>JAVMKO010000002.1:70116839-72616839 GCA_032164245.1 Sternotherus odoratus
AAAAAGTATACTACTCTATAATTTCAATATACTGTACCTACAAAGTTAAAGCAACCACAAGTGATGCTATACAGATGGTTTGCTCTTGCCAGTGAACTGTGTGCTCCGCCCAGTGTCTCCTAAGCTAGCACAACAATAATCTAAAATATACAACTGCAATCAGACTTGAAGACGTAAATAGGCTTTCAATTGCAGTGTTTTCCCCACCATCATGGACTTCATTCAAGGTCTGGTCTGGATAAAACAGCTGTTCTGCTTGAATTGTTTTATTTTTAGCCTCTTCTCATATATGAAGTGCCAAATTCTGCATGTACTATGTGAGACTCAGTAAAGATGTCTGCTAAGTAAGTAAAGAACTTCTAATGACATTTTAGTGAAACATTCTGCCTGGCATTCTTTTCCCCTTATTCAAAATTGTTAACCCACGCAGCAAGAGAGTTGATTTAAACTAATGAAACAAAACTGGGATTTTCACCCACTTCTTCCCTTTCAAAACTGTGGGGGTTTGGATAAAATGGGATCTAGATTTGAACTACCTCAAATTTATTTTGGTTTTGGAACACTAAATCCCCAACTGAAGAAACTTGAAAGCCCCAAACCAATCCACAGGTTTATCCCTTCCCTTTCTGTTTCACTGTGTTGGGATTTCCCTCCTTTCCAGTTGGTGAATCCAGAACGCCTTGTCCAGCTCTGGGAGAACACTTCATCCAGTTCTCTGGGATTCATAAAACCTCAGTTCAGCTCCAAATCACCACTCAGTTCCTTTATTAGGCACGTAACAGCTCCTTGCTCATGCTGGCCAGGTCCAGGCTGATACCACTGTTTCAATTCACATCACACACTGCGTAGTTTGTATACATTTTTCCTAGCTACTACCAGCTATACTTCTTGCATGTGTAACCCTTCTGCCCTTCAGAATTGGCAGCAACAAGGGCAGGGTTCAGTAAATAGGGGTTCCCTCTCAACAATACAATGCAAACTGGCTCGAGCCCCCACCCAGTGACCTGGGAAAATCCTAACACACCCCTGGGCGCCTCAATGAGGCAATACTTCCCCTCTTGCAAGCATAGATTGGTGTAACAGAAGATCTTTATTAACATGAGCTAAATGACATCACTAAACTGGGAAAAACACCACACCTAGGGTTCATACACCAACCCGTGAGCAAATTGCCCCTCCCCAGCAAGTTTGGGCTGTGTCCTCTCCTGTAGGTTCAGGAGTCCAGCAACCCAAACGTCACCCAAAGTCCCACAAGTCCACTAGCCCAAAGTCCCTGGAGTCCAGCAACCCCAAAAATCACCCAAAGTCCCAAAGGTTCAACAGCCCCAAAGTCTCCGGAGTCCCTGGTCAAAAGTTACTCTGCCGAGTCTTACCTCCCAGGCTGGGTGGAAGTGGAGGGCGGAGTGAAGGGTACCTTTACGAGGTCTGAGGCCGACAGCCCAGTCTCTCCATGGTGCTGGTTGCTCCGCTAGCCGCCCTGCTAGCTGACACTGGAACTGCTCTGTCCGCGGCTCGACTCTGCTCTGCCAGCTGTCTCAGGAACTGCTGTCTCAAGAACTGGTCAGGAACTGCTCCAGAACTGGTCCCAGGAACTGCTGTCTCAGGAACTGGTCCACTAGCCAGCACAGGGACTGCTCTGCCAGCTGTCTCAGGAACTGCTCTGCCAGCTGTGTCAGGAACTGCTCCGCTAGCCGACACAGGAACTGCTCTGCTTAGGGCCCCCCACTTAAGATAAAGCTCAGTGATTTCAGCTCTTGAGTGATTTCAGCTCATAGGGGGGCCTTAGTGCAGAGGCACCACCAGACCCAAAGCAACTTCAGCTCAGTGGGCTGAAGTTAGACTCCTAATGGAAGCAAAAGTCAGCTCTAACATTCCACAGGGGAGAGAGAGGCCAGGTGCAAGAGGCCAGTAAGTCCCTCAGACAAGGCCCTCACCACAAGATATAGAAACCTGTCCACAGCCTCTCTCAATTCAGTGAGTTTTGGAACCCCTGTCCCTTGTCTAGTGAGCGCTACCTAGCTGATGGCGAGTCCCTCCAGCATGCCAAAGGCCAAATACATGTCCCAACACCTCATTCACACAAACAGGTCAATCAGCACTCTATCATTCTTGCCCCAATACTACAGAAACTGGGGGCCCCACAGTAGCCAAAGTGATCATTTGGGCTGTTAGAGTGCAGGCCAGGTGCGGTGGGTGTGTCTAAGCAAATCAGGTGTTATTTTCCAAAAGTCACTGCAATTCCTGCAATTCACCACTGGATGTCACTCATATTGACACTGCAAAGTCATTGCAATTCCTGCAATTCACCACCGGATGCCACTCATCCTGACACTGCTTAAACATGTAAGGGCCAATCACTTTGCAGGCAAATTTATCAGCTCAGGATGATCCTGCCTATTTGTTTACTCTAAACATATCCACAATACCTGAGTTAGTTTCTGCCTCCCTTGTTTCAGCAGTTACTTGTTCAGGCTTGTCTTGTCTTGGTCATAGAATCATAGAATATTAGGGTTGGAAGGGACCTCTGGAGGTCATCTAGCTCATCTCAGCTAAGTTAGCCTTACATTTCAATTCTGAATCAAACCAAGGCTACCTCTTCGTCATAACTCTTATCCAAAAAGCCTCCCTAGTGGATTGGACAAATTACGATCTGGAGCTGAACTTTTTCATAACCAAAAGTAGTTCTGGTTTTGTTTAAAGAATTCCTCTTTTGCATCTTCCTGGATGTGCTTAGTGGACTTCAAGATTCCTAAGAAGGTGACACTTTTTTCTCGTTATACAAGTGACCGACTGTACACAGTTTTTTTTAATGCCATATGGGGGGCCTGCTATTTTCTTTTTCTGCAACCTGTGTTCAAAACACTAGTTCAGTAAGTGGCACATTTAACACAACTGGAAAACGGGGACAGTCACATATTTCAAAACTTGTGCAGGAGGAAAAGGATGTGCATATAATAACTTAAAAAAAAAACAAAAACAGAAAAGCACCAGGAATTTCTGCTTTTGCTGAGAAAGTTGTTTACCGCTATAGGGCACCAACTAATGATGTCTTTCAAGTGCTGAGGTTCTATTTCTTTCACTTTTGATGAGAATGAGCATCATCATCATCGTCATCAACACCCATGAGAATGACTCACTGTGCTGTCCCTGAGAAGGGAGCTCCTCAGTGGGTGATCTTACTAGAGCTGTAAGAATAACTGATGTTTTCCATTTGCTACCCATTACATTTTTTTCCCCAGATCAACCCAAAACAAACGTTTTCAAATGTTTTGGTGAATCGAAAAGTTGGGGAATTTTTTTTCTTTAGGTTGAATGAGGTGTTCTGTTCTACCTGAAACAAAACATTGGTTAATTTTCAAGCTTCTTTACACTTCTAACAGTTTTGACAAAAATGTCAAAATGAAGCTTTTTCAGCCTCAACCCCCAACTGAAACCATTTGGAGCATTTGACATGAATTGGTGAAATGTTTTGGTTGATCTGAATTTGCATTTTTTGGCTAAAAAAAAGTTTTGGACAGCAAATTTTAACCCAGTTTGGAAGGGACCATCATGAGAACTTCAGGGCAGTTCTCCTTCTGCAATAATTCTCTACCCCTTTCTCTATTTCTCCCAATTCTTTTTCCAGACCTCTCCTTACTCTTTCCTATGTATGTCCTTTCCTCCCCTAATCACTGTAACTCTTTGCCCCTTTTCCTTTCTCCTTCTCATCATCTTAGGAAAAAAACAAAAACGTTAAAAACATTGGAGGGATGCTACATGCTAGCAAGACTGCCATGGTTGAGAGTGGTAAAGCTGCTGTTGAGAGCTTAGGCCAGAATAAAGTTCTAGGCTAATATTGATAAAGTTTTCACTATTTGTTACTAAAACTTACCTCAGGGGTTCTCAGACGTAATTGCTCCCAGACTGCCTTCTGACAACAAAAATCACTACACAACCCCAGGAGGGGGCACTGAAGTTCTGCCACCCCGGGTGGGGCAAAGCCTGAGCCCCACTGCCCTGGGTGGGGAGGGGGCCAAAGCAAAAGCTCAAGGGCTTCAACCCCAGGCAGGGGGCCTGTAATCTGAGCCCTGCCGTCCAGAGCTGAAGTCCTCGGGCTTTGGCCCCAGGTGGTGAGGCTTGGGCTTTGGTTTGGTTTTGGCTCTGGGCCCCAGCAAGTCTAAGCCAGCCCTGGCGACCCCATTGAAATGGGGATGTGACCCACTTAGGGGTTCTGACCCACAGTTTGAAAACTGCTGCCTTACATCACTTATGTTATCAGGTTGCGGGGCTGTCAGGTCAGGAACATTTTGCCTGTTTTTAACTGTTACAGTAAGAAGCTGAAAAGCTGGAGATATTTTTCTCTCAGGTGCTACTTCCACTGCCAGTTTTTTATGCTGGCACTTGCAGAAAAGAGACATAAATTTCATTTCTTTTACTATCAGTAAACACAATATAGCTCCTCTTTGACGTGAATGGTGTCAAAGTGAGGCTGCAGAACTAAAGAAATATTTTCTTTGCAGTCTGCCTGGAAGTCCACAGGTCAGGAATGCAGAAACATCCTTCTTTCCAGTTGTACATTCAAACTTTTAACACCCCCACATAGCACCTATGTCTGTAGTTTGACTCACAGTCCTGACAGTTTGGAAGCAGTCCTAAGTATCTGGAACTTTCCCAGCTGAGTCTCCAGCCAAAAGCCTTTGTTTAATCAGCTAGGATACTTCAGGCTGATGGAAACAGAAAATTAACCCCTGCAGGTCACAGGATGATCTCCAAGTTCTTTTGAAGATCCAGAGGCTGATTCTGAATTCACACTGATAAGAATCAGTAGAAGTGAGATCAGACTCAGGCCCATGGTGCCATTCATTAAACATTTAATAAATCCCCGTGTCACCCGCTTAAAAAACAAACAAACTAGACAGCTACATTGGAGCCAGAGGATCCATAAACCCCAGGGTTTAAATTAGTAGTGCATGGGAGTGAGGAGCCAGTCAGCTCCCTTCTCCCTCTGGCTGGCTAATGGGAGTGAGAGAGCCCATGGGAAGGGTGGGAGGCACCCCTGAATTCCTCCAGTGTGCACTCCTTACTCCTCCCTTTTTCTCTGCATCTGTCACCCTTCCTGCTGGTCTTGTCAAATTTTCCACACCTGTTGATTCAGGTCTGGGGCATTATTCTTAGGAGAGTTTGTTTGTGTCTCAAGATGAATGAAACCTAACTGACCACTCCACGACATGACATAACACAGGATTACTAGCTGTTTTGGAGGTGCAAATGTCACTCATTAACTCTTTCATAGACACTGCAGATAGTTCACTGGTTGTACCTTTCTGCTGGGCTCATCCTGCTCTGCAGCAGCAGCTGAGAGTTCTGCTTTGCAGAGTGATACATGAAAGCAGCAGTAGCAGTGGTGTTACGTAAGTTAGCACTAGGAGGAAAATAGCAGCGCACACGGCTTAGTGTGGGTCACACCTAAAAATTATTTAATTCTGTTTTTATGATCTAACAGAGAATTGATTTCAACAGAACTATGGGCCTCTAAAAATCAGGCACTAGCTATCTCAAAATGGGAACCACAAATGGAGACACTCAACATTAATAGAATTTAACCTCCCTTTTCCTCAGTTATTCCCTCTGAAAAATGGGGATTAGAATATTTTTCCACCTTAGGAAAGTACTTAGACACTGAGATCTTTGGATGAGAAAACCCTAAACATATGCAAAGCAGTATCATCTAATAAGAGCAAACTGTGTATTATGTTTCTGGAACAGCTTTTCAAATAGCAATACTGGATGCAAATAACCTAACTAGTTTTAATATGGAACTTGATTAAATTTATGAGCAGGATTATATGATGGGTTTGCCTGCGAAGACTGGACTCGATGACTCAGGCAGTCCCTTCCAGTCCTATATTCATATTACTTGACTAGTACTGTGGCTTTTATTGGTATTAGAATAAAGAAAATTCTCACACGAATTTTGGAGCATTAACCATAGTTTATTTTGAAAAACAAACTAAACTTTTATCTTCATCACTGAGATAGAAAAATATTGGTTCCTAGAAAAAGAAAACAAATTAAAATTTATTTTTCCCCAAACAGGGTTTCTTTCTTTTAGATGCCATCAAAGAAGCGAGGGGGAACTTAAGTGAGGCAATGAATCAACAGGTGGACTGGTAGTTCCTAGGAGGTCCCTATGTATTCTGCAGAGCAACCTTACACAATGAGACACAGTAAATGAGGAGCTGTTCTCTAGAAAGTTAGACCAAGACATAGTCAATTCTAATTCTCCACATATTCTTCCGGTAATAATGTTCCAGCTGGGCCTTTGCCATCAGCTGGTTGTGACTTTCTTTTAATTAATGTATGTACATTACTTTGAAAATGTCAAGTACGAGAGAGAGTAAGTGATAGTATTACCATCGTCAAAAGGTGCAGCCAAGAAATCAGAAAGAGGGTAAGATCAGTTTCCAAATCCATGTTTCTGATGTTATTTACCAGACCCCACATGTCAACTCTGACTTCCATGGCAATCTCTTGGCCTCTCATGGAAGCCAGTCTGCACCCTTGCTAATTGCCCTCCCTATCACAACAGTTTTCTGACCTGTACTGGCAACTTCTGCACTCCTTTTGAGATTTCAGTCTTCTTTTTCCACTTCACATTTTCCTTTCTGTCTTATATGAATGCTGGCTAAGATGGGCAAAGGGGCTTTTGCTTGATGAATCTGTCTTAGCTTGCTTGCACTCTGCAGGCCAAGTTTTCAAAGATGGTTGTCTAAATTGTGCATCTACTTAAAGTCACCCACTGAATCCATTTCTGCTCTAAGCATAGGCACAGAAACCCAGATCCTCAAAGGTATTTAGGTACCTAATTCCCTTTGAAATCAATGCAAGTTAGGCGCTACATATGTTTGAGGATGCGGACCAGAGTAACTGAGAATCAGGCCTGTTGTGTTTCTGACTCAGGAGTGGGTAATGAGGAACACCACTGAATGTAATCTTCATCTAAATTCTTCATACAATAGTTATTATTCAACAACATTTACAGCCTTAAACTGGCTCAACTCACTATTTTAAGCTGCTGGTAGTCTGTGAATGGGAAACCTCTCTGAATGGAAGAAAATTGGTCATGGGAGGATCACTTACTGAAGTGTATTTTCATCTGAAGAGCATTGTAACACACGTGCCATGGGAAAAAATCCATCTTTTCAAAAGGAATGTCATATGTCCACTAGAACAGGAGATGAAAGATGGTCTTGCAGTAAAGTCTCCCAGTCCTGAGCTAAGAGATTTGGGTTCTATTCACAGCTCTGCCTTGGACTTGTATAGCTATGAGCCCAATTTGTGTCTAAGTGGAAATCAGGAGCAAGTCCACTTAAATCAGTATACTGATGTGTCCACTTAAATCAGTATACTGATGTGTCGTCAGAATGAAGCCTACCTGTTCCAGCTAGTATGATGGAGAGATGAAAAAGATACCGTGCTAATGTTATCCCCATAGCTATTGTATAAATATATATTTAAACACAGCACTACTATATATTTATACACTTTTGTATATACAGGTACCGTATAATATTCATAGCTCATCTGATTGTTTTTCAATACATGATAAAAAGAAAATTCCTCAGGTAATCTAACTTGTTCTAGGAAAAGCATTGCCTCTGAAATGGCTTTTCATTATTAACTGTGCTTGTGGATTGTGCTGTTATGTTCATTTTTCATACCCAGTATGTTCTCTCTGGATTTCTGCATTTCACTTTCCAGGTAGTTTCTTGGAATAAATTATAATTGACATTAAGGAAGAAGAGGATGAACTTTTGAGAGAATGTGGAATTTAGGCCCTGGGAGCTCTAGAGCCAGTAAGGCGAGGAGCTTTAATTGGTTATACTTATAAACAGTGCCAGAAAATATGCAAGTACAAAATCTTGTCTCCTTCCAGCAGAGCTGGAGTATTTCAACAGGCTTCTGCATACTCAGCCAGGGTAAACTGGAGGTCACATGGCAGTAAAAAACCAACTCTCTTCCAAAAGGACATACATGATGGTGTAGCCTGTGGCCTCACAGAGAATATACAAAATAGAAACCAAATCACATGGATTCTGCTAATAAACTTTAATTGTTTATTTTTGTTGTTGTTTAAGATAGGCAATGCTGTTGCTGTCTAGGCAACAGCTCTTTAGGGATGTGGAGGAAGTGGACTGGACAGTGATATCATCCATTAACCATACTAAATTCTGGTGGTAGCATACTTAATTTTGCTAGGTTTCTTTTGGCAGGGGAGGATTGGGCCAAATAAGTTACAAGATTAATTTACATTAAAACATTTTAGAGAAATGCAGGTTGACTTGACCTTTTAGAATACATAAGGTTTTATTACCACATTTTGAAATCCACAAAAAAAGGCACATTTCACGATGCTCACATTTTTTGTTTCTGTTTTAGAAATGTCTTTTGATATTGTCCTAGTTTGACTTTCAGTAGTAAGCAGCACCTGTCATGGCAGAGCTCCTAAAAAACTGCTTTTTAATAGAGGAATAATTAAAACATTTAAAAAAGCTACTGACTTAATTCTGTGATATTTTTCCATGGACAGGGAGGGAGGAAGGGAGCGAAGTAATGCAGACATCACAGTGTCTTGTGTTAACATAACCCATATAGTACAGCAGTGCATTGATGGTTCACTGGCTATGATTACGGCTATCATGAACATCTAGTCCCTGATCTACTTAGCTGTTACTCACACAGAGTAAACTTACATAAAAATACTGTCTAAAATCAGCTGCAAAGTTATTTAACCAAAGTGGGTCACCTGGGAAAAAACATTATTTTTAAACTGGAAAAATATTTTTCTATATCTGAGCAGAGCTAAGTCTGACAACAGCCTGAATTATTATTAGTACCTTTACTGTTTTCTTTGGCCCCTGTGTACTATATTAAAAAAAAAAAAGACAATAAAAAACAAACAAATGTAAAAAGCAAATATTTTGTACAAAAATACAAAGTTTTAAAAGCTCTTAAAAGTATATTCCATATTATCGATAAGAACTTGACTATATATATATTTATATAAAATCTATATACTATATGTGTGTATCCGTATAATTTTCCTATATTTGGGATTTTAGCAAATGAAATGTAATGTTTACACTGTAGCTTTAAATGTAATTCCTATAGCTGAATGACCAAGAGTCTTACTCAGACTGCAATATTTCATGTTTTTGAAGACAAAACTTGTACACTTGTATGGTCACCGGTTGACAAAAATATGTAACTGATTCAGTCCAATTGCATTTCCAATAAATGCATTGTGCTATGGGTCCAGAATTCTTGAATAATCACAAGATGGCAAAGATGAGTTGCGGCTGAATTCTTTTTTTTGCATTAAACCAGTTTTCAGTGCTTCCTTTTCAGTTTTGCTGGGAGATGATGAAGTCCCATAAGATTTTTTAGTAATTTGTATTTGTGTCTGTAAATTCACAGCCTATTACAATCCAGGTGCCTAGGCTACAGTGAGAGATAGAAAGAAGGAACATAGATGAAAGGCTTGTAAAGGTCAAACAAATTATCAGCAAGGAGGTTTACTGAATTCAAGGAATCTTGGAAAATTCTATCATATGAGTCTAGGTTTTCAAGAATCACAACTTTTTAAAATATGACCCATATTCAGATATTGTACACCTGCAACAACGAATATTTTCAAAACCTAAAGTTCTGCTAATATACCGGTAATACATATTTATCTAGGAAGAAGAGAGAACTCTGCGCACAAGCAATTCCTCAATCTGCACAAACAGATGTGGATAATGTACTTGAAGGTGTACATATGTTTTTGTGGACACTACCTAGAGCCAGTATCTGAAAGTTTGAGACCAGCTGGGAGTTTCTACCGTATCCTATGATCTTGGCAATCAGAGCAGCCAGGCATTCATGACATGCACAAAAATATGCCTGTAAAAAGCTTTTAAACAATGAATGTTTCTGGCATGCTTTAAAATGGTTTTTTAAAACATGGTAATCATCAGAACAAAAATATTATGGGCCAGATCTGAGCTCTAGTAATGATCAGGAGCGGAGCCCTAAGCAGCTCTGTGGCGCAATAGGGTCCAATGGTGAGTGCATCCCTAGATCTGGAAAGAGACTCTGTAGTACCTATGTGTCTACTCAGTAAAACAGGCAGTTTGTGATTCCACCCCGCCAGCTGCCGCTAGATGACACACAGCTGTCAGCTAGAGAACTTGGACAGGGCCCACACTCCCCTCCAGCAGTCAGAGTGGTTGGGAGGGAATTTAAGGAGAGAGGCCCAGCGGCTGCCAAATGTGGTGGGGCTTAGTGTGAGGGGATCCAGGTGTGGGTTAAGAGGGTTCTGTGGGGGGCAATCTGGGTGTGGGAGGTGATCTAGATGCACAAGGGCTTGTGGGGGTGGGAGGCTCTGGGTGCAATGGCATTGGGATGCTGCAGGGGGATCCAGGTGAAGGTGGTTGGGGCAAGGCAGGGCAGGGTCTGGATGTGGGGGGGATAGTGCTTGGCAGAGGGTCCGGACAGTGGCGTAGCCAGGTTTGAACAACAGGGGGAGCGACCACCAAAAAAAAAAAAAAAAAAAAAAAAGGCACCAGTTCCGGGGCCGGCTCCCAAGCGGCGGTAAAAACAAACAAACAAACAAACCTGGTGGAGCTGCTGCTGAAATGCCACCGCCGGACAATGCAGTGAAGTGGGTATGGCTGCCGAAATGCTGCCGAAATAATCGGGCGGCATTTCAGCAGACATACCCGATTTGCCGCTTTGTCTGGTGGCGACGTTTCGGCGGCAGCTCCACGAGTCCCCCCTGCTCCAGCCACCCAGTGAGTTGAAAAGGTGCCACTTTTGGGAATCTGGGCTCAGGGGGAGCGGGCATTATCCCTGATCCCCCCAGCTATGCTACTGGGTCTGGATGTGAGGGGTTCAGTGCAGGGTCCAGATGCTGGGGGTGTGAGGCTCAGTGGGGTGGAGATCCAAATTCAGCTGGTTGAGGTTGGTGGAGTGGGACTCCAGGTGCAGGTGGCTCGTTGGGGTGGTCCAGGTGCAGGGGGAGTGGGGGTTGGTGTGTGTGGGGGTGTTTCTGGTTCTGTGTGGAGGGGTGAGGCTCAGCGGGAGGGTCTGGGCACATACAGGGGTTGGGCAGATGGGGGAGAAGCTCCCCGTGCATTGATCCATCCCCCTGCAGCTGAGAAGGGATGGGTGGGGAGTTTGCAGAGCTTCCTGCACCCTGAGGAAAAATCTGGGGGTGGGTCTGACCCATCCCTGGATGGCATGCAGGGAAGAGGAAGTCCCATCCCGTAGCCTGGCCGGGACTAGAAGCTAAGCCCAGCACAGGATAGGAGCCACCAGTCCTGCCCCCTGCCCCACAGTGATTTACCTCTCTACTGGCTGCTCTGGGCACCCAAAACATGACTGCTCTTGTGGCTCCCATTTGCTTCCCCACCAGAAAGTCATTTTTTGGAGGAAGCAAAGAAATCTGTGTGAGACATTAATTCTGCACACGCGCAATGGTGCAAAATTCCCCCAGTAAATTCATGGCTCTTTGTGGTTATGATGAAACTCTTTTAATTGAATACTTAGCTTACCTTTGTCCATGTCTTTTTCACAAATAAAACTGTTAACATCTTCACATTGAAAGTCATTCCAGAGCCCAGCAGAGATCAATCCAGCACAATCTTCCCCGGGCCCTTGCCCAGTACTCCAGTTATCAGGCTGCCCACTCTTCCAGTTCCTTTCAACAAAATAAGAAGGAGATGTTAAGTGGCATCACATGATAGTTTTCCATGCACAACAAAAGAGATTAGCAAAAAGTATCACAAGATCTGCTTTGAGCTGGAAATACACCCTTCAACAAACATTACACGACTCTTTCTGAAAATGAAAACCAGACAGGAATCTACTCAGCTTTTGTCTGTCAAGCCTTAAAGCTTAAAATTAGACCAGTGAGCTCTGTTTTGGTTTGTGGATGTACATGCAAGTGTGATGAGAGTACTTGCCATATGCCCATGGCAACATTCCTCCACTGTGTCCATCTACTTCATTCTTACCAGTGGATGGTACTGAAACATCCAAGATTCTGCCTAAGGGATTCTTGGGTATTTCAATACCTTGCCTGCTAAAAAGGACACAAAAGGGACATAGAGGAGAAAGGTGGCAAAATATGCACCCGTAATTGCAAAGAAACTGAGATCCCGCCTTGATTGTCATGGGCCTCTCCAACTGCAAAGCAGGGATTTTTCTATTTTTCAGACCTCAGTTTGGATGGAAAATTAATTTTCAGTCTTATAAGGAATTTTTAAAAGTTGGCTTTATTTGGAGGCCAGTAACCTTGATAGTGAAACTTGACCTAGTACTTAGAGCCCTTGCTTAGCAGAGCAAAACTCTCAATTCTGTTTTCATTTAATAAATGAGATGTGCTTCCAGTCTCAACACAAAAGCTCGGTTTTCTTAAAGAAACAGGTTGTTGAACAGAAGCTTGTGGTTGCTGGCTGAAATGGTGCCATAAGCAGCTAAATAACATGCCTGCCTGATACAGAAGGTCTGACCAAGCGTCTGGGAAGAAATGCAGACTTCCAGAAATAATGAATCACATTCAGTGACGGACAGTTCCGAGGTCACTGGAGGACACTTTAAAAGCACAGCACAAGAGAAATCTTCAGTGACACAGGCCATGGGTTTTCAGTAGCCAGCTGAAGTTGAGAGAGGTATAATGGTAGGATTTACCAAAAACAAATCTTTTTTCCACACTCCACAAATTAGACACCTGAAAATGATTTCTAACAAATCCAATGGATTTCGCACTGCATGCTGAGATTTATAGTCTTTGTGGACTACTCCACTGTATTAAAAATTAGTGGGCCGCAACTTGCTCCATTTAATATCAGTGTGGTGCATCCCTTAGATTCCTGGCTACCGCCCATGCAGCACTCAGCTTGCCAAAGTTTGGCCCTCCTTGCTTTATACCTTCTCCTTCTGTTTAATACCTGCATTTGGGTTTGATCTAATAGTCCTTTCATTTTTTAGGAAGAATGAGCTCTCTATTTATGGCCACTTGTAATGCAAATGAGGAAAATTTAAACCAAGACCAAAAAAATTTAAACCAAGACCTGGGCTTTCCACCCCCACTTTGTAAAAACACTGCCAAGCAGTATCATGCTATACGGTTGTGTGGTTCTTTCATTCAATTTTCCATTTTTCTTCTGGCAAAGAGATAAAGCCTTATGCATGGAGAAAGGAGGGGAGGGGCAGGAAAAACAATATTCAGCAACGCTTCCAGAGAAAGTATTGCTTCACTGGCATCCAGTAACTCATCTCTAGATACTGCAGATCTCTAGTAAAGTGGCAGCAACAACAGTAGTACTCTGCAGAAAATAAACAACATAGCTCTTTTCAACACATACGTGTACTCTGGTACAGTTCCATCCAGCCATCTCCACTCATTCTCTTGCTCTGAATCTGTGAGCCCAATCCAGAAGTTGCCTTTCCCGGCAATCTGTCTTTTTATCCATTGCTGCAAGTAAAAGAAATCTGTGATTGCATTTATCTGTTCCCAGAGCACACAATTACTTGCTTTTTGAAGATAGAATAAGAACAGTGTTCTTCTCCTTCCCACTCCCAATGCTCAACCATCTTGCTTCCTTGTTGGTTACCTCTTCCGTCTAATTTTGGGTCTTACCCTCCTTTGTTCTCACTCCTATGTATGCTTCTCACACTTCTGGTAGTGACTGCAGTAATCAAAGGGTACTTTGGTAATTATTTCTCCCTCTTGTCACCAAAGAATGCTCTCTCCTGAAAGGGTGCCTTACTGTTTAGAACTTCCTTTCCTCCCGCAAAGATAGACCTTAATTTGTAACAACATCCGAGGTGGTACTTATGGTTCACTCTAGAGATAATGTATACAACTCCTGCTACGTGAGAGATCACCATGGCTAATGTACAAATCATTATGGAAGGTTTATGTAGCCCTAGATGTGTTTTAGGGACTGATTCTGCAAACTTAACTGACAAAAAGGCACTATTTGCCTGTGAGTAAGAACTCCCCGTGAAAACTGATGGTTGGAAGGCCATCGCCAATAGTATTTTTTGAACTAAGAAAAAGAATAAACAGTTATACTTCATTGCACCTGCATGGCAGGGGTATGTCTGGCTACCAAATAATTATACCACATAATAATGTAAGTAAGGTTTGGTTTTTATTCATTATCGCTGCTCTGCCTATCGAAGACTTAATAGACTTTACTTAAGATCATAATAAAGGTTTCAATTGTCTACTTTAAGGATGGAATTTAAAAATAGCTATTTGAAACATGGAAAAAATGTATTTCAGATAACAGGACGCTAACAATGGGCCTGATTCTGAAAGGGACTGAGCGGCCACAACTCCCATTGAATTACTGGACGTGGCAGGTATTCAGCAATTTCAGGATCAGGCCCATTGCCTCCTATGTTGCTCCTTTTGACAGTTAGTGCTGAGCAGACATGGGAGTACAGCGTTCTGAATGGGTAACTCGGTGTTTTCATTTCACCATACGAATCCATGATGTTCTCAACTTCCCTATTGCTGTGTAGTTTCCAGACTCAAAATACTTTCAAACCTTATAGCTTTCAGAACAGCAGGCGATGTTGTTTACCTGCTCCTCTTTGTTGTTTATGATAACCAGATGCGAGGACTTCTCGTCACAGAAAACTTTTGCATCTTCAAAGATTTCTCTTTCCGATGAAAAGTAGTAACATTTTTCTGTAAAGTTCTTCCAGTGAGCAGAACAACCTGTGACATGAAACCCTGGTGTTAAAATGGGGATTTCAAACTGTCCTACAGCATGGCGGCATCTGAAATACTTAGGTGCTGAGTCAATGAATATGCACATATCAGAATGCAGAATATGGCTTAACCTGCATGCCCAGAGAACTGTTCATTACTCATTGCATTGCAGCCATCTCTTTAGAGACGAGGCATTTTAATCAAACTCCAGAGCAGCTGAAAGAAGTCAGGCAGATACAGCTTTGCTAGGTAAGCTGGAGTCCCACACTAAGAATCTCTGAGAACTAGTGTGTCTAAGCAAAAGATAATAGAGATTAACATTAGCTCACTATCATGGTGGCAGATGCACTAAAAATGGCTTCTTGGTCAAATGGGCATGTAAGTGAGTGGATAGCTTACCATTAGCCTCAGGTATTGATGTTGGCTCACTTTTCAGTGCCATAGGCATCCCTGGACCTGGTGGGCCAGGTGGGCCAGGTGGGCCAGGCATCCCTGGTATGCCAGGCAGACCGGGCAATCCTCGAGGTCCAGGTACCCCGGGCTCTCCAACAGTTCCTTGCAATCCTTGAAATCCAGGTGGACCTGGTGGACCCGGAGGGCCATCTTTGCCAGGTGGTCCTGGTGGTCCAGGGTCTCCATTAGGTCCTGGCAGACCAGTCTTGCCAGTAGAACCTTTCTGCCCTTTGGAGCCAGGTGATCCTCTTGAACCTTTCCCACCTTTCTCTCCTGGTGGCCCGATTGGCCCAACTGGGCCCTTTTCACCGGCAGGTCCTGGTGGCCCTGGCTCACCTTTTTCTCCTTTTTGCCCTTTTAGGCCAGTGGGACCAAGAGGCCCTTGGGGTCCCCTCTCACCTTTAGGTCCCCTTGGACCTGGAGGGCCTGAAACAATTTAAACATGCAGAGGAGGGAAACAAAAAACAGGAAGAGTGTTCAATATACCTGAGATTAAAAACATTCAATACACTACAAGCAGTAATAGAGCCCAAGCTACTCAAGTAGCCAATGTAAACTAGAGTTGGTTTAGAAAAAGGAGGTGAATCTCTTAACAATCATTAGTTATATTTCATTTCTTATTGAGCCTCCTCAAGACACTTTACGCTGTAGAGGACACAGAAGAAAACATGGGCCCTGCCAGACAGGACTTGTAATTTGGGTTAAATAGACACGTAGTACTCCTGATGATCAGATGAGCCTCAGATCTCAAAGAGATAACGGTTATAATTTGTTTTCTAAAAGTTGTGTTATGTGTTTTTTGTCTTTGGCGGATTGACACTGGTGGGCTTCATGGCAGCCTTAAGAAGGGATTTAAATGAAAAGAAAGAGCGATTGTTTGGGCACAAGAATAAAGGTTTTTTAAACTTGAAGGAGCAGCATGAAAGACAGTGTAAAGACAATAGAGGAAGGAGGTGGCAAAAGGGATGCTTAGGAGGGATAGTTTGGAGGAGGTTAACAGTCTCTACGTGGGTGTGGGAGGATGGAATAAGGAAATGAGATCTGGGATATAGCGGTGGGGCAGAACTGTGCAGGGCTTAAAGGTGAAGATCTCTCTCAATTTTAATAGGTGCCTCCCATAGCACTTGTGGATCACTGGCCCCTGAAATATGAGGCTTACTGCAAAACATGATTTCCCCCTAATTCTATCTTCTTTCCCATCTTTCACTCTTCCTTCTGTTCTCTTTCCTCTTCCACTCCTCCTTTGTTATGTTCTTCCTTTCTTCTATTCTCCCTGCTGCTTCCAACCACACCTCTCCTTTCACTCTACAGCAAGATGTAGTCAGTGAGAGCAACGCTGTCTTGCTGTGGAACCTGCATGGGATTTAGCAGTGACATGTTGGGATAGTGGAACAAGGTAAAAAAAAAGAGAGAGCCCAAAAGCAGAATGTCCCACACTATAAGGGAGGTTTGAGTTATTGCACCACATGCTTATTATAAAGCAAGAAGCAGACTGGGAATGAACCACAGACAAGCTGACTAATGAAAGGGAGACATGAAGGAGCTTAATTTTTTTCCCATTTTATCCCATTTAATTTCCATTAAGGATAAATGCCCAACATGGCTCTGAAAATGGAGGCAGCTACTTCTGTGTGAAATGAGACCAGGTAAGAAAGATGCTCTGGACTCGCATGCTTCACAGACTGTGCTTTTATCTATTCTGAGGGAAGATTTTATTTCTGTGATCAGTAGAGTTGCCAGTTTTGGTTGGACGTATTCCTGGAGTTTTCATCACATAAAGATTAATATTTAATTCCTGGAAACTCCAGGACAATCCTGGAGGGTTGGTAGCCCTAGTGACCAGGGTTCAAGACCTGGTTCAAATCAGGTCAGCAATATGGAGCATTAACTTCATTTAGAAGAATACTTGGCTGGGAAGACAAAAAGAAGAAAAAAAAAAAAAAGATCAACAGTTGTGTGTATATTTACTTCTGAAGAAATAAAGTATCCGTTGATGAAAAGAAACAGGAGGTTTCCCAGCCTGCTCCCAGTTGGCTTAAAACAAAATAGTTTTACTTTTTCACTAAGGGTGACCTCTCTGGGAATGATCCAGTTTTGTATTGTTCAGCTATTTCCTCCTTAGCAGGGATTGGTTTCTTGAGGTTTCCACCCTCTCCACAACTATTATGTCTTACTTTAGACCAGTGGTTCTCAACCCATTTCCCAATCAGCACACAGCTATAGCCCATGTGACATCCTCAAGGCCATACAGGTAGTATATATATTTTGTCAGTGTGGTCCAGAGAGCTGCATATGCGGTCCACAATGGGAAGGAGATTGAGAACCAGTGCTTCAGATGATAGTTCAAAAGCAGACCCAACAGCCAGAATAAAATTTAACCAACCTATAACTTTCTTTCACAACATGGGGGGGAGGGATAGCTCAGTGGTTTGAGCATTGGCCTGCTAAACCCAGGGTTGTGAGTTCAATCCTTGAGGGGGCCATTTAGGGATCTGGGGCAAAAAATCTGTCAGGGGACAGTACTCGATCCTGCTAGTGTAGGCAGGGGACTGGACTCGATGACCTTCAAGGTCTTTCCAGTTCTAGGAGATTGGTATATCTCCATTTATATATTCCAATTTCAGGCCAGTAAAGGAGGGAAGGGAATGTTGGGTGGAAAAATTTAAACCAAACTTACATCTCCCTGGTTTAGGATTAGATAATGAACAGATACGGTCTCTGTCTCAGCATAAATTGGAAAAAGGACTTTCATAAAATGAAAGACTAATTTATTTGGATTAAAGGTTAAAATAAGGATCCCTTTCTCTGGCTAAAGTCCAGCACACTCCAAATAGAGTAGGTGATAACACCTGTGTTCTCCTGGTCAATGTTTCTTTTCTTAGGGCTATATTTTACCAGAGATGCTGTCAGGCACATTAGAGGGGTTGCAGAGGAGTTTGCAGCAGCCAAAGCCCTGGTCACAGGGCTGACAGGAAGGGCTGGGCAGGCCAGGTCTGGTGTGTGGGAACTGCAGGAATGGAAGATTTGTATTGTGCAAATCCTCTGGACCTTCACCTTGCAGAACAGGGAAGCCAGAGCTCTGAGAACTACTGCAATCTTATAGCAGTCACACAGTTGCTTTGCAGCTGCTCTGTGGACAACGTGGGGAGCGTTCTTTCTTCCCATGCCCTCACAAAACTACCTCTCTGCCAAACTCCGCTATTCAGACTTTGTTCAGGAAGGGAGAATTTAACCCATAATAAGAAAAAAAAGTTGAAATATTTTGGTTCTATTTAAAGCAAGTAAAACCCATATGTTGCTATGAGGTACAACTTGAGGCGGAGGTGGGCAAACTATGGTCCGCGGGCCACATTCAGCCCATGGGACCATCCTGCCTGGCCCCTGAGCTCCCATATGGGGAGGATCCCCCCCCCCCCCCACATCCATGTCCTGCAGGATGGTGTGGCTGCCAGACATGCTGCTCTGAGCAGCATTGTAAGGAGGCCGGGGCGGGGGGTTTGAATAGATAAGGGGCAGGGGGTCTGGGAAGCAGTTAGGGGACAGGGAGTAGGGGCCGATTGGATGGGGCAGAGGTTTGGGGGAGAGTCAGGGGACAGGGATCTGGGGAGGGAGGTGTTGGATAAGAGTGGGAGTCCTGGGAGGCCTGTTGGCAGGTGGAAGAGTGGAGAGGGGTCATGGCAATCAGGGGACAGGGAGCAGGGGATGTTGGATTGGTGGGGACTTCTGAGGGGGGCAGTCAGGAGGTGGAAAGTGGGAGGGGGCGGAGGCCAGGCTGTCTGGGGAGGCACAGCCTTCCCTACCTGGCCCTCCATACAGTTTTGCAACCCCAATGTGGCCCTTGGGCCAAAAGGTTTGCTCACCCCTGACTTGAGGTATAGACTGAAATTCATCTTACCTTGCAGTATTGTGAAGTTCCTGATGAGCTGACCGTGTTTGGAATCTACCAGCTTCATTTCTTCCATAATTAACGATAAATTTGCAACTTCAATATCTAATCTCGATCTCATCACATCCTGTTGCATCCTGAGAGATGTAGAATCTAAACGAATATTGGCTAGTGTGTTGTTCATAAAAGTCAGGTCATCTGTGTGTTTACTTATGGTGTCTGTACAAGTTGTCCTGACCTCATTGAGATTGCTAGTCAGTGTCCTCAGGTGATGTGCAGTATAGCTGATGTTGCTAATGATATTGACTATATCTGTCTCAAAGAGCTGAAAACGCTCTTCTAGCTTGTTAAACTTGGCAGAAGTTCTGTTCTCATAATCTTTATGATGCTCCTGCAGATCCTTTAGATTTTGTTCATTGGCTTGTGCAACTGTGGTGATGTTCTCCATTTGCCCACTGAATGAGCTAAGTTGACTGTTCATGTCTTCAAGTGTATCATTATTAGCTTTGGCCAATGCGGAATTGTTGACTGCTAACATCTGTAAATTTTGCACTTTCTCCTTAAGCCAATCAGTGTCCTTTCGTGCTTGAAGGACAACCTGTTGCAGGTTTTGAAAGTCATTCTTGATTCTTTGGATAGCCTGACTTGTATCATCCACAGACCTCTGCAAAACACTGATAAGATTTCTTTGTTGAACTTGTGTCAGATTTAAGTTGTTTAGATTCATGATGACCACATTATGAGAATGCATTTGGTTTTGCAAATTTGTTTGAATATTACTTGTGTCTTGTTGGAGATTGTTAATATAGCCAGTGTATGCTTGGAGAGTTTTATTGACACTGATGATCATGAAAGAGTTGCTATCCAAGACACCTTTCATTTGGCTCTGCCTGTCATCTAGTACATTTCCAGAATCTTGTAGCTTCTCCAGTGTATCCTTGTTTTTGGTGGTTTTCTCTGCAATCTCCTGAAGCTGCTGGCGAAGAGCCAGAATATCAGATCTGAAGCTAGAAAGTTCTTTGTTAGTGCTCATATCTTTTTGTCCAGTTTGGTCATCTATTAAAGAGGGAAATTTTTAAAAGCATTAGTGTTTTTTTTTAGCACAATATAAAAAAGATTCTTTCCTGCACTGTAAATGCTGTATCTAAGAGCTGTCAGGCAATTAAAGCATTCACTTGATGAAACATTCTAGTGTCACTTTTCTAAAAAACAGATGCTGTAGGGCAGCGGTGTCCAATATGTTTGCCACTAGCCACATGTGGTTAATAGGCTATTGAATTGTGGCTAATGCATATGGCTTTTTTATAATGTGGCTAATAAGAAAAATTCAAAACCACAAGTGTGGCTAGCAATGTGGCTAGCATCAAATTTCTATTGGACACTGCTGCTGTGGGGTCTAATTCTGCCCCCAGACACATTAATTTAACTGCTGTTGAAGCCAATAGAATGTGTCTTTTGTCTTGCCCAGTGGAATAGAATGGTGGTTCTATTGTTGCTACTATTCATATATGTTCATTTAACTTTTAGAGAGAGTGGTGGATAGTTTTAGTTTAGTACTGCTATTGTACTGAGGGAAAAAATGGATGATTAAGTGTCGTTCAATAAATTGAAGGGGTAAAAGTAAGTAAGTAAGTAGCGAATGGCCCTTTCTGGCATAAGGCATAGCAGGCTCAATCCCAGTCCTGCAGAGCTGCCAGGTAGTGGCACTATAACTAGTTTATACTCCACTACCCCATGACCTGCTGTGGAAACAGAAGGATCCTGGATCCTTCCAGCTCAAGTGTCACTTCTCACCTGTCACACATATCTCAAATTCCTCCCAGTGCTGCTCAGGAACCATGCCTGCCTCCAGCTATGCCCTAGGGTTGCTATCTTTGAAATGCAAAAATAAAAATAAAAATGGCAATCCACCCCCCCAACAAGGTACGCCTGCCCAACTCCAAGCTCCAACCACAAGGAAACTCCTCAACACCCTGCCCCTCCCCCTTCAACAGCCTCTTCTCGTATCTAGAGAGATAACACATAAGACTGATAACATCATTTTCTTAAACTGTGGAAGTGGGAACACTCCAAACATCTTTAGCTGGACACAAAAAACTTTTAACATTAGATATCCCAGTGTCCTGTGATGATATTGGAAATCTTTAGACTCACATAACCTCCCCCTCCCCCCCGGCAGTTAAAATTATTTTTCTGGCAACTGGCAAATCCACTAAAAATCCAGCCAGACTGATCAAATACCAGCCAGGTGGTAATCCTTCTATGCCCCCATACATCCCTACAATCCTATGAGCTGTCCTACTGTGAAGGAGTGTTCACACCAGACAAGGCCTGAGTAAGTAAAAAGGACCAGTTAACCCAGGCCCGGCGACAAGGGGGGACTACGGGTACAGCTGTACCGGGCCCCGGACTTAAGGGGCCCCCCATGTCAGAGACGGCCGGACCAACGTGGCGGTGGGAGCGCGCAGGCGGGGTGGAAACACGGGATGCTCTGCTGAGAGCCCCGGCGCGCGCGCAGCCGGCCGCATGCAAATCCCCCACCGGCCACCCCAGCGCTGTAGCCAAGCGCCCGCAACGGCAGACTCCACAGCGGGCCCGGGGAAGCGCACCCGGCCGCCCTGGCTTGCCCGGGTAGCGGATGGTTCCGGCCCGGCCCGGGTGTGCATTTCCCGCCGGGCAGGGTAGAGGAACGCGCCGTGCCGGCTCTGGTCCGGGTGGGGCTGGTGTGCGGCACTGACGGTGGCAGAGGCGCCGAGAAGGGGAGCCAGCCTCGCCAGGGTAAGGGGGCAGGGGCCCGGCCCCACTCGGGGGGTGGCTCCGGGGGGGCCTTTGGGCGGGCGGGCTCTGTGGTGAGTTCACCCCCTGTGGGCGCTCGGGAGGTTCATTCATCGGCATGGCTGGGCTGAGGGGCAAGCAAGGGGGGGGGGGAGGCCAGGCTGGGCGGGTGGGGAGGGGGGCAGGAGACTAGGCTGTATGGGGTGGGCGAGGCGTCGGTGTGGGAGGGAAGGAGGTTTGGTGGGAGGGAGGCTGGTCTGGGCGGGTCAGGTATGGGGGGCAGGAGGCTGGGTTGGGAGTGGGAGGGGGGAGGAGGTTCGGTTCGGTGGGATGGGCCAGGCCAGGCAGGGGTGGGGGAGGGAAGGCGGTTAGATGGGGGGAGGCTGGGCGGGGGTAAAGGAAGATCACCCCCAACAGCGGGGTGGGCCAGGCAGGGATGGGTGCGTAGGGGAGGAGGTTAGGCTGGGGGAGGAGATTAGGTTGGGTGGGCCTGGTCAGGCAGGGAGGGAAGGGGAATAGGCTGGGGGGGCAGGTGGGCCAGGCAGGGGTGGTGTGTATGTCCTACCTTAGGTTTGCAAAGCCCAGGAGACACGTGTTGCGGGCCCAAGCCTGGCAGACAGGGGAGACAGACCAGCTGACTCAGTGAGGGGGAGGGAAGTTGGTGTGGGAGAAGGCCTGGTCCCCCACATCTGACCCCCAGCTCCTCTTCCCTAAGCACTTTGGCCCGTGTCCACGGGCTTTTACACTAGTAGCAACATAAATTTGTCTAAAGCGGCAGCGGGCGGAGAAGCGGCAGCGAGCTGAGTGCTCAACCCGCTGCAGCTTTAGAGTTTCCCCGGGGCAGGCGGCAGGACCCCGGCTGGCAAGGGGCCAGCGGGGGAAACCCCAAATCAGTGCAGGGCTAAGCACTCCGCCTGCCACTGCTTTGGGGTTTCCCCCGCTGGCCCCTTGCCAGCTGGGGTCTCAGCTCCCGTTGCCAGCCTGGGCTTCCTCGGGGGTGGGGAGTGGCCTGCGAATGACATTGAGGTGCTGTCGACTTTACCAGAGGGCCCACAAACGATCAGAGTAACGGGCCCCAAAATTTCTGTCGCTGGGCCTGAGTTAACCCTGTAATGGCTGCACCAGGAGGAGAGTCAGGACTGATAAGATCTAACTGATGAAGCCCAGCTGGGCAGGGACAGGCTGAGGTGGTATAAAACCAAGAAGTGGCAAGGAAGAAGGGGGTTGCAGGAAGGAATATTGTAGTCACTTCCTCTAGAAGAGGTGTGTTGGTAAGAGCTGAGGAGGTGGTCTAAGGAGAGAGTAAACCCTAGGATTCTGCCTCAGACTACAGACTTTGGCAAGAACCTGGAAAGGGTGAAATGGCAACAGGGAAGGCTCCAATGGTTACCCAGAAGGAGGCAGAGGTAGAGAAGAAAGGTAGGAAGGAGCCCAGGCAAACAGCAACAGGGTCAGGGATGGCTTAGACTGTGGTTACTAGACATACAGTTCTTGGGCTGGAATCTAGAGGAGAGGGATGGCCTGGGTTCCCCTACTAGCCACTGGGAAAGAGGGAGCAATTGAGTACAGCGGGAGAGAGTCTGGTTGAGAGCTAATACCCAGCTGTGGCCACAAGGAGGTGCCACAGTGGTGAGTAGAAAACCATCTGTCTCACATTTTCCCTATGCTAGCCCCATGATGATCCTGCTCCCCCCAACTCCTCTTCTAAAGCCCCCTTGCTAATATGCCCCACAGATATTTCTCAGATATTTTTTTTAATGTTTAGACTTTTAAAGCTTTTTAAATGGGAGTTGGCTTAAATAGGAATTGATGGGACTAATCACCCCTTAGATCTGGCCCATATGATACGTACTACAGAGTACAAACAATGCTTAGAAATTAATTTGATCACAACAGTTCCAGACTATGATTAACTTAAATCACAGAATAAAAGAAGGCTGTATGTGCTTTTAGCTGTAACATTCCCTTCCTATGAATTCACCACTGCAAACACAGGACTTTGAATGACTTTATTAACATACAGTTTATGGACATCTTTTATTGAGAAGCCATTAGAGGGTTTTTTATGATTGAACTGAAAACTAAAGAGCTTTTCTAGCAGCAAGGACCTCACTTAATATACTGTAAATATCTATAAAACCTTTCCAGATCCACGGGTCCTACACATGCCTATGGCAACATATGTTGTACCTCATCCAGTGCATTAAACGCTCCAATAACAACGATGTAGGTGAAACCAGACAATCACTACACTCTCAAATGAACTCACACAGGACAATGATAAAAGACAAAAACACCACATCAACTGTGGATGAACACTTTTCACAGAACAATTATTCTATCTCACCTCAGTCCCCATCCTCAGAGGAAACCTGCCCAACGTTTTCAAAAGATGAACCTGGAGTTAAATTCATAACTTTGCTAGGCACTAAAAATCATGGTCTTAATAAAGACACTGTATTTATTAATGCCAGTGTCTTTATTAAGTATTAAGTGGTATAAATAAATATCACTGTTTATTTATTACAACAGTCTGTAACCCACTAATATCCCATTTTTGTCCTGACTATGACTGTAGGGGTGTTTATGGGCTACGTCACCTTGAATGGTCCCTTAGTTTAGCATAAGTAGACTGTTCAACCTCATATTTAGCTGTGACAATCCAAGTACCTTTCCCAGATGTGAAGAGCTCTGTGTTGTTCGAAAGCATCTCTCTCATCAAGAGAAGTTAGTTCATTAAAAGATATTACCTTACCCTCCTTGTCTCCCTATAAAACTAACAACCTATTTCAAGCAGTAAATATATATATATATATATATACACACACACACACACCTTTTTTAACGAATATCTGGAACTTCCTTTTCAGTCGGGCAGAGGACAAAGGTTAGAAATGTACAGTGAAGAAAATATTTTCTACACCACTTATCTCTTCTTTTCTTCGAAGTCGGAAACATGATATCACGTGGGAGTTCTACATTCATAATGGTATGACTTGCACTTCCCAGGATGACTGACAGTGCTCAGAATTGTTTGAAAAAAGTGTTGGTGGGGTCTCACCTCCCGCCCTGCATCTGCCTGTCCCCCTGCTCAGCAACTAACTCTGCCCCCTCGGCGCCAAATCGATCCTGTCTCTGTGGTCCCCACATCAGCTCTGTCCCCCTATGGCTCTCCTCTCTTCCCTCCATCAGTTCTGAACCCCCGGTAGCTCCTGGGGTTCTTCACCCCCACTTCCAGGCCTGGAGGGGGCTGCAGTCAAGTCCCCTCTCTCCATTCCCAGGCTGGGTATTGCAGGGAGACACGAAGAGGAGCCATCCTGTTGCTCAGAGAAGGGGAAGGGGGAAGAGGAAACAGCTACTCTCAGCTGCTTGACTTTCTGCTGTTCCCCCTCTCCCACTCCTCCTGGGAGAATGAGGTTGGATGCTAAAGGAGTGGGCAAGAGCTCTCCCTGCTTCAAGCAGCCAATCAGGGGTCCGTCCCGTCCATCCTTCTCCCCATCCCCCTCGCCCCGCTGTGCCCTTCAGCGACCCAGCTTGCTTTTAGAAATCTTATTTCCTCGGTCTGTGACTGGTTTCCATCCAGCACACTCTAAGCACTAATGACTGATGAAGTGTACCTCCTACAAGTTATATTTTTGCCTATGAGGTGAGGGTTAAACATATGCTATTATTGTTTGAACATCTCTTGGCATGGACTCCAGATTTGGAATTTATCTGCTAAACAACATTATCTCAAAGATTACCGGGTGGGAGAAGACTTTCCTTCTCAAAAGTCTCTTCTTTTGTCCATCAATGTCTGTATCACTTTACAGCTCTGATTCAGAAAATTATTCCTATTCAGGACAGTTCATAAACCCAACCTGAAGTCCCTTTGATTTCAACGTGGTTTCAGTGGGATTTCAGGATGTGATTAAGAGCTGTCTTGAATCGGGAACTAAAACTCAAAATGGAATGGATATACAGGTACTTTGACCACCTGTTCATCAGATAGATCTGTGAAGATCAGATTAAATCTTATCCACTGATAACTCCCACAATAATACCACACAAGGACATGCAAATAGGCTGCCTTATCAGACTTTCAGTTATGTGGAGATTACCTAATTTCTTCAGATCACTTTCCACTTCTGTGAGTTTCTCAGTGTATCTTCTGTGGGATGTCTCCATGCCACCTGTAACGTTATCCATTTTTTCTACAACTGGAAAATTGAGAACAGAGTGAACAGGCATTTACATGTGTATTTTTGTAGGTATCGTGAGAAGTTCCAACTATGAGATATGGTCAGGGCTGGCGACAGGAATTTTGGGGCCCCGTACGCAGATCGTGCGCCCCCTCCCAGTCTCCCGCTGTCCGCGGCCCCCCCCCAACCAGTCTCCCCCCCTCCGGCCGGTCTCCCGCCACCCGCGGGGCCCAACCCCCGCATGTGCTCTGGCCGCGTGGCCCGGCCGGGAGAAGCAAAGGGGGGCGGGGGGAGGCTGCTGGGTGCCGGGGGAGGGGGCTGATGAGCGCTGCCCGGAGCCGCGCCTTGCTCAAAGGCCCGGCGACAAGGGGGTACAGCTGCGTACCGGGCCCGCCCCGGATTTAAGGGGCCCCCCCTTAAGTCCGGGGCCCGGTACAGCTGTACCCGTTGTACCCCCCTGTCGCTGGCCCTGGATATGGTGTAAGTAATGAGATTTTTATAAAACTGCTTTTCATGGCAACAGTATGGGTACAGCAGAGGGAAAGAGCCAGAAATGAAGAGTTTCAGAAAACTTAAAGTGCTAAATATATATTTATAAATTGTTATAAGCAAGGGAGGAAACTGAATGCTTCAGAGGCTAGATTCTGCCTTGATAGGGTTGCCAACTTTCTAACTGTACAAAACTGAACACCCTCGCCTTGCCTTGGCCCCACCCCTGCCCCGACTCCTCACCCCTTCTCTGAGGCCCCGCCCCCACTCACTCCATCCCCACTCTGTCCATCACTCACTGTCCCCCACCCTCACTCACTTTCACTGGGCTAGGGCAGGGGTTGAGGTGTGGGAGGTGGTACAGGAGGGGGTGAGGGTTCCGGCTAGGGGTGCTGGCTCCAGGGTAAGTCCAGAAATGAAGGATTCAAGGTGTGGAAGGGGGCTACAGGCTGGGGCAGGGCATTGGGGTGCAGGAGGGAGTGTGAGGTGCAGGCTCCAAGAGGGCTTTTGTGTGAGGAAAGGGGCTCAGGGCTGGGGAAGGGAGGTTGGGGTACGGGGTGGGGTGTGGGCTCTGGGAGGGAGTTAGGGTGCAGGAGAGGGTTCCGACCTGGGGCAGGAGGTTGGGGTGCAGCAGGGGAGTTCGGGGTGAGGCTCCAGCTGGCCGGTGCTTACCTCAGGTGACTCCCGGAAGCGGCTGGCACTTCCAGGAACTCCCGGAAGTTCCTGGCCAATGGGAGTTGCAGAGCTGGTGCTTGGAGCTGGGGCACTGTGTGGAGCCCCTGTGCCTAGGAGCTGGACATGCCGGTCACTTCCGGGAGCCATGCAGAGCTAGGGCAGGCCTGCTGCACTGCTGACCGGACCTTTTGAGCAGCCCAGTCAGCGGTGTTGACTGGAGCTGCCAGGGTTCCTGTTCAACCGGGCATTCCAGTCTCCCTGTCTTCTTCAAGACTGAAGACTCAATTCACCAAAGCCTTTAAGCAGGTTTGTAAGTTTATTGACTTCAATGGAATTTAAGATGTGCTTAAAGGCTTTGCTGAATCAAGGTCTTAATGGGCATTATCATATTAGTTATGGTTCTTTTTAATTCCTGATGAAAACAATTCCTAATAACTTATTTTTCTATACCAGTGGTTCTCAAACTTTAGTAACCCAAGAACCCCCATTTTGATTTAAAATTTTGCTACGGATCCCCAAGCACCCTGCTTAGCTCCAGGACCTGCCCCACTCCATCCCTTCTTCCAAAGCCTCATTCCCACCTCACCTCTTCCCGCCCCCCACTCCACTCCTGCCCCTCCTCTTCCCCATCTCAT
Organism: Sternotherus odoratus; assembly: GCA_032164245.1. Lineage (NCBI taxonomy): Eukaryota > Metazoa > Chordata > Testudines > Kinosternidae > Sternotherus > Sternotherus odoratus. The sequence continues at coordinate 70,144,686 of JAVMKO010000002.1, forward strand.
TCTGCTCTCTCCTGCAAGCTTCCCTGTCCTCCCATCCTTCCCCTCCCTCCCAGGACTTCCTGCACACTGGGGAACAGCTATTCCCTGGTGTACAGGAGGTGCTGGAGGGAGGGGAAGGAGTTGAGGGAGAGATGGGGAGGAGGTGATCAGTGGGGCCTGCGGACCCCTGGAATACCCTTACAGCCTTCCAGGGGTCTGCAGACCCCAGTTTGAGAAACACTGTGTTATGTGATACTGATATATTTGGGGAATGAACATATATTAATGTTAATGTAAGCACTTTATTTTATTTTTAGGGATCCCATCAGGTCAATGTAGACTTCAAATAAACAATAAAATATTTCCATGATTCTTTAAAAAAATGCTAAATGTTATTTATATGGATTATTGGTTCCCCTAAAGTGTTTTAATAGAAAGTTTACAACACTGGTAATACTTATGAACTGGGAAGTGACACCGGCAAGAAAGAACCGTTGACTCTATTTTCATTATCTAAACTCAATAAAACACAAAAAGAAAAAGCACTGTTTTTAAAAAGTGTTCTATATGTGGAATTCCCACTAAAATCTGTGGAAGATCTATGTCTGGAGTACTTACAGATTCGGGCCCCAAAAGCATAACATGATTTTTAACATTCTTTCAGCTACAATAATATATACTGTTATTAATAACCCTGGGTGGGGGATTTCAACTAAGTTAAACAGATGTAAAACAGATGTAATGCAGTGGTGAATTGGGCCCTTGATATCTAAAGACAGTGAGTGAAATTCTTACCCTCTCTCTAGACTGTCTGCACCAGGTAAAATGGATAGAAGCAACGTAAAAGAGCTCTAAAAGTCTCCATTCTCTTTGGGGAAGAATTCCCCTGGTGCAAACACTGTGTAAGACAGTTGCAAGATTGTTTTCTAAGCCCCCCTTGCAAGCCCTGGCATCCAAGGCAAACCAATACCTAGAGAGGATGCCGGAAGGGTATGTCAGGCCAGATCCATAGCACACAATGCTGTGGAAATAGTGTCCAGCACTGAGGCCTGGAGGCCAGCCCTCAGGGCTATCTAAATTACCCAGGAACAGGACGAAGAGGTGGTTTAAAGCCACTGATGCTGACAGACCAGATGACAGTTCATGCCAAGTAGAGTGACCAGGCAGCAAATGTGAAAAATCGGGACAGAGGATAGGGGGTAATAAAAGCCTATATAAAATATCGGGACTGTCCCTATAAAATCGGGATATCTGGTCACGCTAATGCCAAGGCCCCTAGGCCTTACTGAACACTGACAAGTGCATAGCTGGAAAACAGACTGGCTCATCTCTGTGTTAGCATTGTTAAAACAGATCTTATTTTTATAAGAATGTGTTTTAGTGTTTGGATTTTATGAAATGCTTGTGAGTTGTTGCATGCACTAATCTCACTTATAATGTCTGTATCCATGTTATAAGGTAAGATTTAAGTGTTTGCTATGAAACTGGAAACCCCCACAATCAGAAGAGATGCATGAACAAGTGCGAAATACTAGTTTACCACAAGAGGTGTCATATCCTGTCAACAGAAGGCCCACAGACATCAGATGAACCACTATGGAACATCAGTGGACAAAAGAATTTGTTGATTGCTCCCTCCATACCCATGAAGAGGGGACAGGCACAAACACTGTCCCATCACAGTTTAAACTCTGGGAGATGGGAATAAAAATCCATGGCCAGAAGGGACTGTATCACTATGCTGCCTGAAATTTGGAGAGGCAATGTTTCTAAATTTAAGCAAGGGATCCCCAAGCTGCTTAGCCCTAAAGGACACACAGAGCTTGCACACTACAGCAGCTTCTTTTCCTTTTTGAAACCCATGACTGTAACTCATTTGTGTGTATATATGTTTACCTGCTTTAACTTTGTAACGAGCCGATTTCTTTTTCCTAGTTAATAAATCTTTAGTTAGAGCAGGGGTGGGGAACCTCCGGCCCGCGGGCCTTATACGGCCCGCCAAAGCCTTCCGTCCAGCCCGCTCGTGTCCCTGGCCGGCGGCTCCCCCAGGCGCTTCCCGGCCCCTTTGCCGAACGGGGAGCCGCCCCCCCCGGCGGCCCGGGGCGGCTCCGCGCTCGGCGAAGAGGCCAGAAGCGCCTGGGGGAGCCGCTGGCCAGGGACGCGCGGGGGCGGCTTTGCACTCCGGCCGGCAGGCGGGGGCGGCTCTGCGCTGGGGCTGGCAAGCGCCTGGGGGAGCCGCTGGCCAGGGACGCGCGTGGGCCACCAGGCGGGGGCGGCTCGAACCGGGGGGGTGGGGCGTCGGCGCCGCGGGGAGCCGACGGTCAATGGGGTGTGGGGGGGAGGCCGGGGTGGGTGAGGTGTGGGTGCAGGAGGTAAGGAGGTTTGGTGGGGGGAGGCTGGGTTCGGTGGGTCAGGCATGGGGGGCAGGAGGCTGGGTTGGGAGGGGGGAGGAGGTTAGCTTCGGTGGGGTGGGGTGGGCCGGGCCAGGCAGGGGTGGGGGAAGAAAAGCAGTTAGATGGGAGGCTGGGCGGGGGTAAAGCAACATCACCCCCTACACCCAGGCTGATAGCGGGAGCTGACGGGGGCAGGCGGCAGGACCCCGGCTGGCAAGGGGCCAGCGGGGAAACCCCAAAGAAGTGCAGGGCTAAGCACTCCGCCTGCCACTGCTTTGGGGTTTTCCCCGCTGGCCCCTTGCCAGCTGGGGTCTCAGCTCCCGTTGCCAGCCTGGGTTTCCTCAGGGGGGGGAGGGGGAGTGGCCCACGATGGGGGGTTGGGGGGGAGTGGCCCGCGAAGGACATTATAAATGTCCAAATGGCCCTTGGCACAAAAAAGGTTCCCCACCCCTGAGTTAGAGTATCACAGGATTGGCTACTAGCACTGCCTTTGACAGATCTAAGATACGATTGAGTTGGGGTAAGTGACTGGTCCCTTGGGACTGGAGTAACCTGAAGAGTATTGTGATTTTTGGGCTAAGGGACCATCTATCACAAAGGCTGGGCTTGCCTGAGTGGCAAGCTGAACCTGAGTTCCCCAAGGGACTATATGTGACTCCATGTCAAGGCTGTTGTAGTGTCCAAGGAGTTCACACTTGATCCTTGCTTGGTGAAATCTAATTTTAGGACACAGCCAACTCAGAGTTTGTGCCTTGGTTTGTATCAGTCTGCTCTGAGGCTGGCACCCACATTCGTGAATTACTCTAGACAATCTGACCGCCACCATATCCCCCTGCCCCTTCTTAGAGGCACAGGCACAGAATTTCACCCAGAGTATATTTAATATTGTTGCTGAAAAATATCAGAGGATATTTGGGATGTTGAAGTAGTTTAGGCTCAAACTTTGGTATATGTTATAATCCATTGTGGCCTCAAGGAATTGGTGAGAGTCCAATCTGCAGAGACCTTTAAAACTAGCCTGGGGGCAGGAGAGTGGGGAGGCTGTGGGGCAGCTGGTTACAGCTCCAGCAGGAAGATTCTAGGTCTGGTTGTTATGCCAGCCTGGAGTACAACAGAGAGACATGGAATCTGCTTTAATCTTTGTAGACTGACTGGTCCCTTGAGGTGCTATCAGCCAAGGGCAGGATGCTCCAGCCATGCCCCTTCCTTACCCTGGTATGATCCTTACACTAGGAGCGGCAGTAGGGTGTGACATGAGCTAAAACATGCTGGTTATATACTTGCCAGGAAGATGTGGTTGCTTTTTGGCCCACTCATGCCACTTGGGCAGCATAATAAGGCCAGAGCATAGCAGGAAAACCAGCCGGCTTCTGAGAAGCTAAAGTTTTTGGATTTGTAACTTTTACCCGAAAACAGTCATCAACTTCTGAGAAATTTGGCTGGCTAGCACATTAGGTGCAAATCTAAAAAATGATTCTAATAACCTCTTGATGGACAAACTGGAGACCTGCCCATAATTTATATTTTTGATAAAATAAATAATTTCCTGAAGGGGTATAACAAGAGGCCTTACTGAAACTAGATACAACTAGCCAAGATGGCAGTGTCTTAAGGTTCTTAAGCTAGGTTCTTAAGCCTTTGAAAGATGTTGTTAATCATCATTAAAGGGTCTTTGTATCATTAGTGGTCCAGTTCCTAGAAAATGCATGAGTCTAAAGCCTACGTGTGTGTAGATGGAGATAAGTTTTAAGTAGCAGCCCTGGATCAGGTGAACTAGATCAGAGAGAGCTCTGGACACGGAGGGACAGTAAGATATTAGCTGTTTACTTCATTAACTGAGACTACTTTATCTAGCTTAGCTGATGAAAAGTGCAAACCCAGATTCCATTTTCTCTGTCTTTAATAAACTTTGTTTTGTCATTGCTGTATGGGCAATTTTGCACAGATATCCTTTAGGAGATGCAAACCTTGCAACCAATTGCTGAGTGTCTGGCTCCTACTCCCTGTTCTCAGTCTCAGACAAGAAGCATGGAGAAGTGTCCCATCCCAGTGAGTTGGGTTACAGAAGCAGAAGGACTAAGCAACAGATGAGAGTTATTGTGTGTATTAGTCACAAATCTAAAGCCAAAAGCTGCAATATAAAGGTCTATTACAAACTGAAAATAACCAGAAATTCAAATTTCAGACTGATAGTCAAAGAATGTTACTTCTCTCCCCCCCCCCCCGCCCTTTGCCATGGAGTGAGCAAGAGTATAATCATTAACTTTAAATAGATTAGACTGGTGCCAGAAGAAACTTAACTACATACTTTTGCATTTAATTTCCTTAAGAAAACAGCTGGAAAACCAAGAATAGTATTTTTAAATGTTTTTAACAACAGAAAGAATGTAAATTTCATTCTGAAGGGAAAGGAATAGTAAACTCATCTTGCAACCCCTTTCAGACCTTGCAATTTAATTCATATTTTGGATTCAGCTTTCTATAGATTGTTACACAGATTTTACAACTAATTTGGAGGTTTATTCTGTTTATTTTGTATCCAATAGAGTTATTTTTCTTGACAACCAAATTTAATCCATTAATTAGTAGTTCTTGATATTTTTTTTAATAACATAGGATAACTAAATACCATGTAGGAAACTAAAAGTTTTAAATGCAGCTTTGGGCATTATAAATATAAATCATCAGTATACTGAAAACAACGGAATCTAACGGAATCTTAGCTAACAGATTAGAAGAATTCCCAAAGCCAGCAAAATTCTATCTTTCATTGTAATATCACCATAAAAAGGAGAAGCTGAATTCTGAGGTAGAGGGGACTGTTGTAAAAATGTATTTCACTTTTCTTTTGTGTTCAAGATTCATCGGTTTTCGCACCACCCTATTTACCCCCTCTTCCAGATCACTAAGAAGAATATTCATTATATTTTTGAGCTCCTCAGACAAAAAGTATCAATATATTAAGTGACATCATTCCTGGCCCCTCCTTTACACAAAATGAACTCTAGGGGTGGACCCTGGAATTTGCATGGAGCCTTGTTGAAGTCCTTGGCTCTCCAAATTAATACGGTTCCATACTGAAAACTGGTAACTTAATTATTTTTAAATCTCCACAAATGTCTAATCTAATGACAAAGCTTTAGACAAACTTTGAAGTTTCTCTTTCAAACAGCTATAATGTGTAGACTATGCTAAACATACAATGAATCATGTTAACAGAAGTGTAATTCTACAATAATCCCATAATTGAAAATAAAATAAATCCATTCTCCTCTCCATCTCTTTCTAATACTTGGTGCTCTTGGTTGGATTCCTGTTTGAAAGTGGAACATTGTGAGAGATATGGTACATACCTTTGTATCCGAGAATGGCTACTGTTATTGTTAGCAAGGCACACAAAATATATAGCAATATGATGGAGAACTTCAGTGCCCAGTTATTTTTGCATTTGGTACATTGAGTCCCCTCTTGAATACCTGCAAAAAGAAGATGGGACTTTAAAATCGGATCAAAGAGTATATCTCAGCTTTTATTGTGGTTTCTTTGTCTACATCACATACACTGATAATAATTGTACACACATTGTCTACACTGCAAGTGATGGCTAACATTCCATGGACTCCAGGCTCACTATAGCCTTAATTTAGTGATATGCTCCTTTTAAGGTTTCAGATGAGTAATAACTGGATTCAATTTAACTGGAAAACCAGATGTGGCTTTATTTGAAAACAAAACAAAAAACCCCTACTATTATCATGAGTATGACAAGGTGACTAAGTTGCAATTAAGCCAAAAATTATGTCAATATTCTTTGTCTAGATTCTCACGGTAATAATTCAGTTTTAGCATTCAACATCCCTGCACTGTTAGCAGTGGGCAACATATACACACAGACATAAGTAGAACTGAAATTAGGTATTACTCAGTGTCTGAAAGGAGACTTTTACCTTATTTTGCAACCTTTATATTGACACATGGGCTTAGAAGGAAAATATTAGCACTTCATTTTATTTGCACTGTGTAAAATAAGGTTCATGAGATTTAGGGCTTGTCTATAAAGGGAAAATTAGCAGCATAGTTATACTGGTATAACTTCCGTTGGTGTCCACACAGGGAGATATATCAGTATAATTATGCTACTCATGCCATTTCCCCACACAACAAGTTCTGAAAAAGAGAGAATAGGGAAAGGAACCACCAGTTGTGAGAGAAAATGAACCTTTAATATTTGGTATTTGGCTTTTTACAGAAGATATTGATGTAGGCCTGTTGTGGGACTCTTCTGTTAATTGATCACAGGTTAGAGCACATGCATAAGCATTTCAAGCTTTCATTAGATTATCAAGAAATTCCGGGGAAACAGGGACGTATAAAAAATATTAGAACACGAAGACCATGTTGGAATGAATGCACCAGATTGAGCCCTCGCTAGGCAAGGATGAATATAGCCCCCTGCGTCTATTAAAAATGAACTTCCTTGACCTTTTATCTTATTGGTTTACTACTAATACAGTCACCAAGGAGAGAGCTTCAGTAGACTGTATGTACCAAATTACTGATCTAATGAAAACTTGCTCAGCAACTTTTTATGCGTAAATTATATTTCCCATGGGGATCAACCCACCAGCTGATTTTACTTTTCTCCAACTTGTGACCTTCTGCACAGTGCAGTTCTTCAGGGAAATGCACAGGCAGCTTCAGCTGTGTTTATTGAGGACTGATGACAGAAATAGCAAGTGAAGTCAATTCTTATTATCTCAAAGAGTAACAGGTTCTAGTGGTTTTCTTAAACCTAAACTGCTTTAAAAAGGGATTTTCATTCTGAGGCAAATTCAAGAAGAGAGATTTGTACATAAAGTAAGTTTATTGGATGAGTTATTTTCTCAGTCCCCTTTGCTAGCGTTACTTCAGCAATCTGGGTTTAAATTCTGTGTCATATTTTGTTTGTGTATTTGAGAGAGATTCCCATTTTTGTCAATTTAAAATTAATTATATTGTAATCTAATCTACCTCAAGATCTAACCTGCATAAGAGCTGGATCAGAGAATCAGGGAGTTGTAAAATGGTCCATCCTCTCCCCCAACCCCCTTGGAGCAGAGCACTGTGGAGAATCTGGCCCAGATAGATACAGCAAAGTTTCATCATAGGCGCATTTTAACATGCACGAATTCAACTATACGAGCTCTGCCAAAATAAATAAATAAAAATTAAATAGTGCTGGCTGAGTGGGGCTCGGGCTGGTATCCCAGACTGGCATCAGGGTGAGCAGCTCAGTCTGCTGCCGGCCTGGGGCTCTGTTCATCCAGGCTGGCAGGAGGCTGAGCGAGGCTGGTGGCCGGGACCCTCACTGGCAAGTGGCCAGCAGTTGGAATCCCAGACCGGAAGCGGGCTGAGTGGGGCCGGAGGCTGGGACCCAACACTGGCAGCAGGCTGAGCTGCTCAGCACGTTGGCGGTCTGGGGTTCTGTCTGCTGGCTCCTGCCAGCCGGTATCCTGGCTGCTGGCCCCACTCAGCCCACCACCAATCCCGCTCAGCCCACTGCCAGCTGAGTGAACAGGACCCCACACCGGCAATGGGCTGAGCGGGGCCGGCAACGGGCTATACTCGACTACATGCAATTTTGGAACCTAACCCCCGCGTAAGATGTGACTCCCCCGTATATCAATTTAACCTCTTCTGGGCTGTGATATTTGTCTTATGTCAGGAATACATGGATATTCATTTTGTTCCTGATAGTGGCTGGTCTTCTTATTAAGTAATTAAATGGAGAAGACAACTAAAGATGACAAAAACCTGGATCTGTCTCAAATGAGCAAGCAGGTATTAAACTATTTCCAACATCTCTGACCGAGCATGAACAGTTTAGGTTCGCTTTGCTAAGGCCCATCCAAAGTTGGTTGATCTGGTACATAAGAGGCCCGTGATATGCATTGTGAACAAGGTCTCATTAAGGTTGCCTTGTGGTTTGTTAAGATCTTTTCCTTTATAAAGGAAACAGTCATATTAGTCTGTCAGACTAGCGAGGCAATATGGGGAAGGATTTAGAGTGAGTGTAGGGTATATGTAAATAACAGCAGCTTGGCATAAAGTAGGTGCCTTCTCTCAACATTTATCATGGGAACATAGAGTCACAGCTTGAAGTCCATATTTGATCTTTAACCAGGGAAAACTTCCACTCAAATTAATGGCATTTTGGCTATTTGGAGCCTGAGTATACGAAATTTGACTTGTAGTGAATCAATGTTACCTGGCTAGGTTTGTAACATCTCATTTGGAGAGCTTTAAATTAACTCAGTGGAACCAGTGTAGGACATTTTCCTACAAAGGGAACATATGTAAATCACACAAAACTGGGCTTAGCTCAAATCAGATCTTTGTTGTTCACAACACAACGTACTCCACTATGCATTTTCTACACATGGTTTTAATGCTGATTTGTCACTAGCTTTGCATACCAAAAAGTCAGGGTCACTTCCTGATGATGAGCATTGCTTATTGCTGACTTTATCAACATTTAATAAATATCAGATGTGACATGCTGTGCCTTGTTTCACTTGACACACTTTTCTTTTTCCCTGATTTATTTTAATACGAGCTTTGTTTTTTCTATCTCACTGTTGGGAAGACATCTGGCCAAACAGACAGCAAGTCAGTACAAAGGAATCCTGCTGGTTCACATATTTGGGGGATCCCCATCTCTGTGAACTAAGATCGTCACAATAAACATGCAAGAGAGACATCCCCCTGTTACCAGCCTTTGTAGTATTTGTTTTTATAGCATTACATTCTAGTGACTGGGAACTTTGTTTTCCTGCAGGGGGTATCCATCTGCAGACTCCTTTAGTGCTACAGATAAGGCAGTTTTTTTTAAATTACAGAAGTCTAAACCCATATTCCCTTTGCCAGTCCGCAGATACCTTATCAAAAGCCAGAAGCCTCTAACATATTCTGTTTCAAGGACCATAATTTCAAATGTTTGACTGTAACATGTACACTATATAGATTTTCCTGCCAAATACTTCCATTTTTTTCCATTGAGCTCTCTTCTTGGCTCTTGCTTTAGGAACTTAGGTGGCCTCATAAAATCTATGCTGTAATGTAGAGCTGTGATGAAGACACAAGGTTCCCTACATAATCATGACAAAAAAGCGTTGGTAAGATAACAGAAATATTGGGAAAATGTAGTGCAGGAAGCCAAAATCAATGCACTATTTAGGAAAGTTCCTTTCCAGTGTGATTCAATATTGATATAGCATCTCTTGTAGCATGCAAGGAAGGCTTCAAGTGTAGTTTACAGACAACTTTATAAAACATTATCTAGAATCATGGATAACTAGACTCATGCACCTAAATCCATATTTAGTCTAATTTTAAAGATGCTCAGTACAAGCAATTCCCATAAAATAAACAGGGAGAAGCAGATTTTTAAATATATTTAGTTGCCAAAAGAGGCAGATAGGCACCTAGTGGGATTGTCAAAAGCACCTAAATGTCTAACTTCCTAATGCCAAGGGGAGTTAGATGCCTCGGTGCTTTTGAAAATCCTATGAGGCATCTAACTGCACATTTAGACATCTAAATACATTTAATAATCTGATCCTAAGTAACTAAAATCAGGGACCCAAGTTTGAAAATTTTAGCTGGTGTACTTCACAAGTAAAGTCCTGATGCTTTAGAGTTAAAGACTGATAAATCTTGATAAATACCTTTAAGCATTAGGAAGGTGGTCTAACATCAACAGGGCATAAAGAGACAATTTTCAGACTTTGGGTCCTACATTTAGGCATCTAGATATGCATTTGGGTGTTTGAATTGACATCTCAGACACCTAAAATAAGTATCGGACTGCCTGAGTGACAAAATGAGAACTGAAGGGGAAAGATTAGGTGCTCAGACATGAAAACTGGGCTCAAAATATTTAATATTTGGATCTGCTGGAGTATTAAAGGAACAAAAGACATATTGCATTAGGATGTTATGCTCATGTTATCAAGGTTAACCTTTAATAAAACTTGGAGATTGTAGAATCCAGCCAACCACAACGTTTTAGCTGAGCTTTGCAACTTTTTCCTTCATGTGGTTTTTACAGGTTATTAACTTACTGCTTCATGGTATAAATCCATATAATACCAAGTGAATAGTTAGGTTATAAGTAACAAAACTGATGATTCAGATAAATTCTGATAGTTAACATACCTTAGAAAGCAAAAAGTCTGTAAAACATTTAAATCACTGATTTTCTAAAGTTTACAGATTACAAAGGCTGATTTTTGTAGATTTTTTTCAGGAACATCCGCTCTTTGTTATTTTAGAGGTTGATTCTGCATCATAAAGGCTACAGTGGGCATTGAGGGTGCTCAGCAATCACAGGATTGAGGGTGCTCAGCAATCACCCTTAGACTATGGTTATTAAGTACTCTAATTTAGGGCCAGAATCTGCCACTCTTTCTCAAACTGCGTAGTACCTTACTCCACAGTTCTTCCATTTGATTCCATAGGGCTTCTCGGAGAGTAAGGTAATGCTCAGAGAGAATAAGGTTGGCAAAATCTGGTTGTCCCTTAGTTTAGATATTAAATACACAAAACCTATTTTTAAAAGAACATATGGTTGTAAAGTCAAACACTCAAAAGTTAGGTAATGCTGGAATTAAAGTTGCCTATACCATGCACCCAGCCTCCTCACCCGACCAATCCCAGCTTCCATTCTGACCCCTCGGTCCTGGTTCTGGTCTCCTTGCCTGCTCGTCCCAGTCTCTTTGCCCAGCCGGTCCCAGTCTCTCTCCCTGCACCTACCTCTAGTGCTGGTCTCACAAGACTCCTTCTCCCAGTCTATTTCTTTCACTCTCTACTGATCTGGCCTTTGTTCCCTCTACATTTGAATCAGAGAGATTCCTGCTCCGTGCTGCCTAGGTGTCAGCAAGGAGGTCATTGAGGGCACAGGTGAGATGGACTCTCAGTTCCTGTGCCCAGCCCACACCAGCCCAGAATAGCTGGGAGCAGCTGTTACCAGGGCCGGCGACAGAAATTTTGGGGCCCCCTACTGTGATCATCTGGGCCCCCCCCAGCTCAGCTGGTGCTTCCCCCCCCCCAGCTGACAGCGGCTGGGCCCCCCCCCCCCCAACCCAGGCAGCGCTTCTCAGTTCGTTCCCCCCCAGCTGACAGCGGCTGGGGGGGGGCAGCCCAGCCGGCACTCCCCCCCCACCGCCCCCTTGCCTGCCCCCCAGCCACGCCGATGAATGAACCTCCCGAGGCAGGGGTGAACTCACAGCAGAGCCCACCCGCCTGCTCAAAGGCCACCCCGGAGCCACCGCCCCCCGAGTGGGGCCGGGCCCCCTGCCCCCTTACCTTGGCGAGGCCAGCTCCCCTTGACCCCTTTTCGGCGCCTCCGCTCCGCCACCGTCAGCGCCGCACACCACCAGGGCGGTGCGGCCGGGCACGCGTCCCCGGGCCCCCGCTGTGGTTGGAGTCTGCCGGCGTCAGCCGTGCGGTGCAGTGCGGTGTGGGCGCTTGCCGTGCTTGTCTACAGCGCAGCGCTGGGGTGGCCGGTGGCGCCCGCCCGGGATTGCACGCAGTCAGCCGCAGCCACGCGGGCATCGCGCCTCTGCAGAGGCCCGAGCATCGGGGGCCCCCCTTAAGTCCGGGGCCCGGTACAGTTGTCCCCCTTGTCCCCCCCTGTCGCCGGCCCTGGCTGTTACAGGGAAAGTTCAGCTTCACACCTCTAGCTCTGGGCTCGAGGATGCTCAGTTGCTGTGTGAGGATGACACATACACAGTCTGGTCAGAACCAGGAGCTGTGAGAGGACAATCTTTGGAGATTTTAGCTGCTAAAGTAGGAGTCTCTATTGAGCATGTTCAGACTCTGATTTTTCAAATTCTTATTACATAACCAGATTTTCATGGTGATAGTAAAAAGCACATCCCTGACACACAGGCCAACCTGCTGCCAAATTTTGAGTTCTTGCTCAAAAGCATAGAAAAAGTCACCAGAATGTTTTAACAATGTATTTTCCTCTAGCCCTGTTCTTAGAAATAGCTGAACCATTTTGGCTGAAGGTTTCCAAATACATTCAGCCAGAAGCAGACACCTGGCATGGAAAATTTCAGCCCAGATGGTTAAAGTTTGGCAAAATTATAAGTAACTGAAAATAAGGTTTTATAATGGGAAGCATTAGAGAATCGTAATAATAGGCAACACTATCTGCCCCACCTATCACACTTCTGAAGTTACATGAAAATCTCAGGTTTCTTTTTTTTAAAGGTTTCTAGTGGCACTGGTTGCAGAGAAAAGCTTGAAAATGTGAATTACAAAAGCTCAAAACCAGAAGGCACATAAAGAACCCAGCACTTATTATTTTTTTAAATGTAATGAGTTTTAAACCAATCTTATGATGGGAGGGCCTGAACCTTAATTTTTGAATACTTGGAGTTGGCAATACTGGAGATGTTTATTACCTTCAACTTCCATTGAAGTTAATCAGAACTGAAGGCACTTAGCACCGCCCATGAACCACTAAGGCTGTCAAAGGCATCGAACGGAATTAAGTAGAATTCCATTTGGATTTGGGAGCCAAACTCACTTAGGCTATGTCTACACTTACCAGGGATTGATGCAGCGGAGGTCAATTTAGTGGGTCTAGTGAAGATCCTCTAAATTGACCGCAGAGTTCTCTCTAGTGGACTCTGGAATGGAATGGACTCCACTGGAATGAGAGGATTAAGATAAGTCAATGGGAGAGTGTCTCCCATCGACGCAGAGTGGTGTTAGACAACAGAGTAAGGGCTGGTCTCCACTAGGGGGGGAAATCGACTGTAGATACGCAATTTCAGCTACGTTAATAACGTAGCTGAAATAGACGTCTCTACAGCCGACTTACCTCCCATCCTCACGGCGGTGGCGGTCGGCGGCTCGGTCCCCCGTCGACTCCAGCTTGCGCCTCTTCACGAGCTGGACTTCCGCAGTCGACGGGGGAGCCAAAAGATCGATCCCTGCCAGCTCAAGTGAAGACAAGCCCTAAGTCAACCTAAACTATGTCAACTCAGCTACATGAATAACTTAGGTTGACTTACTGCGGTAGTGTAGACAAGGCCTAAGACACCTTTGAAAATTCAAGCTTCAGTGCTTTGCTGGATCAGGCTCTACATTCTGCACATGCAAAAAATAGGGAAAGTTCTTCGCTGCAAGATCTTTTCTGTCACATGTCATGGTCCCTTTCCATGAATCCATTATCCCACTTCTAACCTAATAAAGGATCCCAAAGGGCTGGCTTTATTTTCTGTGGTAAGTTGCCAGCATCAGAAATACTTTATTATGTGCAGTATACACAATCCCTTTCATTAAAGGAAGGAAGAGCCCTTGTGAATCAGCGTGGCCATCATCTTGCACGTATTTATATAACCTAGCCAGCAGTTTGGCTTTGGCTTTGTACTTGTTCATTGTAGAATACAGAATGAATTGTCAAGGTTCCTAATTATACACCTCAACAACCATAACCATTTAATTATTTAGTATTACCAAACAGTGTCCTGCAGTGATTAAACATTCAATACCTTAATTAAAAGGGAACAGAAAAGGCCCATCCACAACACAGGCAAACCATGGAGTGTCTGAACAGTATGTTACACAAATATTCTGAAGAGACCTGTAGGACTGTCGTAGTCAATTTTGAGGAAAATCATTATAGTACAATGCCAAGCCATAGAAATGTGGTAAGATTATTAAACTCCCAGGGGATATGAGATCTTTTAAACCATTATATTAAAACAAAGCATCCAGATCTAAGATCAACCCCAAGCAAACAAGCAGCAAATGAGGGTACTTTGAAATAATAGTCTTCAGTGGGTGAGCTATCACTACATTCAGTTAATGCAAATCAAGCAGATGATCACTGAGTGCACTGCCCTGGAAGTAAAGAAATCCAATTAAACCACTCAGAAGAAAGAAAAACGAGAAAGAATTTAAAATCGTGTATGAATTAAGGAAGTGTACACTGACTCACAAGACAGCCAAAACACCAAGTAGCGTTCCAGCTAAAAGTTTTTTCAAGCTGAGCCACATGTGTGCACACACGCACACAGAGGAGATTCAGGCTGAATAACTGAAGAACATTCCAAACGGTAAGATTTATCACATTGTGCAACAGTCTCCTTTGAGAAGAAGTGGAGCCCCATTATCTGAGTAAATTAAAACACATCTGAACAAAAAACTGGAATGTATAGAGAAGGGAGCTGTCCGTCAGAGGCAGGGCATTTAGCCAGATGATTTAATATGTCTTTTCTTAAATCTGTATAATTCTATAATCTTCTATTCTTAATCAAAGCAAGGAGATTCATCTTGAGTGTGCCTAATGGAACGTAGATCCTAATTATAATTTGTATAATTGTATAATTTGAAGACCCATCAATGTATCTGATCTTTGTCCTCTAATTTAATGTACCTTTTGTTTTTCCTTCTGTGTAATGTATTAGACTTAATTTATATTAGTATGAATTTTTATACCATAGTATTGGAGTGATACTGATTACAGTAATGGTATCTTGGTAATTTTAAGGCAGAAGAAATAAGAAATGCATACTTCACTGCTCCTGAGCTCCCTTTAAGAGGCCAGGTTAAAGAAGTACCATCATGGTCCCAGGAGAAGCTGTAAGGGTTCTTGGTTATGATGTTGAGCACCAATGATATTTGCATGGAGGAGGAGCTTATTAGGGAAATAATGACATTGCTTAAAGGGGCAGATGAAATTTCCAGGACCCTTTCAATCAATCTTTGCATTACTATTTCTAGACTTTTTGAGTGCTCTACTTAGCAGCCTGAATGTTCTTTTAGCATAGATTAAAAAAAAATAGAAAAAATGAAAGCATGTGCCACTATTTTGTAAAACACAGGGGAACACTCTCTCTTGCCCAATATCTATACACGGTGTGGCTAGGGCGCCTTCTTTCACAAGCATGTCACAGGCCATATTGCATAATCCACATATATTACAACTAGAATTTCATTCAACTTTCTTATTCATTCATGTGCAAATCCAAAGAGAATATTAGGACACTAACTGTTCAATAGAAATGTCTGTAAAATTTCTATCTATGCACTTGTGCAGTGCTCATGGAATGTTGACTGGTGATCAGTTTTATTATATAAAAATACCCAGTGTGCATCCATGAACTATGTTTTTAAACTCTTATAACTCAGAAGAACCAAAATGAATTTACACCAGACCAGTGTGAGACAAATCTATGCCCTGGGGAAGATATTCCTGATTCTATCACTTCTCGCTGCCATGTTGCAGCTGTCCAAATAAGGTCCCAAAATATTTTATAGCAGAAAAACTGCATTGTTTCTTTTTTCCGTGCTTGCAAATTGCAGAACCATCTTTACTGAAAATTTTAGACTGAATTTTAGGCACAGCACGCTGCTGCTTTGGAGTTTCCCCCGCTGGCGCCTTGCTTGCCGGGGTCTCGCCTCCTGCCTCACTCAGCTCCCGCTGCCAGCCTGGGTGTAAGGAACCCAGGGTGGCAGCAGGAGCTGAGTGGGGCAGGCGGTGGCTAGCAAGGCGCCAGCGGGGGAAACCCCAAAGCCGCAGTGAGCTGAGCTCTCCCCGCATGCCAGCAGAAATTGGCTTGCGTGCCATGTTTGGCACATGTGTCATAGGTTGCCGACCCCCGCACCAGGTCAAACTCACCTTAGTGTGAATGGCTATAAATTCACTGACTACAAATCCATTCCTAATCTCAACAAACTACATGCCCATCTATAGAAAGAAGTTCAGCTCAGCTTTAAATATTGTTCTACTGAAAAAAGACTGGGTATTAACTTCTTAGCTCTCTGTTTCCTGGCAGACGCACTTCTTTAGTATCCAGTTACCTTGCTGTAAAGTAAGATCAGTATGAGCTTCCCTCACCAGACCAGAGCCTGTTTCAGGCATTTGTGCCAATGCACAAGGGTACTGTAAAGGCAAGGAAGCCACAGTTTTGATTAATGGACTTCTCTCTGTCTAGGACTAGCACTCCATAATTTTGGGGAATTATCTGCAATTGTGATTTTACTTCTTATTTTAAATTCCTTTATATTTTGGGGTGGTAATGTTCATGGCACTATATTTCATAAATTGTTGCATGATGCTCCCAGCACACTGGCAGAACAGGGACTAATAGCTACATTTCTTGTTTTTTCCCCCCTCTTAATTAAGTTTTAGAAATAGGCAAATGCCGCATTCTACCTATCTTTCAAACAATTTGTGAATCATGGAATTAAATCTGCTTGTCACATGTTAGAAATGAGAACAAAAAGGCCATTTGATATGCGGAATGGTGTTCTGTGCAGTTTGTATTTACAATCCAGGTAAGTAACCTATCAATAATAACACAAACCCTGTTGAAATAATATATTTACTATGTCCTTTATGCCAGTATCTTCAAATCAGTATGTAAAGGAATAAGTCTGTTAAGCAGATAAAAATCCTACTGCAAATAGTAAAATATATTAGTCAACAAATTTGCAAACCTGTTAAATGTGTGCACATGTGCCCTGCAATAATTTGTCACATTTATACATAAGGAAAATTCATTGAACAGCCACCTAATTAAGCAATACACATGGTACTGCAATAAAAATAAATCTTACTATAGTATGTGCTGGTTGTTAAGTGTGTTAAAAGAACATAAAGAAAGTGAGGACTACTTGTAGCACCTTGGAGACCAACCAGTTTATTTCAGCACAAGCTTTCATGGGATATAGCCAACTTCATCGGCTGCATAGAATGGAACAAACAGAAGTATGATGTATTTATACACACAGAAAGCAAAAAAAAAATTGTAAATTACCATACCAATTTTAAGAGGCTGTTTAATTTGGATGGGCCATTACCAGCAGGAGAAAAAAAACCTTTTGTAGTGAAAATTTAGTGGATCTATCTAACAGTTGATAAGAATCTGTAAAAGAGACTTAAATAAGAAAATGCATTCAATTACTATAATGACAAAGCCACTCAACATCCCTGTTTAGCCCTTGGTTGACAGTGTCAAATTTGCAAATTAATTATAGTTCATCAGCTTTTCGTTGGAGTCTGTTTTGGAAGTTTTTCTGTTTTAAAATTGACACCTTCAAGTCTTTAATAGAATGCAGGGCGATTGAAGCGTTCTCCTACTGGTTTATGAATGTTATGATTCCTGATGTCAGATTTGTGTCCATTTATTCTTTTGCATAGAGACTGTCCGGTTTGGCCGATGTACATTGCAGAGAGGCATTGCTGGCATATACTGTATTTCACAAATCACTCCCTGTGATGTGTGAGCATCTTATTCACGCCTGCACAGGATGAAAATGTTTGACAATGTAGGCAGAACACTTTCACAGCAGAGACTATTGTTTGAATACTTTGTGTGCTTTTCGTGTCTTTACTAATGGGTAGGTGTACAAGAAAAGACAATTTCCCGTACATTGGTTTAAACATAGCATTGCTCGTTTGAATAACTTTTGTCTTACATACTGTTAATAAAAATATGTTGAAATTCTTTTTAAAGGTCGACAGATTCAGCTCATACAACTGCTGCTGTGATAGTATTTTTAACCAACAAGATCCCATATGTAGTTTCTTGAATTGTATAAAACCAAATAATTAGGATGTAGACCTGCAGTATTAAAAGTGTTATTTTGACATGGATATAACCTTAAAATAGATGCAGACAATAGATTAGACTTGAGCATCTCCAGTTGTTTTAATCTCTGTCAATGTTCTGACAGCTCTTGTGTCATAGAATCAGATGTGGCTAAGGCCAGCCAAGGTATCATGCTCCCTTAGAACATCTAAGGCTGGCCTAGTCCAAAGTAAGGGCTCCCTTTCTCTTCCTAACTCTATTTTCTCAAGATCTCTGTTCAAGTGAACAGTGTTCTTTCAGAACTGCCTCTTCCTACGTAATTTGTCAGGGATGCAGTAGCAAATTTAGGGCAAAATCTTGTTGCATAGGAGAAAGAAACTAGAAGAGCAGTCATATTTTTAATAGCCATTTAATTTCCTAACTATTAAATACTATATTTTATTTAACAATGCTGTATTAAGGTCCAAAGCTCCATGGGTGTGAGTGGCACAAAGTGTCCCTCTTGAAACCCAATGGACACAAACTGTGCAAGACACGCAAAGGGAGACAGGCCACAGCTTACCTCTCCACTGGCCTGGTGTGCAAGAGGGGAGCTAGCTACACTCCTAAAGGGAGATAGCACCTGGTGTGCTCTGCATGCACACAGGCAAACTCCTGCCAGTATGATTCATCACATCACCTTCATATGGGGATGTGACTAAAAACAAATTAGAGTCCATAATTAGTATTGGAAAAGAATAATGAACACCACCCATTAGAGATTTGAAAGGGACTCCAATTAAAGGGGATGAGTATGGATCAATAGCCGGTCCTCTCTCAGTACCCTGAGACACTGTCTGAATGACTTTACTTACAAAGACCATAACAAAAATGTTTGTTCTAGGAACAAATAGGATGAATCAGAAAACATGAACTCCGGATATGAATGAAAAGCCTGTTTGTGTCTAGCACAATTGGAGATATTGTTTAGGAACAGTTCATCCATGTGAAACTATGACCCTGTAATACTGCCAAGGTCCGTGAGTGCTTTGGTGAGTAAGCTCTGATTCTGCATGTTAATATTGCATAGCCGAGCAATTTTATCTACTTTGTTTTCTCCAGGGAACATGTGCAAGCTGTAATGTGTAACACGGTTATTATGGGACAGCTTCTCCAATTGTTTCCACTCTTTCCAAGTGCTTGAAAGAAGGCAAATTTACAATTCAGAATTTCTGGGTGGCCCCTCTTCCTGTAAAGGGCTGAGCCAAAGCCCCAGAATTGGATATCCTTGAATTACGGGGAAGTTTGTATCCAGATTCAGATTCCTAATCTGTGGCTTGGGCCCATCTCCAGAGCCTTTTTCGGAGCTGCTCACCACACTAAAAGGGAGATTTTGGCTATTTTGCTGGAGTGCTACTTATTTCTTGACAAGAATACAAAAATGGATGGAGAGGAAGAATGAAAGTCCTGTGAGTGAGCTGTCAGTATGGATTGGGCAAAGAGTATAGGAACAATGGAGCCCTAAATCGTGCTTTTTGCAACTGCACAAAAATCAGTCAACACCGTGCCCTGAAATGCGGGTGATTCTTAAAAGGCCCAGGAAAGAAAGTGGTGCCTTTGGACTACAGTACTAGATAGAATCAGAGAGGTAGCCGTGTTAGTCTGGAATAGCAGAGGTAACAAAGAGTCCTGTGGCACCTTAAAGACTAACTAAAGTATTGAAGCATAAGCTTTTGTGGGCTAATACCCACTTCGTCGGATGCAAGCTGTGGAAGTGTCCAGGGGCAGGTATCAGTACTAGATAGTAACTTATTCATTGTAATTTATCTTGGCAGACATCCTCAGCTCTGAAGTGACCTGTGTTTTCTAGAAAATTTGGCAGGTGCCAACTTTTGTACGTGAGTGTAGAAGATATTTCCTGAGGAAATCTTGATTAGATGGGATTTGTTGATAGTCACAAACTGTTCAATCAATTTGGTCTTATATAATCCTGTTCTGACCACAGTGCCTATTGTGACCATATTTCTTGGTAACAGAAATAAAAGTAAAAGTTGCATTCTAGAACCATTTGAAAAGCTATTTAACATTATACAAATCTAACAAGTGATATAACACATTAAAGAAATGATGAAATGTTGTATCATTTCTGAAATATCGGGCACCTATTCATGAAGGGAACAGTATGAAAATATGTTATATTGGGAACTGGGGGTGGCTCCCTCAGTCTTTCCATCTTGGTTCTCTCACAAAGCAGCTTGTCTATTTTTTGACAGGGTAATTGGTAAAGTTGTCACTGCAGCTGCCTTTTATTGCCAACAAATGTGAGTCCCAGTGAGCTGTAGCTTTAATTATTCACTATTCTTGTTTCAGAGGGGAAAAAATGGCTCTGCTTTCAGCTATAACTCTCTCCCATGCCAGGAAGGGAAAGTGAAACATGCATTTTAGGATCTGCAGTGTGGTTGTGACTCTGATGCTTCTTCCTTCAAAAATGGCATAATCGATTTAGGGATTGTATGAAACACATGGGCTTGAATGTGGCAGGTTCTGGAACACATCTGCACCCACCCCAATTCGCAGAATGGGCATTCTACTGGATAAAAGCTCAAACAGATGGCTGTTTAAAAAAAAATTGTTGCAGACACGACATCGTTTTTTCACCTTGCTCACCCAACAAAGAAGATGAGAAGAAAGAAGAAGAAAAAAGAGGAAACAAAGAAAAGAAAAGAAAAATCTTTAGAATGTGGACAGATGAACCCTCTTTTGGACACAACTATGCTTCATTGCCTCTGATGGCTGTTGACTGTTTATATGCCAGAGTAATATTGTGGATGCCTTAGATTAACAGGTCATTTGCAGCAATTCCCAAGAATGCCTAAAATGCTGTAAAGAAAAGGATTAAGAGCTGTGTCTTCCAATTTATCTGTACAGTGGCTGGATAAACTGAACAAAAGAAGAAAATCCCTTTGAATTCTCATTCGGTTTCAGTGTTGGAATTCTATGCCAAGTCCCAGTGGCTTGAATCTAAGAGTATTCTAGTTCATCAGTAATACTTTCATATGCAAGCTGAGCCAACTTCTTTTCACAGCTACTGTGGATCCCCTCAGAAGTGAATGGTACTACTCCAAGGTATCTGAGAGCAAAATTTGGTCTGTCAACTCTTGCTTGTCAGTGTTTGACTGCTTTGTAAAACTTGTAGGAAAAGCAGAAGCTGAAAGTGATTCAGTTTTGCTGAATCAAATTACCACACACTGTGTGGCTGAAAAGCCCCACCCCCATCTGCTTCCCCCCACCCCACCCCTTGGCTTGCCCCACCCCTACCTACCCCCCGCGGGCCGCACAGTGAGCCTGTGCAGGCCGCATGTGGCCCCCAGGCCACATGTTGTGCAGGCCTGATGAAAATCAATGGAGTGATTTGCTCACAACTGATAGTGTCCTTGATGCTGCACAGAATACAGAAAAGACGTGATCCTTGTCCCACAAGTGGTTTACCATTTAAGACTTTAATCCTGCAACCAGATACATACTTCCCATTGGAAGCAATCCAAGGAGTGAGCATTGAGCCCAGCAGGCAATGTTTGAAGGATCAGGCTTCCGTAGTGCACACAGATACATCAAACAAACGTCATAAGACTGTAAAGGGAATGTGCTTCCTTCACATGGAATTTCTTTCTTATGTTAAATTCTGATCTCCATTACACCAGTGTAAATCCAGAGGAATGCCACTAATTTCACTGAAGTTACTCTACATTTACATTGGTGTAGATGAGATCAGAATTTAACTCAATACATTTAAAATATTACTTGTCAATATAAACTTGAGAAGACTTCTTCAGTAGCCCTGGTATCCTATTTTAAGGAGTTTCTTAGGCTTCTGCTCAGCGGGGTCAGTTTCAGAACAAAACTAACGTTCAAAATTGTTTCATATTTTCCTCACAGCCAAAGCCAATAGTTCTTATTCACTCCCTGTCCAAGCAAAACTCCCACCGATGTCAGTTGGAGTTTTGCCTGAATCAAAAGTAAGTATGGTAGAATCTGGCCCTCCGAGAGCAAGGGAATCAAACACTAATGAGATCATGCTGACCACCACTTCTCAGGGGAAGATATTGACATGATGTGTTTGATGAATTTCTATACAAGGGGTGAGGTCATAATAATTTGTTTTTAAAAGTTA
Source organism: Sternotherus odoratus (assembly GCA_032164245.1). Lineage (NCBI taxonomy): Eukaryota > Metazoa > Chordata > Testudines > Kinosternidae > Sternotherus > Sternotherus odoratus. The sequence goes on from JAVMKO010000002.1 coordinate 70,166,801, forward strand.
AATAAATGCAAAATTGAGTCTCAGATTGCTCACTGTGTCCATTTGTGATGTCTCCTTTACAGTAAGGTTTCAAAAGTCTCTTCCTTGATCCCACCTGCTGTACTTGAAAAAAATACTCACAGACAGTTCCTAGTTAGGGTAAACAAGATGTAGAAAATAAACAGAGCATTTAGAATGTGCTATAATTAACAACATATTAATTAACCACACGTCTTTGTTACCATTTTCTTTTCTAAGAACTGCTTCTCTGAGGGTACTGAGAGACCACTATATAATGTCATCAAGGGCTATGAAACGTCCTTCTACCGCTCTACCAATAAACCTCAATCCTGACCTACAATTTCCCTGCTACTCCAATCCTGGGCCTCTCTTTGGCAGAAATGGCAACTTTGCCAGTCTAAGGGGTAGTTCTAGGATGTGGAGAAATGAAGACAAGGTTCGGAGCAATAACTCTTTGTTAATAAGCTCTTTGTTACAGAATTTGACTACTCATATGAGGAGGTAAAAATTGGTCATAAGGTCACAAAAAGGTCACAAGGATGCATTAACTCACTTATCAATTATCTTCAATCCTATTCATACTTTGGAATCACCTCTTTTCCCTTTCTTTGCAGAGCGTATGAGCCTTCCTAGATCTACCAGGAGCTCTTGCGGTCTCTTTGGCACTTTTATAACAAGAGCAGTCAAACATCTAAATCCTCCTGTATGGAGCTGAAAATGCACAAGGACCTAGATTTTACACACCACTTCTGTCTGGTATTCTTCATGCCTGCGGAGTCTGAATTCCAGAACAGATGAGAAACAAGTTTATCCACCAAAAAGTTAAAGCTCTAGAGTCTAGACAATGAGGGGCTAAAAATATCAGAAGTGTTTCCAGTAGAAATTTCCATATTGTTAATTTCCATCTTGTTTCAATATGGAAACTATATATATTTACTGCTGTCTTATGAATAAACTCTCATAATTTTAACTCTCACTAAGTTTTATTGCTTCTTTCTAAAAACATCCCTAAAATGAGCTTTCTCTTTACAACCCTTCTACTAAAGTCCAGTTTATCTCTTATCTCCTCATCACTGGCCTCTTTTCATCTCTCCTCTGACCTTTCCAGTGTATCCAAAGCATTGCAGCTAAGATCATCTTTCTTGCCCACTGTTCTCACTACATCACTTTTCTCAAAGACCTTTACTGGTTTCCCCATTCCTCTACAAAGCTGCTCACCCCCATCTTCAGAGATCTTCATTATTACACCTATAAATTTGATCTCTTTTCCACTTCCACATGTTCTTCCATTTCTTCTCTCCTAACTGCTCCCTTTTTCTTCTCCGAATTGTGACTATGTACCTCCTTTCACTGAGACCCTGATATAAATCCCACTGAAGTGTATGGGAGCTGGATCAGCACTAAGGCCTAAATCCACAAAAGGATTTAGGCTTTGCAGAGCTCAGTGTTGCAGTACCTAGCTTTTTAAGCACCTTCCCACCCAGCAGAAGCCTCAGACCCAAATTAGGTGTCCAGACTCCCTGTAAAATGTATGGGGAGAGTTAGGTGCCTAAGAATAGGATTCATTGAAGCCAGCTCACTGAGCACAGAAATTTGAGGAGCAGGGCCTAAGCCTAGTGCCTCCTAGATGGGTAGGCACCTGACTCTGGACCAGGGGATTGTGACTATCTCTGCTTGGGATACACAGCCATGAACCTTTTCCTGGAGTTAGGCACCTAAGCCTGCTCAGCCCTGTCTCATGAGAAACCAGAGGGAGGGAAAAAAACCTCCACCTCATGCTTGCCAATAGCTCAATGGTTAGGGAATACAAGTGGGAGTGGGGAGACCTGTTTTCAAATCCCTGCTTTGAAACCTAGATTGAATGTGAATCTCTCACATCCCAAGTGTGTGCCCTAGCCACCAGGCTGGAGTTTCATTCTCTCTCTGTGGCCCAATTAACAATTGATTATTATTACAGTGTGGAACAGCTTCAACAGCACAGACCAAGACAGCTCTGCCCCAGCATAGCCAGTAGTCTGGGGATTAGGGTGCTCTCCTGTGACGGGAAGACCCAAGTTCAAGCCTCTATTCCAAATCAAGCAGAGTAGGGTGTTCCGGGTGAGTGCTGTAACTCCATGGCTATTGGATACATGCCTACCCACCCCCACCTTTGAAAATTCATGATCTGGCTATCCCCAGCTGCCTTTCTGTGGTAGGAGTGCTCTGTAAAAGCAGCACATATATAGGTGGGCGAATGCCTAGTTTGAGAATCCCGACAGAGCTCAGGGGGGAACTAGAATGGCTGAGCAGCCCACCAGCATCAGGATGTAAGTAGTTTTGCACATGATCATCAATGGAAATGTAAGCACCTAGTGGACTTTGCTGGCAGAAACTTAAGTGCCTATGGAATTTAGACGCGTATAGGGGAGGGGAGGGTTTGACCTCAGTGATGCCTAAATACTGGATTTCGGTGTTCAAAATGGCAGTTTGGCATCTAAATCCCTTTGAGGATTTAGCTCTAAACTTCCTTGGCTTGGAGTAACTTCTCATTTCTTACACACCAACCACTCTCCCTCATCTCCTTCAAACTCCACTGTGACACTCTGTATCCATACACAACACCCTAGAACCCCATGTTCACCACTGACATATGTAAGATATCATGAAAAGTCATGATCTGCTGAAAACCATTGTTCTGTCCAAACATGTATATTGTTAGTGTGTATCAAGGTATGACATTTTGCTGTATGCTTGTTACTGAAGTTTTCTAGTGGCATACAAAGAAAGCAAATCACTCACAGGAGGGTACTCGAGGATAGAGTGTACTCAACGACCATTAACAAGCAGGGATGTTATAATCCAGGGTTTTACAATTCAAGGATAGTTGTGCAAGCACTACACAATGGGGACTGCTTGACCCCATGGCCCCATTGCACAAGACCACACCAGTGGGATTGCTCAACCGAGTGACTCAGAGAAGCCTCCAGGACATGCCCAGACAAGTTTCTTGTACTAGGAGTAAGGATATATAAGAGGGAACAGTGGCCGCATGTTTGGCCTCACTCCCCCCACAATTTAACATCTGGAAACATGACTAGAGGACAAATATTGAATGGGGAAAGGTGGTCCCAGCTGGAGGAGAGCTCCAGCCTGTGTATTGAAGATCTGTAACCTGCTTGTACTCAGGGCCGGCGACAGAAATTTTGGGGCCCCCTACTCTGATCGTTTTGGGCCCCCCCCAGCCCAGCCAGCACTTCCCCCCCAGCTGACAGCGGCTGGGGGCCCCCCCAGCCTTGCCGCCCCCCCCAGCCCAGCCAGCGCTCCCTCCCCAGCTGACAGCGGCTGGGGGGGGGAGCCCAGCCGGGGGGGCCCCCAGCCCAGCCGGCGCTTCCCCCCCCCCCCCAGCTGACAGCGGCTGGTGGCAGTGCGGGGTCCTGCAGGAGCGGGAGCCCGGGAGCGGTGCGAGCCGCCCTTGCTGCTCTTCCCCCCCCCCCGCGCCCTTTCTCCCCCGGACCCAGCGGGGGAACCCCTACCGTGCTGCGGAGCCTCCTCACCCTCGCCCTCTTTGCCACCGGCCGGGCTCACTGCTCCTGCCGGGGACACGCGCGCTCGTCCGCTCCGGAGGAGAGCCGCGCCGCCTCCCCGCCCCTTCCCCGCTGTCCAGGCCCAGCAACAAGGGGGGATGACTACGGGTACTGCTGTGTACTGGGCCCCAGACTTAAGGAGGCCCCTCTAAAGTCCGGGGCCTGGTACAGCTGTACCCGTAGTACCCCCCTGTCGCCAGCCCTGCTTGTACTATCTGTCAGTGTGAGACACTGCTTGGTTCAAATTCTGTTTAGTTTATGGAACGTAAGCTGTAAATTTATTTTATTTCTGAGGTAACCAACTTTGATCTGTACGCTCACTAGTTATAATCACTTAAAATCCATCTTTCTGTAGTTAATAAACCTGTTTTATATTTTACCTAAAACAGTAAGAATTTTCCTTGAAGTGCTTGGGAACAAAAACTGGTGTTTGTCCTCTCCACACTGAGGAAAGGGTGGACGGGGTTGTAATGTACAAAGGTCAGGCTTCTGACCAGGGCAGGATAGTACAGCTCAGGGGAGCAGAGTCCCACTATTGTTAGTTTATGAGTGGCTGGAGAAGCATTCATGTAACTAAGCGGGGTGTGTCCCCGCCTGTGGATGACTGTGTGAAAACAGCACTTACCAGAGGTTTGCAGCTTGTCACAGCACACAGGGTGAGAGGGAGCCCAGGTTGGTGGGACAGAGGTCTCAGCATTACCCAGTTCCAGGTAGCACCCAGAGACACCCATCACACCTTCCTCCAAATTCACTTTCTTCTGGACTGCCTTCCAGCTCCAGTGGTCATCCACCATATAGTGTCTGCCTATACACTCATTGAGTTGTATAATGTATTGTATCCATTCATGGCTTTAGATTGAAAGCTTTTCAGGCAGGGACTCTGCTACTTGTGTTGTGCCATTTGTACAGTGGCATGTACACCTACAGCACTATATAAATGGAAAGCCACGCCGGCTCCAATTGCAAACTTGACAACCCAGGCTCTTGATGCACTGTAGAACCACATTCTTCAAACACAACATACAAAACAGAAGAAAAACAACACAACAAGATAATCTAGCCATTTTCACAAAACATTCAGAGGAAGTTTTGCTTCTCTCAAGTGAGGACGCCAGTGTTATTGTCAACTAAGGATTCAGGAAAAGAACCAGATGTTCCACTGAACCAAGAGTATATAAAACAACATTTATAAACTTGGCATATCAGGGCTGTAATTGTTAAACAAACTTTTGTGACAGCCCCAGAACCGATTTGGTTGTTGGAAGAGCCAGCAATAGTAAGTCACCGTATAGAAAGCCTGAATTCAGACTATAAATACTTTTCAAATGTCTATTTAGTCTGCAACTGGGTGCATGGGGGGAAAGGGATGGGACTGTACAATGTAAAACAAGTGAATCTTCAACAGGTTTCATCCTGGTCTGCAATAAGATTAGTGCTGATGTAGTGTGATAAGGACAGGTTAGTTCTACAGAGCGATCTGGATTGCATGATGAACCGAACTCACTTGAACAACATACATTTTAATGCTGCTAAATACAAAGTCATACGTCCAGGAATCAAGACTATAGGTCACACATATGATGGGGGACTGTATTTTGGGAAGCAGTGACTCAGAAAAGGATGCAGGGGCATGGCAGAGAGCCAACTGAACATGAGCTAACAGTGCAATGATGGCTGAGAGCAAATGCAATCCTTGGCTGTATAAGAAGAGGATTATCAAGTGGGACTAAGGTGGTGGTATTACCTTTGCATATGCCTGGCATTAGTGACACCGCTCCTGGAATAATGTTTCCATTCTAGTATCCATGCTTGAAAAGGGTTGAAAAATTAGAAAGGGTTCTGAAAAGAGCTACCAGGTCGATCTGAGGTCTGGAAAAACATGAATTAAAGTGAGAGGCTACAGAAGCTTAGGGTATGTCTTCACTACAGCAGTAGGTCGATTTCCTTTAATTCGATTTTGTAAAGCAGACTGTATACAGTCGATTTTGTGTGTCCCCACTAAGCACAGCAAAGCACAGCAAGTCGACAGTGTCTATCCGCACAACTTTTGCAAGCATCGACATAACAAGCGTTGCACTGTGGGTACCTATCCCATAGTTCCCGGAGCCCCCAGCAGGCACCATTTCGAGTGCTGCACTATGGGTAGGCATTTCATAATTTCACGCCCTTTTTCTGCGCCGCCGACCCCCATTACGAGCGGTGCACTGTGAGTAGGCATCCCGTAATTCGCGCCCTTTCTCCGCGCCAACGCCATAGCACTGCAAGCATGGAGCCCGCTGATGCCACGGCTGCAGTAATGGCCGTTGTGAGGACCTCGATCACAGTTGCGGATTTCATGCTGTACCATCTGCAGAGGAATGCGATCCGGGGACAACTGCGCTTTCTGGAAACCGACGACAGTGAGGAGGAGATGGACCAGGACGTGCACAGCAGGGACGACGGGGACACCGACGTTTTTGGAAGTAGGGCGACAGACAATCTGTCAAATTTGGTGGCAATGGGGCAGGCTCATGCCATCGAATGCCGATTCTGGGCCAGGGAAACAAGCACGGACTGGTGGGATCACATAGTGCTGCAGGTCTGGGATGACTCCCAATGGCTCAGAAACTTCCGCATGCGAACTTTGTGACTTGCTGTCCCCGGCCCTCCGGCACAAGAGTACCAGAATGAGGGCGGCCCTTACAGTTGAGAAGCGAGTGGCGAAAGCCCTCTGGAAGCTTGCAACGCCAGACAGCTACCGGTCAGTCGCAAATCAGTTTGGGGTGGGTAGATCTACAGTGGGCTCTGCTGTGATGCAAGTAAGTAGGGCAATCGTCAAGCAGCTGCTACCCAGGGTTATAAACCTTGGAAACCTGCAAGCTACAATTGATGGCTTTGCCGCCATGGGATTCCCTAACTGTGGTGGGGTTATAGATGGGACTCATATCCCTATCCTGGTACTGGACTACGAGGCCGCCAAGTACAGAAACCGGAAGGGATATTATTCAATGGTCATGCAAGCAGTGGTTGACCACAAGGGACGTTTCACCGACCTGTATGTGGGGTGGCCGGGAAAGCTTCATGACGCTCGTGTTTTCAGGAACTCTAGGCTTTTTAGACAGCTGCAGCAAGGCAATTTCTTCCCCGACCAGAAAATTTCCGTGGGGGGGGTGTGGGGTGGAAATGCCGATCGTTATCATTGGGGACCCAGCCTACCCCCTAATGCCCTGGCTTATGAAGCCCTACACAGGAGCCCTGGACAGGGGGTCAGGAGCTGTTCAACTACAGGCTGAGCAAGTGCAGAATGGCCGTAGAGTGTGCATTTGGCTGTCTGAAGGGGAGACGGCGTTCGTTACTGATTCGCTCAGACATCAGCGAGAGAAATATCCCCATTGTTATTGCTGCTTGCTCAGTGCTCCACAATGTCTGTGAGAGCAAGGGGGAAACGTTTATGGCGGGCTGGGAGGCAGAGGCAAATTTACTGTCTGCTACTTACCAGCAGCCAGACAGCAGGGAAAGTAGAAGAGCACACCAGGGCGTGCTGCGCCTCAGGGACGCCTTGAAAGCCAGTTTTATGAGTGCCCGACATGGCGTTTGAGAACCTGCTCCCTTGCTCTGCTCTAAGCCTGCTGTCCTTGCACCCTCTTTCCCTCCCCCCTCCCCATGCTTGCAGAGGAAATAAATTCACTGTTTTAAAAATCATGGTTCCTTTATTGCTTCATCAGAAATACAAATACAGGGGATCACTGTCATGGTAGCCTGGAAGGGGTTGGTGAGGAGGGAAACCAGCAGTCGCACTGGGGGAGGAGCGGACAGAGGAGGGGGGGAAGGGGGGGAAAGGGGGAGGGCAAGACACAGCAGCTTTAAAAAGTTTTCAGAGAACCTCAACCTGGTGCTGCTTGTGCTGGCTTGTGGGGTGGAGTGGGTCGGTCCACGGAGCTTGCCCCCCCGGGTTCTCACCCCGCGTTTGGGTGGGGAAGCTATGGGAGTTGGGGAGGGGGGGAGATGGTTACACAGGGGCTGCAGAGGTGATCTTTGGCCCTGCTCCACCAGAGAGCGCAGCATGTTGCTTTGGTCCTCCATTATACGGAGCAAAGCATCCATGCGTCTTTCTTCGCGGTCCTGTCGCTGCAGCCACATTTCTTCCCTCTTTTCTGCTGCCTGCCTTGACTGTAGCGCTGATTCCTGCCTTGACTGTATCAATCTTTCCCTCCATTCCGTCTGGCGGGCTGCCTCAGCGCACGAGTTCTCCAGTAGTTCAGTGAACATATCATCGCACGTTCGCGTTTTCTTTTTACGTTTTCGTATCTGCGATGCACGGCGGGAGGAGCAGGACGGGGGATTCTGAGATAATTGTTCATCTGTGGGCGAATGTGGGCAAAGAAAGTTTGAAAGTTATGAGACAGATACATTCAAGATTATGAGACAGATGCAGTCTCGGACGGTACACAATGGGAATACTATGCCGTTGGCAACCTCAGTATTCAGAGGCCTGATATGATTTCTGTACAAGGTCATGTTCTACACCTATAAGTGACTGAATGGCTCACAGAAAAGTCACAGCATCTCAGACACATATGCGTGCCTCAGCCCAACACAGCCTCTGAAATCACCGTGCAGTCGGCCATGGTAAGTTAAAAGCAGCACTTGCATATTGTAGAGTAACCCCACCTCCTTCCCCCCACCGCGTGGCTCCCACTGAACCGCAAACTGCAAAACAAAGCCCAAAAATCTCTTGCTAAGGGCTGGCTGGGGCTCTTCTGCGGAGGCAAACGCTTGCAAAATGACTCTTCAAATTCCCCGCTAGTTACCGCTTCGGGCTGGGGGGGGGGGGGGGTTGGGTGCGCGTTGGATCTGAAGTGGAAGCAACCGCTTGCAGACTGTTCAGATTCCCTGCTAGCTACCGCTATGGGCTGGCGGGGGGGGGGGGGGGGGGGGGGGGGGCTGAGCGTTTGGGGGGGGGGGCGGTTGGTCAGTCTTCAGCAGAAAAGAGTACTTTGCAGCTGGGAATCTTTATCTCCCTACTAATTGCAGTCTGTATTTCAAACAGGCAACCATGAATGACATCACTTTGCTTAGAATTTCTCAGAGAGATAGACAGCGCATGTTCCTTGCCTCCATGCAAAGTCCTGGTCCATTCGCCGCAATGCTAGCCTGCTCAATGATACCAGACTACTTACTACTTTCGTGGTGTGGGATGGTCTCCTATCACGGGGGACCACATAAGGCGGCTCTCCCCAGAAATCTGGTGCGGAAGATTCATCGCTACCTCCTGGATAGCTTCATTGAAATGTCAGTGGAGGACTTCCGGTCAATCCCGGAGTATATTGACAGACTCTTTGAGTAGAAACTGACCAGCAATGAAAGCACGCTAAGTCCTTAGGGCAAGTTAACCATTAATAAATGCTTCCTTTAAAAAATCATGCCTCATGTAATCCCTTAAAAAGAAACACTTACCCCCCTGGGAGGCTTGGGAGGGTGCTGGCTGCAGGGTGATAAACAGCTCCTGGCTGTCTGCTAACACGGTTTCTCCGCTGGCCTCCTGCTGCTCCGTGAAATTTCCCTCCTCCTCATTGTCGTCCTCATCAGAATCAGTCTCGTCCCTGACGATTATCCCATCGGTGGAGTCCACGCAGACCGATGCGATGGTGGTGGAGGCGCCCCCCATTATCTGATTTAGTTCATTGTAGAACGGGCATGTCCGCGGCGCGCCCCCTGATCGTCCGTTTGCCTCCTTGGCTTTATGGAACGCTTGCCTCAGCTCCTTAATTTTTACGCGGCACTGTGTGGCGTCCCTGTTGTGGCCCCTTTCCAGCATGGCCTTGGAGACCCTGGCAAACGTGTTGGCATTCCGTTTGTTGTTGCGGAGTTCCAACATCACGGATTCCTCTCCCCAGATAGCGATAAGATCCAACACCTCATTAGTGGACCACGCTGGAGCTCTTCCTCTGGCTGGTCTCCAGGGCAGCTGAGCTCTGCATGGAGGCTTGTGATGCTGAGCTCTGCATGGCGGCTTGTGCTGCTGATTGCTCTGAATGGCGACTGAGGTGTGCAGGTGAGCTGGCCACGCTGACCAAATAGGAAATGCTATTCAAATGTTCCCGGGTCTTTTCCTGTCTACCTGGCCAGAGCAGCGAGTTGAGAGTGCTGTCCAGAGCAGTCACAGTGGAGCAGTGAGGCAGTACAGAGCGGTCAGAATGGAGCATTGTGGGACGGTCTCTGGAGGCTAGTAATGTCACTTGCGTCCCCACTAGCCTACAATCGACCTTGAAATGTCGATTTTAGCGCTACTTTTCTCGTCAGGCAGGAGTTATAAAGTCGATTTTGAGGGCCCTTTAAATCGACTTTAATGGCATGTATGTGAAGACAGGTACACGTTTAATTCGACTTAACGTCGTTAAAGTCGACGTTAAGTCGTAGTGAAGACATACCCTTAATATGTTTATGCAAGAGAAGGTAAGAGATAATTTACTTGCCGTCTATACCTACATGAGGAAATGATTTTGGATAGTTCAGGGATCTTTAATCTAGCAAACAAAGTCATAACAACTTCCAATGGTAGAAGCTGAAACTAAAGAAACTCAGGCTAGAAATAAAATACAATTTTCTAATAGTAAGGGTAACCTTGCTCTGACTCTGCAATCAGTGAGGATCTGCATGGAAGCGTGGATATACCCTTATGCATCCTAATGTGGGATCAGGTCCAAAATTGGATGAAAACAATGTAATTAAGTTTCAGGTGTGAGAATGTAGGGAGACCATTCAGGAGAGAGGTTAAGCATAAGAAAAGTTTCAGTGAGAGATCTGAAGGAGGGATGTACAAAAGTTGTGTTGCCAAACTGAATTTATTTAACGAACTGATTTAAAAATAGTGTTTTCTTAATTTATTATATGTGCGAGAAGGAATTTTCCTCCAAGGCAGATTAGCAAAGGCCCTGGAGGTTTCTTGTCTTCCTCTGCAGCATGGTCACTTGCTGGAGGATTCTCTGCACCTTGAAGTCTTTAAACCATGATTGGTGGACTTCAATAGCTCAAGAATCAGAGAGGTAGCCGTGTTAGTCTGGAATAGCAGAGGTAACAAAGAGTCCTGTGGCACCTTAAAGACTAACTAAAGTATTGAAGCATAAGCTTTCGTGGGCTAATACCCTCTTGGCTTGCAACCGGATGCAAGCCAAGTGGGTATTAGCCCACGAAAGCTCATGCTTCAATACTTTAGTTACTTTTTAAGGTGCCACAGGACTCTTTGTTAGTTCAATAGCTCAGACATAGGTGAGAGGTTTATTGCAAGAGTGGGTGGTTGAGATTCTGTGGCCTGTGTTGTGCAGGAGGTCAGACTAGATGATCATAATGGTCCCTTCTGACCTTAAAGTCTATGAGTTCCTTCATTGAGATATATACAAGAAAGCAACTGTGTTAAAATGCAAAAACAACAAGGAGTCCTTGTGGCACTTTACAGACTAACAAATTTATTTGGGCATAAGCTTCGTGGGTACTGTATGTTCCACTCTATGCATCTGATGAAGTGGGGTTTAGCTCATGAAAGCTTATGCCCAAATAAATGTGTTAGTCTCTAAAGTGCCACAAGGACTCCTCATTGTGTTTGCTGATACAGACTAACACGGCTACTCCTCTGAAACCTGTGTGAAAATGGCTGTGAATATGATTGTGGGCTCAGGGGTAAATGGTCAGCTATAAAAAATGGTGTGGAGTATTTGAAATGTTTTTCAGGCTCTTTAATCAGACTCATTTCTTTTTCTTAAAAAAAAAAAAGGCTCAGTTTAAGTCCCACAGTGTATAATTCAAGCATGAAGAACAGTGATTCCAAAGAAACATATATTGGGGAAATTTTTCTCCCTCAGGCACAGTGATGTATGTGGCTAACACTGAGCTCTGACGGAGTCCTGTGCACACATCTGAGGGAAAGATCTTCCTCTGTGTTATGTTACTACTGGCCAAAATTTGGGCAAATGTAGATTTCACCTGGGTAAAATGCACAAGAATCTACAGTCCACTCCTCCCTAGAGGGAAGACTCATAACTATGGATGTTATAAATCCGAACTGCAGCATGCTGGGTAAAACACAACAGCTACATGAAGCAAACAATGTAAGCGTGTACCAATAAAACAGAAGAGCCCCACAGAGACGTACTCTGTGTACTAATTTGCTTGTGTACATCCTAGAAAAGTATGCTAATTGGGGAGATATAAGTTTAGAGAAATTTTCTAGACCAACACAAACAGGAGACCACCCTAATGTAATATATGTTTTGAAATACATCAAGTTCCTTATCTTTGCAAAAGAAGATTCACAGATTTTTTTTATGATTGGGTCTCAAATGCTTCAGTCTGCATGATCTCATTGGGCCTGATTCTGCACTTTCTAACACTGCCGTAAAACAGAAGTAACTTCATTGACTTCAACAGTTACACCAGTGTAAATACCAGCTTATGTGGGATCAAAATCAGGCTTCCTGAAAGTAGGCGAGAACAGTATTAATTTTACCCCCCCCCCCCTGTGCCTCCCTCTCTTGAAAAGCAAGCTTCACATCTGCTTGTTATCAGCGCTTATCTCACAGCGAGCCTCGGAATCATTTAGAAAACTCAAAGCACATGCTTAGTCCTGCTGAGGAATCAGCCATTACCATGCTGTTTTTGTGACCTGAAGCATACTACATAGTGTAGAAAACTGCCAAGGTTTTCATCTCAGGGGTTCTCACTGCCACTAGATTTAATTACTTAGCTAGCCACTTTCAGAGATGTGTCTCTCCCGGACACTAAACGTTAGCTCCTTCTTCATGAGGAGCAATGATGGGGAAAGTACGGTGCATGTTCACGCACATTTCAGCGTGTGTGCATGCACGCACATCAGAATCTGAAGGCTACTGGCTGATTATAATTGTGAATAGACAAAAACAGTGAGGAATCCTTGTGGCACCTTAGAGATTAACAAATTTATTTGGGCATCAGCTCTGAAACTGTGAATAGACTGTGTGCCCCGGGTACAGAAAGATGTAGGTCCCTTTACTCGGAAAAGGCCATGGACATGCTTTTCTCCAGTTCTTTCATGTTTAGCTGGTCCAGATAAGCTTTATGTAACACTCTAAAGCACTCTACCATCATGCAGAAGGGATTCCACTTGCTCTAAGACACTAGGTATATTCCTTTGTCCACTGAAGTCAATGGCAAAGCTCCCACTGACTCCCATGGTGTAGGATCAGGATCAGAGATTTGTCCATCCATTCAGAGATGACAGACAAACCTCTCAGCTGTGCTTTCCTGCTCATTATTCAAAAAAGTGAATGTTAATATATTTTAAAAGTCTGATCTCCCAGAAAGTCAGTATTTCAGCCTGAAATGGTTCCCAATCAAGTCAACAGGAAAACTCCCATACCTGTCTATTTCTGGAGCCCAAGGGGTCAGATTTTGGTTGCTACTTGCTCAAAGATGGGAGGTGGAAGGTTCTTTGAACAGAAAGCCAACATACTTGTAAAATTCTTCCAAATAATCTTTTACAGGGTTAATACACTGTGTTAGAAAAATGCTGAAGATTTTTTTATTTTTATTTTCAGAGAATATCACTATGGCCAGGCATATAAGGTAGCGAATTACAGTACACTGGGTATGATCATCATTGTGGGTGTGCCAACCCTTGCATTAGGCTACTTACTGTAGCCTAGCTGTGTTCAATCCCCTGCTTTGCCACAGATTTTCTGTGACAACTTGGGCAAGTCACTTAGCCTCTCGGAGCCTCGGTTTCTCATCTGTAAAATAGCACTTCCCTACCGAATGGGTCTTATGATGATAAATATATTAAAGACTGCGAAGTGCTCAGATATTATGGTAATGAGAGACATGCAAGTACCTAAGATAATTTTATAAATCTATCTGCCTATGTGCCAATTATAAATGGAAATATCTACCACAATCTTTCCACCGTATTTCTGAAGTATCTGTTACTTTAGTTAGCATTAGAAAAAAGTGAATTTCACCCAAAACTAAAGGGATTCAATAAAAAAATAATTCAACCAAATGCAGCAGATTGAAAACATCTGAATGGTGCTGAGATTTCGATGTCTCCCTGTGGAAATATCTGTAGATGACAGTTTTAACCATACATTTTGCACACTGCTTCATTTCACACCATGGGGAGAGAGGGGAATGTTTATATATCCACTTAAAAATGTCAGGTACTTAAATAACACAATATGGGGAACTGTAAAAGTCGAGAAAGAAAGCACTCAAGGTATGGATAGGTCAAAATCCAAATGTAAACCTAACCTAAATAAGTCTGAATTCCTAAACTCCTACTACTCATCTAATATAAAACAGTATGTTTGACTAACAAAGTTACTGGCTTTAATTCATGAAAACCATGGAAATTCAAAGTTGAATTCAAAGCTACATTAAATGTACATTAATGTACACACATTAAAAAAAAACAAAAAACAAGTTTTCCGTCTATTGAGTTATCTTGTATTCTGGCAATTTAAAAAAAATATTTTATGTCTTTTGTAGACCAATTGTCTTTATAAAACATCTAGTCTATTATTTAAATACATATTTAAAATTATAGGCTCGTTTATCAGAACAATATTAGCAGCAATTAGGTTAGAGGTGAAAAATGCATTTAGCCAATTTATTTTTCCCATCCCAGGGCAAGCTATTTCCCTCTGCATTTACAGTTTTCTTCTCCAAGGATCACTATTGTGAAATCTGAAAAGATTGACTTTGTCTCTCCTCCAGTTTAACATGTGATTGGGGCTATCTTGTCGTCAGTAGATGGATGGGATGCTGATCTTTGCTTGTTTTCATTAGACCTGGATAGTGTGGCTTCTTTGCTTTCTCAGTGCCTAGCCAAGAAAAGAATTTGGATCAGAGTGAACTGGCTAAGGCTCAATCCCACAAGATGATACTGGTGGGAGCGGAAAGGATCTTGAGGGAACAGAAGGGTTGGTTTCTATCCCTGTCATTGAAGATTTTTTCCCCATCCTTTATGCAATAAGTTCACAATTTGGAGGTGACCTTGGACTTGCCATTACTTCTAATAACCCAGAGTACCTTTTTCATCTGCATCTGGCTAAGGGTTCATGACCTTTTCTGTCAGATCTTGGCCTTGACACAATAAACCAAAAGTTTGGATGTTTTACTTTTAGATGGAATTATTGCAAAGCTCTTTATTTGGCTCTACCTATGAAGACCACATGGAAACTAGAGCTGCTACACAACCAGGGCTTCCTACCTGTTAAGCAGTATTTCACTACAGGCAACGTGTCACAGCAACTCTCCAGGCACTGTATTAGTTTTAACATGCAATATAGGGATTGGTCTATAAACCCGTGTATTACTTGGGTCCAGGCTGTCTAAGAAAGCCATGTGTCACTGTGGCAATTGAGGTGACCAAACTAGCTATCCCTAGATTTAAGAATCTGGTGGCTGTTTGCAGGGCATTCTCTGTAAAGGGCACTCAATGCCAGAGTTCACTTCCCCTGCTCGTTCAACCAAGGCCAAATCTGTTCAGCAATAGGGCACAACGAGAGGTCCATCTCTTAACTCAAGTATTTGCTTGAGGACTTGGTTCAGAGGAAAGACATTGCTGGGTCTTTCATAGATTATTTTTGGAAAAGAGGCAAACATATGTTTTTACCCATGCCCTGACATGCAAGGAATTAGAAAGGAAAATCTAAGAATTTCAAGTTTTCCATTATAAGCAGGTATGCTACCCTTAAAAAAATAGGCAATTTTATTCCAGGGGTGCATTCCCCACTGCTCTCCTAATCAAAGTCTTTATAAGATATAGTGAGTACATCTGAATTATAATCCTAAAAATAAAGGCTTATAATGGAAAGACTGACATAGCCTTAATTATGTAGAGGCTCTGTTTTAATAGAAACCATCTGCCCTTGGCATAAGAACACAACCACAATTGTCTGAATTTAGGTGACTTATTTTTTATCTGGTGCAGTCCCTAATTGTAGTCATTCTGTGGCTTTGTTTGTTTGCAACAATATTTAGGAGTTAGGGAAAAGAATCAAATGGCGAAACATGTCTGTCATTCTTTAGCCTACTGTTTATAGTTCACAGAAGGCTTTAGCATACATTATAGTGTTGTAAAACTCCAGAATGTCTTTGTATTCTTTAAAGGCATTACCAGTCTGCTAGCAATTTATGCATTGCTGGGGAGCTGGCAACCTTGTAAACTGGCACATTTTTTGACACTCATGAATTTTTGTTGTTTGACACATAGGAATATTCCAAGAGTGTGGCAGACCCACCCATGGATTAAGGCAAGTGTATCCAGATCATTCATAATTTCTAGCATCTTGAAAAAGATTATAAGCTTTTTATGGGGAAGGGAAAAAATGATGAGGTGAAAAATATTTATATTAAAATATTTTGGTCCTTTCCCAAAAGAGCAAGTGGGATTTATTCCATATGACTATGGTTTTCTTTTTACATTTAACAATACAAATATCTATAGTTTATGCTGGTTTATTCTGAGTTTTGCTTATGTTATTCCTCCTCTGTGGTCCACCAATGGCACCCTCTTAAAGGTTTCCGTCTCTTCAGCCATCACCGCTCGTGGGTGGAGTTCCATCTCTCTCCCCCTCCTGACTGGGGTGTCAAGGCTGCTAGCCTCCTGATTTACCCAGTGATATTTCCAGCAAGCCAGACTGCCTAAACTGGCCAGCACCTGATCTTTGCTTCCTCTCCAGTGGCTATGAACAGAATAATTGCCAAATTACCATGCACCTCTTTCTAAGCAAGCATATTTATTCTTAAGGTGAAAGCATTACAAAGTAAAAAATAAAAACTATAACAGAACCTACACACATGCTAAAAAGCTTACCAGAAGTCACCGCAACTCCAGCCTTGGGCTCTGGTAGTGTCAATCCTTCAAAATCTACAATTGCATTTTCCTTGTAGTTACAAGTTCATGACTGTCGCAGATTCAAAACCAGAGCACAGGCTGGGAAGTTCAGATGTTTCTTTATACAGCTCAGGCCTTTGATCTTGTCTCCGAGAAAAAGGAATCAGCAGACAATGACTCGCTCCTCCAGGCATAGCTTCAAAAGACTGTTTTTGCATAACCAGAGATGGGGGAATTGGCATTACCTCTCCTTAGGTATTCACCAGCAAATCCACTACACACATATTGTCCCAACAGTTCATTCTAGTCTGGCATATTTTCAATATAGCCCTTTGAACTCCCTGGCCACACACCGTGTTTTCCCCTGGAGAGGTTGCATGCAATCCCAGCCTACAGTGATACATAAACTTTGCATTTAATACAATGGACCCCATACTTAAACTTAATTCAATAAGATCTCCCAAGGATATGCAGGAAATTGCTATATCTGTCACAACTTTCTTCCCTCTTTTGTTCACATCTGGAGTTAGGCCTGATATCATGAGTATGGTATGTCATCTGCCTCATCCCCCCTGGTATAAATGAGGAAAATGACGTGGTACTCATCACTCATTCACAAATCTGAATGCAACATGAAACTGTTCAGAGTGGCTTATCCATTTTGGCCAGGTTGATTTATCTACAAAGTTAAAGCTCTTTGGAAGGATGACAGGAAATATTAG
Organism: Sternotherus odoratus; assembly: GCA_032164245.1. Lineage (NCBI taxonomy): Eukaryota > Metazoa > Chordata > Testudines > Kinosternidae > Sternotherus > Sternotherus odoratus. The sequence goes on from JAVMKO010000002.1 coordinate 70,183,933, forward strand.
CTCAATTGCTTGTGGGAAAATAACTTCTGTCTCTTTATAAACTTTATTTTAATTCCTCTCTTCCCTCCCCCATTTGTGCATTTATGGTGGATTGTTCTTTTTGTTTTTCTCTGCTGTAATGGAGATGGCCCCTCCCACTTCCTTTTCTCTTTCAGGGGGATCTGTCTCTCCTTGATGCAGCTGCTCCGTTTCAGCCTAGGTTCTTACCAGAGTCCTCTCCTTAAAATGTTTACTTTACTTCCCTTCTTGCTTCATTTGCCTCTTCTTCATGCTGGGTCTTTCTTTTTCAGTTCAGTCTGTTTTGTCTTATGGTGTTCGGGAATATAGAACACAAAGCCTCCTCTTATTGAAAAGGTGATTCACTTACTTAAGAGAAACTTATGTGTTCTCTCTCCCCTCTCCGCCAATAGGATCAGGCCAGTTCTGACACTGAGTTAAGGTGCAGGCTGGAGCAAAGAGGGGCATACATGGTTACAATAGAAATAATTGCTTTATTGGTAAGGACCCAACAGCTACACCAGCAGTGGTTCTCAAACTTTTGTACTGATGACCCCTTTCACATATCAAGCCTCTGTGTACAACTCCCCTTATAAAGCAAAAACACATTTTAACATATTTAACACAATTATAAATACTGGAGGCAAAGCAGGGTTTGGGGTGGAGGCTGACAGCTCACGACCCCCCTCCATGTAATAACCTTGTGACCGTCTGAGGGGTCCCAAACCCCCAGTTTGAGAACCCACGAGCTACACAGAAAATTCAGCACTATTTCCAGATGTAGCGAGGCCTACAGCATTAACTCTTAAAATGCCTTTCAGTCCTGAATTCACCCTCTGCAGGGTGTTGATGCTCTCTTACTTAAGATTTTCATACTTGATGGTAGCTGGGGACTGTAACTTTTAATAAGCGTTAAAAAAGGTAGGTTGCTTGGAGATAAGATACAAAACTTGTATTATATACATGAACACACAACCCACACTGAGATTGCTCAGGCTTCTGGAAACCTCTAGGTCACACCTGGAAAACTCAGAGGCATAATACATCTTTTGTAACAGTCACTCTCCTATTGACATTAAGTCATTCATTAGCCTAATCACTCCACTACCAGCAATATGATATACATAATTAGAGGGATGTGCTGAGTCAGTGAATTCACCAACTGCCCTAATTACGCCCCATTCCCAACCAGCACTAGCCTATACCCATATCTGAATGGAGACAATGCTAATGTTTTCTGATACTTTAACCTCCCTTTTGTCAGGCTTTTGCCTTGCGAGGGCAAGCTAGCATAACAATTAGATGAACCTGACCCAGTGGAAGTGAAAAGTTTCTAAAATTGCAATAGTTATGATAGATCCATAACCTCTACTCGGTGAACTGTGAGTGTGAAAAGTGTATGACAGTTCAAGTAGGCAGTGGAATTTTGCCTTGAGTTGTCCTTTTTTAACATTTGTTTTAACTCAGATATTCTTTTTAAAGTACAGTATTTTCAACCTTAACTCTATTTTAGGTTTTTAAAAAATGTTTAGAAATATAGATACACAGGAGCAGACCCTCAACTGCTGTAGGTCACTGGAGCTATGCCAGTTTACACCCGCTGAGGATGTGACCCACAGAGTTAATAAAGACAGCATCTTAAAGCTCAGTTTGCTAGTCTGTTTGAAAATAACAGTTAGGTATGTAATTTGCATTAATTCTGGACACTGATATCAATTTACCTATGAGAATATGCTCTTATGACAAAAGCCATCTGGGAATAGTTGCAAGATTGATCCGCACTGAACATGTTCAAGGAACCTACAAGAGAGGATGATGCAAAACCTTTACTGGAAAAGATTAGAGAGCCTGCTCCTGCTCCCATGGAACCCAGTAGGAGTTTTGCCATTGACTTGCCCAGGAGCAAAGTCTTGCTCTAGGATTGGCCCTGAATACTTTAAATCCACATGATCTGACTCCCATTTCTAAAATGAGAGGAAGTATTCTTTAGGATTCCTTTTCATCAGTGTAATACATTTTCACAGGGACACAGCCAATCTCTCTCTTGGCGTGCTGGGAACATGTTGAACTATTCTCCTCAGAACCAAGTAAGCAATTTATGGTCACTACAGCAGCAGTAAACTACATGGCTATGTTTAAACATCACTGGCCTGATTTCAACTGTTAAATGTTATTTGCTTTCCGGGTATCTAGTAAATTCAGATGGGCTAGGATTCTTTTCAATGTTATCAACTGCTGTGAAAAGTTGGCTTTATTTTAAAATAAAGCCAAGATTATTGGAAATCATGCACAAGCCATGTATTTTCATACAGAAGCTGTTCTTAATTAAGAATCATGTTTGTTTAGCAGCCACACCCTTACCACATGTGGTGTTCAGTTGCTGCCTTCTATCAGTAGCCATGTTTTTACACACCAGCTGCAGAGGAAAGGAATTGTAACAAAAACCACCCTTGATTTAAAGCTGCAGGGGGAAACTAATTAGACATAGTTGAAATCATGAATGCTAAAAAAATATACACGGTATCTTAACTATTTTGCAAATCTGTCATTATTTCTTTCAATTTAAGACATGTAAAAGATGATTAGGCCCATTCCCCAAAACTATATGATCTTGGAATCTAAAAGTATTAATAATTAAACTCATATATACACAGAGCTATATTATACATAACACATACATGCTATATATGTACACTATAAAATGTAATATACAAAATATAAAATATAATCTATGTATATGTGAATTTTGTTTTTAATATTAGTGTGTGCAGGCAGGTGTGTATCTATACATAATCATGCCCATATAAGACAAATATGTAATGACATTATAAAACGATAATAAAGTGATGTCTTATTTTCCACATAGAGGAACATTTTATTGTCACACATGGAACTTATTCTTCTGAATTAAATAAACTTTACACAACCAGTCTTTGTTTAGAAATCATTCCTTTCAATCATTTTCTTGTAACAAAAAAGAAAGCACTTTCCTAATATGCAAAAAAAAAAGTTTTTAAACTTGGAAAGGAATGAATTTAAGATTAGGATTGAATTATTCATCACAATTGTTTCAAATGTAGGACTCAGAAAGAGTTCAAATACTACATTTTCACAGGGAACAAAGAGGCATAGGGCCAATTCACAAGCAAAACTAGAAAACTAACCTGTTTGGCTTTTATTCAAAATGGCTTCTTTAAGCTGAGGAAAATAGAGGGAGTTGTACCTGAAATTCAATTTTATCTTAACTGTTCCTATGCACATCACATTCAGTACCATCAAGTCTTAGCACCTTTCCAAATTATATAAATAAATGTAGGTCTGCAAAGCACAGGAGCATCCATATATATATCCTCAGAGTTCTGTGTAGGATAAAGTGGACCTCCAGGGAGCTAAAAGTGTGTTCTTTATTAATCCAGGAATCCCTGATAACTTGTTTCATAACCACTTTTTCACTTTTTTTATACGCACGCTTCTTTTTAATGTTGCCTGTATCATATAATCTAATTATAAAATCATGATAATATGCTGAATTTAAGGAGATTAAGGTTTCTGAATTTAAAATGCATGCAACATTTTAAAAAGGCTTGACTTCAAAGAAATATATATATTCTTTGGGGCCGGATGCGCTGCATCTGAGGGTGCTAAAGGAGTTGGCGGATGTGCTTGCAGAGCCATTGGCCATTATCTTTGAAAACTCCTGGCGATCGGGGGAGGTCCGGGATGACTGGAAAAAGGCTAACGTAGTGCCCATCTTTAAAAAAGGAAAGGAGGAGGATCCAGGGAACTACAGGTCAGTCAGCCTCATCTCAGTCCCTGGAAAAATCATGGAGCAGGTCCTCAAGTAATCAATTCTGAAGCACTTATTGGAGAGGAAAGTGATCAGGAACTGTCAGCTAGGATTCACCAAGGGCAAGTCATGCTGACTAACTTAATTGCCTTCTACGATGAGATAACTGGCTCTGTGGATGAGGGGAAAACAGTGGACGTGTTATTCCTTGATTTTAGAAAAAAAATTTGATATGGTCTCCCACAGTATTCTTGCCAGAAAGTTAAAGAAGTATGGGCTGGATGAATGGACCATAAGGTGGATAGAAAGCTGGCTGGATCGTCGGAATCAACGGGTAGTGATCAATGGCTCCATGTCTAGTTGGCAGCCGGTATCAAGCAGAGTGCCCCAAGGGTCGGTCCTGGGGCCGGACTTTGTTCAATATCTTTATCAATGATCAGGAGGATGGCGTGGACTGCAAGTTTGCAGATGACACTAAACTGGGAGGAGTGATAGATATGCTGGAGGGTAGGGATAGGATACAGAGAGACGTAGACAAATTAGAGGATTGGGCCAAGAGAAATCTGATGAGGTTCAACAAGGGCAAGTGCAGAGTTCTGCACGTAGGATGGAAGAATCCCATGCACTGCTACAGACTAGGGACCGAATGACTAGGCAGCAGTTCTGCAGAAAAGGACCTAGGGGTTACAGTGGACGAGAAGCTGCATGTGAGTCAACAGTGTGCCCTTATTGCCAAGAAGGAGGGGCATTGTCAGCAGATCGAGGGACATGATCGTTCCCCTCTATTTGACATTGGTGAGGCCTCATCTGGAGTACTGTGTCCAGTTTTGGGGCCCACACTACAAGAAAGATGTGGAAGAATTGGAAAGAGTCCAGAAGAGGGCAAAAAAAATGATTAGGGGCCTGGAGCACATGATTTATGAAGAGAGGCTGAGGGAACTGGGATTGTTTAGTCTACAGAAGAGAAGAATGAGAGGGGATTTGATAACTGCTTTCAACTACCTGAAAGGGGGTTCCAAAGAGGATGGATCTAGACTGTTCTCAGTGGTAGCAGATGACAGAACAAGGAGTAATGGTCTCAAGTTGCAGTGGGGGAGGTTTAGGTTGCATATTAGGGGGAAAAATTCACTAGGAGGGTGGTGAAGCACTGGAATGGGTTACTTAGGGAGGTGGTGGAATCTCTTTCCTTAGACGTTTTTAAAGTCAGGCTTGACAAAGCCCTGGCTGAGATGATTTAGTTGGGGTTGGTCCTGCTTTGAGCAGGGGGTTGGACTAGATGACCTCATGAGGTCCCTTCCAATCCTGATATTCTATGATTCTATCATTGTTCTGATATGCCAGAGGGATGAGGTAAAGGAAGCATGTTAAATTTGGAATTTAAGTAAATTCTCATAAATAAGAGACATCAGCTGCAGGTCAATAACAAACTCTAATGTGTTCATTTTCTAAAGAAAAAATAGCTGCAGCTGTTTCAGATTTTTAATGTAGGCTAAGGATAAAGTCTTAAGTTTTTGCAACACTACAGAGAAAACCAATAACTAGCTGCTGGAAATGTGACATTCTGTATCAGAGGAGAAACAAGATGTAGATAATTGAAGTTTCACTTCATCCGACATAGGAAAATGTTCTAATGAGACTTAAATTAAGCCAAGCGAAAAGGTGGGTGAGGTAATATCTTTTATTGGGCCCACTTCTGTTGGTGAGACAAATTAAGCCCTCTGTTATAGGCTTCCACCTGCTGGTAGAGAGCAGTGACTACCTGTCCAGATTTGCACAGGGATAGTAATTACACTCCGATGTTCAAAATACATAAGGGCCACAAGAGAGTGCTGCTTTTAAGTATGTTGAACAAATCACTGTAAACACACCATGGACCAAATTTTCAATGTACCTGTATTTTGCGTACACACAAAACTTCCATGCCTGCTCCCAATTCAATTAACCGATCTGCACATGAAAATGTGGGTCTTACCCACACAAACAGGGGATAGCACAACAGAAGCCCTTGAAAATTTGGCCCTTTCTAAAGTGAAGCTGATTTAGGAAGCACTAAAGAGAGACCAATAAATAACCACAATTAAAACATATTTAAAGGCTGACAAATGAAGCGGGATGTTGAAGGGTAAATGAGAAATATAATTGCAAACCAGTAGCAGCAAGGCAGTTCTTACAAAAACAAATGAGACAATATGAAGGATGCCCTATTGTACTCAGCTCCTAACTCAAGATAATACCACATTATAAATATTGATGCAGCATTTGTGATTGTTGCCTCCACGGGACTTAATGCAGTATAATGTAATGCATCTGTTCACTACCTAGTGGGGATATAGCATGGGAGCCTGTACAGTAAAATATGAGTAAGAAATTGGAGGACTCATTATAGACGGACACTTTTCTTACCCATCTCATGTGTTATCTGAGGATAGTGGAAAATACTTCCTAATTCTCAAAAAGAGTGCTCGTTTATATTTCCAAAAATGTTACATTAGTTGAGTTCAAAATAAAAAGGGGGTGGGGAGGGGAGAAAAAATTAACTTCATTCTTTGGCTTTCGGTAATCATGTAAAGTATCATAGTTACTTATGATTTTCATATGTGATGCATATGATATGAAAAAATCACAAACTATACACGACAATTTAAAGGAATAAGGAAAGAGAGTCAGGAATTATGCCTGATCTTTAGATCTTTAATTTAGGAAAGCAAAGGATGTAATAACCAGTTTACACAACCTAAGTAATGCACATAGAAGGTATTTGTGTTAACCATGTTAACAAAAAAAATCTCTGTGCCATCCACACTGCAGATAAGTAGCACTTTATTCTCTCACTTTAAAGACACCCTTTAAAGATTTGTAGATGTAAAAACTGACCTACTTTGACAGTGGTCTCATCTGGAAGTTTTTATTTTCGGGAACCATCTTATATACAATATTGATTTCTTAAAACAATTCATGTTATAATTATTTTAAAAATGTTAAAAGCCACAATTCACAGTTACACCAACAGTAAACAGATCAATGTTTGCACAATATATGTGACAAAACACATTTTGGTCACTGAGGGTTTGTTCATCTCACGTTACCAAACTGGTTCCTTGTAACCCTATGATTTTACATAGTTGTTTTAATTTTTTTTCCTGGCAGCAACAATTTGAAATTAAAAATACATTGTGAAGATCATTAAAGCAAGTTCTTTGGGCTTCTATATGGGATCATTATCAAATAATGTCAATTTTTGGAGCTACCAACGTTAATACTGTTCTTTGAAACAACACTTTGGCTCAGAGAGGTAGCCGTGTTAGTCTGGAATAGCAGAGGTAACAAAGTCCTGTGGCACCTTAAAGACTAACTATAAAGTTTTGAAGCATGAGCTTTCGTGGGCTAATACCCACTTCGTCGGATGCCCATGAAAGCTCATGCTTCAAAACTTTATAGTTAGTCTTTAAGGTGCCACAGGACTTTGTTACCAACACTTTGGCTGTGGCACAGTAAACGTTTTTTGCCTCAGAATATCGCATCCCTCACTCCGCATTATTATTATTATTATTAAACATTTTATACTGTGATAGAGTCTACTGGTCAACCAAGCTGAGGCTCCCTTGGGCTAAGAACTGTAGAAACATAAAGGAGGATTTCCAAAGGCACAAAGGGCAGGCAGGTAGCCAACTCCTATTAAAGTCAATGGAAGTCGCGCACTGTGAATGGGAACACTCACCACCAGTGCCACCTCGTGGTCAGGCAAGGGTGCAGCAGATTGTCTCCTTCCCTGACGTTCCCTCTTTTCTGTTCTGTCTTGTGGAGTCTGTCCCTTTTTTTGGGTTACCCATTCTAGCCCACCCTCCTCAAAGTAAACAAAAGAAAGTCTGATATCGAGGGGAAGCCTTTCAGTGCCAGCAACAGCTTCAGGACTTTCTCCTTAGTTCAGGGACTTGGAGTATGGAACCTTGAACACTCAGGATCTTCCCCTGATGGATTCCCCATCAAGGTCACGCTCGTGTGTTCAAGCAGTGTGCATGTCTCAGATAGGAGATGTTGCTAGCTGCAAGGAAGGGATGGGGACAGGGCAGGGGTGGTACAGCCATGCTGGAGGAGCTGCTGGCATGGGGTGCTGGCTCCTGGAAGCAGTGGCCTCACATTTTGCTCCTTTTGCCACTGCAGTTCCTGGGAGAGACCTGCAGTTCCACGGATACTGATTTATATCCATGGATATCCACATCCATGGATATAATTTTTTATCCGCGCAGAGCTGTAAAGAGCTGGATGATCTTGTAAACTGGAGTAATAAAAATGGGATGAAATTTAATAGTGAAAAGTCATGCATGTAGGGACTAACAGCAAGAATTTTTGCTATAAGCTAGGTACTTATCAATTGGAAGCAACAGAGGAGGAGAAAGACCTGGGTGTATTGGTTGATCATAGGATGACTTTGAGCTGCCAGTGAGATGCAGCTGTGAAAAAGGCTAATGCAGGCGAGGTATTTCCAATAGAGACAGGGAAGTGTTATACATTATACAACGCAATAGTGAGATCTTATCTGGAATACTGTGTGCAGTTCTGGTCTCCCATGTTTAAGAAAGATGAATTCAAACTGGAAAAGGTTCAGAGAAGGGCTACTAGTATGATCCAAAGAATGGAAATCTTACCTTATGAGAGGACACTCAAAGAGCTTGGCTTATTTAGCCTAACCAAAAGAAGGCTGAGGGAAGATATGATTGCTCTCTATAAATACATCAGAGGGATAAATACAGGGAGGGAGAGATGTTATTTAAGTTAAGTGCCAATGTGGACACAAGAACAAATGGATACAAACTGACCATCAACAAGTTTGGGCTCGTAATTAGGGAAGGGTTTCTAACCATCAGAAGAGTGAAGTTCTGGAACAGCCTTCCAAGGGGAGCAGTGGGGGAAAAAACCAAACTGGCTTCAAGACTGAGCTTGATAGGAGGGGATGGTATGATGGGACTGCCTACAATGAGATGTGGCCTATCAGCAACTGCCAGTAGCAAAAATCCTCCACAGCTGGAGATGGGACACTAGAGGGGGAGGGCTCTGAATTACAACCGAGAATTCTCTCTCAGGTATCTACCTGGTGGGTCTTGCCCCCATGCTCAGAGTATAACTGATCGCCATATTTGGAGTCAAGAAGGAATTTTCTGACTGGGTCAGATAGGCAGAGACCCTAGTGGTTTTTTACCTTCCTCTGCTGCATGGGGCACGGGTCGTTTGCAGGTTTAAACTAGTGTAAATGGTAAATTATCTGTAACTTGAAGTCTTTAAACCATGATATGAGGACTTCTGTGACTCAGCCTGAGGTTGTGGGTCTATTACAGGAGTGGGTGGGTGAGATGCTGTGTCATGCAGTGTGCAGGAAGTCAGACTAAATTACCATGATGATCCCTTCTGACTTTAAAGTCTGTGAGCAGAGGTCTGCTCCCCTCTACTGCCTGCTTGCCTGTCTCCTCTTGAGCCACTCTGCTTCCCTTTCTAAAACTATGCCTTCAGCTTTTGCAAGCTTTGCAGGAGTGGCAGGGCGGGGTGCCCTGGACCAATAGCTGCTCCTTACCCTCTTGTTCTCCAGTGTGCAGTTTGTACACCCATCGGCAGGCACCTAACTGTCCTTTGTGCCTTTAAAAATAACAGTCCTTTGCCCCAAATAGCCCAAGGGTAGTCCAGAATCAGCAAGATCCACTGGGGAGAATTTGAACTTTACCTGCCCAGAAGAAGGGGAGGGATAAAGAAAAAAGCAGGATCCAAAACCAGATGCAATAGGGAGTCACACTGCTGTCAAGTGACTGGATCCACTGTCACTTTAAAAAAATTCTGATGGACAAATGATATAACACACATCTGACTTGGTAGAGACGGTAGAGGAAATATATTATGATGGATGAAGTTAGGTAAACTCAGCATGATGGTTTGTACGTAAATTTGAACCATGATTATTATACAATCAACAAGGCATTTTTAACACTCATTCTGTTTGGATTCTGCATGTGAACAATGTTGAATTTTTCCATATTGTAATGGTGCCTCTGAGGATATCAAATAAATCTTTCAGTCATTAGAGAAAATTAAAAACAGTTTAAGCGCAGTTTGGCCAGGCTATTAGCTCGAGGCCTTCACTACATAACCCTTTAGTAATGGTGCATGACCTGGAAGGAGACGTAGTCTGCCTCTTGTGGGAAATTAGACAATTAGTTACGCTAAATTATACTTCAAGAAATATGAGCTGAAACTAATCATACAGGTAAATAAGCAGCAAATGTTCTCTCTCATCCTATGTTTGTTTGCAAAGTTTTACCTACTCTGCACAATGGCTTCACAGGTAAGAAATAAGGTGTTATTTTAAAACTATCTGTTAGAAAAGCAGCCAGTTACCTCTAAACAATATAACTTCCTAATTCCAAGAGCCCGATTCTGCTATTTGCACATCTTACATACAGCACTCATTTTTATCCAGGACCATTTTCAAACTTAGTTATGGACAAACTACTGGGTTCACACAGAATATGACTTAGGACTGTGGTAAGGGAAATATTAGGAGCACGTCTCACTACATAATAATATATTCATTCAAAGATGAATTAAAAACCAAAAAGGCTATCGATGGAGAGCAAGTAGACCTGTTACACTGGTTATTATTCAACGTAATTAAGGGTATCCAGCTTTATACTCTATATTCCTTTTCTCCGGTTAGCAGAATTGAAAAGAAATGTGAAATGACAAAAATATACCATCCCTAACCTGAACCGTAATTTGTGTTTAATACTACTTCCATGTAGTCACTGCTTTGTGGATGAAGTTTTGAATGTACAAATTACAGCATGTGTCCAATTGTGAAGGTAAAAGCTAAACAAGAATTGATTGACTTCGTTATAGTACCTTGAAATAACTAGTTATCCATCCTGCTTCACAGCTGTTAGTCATCATGCTCTCATTGTCTTTAAAAAAAAAGATATAATTCCCAGGGTATATTATTCATTCTTTTCTACTTATATTACAGATGGGCCTGGTCTGGAAGGACACAAGAGTTCAAGATGCACAAGAGCACAAGATGAACCAAGAGTTCATGAACCTCAGAACTCAGGCCCAGCACTAAAAGATGAATCTGAACTGGAACACTGGATCCAATACCTCTTGGTCTTTGGAGCAGTGTTGATCTAGGCTGATATCCATTTCCAGGACTCAACTTAGCAGCAGAGACTCTTCTCTAATTAGCATGTAGTCTGCAATGTTTAATGCTTAAACCAACACTTACATAACATACAATCCTGGTTCTTTTCCACCAATATTCATATCAAAACTGAAGAGTATTTATGTTTAAAAAGGAGGGAAATGTGATAGTCATTTATTACCTCCACACTGCTATGAAATTCCAGGCTTTTATGTGCAGGAAGCATTGTGTTGATTTTGGCTTCCCTATGGGTTAAAAATCTTGTTTAAATGTTGCAGACTCTAAATGCTCTTTGAGGTTTTTCACTGTTGTTTTACGGAAAGGCTTCTGCCTGATTATTTACAGATGCTGTCTCTGAGAAAGCCAAAAATAGTCCCCTACTAATTCTGAAATTTCAGCTTGCACTTTTATTATTGTACTGTGTAACCAGGAAACATTGCTCCAGGTTCTTTCATTTACATAGGAAAGTGAAGCCTTTTAGACCTTCTGCCAGCATCATGTGCCATGACAGTTCAGGGTAGCTGACTGCAGCTACAAACACAGACACTAAGACCCTATCCAGCAGATATGCATCTGCTACTGCTGCTTGCCCAGTGGCCTTTCTGGGTGACATTGCCATAATAGTTCCTCCCTATTTCAAGATGGTATCCTCTCCCTCCTCCTGCTTCAAACTATGTAGTCTGGAGAAGAGAAAACTTAGAACAGTTTTCAAGTACATAAAACATTGTTTTATGTACTTGAAAGAAGAGGGAGAAAAATTATTCTCGTTCACCTCTGAGGATAGGGCAACAATCAGTGATCTTAAATTGCAGCAGTTTAGGCTTGACAAAGGATGAATCTAAACAAATAACACAAGTGTGCAGGGACAAAATTAGAACAGCCCAGGCACAAAACGAGATTAAACTATCTAGAGACATAAATGGTAATAAGAAAACATTCTTTAAATACATTAGAAGCCATAGGAAGACCAAAGACCGGGTAGGCCCATTATTCAATGCGGGTGAATGAAACAATAAAGAAAATGTGGAAATGACAGAAGCGTTATCTGACTTTTTTGTTTCAGTTTTCACCAAAAAGGTTAGTAGCAATTGGACAGCTAACATAGTGATTGCCAGTGAAAATGAGGAAGGATCAGAGGCTAAAACAGGAAAAGAACAAGTTTAAAATTACTTAGATAAGTTAAGAATCAGAGAGGTAGCCGTATTAGTCTGGAATAGCAGAAGTAACAAAGTCCTGTGGCACCTTAAAGACTAACTATAAAGTTTTGAAGCATAAGCTTTCGTGGGCTAATACCCACTTCGTCGGATGCAAGCAGTGGAAGTGTCCAGAGGCAGGTATAGAAAAGTAGGCAAGAACCAGGTGGGAGGTAAAAAGGTTAGTCCAATTAGGCTGAACCAGCTTGTTATCTCCGATCAGGGAGGGTGGGTTATTCTTCTAGCATTTGAATGGGGGGTGTGAACATGGAGAGAGGAGAAACTATTTCTGTAATTAGCACATCAACCAATGTCATATATGCCACCAGTGTCCCTCTGCTATGTACATCGGCCAAACTGGACAGTCCCTACGAAAAAGGATAAATGCACACAAATCAGATATTAGGAATGGCAATATACAAAAACCTGTAGGAGAACACTTCAACCTGCCTGTGCACACAATTACAGATTTAAAAGTCACCATACTGCAGCAAAAAAACTTCAAGTCCAGACTGCAAAGGGAAACTGCAGAGCTACAATTCATTTGCAAATTCAACACCAACAATCTCGGATTGAACAAAGACCTACAATGGCTTGCTAATTACAGAAATAGTTTCTCCTCTCTCCATGTTCACCCCCCCATTCAAATGCTAGAAGAATAACCCACCCTCCCATATACAAAATGGGATATAACTGCCTAGGAAGGAGTACGGCAGAAAGTGCACAGAATCTGGGAATCATAGTGGATCACAAGCTAAACATAAGTCTACAGTATAAAACTGTTGTCAATGAAATTGGCCTAATCTCCTCTGGTTGTTAATTCCATAGCCAGATTCTCTCAACTAAGAATGCTTTGAGCCCAGCTGCTACAGACTTTGTCATGGACTTTGTGATCAACACTGTCTCAGAGGAGTGCAGCCATATTAAGCCTAAAAAGGCCCTGGAAGATAGGAAAGTCTCATTGTCTTTATTTTTAAGATGAGGAAACGGACAGAGATGAGTGACTTTCTCAAATTGAAATAGGCATTCCATGACACAGCTAGAATAGAAGCATGACTGTCTGACCCCCTTCCTTCCCTGTATGTATAGTTCAACCTACTCTCCATCCTTTTTTTAAAAAAAGAAGGCTCCTAACTAGGCACCGACTTGCTATGTGGCTTTAAGCAAGCCACTTCTCTCTATGCTACAGAGTCTGTGTCTGTAATATGGGGCTAATTATATTTATCCTCCTCAGAAAAGCAATTTGAGATGTACACTACTGAAATTGCTACACTGTAGCTGAATATTACTATTTTAATGAAACAGCATTTCATTAAAATTGGATCAAACATTTGTCTGTCTTGCTTTGTTAATGAATATGCAGGTTATTAGTGAAACCAGACATATCAACAAAAACATTGCATGCTTAAGAATTTTAAAAAAAGTTACCCACTTTGAGCTGTTAAATGAATCTGATGCCAAAGATTTTTGCTGACCATTTACAGTAAACCCTCGATTTAACGGACCTCGATTTAACGGACTTCGGATACAACGGACAAAATTTTTGAGCAAGTCTGATGCATCAAAAATCCATTTTTCGCAGGCTGGCTGCCGGCTCCCGGCTGCCGCCCGGGTCACAGCAGCAGGCGGGCTGGCTGCTGGCTCCCGCCCGGGTCCAGCCAGCGGGTGGGCTGGTTGCCAGCTTCCGGCTGCCGCCCGGGTCCAGGCAGTGGGTGGGCTGGCTGCCGGCTCCCGGGTCCCACCCGAGTCCCACCAGTGGGCGGGCTGGCTGCCGGCTCCCACCCAGCTCCCGCCTGCGGATGGGCTGCCGTCTCCCGCCTGGCTCCCGCCTGCGGGCAGGCTGGCTGACGGTTCCTGGCTGCCGCCCGGGTCCCAGCATCCAGGACCCGGGTGGGCTGGCTGCCAGGTCCTGGCTGCCGCCCGGGTCCCAGCAACGGGCGGGCTGCGGAGCTGCCGCTCCGACCCTGTGGCGGTCGGGCTGCTGCTCCGACTGCTCTTTTTTCTATTATTATTAAATAACGGACTTTTTGATTTAACGGACACCCCCTCACCCGAATTAGTCCGTTAAATGGAGGTTTTACTGTACTTTAAGATGCAACTGAGCATTTCCATTCCTTTAATATATGTTGCAGGTGAGACTGTCTTTTATGAAAAATAATTCCTCCCCAAAAATTCTCTTGTTTTGAAATCCCAGGACAAAACTAAACATTTTCAAATGTAGAAACAATTGTGTTTGATGAGTTAAATAGAAATCAAGTTAGTCTAATAAAAAATATCAAAGTGCTTTCCTAATTCTGCATGTATTTCTGTTTTCATCACTGCTATATTCAGCATTTGTGGCTGGTATCCCTAAATTTTACAATCTTTTTCTGTCATGAATGTGCAGTATTACTAAAAACCTGCAAGTAATGTTTTTGGCTAACAAGCCAATAGGATGACTTTCTGAACAATTTGCTATCTGCAGTAGCAAACCTTAACTTCAAGCCAGAGAAAGTGGAAAAAGAAGGAAGATGAGGGATAATGCATGCGACTGAGAAGTGGAATGCTTTGGGGCCTGACCCATCACAATGTTACTATTGTTCTATGGTGGCATACTGCCATAGTACTCAGTCAATGGAGTTACTCTGGGAAAAAAGCTGAACAGCAAAGTGGTGAATTGGGCCCTCTATTTCTAAGGTTAGAGTTTTTTTGTCCCACCTCACTCATCTACATCTACTCATTCTATTTTTATAGATTTGGAAATACTACAGGGAAATCTGTCCAGAATTACAGGCCTGGGGCAAATTTCATTGACAAGGCTAAATTATGGCCAGAGACTAACACCGGTCTTTCATGAAGGCATTTCAGGGACTAAATTCATCAGTGACAAACTGTGATTCATCCGACGAAGTGGGTACTAGCCCATGAAAGCTTATGCTTCAATACTTTAGTTAGTCTTTAAGGTGCCACAGGACTCTGTTACCTCTACTTAAACTGTGATGTAAATTTCTTGTTGTGCATAAGTTAACGGGCTCTCCCTACTTTGCAGGATTGGGTCTTATATGACCAATGGGACTTTATGACAGAGAAAATAGGAGGTATTGTTCCATTCATTGACTGAGAAAGCTTCCTTCACAATGGAAGAGTTTGTGCCTGGAGAATGCTCAGAGCATATTGATAGTGTCTGCTCTTACCATTTGGTTAAGCAGCTCAAAACATTCCCTGGAAATTTCACATCCTTCCTTCTGATAACACACAGAAAAAGTCCTTTGAAACGAAATCATGTGCATACTAAATAGTGATGGCAAAAGTCTTTTTGTCATCTTGTCAGCTCTAAGTAACTGGTCAACTCTTCTGTCTTTGTTTCACTGTTTCTACCTCATACCTGCAGAGAATTTAAGTCAAAATTAATGAACCATGACTACTATGTAGAGTATGTCAGCCACTCCATTTCTGGGCAGCCAGTAGTCTCTATTGTGCATCAGCTCTTACCTTCCTATCTTTAACATCCAGCTCTGTGCACCCTAGTAACTTGTGATACATGTGACATGTTTTGAACAGAGAGAATCCCATTGACCTATCTATAATTAAATCCAGGGCTTAGAAAGAATGTTTCTCTCTCTGTCAATGATCTAATACTTAAAGCAGCGTATCATAAATTGAAAAATGAGGAGTGCACACTGAGGTGATTATAACACCAAGATACACACGTGCTAACAGCTGGAAGAGATAATCGATTATTGAAATTACATTAGCTTCAGTGTGGTCACCTGCACTACATTTTCAAGAATCCAAAGTTCCTTTCCATGACAAGGCTGATGTCTCCTATGACTATTTCCCCCCAAGTTTGTTTTCATCCCCCCAAGTTTGTTTTCATCATGAGAATATTTTGCAAAGGTGGTGGAGAGATGCAAAATTTAGTAGCTCAGAGTCATACTTCAATAACAGCAACTCAGTGGTACAGTACAATGAATTCTCTATCATTGTGTAGCTGTATTTACTTAGCCATGGTAGAAAGTTGCTAGTGGGCAAGAGGACAAAGTAGCTTAGGTGAACTAAATCAGGTGGTTGTTTCTTTGTGTGGAAGAGTGCCTCGCAAGAGTTTAATGGAGACCCAGATCTGAGCAAAGGAAAACCCGAGCTTGGGTTTACATTCTTCTCTAACCAAAACTACAACAATTGAAAGAATCTCTGGCCACTATACTCTTTATTCACATACACACAATGAATACAGCACACAAAACAGAAAATATAAAACACTAAAGGTAATACTTTTGTTTCCAAAGAGGTGCCACTCCTGGCTTTTGATCAGCACAAACACATCTCTCTGATTTAGAAGTAACCAAACCCTTCTTAAATCTGTTATGGATCAGCCACACCCGACTATCTCCCATTTGGGAGCACCTCCCTGACCTGACTCTAAAATCTTACTGGCAGTTTAATTTATCAAACCCCAGGTCACACTCTGGCTCAGCCAGGCCTCCATCTCTGGGCTGTTCTGGGGCAGGATGCACCAAAGGTGCAGGACTCTTCACAGGGCTCACCCAGGACTAGGTTTGAGGAGCAACGTAATAAGGGTAAACTGTCACAAAGCAACAGTTGCCAGGATACCTGCTGGTGGTTCCTAGAAAACTGGTAATAATCAATGAAATCCAACAGGAAAGTCTGATGCTAAACTTCCGTTTGGCAGCCTGTCAAAGAAAGGGAAACACAATGACCATGTGACTATGGAGGATATGGCAGATAGCAAGTTTCTATCCAGAATTTGCTTAATACCAAGCTACCACAATAAACTACATAAAAATTCCAAATTTGTGGAGTATATTTTATGAGTACAGGTGATATTTAGCTGTATTACATTCAAATTAAAAATGAGAAACTATTTTTTTTCTTTTAACAATTTTCAGATCCATGGATCGATTATGGGACCCATGTGTGCTTAGCTCAGGCAGACCCCCATTGATTTCACTGGGAGATGTGCCCATTTACACAAGACTGAATTTAGCTCAAAATTGCAGCCTTAATTCTGAATATCCTGGATTCTGTCAGGAGGAATTGCATGACAGAGTAAAATCTCAGTTGTTACTTTACTCCTTTATTATGAAAGTCACTGTTCTTTTATTTCTACTGAAAATGGTTTTACCACATGGAACTTGGCACTTTGGTGTGAACATATAACACAGCAACCAAACCTGGCCAATGCAATAATTTTCATGTGATGAACAGATTAAGTTCAATACCAGAAAGTGCAATAATGGTACACCTCTTCTTTCATTATGGTAAAAATGTAATTTCAGCAGATTCCATTCTTAGTGGGTTTTATATCCTCTCATCAACAACATTATCCTGCTGCTCTGGAGAGATTATACTCCTCCCTCCCCCAACTGCCAATAAATTCCACCAACGGATTACTATATATTTGGTTCACGGAAGTTTGAGATTGACTTTATCTCCTGATGAGATATACTAAAAAATTTCAGACTCTTTAGAATATTTTTGAGATAAGAAAACCTTTTCCCACCCAGCTCCAGCTTAACATATAAATAATGAGTAATGGTAAATATTCTGGATTTTATATGGGACATATTTTTTTGGGATGAAAAGTGTTAACCCATGGAAGCTAAAGTTAATTGACTGTTTTACCATTTCCTCATGTATAAAAGATAAGAGAAAGTAACACAGCAAAGTATAGAGATCTCCCTGAAACACTGGAAAAAGAACAATCATTAACTCCAAACAAATCACTGAAGTCATTTTCAGTTTCTTAATGCATCTGAGAAACATAGGATGTATAAATAATTTCAGAGTATAATTCTACAATAATTTTAGAGCAATCTGCTAATAATTAAACCACAAAGAAACAAGGTGCCTTTTAGAAGTAAGTGTTTACTAGATTTGATCAGGAATTTCCTGTCAAACTTTTTTCAAGAGAAAATATAGTTACTGCAAAATTGAAATTTTTAGCAGAAAAGTTCTGATCTTGCAGATTTTATTTTCTATCAGGAAAATGGAAACAAAATGTTTTGTTTCAGGCTGCCCTGAATCAAAACATTTTTGTTTGTTGAGCCAGACAAACATTTCTGGCTAAACAGCTGCGATGCATCATGTTAGTCTGGCTCTTACAGGCAAATGATGGCATGATGAGCCTGAACTACATTTCCCATGAGGCACTGTGGCAGTTCCAGTGGATGCAGTTCAGTGTCAAACTGAGCTGAAACTAAATATTTTGATTCAGGAATGACTAAATATTTTATTTCAGCTGAAAACACCAATACAAAGTATTTAGACATTTCCAAACTGAAGTTTTTCTGAATTCTCTTCCATGAAAAAAAAAATCAGTATTTTGACTTTGCATCCTGATTCAAAACAAAATCAAACATAGTATTGGAATTTCCTGTGGAATGGGGGAAGGGAAATCCTATTTTTGACCAGCTCTAGGGTTTACAGTGAAGGTATTTTAGAGCTCTGGTCCTTTTAAACAAAGCTATTTCCTTTTAAAAACAAACTAATAGCACTTGGAATTTAAGATGAATGCAGACCCATGCAGCAGGCCAGCACAAGACTCATTCACCATTTAAATCCCATTTTAACCCTCAAAATAAGGTTTAAATTGTGCATGGGCTAGTGATTGAGAGAGTCTGTCTCACAACGCAAGAACAAGGGGATGTTCGATGACATTGCAAGAGAGTGGATTAAAAAAACCCGTTTCCATACAGTGTGCTCATGAACTGTGGAACTCTGTCAAGAGCCTACTCCCTCTGCAGCCCCCCTTGGGGTCTGATGGGGTCATGTACTCATTCACCTCTTGTTGTCCAAGTTGGGGGGGCTAGCATCACAAGCACAATGCAGAAACTCCATTTTCTCTGGAGTTTACCCCCCCCCCCTTTCCTTCTGGAGTCGGAGGATAAAGAGATGAAGGCAAGGAAAAAAGAAACAACCAACTAATCCCAAATGAGCCACATGGCTCTCTTCCTTCAAGGGGACTTTGGGCAAGCTGCAGTCTGGCTTAATGTCACCTGGTTAACTATCGGATTGCCAACTTTCTAGTTGCACAGAACTCAACCCTAGCTCCTCCCCTTCCCCTTACTACATTCTCCCTGCCTCAGTGGTTCACTCTACCCCACCCTCACTCACTTTCACTGGGCTGGGGCAGGGGTTTGGGGTGCGGGAGGGGGTGAGGGCTCCGGGGTGGGCTAGAAATGAGGGGTTCTGAGTGTGGGAAGGAGTTTCAGGCTGGGGCAGTGAGTTGGGGTATGGGCTCTGGCTGGGGGTGCAGGCTCTGGGGTGAGGCTGAGGAATTTGGGGTGAAGGAGTTGGCTCCAGGCTGGGGGGTGGGGCCAAGGGATTTGGAGTGTGGGAGGAGGCTGCAGGTTGAGGCAGGGGGTTGGGGTGTAGGACCGTGTGAGGGCTCTGGGGTGGAGCCAGGGATGAGGGGTTCAGGATGTGGGACACAGGGGGGCAGCGGGGTTGAGGGCTCAGGGTGCAGGCTCTGGGGTGGGGCTGAGGGATTTGAGGTACAGGAGGGAGCTCTTGGTTTGGGCTCCCTCCTGCACCTCAACTTTGAGCTCAAAGTTGGGGCATGGGCTTACCTCAGATGGCTCGTGGTGAGTAGCACAGCAGGCTAAGGCAGGCTGCCTGCCTCTCCTGACAATGTGCTGCGCACGTCCCGGAAACAGCCAGCAGGCCCAGTACTAAGTTGGGCGGGGTGGGGAACAAGGAGGCTCCATGCGCTGCTCTCACCCATGGGCACTGCCCCCCCAGTTCCCTTTGGCTGAGAACAGGTAGGGACTAGCCTGCCTGAAGACCGCAGCCCCGACTTTTAACAGTGGTGCTGACTAGAGCTCCAGGGTCCCTTTTCGACAAGAAAAGGGACACATAGTCACCCTAGTTAACTACCAGAAAGTGTCTTGAGGTAACTGTTTATAATCCAGCCTGCTCACAGTTTGTAGGCATGGCCTGGGCTGTGCCCTCCAGCAGGCTCCTCCCTGGGTGCTAGGGACTAGAAGTCTATATCCTCCCAGGGTTGCTTCCTACTGAGCTGGGCTTCTCCTCTTCTGAACTCTTCCTCCAGCTCTGACACATCTTGCAGGTGTGTTGAGATGGGCTACTTGAGCAGCTCCTTAACCACTTCCTATTTGGTGTGGTGTTTTGTGTTTCAAAACACACACACCGTCACACACTCATTGCCACAGAATCTAACTCAGGCCAAAAATACAAGATTGAAAAATGACATTTATATGGATAGCAGAAATATCCAGTGTTACAAATAATTAATGCTAACAAACTTTGGGAGTTATATTAAACCTCATGATTCAGGGTTTAAGTCTCTATTAGAAATTAAGAGAAGATCAAATGCAGGGGGTAAATTACGGTATTCTTCATCTTACTAAAGTAAGATTTCTGGCATGTTCCTCTGAAGCATATGTTAGCTCTCCCCTCAGTAACACAGACCTAAATTCCAGGCTCACAGTAAGGAAGCCAAGTGGTAGGAGTGGAAAGGATACTCCACTGCTAGCTGGGATGATCTGGATCTGCTGTTAGATGGCCATTGGGTCTGATCCAGTATGGAAATTCCTTTATTCCACTGCACAGGGGAAATTTCACTCTTAATGCATGATCTAACTGTGAGCATTCTGTAGGTTTTCCTCTGCGCTGAGATGAATAGTACCATTTTATAGAACTTTACATACTCAAAATGCCATACAAGCATTAAATAGCTGTTTTTAACTGGAGATTAGACCAATATATTCCTGTTAGTTTAATGAGGTGTCATTTGCTGCTGATGTTTTGCTTTTGTGGCACCGTTTTGCTTTTGATAATATCCCCCATATATTTGATAATATCCCCCTTTTTTCCCTGTCAGGTTTGAGGCTTACCTCATATTTGGAGGTAGGTGTCTGATTTCAGTTTTACAGGGAGCTGTGGCTTTGCATTTTAACTAGGCTTTGGAAAAATTAAACATTTGCTCCTGTAACCCACATGCCTGCTGAGTGTGGTGTTCTGTCCCCTCTAGTGGCACTAAGACCACTTAGAGATAAAACAAGTCTGCTGTATAGCCTTAACTAAGTGCCATATGGCTTTTAGCTCATGCATTTAGTTCCAGAGGTCCCAGATTCGATCCTGCCAGCTAATGACTGGGGTCTATTGGTGTTACATTCTTACATTACATGTGCATTTCTTTAATGTGGTAAGCACCATATGATAGGTACAAGAGACAGAGAAAGCAAATACATATGTGAAAGAGCTGAGAGTCAGGCTGAAGGATGGAATAATATGACATTTGGTTATTTTAAAATATACAAACTGGGGTTTAAATAAAGATTGTCAAAATAAGACAAAAGATTAGATGGAGTTGATTCTATTCTTTTACCCTAGTGTAAGTAGGGTGAGGCCTGTGTAAAAAAAAGGGTGAGGGAGCAGGAACAGGTGCTTTGAAATGAAATCTGAATTTCCTAATGGATGCAAACTACAATGCTAGTCTCTGATTTGTCTTTGTTCATGAAGTGCTAACGTCCAGAGACTCTGATGCACAAGATTTTGAAAACTCCAATGAAGGAAATTGTATGCCTCGGTTGAAGTACTTCACCTGTGGCCACTAAAGGTATGTCTTTTAAGCAACTGGAAGTCAGCTTTCTGTCCTGGGTAAAGACACTCATGCTAGCATGCAAAAAATAGCAGTATGGATGTTGTGACTAGGGCTGCTGCTCAGGTTCAAGACTAGGGAAGCTTTTAAGCCTTTACCTGAATCAACCTACTTGCTTGCTAATCAAGAATCAGAGAGGTAGCCGTGTTAGTCTGGAATAGCAGAAGTGACAGAGTCCTGTGGCACCTTAAAGACTAAGTGAGTATTAGCCCACGAAAGCTTATGCTTCAATACTTTAGTTAGTCTTTAAGGTGCCACAGGACTCTTTGTTACTTTTGCTTGCTAATATACACTTCCTTTTAAAGAGAGACTTTCTTGTGATAGGTTCAAGAATAGCAGCCGTGTTAGCATAAGTAGGTAAGTAAGTAGTCTGTATCCGTAAAGAAAGTTAGGAATACTTGTAGCACCGTAGAGACTAACTAGTTTATTTCAGCATAAGCTTTCGTGGGCGTAGAAGCCCTCTACACCAACATTCCACACAAAGATGGACTACAAGCTATCAAGAACATTATTCCCGACACTGTCATGGCAAACCTGGTGGCTGAACTTTGTGACTTTGTCCTCACCCACAACTATTTCACATTTGGAGACAATATATACCTTCAAGTCAGCGGAACTGCTATGGGTACCCGCATGGCCCCACAGTATGCCAGCATTTTTATGGCAGACTTAGAACAACGCTTCCTTAATTCTCGTCCCCTAATGCCCCTACTCTACTTGCAGTATATTGATGACATCTTCATCATCTGGACCCATGGAAAAGAAGCCCTTGAGGAGTTCCACCATGATTTCAACAATTTCCATCCCACCATCACCCTCAGCCTGGACCAATCCACACAAGCGGTCCATTTCCTAGACACAACTGTGCTAATAGATGATGGGCACATACACACCACCCTATACCGGAAACCTACTGACCACTACACTTACCTACATGCCTCCAGCTTCCATCCAGAACACACCACTTGATCCATTGTCTACATCCAAGCTCTAAGATACAACTGCATTTGCTCCAGTCCCTCAGACAGAGACAAACACCTTCAAGATCTGTACCAAGCATTTTAAAAACTATAATACCCACCTGGGGAAGTGAAAAAACAGATTGACAGAGCCAGAAGAGTACCCAGAAGCCACCTACTACAAGACAGACTCAGCAAAGACAACAACAGAACACCATTAGCCGTCACCTTCGGACCCCAACTTAAGCCTCTCCAACGCATCATCAAAGACCTACCACCTATCCTGAAAGATGATCCCACACTCTCACAAATCTTGGGAGACAGACCAGTCCTCGCTTACAGACAGCCCCCCAACCTGAAACAAATACTCACCAGCAACCGCACACCACACTACAAAAACACTAACCCCAGGTACCTATCCTTGTAACAAAGCCCGATGCCAACTCTGTCCTCATATCCATTCAACTGACACCATCATAGGACCTAATCACGTCAGCCACACCATCAGACGCTCATTCACCTGCACATCGACCAATGTGATATATGCCATCATGTGCCAGCAATGCCCCTCTGCTATGTACATTGATCAAACCGGTCAGTCTCTATGCAAAAGAATAAATGGACACAAATCTGACATCAGGAATCATAACATTCAAAAACCAGTAGGAGAACAGTTCAATCTTCCTGGCCATTCCATTAAAGATTTGATGGTTTCAGTTTTGAAACAGAAAAACTTCCAAAACAGACTCCAACGAGAAACTGAGGAACTGGAATTAATTTTCAAATTGGACACAATTAACCAGGGGCTAAATAGGACTTCCGAATGGTTCGCTCATCACAGTAACTGATTGCATTTCCTGAGTTAATTTCACTGACAACAGAAATCCATTTCAAAAGGTGTTTTTTCTCCTAGTGATAATGGACCATCTACATTTAACAGCCCTCTTAGAATTGGTATGCTAATGTACAATTTTCTTTTTCTTTCTTTCTGTGTGTATAAATGCATCTTACTTCTGTTTAGGCTGACCATACGTCCCGTTTTGAACGGGACAGTCCCGTTTTTTTAATGTTTTTTAACTGTCCCGTCTTTTTGACCAAAATATCAATTTTGTCCCGTTTTTGGGGCAGGACTCAGAAAAAACATGGAATCATAAAATGTCCCCCCCCGCCGCCGCCGCCGCCGGCTCGCTCGGGCCCCCGGCTGCGGCTCCTGACAGCTCTGATCTGCCGCCTCCTCCAGCCCGCCGCCAGCTGCAGCCTCCTCCTCTCTATTCCTCCTTCCCCCCCTTCTCTCCATCCCCCCCTTCCTCCCTGCTCTCTCCCTCTGTCCACTGCCTCCTCTCACTCCCTCCGTCCCTGCTCTCTCCCTCTGTCCACTGCCTCCTCTCACTCCCTCCGTCCCTTCTCTCTTCAGAAAACCTGGCCGGCAGCCCCCCCCGCCGGCTCGCTCCGCTCCCAGCTGCGGCTCCTGACAGCTCTGATCTGCCGCCTCCTCCAGCCCGTCGCCCGCTGCAGCCTCTTCCTCTCTATTCCTCCTTCTCTCCATCCCCCCCTTCCTCCCTGCTCTCTCCCTCTGTCCACTGCCTCCTCTCACTCCCTCCGTCCCTTCTCTCTTCAGAAAACCTGGCCGGCAGCCCCCCCCCCCCGCCGGCTCGCTCCGCTCCCAGCTGCGGCTCCTGACAGCTCTGATCTGCCGCCTCCTCCAGCCCGTCGCCCGCTGCAGCCTCTTCCTCTCTATTCCTCCTTCTCTCCATCCCCCCCTTCCTCCCTGCTCTCTCCCTCTGTCCACTGCCTCCTCTCACTTCCTCCATCCCTTCTCTCTATCCCCTTCTCCATCCCTCCATCCCTTCCTTCCTCCCTTCTCTCTATCCCTCCATCCCTCTCTTCCTTCTCTCTATCCCCCTTCTCCATCCCTCCCTTCTCTCTCTCCCTCCGTCCACTGCCTCCTCTTCCATCTCCCTTCTCTCCATCCCTCCTTCTCGCTGTCCCTTGCCTCCTCCATCCACCCTGCTCCCTACCCCCATCTTCTCTCATCCATCCATCCTCTCCCTTTCTCACCTTCGTGCCTTCTCTCCCTCCGTCCCCTCCATCATCTTCATCCCTCATCCCCCCTTCTCTCTCTCTCCCTCCATCCTCTTCATCCCCCATCCCTGTTCTGCTTATTCCTCCATCCATCCCCCCCAACCCCCCTCTGCCTCCCCCCCGCCCGGTGCTGGGGGGCCCAGGTGGGGCCATGCCCCCCCCCACACCCTGTCCCGTTTTTGCCCTCCCAATGTCCCGTTTTTGTCTAAAGGAAATATGGTCAGCCTACTTCTGTTCCATTCTATGCATCCGATGAAGTGAGCTATAGCCCACAAAAGCTTATGCTGAAATAAACTAGTTAGTCTCTAAGGTGCTACAAGTATTCCTCGCTTTCTTTTCTTGTGATAGCATTCATTAAAATGCTTCACTGACATCAAGTGATCACAATGCAAATAAGATCAGTTTGATTTTGTAAAGTAAAATAGTGATAAGTCATAGTTTTACAAAGCAATCATTGCCTGCTAGAGGAGAAATAGGGCAGTTGACAGTTAGGTTCATAGTTTTATTTACACTTTGTGCAAATAGGCTACTTGGCACACTGGCTCATATTCTCATGTATGCACAATAAAGCTCATGTAAGTGAGATACTTTTGAATGTGGAGATCTGCTTTGGGTGTGGCAGGAACATCCCATGGCCTCCTCCACTCACCAGGTGTTAGGGGACACCAGATCCTAATCTTCCCACCCAGCAGTGGGGTATCCTTTCCATTCCTACCACTTGGCTTCCTTGCTGTGGGCCCTGAATTTAGGCCTGTGTTACTGAGGGGAGAAAATCCACATTGGGGAGCGGGGAGAGAGGGAAGGAGGAAATAATTCTCTGACAGGTTTTTTTATTATTATTTTATTGGCAGTTGCTTACTGGTTTGGAATGTTAGAAGTGGTCCCACAGGAGTTGGGTTAGTGTACAGAATGCAGAGAGGTAGCAATTTATCACAGTTGTCTCCACCATGTGTAGTTTATTTATCTGTCTCATATTAATGTATATGGTATTAATCTGTCCTTATAAGATGTAGAAAATTAGAAAATGGAAAAACCCCCAAACACTACAGGCAATCCTGTTAATATCTTCATTACTTTTCTTTTAAAAATCAAGACAACAATTCTGCCTAAGCAATTTGTGAAAGTGGTCTACTTGGCCAGTCATGACTGCAAAATTTCTTTATTTCCATTACTGAGATAGGACACTAGGCACGTCTTATTGTCTAGAGTCCTTGCATTAGGACATTAGGAAGATATCTGAACTTGCCTTCAAATTGCAAGAAAACTAAAAAAAAATAAAACTAAATTTTTTTTAAAGAAAGAAAACAAAAATAAAAACAAGCAGAAAGCTCGACTTCCTTTTACTCTATATTGCCAATTCCCTGTTCTAATTAACTGAGTCTCAACTCCATAAATTGATCTTCAGAGCTTAGTGAAGAAGGGCACTTGTTTCTCTCTCTGATTCCTCCTTATTCAAACTGAAATCACTGAGTTAGAAAGTCTGCCTCAATTATTCTTAATTGCTGTCATTTCTGATTAATGTGGACTGTCTTGATTCTGTGGCAATCAGCAAGAAGAACAAAGTAGTTGCTCTTTTCTACAGTCCTTTCACACACACAACTCATTTCAATTCCAATGGAATGACTAAGATTGGGTTCATGATTTGGATGATGTGAGATCACATCTGCAACCAATGTTGCAATAACAGTACCTTTTCTATTTTAGCCAATTATTCATTATTATAACTTTTTTTTTGTATGGTAGCAAGTAGTGGGTAAAATAGGGTGGTTGATTAATCGCAGTTAATTCAGGCGATTAATGAAAAAATCATGATAAAAAAAATTAATTACAATTAATCACAGTTATAATTGCACTGTTAAATAATAGAATGCCAATTGAAATTTACTAAATATTTTGAATGTTTTTGTACATTTCCATATATATTTCATTCTGTGTAGTAATTGAAATCAAAGTACATTATTTTTATTATAAATATTTGTACATTAAAAATAATAATAGTATTTTTCAATTCACCTCATACAAGTATCATAATGCAATCTCTTTGTTGTGAAAGTGCAACTTACAAATATAGATTTTTTTTTGTTACATAACCACACTCAAAAATAAAAAAATGTAAAACTTCAGATCCTACAAGTCCATTCAGTCCTACTTTTTGTTCAGCCAATCTGAAGTACCTTCCAAAATCTGAGAGGAACGAAGTGTGGTGCCTGCTCTTAGAACTCTTAAAAGAGCAGCACTCTGATGTGGAAACTACAGAATCCAAACCACCAAAAAAGAACATTAACCTTCTGCTAGTGACATCTGACTCAGACAATGAAAATGAACATGCATCAGTATGCACTGCTTTGGATTGTTATCGAGCAGAACCTGTCATCAGCACGGACACATGTCCCCTGGAATAGTGGTTGAAGCATGAAGGGACATATGCATCTTTAGTGCATCTGGCATATAAATATCTTGTGATGCCGGCTACAACAATACCATGAGAATGCCTGTTCTCACTTTCAGGTGACATTGTAAACAAGAAGCGGTTAGCGTTATCTCCTGCAAATGTAAACAAACTTGTTTGTCTGAGTGATTGGCTGAACAAGAAGTAGGACTGGGTGGACTTGCAGACTCTAAAATTTTACATTAAAAAATAAAACAATGTTTTTTGTATATAATTCTACATTTGTAAGTTCAACTTTCATGATAAAGTGATTGCACTTGTATTATGTGAATTAAAAAAACTATTTCTTTTGATTTTTTACAGTGCAAATACTTGTAATCAAAAATATAAACTGTACACTTTGTGTTCTGTATTGTAATTGAAATCAATAGATTTGAAAATGTAGAAAACATCCAAAAATAGTTAAATACATGGTATTCTATTATTAACAGTGCAATTGAATAAACGGTCTTTTAAATTGTTTGACAACCCTAGTCAAAAGGTGTTTCAACTCACTCACTTTTTAGGGCTGCATGGAGCAACTGAGGTTTTCAGAGGTATTGGAGTGAGGAGAGAGGATTGTTTTGTTGAAAGGAGTTGAACTTTACCACTGCACAAAACAGAGGAGCTAAGATGGGCAGAGCTGTTTTTACCACTCCTTAGGATTCTGTATATCCTTTCATGTTAACACATGGCAAGGGGCAGACTGAAGGATCTTTTAACATACTCCATAAGAAACAAAGATAGGGCTAGAGCTGCAGGGTGCTACACACTTTTAAACACCTGGCCCATATCTCTCATCACACCTCTAAAAGTCTGAAATACTCTCTCAAGATATCAGAAACATAAGGGGTAGGATATTGGACATGATCAAAGGATATATATATAAAAACCTTAAACCCCCTACACTTGTAGAAAATATGCCAAATAGTTTTCTAATCTCTTCTTCTTTACTTGTTACCACATGCATTATTAATATGTACACATGTGGCATATTTTGAAAGAGAGAAAACTGTTCAACTTCAGTTCTTAGAGGCACTAGTAAATGTGAAATTGTCATCTCAAAGGACAAAAGGCTCTCTTCCAGCCAGCCATTCTTCTAGACAGAGATTGATTATTGGACTTCAAGTGAGACTGTTTTTTATTAACTTAGTAACTTGATCAAAAAAAATATCTAAAATGAGATTCATTTGATTATTACAAGACCTTAGAACATGCATAATGAAGGTCAATTCTTTGAAGCTATTCACATTATTTACAAAATACTTGTGTATGTCTTCATATATTCCAGGACTGGGTGGTAGCTGAATTCCTAGGTATGTCATATTACTATAAAATATTTTCAGTTATACAATATTTAAGAAGAAAGGCTCCTGATAGGATACGGTGTGAGATGAAAGGGGGCAATTCTTCTTTTATTTCAATGGGACTGCACCAGGTGTAAATCCTCTTCCTAAGTAAGACCCTAATTGAACTTAATGAAAGAAGTGATTGGACTTTTACAAAGTTTCAATTATATATATATATTCTCAGTTATACTATTATCTTTCAAATCAAGTGCACAGGTGTAATTTGAGATAGAATTTACAGATAACAAGGTTGCACAAGTTTAACTCAAGGCATTGTTTGGCTAGCAGAATCTTTATTATGGATGATTCATGAGAAAGAAAGAACTCAGATTGACTTTCAGGTAGCAGGGTATGTTTCTAGCTTTTTACTGCAAAATAGAATGAATCTGATCTGAAATCAGTGAGATACAGTGCATCAGAATACAACCTTTTTAGAACAGAAGCACATTTAAAACCACACAAGGCATACCACAAGTATCCTAGAAAGATACCATAGTGATGGGAATGGTATAAAATCCTGGATAAATAGTAATTCATATATGAAAAACAAAAACAACCAAGGAAAACACTTCACTTACTCTCCCAATGTGATTACCATTTCACACCTAGCACAGGCAGGTATAACTCCAGTGAAGTGAGTGGAATTGTACCTATTACACCACTTGAATCTAACCTAAGAAGTCATTACTGATAACTAGTCCAAAAAGTTTAAGCATACTTGAACTAGTCCAAAAACTTCAAGTATTAACTTTTCTAAAGTTTCATGAACTTTAATATCAAAAAAAACCTCAAAGCAACAACACACATACAGAATGTAAAGAATGTAAGTACTGTTTCTGTTACACGTGAAATGCAATAAAGACTATTTCAAGACTAGGAAACTGAATGGAAAAGTTATAAGTTTAATCATAGAAACCTTGAATTGAAAAGACAAAAGGACTGCTTTGGCTATCCCATCTGCAGAAAAAAGCAGCATATAAATTACAGATTCCCCCCACATCTTGCAGTAATACCAGTTCAAACATTTCAGAGAAGCCACTGGGAGTTAAATGTAGGTCTAGTTTACTGGAAATCTGCTAGCAACTTCTTGATGAGTTGGTTCAAGAACAAGCAATGCAACTTACCAACTTCCAAAACAGCACATTTTTTTTAAGATGCTGAAGTATGCTGACTAGATTTGCTGACCCTCGGTAATGGTGAGCTTGAGCAACTAAACATATTGAGAACACACAGATCATGCTACAAAAGTGGAAAGGCTGATCAGATGGCACTGCCAGATCTTCAGCTATCAAACAAGAAAGGAACACGAACAAAAAGCTAGTAAGAAAATAAGATTTCTCTTAGCCACAAACCAAAGAAGTTAGTAGAAACACTGAGAAAGCACCATGGGGCTAAATCCCCGCTTTGCTGTATGTAAGGGGAAAACGAGAGAAAACCTGCTTCAATTCACAGGCAAAATATATTTTACACATACACACATATACACTTGGGGCCAGTAGTGGCACGTAGTCAGAATCTCTAGATATCAATGGCTATCACCTAATCCACCTAATAATTAAGAGCTTGGTGGCAAATAAGGTATCTTTCTTGACTATCCCATATATAGCTACAGGCAGGAGGACCCAACTACCCTCATACCTTCCAAACAATATTATTTTAAGCTTCACACTAGATTTGTGCTAACAGCAAGAGATGTAATTCTTCACATACCACCTTCTATCGCTGGAGGAGGGAAACAACTGAGGTCCTGGCAGGCTTCTTGCTGTTTTATCTCAGTTAGTAATCAGTGTTTGTCAAGAGTTATTCCAGTTACCCTAGAAGATGGAATAGTTCATGCACCTGCAGACCATGTGTTCTCTACCAGACTGGGAGATCAGTATTATACTGCTGTAGACAAAATAGACCCTTCCTCAACCCACAACCCAGTTTTCACTGTCACCACATCAGGTACATTCTTTTTTAATGTTGCAAAGAAAACATAGGCAGAAATCTGCTCAGAATGTGCCCTGTTAAAAATGTGGTGAAATGCATGGACAAGATGCTTTCTTCCTGAAAAAAGGGCTACTGAACCTTTTTAAAACTCTGGAGTTCAACATGAATAAATCCTCCACCTAGAGAATATTAACGGTAATATTCATTTTGTGCTGCTTTTCTAAATCCCATGTAGGGATCCATATAATGACATGCAATGATGTTTATAGCCTTGTACATCTTCTCTAGACATGAATGAATGCAGCCATAGGTAAGTGCTGTCCTTACTAATTGCTCTTATCTAGGTTTTAGGTTTTCAAATATGTAAATGAAGGGAATATGCACCAAGTTTTGAAATTAATGAACAAACTTTGAGTGGTTTAACCTGTAAATGAATAAAACCTACTCTGGGATTCTGGGAGCTAGCTGTGTAAACGTGAAAGGGGGAGGCTAAGCCAGCAGTTCTTAGCCTGCTGACACAGCTGTACTAGGATAACTCATTCGCTGGAACTCAGAGGGATATTCAGTTACAGTGAAGAAATCATAACAAAGACAGGAAACAGATCAGCACTCCCTGGATTTAACACCCTCCCCAGGGACTGTGTTGATTTCCAAACTGCAGATGTTTTTAACCCTGTCTTGAAATATGTCTGTACCACATACTCCAATCTGATGAAATACAATATATAAAACAATACAAGTCAGGGCAGAAACAGCCTTAATAGACACCAGTTGGAGCAATTGGAAACATTGCATATTACTTTCTGTGAATGAGCATAAAAATATGTATTGAGCTGAACTGTGTCCAAATAATAGTAGACTACTCCTATAATAAACAAGCTCAGCTAAACTTTGCTTAGAAAAAAACCATTTTTTACATTCTGATTAAAGTGCTTTTCACTGTGAACGGAAGTAATAGACTTCCACCAATATCCCAATTCCTTCTACAGCCGCAGCATGTCTCTGTTGTGTTGCAGCATTGTTCTCCATTGTTTCTATTCTCATCATTACACATCAAACATATGGAAGGAAAATCAAGCGGCCTTCATTTGCTATTATTAAAATCAGTGCCAAGAATAACTAGATCCTGGATTGTTTAGTGTTGGTTATTGAGTTAAATGTAACATATCTAGTCTAATGTAACAGGTAGCCTTTCAAAAACTAGATTAACTCTAGAGTGCTGGGTGTATTTAGTTTAAAAAAATTAAACTAAGTTGTATAAACTTGTCATAGATTTCATGATTTGCCTTGGCTTTTCATTGTGGTAAAATGATTGCGGGCCAGGTTCCACTCCCAGGATAAAGTACTACTCAAGGATGGTAGACCTCCAGATCATAAACTCCTTTGGGCCTATATTGTAGATGGCTGTAACTACCACAATGAGATCTCCAATACTGATTGAGGCATTGGGCATGATAATAATATTAAGACAATTTTATAGGGATATCATTAAGCCACCTTGAAAATGAGAGAGGCTACAAGTGTGTGAAAAACAAAGCTGCATTTGGGAATTTACCTCACCAAAGACTGCATGATAGAGCCTAGGATGGGGTTTTTTCTAAATGCCACCAATAAAAATATCTCAGTGGTGTGTTTGCAGAGGGAAGGGGCAAAAATTAATTCCTCCTGTTAACAGAATTCCTAATCTCCTGTGATGTACCATTTTGCAAATGTACTGCCCTGTATAATATGCAGAGTTGTGGGAAAAGAACAAGGAGTACTTGTGGCACCTTAGAGATTAACAAATGTATTTGGGCATAAGCTTTCATGGGCTAAAACCCATTTCATCAGATGTATAGAGTGGAACATACAGTAGGAAGATGTGTATATCTATAGATATACACACACACATATCTTTGCAGAAAGTTTTCTAGGGGGAACAAAACTTGATCTTTCCTCTGTATTTGATACATTCGGGTTAGTCCCAGCCCTCTTTATGGTGTTTATGACCATACTTCTAATTCCTGATCTCTTTTCAGTTGTTTAAGATCCTCCCTCACATCCAATTGATGTAATGAGGCCTCACAGTCCCTAGCAGCCTGGTCCAGTAAGGCTTATACGTATGTTGAGCAGTGCCCTTTCAGGGGTTTAATTTATTTCACCCAAAGGCAGAACATTAAACGACTGCGCCTCCAGCCCAGGGTCCTAGCTGGACTGCGTTAACCGTAGTCCATCAACCTCACTTATGTACATGTTCCTTACTAGTGAGGCCGCCTTATCCACAGCCCTCTTCTGGAGTCATGGCCTTTTGTCATCAGATGGGGGAAAGCTCTCACCTCTTGGGTCATGGTCTCCCCCCCCCCAGAGTCAAAGCACAATGACCCTTTCTCAGAAAACATAATTCCTTTGATCAGGTGCTGCCTGCTGCTCTCTGGTGACATTCTTCCATTGGGATAAGGTTTCAGGAAGATTTGGCATTCATAGCTCTTCCCTTTTGGGGACTCTCCCACCTAAGACCATTCTTCCTTGGTTTCCTTTCCTGGTGAACTCCCTCACCAGTGTTGCCCGAGATGCCCTTCCCTAGGGAGCTCTGTCTTTCTGGGGACTGTTACTCTCCTCAGGAGCCTGTTCTCCAGCCTGCCCTCAGGGAAGCTCCCTAGCCAGCTCCCCTGAGAAGGTCTTTCTCCAAGGACTTCCTCCCTGTGTTCTCTGTTGACTGAGCTAACTTAACCCTCGGTAAGGTCCAGGTGTTCCCTTAACTAACTACTGCTCACCTACTTGGGCAATCAATTATCCCCAAATGGATCTGGGCTGGCTCATTCTCTTTTAGCAGAGCTTGAGAGCCTGACTACCTCAGGGGCCAGCCACCTGTGACAAGGTCTTGAAAATAATTTCTTAAGTTATTTTTTAATTAAAACTATTACCTACAAAATAACTAACCTCTTTAAAAACTTTAATTTTAAGTGTTATATTTGTGGAAAGTCTTCTCAGATCCTCTGTAATCCAGCTGTTTATTTGTTTTTAAAACTGAGTCATACACAGCATTTTTGTTCATCTTATTCTCCGCTGCTTTTCACAAAGTGTTTACTAAGGACACACTGCCTGGGTCTAAGGTATGCATGCATATGTTGAATTTCTTTGATGTAGATTCAATTAGTAGATACCATTAATCTAGCAAAAGTCCAATTTCCCCTTAGGAGACATTCAAATAAGTTATGGAACAGCGATGGGTTAGCCTGGTTGAGGAAAATTCACATACAGTGTAATGGGAAAACAATCTCTACATTCCTGGCTGGGAATTTGGAAGTCAAACAAGAAAAGCCACCCCAGTTTTTTCAGTTATCAGGCACTGGGAAAGTTGGGTCAGGACTTTTGGAGAGAACATTTTCAAGAGGAGTCTAAACCTGGCCTACATTTTTCTGTACTTATTTTTGCATACTTGTAGTGGAAAGAGAAAATGTGCAGGAATCAACCTCATGTTCTTTTGATTTATACATTCAAACTGAGTTTGTGCATTTAAATACAATCACACAACTAATGGTGTGGAAAAGCTCCTGGGGCTTTGTGACTGTGTGATGCACACAGTAGCTATGTTGAAAACTTGACCCTGGGAGTTCAGCTATACTGTGCAGAAAGATATTTTAATTAAGGCTGATAGGAGAAACTTAGTGCTTTAATTCAAGAAATGCTCAGTTACATGGGATGTTGAATTTAGAATTTCTACTAGGGTGACCAGATGTCCCAATATTTATAGGGACAGTCCCAATTTTTGTGTCTTTTTCTTACATAGGCTCCTATTACCCCACACCCGCATCCCAATTTTTCACATTTGCAGTCTAGTCACCCTAATTTCTACACATGTCAATAATAAAAACTAGTTAGCAGAGTTTGCCACATGGGAATGGTATCTGCAGGGCCGGCGACAGGAATTTTGGGGCCCCGTACGCAGATCGTGCGGGGACCCCCCCCCCCCGGTCTCCCGCGGCCTACCCCCCCCCCCGGCCATTCTCCCGCCGCCCGTGGGGGCCCCCCCGGCCGTCTCCCGCCACCCGCGGGGGCCCCTGGTCTCACGCCGCCCGCGGGCCCCAACCCCCACAACTGAACTATTTCACAATACTAACCTGAACTTGTGAATTGTTTCAGTCAACCTGAATCTGCATTTTTCAGTGAACAAAGTTTGTGTGTGTGTGTGTGTGTGTGTGTGTGTGTGTGAGATTGGGAAATAAGGGGTGGGAGGAGGACAATAACTGTGTCCACCACTAATACACAGGTAACCTGAAAAAACATCCTGAAACTCTACCTTCAAACAAAACACAAATTCTTCATATCACCACCCACCACTGAATAGTTTAGCCTACTCATCTGAACAAGCTGTGCAAGAATTTAGCTGAAGTCAAGGCAATTTCCACTTCCATGAAATTTGAGGCTTTAAACTCTCTGGGATTTTCCACTTTCCAGCATGAGGCACACAACCTCCATATTAGGAACAGCACATGAGCTACTAAACACTTTTAAAACCACACCACTTTTAAAGAGTTAAATTAAAGTTTTTTTAAGTTTCAATGTATAAAATATGCAAAGAGCCACTGTCACAGGGTTTACTCTACTCACCACTGGGGTGGCTCGTAGGAGGATTAGCTCTTGATCATTCTGACACTCCCTCCTTTGGTTCCTTGGCCCATGGTTCCTCTCTCAGGAGTCAGATTACTCCTTTGCGACATGGCCTTCTGTCCAGGTCATTATTCTGGGGTATCAAAGTTCCTGTGAACAAACTGTTTCAGCCAGTTTTCTAGTCCAGACTGCAACACTTCCACAGTGGCTGGAAGGGGAACAAGCCTCCCCACTGGTCCTGGTTCCAGTCCAGGGTTGCTATGTCTAGCAACCACTGTCTACACTTGTTGCTGACCCTGGACTCCTTCCTCTCATTTTCCCTGTATTTTCTAGCCTTCCTTTAGGTTATCACTGGAGCTTCCTCTGCTCCCTCAGGCTACTTCAACTGTCTCAGATTCTTGCCAGAGTCTCTATTCCCAGGCAGAATCCCAGAGTTTATTCTTTCCCTAGAACTCATCCTTTTCTAATACTAATCCCCATCCCCTGTAAAGAAGGGCGGCTGAGGGTATAGTGCACCCACCAATTTTTCCCTATGGGTATTCCAGCCCTGGAGCACCCATGGAGTCGTCGCCTATGGAAGAGGGTCATTCCCTGAAGCCCTCTTTTAACACCAACTTCCTTTCTTTAAAAAATAATCCCAGCTCCTCTCCCTGCTGGGCTTGATCAGCCTACAGTAGGCCCTGACTCCCCTCCCAGTGCAGCCTATAGATTAACTGGCCTATTTCACCTGTTCAGGCCTCATGCAGGACATACAGCCCATCACGGGTACCCAAAGAGCTCCTAGTGCCTGTCATCCTTTAAAAGCACAACTAGTCATCCTCTCTCCATAAAATTCCTATCAGCAAATAACTGTCAGCAGAGCAACACCCCATAATATTTGCTCCCCACTATGTCCTATCCATTCTTAAAAGCTGATTTAAAAAAACCCAACCCAGACATTCCAAGGGGTCCTAACTGTGGAAAGATGAATCAAGTTCCCCTCTCTTTCTTCCTCCCACAAAGATTCCAGTTTGGACAAAGGGTGAACAACTAAAACAAAAATAACGAGGAATACTTGTGGCATCTTAGAGACTAACCAATTTATTTCAGCATAAGCTTTCGTGGGCTATAGACCACTTCATCAAATGCATGGAATAGAAGACACAGAAGTAAGATCCATTTATATACACAGAAAGCATAAAAAGCTGGAAATTGCCATACCGATTCTAAGAGGCTGTTTAATTTGGATGAGCTATTAGCAGGAGAAAAAAACCTTTTGTAGTGATAATCAAGTAGAGCTATGTCAGACAGTTGACAAGAAGGTGTGAAGGAAACTTAACTTACGGAAATACATTCAATTAGTGTAATGACTAAGCCATTCACAGTCCTTGTTTAACTCTTGGTTGATAGTGTCCAATTTGTAAATTAATTTCAGTTCAGCAGCTTCTCGTTAGAGTCTGTTTTTGAAGTTTTTCTGTTTTAAAATTGACACTTTCAAGTCTGTAATAGAATGGCCAGGAAGATTGAAGTATTCTCCTACTGGTTTTTGAATGTTATGATTCCTGATGTCAGATTTGTGTCCATTTATTCTTTTGCATAGAGACTGTCCATTTTGGCCAGTGTACATGGCAGAGGGGCATTGCTGACACATGATGGCATATATCACATTGGTCGATGTGCAGGTGAATGAGCCCCTGATGATGTGGCTGATATGATTAGGTCCTATGATGGTGTCAGTTGAATGGATATGTGGACAGAGTTGGCATCAAGTTTTGTGGCAAGGATAGGTTCCTGGGTTAGTGTCATGTGTGGTTGCTGGTGAGTATTTGTTTCAGGTTGCGGGGATGTCTGTAAGCGAGGAAGATCTGTGAGAGTGAGGGATCATCTTTCAGGATAGGTTGTAGGTCTTGTAGGACAGCTAATGGTGTTCTGTTACTTTTTTTGTTGGGCCTGTCCTGTAGTAGGTGGCTTCTGGGTACTCTTCTGGCTCTGTCAATCTGTTTTTTCACTTCCCCAGGTGGGTATTGTAATTTTAAGAATGCTTGATAGAGATCTTGTAGGTGTTTGTCTCTGTCTAAGGGATAGGAGCAAATGCAGTTGTATCTTAGAGCTTGGCTGTAGACAATGGATCGAGTGGTGTGTCCTGGATGGAAGCTAGAGGCATGTAGGTAAGTGTAGTGGTCAGTAGGTTTCCGGTATAGGGTGGTGTGTATGGGACTATCATTATTAGCACAGTTGTGTCTAGGAAATGGACTGCTTGTGTGGATTGGTCCAGGCTGAGGTTGGTGGTGGGATGGAAATTGTTGAAATCATGGTGGAATTCCTCAAGGGCTTCTTTTCTAAGGGTCCAGATGATGAAGATGTCATCAATATAGCACAAGTAGAGTAGGGGCATTAGAGGACAAGAGCTAAGGAAGTGTTGTTCTAAGTCTGCCAAAAAATGTTGGCATACTATGGGGCCATACGAATACACACAGTAGTTCCGCTGACTTGAAGATATATATTGTCTCCAAATGTGA
Organism: Sternotherus odoratus; assembly: GCA_032164245.1. Taxonomy (NCBI): domain Eukaryota; kingdom Metazoa; phylum Chordata; order Testudines; family Kinosternidae; genus Sternotherus; species Sternotherus odoratus. The sequence continues at coordinate 70,221,547 of JAVMKO010000002.1, forward strand.
AATAGTTGTGGGTGAGGACAAAGGCACAAAGTTCAACCACTAGGTTTGCTGTGACAGTGTCAGGGATACTGTTCCTGATGGGCTGTAGTCCACCTTCGAGTGTAATGTTGATGGAGAGGGTTTCTACATCCATAGTGGCCAGGATGGTGTTTTCTGGAAGATCACCAATAAGCCCACGAAAGGTTATGCTAAAATAAATTGGTTAGTCTCTAAGGTGCCACAAATATTCCTCATTTTCTTTAAATATACAGATTAACACGGCTGCTAATTTTAAACCTAAAACAAAAATAATTAACTTTTATTTTTCTAGGGCATCTTTGGTCTCACTTCTTGGCTTGTGGGTGAAGAGAGCAGGGTTTTCAAGATGCATCTCTGAACTGAACGGTGTGTGTCTGTAGCACACAGAAACTATCAAAGCACTGATTGCTCAACACTCCTCCATATTCTGTCTGTACACTTCCATTTCATATATCTTTCACAATGTGCTTCCAGTCATTCCAGAATGTCAGCACATTCACTTAACCCAAAGTAAAACAAGCCAGATATTTTTTCTATATTGATAGCTAAGCCAAGCACCATGAATACTAACAAAGTTGATAAAGAAAAGAATAAATAATGCCAGCTCTTCTTGGCTTATTTATAGCATCTCAGCACATGGACTATGATTTTGTTTTAATCTCACTATACTGAGAGCAAAACCACATAGGCTTTCTCCCGCATTGTCTGCCACAGACAAGTGCATGATAAAGACTTTTATGACCTTTATTTGGCCCATCCACAGTACCATGTTCTTCCTCAGGCATATTTTTCTAGGTCAGCAGGCATTGCCAGATTTTCCAAACAGTGGCTGCATGGGATTCCTTACATCTAACAGTGATATAATTTAATATTGAGATCTGGAGTTGAACGACAATAGTAGCCAGCCCCCCGTATAACATACCCATTGACTGAGGACCAAAGCAATGAAGTATCTCCAATATTGAAAATACCTCTCTCAGTTGGGAGGTGTAGAAGGTGCACAACCACCAACAGTGCTGTCTAGGGGTCAGGCGATGGGTTGGCAGGACATCTCCACCTTGAAGTAGAGCCCTGTCCTTCAGCGTCCCTGCCTACAGTCTCCCCTTTAGCACAGGGGCTTTGAGGGCTGGGCCCTTGAAAGTTCTTTTCCAGCTGGCCTCTCACCAGATGTGAAGGCTCTTGTTATTGTATTGTCCTCTCAGAGTGGGTGGAGGAGCCCAGGCCCACCCTCTACATGGGGCTATAGTCCGGGGCCCAATGGTGGGCAGCTTCACCGAACACCTTGGGGTGGCAAATTGCTGTCCCTCAGACCACTCCCTACCCTAGTCTCCTTCAGCTTCCCAAAGTAACTCACTTAAATCAAGTTACTTTGACCCACTCACTCCATGACCTGCTTCTCCTTTGTGGATTAGCTGAGGTCTGTGTTGTCAGGTCTCAGTCAATGAGCCCCGGGACTTTACTTTCTGAGTGCAGAACAGCCACCAGTTCCCTTTCACTGCCCACCTCTGAGCTGCTCTGGTCCCCTTCTTGAAGCCCTACCACTAGCTTGTGCAGGCTTTGCAGGTGTGTCAGAATGCGGCTGCATCGGACCAGAGCTGCTCCTTAACCCCTTGCTCTCAGGTGTGGGATCTGTATGCTCCATCACAGGAAGCCATTCATTTCCTCCACTGAATGTGCTGAATGAATCTTCAGGCATGAAGTTAAGTCTCGTCAAACCCTCACTTCAAAGGTTTGCCATTTACAGAAATACAATTGATCAGATCTGGCCAGTCAGCTGCCCCGGATAATTGGTTAGAAGCTAAAGAGTCAATCCTACAAGGTGCTGACCACATTATTATAGAACTTTAGGACTGGAAGGGACCTTCGGAGGTCAAGTCGGGCAGCCCCCTGCACTGAGGCAGGACCAAGTAAACCCTGATCATCCCTGAGAGGAATTTGTCCATCCTGTTCTTAAAAACCTCCAATCATGGGGATTCCACAATTTCCCTTGGAAGTCAATTCCAGAACTTAACTACCCTTATAGTTTGAATGATTTTGCTAATATCTATCCTAAATCGCCCTTGTTTCCCCTTAAACATATTATTTTTTGTCCTACCTTCAGCGGACATGAGGATCACTATTCTCTTAATAACAGCCCTTAATATAGTTGAAGACTTTTATCAGGTCTCCCCTCAGGTCTTCTTTTTCAAGAGTAAACATGAGCAGTTTTTTCTAACCTTTCCTCACAGATCAGGTTATCTAAGCCTTTTATCATGTTTGTTGCTCTCCTCTGGACTCCCTCCAATTTTTCCACGTCTTTCCTGAATTGTAACACTCAGAACTAGACACAGTACCCCAGCTAAAGCCTCACCAAATGCCAAATATGGTGGGACAATTACCTCCTGTATCTTACATATACCACTCCTGTTAATACACCTCAGAATGATATTAGCCTCTTTTTGCAACTGTATCACATTGTTGATTCATGTTCAATTTGTGAGCCACTATAACCCCTGGATTGTTTTCAGAACTTCCACTACCAAGCCAGTTATTCCTCATTTTGTAGTTATGCATTTGATATTTTCCTTCCTACAGATAGTATTTTGCACTTGTCCTTATTGAATTTTATATTGTTGACTTCAGAACAGTTCTCTAATTTGTCAAGGTCATTTTGAATTCTAATCCTATCCCCCAGAGTTTTTGCAACCCCTTTCAGCTTGATGTCATCTGTGTATTTTATAAATTTACTTTCCACTCCATTATCCAAATCACTAATGAAAATATTGACTAGTACTAGATCCAGAACTGACCTCTGTGGCACCCCACTAGATACAAGTTTGACAGCAAACCATTGATGATTACTCTTTTAATGTGGTCTTTCAATGAGAATGTCATGTGCCTTACTAAAAATCAAGATATATATCACTTTTATTTCTTCACCCTCCCCACCCCCAATCCACTAAACCAGTAATCCTAGGAAGGAAATTAGCTTGGTTTGGCATAACTGTTCTTGACAAATCCATGCTGGCTATTTCATATAACCCTGTTATCCTATAGCTGCTTACAAATGTTTAATAATTTGTTCCAATATCTTTCCAAGTATCGAAGTTAGGCTGACTTGTCTATACAGTAATTCCTCGCATCCTCTTTGTTCCCTTTTAAAGATAGCTAGTACGTTTCCATTTCTCCAGCTCTTTAGAACCCCACCCATCCTCCATGAGTTTTCAAAGATAATTGCCAACAGTTCCGAGATTATGTCAGCTAGTTCCTTAAGTACCCTTCGATGAATTTCATCAGGCCCTGCCAATGTGAATACATTGAACGTATCAAAAATTCTTTAATCTGTTCTTTCCCTATGTTGTCTTGCATTCCTTCCTCTTTGTTTTTTTGTTTTAAGTGTCTAGTCATCATTGATCTTTTTAGTGAAGACTGAAGCGAAATAGACATTAAATGGCTCAGGATTCTTGATGCCATCTGTTATTACCTCTCTTTTCTCCCTAAGTAAAGAACAACCTACACTTTCCTTTATCTTTCTATTGCTCCTAATGTATTTAAGGAGCCTCTTCTTATTGCTTTGTATGTCCCTTGCTATGCATAACTCATTTTGTGCGTTAGCCTTTCTGATTTTGTCCCAACATGCTTGTGCTATTTTTTTGTACTTCTCTTGAGCAATTTGTCCATGATTCCATTTTTTGTAAGATTCCTTTTTGATTTTCAGTCATTAAAGAGTCCCTGATGGAGCCATACTGGTCTCTTATTGGTGTTCCTAACCTTTCTTTGCATTGGAATAGTTTGTTGTTACACCCTTAATCCTGTGTCCTTGAAACTGCCAGCTTTCCTGAATTCCTTTATCCCTTAGATTTTCTCTTAGCTACCAGTTCTCTCAGTTTGTTAAAGTCCACTTTTTTAAAGTCCATTATCCTTATTCTAATGATCTCACTCCTTCCTTTCCACAGAATCACGAAATGTATCATTTCATGATCACTTTCACCTTCAGATTTTCAACCAATTCCTTCCTGTTAGTCAGAATCAAGTCTATAATGGCTGCCCCTCAATTACTTCCTCTACCTTCTGAAACAAAAAGTAGTCCCCACTACAGTCCAAGAACTTATAGGATATTCTGTGTTTTGCCATATTATTTTTCCAATAGATGTCTGTGTAGCTAAAGTCCCTCATTACTACCAGCTTGTGTTTTGGATATTTCTGTTATTTGTTCTAGAAATTCCTCAGCCACCTCCTCTAACCAATTCAAAGTTCTAAAGAACACTCCTACTCATGGTATCACCCCAATGTTTTTCCCTTTTATCTTTACCCAGAGACTTTCAACTGGTCTGTCACTCATATCCTTCTGGACCTCAGAACAAGTGTATATATTCTTACTGTATACTGCATTATTTCCACCCCTTTTACCTGTCTATCCTGCTTGAATAAGCAACACTCCTCTATACCAGTATTCCAGTCATGAGATTTATCCCACTAATCTGTGGTGCCATTTAAATTGGAATTTAGCTTATGTACTAATTCTTCCTATTTCCCATACTCCTTGCATTGTGTCTAGACCTCTAAGATATAGAGCAGGTTTCCCCACTGATTTTCCTCTTGCTGCTCCTATGACCTTTGATAATTTTCCATGTAACCTCCCTCCTCCCACAACTTGTAGCCCTCTGTTAGGATCTCCTTTTTATGTTTACCTGTCAGCTTTTGTCATCTACCTTTTTTTAACCTAATTTAAAGTCTTCCTTGCTAGGTTAGCGACTCAGTGTCCAAAGATTCTCTTCCCCTACCTGGTCAGGTAGACTAAAAACCTCAAATAAACAAGAACAAGAGGCTATTTGGGTCTCTTTCCACATATTTATGGACACAGTCATCAACAACACTGGGAATTATTCTTTAGTCCTGAGGAGAGGAAAAAAGTCAAAGCTGGCTTCTGCCTGACTGTCCCTTTCCGACAAAAGGGTCACTTCAGATTAAAGTTTTCATCCTTGCGTGAACAGCAACACAAAGTTTCATTGAACGTGGCTTTAATTATCATATAGACACATTTTATAACATGATAAATATGACCAGATCATTGAAGTAGAAGTAACTTTGTTTATTAATGGCAGCCCAGATAATTTTACTAAATTTGCAAACATGTAGATAGAAGAATGCCCTCTTGAATTATGCCGTTTGTAGGGACTGAAGCCCTCCACCACTGGCCTTTTTCAGATCTAGAAAAAAGTCAACTCAAACTTTTAGAGCTTAGATTTTTTTTCCCCCTCAAGGCTTAAGGTTTGTGTGCATATAGCACACGTTGCCAGACTGATGCCAGGCATTTTTTTGCATGTTATTACAGTTTTGAACAATTGACTGGATTCATCAAGGGATAAAGAGTAGATTTCTGGGCTGGAGGGGGTGGTCTGTGCAGTGTTTAATGAATAAATGCTCTTTCTACAACTGAATAAATGCTCTTTCTGCAACTAGCAGAAAATGCCAAAAGGGGAGTTTTAACGAATGCTTACAGTGATAATTTCTGAACTATGTTATTTACAGTAAAAATGTGTACAGTATCAGTATATCTAAAGGAGTGCCACAGGGATCTGTACTGGGTCTGGTGCCAGTCCACATTTTCACTAATGATTTAGATAACTGAGTGGATATTACACTTATGTATAACATCTGTTGATGACAGCAAGCTAGGAGGGGTTGCAGTCATTTTGGAGGACAGGATTAAAATTCAAAATGACCTTGACATCTTGGAGAACTGGTAGTCTGAAATCATCATGATGAAATTCAGTAAAGACAAGGGCAAAATACTATACTCAGGGAGGAAAAAATGAAGTGCACAAGCTATAAAATGGGGAATAACTAGCTAAGTAGTAATACTGCAGAAAAGGATTCCGGGCTTAGAATAGATCACAAATTGAATATGATCCAATAATGTGATGCAGCTGCAAAAATAGACAAATATCATTCTGGGGTGTATTAACAGGAGTGTCACATGTAAGACACAGAAGGTGATTTTCCCACTCTACTTGGCACTGATGAGGCCTCAGCTGGAGTACTGTGTCCAGTTTTGGGCACCACGTTTTAGGAAAAAAAGTGGACAAACTGAAGAGAGTCTAGAGAAGAACAACAAAAATGATGAAAGTTTCAGAAAACTTGCCCTCTTAGGAAAGGCTGTCTTGAAAAAAGAAGATTGAAGGGGGACCTGATAACAGCCTTCAACTATGTTAAGTGCTGTTATAAAGAGGATGATCAGTTGTTCCCCTTGTTTACTGAAGATCAGGCAAGAAATAATAGGCTTAATCTGCAACAAAGGAGATTTAGGTTAGATATTAGGGAAAGTTTTCTAATAATAAGGATAGTTAAGTACTGCAATAGACTTCCAAGGGAGTTATGGTTTGGAAGTTCTGAAGAACAGGTGGACAAACACCTGTCAGGGATGGTCTGGGTACACTTGGTCCTGCTTCAATGAAGGGGGCTGAAGTAGATGACCTCTGGAGGTCCCTCCCATTTCCATGATTATTAAATGTAACATTTTGTCTATCTCAGAGTTCTGGTTTTCCATTGTAAGTTATCAATAGAGTTTTCATTTCAAGTTTGCATTTGTAATTTTTTTTGAAGGTGGAAGAGTAGTAATTAGCATTTTTCTCTATGTATAAAATATAAATCGATATTTAGGAATTAGTCATTGAATGGATCCAGTTCAATTGTTTCTTTGCCACTCGCCACAAAAAAACACTATTTTTAAGGCAAGGTCTACATGTTAAAAAAAAATCCAAAGTTTTTTAAGTTGTAGGTGTCATATTTCTGTATGATGTGGTGAGTTAGTTGCTCTCATTTTTGGAACAGAAGCTGATGGGTTTAATTCCTACCCCAAGAATGACACTATGGGCCTTATTCAGTTCCGGACGTGTAAATTCTACCCAAGGTCTAATTTAGATACTTAGATGCACCAATGTAGTACCTATCCATGTCATTATTGTAAAAGGAGTCAGATCCTGTACTAGTGCATCAATGAGTAGGAGGGGCTTGATTTGCATAATGTGCCCATACAGAAGAGGCCATTCAGGGATCTTTCACTGTGTGAAACAGTAGTTGTAATGCAGTGACACCAAGAGGGCTACTGACAAGGTTAAAAAGAAGTTTATAAAGCCGAAGAATACAATTCTCATACTGACAATACTCAGCATGCCTATTGTGGAGTCATCGGTTCATTGCTAACCAACTAAAGATCTTTCATATCATGTTGCTCATCTTTTGAGAGACCAGTGCTCATATATCTTGCTGACAATGTGGGTGTCTGAAGTAGTGCAAACTCTGTGCACTGCATGACAGCATATACAAGAGTTAAACTGGGATATGAATACTTCAGACACTGAGCTTTTTCTCACTTATGCCCACATCACTGCTGCACACACACAACTGCCAGAAAGGAACATGCTCTATTTGCATTAATCATGATCCATTCCTTGCTTGCATGCCCTGCCTCTTCCCCGAATACTGACAAAGGAGATTTATTCCTGTTACTTTAACAATGAACGATCCCAGTATGCAAGTCACACTTCAGATGGTCATTCTGCTTGCAACTACATCACTATTCCACCCTCTGTATGACTGACAAATTGGTCCCTACAGGTGTCACATATTATACTTTTAGAAGTTCTATTGCTTGGAAGAGATGTTGAAATGAGGTCCCTTCTTGCCCACCTCTGGTGTGCTGTCTGAGCGAAACTTCAAGATCCCAAAGGACTTTTCAGAAAGAGGTATAACCCTTTGTGTGACATTATGCCCCATATTCTTCATAGAAATATGCTTAGGATATGAATATGGCATAACTAAGATATATTTTATGCAATATGTATGTGAGATATGATTTACTGAATATGATTATCTTATTTGGAGACGTATCAATTTTGTATATAAAGTTAGGACTATGAACTATGTAACAATTACAACTGTGTTTGTACCTGGGGAACACCTACCAAACAGAATGCAATCAGCATGGAATGGGCCATTAGGGAGAACAATAGGACTTTGAAGATGCTGATCTCCCTGCTTCTGGAGAAGTTTCCTGTGTTGCTGCTTTGACACCGCAGGCTCAGGAAATCATGTCATCTGGTACTGGACACCATCTTGGACGTTTTGTGTTTTTCCATTAAGAGGGGGTGGGGGTTAAACTGGGAAACAAAGGATTCCCACCATATGTAAATTCTATTTAAGGCTGGTGTGGCAGACCCAGGGCAGACAGCTACCAGTAAGGCCTGCAATTAGAAGGCTTTCCACAAGGGAATCAGGTCCAGCTGAGCAGGGCTGCCACAGTCAGAAGCAGGGCCAGCTAAAGCCAATTAAGGAGGCTGTCAGAGCCCTTGAAAAGAGACTCCTCCACAGAGAGGCTTGTGGGAGTTTGAGGAGGGAGTTCTGGTGACAGTAACAGTTAAAGGAGCAAGTTGGTGGAAGCAGAGAGTGTGAGGAGCAAGTTGGAGGAGGCAGGGACGGAGAGGCTGCTGGCAAGCAGGAGAAGAGAACTAAGGGTCCCTACCAGAGGGGGACCTAGCTTTCCTAGCCTGCAGGAGCCTGTCCCTGAGAGGGAGAGAAAGGGAGCGAGCTGCTAAGGAGCAGCAGAAAAAACCGAGTCTGGTACGGTCTGGCCAGGGCGCCAGTGCTGTGACAGCGACCTAAAGGACTTGAGCCAGGGGAGCCACCTTGTCACACTGGTGAGTAATCTTGGTTTGTTCCTCACAGAATTCCCACCCAAGATGATTGCCTGAGGAGACATCTAAGAAACAAAGACAAAAGGGAAGTGGGATGTGTGTGTGTGGGGGGGGGGGGGAGGGGGGAGTACTGAACCTGGGCTGGGAATGGTGTCTGGCCCATGAAGGATATACCTGGAGTTTTAAGTCCCACCTGTTACCTTGAAGTGGTATGAACTGTGAACAGAAATACATAAATACAGGAATTGCCATATATACTGGGTCACACCTAGTCCAGAATCCTAATGTTGATGATAGTGGCCAGCAGCCACTGAGATGGTGGTGAGAAAGGTGTAAGAACCCTGCAGTTGGCAGATGTGGGATATTCTTTTCCTCCACTTTGGCCTCATCCTGGTGTGTAATAGTTAGACATTGGTTTAATCCTTGAAGTATGAGGATGAATATCTCTTACAAAATTTTAACTTTGTGTTCAACTGAAATCAACACTTTTCTTTGCAGTGTAAGATTTGCCAGTATGATCTCAGTGTTGTTGGACATATTTGTTTGAATAAATATTAACTTTATAAATAAAAAAGCTAAAAAGAAAAACAGTTTATTCTGTAACTCCTCATGTGATTTATTTTCCCCATATGTTAAATAAGCCTTTGGCAAGTAAACTCAGCACCTGGGGAATTAACTTACAGTGGAGTTCAGAGATGCTGAATTACTTCTTTGTATATCAAAATTAAACAAGTTAAATTAAAATGACATTATCATCTTAAAAATGTTACATCTTTAACTGAAAATTTTAACCTGTTCTTGTTAAAAGTGACAGCTAATATTATAACAGAGAGAGTAGTCTTTTTCTTTTTGTGTGTACATAGGAGTGAAATTCACTTCTGCAAAGGGTTCTGTATAAATACCTTTGTGCCACGTAAGTGTCCCTTTAACGACATATAGGAGCTTGCCTGGGTTCGCTGCATGAGGCTCAACTGGAACACGAGTACACATTATATTGCATCTTAATTACTTTTTTATTCATTCCCCCATATCTTTGCTCCAATTCTTGATTTTCTGTTCACCGTTTATAAGAAAACAAACAAGACCGTTTACTGTAGAAGTTATCTTTTACAATAAATTACTAACTAGAGCAGGGACATGCACAGGAATAAAAATCTGGCTGCTTTTGGAGAGGCACTTTCTGTGCACTCTCCAGGATTTTCCTGGACTTTCCAGGAATTAAAGATTAATCTTTAATATTAAGCCATGTGCTGAAACCTTTGGAGATCCATCCAACCGAATTTGGCAGCCCTAAGCTGGCTCTTAAGAACATAAGAAAGGCTGTACTGGGTCAGACCAACAGTCCATCTAGCCCAGTATCCTGTCTACCGACAGTGGCCAATGCCAGGTGCCCCGCAATGAGTGAACCTAACAGGTAATGATCAAGTGATCTCTCTCCTGCCGTCCATCACCACTCTCTGACAAACAGAGGCTAGGGACACCATTTCTTACCCATCCTGGCTAACAGCCATTAATAGACTTAACCTCCATAAATTTATCCAGTTCTCTTTTAAACCCTGTTATAGTCCTAACCTTCACAGCCTCCTCAGGCAAGGAGTTCCACAGGTTGACTGTGCGCTGTGTGAAGAAGAACTTCCTTTTATTTGTTTTAAACCTGCTGCCCACTAATTTCATTGGGTGGCCCCTAGTTCTTATATTATGGGAACAAGTAAATAACTTTTGCTTATTCACTTTCTCCATACCACTCATTATTTTATATACCTCTATCAGATCCTCCCTTAGTCTCCTCTTTTCCAAGCTAAAAAGTCCTAGCCTCTTTAATCTCTCCTCATATGGGACCCATTCCAAACCCCTAATCATTTTAGTTGCCCTTCTCTGAACCTTTTCTAATGCCAGTATATCCTTTTTGAGATGAGGAGACCACATTTGCACACAGTATTCAAGATGTGGGCACACCATGGAGTCACCCTTCCTTCCCCTGCAGCCAGTGGAGTTCACTCTCCCCATGCCCGCTCTGGAGGAGTTTTAGCCCACACTGATTGGAGGGCTCATGCCCCTGCTTGTCTGCCTGTGCATCATCCTGAACTAGAGAGATTGTCAGATGTGTGTTTCTGAAAGGATGGCCTCCAAACTTCATTCATTCTGTTTGTTCTTAAAGGAAAAGATGGAAATTTGTGAAATTCCGACAGGATGGGGTTAATGTTGTTGGTAGTTTTCTAGAGGTAAACAATGGAGAGAGCAGTAGCTTGATATATGGATTAGACTACTTCAAAGTAGCTACACACTATGACTGACAGACGAAGCACTGGTGACAAAGTAGGTTTCTTATGCAGGGCTGGCTCCAGACACCAGCAAAGAAAGTAGGTGCCAGGGGCAGCACATCTTAAGGGGCGGCATGCCGGCCAATCTTGGGGTGGCGCGCTGCTCCAGACGCCATTTTTTAAATTATTTTTTATTTTGCTTGGGGTGGCAAAAACGTAGAGCTGGCCCTGATACTCTCACCACAACAGTCAAAAGCAATGGAAAGCAGAGTCAGCAGATGGCTCACTCTTGGCAGTTTTCTTGCACATCTGCAGCATCCATTGAAAGAAAGTAAACAGTCTCAACTAGTACTGAGCTGGAAAAGAACTTTTCCTCAGCCTCCCTACAGCAACTTGTTCTTTGCTTAAAACCAAAGGAGAAAAATATACACTATTTTTTTAGCATCTTGAAGTATGCCAGTGTATGCCCTGGTTGTTATTTAACATGTTTGTGGCTTAACTTAGTTAGCTAATGTTTTGCCAATTGAAAAGACTGGTAACACCATACATTATTTAAAATTAGCTTATGGGGGTGAGGAGAAGGGAAAGACTCAGCCCTGGTTTACACCGGGAGGGGGGATCAACCTAACATATGCAACTTCAGCTATGTGAATAGTGTATTCAGGTTGACTTACCTCGGTGTCTTCACGGCACTGAATTGACTGCTGCTGCTCCCCCGTTGACTTCGTCTGCACCTCTCACCACGGTGGAGTTCCGGAGTCAACGGGAGAGTGCTTGGGGATCGATTTATTGTGTCTAGATGAGATGCAATAAACCAGTCCCCAAAAGATCGATTTCTACCCACCGATCCGGCGGTAGTGTAGACCTGGCCTCAGAGAGGGAAAGTGGTGTGTGTCTATCTCGGCAGGGTGGGACAGTGTTTAGTCTGGTTTTGAAAGGTTTTTCCCAAAAACACAAGGTTTCCCCAAAAATATCTTCCTCCTCCACTGGACATCAATGAAATTGAGTGCAGAGAGTAACAAAGTTTATTAGTCTCCGTTTCCCTCATCCATTTGCAACTTTACAGATCTGTTCTGTTTGCAGAAAGAACTAATGGCAACAACAACCAAAACCCAATGTCACTAATAATAATCCCTTTTGCTGAACTCTTGAGATGCAGTTTGGTCAAAACTGCTTGCCAAAACACTGACCAACAACTGTTCTCAGCTGCCAGCAATTACTCACTCTAAGCCTTTAAATACACTAAGCTTCTACCAGTGTTTTTCATGAAATCAACAGTGTTCTGGCTCTCTCTCACTTTTCAAAACATTTTATGTTCCAGAAAGAACAAACAAACCCCACCTCCTCTCAAAAAGGTGGAGTCAATAGCACTTGAAATCAACAGCAGTTCTACTACTGAGCCATTTTTCTGAGTAAGGCATATGTTAAGAACTAATATCACAGTTATATACTATTAACAGTATTTCAGAGTAACATAATAGCTTTTATATTAAGGACTCATGGAAGATCAATGCTATAGTGCCCCTTATTGTATCAAACACATAATAGTAGAGGATGTATGTCAGTTGCAGTAGGATTTCATTGAATAACCTGGCATATGCACTCTCAGCATCCGCATAACACATAAATATCAAAAAGACTTAGTATTTGTACTGTGCTTTTCCTCTTCAAAGATCTTCATAAATAGTACCTAACCCTCATGACATCCCAAAAAGTAAGAAAATGCCTATTATCCACAATTTTACAGATAGAGAAACTGACACACAGACTTGACCAAAGAGAGAATAAATATCACAGCCAGGATATTCTGGACTTCCTGATTCCGAGTCAGGTCCTTAATCTACTGGTCCACACCTGTGCACCTATGGTAAATTACAGTGTCCAGGGCCCGGGAAGGGGATTGGGGTCCCGGAAGGGGTCAGAGGTGCAGGCTACAAGTGGCGCTTACCTCAAGCAGCTCCTGGAAGTAGCAGCATGTCCTCTGTCTGGCTCTTACACAGAGGCGTGGCCAGGTGGCTCTGCGCGCTGCCCCGTCTGCAGGCGCCGCGAAGCTCCCATTGGATGTGGTTCCTGGCCAATGGGAGCTGTGGGTGCGGCACTTGGGGTGGAGGCAGCATGCAGAGCCCCGTGGCTGCCCCTACACTTAGGGGCCGGAGAGGGGACATGCCAGCTGCTTCCCGGGAGTCGCGTGGTGTGGAGGGTAGCAGGGAAACCTGCCAATCCTGCTGTGTGGTGCCACCAAAGGAACAGTCAACGGCCCGGTCAGACCGCGTATTCCTACTACCAATACCATACTGCTTCCTCTTTCTCCATGAGCAACCATACAAGCTGTTCTGGAAATATTCAGATGAGCTTTGAGACATTTTAAGAGGAGAAATGAATAATTTTGTTAATGGAACACCATCCAGGGTAAAGGGGAAAAAGGAAAACGTTTAACACATTAATACCAGTTATGTCACACAAGTGAGTTGTTACACAGACAGGATAACTTCACACTAAAACATTTAGTCATTCATTGCAAAACCACACTGATGAGCACTGCATATCAAACATGCAACCCAGTGGGCAACTACTTTTACATTTCATTTTGAATTACAGCCTTTTTCATTAAAGATGAGAAAAGTGTGGTTACACTCTCTCACTATTTCTCAAGACTCCTTTGCTATACCAAGGCCTGATCCAGCAAAAATAAATAAATAAATAAAATGTGCAGCCTTATAAACTTTCCAAGCCACAGATGCTGGCCCTATGGTGAGCTGACCTATCCAAAAAAATCTCAACAGCAAGGATCTCTGGAGGAGCTCAGAGTAAGAAGAGAAAAGAATGAAGAGTCCTGGTGGCATCTTAGAGACTAACAAATTTATTTGGGCATAAGCTTCCATGGGCCAAAACCCACTTCATCAGATATATAGAGTGGAACATACAGTAGGAAGATATATATACAATGTGTATGTGTATGTGTGTGTGTGTGTGTGTGTGTATATATATTGGGGTGGAGGCAGCATGCAGAGCCCCGTGGCTGCCCCTACACTTAGGGGCCGGAGAGGGGACATGCCATATATACACACATTTGTATATATACACACGCACAAAAGAGAGAGAACATGAAAAGATAGGAGTTTTCATACCAACTGTAAGAGGCTAATTAATTAGGGTGTACTATTATCAGCAGGAGGAAAAAAAAACTTTGTAGTGATAATCAGGATGGCCCATTTCAAATAGCTGACAAAAAGATGTGAGTAACAGTAGGGGAAAATTAACATGGGGAAATAGATTTCAGTGTGTGTAATGACCCAGCCACTCCCAGTCTTTTTAAAGCCTAATTCAAGGGTAGGCAACCTAAGGCACGTGTGCCTAAAGCAGCACGCAAGCTGATTTTCAGTGGCACTTACACTGCCACCAGTCTGGGGGGCTCTGCATTTAAATTTAATTTTAAATGAAGCTTCTTAAACATTTTTTAAAAATTATTTACTTTACATACAACAATAGTTTAGTTATATATAAAAGACTTATAGAAGGAGACTTTCTAAAAACATTAAAATGTACTACTGGCACACGAAACCTTAAATTAGAGTGACTAAATGAAGACTCAGCACACCACTTCTGAAAGGTTGCCAACCCCTGGCCTAATTTAATGGTATCCAGTTTGCAAATAAATTCCGGTTCAGCGGTTTCTAATTGAAGTCTGTTTTTGAAGTTTTTTTGATGAAGAATCGCCACTTTTGGGTCGGTTACTGAGTGGCTAAAGAGATTGAAGTGTTCTCCTACTGCTTTTTGAATGTTATGATTCCTGATGTCAGATTTGTGCCCATTTATTCTTTTTGCGTAGAGACTGTCCGGTTTGGTCAGTGTACATGGCAGAAGGGCATTGCTGGCACATGATGGCATATATCACATTGGTAGATGTGCAGGTGAATGAGCCCCTGATGGCGTGGCTGATATGATTAGGTCCTATGATGGTGTCACTTGAATAGATATGTGGATAGAGTTGGCGGAATTGGTAGAATTCCTCAAGAGCTTCTACTTGCGCTACATCGATGACATCATCATCTGGAGCCATGAAAAGACGTTCTTGAGGAATTCCACCATGATTTCAGCAATATCCATCCCACCATCAACCTCAGCCTGGACCAATCCACACAAGAGATCCACTTCCTGGACACTACAGTGCTAATAAGTGATGGTCACACAAACACCACCCTTCTGACCGCTATACTTACCTGCATGCCTCTGTCTTTCATCCAGGACACATCACATGATCCATTGTCTACAGCCAAGTTCTAAGATACATCCTCATTTGCTCCAATCCCTCAGACAGAGACAAACACCTACAAGATCTCCATCAAGTGTTCTTAAAATCACCTGCTGAATTGAAGAAACAGATTGACAGAGCCAGAAGAGTACCAAGAAGTCACCTACTACAGGAAAGGTTGAACAAAGTAACAGAACGCCACTAGCCGTCACCCCAACTAAAACATCTCCAGCACATCATCAAAGATCTATAAGCTATCCTGAAGGACAATCCCTCACTCTCACAGATCTTGGAAGATAGGCCAGTCCTCGATACAGACAGCCCCCCAACCTGAAGCAAATACTCACCAGCAACCACACACCACACAACAGAACATCAACCCAGGAACCTATCCTTGCAACAAAGCTCTTTGCCAACTCTATCCATATATCTATTCAAGTGACACCATCATAGGGCCTAATCACATTGGCCACATCATCAGGGGCTCATTCACCTCCACATCTACCAATGTGATATATGCCATCATGTGCCAGAGAGACTGTTTGAGCACCTGGCTCACAGCCCTTTTATAAGGGCCAGCTGTCACCCAATCAGCCTTCGCTCACTGTTTCCCCCCAGCCACAGCCCCCTCCAGGGCTGTTTTAACCCTTTCCGGGCTCAAGTGGGTGACCACCCCACTACACTGACCTAAAAGTGGCAATTCTTCAACAAAAAATATTCAAAAACAAACTCCAACAAGAAACTGCTGAACTGGAATTAATTTGCAAACTGGATACTATTATATTAGGCTTGAATAAAGACTGGGAGTGGCTGGCTCATTACACACACTGAAATCTATTTCCCCATATTAATTTTCCCCTAGTATTACTCACACCTTCTTGTCAGCTATTTGAAATGGGCAATCCTGATTATCACTACAAAAAGTTTTTTTCTCCTGCTAACAAAAGTGCACCTTAATTAATTAGCCTCTTAGAGTTGGTATGGTAACCCTCAACTTTTCATGTTCTCTCTCTGTATACATATAGATATATATCTGATGAAGTGAGTTTTAACCCATGAAAGCTTATGCCCAAATAAATGTGTCTCTAAGATGCCACAAGTAGTTCTCGTTCGTTTTGCGGATACAGACTAACACGGCCACCACTCTGAAACCTGTCACCATGCAAGTCAGAAAAAGAAGAGGTGATGCAAATAAAACCCCATCTCCCAAATATTGCAGTTCCTTGTGCTACAAATATTTCTCTCTCCACTCCTTCTGAGGCAGTAGGAATGACACCATTATTTATTTATTTTAATTCAATTATCCTTTTCCACTTGTGTGTTAACCAGGGCAATAAAGGGGCTCTCGCTCCATATTGCAGGTATGAGCGAAGAGTGGACCTTTCCTGCCCCACACATCCCCATCATCATTTGTTTGAGGCAAGGGAAGGAAATAAGGTGAGTTTTTAGACAAACAGGCACTTGTGCTTTTACTCCCTGCTGACAGCTTCCGAACAGGAAGGCACCTCTACATGTGCCCCTTACGAAATTTCACTATCGGCCATCTTGGACAGAGATTTCCCTGCATTTAGATGCAGCGGGCTCACTGTTCTGATACTATCATTCCTGTGATCCCAACAGCAACCACAGAGTATAGTCTGATTGCTCTTGCCCTGCGGTGGCTATGGAATGCCTCCAAAGGTAATTACCAAGCAGGGAAAAACTCCCTTCAGAATAGGGAACAGTCTCAGTGATTACTAGCTCTCATCAGAGTTGTGTGTACTGGGGATCAGTGCCACGCAACAGTCATTTATAACGAACAAAGATCAAAGTAAGACAACTGATATTGTTAAGTTAGTAAAGGACACTCAAGAGCATTGTTATTTAAGTAGCAATTCCTAAAATATCAAGTTGTACCACATTACATCAGAAGTAAATGATAAGGTGGAGATGAGAAATTGTTATTAAGGCTTGTTTTTAAACTTTGAATGAGCACACTCCATGTACCTTTATTTCTACCTTATTCTCATGGCATTTGTTTTTTTGAGAGAAATGCAGAGGATGGGGGGCAGGGTTTCTGGCTAAACTGCCACCATGTCTTCCAAGAGTCCATAATAGTTCCCATTGTCCTATTCCTGAGAAGTAAGCTGGTCATTTACAGGCCTAAGGAAAGTATAATTGATGAGGAGAAATCCATGATGCATGATAGTGTACCTTTCTCTTAACTGCCAGCAGAGATTCACTTCTGCTGAGGTGCAAACTTCATGTGAAACAGTTATGTAAACATGCAAACAATAAAACAGGTAACATCAAAGAAAATATTTATTTACTTAAGCAAGTCTGGACTGTTAGCTCAGGACTGTTTCTGAAGGATATACTTACCAACGATGTTTACAAGGTCTAAACATAACACTTGTTTCTGGTCCTATACTGTATATTTCCTTTGCACATCTGCATCAGCCCTGTGATGAGCTTGTTCCCATATTTTGTCTTATTGCTACCAGCAGAGGTGCTGGAACAATTTTTATAGTGAAGGTGCTGAGAGCCACTGAACCAAACTGCATCCTATATGTCAGGGGTCTCCAAACTACGGCCCGCGGGCCGGATGCGGCCCGCGAGGCCCTCTCATCCGGCCCGTGGAGATCGGTCGGGAACCAGCCACGGGGCCGGGACGCGCCGCGTGCTCCGCTGCCGCCGCCGGCCGGGACGCGCCGCGTGCTCCGCTGCCGCCGCCGGCCAGGGACGCGCCGCGTGCTCCGCTGCCGCCGCCGGCCAGGGACGCGCCGCGTGCTCCGCGGCCGCCGCCGGCCAGGGACGCGCCGCGTGCTCCGCGGCCGCCGCCGGCCAGGGACGCGCCGCGTGGTCCGCGGCCGCCGCCGGCCAGGGACGCGCCGCGTGCTCCGCGGCCGCCGCCGGCCGGGACGCGCCGCGTGGTCCGCGGCCGCCGCCGGCCAGGGACGCGCCGCGTGCTCCGCTGCCGCCGCCGGCCAGGGACGGCTCAGAGCTGGGGCCGGGACGCACCGCACCGCCAGAAACAAGGAGCCACCCACTGCCAGGCGGCGAAACGGTCTGTGGGGAGAGACCGGGTTGAGCGGGTCAGTTGGGGGGGAAGAGACCGGGTTGAGCGGGTCAGTTGGAGGGGGGGGGGTTGGAGGAAAGGAGGTTTTGGGGGGAGAGACCTGGCTGGGTGGGTCAGTTGGGGGGGGGGTTGGAGGAAAGGAGGTTTGGGGGGGAGAGACCTGGCTGGGTGGGTCAGTTGGGGGTTGGAGGAAAGGAGGTTTGGGGGGGAGAGACCTGGCTTGGTGGGTCAGTTGGGGGGGGGGGGTTGGAGGAAAGGAGGTTTTGGGGGGAGAGACCTGGCTGGGTGGGTCAGTTGGGGGTTGGAGGAAAGGAGGTTTTGGGGGGAGAGTCCTGGCTGGGTGGGTCAGTTGGGGGGTTGATGTGTAGTGTTCATGTGTAGTGTTCATGTGTAGTGTTCATGTGTAGTGAACAGGTGTTCATGTGTAGTGTTCATGTGTAGTGAACAGGTGTTCATGTGTAGTGTATCAATGTGTTATTAAATAATAACTGAATAAAATAATATTAAATAAATAATTAAAAACATCCATGTTTTGATTCT
This sequence comes from Sternotherus odoratus, assembly GCA_032164245.1. Taxonomy (NCBI): domain Eukaryota; kingdom Metazoa; phylum Chordata; order Testudines; family Kinosternidae; genus Sternotherus; species Sternotherus odoratus. Next base: position 70,240,351 of record JAVMKO010000002.1, read on the forward strand.
TTTTTATTTGGACCTCGAGTGTGTTGTCGGCCCCCGAACTGCTATTTGATAGTTAATGCGGCCCTCGGGCTGAAAAGTTTGGAGACCCCTGCTATATGTGATGGAAACCACTTCAAACTAGGAGTGCTCCTGCACCTCTTGGTTTGTAGCACCCCTATTTCTACCAGTAAGGGGTTTTGTAAGACCTGTTTGACTTCATGTAAGTAATAAGAACGAGCAAAGTGAGAGATTTGTCGCTACTTACCAAACCTCTTGTAACCGAAGGACTGCACCTCCTCCTCTTCTGCAAAGTCGTCTACAGAAAGACAGATGCACGGATTTAGTATTAAGATTAGATATGAAGGCACAGAAGCTTGAGAGTATACAACAAGTTACTGAACTTTGTATTTGAAAGGTTAATTGGTTTTATCAATATTACTGCTTGCTGATGTATGAAAATATCTCAAGCTTTCCTCTTTCCACTATTAATCTTCCACACCAATGTTTAGCTACTACATGATACTTGGATCCTTTTTTCTATGAGTCACCAGCCGAAATCCAATTGATAAGTTATCATCTGATAGAAGTTCAAGGACTTTTATTAAATAGATTGCTGGTCTTAGGACAGATTTTAGCAGACAAATCCCTCATCACAATTGGCACTTAGTGTATCTTTGTTAGCAGTCTCAGCAAGGCAAAGCAATAAGTACCGTATTTTTCGCCGTATAAGACGCACTTTTTCTTCCCCAAAACGGGGGGGGGGGGGGGGGGAAGTTGGTGCGTCTTATACGGCGAATATACAGTGAAACCTCGATTTAACTGCGGATCGAGCCGGGGGCGGGCTGCCGCCTGGCCCCCGGCAGCAGTAACCCTCCCTGCAGGGTCCCGGGAGCCGGGACCCTGCGGGGTTCTGTGTTCCCCCCAGGACTCTGTCGCTCCTCCCCAACAGACCCTCTGTGTCCTCCCCTCCACCCAACCCTCCGTGCCCCTTCTTGGGGCTTCCCCCTCCACTTGACCCTCTGTGCCTCACCCCTCCCCTGTCCTCCTAACCTGATCCTCTGTGACTCCCCTAGGGCACTGTCCCCTCCCCCATACCCAATCCTCTGTGCATCTGTGCCTTCCCCTGGGACTCTTTCCTCCTCCCACCAGACCCTCTGCACCCCTCTTGGGGTGCTCTTCCCCCTCCCCCCCCCGACTCTCCTTCCCACCCCAATCCTCTTCCCATCCCCCAGGCTCTCCTGTTCCCCTCAGCGATCCTCTCTGCCAACCCCCTCCACTCCACCCGGACTCTCCCTTCCCCCTCATCCGATTCTCTGTGTCATCCCCCTTCGCCCCACTCTGTGACTTCCTTGCGCTCTGCCCCCCCAACCCTTTGTGCCCCCCAGTGCAAGAGGAATTCTTGGGGTTCGAATAATAACATTACAGCCTTATTTTTGTTACTTTCACTGTTTACTGACTTTACTGACTGTTAATGAGAGTAAAGATAGTTCTTAATATGTTACATGGTTGACATAAAATTGTTCTTAAATTGCTGTTAACTTTATACAGTTGATATAAAATATTTTACTACAGTATTTGCTTCAGAATCTTTTTTTTCTAGATTTTCCTCCTTTAAAATTAGGTGCGTCTTATATGCCGGAGCGTCTTATATGGCGAAAAATACGGTAGGTTCAGAGACTGAACCACCTTTTAACCCATACAGAGGAGTCCCCACCTGGTCAGGGCAGAGACACATTAGCAAAGTCTTTTGGGCAAGCTTGCCCTACTGTTTGCCTGTGCTATGCTTTTCCTGTAAATAAAGAGAAGGCTTCAGTTGCTAGGGCTGTCAATCCATCACCTTTCATGAACACTAAATTCACTTGAAGAGATAAACCTCATTCAGACATGGGCAACAGAACTGACAAGCTAGTGAACTACAAAAAGGTAGCAGAAATAAGAGTATTTAGTCCTTTTCATCTTGACTTGGGCACAGGGAGTAAGAGGCTGGTTATTCAGGCCTTTAGCACAGGGGTGGGCAAACATTTTGGCCCGAGGGCCACATTGGGGTTAAAAATTGTGTGGAGGGCTGGGTAGGGAAGGCTGTGCCTCCCCAAACAGCCTGACCCCGCCCCTTATTAAACCCCCACACATTTCCTGTCCCCTGACTGCCCCCCTCAGAGCACCCCGACCCATCCAAACCGCTCCTTGTCCCCTGATCGCCCCCTCCAGAGACCCCCCACTCTAACTGCCCCCCAGGACCCCATCCCCTATCTAAGCCCCCCTGCTTTGTTCCCTGACTGCCCCTCCTGATATCCCCCCCCAACCACCACCACCCCGGGACCCCACCACCTAAGTCGTCCCGCCCCTTACCTTACTCAGCTGAGCGCTCCTCTACCCGGCTCCCGGCCAGGTGCTCCACCCGGCCCCCTGGTTGGGGAGCACGGGGCACTGCAGCAGTGGCACTGGGCCCAGCCAGGAAGCGTGGGGACCGGCGGCTCCCCGCGCTCCACCCGGCCCCCGGCCAAGGAGTGCGGGGCTCTGGGACACGCCATGCTGGGCCCGGCTAGGGAGGGCTCCCCCCCGCTTGGCCCAGCCCCTAGCCAGAACGCGGGGACTGCCGCAGGGTGCGCTCGGCCAGCCTGGTCCCTGGTCTGGGATCGCGGGGCCAGTGGCCCTGCACCCCCGGCCCCAGCTTGTGGGCCAGATAGAAATGGCCGGCAGGCCACATGTGGCCTGCGGGCTGTAGTTTTCCCACCCCTGCTTTAGCTTGTCATTAATTTAATCTCTCCCCCCACTTCATCCTGCCAGTAACAGCACAAAGGAAAGGATTATGACCAACACAAACAAGCAATATCACTACTTTATATATTTTATATATATAACATCCCTCCACCAACCCTACCCTTTCTTCCACCCCCAGTATGGCCCTTCCCATTTTCAGCCCCATTTTCCACTGCTTTGGAGCAGACTTTCCCCGGTTCCCACATCAACATCGGCAATGTGCCCAGATGGGGTGTAAGCATTCCTGACATACCTAGGGCATCTGGAGCAATTACAAATCTTCACCAAGAGCTCACCTTAAATCAGTCCCCTAGAAAGCTGACACCAATCTCTAGGCATGTGACACAGAGTTTGCCATTGCTACCAAGTACACTAACACCCCCCCCCCCCAAATCTACATCTTTCCTAACACAAGTCATAACAGAAAGAAGTAAAAAAGAACACCGGCCAGTATCTGGACAGAGGTTACCAGAAAGCTTCATTCAATCAGGTGCAATAACAAAATAGGTATACTATACAGGCCCCAAACAATCATTGGGCCCTCACACGCATGAGGTTCAATGCAAAATCTGCATTCAATAGGCCATTCACCATTCAGTCTCATCACCGATGAGTCAACCAGCCAGGTCTGCATCACAGAAATCTGGCTGGCTGACACGGTAGCGAAATTATACCTCACCTGGCTCTCCCATCCCCACCCCACTCAGGATATGTTATTCACTACACAGCCAGACCTAGAGAGGACAAATCTGGACATTGAGCATAATCATTCATTTCCCTTTCAGGATGTCATGTAAATAGTTGTTTTTCTAAGGAAAACCTAACTTTCATACAGTACAATGAAAGTGCTGAAGAATCAAAGGAGTTTATGGGTGATATACAGTTAATTAGCTATGCTTGTTTGCTGAAAGTCCCACCTTCTTCCCCAAAACACTACATGGACTGTATAAGAAGTAATTTAATTACTTATGTTTTGCCCAGTAGCATTGCCAGAGATTTATTTAGATTTCTTTGGACCTCTGGCTTTTTTATTTGTGCAACACAGTGCACTGTGATTTATTGAAGACTACTGTTTTTCTTTGCTTGAAGGTAAAAAGACTTCATAATGCTCATACCGGTATTAAATCTCTTAATGCACGTTCATGCTGTTTTGAAGAAAAATATAGACCAAAAAGACACTTCTATCAACAAGTCTCTTTGCTTCCTTTACACTAAACTACGGAGCAGATAATTTATTTCTTAGTGAGCAAAATTACTTATGGGCCAAATTCATCAGTCCTTACGTTTGGCTTTCCGTTATTAAAGGTGAAAATATAAACAAACTATTTTTTAAAAAAGTAAATCAAGAATAAGTGTAGTTGTATATATAACAATATATTGCAATAAATTAAAGGAGGAGGCTGAATTAAAGCCCACTCCTTTGAGAATGGTGGGATGGGAATTCAACCAGTAATATGAATCTGAACTCAGATGTTACCCTAAAGTTACAGTGTTAAAACAAAAGTTGAGAAGCAAACTGATGAACATGAATCCAGACTTCAGGTGAACGCCTTCCCTTAAACCTTAATGCAGGGGTTCTCAAACTTCATTGCACTGCAACCCTTCTACGGGGGGCCTGTAACCTGAACCCCACCAGCCAGCGCTGAAGCCCGAGACCTTCAGCTTTTGGCCCCTGGCTCCAGCAGGTCTGAGCTAGCACTGGTGACACCATTCAAATGAGGTTGTGACCCACTTTGGGTTCCCACAGTTTGAGAACCACTACAGGACAACCTCAGTTTTCATTAAAAAACAATTTCCTTATGGTTGCAGAGGAGAATATTCAAAACTTCAAAAACCAGACTCCAATGAGAAATTGCTGAACTGGAATTAATTTGCAAACTGGGTACCATTAAATTAGGCTTGAATAAAGACTGGGAGTTGTTGAGTCATTACACACACTGCAGTCTATTTATGTTAAGTATCCCCCTACTATTACTCACACATTCTTGTCAACTATTTGAAATGGGTCATCCAGATTACCACTGCAAATTTTTTTTTCTCCTGCTGATAATAGCTCATCTTTATCGACTAAGCCACTTAAAGTTGGTATGGCGACCTCCACCTTTTCTGTATATCTATCTGTCTACTAAATGTTCCACTCCATGCATCTGATGAAGTGGGTTCTAGCCCATGAAAGCTTATGCCCAAATACATTTGTTAATCTCTAAGATGCCACAAGTACTCCTCGTTCTTTTTAGAGGAAAATATGTAAATGTGACTTCAATGTACCCAAAACAAAACTAATGAAAAGAGCCCAAAAGTGTATTCTTTGTTTAAATCTCATTATATTAAAGTCAATCTAGGAAATTTGGAGGCTCTGCCTATGATTTTTGAGTGTACGGTGTTGGCACTACTGCAGTTCTGTCACTTACATCTGCAATACCATTGATTTCAATGGGGCTATGCAACATTTGGCAGAGTGAAAGCCTTAACTTTGAAGTTTATTTAGGGTGACCAGACAACAAACGTGAAAAAATGGGATGGGAGAGGACGGGGAGTAGAGTGACCAAATGTCCCAGAGCTCCCTCCTCCACCCCAACCCCTTGCCCTAAGCCTTTTCCTGCACTCCACACCCCCTCCCACACTCTGTACTCCCTTCTGCACCCCAACCCTCTGCCCCAGCCCTACATTCATGGCCATGCATGCTCTTTCCCCACTGAGATGTGGCACTCGGGCCAAAATGTTTGTCCACCCCTGTGGTAGACACATTAAATATATATTTACTCTACTGGGTGGTCATGTCTGTCTCTTCAAGGGAGAACTATGGAGCACAATTATCCTGGGTATCTCCCATGATGACTAGACACCTGTATTGTGGGGTATTTTTAAAATCAATTTTGGATTTATCCCATCTTCCAGACGTCTTTAATTATAATTATTTTATGTTTCCTTTAGTTTCACCATGCACATATACACATGCTGGCCCAGGGATTGCCTCTGTGCATAATGCATGTTTCTCTCCTTGTTTTACAACTTAAGCAAGCAGTGATGTTTGGACTGATGAGCAGGATTTTGCTCTTGCAGTGCAAATCTAAACAAATGGAGCTAAAGATTCAGAACAATGGGCCAAATTCTGCTCCCAGTTATACCAGAGTCAATCTAGAGTAATTCCACCCACTCCTGTGTAAAAGAAAAAAAAAATCCCAGTGGATCCCCTCTCTCCCTGTCAAAAATTCCCAAAACCCTTATTTACTGCCAACCCTTCCAGCTATAATGACCATATGCTGGCAAAGCTTTGGGTTTCTTCTGTGTTGTATCATACGCTTATTGTACCTGCTCATGCCTTTAGATTGTAAAGGCTGCATCCTCTTACATGTGCAACACAGGTGGCTCACTGTACATGCATGCCTGGTAAATTTATGGCACTACACACATATACTAATCTATATAAGAAGATTCCAGGATTGTCACTCGAAGCCCTAATGTTCGTTGAGTCTGTGTGAAATGATGGAAACGGCTCCAAGCATGGTTGAGAGCTCCTTTTGTTCAGAATATCAGCAGAATTAATCACTAGAATTTGAGATCTGTTACTGTCCAATTTTTAAGCCATTTTGACTTTACAAATTACACCTGTGCCACAGTGCAGGCTTTCAGCTACAGAAAGGAAAGAGTCCTAGGCCAGCGTTTCTCAAATGCGACCACCATGGCCCCATGTGGCCATGAGGGGCTTTTCTTGCTGCCACAGTCTCCTTGGCAGTGATTGGGGGCGGGGGAGCAGCGGAGCCACAAATACCAGAGGAGCAGGCGGCAGCCAGTGGGATGTGGGGGTTAGGCTTCTGGCTTCAGCTCTGGGATGGAGAGCTCTGTCCTTCAGTCACATGGCAGCAGGCTCCATCCTATGTTTGTGAGGATTCTGGCTCTGGCTCCCGCCCTGGGCTCCCCATCCCATTGCCCCTAGATTCTGCTGCCCCCTTGCCTCTTCACCCACCTCCCCATCCAAGGTTTAATTTGTCCTCTGGCTTACCAGGCTGAGTAAGTCTATTGTGAAAAGTGATATTTGTATGTTTGTTAATGTCACTTTACACTATTTTCTAGCTATCATGTCTGCTGCTGTGAAAAGTGACATTAACAAACATACAAATATCACTTTTCACAGAAACAGACTTACAAGCTAGCAAGTCATTAAAAAGCAACCAACCCCCCCCCCAAAAAAAAAACAACCAAGAACAAAAGACAAGAACATGCAAAGCATCTTATTTGTGTTTCTATTTTGTTTAGATCCCATAAAAAATACATACAACTGTACGTTATTTTTATTATTAGGTCTGCAAAAAAAAAAAAACCCCACACCCCACACAAATGAATTATACAGTATCAATTAGTGTATGTGCATATTTATTTGTTTTTTCTAAAGTTAATTAAGTATTTTAGAAAGAAGTGTGAGAGCGGCCACCAGCAAGAGTTCATGGCCACACTCTGAAGCCATCAAAATTTTTGTTGTGAGAGCCCAGGTCCTAGACCATCGTGATATCAGAGGAAAGTCAACCAATCACCAGTGTTACTCTACAACTAATTTGCATGTAACAATGTCATCTGTGACTGCACAGATGGAGCATTACTAAGCCCAATGGCCACAGTTCTTACAGCAGGGTCTTTCCGCTACTAGTACTATAACAGCTAAGATAAGGTTACTGGGTCATTTCATTCTAATCTTCTGGTTTCAGTTGCAGATAACTTTCCAAATCTTTTATCTACTGGGCTAAAATTTCTGAAGTGTTGTCTCTGCCCAAGAAAGATGTGTTTGTGGAAAGACTATTCAGCTATTTTGAACACAAGGAGAGTGAAGGAGATACACTTGTGTCTTTAAATTGTTTTAAAACAGTTATATCACCAGAGTGCATGGGGACAGAAAACTGAAATTTGAAACAAAAACAGTAATTATAGAGAATTCTTTGATTGTTAAAAATATATCTTTATACAATGATTGGCTGCATTTTGTATGCATGCATGCCAACTTTTGGTGCATGTTTAAATTTTGAGAAAGAAAAAGATTTGATCATGAAATGTCTCATGGCTTTATGTAAGACCATAACAGGAGTGACTGTAACTGTAGGAGCCATACCTCATTCACTGTCCAATAAAATTCATACTGAATAAATCAAAGAGTGCACATAAGCTTGGTTTATTGAAAACTTTATGTACCAAGTTTCTTCTAAAGCAAGTCAATAAACACTAATGAAGAAGGGCTCTGAAGAAGCAGTTCACCAGATTCTTCCCTGATATAACCTATTATCTTCAGTGGAACTATACCAGGGATTAATCTGGATTTGTCTCACTGAACATGCAGTTTTTAATAAGAGAGTGCACTTTGCATGGGGCAGGTCATTCTGGTCACATACTTTTCTCAAATAATATATCAGACATTCCTCACCCCCTCCAAAGACCTTTGATACATACATACTATTCCATAACTCTGTGTATATCAAACAAGCAGACTTCAAGAAAGTGATATGAGAAGTACACAGTAAACCATAACATATTACTGTATTTTATCACAATTATTCTGGTGTCAAAGTATAGTGCTGACGCATTTGAAACAAAGAAGTTCAGAGATATACAAGTTGAATACTCAGTTTTAATGGCATCTTCTTTCCTTGTGTTAAATTTGGGCTCAATGTTTTTGAAAATGTGCTGTTGTTTGAATATGTGAAAGTTGTTTTCTGTTTGTTTCCTAGACAACAAGTACTGCTTCATAACTCACAAAATATCTAAAATTTTAAAAACTGAAAACCCTAAGGCAGTCAAATCCCTTTATAAATAATGCGACATTATTAAAAAGCAAAAATGTTTATGAGCTCAGTTTAGTTTACTAGGAATAAATCTGGCAATAAACTAAACATATATTTCAATGTATTTTACTGATTTAAAACACAACACATTAACAATGCAAGCAATGGAAAAATATAATTTATTCCGTACAAATATCTAATGATGTAATTATTTTGATATTGTTCTGTTCTCCAGGGAGGGTAGATACGGGAATAGAGACAGCTGTTTACCGCATTCAACAGATCAACTATGTGGTTATTCATGAGGAGAAACTGTGATTACACTAGGTTCAAAAGCTCTAGCATTATTACAAGCATTAAGTTTAAACAGAAAATATGGAAAGCCAAATATGTATGCTAAAGAGTCAATAGGAAAATATAGAGGCAAAATTTACTTTGGCAGTATTTAGGACTTCTATAACTCTTGCAGTACCAGTTGATTTGATGTCTTGGTTGAAGGATGTTTTCTATTAATACTGTAGTTTAAAGATTTTATTTTACAAGGCTTATTATTGGTTTCTATTGTTCTGAACAAAATAAAATCAAGCAGTTGTAAAACTTCTTAAAGAAACATAGTGGGTAGGGACTAAAAAGGAATGTGAAGCTTTCCAGTAATGCTGCATTTCTGGAGCAACCAACACAAATTTTATAGAAGCCATAACACCTTCTCAGAGTGCCATTTCTGCCCTTAGCAGAGAAAAGCAATGGGCTACAAATCGTAGCAATCGGCTTAAATTGTGTCTCCATTGAAATCAATGGCAAAACTCTTGTCAGATTCAATGGGTGTGGGATCCTGTCCAATGTGACACTCAGCAAGGTACCTCACCTTCCCCACACCCCAAAAAAGAGACAGACAGAAAATAAGTGAGCAAAGTGTCAATGCCAACATGAGAGGAAACACTGAATTAAAGACTGTAAAATCAAATACATATGGTTTTAAATTTTCTATTTCCACTATTTTATGTTGTTTCTGCCACTTGAAATCTGTCATGAAACGTGCTATATAAGAAACAAGGATGATGGTGATGATTACACTAGTGCTACAGTGACAAAACCTTTGGCACTAGGGACCTATAAATTTTAAATATTGTTAATAAATTGCAGGCTCCCCTAGAGACACCTTGTCACAATGCCAAAAGTTATTTAAGTAGTGTGTGTTGGTTCACAAAACAAAAATAAAAGCAACCACACTCCACCCTTTAGGCAGCTACTCTGGCATGTGCATAAATGATCACATCGCTTGCTGTACTGGGCTCTGGAAACTAAGTGTAATTATCATGATGTTTCTGGTCTGTTGGCATCTAGGTTCTAAACCAGTGCCCAACTGCAGGTCTGCTGGTATTTTTAAAAGTTTATTTTTGTCTCTGAAGAAAAACTGAACTTGATCTTCCAAACTCACAAGTACTTCCTAAACTTTCCCTAGTGTTCTTGGATGCTTTCTTTGTAACCTTCCCCAGGGCGTAGGGGTCTATGCTTCGCTGTACAGCTCTCACTTTTCATAAACAGGAGGGCTTCTTGCAAAGCCCTAGTACATCTTTATTAGATTAGAACTATAGCGGTTTGGGGAGCCACTTCTGTATTTGATTTATTAAGCGTACTATCTGATACTTCTTAGTCACAACTTAATGGGACATGAGCAGGGCCAACTGGTGTGTTAGTGTAAAAGCAGCAGGCGTTTGACCCATTTAAAAGAAGGGGGGGGGGGCTTTTAAGTTTCAGCGTTAACAGATGCAAAGCAAAAGAGCAAAATATTTTCCAGTCAGTGGATCTTGGGGGTGAAGGATGCCAAATACATTTCACAAGCCAGTTAAACCTCCACTGGCACCTAATCATTGCCAGATGTTTAATAGCAACACCAAGAACATCACGGAACACCGGCCAAAAAAGAAAAAGTCGCTCTGTTTTCCAGAACGTACCGGGGGGGAAGGAGAAAACGAAGAGATGGGTAGCGAGGAAAGAGGCGCTGGAGGGAGCAAAACCGGTGGGGAGGGCGAGGCTCCCCGCTCCTGAAGAGATTTCTTTCAGTCCAAACATCTGAAGCAGGGCTCCGTAAACAACTTCTCAGGGACTGGGCTCAAGTTTGCGTTAGAAACTCACCCAGGGCAGCTTTCTTCAGAAGTGTGCAGGGGGGGGAGGGAGGAAACAATCCCCCCCCCGCACCATTTCCCTCCCCCTGGCCGGCTAGCGCGAGTTATTACCCCCCCGCGCGCGCGCGCGCCCCGCAGGGGGGTTTGCAGAGAGATTGTCTCTCTCTCTCTCCCAGCGCAGCAAGCCCCACACGTGAAAGGGCGGCCAGACCCCCCGCATCCCTCCTCCCCGCTCACCTTTCATGTTGGCACCGCAGCGGGTCACGCGGGAAACGTCCCGAGCCTGTGGAAACGAAGTTTGCTCCCGGCGCCCTCAACTCCCTTAGTGCACTTCCATGGTGGGCACCGGCGCCGGGGGAGCTAGCACGGGAGCCGCCCGCTCTCCCTCTGGCTCTGGGCTCCGCAGCCTCCGGGACCTGGAGTTTCCAGCACTAACCCGACCCGCCTGAACTCACCCGACCAGCCCCCGCCCCTCCCCTCCGGCTGCGCGGGGAAGAGCAGAGCGCTCCGGCGCTGCGCTCTTCTGGTGGCCACCCCGCTCCCCCCTTGGGTGGAAAGCGAGGCCGGGAATCCCGGGGGGAGGAGGAAGCCTTCCAAGGAAGTTCTCCCAGCACCCCCCGAAATGGCCCCAGAGGAGGGAACGGCCGAGCCCTCAGCCACCACCTGGCTGCTTTCCTAGAGGGGGCTCCGCCTGCAGTGGGGCTGGGAGGCAAGTGAGGTCCAGGCAGAGGCTCCCCCCTACTCCCTAAGAAGGGGGAGGAGACAGGATGGGGAGAAGAGCCCCCCCCTTCAGTTGTGTTAATTTCCAGTTTCCCCGAGGAGCACCACTGAGCTAATGAATACGCTGTGCCTTGGCATCCCCTTTCACCTGAGGATCTCAAAGCACTTTACAAATGGAGGTATTATTTTACAGATGGGGCACCTGAGGTGGGACCTCCAGTGAGCTCTCTAGGGATGGACCCCCGCACTCAGAGGTCCATCTCTACTCAGCCTAGTACAGGATGGAGACCTAAGGTCCCGATGCTGCACCTTGGAACAAACAGGCTCCAGGTCCACGCATCCTAATTCACAGGATTGGGGCCTCAGTGATTTGTTCAAAGGCACAGATCAAATCAGTGACAGACTCAGGAACAGAACTTTTCGATTAGATTCTAAATTCACCAGGATGGAGATACATTATAATGCCATCCAGTCCTTTGTTATAACCACTAGAATACCCAGTCTCTGCAAAACATTGCACATTACCAATACAAAATAAAAATCGACTTCAAGAAGCAGAAGAACCATTCATACCTATACCCCATCCATCAGAAAGACTTGTGCCCAGACCCTGAAAAGACTGACACGCAAATTTAACTTTACACATCAGACTTGTCTACACTGTGTCACAGTGCAGACTTAAGGGGGTGCAAACTGCAGAGCCCACCAAAGTATTAGAATCTGAATGTCCCATAGTTAGCATTAACATAGTCCTTTTTGTAAGAGGAATGTGTTTAATGAGACAGGTACCTTTTAGTTTTCACCAGCAGCATTCATATGGGGAAGTTAAGTAGAAATGCTTTTGCAGTTCACACTCTCTGTAGTCCACACAGTTTTCATATATTCGCTGTCAGCAGCCCTATTGAAATTCAATTGATTACTCACAGTGCCTAAAATTAAGTAACTCTTTGCAGAATTAAAGGCAAACCATCTTTTATTTCTTTAGCTCAAATACTCTGGCAAAATGGTCATTAAATGAAATGGAGTTTTGCCTGGATAAGGAGGAGAAGATTGTCTCCTCTAAATAATTTTTAATACAAAGATTTTTCTTAAAACATTGGAAATTATAATTATGTAAACAGTGTCCTGACTATAATTGGTCCCAACTGATCCCTCCTTCTGCTGGCTCAGAAAAAGTCCTTGTTCTCCCTTTCAGCAGTATTGCCAAAAATATTTGCATACCACTTAAACTGGGTGTAGTTAGCCCAGTAATTGCCTTTTAATTTAGGGTCAGGTGTTGGGTATGGAAGAGATAATTTATTTATATTACACTAATTTGTTGGGGTTTTCCTACATATGTGTAATGGGCAAAACACTTAAATCCAGCTCCATTCAGCAAAGTCTTGAGCACATGCTTAAGTGCTTTGGTGAACTAGGGCCTTAACAAGAATTTTAATCTGCAAGGGCAACAGCATTGACAGTATTTACATACCAGCACAACACTTGATCAGATGTTTAGCTTAAATTGGATCCTGAGTCTACCACTAATTTTTGATTTTGTGGAATCTCAATTGTTATGTATTCAATTGCCAGTATTAATAACTATTTAGAGCCTGATCCAAAGCCCATCAAAGCTGATTCCAAATGGGAATCTTTCCAAAGACTTTGATGGGCTTTGGATAAGGCCATTATTGAAGAAAGTGAGGAATACTTGTAGCACCTTAGAGACTAACTAGTTTATTTCAGCATAAGCTTTTGTGGGCTATAGCTCACTTCATTGGATGCATAGAATGGAACAGAAGTAAGATGCATTTATATAAACAGAAAGAAAAAGAAAAGAAAAAAAATTGTATGCTAATGTACAATTTTTTTTCTTTTCTTTTTCTTTCTGTGTGTATAAATGCATTTTACTTCTGTTCCATTCTATGCATCCGATGAAGTGAGCTATAGCTCATGAAAGCTTATGCCGAAATAAACTAGTCTCTAAAGTGCTACAAGTATTCCTCGCTTTCTTTACGGATACAGACTAACACGGCCGCTATTCTTGAACCTGCCATTATTGAAGAGGTTTAAATTCTACACAGAAAAACTACATCTGAATTAAAGTTGAGCTGCTTGGCTAATGTAAAAATAATTAATACTGCTTTAAAATTGTGATATTAATGAAGAACCTGGGGGCTGGTTCTTCAGGAAGGAAACCTCAAAAGCAACTTTTTGTTGACAGCATGTGCAATTGCCAAGAGCTTAAGAAACTTAGAGGACAGCACACAAACAAAATGTTGCTGAGTATTGCAATGAGTTGGCTGATGTGCCTGGGGAAAAAATTGGATAAGAAGAAAAACTAGAGAATTTGCAGACATATGGACCATGCTTTTAGACATTTATGACTGATGCATTAGGGTTTGAATCTCTCCTGTATTTTCCTGTGGTTTAAAAATATATATTTGTTTATTCAAACTTGCATCCATTTTGGTGCTTCATTTTTTTTAAGTGTATATCCGTCCTTGATCATTTGAATTGTATCCTCTTTTTAATCTTTTGTTTTTAATCTTTTGCTTTAAATCTTTAAAGTTTTTTTTTGAACTGTACAGTAAACCCTCGATTTAACGGACCTCGATTTAACGGACTTCGGATGCAACGGACAAAATTTCTGAGCAAGTCTGATGCATTCCTGATCCATTTCTGGCGGGCTGGCTGCCGGCTCCTGGCTGCCGCCCGGGTCCAGGCAGCGGGCGGGCTGCGGAGCTGTCGCCCTGACCCTGTGGCGGGCGGGCTGCTGCTCCGACAGCTCATTTTTTTATTATTATTAAATAACGGACTTTTTGATTTAACGGACACCCCCTCGCCCGAATTAGTCCATTAAATGGAGGTTTTACTGTAATACTCTTTTTAATCTTTTGCTAATATTTAAATAGCAATGGCTTTTAAAGTCTCTATTAGAGATGAGTAAAGACATTCAGAAAAGATAAGAACTGCCCCAAGTCTCAGCTCTTTCCTCTGACATAAATCCTTTTATGGTTCAGACTGCTTGAACTAAGCACTTCCTTTTTCTTCCCCACAGAACACTCTCCCAACTCCTGATCAGACCCCTGGGTTGTGGAAAGTTATTACCACAGTCCTTGTTAACTCTAACATTTATGAATATCACTGAAAGACAACTGTTTGGACTTGTGGATGTTCCATGGAGACTCAGGGACTCTAGTGGACACAGTGTATTTTTAAATTTGTTTCAGGGAGCCTTAACTCTGGCTTCTTTGGCTGCAAGGATTATTGATATAAAAGTGTGTATATTCTAATAAAAATATCCTTTTAATCAAAAACAGTTTGATTAGAAAGATAGGTGTTTGTAGCAGACGAAAGCACTCTAATAAATATACTGTAGGAATGTTGGCTGTTGGTGGGGTGACAATATCCCTCACAAAAGTGATGCTGTGCCCCAGCATCTTGCATTTCTCCCATCTTCATCTGACAATAATGATCAATAGGGGTATGGCACAACCATCTAGAGCAGCATATTGGACCTCAGGTTGTATTTCCCTTTCCTGTTGTCCAGGGATTATGGTATCCTGCACCATCCAGCTGTTGAACCAAGAGTTAACGTGGTATGCAGTAGTAAGGGTACGTTACCATTCCCAGAATGTTCTAGGCCGTTACTGTGCTGTCTGTCTTTGTAGCTTCTGAGTCTTGTCTAAGAGTATTGTGCAATTTGCTAAACATGACTACAGCTGTTTCCTTATAAAATTGTTTACGTTTTCAGAAAATATTTTCTCAAACATGCTTTTATTTTATTTTATTTTAGGAAAGTTCTGGTACCTAGGTTGACTATCCTGGAGTAGTATCTGATTTAACAGAAATATTTCATTTTAGAGATTTTGGTTTTGTTCTAGTTCAATAGATAATTTAGAGACCCACATTTTCAACAGATAGAGTCATAGAGATCCACAAAATACTGGTAGAGGGATAACCTGCTATTACACCGCACTGTCATAAAGTGTCATGAACCAATATCACACTGTGGCCAAATGTACAGGGGATGGGCAAATGTAGAAGTGGTGTAAATTACACTCCCTTCGACTTATACCCATTTACTGTTGCTTGAGTATTAGGGTATCTAAGTTCGTGCGGTTTACACATCAAGTTGAGGAAGTTGCTGGACTCAATTCAAAATGTTCATTTGAAAAAAAAAACGTTCAGTATTATAATGTATTTTGGAGATACATCTTTCTCCAACAATTTCCTATTGTAGTTAATGACCTTTTTGGAGCTGTGCCCAAAGCAAAGATATTATCCTTGGAGCTGGGTAATGAGTTTGTAAATGATCCTGAGCAAATGATGAAGTTATTTACTAATCATTTTGTAAAGTCTACAGATGATCTTTTCCTTAATCTGGATCATGTAGTCTCTTCTGTTTATCATCAGAATTTGGAAGTATTTAATTATTTGGACTTGTCCTGTAAAAATGAGTTTGTTTTCAGCCACCCTGTACCACTCTTTTTCATTCTCTGAACATTTGAAGTACAGACTGGCAAGTCCGGAAAACAGTGAGCCGCCAAGCTAGCTCTGAGTAACACAGCTAGGCATGGATGCAGATTTCCATTTTATATGTTATTTCCTCTAAATTTGAATGTCGACGCTGCTAAGACCCACATCCCAGTGGCAGCTTGTCAGGCTTTTCTTGCTGTGAGCTCTTCCTTTTGGAGACTGTATTTTGTGGAACATCAACATTTCAAATCCTGGAAGCCTAAGATACAGAGATAGATTGGATGCTGCTATTACCCTGGATTTAAATAAAAACAAAATGCTTGGATGGAATTAAAATTACAATCATTATAATTAGCTGCAGATGACATTTGGAAACCACTCATTCATATTTTTAGTATTTGATGAAGCACTTCATTATATTTTTCATTTTGGAAGCAGGAATTCATTTTTCCTGTTCATAAAGCTTGGGGAATTTTTTCCTGGCAATTTATAAACCAATTTCCTTGCTTAACATTCCATTAAAATAATTGTGAATGATTGTATGTCTAGTTTATTGAATATCGTAACAAAACATTTTGCATTCTCTGAAATCAGATTTTGTAGCAAGTAATTCCATAACTACTACATTGTTTACACTTATACCAAGGTCAAATAATTAGTGCCATATTTTCAATTTTTCATAAAACATTCACCAAAAAGGCTTTTTATTCATTCATAATAAAATTGGTTTTGATCATAAGCTCAGTTTGTTTCAAGACATAATATAAAATAAAATAATTCAGACTTTCACGATGATGTATATTACATTTTGTCCAAGATTTAATAACTATGCTCTTTAGTTGGATGACAGTAGTTAAGAATATACAAAAATTGCCACCAACTGTGACTTGATATATGTTGGTGAAAAGAAACAAACAATAGAAGACAGATCCTATAATTTTGTGAGCATCTCAAAGTGTTGAGCACTTGCAAGACCCTTTTACATTCAATAGGACCTAGGATGCCGAGCCCCACTCAGAAGAGGCTCAGCTCCTTGCAGGAGTGAGCTCCATATACATATAGAAGTATGGCTGCATCCAAAGATACCAGATTGTGTTCTCTAAAATAGGCAGAGCATTTGAAATGTTCTGTATACTTCAATCCTATTGTGTAACTTCTTTTAGAGACTAGGCAAATTCAGATGGATGTCTATGTATGCCTAACTAACGTTAAAGAGCTGGTGTGATGTGTAGCTTCTTCGAGCATCCTTGGGTGACCAGACGTCCTGTTTTTAAAGGGATGGTCCTGTATTTAAGTCTGGCAGGTGTCCTGACTTTTTCTTAAAAATGGACAAACTGTCCTGTATTTTCTGTCTCCCCTTCCCATCAGTATTGGTGGGTCCTACTGCTGGCCAGATCCCCGCTTACCAGTCACCCACCCATGGTGAGTGTGTGTGTGTGGGGGGGGAGGGGTCCAGTGGCCAATGATGGGGGTAGGATCAAGGCTGGTCACGGGGCAAAGCTGCAGCATGCAGGGTCAGCTGCTCCCCATGCTGGTCCATCAGCTCAGCCCCCACGGTGTGCTGGCTCTCAGCCAGAAAGGCCCCATCCCCACCCTCCATCCCATTTCCAGACAACATTGGCTGTGAGCTGTGGCGACTCATGGGTATGGGCAGGTGGCAGCTGGTAATATGTCACCTCTGCTGGCCACCCATCAGTCCTTTGCGTGCTCCCCCTCTAATTGATCACTTTTGGCTGAAATTTTCCCTCCAAAAAATCAGCCTGAGACAGACACACAGCATGGAAAAGTGCTCCTCAAACAGTTAAAGTTTGGCAAAGTTATAAGCAACCGTAAACAGGGTCTTATAACAGGAAGTGTAAAGTACAATTAATAATAGGCAAAAAAAATTGCTGGACAATGGGAGAAAGAATGGCAGTGGCGGAAGGAGCTAGATTTCACAAAGATACTTAGGCATGGTGATGCTCTGAATCACCACACCGAACTTCTAGGTGCCTAGAAAATCACTGGGATTTAAAAAGCCTGAGTTTGGCCCTAGGTTCCCTATACAAAGCCCTGGCTGGGATGATTTAGTTGGTGTTGGTCCTGCTTTGAGCAGGGGGTTGGACTAGATCTCTTGAGGTCTCTTCCAACCCTAATTTTCTGAGACTCTATGACTCTATACAAACAGCAGGCTACCCGGCGAGATCTGAGCACACTTATCAGTTTGGGCCCGCAGGTGAATTAGAAGGTAGAACGCCTCACTACTCCTGGTTTGTGCATCACTCTGAGACGTAGGCATCTGGGCACCTGGTGGGGGTTGCAGTGCACATATTCACAGGCAGAAAGAGAGGTGCTGCAACAGACACGCCCAGCTCTCCAACTTCTGAAGATTGTCATATGTTGCTTGGAGGGTCGGTAAGTTTGGCCACCTCTGGTGTATACCCTCAGCAGTTCATGCTGACAGGGCTCCCATTAAGCCCTGATGCAATGTACTACTGGTGTAAAACTCCAAGGGACAGTAGTAGCAACACTACTTCTTAGGATGAATCCACCCCGTTCCAGGGTATAGCAAGCCCAGCTGGTGCAAGGGAGGCATAATTTACACCTTTCTCAGCCTGCCTCAGTGAATCTGGCCCAAAGAGATTGGCTTTTAAAATAAAAACCATGTTGACAGTGTGATTCTAGTTAAGAGAGGCCCAGACACATAAGCAGTTTTCACTCTATTTCAGCCCAGTAGCAGTTCATTTTGTAGACATAAAATGTGGAATTAAAACCTTTTGTCAGTCTCCACAGTCCCTGGATTGAGGGAGGGAATTGCTTCAAATTGTTCAACAACAACCATTGGGGAAAATAATCCCATCCACAGTCATTCTCAGAGAGGAATTTGAGGTTTGGATGATGTATAGTAGAATTAGTATGTGGCTGAGGATTCCACATGGCTCTGATGTGGATACAGAGGAACCCTCAAAGAGGGAGACAAAATTATATCACTACTTTAATTCTTATACTTCTTCAAAGAAAACTGAAAATTCTAATTAAGGAATTACATAACTAAGCCCTGGTCTACACTGGCGGGGGTGGGGTGGGGAATCGAGATAAGATACGCAACTTCAACTATGAGAACTTACTGCGGCATCTTCACGGCAGTAAGTCAACTGCTGCTGCTTCCACGTGAACTCCGCGTGCGCCTCTCGCGGTGGTGGAGCACAGGAGTCACTGGCCTGTGTTATACCTGTCTCTTCTAGATTGCAGAGCCCATTATTATATATTTGTTTCTCCTATAGCTACTCATATACTGTTATCAAGTCATGAAAGCATGTGGTAAGAAAACTTTGCTTTGAATTTAACATAGTAAGTTAGGCACCAGTAGCATTTTTTCTTTATTTTTCTTGTAACCATTTCTGACTTCTATGTTTCATTACATGTACTCACATAAATCTCTCTCTTTGTAATTAATACATTTATTTTATGGTTTTGTCTAATCCAGTGTAAAGTTTCTGAGAAACTATTTGGGGTGGCAAGTTGTGTGCATATTATTATTTTTATTAGCGAAAGAATGGAGTTTATATAACTTGTACTAGCCAGGAGAATGTTGGGCAGGCTGTACAGGCCATACATTTCTATGGGAAAATCTAAGACTAGGGGTGTTTTGAGGTCATTCTGCAGTATAACTGAGGCTGTTGAGAGCCAGAGTGTCATGCAAGCATGGCTGGCAGGCTGCAGATACACATTCTCAGAGTGAGGCTTGCATGATGGAGGGTTGTTTGTGAGCAGCCCAAGTTCGAGGTACATCACCAAAGCATTGTAAGGCATCCCAGCTTTCATGGCAGGGGTTACACAGTTGCTCATTAGTCTGGATTGTACCTTGGTATGTCTTCTTTTTGTTAAGATAAATAGATTGAGCTCCTTGAGTCTACCACTATGTCATGTTTTTTAATCCTTTAGTCATTCTTGTGGCTCTGCACCCTCTCCAATTTATCAACATTCTTTTTGAACTGTGGGGACCAAAAGTGGACCTAACATTCTAGTAGCGGTTGTACCAATGCCAAATACAGAGGTAAAATAACCTCTCTATTCCTACTTGAGATCCCCCTGTTTATGCATCCCAGGTTTGCATTACTTCTTGTGTCCACAGCATCACACTAGGAGCTCATGTTCAACTGGTTTTTCCATCATGACCCCCACATTTTTTCAGAGCCATTGCTTCCCAGGATGGAGTCCCTCATCCTGTAAGTACAGCCTATTCTCAGTGTTCTAGGTCATGTGTTGCTCAGCAAATGAGTTTGTTTCATTTTGTACCAATGGAAGATTTTCACGATGTACGGCTTCATTCCCAAATAGAACGAGTAGCCATTATCAAGTGTGGAGGTCACAAATGTATCTTCTGTGTCTTGTTCAGCATTATAGTGGCAAACGATATATATTGGCAATTAATTTGTGATCATAAGCTAGTAAGTGTGATGGATCATTTAATGGCAGATTAAAATGCACTCTAGAGTCTCTGGCACAGATCCTTGGCTGCGCTGGGGCTGCTTTATGCTGGCAGTGCACAGTGGCTTTAAAGTCAGCTTAATCAGCCAGGGGAGAATCATCACCCCAGTGTATGTCCTGGTGGCACAGAGTTAGCAAAACCACTCCTATGCCACTCTCTCTTCCTGATTTTGGGGTAGAAGATATGGCCAGGGCTTCTTTGTGAGTTGGTTATCACTGGTTGCTGTAATAGGTGGTTGTCAATCAGTGTTGGCTCCAAGTTATATCAGAGGACCAGACCAACATGTAGCCAGCCCAGATTGGACACCACAAAGGTGGCTTCAAGCCACCTTTTCACCTCCTTCCCTGAGCTGCAGTATGCTTTACTCTAGCACAACTGAAGACTGTGGCCTGTAGAATTATGTGGCAAACTTTCACTTAGGAATTAGTTGGTCATGCAGCCAGTACTTTTGTTAAGTTTTTCCTTGGCAAGAGTGAATTGAAATAGTTTATGTGTAATTACACAATTTTACTTTGACTTGTATTTCCTGATTATATTGATGGGCAGGAGTCATGGCTATTAAAAAACATATGTAATCTTACACTACATACAGTGATACTATACGAATTGCCGTTGGAACAATGTCTAGAATTCCTTCCCATCCTATTAACAGCGTTCTGAGTGTAAACAGTTTTGATTGAACACCTGCTCATGCACACACCATTGTACAGTCTAGTAGTGCTTCTTGGAAAGATGCATTTTCTTCTTACATTAACTGCACGTGTAAATACTATTCTGAGACAGGATGACAGTTTATTAAAACTCAAATTGCAAGGACTAATAGAAATGATCCAGGCCTCTAGCTAAAACACGACATGCTATTGTTCCTCAGGCACAGATCTAACACCCATTAAAGCCAATGGAAAAATTCTCATTGACTTTAAATGGGATCTGGATCAGTCCCTTATACCATTAGGACTTCTTTAGTCTTCTCTTTATTTTATGGTTCATATTAGCATTAGAACCCCTAAGTGAAATATAGGCCCCATTGAAGTCAATGGGAGTTTTGCCATGGATTTCACTGCAGTCAGGACTTCACCCCATGTTAAGAGGTTTACCATTTTGGGTTTTTTCTAGCAGAAAGGAAAGCTGTGCAGTCTTATACAGTTAAATAAACATGCAAGCACTTTGGATAAAGCACTCCACATTGAAGGCAAATTGTGCTGAAATGTATACTACATTCACTAGAAATGTGAACTAATTAATTCAGAACAAAATCCAAAACTGTTGAAAATCCAGTTTTCTATATGTTGATGAAAAAATTAATACTGGGCTGATTTGGTGTGAAATACCTTAAAAGCATGTCGATTTTTAAGCTAGTTCTGTGAAAATGGACAATTATTTGAACAAATGTGGGCCCATTTTCACTCATTTTTACTTTGAAATGGCCTAATTTTTAAAGAAAAGATGAATTTTACAGTAAAAATAATCCATTCAACTAGCCATTTCGTCAAGATTGAAAAAGTTTCACAGAACAATTATTATTATTACTTGTGTTAAAATAGCACATAGAGGCCCCAATATTAAATATTTCCATTAATTTCCATTAAACAAAAATTATGAATGCCACTTAGCTTAACTGTTCACCCTCAATACAATTATGCATTGTAGTAGTGCCTGGAGACCTGAAGCAGATCAGGGTCACCACATGGCAAGCACTATATAGACTGTAGTGAGGCCAAGACTAAAGGGGGAAAAACCACTCTTCACTTCCTGGGTGGTGGAGTCAAGCAACCCCAGGAAGACAGAGGTACAGTGGGAAGGGGTAATAGGAAGTACCCCAGAGGAACCAGACCAGACATTAGTCCAGTTGGGTTGCCAGAGTCTAGGTCATCATGTTTCGGTGGAATCTCTGCTGACCCAGTGGTGGAGCCCTCTGCCCTGGCCTGGGACCTGGTGGAGAAGGGTGGGCCCAGTTCCCCCAGTCCCTGCTGCCAGCCTCGCCCATGGGAACAGCCTACTCATCTTAGGCCAGATGACCTGCATTAGCTTATTGCTCTGCCTTGCCCAGAGGCTCGTAGCCCCGAGACTTCTTGTTGCTTTGCCTTTCCCAGAGGGGCCAGAGCCCTTAGGCCAGGTCTACACTGGGGGTGGGTGGGTGTTTCACCTAAAATATGCAACTTCAGCTATGTGAATAGCATAGCTGAAGTTGACGTATCTTGGGTCGACTTACCACGGCGGCGAGTCGACTGCTGCTGCTCCCCCATCAGCTCTGCTTCCACCTCTCGCAGCGGTGGAGTCCACAGGGAGAGCGCTTGGGCATTGATCACTACCCGCTGATCCAGTGGGTAGTGTAGACCTGGCCTTATTTCCCTGTGAAGCATTGTGAGCTGGTTATCACTGGTTGCTGTAATAGGTGGTTGTCAATCAGTGATTGCTAATTTCCCTATGAAGCAATTGTACATCTAGGCACAGTAGCAATGGGGCATGGTCTCCCTCTGACACTGATGAGGAGGAACAGCCACGGATCACTACACCGACATAGTGCAAAAGACAGTCCTGCCCAAAAGATTGTGAAGGAATCGTGTGCTTTTAAAACATTTCTTGCATGATGGTACCAGAAGTCAGGGATATGGTTTAACTTTACTGCAAGAAATGTAACACAGATTTGGCTTTTTGTGAAATATTGCTTGCGGTGGACTGTGTAACTTGACCAAATTAGAAACATAAAGTGTAAAGCCTTCTTTTGCAGGAATAAGGGTAGGCATTAAAATCCTCACTATCAAGCCATAAGTAAGACCTTACTTACTGTGTGATTCTAAACACATTTTTGTCATTATGATCAATAAGCTTTTCAGTATTTTTTTAAAGGTTTGCCATACTGTTATTCATATTAAGTCACTGATTCCCACTTGGTGGCGAACTAATAACAAGAAATACTTCTGTCATCACACTTGAGGAAACGAGAAACTTTGAGCCACAGGTATTGAGGATTTCAAACCTCAGGTAGGTACTTTAGCCTATTTAGTCATGTAATGATACATGATTTTTGTGCTCCCTCCTAAGACACCTGCTCTCTCCAGTAATGAGCGCAGAAGAGAGCACAGAATTTCAGGAAATCACAGTAGTGGGGAAAGGAGAAGGAAAGTTCAACTGAGATAATTTTTTTTTTAAGATAGTTGGGCTGATTTAGTTGGACAGTTTTGCAATAAATGAGTCAAAATTGCAGATGGTCTTCAACAAAGAAGAAGCAAAGTTGTTGATAGTAAAGTCAAAGCTTTATCCATTGAGCATATGAGGGGGTGTTTAGGATTGAGTGACATCAAGGGTGTTAAGAAGTATAAAAACTTGGGCCCCAATCCAAAACCCATGGAAAGCTACGGGAGTCTTATCACGGGTGTTTGTTCAGCTGTTTGGAGATCAGAATTCTTGCATTTCTTTTTTCTCTCTTCTTTTTATAAACAATGAGAGCAAAATGTGTTATCTTTTTTTCAATTTACATGCCAAGCTTTTCATAGCTCAAATTATGCTTTTCAGGCAGTGTTTCATTAAGAAGGTGCCTTATATCATTTGGAAGATTGGTCCATGTACCCTGTGGATTAACTATGATTGTATGCATGGGCAGCACGTAATGGAAGCTTAGGGAGGGTAAGCCTCCCCAAACCTCATGCTATTAGGGGGGAGCAGTGGTGGATTACCACATGCTATGCCCAGGGGCCCCAGCCAATTTGGGGCCCTGGGAAAAATCTCCTCCTACCACAGCCCTAGGGCTGCCACAGTCTGGTTTTGGGGCCGCAGTGAGGAGTGGGGGTCAGAAAGGAGTGAGCATGAGGTGGGGCCTCAAGAGAAGAGGCAGAGTGGGGGCGGAACAGGGGTGGGGCTGTGGGCAGAATGGGGGAGGGGCTATAGGGGAAGGGGAAGAATGAGGTGGGGCCATGGGTGGAGCTGTGGGCGAAGGGGAGAAACAGGGGAGGGGCTCCAGGCTTGGAGCTCTGGCCAGGATTGAGAACTCTGTGGCAGTCCCAGCCAGGCCGAGCTCTCAGCCCCCCCTCCATGGCCCCTACTGAGCTCTCAGTCCCATGGGGTCTGAAAGAAGTGAGTGGGGGCCTGACCTCGACCAGAAGAGACCGGGTAGGAGGCTAGCCTCCTCAAGAGGAAGCTTCACCCACCACTTATGACTGTACATGTTCTATTTCTTTCTTTATTTCTAAACTGCAGTACCTGGAAGACCAAGACTCACTTAAATAACAAGTGCCTAAGACTGACCACTTTTCAGTCATCTTTTTCACAAGTAAAATCTAACAGCTAATGAACAGATGCTTTTTTATGATGGAACACCTTTGTCTTGCATGGTTTGCTTTGTCTGTGTTCTTGCAGGGGCACACACCTCTTAGTTACACCACAGAGATGGAACGAGATTACCCAAACACATGCAACAAATCAATATAATGCCTTGGAAAAAGCTAAAAGTATGTACTTTATTTAAAAAATATGTATATGTGCTCTGCATATGAGTGTGCTCTGGAAGTACTTTTTCATATTTCCCTTCTAGATGTGGGCCATTTGTTAATAGTGTTATAAGAGCAGAAAGCCAGATGGCTTAATTTTTAATTGTTATAAGGCTTTCTTTTTCCACAGTGACTAATAAAAACTCATTTATAAAGCAAAAGAAAAAACACATTATGTTATGTAGCTATTAGTTCATCACTGAACAAAAGCTATTTGCGATTCCATGGAAATATTATTGGATCAATAAAAAAAATATCTGGCTTAAAACAAACAATGGATTAACTGACGGCTATTATAACGGCACCTTGTTGACCGGTACACATAGTCATGGGAAGAGTGGGGTTTCCTTAAACTTCTAATGCATACAGGATTCACTACAGCCCAGAAGCCTCATGGCACTGAACTTTATATGCCTGTTTCCTCCTGGCCCCAAGCCTGTCCAGGCTCATTCCCTAGACTGTGACTGGAGATGCGCAGCATAAGAACATTTACATAGGCCCCACACTGATCCCACACTACAGAAAGTCTACCTCAGCCAGCTTCAGCCAGTGGAGCAGCATAGAGAGGTCAGCATAGTGGCCAGAACTTGGTTTCATAATGGCTAGGGGTTAAGGGTGGCACCAACCTTCCCAGATTTTCTAGGCAGCAACAAACTCTTTCAAGCTATAGGTGGAAGTGTTTAATGCTAAGGAGGTTTCTGAAGGTGCCTTTTTTCTGGCCTTTTCAGGACTGAGCACCATAAGCCAGAGCAAAGTAATAGACTATTGCAACTTGTGTTTCACAAAAAGTTTTCTTCAAAGTAACTATCAGAGCACTTGGGTTCTAATGGCCATTAAAGTTAATGAAAATTTTTCCATTGACTTCAATGTATCAGACCCTTGAAAAGGACACTTTTTATGCTGTTACATAGATGTGGAAACTGAGGCATGAGAGGGTTAAATGGCATGATCCAGGGAACAGTAAGCAAGTAACAGAGCCAGAACTAGATTGCAGGTTTCCTGGATGCATGCTTGAACCAATAATCATTTTTTCTATTTTATTCAAGGAACTTTATCTAAAGGGCTATCTCCACTATAAATCATGACACTTTCACTTCAGACACATCTATATAACCTTTCATCTAGTGTTTTTCAACCATTAATTAGTTAGACTGTAAGCCAGTGGTTCTCAACCAGGGGTATGTGTACCCTTAGGATTACAGAGAGGTCTTGCAGGGGGTACATCAGCTCATCTGGATATCTGCCTAATTTTACAACAGGCTATATAAAAAGCACTAGTGTAGTCAGTACAAACTAAAAATTCATACAGACAACGACCTGTTTATACTGCTTTATATACTATACACTGAAATGCAAATACAATATTTATATTGTTTTTAATTATGTGGTAAAAATTAGAACGTAAGCAAATTTTCAGTAATAGGGTGATTTTGTAAGCAAGTAGTTTTTAAGTGAGGTGAAACCTGAGAGTACTCAAGACAGATCAAACTCCTGAAAGGGGTACAGTGGTCTGGAAAGGTTGAGAGCCACTGCTGTAAGCTGTTCAGAGTTGGAACTGCCTCTTCCTGTGTGTTTGTATAGCACGGAGCACAATGGGGCTCAGCCTTTGGGCACTGTGCAATAATACTGTAATAATAATAAACAATAACAATAATAATTAGCCTGGCAACACCCCTATGAGGTATATAAGTAACATTATTCTCATTTTATAAATGAAAACAATGAGGCATAGAGGGGTTAAGTGTCACATAGCCGGACACGGGCAGAGCCAAGAATAGAATCCAAACCTCCTGACTCCCAGTCCCACTAGACTTCTCTCTCCTTTCCTTTGAAAATGTTGGTGACTTACTGGAGAGGAAAATCTACAAACATTACACATTCCACTGTCAAAAAAAAAAAGTTGTTGTTACTTGATATAGGAGCTCTTTTAATTATTGTGGTACCTTCTCAGCATGAGGTCACAAAGGGCAAATTTGTTAGCAGCATTTATTAGCAATCTCTCCCTGGGTTGCTCACATGTACAAAATAAGTCGAAAGAATTGGTTTGACACATTAGAGTTTATAATCGGGAGACAATCTAGCTCAAGAAAAATAAAACTCCAATAACAGGTAAAGTAACAGACTATTTTCCTGGGGAAAGGGGAACTGGTGCCAATACAATGAGAACTGACCTAATCCTTCATCTTCTATAGTTTAAAGCACACCCAAATCCTTTTCCGTCTCTTATTTCTTTAGTGTCTGGCTTCAAATGGAATGAGAAACTGAGGAATCTAAAGAGAGACCCTGATCTTGCAAAATTTTCAGAATCAAGAGTTTCAGCTAAGCATTGTGAAGCTACATCACACTGACTGTACTTCAGTAGTTTGTTTGAACTCTGTAATAAATGTATGGTTATTTGCATAAATGTTTACCTTGCATTTATAGAATTGAACAGGCTATTTGTGTGGTTGCTTTAATTTCTTGTGATCATTTTCATTAGTGGTGTTTTCATTTTTCATTAATATTTCTATTCACTTTTATACCTTGTTTAATCCATACAACTTTTACTACTTTTATATAGAAAAAATAAGAAAAATCAAATTTAGAACATTTCACTTGCAAATCTATAGTGTCTAGAAGAAAAGAAAAAAGGACCCAGTTATAGAAAAAGATGTAATATTTACAAAAACCTGAGTTCCGATGTGTCTCCATTTGAAGTCAATGGAAAAGTTCCATTGCTTTTAATGAAGTTCTGCACACTTACAATAGCAGTTCATTTGGTTCAATGGGAGCAGGATTTGGACCAAATGTTGGGAGAACCTGGTGATCCACTGAGTGATAAAAGCTGATAAAATACAGAAGCCCAGAACTAGCAGTGTCTTTAGAGCCACATGACACTCATATCTCCAAAGTTTTGAACTCTGCTTATAAGGCCCAATCGCGCCAACCCTGATATGTCTATCTTTAATTCATGTGAGTGGGCCCACTGGTTTCAAACAAACTACGTTCCTGAGTAATTCTGCTCACATATATCAGTGTTTGTATCACTGGGGCCTAAATGAAGTGCCTACTACATTCATATGGGTCATAAATTTTAGCAAATTCAGGTCCCTTTTTTTTTTTTTTTTTTTAAAAGGTTTATGTTAGAAAAGTGTTTGTCATCTAAATAGTCATGCCAAACAAGATCTATAGTAATTAGTGGTAATGTCCATAATGATATTTCCTATGCATATATCTCAAAGTGCTTTACAAAGATGGCTACGGATAATTGTTTTCATTTTCCTGATGAGAAAACTGGGAAACAAAACTGACAAATTGAAAAGTCAAAAATGTGTCTGTTTGGATTTTGAACTCCTCCCCCATTTAATTTTTTTAAAAAATAAAAGGTAATTTTGAAATGAAAAAAACCCATAAAAACTTGAAAAATCTCATTTAGAAAATGTCAAAACAAAATGTTTTGACTTTTTGACTTTTTCTGAAAACAAACACATTTTTTAGGTTTTTTTTTTTCATCTGGAACAATTCACTGAAATCAGCATGAATTTTTGAAACGTTTTGGTCAAACCAAATTTGTATTTTTTGCTAAAAGAATTTGGTGGAAAATTTTCACACAGATCAGTACTCATATGCTTCAAGTTAGGCACATGCTTAAAGGATCTCACCCATTGGAGGACCTAAGGTCCTTTCCCTGCAATGTGATACACATAGTTGGGACCACCGTGACCATATAGATCCCCATGGATGTTAATGGGGATCCAAAGCAGATTGTGGGGGGTGCATATGTGTGTGTGTCAATCTAAAAATAGTTGTCTGTATAAATCTATCTACAACTCTCTTTCTAGCTGTTTGTATAAATATCAAACTGTACCTTCACATAAAAGGTGTTTTTATCTACCTTTACTATACTGAACATGCAAAATGTTTTGGATCACAAGGTCACGTATTTTAATTTATGGGAGGGTTACAGTTGTTATTTCCCCTAAACGCCAGTGGAATTTTTCAATATCCTTGGAGTAAATCCCCTTTCCAAAGCAGTAAACATTAGTATGACAGGATGTCAAGCATGGATTTGATTCAAGATTATTTACTTACAATTAGACAACTGTGCTGGTCTCAGAGAGAGAAGTCAGCAAAATCAACATTATTTGAAATAGCAGGGGGAACAGCTAGAGTTTTAGAATCCATGGAATGTGGTTTTCCTAAATTCCTCGGGATTATGAGATGCTATGAGACCAACTAATTTGTTCTTTAAAGAGTTTTGGACTATTTTATGTGTGTTTCCATTTGAAAAGGCTTCTGTTTTAAGAGGGAATTGTGAATAATTATTCTCAATTTTCACACTTATAAGATAACCTTTTTTCCATTATGACCAAACTAATTTTTCCCTTCTGATTTCTTTTCTTTAAAAATTGGAGGGAGGGAGAAAAACAAACACCATACACATATACAAACCCATATCAGTATTGTGGTGCCTGCTGGGGAAGAATTACATTCTCAAATTCTCAAAAGGCAGATTCTGACTCCCTTTAGTGCCACTGTGAGTGATTTTCAGTATTGTTGTCTTGATTGTGCTTTGAGCATGCAGTAAGCGGCTACTCTTTAATAAGCATTCCTTGTAAATCTTGGCAGTATGATTTGATCTTTTGTAGGCTTTAAAGGCAGAAGACAGTGTCCCATGTCTCTATTTGTGCAAATAAATAGCTTAATATTTTCTTTCTGGTCATTCTGTGTTTTAAATATTTTTAATTATTCCCTTCTATTGAGGATAATATGTTTGAATAAAATGTCAGCTACAGATTACAGAAGAGAGTGTAAGAAAAGGTGTAGAATGGATGGAAAATATCCTACAAATGCCACAAGAAATTGTTCAAACTCACAAAAGAAAACAGGAGTCAGATGTAGACCGCAGGACTTCTTAGAGATGCCAGTACATTTACTTGATAAGCTAGGTAAGTGTTGCTAAAACATTAGACATATTTTTACACGGCATTCGCATAATGATGGAGAAACAGATGCCAGAAACAGTCTCAAGGGAGAAAAAAGAAACATCGAACCAGGAAACGAGGCTTAGGTTGGAGCAGATAATTAGAAAATCTCAGGAGTGACAAAATCCCAGTGTGAAAACAGCTTCCTCCCAGATTCCTAAGGATGTAGCCAGACAGATGAATTCTGGTTACAAAGAACCAGAGATCACAACTATCTTCCGTGTTTCCTCTTTATTCGCACCCATTTACTCAATAGTCACCTTCATAATTGTAGTATCTTTACCCTCAGACTCTTGCATGAAGCTTTGTCTATCACATGGGATTTACTTCAATTCCAGTATGTGATGGTCAGTCACTATTGTAGCTGCACAAGTGCAAACCCCAGTTGTAGACAAAAAGCCACAATTAGAACCGTACTTGAAACCAAATCACTGCTGAAAATTTGCTATTTTGGCATCAAGGAACCTGAAACTGTTTGCAAGTAATATACAGAAAAGTCACCTGTGAGCACTCCCTACTGGTGCCGATATGGTGGCTCTAACGTTGCTTTGTGGCATCAGGTTGCATCAGGGAAGAGAGAGGGTGGGGGGCAGAAGCAGGCAAGTTAAGGTGCAGTCCTGCACTGGTCCATTAGTTGTGCAATTTAAAACTACCTGTCAGCAACTTTATTTGTGGCAAGGCTGAGGCTGGTCCTGATAATCAGCACGCTGAATCTGACTCCCTCATTCCTTTCCCCACTAGGGTGACCAGACAGCAAGTGTGAAAAATCGGAACGGGGGTGGGGGATAATAGGAGCCTATCTAAGAAAAGGATGCACAAATCAGGACTGTCCTTATAAAATTGGGACACCTGGTCACCCTATTCCCCACCCATCCCATTTTACGAAT
Organism: Sternotherus odoratus; assembly: GCA_032164245.1. Lineage (NCBI taxonomy): Eukaryota > Metazoa > Chordata > Testudines > Kinosternidae > Sternotherus > Sternotherus odoratus. The sequence continues at coordinate 70,270,974 of JAVMKO010000002.1, forward strand.
TCTGGCCCCTACCCTCAGATATATTTGCACAACTCCAGCTGAAGATAATGGGAGTTGCACAAGTGTATCTGATGGCAGAACTGGGCACACTGCACAAAATTCTGTATACTGCTTTGTTGGCAGGACATCAGAGATGGACAAGTGACAGGAGGAGGAAACCAGATGATGCAGGAACTTAAACTTCTTAGTTAGTCAAAAAGATTAAAGGAATTGGGTCTGTGAACTTTCAAAAAGAAAAGATTCAAAGGAATCTAAATGATGTATACAAAAATAAGAAGGAACAAGACAGATACTAACAGCAGCTATGAGTTCATGCCAAATACAAGAATAAGGGCATAGATTTAATCTATGGAATGACCAGACACAAAAGGAATTCAGTTGGAATTTTTTCTGCCTGGAGAGTAGTCGATAGAGTATGTAGAAAAAAACATTAGGCACTAAGAGCATAAGTACTGTAGTTTGAACAAAGCGTGTTCTGTAAGTGTTGGATAAAAACAAATTATTGTGGATTTTATCTATAAACATTAAGGGGGGCATAATAGACTTAATTATAAGGGATTTCTAGTTTCCTTGTATCCTAAAATGTCTCATTTGCTATTTAGCAGCTCAATAGGCTGTATGAGATACAAATACTACTTTGATGAAGGAATTTCAAACCTTCACCCTAAGAGATTAAACTTGTCACTCAGAGCCTAGTACTGCAACCCTTACTCAGCAGTCCTACGTTTCTTTGGATGACTTAGTTGTGAGTGCTCAGAGTTTAAAGTTAATAAATTGTTACTTAGACAAGAGAATTCTGTAACATAGCCCTCATTTACAAGCAATTCTCCAGAAGTGATGTGCAACATAAGGCTGAGCAGGGCTTATATTTTCCCCTGCGAGTTCATTTACCTCACAAAATACTTGGATGATAAAAATGATATTCCCACCTTTCTTAATATGACCATCATTTCTGATTTAATTCCCTATTCACAGCTCTGAATAGAGGAAACGATACAAGTGATCCTATTCTGTAGCTAGGTCAACATTTCTGATACTTCTCTGAAGACTAAAATCTGCCCTGACTTACACCCTTTGCAACATGCCTGCCGTGTGTGAAATGGAACTAAACAGTTATGCTCTTCAATAATTAAGAAACAGATGTCAAGGTAATGTACATCAGAGGTATTTACAATGAGATCTTTAAATTAAAAGAGACCATCACTTTTCTTTATTTGAATAAAGAAAATGGAAAAACTAAGAAAGTTTAATGTTTCGGCCACTTTGACTTCCTTAGGAAACTCTGCTGAGTAAGATGTTGAAATGTTAAACTTTGTTTCTCTTTCGATGGGGCCGCTTAATTACCTACATTAAAATCAAATGTCAGCTGGGAAAGAAATACCATTGAAAGCCGTTTTTAAAAGTCACTTTGATTCTTTTTAGATATGGAGGAAATTCGATGTCTCTTTCTACATATTATGACTACCATGGGGGGGGAACTATATTATTTATTATATATTTATTATATACATTACAATAGGAAAAGGAGAGTTACCTGTTGCTGTGGCTATAAATAAAACTTAAAACTAACAGCTTGACAAACTACTATAAGATGGCTTCTGTGGCTAGTGCGATACTAACACATCTCACAGGCTTCTCCCTAACAGACTGAACTTTTCCTGAAAAAGGAAACAAAGTTGCCCAGAAATAACATGTTTTAATTTGTGATGCAAACCAAAGAACTAAATGTCAGAAGTAGATCTGTATTTCCAACCTTAATGATGAGGCCATTTCTGGGGGGTGGGCGGGGGAGGGGTGTCAAATTAGCCTAAAATGTAAATCTTGCAAGTCAAATTCCACCTTGAGATCTGAAGGTGGGACTTCCTTTGTTGCCTTCAAGTGGGAATGTGAGATCCTCCCAAAGATAGAATTTGGCTCTCTGTGGCACAGAATTAATCATTTATGATTTAAAAGGATGCTTGGGTCTAATAACTCTTCCCCCATATGGAAAGTTGTGGTTTTTCTGCTAACCAGTGAGTCAGTCTTCTATAAACCATGATCTCTCTTTTATTGAGGGGTGGAGGTGGAGGAATGCAATGGCTCTACATGATTTCCACAGACCTCTCCCAATTGTGGATTCCCTAGGCAACAGGAGATAGTACTGTTTTCTTACGTTATCAAAACATAGGCTAGAGTTTGGAAGGCAAGACTTTCCTCCCCTCAGATACTTGCCTCTACACTGACAGAGAATTGCTCTCTCTGGGGCGAGAAGGCGATCTGTTACAATACACGAGAATACACTGACAGAGAATTGCTCTCTCTGGGGCGAGAAGGCGATCTGTTACAATACACTGTTATGAGCTGGGAGAAATCTTATTAGGAGTTGAGTTAAAGCCTTGTTCAAAATGATGTGAGTGCACTTGTCATGTAAGACAGTCATAAGAGACAGTGACAGGACCATATTTAGCACAAGGTCTAATAGAGTCTGCCCAGAAACTAGCACCATGTGGATTGGGGTGGAGGGAGTTGCACTGGCCATTGTGACCAGGTGGATGTGTGAGCAAACACACAGAAAAGACAAGAACAGAGAGGGAGGCAGAGGCCAAAGCTAAAAAGTCCAGCAGGAGCCTGTGCGCACAGTGTGACCCTGGAAAAAGCTAGAGAGAATTTCTGGGTCCGAGGGTGAAGGAGGATTTGGGCTGAAAGTTAAGAAGCTGTTCCTTTTGTTCTTGGTTCCTCTTGTGTTCAGAGAACCAGGACTTCATGCCTTCCTTGTAAATAAGCAAGATTATATAAAAGAAAATACCAGATTTCATCAATTTCTACTCTCAGCTGGAACATCCACAGGACCCAAAATGTGATCAGCTGTTTGGGTCAAAAATGGTCAATAATACTTCTGAAGTTTCTTATTTGTGTTTTCATTGTAATTGTTTTGAATAAGCATCTCAGAGGCACTAAGAACTCTGGAGTGAGCTGGCCCTCTAAACAAAAAAGGCCCCTCTACAAAAAGGGTTATTTTATTTCACTTCAAAACTATCCCTGTTCTACGAGAAGGAATCTGGACTGGGCCGTGGACACACACACTGTTCTTAAAATAATTAATATTTTCTGATGCCGTATCTGCTGCCGGGTACTAGTTTAGAATTTCTTCAGCTATCATGTAGTTACTTTCTGGATTTCATGTGAATCTGTATTTTTCTTCTGGGATCAAAAGCTCCTAAATCTGCTCCTTAGGGGGTCTGTGTACATTCTGAAAACACTTCAAAACACCAGCCTGCACTGGATAATGTCATGTTGAGCTCCATGGAGCATATAGAAGCACATAGTGGTTCAACAAGGGTAAGTACTTTGTTATCACTTTCAGTTTGGTACAGAGTTGGCCCTACTTCCGGCTGTACTGAGACTCCGTGGGGCCACAGACAGGGTGTGCATAAATCAAGAGATGCGGGAAAAGTTGCAGCCAGAATGTTAGGAAAAGATTCTGGAGGAGCCAGAGTCAAGATAAATGTGCACCAGAGTCTCCCTCACACCACCAAAAAGGCAATTTATGGGGATGGGGTGAACCACACCAAGTGCACACCTGTCCTCATGGCTCCATGAAAGAGCCGCCAGACGAGACCCCCGGTGGGCCGTGAAACCAAGGTGTAATACAGGCTGGCCCACAGGGGTTCCTCACCCTCACTGGTTGACAGAATTCAAGTATAGCTGATCTCTTTATGTTGGAGCTCTGATAACAGAAATGTATCTCTGAATTGTGACCTTTTCTACTAGTCCCTCTGCAGGTAATTACAAGAACTATGCACACATTGTAACTAAAAATAAGGCTTGGCTCTTTATTGGGGCCATACCACTCTGAGGGATTAGAGTTGCAGCAGGATTTGTCTCTCAAAGAAAGCTAAGTACAAATGCTATATGGATATCAGAGTTATGAACAGTGACTTTATTCTTCACTAAACTTTATTGTGTCATGCTTTATTAGATTAAGGAATTCATGTTATTAATAAAAGAAATGGTGAACAGTGAAAACTACAAGTGAATGTGGTGATTAAGGTATGTACAGCTGTGATTTTAAAACCTCCACAAGTTTTATTTTGTTCCTTCCAAAGATTGACTGAAAGCCAGAGCATGTATTTCCATTATTATCTGGACTTCATCAGATTACATCTATGCCCCTTATATGAAATGGAAACACACTTATATTACCTCCAAAAGAACTATGGCTTTGCTTCAATTTAATTATTGTGGAACAAAAAGACAATTTTCCTGTACAAAGCAGAACATGGAAGCTTTTTGAAAATGTCTCCATCTGGTGGTGGTCAATTGTTTCTACTGGACGGTAATTCCAACGTTACCTTCGAAGCAAGCCAAATGGCTCTGTATCAGAAGTGATCCGTCATGTTCTGCTTTGTTCAGCCAGCCAGAATAAAGTAGTAACACGTACAGATACATCTTTAACATAAGAAATACAAAAAACTGCAGACACCATATTTGCATTTTGGAAATGTTCATCTGATTTAATCTTTTTCTGTATGGAAAGATACAGTACTTGCCCCAAATATTTCAGCTAAAGACTAATGGAATAATGATGCTGCCTTCACTATTATTAGAAGTAGTTCAGGCTGATTAGTCAAGCTTAACCTACTTGTTTTGACAAGATCTTCAAGTTTATTTCCGTTTAAACAAAAGTGTAAAGCTCGCCACTGATGTTTATGTGTTTGAAAACACATTTTCCTTTAGTTGCAGTGAAAAGAAATGACTGGTTCAAAGGTTCCAAGCAAGCACTTTAAGAATAATGTTCAGGATAAGTGACATTTATCTAGTTTCCCCAAAATCAACAAATATATCCAGTCAATGACAATGCAATGTCAGGAAGAGAGTCAAGATCAGACATATTGGTTTGTGCATTTCTTGGTAAAAGATTAGATACTGTTATCTAATAAAGAATGGGATAAAGACAGCATGACGAAAGGAAAGGGTACAGGAAAGAAAGTGATAGGAAAGTACAAGCTGGAATGCTGTATAATAAACATTTCTTAAACTTTGCTTGACCTTGAAGAATTTGAAAGGAAATCTAAATTCTGAATCAGAGAGGTAACTGTGTTAGTCTGGAATTCTGAATGTTATTCTGGGCCTCACAAATGCAGACTGAGGCTTCAGTGATTTTCAAATCTTTGTATCAAACAAAGCGAAGTTACTGTCAAGACATTTTCTTTGCCTTCTATCTTCCTGGACCTTGGACAGATTTCCTGAGACACCCTCTCTCCACAACTCATGTTCCTTTAGGCAGTACTAGTTAATGAGACAATTAAATCCAGGGAGGCATCTTACTTATGCAAGTTAAGACAGGAGGTCTTTTATTTGATAATGCAGAACAGTGGCTAGCAGGGGGCTAGATCACCCTGGAGTTATGTCCTGACACTACAGAGGTGGATGAGGCACTGAGTTCCTGTGCTGTTTTCTACAGATGTTTTCTATTTCCAGATGTCTCCCCTTTTAATTAGAGGACATTTTCCTGTGGATGTCACCACCTGAAAAATCATGGCACATCTCTCTGTGTGCTTTTGTTTCCTCATCTGCAAATGGGGACAATAGTACTTACTGACCTCCACAGAGACATAACTCCAGGGTGATTTAACCAACTGCTAGCCACTGTCAATCTAAAGGCCTCCTGTCCAGACTTGAATAAGCAAGGTGCCTTCCTGGATTTAATTGTCTCATTAACTAGCACTACCTAAAGGAGCAAGAGTTGTGGAGCAAAGTGGGGGGAAATATGGGGGCTCAGCACCTTTTTGAAAATCAGGCCATAGTGATTTGCCCCAGATCTCACTGGAAGGATGGGGCTTAGATATGTACAGGACACAGAGCTCCCTTCTCATTGTCAGTGCCTGAAGCATCCTTTCTGGGTGCCTTGTTTTTCCGGGATGATTTATAATGGGCTGTGGCAGTAAAGCAGCCTCATGTAGTCCACATGTGGAAGTTATTAGCATCTGACTAATTCTGTTTCCGTAGTCACAGATTCATAGTTGTCCATCTCTCTGCCAATACTGGATTATTCCCTACAAAACATTTTCCAGGGTTTTGTTGAGTCTAATTTTAAGTGTCCCAAGGAATAGGAATTCCAACAATTCCCTGGGAAGATTATTCCACAGCTTAATAAATCTCTGTGTCAGGATGTTTTCTCTGATCTGCTAATTGTTCTCTTTAATCCCTTTGGTTCTTGTAAGACTTTATAGAATTCCTCTTTCTCTTTACCCTACACCTTGTTAACACATTCCCTCATAGACAAGCTGTACATATTTACTTCTTTTTAACTTTTCTTTGCAAGTCTGAACTTCTAGTCCTGTCATTTTTTTTTTTTCACTGTATGGTCCACAGTTTGTCTGTTTTCCCAGTAAAGCGAGAAATACAATTATATTTTTAAATGAGCGGGAAGCAAGGACAGTGGAACAGAATTAAAGGTGGGGTTCTGGGGGTACTCCCTTTTAACTGATTGAAATAACCAAGGCAATTTTCTGCATTTTGGAAGATGTTAAGACATAGTTTAGTACTAAAGTCGCCTTCTGCTCTAGAATTCTCTCCCCAGATAACTTGCCAGTAGTAACTTACATTTTATTAAAAGCCAAACATGCATCATGTCTAATAGTCTCCAAACACACTCGCTTATTTACCATCAGAACCACATGAAAACTGATTTTAAAGCTTGCATATTAAGGGTTTTTTAAGGTCAATATAACCACTGGAGGGGAAAACCCTGAAAGCCAACCAAACAAAAACAAACCTCTCTCTCTTTCACCAAGTGAAGTCGATTATGCTCTTCTAAAATCATCCTATGTCTCTTATAGAATCATGCCCCTAATATCTGATAAACTTCAATCATTATATGTTCATATGTACATGTTCACTGTTTACTGTCTGACACAGTTCAGCTTATAAGGTAGATCAAAGTGCCACTGATGTAGCTTTCTCTAGTGGCTAGAGCAGGAGACTGAGGCAGGACCCCTGGGTTCTATATTCTCTACACTGTGTGATCAACTCCCCTCACAACATTAGGGAAGTCATTTAGGTAAGTTGTGCCCATCATTAGTTTGCATCAGTATCAAGGGTAATCAGAGGAGAGCCAAGGAGACCTGGATACTAGGGAAGTCAATTGGAGACGTGGATGCTCAATACTTCTGAACATCAGGCCTGTCATTTATGTCTAGGTATGGATTCAGGTGCCCAACTTTAAACTGAACAAGGTTGGCCCCCCATTCTTTGTATATGTGTTTAAAAATACTTAGTTATGGTTGTAGGTTTCCTGGCTGGCAAATGAAGAGAAGATTTTGTCTCTCTACGCCTTTACGTCTTATAAAGTCATAACAATTTATGTACAGTACTCACTATGCGAGGAGCAGGAGACAAATAGGCTTTGTGCTCAAAAAGACACAAAACAATTGTATGTAAACATCACTGCCTCAGATTATACATAAAGATCATCATGTCAACAAAAAGCAAGTAGACTGAACTGGTGTAGAAGAGCTACTGTAATTTACTGTTATAGTCCTCATTCCTCAACAGTTTTCTGCATCTAACCATCCTCCATATATTTATTTAAACAGGACATGGCAGAAATGCTATGTAAACACCTACCTAATCATAAGGGCTTACATTTATAAAGTGCTTCTCTTCCAGAATACTCTGACAGCACTTTAAAAAGTGGATATGATAAGCCTGTTACCCACATGGACTGGGGACCTGAAACTAGTGCAGATACATTCAAGCAGTTCTGAGTACCAGAAAAGTATTTGATGTTATAGTGGATAATAGGTTCCTAGATAATCTAGATCAGATAAGTGAAGTTTCACAGTGCTGCTGTCATCTGCTGGCATGCAGGCACCTGAGGATGAAGTGTGGTGACAACTATTTAACAGAATGCTACAACACTATGTAGGAAATAAAGAAAACTGTCCCCAAATGAAACTATAATGAGAATTATTTTTAGGTGGAGACAACTAAAGTGGGATATGGCTTAGTCATTTTACAATCATGTGTTTAACATTTGATCTCTTTTGTACAGATTCAATACCAATGCATAAAGAAGATATATTTTGCAAACTGTATTGATATTTAAACCTGGATCAGCGCTGCATTATTAAAGACAGGTGTTTCTACAACTGTGATACACTATTAATTGCTTTCAAACTCATTTATATGCAGGGTCTAATACTGACAGTGGGCTGTCATAAGGAAGCATGTAGCACAGCAGCTTATTATATTGCTGAAAAATTGTAACACTTTGGACGGGATCCTCACATTTCTACTAGCTAAGGCTCTGGCTCTCTATGTGGTTCTTTCTTCCTCTTTCCTCATTTAAAAATCTTGCTGACATGTATGTAAGCCTGTCACAGAGTCATGCTGATCTGACTTTTGTTCTGGGTAATGAACAAGTAATATGCTGACGTAGGAAGGAAGACAACTACCCTACTTCCATCTAGGCAGTATGGCACGTTTAAAAGTACAGTTTCTGAATTTTGGGAGGGTTTAGCCATTGATAATCTTTGTTTAGTCCTGAAGAAGTTAACTAGCCGAGGGGGGAAGTGTGAGTGTAACGGATGCATTTTAACAATATTACAATGTTATTGCATCACCAAAAGTACTACCATGAAAGTATGGGCATGGTTAGACTGGCACTTTATAGCGCTAAAAGCCTCCAGTAGCGCTATAACTCTCTAACCTTACACACTTGCAAGTCACATTTTGCGCAATAAGTCTCCGCTTAAAGCGCAACTGTAAAACCACCTTTCCGAACGTGATAAGGCTTTTTGCGCTAGCGCTATAGCGCAAGGGTGCGAATGTGAACACCCATTGCGCGTTAATGAGCTTCCAGCCTCCTCCAGCCTGGCCCAGAATTCCCATTAGAGCCTCTCTGGCCATCATTTAAAACTTTCCTTTCGCATCCTCAGGTGACCACACGTCAGACCATCCCCTTAAATTCCCAGGGAAATTTGAAAATCCTTTTCCTGTGTAAGCAGTGTCGGGATGGGTGACATCCGGTGGTGAGTTGCAGGAATTGCAGTGACTTTTGGAAAATAACACCTTATTTGCTTAGACACACCCACCGCACCTAGCCTGCACTCTAACAGCCCAGATGGTCACTTTGGCTACTGTGGGACCCCCAGTTTCTGTAGTATTGGGGCAAGAATGATAAGGTGTTGATTGACCTGTTTATGTGAATGAGGGGTTGGGACATGTATTTGGCCTTTGGCATGCTGGAGGGACTTGCCATCAGCTGGGTAGCGCTCACTAGGCAAGGGACAGGGGTTCCAAAACCCACTGAATTGAGAGAGGCTATGGACAGGCTTCTATACCTTGTGGTGAGGGCCTTGTCTGAGGGCCTCATAGGCCTATTGCACCTGGCCTCTCTCCCCTGTGGAATGTTAGAGCTGACTTTTGCTTCTATTAGGAGTCTAACTTCAGCCCACTGAGCTGAAGTTGCTTTGGGTCTGGTGGTGCCTCTGCACTAAGGCCCCCCACTATGAGCTGAAATCATTCAAGAGCTGAAATCACTGAGCTTTATCTTAAGTGGGGGGCCCTAAGCAAAGCAGTTCCTGTGCCGGCTAGTGGACGAGTTCCTGAGACAGCTGGCAGAGCAGTTCCTGTGTCGGCTAGCGGAGCAGTTCCTGAGACAGCTGGCAGAGCAGAGTCGAGCCGCTGACAGAGCAGTTCCTGTGTCGGCTAGCAGGGCGACTAGCGGAGCGACCAGCACGACTGGAGAGGCGGGGCAGTTGGCCTCTGACCAACGGCCCATGGTGAGGACTGCAGCACGACTGGAGAGGCGGGGCAGTCGGCCTCTGACCACGTAAGGTGCCCCATAACCTGCTTCCTCCCACCCCGGTGGGGAGGTACAACTCTGCTGTGAACTTTTGAACTCTGCTGGGGCTGTTGGACTTTTGGGACTTTGGGGGACTTTGGGGCTTGTGGGACTCAAGAACCCAAGGGAAAGGACACTGCCCATTTGCGTGTGTGTGTGGGGGGGATTCTGGTTCATGGTTTGGTTTCTGACTTTTGTTTGTGGTATTTACCCAATAATATGCCACAGTGTTTCTCTCTGTCATTAAAAGGGTTTTGGTACACTCAGACTCTGTGCTTGTGAGAGGGGAAGTATTGCCTCTTAGAGGCGCCCAGAAGGCTGGTATATTGTTGTCCCAGGTCACTGGGTGGGGGCTCGAGCCGGTTTTGTATTGTGTCCTTAGAATGGAACCCCTGGATACTGAACCCGGCCCTTGTTGCTGCCAACTCTGATGAGATGAATTCTTTTTAATTAATTCTTTTTAATAAATGGGTTTCTGTATTCGGTGCACATGTGTGTAATAGGTACATAAAAGCAACCACCTTATCCGATTAACAGACTGCTACCCCGCAACCTCCCTCCCTCCCTCTGCAATTCCCATTAGAACTCGCTTTCAGCCAGAAAATGCTCCCTCAAGGCTTCCCTGATCCTTGTACCCTCGCGCTGGGCCCCTCTAATAGCCCTGCTCTCTGGCTGAGCATATGTGGCCTCCAGTTGTTGAACCTCCAAGGTCCATGCCATAGTGAAGGCTTCGCCCTTCCGCTCACAGAGATTATGTAGGGCACAGCACGCGGAAATAACCACGGATATACTTCCCTCTGCCAAATCTATCTTGCCATAAAGGCATCTCCAGCAGGCTTTAAGACGCCCAAAGGCTCTTTCCACAGTCATTCGACAGCGGCTCAGCCTGTAGTTGAATCTTTCCTGGCTGCTGTCCAGGCTCCCCATGTAGGGTTTCATGAGCCAGGGCATTAGAGGGTAAGCGGGGTCGCCAAGAATAACAATGGGCATTTCCACTTCCCCCACGGGGATTCTGTGGTCTGGGAAAAAAGTGCCTTCCTGCAGCTTCCTGAACAGGCTGCTGTTGCAGAAGATGCGTGCGTCATGCACCTTTCCCGACCAGCCTGCATTAATGTCAGTGAACCGCCCACGGTGATCCACAAGTGCCCGAAGAACCATGGAGAAGTACCCCTTTCGGTTAATGTACTGGTCAGCTAGGTGTTCGGGGGCCAGAATAGGTATATGGGTCTGTAAGCGGGCCTCTGACCGCCCTCTTCAAAACACAGGCAGGAGACTGCTTTTGGCTTCACCAGTGTCTTTATTTGCGTTCACACACAGTACAAAAACCCCACCACCTATGTACAGCTTTCTATACAAGTACAGCTTAGGCTCAGCCCTCAGTCTGGCTGGCCTCAGGATTAGCTAGCTCCTGCAGGCTTTCAGCCTCAGCTAGCTTCCTCCCCTTCAGCTTACTCCCCTGCACCTTCTCTATCTCCTTCTCCTTCTCCTTCTCCTTCTCCTTCCTCTGGCTTCCTCCCTGGCAGGCTTTATATCCCCTGGAGGCAGCCAGGTGGAGCACATTAAGCCCTCTGCAGCCCAGGGCTACAGCCAGGTGGCTAATTAGCCTTTCCTAGCAGGCCGGGCTTGCAGAGGCTTCTGCCTGTTGCTGGGTAAGGAGGGAGCAGGGGCTGACTCAGCAGGCACTGGTCAGCTGCCTGCTATAGGGTCCCATCGATCGCCCCTCCACAGTTAGGGAACCCCATCTGCTCGAAGTCAGCAACGATGTCACGCACGTCACCAAGGGTCACGATTTTTCGTAGCAGAAGGCATTTAATGGCCTTGCACACTTCCATCAGCACGACTCCAACGGTCGACTTCCCCACCCCAAAGTGGTTGCCAACAGATCGGTAGTTCTCCGGGGTGGCCAGCTTCCAGAGTGCTATAGCCACCCGCTTCTCCACCGGGATGGCAGCTCTCAGTCTGGTGTCCTGGCGCTGCAGGACGGGGGCGAGTTCAGCACACAGTCCCATGAAAGTGGCTTTTCTCATGTGAAAATTTTGCAGCCACTGCTCATCGTCCCACACTTGCAAGACGATGCGATCCCACCAGTCAGTGCTCGTTTCCTGTGCCCAGAAGCGGCGTTCCATGGTCGTGAGCATGTCCGTTAAAGCAATGAGCAGCTTAGTGTCCAATTTGTTCCTCGGCTCTATCTCAAGTTCCTCTCCAGACTCATCACTACTGTCAGGTTCCCTTTCAAGAAAAAACTCTGCCACGCAGAGAGTTGTGCTGGCAACACTCGCCAGCATGCTCTGCAGCAGTTCGCGATCCATTACAGCACAGGGAAAATGGGCCATGGAGCGTTGAGAAATGCTGAAACCGTTGAGAAAGGGCGCCAGAGGTGGCCGGAAACTAAAAGGATTGCTGGGATGTAAAAGAAAGCATCACTGGGAGTTGTAACCGGATGCAGAATGGCCGCAAAAAACACCCCCTTCCCCACAAGGCACTGTGCCAGATTGAGAAGAGGTGCTCTGAGGGATACCTGCCCTATTGCGGTACTCTCACTGATGCCAGAAGCGCCACAAATGTGTCTATTCTTTAGCGCTGCTAGGTCTTGATTTGCACACGCTGTAGCGCAATATCTATTGCGCTAAATTGGGAAGCGCTATACACAAACGTGCTATAATCTCTAGTGTAACCTTACCCTAAGAGAGAATGTGGCCTGGTCTACTCTGCAAAGTCAGGTAAACATGAGCAGCCTTGCACTGACCTACTTGTGCATGTGTCGACACTTAAATTTGTTTCCCATTGATCTGTCCCACAATGCCTGACGCTGACTGCTCTGGTCACAATTGTGAACTCCACTGCCCCGGGGTCACAGATGTCATGTAAAGCTGACCCCCCCACTTTACAGCCCTGTGAATTTTTGAAATGCCTTTTCCTGATTGCCCAGCTTGGTGAGCACACCTAGCAGCTCTCCATTGTTCTGTACAGCTGCCCAGCTGACCACCAACATTTTTGTCAGTGAAACATCCCCAGTGATCCTCCAGAACTTGCACAGCCATAGAAAAGTAGTCCTTTCAGATGATGTAGTCTGTGGCACGGTAGTCTAGTGCCAAAATAAGAATACACGTGCCATCTATCACTCCACCATGGTTTGGGAATATCATTGCTGAAAATCCATCCACTATTTCCTGTCCATTGTCAAGAGTGACAGTTCAGTGTAGCAGGAGACAACTAATGGCACTGCACACTTGCATGACAATGGCCCTAACTGTGGATTTTCAAACTTCAGAATGATTTACCATTGACCAGTAGCAATCCAAGGGGGCAACTTTTCACAGCGCGATCACCACTTGCTTCTCCACTCACAGTGCAGCTCTCATTCTGGTGTCCCTGCACTGGAGGGCTGGGGCGAGCTCAGCAGGCAGATCCAGGAACGTGACCTTGCACATCCGAAAGTTCTTGCACATCCGTCGCTCATCATCCCAAACCTGAAGTTTGATCCCACTCATCAGCGCTTCTTTCTCAATCCCACAAGCAGCACCCCACTGTTTGCAGCTGCTCCATGAACACCACCAACAATCTTGAATTAGTTCTTGCTATATTCCACAGCAGTCTGACCTCCAGGAAGTTGTCATGTTCCCCATGGCTCTTCTTGCGGCTCTGCAAATACTAGAAGATAGTGAATCCAGTGAGATAGTGATGCTAGTGAAGAACTGTGCAGGCTCCATACTTTTGTCAGAGATGGCAGACAGTAACAAGTCCCGCACAGGTTTGTGGGATTTTTGAAATAGGCATAAAATTATAAGATAGAGATGGCATTGTGAGGTGGAGGATGGGATTTGATCCCACAATCCCAGTCACCCCTGCATGACTCATTTCTGCCTCACCATGCACTGCCAAAACATCCCAAAAGACAATGCGCTGGATGGTGGTGAGTTGCAAACTGGGATGCCTACTCCTGGTAGACTACCTTGTGCATTGAAACAAGGATTCCCGGTGAGTACGTGCAGTGCTGGTGCAAAGGGCCAGGTAGGCATGTGCACAAGCAATGAACTAACTGTACCGGCTTCATCACGATGTAACTTGTGAGCAGAAGTTAGTAGTATAGACATGCCCTAAGGGAAAAAGCAACAGATTATTTCAGTATTCATTATAGAAAGATAAAGTAGATTAGAGGCAAAATGGAAAAAGTAACATTTCATCAATATAAGACACATCCTTCTCACCTCTAACTAATTTTAGTTGTCCCCCATTAACTTTAATGGGACTATAAAGGTGAAAGGACATGTTCCATGAATATGTTTATCTACTCAAGTGTTTGCAGATTTAAATGTCATAAAGACGCTATTACTAGTCTTATGTGAGTAGCTCTGTTTGTTGTCATAAATACACGGGTCTATTTACTTCAAACTCACCAACATTGTCGGCATATTCTCACTGATTCTGATAGAAGTTTGATATAACCTACTGTCTAATCCAGAGGTAACAAAGAGTCCTGTGGAAGCATAAGATTTCGTGGGCTAATACCCACTTCATCGGATGCAAGCAGTGGAAGTCTAATCCAATGCTCTTTACCATCAATGGGAATCTCTGTTAACTTCACTGGTCTTTATAACAGGCTCATGGAGAAAGTCTTTTTTCCTATCTCCCTGCTTTTGTACTACATTCAGCACAGTTAACAGCCATATTTGTTCATTTTTAAAGCCCTGATCCAGCAAAGCATTTAAGACCGTTGATTTCAATGGAATTACCCTCCTGTTTGTTGTTAAGCACTTTGCTTAAATAGGGTCTATTGGTTTTAATGTTTTCATTACTTGTTTTCCTTTTTGAGGATACTTGGTCTCTACAAAGTGTTAGAAGCACACCATTCAAATTAAACGGTCCAGCATGGGATCATGTGGTTTGCAATGCATGATTTTCATGACGAGAGTGTTCAAAGCAAAAGGAATTCTGACTGATGGATACCACTGGTTTTCTAGATGTTACTTGCTTTGAGGAAGTACTGCTTTTTGTTATTGTTAAATCCATTTTCTGCCCAGTTATTTGTTCAGCGGTGCCCCAAACAATAAAGATTTCCTCTAACAATAGCCCTCCTGCACTATGTCTGGTTTCCTAAATTTAGACATGGAGAAATGTGTATGTGTATAACACTGGTCTTTAGTTGGTCTAGATCAATATTGCTTCACTGAAATCAATAACTTATGCTAGTGTAAACCAACTAAGGATCTGGCTCATTGTCTATCACAGTGTTTCTCAAATGTGTCCACTGTGGCTGCATGCAGCCACCAGGGGTTTTTCCTGCAGCCATTGCAGCCTCCTGGGCCGTGATGCTACCCCAAAATTTGGACCCAGGACATTCCAATACTGGCTTGCCTATAATCATAAATTGATGATCAATTTATTCTGCTCAAATGGGTAATAAAATGGTGGTGCACCCTTGAGGAGTCAGGGTTTTACCAGGGTTTGTCTCCCACTCAGGGGACTCCCAGAGCTGGCTAATCCTTCTACCTATGGAAGGACATGGATATAGCTTCCACTCAAAGGACTGACATTCAAGCACTAATTTTTTGAAAGGAAGTAAGCAGTTACAATGCATTCAATAAATCAGGAGGCAATACATTATAATACACAAGATAGTAAAACACTATGAATTCTTATTTAGAGATTATACATTAAAGCTGCACAATAAAATAAAGACACAAACTACACAGAACACATAGCATACACAAATCATATAACAGTTACAATGTGATATTTAAGGCCAAGGTGAAATTGCCAAACACTGAAGCCAGTTGAAAGCAGTAATCATCATCAATGCCTGTGAGGAAGCCATGCCAAGGTGAGGGCAGAAGCCCAACATAAAACCAGAGAATTCAAAAACAAATGGTGGACTGAGAAATCACAAGAATTCCAACTTCTCGTGGACATCCACAATACATGTGGTTTCTTTAGTGCCACCAAGGATGTTTATGGGCCAATTTGCCATGGTATGAATCCTCTTCACTCTACGGATGGAACCACACTTCTGAAGGACAACAAAGCCATCAATTCTCACTGGAAAGAATATTTTGAAGATCTCCTTAACCATAATTCTATGGTTGCAGATGAAGTCCTTGAGCAAATCCCTCAACGACCATTTACGTATGAGCTCGGAGACACTCCTAATTTGTCTGAGGTACACAATGCCACCAAGCAGAAGAAGAACAACAAGGTAGCAGGTCTACATGGGATCCCCACTGAAATCTTTAATGACAGTGGACCAGAGCTAATTTGGCAGCTTTACCTGCTTATCCTTAAAATCTGGATAAAGGAGGAGATATCCAGTGCAATGAGGGATGCCTTGATTGTCACTCTCTTCAAGAAAGGGTTTAAAGCGGATTGTGGAAATTTATTGGGCTGTCTCCCTCCTAGCCATTGCAGGCAAAGTTCTGGAGTGGATCCATGTAACTCACCTTCTGCCCTGTCAGAAGAAATTTTACCAGAGTCACAAAGTGGTTTCCGACCATGTTGTGGAACTGTGGATATGATTTTCACAAGAAAAATGTCGGGAGCAAAACCAACCACTGTACATGGCTTTTATTGATTTAACTAAAGCCTTTAATTCAGTGAATCGCCATGCCCTCTGGATTGTACTCTCTAAGACTGATGTATTTATCAGGACATTACAAGTTTGTATATGGAAAAGACGGTGCAATTTAACATTACCATCCTGTCAGCAGTGATCAAATGGTCACAGAATGAGGTGGGGTGGATCTCACTCAGAAGCAGGCATCCAGCTTTTTTTACAAACACCCCACACAGTCTTTTAAAATAGACAGAAAATCAGAAAAACTTACACTCTCTCTGAACCATCTAGGGTCCTTCTGCCCAGTCCACATAAACTACTGTTGCTGTCTCAGATCTGCTGCTGCTGTTTCTTCAACTTCTGTTGTTTTCTTCTCAAATCTTCTGCTTCTTCCTCCTCCTCAGCTCACACCCAAACACCAGTATGCTGGTTGTCAGCCTTATATTCAGTCCCTAGCCTTCTCTGATTGGTTGCTTTTCCAAGCTCAGAAATCAGCATAGATCCTCCGTGCCTAATTATACCAGCTCTGCCAATCAATTTGAATTTATTAGCATAGACCCTAATCTTGTCTTGATCCTCCTTCTAGCTATTAGCATAAATCCTCCTCCTAGCTCCACCCTTCAGGCATTTTGGAAAGAAAGCTGAGTCATGCCTGTTGAACTCTACTTCATCCCTCTCTCTTATCTACTATTAGTCAATTTAGTCTGTGTCCTTCATTTTGATGTTTTCAAATAGAGAATCATTGCAGTGGCCATTTTGAATTTTTCACTATAAATTATCATTAATTATTACTTATCTAAAGCCATAATCCTAAAATTAACCAGTGTTTTATGCAGACTAAAGTATTATGAAACTCTCAACACCATTGTTATGCAACTTTGGAGAGGTGATTTTCACAATGTTTTAAACCCCTCATTAGTTTCCCCTCCCCCCCTCCTCCCGCCCCACCCGCATATCTCTGGCCTAGGTGCTGCAAGGTTTTTCAGAATAGCAAAATCTCTTGTATCGGTGGAGGAGTGGGGGCTCGGCCATAGGCACCTTATGGGGGAAGGGAGGAAGCTGTACTCCGTAGCAAAGATGGGCTATTGACTGGGGTAAAACTCGAAAATCCTTATGAATATATGTGAATTGTATTATTATTTGTATTACAGCAGCATCCAGAAATCCCAACTGGACTGGGGCCTCATAATACTGCTGTACAAATACATACTAGGCTATATCTACACTAGCACTATTGTCCATAACACTTTTGTTGATTGGGGTATGAGAAAACCACCCCTCTGATCAACAAAAGTTTCAGCGACATAGCTATTGTCACTGGTTGGGGGTGGTTTTGAGCGGCTACACGGGAGACCTGACAGTGGCACAGCTGTGCCACTGTCAGGCCATAGTGCAGACATAACCCAAGTCACATGGGGGAATTTATCTCTGCACTCTGGCCCTTTTGAACAAGCTTACTAGTAGAACACAGCGTTTGCAGGACAATCTAATCTGTATGCAAGTGGCCATATACAGGAGGCACAGAGGTAGCTCTGCTGGCTCTGCATTCCTGCTCCTACCAGAGGTCCCTGCACGGGGAACAGTGGCCAGGGCAACCTCACATGGTGATGATTCTGTATTTGCGCAATGGCTCATAAAGGCTAGGGACACAAGCTAGAGCGGCCCTGAAGAATGCCCTGCACCAGGCAGGACCAGAATATGAGAGATACAACCTTCCTCCTCCCTGCCCCTGCAGTGGCCTTTGTGCCAGTACGGGGTGAATCTAGCTCATAGTTCTTGCCCTGAAGAGTTTGACCTAGTTTAAGATTCAATACTCCAAGTGGGTCCAACAGACAAAGGGGAATAAGGGAATAGAGCAACAATAAACGGACATACAATTACACAGACAAGCCGTGTTCACCGATGGATGGATGTGAATCATTCAGCGGGGTTTTTTTCTTTGTAGTAAGTTATGTGCTGTGGCAGACCCAGGGCAGACAGCTGCCAGGAAGGCCTGCAATTAGAAAGCTTACCACAAGGGAACCGGGTCCAGCTGAGCAGGGCTGCCACAGCCAGAAGCAGGGCCAGCTGAGGCCAATTAAGGAGGCTGTCAGAGCCCTTGAAAAGAGACTCTTCCCCAGAGAGGCTTGTGGGAGTTTGAGGAGTGAGGTTGGAGGCAGAGTGTGTTTGAGGAGTGAGTTTGGAGGCAGTAGGAGATAGAGGAGCGAATTTGGCGAAAGTAGAGGGGTGTGAGGGGCGAGTTGGAAGAAGCAGGGGCAGAGAGGCTGCTGACAAGTAGGAGAAGAGAACTAAGGGTCCCTCCCAGGGGGGACCTAGCCTTCCTAGCTTGCAGGAGCCTGACCCTGAGAGAGGAAGAAAGGGAGCAAGCTGCTAAGGAGCAGCAGGAAAAACCGGGTCTGGTGCAGTCTGGTCAGGGTGCCAGGGCCGCAGCAGCCCCCCCCCAAAGGACTTGAGTCAGGGGAGCAGAGGAGCCACCTTGTCACACGTGGTGTCAGAGGTGGGATAGAGAGTAAATAGACTTGGTGGCCAGACCCTTCTCCCCCCCCAAGATGGAAGAGGTGGTGAAGGCCCTGGTCCAGGCCACTGCGGCCCAGCAGGAAGCTGTCAGGATCCAGCAAGAGACCAACCAGTTGCTGATAACCCAGGCAGCCCAGGACCGAGCCACCTTGCAGGAGGTGGTGCGGCAGATGAAAGCCCTGAGCACCATGGGCCGTGGGGGGCCTGACGACCGGCCACTACGGGCCAGCCATTTCCTGCAGAAGATGACGTCAGGCGACGACACTGAGGCCTACCTGCTTGCCTTCGAGAGAACGGCCCTGCGTGAGGCTTGGCCCCGAGGACAGTGGGCAAGCATCCTGGCCCCTTTTCTCTGCGGGGAGGCCCAGAAGGCCTATTTCGACCTGGCGCCTGAGGCCGCCGCGGACTACCCCCAGCTGAAGGCTGAGATCCTGGCCAGAGCGGGAGTGACGCCAGCCCTGCGGGCCCAGCAGTTTCACGAGTGGAGATACGAGGCCGGCAAGACCCCGAGGACTCAGCTATTCGACCTGATCCACCTTGCCCGGAAGTGGTTACGGCCCGAGACCCACAGCCCGGAGAAGATGATAGAGATCCTGGTACTGGACAGGTATATGCGGGGTTACCACCTGAGCTAAGGGGGTGGGTCCGAAAGAACGATCCCCCCTCCTACGACGAGCTGGTAGCCCTCGTAGAGAGACACCTTGCCTCCCAGGAGTTGTCACGGACTACCACGGAGGGGCTGCGGGCAACCAGAAGGCCGGCCTCCAGACCAAAGCCCCGGATGGCCAAGACCCCAAGCCGCTATAGGGAGGAAGAAGAGGAGGCTGGGGGATGGCCGGAGAGCTTGGACAGACTTGGGGACCGGGGGAACGGGACTCGGGGGGTAGGGCCGAACAGCCCGAAAACTGGGGGGCTGTCCCAAGCCGGGAGGCGCTGTTACGCTTGTGGGGAAATGGGACACCTAGCCGCCCAGTGCCCAAACCGGGCCGAACCCATGGAATGTGGCCTGGGGGGTATGGGGGATCCGTGCGACCTGGTGAACCAAGTGGGGGTTGCGATGGCTCCCCACAGATATACCCGACCCGTTAAAATGAATGGTATTAAGACCACCGCGCTAGTGGACTCAGGGAGCGCGGTCACGCTGGTCTCCGGGACGTTGATCAGCCAGGACCAGCTGTCCCGGGCCAAGCGCTCGGCAGTATCCTGTGTACATGGGGATATTAACTACTACCCCACAGTCTCTGTAAGCCTAGACGTCCTGGGACACCCCACGAAAGTAGTGGTGGGCGTAGTCCCGAGGCTCCCCTACCCGGTCCTCATTGGACGAGACTTCCCTGACTTTGACAGCCTGCTCCCCGGGCGGGGGACAGAAGGAGTTAGTGCCGGGGTCCCGGAGGTGACGCTGAGGGGTCCCGGGGCACCAGCTTTCCGGGAATTTGACCCGGAATTATTCTCTGTAGGCGGGGGGTCCCGGAAGTCTCGGAGGGAGAGGAGGGCAGCCAAGGCGTTAGGGACGAAAATCCTCACCCAATATAGGAGGGCTGCACTAGTGGGAGAACGAGGGAGCCCCCAAGGAAGGAGGACCAGGCGAGAGGGAGGGGAGACCGACGCCGGGCCTAGTGCCCCCCAGGCGGTCCCCGAAGGAGAGGCAGAGGTAGAGACCCCGGAGTTGGGGCCAATTGGCCCGGCTACGGAGAATTTTGGGCAGGATCAGGCCAACGACCCACTCTACCAAAATATCCGTAGCGAAGTGGTGGAGGTAAATGGGGTCCCAGTAGAGGGGAAAAGTAAGGGCCAAGGGCCGTACTATATAATTAAGGGGGACCTGCTGTATAGGGTAGTCCCGATGTCCGATATGTTGGTGGAGCAACTTTTGGTGCCACGGAGACTACAGAGAGGCGTATTGGACCTGGCTCACAGCCACCTCTTCGGGGGCCACCTGGGGGTGGAGAAGACCCTCGATCGGGTCATGAAGAGGTTCTTCTGGCCAGGGGTCCATGCAGCGGTCCGGCGGTACTGTGCCTCCTGCCCGGAGTGTCAATTGCACGCCCCCCGGCCTCACTTGCGGGCCCCTTTAGTGCCCCTCCCCATCATTGAGGTCCCATTCGAGAGGATCGCCATGGACCTGGTGGGCCCGCTGGAGAAATCAGCCCGAGGCCATCGGCATATACTGGTGGTGCTGGACTATGCCACCCGGTATCCCGAGGCTGTGCCCTTACGGAACACACTGTCGAAAACCATAGCTCGGGAGCTGCTACAGATCTTTGCCCGAGTAGGGATACCAAAGGAGATCCTGACTGACCAAGGGACCCCCTTTATGTCCAAATTAATGAAGGACCTTTGTTCCCTACTCCGTGTGCGGACCATAAGGACGTCGGTATACCATCCCCAGACTGACGGCCTGGTCGAACGGTTCAACCGGACGTTGAAGAGCATGCTGCGGAAGGTAGTGAGTCGGGACGGAAAGGATTGGGATACCCTACTCCCCTACCTCCTGTTTGCTGTAAGGGAGGTGCCCCAGGCCTCCACGGGATTTGCCCCGTTCGAGCTGTTGTATGGACGCCACCCTCGGGGCATACTCGACATCGCCAAGGAGGACTGGGAAGAACAGCCAAACCAAGGGAGGAATGTCATTGAGCATGTAGCGCGGATGAGAGAGAGGATAGCCCAGGTCACCCCCATAGTGAGGGAACACCTCGAGAAGGCACAAGAGGCCCAGAGGACATATTACAACCGCCAAGCAAGAAGCCGGAAGTTCCAGGTGGGAGACCGGGTGATGGTGCTGGTACCCACGGCGGAGAGCAAGTTGTTGGCCCAGTGGCAAGGGCCATACGAAGTAGTAGAAGCCGTGGGGGACGTGGACTATAAGGTCCGACAGCCGGGACGCCGGAAGCAGGAGCAGATTTACCACGTCAACCTGTTAAAACCGTGGCAGGAGAGAGACGCTCTGGTGGTTGCGCTGGGGGCGCCGCCCCAGGAAGGCAACCCGCCCAGCCAGGTGGGGATATCCCCGGACCTGACCCCGAACCAGCGAGCGGAGGTGGTCCGCATGATCCGGCATAACCAGGACGTGTTTTCAGAGACACCGGGCCGGACTACTGAAGTGCACCACCACATCCTCACGGAGCCAGGGGTAAAGGTTCACGTCAAGCCCTACCGGGTCCCAGAAGCAAAGAGGAAGGAGATCAGAGCGGAGGTCCAGAAGATGTTACGATTAGGAGTCATTGAAGAATCCCATAGCCAGTGGTCCAGCCCCGTGGTCCTGGTGCCTAAGCCAAACGGCACGGTGAGGTTCTGCAATGACTTCCGGAGGTTGAATGACGTCTCTCGGTTCGACGCGTATCCGCTACCCCGGATAGACGAACTGATTGACCGGTTAGGAGCAGCCCGGTTCATGTCCACCCTAGACCTGACCAAGGGGTACTGGCAGATCCCCCTGGCCAAGGCAGACAAGGAAAAGACGGCCTTTGCCACCCCGGAGGGGTTGTACCAGTATACGGTCCTCCCCTTTGGGTTGCATGGGGCCCCTGCCACCTTCCAGAGGCTCATGGACAAATTGTTGCGGCCTCATAGGCAATACGCGGCCGCCTATCTGGATGACGTGATCATATATAGCCCAGACTGGGGGACGCACTTGCGGAAGGTAGAGGCCGTCTTAGACACCCTGAGGAAGGCGGGGCTGACCGCAAATCCACCCAAGTGCTCGATCGGACTGGCAGAGGCCAAGTACCTTGGCTATATAGTAGGGAGAGGCGTAGTGAAGCCCCAACTTAACAAACTGGAGGCGATCCAGAAGTGGCCCCGACCAATCCGAAAGAAACAGGTCCGAGCGTTTCTAGGGTTGGTTGGGTATTACCGACGATTCATTCCCCATTTCGCCACCCGGGCCTGCCCGTTAACTGATTTAACGAGGGCCCGGGGCCCAGACATCGTAAAGTGGTCGGACGCCGCCGAGACAGCGTTTGGGGACCTGCGGACCGCCCTCTGCACCGACCCAGTGTTGATAGCCCCAGACTGGAAAGAAGAATTTATTTTACAAACAGACGCCTCTGAGGTAGGGCTGGGGGCGGTGCTCTCCCAGATGAGGGATGGAGAAGACCACCCAGTCCTATTTCTCAGCAGGAAGCTTTTGCCCAGAGAACGGAAATATGCCGTGGTGGAAAAGGAGTGCCTGGCGGTGAAGTGGGCCATAGAGAGCCTCCGTTATTATCTACTCGGTCGACGGTTTACCCTAGTTACGGACCATGCCCCGCTGAAGTGGATGCACCAAAATAAGGACAGCAACGCAAGGGTTACAAGATGGTTCCTCTCACTACAGCCCTTCCACTTCCGCGTGCAACATCGGTCCGGCCCCCTGCATGGGAATGCAGACGGGCTATCAAGGATACACTGCTCCGCGACCCAAGTAGCCCAACCCCATGGTGTTGCGCAGGGGGGGGGGATATGTGGCAGACCCAGGGCAGACAGCTGCCAGGAAGGCCTGCAATTAGAAAGCTTACCACAAGGGAACCGGGTCCAGCTGAGCAGGGCTGCCACAGCCAGAAGCAGGGCCAGCTGAGGCCAATTAAGGAGGCTGTCAGAGCCCTTGAAAAGAGACTCTTCCCCAGAGAGGCTTGTGGGAGTTTGAGGAGTGAGGTTGGAGGCAGAGTGTGTTTGAGGAGTGAGTTTGGAGGCAGTAGGAGATAGAGGAGCGAATTTGGCGAAAGTAGAGGGGTGTGAGGGGCGAGTTGGAAGAAGCAGGGGCAGAGAGGCTGCTGACAAGTAGGAGAAGAGAACTAAGGGTCCCTCCCAGGGGGGACCTAGCCTTCCTAGCTTGCAGGAGCCTGACCCTGAGAGAGGAAGAAAGGGAGCAAGCTGCTAAGGAGCAGCAGGAAAAACCGGGTCTGGTGCAGTCTGGTCAGGGTGCCAGGGCCGCAGCAGCCCCCCCCCAAAGGACTTGAGTCAGGGGAGCAGAGGAGCCACCTTGTCACAGTGCATAAAACAAAAGAAAAAATAATATTGATATCTGTAATCCCTACTGGCCATTGGCCACAAGCCTAGAACTGAAAATGTCTAAGTTGCACTAGACACCAGTTTATGTAGCTGTCCCAAAATTCTGAATGTATCTTAATACCAAAGAACAACAAAACCAGAGTTTAAAAGCGTTCAAGTCTAATTTTAAATTACAATAGTCTATCAATTTATGCTTCACACAAGAGTTTTCTTCTACATTTTATGAATGTAACACATTGGTCCAAGCTTTCATCAAGCTTCTGGTTTAAAGTGGCGGTTACTATCTTAGTTGATTCTGGAAATTGAACAAGGGATCTCTAGAGCAATAAGCATTCATTTCTACAGCTTGAGCTAAACAGCCAGACTATAGCTAGGGGCTGTAACTGTTTCACATCCTATGTGGATCAGAAACAGCAAGGGACATGTAAAACACACTGATTTGTGATCTAACTTGTGCTTCAGTTTGTATATTCAGAACTTACCTATACCCCTATACCCAGAATTTTTGCACACACAGATATGGTTGTTGGCTTGGCAACTGGGTTGTGCAGCCTGTGTCCAAGATTTATAATTATTATTTTTTATTTTACGGTGTCCAAAAGTGTGCTGGGCACTTTAGAGCACAAACAAACGCCAAAGTCTTTGACCTAAAAAATGTACTATCTGACTAGAGGTGTGACCCAAGAAGTGAAGTTAGATGAGGAAGATGGGTGAGGAACTGCAAAGGCTATATAAAAGTGACAAAGAGTCTTGTAGCACCTTATAGATATAGACTAACAGATATTAGGGATCATGAGCTTTTGTGGGCTAAGACCCTTTTCATCAGATCTGTATTTGTGCAAGTTTTTTCATGAGGTTGATGTATTTACACTTCATACAGCTAAATTCAGTGCCTTGCATGGTGTCTAGTATCAGAGGGGTAGCCGTCTTAGTCTGGACCATCAAAAGCGACAAAGAGTCTATAGTTACTCAGGTTTTTATGCACATGTTGATCGATACTTTTCAATTTTTTGTTATTTGGATGAATTATTTCTTATTTGTAGGCAACATGGCAATGGACTGTACATTGTATAACTGCAAAGTCTGTTCTTCCTTAAAAATATTTTCCTTTACATTCTGGTGCTTTGTGGACTCCACCCTCTCTCTCTCTCTCTCTTTCATTTCCTCCTCCCACCCCCATTCTTTTGTCTCTTTCTTGCTATCTTCTTTGGGTTTCTTTTTCTTTCTCTTGCTGAGGAGATTCATCTCCTCCACCACCTCCTGATCACTCAAACCAAAATTTCTATCATATAACCTCTTAACGTATTTTAGTATTATGAAGCAGATGTGATGGGTAGCAAAGCATGTATATAAGGGATAGCTGTAAAAACACACAAGATGGTAATTGGTCAAGAACTTCTAGAAGCATAAAATCATTAATTCTAATTGGCAAACTCTTTTTAGAAACTTTAGCTAATATTTTAATGAATAGGGGGAAAGTTCAGCTTCGGGCTGCATTCCAGCTCTGCTTCCTGAAACAACTCCATTTCCTCTCTACAACCAAGTATGGAGTTGTGATTGTCTTCTTATTGGAGATATTGAGGATGCTTTATCTTTACACATCCCTTTTTGTGCATCCTCTCCCTCAGGCACTAGAACAGGCTCCATTCAACAGAAGCAAGTGCCCAAGATTCCAGCCAAAGACTTTTAAAAAGCAATTTCCAGTGATCTTCACTGATTGTTATTAGGCCTGATTCCATAAAGTACTGAGTGCTCTCAACTACATCTCAAGCAGCTGAGTGCAATTAGCAGCACCTCTCAGAAGTGCTCAGTACCTAACAGGATCAGGCACTAATTCACTCCTCTTCAGCTCATTAAACACCAGGGTTGTTTCCAATAAGCAGCAATTCCAGGAGCAGCTAATAGTGAGCTGAATGCAGAATAGATGTATAAGGGAAGCAGATGAGCATGCAACATGGCATCATTCTAATCTGCCCCTTTCAGTATCAGCCCAAAAGCTGATATATTACATGACTGCATGAAATAAAACTTTTTTGTTTTAACTATCCTAGAGAAGCTTGAAAGTAAACCCTCGCAGAACATCTGGTTGAAAACTTTAGCATTTTCATATTAAATGCTTCCTGAAATCTATTTGTATAACTGCTCCATGCGGACTTGCCTCAAGGTTTGGAATAAATAGTTCCTAACTTATTTTGTTATCCTTGCACTGTCTTTGATCTCTCCTGCTGATAACATAACAATAGTAATGGTATTTTTCCAAGTTCAACAGTTAGCTGATATTCCAGACACAATTTCGGAAGACACCATAACATACTTTTAGATTTCAGCTTCATATTGTATCACTTTTCAGGTGTTTATAATAAACCTTTAATGTTTTAAAACTCCTTTACCTAAAAATTTGTCTTTCTCCATTCAATAAATGTAATGCAGCATTTTGCTAATGCTTTAGTAGACAATGTCTCCCTTTTTCTGTGTAACAGCTTTGTGGAAGATGCTAACAGGAGATTTACATACCTCTGTGAATAGCATTTATTGCTGGGACTGGTATTTAGAGTATTAGGCCAAAACCCTGGATGTCTTAAAAAAAAAGAATTCATCGGGGAAGTGATAGATTCTCCCGCCTCCTTTAAGATATTTGGAATCTAGAGGATGTCTCCTAACAGACTGTCAGTTCTAAGGTAAGAAACTTTGATCTTAAATTTGAATATTTATATTTATACTCCTATTTACAGATCAATTTCCAGTCTGAATGGCTGCAAAGCATTTTATCTAATATAATATCTGAATTGATAGAGTCCATAAGTCACAATGAAATGCAGCAATCAACTTGTACACATCACTGTACACATAAGTGTGTGAAGGAGAAATTTTAGCCAGAGACCCTGGAAAAACCTGTTGTGTCTTTTGCTCTTTACACATTATGCCTAGTGTGAATGAACCCCCTGGCACAGTGGGGTTCAAATCACCATGTTTACTAAACACATAACATTCAGGGCCTAAACATATATATGCTGCTCCTCTGGCAGGGTTCTGGTGCCTTCTGAAACACAGAAGGCCACTAGGGGGCTCACAAATTATTTGAAAGGTTACTACTCAATTCTTCTACACAAAAACCCCATTAAGGCTCCAACCCTGCAAAAACATTCATATGTTCTTAAACTTGAGCATGTGAGTATGCCCCTTGATATTCCATTGGATTTAGCTTCAATTCAAGTCACATGCTTAAGGTTACACTTATATATGTCAGTTTTTGCAGGATCTGGATCTATTTCTTAAGTAACCTTGGGATCTTTGATGCCATTATATAGCACTTAATTTATTGATCCTGAAAGACTAGGTTGACACTGCCTAGTTAAGAGAGTATTCTAAACTTGATGTTTAGACCATTAGGTTATCCCAAGTAGGAGTTTGAAGATGCCTGTATGAAAGCACCTCTTCTATACTATGAACAAATTATGTTCTTACAATATAAATGAAACGTACAATGACTCCATATTGCAGGAAATTCCTATATTTCAACATCTGTTTTTGTCCTGAGTCAAGGCAAAACGTTG
Source organism: Sternotherus odoratus (assembly GCA_032164245.1). NCBI lineage: Eukaryota > Metazoa > Chordata > Testudines > Kinosternidae > Sternotherus > Sternotherus odoratus. The sequence continues at coordinate 70,298,413 of JAVMKO010000002.1, forward strand.
AAATAATCTTAACGGATTTAGATTATTAAATCTAATGGATCAATAACAGGTGTTATCCGGTTAGGGAGCAGGGCCGATAGTGCAGAATGAGGGCACAAGGAATTTAGAACTACAACTCCCATGCAGCACTGTGGTAGCTCAGGCTTACAGAGATTAATGCCTACCAAACCCGAAGTGAAACATTTCATTTGAACTTTCTGAACATAGAATTCCCCCCCAAATCAATCCTGTCTTGTGGAAAACTTCAGTTTAGCTGAAACCTCATTTTCCAGCAGGAAAATGTTTCATTTGAAATATTTTTACCATCCTAATTATAACATATTTATTTTCATAAAATATAGCATTAGTGGGATTTCAGACTATGAAAAAAGCCCAACCCTCTAACCCTTTACTCATACAAATAGTCCCAATGGGCCTAGAGGCACAAATAAGTGTTACAGAATCATTCAATAATGAATAGTAGCAGAAATGGGAGCTAAATTTTAGGATGTTACAGGAACTTTCTTGTTACAGATGTAGTGCATTCAGTGCAATGTAAAAACTGAACAGGGTAGTATAATAGTGTGGTAAAAATGATACGTTGTGGATGAATATATTGTCCAAAGTCAAGAGTAGAGTATTACAAGAAAGACCCCTGCAAACTGTGTAGGCAATACATAGAAAATTTGTCAGCCCAAGTCTGGAAAAGTTTGAAATGTCCATAATAGGTCAGGGCAGATAGAATCTGCAGAGTTAAAAAAGTAAAGTTAAGCGTTCCAAATATGAAACTTGCTGATAGAATGTGTGTAAAGTTTGCAAAGTTAAAACTCAAGAGTACTGCTTTGATATTAGTAGGACTGCACATTAGTAGGACTTTCTCCAGTGTGAAATGATGAGAAAGTTTAGAGACTCCTCAATCCAAAAGTTAGTTCCTTAGATCAGTGTTCTCATTCAGGGGTCCGCAACCCACTTGGGGCTGAGAGCTGGTTCCAGGGGACCACAGGGCCCCACGGCAGAAGTCTGCTGCCCCCACAGGGCTGAAACCAGCAATGGAGTTGCAGGGAGCCCTAAGCCCCAAAACTCCCCCAGGGGCTAAAGTCTCAAACCAGCACCCCTCATGGGTCTGAAGAACAGCCGCGGAGCTGAAGCCCAGAGCCCTGGCACCCCAGCAATGCTGATCCTGGGAGAGGGGCTGTGGGGTGGAAGCCCGGAGCCCCGGAACCCCCACAGTCTAAAGCCCAGAACCCCAATGCCCCCACTGGGCTGAAACCCTGAGCTCCCTCCCGGCACCCCACAGGGCTAAAGTCCCGAGATTCCCCCCAAACCCTGGCACCCCACGGGGCTGAAGCCCTGAGCTCCCTACCCCACTCCCAGCCCTGACACTCTATGGGGCAAAAGCCCGAGGGCCTGCTCTGCTTGGTGGCTGAAGTCCAGAGCCCTGAGTCCCCTACTCTGTGAATGAAGCCCCAAGGACATCTCCCCTCCCCGCGCTGGGCCCGGGGAGGGGGGGGCCTCAGAAAGAAAAAGGGACTTCTGCTTTAGATTAACTCTGATAAAATACTTGATTTTTTATCTAATATTGACCCTTGTCCTCATCTGTGCCAATATTTCCTTTATATTCTTTATTTCCTGTTTCATCTTAATTTGCCATCCTAGACTTTGCTAAATTAACTGATTTTTTTTGTCTTTTCCCAGTCAGTTGAATTTCTCTAGAGAGATCTCTTGGCTGCTTAGACCATCAATTTGTCATTATATATTTGTAAATAATAAAAAAAACAAAGGCCAGGTTTTGTTTTCCTCATAGAAAATGAAAAACATAAACTAATCTCCATTTGTGTTTAGACCACATAATGGGTTAGTAAATTGTAAACAAATATTTCTCAGTAAAATCGGTGTAATTTCTAAGGAGATGTAACATCCCGGGTACTATAATGTATGGCTAATGTGTAATGTTGACTCTTCGAAGGAAGGCATGCACAAGGAATACTGCACCAGGCAAGGGTCTCAGCACCATAAAAGTCCTGTTACAGATATCCTCGTGAGGCCATAACACTGAATGCCTCTGAGGAGTGCTTGCCACCAGCCCTAAATAGGGCATTTTCCAAGAAGTTTTATTGTGGATGAGCAACCAGTGGATCCAATGTCCCCAAACGTCTATGTGTAGGCTCAGAAGAAGGAGGCACTGCAGCTCTTTACTGTCCCTGAAATGTGGGGGTGGATTCCTTCCTTCCAACTTGCTATGGCTTGTAACTACTGACCTTTTCTGACTGAATGGAATATGAATTGATAGAGTCCATTGGCTTCTGACTGGCCAGCACTAGACTTACCATATGAACAAACTGAAAATAAAACCGTGAAAAAGAGAGGGGATATAGTCATTTTTAAAATGAAAAAATTTAAAAGGAGAGAAAAGTCTTCCCTGCTTAGGATCCTGTTCAGGGTGTCGGGCCAATAATGTACAATTCAAAATCTTCACTAAAGAGTCCATGTGAGCATAGTTTCTACAGCCATTGAAAGGAGGAGATGCAGTGAGTGCCAAATCCTGACACCAACACTTAATTCAAGTAGACAGGGTGGTCATGGGCTCTTATCCTGTACCCCTGCCTCTTGTGAAAGTATTGGGTATGTGTAGTAGTGAATCCTGTGGTATTTGGTTCATTCCCTGGAGTTCTCTGTGATATACCAGGCACCATACCTCCAACAACACAGAAATCCTGGACCTCTGGAAGGCATGTTTCCTAACTGATAGCAAACTACCAGATGATCAACAATGTCAGTGAGTCAACATTTAATGTATATCAAGGCCAAAGTTTTCAGACTAGACCCACAATTCAGGGAGTTTTAATATTTGGCTGTCCAACTTAAAACGCTTTGCAGAATAGTTGAACACTTGCAGTTCCCACAGACTTTGACTGCAGTCACAGATGCTCAAAACTTCTGAAAATCAGGCTAACGTGTCTCAAGTGGGTCATCTTGAACTGGAGGCACCTAAAATCTCTAGAAACTTTTGAAATTTTTGGCCCAGAGGGCTTAAGTTTTGTAATGTAGATCTGGAGGCAGATTCCAGTACAAGTATTTAAAAACAAAAACAAACAAACAAACAAAAAACCACCTTCCTAAATAGATGGATTGTGTTTGATCTTGACCTTCGTTCACGGCATTTAGTTGTTATGGCCTCTGAGGTAAAAACATATTCAGTACAGTTTTAAAATGCGATTACAATACATGAACTTTTTACATTTTGTGCACTTTAATGGATTCCCACTTTGCTCCTCCACTTTGACTTCAGTGGGGAACTGCACTTGCACATCACAATGTGGAATATAGACTGACAGTAAACATCATATAGATGCTATTAGTTAGGTTGATTTCAATATTTAGCAACATATGTACGTAAGGTTCTGCAAATCTTTCACCCATGTTAATTTGCATAGTAATTAAAAATAATGCAAATATAAACAGGGAGATATAACAGTGTGCAAAATGATAAGATGTGTTTATGTCCAATCAGACCATTCTCATATGTACACCTGTATTTGGATCAGGAGTTTTTTTGATTCCTGAATCTTATTTGCCTTTTTTTGTTGTTGTCTTACTGGATATTTTTCTAGCATATGAAAATAAAGTTATTTTAAAATAATTAAAGGTAGAAATCATTTTTAGCTAAAGTAATTTTAATAAATTCACTAGGATACCCTCTACTACAAACTGTGGAGCTTTTCTGACTTAAAAAGGAAATAATTCAAGAAGCATTCAAAAACAATAATTCAAAAGAATAATTCAAAAACAGTTGGGTCACTAGATAAGGGGAAATAGCAAATCAATGTTATGTCCAACACTCCCCCTAGTGTTTATTTTTGCTTGTAAGCATGGGCAAGACTTAAATCTGAAACAGAGGGAAATCCTATAGCCTAATCACAAAATGTCTCATTAATAGGATTAAGTACCTTGTCATCAGATAAGTAGAACATGGCAAAATCCCTGACACACAAAATTAGATCAGAACACAGTCTGATTCCTTCTTGACGCTGGGAACAATTTTTACAAAGGAGATATTTCAGTATTAGTGGTAAATATATGCTATTTTCTAGATTCATTTGGTTAACTAGTTTATACTTCTTTGCAGTTATTGTTCATCTGCTATTGATGGAAATATAAAAGTGAATCCAAGCTATAAATATACCGTAATTTATATATAAACTTGTAACTGATACCATTACTCTTGCTTTGGAAAGGGTGTATTGGCTAAGAAAAGGAGCATAAGTATTTTCTTTCATTTGACACAATGGATTTACACTGTTATGAATGCAATCAGAATCCAGCCTGTTGTAGAAAGAGAGAAACTTACTAATGTGTTTTAATTAATCATAACATTCAGATGTGTATTATATAGAATAGGAAAAAATATTCAAGACTTTGGGCTTTTATCACATATTTAACATTTTTAATTAGGTTGGAAATAGTGTTAGAATTTTCAGAGACATTGCTGCTGCTTTTATTTAGGCATAATTCTGAGTACTCATTTAAAGTCTAGTATTGATGCAGTACAAGATCCAGAGCTATTTGTATTGAGTGAAAAAGGGCCAGAGGTCCCAGAAAGGAGCTTCAGAATGTTTATTCAGGCAATTTCATGGAGAAAAAAAGACATATTTCACAGAAACGGGTTGCCTGAATTGGACCCACTAACTTCAATGGCAAATTTTTCAGCTTCCGTGGGAGCAGGATCAGCCTCTTGTATTACAGTACTTGTATTACAGAATCTCAGAACACACACTTACTAATATGAGTAGCCCCACTGAAGCCAGTGGAACTGCTTGTCAGGGTAATAAGTACTACACTTGATAGTAAGCGTTTGCATGATTGGTCTCTAATGTTTTACATTTAACTTCTATTAATTATTCTATTCCTTACACAGAGAGAACATGAAGTTGTGTTGGCTATTTCTGATATACCTGTTATGGCTGAGGGGCCATCAGTGTGCACCTATAAAGAAGGAGGAAATCAATCCATTGGAACACCTGAAAGGTACTTTTACTACTAAGTATGGATTGAAAGCTCCTAGGCCAATTTCTGCAATCAGATCTGCATGAGAGGATCTTTGCTCCCACACGAAGTCCACTGAAGTCTATAGGGTTCTGCACAAAAGTCTGCTCATGCAGATCCAACTGCAAATGTAAGGCTTAAGATGTGTGACATTGGTGGTTTCTAGTGATGCTGAAGTAAAGCACCCACAAAGCATATTCATATAAATTCCTGTTTTAAGGGAGTCCGTACAAATTGAAACTAGTTATACAAGGGATCACTGAAGGTAGCTCATTTTTCCTTCTTACTTGTTATTTTCCAGGGTTATTTTTTTTTAAACAGTGTCTTTCTTAAATTACTGGATTCAACAGGGTTTGAATTCAACAGGGTTTGGATTATTGTATTTAATTTATTTAAATGAAATTTTGCAAGTTTTCCAGAACAATATGCTGGACCTCTTTGCTGTTAAAAGTTATTAAAATGGTAAAAATACCTTGGTTTAAAAGCATCCATAGTGCATTGTGAAAGCGTATTTATTTATTTATTTTATTTTGCCGCTTACTACAAAAAGGGCCAGTTATGAACATATAAACCAGACTGGGGTGAAGAAACATACACATATCAGACAAAAAGAGAGGGAGAAAGAAAGACATGAAAAGAGAAAAGAATGATGTAGGAAAGTGCATTTTATAATTTCATATGTGACATATACTTGACTTGTTTTCTGTAGTTCCCATTGATGTCGATGGGATTTCTGTACAGATTATGTCTCAAGCATGAGACCATGATTTTTGTTTTCAAAACGTGCGCCAAACCGAGTTGTCACTGAAGTCAATGGTCATTTTGCCATTGATTTTCAGCAGGAGCGTGATAAAGCCTTATACTCTTATGGGAATTGAATTCAGATTCTTCTAAACTATATTTTAAAAAAAGAAGTTAAGAGAAGTAGTTAGGATTAAAAATAAATATGTCAGATAAGTAGAAACAGGTGGCTGAAGATTAACCTGAACTAGAGCAAATTAAGCTACAATAGGAGCATATATCTGATCAACAGAAGGCTTTGGACCAAATCCTCAACTGATGTAAGTCATCTTAGCTCCACTGACTTCAGCTTGCACCAGCTAAGGATATAATCTTTTGTCTGCCGTTTAATTATCCCTTATTAGCAGAGTGCATTACGGCAATGCAGCAGCTAGGCCCCATTTTAAAATCTGGTTTGTTTTAAAATTTGGTCTGATTTTTTTAGTTTTATCTGAAGTTGGTGAGAAATATGTAGACGAAGAGGTAAAGAAAGCTCTAGTAGGCATTAAGCAGATGAAAGTTATGATGGAAAGAAATGAAGATAAACATGTACATCTGATGAAAACCTTGAAGAAGAGCAGTGGAGAAAAGCAGGTAACAGTAAATGGTAATTAAAATCTAAGGAATTGATATACGATCTTTGTATATTGTTACTTGTCCCAATCAGAGACATTATGGGCTAGATCATCACTTTGTGATATAGCCCATAGTAAGGGGGTGGGGAATACTTTTATGTTGCCCATTAAGCAGCCCAGAAAAATCTGTGATTCAGGAAGTCATAATCTCCCTCCTGGTTTCTCCACGCCTCCAGGAAGGATGTAAACTGTATGCCTGGTGCAGTGTATGCCTCCCGACATGGCAACACAGCGACACCACTGAGCACCTTGGGGGAGATCGAGTCAAGGCTGGCTTTGCTCACTTCTGCCCCCTTCCATCACTTTCCACCCACTTGCATTGGGGGGATCAGGTCATAGCAGCTCTGCATAACCTACTACTTCCAGAGCACTAGAAGCAGCGGTATGGGACACCAGTGCAAAGGGTGTCTTACATCCCCTTACTCCCTGGTACTGGAACACAACATGACCCACAATCTGGGCCTATACAATTACATTTCAATATTATTTAGAATACTAACTCTCATATTTGCCAATTTCTTAGCGATAAAGACTACTAGGTCTTCCCATATGTATGTTTGCAAAATGGGGATCCAACTGTAATGTAATGACTAAGTCTATATAGTTTAGGATTCCTTAGTTCAAACCTGACAGTTCAAAACACCCAGTTCCCAAACTGGATGAGCATCGTTTGCACTCCAAGTCCATAAGCATTACTTCATTCAAGTCACATTCAAGAGCAATGAAAATAGATAAGGATTAATAGAGCTTTCATGAAACAAAACATTTTGGGTGAGGTTAGACTGGGGCTGTTTTAGCGCTAAAACCCCTCTTTAGCGCTACAATAGCACTGCCAGTACAGACTCCCAAGACACTTTTTCCGCTTTTACTGACCTTTTAAAGCGGCACTGGTATACCTCAAAACGAGAGGAATAAAGCTTTCAGTGCTGCTGTTTTAACACAAGGGATGCAATGTGTACTCCCCTTGCGTTATAGTGAGCCTCCAGCCCCCGGCATCCTGGCCCAGAATTCCAAATTCCATCCTCTCTGGCCACCATTTAAAACTCTTCTGTCCGTCCTCGGGTGACCCCACATCAGACCCTCCCCCTCAGTCCTTTTGAAATTTGAAAAACCGGCCCGCTACTGCAGGCACGGCTGCCGGGTCCCCTGCTGCTGTTGGCGGCAGGGCTGCGGGGTCCCCTGCCGCTACGGGCAGGGCTGCGGGGTTCCCTGCCACTACGGGCAGGGCTGCGGGGTTCCCTGCAGCTACAGGTGGCAGGGCTGCCGGGTCCCCTGCTGCTGTGGGCGGCAGGGCTGCGGGGTCCCCTGCCGCTACAGGCGGCAGCCCGGAGGCGCTCCCAGCCCCTGCCCCGGTCCCCGCCGCTGCGGGCAGGGCTGCCGGGTCCCCGCCGCTGTGAGCGGCAGCCCGGAGGCGCTCACAGCCCCTGCACCAGTCCCCGCCGCTGAAACCCCCCCAAATAAATGGTTAGGGAAGGGAGGTGCAGAGCCTGTCAGTTTTGGAAATGAAACTGACAACCGGAAGTTCCCTCCCTTCCCAGTCCCCCCTCACCCCACTCCTTTTCAAAGAGGGCTGCACCCAGCTGAATGCTGGGATACCTGCCCTAACCCGCAACTCCTTCTGCCGCCAAAAGCGGGACAAATCTGTTCGCTCTCTGCCGCTAGAGGGCTTCAATCTGGACACCCTCTAGCTAGCGCAACAGCTGTAGCGCTAAATCGGGAAGCGCTATAAACAATAGCGCTTCCCCCTGCAGTCTAACCATACTCTTTATGAAGTTAGAAAACGGGCAGTTTAGCAAGAACAAAAAAGGTTAAATAGGCAAGTCGTTATACAAGGCATAATGACATTAAAGTGGACTCCCTCCATAGGTTTATAAACCCACAGATAAGGAGCTCTGAACTGGAAGTGGGGCATCATGAATTTACAATCAAAAGGCTGTAGTCTCTAAGGGAGCCATTGCTTTACAATGTTATCTTCTCTCAGAGCTGACTGTTCATATCCAGGCTGTCCCTCAATTAGCTGTGGGAAATGAGAGTAAATGCAGCCATTAGACTCTGCTGGTGGAACTGAAAAATACTATTGCAGAGAGAATCATCTGACAATGTGTAACTGTGTGCTGTGCTGCATAAAGTATATTTGATGTACTGTTTATTCTGATCATCATGGTTTTATTTACAACCAATCCTTCCCCACCAACCAAGGCTACATTAAAATATAGCACAAACGAGGACACATAAAACAAATAATATAAATTCAAGAGCTGTTAATCCCCCTCCCTGCCCCCAGAATGTTCTTACAGTGTATACAAGTTCTTTTTCAAGGACCTTGTCCCCATTGTAATGAGCCAACTGTCTCCTGCTGCCAGAATCCAGAAAGGAACAAGCCTGGCTAATAAATAAGTTAAGGGGAGCATGTGTACTTCTGAAGGACCTGGAGTTTTGTTTGGAAATTTAAAGTATTAAGAAGTGCACTGCACTGGCAGAGAGAGACCACCCACCTCTAACCTCTGTCTGGTACTGAGAGCTTTCCTTTCTGTTCCAGTGTCAGCTTCATTTTGAAGTGCTTATCCTAATCACTGCTTGGCTTTGTGCTCTAACACATGTAGAATGAAGCATAAATTAGAACAAACCCTATAGAAAGTACCATGCATCTGTTCAGTGCAGAAAGAGCTCCTAACATCTGCCAAATGGTAGGGGAAGAAATGCTGCCACTCCAGGCTTTTAATCAATAAAAGCCAATGGAGGGGAAATTCAATACTTCTCTATATTTCTTTATTAAAGAAGGAGTTTACAGACAGCAGGAGCTTAAATCATTGGAATATTTGGGGTAAAGGAATGCAGTATTAACAAATGGAACAAAAGGGAATATTAGCTAAATGGGAGAGTACTCTGGAATACTGTATGGGAAAATAAAGATTTGAGATTATAGGCATGAGGGTCTTGAACGGGGTCTTCTCCATAGCCTTGGCCTCAGCGTACCCTCTGAAATAGAAATGGATCTGAGAGATCTACCTAAAAAGAACAGGAGTACTTGTGGCACCTTAGAGACTAACAAATTTATTTCAGCATAAGCTTTCGTAGGCTATAGCCCACTTCATCGGATGCATAGAATGGAACACACAGAAGTATGATGTATATATACACACAGACTCTTTGTTATTTCTACTATATACACACAGAAAAGCATGAAAATGTGGAAATTGCCATACCAATTCTAAGAGGCTATTTATTTTAGATGAGCTATTATCAGCAGGAGAAAAACCTGGTTTCGTGGGCTATGTCCACTAAGGGAAAGACATCAGGGAAACTATGCAAGGTGAACTTAGAGTTTTCAGCCTTCTCCACATGCAATTTAGGCAGAGGGGCTATCTGGCCCTTTGTTAGAGACAAAGGAAAAACCACAAATAACTACAGAGAACTTAATTACTGGTGAGCTGGGATGAGTGTTTCACTAATGTGAAAACTGGAATTAATTAAATGTAGTGAACAAATTGTGAACCTTTTTCTCAATTAGGAAGCTCTGCGGCTTATGGATGAAGTGAAAGAACAATTAGAGGAAGAAGAAAGACAATGTCAGGTGTCTCTGAGAAATCTCTGGGATGAATGTAAAACTTGTTTAGAAAGTAACTGCATGAGATTTTATACAACCTGCCAGCATGGTTTGTCAACATTGACAAGTAAGGTAAGAAGAAAGTCAGCCTACCGCAAGCACTCTTCCTTTAGCTGCTGCTTCACCTAACCCTTTAAAGTGAGCACATCTTGTTTTCTCAAATGGGCAGACATGCCACTAGTATTGAGTTGTCAAAAACAATTTGATATTGGGATCTAGAACCGTGGATTTGGGCGGAACAGATCTCATTTGGCTTCAGATGACTGCACATTGAGCCTGTTGTGTGACACTTGTGTAACTCTGAAGTGACTCCACTGAAATCAATGGAGTGATTTGCTTCAGTGGAGTTATTCCAGATTTATAATGATGTACCCCACGGTAGAATTTGAGTTAAGATGTTCAGTAATTATTTGTACTATTTGTGAAAAATGCCACAACTTTTGTTTATCTTCTGAGAAACAATGCAACTTAAACAGTGGTTATGATCAGTAAATCATTTAAAAATTGCCTCTTCCTACACAACAGCTCTCCTTCATATGTTTATTCTATGTCATATCTACTACTTTTGAAGCAAAGATATGTTTTTTTTACTACGGTACTTTTAATTCCTGTTAACATTTCAGAGCCAACACAGTTCTGAAAGAAAGGATAGATTCTTTCTTGGCGTGTTCATCATCAACAGAACTGTTATCTAAATTCTAACTGCAAAATCTTTACCTCAAAGCATACATTTTAATTAGACCTTAACTTCACCTGAATACACTCAGTTGAGCCAGAGTTACTAATGATAATGCACAACTCAGAAAGAACATAGTTTGCCTTTCAACTCCGAGGGCAAGTTTGCTATTTATTTTTAACTGGTTGAAAGAGCACAGTTGCTCTGCCAACCACCGAGAGACAATAATCCTGAAACCCCATCATGCCATTTTTACAAAGTACAGTGAAACCTCGATATAACGGACTAATTCGGGCGAGGGGGTGTCCGTTAAAACCGAAAGTCCGTTATTTAATAATTTTTTAAAATTATTAAATAACGGACTTTCGGGTGACAACGGACACCCCCTCGCCTTGCGGGGAGCCGGGCGGGAGGGGGCGTTTGCGAGCCCTCGCTCGGCTCCCCGCAGCGGGAAGCCGGGCGGGGGGGGGGGTTTGACCTCGGGCGGGGGGGGGGATCTGGCGGGGGGGGCTGTTCGGGCGGGCGGGGGGGTTGGCGGGGGGGGGGCTGTTCGGGCGGGCGGGAGGGGGTCCGTGGGGCTGCTGGGGGGGGGGGGGGAGCCGGCGCCGGGCTGCTTGGGCCATGGGCTCAGCTGCCTGGTCAATTTCAGGTGAAATTGACCAGGCAGCTGAGCCCATCGCGAAGCAGCCCGCGCCGGCTCCCCCCCCTCGGGTGGGCGGGGGGGGGGTCCAGCGGGGGGGGGGGGGCTGTTCAGGCAGGTGGGGGGGGGGGTCCGCGGGGCTGCTGGGGGGGGGAGCCCGCGCCGGGCTGCTTGGGCGATCCGGTCATCTGCCTGGTCAATTTCACCTGAAATTGACCAGGCAGCTGAGTCGCCCAAACAGTCCGGCGCGGGCTCCACCCCCCCCCCACCTGTCAGCCCGCCCGCCCGGCTCCCCGCTGCGGGGAGCCGGGCGGGGGCGGGGGGTTTGACAGCTCCCGCCTGGCTCCCCGCTGTGGGGAGCCGGGCGGGAGCTGTCAACTCGGCCGCCCAGCTCCCCTCTGCAGGGAGCCGGGTGGGAGCTGTCAGCCCGCCCGCCCGGCTCCCCTCTGCGGGGAGCCGGGCAGCCGGGTTGACAGCTCCTGCCCGGCTCCCCGGGGCGGGAGCCGGCCCCCGAATAACGGATTTCGGATGCATCGGAAATTTTGTCCGTTGCATCCGAAGTCCGTTAAATCGGGGTCCGTTAAATCGAGGGTTTACTGTAATTTTTTTAGAGTTGTACCATACTTTAAATACACACACACTGTAGCATAATTCTATCTTTGGCATTATTTTGGTAATCTCCACAGTGAACTCTATGGGTTCTATGAAGCCCTCACACTGGTAGTTGTAATGACAAACTTATATTGATAAAAAACAAATTTAAAAACAAGGGGAAAAAGTGTATTTAAGGCCAAATTCCAAAGACTTTACTTAGTTCTTTCCTTTGGCCAATCATCCACTGATTTCAAAGGTTGTAGCCTGAGTAAGAACTTGAGTAGTTTGGGCCCTGGTGAGAGAATTGTTGATGTCTGAACAGCAGGGAAAGAACAATTGCCTTATGTTTAACATGTATTTACTACATAACTATAATGCAGCTCACAAAGTTGTTTCCCGGATGAAGACCAAAGAATGTGTTAGGTGATGCCCACATTTATTTTTGCGGCCCTGTCACAACTATTAACACGAACCTAATGGCTCAGTAGATTAGAGGCCAACTGGTTCAAAGACTAGCATCCTCTTTAGTGCAGATTTAGTGGAAATATTAACACCCTGTAGACTAATTTCTCAATAGTCTTTAGAATATAGGCTATAATCTGGAAAATGAGCTAGATATCAGGGATGCATTCCCTTCGTCTCTATGATCATTTGAAGAAATTCTTTTTAGCAGCTGCCCTGAGAGGATTAAGATCTGATAACTTGTCTGACAGCCAATATATTTTTGCATATACAGGTTGAAGATTTTTTCAGGAAACTGTTTCCTTTGACTTTTACTTTTCATGAGGATCAAGGAAAAGACCTCCAGTTAAATGAAAAGCCTGAGAAGGAAGATGCCCAGTTAGTACAAATGGAAGATTTATTTAGCCAGCTGTTATCGGATGTGAGCACAATATTTGATAAAAGCTTTGCTTTTTTCAAACAGATGCAAAAAGAATTTGATCAATCTTTTCAAATATATTTCATGTCTGATCTGGACTTAACTGATCCCTACTATATGCCTGCTTTCTCTGAAGAGCCTATGAGAAACAGTGGTTTTCAGAAAGACTGGGGTATGCCAGGCTTCCTTCAGATATTTTTGGACTTCAGCAAGACTCTGTTTGAAGGTGTCAGTGAGGTGATTACGGAAGCATTTGATGAATACACAGACAGTACAAGAGATCTGCCAGAACAAGCCAAAGGCAAGTGTGAGAAGAAGTGAAAACAGCCCTTGGTACCAATAACATCAAACTTTCACAAGTGTTAGCAATAGTTATTAACTGGTTAGCAATTCAGTTTGAGGCTATACATAGCATAACACATGCTGTGTGTAGGTCTGAAAGCCCTCTTGGCTAGGGGGACCAGAGGTCCCGTTTTTAAAGGGACAGTCCTGTATTTAAGCTGTCCTGCAGGTAGTCCTGACTTTTTCTTTAAAAATGGGCAAATTGTCCCATATTTTCTGTCTCCTGCTTCTATCAGTACTGGTGGGTCCTGCTGCTGGCCAGATCCCTGCTCACTAGCCACCCGCTCACCAGCAGTGAGTGGGGGCGGGGGGTCCAGTGGCCAACAATGGGGGTGGGTGTACAAGGCTGGTGGCAGGGCAAAGCTACAGTGCGCAGGACCAGCTGCTCCCCTTGCTGGTCCATCAGCTCAGCCCCCCCGCCCCCGTGTGCTGGCTCTCAGCCAGCAGGGCCCCCCATCCCATTTCCGGCCAGCGCTGGCTGCGCACTGCAGTGACTGGTGAATGCGAGCAGGAGCCAGGCAGCAGCTGGTTACATGTTGCCTCTGCTGCCCCCCCATCAGCCTTTATGTGCTCCCCCTCTTGCTGAACTCTCCCTACTTTTCCCCTTGACCTCCCCCTCCAGCCCTGCTGCTCCTCACATTCTGGTGTGACCCCTGGCAGAAATGGGGGGGGGGGGATGTGACCCTCTGCCCCCCTTGTTGCCTTGGGAAGACACGATGCCCAAATATCAGGAGAGGAGGGTCTGTCCCGGGGGCCCAGCCTGGCAGGGAGGCCAGAGAGTGTTGGACAGAGAGGGTCAGGTCGTTCAGTCACCCCCCTTTTGTGTGAGAGAGGCGTATGGGAGTGTATGTGTGTCATCTCTCCCTGTGTGAACCCTAAGCCTTAAAGATAAGAAGGCAAATAAAAAGAATCCAGGTACGCAGTATTTCTTTGTAACAGGGGCTCAGTCAACTTGATGTTAAACTGAATGTTTGTACTGTATAGTTCTGATCAATTGCCATTGAACTCACTTGAATACAAGTCATTTTACCAGGTGTCCCGTATTCAGCCTAGGAAAATATGGTCACCCTACTCTTGGATAAGCAATATGGGTCAAACAAACTTTACTGGCCAAATTAAAATTTGGAATAATAAAATAAAAAGACAGAATGCCAAATCTTCCATGTCCTTAGAATGCTAGTTTAGGGCTTATGCTACTGTCTCCACAGAGCCTGATTCCTGTATAATAATTCTCAAAGTGTTTGCAAGAATTCCTGGGTATTCAGTGCAGATATGGATTTTCATGAGGCTGACTGACAAATCTGATCTCAACATTAGTCAGGAAGAACCACATATTATGCTGATGTGCTTCCATTGCTCCTAAAAGATTAAGACACATCACCAGCCCTCACAGAATTGCAGGAAACAGATGTGTCAGTCATCTGTGAGACCTGTGAGACCACATGCTGAACCAGGCAATTATACAATTGGCCAGGAGCATTTGTTTATAAGACTTGATTTACCTCTCTCTCAAGCATCAAAGGTATAGGCCACTGCTGAAGGCATAATACTTGACAATATGATCCAATGATACACTCCGGTAGAGCAAAACTCATGTTTCTAAATAATTGGAATGGACACATTTTAGCTTTGGCCTCTAGCATATTGGTTTTTAAAATTACTTACCAAGAGTTTAGCTCTTTTAGGATAAGATCTGAAACCATGTCATCGTTCTTTAAAATATCTTAAATAATTAAAATATATTGTATACATTTTTGTTATGTATACCTTTTTTTATTAAAAGACCTCCATTTTAGCAGAATAAAAGCCACCAAGTAGCCTAATAAATGACGTCTGATGATGTATTGGTTGGCAGACTGAAGGGACCAACTAAAAAAGTAAGTTTTTTAACTGGGATGATTTAGTTGGGGACTGGTCCTGCGTTGAGCAGGGGGTTGGACTAGATGACCTTTTGAGGTCCCTTCCAACCTTGATATTTTATGATTCTATGAAATGTAGGTGAAGTAATATTTATTTGACCAACTTCTGTTGATTGAATCTTTTGAGCCACACAGAGCAAACAACTATGGAAAGATATTAGTTTTTTAAAGACAATTTCAAATGAAAATACATAACTCAGAAAAGTTTCAGTGCATGGACTCTCCTTTGCAGCCTATGAATATGAATAGGTATAAACTCCCTGACAGCATTTTGCTTTAAATAGACAAGAAAGGAAAAAATATCCCAGATATACTTCTGCAAGGAAAACTGAGCTCTCTAAAAAGAAAAGGGAACTTTAGTTTTAATGGACACAAACTTGAGTCCAAACTATGAATGAATTTCAAGAGTACAATAAAAATATTCTTTATATTTTAATAATGTTAAGGGAGAAACTATCATTATTTAAACTAAATATATGCTAGTACTTATATAGAAAGAAAATCCCTTATTTTAAAAAAAGTTAGATTACTCTACAGCAGTGGTTCTCAATATTTCCATATCATGACCACATATTATCACAGTAATCAGTTTTCTGAGCTCACTCTCATCTAGTAGTAAATAAAAGGACAGTGGTTGCAACATCTCCTGACCAGTTAATTACATCGCTGGATGTCGCAACCGGCAGATTGAGAATCATGTTCTATAGTAATAATAGTCCAAAACACTATAGGTAGTGTTTTGGACTCTTCATGCAGAATAATTTGGTATATTTTTATAAGGGATCATATGATAGTGACACGTACTGTTTAAAGGGGCGCATTCTTTGTTTACTATTGTTCTGGTCTTATGCTCACTCATTTTGAATTCAGGCGTGGAAGTTTTATTGAAAAAACAATGGAGTAGGAAACAGCATTAAGAAGATATGAACAGGCCTGTAACTTCAGTGGGCTCACTTTATACTGTATATTCACTCTAGATTCTGATAAAAGTGGCATGTTTTCAAAGATCATACCAGGACACAAGAGAGCTCTGTGTAAAGAGCTCCGTCAGAATTCATCGGGATGCCCACAGTTTCATGAGAGATGCCAGAAATGTCAGGATAACCTGATGAGAGGTAAATAGTTATTTTCTAGTGTGTTTCTATAATCCTTGTAAATGATAAAGCAGTGGTCTTTCTTTCTTTCTTTCTTTCTTTCTTTCTTTCTTTCTTTCTTTCTTTCTTTCTTTCTTTCTTTCTTTCTTTCTTTCTTTCTTTCTTTCTTTCTTTTCTTCAGATATTGGTGCTATAATTTTCTACTGTCCTATTTACATATTTTTCGAACTAAGTTTCAGCTTCTGCAGATTTACTATTACTGTGAATTCAAAAGCCACAGAGTTGATCCAAATGATTTAATTTGCCCTACCCCAATGTCTCCATACAGTGTCAGTATAACTCAGTTATTAACACTCTTGCCTCATTTCAAAAGTGATGTTTCACACCAAGATAGTATGTATTTTATTGGTAAAGATGCCATCCTCCAAAGAAATCAAGGGGGCAGATTGTGATTGGCCTGGCCTGGGTACAAAATTGCAGAGGGGATATAAGGTGACTCTAAACTGCCCATGCTCCATGTACTCTGGCACAGGGCCAGGCTTAATTTTACTTGGGATTCATTTCCTCAAAGGGAAAGTGAGGGCTGAATGAGCCATGGCTACACCTTGTTTTCTTCACCAGCCAGCAGAGCTGAGCTGGTGAGTGGAAATGGGGAGGGCACACTGCTCCATGTCAAAGGGTGGCAGAGTTCTGGCACACTCTCCAAGAGACTTTAGAGGAATTCTGGCTGAATCAGCCAAAATTGCTATGGAGACTCTTGCTGCTGGGTGGTATGTCTGTAGCCACCCCACCCCATCTTCTCCCAAACTAGGGACTTAAAAACCACAGTGAGGCCTTATTAAGCACCCTCCCTGTGTAATTATAAATACAGCAATTCAAAATGCTGAATGAGAAAAAAGAAATACAAGAAACGTGACTGATCAATTTGAGAGACTTCACTGGAAGTTTAAATTATGTTAGGATTGGGCCAATTTTATTTACTAGCACAGAAGTTAAAATTACAGCCACAAAGAGTTCTCTGAAGGGGTTTTTAATGGTACATTGTGGGCCAAATTCCAATTTCATGTGCAGTGAACATAGCTGTTTACAGAACATAAAACGCTACCATTTTGCTTACTTCTACAAGTTCAGTAACAAATTAGGCTAGTTACATACTAATGTTTATTGCTCCTCTGAAATAAAATTAGGCCTTAAAATTCAACAGTAATAAAAGCTAATAGCATGTATTATAGGCTCACTTGCAATGAACAGATAAAGAACTACAGGCAATTAAAGGAAATGATAGTCAATTTATACACTAACATAACTCTCTATATGTAGTAATGGCAAGGTTCTTATTTAGTATACCACTGAGTCCAGTTACCATAAATGATAAATGACTCTAGGTGTCATGTATCTAACCTAAACTCATTGAAATATTTCAGCAAAAATTACCTTGGATTTTTTTTTTTTAAAAACCACACTAGAAATAGAACCTCTATCCGTACTTTTATAGACATACATAAGTGTAAAAAATGAATGCTTTTCAATAAAGTTTGGTTTGTTTGTTTTTTAACCAGACTGTCCAAACGTCCCTGAACTACACATAAAATTTGATGAAGCCTTTAAGTTGGTTAATGTCTCGGGTGAACAGTATGACCAGATCCTCCAGGTGATTCAGCGTCACACAGAAGACACTTCCTACTTGTTGAGCAAAATGAAAGAAAGGTTCGGGTGGGTGTCAGAACTATCCAACATGACCATCGGACCAGAAAGCATTTTCAATATAGTAAAGGTAAATGCTAGTTATTAAAGGGGAAGTAACTGTTGCACAGAGATGTCTATGCTCTATATTTCACTCACACTTAGCTTCAGGACAAGTTGCGAGGAGAGTGTGTGTTTTGTGTGTTATTTTTGGTCTTTAAAACATCAAGCTCTTACTAAGGTTGACAATCCCTTGTTGATGTGAAACTCCAGAGATCAGAAACTATTCTACTCTAAATCCTTTTAGTATAATGGATAGCTGACAGGGCCAACCTATATCACTCCTAACAAGAGTAAATTGGCACTCACAGGTTTGACTGCCCCCAGATTACCTTTCCAAAAAAAGGGAGGCTCTGCCAAGGGGTAACACAGAACACAGACATCTTTATTAGATCAGTATAACAAAATTAGAGCTCCAAGTATTGAAAATGTAAAGAATTTTATTACAACATAGGTTGTATGGCACACAAAAATAATCCAATAAATACCTTATAAATAACCAGAGATCTTTCATACAGCAATAAAACAAAAATAAATAATGCTAACTTGTACTGGTATAGGGACAAATCCTTCTCTCCTTTGCAAAGCACCACTGCAAGCCTGCTGTTACCTCTACATTGACTCTACGTAGAATCATTGGCTATGCCATTACTATTGCACGGTGAGCACATACTCTTTCCTCCATAGCATCTCTCAGGACTAGGCTCTTATTTTTCCCAGAATTATATGGTTTCATCATGTAAAAAATGTGACTGTATTCCAGTTTCTGAGGGCTTTAGTCCTGAGACAACCCCTCACGCTGGTAGACTCAGTATAGTACAGTTGCCTTTTGTTTAAGAAAAATGCGAAAACAGGAACACAGAGGACAAACAATACTTCTGAACATTTTTTCAGCCTGACTTCAAATTGTCAGCTTTGGGAAATAACAAAGGCAAAACGTGAGTGTGATTCTGTGAACATGCCAGCATGAGTAACTAATCTGATGAATCATCCATTGAAATTAATAGGACGATTCCTGTATGCCTATACAGTAGACTCTCGATTATCCAGGATGATAGGGAAAAACTTAATCCTGGTTAATAAAATCCTGGATAATCACCATCCATAGAAATACGGGGAGGGCGGGTTGGTTCACCAGCCACCCTGTGCCGGGGGAGGAGGTGTTGGTTTACTGGCTGCTCTGCCCCCTGATAGGTTTGGTTTTTTTTTGGTGTGTGTGCTTGGGGCAGCAACAAAACCAGAGCCGGCCCTGTGAGTTACGCATATTTTTTTTGTCATCCTGGTTAATCCACATCCTGGTTAATCCAATTCTGGATAATTGAGAGTCTACTGTATGTTTGCAATTTGGGCCCCTCATTGTCATGTGTCTAAGAAATAAGAGGACAGAAGTTTTTTCTTTTTAATCCAGTAATACTTAGCATGAATAAAGCGCTGTACAAATACTAATGTTCACATCATCATGGCAGTGCAGTGCATTATTGCCACACACCTGCTCCCCCGAACCCCTCACCGCTCCCCTCACCAAAATGTATATTGAGATGAACCTGAAAAGCTACCGCTCACTTCAGAAGAAAGCCACTAGATGAAAACACCAATATGTACAAAGCCCCTCCCCTTTCATTTTTCATTCTAAAAGTGAGAGGATGCAAAACAGGTATTAACAATTGTCAAAGCGTACTGGGTTACAGTAACCAAACCAGGTTGTTCTATTTCAGGTGTCACCAAGTGTCCAAGAAGCAGATTCTGCCAGTCTGAATGAAACAGTGGTAGATGTGAATATTCTGACTTCACCCACGTTCACAATTAAGGTCCCTCATGATTTAGGTATAGGGAGCTCTAAATTCATTGAATATGTAGCTGAGAAAGCCTTGCAACTTTACAAGCAGAATTTTTAAGGATGGTAAGTTGTTTCTCTTTGTATAGTGAACTTAAAACTTAGTAGCATCCATCTATTTTTTCTGTATTGCAATGGATTTAAGATGGAATAGGATTAGGTCAATGATACAGTCTATGCCTGTTTCTCCATTAGATATATGGAAGATAAAAGTGGTATGAAAAATAAAATCAAATGCTCAGTGTTTTGGTTTGTAAAATTCAGACCTGTCAATGGTGGATTAACCTATAAGCAATAAAAGCATGTGCTTAGGGCCCCAAGAGAAAAGGGGCCCCAAGCAACAACAAAAAATGGTTACAAAATTACAAGTTTGCACGGCCTTAAATTAAAAAAAGTCTCAATTAATGTCTTGGGCCCCCCCAAATCCCCCAATGTTGCGTCGATTACACTTTGCGAGTAAAACTGGGTTGTGAATGGGGGTGAGAGTTGAAAGGGGGGCCCATTGCTTGGCTGTGCTTAGGGCCTGCCTGTCATACTAATATCCATAGACCACACTTACAGGCGAGTCTAATCTTACACGGGGGGAACATTCCATTCCATGGTTAGCGCGTAAAGCAAAAAACGCGTATAGTCAAAACTCATTGAGGTGAATGGTGGGCGAAATCGCCCGCACTACAGATACAGTTTTTAAATTGTTGTTTTTCTTTTTCTTTTTTTTTTTCTGTTTTTGCTGACCGCGTAAAGCTGAATTCGTGCATGTTAAATGCGCCTAAGATGCGACTCGCCTATATTTATATATTAGATCCTCCAGTTTTAAGTAATATCTAGAACAAGATAATACCGAGTCAAGTGTTCTGTCCAAAGATAACTGTGTCATGACTACAGAACAGCACGCCGGGGCTTGGCATTAGATACCATTCCTTCATGTCCATTAATCAAACTTGAAGACTGCTAATTAGTCTGATCATAGTTTAGGTCAGCTTGCAGTGCTCGACACTTTTTAAACAAAGAGAAGGACAAATTCAGAACAGATGTAGTGACTTGTAAGAGCTCATTATAATATTGTGCCATACAATTTTGGGATAAATACTGCTCTCTAATGGTCATATTCTAGACCAATGGTTCTCAGACTTTTGTACTGGTGACCGCTTTCACACAGCAAGCCTTTGAGTGCAACCCCCCCTCTTATACAGTAAAAACACTTTTTTAATATATTTAATACAATTATAAATGCTGGAGGTAAAGTGGCATTTGGGGTGGAGACTGACAGCTCGTGACCCCCCGTGTAATAACTTCACGACCCCCTGAGGGGTCCCGAACCCCAGTTTGAGAACCCCTGTTCTAGATTCACATACAAAGGGGAAACTTCCCAGGTTTCCTCCCACCATCTGTGTGGAAGGGTGCTTGGCCATCCTCCCTCCTCTGAGTCTCACAGAAGCTGCCCTGCAGGTTTAGGGATCTGCAGGAGGAAAGGGTAGGCTGGAAAGATGCATAATATTCTCTAACCCTGAGGAGAACATCCAGAAAAGATACTTATTACTTCTTCTGTGGAGCCCACCCATCCTCAGCACCCAGGGATGTTCCTGCACAGTTTCAATGGAGTCACAATACAGAGGGACTTGCTCAGGGCCAGAACCTCTGTGAAGGTGCAGGGTTCTATGCAAATGAACCTGGCATCCCATGGATCTACTAAGAGAGCATTAGGCTGGGGCAGGTTCTGTGACTGTTGGCTAGGGATGAGGTGGGAGGGGAGGGCAAATCCTATCCTAGACAGAGCAATGTGTGTGGAAATCTTTGAGTGGGTGAGGGGATTCTCTCAGCGATTGGCAGTATTGCCAACTCATAATTTTAATTACCAATGCAATGTTGGGTGTTTTTCTTAAAGCCCCAGCTCTTGGAGTTTGTGATTATTTGAGAATCTCAGCTTTTGTTTTTTTAAAAAATGTTTCAGGTCTGCAGAGAAAAAGCTGGAAACAGGGCCTGAGCTCATTAGAAAGGCTCAAAAACCAGCAGGAAAATAAAAAAACCCACAGCATTTAGTATACTTTAAAAATCACATGATGTTACATGCAATCTCATGATTTTCTGGGGCCTGACTTGTGATTTCTGAACACTGGGATTGGCAGTCCTGGATTTCTTCCCCAGATTCCCTTCCTGCAGAAGAGGATGAACTGGGTCTTTGAATTTATGCATAACATAATACCACCCACATTGGTTTGGCTATGTTGGTACACCTAAATGCACCTAAAATGCACCTAAATGCATCAGAAATTGACCTAGAAGTGAGTCTTTTGATAGAAAAATAAGACAACTCATTTCACCATGGTTGTTTCTTCATAACTATTATCTCTATTAGATCTAGCTATTCACAATATTCACTCTTTTTTCACCTCATCCAAGCCTAAATTTGGGAATACTAAGGGTTAGAAGTCTAAAAGTAATAATCTTAACTCCCATAGGGAAGGTCTGTTGTCCTTGTTCCATAACCTGATCCGCCTGTGCAATGCACATTTGTGGTCATTCTTTTACCAGAGTGAAATGAGTGAAAAAATAGTATAAACTGCTACCAAATCATAATGCATTTTGCACCTACTTTGCACAGGTCTACATGAATACACACAGGCCCTTTAATGACATGAGAGAAAATAACGAGTGGGGAATGCTAGAGGATCCTTTGTATAAAAGGAAAAAATGAACAACTACACACTTCAGTCTGTAACCAACTGGATTTTTTTGTGTTGTACGTTCACTCAGTAGGAAGATGTATCGACTATCGTGTTATTTATGTAACATCCTTCTTTAGTCCAAAAATAGAAAAAAGACTTTTTTTTAAAAACACAGTATAGTTACTGATGCACTGCACAATGCAAACCTTATCTCTCCCCCCCACCCCCCCAGACAAGAAGATCTGTGGAATATCATTCACTTCAGATCCAGCATCCTCTCCTTACATTGATGTACCTCCAAAGTCCAGAGAACTGTTCTATGAATAGGGTTTCAAAATGTTTGCTTACAAACAGTATATTGTTTAATAAATATTGTGACATCAAGTATTCCATATTTACAGTAATTTAATTGCATGGGAAATTAAAATCCATGTCAATTTGTATTCATTTTAAATGAAAAATTATATGCATGTATGGTACATTATGTGATTGTTGATTACCACTTATGACCCCAGTCTTACAAAGACTTAAGCGCATGCTCAGCTTCAACCATGTAAGTTGTCTCCATTGCCCTAAATTCTATTACTTGCATGTTTAAAATTAAGCACATGCGTAAGACTTTGCAGGACTAGCGCCTAAAACCTATGTACACGCAGCTAAGAATGAATCAACTGAGTCTGAATGTATATGTAATACTTTAATGCATGTATTCTGGCATTCTGTTTCTCCTTCCAGTTGCTTTTACATTTATAACGTACATTAAATGGCTTTTTCTAAATGTGTGATGAACAAATTCTTTTGCTTTTTGCGTAGTTTCCTTTAGTTTGCAACTAAAGTAATTTTTGAACAGAGCAATAAATATTTTCACTGGAAAAAATGTTTGTTTTGTCCATTTTACATGTTTGCTTGAACTTCATGTGTAAAATATAATAAAAACTAAGATCCTTATGCTGTAATACCCCTTAGTCCTAAGCAGAGCTCTGAGTGATTTCAATTTCATTTGCTGTGTACACCAAGAGTGGTACATATCTCAGAGAACATTTCCCCATCCCCATTTATATTTTTTCCTACCTCACTTTTCTTTATTTCTAAGTGCACAAAATATTAGTTTCCAACTAAATAAAGCTGCACCTTTGTGCAACCATATTCTGCTTGTTCACTCCTACTTACAAATTTTTTTCTGTTTTTTTTTACAATTTTAACCTACAGAAAGGCCAGGCTCTTCACCGGTCCTCTTTATTTCCTTCACTCGCTGCATATTGAGCGGAGATGTTCAGAGAACTAGCCACAATGACGGCAAGAGCTTTTTCATGGGAGGTACATAAGGGAGGCCAGAGGAGGCGCTTAGCTCCCCCAAACCTCGGCTAACGCTCTCAGTCACGGGCCGGGGGCGGGTCGTGGTGGGGCTTAGCGCTCCTCCGGGTGGCCAGGGCGGCTCAGGCAGGCGCTCAGGTCGGGCCAGCCCGCTGGGGCTCCTCTGGCCGCGGGGAGGAGCTTGGGGCAGGGCAACCCCAGCGCCACCAAACGACACAGGCCATTGGCCACTGCGGCTCTACAGCAAGAACTGCGTCATAATGGGGCTTCTCTTTATTCCACAGGAGCGAGGACGTGCCCCCCCCCGGTCCAAGAAGAAACCCGCCCCTGGAGTCCTCCCCCCTCACGTGTCCCCCCCCATTCCTGGGCTGCTGGGCTGGCCTGGGCCAGGTGCAATCAGGGATTTTAAAGTGGGGAAGGCCCATGGTGATAAATTGGCTCTGACCCCCCGCAGAGCCTCCCCCGCCCGCGGGGCCCTGCGAGACTCAAGCGGCGGGTGCAGCGGGCCCTGGGCGCCGCCGCCGGGGGGCGGGACACGAAACAAGAGCGGGGCGGGCCCCCGAGGATCCTCCCGCGCGCGGGCGCGCCCGGCTCTGCGATTGGCTGGCGCCTGGCGGGCCGGGGTTGGCGCCAGTTCGAAGCGCGGGTCCGCGGGCGGCGGCAGCGAGCTCCCGCCGCGTCCCCGCCATGCCCGAGCCGCACGGGGAGCTGCAGTACCTGGGGCAGGTCGAGCACGTCCTGCAGCGCGGCCACCGGAAGGAGGATCGGACCGGGACCGGCACCATCTCCGCCTTCGGGCTGCAGGCGCGGTACAGCCTGAGAGGTGACTGCGCCGGCCCAGAGCCCCGGCATGGCGGGCGCCCCCCGGCCCTTGGGCCTCCTCCATAGAGCCCCCTCCCCAGACCTTCTCCATCCCGTGAACCCCATGATCCCCGTCCCCTTCTACCCCTCTCTATGGGCTCCCCCTCCCCAGACCTTCTCCATCCCATGGACCCCATGATCCCCGTCCCCTTCTACCCCTCTTTATGGGCTCCCCCTCCCCAGACCTTCTCCATCCCGTGAACCCCGTGATCCCCGTCGCCTTCTACCCCTCTCTATGGGCTCCCCCTCCCCAGACCTTCTCCATCCCATGGACCCCGTGATCCCCGTCCCCTTCTACCCCTCTCTATGGGCTCCCCCTCCCCAGACCTTCTCCATCCCGTGAACCCCGTGATCCCCGTCCCCTTCTACCCCTCTCTATGGGCTCCCCCTCCCCAGACCTTCTCCATCCCGTGATCCCCGTCCCCTTCTACCCCTCTCTATGGGCTCCCCCTCCCCAGACCTTCTCCATCCCATGGACCCCGTGATCCCCGTCCCCTTCTACCCCTCTCTATGGGCTCCCCCTCCCCAGACCTTCTCCACTCCGTGAACCCCGTGATCCCCGTCCCCTTCTACCCCTCTCTATGGGCTCCCCCTCCCCAGACCTTCTCCATCCCGTGAACCCCGTGAACCCCGTCCCCTTCTACCCCTCTCTATGGGCTCCCCCTCCCAGACCTTCTCCACCCCATGGGCCCCTTCAGTCTCTCACCGCATCCCCCCCCCCCTCTCCTGGTGGCTGGCAGACCTGCCAAGCGCTTCACACCCCGCTGAGCTGGCTGCCAACATCCATCTCCACTTGCCCCCCGACTCCCCACCCCTAGTACTGTTTGCCCCACTCTTGGCTGTGCCTCTTCCCCCCCCCCCCAAATATCATGGGCATCTGAGGGAGTGCTGCTCAACCCCCTCCTGTTATCTTCTGGGTAGCAACCTCTATCATTCTTGCAGGGGAGGCCATTGTGCCACATCTTAGAGGACAGAGTTGCACAACGGGCTTCGTTCCTTTGGAGGCTTGTCCCAATTTACCTTTAAAGACAGGCAGACGCTGGGATGATCTTTGAATACTGTACAAGTTTATTTGCTAGCAAATTGAAGCCACAGAGTAAAGACTCAAATCAATGGCTTACCCCTATACATTGCCACTGGCTTCTTATATGCCTCTTTACATAAAGGAGGGGCAAGAGGGGCCCCAGACAATTTGACAAACTATCTAGGCTAGAATGTCCTGAGACAAACTTCAAACAATGCATGCAGACATGCTGGTTCCTGTTCTGGGGGAATCACAAATAAGACAAGAATGCAATAATGTATAGGACAAGAAGGGAGTGAGGGGTCCATGAAGCAAGATAAGAGCTTGAAACTGGCTCAAGACAGGACATGCAGATGATAAAGTTCCTGCCTTCTGGAGACACCTTTGGGCAGGAATATATGAAGTGAGATAAGCGGTTGCTTAGGAATGTATGAAACAAGCTAACAGTTTGAGGCAGCTTAAAGCTATGCTAACACTATATTCTATAACACTTATGCTTTTACTAATACTCTAGATATTTTCTTACAACAGTGCCTGATCCTTTCTGCTGCTGCTACTGCTGAGCTCTGCTCTAATCTAGACCCCATCTTTATAAGCAGGGGACTGGGTGCATGTAATCCAGATATGGGCAGGTGTAACTCCCACCTACAGGGAAGAGCCTCCAGTTGCCCTACTTCCTTACACATAAGGTCCCTAAAACCATCTGCTCCTCTCCTTTTTTTTTTTTTTATTGCCCTAGGTGGGGGACTTGCATCTGTCCTCCATAGTTGCCTTATGGAGAAAAAATGAGACAAGGGCAGGTCTGATCCAATTTAACCTCCTGAGATAGTTTTACCACCACCCTGACTAGCAATCCCTAGGTCTGATTCACCTCCATGTTACTAAAGTAGGTTTGACCAGAACTTTATCTCTGAATTCAACTGCATGTATGAATATTTTACCTTGCCATAGGCTCTTAACTGCACTCCATCGTTGAGTTTTATGAATGATACATTGCTAATTAAAATCTCTGTTTATCTATTTTTAGACCATTTTTAGGAATGAGGTTTGATGCTTGTGTTCCTTGCCCCAGCAAAGCAGTAGTAGAATTTACACTCATCACTGCATGCTCTCCTGACTATTACATTGGATACATTTTATCATTTGCTGGAATAATTCCTCACTCTTCAGTTGCCATTTTCAACAACTGTTCTTTGTCAATCTGTACTAAATTCTAAATGAGAGCGCCAATAACCTAGGCTCTTATTATGATAGTGCATAATATGCATGCACAACAGATCAATATCCAAACTCTGACACTTTTGGTATTTATAAATGAAAAGCAATAAAAGCAATCCGGGGTAATTGATGAGTGAGAATTGACTTTGTTGCTTTGTCACTTTAAAACTCTTTTTCAGATCAGTTTCCTTTGCTGACGACAAAACGAGTGTTCTGGAAGGGAGTGCTGGAAGAGCTGCTATGGTTTATCAAGGTATTATGCATGGCTGTTTAAATTTGTTATGTGCATTGATAATGCTGTCTGTAGACTATATCATGCTATGC
Source organism: Sternotherus odoratus (assembly GCA_032164245.1). NCBI lineage: Eukaryota > Metazoa > Chordata > Testudines > Kinosternidae > Sternotherus > Sternotherus odoratus. The sequence continues at coordinate 70,325,586 of JAVMKO010000002.1, forward strand.
ACTAGTGTATTTGAAACATAGATGTTTCCATTCATACAGGGAACAAACAAGTTATGACATTCTAATATTTTTCCAACTTATAAATAAGTCCATTATCTTCAAAATATTTTGTTAATTTTGGTTAAGGTGCTAGTACAATCCGGAGGGAATGTTGGTTAAATCTTACCTTGCTTCTTTTTAGTGAAATTCTGAACTGATGAAGGACTTGTGTACATTAGAAAGTTTTGCTCCTTAAACTGTACCGCTATAGTTAAAACAGGAAAACTCCGTGTGAATGCTTTTATACTGGTATAGCTTATTCCTTTTTTGTCACCAAAATGAGATACTCAAGTATAAGACACTCTTATTCTGGTATAACTGCATCTATCCTTTTTACCAATACAACTTTCGGCCAAAAATAATAATAAAATCACACTTTTAATAGATGATCACACCTCTAACAAGCATAGTTTATACTGGTAAAACTTGTGTAGACAAGTGCTAAGATGGTGTGTCACCCTATAGATGTTCCCTGATGTGGTTATAAGTAGCATTGATTTAAATGCTGGTACATTGGCACTTGAAAAATCAACTTATCCAAATATCAGTTTTGTGAAGAACTTAATGCTTTCTAAAAAAAGAAAATGAAGGCTTATCTTTTCAACTGTAAGGGCTAGAACCTTTCAGATGTCAACCAGCACAGTACTGTATTCTGAGACTGTAGCTGTGTTTTGGTAGCAGAGAATATTTAAATCTCTATTCACTTTCAGTGCTATTTTAAACTAAGGGGTTTTATTTTCTTACTCTCATCTCTAGGTTTTATACAGAGTGGCAGAGTAGAATATGGGAGCCTATCATTTGTTCAGTGACTAAACAGAACTTCTGGCTATTTCTATTTGACATCTCTCAGGAGCATGCAATTTAAGCTTCAAGAAAACAGAAAAAGCAAGCGAGAGAGAAGGGATTGCATAACCTTTTCCCCCCAAAATGACTTGTAAGCCAGTTCACAAAGGCTGACAGCAGGTGCATCAGGAGCAGCAGAATTGTACAGACATGGAACAAGTTTTTCTTGTTTCATCAGTCAAAAAAGTAAAACCTTGTTTGCTTTTTGGCAATCACATTTATCCTTGAACCTCCATGGGCCTACAGTATAAAAGGCTAGAGATGATTAATTAGATGACTATAGCAGTATAATTCAATTCTCAGTAATATATTCTTTATAACATAGTTGTATTGTGTGTAGGGTTCAACAAATGCTAAAGAGCTCTCTGCAAAAGGAGTGAAGATTTGGGAGGCCAATGGATCACGTGAATTCTTGGATAAACAAGGTTTCACTGACCGAACAGAAGGGGATTTGGGACCAGTGTATGGTTTCCAGTGGAGACACTTTGGAGCTGAATACAAAGATATGAATACAGGTGAGGAAAGTAGATAACTTCAACTGGGGAAAACTAGAGATTTTATCTTCATGCTTAGTGAGACTGACAAGTTTACTGTGGTACCTAACATTCAGAAGGTTATGGAGGCATGGAAAGATAATGAGGATATTTATAATGGAAACTCAGATCCAGAGTAAGTAGATCTTTTTGAGAGGTTTTATTGAGCTTTTTTAGAAAGCCTACCATTATGAAATGTGCAGTATTGCAGGCAATAGCCTATTTGTAGAATGGGTGAATCATATGCAGTACACTGTTCTGCTAATGTGCTGGTATGATCACCTGTAGGTGGGAGGATATTTTGGTTTCATGCCCATTTAGTTCTTTGCCTCTCTGCTGAGGCTGCTGGCAAAGGTGCCAATTGTAACAAAACACTTTTTAAAAACTACACTATAATCACTCATTTCAGAGAGCTGCTATTATTAATTTGTATAATTAGCACATTAATTTGTGCTATTTCCATGCTTAGCTTTCATAATGATGTTGGAGGTGGTGAACTAATGTTTTATTCAACCATTTAAAAGTATTTTCTCCATCTAAAAAGGCAAGTAAAAATGTAAAGAAGAATTGCAGTACTTTACACTATCAACCTGGGCATAATTTCTTTTTTAAAGAGAGAGCACTGTTGTACCAGAAGAATCTCCACATGTTCATATCTTGGTTTAGGACAAAAAAAAAAAGGCAGGTAGTCAGTCTATTGGATAGCAGACCAGTTAAAAATATAAATGATCAGCACCAAGTAACCAAAATTTTTATGGCCCCTTAGCCTCATATTTTATTTGTTCTTCACATTTCTCTTGGATTAAGGTACCTTTGATTTCCCATGCACAGGCCAAGCCTTTGTTTAAAATGATACAGAAATTTATTTTAATTGAGGAGGTTTAACAGTTGTCATGATACGAACTAATAGTTTGTAGCATCATGTTCCTCACTGAAATCTGATTTTTATGCATTCTCAAACACAGAATATTGTGTGATTAAAAATAGAATGTTAGTTCCACTCTATTTAAACTCTGTAGACTCAGACCTACTCTCAGATGTATAGACCTCTCAATTATTCTCCAAGGTCTCAGCTTTCATTTACAGTTTTTAGCTGGTGTGCTTGGAAATAAATGATCAAACACGGGCTGTGTCTACACTATGGGCACTATAGTAGCTTAGTAACAGTGCTATAGCTCTGCCACCGTAACCGCAAAGTGTGGCTTTAGACTCCAGTAATGGAAGGGGTTTTTCCATTGCTGTAGGAACTCCGTCTCCCCAAGCGATGATAGCTTTGGTCAACAGAAGCATTCTTTCATCAATCTGACTGTGTCTACTCTGGGGGTTTGGTTTGCATAGCTACAGCACTCGGGTGTGGATTTTTCACACCTCTGAGTGGCATAGCTATGTTCATGTACATTTTAAATGTAGACCTGGCCTTGCGGTATAAGGATGCAGACACTTACATGAGTTTGCAGAGAGAGTGCAAGAATAGCTCTGAGGTGTGTATGATCCCATTTCAGCGGGTACTAACCCTGATGCCAGTGATGATGCTTTAAGTGTCAGCAATAACTATTTCACTTCTCAAAGCATGCAAGAAAAGAGAAGGTGATGCCACCTTTTCCCAAAGCTTGGAGCACTCATCTGGGGCCCCCAAAGGACTACCCAGAAGAGAGAGGGAGAAGGCTCAGAAGATGTATTAAGGTGTAAGCTTTTAACAACCCAAGGGGGGATCAGAAGAGGGCACAATTAGTGTAATTTTCCTGAGGGGTGTGAACTTGGCTTTCAAAAGTATTTTTGGGGGGCAGCTCTAAACTATTGTCAAAATAACCTTAGGCTGTCTGACTTATTTAAATCTTGTTTGGTAACTTTCTTCAGATTACTCAGGCCAAGGAGTGGACCAGCTGCAGAATGTAATTGACACAATCAAAGCCAATCCAGATGACAGAAGAATCCTCATGTGTGCTTGGAATCCCAAAGGTGTGGAAGAGCTGCACATAAACAAACATCCACAAAACCACTTAATTGTCCTCCTTTAAATTCCTCCTTACAACTCTCCTTTGCTGTGATGTCTACAAAACTGTGAGAAGAAGTAGGCATATTGTATTAATTTAGATGGAATCAATGGGCCCAAAGAGCCAGTGATGTTAACATGACACTGAAACTGTCCAACCTTAAATTTAAAGAGGTTTGGTCTACGGAGACTGCAGCTTGCTTGTATCAAGGCAAACACACCATTACAAATCTTTTTAGCCTTTTTATTAAAGATAACGGAAAAGAAGGAAAAACGGTTAAAACATTTGAAATGTAAAGTAGTAAATAAGGCAACATCCCTTGTTCCCTGTCCTTTTAGCTGGAGAGAGCTGTTAGAAGGAAAACCCTCATGTTTGACAGTCTCTTTGATAGTGATAACTGTCCTTTATTGGGGAAAAGAGAAGAAGTTAGTTGAGATGGGCTGGAGCTGTTGTTATCACTGTTAGTAAAGTCTGCCCCCGTTTCCTAGAAAACAAAACAGACAAATGCTCAAGAGGGGAGAGAAAAGAACAACAAGGATAGAAAATGCAGCTTCTGTCTCTGGTGTTGACTTGTAAGCTCGCTGCTGGCACAGCACATGGTCTTATCCGCCATTCCAAGACATTGCAAACTTATTCCAGCATCAAGCTGTTTAGGTGATTGCTTTTAGCTGCCTCTCTGGTCACAAGCTTACAGGAGTGTTGCAAAATATGGAGTGTTGGCCAGTGAATCCAGACTCTTATTAGACAGAAAAGGAAAGGAAAGAAATATATTGGAGAAGGAAAATGTCTCTCATGAGCACGCACACATGTCCAAGTCGGAAGGTGGCGATGTCATCTGACTCCCATGCTTTGGTGTGGTCTGGTCAGGACACTTCTGAGGGTCAGAATAATGAAGACCCAATGGTGTTACAGTAAATACCCAGTCCCAAAGTGAGAACGGGGGTCGTGCACATGATCATAAAGTTCGCTCCTTTCTTCCGTCTTTCAGTCAGCCATCATTTGGGATTTTTTCCCAAAGTCATAATCATCCCCTTGTTCTTTATTACTATTACCGGTCTCTTCATCATTTTATTTTATTATTTTCCTAAGGACCCCAAAAGGGGAGTGATGGGTGGAATAGCCCATCCCATCATTATTTTGTCCACCAGTTGGGACTGATTTCCAACATGAAAATTTTGATCCATTGATTTCGAGTCCTACTTGTTTACCAGGCATGATGTTAACACAGTCCTTGAGTTATATCAGTAGGCTTTTTTATTTGGACTAATTGTCTTTCTGTTTTTTAAAAAAAGATTTATGCATCTTTTCCCATCAACATTTGTTGTAATAGGTTATTATAACATTCACTTTTCACGTGCAAGCTCACAATCAGGGTAATAATTGGGCCAATAAATTTACAGCAGGTGGCAGGAGTGCTCTGACTGCTGCTTAATATGCTGACCAGTATTGTCTTTGTTCCCATTTGCTCCCTCATTTGTCTCTGTCCACCTGTTACTTTTTGTCTTAATCTTTGAGGCGGTGGATGTTTTCCCTTCGCCCTTCCCCCCGGGTCTGTGTAGTGCTGGTCCATGATGGATTCCGAGGTGCTACTGCAATACAAATAATAAAAATTAGAGGCAGGAACTTGTTTTAAGAAGGAAAACATGGGCTGAATGACTAAAGCCCTGATACTGCAAATGCTTAGGCACATACTTAATTTTACTCACATAATTAGTTCTATTGATTTTATGAAATTATTCTCATAAGTAAAAATTAAGCATGTCAAGTGTTTGCAGTATCAGGGCCTAAAACCTTTTTTTTTTTTTCAGTGGAATTTCTAGATGTGATTTTTCTCTGTCCATCCAGTTACTGTTAACAATAGCAGGTATATAATCAAGCAAGCAATATCTGGTAGTGGTAATAGCAGGATTTAAAAAGTCTTAATAGTAAAATCAATAAAACTACAATATGTGGTTCGGTATTGCTATTTGACACATTTATGCATATTTATTTCTTTATACATACACATTTTTTTCCCTTCTCTTTAATGGTGTCTTAATACTGTTTTTCCCCTCCCCCTCTTCCTGTTTTTCTTCTCCTTAGATATTTCACTAATGGCTTTGCCTCCATGCCACGCTCTGTGCCAGTTTTATGTTCTAAATGGTGAACTGTCTTGCCAGTTGTATCAGAGATCTGGAGACATGGGTCTGGGGGTGCCTTTCAATATCGCCAGTTATTCACTGCTCACATATATGATTGCGCATGTCACCGGCCTGAAGGTATAGTATCCTTTTGCTTAGATATTTATGGTTTTGAACAGAGGACTAAAACATTAAATAGACTGACATTTATGTAGGAAGAATTGTAATGAACACAACATTCAACATTTTAGATATGTACAGGAATGGACTCTGTAGATGAATTGTGTTTAATGTATGTGTTAGTGGGGTGGCCTGTACTGTAAGAATTCTCTAAATCTCATAGTGGTCACTTATATCAAAGAACTTCCAAATCTTGTGGAAAAAACTTGTCAAAATTAAGATGTGACCTGTCTCATTCCACCAGTTAATCTACCAAAAATTTGAGTTGATCACTTTTCCTTCTGGTGACAATGAAAAATGCCATGGGGTGTCTTTTTCTGCTACTGAAACAGTTGTCTTCAAGGTACTACCAACTTCCAGCCATTAGAAATGTCATTGTTTTGTTTTGTTTTCTTTAAATTGGTCTAGACAGAGCATTAACTCTGTGGTTGCTGTCAGATTCCAATTGGCAGATTGTGATCTGCCTACCTAAATTCCTGCTATGCTTTCAGTTGGATATTTTTCACTTCTGACTGTAAATGGTTGTGCAGTACTGCTCTTTTCTGTTAGCCACCTGTTATCTTTCATCATTCTTGTGACTTGGTAGAGCAGAGATTTGTTTAATTTAAATACATTACAGTGTCTTTCTTCTAAAATCTGACTGCCTCACTTCTTAAAGAATTAATAGTGATAGACTGCGATTTTGATCCCTCTCCTGGTGCTATCATCAGGAGCTGCTGCTTCTGTTTTTAGCACTGAGGAGAGGAGATAAAATGGGTGAGTGGAGAAAATCATGCTTTATAATAAGTAAGGACTTATATCAAAGATAATTAAAGTAAATGAAGTTTGATGTCTCCTCCACGTCATTTAACTACTGCATCTCTTAAAGCAAAACAATTTTTGTGGGAGAGAGCTGCAGTAAAGAACATAAACTTGTATAAGACTTGTGAATTTTTGCATAACATTAAATACTGCAATAACACTGCAGACAAATTAAGTAAATAGCTCTGCTTTTACAATACAGTATTTCATCACATGCTATGGCTAAAAGTACTGCAGCAAAGTAGGGCAGATACTTTCAGGAGCAGTAAACTCTAAGCACCAGACCTAAACCAATGATGATGATAAATTGTCAGGCAATGCTTAAGTCACACAAAATGCTTATCCTGGGTGTTGGGTGTCTCTGCCATAAGTAAATGAAATGTTAACACAGACAAACCAACCTGTCAGCTTTCCCGGTTAGAAAAAATACCAGCCCTTTTCCAAATGTGAGGATAGCTGTGATTTGTAGCATGCCACAAAGACCAACAGATGTGGGCTATTTCAGATAGAGGGGCTGTGAAGAGAATTCCAAAATTCAGGACTCATTATGGAAAACATCCTGCTAGCAGCTCCGTTTTAAACCAAGAAGACTGGCTTTCAAGTGCTCCTGCATACCATAACTGTGTCACTAGTGAGGCATGTTTATAAGCTAGACAGGTTCAAAGCCATTTTGGATATGTCTATATTGCAGCTGGGAACATGCCTCCCAGCGTGGGTGGACAGACTTGTGCTATCTCTGCTCAAGCTAGTGCATTAAAAATTGCACTGTAGCAGGGTGATGGCACCAGCTGCTGCCTGAGTCCAAGCCCATCTGGGCTCAGGTGGCTAGCCAGAGCCACTGTCTTTTCCTGAATAATCATTCTGCTAATTTTAGCATAGTAGTGTGAGTCTGTCTACCTGGGCTGAGAGGCAGACTCCCAGCTGCAGTGTAGACATACCCTTAGGGCTTCAACTTGTCAGGATAGATCATGGTACATTGGTTTCATGTGATCCTGCCAGGAACTCTTTTTAATAAGTTGATTTGGTTTCTTAATAGAATTAAATGCAACAGTATATATTACAGTAGTCTAATCTTGAGATAGAAGTATGGATCACTGTAGCACTGTTAATATCAAAAGATAAATCTACACTACCTGCTGGTTTGGCAGGTAGCGATCTATCTATTGGGGGTTGATTGTCATGTCTAGTCTAGACGTGATGATCGATCCCTGAGCACTCTCCGGTGGACTGTAGTATTCCATTGCTGCCAGAGACGCAGGTGGAGTTGACAGGGGAGCGGCAGCAGTTGACTCAGCTGTGAAGACGCCGCAGTAAGTCGATCTAAGTACGTTGACTTCACTGTGCTATTCTTGTAGCTGAAGTTGTCTTAGATGGATTTCACTCTCCCTCTTCTCCCCCCACAGTGTAGACCAGGACTAAGAAATACTTGCAAATTATTACTTTGAGGTAGATGGGAGAGCTGTATTTCGCACTACCCCCAACCCCTTCCATTTGTGTTAACATATAAATAGGAGTGCTCAGTTGCTATATCTGTTGCAAAATCTTTGTTGTAGAACTTCATACTCTGCTTAGAGTAGCTTAAAATAACAATCGGTAACATTAGTGAAGGACAATATTTGAACTTGTAAGAAAATGGCTTATCAGGACAATCTGGTGCAGGAGCTACCCTTCAGCAACAGAGGTGCTAGGCATCTCTTGGCACAACCATTGCAATGTCCTACACTCCTGAAATGTGCTACCTTGTTTGTGTGAAGACTTTATTTTTTTTCTCTTTTTGTTCAGCCTGGTGAATTCATACACACACTAGGAGATGCTCATATATATCTGAATCATGTTGAACCTTTGAAAATTCAAGTAAGTATCCATGGTGACTGGAGCCTGGCTGTCTCTTTGACATACATCTACCACAACTGGTTGCACAACTCCTAGTAATTCTGCGTTTTTTAGATCTGGTATTGTGGCGACCTTCCATTGTAAATACTGTATTAATTTGCATTGCCAATCCTCTGATTTCTTCCCCAATGCTACCCTTTACCTGTGTTCAACTCTGGTTACAAGTGAAAACACTAGAATTTTGATTGAACTGTATACTAACTTGGATCAAAAGAGTGGCTATCTCTCTGCAAGTCAAAGATGCAAGAATTTGTACACTAATCTTTATCATTGTTACAAAATATTAGCGTCCTTATACTTGTTTTATCAGAACAAAACTATAAGTAAGTGAATAAAATGCATTATGCTTAATTGTGTATATATAGTCAGTTTGAAAACCCATCATTCTTAGTGGGTATTCTGCTGAATGATAAAGCTCTACTGTACTTTTTTTGGGTCTCTGACAGACTTGTTTTCACCTTCTTCACACAAATACCTACATACTGTGACAGGACTGAGAATGTTATGGCAGGGGAGGTTTACCTAACCAAAAGCTGTCTGATGTTCACTGTGCACTGTTTTTTACATTTGTACAAGATTAGCACTCACACGTAAGTCAAACTCTCTTTAATTTCAGCTTCAGAGGAAACCACGTCCTTTCCCAAAACTCAAAATTCTTCGTAAAATTGAAAACATCAGTGACTTCAAAGCAGATGACTTTCAGATTGAAGACTATAACCCACATCCAGCTATTAAAATGGAGATGGCTGTTTAATGCACTTAACTTAAAACATGATATGAGTCTGTTTCGTAAGTATGTTACCTTGTCTGTACTTCAGCTCAGTGTGGTGCTTTTAAATGTTGCTAAAACAGTTACATCACTTTGAAAGGGGTACTGCTCTAAAAGATGGAGGTCAACAGCTCTGAAGTATCTTTAATGAAAAATGTGTGTTAATGGAAGTGGCTTGCCTTCGTGCAGCGAGTGTCATTGAACCAAATGTAGGTGTAAAAGAAACAATTAGCACTCTGTTTACTAGCCAGTCTTTGAGTAGAGAAGTCTCTGTTGGTGGATGACTCCAGGTTGTACATTTTTCTCTGTCTATAAATCATTCATGAATTGGCTAGAGCCCCCCTAAGTTGTTACTGGGCTTAAGTTAATATTTCAAGCTTTTCCTTGCTTCCTGTAGCCTGAGAAGTGACCAGTGAGAAGTGTTTAGTTTTGTTCTGTATCAGTTACTTACCCTTATGTATTAAGTATTTAAACAAAACACTTGTTATAGCAGAGGATTTTTTTAAGCTTCAAAAAAAGGTGAGGAGAATGTTTAATAAATGTGTATAAATATTTTCAGTAGTGTTTGGAAAATGTGCATCTTTAAGTCTGGTACTGAGTTTGTGCTTGTAACACTCGTATCAAGTAGAGCAAGATAACTTTCAGAGGATGTTGAGACTTAAGTCTTGGCTTTGTTGAATTTCAGAACAAAAATGAAAACTTTAACTCTCCTAATTGGAATGGGGGCTGTGGAAGTTGACTCACAGGCCAGGTATGGGGTGGACTGTACTGAGGCTGGGGCCTGCAGGCTCCCAAGTGCTCTGTTCCCCCTCAGCAGGCTGGTAAGCAGTGGATTGGTGAGCAAGTTGTCAAGCTAGGCAGGCTTCCTCCAGCCGTTTGTTGGACACTGATTTCAAAACATTTTCAATTTTGATGAATCAGCAAATGTCTAGTCACCAGTCTTATTACAAATAAAGCATAACACCTATCTTAACAACTCTATCCCTGCTGCAGGTGACATCCAGGCCACTTCTGGTCCTTTCATGATGCTGCCCATCTTACCAAGCCAGGGTAGTTTATGTACTTACACTGTAGTTGAGTAAAAAATGTGTGTTTTCATTATGATCCAAACTTAAACACACAAAATCAATAAGGACAACTCTAAATATCTCTCTACCTAACATCCATCTGAAGAAGTGTTTTTTAACCTCGGGAAAGTTTATGCCCAAGTCTGTTTCGTCTTTAAGGTGCAAACTGCCTCCTCATTCTTTCTATACTTAACAGTACACACAACAGCGTTTGGTTCACTAACATAACCAATATGAAGTTTTGTAGAGGAGTAGGACAAGAATAGACAGTACAGAACGTTTATTTTAAATCTCTGAATTTTAAAATTATAACTACTAAAATTCTACTTTAGTATATCGTGAGAAAACCTACTGGAACAATTTACTAAGGGTCACGTGAGATGCTCAAACACTGGCTATTTTTAAATCAAGAGTGGCTGTGCGAGAGATGCTCTAGTTCAAAAGGAATTATTTTGGGGAAATTCTAAGGCTTGTGTTCTACAGGCAGTCAGATTAGGTGATCAGTGGTCTCTTCTTCCCTGGGAATCTATGAAAATAGATATTGCAAAGTTACTGATTTGTAGACTAGTTCTAGAAATTCATTCCATAGCCCATCCACTAGTTATACTAAAGTAGAACAACTTTGCTGGACTATAGGCCCCTGTCATTTCTTTAGACAGCCTGGACTACGTTAATTCCTGAAGGTTTTGTTATACAAAAGCATTTATTGGCAGCTGAAATCTTGTATCACCTAACAATAGTTCATGAACAGCTTGGGAAATTTAATCTTCACCCTGAAAATTATCAGGGTTAGGCTTAATGCAATAGCATTTTATGGCTTAGAAAGGAGCTTCTGCCAAATTTCTCCTTGTGGAAACTGGTATTTCCTTGCAGAATCTTCTTTCATTTCAGTGGAATATCCAGCATCCTATAAGATTTAAAAAAAAGTTGCCATTTAGAAAGTGATACTAGATCTAGTCCCCATTCAAAAAACTTAACTGCTATCATGCAATTGGAAAATAATTATTGTAATCTCTATGCTGCTGGGGATCATGCCAAACACCTTTTGTATTTACAAATTAATCAGCTGTAACTAGTTTTATTCTCTAATGCCAGATGCAAAACTAGAGTTCTAAAAAGTCTGTGCTGAACATAATTGAAGTTAAAAAACAAGCGTTAGTTTTGGAATACAAGTTTCACTGAAAAACAGAATATCTTAAAGCATCTCCAGTAGATTATCCTCCCTCATGCCCTCTTTTCCTGCTCAACAGAGAATTGCTTTGGGGTGAGGTTTTAAGTCAGGATTACACTCCACCTCCTGAAGCATGTGTGCTGGAATGTATACCTTTCATTTAACAGTTCGGTACCCCCAACCCTATGAAATAGTTTAGTCTAATAGCACATCTCCAACTTTTTCATTCTGCAGATGACTTTGTAAGTGAGCATTTCACAAGCAATATGAGTTCTAAACTGCTTGTAATTAAGATGGTTTCTTTACTAAGCCACTTAAGTACAGCGGATATTCTCATAGCATACCTGAGGTGGTAGGTAGGAAGCTTTCTTGATTACAACAGGATATTTGAAGTGTTCATGCAAATGATCTACATACTCACACATCCTGCAAGAAAGAGGAGGGATGGTTTCCAGTTTTACCTTATCATGTACTTAAGCATAGCATTATCCCTGACAAGGTTGAGGTAAAAATTGGACTGATATTTGTATCCCAATTATCAGCAAAATACAAGGCTTCTATTTAGATGCAGAAACTACTGCTAGCTAGTGCTTCATATAGACTAACTGGAATCTGCTAGGCATTTTAGCCTAGTTAGACTGGAAGTCTCAATAAAATAAGCCTGAAGAAGAATACAGTGCAGAAGCTGGGCCCTTTGAGCAGTATATAGGGGTAGGAGAGCAAGACTCAAACTTCCTTTTTCAATATAGAGATTAGTAAAGTTATACAGAAGAGCTGCGTTTACTGATTGGAAAATATGCAAAGTACCAAAAGAGCTGAATTCTTATGCTAGCCAATACAGATACAGAATGTATGCATCTAAAATGGGTATTTAAAGGGTATAAATAAGACTATTTTCTGCAGCAAAGGAAGTTGCTAACGGGGGCAGCTGAAGGACTGGATCTGCTCCTCCTTAGTTTATGAATTACCAAGAACATTGCTATAGCTGTAGATCAGCAAAATTTACCAAAGAAGGTCTAAGGAAATTTTAAATATACTGCTCCAGAAACAAGGAAGATCAAAATAGGAGGGATGGTTTACGGTACAGCTGATTTTAAATGTGAGAAAAAGTGAAGCTACAATATTTGACTTCAATATTTGCAAGACAACTAGTGTGGAGAACAGGACTATACAGTCAACAGGAGAGATTCTGGAAATTTGTGTTTGCAATAATGTGAAAAAATTGTTCATTGCACGCAAAGAGGGTCAATACAATCCAAAGCAGCTATTAAACAAGACAAGGGAAGTTGTTAGATCCTTTTGGAAGGCTACACCTAGATCACTGTTCAGCTTAGTACAGGAGGCTAATCCTTTGGTCATGCATGTATTAGCCTGCCATTGTAGTTACAGGGAGAGGGGGAGTTGTAGGTGTGAGAGAGAGAGAGAGAGAGATGCCAAAATATAGTTCCAAGAGTATGAAAGAGTCTTTGTCAAAAAATATTCCTGGCTGTTTGTCATCTACCAAAGTGAAGTTCACACACTTCTGCCGGATTTAAAATTCTCTCGGAGAGCTACAGGGAGGTGAGTGGGTTGGTGTTGTTTTGGTTTATTGGTTATTGTGTGTCAACAGCCTTGGAAAAATAAACCATCACCACTATAGAATGGGGCAGAAGCATTTCACATTACTAACCTGTTTTCAAGGCTTCCAGATACTGAAATATAGTCAAATATTATCAAGTGCTGCACCAACTCACAGAGCCCGACACCCCCAGCGTGAGGACAAACAGGAACTAAAATGAAAACAGAACAATCCGTGTTTAAACCAATCTGCAGAGTAAAGGCAAAGAACTAGATTATTCAGAAAGCTTGTGTACCAACTCTGCAGTTCCAATACCACCAGCAGCAGCCCTAGGGAAACTCCACTTCCAGGAATAAGGGACCAAAGGCATTTTGAATTAGTACTAAAGCATGACAGAAAATAAATGACTGAACCATACACAAGTGCATGCTCAGGAGTTAGCAACATAACAGCTGAAGAAGTTCCATGGCAAACTGGCTTAGAACAAAAGATGTTAGTGCTACTGACCCTTCCAAGAGTCTTACTTTGAAACTTTTTGGCCATCAGCAACACAGACAAGTTTTCATTCACACTTCCCAGCCTGCAGCTGTCAATCTGGACGTAGCTCAGGGCCTTAGCCTGTAGGAGTTGCTTAAATATCACTCTATTGTGGCACTGCAGCGGAGAGGGGAAGAAAAAAATGTTAAGCCCCAGATTCTAAGGAATTGGCAGGATATTACAAGAACTGTTGGCAATGCAAGTCAAAACAATTGTCCCATGTTCCCACTATGTTTCCCATTAAAACAAAGTTCTTTTTGTTATATCAGCAATGCAGAGGATTGCAAAGCATTTTACAAACATTAAAGAATCACAGTACATGGTAAAGTAGAGGCACAGTAAAATTATATCCATTTTACAGATCTCTGAAGTGAGGCACACAGAAATGTTATTTGCCTAAGTTCACACAGCAATTCAAAGGCAAAGCTGGGATCAGAACTGAGTCCTACCTAACAAGGGAAGTAAAATAAATACATTCATGTTTATGTGATCCTCGGATATTATGCTATGGAAAAACCTCTGCATACAATATATAAAAGCGCATTACTCAGGAATTGGCCTTTAGTCTGCCAGGCAGGCCTGTTCTAATAGTTAATTCAAACCCATTCACCTTAATACAGGTCATTATTCACACCAAAAATTAAATGTTCTATCTACTGGCAAACAACATCTGGAGGTCAGCATCACAATGCAATATGCAGAAAGCAGGGCTTTGCATAAGAAACTGGCACTAGAATAAAACTATGCTAATGCAGTATTTTTCCTCAGCTGCCAGTGAGCAATGAGAATTTGCTAAATTCTGTTGCTCTGCTCTGTAGATTTAGTGGAAGGGTTTGTTTGGCAGGAAGAGGTATGTCATTCATGAGCACAATAAAAAACAATTCAGTAGTTAGTTCACTTTGGTTCAGAAGCTGGTTTTCTTAAAGGGAACAGTCATTTTATTGATAGCTAACAATTAGTCCCTTACAGCTAGAGAGGAGCTCAGGAAATGGAGTCTTTGGACTGCTAAGATACTTATATATGCTGCGGATGTCCATTTTTAAAGGGACAGTCCTGTATTTAACCCCTCCTGCTGGGATCCCAACTTCCTTAACAATGGGCAAATTGTCCCAAATTTTCTGTCTCCCTCCCATCAGTACTGGTGGGTCCTGCTGATGGCTGGATCCCTGCTGACCCGTGGCCAACAATGGGGTTGGGTGTGGAAGGCTGGTGGCAGGGCACAGCTGCAGCACGTAGGGCCAGCAGCTCTCTTTGCTGGCGCATCAGTTCAGCCCCTGGTGTGCGCCGGCTCTCAGCCAGCAGGGCCCTTTAAATGCCTCTACCGCCCCAGGCCCTTTAAATAGGTCTGGAGCCCCATGCCGCTGCTACCCCAACGGGAGGGTGCGTGAGTGGGAAGGAGGAGTAGGGGGCACTTACCCAAAGGGCGGGATGGAGCTGGCTCTGACCCCCTAAACCTCTCCCCTTCCTCCAAGGCCCCAGCCCAACCCAGACTGGCACGCGAAGCCATAATGAATGAAGACTCGGCACACCACTTCTGAAATGTTGCCGACCCCTGCACTAAAGAGTTCCCTAGATACCCTCTGCATGTGCACTATTAGTTCCTTGAATGAGACATCTCCCACCTGAGCCCCAGAGCAATTCACAAATGGGGGAAGATAACCATTCATCCATGTAAGTCACATGCTGGGGACCTGATCTGGTAGGTATCAGCCCTGCAGGCAATTTCACACAAAAATAACGAGGGCAAACGAGGCTGACCAACCTGTAGCTCAATGAGTAGGGTACTCACTCAGGATGTGAGACCCATGTTCAAGTCTCCTCTCCACCCGCAGGGGAGAAGGGATGTGAATGATCATCTGCCACCTCTCAGGCTAGCCCTCTTACCCCAAGGCTATGGAGTCATTTTAACTACTTCTCTGGCCTAATTAAGACTCAATTACTTAATTAAAGGGGGGAACTTCAACAGCAGACACTGAGGGAGCCCTCCATCAAGATGTTTCGTAGGCCAATCGTTAGGGCACTCAACTGAGAAATGGTCGATTCCTGTTCAAACCTTCATAACAGATTCATCACAACAAAGTCTTCCCAGATGGCCCAAACAAATAGGGGTGGGGGAGAGAATACCTACCAAAGTATTAGTGGATCTTAAATGATTTGACATAAATCCAAGGCTGTGTTCAGTCATGCTATTTAATTCCCAAGTGAGAAATCAGAACTTTGGCATGCATTCTTGAATGTCACAGAAGCTACATTAAATAAAAGACTGAATGAAAAACAATTAGACACCCACTTACTTGTTCTCCTGTTGCCACACCAATTCCCAATGGTGCCAAGGCCTACAACAAATAAACAAACTAAGGACTTGCTTCTAATCTGTACTTCCCAAATACAGCTTTTCACCAGATAAAGGAGACAGGGAGTAGAACAGCTAACAAAGTGCAATGTTCGTTACTTGCTATGCATTTGGAAAAAATGAAGTGTAGTGTAATTTTTTTGTTAGTGCATTTTAGGCTGCTTTTTTGCTACCCCAATAATATGTGAAGAATTATGTGAGAGGGTGTGTGTTTCCATAGGGGATATACACCTGGGGCTCAAGCATTATTATTTGCTATACCACATTATGAGCACATATCCTGGGCTAGTCTTACTTTAACTTTACTGAAACACCAATCCACACATATTAAAAGAAAAAGACACATTTCAGGGCAAATCCTGGTTGCTGTAGTTACGCAGGCATGATAGTTTCCTGGCCTTTTATAAGATCTTTGGCCCATGCTTTTCCTTTAAGTGTAATGGAATCCAAATACAGGATGTGTCCAGGATCTTGTAGCAAACATATTTAATGACTTCTGACAGCTGTTTCAGACTGAACTTTGAACATTCCAAACAGCAGTGTCAATAAATGAATCACTACTGCTCTCTGGTGTGTAGTCACTAAGTCATTACTGAAATGAAAAACAAACATTTCAACCTTAGAAATGGCTGCATGTCCAAGAATATCATCAGGAGAAGTTGGCTCCTCAATCCACAATGGTTTAAATTCAGCTAATTTAGTGACCCACTCTATTGCTTCCTTCACTTCCCATCGTTGGTTAGCATCCAGCATCTGAGAGTAATTAGAAAGCAAATTCATTTATATGACTCTGCTGAATTTTTATATATGGAATTGTTAAAAAAATAACCACAATGTTGCTATAAATTAATGAAAAAAGGAAATTCAGACAGTGTAGATCACTGCTGTTTTCTGATCTTTAACTCATCAGATGACATTACATAGCACATGTTCTTGCTTCCAAAGACTCAATAAAGGTAAGGATAAACTAATAACCTAAAAGATGAACTCCAGATGGAAATCCAAAAATCATGTTTTCCTGGAAATGCTGCTTTGAGATGACACATTAAATCAAAGGCCCTGCTGCGTTGTAATCATTAAAAGATCCCAGGAAACTTCTTACAAAAGTGAAGGTCACAGATTTGGTTTCAAACCCTTATTCCAACGGAGGTAGTTGTAGTTATATTCTGCTTTTCTGAATTTCCCCACCAGGTTTCAAATGAATACGATATTGTCAGCTCCTCTCCTGAACTTCTTTGTAGTGTTCTTGCACACTGTTAAAGAGGTGCCACCCTGAACCCCACACTCTGCTACTGTTTCAGTAGCAGGCAAAACAATTCCTATATAGCAAGTGAGTTAAGCACTCTGGAACAGGGATGGCTGAAATTTTTCAACAGAACTGGCTTGGGGTTTGTTTTTTTTGGAGGGGTGGGGGTGGAAACGAGGGGTGGGGAGGAAGTGTGGTCAGAAATTGAGTTTTTGACTAAAAATATGGTCACAAAAGGTGTCTGTTTTCTATGGAAAGTTTTGAGTGCGTGTTGAAAACAACATCTGAAAACCAAAAATTTTGATGCTACAGTGTCTAAAAAGTTGTAGTTCAGGTGCCTCATGTCCTCACTTTCTTCTGTGATGGTGGTTCTCAACCTTCTTCTTTCTGAGGTTCTCTTAACATGCTATAAAGACTCCACAGTCCACCATACCCAATAGATTAAAATCAAGGACTGGCAATATAGGGTAGCAAGCAGGGCAACTGCCTGGGGCGCCAGGTCACAGTGGGCCCCACAAAAACAGGGTTACTTACCTGTAACTGTTGTTCTTCGAGATGTGTTGCTCACATCCATTCCACTATAGGTCAGGCACGCGCTGCGGGCCTGGTTGCCGGGTAGATTTTTCCCCTAGCTACAGACTGGGCGAGCAGGGAGCCCCCTGGAGTGGCGCCACTGAGGCACTCTATAAGTACCCCTGCGACACAGTCTGGCCCTCAGTTCCTTCTTTGCCGGCTAACCCGACAGTGGGGAAGGAGGGCGGGTCTGGAATGGATGTGAGCAACACATCTCGAAGAACAACAGTTACAGGTAAGTAACCCTGTTTTCTTCTTCGAGTGATTGCTCACATGCATTCCACTATAGGTGACTACAAGCAATACCTAGGAGGTGGGGTCGGGTGGACCCATTGCTGATCGTAAGACCGCTGACCCAAACGCCGCATCGTCCCTGGTTTGCTGGACTATGGCGTAGTGGGCGGCGAAGGTGTGGACGGAGGACTAGGTAGCCGCCCTGCAAATGTCCGTGATAGGGACTCCTTCCCGGAAGGCCGCAGAGGACGCCTGCGCTCTCGTGGAATGTGCTGTTACTCTCTCAAGCGGCTTGCCCGCGAGTTCATAACAGGTGTGAATGCACGAGGTGATCCAGGAGGAGAGCCTTTGGGCGGAAACTGGCTGGCCCTTCATTCTCTCCGCAACAGCCACGAAAAGTTGCGTTGTTTTCCTGAATTGCTTTGTTCTGTCTAAATAAAAAGCAAGAGCCCTCCTAACGTCCAACGTGTGTAACTGTTGTTCCCTTCCAGAGGTGTGTGGCCTAGGATAAAAGACTGGGAGACAAATGTCTTGGTTCACATGGAAGGGGGAGACCACCTTAGGCAGGAAGGCCGGGTGGGGACGTAGCTGCACCTTGTCATTGTGGAAGATAGTGTAGGGCGGCTCGGAGGTCAGTGCACGGATCTCTGACACTCTACGAGCCGAGGTGATAGCTACTAGGAATGCCACCTTCCAGGAAAGGTGGAGTAAGGAACACGTGGCGAGGGGCTCGAACGGGGGCATTATAAGGCGTGAGAGCACCAGGTTGAGGTCCCAGGGTGGTATGGGACACTTGACGTTCGGGTACAGTTTATCCAGGCCCCTGAGGAAACGGTATACCACAGGATCTGAAAAGACTGAGTGGTTCGACTGACCCGGATGAAAAGCCGATATGGCAGCGAGGTGGACGCGTATGGTAGAAGTAGAAAGGCCCTGGTTTCTAAGGCCTAAGAGGTAGTCCAATATGCGCGGGATAGCAGCCTCACTTGGGACTATATCATGTTGTCTGCACCATGCAGAAAAGCGGGTCCACTTGGCTGTATAGGTACTTCTGGTGGATGGTTTTCTACTTCCCAGAAGAACATTCTGTACCTCAGTCGAACATAAGAGTTCAGGACCTCTCAGCCATGGAGTAGCCACGCTGTGAGGTGAAGGGACTGCAAGTCCGGATGCAGGAGGCGACCGTGATCCTGCGAGATTAGGTCGGGCCACAGCGGGAGGCTGATGGGAGGGGCCCTGGACAGCCGGAGGAGGGACGCATACCAGCATTGCCTGGGCCAGGCCGGGGCTATGAGGATGACGTGTGCCCTGTCCCGTCTGATCTTCAGGATCACCTTGTGTAGAAGCGGGATCGGAGGGAACGCGTAGAACAGGTGCCCCGTCCAGGGTAGGAGGAAGGCATCTGTCAGGGATCCCCGGGAGCTGCCTCGAAAGGAGCAGAACTGGAGGCACTTCCTGTTCTGCCTGGAGGCGAAGAGATCGATGTGGGGAAATCCCCACCTCAGGAAGATCGGTCGGATGACATCCGGCCGAAGGGACCACTCGTGAGACATGAATGACCTGCTGAGGTGGTCCGCCAGTGTGTTCTGAATCCCGGGGAGGAAAGAGGCCACAGGGTGAATATCGTGGGCTATACAAAATTCCCATAGGAGAATCGCCTCTTGGCACAGGGGACTGGAGCGGGCCCCGCCCTGCTTGTTTATGTAGTATTGGGCTGTGGTGTTGTCTGTCAGGACCGCCACACAGTGACCCTGTAGCCCGGAACGCGTGGCACGCAAGTCGGACGGCCCTCAGCTCCCGGACATTGATGTGGAGGTAGAGGTCTGATTCCGACCAGCGGCCTTGTGTCCTGAGATCCCCTAGGTGAGCTCCACAACCCAGCGACGAGGCGTCCGTCACCAGGGACATGGACGGGCTGGGGGGGAGGAAGGGGACCCCTCGGCACGCATTGTTCTGGTCTTCCCACCAAGCCAGAGCGGATAGGGCGGCTCTGGGGATGGAAAGGAGGGTGTCCAAACTGTCCCTTCTTGGCCGGTAGGCCCCTGCGAGCCACGACTGCAGTGGGCGTAGCCGCAGTCTGGCGTGCTGTATGACGTAGGTGCACGATGCCATGTGGCCTAACAGGCTGAGGAAGACTCTGACCGTGGTCATCGGGCAGTTGCGAAGCTGTCTGATGGCCGACTGGATGGTGAGAAACCGGGGCTGGGGCAGGGATGCCCTTGCCACCTTGGAGTCTAGTAGGGCCCCAATGAACTCTATGCTCTGGGTAGGCTCCAGGGTGGACTTTCCCTCGTTGAGGAGGATTCCCAAGCGGTCGAAGGTGTTGATGACCAGACGCACGTGCGCCGACACTTGGTCCCTGGAGGTGCCCCGGATCAGCCAATCGTCTAGGTACGGGTATACCTGTACCCCGCGGCGCCGCAGGAACGCCGCCACTACCGCCATGCACTTCGTGAATACCCTGGGCGCGGTGGACAGGCCGAAGGGCAGGACTGCAAATTGATAATGTTCTTCCGCTATTAGAAAGCGGAGGTAGCGCCTGTGAGAAGGTTTGATGCTCACGTGGAAGTAGGCATCCTTCATGTCGAGGGCAGCGAACCAATCTCCTGGATCCAGAGAGGGAATGATAGTGCCCAAGGTGACCATGCGGAACTTGAACTTGATCATGTAGGTGTTGAGTTCGCGCAGGTCCAGGATGGGCCGGAGGCCCCCTTTCGCCTTGGGGATTAGGAAGTAGCGGGAGTAGAACCCCTTTCCTCTGAACTCCTGTGGTACAGGCTCGATGGCTCCCAGTGCGAGGAGCGACCTGACCTCCTGTACGAGCAGTTGCTCGTGAGAGGGGTCCCTGAAGAGGGACGAGGGAGGTGGGTGGGTGGGAGGAGTGGAGGAGAGCTGGAGGGAGTATCCCACCTCCACCGTGCGGAGGACCCACTGGTCTGATGTAATGTCCGACCATGCACGGTGGAAGTGAGACAGACGGTCTCCGAAAGGAGGATCCAGGACTGTGGAAAATACGCTGCCCCCGGGCGCACCATCAAAAGTTGGACCTAGGCCCTTGGGGAGGCTTAGAGCCCCGCTGTTTCCCGCCCTGCCTGGGCCCCTGACGCTTGCGGAAGGGGCGGTTTCTCCTGTTGGAGGAGTCCTGCGGCTGGCGGGTGGGTGGGAAGAACTTCCGGCGCGGAGGGATGAAGGGGCGCCTTTGTGGGCCCGGGGTGTGCATGCCCAGGCCCTTGAGGGTAACCCCCCTGACCTTGAGGGCCTGGAGCCGCGTGTCTGTGTCCTCTGAAAAGAGGGCCTGTCCCTCAAACGGGAGGTCCTGTATTTTGTACTGCATAGCCGGGGCAAGGCTGGATGAGCAGAGCCATGCTGCCCGGCGAAGGGCTATGCCCGAGGCCATTGTTCTGGCCGCTGAGTCTGCCGAGTCCAGGGCCGCTTGCAGGGTGTGTCTCGAAATGTCCCTGCTCTGGGTCAGGAGGGCTTTGAATTCCTGTCTGCTCTCCTGGGGGAGAGCGGTTTCGAATTTGGTGAGGGCCTCCACCGTATCAAAATGGTGTCTACTCATTAGGGCCTGATGGTTAGCCACCCTGAGTTGGAGGCCCCCGGAGGAATAAACCTTCCTGCCAAAGTGGTCCAGCCTCTTGGCGTCCTTGGCCTTAGGTACCTGAGCCTCCTGTCCATTGCGCTCTTTATTGTTCACCGACTCCACCACCAGGGAGGAGGGCGTAGGGTGAACATATAGATACTCATATCCCTTGGCCGGGACAAAGTAGCGCTTCTCTACCCCCAGGGCGGTGGGGGGGGATGGAGGCGGGGGTCTTCCAGACCGATGTGGTGTGCGCTTTAATAGTGTTAATGAATGGCACTGCCACACGTGCCGGGGTGCCCTTCGTTAGCATGGTGGTGACGGGGTCATCCACCATTTGGACCTCCTCAAGGGGCAGATTCATGTTTTTCGCGACTGCCTGGAGGAGGTGTTGATAATTAGAGAGTTCCAGGGCGGGCGGGCTATTGGAAGAGGTGCCCGCCACCGCCTCTACCCCCACCGGGGAGGCGTAAGGACCTGGCTCTCGTGGGCTGTGTATCGCCGACGGCTGGCTGGCCGAAGATGGCCCCGGTAGGTCCTGCCGAGCACCCCTCGCACACACTGGGAACCCTGGCTCAGATTGGGTTTCCCCAGGCTGATCATACTCCCATGCCACCCATTCTGGCCAGGCAGGGTTTTGGGTGGCTGGGGCTGGCCCCATTACTGGAGGGGACGCTGAGGCGGAGGAGTGCCATGGGGCCGCAGTAGTGGCCGACTGGAGGGCCTTGGGCGGAGAGTCAGGCCTGGTTTGTGTGCCAGCAGACTCTCTACGCTTCCGGCGCCAAGGGCTTCTCGCCCGGTGCCGGGAGAAGTGACTGCCCCCTGAAGAGCGGCTGCTGCTGGATCCGCTCCTTCTGCGGGATCCACGGTGCCGCGATGACGACCGGCGCCGGTCGGATCGCCGGTGCCGTGACGAGGTCCGGTGCCGGGGCGAGCGGCGGTGCCGCCTAGACGTGGAGCGCCGATCTCTACGGTGCCGCGACGACGAACGGTGCCGAGGTGATCGGTGCCGTGTGGAGCGTGACCGGTGCCGCGACGACGAACGGTGCCGGGAAGACGAGCGGCTTGGCGATCGGCGTCTGGAGCGGCCCCTGTGGCAGCTGACGGACCGGTGCCGGGAGTGCGACCGGTGCCGAGAGTACGACCGGCGTCTGTCCGTGCGAGAGTGCCGGGACTCCGATCGGCGCCAGGACTCGGACCGGCGGCCAGAGCGCGATCTGCGCGACCGGCCATGAGGAGACCCGGAGCATGGTCTCAACTCAGTGCGGCGCCGAGACTGCGACCGGTGCCGGGAAGCTGACCGGTACCGGGAGTTCGATCGGCGCCGCGAGATCGATCGGCGTCCGTGCCCAGCCGGGCTTCGAGCCGCGATCTCAGTCACGGTCATGGGCGGCTTGCCCCTAGACCGGACAGGTTGCTGAGGGGTATCCTCTGAGAGCAACCTCCTCGCAGCAGCGAACGCCTCCGGCGTGGAGGGAAGCTGCTGCGGAATCGGCACCCTGAGTGGCGAGACCACTGGCACCGGACTCGACGGGGCCTCCTGCGGCGCCGGAGTCGTCGGTGCGGGTGCAGGCGGCTGTGCCTCTGGTCGGCTCCCCGGCGGCGACCGTGGACGTGTGAGCGGCGCCGGCGGCTGCACGCGGTCCGGTGCCGATGCTGGGCGCGGTTCAGAGTCCTTTCTGCGCTTAGCGCTGGGGGAGCGCGACCGGTGCCGAGGCTTGGATTTAGCCGGCTTGGGTGCGGGGCCCGGTGCCGCACTCGAGTCCGGGGTAAGGGCCGCCTCCAACAGGATCTGCCGCAAGCGGGATTCTCTGTCCTTGCGGGTCCTGGGTTTAAAGGCTCTGCAGATCTTGCATGCATCAGCTAAGTGCGCTTCCCCGAGGCACTTGAGGCACTTGGAGTGTGGGTCCCCCGCAGGCATGGGCTTCCCGCACTCCGCACATGGCTTGAATCCCGGAGCCTTAGTTGACATGGCTCCGGTGGCAGGGGGAACCCCTGCACTTAACTTATTTACACTATAAACTAACTAACTACAACTAATTAACAAGAACGATAGAATAACAATGGAGTTAACAGCTAGGAGATAAGGAGAACGCTCAAGAGCAGTACTCCTGTTCCGACTACCAGCACGAGCGGTGAAGAAGGAACTGAGGGCCAGACTGTGTCACAGGGGTACTTATAGAGTGCCTCAGTGGCGCCACTCCAGGGGGCTCCCTGCTCGCCCAGTCTGTAGCTAGGGGAAAAATCTACCCGGCAACCAGGCCCGCAGCGCGTGCCTGACCTATAGTGGAATGCATGTGAGCAATCACTCGAAGAAGAAGGTAAGTTGCTCAGGTTTAAGTCCCAGGTGGCAAGGCTCAGGCTTCAGCTTTTTGCACTGGGCTCAGTGAGTCTAATGCCAGCCCAGCTCTCTAGTTTATTTTGACAGACCCCTTGAAACCTGCTCATAGTCCCACTTCAGACGGCCCCAGACCCCTGATTAAGGACCACTGCTCTATGGGCCACGCTCTCCACCCAGACTGCAATTCCCATGAAGCATTATAGCCCTGAAGTCCCCATAATACCCTGCATCAGCTTAGCAAGATGGGAGACTGTGGTGAGTCACGAGAGGTAGAGTCTGGCCAAAAATCCCAAACTCTAGAAGACCATGAAGCACTCCTGTTACGCAGCACAGCAGTTTTTCCAAATCAAACATGTATCACTTTCATCCACAAGTATTTTGGCTGAAATTTTTTGGTCAAAAGTTTTTCCGTTTTGTGCTGAAAATTCTCAGTTTTCCAACCAACTCTACTTTGCTGTAGTTCTTATTCAGGCAACATTCCCATACATTCCAATGGGAGTTTTGGCACAAGAAATACATGATTGACCCCTTAATTGTATATGTATTTTGGTGATGCAGTTTATTAACTCTCCTTGGTGTAAGAGTAGTATGTGAAGACATCATTATTCAGTATTTGGGGACAGAAAAAAATACCTTTCAAGAATGCCATGTAATCTCACCATGTACCAATAGCTATGTGAATAGACAGCCATTTTATATTTAAAATTACTTAATAGTGCAGTCATTTAAAAAAATAGTTACCAATGTCTTGTCAGGCCCAATCATTTCTCTTATAAGTCTGCATCTACGAATGTCATCCTGCAGATCAGCACCAACCTTTATTTTGAACCTAGACACAAGTATAATAAAATGTAGGTCACTTCACCACGATTAATGTAGCAGTGATAACTTTCCTCCAAAGTCTGTAAACTCAAATTTACAAAAACATCAGAGTCACTGTTTTATGGTCAATATTTTCTTATCACATCTGTCCCTTTTCTAGCACACTTCATTCTTGTTTAACAAAAGGAAAGACAGCAAATAATTTTCCACGAATCAACAGGAAAGCAGTTACCGTTGTTAGCTACTAGCTTACAGCTTGCCAGCAGGATCGCTCATTTTGCCATACATATACTTAGATACCTACTGTAATGGTAGGTTAGGCCAGGGAATAGCAGAAAGGGAAAAAAATTTTTTTTTTAAATATCAGAAGCAAAGACGTCTCTTCTCAGAACGTAGAGACTGAAAAGACCTATAGGGTCATCCATTAGTCTGTCTCTGTGCCAAATAAGGACTGATCTCAATAGTATATTTCTACTTGCTACTAATCATTAAACAGAAAAGTTCAGCATATGACATAATTGTTTACTATACCTTGTCCAGCCATCCTTCAATGCCTCTGTGCATAGCTGCAGAGAAAATTACATCTATTATATCTCCAAGTAGCTGCACTACTCAATATCTAGACTAGTATTTATTTACAGGCTGTCTAACCTAGGGTGAACTTTCTCTCATTTCTTTATTGATGTAAGTGCTAAGCAGACAGTAACTAAGTGCTGAGGTATGACTAATATCCAGCTGAAATGCAGGATCCAAACTCCTTAATATATGTAAAAAAAAAATACTTTATGCATTTCTTTATTTTCATGTTTTGTTCATGACAGTCCTATGATCTAACAATGCTATTTCCAGAGTCACAGAAAGCTGAACTTTTCCAAAAACTAAACCAGACAATAAACATGTATTGTATTAACCAGATCCCAGAGCTGTGAAGAGCCTTCATGATATTCCATTCTGAAGGAGAGTGTCCACACAGCGGTTTAATGTGCTTTAACCTCACATCTTTTATTAATTCAACTTCACTTTCCTGAGCATCCCCATGTAGGCAAAACCCTTCATCTGCACCAACATAGCTGGACAAACGCAATCCTCTAATTATACACAATACGTCAGTGTAAACTAGCTTGCAATGGTCCATGCTGATCCCCAACAGCTACAGCTAAAACCTCAATGTAGACAAGGTCTCAAAATCCTTCCCATGGTGGCTAGCACAAAAGCCAGTTCACAACTAGGCCTACAGAATGGGGCCAGCTTTCACCCCCCACATATGCAATGCTTAATTGTTTCACTTTGCATCTGAGCCCAAAACTAAGCAACCCCCGAGGGCTGAATCATCACCTGTTAGCATTTCCCACCGGACAGAAATGTTTAAAATCTTACTTCTGTAACCTAATGTCAAAGAATCAAACCTGTTTTAATTGCTGGTCCGGGTAGCCCAGCCAGGCACAAGATGTGGTATAAGCAGGGTATCCATGCTTCAACATTTGCTCTTCTACAAAGCCAAAGAATGTCACCAATGAACATATGTTGTTTGCGCTTTAACAGCTGATTAGTTTGTATGGTACTTTTAGATAAGCTGTTCCTCATGGAAATAAAAGGAGTTTAAAAATCAATCTAATTTGAATTAGGGCAGATGAAATTTGCTAAGAAAAATCCTCCGTATCCTCCTTTCTTTCCAAAATGTGGGAGAGCTTCAGCTCAGAAAAATACCTCTAGGGTGTAACCAGCATTGTCACCGTGCCATTGTGACTGACACAAACATTCAGTGAGGGCTTCCAAAGCCACCAGGACAGCCCAAGCCCCCTCTATATGTACACCCACCACCTCCCCAATGACTCACAAGGGGGAGATATCACGTAATGCATTCAGCCTCCCATGAGAGCCTCAGTTGTCACATTCCACTTCCCCGTGACTAGGACCCTCCAGGCTGCAGAGTACCACATCAATCATGCAGTGTGTTAAGTCCTTTATTCTCCTACAAGACAGTGAACGTAAAGTTGGTTTAAACGTACCTCTTTCCTTCTTCCCAAGTAGGCCCTTTTGGAGTATTTCTGCATGGGGGCGGGGAAGAAAGAGAGATGAGATTATTGCATTAACCAAAGTTCAATTCCTCCACATCTCCAGATCCTACCACCAAACTCTGTTGTTTTCATAAAACAAGATTCTGATCCATTTACCTACAAAGAGCAATGCCCTACAGGTCGAGTAGTCCCACGGAAATCAAAAACAGCTCAAGGAGTAAGGGGATCTGTCTTGACAGGACGATGACTTACCATGAGCTTCTTCTTCTGTTAGTGCATCAGTAATATACCTGAAATCTATGCAGGATAACAACTGCTTTGGGTTCTGTTGACAAGATAGTTAATGTAAAACAAACAGCAAAGAATAATAAAATCACATGATTACAAAAAGGCAACTCTAAGGTAACATATACATCTGCCATATGAGCCATTTATCAGCCTTTTCCCTGTCACAAACCGTACTGAGGGTGGATTCACTGATTTGAAAATCAAACTGATTAACTGATTAAGATGGCAAACTTTAAGGTTCTAATCCAACAAATATTTAGGCATGTGCTTAATTTTAAGCATGTGAGTAATCCCATTTAACTCTATGGTGCCACTCACACGCTTAATGTTAAGCATGTGCAAAAATATTTGCAAGATCAGGATGCAACTGATTAACATTTAAAAAAATTACTAATCCATTTGGAATGCTCCAGGTGTGCAAATCTGTACATACTATAATCTTCACCCAGAAACGACAGTTCACTCAGCATCAGCAGCTGCTTTCTGACTCCTTTGAAAATCTGTCTCAAGAGAGTATTTACCAAAAGAGAGGACTGAAAGCAATTTATTGAAATAGTTTGAGAAAAGCCCGATTCAATACATTTTAAACTAAGAAGTGATTCAATATTAACAGGCTGCAGAGAAGAGACTGAAAACATGAAATATTTGAGGCATATTAAAAAAAATGAAGATTTCATTTAAAAAAAAACATACCAAGTCCCCAATCCTGCAACAATGTATGCACAGCTTAATATCTGAATATAAAATCTGCTACTAACAGACCAGAGATTGGACTTTTACTTTCTGTAAATATATCAACCTTTATTACTGCATGCAGAGGCCTGTATTTTCAAAAGCGACTAGTGATTCTGGGTACTTGCTTTTGGTGTCCTATGTTGAGGCCCCTTTTTGGGGTGTGATTTCCAGAAGGCAAGTGCTCACCATGTTGTGAATGTATCTCAAAGTCAAACATTTAAAATGGGAGCATCCAAAATGACTTGTCACTTTTGCAAGTGCAGGCCAACGAGATCAAAGTATTTGCTAATAAATATTCCATCATCCCCCGCACCCAAAATAATTACTTGCCAATATAAAAACCAACCAAACCCCAACAACAGAATCCCTACATGTGTCTTAGCACAAATACACAGTTCCCCAGTCTAACCATAAGGGTTAAGGTCTTTAGGTCCCCACTTTAAAAACACTGTTTATTGATATTGGTATAGATGGGTTCCAGTTGCCAGATATAGTATTGTAGCTGGACAGGGTGGAGTCTCTAACAGTGCTCCCACCAAAGGGGCCGATTTGCACAACTGTGTGAGGCCAGAAACAGACACCTTGGAAGGAGAAGACCACCCCATCCAGAGCAAAATGTCACATCCATAGCTTCTAGTACACCTCTGGTTTCTATAGCCTTGGAATGAGTTACATAGCCATAGAGGTAATTTTAGCCTAGATACTGCCTGAAATTGTTACTCTTTTAATGCATCGAACACATCAATGTGGAACAGTGTAACATTAGCCCACATAGAAGATGATTTTCTTACCATATCAACTAGTAACTTCCACAGAGGCTAAAAAAGAAAACAATTAAATGATAAGAAATGGATGGAGATCATATAAAAGCAGCATACAGGTGATATTTGTATCTTGAAATGACAAAAAGTAAGTGTGGAAAACAAGAACATGTGATGCCGAATGCATCTGGCTGATGTGGTTCCCAAATCAAGACAGGAGATTCAAGATGTCAAGCCCCAGGCTAAATTACTTTAACAGGAACATCTCAGCACTGCCTCAGTATGGCCAGGACACCGATCCTGGACCCGCAAATAGCTGGTATGAATTCACTTGTATTATGTTAAAATAGTCAGACTTGAAATGCTGCTGTGAGACTACTACTGGAAATGCTGTTTATGCTGAAGAAATTGATCCTTTCTACTTTTAAGATTTCTGTGACATTACTTTTCTTACGCCCCTTATGTTAGGGCTGTGTCACACTCCTGGATGCTGACAAGTTCAGAGTTGCCCATTACTTTTCCTTTCCTAGGAAAGGGTATCAGAATAACTCTATAAGACATTTTTTGCAGCGTTGTCCTAGCTGTCTCGGTCCCAGGATATTAAAGGGACAAGATGGGTGAGGTAATATCTTTTACTGGACCAACTTAAGACAGTAGCAATCATTTACTAGTACAGTACTATTACTATTTACTACTTTTATTGTGGAGGCATCTAAGAGCCCTAGTTGCCAACCAAGACCCCATCATCTTAGGTGGTGTACAAACACAACAAAGTGACACTCCCTGCCTTTGTTATTTATTGTACAGGACATAAGCCCATGCTACGCGTCTCAGATAGAAATATATGATCCTTGCTCCAAACAGCTTACAAGATCATATTAGACATGAAAGTAGTTACAAGGAATTTGTAACTTTATGAACAGTCTGCAAAGGAAGAAGAAGAAAGAGGAAATCAAGAAAAAAAAGGTTAAGTAGGGCTGGTCAAAAATGTTTTTGTAAAGACATTATCACTGGTCAAAATTCAAACAAAAAATGTTGCTGAATTTCCCCCTCCCCCACCCCCCAATCAGCTCTACTGGTAAGTGGTGTATAAGAGTCAGCTACTAAGGCCTCAGTCCAGCAAAATGAAAAGCTCCAGTGAACTCAACGATGTGCATCCATGAACTTAGAACCAGGACCTAAATCTGCAAAAAGCATCTCAGGAGTAGGACTCTCAAATTTAACAAATACAAGGACATTTTTGTCCAAGTGCTCTAAGTACGTCACCTTTTCCTCCTGCTTAGCCCACAAATCCCACACGGCGTTCAGAACAGCAGCTGTAGCCAAATGTACAGCACCTTTTTCTGGACCAATCTGTTGAAAAAAAACCAACAACAACAGTTACCTATAATGGTTTAGCATTCTTTGGTGTCTTCATTTCTAGTTAATGATCATTAGCAGATGGATACATCTAGACAACGCAACAAAGGAAAAACCACTGGAGTTAAAAAGATAAACCTCTGTTCTTTGGAATCTGAGAAAAATCTGAAGTTGGTGTGTATTAAGTGCATTGTGAGATTACTACAATGGCTATATTGATCTCTAATTCCTCTTCATACCAGATGAGTTTTCAGTTTCCAAGAGTTCTGGACACTGAATAGAAATAATGTTTTGTGAATACTTGCAAGTCAAAAAAAAAAGGGGGGGGGGGAAAGAACAGGTAAAAACATTGCATTTGGGCTCTAAACACAGGAAAACAAAGACTCTGGACCCCAGCTCCACTTCTGCTATTGGATCTATGTGGGTGAATACTTGCATTTTTCCAAATTCTCTTGAAAACAAAAGGGCTCTGGATGGGTGTCTGGGTTCTGTCTGTGCAGATCCTATTGCAGTGTTAGGGCCCTGGTTGTAAAACAGAAATGTTCTCTCCCACCAATAACTGCACAGAGAGTCTGATCTAAAAAGACTTTTACATGGGTCTTCACTGCGTGTTCATAACACAAATTCACATTTGTTGCCATCCACTTCACAACATCATCCCAGGTGATACCTCTTACCCATCGGAGCTGTCCGTCACTGGTGAGCTGCCTGTAGAATCCTCTAAAATCGCGGACAATTTCTTCAAGGTCTTTATTAACCACGTGAATGGAGAGAGCATTAACCGCACAAACAACTGCAACACACACCAGAATTCAGGGCTTTAATACCACAGTGTGTAGAACAAAATCACTAGAACACAGTTCTACTGTTCGACCAATACTGTTAGAATTTCACCTTTTCGGCAGAGCCGCTGGACCTAAGGGGGTTGCCACACCTTCTGGCTTGAAGTAGTTTCCATCACAGGTGGGGTTTACAGTTTGGTTCAATAGATCTCAGCACCCGCACCATGCTAACTGTTCCAGCCCCACTGCATTTCTGAGAGGGGCTTGGACTCTAGAAGACTGAATGTGTAACTGGGAGCCAGGAACATTTGACACTAATGTTGGCTCTGCCAATGATTCAGTTTGCGTAGCTTCACAGAACCACTCTGCATCTCATGTTTCCCTATTCATCCCCTGGGAAAGATAATACCTACCACCGAGAGAGGTTGTAAGGCTCAATTAGTTAATCACTGAAGGGTGCTTGAAGATGAAAAGTCACTTGCATGTCACCTTTCACCCCGGGGAAAGATCTTTCTGCCAATGTAATCCACAGGCACACACCACAGTAGTGTCCAGAGGGGGCGGTGTTATGCTATCGCGAGCACTAGTAAATACAGAAGTTTCCCTAAAAGCTGGGAGAAGACTGTTTCTTTGAATTTGATAGACCTCACCCACAGGACCTGTTGCATCTCATGCAGTATATATGGTACTTGCAGCCGTGTTAAATTTCTCATTTCCTAATAAGAGATTTTGTTTCTGGGTATAATAGAATAGTTGTGATCCAGTTGTTTTAACTCCCCCAAAATCTACCAGTACCAATGTCAACACAAGTTCCAGCAGAGGCGTTTGTTAGAACAAAACACTGGCAACTCAAGAAAGTAGCTTATACACCACTGTTATCTAGCAGGCTGGATACGGTGGAGGCAATCACAGAAAGGAACAGACCTGTCAGGAATTATAGCATTGTTCAACCATCATTTCCTAAACAGACAGGAAGAAATAAGAAAGAGAACAGCAAACAGCACAGGTAACCTTAAGCCCAATCCTATTAGGTATGCTTATTTAAGGCATTAGCTTGAGATTTGGGATGGGTGGGCTTTGGTGACCTTAGGCAAGTCTCAGTCTTTCTGTGCCTCAGCTGTTCTTCTGTAAAATGCGGAAATAATATTTCCCTTTCTCAGCGGGGTATTGTGAGGATAAAGACTGGGGGGGAGGGGGCTCAGCTACAATGGTAATGGTGGCCAGATAGGTAGCACCAAACACCCTCAACTGCCATGAACTTCAGGGAGAGTGGAGCACTTTGCCATACCAGGTCCACAGTAGGCACAAAAGACTGTATCTTATTGAAGGCAATGGTCAGACTCTCGAACCAAGAACAGACCGCTTTATCATGGCAAGTGATTGTGTACAGTACACTGGAATGTTTAGAGATTATTTTGCCATTATATGGACAACCCTCCCCCCCCCCCCCCCCCCAGTTTTTGCTGGAGAAGACTAATCAGTTGTGAATACTGGATAGTTGTGTCTTCTTCATGCAGTCAATGTTACTTTTTTTTCCTTTTAAAGAGTGAATGGACTAATTTTAAAAATATGTTTTACAAATATGGCTATAAAAAGGGAAAGACAACAGATAACCTGATGTAGGGTATCACCTCCATAGAGGATGAATCTTTAGAGTTTGTAACATATTAAGTATTGTCACTATACTCAAGTGGCAGGGTTTTCATGAATTATGATTTTGTGAATGTCATATTGTGATCTGATAATGCTGCTAGCTGAAAGGTTTCCAGGCAATAAAGCACTTATGAAGAATTGCTGAGAGACCTACTTAGCAATTTTCATAGAAAAAGTGGTGTGCAATGGATACATTACACTTCGTAAAGGCACAAATCTTACAATTGTTCAGAGTGACCCTGGAAAGATAAAGCTTTGGTCCTGGATTGTAAACTTCCGCCCCCCAAATCATCAGGCAGTATGTAATGATTAACACATTACAGGGTTTGCACGCACAGTGCTTACAAACCGATGCTAGCTCCTGATCAGATATGGGATACATGCAGTACGGACGTGTCCCTGGAGATATAGAGCAAAGTTGAGAACCTGGGCCCTATCTGTTTAAGAGCTTGAGCGTTCAATTAGCTATGGAGGTGTGTGACTAGGTGTATCTTGAACGTACAAGAGAGCAGGAGGTGATTGTGCAAAGATAAATGCATAAATAAAGACACACAGATCCAGCCCTAAGCATCCATTTAAACCTACTGTTGGATGATTTAGTTGGGGATTGGTCCTGCTCTGAGCAGGGGATTGGACTAGATGACCTCCTGAGGTCCCTTCCAACCCTGATATTCTAGGATTCTACCCTTCCTTCCCCTTTCTTGCAAATACTAAGGGCACCCATGTTTTCTTTCTCCAAATATTTTCTCCCTTGGGCCATAATATAAATGGATAGGCAGAAGACTGAGCTACACAGTTCAGACCATTTCACTTACAGCAGTAGTTTTCAGCCTTTTTTCATTCGCAGACCCCTAAAAAATTTAAAATGGAGGTGCCGACTCCTTTGGCAGTCTTAGTATGTGAACCCCAGAGGTCATGGACCACAGGTTGAAAAGCACGGACTTCGAGCAAGCCCCACAGCCTTCCTTACCCTTTCATGATTTCATTCCACCCTTATTAAGAGAGTGTTATGGCTGCAAAGGAATGTTCTCCATGAGCAAGAAAAGGCAAAGCCGCTGTTAGAGCAAAGCAAGCATCACTGTGTGAGAAACCCAGTCCTTTGTGTTCACTAGATCTCACCGCCTCAAGAATGTGATCTCAGCTGTGCTTCACTGCAATTGGTCTGCTATATAAAAGAGAAACAGCTTAGGCCTGAAACCTGGTGAACACTTCGGGGGACATGGATTTTCACACTGTGCTCACTGCACTCAATGAAAATGCGATTGATTTCTGAGAATATGGACTTGTTCTTGCAAGGTGCTGAGCACTCTGGCCCCGATCCAGCCAAGCACTTAATCACCTGCTTAACTTTACGTGAGCGGGTCCCTCAACTTCAATGGGGCTACTCGGGTGCATATGTGCATTGCTGGAGTGGAACAAGCATGCTCAGCCCCTTGCAAGATGAAGCCCTTATGTAATTCACAAGGACACAGACATCTCTCTAAGGGTCACCCATTAAACATCTAAGGCAATGGAGAGATATTGGAGACTAACATTGAAACTTTAAATTACTAGGACGGATGAAGAGCCTCACCCCCTGTCTACAGCAGGGAAATTTTCTACTATTCGCAACGGTGGCAGACAGGCTCCCAGCACTTTAAACATCAGATCAATGAGACCTGCTCCTCGAGGGATTACATGACACAGCAGCATGAGAGGTTATCTGAACTGGCACAACTACTGAGGAGGGAAGGAGAGCAGAGGGAAAACATATTTCCCTCCACCCAACTTTTTACGATTCTGTGAATGTTCTCACTCTTCACATCTTCCTCCATCTCCTCAAGAGGTTTGTTACTCTTAGCTCTTAAAAGCTAAACACATTTACAAGACCTCCGCATGTTTAGAATCAAGCAACTTTCAAGTCTGACAACTGCAGCCAGGATTACAACTTTTTTGTAACAAACTCTTTTCGGGGAGGTTATAAAGGGATTTTGCAGAAGAGCAACTCCAATAAGTGATGTATTGGAACAAAAACCAAGAAAAGTGCTTAAACTGCAACTTCTACAACCCTATAAGCTGCCCCAAGATCTATGGATTTTTTCTTTTTTAATTCAGTGATGGTAAAATGGTCCTTTATTTCATTTTCAAAAATGGAGAAACCGCATTAGCCATTGAACCCAACGCTTGGACTTGGGGCCCATTTGTGTTTTGGGGCTGGATAATAACTTACCAACTTCTGTGCCTTTACCCAAAGTAAATGTTAATCCATAACCTTTGAGTCCATCACGGGCATCAGTTTCTATTACAACATAGGCAGCAGAATAGTCAGGGTCCGGGTGCTAAATTAAAGACCAAAAACAACACCCAATATGGAGCAAGAAACTTACAAGGGAGGACTGACACGGATTCACCCCCCATAGGTGCAACAAAAAGCACCATAAAGCACTGGCGAAGAGGGCAGCAATCTAGGTAATTTAAGATTTGTGGCAAAAGAAATATACACCTCTAGCTCGGTGGGTCTAAGGTAAATCGTCTCTCCCTGACCAGCGCAGGGAGAAGCTGATAGATTTTATCAGTAGCATTTGATCTGAGCGAGATTCACACTCAAGACTCATGGCCCAGGGGATGGCCGGCTCCGCCTAGCTGTGCAGGAGCCAGCTACCGCCTCTGGCTCTAGCTCCAAATCCCCGCCGGACTTGCTAGTGCTGCGGACTCGGGGGCTGGGGCAGCCGCTGCTCAGCGGGCCTGTAGCTACCGCAGCAACGGAGAGCGAGTCCCCGGTGCGGGCTCAGCCCTAGGAGCCGGCTGCAGCGCTTACCATAGCGTCGGAGCCATGGTGCCCCAGGGAGGTGGGGAAGCGGACGTCGCTCACCGCCAGCCCGGTGATCCTGCCCCGCACCATGATCCCGCGCCCAGCCTCCTCCCGCACCCCCGGCAGCCGCGCGCGGAAGGAACTCGTCAGCGAGAGCTCCTCCCACCCTGTCCCGGGGCAGACCACTCTTAACGCTGATTGGTCGCGGCCCCTCGGACACAGGAGGTGTGATTGGCCACTCGGAGGCGTTCTCGAACGTGGAGACCGGGCGTTCTCGAACGCAGAGACTGGGCGTTCTGCGACGCCCGGGAATGTAGAGACAGGTGAAAGCGTTTGGGGCGGGCGGACGCTCAGTCTGGGGCCGTCCGGAAGGATGCAGATGCAGCAGCAGCAGCAGCAGCTACTACTGAGGGGCTGCTTCCCTATTAAACGGCTATTGGTACATTACAAAGTTGTGGTCAGAATCTAAACGGTCACAAAACTGGGATTCCAGAGCGTTGGTTTGGCGCGGTATGAAAACGATGGTCAGAGAGGGAATTCAGCCCAAAGACAGTTCCAAATCCAAATTCGAGATGTATGAAGCCAGATATTTGGTCTGGGAGCCTTGCCCCAAATAGCACAGCAGAGCAAAACTACTTGGTTGTAGCAAATTCTATACATTTGGACAGAAAGCATTAGTTGTTACAATGTTCTTTCTTAAAAAAACAACAATGTATATGTTGTCAATATTTGCAATTTTTGTGGGACTATTGATAGGCTTGATCTCCTCTACATGGTTAGGTTTATGTAAGCTGTCTTGCATCGACCTAGCTGTAAGTGTCTTCAATTAAATTTTGTTTCCAGCAATGTAAAATGCCTCTCCATGCTGTGTTTAGTAACACTACCTCCCCTAACAGCATAGAGTCAGTCAATGTAATTAAGGCAACACAGTGTAGTGTAGACATGGTGTTGCTTACTTTGACTATAGCCCACTTCAAGCTTATGCTGAAATAAACTGGTTAGTCTCTAAGGTGCTACAAAGTCTTCCTCCTCTTATTTACGGATACAGACTAACATGGCTGCTAATCTTAAACAAATTAAAATAATGACAATGAATGGCAAATCTCCAATATATGGTTTCTTGCCCTTCCTCTGAACCCTCTGGTTCTGGTCACTGTTACCAGAGGCAGGTTACATAACCACTGCTCTGACTTCATAGAATCATAGGATGGGAAAGGACCTTGAGATCTTAGAGTTCAGTGCCCTGCACTCATGGCAGAGCAAACAGGGCCAGCTCTAGGCACCAACTGAGGGGGTGGTATGCCAACCAATTCTAGGGTGGTACAATTTGGCTGTGCCCCACCCTTTATTTATTTTTATTTTTTTTTGCTTAGGCAGTTTGGACGGCTTTTTTGTTATTGTTGCTGCTTGTGGCAGTAAAAAAGGTAGAGCCGGCGCTGAGGGCAAAGTATTATCTAGACCATCCCTGACAGGTGTTTGTCTAAGCTGCTCTGAAAAATTTTCAGTGATGAAGATCCCACGACCTTCCTTGGCAATTTATTCTAGTGCTTAACTACCCTGACAGGAAGTTTTTCCTAATGTCCAACCAAAACCACCTTTGCTGCAATTTAAGCCCATTGCTTCTCGTCCCAGCCTCAGAGACTAAGGAGAATAATTTTTCTCCCTCCTTCTTCATAGGTTAGGGTTGAAAGAGACCTCAGGAGGTCATCTAATCCCAACCCCCCGCTCAACCTTTGTAACAACTTTTTTATGTACCTGTAAACTGTTATGTCCCCGCTTAGTCTTCTCCAGACTAAACAAACCCATTTTGGGTTTTGGATCTTCCCTCATAGGTCATGTTTTCTAGACCTTTAATCATTTTTGACATTTGACAATAATTCTAGACATTTAATCATCTTTTCTGGACACTTTTCACCAATTTTCTGAAATCTATTTGTCAGACCCAGCTGTGGGGGAGGGAGGAGAGGGGAGATCAGCCTTTGCTGCTAATCCTGATGTTAGATTGCACCCAAAGGAAATATCTTTTTATAAGTACCACATGCACATGGCATCCACATTACTTAATTCAATAACAGCCTGAAAAGGCTTTGAATGCTGAAGCTATTTTAATGACAATGGCTCTACAGGATACGTTACGCTTTCTAATAATCTACTCATTTATTTGCTAACCCCAGCCAAGCAGTCAATCAGGCTTTGCCTCCATAAATCACTCTCTGCAAATAGCTGTCTCTGTGACAAACCCGTTGAGGAGATTAAATGTAATGTTTTCACCACAGTCTTTCTGGTAATTATGGCATTCATGTGACTGTACTAAACGTTTAAGGGACTGTCCATAAATCACATAATACTTCTAAAAATGGATCTGTAAGACCCATCCACCACTTTGTAATATTAAAACAATCTCACACAATTACATTCCCCCCCCCCCCCATTCCTTAACACATTATCTAATTTATGGACAGTCCTGAAGTACTTCAAGGTTGAACATCACCCCTGCTTGTGACTTGTAGAGGAAATAGTGAGGCACCCAAGAAAGCCAGCATGGAATCCCCATAGATTGTTCAGGAGAACAAGAATAGAATTTACTTTTGATTTAAACCCAGGCCCCTGAATATTAAATTAAAATGGAAATGTAGGAGAAAAACCTCCATTTATTGCACTTGAAACTCTTTATTACAGAAGAATGAAATTCCATTGAAGTAAAAAAATTAAAATGAAAATTTGTGATCATACTGAAAGTGAAAAGAAGTAGAGGTGCAATATGGACTCAACTTGGATAAAACAAAAATACCCCGTTGCTCCGCTGACAGCAATAGGGGGCTGATCTTGCTCGTCTTAACTTCAGTGCTAGCAGGAATGGCCCCTGGATCTGGAATTTAAAAGTTTTCATGCCATTTGTTTAATTGTAGCCCAGCCCTGAGGTGTAACAAGGGTTACAGGTCCTCATTTAATCTATAAGGGTGCCTGGTGCCTCCACCCAAGAAAACCCCTTAATGCACAGTACACAGAGGGCCTGTCTCTTGGCAAAATATTTTACATAATTTCATACAGAGGAGGTGTCAGAGCACACAAACCTAAAATATCTATCCCAATCCCCAGAGTAATAAAAAGTAACTGTCTTTATTAGGTATGTGGATCTCAGGATAAGGGACAGTGGAACAGGGGATTAGGATAATGAGACAACACCAGCTAACGCTAGCCTTCCCAACATTTACAGCTAGTACAAACCTCCCAGCACTTGCATAGGCAAATAGTGAGTTTAAGATCAGTCTTTTATAGAATCCTAGAAGATTAGGAATGGAAGAGACCTCAGATCGCCTAGCCGAACCCCCTGCTCAAAGCAAGATCAACCCCAACATCCACCTTTGATGGGTGGTGCAGCGCTGATGTCCTTGTTGGGCTAAAACAAAATTAAAAAGAAATAAACAAACCAGGTTGTTCTCTCAAAGTATGTGCACCAAGGATGGTAAGATCTTCCTTGGTGCTTTGGTCTGGATTCCAGTGTGCAGTTAGGCTGGCTCTTGGTAGCCTGACCATGGCTCTCAGCCTCCAGAGTTTCTGGTCTCTGCTGACGTGACACTGTTTAGTGATCCAGAAATCCCCAAAGGACTCAAAATCTTTCTTTGGGTAGAAATGTGGAGAGGCAATGTAAAGGGGCCTCTCTGGCAGAGATGTGTCTCTCCCTGCTGTACTTCCAACACAACTAAAACCAAACCTTTTGTCTCTTTGTTCTGGCTTAGGATTTGTTCAGGTAGCCTTGCTCAACAGTTCTAGCTTCACCCTGGCCCCTAGGCAATCTGAGAACCAGAATCCTGAATCTTCTCAACCTTTGCTGATGTAGTCCAGGACGAGTCCCCTAAATACTCAGTGCAGTATTTCAGCAGCAGCATCTCCAAGGTGTTACATTATAACTGCTCTAAAGCAGCATTTTTCTGTGCTCAAAGCATGTGCAGGACATTAAAGGTGAGTCAATTAACTATGTCTTTACCAATCTTCACATTCTATTTCAAAGGGATGGCTGTGGTGGAGTTTAATCTGGAGTTTTTTTTTGGTGTTATTCTCCGATTTGCATGTTTGTGTCCGTACACTATGTAACCACATTCAGCATGAGCAGAGAACCCACTGAAGTGAATTAAAAGTTGTCCCAAGGAGAATGTAAAACTCACTGGTGATCAGTTTCCACTTTTAGAAAGTTTAGTTAACACAAATTTGACTATTTCTATTCCTAGAAGGGCTCCCCACCAGGGTGACTAGACAGCAAGTATGAAAAATCGGGATTGGGTGTGTGTGTGTGTGTGTGGGGGTAATAGGTGATTATATAACACAAAGCCCAAAATATTGGGACTGTCCATATAAAATCAGGACATCTGGTCCCCGTCCCCCTCCCCCTCGCTTTATATTCATTTTGATTTGTTTACTTTACACAGGCTGCTCAACACTCAACCTCAAATTTAGAGCCTTCATCAGCATATATTCTAGTAATTTCAGATATTCTGATGTGTGATCTCTTTAGGACTGCTGCGGTGCCTCTGTGGTTAGAATAGCTTTTGATGTCAGGGAGCTGTTGACGTGCACACACATTTTCCAAGGTCATTGACTTTTGAGGCTGTGTGCATGTCTAATCTTTAGAGCAGGAGACTAGGAGGGAAGAGGTGTGAATCCAACACTAAATTGGCTGAATAAATATCATATTGGCAGTATTTAGCTCATCAGAATTTACCCCTCCCAGTTTGCTGCTAACAGCCATAAATAACGCCAAGCTTGGAGTTTGTCAGCTATGAATCCTGCATCATCACACGGAGAGAAAAAAGAAAAACTGCAGCACTGCACCTCTCCCTTTGAAAGGACTAGGAGAAGAATCTTAGGTGAGCTGGCAGTGAAGATCCTGGCTAGCCCCCTTCCTTCATGGACCTTGCTGGTGATGGTGATGGAGTAGATAGGAGACAAGAGAATGAAAACTGCTGAGCAATCACCACACCCTCTTGATTTCAGATAGCAGAAGTGTGCGCACATCTGTGTGGCTTCCTAGCAATCACACCAGGCTAACTTTATCTGCATCGATCCTGCTAGCCTCTTCAGGAATATGAACTTCCCTGCAGCTAACCCTCTTTCCCTGATATAAAGGGCCCAGGAATGGAGACAAGAGCCTTAGCTTTTATTTAAATAAAAGGCAAACATTTAAAAACTTGAGTTAGCCTAACTCCAAAAATAGGGATTTAAACCCACAATTTAGGTATCTAATGTTTGTTTGAGACACGCTAAGCACCCCCATCTCCTACTGACTGGCAATGCTCAGCACCACTGGGAAAAACGAAGTTTGGCCACTTATTTCAGTGCTTGCGGAGTTGAAACCCTGGAGTTTAAAAACGTTGTCCTAGCTTTCCCTTTT
Organism: Sternotherus odoratus; assembly: GCA_032164245.1. Classification (NCBI taxonomy): domain Eukaryota; kingdom Metazoa; phylum Chordata; order Testudines; family Kinosternidae; genus Sternotherus; species Sternotherus odoratus. The sequence goes on from JAVMKO010000002.1 coordinate 70,366,019, forward strand.
ACTTGCCCAAAGAACCCTGAAAACAAAGTTGCCAACTAACCAGGTGGGTTGAAAGCTGGTCACTGATTTCCCTGAAGATTACAGATTATTCATTACAACCCCCATGATGGATGTCCCGGGATGGGCTGTGATCCTGATTTTGGGGGATGCCAGATCAATTTGGAATTGAATTATTACTGATGGCACTAGGGCTACCACAAGTTTCCTCCTGCCAAGTGGCTGCCCACAGCTAGGCTCGCACATCCGTTGAACACGCAATGCAACTGACAACAGACATGGAAAGCTCAATAGCATGTACAACAGCAGGAGCTAGTGGGCTATATGTTGGCAGAGACCAAAGAACACTGGCCTTTGACATCTCCCTCCCTGTTCACCGTTCATGTAAAAATAAATGTTATGTTTGGATATTAAATTACCCTTCCACAACAGTCACGTTAGCCCTAGACAGTGGTGTGTTCATGGTAGACAAGTCAGTTAGATGTAATAGAAAGAGACTGAAGCATGGGCCTTGTGCAAGGCCTGAGGCCTGAACCAAAGTCAGCAAAAATTATGCTATGAGCAACAGTTTGGCCCCGTCAAACCAGAAGCTTGCCCGTAAATCAGTGTTCGGGACATGAACTCAGCACCGGCATTGCTGAAACACACTGACTATGTAAATACATTCCCCTAGGCCAGCACAGGAACACCCTACCCTAGCACATGATAAAATAGTTTGACAAGCGAATAGTGATATTTTGCCTGAAACATGGGGGATTAAAAAACAAAGACAGGTGTTGAATAGGAATGTTTTGTCTGAAACATCAGGAGAAAACTACAAGGGGAGGTAATAAACACGTCATGAAACGCGTAAGGTGATATGCAAGTTGTTGATCCTAAATTGTTTGTTTGTAAATGTTGGGATACGTTGCCCTAATCCTTCGTCTGGCCTAGGGGGCAGTGGAAAGTCCCGCCACTGACTGAGCTGGTCCATTGTCACAGGCAGATGTATGTTAGTGTACCTGTAACCAGTGAGCTGGGGCATTAGCACAGTGCGTCGTCGGCAATAAATCTGGCCAGGTCGGTGCCTTTGCTACTGAACTAATGTTTGCGGCATTGCTGAAGCCATGTTTGTCCCAGAATATTAGGGCATGTCTTCACTAGGACTTAATGTCGACTTTAACGATGTTAAGTCGAACTAAACGTGTACCTGTCCTCACCTGCATGCCCTTAAAGTCAATTTAAAGGGCCCTCAAAATCGACTTTGTAACTCCTGCTTGACGAGAGAAGTAAGGCTAAAATCGACTTCTCTAGGTCTATTGTGAGTAAGTGAAGAGGCATCTGACGTTAAGCCTCCGACCTCCGAGCAGCCCCGCGGACCCCCCGCCCGCCCAAGCAGCCCCACGCCGGACCCTCCCGTCTGCCCAAACAGCTCCGCGAACCCCCCGCCCGCCCGAGGAGCCCCGCGCCGGACCCCCCGCCCGCCCGAGAAGCCCCGCGAACCCCCCCGCCTGCCCAAACAGCTCCGCGAACCCCCCCACCCAAGCAGCCCAGCGCCGGCTCCCCCCCCCCCGGGCGGGGTTCGGTGCGGGGCTGTTCGGGCGGGCGGGGGGGGAGGGTCCGGCGCGGGGCTGTTCGGGCGGGCGGGGGGGGGGGGGGGGTCCGGTGCGGGGCTGGTCGGGCGGGCGGGGTCCGGCACGGGGCTGCTCGGGCGGGTGGGGGGTTTCCGGCATGGGGCTGCTCGGTCGGGCACGGGGGTCCGCGGGGCTGCTCGGTCGGGCGCGGGGGTCCGCGGGGCTGCTCGGTCGGGCGCGGGGGTCCACGGGGCTGCTCGGTCGGGCGCGGGGGTCCACGGGGCTGCTCGGTCGGGCGCGGGGGTCCACGGGGCTGCTCGGTCGGGCGCAGGGGTCCGGTACTCCCGGCACTGTGGGCTACCTACCCACAGTGCAATGCGGGCTATGTCAACCCCTGCAAAAGTTGATGGACAGACAGTGTCGACCACTGTCGACCTGCTGTCCTGGTGGGGACACACTGATTTGATTTTCTAAAGTCGAGTTTAGAAAATCGAATTAAGGGAAATCGACCTAGTCCTGTAGTGAAGACATACCCTTAGAGACACGAGGTGGGTGAGGTAATATCTTTTATTGGACCAACTTCTGTTGGTGAAAGAGACAAGCTTTCAAGCTACATGAACCTCTTCATGGCATTTATCACATACTCTATTCACAGATGAAGTTTTTATTCAGGTCCTCCTTTGTAAATTCTGATTTCTCCCCAGGCACCAGTGAATACACTCTAAAACTGGCCCTTAATTTATTAAAAAGAAAAATGGCATTTGGGGACAGAATGTTTTTTCTCTCATCTAAAATAAGTGAGAAACTCAGAAAAAAGTGGCAGTGCTCAGCAAAAGTAGAGGAGGATGGAAATGATCTGAAATTTTTATACTATCGAGTTTATTCTCATTTAACACAATAGTATGACTGAAAGAAAACTTTGTTCTAAAAATAGATATTTATAGAACAGAAATAAGTCTGTACACACAGCCAACTAAAGAAAATTTAATTCCTCACTGTTTTGTGATAAACTTAATCACTTACAATATTTTGATTCATTTCAACAAGAACTCCCAGTGTATTCTGAAGTAGGTTGGTGGAAATGCAAAGTTCTACAGCACCTTTAGATAAAATATTTTAAACAGAAATTTTGTTGGGTTAAGCATGAAAATGAACAATTCCTTCACTATACCCCGAGGTACTTATTTTGATATTAAATTTAATTATTTTTAAGTTTTGTCCCCATTTCCAGTTTTTAATTCGTGACAGATCACTGCTTTTAGGGTGATCATAATCATAGATGGGGGGAGAGATAGCTCAGTGGTTTGAGCATTGGCCTGCTAAACCCAGGATTGTGAGTTCAATCCTTGAGGGGGCCATTTAGGGATATGGGGCAAAAAAATCTGTCAGGGGACAGTACTTGGTCCTGCTAGTGTAGGCAGGGGACTGGACTCGACTCGATGACCTTTCAAGGTCTTTCCAGTTCTAGGAGATTGGTATATCTCCATTTATTATTATTATTTATTTATTATAGATGAAAGGGGAGTTGTTTTAGACTGTTTGCAAGTTCATAAAGAAAACACTGAATTGGTTTATGTCTTGTTTACCTTTTTGAGGTCCTGTTCCCAGCCCATGAGAGCTACAAACAAGAAAAATAATCTATGGTCAAAATACTATATGAAGGGTACAATTCCATAGCTGCAAGACCCACCAGGAATATACAAGGACCTTTTTATAACTATGCTAAAGTAACTACTGATTTTCTCTAAAGAGTAGGCACATACACAATGTTTGTACTTTTGGAACTTTAATTACTCAAAAGTAATATAAAAATATTTTTAAAATACTAAAGCTTGAGAACACTGCATGATAGAAACAGTCTTCCACAAAAAATGTATATGACAAAACTGATGAACAATTATTTGAGTACAATTTTTACTAGAAATATTACATAATTGTTCCCATTAAAAAAAATCAGCAATAAAAAATGAACATGGATTACAGGAACACTACAGGAAATACTAAAAATATCGTAAACGTTGCAATTTATAACTTGTGTAAGAATGAATCTTTTGTTTTGTAATTTTATATTAGAATTGTTTGATGTAGCTTAGAAAACATTTTAACATTATTGTTAATATCTTAATATACAGTGACCCTCCTCTACAGCTGGGGATTTGGGATTGGCTGTAAGTGCACATTGAAAGATAGTGGTCATGGTGACACCTGATGTTTCTTAACTTTATCAACACATTATGTCTACCACAAAAGCACATTTACGATTTCCCAGAACAATTACACAGAAATCAATAATGACTGTTGACAACAGATAAGGTACAAGAGAGAAAACTATAGCTTGTCTGTAGTAAGAGGATGCCCAACTAGAGGATTTTGTTTACTTTGGAATTTCTCTCATGGGAATTCACATAATACCTGTTCCTTGTATGGGACCAGAGTTGTAAGATTAGACAGGATTCATTCTAAATGATCACTACTAAGGAGTTCTGAAGTGCTCTAGAAAAATCTTCACTTTCATAATAGATTTAAACACACCAAAATTCAAATCTTGCAAAAAGTATATTAAAAATAGCTTAACGGGGAAAAAAAAATAATAATCAAAACTCAGTCCTCTGCAGCTTCAAAAAATTTCCTCCAAAATGCAGATAGTAGATGATGTAGTTTTGAAACTGAACTATTTTATCTTTTTTTAAATAAACCAGATGCAATGGGGAGAAATTTTAAACCAATTCTGCAAAAGAATTCCACAATGCCATACTTTATAAAAAATACTTAATTACATAATTAAACTTATTACTATTATATAAAAATGTAAATGTGAACTTTCAACTTTTTGTTAGGGTAAGATCCATATGAATATCTTGAGGTGAAAGACGGTTAAAAATAAAAATTTCATATACATAGAGAAACTTTTTCTGGAGAAGTTCCATAATACACAACCATTTACAATGAACAAACTCATTAAGTTAGTGTTTTATTTCTTTACTATACAAATGTTATTACAAGGAATTGTTCCATTCAGTCATTAAAATCCAATTAATGCCAGCATCAATTTTCTGGCATTTTTATTGTAACCGTATTAATACATAAACGTGTACAATTGTGTTACCCATTTTAAAATACTTAGAAAAAATTACAATTCCATAGTGTTCTTGGTTTTTTACATAAAGCCCTTTTAAAATTTAATAATCACATGTGTATAGAAGATAAAGGAAAATGCAAAATGATGGCACTGTTCCATTTAGTGGAGAGATTCAGTATGAAAAATGTAGTGTAGACGTGAAAAACAATTTTTAGTACTAGAACTATATTGCCCAATTGCATGATATTCATTTGTCAGATAGTGTTACAGTGATAGTATGATGATCATCATGATACCAGAGAAAACCATTTAGTTTAAAAATTAAAGTATTTTAGCTTAATTTGAAATTTCAAACTTCATGCCACCAGATGAACAGAGGACATGAAGTTATTCCTTGATATGTCAGTAGTTGAAGAAAATATCATAGATTTAGTGTGAACTGAGCTGAATGCCAGCAAAGGTTTATCACTGTATTATCTCCGTATTAAATATACTTTATCCCTCTAATTTTTAAGCCTTCACATTTTCTTCTTCTCTTTATTCTCACTTAAATAATTCTGTGTGTAAGAGTCTTTATAGTCATGAAAAGTAAAAGTGCAATCAAATCCCTGAACTAGTGTCATTTTCCATTTGTGGTGCCTATTATGGTTAATACATGCTAGCCACATTTCACAGTACCAAATCTGTATTTTAATGTGTACTGTCCAAAGGTGTCTAAGGTCTTGATCTTGCAATGAGCTTTGTTTAGGTAGTCTTCCCACACAGAGCTCATTGTAGGATAGGAGCTTAAAAGATTAGAGAATTTACCCTCTGATTGTACTGTATGGTTTCAAGTTCAAACTTTATCATATTTTATTAACACAACTTTATAAAATATTACCTCATTTTCTAGTTATCAATATTCTTAATTATGCAGAAAAAAAAATAAAAAATGAAAAATCTCATGCTACTTTCCAGTTACATTAATTCAAATATGAACACAGTGCATTATGCTCTCCAATTCCACTACTGAGGTCTAGCATTTAATCAAGTTTGTCATACACTGTTTAAATTTCTGTTTTAACCTTTTCTAACCTAATTAAGTCCATGCAAGAGGAAGCTTTAACTGAAGATTACTATCAATATATCAGATATGGCTGTATCATCTTTAAGGAAAAAAATCCATCTAATTCTGATTACAGGAAGTTTTATAGAACTGGAATGGAATTGTTTGGTCCCATAAAGTTCCTTTGTTTAAAACTTTTTCCACCCCAGGCTCACGTGTAATTTAAGACAATTCTCCCTTTAACAGAATGTATTATTAAATGTTAGGGAAAATAAAAGGCAAAGAATTTAAAAAACAATAGGGTTTTTTATTTTTTCCTAGTACTTGTGCCGACACTCACTTTACCACTGAGTAATTTCAGCAAGCTCCTTTTGGACCTGAAATCAGTTGGGGCAGGAAAAAACCCATATAATTGGTAAGTCAGGGGTATAACAGTTTAAAAGTGGTTTTGTGCAACTGTATTGTGGAATTCCAGTTTGCCATTGAAAGCATGCAGAGTGAAGATTTTCTTTCCTTTGATTCCTTTAAAGAAGCGAGGAACTCTTTGAAAGTCCTTTACATTTGGCAGATTTGTGCATGTTATGTAGGATGTTGGCTTATAAATTGTCTCCAGGCTGGTACTGTGGTTCTGTAGCAGTGAAGTAGTCTTCCAAGAACGACTGAATATATTCAAATGTTGGTCTTTCATCAGGGTCCTTCTTCCAACACAGTTTCATTAACTCATGGAGAGACTCTGGACAGCCCTGTGGGCAAGGCATCCTATACCCACGTTCTACTTGTTCCAGGACTTCACGATTCACCATCCCTACAATTAAGAATTTTAGGTCTTAATAACATTACATAAAGAACAGTTTCCAAAAATCCCTCAGCTTTTTTCTGGCATCAGGCCACCTAAGAGTTAAATGCAACTCTCAAGATAACTGTACCATCACAAGGAACACTTCACTATAGACACAGTAAGTTGGATTTATTTAGTAAATTTTAAAATAAGTATTTTCTGAAATATTATATCCATGTTTCTCAGATAGTTCGTACTGGCCAATTTTTATGCTTATCCAAATACTTTTGCTACAGAACATTTCCTATTTATTTGGGGAAAATTCCTGCAAAAGGAGATCCCACAACAAGACCGTTACTCCTGTTTGGAGTTCTATTCTTGGCCACTTGATCTGAACAGAATACTAGAAGAGATTCTATATACTAAAGTTCAGTTGATAACTTGCCCAGAACAAAAAAGTGATATATAAACTCAAATCAACACATCAAAATATTTCATATTATTTACATTAATTGATCTAAAACCTGTGGAACGCTTCCATAAGGCAGCCATTTTGAACACACATCTGCTGCTGTCTGCAGACAGCATCAGGTTGTTGTAAGTCAGGAAAGCCCCAAATCTGAAATTTCTGAAGTGAGCAGGTAGAAAGCAAGTTTAATATTTTCCTGTACTGAGTATTCTTAAACCTTAATCAGTGGTATTTAAGATACTATAGGGTCCTAAAGCACTTTACATTTAACATGCAATAACTAAACTGCAAGGCAAAAAACTAGATAGACGCAATTAGAATAAAGTTATAAAATATTCTTTTTGAAATGTAAAATGTAAGAGCAGGATTTTCCAAAACAGGAGCTTAGACTCCTAAGTCTATATTTATCTGCCTAAATGAATAATGGAGTTTAAAAAAACAACAAACAAAAAAACACCTCAATACCCCCAGCTCCCACAATTATCGGTTTTTGAAAATGTTGGCTTCTGAAGGATTCATTGATGAAAATTATCAAAATATTTCCCTAAAAACAAACAGTACAAAATTTCAGAATACACTTTACCTACTAAAGAACAGTTCTTGTTCAGGAAAGAGGTGTTTGCTCACGCTGTTTCCTACAGCTCCCATTGGTCGGGAATTGCAAACTGCGGCCAGTGGGTGCTGCGAGTGGCCAAACCTACAGCTACTCGGGTAAGCAAAACATCTTGCGGCCAGCCAGCGCTTATCCTGGCCAAGACACAGAACAAGTTTGGGAACCCCTGAGCTAGGGGATCTGCCCCTCCGGGATCCAGCTGCCACTGTTTCCCGCACCAAGTTGGTGCAATGGCAGTGTTTGCTATTGCAGTCTCAAGTTTGCAGCAGCAGTAGAAGCAGCTGCCAGAGTGGTTCCCTTGCATGGGGTACTATATATTGAATGCAAGTATCACAACCAGTGTCTATAAAGCCACTAGTGTTAAATCTTGCTGCTTGGGCTTGGCCCAGAGAAAAAGATTTGGTCCTAAAAGCGTGACTAATTGACAATCAAGTGAGAGTTAAAATATTTTAGCTTAGGACTTGTCATCTTAGCATTCACTCACACTTGATCACTGAAATAGTTTTTTGGAAATTACTGGTATGAATCACAATGGCATTAAAATCCTGAGGAATCAAAATTATGTTAAATGTGAGTGTTCTGGACTTGCCTACATTCTGAGAGAAGACTCTTATTTGCAAGTCTTACTCTTTTGACACAAAATATTAGGTCTTCTTTAGGAATAAAAGTTGCACCTCTGTCCTTTTGGTTGGTTATAGGCTAGTAAGCATTACAAATTGGTGTGATTCTGATGCACAGGGATGCAGAATGTGTTATGATGCAGGAACTCCTCTAGTATGTTCTATACCCTCACATATAAGAATGTTATGCTCTGCAGAGCCCATCCATAGCAGCGCGCAGGGAAGGTTTTAAGGACATGGCATGGCCAATGGATCCTCTATTACACAGGGCCACTGATCTCCTCCTCCTCCTCCTCCAACAGGAGGTGGCAGCAGCATATTGTCATAGAATCATAGAAAATCAGGGTTGGAAGGGACCTCAGAAGATCATCTAGTCCAACCCCCAATAGTGTAAAAATACTTTACCATTGAAACTCCTGGCACTTACCCATGCACACGGAAGAGGATTTGGCATGTAGCAATGTAATCTAATCAGTACTATGTTTTTACAACACTGGCAAAAAACACAAGAACAAACAAAATCCCCACAAAACCAACAAAAATCCAAACAGAGCAAAACCACAAACCAAACGTTTAAAAGTAATGAATATCAATCAACCAACAACACTGACTAAACATCCTTTGGGCCTGAGTCAAGATGACTTTCTCTGAAGAAAAATTCTCTAAATTTATTTATTAATAAGGCCCAAGCTGCACATAGTGATATAGAAACAGGGCTTGACATTTCTTTTTTTCCCAACTTTATATAATGGAGCACTATACACCATTACATGCCTCCTGAAAAATCATTTTACTCCTGTAATATTCTGTTGAAGGGTAGCTTTGTTTTCTCCTATAAGATCTGAAGTGGAGCATGTTAAAATGGCTAACAGTCTAATCTATTAGGAGAAAGACAAGTTTCTCCTGTAGGTTTATTTTTGTCAAGAGGACATAGAAGCAGTTCATATTTCCAGTATTCATTATTCTACCTCTGATCCAGACATAGGAGAAGTAGAAAAGAAAGGAGCAAGAGGAGGATTTCAAATAGCTTTATTTATGATTATACTATAAACTGGAATAGGATGTAAATGAGAGGTTTGAGGAATTAGAGCTAAAAGGAACATCTTTTTTTGAGTTTCATTACCTTAACACCAAACTATATAAATCCCATTATGATCATCATAACATACTGGTATAACAACTTCTAGTAAAGGCTTGTTTAATGCTTTCTTACCTGGATACGGCACTCTACCCTTTGTTACCAGTTCTGTCAGCAAAATTCCAAATGACCACACATCAGATTTGATTGTAAACCGACCATATAATGCTGCCTCAGGAGCTGTCCATTTAATTGGAAATTTGGCTCCTAAAACAGTGGAGAAGAACAGACACTTTTTTCTAGATACTGTTTGCTCACACTTAGTGCGTGCATAAGTGTATATATATACTGTATATATACAGTAAAAGCTGTGTTATCTGGCCCTGGACCAACTGGAAATCTCTATAAACGGGCATTTCTAATCTTTATAGAAAGGCTAGTTTATAGTTTGGTTGGTGTGGGGCTTGCAGGTTCCCTACCTGGCTCCACGTGACTCCCCAGAAGCGGCGACTTGTCCTTGCTGCTCCTAGGCAGAGGTGTGGCAGGTGACTCTGCACACTGCTGCTGCCCACGCAGCTCCCGGGGTGGGGGCAGAGTGCAGAGCCGCCTGCTGTGCCTCTGTCTAGGAGAAGCTGGGACAGATTGCGGCTTGTGGGGAGCCACCTGAAGTGAGCACCCTCCAGATCCGGCAGCCTGCACCCCCTTCTGTGCCCCAACCGCCTACCCTGCGCCCCCTCCAGCACTCGAACTCCCTCCCTCTTAGTTAACCAGTGTTTTTCACTTATCAGCACCCTGTATTCCCCCAAAGCTTTTAACTGTATATAATTTGAAATAAGTATATTGGACTAGCAAGAATTTAAATTTTGCTTTACTAGTTCAATTAGTTAGATGGCTTAATATCTTTAGCATAAAGGGATTTTTCAGACTGGAAAAGAGCAATAAATAATGGCCAAGATTTTCAAAAGTGACTTGTGATTTTGGTGTCCGGCTTGAGTCACCTAAAAAGGGCCTTTTTTAAAGAAAGTGCTGAGCACTCTCCCTCCGAAATTCAGGTCTCTACAATGTGCCTCAGAGGTTGGGCACCCAAAATCATCAGTCATGTTTGAGAACTTAAGCCATTCTCACCAATTAATTTTCAGAGTTTACCTGTTAGTGAAAGCTGCAGTAATTAAAGTAGTGGGGGTTGGGACCAAACATATACACCTTCAAGGGTATGATTATTACATATATATGCATAAACTTTCACTATGTAGATAAATACTCTGATACTCCCCTAAATTTGACAGCAAATAACTCAAAGTATGTAGATTTATTTATACAGTAAATAAGTCTGTCTTACCTTGTCTGGCAGTGTACTCATTGTCTTCTATTAACCTTGCTAAACCAAAATCTGCAATTTTACACACAAGATTGTCTCCTACAAGAATGTTAGCTGCCCGAAGGTCTCTGTGGATGTAGTTCATTCTTTCAATGTACGCCATGCCATCAGCAATCTGAAAAGGAAAGGTTTTATTTAAAGGCTATTTTTGGTGACCATGCTCATTTCTCCAAAAACTTAACGTATAACAAACCAGTCTTTCTGGTGCCAGTTTTGCTATATATAGCTGCATAAAATAAATCACAGCTGGTCATTATAGCTTACAGATTATTAATAAAGTATACTTTACTCCAGGGCATCTAATACAGAGATATTTCTTGTAGCAAATTATAAAACTTCATCAGAAGTTATAAAGAGTAAAAGCATATAGAACATTCAGCTGTGATCTTCAGTTGATGTATCTGTTTCACATTTTAAACATGTTTTCTATGTGAAAAATACTCATTTGTTGACTTATACAAAGTACCTGAGCAGCCATGTCAACTAACTGTGGAAGTTTTAAGCATTTCCCTTCTCCTTCTTTAAGGAAGTCTAGTAAGCTACCTGTAAAAAGAAGACAAATATAATTTAGGAAAACACAAAATCATTAAGGTCTAGTTGAAATCCCCAAGAGGGAATTTTTCAAAAGCACAGAAGGGATTTAGGTGCCCAGCTCCCATTCACTTTAAAGTCCTAGTGCCTTTGAAAGTTTTCTCCTCAATATTTCCTTCTCCAAAATGTAATATTGGGTTTGCACGATCTAATAGTGTTCTTTTAACTGTACACATGTGAAAATGACTAACAAGTTTAATCTAATTCTGCATGCGCCTGTTTAAAAAAAAATTGGTCATAAAAATGTCTCTCCTCCTTCCATATCTCTGTTTACTTCACCACATTCCAGAAACAAGGGCTCACAAGGTCAGTGTGAAGAAAGCAGACATTAGGCATAAAATATGCTGCTATGTCACCTACTGGTACAATGTCTTGGATACTCATGGGAATTCTAAACTTTAATTAATCTAGGCAAAATCTTGATATTAATAGAACGTTATGGTTGCATGAGGAAGCATTTACAAGCCAGAAAGAGCCCAAGATAAATTTGCACATGCTACCTTAACAGCGCTCCTTATTCACATGCTTAATAGTCTACCTATAAAATGGGGATCGTAATATTGACCTCCTTTGTAAAACACTGAGCTCTACTGATGAAAATTGATTTTTAAGAACTAGGTATTTCTCAAATAATACATTATATAACCTTAGATACATGTGCAGAATCTTGAAATCCTGCGTGCCACTGTATATAGCAAGTAGTCTATGCAAGTAATTTATTGAGAACACAATTCGCTATACAATCTTTAGAAGTATTTAATGAAAAAAGTATGCCAAAAGAATGTTAAGATTGCAAAATCAAGCACTCAAGTTCAGAAACATGAGTTAACTCGGATACTTTATGCATGTGCATTACAATACAGTCTTTAATTACATGAATCCAGTATTTTTTGCTACTGGACCATCCATCTCTTCCCACTTCTCATCCCTCTGTAGTTGAATAAGTCAGGCTGTTTCCTCCTGGCTAAAAGGGAGACAGCAGGGGGAGCACTGAGAGCAAAGAAAGTTTCATTGCCCTCAGATCTGGTAACTGGTGCCAGAGTAGCCATCAGCAGCAAGGAGAAACAACAGCAGGAAAAGGCTTGCTCAGCCCCTGAAGCACTGGGATGGTGCAAGATCAGTCTGGTAAGCACATAGAAACTGTGTCAGGATGGAACACGTTCGCTGCAGACAGAATCTTTGAAGAATAATGCTGCCAGTCAATAGCAAACATGTTATTGGACATGTGAAAACCGAAATGATCAGAAATGTATAATTTGGCTAAACTTGGGCAGATATTTCACCGGGACAGCAAGAGGTACATTGCTGATACCAGCTTGACATCTTTGCCAAACTTTAAGTTCCTACTCCAAAGCATGTGTGCAGGACAACTTTTCAATGAAATGGTTGTAATTAACATGGGCAACAATAACATTTTCTTATAACCTCATTCAAGGAAACAGCAAAACCATTTTGCTGAAACGTCAAAAATAAAAAAAATCCCCCCAGCCAGAGGCGGTCACTCTCAATGGAAAATTTCAGTTGGAATTGTTGAAGTTTGACAAACTAACAAGGAACTGAAAGTAGGGTATTATAATGGAAAGCAACAGGCCACTGTTACTATATAGAGGTCTCTATCAGAGCTGTATACAACAGTATACAAATGAAATGTGCTGGCATATATAAAGGGATTAAAATTACAACATTAATTCTTTCAATGACTATATCACTATCATCAGTGCTTCATTAATATATCTGACCATAAATGCACTACTAAATTAAATATTTAGCACCTGCAAATTGGAGCATGATCATTTTTAGTTACACAGTACCCTTTGCTTTCATCACCTTAATTTAAAAGCATATATGTATATGTATAGGAAACATTACGTTTGGTACAAAAGTGAAAATGTATCAAATCAGTGTACCAACAGTATCCTCTATGGCAGGGGTTGGCAAACTTTTGGCCTGAGGGCCACATCTAGGGAAACTGCATGCAGGGATGGGGGTTTGGGTGCGGGAGGGAGTGTGGGGTGTGGGCAGGGGTACACTGTGCAGGAAGGGGCTTAGGGCAAGGGGCTGGCGCAAAGGAAGGGTGCAAGCCATATGAGGGGGCTCAGGGCAGGGAGTTGGAGTGCGGGGTGCAGCAGGGGTTTGGGCTCTGGCCTGGTGCCGCTTTCCTGGAACAGTTCCAAAGTGGCAGCGGCGTGTACCGGGGCTAGGGCAGGCTCCCTGCCTGTCTGCCCTGGCTCCGTGCCGTGCCACACCAGGAAGCAGTCAGCAGCACATCCCTGTGGTCCTTGGGGTCTGAGGGACAGAGAGCTCCGTTCAATGCCCTTGCCTGTGGGTACCTCTCTCGAAGCTCCCACTGGCCATGGTTCCTTGTTCCTGGTCACTGAGAGCTTCGGGGGAAGTACCCACAGGCAAGGGATATGCATGGACTCCTCTTCCCTCCTTCCCCCAGGGGCCGCAGGCACATCGTGCTGGCCAGTTCCGGGAGCAGTGTGGGGCCGCAGCGCCGGCAATTCCATGGGCTGCAATTTGCCCACTCGGGGTCTATGGTCTGGAAGCAGATGGATTCAATTAAACAGACATTAGAAGGCTGGAGGCAGTAGTGATGAGAGATCTTCAAAAGATGACAGATGTAAAGTGGAATGATTTTAAGACAAATGAAGAAGTTAGGAGAGCAGGATGTGAAAGGCTACCATCAAAAATATTATGATGGTGGGGACACTGCAGAAAACAAACAGATGATAGGATGCCAAAGAAAATACTATAAACACAACCAAGGTCAGTCTGACCAAGAGGCTGACAAGTAACCAGATGGCAGGACATCATTCACAGGGACATGACCAGGCTGGGCTTAATGGAGGAAGAAGCCATGGACAGAAATGAAGAATGGCAATGTTGTACTGCTCCCTGTGCCTTCAAAGGTGCTCCAGGATTAGAAGACGACAGGGAACACTATGTGCAAAGTAATGCACATTGGAAAACATAATCCGAACTAGATATACAATGATGGGGTATAAATTAGCTGTTACTACTCAAGAAAGAGATCTTGGAGTCATTGTAGATCGGTGTCTAAAATCATGCACTCGATGTGCAGCAGCAGTCAAAAAAGTGAACAAAATGTTTGGAATCATCAAGAAAGGTATAAATAAGATATTGCCTCTACATAAATTCATGGTACACCCATTCCTTGAATACTACATGCAGATGTGGTTGCCCCATCTCAAAAAAAAAAAAAAAAAAAAAAGTACTGGAATTGGAAAAGGTTCAGAAAAGGCAACAAAAATGATTAGGGGCACAGAATGGCTTCTGTATGAGGAGAGATGAATAAGACTGGGAGTTTTCAGTGTGGAAAAGAGGTGACTAAAGGGGGGACATGATAGAGGTCTATAAAATCATGAGTAGTGTAGAGAAAGTAAATAAGGCAGTGTTATTTACTCCTTATAATACAAGAACAAGGCGCCACCAAATGAAATTAATAGGTAGCAGGTTTAAAACAAACACAAGAAAGTATTTTTTCACGCAACACACTGTCAATCTCTGGAACTCCTTGCCAGAGGGTGTTGTGAAGCCCAATACTATAATAGGGTTCAAAAGGGAACTAGACAGATTCATGGAGGATAGGTTCATCAATGGTAATTAGCCAGGATGGGTAGGAATGGTGTCCCTAGTCTCTGTTTGCCAGAAGCTGGGATTGGGTGACAGGGCACAGATCACTTGATGATAACGTATATGTTCATTCCCTCTGAGGCACTTGTCATTGGCCACTGTCAGAGGACAGGATACTGGGCTTGATGGACCTTTGATTGGACCCAGTATGGCCATTCTTACGTAACACTGTCACTGAAATGCAATATCTTCTTATGAGAAGTATGATGGCTATTTGTAAATATAAATACATACTTCAAATGAGGACAGTAAAAGTAGTAGGACACGCACATCTTATATTGACTATGTTAAGTACCTGTATCACCAACAAAATGGGCTGCTACCTGACCACTGGAAGCTAATAAATTCTTAGATCAGGAACCATCTTTACATCATTGATGCTCCTTGTCAGCTACATACACCATTTATGTAAACGTCTCTGGTTTTTGTTAACGTATGGCTTTGTTTGACCCCTCTTTCACAGTGAAGAAGAAATAAGTTATTTACTGCATAGCTAAATACATTCATGTGTGTTTAGAATATAATTGTTTTTTAAATTTTTGGATGTGAACTAAATTTCCCTAAAATACACTAAGGAAGTTATTCTGCCACTCAACCTCAATTATATATTAAGGAAATTGTAATGTTGTTACATAGTTGCAGTTTTTGCTCTCAAGACATCAAAGCAGCAATTGTGTTTGTTGTACATTCTTCTTGATTCCGAAATCCATGTCCCCTCCTCTAAGGCACATATCACATTTATATAAAGAACACTAAAACATTAGTTGTGCTCGAAAGGAGTTGCAGTGATTTAATAACTGCTGTCTTTTAAGGAATACAAATCACGGTCAATCTTAAATCTTGGTTTCTGATATAGTAACTTGCCCAGCTGTAAGCATGCCAAAGGGGTTCAAGAAAATGTTCTCTTTAGTATGAAAATCTGTTAAAATTCTAAGAACTGGGGTACCGTAATTTAAGAAAGTCACATTTTCCAAAATGGTGAAGACAAAAATGGAATGAAAAATGTTAAAAATAAACAACTCACAGACTTTTCAGTGCAACATCGTCATAATAACTGCCACAACTTTAAATACATCTACTATATTTATAATAGCTTGCTATAATTTTTTGTTTAAAGGAACTGCCATGGGCCAAACTATGATCTCTGTGGCTGATGTTCTGCACTAATTCATGAGACACGAGATTTCCATATCCTGTTTCTTGGGGAAGGAGTATTGTGGAGGAGCAAAGACCTTACTCCAACTTCTAGTGAGCTGCCTGACCAGGAACAATGCCGCTGGGCTCCGTGGTACTTCCATGCAGTTCTCTTTTCCTTGAAGGTGATTGTTTTAATGTTAGGGTCTCAGAGGCTAGCTAGATGAACCCTGAGAGGTAGCCCTAGCAAATCTCTTGGGGTGGGGTGGGAAAAGCAGTGCAAATAATGAAAAATAATTACAAAAAACCCAAACAAAAACACACCAAAACAAAATCCAACAACCTGATTTGATTTCAAATGCCACAACCTTATTATTTAATGGCTTTGTGCTACTGAGGGTAAATATCAAAACAATCTATGCACTAGTATCAAACTGATTCCCTCTCCCTCCACTGGCTTTTTACATTTTCAGAAAAATGAACAATTTGTCTCAGATTAAAATGGAAATGTTCACTGGAGTTTTACATTTGTAATAACTGTATAGTTGATTTTTGTAATCCTACTTTGTTTTGGCAACATTCCAATGCAAGTTTTAATCTTTGCTTTTTCCCATTCCATCTCCATTAAGTAAACAAACGGCTTATTCTAAGCAGTGAAACCTGATTTCACAGGGCTGTTTTAAGATTTGCCATCAGAGAGACTACTTCATTCCATTCATTTCCATTTTGTTGTTATTTTTAAAGTTTGACATCTTCACCCTACTTGGCCAGATCCAAAGTTTTAAAAGTATTTTATATGCTATATGCTCTTTGATAGAATTTGTAAATTTTATAATTTCAGTTTAAGACTTAAAACTCAAAAAAAAAAAAATCTGATTTCTATCCTCCTAACGTTGCCACAGCTCTCTCCAAGATAACACAAGAGATGAAATTCTTCAAAAATTAAAGTATTTGATTTGGGACCTGTTCTTTTTAAAGACTGTTTAATATGGGAAGTAAACATTTAAAGCCTATTACTCATATCCTGAACCCTTAAACTTCTCTCTTTCTGGGGCGAGGGTTAGACTGGGGAAAAAAGATGAGGAAAGAACACAGCAAACGATTTTAGTTTACAGTTACATGCCTAAGGATCCTAAAAAATGCAGAGCACAGATTCTGAGATTGCAAGTATGTTCCAGATGAAAGCAGTTGTGCTCAAAGCGCAGTATTCTCTGCTGTGCCTCTCTGATCTGATCGGCAGGCAGTACCATGAAAGGTATTAGAATCTGATTCTTGGAATGCTTAGTGAGAATAGAGAAAAGAGGGAAAAAGTGACAAATGCACATGCCCATGATCCAAAGCAGAACTATTGCAAGTAGATCAAACTTTTGACTTACTAGCTTCAACGGTGCTTCTTTTAATTTCAAGAAGTTTTATTAATTCAATGGGATGATTACAAAGACTTCTGCCACTAACAGGCATCTCTGCCAATTAGTTCCTAGCAACTAAAAATCTGGATCCCTCATAAAACTCATCTGGTTGAGTTCAGTAAAGAAACAGGTTATAGCAGATTTGAACAAATCATGGTATCACAAAATTAAGAATAGAAAAAAAAATCGGATCCAATAAACAATTTCAGAACCTATCATACATTAAAACCTAATCACAAATTCACATGCTGGGCTAAGAATACGGATATGTGTGAACAACATGAATCAATATATACCTTTTTTGGTTACTGAGACTTTTATTAACTTTTAAATTTACTGCCTTCCAGTTAATATCACATACCTTTTGTCATGAATTCAGTGACTATGTAGATTGGCTCCTCAGAAACAACAGCATACAGCGGAACAAGTTTATCATGTCGTAATTTCTTCATGATCTGTGCCTCCTGCAGGAAAGCTTCTGGCATCATTGTACCAGGTTTTAGTGTTTTGATTGCTACTTTTGTGGTTCCATTCCAGGTTCCTAGAGAAACAAGTACATTTTACTGCCTCAGCTATGCTTTTAAGAGGTTTTCAACTGAAACTGCTTTCATTCTTTGTTTCAATTTTCTTAAGGGGATAAAGCTGTAAGAACTATACTGAAAATTAGCTTTGAACTTTACTATATATAAAAATATTCAGAATTACATATAATGAGGGCATAATTTAATTATGGAGATCTAGAAAGGTATGAACAAAATTCTGTGTGTATTCACGTGAACAACTGAGATGGAATTATTAAAGCTCATTTTTCAAATGAGTTTTATTCGGATTCCTCTCACGCTGGTGTCTCCTCCTCCATTTATTACCACCTGTTCTCCTCCCATCACCCTTGTGATTTCCATTCCCGCCTCACACTTCCTTTATGGTGGCTGGACTGCTTCATACTCCTTAATCCCAGAGTCCTTGCTAGTGGCAAAAGCTCATAATTCATGGTGTGAATTCATATCCAAAAACTACCGGGGATTGTGTGTTGAAAGCACTATCCTTGACAAATATCACTGCTATTAGTAATTTTGCCTTCAATTCTTCACTAAATTCTCTGCAGACTGTGATATTTTAGGTAAGAACAAATAATTCCAAAATGATAGGTGCACATCTTATACTCTTACCCATCCAGACTTCCCCAAAGCATCCTTGGCCCAGCTTAACTTCTAGCCGCAAAGACTCTCTAGGAATTTCCCAGGCATCTTTTGATAGTCCCTGTGTCTGGGGTTTCACAGTTGGACACACAGTCGTTAGTTTATGACACAGGCCATCAGCATGATCTGGATAATTGGAAAATAAAATATTTAAGTTAAATAATATATAGAAGACTATGATAAAAGAAAAAAAATACAAAGAATGTCTAACAAAGCTGTTGCATTTCTTTTTGCCATAGCTAAAAAGAGCTTTATTATATATATATAAAAAAAAAATCAGCACACTTACCAAAAGTACCACCAGCCACACAAGGTATGTCTACATTGCAATGTAAGCCCAGGGTTGGTGGGATTCAAGTCAGCTGACCCATGTTAGAGAACTCTGGGCTTCACCATCTACACTTATTCTTAATCTGTTAAGACTCTTCTAAACATGGCTTGAACCTGGGGCTCCAATGTCCATACTGCAGCGGGCAGACCCAAATCAAATCGACCATATCCCAGAGTCCCTAGTGCCATCACAAAATGTGGCTGTTCTAGCCCTTTGACCACAGTGCACTGTGGGAAAACTTTATTGGCCATCCTGCATGTTACAGGAAGTTTGATCAGCCCAACAACACAGGCTACTGAGAAGACTTTGTGGTCCGTGCACTCTCAGCTATTGAAGTCAGCAACATGGAGGCTGCACCTTTGAAAGAACTTGTGCTTTCACTCCTGTGTCAGGAAACTGGTAGAGCATCCATGAGGTGCTGGTGGACATTTTGGGTGTTTTCTGAACCACCAGAGGCACCCGAGAGGGTTTAGGATAGAGCAGATGGAGATATACCCAGGCATCATAGACTTGAACTGGCTGATGCTGCTCAGTATACTCGGTATAGCTACTGATGCCCTCTACATTGACTGGCGCTTCTTGGGCAGGGCCATAAGTACAGACTGGTGGGATCACATCATCATGCAGACCTGGGATGACCAGCTGTGGGTCCAGAACTTTTGCATGAAGGCTGCTACATTTCTGGAGTTTGTAAGCAGCTTGTTCCGACCCTCCAGCATAAAGATAGTCCACTGTCAACCAGTTTGGTGTCAGAAAGTTGATTGTGGGTAAAGTGCTGGCAGACGTTTTTGAGGCAGACGTGTGGTTCACTCCATATGGGCATAAAAGATAATCCTGAGGTAATTGCTGACTTTGAGAGAATGAGGTTTTCAAAGTGCACCAGAACCACTGATGGGACTTCTAGTTTGCCCTCCTCAAGAAACAGAAGCACAAACTGCAAAGGGTACTACTCAATTGTTATGCATGCCCTTATGGACCACAGAAGATGATTTATGAATGTCAATAAGATTTGCATTGAGAATTTCATGATGCCAGGGTTTTTCACCCATCAAGAGTCTGTATTTATGGTCAGGCTGGAACACTCTTCCCATCAAATTTACGTGGTAATAAATTGAGGTATTACAAACTAGAACAGGTGCAGAGAAGGGCTAGTAGGATGATCCAAGGAATGGAAAACCTGTCTTATGAGGGGAGACTCAGGGAGCTGGGCTTGTATAGCCTATCCAAAAGAAGGCTGAGGGGAGATATGATTACTCTCTAAAATATATCAGAGGGATAAATACCAGGGAGGGAGAAGAATTATTTAAATTCAGTACTAATGTGGCCACAAGAACAAATGGATATAAACTGGTCAACAGGAAATTTAGACTCGAAATTAGATGAAGGTTTCTAACCATTAGAGGAGTGAAATTCTGGAACAGCCTTCCAAGGGAAGCAGTGGGGGGCAAAAGACCAAGCTGGCTTCAAGATGAAGCTTGATACATTTATGGAGGAGATGGTGTGATGGGGAAACATAATTTTGGCAATTGATCTTTGACTATGGTAATAGAGGGGCCTAGTGGTATATGATGGAAAGTTGGAGGGGATGGGATCTAAGATGCTACAGAGAATTCTTTCCAGGGTGTCTGGCTGGTGAGTCTTGACCACATGCTCAGGGTTCAGCTGATCGCCATAGTTTGGGTCGGGGAGGAATTATCCTCCAGGGCAAATTGGCGAGGCCCTGGAGGTTTTTTGCCTTCCTCTGCAACAAGGGGCATGTGTTATTTGCTGGAGGATTCTCTGTACTTCGAAGTCCTCAAATGTTGGTTTAAGGACTTCAATAGTTCAGTTATAGGTGAGGTATATTGTAGGAATGGGTGGGTAAAATTCTGTGGCCTGAGTTGCAGGAGGTCAGACTAGATGATCATAATGGTCCCTCCTGACCTTAAAGTCTATGAGTCTATGGAAATAAATTGAGTTACTGTCCCTACCATTATTCTGGGGAACTCTGTCATGCCCACTTTTGCCTTGGCTTATGAAACCAGTCTGATTTCAGAGGCCTTGGCAAAAGATGGTTTAATTAAACTGTCAGCAAGGTAGCATAGTTATGGAATATTCATTTGAAAATCCTTGTGGAGATGTTTGTCTACTGACCCATTTGGATTTCAGGGTCATCAATATCGTCGAAATTATTGTGCTGTGCTCTTCACAATCTTAGTGAAACCAGAGGTGAGCCATTTTCTCCTAATTGGATGTATGACAGTAAGGGGCCACTGAATCAGCACACTCAAAGTGCACCTACCACAGCTCGATCTGGATGCACCTGGGCAACAGAAATTCATGATGATTTGTGCTCGCACCTTATGAGCTTACATGACACAATGGAAGAGGGGGAACAGTACCTTTATGAATGTGCTTGTGGAGGGGTGGGGACGCGGGTCATTGATTATGAGGGGTTTCAGTGCTTGGGGAATGGGATGGGTTTGATTTCCATGTAGTGTATTTATGAATGACATGACCATTTATGAAATAGGGGCCAGGAGCTGATTCACAGTATGGATTTGATGTAAGGAAGCGGTTGAAGTATAGATTTATGTAGTTAACCATATTGAGGAATGGTGTTTGCAAACTAAGTCTTAATTGCTCTGATCATGAGTTTAACTTTATTATTTTAAGTACACAGTGTATGATGGGATGAAGTGATAGCAACACACTTTCTCCATGAAATAAACTTTATTTATAAACATGTATTAGAAAAGTACAATATTCACCCATTGCCAGGCAGCCAACTGCCATTACCAAGGCAAACATAAGTAACACAACCTTTAAGGGAAAAAAACAAAAAAACAAAGTGCATGAACAAGTGCAAACAGTGAAACCACGTACAAGACAGAAGCCCCTTAGTGTTGCATGTTCCCTGCCCCCACATTCTCCTTTCCCTCTTTGCCATGCACTTGGCAGTGGGGGTGGAGACATCCATAGGGGAGGGGGTCCAATATGGAGGACTGCATGGGACAAAATTACCCTGCCTAGCTGTTCATGGGGTCCAACAGCCATGGAGTTTTCCAAGCTGTTTCTGGAGTGCTTCACGGGGGTAGGGGAGGAGGGGGACCTCAGGCTGTGGAGTTGGTGATACAACAGGAGCCACTACTTGTGACCATTAGAGAGATCAGCTGCTGAAACAATTATTTCTGCTGAAGTCTGTCCTCCATTCTTAGCTGCTGTTCTGGTTCCAGGAACTGCGAGGCAAGAACCTGCTCTCTCACTGAAACCCTGCCCTCAAGCTGTGTAGCCAGCCAGAGCCTTTCCTCTTGTCTCTCACCATGCTTTTCCTCTAGCCGCAAGTCCCTCTCTGTTTATGGTACTGGACCTGCTTGTTGGCTCTGCCCAGAACTTCAATCACGAATTCATCATGGAAATCTTCATCTCGGAATGGTCCATGAAGACATACTGACCCAGCCTGCTGCAGTGTGGGTGAGCTGTGGAGGAGAGCCAAGGGGCCTGGAATAGGACAAGACACAGAGGGCTATTATCTCAATAGCTCGCTGCAGGAGCATAGAAATGGTGGAAATTCAAAGATAGAAAACTTTACTTTCCCAAACTGAACTTTAATATATTGTAAGAGGAATGCTTCGGACCACAGAAGCTCCCTGGACACAGCCTGGTTAATCTCAGCAAAAGAAGTGCAGAGACAAAGGTAAGTTAAAAATTCACAGCTTTTTTGTGGTTTCTAAAAATTGCAGAACTACTTGGGTTGGGGGTGCCATCAACAGCCATGCTACAAAAGCTTTTCCTATTATTATTTCAGGACTTCCACATTTTGGCAGATATAACAGTTGCTGGGGTGCCCAACTGGCAAAGGAGATTGTATTTCAAGCTGCTGGTGGGATACCTGCAGTGTATGCAACCTAAGTATTCAAATGTGTAGTGACTGAACAGCTCGTCTATGAAAGAAGTGGGCTAGTCAGCTACTGGGGTGGCCATGGAAAATATGCCCTGCCCCAAAACGTGACTGCCTATTTGTAGTTCCTGCTTCAGCTATCGGCATCTGGGATTGGGTCAGAATTTTAATATGGAGATATACCTATACTTATCTCATAGAGCTGGAGGGACCTTGAAAGGTAAGGTCATCGAGTCCAGTCCCATGCCTACACTAGCAGGACCAAGCACTGTCCCCTGACAGATTTTTGGCCCCAGATCCCTAAATGGCCCCCTCAAGGATTGAACTCACAACCCTGGGTGTATCAGGCCAATGCTCAAACCACTGAGCTATCCCTCGTTCTGTCATAAAGGGGACTCAATTGGGATGATGTATTAACTTCCATATGGCTTAGTCTGTATGGAAATATACAGAGCTCCACAGCCTCCTCCTGGTCTCTCCTCCCCTGCCCCCATTTCCGGACAAAATTTCAAACCCCAGTTGAATTTGGGGTACATGATTTTTTCACCTGTGGACTGCATGGACTACCTTTAACTGAAATGGACCAGATTTGTAAAGGTAACACATTCATTCCCGCCTGCCCTGGCCTCACCCAGCACCTACATTACTGTTTCCAGGTGACTTGTTACACTGTTGCGTGGTTAGAGTGTCACATACTTACAGGCCTGGCAATGTAAGGTTTCGTTTAAGAAATAGAAATGCCCCCGTAAAAATTCACTTTTAAGGTGTTTTTACTGTTTGCATGCCATTTTAGAAGGTAGAAAGGGGTGGAGCCAAGCCAGTGGTGGCATGCTATCTGCCATTAGTGGCTACACACTACTAGTGGGCCTTTGAAAAACTATTGCCTTGGTTCATAGGATGGAAATCCTTCCTATCCCTACAGTAATACAACATTAAAATGGAGTCAAGAAACTCACCAGGCCCAGGGGCAGCTTCTGTCCCTTCTGTATCTGCTGCAGCCTCCGCAGCGGGCTGTGCAATTGGGGGATGGAGAAGATCAAACAGCTCCTTTGAGTATGGCCCCAGGATGTGCTGCTGCTTCTCCTGCTGCAAAACCTCCTCTGGGACCAGTTTCAGTAAGAGTCACTTCACTGTCCTCACTCGGCACCTGCTGCTGGCTCCTATCAGTCCCCATGTTGGATTCTGGGGCTAGAAGGGCACCATTCTGGCTGACATGGTGCACTACTGTTGGCTCCATGTTCACTGCAGTGCCCAGAATCCAGTCAAACTCCATATAAAACAGGCATGATGTTGGCAAGTTGTCCAAGGTGCAGTTCTGATTCCTGTTTTCATGTACTCAGTCTTGAGCCACTTAATCCACTCTGGTTAATTTGCAATGCTGCCAGCTTCTTTGTTATTTGCTGGTATGTGTAGTCATTCCCAGTACTAAAATCCACTGTTTTGCTGGCCTCGCTCTAGCTGTGGGCCCGTGGGCATGAAACAGTGCACTTTGCAAAGGGCGTGTTCTGATCAGTCTCCAAGACCGGCTCTACCTTTTTTGCCACCCTAAGCAAAAAAAAAAAAGGGGGGGGGGGGCGAATTGTGCCGTCCCGAGATTGTAAGGGGTGGCATTCCGGTCAATGTGCCACCCCAGGCACATGCTTCCTTGGCGGGTGCCTGGAGCTGGTCCTGTCAGTCTCCATTGCAAAGACAGAAGGTTTTCTGATGGTACGTCTGCAGCTCAGTGCTTGGAAGACAATATACCAGTTAAACGCTGATTCACTGAGCTTCTACACTACACCAAGGGGGGTTGCTTCCAGTTCCCTGGAGTCGATAGGAGATTCTCATGATAGAGAGGACAATGGAAGTTGTCCCATAGGATACTTTTTCCAGACTCCTGGGCTCCTGAAGCAGTGTGTGCGTGCTCTGTGTCTACACTGCAAAGTCATAGGGCTAACCTTTGGTCCCTGCTGGATTCCTAGGTCGGAGCCTGAGAGATGAGTGTGTAGACAAAAGGGAGGTTTGGGCTCAAGCCTGAGTGAGTCCATTGCAATGTAAACACACCCACATACCCTTTATTCAAATTTCTTTTCCTGTAAAAACCATTAAACTAGTGTTGGACCATAGGGACTTTAGCCTACCTGTATAGTGTTTAACCAACTTCTGTAAAGACTCAAATTGTGCTCTGGTTGTGATATAGTATCCACCACTGTCAAGTTTTCTGATTTTGTAGTGTTTCACATTATCGCCTCTGACCTCATCCCAGTCACGTATAGAAAGGGAATAAGCACCTAGAAAAAACAGTTAAAATTTTGTTTCTTACAAAAAAGTGTGTCTATATGAATCAATTAACTCTTTTGCACTAGAAAGGAAGTAAGCTTAAAAATATACCTTTAGTGGTTTCACTCTCTCGTACTAAGAAAATACCACGTTGGTTCCCAGGATTTAAAAGTAATCTCTCTGCATCTTTTCTGCCCATCTTACCAAAATACCATCTAGAAGTTAAAGAACATATTTGATAAGGTAAGTGAAGATATTGTGGTAATAATCTGCATAAAATAGCACTATAAATTCTGCTTGTATAAGTTTCACTTCATTTTTTTTCTTCTTC
The DNA here is from genome assembly GCA_032164245.1 of Sternotherus odoratus. Taxonomy (NCBI): domain Eukaryota; kingdom Metazoa; phylum Chordata; order Testudines; family Kinosternidae; genus Sternotherus; species Sternotherus odoratus. Next base: position 70,391,420 of record JAVMKO010000002.1, read on the forward strand.
AAACCGTAGGGACCTTTCCTAGGCCCTTAGATCTAAACAGGCAGCAAGGTCTTAAGACACAGATGCAATGCTGCTTCATTATCATTACTCATGTCCTGATTGATAACAGAAGGCAAAATACTAAAATGTTTCAGCTCATAATGCAAACTCCCAAACACTGATATTCATCTAAATATAGTTCACACAAATCTATATTACTACTCTCTGTTGGACTACTGATAAGGAATAGCAGGGATTTAGGCATCTGACTTCATTCTCAACAGCAATATCTCTGGACTGAGCTTCCATTCACTGCAAAGAAATTCGGATTTCTACATTAAGGGGAACTGTGCTAGCATATTTTACAGGTTACATTTTTCTATTCATTTCATAGAATCATAGAAATACAAGGCTGGAAGGGACCTCGAGAAATCAAGTCCAGCCCCCTACACTGAGGCAGGACCAAGTAAACCCACACCATCCCTGACAGGTGTTTGTCCCACCTGTTTTTAAAAACCTCCAGTTATGCAGGTTCCAAAACGTCCCCTAGTCCAAACCTTATCTACCATACAGTTTGAATTTTTTTCCTAATATATAATTTAAAACTTTCTTGCTTCAGATTAAGTCCATTAACTATACTTGTTACTAGTTAAGTAGTAATCCCATCCATTAATTAGTGAGAAGTATCATATTCCTACTTTACCGAATTAAATGTTATCCTGGTACTTATATGGCACTGTCGTAAATTAGTTCTTACATATAATTCTTTGGTAATAAATTGTGGGCAAAAGTGACTGAGAAAAGATTGAATAATGCCTTACTCTTCCGCCTGAATGGAGTCTGCAGGAGCTACATAATTGCTCGGGATATAGCCAGTCTTTCCTGTAGCAATGGATCTTGCTTCCCACCAGTCTCCTTCCCTGAAATGCAAAAGCAATTATCTCTAAAATGCATAAACATTGCCTCTGTTACAGGGTGATGTACACAAATATTCAACTCAGATCAAATTTTAGCCAATGCAAACTTAAATTCAGAGGACATCATACCAACTAGAATGTGGTACCTTCAAGTAAAATTTTCACTTCATGAACTGTGTGTGTAACTTTAATTTCATTTACTATTTTAAAACAAAAATATGTACAAGAGAAAGGCATTTACTCTACACCTTACATGTCAGTAATAGACTGCTTTGTTAAATGATTATAAAGCAAATATATTGGCGTTCCGGTTATATATTGCAAAGGTCAATTTTTAGGCAGATTTTTTTTAATTTTTTTTTTTTAGAAGTGTCTTCTAATCACTTTCACCCATTTCAGACAAATATTTGCTACCGTTGACAATTTGGACAAAATTGTATCTCATAATGAACAGGATTAAAAAAATGACTGAAAGAAAAAAAAATATGATGAATGCATTTATAGTGCAGAAAATTGTCAACTAAGCAAATTAAGAGATGTGCCACACACACTTTATAGCAATTTAGAGCATTTCAGAGTGACTCCTCCATCCTTTTTAAATTCCCCGTTTTTAGACAAGGAACAAAATCCCAATCACTCAAGTCTCATAGACTTTAAGGTCAGAAGAGACCATTATGATCATCTAGTCTGACCTCCTGCACAATGCAGGCCACAGAATTTTACCCACCCATTTCTGCAATTTTCCTCACCTATATCTGAGCTATTGAAGTCCTCAAATCTTGGTTTAAGGACTTCAAATTACAAAGAATCCTTCAGCAAGTTACCCATGTCCCCTGTTGCAATGGAAGGCGAAAACCTCCAGGGCCTCTGCCAATTTGCCCTGGAGGATAATTCCTCCCCGACCCAAACTATGGCGATCAGCTGAACCCTGAGCATGTGGTCAAGACTCACCAGCCAGACACCCAGGAAAGAATTCTTTGTAGTATCTTAGATCCCATCCCCTCCAACTTTCCATCATATACCACTAGGCCCCTCTATTACCATAGTCAAAGATCAATTGCCAAAATTACGTTTTCCCATCACACCATCTCCTCCATAAATGTATCAAGCTTCATCTTGAAGCCATATAGGTCTTTTGCCCCCACTGCTTCCTTTGGAAGGCTGTTCCAGAATTTCACTCCTCTAATGGTTAGAAACCTTCATCTAATTTCGAGTCTAAACTTCCTGTTGACCAATTTATATCCATTTGTTCTTGTGGCCACACTGGTACTGAATTTAAATAATTCTTCTCCCTCCCTGGTATTTATCCCTCTAATATATTTATAGAGAGTAATCATATCTCCCCTCAGCCTTCTTTTGGATAGGCTATACAAGCCCAGCTCCCTGAGTCTCCCCTCATAAGACAGGTTTTCCATTCCTTGGATCATCCTAGTAGCCCTTCTCTGCACCCGTTCTAGTTTGAATTCATGCTTCTTAAACACGGGAGACCAGAACTGCACTCAGTATTCCAGATGAGGTCTCACCAGTGCCTTATATAACAGTACTAATACTTCCTTATTCCTACTAGAAATACCTCGCCTAATGCAATCCAAGACCGCATTCGCTTTTTTCACGGCCATATCACATTGGCGACTCATAGTCATCTTGTGATCAATTATAGCGAAAGCTCCCCCATTGACTTTTGTGAGGACAGGACTTCACCCAGAGAGTTTAAGTGACTTGCCTAAGGTCACAAACCAAATCTGTGATGCGTTGGGAATGGAACCCAGTTCTCTAGTCCTTTTCTGTTGAACCCAGACCTCTAGGTACTGTTCTGTAGCTATCACAGCATGCTGTCTTTATGTACACACTTAGCTACAAGGGAGGAACAAAGTAAATAAAATTGTGTACAAACTTTAGATTAGAGAATTACAGTAATTCCTCACTCAACGTAGGTATGTTCCTGAAAAATGCAATTTTAAGTGAAACGATGTTAAGCAAATCCAATTTTCCCATAAGAATTAATGTAAATATAGGGGTTAAGTTCCAGGGAATTTTTTTCCCACCAGACAAAAGACTTTAGTTTTAAACAATTTAATACTGTACACAGCAATGATGATTGTGAAGCTTGGTTGGCATGGTGAAGTCAGAGGGTGGAGGAGGGTGGGATATTTCCTAGGGAATGCCTTACTGCTACATGATGAACTAGCACTAGCCCTCAAGGATTAACACGTTAATGTAGCCTCACACGCTACACAGCAGCACAAATGGAGGGAGGGGAGACAGCAGGGCAGACAGACAGAGACACCCTGTGTGAGAGAAAGAGATGCGCATTGCCCCTTTAAGTATGCTGACTGTACTCCAAGTACACTGCCTTTTTAAGCAAGTTGGGACAGCAGCAGCTGCCCGTAAGCTCTCTCTGTCCTAAGTCCTGTCATGTCCCCCTCACCCTCACCTCTATGGAGATGGTGTAAGTGGAGGGCAGGAGCACAAGGGAGGGGGACACCCTGACAGTAACCCCCCTTTCCCCTCCGTCCGCATAGCAAGCAGGAGGCTCCTGGGAGCAGCTCCAAGGCAGAGGTCAGGAGTAGCACACGGCATTGAGAGGAGGGACAGATGAACTACTGGCAAATGATAGCCTGCTGGGCGGCTGCTGCACATGGAACTTAAGGGGAGCTGATGGAGTGGGGTGGGGAGAGAAGTGCCGGGCTACCCTGGCTCCAAGGCCCCATCAGCTAGCTCCAATGGGCTGCTCTTTCTGCAAGCAGTGGACAAAGCAGGTGGCTGCCAACCGTTATAAGGGAGCATTGCACAACTTTAAACGAGCATGTTCCCTAATTAATCAGCAAGGTAATAACAAAACAACAACATTAACAGGGAAGACTGAGGAGTTATTGTAAATGAATTGAGCATATTACCACATGTAGTTCTAGGATTGCCAACCCTCCAGGATTGTCCTGGAGCCTCCAGGAATTAATCTTTAATTGAACATTATGTCATGTAATAAAACCTGCGTCCAAAATATGTCCAACCAAAATTGGCAACCATGTGATTCAAAGGAGGGATTTGAATCCATATCTTTTATCTTCAAGGCAAGTGCCTTAATCATCAACCTATAGAGTTTTTTTTCTTTGGCCCAATGAATATTTAAGTATCACACAAAGTGGAACAACTTGAACAAAAGTGGTTGAGAAAAACCTCCCCCCCCCCCCAAAAAAAAAAAAACCCATTGGCTAGGATGCTCACCTGGGAGGGGGAGATCTGAATTCTTGCTTAAGAGTTGGGAGATCCAAGTCTGAATCCCACTTCCAGGCAAGTGCCCCAAACACTAAACTAAAAACTAAAAGGTCAGACCAGGACCCTCCCCCGCATTTTTGGATGACACAAATTGGGCTTTTTCAGTTTGTTGACAAATTCAAATTATTTTCAGAATTAAACCAAGTATTTTTCTCTGAATTTTGGTTTGCTGGCCAAATTGGGAAAAAAAAAATCAAATTATTTATCCAGCTCTAATTAGCATGTTAATGTCATCTTCTTAAACCCATATTTATGGAGCTTTGTAAATCAGATGAAAAACTGTCTACTCTTTGTTGAAAAATCTCAAAGATATCTGAAATATTCTTGAAGGTATTTATTTCCAATGTAACACTAATTATAGACGTCTCTGGAAGAAAATACTTACGTGTTGTTTATTATCTGGAACCGTTCACCCTTCTTAAACGAAAGATCATCTGTAGTTCTAGCTTCATAATCATATAAGGCCACAAAAACAGTTACACCACCTTATGAAAAAAAAAGTCATGTTATGTGGAAATACCACTAAGATTAATTTTTAAAAAAGCAGTCTGACTATTGTGCTTTGAAAACAAAAAAAATGTTCTCTGCATACTAGATCCTGTCAAGTTACAAAAGCTGACATCAATAGACTGGCTAACTTCTTTTCATTAAGGAGGAATTTTTATAAAGACACTCCTCAGATAAGGCAAGTTGAGTTATTAAAAAAACAACAACAGATTATAGAAGTTCATTAGAGAATCAACAGTGGTACTTTCAGTCAGAGCATATACAGGGCTTAATAAAAAAAAGACATCAAGAATGATAAAAACTCAAGAGAGTTGCTTTTTAAAAATATACTTTAAAAAAGGGACATGCACTACATTCAAAAGCCATTATCATATTTAAAATTTTACTTTAGATTTTTATAAACAAAACTAGTTTTATGGTTGAGCATCTCCACACCATAGATTCTCCACTTTCTGGAACTAAATATCAACATTTATGTATGGGATTAACCGGACGAGGCCAACTCCAGAGGGTACAAAGATTTTTCATTCTATTATGCCTTAAAAAAAATCCTCATTATAGCACAATTCCACCCAATACTAAAACATACATGTTATCGCCCAGCCACAAAAAGCAGGAAGGGAGACCTGTGTTGAGAATTACTGCATCACCCATTTGGAATTTTCTCCTCCAGGCCTTTCTAGCCAGTTGTCCTAAGCATGGGGACTGTCAATGTGTCCATCCTTTGAGTGAGGTGTGAGAAGTGGTAGGGCAACACACTAGCTTGCCCTAAAAGATACTGTATGTCACTTGGCTAAACAATGGATACAGGAGGGATGAGACAAGAGACTACATATAATTGAAAGGTATAAAACACCAAGGAGGAATAGGAACAGAAGCAACTGAATGAAATTGAGAATGGAAAATTTCAGATGGACTATCAGTGAAGACCTTTCTCAGATTTATTACCGAGAAACAGTTTGAAGGGAGTTCTGGAAGCCCCACTGTTTTGCACATTTAAAACTAAGTACAAACATTTTGTAGACAGACAGTACAGACAGTGAAAACATTTTGTAGAAAGAAGGGCTATATAACCCAATATGTTCTTTCCATCTCAAGTTTCTACTATTGGTATGTCCTGAGGCAGAGGTCAAAGTTGCTAGGAAGCATTCAGCTAAATTCTTGGAAGACATCTTGTTAGATCATTCATGAAATCACACCAAGTTAACATCATGAGAAAGCAGCAAAACTGTAAATTAAATTTACAGTCATGAAAGGATTTTAAAAGAATTGCAACAACCTAGACCACAAAGAATTTAGCCTCTTATGAATAGAGAATTAGTCACGGCTTGCCCAAGAAATTGAGCACACTGTCTGCATTTTTCCAGAAGGTGCACACAAATATACAACTGATGCTCAAACATAAGGGAACAAGCTGTATCTGATTATATTTTAAGCTTCAACCGCTGACAAAAGTTAATATTCTAGAGTGCCATTATGACAGATGTGTTGATTGCTTACCAGCCGACATTTCATGATAAACTGTACAATTTACAGCAACTAGGAAGTTATTAGTTCAGTTGAACTACACACTACTAAAACCAAAATAACAGAATAATGCATGTAAATGCAAACCACACAGAAAAAGAAGTTATTTACCAATGCTGTTCATTCACTGTTGCCCTGGCAGTGAATACATGGAAACCTCTTTCAAAGGCATCTCTGCTGGGTAGGTGCATGAGCAACCAAATGTCGCATCATACATCAAATGCCCAGATTATATATAGGAATGTGCCCCCCCCCCTTCCAATCACCTCAGTCCCTTCTCCTGAACTGCTAAATTCTAATGACATGTATGTCTACACCAGGGGTTGGAAACCTTTCAAAAGTGGTGTGGCCAAGTCTTCATTTGTTCACTCTACTTTAAGGTTTCGTATGCCAGTAATTTTAACGTTTTTAGAAGATCTCTAAGTCTATAACATATAACTAAACTATTGTTGTATGTAAAGTAAATAAGGTTTTTAAAATGCTTAAGAAGCTTCATTTAAAATTAAATTAAAATGCAGAGCCCCCCGGACTAGTGGCCAGGACCCGGGCAGTGTGAGTGCCACTGAAAATCAGTTTGTGTGCTGCCTTTGGCACGGTGTGCCATTGGTTGCCTACCCCTGGTCTACACAGTATTTTGGAGTCTGTGGGAGCAAGACACTGAGCCTGAGTTGACAGATGTAGGCCAGTGGGAAAATAGCTGGATAGACAGCACGTTGAAGTTGTAGCTCAGATTGGAGCTCGAGCTCTGAAGACCATATCTCCACAGCCTTCTGCGGGGGATCTTATGCCTGCAAGAACTGGCAGCCTAGCTAAAATGCCACATAGCTCTATTCTAACGAGGAAGACCCTATTTAGATCTAGGTTTTCCTGGCCGGTCACAAAATGGACTTCCCCATTGTGCGAAAAATTGAGACAAGAGCCTAGAAGATTTAAAGGAAACTTAGTTTGAGACCATCCTGTCTGGCAAGAACTCACTTATCAATAGCTGGGAGGCAAAACCCTCAATTCTTTGTTGTTCTAATTAAGATGGTGGGATATAATTGATTAGATAATCATGTTACAATGTGTTAGGATTGGTTAGTTAAATTTCAGTAAAATGGTTGGTTAAAGTATAGCTAAGCAAAACAAGTTTTACTCTATAGTCGGCAGTCAATACGAAGTGGAGGGGAGAATGAGAACAGGGAATGGGGGAGGGGAATTGGAACCGGAATCATGTTTTGGGGGGGGGGGGGGGGAAGAATGGTAACAAGCAAGGCTGTGTGGCATCAGAGCAGGGAAGGGGAACACTAAGGAAAAAAATTGGAATCATTGATTGCTGGAAGTTCACCCCAATAAACATTGTTTGCACCTTCAGACTTCGGGTATTGTTGCTCTCTGTCCACGCGAGAAGGACCAGGGGAGTAAGTGTGTGAAGGAATAAGCCCTTTAACAGTGGATAATGAGATGGATCCAGAATCCACAGATCCTGTCACAACTGGGGCAGACAGTTCCCAATGGACATTGTGGAGTGGAGTCGGGCTGCAGTGCATTCTTTCCTTCTTTCCAATTTCCTTTTGTCTTTGTTGGATATCAAAATACTGGGGTCTTTGTCTTGTCACAAGGTCCTTTTCCATATTGGTCAGATTAGGGCTTGGGTTTCCCATGAGTTTATGGCATTATTGCACTTCATGTAAGCTCTGGGGAGGCAGGGGGGGTGTCTCTGAAGCACATTTTTTCCCTTACCTCTCATCTGTTGGCGATGGTCCAATTGTGAGAACATGACCTGCTTTGGGAAATGATTTTCTGGCATTCAAACAACATGAAGAATATGACCAGCCCAACAGCTTCAATGCTGGAGGTTTTGGCTTGGGACAGAACACTAATGTGTTCTGGACAACAATCCCTCACTTTCACAGGCCTTGGGAGGCAGGCCAGTCCTGTCTCACAGACAAACCGCCAACCTCAAGCATATTCTCACCAGCAACAGCACACCGCGCCATAATAACTAACTCTGGAACCAATCCATGCAACAAACCTCGATGCCAACTCTGCCCACATAACTACACCAGTAACACCATCACAGGACCTAACCAGATCAGCCACACCATCACTGGTTCATACACCTGCACATCTACCAACGTAATATATGCCATTATGTGCCAGCACTGTCCCTCTGCTATGTATATTGGTCAAACTGGACAGTCCCTACGAAAAAGGATAAATGGACACAAATCAGATATCAGGAATGGCAATATACAAAAACCTGTAGGAGAACACTTCAATCTCCCTGCACACACAATTACAGATTTAAAGGTCACCATATTGCAGCAAAAAAACTTCAAGACCAGACTGCAAAGAGAAACTGCAGAGCTGCAATTCATTTGCAAATTTGACACGATCAACTCAGGACTGATTAGGGACTATGAGTGGCTAGCTAACTACAAGAGCAGTTTCTCTTCTCTCGCTGTTCACACCTCAAGTTCAGCTGCTAGAGGAATACCTCACCCTCCCTGATGAGAGATAACAAGTTGGTTCAGACTGATTGGACTAACCTTGTTATCTCTAACCTGGTTCTTGCCTATTTATTTATACCTGCCCCTGGATACTTCCACTGCATGCATCTGACGAAGTGGGTATTAGCCCACGAAAGCTTATGCTTCAATACTTTAGTTAGTCTTTAAGGTGCCACACGACTCTTTGTCAACACTAATGTTGGTGCACTGATCATCCCACTTGATTCAGAAGATCTTCTGGAGGCACTGTTGATAGTATCATTGAAGAATCTTGAAGTGTCTACTGTTAGTGACCCAGATTTCAGCACCAAATGGTGCACTGAAGGTGATGGTAAATGTTCTCACCAGTGTCAGCTCTCTGTAACAAACAACTGCCAAGTTAAAGGACGTGCTTGACGTTACTCCTAAGGGAATTCTGTGCCATTGAGCACATGCAAAATTAATGTGCTCCTCTGATTTTTTTTCCTCTGCAGAAAATACATTCTGCCAGAGAGGCACTGCAATTACACCTTTCACCCAACAGGGGCTGCTGTGGTGCCAGAACTGCAGCAGCTGGCTCACCGCTCACTGGCCTTAGTGGTTAGCAGACAGTATGGAGGAGGAGGAGGAGGCTGAATTCCTCACAGCTCCCTGCCTGAGGGGCCAGGTGAGGAGGGAAGAGAATATGGTGTCACAGACAAAGTGGGATACATGGGTCTACTGGGGGAGGGAGGGTGGTCACAGAGATCGGGGTTCTGAAGGGTTAGTGGAGGGACAGACTGGAGTGGGGGTTGAATGGGCGTCAGGATGCAGGGACAGGGAGGACGGATGGCTGAATGGGGGCACAGCACCACATGGGAACATGGACAGATGTGCTTGATTGATTGGGGGAGGCTAGGCTCAGCCAGGGTCTGATGGGAAGGCTCCCCAACTCCCTAACAATACCCCCTCTCCCCCGCTGAAGACAAATTGTTCTATGCTTCTCCCATCCACACCCAACGCTTCTTCAGGATCACTCCCAAGGCTCCTTTCCCCAGCAATTACTTCCATCTCCCTCAGCTCCTCAATTACCTGGCTCCCCCAAGCCTTTGCACTGCTCCTGAGAGGTGTGGGAAATATGTTTCTATATTGTAGTTTAAATGAATTATTACTGAAAGTTCTGTATCAATATGCCTAGTAAGAAATGTATTTGTCGAAAAACACTCCCTGAACCTTTTTTGTTGTCTATATTACAACATTTTGAATCATTCCCCCAAATTTCAAGGTCATTCTGGCATCTTTGATGTCTTAGACTCTCAAATACACTCTTACCTGCTCCTGTTACTGCCTTGGATTTCCATTGAAGTTCTCTTTCCTGTACTCTTTGAAATGATATCCACTGAATTATCATCTGAATGGTAAAGACCTTGAAAAGCAGAAGCCCTTAAAAAAGTGCTGTTTTGGCCATGTAAGTTTTCCTGTGTTGTATGGCACTATAACATTTAATAGATGAGACAGTCAACAGATAAAAATTAAATTATTTTACATATATCTCACCTGTTAAACTATTAGGATATGGACTTGGCACAGCTGAAAACGAGGAAGAGGCTCCTCCAAAGGGTGTCATCCCCGAAGGTCCTCCAAATGGAGTCATGGAATGACTGTTAAAGTTAACTGATGGTCCTTTTATTGCAGCCGACTGTGTTGGTTGGAGAGAATCTGATCCATAATGGCTGATGTGGGAACTAACAAGTTCTGGAGGGTTATCAGTTCTATATTTCATAGTTGGACCTTTGTCCTCTTTGCTTTTAATGCACCCCATGGTTGCTTCTGTAGAGAAAAGGAAAAAAACAAATAAATCTCACCGTTGATATATAATTAAGGTAGAAAACACGAAAAAGGCTTTTTAGAAATACTGATTAAGTACTGCTTAAAAAATTAAAAAGGTGGTGGTAGTTGGTTTTACAGCCACAGAAACTGTTGACATTTCAATAGATAAATGCTGGAGAAAATAGTTATGTTAGCTTGCTAACATACCTGGACTACAAATACTAATGAAAAAAGTTTTCTGGACCGAAATCTGTACAATACACAGAAACTTAATTTTCCCCAAAGCGCTACACCGTGACAGCCTGTATTTCAATATTCATCATTATGATTCCTTCCTAGGCTGTAAATTCTAAGGAGACAGTAAAAGTAGGAAGATGGGTAATGGAAAGGTTAGAGCCACGGGAAGACTTTTATATGAGATGACACTGAACTTGAACATCCATTCCCCAGGTGTTCATAACTTTGAGGTTCAACTGTATGCTAGCTGGAGCACTGATCTGACATGACAATTCCAGAGTTAAGAATTCTGTCAACTTCAAAAGTGGAAGTCTCCTTTAACATGAAATAATCAGCTGTCCACATCACCGAGAAATTTAGAGAAAATGATTGAAACCAACAACTAATTGGAAGCATTTAATAAAAATATATAGTCTCTTTTCACTGACGTCTATGGTTAATTTTTCATGAATCTTTCTTCCATAACTAGTCAAAAGTATGAATGCTGGAGTTCTTCCTTCAAGTAATTAATTGTGTATACATTTTTTCATTTTCAAAAATCACTGATGTCTTCAATCATTCAGTATGCATCTGGAACAAACTTAATTTCTAATCATTGCCCCAGTCCATTTACTTTCCATTTTTTTTCCAAGTTGTGTATGTATTATTTCTCTTTTCATCTGGTCATTAAAGTATTAGACACTTTTCATTTTCTTAAAAACTAACTCTCAGGCCCTGATATGGACAGTGAACACATGGCAGAGAAACAACACAAAACTATGTTCTACATTTCAATGCACATAAATTACTATAAATCAATATAAGAATATTCACCATATCACTTTGTTCTCTAACATCTGTGGTACTGTACTAGATAGTACCAAAAATAATAATAATAATAATAAAAAAAGTCCAGCCTAGCTGAATGGTTGCAATCTGCAAGTGTAGTTTAATAATTCTGCAGGGAGGAACAAAATAAAAATATAATGGAAATGCCAGAAGTTGTCCAAGAAGTTTTTTTTTAAAAAATAAAAAAATATAGTTAACCCTAATCTGTTGACAATGTCTAAATGTTACTAGAGCAACCAAGTAAAGGATCACAAACGCATGACTTCAAGAGAAGTTAATGAGATTAGCTGTTTAAAAGCAACTTGCAAAAGAAATCCTGTAATACAGAGCTGGAAGGCTCCTAATAGGTAACTCCTAATGAAGTTTAATCCAATGACAAACACCTATTTATAACCTCTCTACTATATCTGGAAAATTGCATCCAGCAGGATGTGAACCACCATATTTTGTCTGTCTGGATTCTCAATGTGGTTTGTTGCCTAAACCCACAGCCTACCCCCTTTAGTAGAGAATTTCCATTGCAACTATTTTTTTTAAGTGTACAGTAGGAACTGTACTGTCTTTGTGAAAGTGTGTTTTGCTAGCAGTACTTAATAAAATATTATCTGGCTTGTAGTTATAAGTCACACAAAGTCAGTGCTTCAAGAAGACAAATACAGTAGACTCGATTATCCAGGATGATAGGAAAAAAATTAATCCTGGTTAATAAAATCCTGGATAATCACCATCCATAGGAAATATGGGGAGGGTGGGGTTGGTTCACCAGCCATCCTGCACCAGGGGGAGGGGGTTTTGGTTCACTGGCTGCCCTGCGCCCTGGTGAGGTTTTTTTTTGTTTGTTCTTGGGGTGGCAACAAAGCCAGAGCCAGCAGTGCGAGTTACGCATATTTTATTTTGACATCCTGGTTAACCCAATCCTGGATAATAGAGAGTCTACTGTACATGAGCATTATTTATTAAAACAAAAATAATGTGGATTAAAAAAAGTCAGCAACAAGAAAATCTGCTGCAGCCTCAAAACATACAATGCCACTAAATATCTGTCAGAGATGGTTCTGTCAAATTTTGTACTCTAACATCTGGCTAACAAGCTAATGAGATGTCAGGATTTTAAAAAATTAAAGTTTGCTTGACTTAGTAAAACCTGCTGGATTCTGTCCATAGCACTTGTACATTTGGCCAAATGTACAGTGTAAATGTTAGTGTATGTTGTAATGATTATAAATAGTTTTTGTGACAAGCCTAATTAATTAAAATAGTGGCTAATAGTGAAAAGTACCATAACGTTATATTTGAACAGACTGCAGAAAGACACTTAGAGGATTTGAACTCATATTCAAGGAACGCAGTAGATCCCCCTGCCTTTTGGTTCTCTGTTAAGGTAATCTTCTTTCTGAGGTTTAAGAGATTAACAACAGATATTCACTCGGCACTTCAAGAAAAAGCCACATTCAGACACAAACAGCCAAAGAAAATCCAAGAGCTTTATGTTAAAAATCACATACTCCCCCCTTTAAAAACCAAAACAGAAAATTACAAAAGCCCATGTTTTAAAATAATAAAAACATTCATGAAGACTTTCGCAAACATAATGAGGGTGAAAGGAGGGTTAGGGAAGTTGGAAATAGGCTTTTTTTTTTTTTTTTAATGTTTAGCTTTGTAATGCATTACTAGAAAAAGGAAAAATCCTAAACAGCTGGTCTGTAATGTGGAGATTTGATTATTACAGTATGTGTTACTAAAAATGTATATAACCAGAGCAGCTTTCAACAAGTATTTAACACCACTTTTCCGCTGGTCTTACCAGGGACAATACAAAAATAGTTATATGAAGGATACATTTCCCAATTACCGTGTATGCCTCCCTTCCAGGGGCTCTATGTTTTTCCCCTCAGACCAAAGTCATTTTACAGATGAGATAAACAGACACATGGAAGGAGAACAAGATCTTTTGAAGTATAACTAGGCTGACCATATTGCCTTGAGACAAAAACGGGACATTGGGATGGCAAAAACGGGACGGGGTGGGGTGGGGGGGTCTCACCAGATGAAATCTGTGCAGTGGCTGCAGAATCTGGGCTGAGGGGCGCTGGGGGGGTGGTTAGGAGTTCTGGGGGGGCTCTAGGGGGGCTCTGGGCAATCTGGGGGGGCTCTAGGTCCCAGGGAGGTCTCACCAGATGAAGTTGGTGCAGTGGCTGCAGAACGTGGGCTGAGGGGCGCTGGGGGGGCTCTAGGGGGGTCTCACTGGATGAGGTTGGTGCAGTGGCTGCAGAACATGGGCTGCTTGCACAAGCGTGCGGTGACTTTGTGGCTCTTGACCACATAAAACATCCGCCCCCCCCGGCGCGCTCGGCCCCCAGCTGCGGCTCTGGACAGCTCCGCTCCGCAGTCGGCTTCAGCCCGCCACCCGCTGCCGGCCGGACGTTTTATGACTCATAATCACATAACTGAATTTATGTGATTATGAGTCATAAAACCCGGCCGGCAGTCCCCCCGCCAGAGCGCTCGGCCCCCGGCTGCGGCTCCGGACAGCTCCGATCCGCCGTCGGCTTCAGCCCGCCGCCGCCGCCTCCTCTCTATTCCTCCTTCCCTCCTTCTCTCCATCCCTCCCTTCTCTCCATCCCCCTTCTCCATCCCTCCCTTCCTCCCTGCTCTCTCCCTCCGTCCGCTGCCTCCTCTCCCTACCTAAGGACTAGTATCAGATGTCAAAATCTCCGATGAGCGCAGTTTGCTCATCGGAGATTTTGACATCTGATACTTGTCCTTAGGTAGCAAGATTCTTCACCTGAGCTCTTGCGAGTCCTGCAAAGAAAGAACCTCCCCCTAGAAAGCACCTTGAGACCTGCCCCAAAAACGGGACAAAATTGATATTTTTGACAAAAAGATGGGACGGTTCAAAAACATGAAAAAAACGGGACTGTCCCGTTCAAAACGGGACGTATGGTCAGCCTAAGTATAACTGTATAAATAAAAATTTGGCCCAAGTTATTTTTATACACAAAACCAACATCATTCACTAGGCTTCATAGAAATCTGACTAAAGGTAAAGGCTTGACAGACTCCCAACACTTGGCCCCTTAGAGATAAGAGATGAATACCTGTGATCCCATGGTACTGAATTGGGAATCAAGTGAGAGTTTTTCAGGAAACTATGTTCTGAAGGAAATTGACTAAAAATGTAGGTGTCCAATTAGGCTCTCTGACTGGAAAGGGGCCCAATTAGAATGTTGGTCAAAAAGAGCATGAAAACCTAGCTGTGGGAAGGACTGAGAGAGATTATCAGGTAAGCCTCCCTAAGGGCCAACAGAAGAAAAACTGTTCTAGAAGACAGTTGACAAATGAGATTTTTGAGTTTCCATATTGAATTTTGCCCTTTTGACTGATTTGTCCAAATGGTTCAGGTCAAAGATATTTTTGATTCTTTACAAATACTTGGAAACTTGGTGATGGAAGATGGAGTATCCCTGGGTCTCGGTCCAAAATGGAAAAGTTTGGGAGGCTCAATATTTTCTGACTTATGCTTTGTTAGATTATGAAGTGTTGGGCCAGGGAAAAACCAAACAACTATCTGTAGGTCTGAATGATTAATTCTATTGCATAGACCTTTTCAAAGAAGGGGTGACTTCCTAGTTTGAAGAACTAATGAGAGCCACATATCTCCAAAAAGTACCAGGACAAGAAGCTCCAAGTTTTTGTGGCAGAACGTCTGACTAACTCCTCTGTTTTTCCCATTTCAAATTATCTGTGTGGTCTGAGCTTTGTATACAGAATCTAGCAGGGAAGGAGTCACAAATGGAATGCTTGCTTTTTGATTGTTTTTCATTCCTTCTTCTGATAGGAGAATCTTCCTGAAAATATATTTTGTATCAAAAACTGCTTTTCCATTGGTTCTCTAAAACACTTGGCTCCCAGAGTGCTTTAATATTTGATGTTAAGGCTTGTACCAAAAGTATCTTGGGAAGGGCTCATTTTTACATCTTTAGGACTTATGGATAAAACTTCTGACTGAATCATTTAAGGCTAATATAGCCAGAGCAAAGCGGGCTAAAAAGCCTCAGAACAGCTGTTTCAATTTTTCCATAAGGTGGATTCTACCCTGTAGTTTGAGAGGTTTTTTGGTCAAAGCATCATCTTTGGTTTCCGAGGCTTCGGAAAATTACTGAGCATTCAATGGGCTTGCAACTGCTGTATGCACATTGGAAAGAGTAATGAAGGCAGATTTTTTTTTTTTAAATTACTTTGGGTGCCACACTGCATTTTTATAATGTGAGTGTCTCTTGTGTTTGGTTTACCTGTGCCTACTCTGATTTGATAGCATTCTTCTCCTTGGGATCAAGGAGAATGCAGACTACCCCTCTTAGAAGCAAAGAAGGTTTCTTTGTAGGTGTTTTTTGGTTTTAAATTTCTTACTTTCCTCCTGATTCATCATATGCTTGCATGCCTCTTAAGGTGTGTGATTCTGAAGTGGTCCAGAGGGAAGCCTTTTTGGGGGTCTCTTTTTCTCCTCTTTCTTCATTACAGTCTGAGCGCTTACCCGTCACTTACCCGTCTCTAATGACGAGGGTGTAGAGAATTACTTTTGTTTATACATTTCTCTTTTTCAGTGTGCCCAGAACTCTTCTCTCCCCCTCTTAATAATAGACTGGCTCTATGCAGTCAATACAGAGCATATAACTTAATTCTCTCTCTTTTTTATGGACACTTTAAGCTCCAAATTAGTGTTGAAAGAAAAAGTCTTGTTATTAAAATTCTGTGTGGTTATAAAAGAATATTTTTTACAATTTAAAATGTCACTAATATTCTGCAGGTTAGTCCAGTGGGTTTTCTAGCTTTAAGTAAACAATCAGATGTTAAATAAACAAGGGACAGTAGAGCTGAGTTTGTGAGAGTAGATGCTTACTGTACTGCTGGGCAAGCATAGTGGAACAACAGGTGGTTTCAGATGGTAGTAGTTAAAACTGACTTAATAAGGTAGGAGGGTGGTACAGATTAAAAGACTTGGGGAAATCAAAGATCCCCGCTAAGAATGGCTAAAAACCTATGCTCCCAATCTGGTTTAAGGAAGAAACGCTCTATTATACAGTAGACTCTCGATTATCCAGGATAGGGAAAAAAATAATTCTGGTTAATAAAATCCTGGATAATCACCATCTATAGGAAATATGGGGAGTGGGGGTTGATTCACCAGCCATACTGTGCTGGGGGAAAGGAGGTGTTGGTTCACTGGCTGTCCTGCGCCCTGGTAGGGTTTTTTTGTGTGTGCGCTTGGGGCGGCGGCAAATCCAGAGCCGGCCCTGCAAGTTGCACTTATTTTTTTTTGACATCCTGGTTAATCCACATCCTGGTTAATCCAATCCTAGATAATCGAGAGTCTACTGTAACATTCTACTAATTTCATCTAAAAGGTATATATTTGGATATGAAAGGTATTGCCTTTGCTAGAAACAGTAAAGAACATACACATAAGAAATGCATACTTCAAAGGATGAACATGAATTGCTTCTAGTCTTCACGAAACTAGCATAATCTTTTCTCTTTACTTGAATTACATCACATGTATTATTTAATAGAATTTACCTAACAAACTGGCAAATCATGAAGTTTTCTAATTTCACTGTGACCAACCCATGAAATTTGAGACCATTCATTTACAGGGTATCATAATTAATTATAACAATGTTAGCATAGTGCAACAATCACTATAAATCCCCAGTCTATTATTATGCAGATGGCAATGTCATTGGTTGTAAATAATGACCTGGTGAGAGGAAAGGAGTGAAGAGAGTGAGACAGGATTTCATGTTTCGGTCAAAGCTGGTTCTTGAGGGTGATTGATTTTCTCAATAAAGAACCAGTTTCTTGACTCACAAGGACCTTTCGAGGGTGCAGGGTCCAGTCCGATCCTGAATATCTACGCAGCGATTTTTAGCCCCATAGCCCGATCCCCGTGAGCCCAAGTCAGCTGACATAGGCCAGCTGCAGCCGGGCCACAGGTCTTTTATCCCTGTATAGATGTACCCTAAAAGATACTTGCCATACAAGCTAAGCCCTACTACCTGACCCCCAAGGTCCTATGGGATTGTAGTTTCAAAGAACAGAGGGAGAATAAGGTTTATTTTCACACTAAAAAGAAGCTGAACTAGGGAATGACAAGAGTTGGGTGAAGCAGAGTTTGGTAGGGAGGACTGGGAATTCCTGCTTCAGACTGCACGCTCCTCTTTTTGCCTGTGCCTGACCTACGAATCCACTACTTGCTCAGTGCTTACCTTGGGAGGTGAACTGTATCTGGAAGGGGTCTTCCTTCATTTTAGGGAAAGGTCCCAAGCAGCACGCTGAAGAAAATGACCCAGTCACAGATGGCTCCATGGAAGCTACAGCATCTGGTGCTCCTCCTGAAGTTCTTATTTATATTATCGTTGTGCCTAGATGCCCCAATCACAATCAGGGCCCCACTGTGCTAGTTGCTATAAATACATATAGCAAGAAATAGCCCCTGCCTTGGAGCTTACAACCCTAAAATGGACAAGTCAGAAAAAGGAAGTATTATCCCCCTTTTACAGATGGAAAATGGAGACATAGATAAATGACTTGCTTGCCTACATGGGAAAGTTATATCAGTATAAATTAATGCATGAATTTGAACCAATAGTTATACTATTATAACCTTACTGTGTAGACATTTTTTTCTGCTAAGAGTGCCTTGGACAGAGCACTGGACTGGAACTCGGGAGACCTGGGTTCCATTCTTGGCTTGACCACTGGCCTGCTGGATGAGCTGAGTAAATCACTGCACCTGCCTGTGCTTCAGTTTCCTCATCTGTAAAATGGAGATAATGTTGCTGACCTCCTTTGTAACGCTCTTTGAAATTGAATAATGATAAGCACTATAAGAGCTAGAGATCATTGTTTTTTATTTTATTCAGTTTATCTGATACTGCTTAGAATGGAGTCTAAGCTACTAGAATAAATGCCTCCATAAAGTGAAAGGAGGAGTGGCTATACTGATTAATATATGGGTAAAACTGGCAAAAACAAAACAAAACAAAAAAACCCTTTCCCATGTAGACAAGCTCTTTGTGACTTATCCGGAGTCACACAGGAAGTCTGTTCCAGAATCAAGAATTGAACCCAGATCTCCTCAGTTCCACTCACTTCACTAGAAAGACTAGCCTCCCCCTTTCTGCACTCCTGTTGCTGCCTTTGTGTGCTCCACTTCAGTGACAGGTTTAAGATTAGCAGCCGTGTTAGTCTGTATCCATAAATAAGACGAGGAATACTTGTGACACCTTAGAGACTAACGAGTTTATTTCAGCATAAACTTTTGTGGGCTGTTCCAGTCGATGCATCCGATGAAGTGGGCTATAGCCCATGAAAGCTTATGCTGAAATAAAGTGGTTAATCTCCAAGGTGCCACAAGTATTCCTCGTCCATTTCAGTGAGCAGCTGCCTACCCTGTGCCAGGTAAATGAAGACTGGGGATGGGGAGAGCACAGGTTGCAAGAGAAGAGAAGCTGCAGTAGACACAAAACTGCTCAACAGCTAGGGTTGAGGGTGCCTGAACTGGAGTAAAAAAATCCAGGCAGAAAAAAAAAATCAAATAATTTTAGGGGTTACTTGCAACAGATACAAGGTTTTCAAATTAGATTTTCATCGTTAAATTGTTGGTATCTCCTTCAAGGCTCTCTAGAAGTCAGCATATTGTTTATATTCAAGAAGTGAAAATATATATATTAACTATGCTCTTGGGTGCATCCTAAAAAACCCTCACCCAAACCACATGAAATTGCACGTGCTGCTGATTCATTTTCCTTATTCCAACAGCCAAGAATCCAACAGATTTTTTGCTAAAACTACAGTTTGCAAAAGAAGTTTTCTGAACAGCAGACGTGCACTAGTGTATGAAGGAATAATTTTTAAAATAAAAATGTAAATTTATGTCTCAGGAGTGAGATGTATTTAGTGCTGCAGCATACCCTCACCACATGAAATCTTCTAAGTACTAAAGATACTACAAACACCACCACACTACATGAACCATAAACCATTGCTATTGCTCCACAAAGGCGAGTCAGTGCATTCTTTTCCTTAAATGTACATAATCAATCAATGCAACAAATACAAATAACAAAAGAATTCAAATGCTTTTTTGATGCACTTAAAAGCAAATGAGTCCTATGGATGTTTAGTTGAATGAATAAAGAACATTTAACAGATTTAAGAGTCTTGCATGTGTGAAAAAGCAGGCCAAAATTAGTTTCAAATTAAAATAAAATACGTGTTTTAACTTGTCTAAACCATCTAGTCTACTTCAAACTGACTTTATGAACTACTGCCAGTAACAAAATATATCTGGTATCTCAAAACTATTTGCAGTAGGGAAGCTGGGTGAATCTTGTTTATTTCACATATTGTACTTTAGCTACTCATTGTTTTCCAAAAAATTTCTATATTCAATACATTTGTTCTCAAAGATGCATCTGACAACTTTTTAAAAAGCCATTTTATAAAACCACTACTGTACTCTATGGAGCTCACAGAAGGGAGAATAACTAAGTCTGCTTCTATCACACACAATTCCAATATCTGGAGTGACCTAAAAACAAAAACAAAACAGAAAAAAACCCTCACATTATGGATAAAGTTTAAAGGATCAGAAAAAGTGAGATAAGGCATCAATGCATTAACCATTTTGGAGTGTGTGTTGAAAAAAGTGTCCAATAAGTTTACTGTGTTCCAAACACTGAATTGGTTGTTTGATTACATATAAAAACTTTCGTACATCAACCACAATAAGGATTAGATTCTCTTTCCCGTGAATATGGAAATAAACTACTACACTAAAAATTTAAAAATAAAAAGCTCAACATTACTACTATTCAGAAAAAGCATCATAAAAGAAAAACTAATATGCAACTGTTTTTCAAAGATGTAATAAAAAGCAACAAAAAATAGATTTTTCCCTGCTAATACTATTGCAAATGGACACAATTTAACAGTCATGGTTAAATATGTTCCTAATATGCAACATTTGCTTGAATTTAATTTCAGAACTACCGTATATTCCGGCGTATAAGACGACTTTTTAACCCCGGAAAATATTCTCAAAATTAGGGGGTCGTCTTATGCGCCGGGTATGAGAGTCTGACGGTTTTGAAAATGGCGGCGGCTGCTCCTGTGGGAGGAGGGGAAGCGAGTCTGGGCGGGGGGAGTGGAGGAGGCCGAGGAGCTGCCGCCCAGTCCCTGCGGCTTCCGCACCTTCCGGACCCTGAGCACCGGGCAGCTGGAGCTGGGCCGGCTGCAGGTGACCCGGTGGGCGGGGCGGCGCTTCCCCCCCGAGCCCACCCGCAGGTGGCCCGGCGGGCGGGGCGGGGCTTCCCCCCCACCCCCCGAGCCAACCCGCAGGTGTCCGGGGCCGGCGGGGAACGGGAGCAGCTCGGGCCCCGGGGCGCTCCGTGAGGACAGGCGCGCAGCGATCCCGCAGGCCGCCCGGCGGAGCCTGAACCGAGGCTGGGGGAGCCGGGCCGGCTCCCCGCAGCTCCACTGGGAGCGCCCGCCCGCGGGACGGGAGAGCGGCGCGCTCCCAGCAGCCCGCCCGCGCGGCGGGGACGGGAGAGCGGCGCGCCCCCAGCAGCCCGCCCGCGCGGCGGGGACGGGAGAGCGGGGCGCACGCGCTTTATGTGTGGGGTGGGGTTTTTTTTTTTGTGTTTTGTTTTTTTAAAATCCGGCTTTTTTAGTGCAAAAATTGGTGGGTCGTCTTATACGCCCCGTCGTCCAATACGCCGGAACATACGGTAGATTAATTGCAGATTAAGTGTCTTTTCAGAGAAATGACCTTTTCAGACTTCTACACTTACAGGGGAGTCACATCATACGCACATTTAACATGCGTAATTCAGCTATGCACACTCGGCAAAGAAAAGTTTAAATAGCGTGGGCAATTCTGCCCACCATTCCACTCAATGAGCATATGGCCCAGCGTGAGCATGAGATGGGAGATGCAAATCTGCTGTTCCCACTACAGTGCTCGGTTCCCCTGTGCCTCTCACACTGTGCGCATCTCGCCGTGCTGAGTATGATTCTACTGTACCTGTACAGTAGTGTTTGAAGATACAGTATGTATTTTTCGTATACTGTAACATGACCCCTAAACATGACCAGATGCACTTCATCTGGTGCTCAACTGAAGAAACAGGGATCTATTCCAACGCTGGAGGAAAAAAATGGCTGTTAGACTTATTGAGAGACAGTACGTCTGTCTCCAACCTGGCGAGTAAATACGGCCGCAACGAATCTAGCATCCGTGCCATCAAGATTTGAGAGAGAAATTTGTCAAGCTGTGGCATCAAGTGCTCCAATAACTGCTAAGCTGATGAGCCAAGTGCATGATAAGACAAGACTGAAAAGGCATTAGACTTATGGCTGGAAGACATGAACTGTAAACGTGTGCCTATCAATGGCAGCATGTTGTGAGAAAAGGCTGCTACCGGTAGCATCTATGCACTGTTCAAACCTCCAGCCAAAGAGGGGGACAGCCTTCTGATAAGAAATTCAAAGCCAGCCAAGGTTGGCTTAACAGTTTTAGGAACCGCTTCAACCTCAAAAACGTGCAGACTACTGGTGAAGCTGCATCTGCCAATGAAGAGGCAGCAAAAGCCTACTCCGACCAAATTAAAGAAAATCATAGAAGAAAAGGGCTATCTTCCAGAACAAGCTTTTAATGCTGACGAGACTGGGCTCTTCTGGAAAAAAAATGCCCAACTGTACTTACATTTAGAAATCAGAAAGCCAAGCCCCTGGCTTCAAAGCAGCAAAAGACCATGTGACTGTCCCTAAAAGGTAAGAACAAAAATCTCCTGCCTGTGTTCTGGCAATCAAATAAAAAGGCTTGGGTGATGGCAGCATTATTTTTGCATTGGTTCCACAAGTGTTTTACTCTAGAGGTCAAGCAGTACCTTGAAGAGAAAGGACTTGACTTTAAAGTATTGCTGATCATAGACAATGCTCCTGGCCACCCTGAGGCATTCCGGTTTGCGCATAATGATGTTGAAGTTGTCCTCCTTCCCCCACTACCACTTCCATCCTCCAATCTCTTGACCAAGGTGTCATTTGCTGTTTCAAGGCCACATACACGAGGTTTACATTCTCATGGATTCTTACCGCTATGGATGCTGATCCCAATCTTAATGTGATGGAGTCTTCAAAGTCCTTCAACATTGCTCACTGCATCACTTATATTAAAGCAGGCAATGGATGCAATCAAGCTTGAAACAGTCAATGCATGTTGGCAAATCCTATGGAAAGAACAGGTGAATAATTTTAAGGGTTTCCTGACCCTTGACAAAGAAGTGAAACACATTGTTCAGGTGGCCAGGAAAGCGGGTGGTGATGGCTTCGTCGACATCCTCGAGGAAGAAATTGAGAAATTAATTGAGGGTCATAGATAAACATTGACTAATGAAGAGTTAGAGGAAGTGATAAAATCGTCTACAGAAGATGAAGATGACGACAATGACCAGGAAGAGTCAGCAAGTTGGAATCTTCATAAATTTGCTGAAGTGTTCCAAGCAGCAAAACACTTGAATGATTTAATTTCTGAATACAATCCCTCTATGGAATGAAGCCTCAAAAATCACATGTAGCACTACGGATGATTTGAGACCATGCCAAGAAATGTTTGAGGAGCTCAAGAGACAACAGCAACTGTTGCCAATCACCATGTTTTTCAAGAAAAAACAACCACCAGCAGATGAGCCTACATAATACACTTCTCAAGCTGAACCAGAGCCAACCACTTCATCTACAACTCACTCTCCATCACCCATCCATGTCTCAGCGTCTTCTAGATTGACATCAAGCCCTGATGACCCTCCCTCCCCCCAATAGTACTGTCAGTAGAAGAGGAAGACTAATAATTGGAGTCTGTACAGTACAAGACTAGCAAGAATATCCAGGATGAATGGTGACTGTTCAGGTTTACAGTACTGCACCATTTCTATTTTTTATTCTTTCATTCTTCCATCTCTCTCATATTATTAAAAATACTGTAAAATTATATTTTGCATATGTACTCTTTATTATATACTGTACATTACTATATACATTATACATACATAGTACCGTACAGGGTTACATACACAAAACTGTACTTTAAGAGATTTTCAAGTATAATTGACTATATGCAATTTTTGCCTTACACACTGACTTTAGAACCTAACCCCAGCGTAAGATGAGACTCCACTGTCTTTAGCTTCATTCCTATTAACACTAAAAAGATTTTGTAAGCCCACAAAATTTAGAATTCCAAGCATCTTATGAGGTTTGGGAGAATAACATGAGGAGGAAAGGAGTCCAGGAGAGCTAGCTGTATTTTAAAGAATCCTTATTGACGTTGCAGGAACAAACCATCCTGATGTGTAGAAAGAATAGTAAATATGGCAGGTGACCAGCTTGGCTTAACAGTGAAATCCTTGCTGATCTTAAACACAAAAAAGAAGCTTATAAGAAGTGGAAGACTGGACAAATGACCACGGAGGAGTATAAAAATATTGCTCAGGCATATACAAGTGAAATTAGGAAGGCCAAATCACACTAGTAGTTGTAGCTAGCAGGAGATGTTAAGAGTAACAAGAAGGGTTTATTCAGGCATGTTAGCAACAAGAAGAAAGTCAAGGAAAGTGTGAGCCCCTTGCTGAATGAGGGAGGCAACCTAGTGATAGAGGATGTGGAGAAAGCTAATGTACTCAATGCTTTTTTTGCCTCTGTCTTCATAGACAAGGTCAGTTCCCAGACTCCTGCACTGGGCAGCACAGTATGGGGATGAAGTGACCAGCCCTCTGTGGAGAAAAAGTGGTTCAGGACTATTTAGAAAAACTGGATGAGCACAAGTCCATGGGGTCAGATGCACTGCATCTGAGGGTGCTAAAGGGGTTGTCTGATGTGATTGCAGAGCCATTGGCAATTATCTTTGAAAACTCATGGTGATGGGTGGAGATCCAGATGACTGGAAAAGCGCTAATGGAAGAAGGAAGATCCAGGGAACTACAGGCCAGTCAGCCTCACCTCAGTCCCTGGAAAAATCATGGAGCAGGTCCTCAAGGAATCAATTCTGAAGCACTTAGAGGAGAGGAAAGTGATCAGGAACAGTCAGCATGGATTCATCAAGGGCAGTCATGCCTGACTAACCTAATTGCCTTCTATGATGAGATAACTGATTCTGTGGATCAGGGGAAAGCAGTAGACCTTCTATTTCTTGACTTTAGCTAAGCTGTTAATATGGTCTCCCACAGTACTCTTGCTAGCAAGTTAAATAAGTATGGGTTGGATGAATGGACTATAATGTGGATAGAAATCTGGCTAGATCGTCAGGCTCAACGAGTAGTGATCAATGGTTCCATGTCTAGTTGGCAGCCAGTTTCAAATGGAGTGCTCCAAGGGTTGGTCTTGGGGTCAGTTTTGTTCAAAATCTTCATTAATGATTTGGAGGATGGCATGCACTGCACCTTCAGCAAGTTTGGAGATGACACTGAACTGGGAGGAGTGGTAGATACGCTGGAAGGCAAGGATAGGATAAAGAGGAACCTAGACAAATTAAGAGGATTGGGCCAAAAAAAAAAAAAATCTGATGAGGTTAAACAAGGACAAGTGTAGAGTCCTGCACTTAGGATGGAAGAATCCCATTCACTGCTACAAACTAGAAACCGAATGGCTAGGCAGAAGTTCTGCAGAAAAGGACCTAGGGGTTGCAGTGGATGAGAAGCTGGCTATGAGTCAGTCAACAGTGTGCCCTAGTTGCCAAGAAGGCTAACAGCATTTTGGGTTGAATAAGTAGGGGCATTTCTAGCACATCGAGGGACGTGACCATTCCCCTCTATTCTGGATTGGTGAGACCTCATCTGGAGTACTGTGTCCAGTTTTGGGGCCCCCACTACAAGGAGGATGTGGATAAATTGGAAAGAGTCCAGAAGAGGGCAACAAAAATGATTAGGGGGCTGGAGCAAATGATTTACGAGAGGCTGAGGGAACTGGGATTGTTTAGTCTGCAGAAGAGAAGAATGAGGGAGGATTTGATAGTGGCTTTCAACTGTTAGAAAGGGGAGTCCAAAAAGGATGGATCTAGACTTTTCTCAGTGGTACCAGATGACAGAACAAGGAATAATGGTCTCAAGTTGCAGAGAGGAAGGTTTAGGTTCGATATCAGGAAAAGCTTTTTCACTAGGAGGGTGGTGAAGCACTGGAATGGGTTACCTAGCGAGGTGGTGGAATCTCCTTCCTGAGAGGTTTTTAAGGTCAGGCTTGACAAAGCCCTGGCTGGGATGATTTAGTCGGGGATTGGTCCTGCTTTGAGCAGGGGGTTGGACTAGATGACCTCCTGAGGTCCCTTCCAACCCTGATACTCTTTGATTCTATGAATAACTCTAATTTTACCTAAAGAAATCATCCTCTTACTGCAAGTTTTATCTTAGGCACTGTTTTTTCAGACAGGACAAAACTAAGATCACCTCGTGTGGCAACTACATTTTATAGTTAAAGAAATGTAGACTAATATAAAAAGAGTGGAGAAGAGTTCAAAGTCTGCAAGTTTACAACAATGAAAGTTTATTTACAGTCTCCAATAACTAACTGAAAAGAGATATTAATGGATAAGAGTCAGAGAAACTCTATTAAAAGGCATATTTTTAAAGGCTCTATTTTCTTTACGATTGCCCTATCTACTTCAAAAATGTGTCCTCCATGGTTTTCCTGTAATGTATGTCACAAACATTCAAGAAACAACTTTTCTTTTTCAGTACATTTAGTCTCGATAAAAGTAGTTTAGTGTGTTTTGACATCAAAATTATGTGCCAAATTTAATGTTCCAAGCGTTTGCCTCATGCAGTGTATCTTCAGATAAGTAGTCTTCTCACTTGGCCTAAAGTTAAAGTTGCCTGTAGAAGAGTGCCTTTCTTTTTGAGTAAATCCTGTTTTTAAGAAAGGAACCTCAGAATGTTATGGGAAGATTGTACAAAATAATCTGTCTTCAGAGATAAAGAAGATAGCAGCTCTGGGCTCCCTGCTCCGTACCCTGTGGAACCTCCTTTGGGAGCTATGCTACAGGAGCGCCCTGACGAGCCGCCCCTACGGGACACGGCAGCCTATCAGCACCTCGGGGAGGCCTTCCGTGCCCATCCGGTCACCAGTGAGAAACTTTGCAGGGCCCACCATGAGCTGCATTTCCAGGCTGCTACTCATCTCTGTCTTCTGCACAGTGTCAGTGAAACCTAGAGCTTCACCAAGAGTACCACGCGAAAGGAGAGAGCTCCGCTGAGGAAGCTGCTGGCCTTGTGGGCCTTAAACTGCCTCAACAGTCCTGTTCATAATTGTGCTTAACACACTGAACAAAATTCTCTGGCTTTTTGGTGCCCAGCATTCCAGACTCTTATATGTTGGAGAAATTGAACTTTTAATCTTGGTAGGATCTAAGTTTGACAAACATTTTTCTTATTGTTTTGTTAAATTCTGGAGTTCTGCTATTAATGAAATACTGGGAAAGACCACAATGCCCAAATAAAAGAGCAGACTGCTAAAGGAAATGTGACCAAACGTGGAGTAGCTAGCACTGAACCAATCCACTTCTGAAAACGCAGACCACAAGAAGGAACAGATGTGGTCCTTTGATTTCCTACCCACATAGAGTTCAGGGCCAATGGACCCATTCTCTGCAGGACCACATGGGCAATGAAGTGGTGCAGATGTGCCTATTGAATAATTTTTCCTCCATGCTCAGAAACCAGACTCTGCAACGTGCAGCGCCCTACTACAAATGCCCTTGGCTGTCCAACGTAGACATGATATTTTTGCTGTGTTACAGTCCTGGTCAAAATAGAGGAAATACATCTACTTTCCTCTTGTCTTTGGAAAATGAAATTTGGCTATTCTTGGGTTGCTGCTATTACAAAGGTATTAAAAGATTTCTTCAGTCCTGGTTAATTCCAACAGCTGAAGGGAAAGAATTACACAACTATGGGCCAGCCACTGGGAAAGCCTAGTCCTTGGTTCCATGAATCTCACAAGGCAATATTAATTCCTGCTGACTCAGAGGCCTGATGAATCAAAGCGTTCAGCTCTTTCCAATTCAGGACAGGCAATTTCAGCAGAATGTATTGTGTATACTAAGTCTGCAATGCTTGACGGTAACAGGAAACCACATACTGTGCATTTCTTATTCCTTGTCTGTTTCCCTTTGGACAGATCGTCAAATGCAGGTGGAACAAGCAAACAGGAATTGCTGCAACTGTTTTAGGCAAAGGCCGAAGACTTTTCAGGAAAGACATAGAACAAGGGTGGGCAAACTTTTGGGCCTGAGGGCCACATTAGGTTTCAAAATTGTGCGGAGGGCCGGGTAGGGAAGACGGTGCTTCCCCCCTCAGAACTCCTGACCCATCCAACCCCCCCATTCCTGATTGCCCCCTCTGAAGACCACCCCACTCTAACTGCCCTCCCAGGACCCAACCCCCTATCTAAGCACCCCTTCTCTTTTTGTTCCCTGACACACACACACACACACACACACACACACACACACACACACACACACACACACACACACACACACACGGATCCACCCCAACGCATAACCCTATTTGGTGTATTGGCAACCAGCCTTCCAGGTTTAGACTTACTTTTCCTTCTTCCATTCCCACGCATATCTATAAAAATATAAAGAAATCAGCCATTGCAAATTATCAGGCATTATGCCATCTTGTTTCAGGTGTATGTAACTCATGTTTAAAGATTTACTTAAGCCTAAATAAACAAGTTCTGCCCAGTAGCAAGTTTTCTTTTTCTTCTAAATTAGAAAATTGAGCTTTTGGAAGAACTGTTTAGCTAGCAGATCATTATCAAAAAAGAAGAAAGGATGTTTTGTGTCTTTAAAAAAAAAGGATTCATGGGTTTAAAAAAAATGCTGAGATTTGGCAAAAGTTTGGCAAGTCCATAGTTTATTCCCAAGAGGTTTTGGAATGTTGAAAGCTGGATGACAAAAATATTTAAATTATGAGTAATAACAATGGTGATAGTAAATGAACAACTTTTAAAAGCCATTTAATAATGCATTAAACAACAGTTACATTGTGAAGACAAAACACTGCATGTCTTCAAACACTTAAGGTATGTACTAACAGAGGGCTGAAACATACCCTGCAACAATCCTGTTATAAGAGAGTTCCAACTCAAAGCTGTTTTAAAAATATGTCTATTTTAAAAAGCATTTTAAAAAAACAAAATAATTTTACCATGGAAAAAATTGTTCACAAGGAAAACAAAAGAAAAGTACTGTGTGTGTGTGTGTGTGTGTGTGTATTTAAAATAGCATTTCTGAATTAACTTTTGTAATGTCCTAAAAGTTCTCGAATGCTTGCATCCCAATTTTTATTGGGCTTCTTTTTTCTAGGTTTACGGGAACCCTCTACATGCAGATTTCTTACTCTCTCACGACAAAAGATAAAAATAAGATTTAATACAAGACATGAAGAAGACACGTGGCTACTTGAAAGTGGAGGGAGAGAAATATTCCCTAGTGGATGGAGAAGGAGTTGCTAAGCTCTGAATTTCTGCAGAATTCAAACTTTCAGTTTACAAAGGAATAACTTTTAATTCTTATGGTTTCAAACGTCATCTTCCAAGTAAATGAGAATATGGTGCTGTCTTCCTTTAGGGTCAACCTAGGCCAGCCTGTATGTTTTTGTCTACACTATTTGCTAAATGCAGTGAAACTGTCAAGAAGCATGTCAATTTAATTCTTCTAATGTTTTACCAATATATGAATAGCAGCAGATCTGGATATCATAGTGCCTAGGAGCCCTGGTCATAGATCAGGACCCAGTTGTGCTAGGTGCTGTATAAACATAAACCAAAAAGACTGTCTGCCTTGTAAACTTGCATAATGAAAATGAAGTTTCTTTTACTTGCGGGTTCTTACAGTTGTTTTTACATTCCAGACAGACATATTTTGTTTCATTAGATTTTTTTAAAGTAATTATGCAAACTATTCTATTTGTCTTGTCCCTCCCAACTCACTAACTTTGGAAAAGATCAATTCCTGGACTCAGAAGAGCATGGAGTAAAATTGTGCCAGGTCTCGGTGGAAAAGTAGTTGGGTGGGAGGCAAGTGGGTTGGATAGAAACCGAAAGATACCTTTGTTCTCTTCTCCCATCCTACAAATGGGGCTGTGCAAAATCTGACTGAATACACCATAGAAAAATAGAATTCTGATCATGGAAATAACCAAGAGATCCCTATAACTGCTAACGGGAGAAGTGTTTAAAAAAATTAAGACATATTTGTGTGGAATTGGAGTGCTGATTTTTAGAAAAAACTGCCTATTTGCTACAGTGATGGTATTGCAATTTAATATGACTGTCTTCATTTTCCTTATGCCATGATCACACTTGTGAAAATCCTAGCTGAATTATCCATTTTATTTCCTCATAATTTATTATATATAAAAAAGGTTGGAAAAATAAAATTTCTGGAGTTGGTGTAAGTTTATACCACTTTCTCTTTCCTTCCCCATTGTGTTTGCTTGTTGTTGCATTTGATTCCCACAGAGTCCTAATTTTCTTCAGAAGCATAATTTTTTATTTTTAGGCTTAAGACTAAATCACTGCAAATCATATATTTTCATCCAACTACATATACAATTTTGTTTGAGAGAGATTCTTTCAGAAACCATCTTATAAATGTTCTACATGACTTTCTGTATATGGTTATATTATTTTAAAATAAAACTTGCGATATTTAGTATGTTATAATTATCACGAAGATGTCAAATGTTTGGAGTTTTTATTAAAAGATTTGCTCACTTTTTCCCATGGACAGAGCTCTGACCACTGTGTGTAAGGAAAAGAGCAGTGCCTGCAAATTTTTAACTAAGCAGAATTTAAATCATTCCAGATACAAAAACTTAGGACATTTTCTGAATGAGAGAGAATTTAAAAAAAAGTTTCATTGGCAATCTTCTGAAGTGGATTCTTCTTACTCAGATCACAACTATTGTAAACTCACATAATGTTCAAACAACATTAACAACACTGGAGGCCAGCATCATTGTACAACGTGTACTTCAGCTGTGTGGAACAAACTCTTATCTGATGGGTGCTTACTTCAAAATACTGTACTAGTGAATTTTGGAACTGTTTATTTCTCTCTAACTTTATTTTCTTGATTTAAAGAGATTTCATTATGGAATATGTTTGCTTAGTAGAGAATCAATAGGGCATCACCCTCGCTTGGTGGATACAGGTGGGTATATTGTTGGGCTCTCTGCTACTCCTCCCCAATCTCAATATTTTTGGGTCCTTATCCTTTTGGATGATAATACAAAAAATAAATACTTAATTGAAAATATCACTTTTAATCATCTTAGGTCGGGGGTGGGCAAACTATGCCCGCAAGCCACATCCGGCCCACAGGACCCTCCTGCCCAGCCCCTGAGCTCCCGGCAGGGGAGGCTACCCAGGCCCTCCCCGCAGCTTCAGCACACCTCGTGGCGAAGCCTTAAGCTCCTGTGGCAGCGCAGCTGCAGAGCCGCGGCCTGACCTAGTACTCTGTGCTGCACGGCTGCCTGCCCTGATGCAGCCGTGTCGCCAGCCACCCATGCTCCAGGCAGCAGGGTAAGGGAGCAGGGGGGTTGGATAGAGGGCAGGGAAGTTCAGGAGGTGGTCAGGGGGCGGGGGTGTGGATGGGGGTCAGGGCAGTCAGAGGCTGGGGAACAGGAAAGTTGAATGGGGGCAGGGATCCACAGGGGGCAGTCAGGAATGAGAGGAGAGGTTGGATGGGGCAGCAGGAGGCAGTCAGGGGACAGGAAGAAGGGGTGATTGGATGAGGTGGTGGTCCCAGGGGGGTCGTCAAGAAGGAATGGGGGGTTTGGATGGGGCAGGAGTCCCAGAGGGGCCATCAGGGGGTGAGAAGCAGGAGGGTTGGATAGGTGGCAGGGGCTGTGCCACTCCTGGCTGTCTGGGGAGGCACAGCCTCCCCTAACTGGCTCACCATATAATTTAGGAAACCCAATGCGGACCTTAGGCTAAAAAGTTTGAACACCTGTACTTAGCTGTTATAAGCAACATAAATATCATATTGTAAACATCTATTTTAGTTAAGTCCAAAGTATACTTTTAATAATACAAAGTTAAGAACTATGCAACTCATGACCCGTCAGTAACAATATTTTTTGCTTCTTAAAAAAATGTGAAATCAAGTGTATATGCACTATATGTAAATACCTTCTTATGACAGATATAGCATAATGACTTAAGAAAATTACTACTATATACAACTCCACTTTGGGATTTTTGGTTGACACAGGACAAATTAGTCTGGACTATATAGCCTAAAGGAGTCTAGGAAATGGCTCACAGGGGGAAAAAGTGGGTGGTTTTAAAGTTGCAAATAAAAGGTGACCACAAACACCCTGAATGGATATCCTAATTGGCATTTCCCAGCTCTACTGCTGTTCTAACATCCCCCGATTTATGCATTTTCTGATTTTCAAAGAGAAAATCAGAAATCCAACCCCCTCTTTTTAAAAAAATATCAAGCCTACTGTAGTGTTTTCTGGCATTCAAAAGATGTAAACATTCCAAGATAAAAAAACCACGCAAATTTCGAAGCAGTCTCTTTGTTAAGATCCGTAACATGAAATTTTACTTCAAGTGAACCACTGCAACCTTTGGCCACATTTACTGAAGAAAAATTCTCTCTGCCCGACCCATTCAAGCTAAAGAGTCTGATTCCATGAATGTATGCACGCAAAAGGATGAGCCATTGTAGCAGTTCAATCATCTTAACAGTTTGTTTGGTCTTGTAGCATGGGAAAAAACTCCACAAATTGGCAGATGAAGGGTGAATCACTTATTTCATAAATGAGATTCTCTAATAGCTTGTATGTAAAGAAATATTGCTTTTTAAACATTTAATGAAAGTACAAAAATTCAGAACTCTTGCAAAGAAAGCGAGGAATACTTGTAGCACCTTAGAATCGGAAGATGTGCAGGTGAATGAGCCTCTGATGGTGTGGCTGATGTGATTAGGTCCTATGATGGTGTCAGTTGAATGGATGTGTGGACAGAGTTGGCATCGGGCTTTGTTACAAGGATAGGTACCTGGGTTAGTGTTTTTGTTGTGTGGTTGCCAGTCAGTATTTGTTTCAGGTTGGGGGGCTGTCTGTAAGTGAGGACTGGTCTGTGAGAGTGAGGGACCATCTTTCAGGATAGATTGTAGGTCTTTGATGATGCGTTGGAGAGGTTTAAGTTGGGGGCTGAAGGTAATGACTAATGGTGTTCTGTTTTTTTCTGGGCCTGTCCTGTAGTAGGTGGCTTCTGGGTACTTGTCTGGCTCTGTCAATCTGTTTTTTCACTTCCCCAGGTGGGTACTGTAGTTTTAAGAATGCTTGGCAGAGATCTTGTAGGTGTTTGTCTCTGTCTGAGGGATTGGAGCAAATGCGGTTGTGTCTTAGAGCTTGGCTGTAGACAATGGATTGAGTGGTGTGTCCTGGATGGAAGCTGGAGGCATGTAGATAAGTATAGCGGTCAGTAGGTTTCTGGTATAGAGTGATGTGTATGTGACCATAATTTATTAGCACAGTTGTGTCAAGGAAATGGACCGCTTGTGTGGATTGGTCCAGGCTGAGGTTGATGGTGGGATGGAAATTGTTGAAATCATGGTGGAATTCCTCAAGGGCTTCTTTCCCATGGGTCCAGATGATGAAGATGTCATCAATGTAGCGCAAGTACAGTAGGGGCTTTGGGGGACGAGAGTTAAGGAAGTGTTTTTCTACATCTGCCATAAAAATGTTGACATACTGTGGGGCCATGCGGGTACCCATAGCAGTTCCGCTGACTTGAAGATGTATATTGTCTCCGAATATGAAATAGTTGTGGGTGACGACAAACTCACAAAGTTCAACCCCCAGGTTTGCTGTGACAGTGTTTGGGGTGCTATTCTTGATGGCTTGTAGTCCATCTTTGTGTGGAATGTTAGTGTAGAGGGCTTCTACATCCATAGTGGCCAGGATGGTGTTTTCTGGAAGATCACCGATGGATTGTAGTTTCCTCAGAAAATCCGTGTCTTGAAGATAGCTGGGAGTGCTGGTAGCGTAGGGCCTTTCTTTACGGATACAGACTAACACGGCTGCTATTCCAGAACTCTTGCAGAAATTGCCACTATCCATTCGGTAACATCAGACAGTAAAGAAAGTTATCAGAGCATCCAACATTTGACATTCATTGACTGTATATATTCAACAGTTTATATGAAACTGCAGTTTTATTCACAGAGGTTTTCAAATGAAACCTGAATCTCAAAGCCAAACTCACATTTGAAAAACTCAAGTTTTTCTCAATATATATATTGAGAAATATATATATTGTGTGTGTGTATGTGTATATATTGTGTGTGTGTATGTGTATATATATACACATACACACACACACACAAACACACTGAATTTTGCCTTATTGTCCATTCAAAACTAAAGATCCCTTCACAAGATTTGAAAATGAGCCCAGACTTACCAAGTGCTCTCAAACCTTTCAATAAACCAGGCCCAAATGGAATTTCCGGTTTCATTATGAAGTTTTTGCTAGTTTCTAATTAGATTATTACATTTCTTTAAAATAACACTATGTACTTCAATCTTTCCATATCCCAGTCTATAATTTGGACATACAAAATGTATCAGACTAATGGCAATACAATTCATTATTAATCTATATATATAAAAGTCAAGTGGTGTGTGTATGTATGTATGTATGTATGTATGTATGACAGCGAACTCCTCCCGCACCGTTTGAGCCAGAGACTTGAAATTTGGTACAGTGAGGGGTATTAGGGTCTAGATGCTGGTAAGGGTCGAAAAATTTTCGGATCTCACCTCTGACGCCCCCCAGGGGTGAAAGTCTTTCAGGGCCAATCACATCGGCTGGGCGGTTAGGTGGTGATGATGTCATAATACCCCCCCTCCAACAGACACCTCACTCGCTCAGCTCACCCCTCCTTCCTCCAACGGAACCCCGGAGATCCCTCAGTTCTCTGCCCCTCCCCCTCCCAACGGAACCCCGGAGATTCCTCAGTTCTCTGCCCCTCCCACCTCCCAACGGAACCCCGGACTCCATAAGCTCTGTGCCCCCCCCCCCCACCTGCTAAGGTCCCCGGAATCCCTCGGCTCTGGGCACCCTCCCCACCTGCGACGGATCTGAGTTGGGTTTGGTGGGACGGTAAGTGAGGTGGGGGTGTTGGGTTCGCTTGGGGGGGTGAGGTGGGGGTGTCGGGGTTGGTCTGGGGGGGTGGGAAGGTGTCGGGGTGGGTGAGGGGTGAGGTGTGGGTGTTGGGTTTGGTCTGGGGGGGGAAGGTGTTGGGGTGGGTGCCCAGACCAAACCCGACACCCCCCCGGCTCACTTACCCCCCCACCAAACCCGACACCCCCTGACCAACCCCAACACCCACACCTCACCCACCCTGACAACTTCCCACCCCCCCCCAGACCAAACCCGACACCCCCTGGCTCACTTACCCCCCGACCGAACCCGACACCCCCACCTCACCCCCCACCAATCGCAACACCCCCAGACCTAACCCGACACCCCCCCTGGCTCACTTACCCCCCCGACCAAACCAGACACCCCCACCTCACCCCCCCAAGCAAACCCGACACCCCCACCTCACCCTCCCACCAACCGCAACACCCCCTGACCAACTCCAACACCCACACCTCACCCCTCACCCACCCCGACACCTTCCCACCCCCCCAGACCAAACCCGACACCCCCCCGGCTCACTTACCCCCCGACCAAACCTGACACCCCCATCTCACCCCCCCCACCAACCGCAAACCCCCCTGACCAACCCCAACACCCACGCCTCACCCCTCACCCACCCCAACAACTTCCCACCCCCCCAGACCAAACCCGACACCCCCCCAGCTCACGGTGCACTGTGTAGCACACAGATTATTAAATACACTGTTCGGTCGGGGGGTGAGGTGGGTGTGTCGGATTTGCTCAGGGGGTCAGGTGGTGGTGTCGGGTTCGGTCGGGGGGTGAGGTGGGGGTGTTGGGTTTGCTTGGGGGGGTCAGGTGGGGTTGTCGGGTTTGGTCGGGGGGTAAGTGAGCCGGGGGGGTGTTGGGGTTGGTCAGGGGGGGTGGGAAGGTGTCGGGGTGGGTGAGGGGTGAGGTGTGGGTGTTGGGGTTGGTCAGGGGGTGTCAGCTGTCTGCCCCCTCCCCACCTCCGACTGACCCAAGCAACGCCGGGCACTTATGCTAGTAATTCTATAAAACAATATTCTTGAATTTATCATCTCAGTCTAGGGCTTGGGAGGGGGAGGGGTAGAGGAGGAGGTCTACCCACCCATTCTCTATGGGCAAGAAGATTACCGTGGCAAGTGAGGGGCTTATACTATCAATTTCTGCTGAAATTTACATTTTTCAAAACAAGGGGAAAAAAAAGTTTTAACACTGTGGTCACAAAAATCAGCATTCCATATGTAAAAGAATGAATGGCCAGGATGTCTTCTCAATTCAGACCCTCTGATGCTGTTGGTATTTTCAGACAGCAGTGGAATTAACAAAACTTGTGTCCTTTTCACTAGTACTATGAAGAAAGAACCCTGTGGCAGCTATGAAAGTGACAAGATTATGTAAATTCCACTGATGATGATGATTGCAAGGGGGAGGAGGGGAGACACAGGAACACACTGTATATTCACAGGGACAAAATGGAGTGGAAAAAGTGGAGAGAAGAGTAGAGTTGCAGAGAACCACCCCCAGGGGGCTGTCAGTAGGAAATGGTAAGACAAAAAGCAAAACCAAAAAGATCATTCTCTCTTTCACTCTTTCAGAAGCCAGATGGAGATAGCCTTTGTCTCACCCTCACCCTAGTTCCTTCTGTTGCTCTGTATTCTGCTTCCAATCCCCACTAAAAAAATGATTATTTAAGTCTTAATTTATAAAATAGGTTAATTCCATGAGCAGCTTGGCTGCTTTTACAATTACAATTGACAACCTCATGTCATTCATAGACTGCTCATTACATCATAGGTAGCTAAACAGCTATCCCCCACCAAACTTCTATAAATTAGTCATTTTATTTCCTCGATTCCCTTCCAGACGGTTCTGATATTTAATTCCCATCATTCCTTACACCTCCTGACTCCAATATCTCTTCACCCCAGACCTCATGGCCCCTCTGGGTGACACAAGTCTCCTAGATTCTGTGTCTTCCCCCTGGATTTTCTCCTCTCTCTCTTCCCATGTCTTCTCTCCAGGCTGTTGTGTAGACCAGTGGTCCCCAACCTTTTGTTCACCGCGGACCGGTCAACGCATCCTAGTAATGCTTACGGCCAGGGGTCTCTGTGCGGTGCGGCGGACCATTGCATGTCCGCCGAAAACCCGCAGAATTTTGTAGCTTACATTTTTTTTACGTTTCGGCGCGGCGGGATCTTGCATGTCCGCCGAAAAGCCGCAGAAAAACGTCGGAAAAGCCGAAAAAAGCGGAACTCTTGCCGCACCGGAAGGGAAGGCGGGGCCGGAAGCGGAAGAGAAAGCGGCCGGAAGCGGAAGGGGCGGGACGGAGGGGAACGCGGCCGCGGACCGGTACCGAATGCTCCACGGACCGGTACCGGTCCGCGGACCGGGGGTTGGGGACCACTGGTGTAGACGATGACATGTGTTAGACCCCAACTGCAGTAAAATAGGTCTCCAACTCAGGGCTTTGTTACACTGGCACTTTATAGTGCCATAAAGCCTCCAGGAGCGCTATAACTCACTACCCGTCCAGACTGGCGAGGCACATAGAGTGCTATAAATCCACAGTTCTACCGGTCCTGGTAATCCTCCCTTCCCCAAGGATTAACAGCTATAGAGTATTCAGTGCTCCACATTATCTCCAGTGTGAATGGGTACTAACAATCCAGCGCTTTGAGTGATCTCTGGAGATGCCTCTAAGGCATTTAAGGCAATTGACATCTCTTCCCTTTGTTTTGAACTCAACTAGCAGAATGGGGAAGTATACATTTTCAGAGTCTCTCTCTTAACTGGGCAAATAAGCAATGCAAATGGTTACGGAGTGAGCCTGAGTGAAAGAGAAAACTAGCAGGCATTGTATTTCAAAGGAAATTTGCTAACAGGATCTCAGCACGACGAAAATCCACTTGCTCTCTCCCTCTGCATACTCAACACGTTCCCCCTCACCGCCCTCGTTTGAAAAGCTGCCCATAATGCACCACTCCCCGTGCTGCCGTGCCACAAATGTGGCCATGCTATATTGCTGGCGGGTCTCAGTGTGGACACGCTATAGCGCTATCCCTATAGCTGTATACAAGGGCAGATATAATCAAAACCGCTATAAAGCTGCAAGTGTAACCAAGCCCTCACACCACTTGAAGAGGGGGAAGGATCACTGCACCGGGATTCAATGCTACGTTTTCTTTCTACCTTGCAGCCAGCCATATAGTAGGAAAGCATCCAGACACTTCTATCCTCTCCATACACAATTTATCAAAGGGGCTTGGGAAGGCAAGAGGAATAAGATGGTGATGTTTAGGTGAAGTGCATTAATAGGGCTGCATTTTGCCAAGGTCAGCTTCTTAAATTAATTTAAGTTTTCCCAACAGTCACAGGTATTTCTAAAATACTGAATAGTCCAATAGTAGTTTGGTTAAATAATATTTAAGTTTAACACTTATCTGTTAAAGTACACATGGAAATTACAGTCATGTAGACTACAATTCTGCTTTTATACTGTACCACACATCTGATAGCGTTTCAAGCACACATTGTGTTGTTAAACAATAATGGAGGAGCAGATTATAACATGAATCCTCTATTCTCTCCACCAATTTAGTGGTACATTTCCCTACAGTGTCCATTTTAAGTCACATTGCACATTTGATCAAAACACTGCAGCTCTGCTTGACCAAGGAGCATTGTTAAGCTAGTTTCTTGGACTTTAACCCTCACTGCATTGGAATACTGGATAACAACATATTATACAAATACATTTGGACATAATCCTAATCAGATTATTACAATTTTCAAACAACTGAAATTTTGGGCCAACACTGAAAGAGCTTTTAGATGGACGCTGTCTACCACACTTGTGCAAAGTTAAATCAACTTGGCACGCTCTCTGGTAGCCAATTGTATCCTTTAAGTAGGAACTTTATTCATTCAATTGAATTGCTGCATTAAGAGGGACAGTTGGTTGGCATGGAGAGGATTGGGTTGATTGACAATGTCCTTTAGTCACAAAGAAATTGCAGCAAGAGTTTCTAAAAAAAAAAATAAATAAAAAAAAAAAAATCACAGTGGTTCTCTCAATAGATTAAGCTGGTTGAAGATGATACAAGTACAGAATGTTTCCGGGGAGAAATTGAGATTCAGTGCAAAAGTTACTTTTGTGTCTTGTTTGTAAATTTAGTAGCACAAATTTAAAAGAACTTCTGTTTTGACTTTTAACTCAGCACAAGCTAAAATATCAGCATCAACATATGCTGGAATATGGTACTTGGGATTTCTGCAGAACTACAGATGCTTGATTGAGAATTTTGTGGATCTTCATTCTTATATTTTATGGTATTTCATTACGCCCATAAAATTTTGATAAAAAGGTACTCAGATTAGCTCTAAGTATTTTTTAAAATTCAAAATTTCAAATCAATACAATCATCCTTTTTGTCCCACACAAGTGAAATCACATAGTGCTTACTGGGAGAAATCAGAGTGATCTTTTATTAAATAAATGCTTCCAATAGATAGAATAATTAAAAAATAGGGTATTTCAGCATGCATAAATACAATAAGACAAACTAGTAAGACACTACTGCATATATATAGGCACTGTATTCAAACTGTTAACACTTTTGGATACTTTGGCTTTCGATATCCTTCATATTTACAATTTGGATATCACTGTATAAAATCTAGTAACTATATAGAAGGCCATAACATGTCTGCACCCACTGAAGTTAAAGGTATTATTCTGGATGAACACTGGAACAGAGGAAGGCAGAAATTTGGTAGTTTTTCTACTTTATTTTGTTTTCTTTAAACACACTTCATTTTCCTTCACACCTAGGAAGATTATATAGAGTTCTCCTCTAATGAAACACTTGGAGCCAGAACCACTATGATTATATAACATGAAATATCTGGCATAATTCCCAACATACAGTATATTGTTTGTTAAAACAAACTGGAATAGTCATGTCGGAATAGTTGTGCTCCCATAGCTCCCTACTGTAGTTGCAGCAAATGGAGACAGGAGACGTTCTTCTGCTGGTGTAGGAACACTAGCTCCCAAATGACACTAGGGTTAGCCTACACTTGATGTAACTTTCAAATTAGCTATGATGGTCAGGGAGTGACTGAAATAACTACTCTGACAAAACCCGCAGTGTAAATGCAGCTATGTTGACAGAAATTCACTTCTGTCAATGCAGCTAATATTTGTGAAGGTGGTGCTCCTATACTGACAGAACAACAACTTAATCCACATTGGCTGTGACCAGCCCCTAGCACAGACAACACTAGAAAGTTAGGTCAACACAGCTATATTGCTCAGGGGTGTGAAAAAT
This sequence comes from Sternotherus odoratus, assembly GCA_032164245.1. NCBI lineage: Eukaryota > Metazoa > Chordata > Testudines > Kinosternidae > Sternotherus > Sternotherus odoratus. The sequence goes on from JAVMKO010000002.1 coordinate 70,431,575, forward strand.
TCACACCCTGAGAGATAGAGCTAAACTGACTTAAGCCCCAATGTAGATAGTGTTACATCAATGGAAGAACTCTGATCGACCTAGCTACCATCTCTTGGTGAGGAGGATTTACTAGTGTGACAGAACCACCCTTTCCACAACACAGCTGCAGTGGTTCTAGTGCAGACCTAGCTTAAGGGGGGCTATGCCAGCATACACTCTGAAGCAGACATAGCCTGAGCCAGCAGGAACACTCTTCTGTGCTACGTCTATAGCTATACTGACAAAAAAATGGTTATGTTGCTAGGGTGTGTGCTTTTTTCAGACCTCCTAGTGACATAGCTGTGACAGGATAAATTCGAAGCGTAGACTGGGCTTCGTAAAATTGGCCCTATTTTCTAGCTAGGATAAGCAGAAAAATCTTTTCTTCATTTTATACCTCAGTGAAGTTGACATCAATAGAGTTGCCTCCACTTACTCCATCAGAGAATCTGGACCTATTCTGTAAAGCCTAATCCAGCTCTCCCTAAAGAGGAACTTTGCAACAGACTTCCATGTCAACAGGATCAAGCCTTAAAATAAGTAGGTTAAAATCTCAGCAAATCACATTAGATGCTAACATTTTTCTGTGCCTAATTAGCTAACAAAATTATATAATTAAATTGGTGTAATCAGCAATTTAAGGGGTAGAAAGTGTTATTTTGATTTAACTAAAATCATGTGACTTGCAAATCAGAAACCAGAGCCAGATCAAGGACTTTAATAATAGTTCACCACATTCAAAAGATTTAAATAGTGAAGGATTTACCATTAAATTTGCCTGCCCTGCCTTTTCAGATTAAAAGGGTTAGAGGCTGAAATCAATGATATTTTCAAATCTCGCAAGTCAAGCATCATAAAAAATAACTTCAGAGTTAAACTGTCACATTACTTCTAGCCTTAAAATGGCTCAAAAAATTAAAACATCCACTTGTGCGGATACTGCCCATACTACATAAAAATGAGAAAGTCTAAAAAGAGGAGATATTGTACATATTTCAAAATACAATTAATAAAATAGTAGTGGCAGAAAATACAATAGAACTGTATAGTCTAACTTTCGTGGGCTAATACCCACTTCGTTGGATGCAAGCAGTGGAAATGTCCAAGGGCAGGTATAGATAAGTAGGCAAGAACAAAGTAGAGATAACAAGGTTAGTCCAATCAGGCTGAACCAGCTTGTTATCTCAAATCAGGGAGGGTGGGGTATTCCTCTAGCAGCTGAATTGGAGGTGTGAACTCAGAGAGGAGAAGCTGTTTTTGTAATTAACAAGCCATTCAAAATCTTTGTTCAATCCCAGATTGAGTGTGTCAAATTTGCAAATGAATTACAGCTCTGCAGTTTCTCTTTGCAGTCTGGTCTTGAAGTTTTTTTGCTGCAATATGGTGACTTTTAAATCTGTAATTGTGTGGCCAGGCAGGTTGAAATGTTCTCCTACAGGTTTTTGTATATTGCCATTCCTGATATCTGATTTGTGTTCATTTATCCTTTTTCGTAGGGACTGTCCAGTTTGTAGTGTTGTTACCATGAGAGTGCAGGACAGGCAAAGGGAGCGAACAGAGCTGGGCAGCCAGAATCAGGAGGAGCTACCTTAGCTTCAGATAAGAGTGGAGTGTTGAGTTAGGTGGGTGAGGGGCTGATGATAGACTACTGGGTAAGCGGGGAGCGTTGGGGGATGATGAGATTAGGGGCTGGGATGTTGGGGGCTGCAGCCAGTGGGGCTGACGTGTCAGGAGCTGGGGCCAATGGGGCTGTAGTGAGTTAGATGTATGTCAGGGCTGCTGGGATGTGTGAGGTTTGTCAGAGTACGTGAGGGCTAGTGGAGGGTTGTTGGGGTATATACAGGGTTGGGAGGGGCATTTTCAGGTTTGTGTATTGGTGGGGAGAGGGGCATTCTAGGAGCTCTGTGGTGTGGGGAATATATAGGGCAGGAGTGCATTAAGGAAGATGAATCCCCTCCCTAATTTCCGTAGTTACAGAATTTTGGGTCCCTATACATCTGGGCCTGGCAATGCCAGACCTCAAATATGTATATTTACATTGTACATGCACAGATTGAAGAGAGAACATTATATTATTAGACCACCAGGAGAAACACCAGTTTAGCTGACAGTTCTAGATTGATTTCTTAATGAAACGTACTTTACCCCAAAACACAATTTAATGTAAAGGAACTGCTCCTTTTTCTACACTGAGATAACATATTAGTATTTCTATTACTGCTATGTCATGTAGATACGTTGCATGCATTCATCTAATCGAGGCAAGGTTAGTATGAGCACTTTTGAGATTTTTCTTTCAGAGGTGGTAAAAGGCTGTGTCATAAGTATAAAGTAGCCTAGAATTACTGTTTACCTGTAAGGGGTTAAGCTAAAGGTAACCTGAGGGTCGGGGGGGGGGGGGGGACAATTGACCAATAGGAACTGAAAGTGCTAATCAACCTCAGGAGACAAAGGGAGATTTTAGTTTCGGTTTCTCTCTTACCTTCTCTTTTTTCAATCTCTCTCTAACCAGGGGTTCTCAAACTATTGAGAACCACAACCCCTTTTTCCTCTCTCCCTCGGCACAGCGAACCCTTGTATGTACGCCGAAAAGCCGCTGAATAAATTAACTCCTTATTCGGCGCCTATTTTCGGCGGACATGCCGAGCGCTTTCGGGAGTGCTCGGCATGTCCACCGAAAATAGCTGCCGGATGTGGAAGTGATCGCAGAGGTGGCTTTTCGGCGGTGCAAGCAGCTTGCGACCCCTCGGGAGGCGGCCGGCGACCCCACCGAGGGGTCGCGACCCACAGTTTGAGAACCCCTGCTCTAAGCTTTCTATCCAGCAACAAGGGAAGTTAGCCAAACAGTAAGTTATCTTTTTCTATCACTTGGAAAATTCTCCAGTTGTGGAAATTAACTGTGTGTGTCTTTATACTGTAAGGCTCAGCAGCTATCCAGCAGTGGGAGAAATTGGCCTCGGGGAGGGGTTTGTCTTTGACTCTTTATTGATTATTGGAAGTGCTGTTCTACTGTTTGTTTTATAAGAGATTTACTCCTTTCTTTTTCTTTAATTAAACTCTTTCTTTTAAGAACTTGACTGCTTGTTTTCCATTGTGTAAGATCCTGGTTTTGGATCGGGCATGTCTTGCAGGATCAGGCAAGGGTTTTCCTCTCAAGCTTCCCAGGGAGGGAGGATAAGTTTGGGGGTTTAGTGGAAAGGGAAAGAAGGGTTCCAAACTCCCCTAGCCTTAGTTTTGTGGGATACTGAGTTTGATGTTGGCAGGGGACCAATTCCAGACACAGGAGAAGTTGTGTTCTGGGGGGAAACATTTTAACCTAAGCTGGTAAGATAAGCTTGGGGGGTTACTTCTTTTTTTTTTTCATGCAGGTCCCCACATCTTTACTCTAGAGTTCAGAGTGGGGAGGCAATCCTGACAGGCTGTAATTCTGAATCCCTTTTCTTGTATATTTAAGCCAAATTCTAACAATTGAGTTTCACTGTCATTATCAAGCATACCAAAAAACACCTAACATATTTATTTTAAAAAGTTATTAATTGATTTTCTTTGGTAGGATTTCTATTCCTGATTGTGCATCAAAGAAGTTCTAATGATTGTGATGGATAAAGGTTTAATATTGCTATTTAATAACTCTTTAAATACCACCCGTCAACAAGCACTTGTTTGTTCTTACAATTAAAACCGTAAACATATTAAAACAGGGTTTTAAAAGTTCTAGCAGTTAGCCCAAGAACTGTATTTTTTCCCTCCCAAAGCTAAGCATTTCATAAGCTTGGCTTACCAGAAGCAACCAAGAGCTACATCACAAGTCAGGGATATATTGTAGCGCAGATGAGACCCTGACTATATTTGTACCATGAAGTTCATGATATGATTAAAACAGTTATGGCCCCATCTGTGTTATGAAATTGGGAAGTACTTGAAACACGTGCATAGAAGAGAAACCTGGGTCTCTTCTAGCATGGTTGTTTCTATAGTAATATTAACAAGCCCTAAATATCAGATTGCTATAAGGAAATCTACAAGTTCTCTCAGAAGTGAGCGGAGGTCTGATCTGCAAAGATTTACACACAAGTAACTTTGGTCATGTGAACAACCACTTTGTCAATGGGGGCGCTCATGTAAGGTTATTTACATATTAGTTTGTAGGATCAGGCCTGGTAGGTAAATGCAATTAAAGTGTTCTTTATTCTTTTCCATATTTCTCTAATATCTGGTGTAAAGAATACCTAGTATTCAGTGGGCATGCAGATTTATCCATAGGAGATTTTGCCCTGAAGTACCAACCATTTGCGTGAGGAATCATTTTAAATGCAGTAGCAGTGTCAGTATTTAAAGTTTACATAGCTGAGTTTGGTCAACAGTTTGCTGTCATATAAAACATTTCTGAGGCCATGTCTACACTTGTGAGCTCACAGCAGCACAGCCGTACCAATGCAGCTGCGCTGCTGTAAGCTTGCTCATATAGCTGCTCTATGCCAATGAGAGAGAGCTCTCCTGTTGACACAATAAAAACACCTCAACAAGTGGCGATAGCGATATCAGAAGGAGAAACTCTCCCACCAACACAGTACTGGGCACACTACCACTTACGCTGGCAAAACTTGTCACTCTCGGGTGTGTTTCTTCACACTGGTGAGCAACATAAATGGTAGCGTAGACATGGTCTGAATATCTAACATGTGTAGCATACATATCTGGAACACATTCAAGAGCACAAGAAACTCAGCAAGTTGTCTCCACCCCCAAAATACAAACAGAAAACAAAGCCACACTGGAAAAAAATTATCTAATTTCCTGTGCAGCCTCCTGGAGTATTCAAGAAATTGAAAAACAAATATCAGTCTGAGGTTTTAGTGGTCATTACTTCCTCTGCACTCTCTAACCATATCCTGTAACACTACATATTACTACTCTTGACAAGAAAAACAAATAAAAACAAACCCATTCTCAGTCTGAACAGCTGAAATTAACCAAGGCACTGTCACTGACAATCTCCACTGTGGTACATTAGGAGATTAGAACTCAGAGAAAGGTCATTGACTTTAGAATCAACTTCTGTTGGTTGACAGCCCACTACAGCAATGGAGTGGTATTCTTGTCACTGGAGTTAATCCATCTTCCCAAAAGGCAGTAGCTAGGTCAATGGAAGAATTCTCGTCTACACCAGGGGTTAAGTCATCATAGCTATGTCTCTCGGGGGTGTGGATTTTTTTACACCCCGAAGGAGGCACAGCTATACACTGAAAACTAAGTCTGCTGATCTCAAGGGCATGTGACAAGGTTAATCCATTTACTCACACTTTTGCCTGAAGTAATGGGTGAGAGAGGAAGAGCTCGTTATTTGCTATTGCTCCAAAGTTCTTAGTTTCTCTCCAAATGTCAATTTAAATCATGCTTTAATCTGTTTAATATACACACTTACACTTTTGTAATGGGAATATTTTTATATCTTGAAAGCAATATTTTAAGCCCAGAAAGAATATTCACATAAAAAACATTTATAAACAAATTTATTTTTGTTACGAACATCCTGGTCCCTGATCTTGCAAAGAGCTGTGCACATGCTTAACTTTATCCATCAGAGTAGTCTCACTGACGTCAGACTATTAATGTGCTTATGTAAAAAGTATGTTTGCTTGCCAGATAAGCACCTAGTAAAGATGAGTCCTTTACTTCAACAGAACCAAGATTTAGCCCTTCAAAACTAAAATCTAAATACTTGGCCAAGAATAAGACCACAGTATCACTGTCATAAAATTTAAAATACACTTGGACACTTTTCTAGATTTGTTGTCACAGAACCTTTGAGATCTCAGTCACTGGTTTGAATCTTTTCTAGCATAGAAGCCATAGAACGGGGTTACCATACCACAACTGAGAAGTGGTTTATATAAAAAGAATTGGTGATTGCCACCACACAAAAACCACCATCATAAATAGCACCCTTGTTGGCATTCTCAGAGACACCAGAGATTTAAGTGAACATGAAGATTAGCCTACCTTCTAACTCAGAGATGGTGACTCCAGGAGAAGGATTAAATCACACTAGTAGGATGGTATAGGAAACTGCATTTCCACTGTCTGTGCTGGATCTGCTCTGTGCATTAACATCTTTCACAAGAACAGTTCTCAGAGCATTTTCTTCTAGAATCTCTCAAATACTGCTAATGTTTGTTTGGGTTTTGGGGAAGATGGGGGGCGGGGGGAGAAAGCATGCTATTTGACAGAGTTGGTTTAGTCAAACCTAGCAGAATAATCTAGTATTCTTGTGATACAGTGTTTGTTTTGGCACAGACATTAATTTTTAAATTCTTAACATTAAATGGTTTGTTCAAACTGCGGTCAGATTATGGAAATCGTGTACAGTAGTCAGTCCAACAAACAGTGAATAAAGATGAAACAGCATACTTTTCCCAGTAGTGGCATGAACATGTGGACTAGTCTACTGAAAACACGTTTATGTTTTTCTTTTGTCCATAAGTAGTTACTACAAAAGAAAATATACAACAAAGTCACATTACCACTTAATTCATAAAGCAAGCTTTTGTTATATAAACTGACAATTGTCGCAGAAAAGGTATTTACCAACTTGTCATGACAACACATTTACCACAGTGGAACTGTGAACACGATTCTGATTTACTCTCTTGGAGTTGCTGGTAGTATACTGCATATAAAAACAGGGTAAAGCCATCCATCTAATAAAAAAATTACTTTCTAGAGCAGAAATTTTTCTTATTTAATTATGTTATATGAATATTGGTAAAAAAAAAACAACCTTGATGTTTTCGAAGAATACATTCTGCTGTTCTGTTATATGCCAGATTTAAAGTCTGTAGTTACATGCCAACTTCACTGTTTCCTGATACTCTACAACATGTCAATTGCAATATTTTCCCCTAAAGGCTATCAACTATATTTAAGAAAGTAATCACTCTATATCTGACCTATGAGTCCTCATCCTCAAAGGAAACCTACACAACACTTTCAAAAGATGAGCCTGGAAGCTTAAATTCATAACTTTGTTAAGCACTAAAAGTCATGCACTTAATAGACACACTGCATTTATGGCTTTTGTAATCTGTAACCCACAAACAATCCTGCACCCACAGCTGCTTAGTTTCCCAGAGCTGAAGAAAACCTCTGTGTAAACTCGAAAGCTCGTCCTCCCTCACCAACAGAAGCTGGTCCAATAAAAGATATAACCCCATCCACCCTGTCTCCTTAAGAAACTATGGCAGTTTAAATGTATTTTTAGATTTAATTGTTTTTTTCTGAGGTAACAAAGAGTCCTGTGGCACCTTAAAGACTAACTAAAGTATTGAAGCATAAGCTTTCGTAGGCTAATACCCACTTGGTCGGATGCAAGCAGTGGAAGTGTTTGCATCCGACGAAGTGGGTATTAGCCCACAAAAGCTTATGCTTCAATACTTTAGTTAGTCTTTAAGGTGCCACAGGACTCGGTTACCTCTGCTATTCCAGACTAACACGGCTACCTCTCTGATTTTTTTCCTAAAGAGCCAAAATACCAGTTTAGTTGCAGGTATAGATGGATTGAGGACACACACAAAAAAAATCCACTTTATAATATAAAGTACAAATTATATATACTTAGGGCCCAATCATGCATTGATATCGATCAACATCAAACATTCAGGATTTGGGTCCAAAGTAATGAAAGATTTATGAAAATCAAACAAAAGACTGAACAATCACTGTCAGTGTTTGACACTAAAGTTTTCCTCTTGTAAATTTAATTGCATGAATGAACAGTACTCTTTTTTTCTTTGAAACTTGATTAAGGCCTTCTGATGTGTAAGGTTCATTTAGCTCATAAATACTACCTTATCCTGAGACTACATATCATATCAAGCATCTGATTTTACAGAACTTTTGTATATGTTTAGCTTTATGCACATGAACTCAATGGAACCATTTGTAAATAAAGTTATGTACATGCTTAAGAGTAAGGCTCAGGCCCAAAGTTTTACTGTTCAGTAAAGGAGTCAGTTTTGCAGTTTATTAAGTCAGCAGAAATAGTTAGCTTTGTTAAAACAGTATTACTGAACTTTGGTAGTGACACTAACACTGTATCTGAAAGCAAAGACATTGCAAATGCCCGTTTCATGCTCTTATAACTTCTAATAGAAAAAATATGGTTTACAGTGAAGTTTCACAAATTGGATTTATGGCAAAACGTTAATTGTGCATGAAATGACATAAAATTCCATTTAGTTTTATGAACCTGTCAACATGTAAAAAAAAGCAAACAACTACATTCCTTGATAATATTCTCTACATTATAAACTGTTTTCTCAGCTAGACACACAGATGTAATAAGGCCTAACAATGAACAGACTATATAATAGCACATAATAATCAGACAGTGCAGCCAGTCTAGTTGATTTGGAAATCACTTTCCAATTTCCTGCTTTTGCCCGTTTACATTCTCAAGACAGGGCTTCTTTAAAATAGGGGGTTTTTTTGGAGGGGGGGGGGAGGGGGTTGCACTGAACTGATAAAAGAACCAATTCAACCTTGGATCAGGCGATACTGGATATGGCTCATTATGAGCCAAGGTGGTCAAAATTAAAGTCAAGAAACAAACGCTCTTCCGTCAACACCAGTGTAGAACATATGCCGGAGTAACTACAAGGGGAAAGGGGGGAAACCTTGACCAGACCCCACCACGGCACGTGCTGGGAGCTGAAATGCCGAGGCCACTAAAAGGGGTGGCAAGTGAAAACGAGAAGTGGAGGCTCCAGTAGACTCGTTTGCTCTCTCGCCCCCTCGCCCACCAACGAGACACGTTGTGGTTTTCAATCAAAGCAAGTCAGGGACGGCGGAGACCCCTCGCCCCGGAGCAGTTGTTGCCAGGCGTCAAGCGGCCACCCGACAGCAGCGCCTGCCCCCCTCGCTCGGAGCGGGACTGCAGGGCAGAGGGACCCTCCTGCCCCCCCGCGCCTCAGAGACAGTCCCCCGGGGTGCAGCCACCCCCAGCCCGGCCAGACACACGGGCTCTGCTTCCCGGGGGGCAGGGAAAAGTTACCGGGAACTTTCTGTCAGGGGGGGGGCGAAAGGGGGCGGGACGCCGCCCAGCGTCCTGCCCGCGACACCGAGCCGGGGGGGGGGGGGGGAAGGGGCTCGCCCAGGGCGGGGGAGGCGGCCGCGCTGACTGGGGGCTCCGGGGGGGGGGGGGGGACTGGGGCCTATCGCTCTCCGGACGCCGCCGCTTCTCCGGGGCTGCGTGTGAAGGCGCGGCCGGTGTCTCACCTGCTCCTCAGCCGCTCCGGCGGGGAAGGAATCGAGCCCCCTGCTCCTCCCGGGGCCGCCGGGCCGGGCAGCGACGGGCGGGGCGGGGGGAGGAGGGATCCGGCCGCTCTCTGCGTGCGGAGACTCGCTGCGAGGAGGAAGCGCCCCCGCCCGGCCGGCCTCCCGCCTCCCCCGCCTTGCCTGGCGCTACGGCCGCCCCGTGCGCCCGGGGAACCGCCCCCTCCCGGCCGGCCGCAGCCCGACTTAGAGGCCGCGGGGAGGAGCCGGGCGGCGGGGGCCGCTCCCCCCTCAGCGGAGCGCGAGTTCAGCCTCCCGACCCAACATGGCGGCGGCCCCCTGAGCAGCGGCGGCTGAAGGGTTACACCCCCCCCCCCTCGTCGGGCGGCCCCGCTGTCTGCGTGTGGGGACAGGGAATGGGCTCTAGGGGACTCGGGGGGCGGCGCTATGGTAGGTAACCCCCGGGGCGGCTCGGGTATCCGGAGCCGCCGCAGCGCCCAGTGTGGCCGAGGTAGGTGGGGAGCCCCTAGTGCTTGCGGGATGGGACGAGCTGGAGGGGGGGGGGGGTAATAGGTTTGGGGGGAAGTTCTCCGGGTTTTTTCATTGGCAATTAGAAGTCAGTAGTGGGGGAGCAGTTCTGGAAGCCGGGGGAGGCTTAGGAAGAGCGGGACGAAATGGGAGCGTGTTAGGAGGAAGAGAAGCCCCGGAGCTTTCCTAGGAGTACGAGGGAAGGACCAGCAGCCTCTTCTGAGAGGGGGCGGAAAAGGTGCAGAGCAGCGCCCAGCCAATATTTTCTAAATTTTCTTTTCTCCGCTGCACCTTGCGTTAGGCCTGTGACTAATTCAATACGTTTTTAAATACAGATTAAAAGTCTTTCAGCAATAAAATTCTTCATGAGAGAGTCTTAACGTTTTTTAAATGATTCCCGAGGTCTGCAAATGAGTAAGATTTGGGAGGCTCCCTCTATTTCCTTCTTTCAATCTTTACCATTTTTTAAATTTGTTCGAATGAAACAGAAGAGCTCTTCTTTGTCTTTCAGAGGTGCTTCTCTTCCTGTTCCTGCTGAGAGAGTCCTTAACTAGGAAAAGGTCAAAGTGACACAGTGGAATACAATAAATAAATGTTTGACGTAAAGTGAGATTAGCTTTTACATCATCATTTCCTGCAACCTAAATTTCATGATTTAGCATTTCACACGTAAATAGTTGAAAGTAATAACAAACAACAGTTTTAATGAGGAGGTGAACTTGAGTCAGCACAAGGGGAAGGGCCACAGTCACAAAAGTGCAACAAGAAATGAACAAAACTAAAGTCCTACAAACCAAAACTATTGAACTTTACATGTGTAAATCAGCAATTACCTCCTGCCTATTACTGGCCTTAATCTGTTGACAGTTAATACTGGAAAAATCATGATGAAAGTGATAATAAGCTTGTATCTAAGAACATAAGAATGGCCATAGTTGGTCAGACCAAAGGTCCATCTAGCCTAGTATCCTGTCTTCCAAGAGTGGCTAATGCCAGGTGCCCCAGAGGGAATAAACAGAACAAGTAATGATCAAGTGATCCATTCCTTCTGGCAAACAGAGGCTAGGGATAACATCCCTGTCCATCCTAGCTAGTAGTCACTGATGGACCTATCCTCCATGAACTTATCTAGTTCCTTTTTTTTAACCCTGTTCTAGCCTATAATTATTTGGCTCAGCAGGATTGCTTTTCTTCAGGACTGGTACAACTATTGTCTTTAGTCAGTCATCTGGTACCTCGTCTTGCTCCCATGCCTTATACGTTTTTCCTAATGCTCTGATATCACTTGTCCCATAGGCTTTTAGCAGTTCAGCTGTAATATTGTCTATTCCTGCAGCTTTCCAAACATTTTTTAACTGAGACTTAAAGGAGTGAATGAAGGGCAGCATGCAGAATTGGCTGCAGTCAGAAAGAATACAGTGCAGAAACTATAAAAAATAAACAGATGATATGATGCCAGAGAAAATAATACCAGTACAAGCAAGATCAGTCAGATGTAGAGGCTGACCACCTAGGTGGTGGGACATTGTACATAAAAACAGCCATTGTAGGCCAGACCAATGGTCCATCTAGCGCAATATCATGTCTTCTGACAGATCAGTGCCAGCTACTTCAGCTGGCATGCGGGGAGAGGAAACAAAGATGAGAAATAAATGGTCAGTTTTCACAGTGAAGATGTCCAGTTCAATGTATTCATTAGTGAGCTGTAAAAAGGGGTAAATAATGAGGTTGCAATGTTTGCAGACTATACAAAATTACTCAAGATAGTTGTCCAAAGCTCACTGCAGAAAGTTACAAAGGGATCTCACAAAACTGGGGTACTGAGCAATCAAATGGCAGATGAAATTAAATGTGGATAAATGCAAAGTAATGCACATTGGACAACTTAATCCAAACTATCCATACAAAATGGGGGGGAGGAGACTAAATTAGCTCTTTCCACTCAAGAAAGATCTTGGAGTAATTGTGGATAGTTCACTGAAAATACATGTTCAAGGTGCAGCAGCAGTCAAAAAAGCTAACAGCATGTTAGAAACCATTAGGAAAGGGATAAAACAGAAGATATAATGTCACTATATAAATCCATGGTATGTCCACACCTTGAATACTGTGTGCAGTTCTGGTCATCCCATCTCAAAAAAAAAATTAGATTTGGAAAATTCAGAGGAGGACAACAACAGCGATTAGAAATATGGAACTGCTTCCATATAAAGAGACAAAAGATTGGGACTGTTAATTTCAGAGAAAGATGACTAAGGAGCGATTTGATAATCTATAACGAGGTCAGCAACCTTTCAGAGGTGGTGTGTTGAGTCTTCATTTAGTCAGGGCTTCGTGTGCCAATCTGGAAGGGCGGGGCTTTGGGTGGAAGGGGAGGAGCTAAGGGGGTCAGTCCACGCCCTTTGGGGTTTTCCCCACAGGCTGCTGCCAGCCTGGGTGAAGGCGCTGAGTGGGGCAGGCAGGGACCCTGGCTGGCAAGGGGCCAGCAGGGGGAACCCCGGAGCGGGGGCAGGCTGAGTGGCTCAGCCCACCGCTGCTTTGGGGTTTCCCCCGGAGGCTCCTGCCAGCTGGGGCTCCACTGCCTGCCCCACTCAGCTCCTGCTTCTAGCCTGGGTATAGGGAACCCAGGCTGACAGCGGGCTGGCAGGAGCCTGCACTACTCATGCACATGCATAACTATGTGCAAAATTGGGGGCTTTTTATACAGATGTTCTCTGAAATCTCTCACTTTTCCTAAACCAGTTAAATATGGCAGTTAACATGATAAAATAAGAACTAGTTCCTTAGCACTGGGTCTCTTAATAAGTCCTTTTGGTTTTTAACAGTGGAACACCTTTACTGCAAATCATGTATATTATGTATGAATCTGGTAATGCTGTAATATGGTTGAGTGTGAGGATGCTAACTGATCAATTTAGTATTGTTTCTTTTTAAAAAAATTTAAATAAAGGAAACAATTGATATAAACTTATTTTTCCAATTGGAAAAAAAAAGTGTAAAGGGCCAAACTGTTTTCAGTTACACTGGTGTAAATCCAGAATAACATCATTGCTTTTAATGGATTTACTCCAGCATTACGCTGGTGTAATTAAAATGCAGAATTTTGCTCAAAGTCTAGCTTTTGTTTGTATGAAATCGGTACTTCATGTACAAAGTTATTCATGTAGGGGAGCTATTCCTATTTCACAGTCATTCTTTGAGTATCTAAAAGCATACAATATTGTACAAAGAAAGACATAAACACTCAAAGTGCCCCTTCCCTAAGCACAGCCAGCACCTGGAAACTACCAGAATTTTTGTATTTGCTACTCAAGAGTTTAAATCCTACAATTTTTACTCAAGTAAGGTGTCCATTTTACCTTGCTGAACATTTTATTTACTTTCTGCATATTATGTTTTTAGCATACCCAACAGAATCTCCATTTTTATAAAAGATAACTTGATTTTTAAAAAAAACAAAGTGATTGAGTTATTTAGGAAGTTACACTTTAGTTTCAGAAACCTTCAGCACATTAACATTTCTAGACCTGTTGCTATTCATTTGTGTCACATCTAGTTATATCCGATATGCTGGATTACATTATATAATGCAAGGCATATTGCTGTCATCTAATCTTTATCTCTTAATATCCAATCTCCTTTGGCTTGCACATGAGTATCGCTTATGGTTACTTAAAATAACCACTTATTTTTGTTTCTGGGACAGTGGTATATCTGATGAGCACTTAACACTCTAACTTATTCTGCCAGCAGTCACATATCCTGTATCCTTGATTCTTGTATAATTTAAATTAGAGCTGCACTGATAGGGCTCTTTCATTTAAATTACACAAATCAAACATCCAAAGTCCATGAAGTCTTACATGTCAGAACTCTAGTGCTTTCAGTTTGGCCAGCATGTCCCTCAAAGAGGCTGAGACTTGCCCTTCCCTTTGCCCCAACCAGGGGTATATAGTCTCGCCCAGAAACACATCCTGGAGAAAAGAAATACATGAGTTAAAACTAACCTTGGACAGCTTTAATTTGGACATTAATGCTGTATCCCATTCATACCCTTAGAATACGTTGGCTGCAGAATCAGATCAAATATGTGCTGACTTCAATTGGAAATGCACACATGTATTGGTTGCACACATTATATTGTCCTAATCAGACAAAGAAATGACTAAGAAATTTCAATATAGGAAGCAATTTTACCACATGTAGAATGTATTACTACATCTAAGGCAGTGGTTGCCAAACTGGGGTTCACGAAATGTTACAGGGGGTTCTTGGAAAAAAAATCCCTAATGGCGGACAGAGCTGTCCCTAGGATCCCCGGGGCAGCACAGGGCCAGCAGCCCAGAGCCACTGGACTTCCAAGAGCTAAGCAGATCAAAGCAAGGATCTCTATCACACTGAGGAGATTTAAACTTCAAGACTCCTTATAAGAACTGGAGAGGGAGGTGAATAGATTTTGCTGTTTTTAAAATTAAACAGGCAGTTAGTATTTTTAAAATGATCATGAAGTACAAGTTTAAGCTTTGTTGTAATTGTTTGCCTGGACTGCTCAAGACCTGAACGCTTGTGTAGGAGGAACTCTTTGAGTTGGCTTCTTAAATTCCTTCCTGCTGTTTCACATTTGATACTCCTTGATGAAACATAGGAGCCTTGGCTTATGAGACTTATCCAAAGTGATACAAGCTAGAAAAGTGAGATCTGGGAAGAGGGTTGCTGTTTTCATAATGTAATAAAAATACTGTAATGATAAATAATAATTATAGTGTCATGAGCACGTCATAAAAACAAATTTTATATTTCCACGATCACTGCTTTTATAATTTATTCTCAGGTAAAGGAGAAAATCCCTGGAAATATTCATTTTTAGGAGGGAGATCACGAGACAACATATTAGTGAACGGGGTTCACAGGTTGTTAAAGTTTGGGAATCACTGATCTAGGGTGAGATTTTACATCCACTTGAAACAAAATTCATTCATGTCCCACAACAACCTGAACTTTACACCCTTGCAAGTTTGTGTTGCTAGATCTTTCATTATGTACCTAGTGTTATGAAAACAAAGTAAAATGCTATTCAGCAACTTTTTTAAAAAAAGCACAAATACAGATTAATATGCAACCTTAATTCAGCCTCCCTGTGCCCCCTATTCAACTCTCACCACCTCTACTCCTGTCCAACTCTGCCCTCCCTGCCACCCACCAATTCCTGTCCTCCTCTTTCCCCTCTGCTATTTCTCACCCTCTGACTCCTGAAACCCCCTCTTCTCTCAGCATTCAAATCTCAGCTTCTGCCTTCTTCATGTTGCCTGTGAGGCATCTGGGGAAACACTGAACATACAATCTCCCTGCTTTCAGGTCTTGTGCTTGTGACACAATGGCCCCCAGCAGATGGGAAGATAAATTACTGGAAAAGTCCTGTGATCCCACTACTGAGTGCTTGTTTCCCAAGCCCAAAAAGCGGCGTTCCACTGTGGTCAACACCTCCGTGAATGCCACAAGCAATGTCGTGTTATAGCTGTTACTCATGGCAAAATCAACATTGCACTCCTCTTGCCTTTGTAGTTTAAGGAATAACTCCACTGCCACTCATGACATGTTGGTCAGAGCGAGCAGCATACTGGTCAGCAGTTCGGGATCCATTCCTGCAGCCTGAAAGAGCAGTACACAAACCGTTGAAAGATGGTGCCAGATGCGGAAGCAATGCATCACGGGGCATTAGGACCAGATCCAGGATGCCCCATGACCCCTTCTGCCTTCCCACAAGTCTTAGCAGCAAAAGCGAAAGAGGTGCTCTGTGGGATAGCTGCCAACAGTGCATCGCTCCACATAGCGCTGCAAGTGCTGCAAGTGTGAACATGCTATTGCGAAGGCAGCTGTCAGTGTGAACACACAACAGTGTTTTTTCATCTGCACTCTCTGAGCAGTGCTGTAACTGCCGGTGCTGTAACTTTGCCAGTGTAGACATGGCCTAAGTCTTTGCAGGATCCAGGCCTCCCCAAGCAGTCTGTCCTACTCATCATTGACAAGAGCACTCCCTAGATAAGTTTTGAGGTGGTGTGGTGGAAGTCTGGAAGTTAATTTACAGTAGCAGTAGGTGTGGTCTTATTGTGATTAACTCTATGAATACCACTTTATTTTACGACCTGAAGGGACCATTAAATCAAAAGGACCTCCGGTATATCACAGGCCATTACATTTCATTCCATTACCTCTGTACTGAGCCCAGGAACTTGCATTTGGCTAAAGCAGATTTTTCAGAAAGGCATCTGTGACAGAGGTTCCTCGGCAGAGTCCCCTCTACTTCATAAACAACTCTCACTCTAGACCTGACAAACTCACTACATCAAAATACATTTTATAGGATATTTATCAGTAAAGAGTAACATGTAAGGAATCTCCAGAAAGTTTGTAACTTGTCAAAATTCATAATCATTCTGAGATATATGTCTGGATAATATTTAAGGAATAATGTAATTCTATTGAGAGTATGCTTTAGGACTTGGAGTAAAAGCTAGTCAC
This sequence comes from Sternotherus odoratus, assembly GCA_032164245.1. NCBI lineage: Eukaryota > Metazoa > Chordata > Testudines > Kinosternidae > Sternotherus > Sternotherus odoratus. The sequence continues at coordinate 70,447,916 of JAVMKO010000002.1, forward strand.
CAGAGGACAATATGCCTAGGTGACTGCCCATTCAAGAAGGAATTTATCATCCCACTCTGATTAGCTGCTGATGTAATGTCAGGCTCCATTGTCTAGCCTTGCTCCATTCCAAAACTTTAAATGGAAAACCATTAGAGACAACTCCAAACAGTCAAAACCACTCGGAGATTTAAAAAAGAAGAACATCATTATAGACACAGGTAACAAAGAGTCCTGTGGCACCTTAAAGACTAACTAAAGTATTTAAGCATAAGCTTTTGTGGGCTAATACCCACTTCGTCGGATGCAAGCTTAGCCCGCGAAAGCGTATGCTTCAATACTTTAGTTAGTCTTTAAGGTGCCACAGGACTCTTTGTTACCTCTGCTATTCCAGACTAACATGGCTACCTCTCTGATATTATAGACACAGAATCACTCTGCCTATGAATAAAGACAAAAGATTGTTATACTGAAACAGAAGAGGTGGAAGGATCCTCTGGATCCTTTCACTGAAGAGACATTTGGAGAGCAGGGAGTGTTCTCACAAAAAAATGGATCCTGGTCCCTGTGAAACCAGCCAACTCTTCACTTTGGAGGGGGGTAGGGGGATGGGGAAACCTACTTTAATAGATGGGAAAGGTAATTGTTAATAAGATTAGACCCAGGTTCATTTTTTAAAATTTTGTTTTGTATTGTAACCATGGGTTTCCATAACTCTCTCTTGTTTTTAGGTAACTCTCCGCGCTTTCTGAGATCTGGTCTACACTGGGGGACGGGGAGGGAAATTGATCTAAGACTATGTCTTCACTACAGCAGTAGTTCGATTTCCTTTATTTCGATGTTGTGAACGCGACTGTATACAGTCGATGTTGTATGTCTAGGCACAGCTAAGCACAGCAAGTCGACAGTGTCTGTCCGCAAAACTTTTGCAAGCGTCGACATGACGAGCGTTGCACTCTGGGTACCTATCCCACAGTTCCCTGATCCCCCAGCAAGCACCATTTCGAGTGCTGCACTATGGGTAGGCATTTCCAAATTTCGCGCCCTTTTTCCACGCCGCCCACCCCCATTACGAGCGGTGCACTGTAGGTAGGCATCCCATAATTCGCGCCCTTTCTCCGCGCCGTGCTAACGCCATAGCATTGCAAGCCTGGAGCCCACTGACACCACGGCTGCAGTAATGGCCGTTGTGAGGACCTCGATCACGGTTGCGGAGTTCATGCTGCACCGTCTGCAGAGGAGGAATGCGATCCGGGGACAACTGTGCTTTCTGGAACCCGACGACAGTGAGGAGGAGATGGACAAGGACGTGCACAGCGGGGACGACAGGGACACTGCCGTTTTTGGAAGTAGGGCGACTGACAATCTGTCAAAATTTGGTGGCAATGGGGCAGGCTCATGCCATCGAACGCCGATTCTGGGCCAGGGAAACAAGCACGGACTGGTGGGACCGCATAGTGCTGCAGGTCTGGGATGACTCCCAGTGGCTCAGAAACTTCCGCATGCGAAAGGGCACCTTCATGGAACTTTGTGACTTGCTGTCCCCGGCCCTCCGGCGCAGGAATACCAAAATGAGAACGGCCCTTACAGTGGAGAAGCGAGTGGCGATAGCCCTCTGGAAGCTTGCAACGCCAGACAGCTACCGGTCAGTGGCGAATCAGTTTGGGGTGGGTAGGTCTACAGTGGGCTTTGCTGTGATGCAAGTAAGCAGGGCAATCGTCGAGCGGCTGCTACACCGGGTTATAAACCTCGGAAACCTGCAAGCCACAATAGATGACTTTGCCGCCATGGGATTCCCTAACTGTGGTGGGGCTAGGAATGGGACTCATATCCCTATCCTGGCACCGGACCACGAGGCCGCCGAGTACAGAAACCGGAAGGGATATTACTCAATGGTCATGCAAGCAGTGGTTGACCACAAGGGATGTTTCACCGACCTGTACGTGGGGTGGCCAGGAAAGCTTCATGACGCTCGTGTTTTCAGGAACTCTAGGGTTTTTAGGCAGCTGCAGCAAGGCACTTTCTTCCCCGACCAGAAAATTTCCGTGGGGGGTGTGTGGAAATGCCGATCGTTATCATTGGGGACCCAGCCTACCCCCTAATGCCCTGGCTTATGAAGCCCTACACAGGAGCCCTGGACAGGGGTCAGGAGCTGTTCAACTACAGGCTGAGCAAGTGCAGAATGGCCATAGAGTGTGCATTTGGCCGTCTGAAGGGGCGATGGCGTTCCTTACTGATTCGCTCAGACATCAGCGAGAGAAATATCCCCATTGTTATTGCTGCTTGCTCTGTGCTCCACAATATCTGTGAGAGCAAGGGGGAAACGTTTATGGCGGGCTGGGAGGCAGAGGCAAATTTACTTTCTGCTACTTATGAGCAGCCAAACAACAGGGAAAGTAGAAGAGCACACCGTGAGGCCCTGCGCCTCAGGGACGCCTTGAAAGACAGTTTTATGAGTGCCCGAGATGGCGTTTGAGAATCTGCTCCCTTGCTGTGCTCTAAGCCTGCTGCCCTTGAACCCTCTTTACCTCCCCCCTCCCCATGCTTTCCCTCCCCCCTCCCCATGCTTGCAGAGGAAATAAAAACACTGTTTGAAAAATCATGGTTCCTTTATTGGTGCATGGGAAATACAAATACAGGGGATCACTGTCCTGGTATCCTGGAGGGAGACCGGCAGTCGCAGTGGGGGAGGAGCGGACAGAGCGGGGGTGGGGGGAAGGGGGGAGAGGAGGGGTGGGCAAGACAGCAGCTTTTAAAACTTTTCTGAGAACATCAGCCTGCTGCTGCTGCTGCTGCTGCTGCTGCTTCTGCTGGCTTGTGGGGTCGAATGGAGTGGCCCACGGAGCTTGCCCCCTCGTGTTCTCACCCCGTGTCTGGGTGGGGAAGCTATGGGAGTTGGGGAGGGGGGGGAGGTGGTTACACAGGGGCTGCAGAGGTGGTCTTTGGGCATGCTGCAGCTCCACCAGAGATCGCAGCATGTCACTCTGGTCCTCCATTATGCGGAGCAAAGCATCCATGCGTCTTTCTTCGCGCTCTTCCCTCTTTTCTGCAGCGGCTCTCGATTCCTGCCTCTCTCGATTCCTTGCCTGTATCTCTCGATCCCTTGCCTCTATCATTCTTTCCCTCCAATCCGTCTGGCGGGCTGCCTGAGCACGCGAGTTCTCCAGGAGTTCAGTGAACATCTCATCGCGCGTTCGCGTTTTCTTTTTACGCTTTCTTATCTGCGATGCACGGCGGGAGGAGGAGCAGGACGGGGGATTCTGAGATAATTGTTCATCTGTGGGCGAGTGTGGGAAAAGAAAGTTTGAAAGTTATGAGACAGATACATTCAAGGTTAGGGGGCAGATGCAGTCTCGGACGGTACACAATGGGAGTACTATGCCGTTTGCAACCTCAGTATTCACAGGCCTGATATGATTTCTGTACAAGGTCATGTTCTACACCTAAAAGTGACTGACTAGCTCACAGAAAAGTCAGAGCATCTCAGACACATATGCGTGCCTCAGCCCAACATGGCCTCTGAAATCACCGTGCAGTCGGCCATGGTAAGTTAAAAGTGGCACTTGCATATTGTACAGTAGCCCCACCCCCTTTCCCCCACCACGTGGCGCCCACTGACCTGCAAACTGCAAAGCAAATGCCAAAAAATCTCTCGCTAAGGGCTAAGGTCTTTTTGGGGCTCTTCAGACCGCTTGCGGACTGTTCAGCTTCCCTGCTAGCTACCGCTACGGGCTGGGGGGGGGGGTTGGGTGCACGTTGGATCTGAAGCGGAAGCAACCACGTGCAGACTGCTCAGATTCCCTGCTAGCTACCGCTACGGGCTGGGGGGGGTGGGGTGCGGTCAGCGTTCGGGGGGGGGGGGGGTGCGGTTGGTCGGTCCTCAGCAGAAAAGAGTACTTTGCAGCTGGGAATCTTTATCTCCCTACTAATTGCAGTCCGCATCTCAAACAGGCAACCATGAATGACATCACTTTGCTGAGAATTTCTCGGAGAGATAGGGAGCGCATGCTCCTTGACTCCATGCAAAGTCCTGGTCCATACGCCGCAATGCTAGCCTGCTCAATGATACCAGACAACTTACTACTTTCGTGGCGTGGGATGGTGTCCTATCACGGGGGACCACATAAGGCGGTTCTCCCCAGAAATCTGCTGCGCTGGATTCATCGCTACCTCCTGGATAGCTTCCTTGAAATGTCCGCGGAGGACTTATGGTCAATCCCGGAGTATATTGACAAACTCTTTGAATAGAAATTGACCAGCAATGAAAGCACGCTAAGACCTTAGGGCAAGTCACTCATTAATAAATGCTTCCTTTACAAAATCACGTGTCATGTAATCCCTTAAAAAAGAAACACTTACCCCCCTGGGAGGCTTGGGAGGGTGCTGGCTCCAGGGTGATAAACAGCTCCTGGCTCTCTGGGAACACGGGTTCTCCGCTGAGCTCCTGCTGCTCCGTGAGATTTTCCTCTTCCTCATGGTCGTCCTCCTCGGAATCAGTCTCCTCCCTAACGATTATCCCATCTGCGGAGTCCACGCAGACCGGCGCGATGGTGGTGGGGGCACCCCCCATTATCTGATTTAGTTCATTGTAGAACCTGCATGTCCGCGGCGCGCCCCCCGATCGTCCGTTTGCCTCTTTGGCTTTCTGGAACGATTGCCTCAGCTCCTTAATTTTCACGCGGCACTGTGTGGTGTCTCTGTTGTGGCCCCTTTCTAGCATGGCCTTGGAGACTCTTCCATAGGTGTTGGCATTCCGTTTGTTGTTGCGTAGTTCCAACATCACGGATTCCTCTCCCCAGATAGCGATGAGATCCAGCACCTTACGAGTGGACCATGCTGGAGCTCTTCTCCTCTGGCTGGTTTCCAGGGCAGATGAGCTCTGCATGGAGTCTTGTGATGCTGAGCTCTGCATGGCGGCTAGTGCTGCTGATTGCTCTGAATGGCGACTGAGCTGTTCGGGTGAGCTGGCCACGCTGACCAAACAGGAAATGGTATTCAAATGTTCCCGGGTCTTATCTACCTGGCCAGAGCAGCGAGTTCAGAGTGCAGTGCAGAGCGGTCACAGTGGAGCAGTGAGGCAGTCCAGAGCGGTCAGAATGGAGCATTGTGGGACAGCCTCTGGAGGCTATTAATGTCGGGTTCCGTCTTCACTAGCCCACGGTGGAGCTTGGAATGTCGAGATTAGCCTTATTTCTCTCGTCAGGCTGGAGTTCCAAATTTGATCTTGAGGGCCCTTTAAATCGACGTTAAGGGCATGTATATGAAGACAGGTACACGTTTAATTCGACCTAACGTCATTAAAATCGAATTAAAGTGGTAGTGAAGACAGGGCCAGTGTTACACAACTTCAGCTACATAACGTAGCTGAAGTCAATGTACTTAGATCTACTTACCGTGGTGTCTTCACTGTGGTAAGTCAACAGCTGATGTGCTCCTGTCGACTCTGCTTGCACTTCTCGTATTGGTGGAGTACTGGAGTCGATGGGAGAGCTCTCAGGGGTTGATTTATCACATCTAGACTAGGTGCGATAAATCGACCCCCAGTGGATCAATCGCTGCCTGTCGATCCACCGGGTAATGTAGAAAAGCCTGAAATTAAACCAACTTTTATTTTAAGAGCTCACACGTGCTTTGTGATTTTACAGGAGTGGTGATATAAGATAAAACTAATAAACTGGGGCACCTGTCACCTTTGGGGGCAGGGGATTTCTGTGATTAGTCATTGTCAGAGGCTGGATATCACAGGGGAATGCTTTAAAAGGACTTGGGAACTGTGGTGCACCAGAGGAGAGCACCTGAGTGGCTGAAAAGGAGCTGACACCCAGCCATGCACAGGTAAGACATGTTGGAAGTGGGAATAACAAAAAGTGACTCACAGTCCTGGGTGCCCTGAGAACTGTCACAGCATTCAGTCTTAATTCGATCACATCAAGCAATGGAAAATCTATCACATCTGGTGAGAAATCTTTAAGGATCTCTCTGCCAGAGAAAGAGGAAAGGGAAGATGATAGAGGGAAATCTACTCAGAACTCAGCATGACATTTGAAGGCAGTTGCCTGTCACAGCTTGATATGCAGAACATCTGGTCAACTTTATTATCTGATCATTCGTCAAGCTCTTTAGGGCAGGGATCATCTTTTTGTTCTGTGTTTGTTCAGTACATAGCACAATGGGGTCCTGGTCCATGACTGGGGCTCCTAGGCAGGTCCTTCATACAAATAATAAACAACTCTGCACGGTCAGACAGCTACAAAATATTCACAAATGAAATAGGCCAGTTTTGGAGCTAAATTGTACCATTGTTAATTTAGAGTAACTATTGAAGCCAGTGGAGTTATTGCAGATTTACATTGTTGTAAGAAATCAGAAAATCCTCTACCATCTTCAGATTCACTTTGTTTCTAAGGATATCAGTGGAGACCAATACAATGTTGTAGAATTAATTTCATAGTGGAGTGCTTCCTTAGAGAGTGCTTATTGCTTGTAACTTTTTTTCTTTGAATTAGTAACAAGTAGGTCTTGCTCAAAATGGCTTGAAAGCGGTTTGGCTTTTTTAAAGCGACTTGTGCGACATGGCGGTGATCACCTATGCTTTCCGCCTCCTTACGTGCCTGGACCTGACAGTGAAGAGCATCATGGAGGAAGCCAGGAAATGTATTTCGAGGCCCCCCCTCCGAGCAGGATGTTGCCACTTACCTCAGTGGCTCCCTGGAGGTTGAGTTCGGGAGAGAGAGGGGAAACCTGTCTTCTCTCTGGTCTCGCGCTCGCAACACATTGAGACATCTAGAAAAGAGAATCGGCTGCCACTGGAAGTGGTGCGAGGAGTGCTGGGAGCTCTGCTGCCGCGCATAAAGACCTTGGAGCATACCATCATCACCCCGACCACCAGAACGCTGCTGGAAAGGACCCTGAAAGATGCCATCCACTGCCATTACACCGAGAACGTCAAGTGGAAGCCGGATGAGGGCAAGGTGTTCGAGGTAACCAACAAGTGGAATTCCAGCAACCACTTCCTCCGCGGGGGCAGGTTCATCGGGTTTGCCAGGCCTGGCTCAGCTGAGTTCCCCTCAACAGAGCCGTCTGCCATGGAAACCGGGACAATTGCTACAGGAAGTGTGGCTACCCCAACAAGACCCTGCCCCATATCCTGTGTGGTTGCCAGAGCTACTTCGGAGTCTGGCGGCATTGCCACAACGCCATCCAGAACCAGCTGGTGAACTCCATCCTCGCTTCCCTGGGGAAGATCACCGTTGACTCCACCATCCCTGGAATGGACAGCCGACTGCGACCCGACATTGTCATGAATACATCCTATGGATGTCATACCTGAGATCACTTATTCACTGACACTTGAAAACTCCCACACCCCAATCTGAGTCTAGGCTGGTTATAGAATATGTATGCATCTTGTGAATCTTGTAACCGATACTTTTAATCTTCCATAACTCAATCCTGACCTCAGATGCACAGTTCCTTCCTTCTTAAACTTGTGTAAACTTGATTTTAAACATTAGCTTTAATAAAAATTTTAAATTTGTTCTTTGTCAGCATCACCTCAGAAATAGAATAATAGAATAATTAACACATTCAATATGTTGCAAAATGTATTAATTTTCTTATTTTACTGCACTTGGTGAGGTTTTCCTTCTATAATTGTTTTGTCAGTCACTTCCATGCCCAGCTATTACTGAAAATCCATTCAATTCTCCACTGCACTTGCAAATCTCAGTTGCTCCCTCTTGTGGTGGTTAGTAATTAGTTCATTTTCGTTTCTTGAATGTGCTTTAGCTTTGATTTCTGAACAAATAAAATAAAACCAAGTCACAAGAATGACCTTAGAGAACATATAGCAATGCAGCTTCTCAGATAACTGTACAAAACATGCAGCAGAGTAGATACAGAAGTTTAGAGTGGATAAACACTGACAGTTTTTGGGAACAAGCTTATGAGAGAGACTTCCAAAGGCTTGTAGGGAAGCTAGGTACCCATTGACTAGTGGGGTTTCCATGGCATTATATTCTTATAAATCTTGATTTTTCTGTGTGTGTTCTCTTCTCCTGACTAAATAAATGATTTTTTTTCAATTTTCCCTCAGAGGTCATGTGTTCTAGACTTTTAATCTTTTTTGTTGCTATTCCCTGGATTTTCTCCAATTTGTCCACATCTTTCTTGAAATGTGGTGCCCAGAACTGGACACAAAACTACAGTTGAGGCCTAATCAGCGCAGAAGAATTACTTCTTGTGTCTTACTTATAATACTCCTGCAAATGCATCCCAGAATGATATTTATTATTTGTGCAACAGTGTTATACTGTTGCCTCATATTTAGCTTGTGATCCACTACGATCCTATCACAGAGTCTTCCCAGGTTTCCACCCTCTCATGCCTACGCCCTGAATTTGGGCCAGTTTAACAAAGAGTATGACTACCTTCTTCAGCAGTTTCACCTTCATGTCTTTATAGTGCTCTTGTGCAGTCCCAATTTCCCCAACAACAATCACCCCACAGACCCTTCCCAGGATCCTCTGGCCCTTGAGGCTCCCTGCAGGGGGTAAGGCAACAAACAGTCGTCTTGTCTCCTTCCAGGCCAGCCTCCTCATTGAGGTGTTCCCAAGGCTTTTATAGCCCTCGCAGTCCTTAGTCCAGCTGTTCCCACTTGGCTCAGCTTGTTGCTCTGAGATAGCCCTTGTTAGGGCTTACAGATGGGCTCTCTGCTGAGTGCCTGTACCTCTCTACCTGGCCTTTTAGCATTTTAGCAGGGCCTTAAAGGGGTTTACCCGTGCCCTGCCACAGACCTCCAGATCACTTTCTGCAGTACTCCTTCCTAGGCAGTCATTTCCCATTTTGTATGTATGTAACTGATTGTTCCTTCCTAAGTGGAGTACTTTGCATTTATCCTTATTGAATTTCATCCTATTTACTTCAGACCATTTCTCCAGTTTATCCAGATAATTTCAAATTTTAATCTTATCTCCCAAAGCACTTGCAACTCCTCCCAGCTAGGTATCATCTGCAGATTTTATAAGTGTTCTCTCTATGCCATTATCTAAATCACTGATGAAGATATTGAACAGAATTAGACCCAGAACTGATCCCTGTGGGACCCCACTTGATATGACCTTCTAGCTTGACTGTGAACCACTGATAACTACTCTCTGGGAATGGTTTTCTAACCAGTTATGCACCCACCTGGTAGTAGCTCCATCTAGTTTATTTCCCTAGTTTATTTATGACAAGGTCATGCAAGAGAGTATCAAAAGCCTTACTAAAGTCAAGATATACATCTACCACTCCCTCCTATCTACAAGCCTTGCTACCCTGTCAAAGAAAACTATTAGGTTGGTTTGACACGATTGTTCTTGACAAATTCATGCTATTACTTGTCACCTTATTTTCTTCTAGGTGTTTGTAAATTGAATGCTTAATTATTTGCTCCATTATCTTTCTGGGTACTGCAGTAAAGATAATTGGTCTGTAATTCCCTGTGTTGTCTTAGTCCCCTTTTCATAGATGGACACTATATTTGCCTTTTTCGGTCCTCCGGCATCTCTCCTGTCTTCCATGACTTTTTAAAGATAATCGTTAATGTTTCAGATATTTCCTCTGTCAGCTTCTTGAGTATTCTAGGATGTATTTCATCAGGTCCTGGTGACTTAAAGACATCTAACTTGTCTAAGGTTTCAGAATAGCAGCCGTGTTAGTATGTATCCACAAAAAGAACAAGGAGTACTTGTGGCACCTTAGAGACTAACAAATTTATTTGGGCATAAACTTTCATGGGCTACAGCCCACTTCATCAGATGCATAGAATGGAACATACAGTAGGGATATTATATATATATATATATATAGTGGCAAAGTGGCCTCTCGGACCCCCCTGACTCAGGTCCTTTGGGCTCTGGTGAGGCAAATGCCGTGCCAGCAACCCGCCTAGAAAGCCCCAAAGGCAGGCTTTCCCTTCCCCTAAGCACTTCTTTCTGGCTGGGTTTTGCTTTTCTCTGGCTAGGAAAAACCATCTCCCTCCTGGGAGGGACTCCCTGTCCTGCTGCCCCTAGCCTGCAGGCAGCCTCACTCCATCTATCTCTCCCCCCTTCCTAGCTGGGGAGGAGGGTTTAAAAAGGTCTCTGATAGCTTTTTAATTGGGCTCAGCTGATCCTGCTTTGGCCAGTGGCAGCCTTACTCAGCTGAACCCAATTAACCTGCCGTTACCTCTCTCACCACAAACCCCTCTGGCAGTAGCCTGCCCTGGGTTTACCACAATATCTATATATATAAAAGTCAAGTGGTGTATGTATGTGTGTATGTATGTATGTATGTACGTATGACTGCGAACTCCTCCCGCACCGTTTGAGCCAGAGACTTGAAATTTGGTACAGTGAGGGGTCTTGGGGTCTAGATGCTGGTAAGGGTCGAAAAATTTTCGGATCTCACCTCTGACGCCCCCCAGGGGTGAAAGTCTTTCAGGGCCAATCACATCGGCTGGGCGGTTAGGTGGTGATGATGTCATAATACCCCCCTCCAACAGACACCTCACTCGCTCAGCTCAACCCTCCCTCCTCCAACGGAACCCCGGAGATCCCTCAGTTCTCTGCCCCTCCCCCCTCCCAACGGAACCCCGGAGATCCCTCAGTTCTCTGCCCCTCCCCCCTCCCAATGGAACCCCGGAGATCCCTCAGTTCTCTGCCCCTCCCCCCTCCCAACAGAACCCCAGAGATCCCTCAGTTCTTTGCCCCTCCCCCCTCCCAACGGAACCCCGGAGAGCCCTCAGTTCTCTGCCCCTCCCACCTCAACCACGGACTCCATCAGCTCTGTGCCCCCCCCCACCTGCGAAGGTCCCCGGAATCCCTCGGCTCTGGGCCCCCTCCCCCCCTGCGACGGATCTGAGTTGGGTTTGGTGGGACGGTAAGTGAGGTGGGGGTGTCGGGTTCGGTCGGGGGGTGAGGTGGGGGTGTTGGGGTTGGTCAGGGGGTGTTGCGGTTGGTGGGGGGGTGAGGTGGGTGTGTTGGGTTTGCTTGGGGGGGTGAGGTGGGGGTGTCGGGTTTGGTTGGGGGGTAAGTGAGCCGGGGGGGTGTCGGGGTTGGTCTGGGGGGGTGGGAAGGTGTCGGGGGGGTGTGGTGTGGGTGTTGGGTTTGGTCTGGGGGGGGGGGAGGTGTTGGGGTGGGTGCCCATACCAAACCCGACACCCCCCCCCGGCTCACTTACCCCCCGACCAAACCCGACACCGCCACCTCACCCCCCCACCAACCGCAACACCCCCTGACCAACCCCAACACCCACCCCTCACCCCTCACCCACCCCAACACCTTCCCACCCCCCCAGACCAAACCCGACACCACCTGGCTCACTTACCCCCCGACCGAACCCGACACTCCCACCTCACCCCCCCAAGCAAACCCGACACCCCCACCTCACCCCCCCACCAACCACAACACCCCCTGACCAACCCCAACACCCACACCTCACCCCTCACCCACCACGACACCTTCCCACCCCCCCAGACCAAACCCGACACCCCCCCGGCTCACTTACCCCCGACCGAACCCGACACCCCTACCTCATCCCCCCAAGCAAACCTGACACCCCCACCTCAACCCCCCACCAACCGCAACACCCCCTGACCAACCGCAACACTCACCCTTCACCCACCCCAACACCTTCCCACCCCCCCAGACCAAACCCTACACCCCCCGGCTCACTTACCCCCCGACCAAACCCGACAACCCCACCTGACCCCCCCAAGCAAACCCAACACCCCCACCTGACCCCCCCGACCAAACCCGACACCCCCCCCCCCGGCTCACGGTGCACTGTGTAGCACACAGATTATTAAATACACTGTTCGGTCGGGGGGTGAGGTGGGGGTGTCGGGTTTGCTCAGGGGGTGAGGTGGGGGTGTCGGGTTTGGTCGGGGGGTGAGGTGGGGGTGTTGGGTTTGTTTTGGGGGGTCAGGTGGGGTTGTCGGGTTTGGTCGGGGGGTAAGTGAGCCGGGGGGTCTTGGGGTTGGTCGGGGGGGGTGGGAAGGTGTCAGGGTGGGTGAAGGGTGGGTGTTGGGGTTGGTCAGGGGGTGTCAACTGTCTGCCCCCTCCCCACCTCCGACTGACCCGAGCAACGCCGGGCACTTATGCTAGTATATATATACACACACACACACACATAGAGAACGTGAAAAGGTGGAAGTTGCCATACCAACTGTAAGAGGCTAATTAATTAAGATGAGCTATTGTCAGCAGGAGAAACTCACACAAACTCATCTGGCATGCCCTACGATCCCACAATGTTCCCGAAGCATACGTCCGGTGGATTCAACTATTGTACCGTAGCGTCACCAGCATGGTCCAATGTGCAGTGGAAACATCACCTCTCTTTGCCATCAACGTTGGAGTACATCAAGGGTCGGCGGCGCTTTTGCCCCTACTGTTCGTCCTTTGCATGGACACTGTGACGTTTGACCTCCAATCCCCTCATCCATGGTCACTCTTTTATGCCGACGACGTTTTCTTGGCGAATGAACAACGTGACGACCTCCAAGAGCAAACACGGCAATGGAATGAACGGCTCGGCGAATTTGGACTTCGGCTGAACATCAAGAAAACTGAATATATGGAAGGTGGTCCCCAAACCAATGGAACCATCACCATTGGTGGGGAAGACCTGAAGAAGGTAGAGCAATTTAAATATCTCAGCTCCCTTATATGCAGCAACAGCGATAGCCTTCCGGATGCCCGCGCCCGTGTCAATGCCACCTGGATGAAGTGGCATCAGGTGAGTGGAGTCCTCTGTGATCGCCGGATGCCCGTACGCCTCAAGTCAAAGGTCTACAGAACGGTCCTGAGCCCAGTCGCCCTCTATGGATCGGAGTGCTGGCCAGCGATAGCAAAGCATGAGCAGGCCCTGCACGTGATGGAAATGCGAATGCTCTGATGGTGCATTGGACTAACGCGATTCAACCACACAATGAATGACGACGTCTGGCGACGACTGGCAGTCGTGCCAATCGTGGCAAAGCTGCGAGAAGGAAGGCTTAGATGGTATGGACACGTCGTACGTGGCAATGAAGACTCGGTGGCAAGGACAGCCATGCGCCTGGACCCTGGTGGCTGGCGACCCCGTGGTAGACCCAAGAAACGCTGGATGGATTGCATCAAGGAGGACATGAAATGCGTGAATGCCACCCCTGAAGATGCCCTGGACCGAGCCAAATGGAGACGGATATACCGACAAGTGGACCCTGCCATAGCGCGGGAACAACGCTAAGATGATGATGATTGTCAGCAGGAGAAAACTTTTGTAGTGGTAATCAGGATGGCCCATTTCAGACAGATGTGAGTACCAGTAGGGAGATAGTTAACATGGGGAAATAGACTCAATGTCCAAAGCTTATGCCCAAACAAATTTGTTAGTAACTTGTCTAAGTAATTTTTAACTTATTTTTTCCATATTTTAGCCTCTGATCCTTCCTCATTTTCACTAGCATTCATTAAGGTAGATGTCCAATTACTACTAACCTTTTTGGTGAAAAATGAAACAAAAAAAGTCACTTAGCACGTCTGCATTTTCCATGTTTTCTGTTATTGTTTCCCCCATGCCCACATTGAGTAATAGGCCTATCCTGTCCTTGGTCTTCCTATTACTTCTAATGTATTTGTAGAATGTTTTCTTGTTACCCTTTTTGTCTTTAGTTGGTTTAATCTCATTTTGTTCCTTTGCCTTTCTAATTTTATCCCTACATACTTGTGGTGTTTATATTCATCCTTTGTAATTTGACCTAGTTTCCACTTTTTGTAGAACTCTTTTTTGAGCTTCAGATCATTGAAGATCTCCTGGTTAAGCTATACTTCTTATCTTTCCTACACAGTGGGATAGTTTGCTCTTGAGGCCTTAATAATGTCTCTTTGAAAAACTGCCAACTCTCTTGAACTATTTTTCCTCTTAGACTTGCTTCCCATGTGATCTTATCTACCAAATCCCTGAGTTTGCTAAAGTCTGCCTTCTTGAAATCCATTATGTTTATTATGCTGAATTCCCTCCTACCATTTCTTAGAATCATGTAATGTAACAATTATCAAGCTACTTGATCAACATCTGTAAGTAGAATTTAGTAAACAAGGTTGATTTATATTTCACAGTTGTGTTATGCAGTGTATATTTATGGGAACTTTTTGCATAGGGCAATGGAATGAATTGTATTGAAGCATCAAGGTGTGGTGTAGTATAGCAGTTAAATTAATTTAAAGAGACATTCTGAAGTTTCCAAGGTTAAAATCAATGGGTCACATTGTAAGTGCTTGTGACAGGGCTGAATTTGACTCCCATTTTATAACCCCATAACACTGCAAAAATTGTTTAAACTTTTTTTTAAAGAAAAGTTTAGTTTATATTTCTAGTGTTGAAAAAAATCGTATTGACTTTCCTTATGCTGTTTAATCACATTCTGCATTTTCTCAGCATAGACAATAAAAATAGACTGGTTACTTTTATTTTTGTTCATAATCATTTTCACTTGTTGCTCCTCCTGCATTAACAGTCTTGACTTTAATGGAGTTACTCTGGGGAATCCTCAGATGGTGTAGATCAATACTGCTTCACTGAAATCCAGGTTATGCCAGTTTATGTCAGCTGAGGATCTGGTCCTTAGTTTGGAGGTAATTTTGCTCTTGAACTTTTGCACTCAACCAGTACAGGCTTTATTTTGGTTCTTTAGCACATTTCCCTAGTTAATTTACCTTCAATAGTTTTATTTCCTGCCAGCCACATATCCATTTCAAAAGGTATTTTTTTTCTCCTGCTGATAATGGACCATCCAAATTAAACAGCCTCTTAGAATTGGTATGCTAATGTACAACTTTTTTTTGCTTTCTGTGTGTATAAATGCATCTTACTTCTGTTCCATTCTATGCATCCGATGAAGTGGGCTATAGCCCATGGAAGCGTATGCTGAAATAAACTGGTTAGTCTCTAAAGTGCTACAAAGTCTTCCTTGTCTTATTTACGGATACAGACTAGCACGGCTGCTAATCTTAAACCTATTGGGAATGTTGTTGATCCAAGCAGAGTGCATCCATTATTACATCTGTATATGAGGTGCAGTGTACATTCCCTACCTTAAAATCCTACTTTATAGGCTGCTGCAGAGCAGGCGTGCCTAAGGAAGCCATGCATACACTCCCCTGCATGCAGGGATTGCAATTCTGATGGGCTTTTCCCTCAGGGCATGTGAGAATGTGTTTGTGGAGGGGAAAGGGAATGGAAATAAGAGACTGGCTACACTGGGAAATGTGTGGAGGGGAAAGGGAATGGAAATAAGAGACTGGCTACACTGGGAAATGTTTCTTTGGTAAAACTATTTTTTTTTAGCATAAAGTGCCTTGTGTCCACACCTCAGTGTTTGGTGCCTTATGCCTCTTTCAAAGCAAAATTAAAGTGGGATAACTATTGTGGAATGAGTTATGCTGCTATAAGTTCCATGTGGATGAAAGAGTTGAATTTATCATGAACTGATATGTAACTCAGTTATATCTATTTGGTGTGGAGTCATTTATAACTTTTAATTTCTCATTTTGCATGGACAGTTTTATTTGTTGCAAAATTCAAATACAACTTCTCTAAGAGAAGTTTCCACAGGCTCAGCCTAGCCTGCTCTATGAATATTGGTTTATTTCTATAACAGGAGGTTCTGTCTCACAAATATGGAACATGTACATAACTGTAGAGTACTCATTTACATAGTTCCCAATAAATTTTGGGGGGGGGGGCGCTCTGGAGGGGCAGTCATGGAGCAGGGTGGGTTGAATGGGGGTGGGATTCCAGGGTGGTGGTTAGGGGGTGGGAGGGTGGATAGGGGTTGAGGCAGTCAGGGAACAGGGAGCAGGGGAATTGGGTAGGGTCCTGGGGGGTGGTTAGGGGGTCTCTGGAAGGGGCAATCAGGGGACGAGGTGGGGGGGGGGGGTTGGATGCGTTGGGGATTCTGAGAGGAAAGCCAGGGGGTGGGAAGTGGGAGAGGGCCGGATTGGGGGGTGGGGCTTTCCTTACCTGGCCCTCCATATAATTTTGCAAACACGATGTGGCCCTCCAGCCAAAAAGTTTGCCCGTTCCTGGCTTAAAGCCACATTTATGCTCCCCACTTACTGGAGCTACTCTTGTAATATAAGGGAAAAGTCAGACTCTCGGTTGCTCAAAATTTTCTGTCAGGTCCCAGCTATTCTGGCTAAGGATTCCAGGACAAGCCCCTCACACTTGGTCTACACTAGGAGGAGGGATCGACCGAAGATACGCAACTTCAGTTATGTGAATAACGTAGCTGAAGTTGGCGCATCTTCGGCCGACTTACCTGCTGTCCTCACGGTGGCAGCGGTTGGCGGTGCGCTCCCTCATTGACCCCAGCTTGTGCCTCTCGGCGAGCTGGAGTTCCGGAGTTGACGGGAGCACCTTTCGTGATCAATTTATTGTGTCTTAATGAGACACAATAAATCAATTGCCAAAATATCGACCTCTACCCGCCGATCTGGGTATTTAATGTTCATGCAGATCAAACAGATCTAATGCTCATGCTCATGAGATCAAACAGCATCTACCTTTCTAGGATCCCACCGGTGGACCCACACACATATTAAACTGCATGTTGCTCAGTTAATCTACCTCAGAAAAATGAAGGGTTGACTCAAGCTTGCCAGAATTAGAATGAGAGGTTCCAGGAAATTTAAATTCTCAACCACAAGGCTGCCTGTCTCCTTCAGCAAAAAATGCTGGTGATCAACCCACTAATGCTCTAATGAAGTACTGTAGTCATCACACACTATTGTTAAATTTCCCATGATTTAATTAGAAATAAAATCACAGTCACCTATTATTCCAAGTATTCTCTCTGAGTCACAAATTTCCTTTAAGAAGTGACTAATGATCCATAATAGTTATTATAAATTAATAAGGAAATGTATCATGCATTGCACTGCAGAATGATGACAATCTGAACATTTACTGTACAGTATATGAGGTAACTATTTTGGTATGGTATTTACAGAAAATCCTCCAATTTCTCTGGAAATTTATCAGAGCAATATTTCAGACAGAGAATTTACAAAAGTGCTTAAAGTAATTCTTTTGTAATCTAATATGCAATTGTATACTTTGGATTTTTATATAAAGTTTCACCTGAAAACCTTAGAGAGATATACCTATTAAGCCTCAAAACATCCACTAATATTACTGCAATGTAAAACTCTTCTGATTTGTCTGTTGTAAAGCCAAGTTTTCCTCAGCTGCCTTATTTTTATTACTGCATACATTGTAACAATTGGGCCCTACATCCTTATATATGTTATTTGTCTCATTGACTTCCTTTACATTACTCACATGGGTAAAGGTTGCAAAGGACCATATGTTCAACAGAACAAGAAGTTGAACTTGGAAAGTAAGAACAAAATATCCTCCCCCTTCTCCCCTGAATGAGCTAGACATAAAACCACATTCTGGCCTCAGATACATTATTGTTATTGTTGCCCCTTTTTCATCTGAGTGACTAGTCACAGTTCAGGGCTCTGGAGATATTCCAGTTGGAAGTAGAAATTGATGGAGTCTGGTATTTTCTTTGATGTCATTTTGTTTATTTACGATGAATGTACAAAGTCTGGTGTCGCTCAGTGCAGAAAGAACCAAGGACAAAACCTGCAGATTCTTAGCTTATAGCCTCCAAATCTCTTGCCAACATCAGTCTCAAAAGCTCTCTCTAGCTTTTAGCTGTGCTTAAGGGCTCACAGTTGGTTTTCTTACCTCTCCTTCTCACTCTGTTCTTGTCCGTTCTCAGTTTCTATGAAAAACTCTCTTTCCACCCACACATACCCACAAATTCCCAAACTATACTCAGCCAAAATCTCCTGGGTGGGTTCACACACACACACCTTTTGTTTTAGGCTTATTTTAATTGAAGAGTGAGTCACACCTAATAATCTCAATGGGGTTTTAACTGAACCCATATGAAGGTTTCACCCAGCTTATACCGTTATTGTTTGTATTCCAGTAGCACCTGGAGTCCCAGTCATGGACTGGGGCCCTGTTGTACAAGGCACTGTACAAATG
Source organism: Sternotherus odoratus (assembly GCA_032164245.1). Taxonomy (NCBI): domain Eukaryota; kingdom Metazoa; phylum Chordata; order Testudines; family Kinosternidae; genus Sternotherus; species Sternotherus odoratus. The sequence goes on from JAVMKO010000002.1 coordinate 70,465,967, forward strand.
CATAACAAAGAGACAGTCAATGGCTCAGGAAACTCACAGCCTAAGGTCTACTCTACAGACCCATGTTAGTATTGCATTGCTCAGAAGTATGAAATCTCTACACCCGAGCGATGTAGTTATACTGACCTTAACCTGGGAGTTCTCAAAACGGGGGTCGTGACCCCTCGGGGGGGTCGCCGGCTGCCTCCTTAGGGGTTGCGAGCTCCTGGTGCCATTGAAAAGCTGCCGAATTAATTACTTCTGCATTTGGCGGCTTTTCGGCGGACATACAAGGGTCCCCGGAGCAAGTAAAGTAAAAATGGGTTGCTGTGGGGAAAAGTTTGAGAACTGCCACCTTAACCCCTCATGTAGACAGTACTATCTCAGCAGGAGTGCTTCTCCCACCAACATAGCTAGCTAATGCCTCTTGGGAAAGTGGATTAGCTACGCTGACAGGAGAGCTCTCTCCTGTCAATGTAGGGCAGAGTGACCAGACAGCAAATGTGAAAAATCGGAACAGGGGGTGGGGAGTAATAGGCACCTATATAATAAAAAGACCCAAGAATCAGGACTGTCCCTATAAAATCAGGACATCTGGTCACCCTAGTGTAGGGGCATCTTCACTTAAGTGTTTAAATTGTAGACTTGCCCTTAGCAATACATGGGAGTGGCTCCCAAAGATTGAATTCAGATGGCAGTGTAGTCCAGTGGGTAGGACTCATGGGTAACCTGGAGTCTAGGGTTTGTTTCTGATTAACTCTTTCACTCTGATTTTGTGAAAGTCATGCAATTTATCTGTACCTCAGTTTCCCCATCTATAACATTATTTATCCTCTTTGAAAGGAGCTTTGCGATTTGTGGATTATTAGTGATAAAAATTATTACAGGAACTCCTCACTTGAAGTTGGACCAGTTAAGGTTGTTTTGTTATTATGTTGCTGATCAATTCGGGAACATGCTCGTTTAAAGTTGTGCAATGCTCCCTTCTAACGTTGTTTGGTAGCTGCTTGCTTTGTTCACTGCTTGCACGAAGAACAGCTTGTTGCAGCTAGCTGGTTGGTGGTTTGAAACCAGGGTGGACCAGCAGTCCCCTCATCAACTTCCCATTCCCCTAAGTTCCCTGTGCGGCAGCTGCCCAGCAGGCTACCAATTGCCGGCGGTTCAGCTGTCCCTCCCCACACTGCCATGTGCTGCTCCTGCCCTCTGCTTTGGAGCTGCTCCCCAAGACTGTTGCTTGCTGTGGGAGGAAGGGGGGAAAGTGGCATAATGCCAGGGTGTTCCCCTCTCCCCTTTTCCTGCATCCCACTTACCCCTTCTCCATATAGAGCAGGGTGGGACACAGACAGAGAGAACTTGGGGCAGCACCTGCTGTTTCAACTTCCTGATACACTTAAAAAGACAATGTATTTAAGAGCGGGGGATCAGCCTGCTTAAAGGGGCAATACACATCTCTCTCACATACACACGCTGTGTGTCTCTGTCTGCTATGCTGTCTCCCCTCCCTCCATTCCTGCTGCCTTGTAGAGTGCAAGGCTACATTAACAACGTGTTAACCCTTGAGGGCTCAGCCAAAAGCTAGTTCATCATTTAGCAGTAAGGCATTCCCTGTTCTACCCATTAACTTCACCACCTCAACCAAGCTTCACAATCATCATCACCGTGTACAGTATTAAATTATTTGTTTAAAACATACTGTGTGTAGTATGTATGTGTATAATATATAGTTTTTTGTTTGGTAAAATTTTTTCCCCAGGAACTTAACCCCCCCATTTACATTAATTCTTATGGGGAAATTGGATTTGCTTAACATCATTTCACTCAAAGTTGCATTTTTCAGGAACATAACTACAATGTTAAATGAGGAGTTACTGCATTTTAGTGTGTGTGTGTGCGTGCATGTGTGTGTGTGCACGTGGTGAAATTTCATTTTTAACTTAGATAACAGCAACTGGGGAATATTTCCCATTTTGAGATGAGACATTTCAGTTTTAGTTCGTCAGGAATGTTTCCCAAAACGTCTCCTGTCCAGATGAATGTTTTTGATTTTTCATCAACCAAAAACTGTAAATTTTCAGTTTTTCATGTCACTTTCAATGAAATTGAAATCCCCCAAAATGTTGCCACCATGAAAATTAAACATTTCAAAAGAAAAATTTCCATCAGCTCTAATTTCAACGCACAGACTTTCAGAGCAAATTGGGCGATGCAAATTTACTAAGTTACAGTCTGTTTACAGAAGGAGTCTAAACGGTCTATCAAGCTGCATTAGTCAGTTCTTTAAAACCAGCATTAACATTTAATGAAAAAATGCATTAACTAAAACATTGTCTATAAAATAAGGTCAAGAGCTGTTGTGTAATTTACAAAAATAATTCATGTGGGTTGTGTATGCATCCCAAATGTGAAGACAATAACAATCTCACCTCTCTAACCATCCTGAGAAGTTTTCAGGTAAATACTTGTCAGGGTTTACAATAATAATTCCTGTAATAGAAAAATTAAGAGACAGTGCTCTATTGTCACGGATCAACTTCTTGTCTTTCAGCACCCTCACCCCCACTCAAAGAATTTATTGTTCAGTGCTGTTCTCCATATTGTGCACCTATTGTCATTATTTACAATAGATTCTCATCATCTGTGGTTGTCCGCCTGTTATACTTTTACTGCATGCAAGAGCTCTTTCTTATGGTCACTGTGAATGTTCACAACTCCTTTCAGTTAGTCCTTCCCAGCAAACCGTTTAAACAGACACCCCGTGTATCTCACACTAGGCCATTTCCCCAGTTAGATTAAACTATAATGCACTTTATGGGACTGGAGATAGGAATCTGCACTGGAGAATTCCATTTTCTCTCATTGTTCCCACTGTACTGTTTGTTTCATGTTCAATACTTTCAGTGTGGAGTTTCATTATTAGCCATTGTATTGGGGCTGAAATCTGCCCTTGCAGGGAAGTACCTGTGATTTACATTTTAAAATATCCTTATGTTCAGCAAAATCTTTGGTCTGGTTTTCTTATTGGAATCAGTGGCATTATACCAGGGGTGAATCCGACCTTCTATTATTAAATTGTCATGATATCTTGATGTAATGTAAAACCAATACGCCCAGGATATAAGTGGTGAATTTGTCCATGTTTCCCTAGTGCTCCATTTGTATGCGTTATGCTGTTTGCATGGTTTACAAGAGTCATCTTGTGGCTGAAATAGGTAACTACAGCCTACACAAAGACCAGCTCTTGCAATTCTATTACGATTCAGGGGTACTTGTATATACTCTTTGGGGGGATTTTTTTGTTAGCCCAGTAACAGTGAGATTTTCCTTCTTCTAGTCTTTTCCAGGATGCACTGAGAGAAGAGAAAACAAGATGCTAGCAGCCAGCACTACTGTTGCAAAAATGAGTAAAAGGTCACTTAAAAGAAAAATGTCAAGGGATGATACAGTATCTTCTACTATCAAGAAAAAATCTCCATTGGTTTTCAGTGGAAGATTATCTCATAACTACGGCACCAAATTGGAAGCTTGTCAACATTAGGGACTTCTGTACCAGAGTAGAGACAAGTGAAAAGCTCCATTATAGATAGTTAACTTAACAAAAAGAGAAGGTTAAGGGATGATTTAATTACTATCTTTAAATATCTCAAAGGGAACAAATATTTGATAAGGAGCTCTTCGATCTAGCAGAGAAAGGCATAATATGATCCAATGGCTGGAAGTTGAAGCTAGACAAATTTAGACTGGAAATAAAACAAATTTTTAATGGTGATAGTAATTGACCATTGGAACCATTTACCAAGATTAGATGTTTTTCTAAAAGATCTGATCAAAGAATTATTTTGGGCAAATTCTATGGCTTGGGTTATGCAGATGATCACATTAGATGATCACAATGGTCCCACACCCACTGATCTTAAAATCTATGAAGTCACTTAATCATTCTGTGCCTTATTCCCCCATATGTAAAGTGTGGATGGATATTCAGATACTACTATGATGAAAGCCATATTATAGACAGGACAAGAATACCTCCCCCACATACAAACTGTTTGGAGGATAAATTAATATATTGTGAGTCCTTCAGATACCATAGATATCTAGACAGAATTCTGTTTGAAAGCAAACATTAGTGGCACAATATGGAGCAAAATCTCCCAACCTGATCAAAATAAGTTAGTTTACGTGTAGCCAGGACACCCTGTGGCACCTCCTGCTGGAAGAGGAATTAGCTCTTCCAGCACCCAGAGCGCCCTCTGCAGGCTGATGTCATAGAGTCATAGAATCTCAGAGTTGGAAGGGACCTCAGGAGATCATCTAGTCCAACTCCCTGCTGAAAGCAGGACCAATCCCTACTTTTCCCCCATATCCCTAAGTGGCCCCCTCCAGGACTGAACTCACAACCCTGGGTTTAGCAGGCCAATGCTCAAACCACTGAGCTATCCCTTCCTCCCCCCTTGCTGCTGACCCCATGTCCCTCCCAGACCCCAGTGCCCTCTTACCAAGGGTGTTGCATCCCTGCAGTACCCCCCCAGTCTCAGGATCTCCCCTCCCCAGGGAACCCTCCTCCCACTATCCCCACCTTGCCTCAGTCTAGGCAACTGCCAGTCACCACTTACCCCCATTCTCTGGGGCAGACTGCAGTATCATTGCCACCCATCACAGGCAAGGGGGGGGGGGGGGGGTTAGCCTGCTGCCTCTGCTTCTAGAGACATGGGCTGCCCCCTGCAACCTCAGTACCCTTTGTTGGGCCATCCCCTAGGCCCTGCAGCCTGGGAGTTTCTAGGCTGGAGCTTCCCCAGCTACTCTTGCCTTGCCCCAGACCTGCTTCACTCTAGGTACCTCCTCAAGCTCCCTGTCTGCCTCTACAGCTAGAGGAGACTCTAGGTCTCTCAGTGCTAAACTCTGAGCCCTTTTATCAGGGCCAGCTGGGCCCTGATTAACCCAGTCACAGCTGTGGCTGCTCTGACTAATCAGCCTGGGAGCTGCTTGCCCAGAGCCACAGCCCTTTGCAGTGTTTTAAACCTTTTCTTCCTGGAGTGGGGCAGCCGCCCCACTACAGTGCTCTTAGACTTTATACATTTGGTCATTATTTCAGTAAACGTTCTCTCTCAAAAGACAATTCTTCTGAATCTTTCCAAACAAAAAAACCTGTGATTCCCAGAAGTTGCCTTTTTTCAGTAATTAGCCTCAGAAGGGATGTTTATTATTGATTTTTAAAAGTCCATGTGAAACGAAAAGTTTTATTTAATGTTTATTAGAGGAAAAAAAACCCATGTTTAGCCTTTCATATGCATGTTACATTTCTCATTTAAATTTTAAAGCCACTTCCTGGGCCAAATTCTGTGTAGTGTATAGAAGATGGGTAGTATTCCTTTAGTTTGTGAGCCCTCTAGTGGCCTTACTGTCTGTCCTTTGTTTCAGAAACCACTAGAACTCTACCAGAGTACCATTATGTATGTTACTCCTGGAGGAATTCTGCACCACTGCACACTGAAGAATTTTGCAGACATTAACGTTGCGTATGAAAAATTTCCTTCCCACCACAGAAATGGGCTGCAGTGCTGCTGGCTGCCACTCTGGGCTGCTGGACCTGGCAGAGTGCAGCTCGCACATAGAAGACACTGCTGGGGGCGGGGGAGAGGGGGAAGAGAGAGAGAGGGAGCTAGCTAGAGGGTCCCTGACAGCTGCAGTTCCCAGCATGCCCTGGGGGAAGGAGAGGGTTGCGAACAGGAAACTCTGTGCAAGCCTGGGACTGAGCATCAGGCTGTTTCTCCCTCTGGATCCCTGGGCTCCGAGGCGGGTTGTGGGGCTAGAGTCTGGGCTAGGAGAGCTGAGTCTGGGCTCTGAGGGGGAAGGGTGCAGGTGTCTGGGCAAGGAGGGGCCATGGGCTCTGGGGGAGGAAAAGGGATGAGTATCTGTGCCCTCGTGGCTAGGCTCTAGAGTGAGGCAATGTGAGTGTCTGGGATAGGGGGCCCTGTGTCTGGACTCTGGGAAGGGCTGTGGGGAGGTCCGCAGCTGGGTTCTGGTGGTGGGAGGGGTTGTGGGTGTCTGGCCCCCCCAGCTGGGCTATGGGCTGGTGAGGAGAAGAGGACAGAGAAACAGGAACTGGGTTGTCATAGAGGTTTCTTTAACTATCTACTCCTGGAGGAATTTTTGTGTCTCTCTATTGTTACAAATAGGTTACTCAGCTAAACAAGAAACCAACTGGGAGCTAAAAAGGCAGGACAACTTGTTTTCTTCTTTCAATCTAGGTGTGAGAGAATTAAATCCCTTAGTTCCAAAATACTGAAGGACAAAGATAACCAGAAGCAGTTAAATTCACCGTCTGCGACTAATATTTTGTTTAACGAAACAATTATGTTTTGCATTTAAAACTGTTTTGATAAAAAAAATTCTTATGTACCCAGGACTGTTAAGATAGTTTCATTTAACTAGTATAAAAAAATTGTAAAATGCCTTTTTGTGCTTTTTAATTGAATTTGAATTTCCATTGAAAAAGAGCTTGGCACAAATCACAATTGTGCCAATATTAATCATCACCTCATAAGAAAATATACCAGTCACCATTTTCTAGCATAGTAAAAAAGTAAAAATTAAGAATCGGCATACATGTAAATTAAGTTATATAGCTGCTTAAATACATGTGAATAGATGTAGTGTATTCCCAAGGTTAGCAAAAAGCACAAAATTTACTGTAAGAGCTATATTTAGTTACAAATCATATGTTTTAATGGTTACCAACCAGTGTGAGACAACCTTAGGATTAAGGCAATCGCTTGAGAATTTCAGTGAATAACATGGGTGAAATCCTGGCCCAAAGGAAGTGAAGGGGAGTTTTGCCTTTGACTTTAATGGAGCAAGGATTTCAACCCATGCCTTTTTTATAAGACATGAGAAAATATTACTTACCAGAAAGATGTGCTGATGTTTGGGAAGTGATTCCACTGAAAACTCGGGAATATCAAACTGAGTAGCATTGCCATAAATCATGCATTTGGTGGACTAACTACTTTTCTGTGAGTCATTTCCTCATCCATTATGTTAATGATTGTGATTTTTCAAAATGAGTAACTAAGCAGGATACTTGCTCCTTTGTCATTTTTCGTTGAGGATTACAGGAAACACTTGTTACTTCAGAAAACTGATCTTACGCTATTTTAGGACAGTCTGCCATCCTTATTCATGAGTAGTAATAATGAAGGAATAAGGTACAACTCAATGTAAGCAAGGTTACCAGAACTGAGCTTTATAATTATAGTGCATCTGCTATTAAAATTAAAATAAAAGACCCCATAAACAAAGCTATGTGTCATAGACTTTGCATGTGGATTCAAAAATCACAGTTAAAAGTTATGAGAATTTAAGAATTTCCCTTCAAGGGAATGGAAACAACTGGAAACTGCAAGATATTGACCAAAATGTATTACTTTAGGAAATTCACATAGAAAGAGATTGGGAGCTGGGAACTAGGGGGACAGCAAGTCTCCCTGCCACACTGCAGAGGGTGACACCACTGAAATTAAGATTCTGTAGATTTTTACAAATCAAATGACACCTCATCTCAGGAGCCTGCGGTACACATCTGCTCTCATCAGCGGTCAACCCAGACCGCTGATGAGTGGAGCTGCTCTCTCTTATATTGTGGTTCCAGTCGGAGCATGTCCATCAGCGGTGAGAGGTATGTGGCTTCCTTAGCCTATAGGATGGGGTTAATGTTACTCCAGACCAGTGCGGGGTGAGTATACCCTGTCACACAAGTATAAATGCACCCTTGTTGGTGGCATCTTTTATTCATTTGTTTGCTTCTTGGAAAACTCCACCAACCTAGCTCGGCACATGTAATGTTGGTCTTCAAATGGTAAACTCAGCATATGAAAGACTCCATTGCATTTATGATCTCATCAGTGACTGTCTCAGCTGTTCTGAGCTCCTTCAGAGTGAGGCGACTGTCTTTAAAAGCTGAATCAAATCACTTCCAATAAGTGAATTTGGTCTTTCCAGTCAGCCTTCCCATAGTGTCACATCCTGGAAGGACATGGAAACAAGGTAGTATGACAGCTTTAATACTATGAGTGATAGGAACACATCTCTGAGGTTATATACAGCAATTCTGCTCCCCAGAAGCAGGCATAAAAACAGAATGTTGCAGAAGTTTTGGATAGCATATCCTAGAGAGCACTAGAACACCTATATCTTGTGCAAAAACTGGAGTTTAGTAGCACTTCTCTGTGGCATTGATGGCATGCAAGAAACTTGTAGTGTCAGCCTCTTCATGGGAACTATGAAGAAACTCCACTGAACAGTGCAAAGCAGCGGCTTCATTATGCCATGCAATGACAAAATTCATTGATTAATTGTTTGCATACTGAATTCATTTTTCCTGCAAGGTATGCAGTTAACTCATACTTTTTGCGAGTATGTGATAGTAGCTTCCTCACTATGACTTTGGAAAAGTTTATGGAGTCAATGATTTTGTATTGGACAGGTACAATACCATTACACATCTTCTTTCTGGTAATATTTTAACTGGTTGCTCTGCATATGTGTCAGACATGAGATGGACTTCATCATAGATCCAGTGGTTTCTCTGTACCCCATAATGAATTTTGGAAGTTGTTAACAGATTCTGGTTAATCAAAAGCTTGACCTCAGACATACCATCTATGATTGCTACACTGTAAGGCCTCCGTTGGCATAGGTACTGGCCTATGACAGGGTATATCAGACCATCTGAGGTCCCCTGCTGGAGGCCTTGTGGCCCCACTCCAGAAAAGAGCATGAGGGAGCTGCAAGACTTTGGATGAGGTAGTGCAGCGAGCGAGAAGGAGCCCCGAGCTGGTTGCGGGGAGTCCATCAGGACAAGGCCCTGCGGTAAGGGTGTAGATGGTGCAGGGCCATGGTGGAGTGGCCCAGGGAATTAGAGCAGCAACATGATTTAGATAAAAGGACACAGTGGACAGCTGCCATCAACAGGGTTCCTGGGCTGGGATCTGGAGTAGTGGGTACTGTTCCCTCTAAGCTGTGCACGTGTGCGTGCGCACATAGATCCTAAACCCTGTGCACATGGTGAAACACCACATGCACAAATATTTGCACAGAAGACATTTTTTGCGCACACAGCCTGTCAACAATTAGAGGGAACATTGGTAGTGGGTGGGCCTGGGTCCCACCCAGCCCCATTAACCACTGGGGGAAGTGGCCTGGACATTGAGGCACCCCAGAGGGGGGAAACTGAACTGCAGCAGCCCAGCTGGAAAGTTGCAGCGAGAAGGGCCCTAAGAGGGCAAGGATTTTGTCTCCAGGGTGTGAGCCCTGGGCACTGCTCTATCCCAGACATTACAGAGGTCACTGAGGAAAACCCTGTTAGACGTCTACCCCGGGAAGGAGTTTTGCTTTGCTTTCATCACAGACAGACTGTGTGTGATTCAGTTGGAGGGCTGAATCTCCAAAGACACACCACACAGAGAGAGTGCGTGTGTGTGTACAGGCACATGCACTCGGCCCAAAAGGGCACTCGCAAGAGGTGAATGTGCCCTGTTACATGGCCATATAGTTAGTAGGTGCTGGTTTAGTAAGGTCATGAAAGATGTGCTTTCATTTGCTTTTTGCCTGGCACCTATGCCTTGTTCCATTGCATTCAAACATTTATGGGACCATGTTTTCCATGGTACAATAATCAAGTACTTGTCCAGGTCTCATGTAGATCAGCATCATGCTAAAATCTGGTTATAACCAGGAGACAAGAAAAAAATGACCTGGACTTGTCTGTGGTTAACTCTGTAATAGTCTGCCACCTTCACTTTGATTTTGTTCTTTGCATTCAAGCCCATCTTAAATCTAGTCTTCTTGATTGGAGCCTATAGATAGATGAGCTTCGGGTAATTCTTCGGGTTTGAAGGCTGCATATAAGCCATGACCCAAAGTATCCATTAGACTGACATCTTTAGCTAACGCATCACTGAAGACAGTTTTCATCATGATATTAATGATCTCCAGTCCATCATGCGAGAAGGCATTACCTGGGGGAGTCATCCCAGCCATCCACCCACTTAACTTTCCATGCTAAGAGTGACTGCTTCATATAGTGTGTCACCTGTTGAAAATGTGCTTTGTGGATGCCTTTGGGCTTCTGATTTACTGTAGAAGAATCAGATGTTCTTAAACTCATGCCATAGTTCTAAGTATAAGGCAAGTTTTGGCCACAGCTGGCACTTGTCCTGACATTTTCAACTTTTTCCTAATGCTCGATGTACTTCCTCTCCAATGTTGCCAACTTCAGTTTAGGGGCATACTTCTTACAGCATGCAAAGTGCCACTCAGCATGGTGGTGTTTTCCAAAGATTCAGCTACTAGCCAGTACTTTTTTATCTCCCCATTGATGCCTACAAATGATCAAGATCCAAGTAAAACCAAGAATTGTTATAAATTATTTTGGGATTGTAATGCATGTTATGTAATTACATGCATACCATTTGCAGATGGATCTCAGTAATATCTGGCTGAATCCTGATGTCTAAACCAGGGCCCTCATTGCACCTCTTTTGGCATAATAAACAAAACAGATGATCAATACCACTGAACCGCTTTTTCTTTTGCTGATGATGACAAACTTGAAGCACTTCTTCCATTTGTAGAAATCTATAACATTAAAAAAAGTTAATCAGGTATCATGTTCTGAGCACTAGCTGATAACACAGTACTGTCAGTGGGGGGCAATAATTTAACTTATTATTTAACTTATTATTATTGGCAGGTTTGACACGCCCATGTTAAAGTCTAATTTTTAAAAAATCTCAAATATATATCTACATAATTGTGGTAGGTTTGTTATGTCTGGTACCACTGTGTTTGTGGAAGACAAGGCTTTTGAATGATACTCAACTCAATCCATTTCTGATTACTTTATATTATCAACATTTCCACCCACCAGAGGACCTGGAACTGGGAGCAACGGATGAGGGGAGGGCGATGAATGCCTCCCTGCTATGCTGCGGAGGATGATACCATTCAAATTATGACTATGTAGCTTTTTATGGATCATGTGACACCTCCCTCACCATTCTATCATTAACAGAATGATAACACATGCTCCTAGACTGATAGACACAGGGGCAGAACATAGTGTAACTTGCAGAGCACTGGCCTGCACTATTTCTGACAAAGGAACTCTGCGTGCCTCTCACCTTTATCAACACTAGAACTCAGCTACAGATTTAAAAAAAGGAAATAAATGCCATGTGAAATTTGCTGAATATTATCAATGTAATATTATGACCAGACAGAAAAAGCTAGTTGGTATTTCACTTTAAAAAGAGAGACTGCTGAGGGACTAATTTCTGGTAAAATCAAACATGGTTTAAATAGGTTTGACCGCCACAGATCAATTGCTGTTTTCAGGAACTGAATACCATGTGATAGAGAAGCTTTCCCACAGGAAATCTATTTTTTCTACCCAAATGTCATTACGTAAATGTGGATAAGGATTTATTTGCATAGACAGCCTGGAGAAGAGTGGAATTGTTCAGCTATTACAATACCTCTGGGAGTAACGGCTTCTCTGCACATTTTAAAAAAAGAAAAATTACCCAGTTTCTTAATTTTGTTTTTTAGTTGTTGGAAAGTCCCAGATAACAAGATGTCGAAGTTCTTTTTCTGCCCTTCAAATGCCTTGAAATAAGAAGGGCACAATGAAAATTATTTTTGGGGGGATGGGAAGTACAAGCTCCAGATTAAATATTGCCACAAGGAGCTTAGCTGCACCCACAAGTGTGTTTAGATTCTACATTAGTTTTATGAATAAGGTGCTATATTTATAGTTCTAAGGTGAGAGATTGGCCTAACAACAACATCTTGCTCTCATTTGACTAGTACATCAAGATTGTTCTCCTTCTCCTCTCTAAATGCAGCGTTCCTTTCTTAAACCCCACTAAATCTAGAAATAAAGTTCATGAGCCATATTTTGCTTTCTGTTGACTGGGGCAATTCCACTGAAATCATGGGATTTGTCAAGATGTAAATGGAGGTAAGTCTGCTCAGACCTAGCAATGAGGACCTAAGTAACTTACTGGGTGCTGCTGCTTCCTCCTATTTTTGTTGTCCAAAACACAACTTAGGTTTTAGTCAAACCCAGATTATTTGCCTCAATGCAGGACTAATTGTGTGAAATTCAGTGGCCTGTGTGATATAAAGGACGTCAAACAATATGATCTAATGGGCTCTTTTGGCCTAAAATTCTCTGAATCTATGAATATAGAAAAATCGGTTGGAGAGCCAGATAAAGAAGCCCAATCTCCTCCCGCCTACCCAATTATGTATGAATGCTATGATTATCTTTTCCACAACTGTGAGTGCAATGGCAAAACGTTCATTGGCTTTAATGTTGTAGGATCAAATCCTTACAGATACAAAGGGGGTCTGTGATGGGGTTGGGACACAACACCGCAGCACCTCCTGCTAGTTAGGGTATGTCTTCACTACAGGAGTAGGTTGATTTCCCTTAATTCGATTTTCTAAAGTCTACTTTAGAAAATCGAATCAGTGTGTCCCCACAAAGGACAGCAGGTCGACAGTGGTCGACACTGTCTGTCCTTAAACTTTTGCAGGGGTTGACATAGCCCGCATTGCACTGTAGGTAGGTAGCCCACAGTGCCGGGAGTGCCGGACCCCCCCGCCTGCCCAAGCAGCCCCGCGGACCCCCGTGCCCACCCGAGCAGCCGCGCGCCGGATCCCCCGCCCGCCCAAGCAGCTCCGTGAAACCCCCCCCGCCCAAGCAGCCCCGCGGACCCCCGTGCCCGCCCGAGCAGCCCTGCGCCGGATCCCCCGCCCGCCCGAGCAGCCCTGCGCCGGACCCCCCGCCCGCCCGATCAGCCCCGCGCCGGACCCCCCGCCCGCCTGAGCAGCTCCGCGGACCCCCGTGCCAGCCCGAGCAGCCCCGCGCTGACTCCCCCCCGCTCTGGCGGGGGGGGGTCCAGCGCGGGGCTGCTCGGGCGGGCGGGGGGGGGGGGTCGTGGGGCTGCTTGGGCGGGTGGGGGGGTCCGCGGAGCTGCTCGGGCGGGCGGGGGGTCCGGCGCGGGGCTGCTCGGGCGGGCGGGGGGGGGGTGTCCGCGGGGCTGCTTGGGCAGGCGGGGGGTCCGCGGGGCTACTCGGGCGGGCAGGGGGGTCCGCGGGGCTGCTCGGGCGGGTGGGGCGGTCCGCGGGGCTGCTCCGGCGGGCGGGGGGGTCCGCGGGGCTACTCGGAGGTCGGAGGCTTAAAGTCAGATGCCTCTTCACTACATCACAATCGACCTAGAGAGGTCGATTTTAGCACTACTTCTCTCGTCAGGCAGGAGTTATAAAGTCGATTTTGAGGGCCCTTTAAATCGACTTTAATGGCACGTATGTGAAGACAGGTACACGTTTATTTCGACTTAACGTCGTTAAAGTCAACATTAAGTCGTAGTGAAGACATGCCCTTAGTCTGGGAATTAGCTATATCAGAAGTCCTGGAGCGCCCTCTGCTGGCGGTGTCCCATCTTCGCATCTGCCATGCTGTCCTCCGGACCCACATTGCTCCCTGCTCAGCGGCATCTGTTTCTGGACAGTCCCCATCTGCTTCAGGCAGTGCCCCTTCGTCCAATTGCACCCCATTCTGGGGGGTGGTCTTTTAACTACTCCTGCTGCAGTCGCCAACCACAACCCCCCAGTCTATCCCCTCTCTCAAGGGCCGGTGGCAGTCTCATGGCCAGGTGCAGCACAAGGGGGAAGATCCAGGCCCGCCTCCTACTCTGGGTCCCGACCCAGGGACCCTAGCAGCAGTCTCCCTGCCCTCCTTCTCTCCCCTGGTAGGACTACGTTCCCTGGCCAACTTCCCCTTTGGCCCGCTAGCACCTTATCAGTCCTTCCAGTCAGGACCGCAGCCTGTCAGTTAATGGACCAGAGCTTTTCCCTGCTCCCCCGAGCCTGCCCAGCACTGTTCTGTCCCAGGTGCTACCCCTGTTCACAGGATTCAGTCCTTTTCTCTTGCCTGCCAGGGAGAGACTGCCCCGCTTCTAGGCTGAGCAGCCTTTATATATGGCTGAGCCTGGACCTGATTGGCCGCTTGTTGCTCAGCCCTGATTGGCTCTTACAGGCCCTCCCTGTTTGGCTTCCAGCCTGCGCAGCCGCTCTGGCCTGTTCTAGTCCACTCTCTCACGGGGGTGGGGCAGCCGCTCCACCACAAGGCCCCTTTGAAAACTTTCCCCATAAAATTCCAACATTTGTTAGATTAGGCTATAGTGTGCAGCCTGCTGGGCTTGTCTGCTTTTTACCCTCACATTTGGCTTTGTTAGTTAAAATGAACTGAGATCTGTCTAAATTGTAAGTTTTTCTTCTTATTCATGTACATTCAATTTGGAAGTAAATATCTTGCTTTTAGACACTATTACATCTCAGCAGAGAAGGGATCTAGTTTTTATGATATCACAAAAGTAATTTACCAAAATAGATTTTTTTCCCCCTGGAAGTTTGGTACTCAATCATCTCTAAGCAAATATGCGAAAGAACTGTCATATGTCATCTGCTTTGTAAAGAACCATTGAGTTTGGGACCTATTAGCTTGGGTTGGTGGTTTCATTTGTCGCTCTTCATACTTGTATCAGAAAATACTTATTAAAAATGGAAGAACCATTAATTTTTTTCTAATTGTAAATAACCAAGTGTCGCCTTTACATTGTGAAAATGGACGAAGGACAGATTTTCAATTAAACGATAGTGAATACATGATATTGCTGAACACATTTCACCTGACAAATGGAACACCTGTTCCGTCTCCCAGATTTCCTCCAGGAATTACTTCTTTAAGCTATTGCAGTTTTACATCCTGCGACGGGTTTTATTTATCACCTGACAGGTTCAAAATTGCTAACCCAAAGTCCATCCAAACTATACAAGTGTAACTACGGTATCTGGAGGGCTTTTTGTAGATGGTTTTAAACATCTGTTCTCCCATAAATTCATGAAAAACTTATCTAGCTAAATCTTTTGTGCCTCTCCATAAAAACAGAACCTTAAGAGTCACATTTGCTAAAAGATTCTGATTTCCTTATAGATATTATTTTCATTTTTTATTGTTCTTTCTTAACTTTTCCCCTCACTTGTGTTCTTTCCCCCTAACTGCATGCTGACTGACCACTAAGTTATTTTCTGCTGGACTTTGTTTTGAGATTAATATAAAAATTGGTAGTTTGAAGTTAATGATAAATTCCTAACTTGTCAAATATTTGTGGCAAAGGGAGATATCTTAATGAATATTTTCTGCGCATGCATGCATATTACTAAAGTCAAATTAGCCCTCCAATAGAATATGTTGCTGTTATGAGCTGGGTTAAATTTTATTGAGAATTTTAATGAATTGAGTTAAATCCTTCTTGAAAATCACATGTGAACATTTCCTTCATTTAAGATAGTAGTAAGAGATGGTTAAGGGGCTATACCTAAAACAAGGCATAATGGACCCTGTCCAGAGACTAGTACCATGTGTGTGGAGTGTTCCACTGGGTATTGTTCTGACCAGGTGGGTCGTGAGTCTGTGGGTGTGGAAAAAGCCTAATAAGATGGGGGAGGTACTAAAAAGAAACTGAGGGAGATGCAGAGACAGCAAAAAAAGTCAAGTGGCTGCCTGTAAGCATGATATGACACTGGGAGAAGCCTAGAGGAAGGTTCTGGGTCAGGGCTGCTGGTTGAAAGAAGCATAAGCTATCAGCAAAAAAGCTGTACCCTGGTTTTGGGTCCTCGTGTGTTCAGAGAAGCAGTACATTGCATAAAAGCACATATCAGCCTCCATCATCAATTTCTACTTTTAACTGTAACATCCCCAGAGTCTTTGGGTCAAAAAGGGCTACCATTATCATATACATTTTCTCCAGTGCATTTTCTTACACAGCTTTTTGAACATTCAGATTTTTAGACTTATAAAATAGGACATATATTTTACTCCTTAAAACCAAATGATCAAAATAATTCAGTTCCCATTAAAGGTATGCTTACACTGCAATCTGAGGTGTGATTGCAGCTTGGGTAGACACACCCATGCTATCGTTATTCACACTAGCATGGCTAAAATGAGCAGTGTAGATGTGGTGGTTTGGACTTCAGGCACCTAAATAAAAGCTAGATTTTCAAAAGAGCTCAGCACCCAAATCTTATACTCTTGAAAAATCTACCTGTTTTGATGCCTTAAATGGGAACTGTGCTCTTTTGAAAATTGGCCCAAAGGTCCTGTAGAAAATTGCCAGCACTGCTATGATTGGTCCCACGCTTTCTCTTCTTGGGCTGGGGGGAGGGGGCCATTCAAGGAATCATTTCTTGCCCCTGAACTGAGGTATTAACTACCCCGCTATTATCCTAGAGAAGGGTAGTGGAGAGGGAGGGACCCAGACCCACCCTCTACTCCGGGTTCCAGCCCAGGGGCCCTAAGTATAGTGGCAAACCACTTGAATTAGCGCTTCCTTTCACTGGGTTACTTTCCTCTCCTGCTCTTCAGCTTGTGGGGCTTCCTGCTCTCTCTCTGCACAAGCCAGGTGTCTCTTTACCTAGGGACTTGGCCTTCTAGCCAGCCCGAGAACTTCTCCAAACTCTCCTCTTCTCCAACTCCTTCAAACTGCTTCCTACTCCAACACCAAATCACTCTGCTCCAACTCCTTCCCCTACGGGGGGGAGGGGTGTGTGCTTTAATTAATCTAAACTTTCTTCCATCTAAGGGGAATAAGGCTCCCCCTAGCACTCTCCTGCTGCCCTCTGGCCATGTTGTATCAGTCCCTGGATCCCACAAAGAATAAGAACATTTTGTTCCAGTGCCCAGAGAGCATCAGAAACTCTGGCATGCTAAGTATATACTGTTGTCAGAGTGGCTCCTGAAAGAGAGATTAAAAGCACTGGCTTTCATCAGCTGTGTAAGGATCAACTCTGCCAATACACCTCAGTCCCGACCTTTAATATCCCAGCTATTTCAGTTCTGGGCCACTCTGAGGCTGCCTGCCAATCATGTCTCATTCTCCTGGGGTTTTGTAAGGTGCAGCAAATGGAAGATAGCAGGAAACCATAAAATTCATGTTCACTTGTTGATCTATACCAAGATTTGAGGAAGTAAACCTCCCCCCACTACATTTAATTAAGTCTCTGGTCCACTTTACTGGTGCAACAGGGACCATGATCTGCATAACCCCTGTTAATCTAATAAGGGCTTGTCTTCACTAAAGCGGGGAGGAATCGATCTTTTGGGGATCGATTTATCGTGTCTCATCAAGACGCGATAAATCGATCGCCAGCAGCACCCCCGTCGACTCCGGAACTCCAGCTTGCCAAAAGGCGCAAGCTGGAGTTGACGGGGGAGCGCGCCGCTGACCGCTGCCGCCGTGAGGACGGCAGGTAAGTCGGCTGTAGATACACCGAATTCAGCTATGTTATTAATGTAGCTGAATTTGTGTATCTACAACCGATCTCCCCCCCTAGTGAAGACCAGCCCTAAATGATACTCTAGCTGTAGTTTTCCAGTTTAGCTTCTCAGAACTAGTTTTGAGCAAGGTAGGCTTGTTGCATTCATAGGCATAAGATGTAGCTAAAAACAGAGTTTAAAAAACAATAGGACAAAGGAAATCTCAGAGTAAAATTCTATTCATTTGCTATACAGTCATTTACCAAGGTCTCTCTCATTTTATGTGATTGTGTCAAAAAATGTATCCCTAGCAACCAGAGTTGATGGTTCAGAGCCTAAGCCTATTCTTGCAGCATTCAAAGGTTCAGATAGGACATTTATTTCCATCCCAATTGTGAAAATATACTCAGATGATGCAGACCAGACAACACAGCAAAAGACGTTACAAGGCTAGGGCATTTATATACAAAGCCCTGCACTATAGCAGAGTCCTTTCAAATAGAAAACAAAACAAAACACAAAAGTTCATGCTAGAACTCACCTATAGCTGTCCCAGATGAAAATGCTGGCTAATGAATGGATTTGAGAGACCCAGAGCACAAGTCATTTGTCTGGCTTCCTACATCAGCTGACACTTTTCACTTGCTCTGCGTGACTCAAAAGTTGTCTCAATCACCAAGAGAAGTTGGTCCAATAACAGACCCCCCCCACACCTTGTGTCACTCTACTTTTCACCTGGAGCAGTCAGAGGCTAGATGTCAGAGTTCCTCTAGAATAGGGGCTCTCAACCTTTCCACACTACTGCACCCCTTTCAGGAGTCTGATTTGCCTTGGGTACTCCAAAGTTTCACCTTGCTTAAAATGTAGTTGCTTACAGAATCAGACATAAAAATACAAAAGTGCCAGCCCACTATTAGTGAAACGTGGCTTAATTTCTTATTTTTACCATATAATTATAAAATAAATCAATTGGAATATAAATGACTGTACTTACATTTCAGTGTAAGTATACAGCCGTATAAATAAGTCAAATGGAACTTTCATGTGTACTGACTTTGCTAGTGCTTTTTATGTAGCCTGTTTATAAAACTGGGCAGATATCTAGATGAGTTGAGTTGATGTACCCCCTGGAAGACATTGCGTACCCCAGTGGTACGCATACCGCTCATTGAGAACCACTGCTCTAGAATAGACAAGAGAATCCTGATCATAGAATAATACTCTTGGCAGCAAAAGCATAACCATGTTTCCTCTTCCTGGCAACTTCATTGCATTAACAGTTACATTTTTTTGAATTAACATTCCTTGGGTACAAGCTCTCTGTACACTAATAATCTGTAGGACATCAACCAGCTCAAAGTTTCTAGTTCCCATCACACTGACTATTTGGAACCTCTAATCAGGACTAATAGTAAGACATTAAAAACAATTGCCTGAATTTGAATAAGATGACTCCTCGTTTGCAAAGTAAAAGGGGAAAAATACCGACACAATATTTGATTCTTATGCTAAGCACAGAGAATTCGACTTGTTTAACTGTTTATATTTCTCTCTCCCAATATCTTTTACAACTTTGGGTAATGAAACTAATTGCAAATTTAAATAAAATGTTTGCAAGCCTCTGAGTAATGTACATAAACTGTAGCAGAAACGAGTAATTTTGTGTGTTCACATTGTACTGTGAGTCTTTCCTCTTCTCCTCCCCCAGGATGGTTAAAAACATTTTAAATCAAAGAGTTTCTTTATTTGCAGTTTCTAAATGATCATTTTTGCCATCAAATAAGAAATGGTGTCAAGGGCAACCTCACTCATTGGTCAGGCCATGTAAGTTAAACAGGATTTCTGTGAGCATTCTCATACATCAAAAACATATGGAAATTGAGAAATAGCACAAAATGTGTGTTAGCTTAATGGAAGCATCTTCATTTTCTGGTCCCTTTTTACTGCTTATGATGATCTTTTATATTGCTTATAGCTCTGTACCCAGACCCTGGATCAAGAGACCCCCTCTCCACCTAAAAGTGTGTGGGGGAGGGGTGTGCTCAAAACACAAATCTGGCTCCAGATTCAAGTTTCATGATTATCCCTATCTCTGGAATGAACTTCCCAAATCTGAGCTTCAAGGTGTTGGAAAGGGGTTATGATCTGGAATGGGATCCCGCCCAGTTTTTGGGCCCAGGGCCATCTCTTCTTACAAAAGACTCCATTGTGGCTTTGAGTCCTGAAAAATGAAATTGTTTGTTTGTGGAATAATGCTACCATTTAATGATAGCACAAACATCTGACAGGGAGAGTCGTTTGTGCTAAGGTCATGCATCCACAAGTATTTTCTTCCTAGCTTCCCTTGAGCACAGCTGTGTGGTCTTCTAATTAATGAATAGCCCTCGAGGTACTGACCCAAACAGATCTAATCTATCTCTGTCCGAAATGACTAAACCCTGTCCTGCATTAAAGATGTAAAAGGCCACAAATTACTTCCATGGTCTTCCCAGCCAGAAAATCACTGCTTAGTGATGGCAAACTCTACATGTGGCATCCTGGAATTGATTTCATCACCCCGGGGCTCAGGCTTTCAATGTGAGTGAAGAAAAACATTCAGGGCTAAAATTTTCTGAGCTGTAACTTCCATTCCAGCAGAATAAACTTATTTTACAATGTAGAGATACATTTTGTGCCAATGTAATTATTAAAATAATTAATAAAAATTGGTATTTACATAGTACTTTACATCTTCAAAGCACTTTGCCAACATTAACTAATTGATCCATCTTTTGCGATCTTTGCCCTTAAATTTAATGTGCATCAGGATCTGGGGTGGAGGAATAAGTTAAATGTGCAAGCGGAGGAGTGTATATATTTTCCTCTGAGCTAATAATAATGAGCAAATGGGATGTATATTGAAATATGGATAGGTGTGTATATATATAATGTGTGTGTCATCTTAAACCATAGATTATCTATCTATCTATCTATCTATCTATCTATCTATCTATCTATCTATCTATCTATCTATCTATCTATCTATCTATCTATCTATCTATCTATCTAATTTGTGGTTTTAGCTGAACACTGCAGTTTTAAAAACAAATCCCTCCTAAGGCCCTAGCCATAAATTTTATATGAGATTTCTGATAACTCACATTTCGTCCTAAAGGATCCCAAAGTTCTTTTCAAGCTTATAAATAGGAATCACCTCATCTACCGCTGAAATGCAGCCCCCTCTGGGATGAAATGAAACAGCGCACATCAACACTACCCAATAGTTTAGGATAGAAGGGAAGAATATTGTGTTGAATTCGAACTGCCAAGAGATTGTAGGCAGGCGGAAGATACAAAGTGCACATAGTGGTAGGTACAAATTCTGCCCCTTTTGTAGGTCCAAATTGTGCCTACATTTCAATTGTGGGCACAGATTTGAGTAGTTAGCACACTAAATGTACACTGCAGTTCAATTTGTTTGCACAAGTTGTGCTAGTATAGAGACTAGGCCTCCACCTATCAGAGAGCATACCCTTAAATCTCATCTGGACTTTGGTCAGGAGTACAAGGTTAAGACAAATTAGTGAAAATAGGTAGTGAGAACCTTACAACAATCAATAGAACGCAGCACTGTGATACCTGGAGTCTATTCCCAGTTCTGCCATTGACCTGCTATATGATCAGTGTATACATAAGTGGCACAAAGTGTTGCTATATCAAAGTAAAATAATTCTTTAGTCATTTTAGGGGTTGCCTCAGGTTACAAATAAATCTGGCTTAAAAAAATAGTTAGTCACACTGACATTGGGCAATGAAGTCATTCTGATGACATGGAGGGCTACTGATTTTCCTTCTGCAATGGCTTTGAAAAATATGACTGGATTTTAGGATTGTTGTAAAGCAAGTTTACTATAAAGAAAGTTAGACCTAAGATAGTCTCCAAAATTTGGGATAAAGCAATTAAGCATCTCATCAGACAACAAAAGAGAGGACAGCAAGAATCAGCCTAGGTTTATTTTTCGAGGATGCTGGCTGGAGTAATGGATGAATGGATATTTTCTGCTTTGTTTCCTTCAACAGTCATTAAGGAGCATGGTTTAGTCATGCTTTTATTTCAGGCATTTCCATGTGATCCAGAGTTTCTGTTGTTTCCAAGATGTAAAAACTCCCATATGGATCTTTGATGCTTCAAGGCAAAGTATGCTATTGTCCTTGTAAGGTTTTTAATGGGTTGTATTACACAGATATGAAGTACTGTTTGTCCTTGGAATCATAATTAAAAACCATTTCAAAAAGTGTGCCGTTGAATATTGTGACTCAAGCTTTAAAGTTATTGACGTGTTTGTAAAAACAATGCATTTTCTCTCTCATTGCTCACTTCTAAGATTGTGGCATTAAGTCAAATGCCACCCTCCCAGCTCAGCAGGTGGGGGAACTCACTAGAAGCTGAATGCTCGTGGACAGTCTGGAAAGGAAAGGAGGGGAGAGACTGCATCCTGGAGAAATGCAAGGCTGGACCTTTCATCTCCCATGGGCTCTCTGCCTCCCATTGACCAGCGTGAGGGAGATGAGAGCTCATTAGCACCTCACTAATTCAAATCCTTGCCTGGTTCTTTTGGAACTTCTTGCTCCATTTTAGCTGTCCCAGCCTTCTCCCTGTAGCTGTAGTCAGGGCCGGTGCAAGGATATTTTGCGCCCTAGGTGAAATTTTTACCTTGTGCCCCCCTTCCCCCTCCCCTTTACCCCAGAGCATTGCTTATTATAAACTTCTAAAAATGAATATTACATAGTGTAGCATTGTTTATTAGAATTAATATATTTGGCTTGAAAATGTATTAATTTTATTATTTAATTTATATATTTAATGAAAATAAATGAACAATTTGATTGTGTTGATATTGTTAGTGTTTTTATTTTGCATAATAAGCAATATTTTGAAGCATTATTAATAATCAAATAATCATGCAGTTATTGATATGGTCCCCCTGAACACAGATGGTAGAATTGATCCAAAAGACTAACAAAAGTTTAAATAAGGAAATGTCTTTCAGAGTTTGGAGGTCTGAGTATTTTGAAAGGCAGATACTGTCAGAATTTGTTTTTGTGTTGACAGAATCCTTTTAGAAGATCTTGTGGTGTGAAAAGCTTCTTTTAGGGTTTTCATAATGCACCATGAGAGAACATTTTTCTCACCATGGCCAGCCATAGAGCTTACTTAGAACTTCATATACGCTAACTGAGACTAGATTTTAGTGCCTTCACAAAGGCAAAGAGACAGGAGAGGTTACACTTGTGTGAGCCCCCAATTCGCCCAGGTAATCCAAACAGATGCTTATTTTGAGTACTTCAAAGCATGATTAAGGCTCTATTGCATACAGGCATCTGCTCAGAGCACACAATAGGGACTAGATTCACCCCTGTAAAAGTCATGTGTCAAAGGTGAAATCCATCTGTTAGAGCACCCCCTAGCACCCAGACAGGATTAAATTGAGTTTCTACCTCTCAAGTACTCCCTCTGGATGTCCAGGGTCTCTTATCCTTCTGGTGACTTGGTCCTCCTGCCTGGTCCACCCTTTCAGGGTATCAAAGTCCTCTGTCCACAACAGATACATCAACACCTACAGTCACATTAGCTTCAGCTTCTCCTTCCTGGAGCCCAGGGCCCTCAGGTCTTCTGCTGGGGTCCCTGCAACATAAGTCACTCATCAATATTAATCCAAATATTTTCCACTCTGGCTCATTCCCTAATCAGGTCCTTTCCCAGTCTCTTAGGCCCAGATTCTCCGAGGTAATTAGGCTTCTAAAGTCCATTTTAGACCCTTCCCCCCACCGAGAGTGTCTCTCAGTTCCCTGCTGGATCTTTTCAGGGTCTCAGCTCCAGGTCTTTTTCCTGATCTCTCTCAGTCTTAGTAGGCCTCCTAGCCCCCCAACTTATCATCAGGCTCCTTCCTCCCAGGCCTCGGCCTTTCAAGGTCTGGCTCTCTCTACTTGGTAAACCTCACTGCTTCAGACATGGCACACTCTCACTCTCTCAGTCCTCTGACAGGCTGCCTTCTTGCCCTCACAGACACACACCCTTTCCCAGGTAATTCCAAGTCGGCCTAATTAAGACCCTCAGTTTCATTAGCCCGTTCCAGATCCTGTTCCTCTGGAAAGCGGTGGTGGTGATTTCCCTTTCAGGAATAGGGCACTGAACCAGCCCTGTGACACCCTGCAGCAGCGATGGTTGTTTTGCAATTAGGAAGCTTTTACCTTAAGGGAAAGCAGCTTTAATCATTTTCCAGAGCCATACTGGCTGAGGATGCAGGGGTGGTGCAGTGAATAAGCACATCCCCCAATATTCCCTCAGTGCTGTTCACTTTTGGGGCTGCACTGGAAGGCTGTGGGAGCAGTTTTGGAGACATCCTGTGTCTTCCCAGGGTAGATATTTCATCTCTGGGGGATCTCTGCCACTATTTATATCATCACAAACTGGTGGAGACTCTGACTGAATCTGGCCCTAAGGTCTTAAAGGATCCATCACAGTGTTTCTTTAAAATGTGTTTATGTCCAATGAGGGTTACTTTGCTCTGTGTAATCCTGCCTTTGCCAGGGCCAGATTGTTTCCTATGATATATTTTGATGTACTTTGTCCAGTCTAGATTTCAAAGTCTCCATCCAGGATAAGGCTTCCACTAGTTCTCCTGGAAGATAATTGCACAGAACTCACCATCAGCAAGTTTTCCTCTTATTCAGCTTAAATTTGCCACTTATAAGATAATCAGGAAGCGTAAGTTAATATAGTATTATCTGAAATCAATATTTCCATCCCCCTGCTGCTGTGTTTATCTCATTAATGGCCTGATCCTGACAGGTGCTGAGCATTCACAACTCCCATTCATTGTATTTAGCTATTTAAATTGGTTTTGAAGTGCCTCCCCAGGACACTGAGCTTTTGTATGCACGTTAGAGATATACCACATTAGAGCACTGAGCACATTAGAGATATACCACATTAGAGCACTGAGCACATTAGAGATATACCACATTAGAGCACTGAGCACATTAGAGATATACCACATTAGAGCACTGAGCACATTAGAGATATACCACATTAGAGCACTGAGCACATTAGAGATATACCACATTAGAGCACTGAGCACATTAGAGATATACCATGCCTTCTGTTGGAATTGCTGGTATGCCCTGTCTATGGGGATCCGGCCCTTACAGCTGAATTAAAGTGATGCTTTTGAATATGGTGCTAAACTCACGAGTCTCCACAGTATTAGAAAGTCATATTTTTATTTCTTCTACTTGGTTAGTTTCACAAGTACAGTAAACCCTCGATTTAACGGACCTCGATTTAACGGACTTCGGATGCAACGGACAAAATTTCTGAGCAAGTCTGATGCATTCCTGATCCATTTCTGGCGGGCTGGCTGCCAGATCACAGCAGTGGACGGGCTGGCTGCCAGCTCCCGGCTGCCGCCCGGGTCCCAGCAGCGGGCGGGCTGGCTGCCGGCTCCCAGCTGCCGCCCGGGTCACAGCAGCGGGAGGGTTGGCTGCCGGGTACTGCCCGGGTCCCGCCTGAGGGCGGGCTGGCTGACGGTTCCCAGCTGCCGCCCAGGTCCCGGCAGCAGGCGGGCTGCAGAGCTGCCGCTCTGACCCTGTGGCGGGCGGCCTGCTGCTCCGACAGCTCGTTTTTTTTTTTTTTATTAAATAACGGACTTTTGGATTTAACGGACACCCCCTCGCCCGAATTAGTCCGTTAAATGGAGGTTTTATTGTATTTGTACAGAGCAATCTCACCTTTTCCACACTTTTTAGTAGTTCAGAAAACCTCAGTTTAAAATATCTGTGGCCCTTAAATTTTATATATCCTAAGAACAGTGGGGGAGGGAGGATATTTTTTTTAGGTGTCTTCCTTTTCACAGGAGACTCACTTCCCTATTGAAGTCATTTTGCATTGGGCAGAATACTGCAAGCATTTGATCAGGTGCATTCTTCCCTATGCCAACAGTTCTTAAACCTTTCCATAGCATGGACCATATCTTGTCTTGGGGATCTCTCTTCCAATCTCTCTTCCAATCAGTAATCTAATAACATCCCTGTCAGAACTACAAAAACTGGAAAATTAATGTTAGGGAAGTATGTTTTTATATTTAGCTTCTTTTAATGAAATGATGCAAACAAAGAGAAGGAGTCAGCATCATGAGACAATCCAGTTCTCTTCAGACTACCAGCAAGTTTTCTAAGGACTACTGTCTATGGACCACAGTTTGGGAACTACTGCCCTATGCCATCAATAGCATGTGAACTTGTCAGTGCTCTAGGATGACTACGCTGTAACATGTCACTATGCCTTAGAACAGAAGTGCACACTTTTGTTCATTAACAAAGAAAAATATGTAGAGGACCAGTGATTCAAAAATCCCCCCCCCTTAAAAATAATGGAAGGACACCAGTCCAACAAATAAATGTCACATCGGGTGGGATGACTAACTCAGCGTCATTCATGGAATGAACATAGGAAGGGTGGGGAAAATAAATTTATTCTGAAGGACATCTTTTGTGCAGCTGCAAAATCTCCTTCAAGTATCCTATTCTCTGTGGTTGAGTAATGTGGTTTTAATTATTTTTAGTTTGGTTCAAGGTTATCAATGTAATCATTTTCAAACCAACTGCTGTCAAAAGTTTCATTATCTATTTCATTCATTATCTATTTTCTTTTGGCATGTATAGTTTTCTTTGTCTTTCTAAGTGACATCGTTTGCTATGAAGACCAGTGGAGGTCATGTGACTGAACCCAGAAAATAAAGTCTAGAGTTCCTGTGTCAGAAGTTCCATGTGAAATGTGGGGGCCTCTGGATCCACACCAGCTGGCTTTGACTTAAATGGGACCAAAGCAAAAACTCCTTTGGTGCCATGAAGAGGATGTGCAGACATCCCTGACTCCCTTGTACACTCTCAGCATGCTGCTTAGTAGCATGGGGGGTTTGAACTAACCCTTCACGTCATGGCTCAATTTCACCTTGACTGTGCTTGTGTGTCTATTAACACTAGCGGGGTTATATGCATGTGTTTGGGATCTGATCCAAAGCCCGTTGAAGGTACTGGCAAAGCTCCCATTGCCTTTCCGGGTGCAGGAGCAGACTCTAAATGCAGAAGATACCCCTACGACTGAAACTGTGTTCTTTCATCAGTCTGTTTGACTGTGGTGCAGCTCGGGCATTAAAAAGGACTGAGGTCTATAAGTGAGAATGTTACATATAGCATCAACTTGAATCATGGAATCTGTGCCCAGAGCATTGGGTCAGAAAATACGGAGATTTTTATAAATCTGAATATATAATTTTATATAATTAATAATCGTTAGGAATAGCACAACATGGGAAGTTAGGCAAGGTCTGCACAACAGACCTACAACAGTATAACTACATTACTCAGGGGTATGAAATCCACCCCCCTGAGCGACGTAGTTATATCGACCTAACCTCCAGTGTAGACAGTGCTATGTCAGTGGCAGAACTTCTCCCATTGACATAGCTACTGCTTCTTGAGGAAATTAATTACCTACGCCAATGGGAGAAGGTCTCCACTAGTGTCTTCACTCAAGCACCACAGAGGCATAGCTGAACCAGTGCAGTTGTAGCACTGTACGTTAAGAGAAGTCCTTAAAAATGGAAGAGGTGATGTACTACCTCAGGTTTTGTTTATTTGTGTCATTAACTCTGACTTCAACCTTAAACACCTCCGACAAAAGTCTAGGGGAAGCTACTCAAAGCCACAAATGGCAGTTGTGTGAGCCACTCCTGCTGCAAATCAGCTGTGGGAACCAAACTGCCACTTGTTCCTTTGAATAAACTGAGCATGCTAAGTTCATGGAAGGGATGGTATGATGAGGTTGCCTACAAAGGCATATGGCCCATCTGAGTGTTCTATTAGCAAGTGTCTCCAATGGCTGGTGATGGGACACCAGATGGGAAGGGCACTGAGTTACCACAAATAATTATTTCCCAGGTCTCTGGCTGGTGGGTCTTGCCCACATGCTCAGAGTCTAAATGATTGCTGTATTTGGTGTCAGGAAGGAATTTTCCCTCTGGTCAGATTGGCAGAGACCATCTCTCCCCCTCCCACTCCCCTGCAGCTTGGGGCACAGGTTTAAACTGGGGTAAATGGTGGATTTTCTGTAACTTGAAGTCTTTAAATCAAGATTTGAGGATTTCAGTATCTGAGACTGAGGTTATGGGCCTACTACAGGAGTGGGTGGATGAGACTGTGGCCTGCAATGTGCAGGAGATCAGTATTGATGATCATGGTATTCCCTTCTGGCCTTAAAGTCTGAATCTATCAGAATATCTCCGCTAGATGTTTTTTCACAGGTGTTTAAGTTAAGTTTAAGTGCTTCAAATCTAGCCTGTCCCAGAGGGCCAGAGAGGATGATAATATTTTCCATTTATCATTCCTTTCATCCCTACAGATCTCTAAGTGCTTTAGACATCCTATGAATACAGCAGCACTGGAATGAAGCCACCATGGAGGTGGGAGGGTAACAGCTTACTGTCACACTAGTGTGGGAGGTGAAATTTTGGCTAAAACACTGGAACAAATATCTGCTCTTATGAAAGTGCTATAAACCGGCCAAATTTTCAGGGATGGCTGTGCAGCTAATTTATATATAATACTCTATTTCAGTGTTTCCCAAACTTACAACATTTGCGTACCCCTTTTGAGATATTTGTCTTACCAGCGTACCCCTTCTCCGGCAAAGATAATTTTGATAGCTGAACGTGTTATCATATTAGTTACAATGTAAACCTGTGTATTTCTACTGTACAAGTGTACACCATTCTTATATATTACATTTTAATGAATTATTTTCTGCTGCTGCTAAAAAAAAAAAAATTCTGCTGTGTACCCCTTGAAACTCTTTCACGTACCACCGGGAGTACATGTACCACACTTTGGGAAACACTGCTCTATTTCCATGGATTGAGAGAACAGTTGTGTGCACAAGTGACAATTATTCATCTAGCTACCTATGTGTGTATACAAATACACACAAATTAAGTACATGCACACAGTTGTATGTATGTAACAATCCTGTTTGAAAATCTGGCCCTTCACGCTCAGATAGAATCTTTGTTTTGTAAAGTCTTATAAAAAAATCCTTTGCATGATACATACCCTTCTTGGAGGACAATTTATCATCACACAGGTGTCTGAAATGATCCTGCATGGCTTTGCACCAGTGTTTTAAACAAAGGGCTTGGTCCACTTAGCATCCCTTCCTGTAGCAGAGGACATGCATATTAAATGGAAAACCAGAACTGAAACACTCACAAGATGCGGTTGTATTTGTATTTCTTGGGTTGTGCATGATCCATCTCAGTACATTTTATTACCCTTACTGGAAGTACTGAGTAGATAGGCTTTATGTCAGCCTGGGATTCTCCCAGGTTGGGAGTACCTTTTAAGCTCTGTCAGTGCAAATCAGACAAATCAGAAGCCAGAGGGCCTTTGACATTATCCTTCCATGTGATCTCATAAGAAATACCAGATGAGTAATGTTTAGTAATAGGAAACAGGAATTTTTGGAACAAGAAAATATAGATGATTTCAATTTTTTTTCTTCTGAAGATAAGTGATGTTCTGATTAATTTAGTAATTTGTTCCAACTATATCTGGTCATTCTAAGCTATAAATAACTTTAAATACATGCCATTAAGTCAAAAACTCAGACTGCAAAGGATTTCCCCCCAAAAGAACATGGAAGCTCCACGGTTAAAAGTGTGTCTGAAATTCTTTCATAAACTGGGTGGAGAGACTGGCAGTTGGATTACAACTTGGTAGGCAACTTCTTAGAACACAAGTCTATTTTGGCAATGATTTTTGTGAAAGGAGGAGCCAACAAATAATGTGTCACTGACAGCTGGTGCAAATTGATGCTGCTCCATTGACTTCGATGGCATTATGCTGATTACCACCAGACAATTGTCTGTCCCAGTGTCTTTAAGCCTGATGCTAAGTGCTGAAGTCACTGGGGGTATGGCTAGACTAGAGATTATAGCGCGTTTTTTGTAGCGCTTCCCAATGTAACACAATAGGTATCGCGCTAGAGCCTGTGCAGATTGAAACCCTGTAGCGCTAAAAAATGGATACATTTGTAGCACTTCTGGTGGCAGTGACAGTAGCGGGATAGGGCAGGTATCCCAGCATTCAGCTGGG
This sequence comes from Sternotherus odoratus, assembly GCA_032164245.1. Classification (NCBI taxonomy): domain Eukaryota; kingdom Metazoa; phylum Chordata; order Testudines; family Kinosternidae; genus Sternotherus; species Sternotherus odoratus. The sequence continues at coordinate 70,495,521 of JAVMKO010000002.1, forward strand.
TGCAATGTGCTTTGCAAAGGAGGACGGTGAGGGGGAACTGGGAAGTTGTTCGCAGGGAGAGAAGATCAGGCTGTCAGTGAGTTTTCCTTAGCGAAAGCTGACAGGCTTTGTATTTAAGACAAACAGCTCCGTCCGCAAGCATTTTCACTAGTTATTTGCTGTGTGAGTTGTTAGAGAGAAACTGCAAAGCTACTTCCGCTTTTATAAAACAACACCTCATGTCACTTGCCTTACATTGCATGTTGATTGTCTTTAATGGCTTGCTGATGGCCTTAAATGGCTTGCTGATGGCTTTACATGGCTTGGAGGCATGCAAGAGATCCCATGGGTGTCCATATTCCTAACCTTGCGCTACAGCGCTAAAAGCCTTCTGCCTCTCGAAAAGGAGGTTTAATACTTGCGCTTTAAACAGTGAGTAAATGCGCAAAATCTCACTTTGAAGTGTGTACGGTACAAAAATTATAGCGCTACCAGAGGGTTTTAGCGCTGCAAAGCGCCAGTCTAACCATGCCCTGGGAGTTGTAGATTGGCTTTAATGAGAACAGGATGGGGTTCTTTCTTGCCTTCAGGTACTTTTTCTTCTCTGCTGACTGAGAACAGTGTTAACGATATTTTGTAGGTTGCTGCCTAAATGTAACCGAGGCCATGGCAATATTAATCTACAGCAAAGCAAATAGTTAAGGGCCAGTTCATGCCCCAAAAAGCGATATAGAGAGGTGATCCTCTGCGTGTAGATCTCCCCATCTCACATGGAAGTGGGGGCTCATGTGGCTCCAGAGAAGCATTCCCCATTTCAAACAGATCAGGGATCTATGCAGGGAGGCGACAGACAGTGGATGGGCTTGGCAAGGAGAGAAAAGCTGGGAAAAACTAGGAAGTGGCTGGGGAGGTAAGATTCATTGCTCCCCACCATATGGTGGAAAAAGGCAGTACTATTTTCTCTAGCAACCACTTCCTGTGGTGAGAATCCCCCTTTATATGGGGTCTGAAACAACTTTGGTGAGGGGAGTCTCTGGCCCTGTAGGAGAGCTACTGGGGAAATTCAATGAGAGCTAAAGAAACTCAGTACTCTGTAGAGATGCTTAGCTACTCACAAAGTTGGGCTCCAAAGAGAGTCCATATAGGCAGAGTGACTCTTCAGTATGAGTAGAAATCGACCCTGTGCAGAGAGCCATTACAAGAGTGATACAGCACTGAAATCCCACATAAGCCTTATTTTTGAGGGTTTAAATGGGACTTCAGAAGTGTATAGGTTTGTGCTGGCCCTCTGCACAGGTCTGAATTTCACCCTATAAGACAAATGGAAGTCCACTGCAAAGAAGTGACGTGATTTAGTATTGCTAGACCTTGTTGCTATGGGCAGATTTTCCCCATTACAGTTTATTCTTACCTTATGTATGTTCAAAGCTCTTGGAATGGAAATGCAACTCAGTAAAAAATTAAACAGCTCTCTTCTTTCTCTCTCCATCTCTCGTCATTCAGTATCCTTGCAGGGATGGTTAATGGCACTCAGCACCCCAATGGAAGCGCTCAGCTCCCCAAAGGACCAGGCCCTAGGTAACAGATCACTATTTAGGATATATTTTAGGTCTGATAGCTGTTAGTGTACATCAAAGATGATTATTAAACATCTCATTGCTCCACTCATCTACAGGACCTCCATCAGTGTTGGCCTGGATGTCATATACTGTGGAAATTTCAGTCTCTGGCCGTTTGTTTGTACAAAACCTATTGAAACCTCTTACCAATACACATAACAAATACATGGCATTACACGTTACATACATGAACAGTAGGAAAAGAAAGAGAAAAAAATCATCAGGTACCTAGATGCCTGCATTGACATCTAAACCCCTTGAAATGAGAGTAATGTTGCTAAAGATACTTAGGATAAGACAGAGAAAAGGGTAATACAGGAGAAAGGCACTGCAGAACTAAGGATGCCTTATTAGACCTGTGCATATATTCTTGGTATTCTCAGCTCCATAAGCTCCATATGAAATGGATGGGGGCACTAATGGATTGTTAGTGTTCTTCAGGGAAGCATGTACCAAAGTTCATAATGTCCCACCTTATAAGTGAAGAAATGAGTTGTAAGTCTTCATGCATGAAAATACCTTTGGATTGGCCTGAGCTGCTGCTGAATGTGATTTTTCCATTACTTTTTAATTTCTTCCTGAGTCTATTCCCCTCCTTCCAAATGTAAAAGATCAGACAAAGTTCACTTGTCAGAAGAATGTCAAGAAAACAAACAAGCCCTTCTCTTCTCTTTTGTGGCATGTGAAACTACCTCTGGGCAGGAGGAGGAAAGCGAGACATAGAGTGGGTTGTCTGAAGAAAGGATCTGTCCCATTGCCTTCAGTGCAATTACACCTATGTTTAATCCAGAGTAACTAGCAGCAGAAATGGGCCCACTGTACATATTTTTGTTAGTCCAAAAGGTGCTAATTTATCTTTTATCAACTTGGGAGTTTTAGTAATAAAGTGTTATGCCATGAATAACTCTTCTTTGGTTTATCCTTTGTATGCTTGTCTGAATCATTTGGCCTGGTTCTCCTAAGGACAGTTAGGTAGGAGAGATGAAGTCTTTTGTAGCAGATCAGACATTATGAAGTTCAGTGCAAACTGTGCAAGAGGGTGCTGACTAGAATAGTACTCCATCCAGTTCCCGTGGATTTCTGAAAAGGGGGAATGGTGCTGTGGTTAAAAGACTGAGATGTGTTCATGATGAGTTGGTGTCCTGGGGGTGAGAGAGAAATTGTGGTTTATCACTATGCAGATGAGATTTCAAACTGGAAGGAGGCACTTTGCTCAGAAAGTACAGAATGGCTTTAAGCTGCTTGTTTTGACACTGATACAATAATGTTTGATGCATTAGGTTTGGTGAAAGACGTGGTATTGGATCAATCCCCCTGGAGAATTTGTGCTTTTGTCACAGGTGATTTTTGTGTGAGGAAAGAATCAATTCTTTTGTATTTTAAACTTGCTGGTATTTTATGGGGAAACCAGAGGCTCCAAATACTGCAGTCTGTGGAAGTTTCTGTGGAAAATAGAGCAATGGGTAGGCTTGCTGAGAAAGCATGGCAGGGGCTCCATGTAGGCATAGGATTTCTTCCTGGCTTGTAGACTGATAACAAGGCTTGCTTCCGATGTTGTCATAAAGTCCTGTGCCTTTTAATCTAAAAAATGGGTTGAAAAATGAATCGATTTACACTTCAAGTGTCAGCCAACTTATGTAGATAAGTCTGAAATATGCACGCTTGAATGAAAGTCTCTGACACCACCACAACCTTAGAGCCACTCACCTCAGGGTATTAGTACATTCATATTGTGTCAGGCTTGGAAGAGCTATAACTCCACTAAAATATCTATGGGAATTCAAAACTATACTTTGTGACTAATTTCAGGTGATGGGAGGAAGGTGAAGAAAATTCTGCCTCCAAAATCTGAGCTCACCTGTTTGTGTGCAGATGTTGCTTTATATGTGATACCTAAGATCAAGTATTATAAAACTTAAATCCCTTTCAAATTACAGACTTAGCTTGGAATATGCTTTCCTTGGCAGGCCAAAATCAAACCTTTATTGTTGTTTCAACCTAGACTGCTAATGTAATATGTGTACATTATGTGCATGCACAAGCGTGGAATGCATGATAGAGCAGTGTGCTATACAGGTTTTTGTTGGCATGAATTTGGGATCGTTGGATTTCTCAGGGGGGAGCAAAGACATCTGTGAGTTTTGCAGCTCACCTTAAATGAGAATCCATAAACTTTCCTACCACAGCATGCTAAGGTTTATTCTGGATAAACTTATATAGATTACAGGGGGAAAATAAAATGTTCAAAAGTTTAATTTTTTTCATTTGGACTATTTCTTGTATCCCTCTCTCTGGATAGGTAGATGCTTTAGTTACCCTGCTCACCACTGCAGAGTCAGAGGGAGGAAAAACCAATGGAATACATATCCATTAAAATTATCTAAAATATCTTTAAAGTCTAATATAGTGGAACCTTGTGACTTCGGAACAGGAGAAATTCTTCCTTTCCTAACCCTATAGAGCTGGTTGTTCTCTCTCTCTCTCTCAAGGATGAAAGATACCAGGCTTAAAGCCACGACATTCCTGTGCTAGAAAAGCTGTTATTAGCCCAAGTCTGGATCTTGCCATCCTGGACTTGGGGCCAGGGTAATTTTGGAGAAAAAGTCCACATTTGAGGTGGGAGGGGATAATGAGGAAATATTTCCCTGGCAGGTTGATTTTATAATATGGCATCTGTTCCGAGCTGCTGAGGAATCTGGAGGGCAAGAATAAATTAAAGGGAGTTTATGCATAAATATATTCGCTGTAAATCAAACCTCGAAGCCTTCACTAGGCTTTTGTTTAGGCAAAAACTCCCCCGGCCTCTGTGTTTTTTATCTGAATACGTATTGAGCAAAGACTGAACGACAGCTTCAGGATTTGGCCCCAAATATTTTTTTTCTTTAACAGGTCATGAAGACAACAAAGTCGCCACACGATGGCACCCTCTACTTACACTGAGTGTCCTTAACCAGAGAGTCTTAGACGTATTCCGGTATTTCTCCAAAAAGAATCTGGAATTCATTGGAGAAGCAAGATTAGAAGTTTTAATAGGTCCATCCCAACATTATCAATCATCAGAATAAATAGCTATTCTTTCCCCCTAGGAAAAACACCCATCCATTGATTTTTATTCTATTATTTAGTCAAATTTTAGATTTTTAGTTATTTGCCAAATGCCAAAGGACGATTTCAGTATTTAACATAGTGTTATAAAAACAACGGTGTATACAAATGTTGTATTATATATTGAGCCTTTCCATAATCGCATAGTTTATCATTTCTATGGGAATTCAAGTTCAAGGTCCTGAACCCCCGGGAAAATAGGGAAATCTTTAATGATCATAATAGGATTGTTATTGTATGTCTTTGAGAAATCGATTTGAGTTCAAATAGCTCGTTTAAACACCTTTCACCAAAACCACTGAAATAGGAAACAGGAGGACTAAATTATTGCTGCTTCCTGAATTCTCTGCTGATGAGCCAAATAATTAAAATGCACTGTAATGGCTCCTGCAGTCTGTATTTCTTTGGGTAATTCTCGGAAATGAATCTGAATGTCTACCGTTGAGGGGGAGAAAAGAGATAATCGAAATATCAAGAGGTTTGGAAGCCAGACGGTGGTCTTCCCACAGCATTTTCATGCCTCCACGTCATTTTCAGTAAAATAATATTGGTGGATTGAGTCCTCCCGACGGAGGGATTCCCTTAAGAGTCCCTCAGCAAATGAACTTTTAATGGAAATCCTCTCTCTTTTCCAGTCTGCCTGTGTGCCCTGCAAAGAGCACAAATCGCAGACACGAGACAGGAAGGAAAAGGGACACAGTGAAAATTAGACCTAAAAAGTAACATGTGTTGCGCTCCAAGTGAAGAAGGGCTTGCGAATTCCTGATCATTTCAGTCCTCTGGTGGGGATGTTTGTGGCCGAAATTAACATGCCGTATTGTCAAAGAAAGGACAGGATCGGACTGTGTGTCGTGTTTTCCCAAACAGTAAGGGATGGTTTCCAATCCTACGCACAGAAAAAATATAATGACACGCTCAGAAGGGGCTATAGTTTGCTGTAAATATTTTGTTGCTCCAGTGATTGGGATACATCATAATTGTATAGGCTGAATTATGACATTGCTAATTTTCCTCTACCCATCTGGGAGCTCTGTATAAAAAACCAAATGGTAAAAAAATGTTATTCCAAGCCAGTCTTTGGGTTGTCACATTTCCCCAGTTCAGCACCGCAGAGGTTGGACAGCTCCACCCTGACAGCCTTCAGCTAATCAATCCACCCACCAGCCAGCAACTGTCAATTACAAACTCTAATTAGAAAATTACTGAGAAGCCTCCAAGACTTCAAACCGTCTTTATACCAATAACAACAACAGTAACCACGCTAACGTATTTCTTTATTTAATTGCCCCGTTGAAGGGAACATATGTACCACATCGGAACCCTGGGCTTTGCCAAACGAATTTTATATATGAGTTATCACGTGAGAGCTCATCTTTTCAAACAGATCTGTTCTGTGGGTAGGCTACGGAGACCACCACTGAGGATGGGGCTGGGGTCTGTAAAAAGCCTAAAATTTCCTCAGCAGCCTACTGCCCCTCCCCACAACTTGAAGCAGGGAGAACTTGACAAGCATAAAATCTTCTAGACCTCTGTGTAAAAAAAAAAAGAGTGTGAGTTAAAGTGTTTATGAGAAGCTTATGACTCTCGATCAGCTCATCCTCGAGGACGGCACAGAATTGTTATGTTCCTTGAGGAATTGGGGTGATGACGTCTTTTCTGATACCCGATTATTACGTGACTGGAAAAAAAAACCCTCCTTTGATTCATGAATAAAAATCCGAACGCCACAACAGTCCAACAAACAATACTGCCGCCCTTAAAGGTAACATGCAGACCGCTGTTTACAAAGAGGGCTCTTGATAAAGCAGGGTGCCGGGAAAGATTTTGTTGGTAATTGCATAAAAAAAACCAACCCCGAGCTGCGGAAGGCTGGTCAACTTTGGAATCACAGAGCGAGAAGAAGGAGAAAGCAGCCGCTGAAGCAAGAAGCGTCTCAGTGAAGGAAAAGATCTGGGGAAGAGAACATCACTGACAGCAGCTCCGGCACAGTCTGCTTCCCGTCCTCTCTCTCTCTCTCCCTCCCTGGCTTTCTCTTCCCCGGGCTTGGGCCCCTTTCTCTTTCTCCCTCTGTCTCCTTCCCTTCCTCCCTCTTTCTTGCTCTCCCTTCCCCGACAGACTCCACTCCAGATCTGTGCTGCCTGCGACCTACAAACTTTTTTGAGCGGATCCCCTTAAACCAGCAGACAAGTAACCGCTGCTCTTCTGCCTTCGGCTCCTTTGCCCGTCAGAGAGGCGATGCCACAAGAGTTTTAACTGTTTCGGCTGAAACTTGGGCGACAGTTTATTTATTTATTTTTTTTAATCTACCCTTTAATTGCGCAGCCAAACGCTCTTAGTGCCGGGTGTTAAGAGTTTAATGGTAAGGACAATGTATCGCGGGCATCTCCGCGGCTTTAACTGGAGAGATCGGGGTTTGTTAGCCCGGGCACTTGTGTGGTGTGTGTGTGTGTGTGTGTGTGTGTGTGTGTGTGTGTGTGTGTGTGTGTGTGTGTGTGTGTGTGTGTGCGCGCGCGCGCCTGTGTGCTGGGAAGTGGGGGTTGTGTCTGGTTGTAACTGAAGACAAACGGCTCCACACACACACCGCACACGTTTTGTTGTGGTTACAGGGAGCACATTTAAGACTCGGTTTCTAACGGGGTTCGATTCTGTGAGCGGCAAAGCTGGAGGGGACGGGGAGGGTGAGCGAAGCCTTTTGACAGCTGGCTTTTTCTTTCTTCCCTTCTCCCCAGAGTGGCAATGTGTAGCAAAGCGATCCTAGCACTACTGGTCTATGGGATACTAATGCACTGCAGCGTCTACTGCTCACCTGCTGCTGGATTTCAATACCCTGCACTAAGGTAGGTGCCTCCGTTATCCCTCCCTCTCCCTGATCCCTGCGCGACGGGCATCCCTGGCTTTCCCCGTCACTTACGTCCCTGCATCTTGGTAATAGCTAGCAGAGAGCATCGGCAGGTAGTTGTCTCCTGGCCTCTGTACGTGTCTGGTAGCTTGTGCTCTCCCCCTCTCGCTAGCGGCGCAGGGATCTCCCAAGCAATGAAAAGCTCCCAGGAAGAAAAACTAAAGAGCAAAACCTCACCGCCTCCTATACACCGACTCCATCTACCTTCTCGGGGAGCGGGGAAAAGACACTAGGGACTGAGCCTGCTTGATTACAAGTCCAATTTAGTTCCTGTGGCAGGGAAACTAGAATAGGTTCTTATGCCCGCCAGCAGACGGAGGGTTGAATGGACCAGCCCTTTCTTCCAGGGCTTGTTAGACTCTGACTCTGGTCTTGGGAAAACTATTCGATTTCTGTTAACTGGGGGGCCTGGATGAAGCATCGACCTCAGAAGGCAGCGTAAACCTTGTAGGAAAAAGCTGGACCCATTTTTCTCTATGCACCATAGTGCAATAACACAGTATAGATCCTGGAGATGTTTCCGGCCACCTCTGAGCCTAACGTGGGTGGCGAGAAGCTGCGAAAATTGAATTGACACGTACTTCCCGGATAGACAGTCCCGAGATGAAAGCAGTTTGAGGGATACAGTTAGACAAAGATTGTAATGACACGTTTCTGGCAGAAGGTATTAAGGAATGTGTAGATATGGACAAAACGTAGCTTTACATCTAATATCCCTCTCTATTCTCTCTAATATAGATCTAGATATGTTCTCGAATTAAGTCCCTGTATCACAGCAGGGTAGAATCTGCTCCCAAGCTGTGGTATTGGTTAAAGTACTTGAAGTACTATTTGCCACTCATTTATTTTAAAGTTCGCTGGAGGGGAGAGGGGGGCTACCAATACTCATGGCTGGGGATCCGGCTCGCTCTTCCGGAGATAGGTTCAGGATTCCGTAAGACCCGCTCGCGTTCACTTGATTCGGAGCGGGATTGTTAACACGCCGGAGCAGAGCTGCCAGGCTTCCAGAACTAGCGTCACCTATTGAGCCGAGTGTAGGGGCAGCCCCCGGTCCAAAGCTATACCACAAAGGATGATTTCCCATTTACTAGGAGGGAGTGGAGCTTTACATAGCGGCAATCAATCTACTCCTGGCTCTAGCCTGCCGTAAATCGGCCTTCCCTTAGCGAGCAGCGGTTCTTACACCGGAAGACCGGGGGAGCTTTCCGATCCACCCATCTTAGCTCCCTCGGAAAATGATGCAGCTCTATGTATCCCGCCAAGTCCCACGGGGGACGCGCTCCTGGTTCAGCGCTAAAGTGCGTGGAACGGCTGAACTGCGAAACTCACTCCGGAGCCCATGTGAACGGTCGGAGCTCGCCTTTTGGGTGCGGGGCAGCGCACGCTCCGGAATGGCCTCAAACGAACCAAAGCGTTACCCGGGGCTTTGGGATGCCGGGCGGCCTCGCCGCAGGCCCCCGGCTGCCAGGGCTGGGGGGAGCCGTCCCGGTGGGAATGGCCAGTCCTCCCAGAGGGCGGGAGGGGGGGGGGCGAGAGGGGCCCTGGCTCGGGTCATGCCAGCGCCTGAATTAGCGGGAGCAAAACACTTTACACGCATCTATTATTAATCTCCCTGCTGGAGCGCGGAGACAAAAATAGCTGCCGGAGACGTGCAGTGACCTACATCTTCCCGCGGAGCCAGCGGGGGAAACAAAACTCGAGCGAGCTTCAAGGACAGAGACACCGGTCAACGAAAAACACCAACCCAAGCCCCACCCCGCCCCCACTTGCTGGGAGAGAGGCGGAGCCGTCGTTTGCTAACGGCAGAGCCTCTGATCTCGGGGAGAAGAGGGCGCGGGGGGGGGGGGGGGAAGCTGGTGTCTTTCAGTGGGATGTGCTGTTCTTGTCTCGCTTAACCCCCCCCCCCCCGCGCCTGGGGATGTGCAGTTTGGGAAGCGATCAGGATTCGTGCTGGGAGAGGTGGGGAGTGATCAGCTGCTGCCTTGGCAGCCCCTGGACTCCTTTCTGGCCCCACCCCAGCAGCAGGTTGCTTTGCTCGTGTCTGTCTCCCCCGCCGGGTCCTGCCCGGAGGCGGGGGCGGAGGGGGATCGAGGGGTCGGGGTGATCTTGTCTGGCTCCTCTGGCAGGGCCTGCAGCCCAGCCTGGGGAGTGCCCGTATTCAAACCCAGTGGCCCCGGATAACGTCGATCCAATGCTCCTACATGTAGGATTTCTCAGGAGGCGCCTGAGTTCTCGCCCTTTGCTTTCCGGGCTAGGCTGGGAGATGAGGTGTACGACGAGGACGGGAACACGCTGCAGGATTTCGCCTTCGACAACGACCCCCTGGGCATAGCGAACCCCTCCTCCCTGCTAGACGACGTGTACACCCTGTACTACCCGCCGGAGAAGAGGTGATCGCGGGAGGGGGGGGGGACCGTGCTGGGGCGCCAGGCTGGAGCCGGAGCCAAACGAGCCTGGTCAATCCCGGTCCAAAGAGCCGCCACGACCCTCTCCCGCCGCCCGAGCCCCGGCCGGAGGAGATGAAAAGTCCCTTTACCTCCCGGCGGGCGGGGCGGGGCGGGGCGGGGAAGCCGCCTGACCGCGGAAGGGCTGGCGAGGGCCCTCGAGGAAACACCCCAGAGGCGCGCTGCGCTCGGGAAATGAGCCTGGGGGCTGGGAGGGTCTTGCTGTCCCTGGGGAGCCGCAGGCGGAGGCCGCCTTCTGAGCTCCGGGTACATAGAAGCCACCAGCCAGCCAGGGGCTTTCTTCCGCCATCCCGCCTTTGGAGTGAGGGGCTGCTGGGGTCCGGTGCCCAGGCTTGGACCCTGATCTTTTCCCCTTTGATCTTTGTCTCCCCCCTAGGCACGCGGATGGGATATTTAACAAAGCCTACAGGAGAGTGCTGGGTCAGCTGTCCGCTAGGAAATACCTGCATTCTTTGATGGCCAAACGGGTGGGGTAAGATTTCTATTCGCTGTTTGCTTCCCTGTTTCCTTTTCTATTCAACCGCGCGTCATGTACCGCCGGTGTAGACTTGTTTCGCTCGCCGGGGGTCTGGCGACACACCCAGCTGGGCTATTTCCAAATTCGCGGGGGTTTTCGCTCGATCTCGTTCCCTGATCCCCAGGGACAGGTAGAGTGGAAAACCCCAGGTGGCGAGTTGAGGATAATAATCCGGGCATTGTAAAGAAAGTCCAGTAGCCCGTTGATCCAGGCGATCGGCGGTGGGAAGCATCGCAGCAAGAGATCGGTTGTTAAGTGTAGATGTGGGGATTCGAAGCGAGCTCTCTATTGTCAAGACCAGAACCCACCACACCGCAGTGTAGCGTTTAAAGTCAGACACGCGGCAGGGCCAGTGTAATGAAGATCGTGTCGGCAGAAGGTAACATTTTAATAAAGCCCGTGGGGAAAGAGATTACATTTTCATAATGAATAATTCATGCCGTGAATATTGTCTCCCGACTGTCGGCTTATATTATGATCAGATTTCAACTTCACCGCGTGTTGAGATAGATTCTTTGTTTCCCTCTGCCTCCCTGATGTCTACATGTTGCTTTAGTTGCTTCATCCCCCCCCCCAAATCGAATAGCTTTGGAAACATACACCAAACAAATCCAGCTTGACAAATCCTCCTCCTCACCTGGAAAGGTTAAAGCAGCCCTGGGGGGCTACCAGAGCCACAATGCAAAGCGGGGAAGGTCTCCAAAGTGCAGGCAGGACGGGCGAGTGGATCCAGATGTTGCAATTGTCCTTTGCTTTGCAGCGGTGCCAGCGGCCTGGAGGACGACTCGGAACCGCTCTCCAAACGGCACTCGGATGGCATCTTCACGGACAGCTACAGCCGCTACCGGAAACAAATGGCTGTCAAGAAATACTTGGCAGCGGTCCTGGGGAAAAGGTATAAACAAAGGGTTAAAAACAAAGGACGCCGAGTAGCGTATTTGTAGCGCCGAGTAACCCACCACTCCTATGTATACAGAGCCCTAAAAAAAGAAAAAAAAAAGTCATTTCCAAAGTGACTGAACAATCACCGCTCCTGTGTTATCTAAACATGTATTTATGTATGAAGTAAAGCCATTAAATGAATATTTTGATAATAATATTGTTTTTCTTTTTGTATAAAAGCACTAGAGAAACGCACAGATCTACTTTGTGGACCAATCATTAAGTTATATATAATATATAAATATATATATATAAATACTACTGATAGAGAACAATTCTTCATATAAAGCCTGCACAAGAACAAAAAAAAAATTCGCCTGAGCTGTTTATGTTTTTATATAAAATAAATAGAAAAAAAGACAATCATTGTTTGAATATTGCTCCTATTTTTGTAAGTGAAATTAAAAGGATAGTATTTTTATCCACGACAGGGTCGAAGACATTAATAGTCACCATTTGCTACTGTACATAGACACTGATGCCCTGCTACAAGGGGATTAGGGTGATAATGATTTGGAAGAATTGCTGAAGCAGATTCTTCCTCCCAGTGAGTCTCAAGACGGGCTCCTTGACCACTAGCCTATTTGAAGGGGGCACTGTCGTCCCCCCCCCTTTCGAAAGATTTCAATTTTTCTGCTTTCTTTGATTCCACTTTTATATGTATTTGTGTCTCTCAAACACTGAGTTTAGAAGATAATTCTCCTGTGGTGAAACAACAGCTCTGTCAAAATTGTGCATCTCTGACAATTGGAGGGGGAAAAAATATTTAGCTCCATTCATTGTTCCTCTAGCTGATTGGGCACAGCTACAGAACAAAGCCAACCGGAAATTAGAGCTATTGGAAACCATTTGAAATTTCGATAGAGCACAGATCAGAGAGGAGGTGCCCCTAACATATGCGTGGTTTTAGGCTGCTAGAAGGTCTGGGTAACATGAGACAATTCCACTTTAGATCCACTGCCTAACTGACCGTGGGCAGCTCGGTATTGGAACTCGATGCAAAGTATAATGTGTTACTCTCCAGTGCTGTCCATGCCTCTCATCATGTGAAATGACCAGGATTCTCTCCTTTGAATTTTTCAAGCGGAGTTGCTCCTTTCCTTTGTTGTTTTCTTGTAGACCCTTCCTCTCCCCACCCTGTCTTGCACTATTTAAGCACGGTTACCCATCTGAGTCACTGATTATTATTATTTTCAATTGAAGGTTGTGACCGCCTCTCACTCTTCTGTTCTGTTTGATGCAAGCTCTTATTGTAAAAGTTTAGGAACCCCTGTTGTAGCTACCACTAAATAATTATGCACTACAACGAAAGTTTTGTTCTTGTTTATTGAGTTTGGAGGTAAAATGTATTTTTCTACATTATGGCTTATTGCTTAGTAAAATTTATTTCATAAAACAAACTTTTGTCATAATAGAATGTGTAGTGTTCACATGCGGGTGAGTTTCTAATAACCGATGAATCATTTCCACCTCATCTTTATATGTACGGATGAATAGCTTCAATTCGGGGGAAAAGACAAACCAAACCAGCCCGGGGGAACTTAAAGGTGACTCAAGAGGACATGTACGTATGTTTCCTTTCAGATCCCTAAACATATTCTAGGGGAATCTTTTGAAGGAAAATAACCAGCCCTAAATTACAGTCGTCGGTCGCTTAAAAAGAAAAGCCACTTGCGAAATTTAAAAGACTTTTCATTTTCCTTTACCGGTCTGATCGGCGTAAAGTAATAAATCAAAGAAAACAGAATTGAGTTTGCAGTCCCAGGCGGGATGGCGAGTGCCAGCGGAGCTTATTGCAAACAGCGCTAGCACAGAGGCATTCGATCTATGCCTGAGAAGTGTGTATGAAATCAATCTTACTTTAATTTTGCATTCTCCTCAGGCAATGTGACGCAGGATGCAGTTTGCAGCTTTTCGTGTCTTCCTTCGCCTTTTAAATCGCCACGAATTCACAGATGGCTATTTAGTGGCCCTACAATGCTGCAACACATCAGCTTGCATTTTAGTCTTAATTATTTGTTCTTGGATAATCGGCAGACGTTGCTGTATTTGTGTCAGCTGTGGTCTAATGAAATAGGGCTCTATTGACGTTTTATTTATGAACTATCATTTCGAGTTCAGTGGCTAGTTGCAAGCATTATAAAGTGATCACATAGGTTATCCTCTGTATAATTTTTAGGAAAGCCAACAGCCTTACTAAAACGGAGCAGATTTGAGATACAGTGATATTTTAGGTAGATGTTAGTCTTGCAGATCTTATTTTGTGTGCAACTGAATATAAAAATAACTTAAAGTATTATTACACACATGATATATATAACTAGGACTTTGATAACTGTTATATAAAGTGTGTAAAGTTTGTATTAATAAATTTTTGTAAACAATGCAACTTTGTCTAATGTTTGGGGGAGAAACCTAGCACTTAACAGTGAAAGCTGTATTTCATTTAAAATCTATTTAATTAGTTTAAATTTAAGCAATATTTTCTAACATTTTTTATGTCTGGAACATTTTTTTTTAACTAAGCTTCCACATATTTTCATCAGATGTCCTCTAATCTTTTATTGGTGGGTTACTTCTATATTTAAGTAGACTAAAAAGTAATTACTGAAATAAAAAAATCAAGCTTCATGTGCACTAGATAAATAAGCTTTCCTAAAATTTACAGACAAAAACCAACCAATGTCCTAGAATAGTCTTTCCCCCCCACCCCCCAGTATTGTAACAATTCCTATACTTAGGAATTGCTTATATTTTCCAAACAGAAAAAGCTAAATGCAACGTTCATCTAAACTCCTCCAATGAACGTTTTGGTACACAAAAATATACTTTGTAATATTACTTGTCTTGGGGGAGGTCAACCCCCTTTTACTAGGTTTAAATTATACCAAGTGAAAACTTGGCTGTGCTAAAATAGGTATAATGTAGCACATGAAGCATTAATTAGGCTTCTTAAATAGAAATGTATCTGGTAGATATATTTAAAAAAAGGGTATTTGCAGGCTGGTTTGTCAGTACAAAACCCATGTCAGAAAATTTTACAGGGAAATCTTCAGTTAAACATTCAGGAATAACTGGAAAATGCTGACATCACTTTGTGTATGCCTATGATCAGTATAGCTACTATAGCCCAGTATAGGGACCCTATTGAGGTCCCTTCCAGTCCTACATTTCTATGACTCTATGACTGTACTTAAATATTTTGGGAAAGACCCAGCAATTTAGTTTAAATTTTTCTTTCTGAGAACACACAAATGTGCTGTTCAAACCTCAGACGGGGCACTTCAATGAAAAGATTAAGCCACAGGAATACATTACAAATTCCCAGCAAAATTTTAAAATGAATCACCAAGATTTTGTATTTTGTTAACCATAAAGCCAGTGCCTATGGAAGATTTCTTAGATCCGCTGTGTCCAGTGTCAGTTTTACTAGTTTACAGGTTAGTTTAGGCAACAACATGTCACTAATAAACAAGAAATACTGAAATAATGCAGACAAGATGGTAGTGTGAATATTGTAGCATGGGGAATGGCTACAGGTATGATTTTTTTTCAGATCTCAGTCATAGGTCAGGGATAGAAATGCAAAGGAAAATGTAGCTTATGAAATTGGTTTCTCAAACTGATAGAGAAAGTGAATGAGACCAAAGGCAGTCTCCACTGAAAAACAGTAATAAAGTTAAGATCTTGTAGGTATAATGGCTTGGAAGATGAAATTTGGGAAATTAAAAACCACCACTGCACTCAACATGGCATCAACCCTTGTTGAAGATGTGAAGAAAGTGATGGATAGTCTTAAATGATATGCATCCAAGGATGTCTGTCAAAACAAGGATTGCTACATTAAGAAGCTCAACCCAATCATTTAAACATAAATATTAAAAATATATTTGTATGATATTACACAATACTAATGAATTACGGGCTTGGGGCAAATTTTTTGTTTTGTAAAACCTTGTTGAGCTTTAGACACTTTAAAAGATATAGACCCGGGGAAAAAAAGCAGGAATAATAAGCCGGTTATATTTCTACGATCCTGGATTGTAAAGATTAAAGTGCACGATTGACATTCTGTGACTTCCTCAAATTCCATTTAGTAGAGTGCTGACTACATGGGAACAAAATCATCCCTAGTATAACTCTATTACCTTCAGCCGAGTTACACTAGAGATGATTATGGCCCAATATATTTTTCACCAGAAAACTTCTATGGAGATCTGGCATACAATACAAAGTTTCTGATTGCAAATAATACTGTAAACACCTGCAAAGCTTAGGAATTGAGTGCACCTGGAAGCACAGCTCAAATCTCCTAGTTGTTCCCCAGACCCCAGACAAACATATTATTTTAAAGCAGCAGAACTCCTTCCTGATTTCAGAGAGCCATCGGATTAGGACCTGCTTTTGAATGTGCTGAATTGTATTCCCCTTGGTTTCGAAAGCTGTTTCCATGTTTAGTCTTGAACATTCTCTAAAGTTCAAATTTACCTGTAGAACTTACTTCCACCCCCCCCCCCCCCAGGGTCCAGAAAAAATTTGAAATCTGCAGTAACTATTCTTTGATGGCTACCAGGCAACTTCAGAACTAAATTTCAGGAGGTAAATATTTTAGGCTTCATCATGCAGTTTTCTTCAGGCAAAACTCCCAGTGAAAATCCTAAGTGGAAGTTTCATCTGAGCAAGAACTTCAGGGTCTCTTCCCAAAAGTGCCAATACACCCAAGTAATTATTTTCATTTTAAGGCCAGAAGGAACTATTATCAATGAATGACAAGGGTATAGACTTTCACCAAGTGATTTCTGAATCAAGCCCTTAACTTTAGATTGAGGTATATCATGTCTTTTAGAAGGGTAGCCAGTTTTGATTTAAAGATTTTATGTGATGGAAAATGTTTTATATCTCTAGGTAAATTGTTCCAATTGTTAAATGGAGCCTTATTTCTAGTCTGAGTTTACTTAGCTTCAGTAGCTGGGTATGGGATCTTGTTATGCTTTTGTCTGCTAGAATTTAGACTCTTTGCAATCAGACATTTTCATGTAGGTACTTGCAGATCATGATCAAATCACCGCTTAACTGCTGCTTTCTGATAAATAGACTGAGATTATTTAGCCTCTCACTGTAAGGCAGGGTTTCCAGACTTCAAATCATTCTTGTAGCTCTTTTCTGAACACTTGCAAACTTATCAACATCTTTTTCAAAGTGTGGACACCAGAACTGGACACACCATTCAGTCAATAATTGTCACACTAATGCCATATACAAAGGCACTATCCTACCTACCTACTTGATAATCTCCTGCTTGTACATTCAAGCATCACATTGTTTTTTTCGGCCACCACATCATGCTGGGAGCTCAACTGGTTATTGACCAGGACACCTAATACCTTTTGAGTCACCGCTTTCAAAAATACAGGGCCCACCCTCTTATTAGTAGACCTACATTCTCAGTTCCTTGGTGTATGTCCTGCATTTAGCTGTATTAAAGCCCATGTGATCTATGCAGTCTGTGCTGCAGAATTGACTTGTCCAAGTCATTAGCTACCACTCCAATTTTTGTACCATCTACAAACATTATTATTTAGCACCTGCTTCAATCATCCTTTCTCAGACTAATGGCATCTTAATCTGTGAACAGTCCCACTTGAAATCAATGGGAATAGTTGCATATATGGTAGTAATCAGTGGATCAAATTCCTCTCTGATGTATCTCTACCGAAGTACACCAGGGATAGATTTGGCCCACTATACCTAAGAGGGCCGCTAGTGGGAATATTATGGCTGAGTGAAACAGGGGAGCAAGAGACACAGAAAATAAACGGACTTTCTTGGAATGTGCTTAAGTGGGCCCACATCATGTTAATTTTACATGAGCAGTCCTCTTAGACTAAATTTGGCAAGGTACCGCTCACACCGAAATAACATGTGAAGTCAGCTTGAGTGGTGAATGCTTTTCCCAGAGTTGAGTTTGGCTCACGGACATCAATGGGATGATTTACATGTAGATGGCAAACAGCACATGGCCCTATACAGGCAACCCACTGAAATGCTAAGTCCCAGCAAAGGCCCAAATCTTTGGCAATAATTAGTTTTGTTGAGGGGTTTGTCTGTGTGATGGGTTGGGATCACAGAAACCCCTTAGGAGCTGCCAACCGAAGTGCCAAGGCTACTCCTGCCTCAGTTTTCCTGCCCAAACATCCAATATTCATAACTTTGAATACAAAATAGACACATACATACAAATAGGATGAACAGATCCAGTGGATCATTACCTTCACAGAGATATGTTACATGGCATATGTAGCAAAACCATATTCTAGTAATATCATACATATATTTACAGGCACCCCCCCCCATAAAGCCTTATGGGCTACACCGTCACAGTCTGTACCTAATTTTGAACAAACACATTTAAGAACCATAAAGATGCCAAATAAAAAGTTGGATAGTAATCAAGACTGGTGTCAAGACTGGTGTCCTGTGTTTAAGGTTTATATAAACACTCTTGTTACTTACTATGATGTACAGTGCCCTTTCGATAGACACGTAAGCATGATCTCAGATAGGTGTTTGTATCCATTCTGTAACAGTATCGTTTCTTTAAATGAATCACAGACCTGGCTTGACTTCCGATTATGAAAGTTACTTATTACTTCAGATAGCCCAATGCAATAAGAACCTCATTCATTTCCATGTGACTAAGATGTACTCTCCATAAGGTGGATACAAAAATAGCCTAACTTTCTGCACCAATTTAATCGCAAAATGCTGTATTAAGGTCTCATGCTATTAAGACTTTTATTACGTCCATAAAATAAACCATGGAAGATTTCCTACTATGACATAGCTACACTACACAGGAAAGTGTCTATTCACCCATGAAGGCAGATCTGACAGCTGACATCTTCAAAATGGAAACGTTAGCCAGGAAGAGAAGAGGGTCCAGCCCCCTCTCCATGACTGTGCCTATGCCTCCCCACAGCAAGCAGGGAATGCAACTCCCTGAGGTCTTCACTTCCTGCTATACAAACATTTTTATTGCCATTGCTTACCTCCTCCTATAACCTGACTCACACGCAGCACCTGGAGTGAAGGACAACTATGTCACAGTAGAACAGTGTTGGAGTACAGGAAGGTTGGGGTACAGAATGGCTAGGGTGCAGTGGCAGAGCTGGGAGGTTGTGGTGTATGTTGGCTGGGGTCTGGGGTATACTAGCAGGGCTGAGTGGTGGAGGCAGGCTGGGGGCAAGGTGGTTGAGGTGCACTGGGAAGATCTGAGGGGTACCCTGCTTTCCTCAACTCGCCTACCAGCTCCCTTCTCATAACACATCTCCCCTCATTGAAGTCCCAAATTCTTTCCCCCAGTTACTCTACTCATCTATTGCTTAATCCTCCCTACACCCCACAGAAAAATTCATGTTCAATTCCCATCCCCACCAAATACTTTGATTACATTCCCCCCAAAACAAAACTGCCACCACTGACTCAAAGTGTAGCAACCTTCTGCCATTTTGTCTTAGGTGGAGGCTTATGATTAACTTATCTTTAGTTATACTCATTGAAGGGTGACTTCACAGCAGTCCAGAGGTCTGTGATTCAGCCATTCATTATACTCCCTCAGTTTAACAGTAGAAGGCAGCAGAAGGAAATCATTTTGGGCGGGACTTTTAACTCAGGAGCCCGTTGGTTAAATAACCTCAAATTTGGATCCCTAACTCTACCCTGCTCCCTATGAGGCTCACCAAGTTCTAAAACAATCCCATTAACAGTTCACATTTTAGAGCCCTTAAAAGAGTTGAACTATAAAGTGTCTGGAATGGAAACCGACTAGCCCTATGTCTCTATTGGCACACGTGCTGTGTAAAACGGTACATTTTCTTAAATGCTGTTCTCAGATTGGATCCTTCAAAGATTTAGTAGGTGCCATGTACTACCATGGGTACCATTGGAGAGACGGAGACCGGTTTGACCCACTTCACATCAATCATTCGATCTCTAGGTCTCTTTAACCACCTACCCTCCTAGAAATTTTTACAAAAATAGCTATTTTCCCCAGGCTTATATCTCTGGAAACCCTGGCTCAAATTGCTCCAAATTTACATCATTAACCCTTCTGCACTTGCCTAAGTCAAAGAAATCTGACTCTTCTTGTCAATTTTAGAGGACTTGGACATGTTGACCTTTAAAGAGATATCTTGACTTATCCTTAGCTATAATGGTGCTCCCGTGGCACTCTACTACCAATTATGGACAGATTAGACCGAAATGGTGACATTCATCTTCCTGGTAAGAAGAGGTTATTTTTGAATGGTGTAGCTCTGAGTGAGGTACATTGTCTTTCCCTCAGGAGTGAAGATTGGTGTCATAAGAAATAACCCTTATGAATGTTATACATAAAATCACTCCCTCTACCCCATCACTCCTCTGGTCTGAAACATCACTGTCAAAGAGAAAGTGCTTAGGGGGTGTGGGAATTAGATGTCTCTAAAAATGGTCAAACTTTTAATCAGTTGTGAATTATCTCACCAGCAAAATAACAATATATGTGAGTTAAACTACAAAAACAGTAAAAGGAAAGAAATTTCTCTCCCTTTATATTTATCTATTCTAAATTATCTATCTATCTATCTATCTATCTATCTATCTATCTATCTATCTATCTATCTATCTATCTATAATTAGACAAATGTTAGAAACTGATATAAGTTAAAATATTTCTGTACTGGCCATAGCTAAACTTAGATACAACATCTAATTTACAGTGACGTCTTTCTTTAACAAGTTTTATAAGAGGGATGATTTAAGTCCAAGGAAGTTGGTGAGTCATCTGCAGGGTGGGCCACTGACTGAGCTAAGTTTAGAATCAAAGGGAAGTTAGGCTCTTTTGGTTCTAGGTCTTAGATTACATCTCTTTGCCTCCTTTTTTCTTAGTATTCTCTTTGTTTATTTAAGAAAAGTCTTGTCACATTTCCTCGTTCTTTTTGGTTGATTTCATACATCTCTTTGGGTTTTTTTTGTTTTTATTTGGTACATTATGAAGTTTCATTTAATACACTAATTTGGATTTTTTTAAAGGAAGCTACTTTGGTACTTTAAAGATGATATTTTGATGTGTCTATTTTTCTAGAACTATGATAAAAATGAAAATGAAAAAGCTGAGAATTATCCTAATGGTGTTGGCAGCAGAGACACATTTTTGTGGGCAAAATATCAAAGTCACATTGTCTGCCTAACAGAAAACCAAACAACAGCTCACACTCAACCCTTCCCCCACAAACCTTCCTGTGAGCAGATGATTTTTCTGTATGTTCTAAGAGAAAGTCTACATATGCTATAGAAGACAAAACTCTCTCCCTTTCTGGGATGTGCCCTTAATAAACAAATAAACAATAAGACAATAAAGTACAGTCCAGTCTTTCTTTGCAGGTTGGCTGCTCTGAGGGTTCCATTCCCAGAGAAACTCTAGGTTTTCTATGCCTCAGTCCTAAAATCCCTTTGTCAATACAGCCTGGTTCTTAAACCTGCTTCCTTTCTGAATGTTCCTTCTAGAGAGTGAGGCCACCCCCTCAGCTTGATATTGCTGACGTGTTACAGGACAGGGATAGCTTTAGCTTCTGTTTTCAGGACAGGTGATTATGTCCTGGTCCATCCTTGGGCTTGTCCAACCGTTCCCACTCTCTTAGGCCAATAAATACTCACATGAACATGTAAAAAATTCTGTACATTTTAAGAATATCTATGTTTAATCATCTTTGGTTTTATTAGCTTATGTGAGGCACTTCTACATTTTGTATTGGGTTGTGGCAATCATAACCTAGATAAAGGTTAGTAAACCAGTGACTTTGTGATTTTTTTTTTTAATTCCTCTCTCATGGACATTAATTTCCATGGAAAGGAAGCATTTGTCAGTTCCTCTTTGATCTGGTTACACTAAGTTGTACTTATATTTTATAACACAGTGACTGCAATTATACTGTAGTTACACTGCAATTACAGTGTAATTACACTATTGCTTAGGCTTTTTAATGACAGCAGTTATCGCCAAATCTCATAACAACAGGGCTAACTACATGCCTGATAGTAGTTGCAGTGTAAATATAATGAAATCAATGTGGATGGATTCTAAAAACACCTGGATTTAGTGTAAAACAAAGTGTACTAATAAATTGTTCAGTCATGTATTAAACCTGCCGGTAATGGTTCAAAATTTGATATCCTTTCTCATGGGCATTGCAAAAATAATCTCATTTAATTGAATAGGACTCCCCTAGAATAAGGTGATAATGGGAGTAAAAGTGGCAGAATCTGGCCCATGTGATAGCTACACAGTGTAGCTACTCTATAATTACAGCCATTGTCTGCCAAGCTCTGATATCCTTACTCAGAGTACTTCACTCCACAAATAATAATAATAATAAAATAATAATAATAATAATAATAATAATAATAATCCCATTGAAATTAGTGGAGCCATCAAAATGGATAAGGGCATCAGAATCTGACCCTATCTTATCAAGTTGCCCATTTTCAATGTGTGCTATATTTTCTTCTTTTATAACAGTAGTTCTCAAACTATGGGTTGCCAAGTTGGAGAAGTGCAGTATTGCCTTGTAATATCATCGTGAGCTAATAGCAATGTGATAAGACAAATGCCTCCTTTTATACACTACAGTTATGTTCTTTTTTATTCATGTATATAGAACATCTCTATAATTCCAACTTAATATGAATCTCTGAACACATGGGAAATATACTTCCTTTGAATCATGGAATCATAGAATATCAGGGTTGAAAGGGACCTCGGGAGGTCATCTAGTCCAATCCCCTGCTCAAAGCAGGACCAATCCCCAACTAAATCATCCCAGAAAGGGCTTTGCCTGACCTTAAAAACCTCTAAGGCAGGAGATTCCACCACCTCCCTAGGTAACCCATTCCAGTGCTTCACCACCCTCAAGTGAAATAGTGTTTCCTAAGATCCAATCTAGACCTCCCCCACTGCAACTTGAGACCATTACTCCTTGTTCTGTCATCTGCTATCACCGAGAGCAGCCGAGCTCCATCCTCTTTGGAAACCCCTTCCAGGTAGTTGAAAGCAGCTATCAAATCCCCCCTCATTCTTCTCTTCTGCAGACTAAATAATCCCAGTCCCTCAGCCTCTCCTCATAAATCATGTGCTCTAGTCCCCTAATCATTTTTGTTGCAACTCCACTGGACTCTTCAATTTTTCCACATCCTTCCTGTAGTGTGGTGCCCAAAACTGGACACAGTACTCCAGATGAGGCCTCACCAATGTTGAATAGAGGGGAATGATTATGTCCCTCGATCTACTGGCAATGCTTCTACTTATATAGACCAAAATGCTGTTAGCCTTCTTGTGAACAAGAGCACATTTGTGATCCTATCTGCTGATGCACAGGATTAAGAAGAGCGGGTGTCAAATGCTTGCTGACTCCCTCACATGGCTACACTTATTGCAGATAGCGTTGAGGTCGGTAACCTCTATGGGGTTGCTAATCTCAGTCCTGTACTGGGGTGGGTAGGTGAGGTGGGGAATGGGAAGGCAGAGACAGGCAATGGGTGGAACCTTTGCTCTGCCCCCTGAAAGGAACCTGTCCTCTAGTGCAGCTGAACTTTGTGCCAAGTATAGGGCTGGTGCAGATTACTGATCCTGGAGAGACTGAATCTCTGTGAACCACAGTCTAATCTCTAGTCTGCTCCAGTGGCTGAGCAACCATGTACTCCCCATTTCTTGGAGTCTGTGAAAAAGCAGCAACTGAGCTTTTCATTACCATATATTAAAAATCAGTGCAAAACAGTGGAAACAGCATGTTCTAATAATAATAGTAATAAAAAAAAATAGAGAAGTCTTATTTTAGCCATTCACTTTTCATTCAGACAGGATTGTTTACTTTTTAGAGCTAATTTAGATTTTTCACCCTGACTTACAAATGATTTTACTTCACATACATAACCAAGGCAGATATTTTGATGTATCTGGAACACTGACTTTTGTTTCTATAAAAATGCATCCTGACACAAATGTCAGTAGAAAACATTATATGCTAATTCGGCGGTCTCATTTTGAAGGTTAGCACTGAACGTCTGCAGCTAAGCCCTGATGAAGTCATCCAGTGTTTCAGGATTCGCCTTCTATAAACTGAAGGCAAACATTTGAATTCCAGCCTGAGTAGGTCTGTAACTTTAATAAAGATCCTGTGAACAGTTTCACTAAAATAAGAAGGAAAGGACAGCCTCGTATATTGAATGGAATTTTTGCCAAAAATGTAGAGAAATGCACTGATATGTCTGTTTCTGCTACTATCTCTTGATCATGAAATTGTATTTATAAAACCCCTTCATTTTCAGCTTAAACTGATTTTTACAAAAAAAATAATCCTTGGTTTTATAAATAGTATTATTTGTTTTTCTAATTTTCTCCCTACTTTAGTATCAAATATATATATATATAAATTATTTTATTAGGAAAATACAATAGATAGCATGAGATACATGTATTATGATAATACATTAGTCTGTGCGTATATGCAAAGCTGCCTGTTGAAGTAAGGCTATGTATTGATCTAGAGGATACACACAATAAACAAACAAGTATTAATGGAAGCTCTGAAGTGTCTGCGCCTCTGGGCGTACTGATGACTCTCATGCCCACCACTACCCATTTCATCACATCCACCAAAAAACCCCTCGATATTTACCCCCAAAATTATTAATTGTTTTTGTACCTTTTCTTCAGCTGTTTTTGTTGTAGTAATAAACACTGATAAATTCCAAGGAAAAATTAGATAAAATAAAAACTGAAAATGAAGGGTCCTAAATATATGGTCAATGGCAAATATATACATGTATGTATGTAATTACACACATACATACACAGCTTGGAATATATTAATAGAGGTGAATGGGTATTAAAATACCATAGACACGCAAATATTTGCAGGCACCATCAAAATACTAGCAAAGATTCAGCATATTTGGGATATAGCCTGTTTTTCAGAAGCATTGAACACCTGTGACTTCCACTGAAGTCAAAGGGAACTGTGAGTACTCTGCACTTTTGAAAAGGAGGCCAATAGAATTCAGTACTGAAGTCTTGTGAAATGCAGAATTTCCCTTCACTTCGGATGGAGGGTGGCATGTTGAACAATTGAGTTGCTCTCATGTATATAGCAATATGGAAGTCACTGAAAGTTTGCTAAAATAACTGTCTTTCTCTGACCACTCTGGTATTAAGATGCCTGGTATCTCAGGGAAAGACATAAACCAGCAGGAGTTTGTCAGAGCCTGGCAGCGTGCATCAGAATTTTTTTTCTGTGACAAAGGATCTCTGCTGATCACTAGCAAAGCTGAGTGATATTTAGCTAATTACACCGAGGGTTTATGATAGTGTTCAGAGAGAAAAATAATGCTGAAGAATGAGCTGTTTCTTTGGTAACAGAGTGAATGGACATGCTGAACCAACAAACAAGACAAGTCAGCATGAAAATCTTCAGATAAAATGAAGACTGGCTAAATATTGTTTTCAGTACAGAACACCACTTAGAAACAACAAAGGGTGTATGCAAATTGTATTCGTGGGCACAGAGAGTTCCACCATCTTTTATTATGCCAACTCCATTGCTAATAAAATATTTCCTAACATCGTCATGAAATTAGTGGGCAGCAGGTTTAAAACAAAAAAAAGGCAGTTCTTCACACAGCGCACAGTCAACCTGTGGAACTCCTTGCCAGAGGAGGCTGTGAAGGCTAGGACTACAACAGGGTTTAAAAGAGAACTGGATAAATTCATGGAGGTTAGGTCCATTAATGGCTATTAGCCAAGATGGGTAAGAAATGGTGTCCCTAGCCTCTGTTTGTCAGAGTGGGGTGATGGACTGCAGGAGAGAGATCACTTGATCATTACCTGTTAGGTTCACTCACTCTGGGGCACCTGGCATTGGCCACTGTCGGTAGACAGGATACTGGGCTAGATGGACCCGTTGGTCTGACCCAGTACGGCCTTTCTTATGTTCTTATGTCATGGATTCATTTTCTGTAACGGGTTTTTAATCCAGTGTAAGACAGCTTGCACACAGAGCAGTGGAATCAGCTCTGATATACCCATACTTTCATAGGTGGAGAGTTATATGGGCCTGTGAGAGTTATATGGACCAATATTCAGGAACATGGGCCCAGCTCCACCAATGTTTTGGGCTCTCTGACAGCCCTGTGCCCTGGGTCCTGGCTGCCGCCCGGGGATCCACTCCTGGCCCGGCGCCTGGGGCTCCACTGCTGGCCCCATACCTGAGGATACCAAACATGTGTGGAACATGGGGGGTTTGGGGATTAAAATCAGAGAAGCTGAGAGGAAGGCCCAGAACAAATAGGAACTTGCAAACACATATCTTGCTGAGAAGCCTGACCTGCTCTCATTGTACTTAGTGGGAATTTTCC
The DNA here is from genome assembly GCA_032164245.1 of Sternotherus odoratus. Classification (NCBI taxonomy): domain Eukaryota; kingdom Metazoa; phylum Chordata; order Testudines; family Kinosternidae; genus Sternotherus; species Sternotherus odoratus. Next base: position 70,521,495 of record JAVMKO010000002.1, read on the forward strand.
CATTGTGCTCAAAGGGAGAGGTGTGATTTAACCTGTGTTTTAAAACCTGATGAAAGTCACTTTGCATGACATTTAGCAGATTTCCCACTCACATTGGAAACTAGAAGGCGCTGCTAAACGAGACAGCTGTACAGGAATGAACAGTGCTGAATGGAACAGCAGGAGCATGCAAAAAATAAAAGTGAAACATTTATTAAAACAAACCACCTTTCCCGTATATTAGACAGATAACACCTCTACCCTATGGTCTAGTGGAGATTTAAGAAACAGATGTTCCTGGGGTATGTGTGTGGGAATTCCTCAGGGCAGGTTAGAGAATGGAAACCTTGGAGCAATGAAGTAACAAAACCAAAAAGCAGCTTAATCTGCTGTACCAGATACACATAAACCTCTCATCACATTAATTCAGACATTTGAAGAGTTCCACTAAATTAAGCAATAAATGGATAGGAATACTAAGCCAGATCATAAACAGGTGTAAATTGGCATAGTATTGTTGACTTTGATGGTGCTCCATTAATTTACATCAGCGGAGTAAGCAGACTGTAACATTTTAAAATTGATATGTCAGGGTTAAAGTTATCTATATATATATAAAAGTCAAGTGGTGTATGTATGAGTGTATGTATGTACGTATGACTGCAAAGTCCTCCCGCACCGTTTGAGCCAGAGACTTGAATTTTGGTACAGTGAGGGGTCTTGGGGTCTAGATGCTGGTAAGGGTCGAAAAATTTTCGGATCTCACCTCTGACGCCCCCCAGGGGTGAAAGTCTTTCAGGGCCAATCACATCAGCTTGGCAGTTAGGTGGTGATGATGTCATAATACCCCCCTCCAACAGACACTTCACTCGCTCAGCTCACCCCTCCCTCCTCCAACGGAACCCCGGAGATCCCTCAGTTCTCTGCCCCTCCCACCTCCCCAACGGAACCCCGGAGATCCCTCAGTTCTCTGCCCCTCCCACCTCCCCAACGGAACCCCGGACTACATCAGCTCTGTGCCCCCCCCCACCTGCGAAGGTCCCCGGAATCCCTCGGCTCTGGGCCCCCTCCCCTCCTGCGACGGATCTGAGTTGGGTTTGGTGGGACGGTAAGTGAGGTGGGGGTGTCGGATTTGGTCGGGGGGTGAGGTGGGGGTGTTGGGTTTGCTTGGGGGGGGTGGGAAGGTGTTGGGGGGGGTGAGGGGTGTGGTGTGGGTGTTGGGTTTGGTCTGGGGGGGGAGGTGTTGGGGTGGGTGCCCAGACCAAACCCGACACCCCGCCCCGGCTCACTTACCCCCCGACCAAACCCGACACCGCCACCTCACCCCCCCACCAACCGCAACACCCCCTGACCAACCCCAACACCCACCCCTCACCCCTCACCCACCCCAACACCTTCCCACCCCCCCAGACCAAACCCGACACCCCCTGGCTCACTTACCCCCCGACTGAACCTGACACCCCCACCTCACCCCCCCCACACCAATCGCAACACCCCCAGACCAAACCTGACACCCCCCGGCTCACTTACCCCCGACCGAAACCGACACTCCCACCTCACCCCCCCAAGCAAACCCGACACCCCCACCTCACCCCCCCACCAACCACAACACCCCCTGACCAACCCCAACTCCCACACCTCACCCCTCACCCACCACGACACCTTCCCACCCCCCCAGACCAAACCCGACACCCCCCCGGCTCACTTACCCCCGACCGAACCCGACACCCCTACCTCATCCCCCAAAGCAAACCTGACACCCCCACCTCAACCCCCCACCAACCGCAACACCCCCTGACCAACCGCAACACTCACCCCTCACCCACCCCAACACCTTCCCACCCCCCCAGACCAAACCCTACACCCCCCGGCTCACTTACCCCCCCCGACCAAACCCGACAACCCCACCTGACCCCCCCAAGCAAACCCAACACCCCCACCTGACCCCCCGACCAAACCCGACACCCCCCCCCCCGGCTCACGGTGCACTGTGTAGCACACAGATTATTAAATACACTGTTCGGTCGGGGGGGTGAGGTGGGGGTGTCGGGTTTGCTCAGGGAGTGAGGTGGGGGTGTCGGGTTTGGTCGGGGGGTGACGTGGGGGTGTTGGGTTTGTTTTGGGGGGTCAGGTGGGGTTGTCGGGTTTGGTCGGGGGGTAAGTGAGCCGGGGGGTCTTGGGATTGGTCGGGGGGGTGGGAAGATGTCAGGGTGGGTGAAGGGTGGGTGTTGGGGTTGGTCAGGGGGTGTCAACTGTCTGCCCCCTCCCCACCTCCGACTGACCCGAGCAACGCCGGGCACTTATGCTAGTATATATATATCAGCTTACAAGGCAAGTGTAGCGGATGGGACTTGGACCTGTTCTGTGCACTACCTAAAATTATACAAACTTGACACCCATGCATACTGTACCTGGAGCTAATTTGCACGCTGGTATTCCATTTTATTTTCAAGCTAGCAGGAAATAACAGATTGGGGGAGGGGTGGAGGGCAGTGGGTAGGATTTACTTGTAGTTGTTGCAGAGAAAGGTGGGGATAAGGGTTGCAATTCTACTGGGAAATAATTGTAATAATGACCCTGAGCCCTAAAAACAGATCCCACAGATGAGCAACAAAGCTGTTGCTTTCACTTATCCTTACCTGACAACTTGGAATCATTATCAAATCCAATTCCACCAAGTGCCAGGTTGTTTGCTACAGCATACGATAAGCATTGTGGTACCAGCTGCAGTAAGTTCTTTAATGAGCCCCTTAGGAAATTTCCATAGTTTTACACAACTTGGTCTTCTTACAGTTCACTCAGTGGAAGAGCAGGAAGTGATAGTGGGAATTTTCCTGGCAGAGTTACTAGTTTTCAGAGGTCAGAAACCAGTTGCATTTCGAGGCAAATGTATTACTTTTTTTAGAAGGGTCCAGGATATTGATGGGGACATGGAGTTGAACAGGGTGCAAGCATTCTTCAGCTGACTCGCCCTCTTAGCAAGTAGTTGGACCCTTTAGGGGACTGCTGAAGGATTCCTGCAGACTCATTGCAGCAGCCACTGCTCAGTACTTCCGGCAGGGATCTAAAGGAATTGCAAATGGCTCTCTAGGTAGATAGGATCTAGGCTGCACAATCCCCAGGAAGGAAGCCAAGGAGCAATCAAGCCCAGGAAGAAGGTTTGGGTTGCACTCCATGTTAAATTCTAAATATACCCAGACCTGGGAAGCTGTGCATAGGGATGGTTGAAACTCAGAATTTGAATTTTAGATGTTTTGAAATGTATTTTTATTCTGCTTAGAGATTTCCCGTGAAATGGAAATTCCAAATTTTGTTGGAAAAATTTCCAAATTTTGGTTCAGAACAAAATGTTCTCTGTGAAATGTATTTTATTTGTGTACGATATTACTTTGTTATAGTTTACGTTATTTTGTTATTTCATAGCATATCTGTAAAGTGCATAATAGGACACAGGGTATTCTGACATAAGAACATAAGTGATAGTGGGGATTTTCCTGGCAGCGTTACTATTTTTCAGAGGTCAGAAACTTGTTACATATTGTGGCAAATGTATTACTTTTTAGAAGGGGCCATGATGTTGATGGTGACATGGAATTGGACAGGATACAAATGTTTTTCAGCTGACTCACCCTCTCAGCAAGGGGTTGAACCCTTTAGGGAACGTGACAGTACAATAGTCAAAATATTTTATTAATTTATTTTATTTTTAAATGCGAGAGCCGCTGCTACTTAGTACAGAAACATCTTATTTTATTTTCTAGAACAAAGCCCCTGCGATTTGTATTGTAATGAAAGAGTTTGGTACTGTGACACTTGAATCTAGAAAATAATATAAGATGTTGTAATCAGTACTAAGGGCTGGGCTACACTATGGGGGGAGTGGATTTTGACCTAAGCTATGCAACTTAAGCTACGCTATGTCTTAGGTTGACTTACCTGGTCATCCCCACGGTGACGAGTTGACTGCGGCTGCTTCCACACCGACTCCACTTACTCCTCCTGCCGAGGTGGAGTACAGGAGTTGATTTGGGGATCAATTTATCGCATCTAGATGAGATGCGATAAATCGACCCGCAATACATTGAGCCTTACCTGATCCGGTGGGTAGTGTAGCCGTCCCGTAAGACGCAGCTGCCCTTAATGAGTTTAAAAATAAAATAAATTAATATAATATTTAGACTATTACATTATGTTATAATAGAACATGTCATTTAAATGAGAAAACTTCCATTAACTCTGAATGGTTTTTTCCATTCAGGATGAGGAGAGAGCAGATTCCTCTTTCCCAATTTCAGACATGTTATCAGCCTACTTTACCTTGCCTGACTTAAGCTTTCTTTTGGCTCTCCAGCAATGTAAATCCCTTTCCATATCATCAGAGCTAGTGTAAGTGGGGCTAAGGAAGTTTAGATGTAAGACAGTCTCATTTAGTGTCAAGGAATCTAACTCCGCCTCTGAATTTGGCCCTGAGTGCTTGCTCCTGCTAACTAGCCAGTGGAATTTGTTGTTCCTGTCACATGTTATTGCCACATATCTTGAAAAAAAAATTTGGATACTGGTGGAAGGTACTGGGCACACAGCAAAACCCAGATTGCGGCTGCACTTGCTGTCCACTGGTGAGGGGGTGTTGACAAAGCTTGAAACTTGCACTCCCTGAGAGAACTGCTGGAAAGCCCAGCTAAGGATTGGGCTACAGGGCAATCATGCCATAGGAGCCTCTTTGTGGAGTGATTGCTGTGTTGTTATAACTTTGGACACTGGACTTGGAGGAGCACTCTGAGTGATTTGGGAAACGCTGCGTGCTTTCAGTGAGACGGTGCATACTGCATAGGCTTGTTTCAGCAAAAGAGCAGTAGATACAAGTGTGTGCTTTGAGCATTTTTGCTTATTAAGGTCTTGGTCATGAGCCCAGTGGTGTCTGCCATTACTCCCTCGTGTGCATCACTAGACTCGGTGTGGGGGGTAGAGCAGCTGCAGTCTAAGCTGCTACTCCCTCTCCTGCACAGGTGGGTGGGGAATGGGTGGCATCTTGGCTCTGTCTCCCTGAAAGAGGCAGCCGGCGGAGCTGAGCTGGTGCAGAGGAGGAAGCAAGCTGCCCCAGGAAAAGGGCTGGCAAAGCTTGCGGCCCCATGGAGCAGAGCGAAAGCAAGGACCGAACGGTGACCCCTGGGACACAACAATATGTGCTGTCCTTTACTTGGGCTGGCCATTTATAATCCTTAGTGAAACAGGGGCAGAGTGAAGAAACCCTATTACCATCTTAAAATGTCACAGAGCAGTAAACAGGGAAGTCAGGGCTAGTGCCAACAAGATATGATATAAATGTATGAACAATATGAAGTTGTGAAAATAGTGTTAATTAATAACCAGCATTACATAGGCATTCTCCTGAGATTTAGACAAGGGGTAAGTAAGCTCCCTCAAGCAGCCCGTGACATATTCCCAACTGAGCATTTTAGAAATGCAGCAAATGTATTTAGCCACATGCATCAATACTCCCTAACCCTAAATATCCCTTGTTCTTTGATATTGTTATTACCCTCTGTAGTTCAGTAGAGCTTAGGAGTCCCCACCATAGGCCAAGACCCCATCTGCTAGGCACTATACAAATACAGAATTAAAGAGATGGGCCCCAAGAGTTGCAGTCTGAGTAACAGAAAACAGGTGAATACAGATGGACAAATAGGGGAGCAAAAGAAACAATGAGATAATATTTATCAGCATGATAGGAGGTGGCCTTACGCCAGCTGCCTAATCATTGTCAAGTTTTTTGTAGGTATCACAGCAAAGGAGACTTTGAAAAAGGACAATTAGGGGGTTTTGTGGGTGTTTATGGGGAGCTCGTCCCATGTGTGAGGACCAGCCGGGAGGACGCCCATACTGCTGGCTTGCAAATGTAACTGGTGGGAGATGAAGGCTGGCGTTGTTGACAGAGGGGAGGCAGGAGTTAGCATTTTGATACTGATTGAGAGATTGGATACAATCCAGACCAGGGGAGGCTGTCACCCCCTGCCCTGTAACCCGGTGTGCCTTGCACTGGCTTGCTGCTGTAGCTTCGAACCTGGAGTGTTCACAAACAGCCACCAAGATGTATTTCTTTAACTGCAGACTGCCAGTCACACCCTGACTCTCACCAGCCTTGGTCATACTGCAGGGTGACCCCCATGGGCAGTGGGTGAATCACTGGCTTGGGGAGACTAGCTCCCCCGCCTCGTCCCTTCCATGCCTGCTGAAGCCCAACCCTCCTCCTCACTGTGGCTGCTGGCCTCTGTCCTGGGCTAGCACCTCTAGTCCCCACACTTTGGCCACTGGCCCTTGTCCAAGGATAGCGTTCCCCCTGGCCCCTGAGCGCTGGGAGGCCAGGCAGTGTGGCCCCAGCCCTCCGTCCCGGTCCTGAAATGCTGGATGGCTGGGCAGCTTGTCCCCAGCCTCCCTAGCCCCAAGCATCAGGAGGGCAGGCAGCATGGCCCCAGCGCCAACCCCAACTGGGGCCATGGTTCAGGAGAAGAGCCACCCACAGAGCGGGAAGCAGGAGGAGGACTGGGGGCAGAGTATGGACAGGGCCACACCTGGCTGTTTGGGGAGGCTCAGTCCTCTACAGCTTATTACCTTAAATGGAGTTACCCAGACACTTAATTTAAACACTCTGGATTAGATAAAACAATCTCATTAACTACAAAGAGATAGGTTTTAAGTGAGTACAAATAATGAGGTGTAAGAGTCAGAAACAGATACAAGAAAAATAAAGATAAGACACTTTCTAGTGCCCAACTTAACAAGCTATATTAGATTGGAGTGACATTTCTCACCACATGTTTCCAGCATGATTACTGACCAAACTCTTTGAGTGACGATGCCTCCCCCAGAATCCAACAGCTGTTTCCTTTGCCTTCTGAGGTGCAGAGAATGTGATTGGCAGAGAGGGAGAGAGGGGTGCCTTAGGATGTTAATCCTTTCTTTTTATAGTTTCAATCCCCTTCTTGAAAAACATTTCCAGCTGAGACCCAGGAGACAGTCTATGTGAAAGGATGTCCCCTGCTGTTTTTTTCCACTTGATTGAGCTTTCTTTGTTTTCCCTTCCTGCATGATAACTCTGTTTACTGCTTAAATGCAAATTCAAGAAAACACATTCCTTTGTTTAGGACAGACTTGTTTGGCAACTTCTATCTGGGCAGGGCAGTGGGCTTTGGAACATGCATTAATAACATCATACAGAGGAATCTTATAACTACGCATACAGTGTTGCCACACATGTTTTATCAGCAGTGTTTTCCCTAGAAATTGAAATGGGGGTGGGGTACTCAAATTTACAGAGGGGAGGGTGGAAGGTCCAGGGCCTATGAAGGGTGAGACCAGGAGGGAAAAGGTGGGCTCTATGGCACCACAGTAAAAACTGAAGAATGTTTCATGACACTTTTATTTGTTTTAACTCATGTTTTAAAATGATCACACAAATTAAAATTGGCTACTCAAGCCTTCTATGAAGCACTACGTCTACATCCTTCTTGGTGTCTTGTTATAATTTCGCACAACTCTGTTAGTGAACTTCTTGAATGCAATGTGTTCATCTTTGGTGGCTTCTCGTGTGTCCGGTACTTCCATTCCTTCAACCGATATGCTCATTAGTTCATTCACATGATCAGGCAGAAGGCAACTTCTTTCAGAACATTAAATTCTGTTCTGTGATGAAAAAGAACACTCAACTATAGCTGTTGTGGGAGAAGCAAGAGATGAATTCCTACTTCTTTCATCCCAGGAAACAGCACAAAGATCAAGTTGAGCCACTAGTGATGATAAAAAAGAAGTTGAAGTAAAATCTTCATTCATTTGTCGTATGATATTCCATTCTGTGTTCAAATTCTCTATTCTCTCCTGAGCACATGGCAGCTCAATTACTGGCAGTGCCTCACTCCACTCAACAGTTGGAGTTTTATAGGAGAGGGATCTATAAAAGCTACACAGAGGTTGAATAGAATCTAGAAGTTGCTGTTGTAGATTTTTAAGATTCAAGTCTGTCGTCTTAACAAACACTTCTTGTCCTCTTCACTTAAGGATTCAATATAAATGCCTTTATTAGTCAGCTTCTGGACCGAAGCCTTTGCTTTGTCCAGTACTTTTTCAATGGCTAGGTCTCTGACTGATCCAAATTTAGCTCCTATTGCTGGACAAAGATCTACTACTGTGGTGGCAGATGCCTGGAAGACATTGTTTAATGACCCAAGTGATTTCAACAGTTGACTTACAAGAGAGAGAATGGCAACAGTCTTCTCTAAACATAGAAGCAAAAGTAATCCACCAGCCTCGCTACTTAGATCAATTCCATCTTGATAGATACTTTCCAAAGCCAGTAACAACAGCTGGAGTAATTTTAAGATAACAGCCAAGGATCGCTCATGAGAAAACCAGGGGTTTTCCCAAGCTGGACTAATTTGAACTTCAGTCCCAGCGTATCTTCTATATTTTCCAAGATATTCAGTCTTTTTGGACTCTTTCTGAAAAAAGAACATAATTAAGACATCAAATATTTTGCTTTTTAAATGTCTTTTGAAGAGTCTGCAGCTTGTACTAATGCTAGTTGGAGTAGATGGCATCTGCAGTGTGTATAGGAGAGATTAGGGTTACACTTTTCTCTGAGCAAAGCTTGTACTCCACCATGGCTTCCAGAGAAGTTTGCAGCTCCATCAAATGCACAAGCAGCTATCTGTTTGTGGTCCAACTGACAAACATTTAACTCTTCTAAGATGTGGGTTGTCACAGATGCAGACAATGTGTCTTCTATAACTTGAACATCTAGAAATGCATCTACTGGCCTACCACTGACATCAAGATAACGTACACAATGACTTAATACTTGATGCCCATTTGCATCGGTGCATTCATTATCCATGTGTGCAATTTTTTTGAATGTGGTGTGAGAGTTCTTCATTTTTTCAGCTGTTGAGTCTTTCATGGTTGCACCACATGCTTCTAGCCAGTCAGTTGAGTTTCTTGCAGAAAGGTAGTGAGCATTTGCTGGTCTTGTTTGGAATCAGTGTTCAACTTCAGGATGAATAAGTGACAATCCACCTGACATTGGCCTCCATTTTGTAGCGTGTTGCTTGCTTAAATAGAAAGAATGATGCCACAGCCATGTTTGTTCACATGAACTGTGTTTTGTCCCCAGCATTCTTAACAGCCTCATTAACACTCACTGGTGTTGTCCTTGGTCAGTGGAGACTCAAAGTTCAGAGGTGCTTTCAGAGGAGTTCTCCTCCCAGGAGGGGAGCAAGAAGGCACCTTGCTCATTCCTCCAGCTACTCACTGTTTGTTCTGGTCACTGCTGTTCATTGTGCCACTGTTCACTCCATCGCTCTGTTGCCAATGGCCCTGCGCTACCACCTGCCACTGTGACCTCTGTGAGTCAGTCACTTGAGGTTCCACCCAGCTCTCAAGGATTTCAGCTGAACTCTCTGTGGGAGAACTTCACTGTTAGTGCAGTCTGGTCCGTCTCTTCCACAGAAATACTGTCCCACAGCAGGTCTAGGCACTTAGACCTGATTATCAGTGATTTCAGCTGTAGCAGTCATTTAACAAAACAAAAGACTATCTAGAGAGCCTAATCAGTTTTGTCTTTAAACAGTGGAGAGGGGCTGGTCAAATAGTACTTGTGACTCAGGCAGACCATCAAGCAAAACACCTGTCCCCACCATCTCTCTTGGTGCCTTCAAGGTGCACAGGCTAAGTACAGTTCTACTGCCCTTTACTCTTACAATAAGAATAACGACATCTAATTACCTCCCCACGTTCAAGGAATTTGTAACCCAACCAAGCCAAAATCTATCACTTGGGCAACACAGCTCTGTTTGCTGGCTGCCTAGGTAGATTAGGCGTAAATGTAAATACAATCTGGTCCGAAGCCTTTCCCCCCAGCTGCCAGCTCATCACTAGCTGTCAGGGAGAGCTCATTTAGACTTTGCTTACAAATCATAATTTGAAATTATTAGGTTGGCCAACATCACCAAAATGAATGCACTGACATCGTCATAAAGAACAACAGCTATATAAGGAAACTAGTCTGTGTTCATACCTTTCAAATCTATTATACTTTTACATATACACTTATTTTATCATACACATTATATGCTTTTAAAGTGTGTACTAATGTTTCAATTTCAATTCAAATGTCCAAACAATCACTAAATTGGCAACACTGCATGTAACTAGTTCACAAAATGGGGAGGGAGGGTGTTAGGGAAATTCAGGGAAAGTGTAGGGAAATCCCTGTTTATTAGGGCCATTCTGACCAGCAAATGATGAGTTTTCAAATGACACCTTATATGGCATACCTTGTACAAAGATGATTACAACAGTGTGTAGGGGTGTGAATATGGGGTATATTCTGTTACAAAGGTAAAATGGGGGTAGGACATGAAGGGCCTTAAAAATAAAGATAAGTAGCTTATGGATTCTGTGATGGCAAATGGGAGGGATGCAAAGAGCGAGATGATATGGTCTAAGTGATGAGCTAGGAAAATGATCCCTGCAGCAATACTTTGAAAGGGTATGAGTGAGCAAGACTGCATTTAATGAGGTCAAAGAGGAGGATGTTGCAAAAATTGAGATGTAAGATGATGAGATCCAAGACAGGAGTTTGAGTTGTGTGGTTGTATAGGAAAGGCCATATCTTATAGATGTTAGGCAGGAAGACTTAGACACAGCCTGGATGCTAGGATCTAGAAAGAGGGTTGTGTTGAAGATGATGGCCAGGTTACGGGCCTAAGTATCAGTGTGGATTCAGATGTTGTTGACAGTGATTGAAAAAGGTGGATGATCTTTGGGGGGAAGATTAAGGACTGTCTTTTAGCCATGTTGATTTTAAATTGATGCTCGTACATTCATGAAGAAATATTAGATAGACAGGCAGAGATATTTGTTTGGCCAGAAGGAAAAGATTCAGAATAGAAAGGTAGCTTGGTGAGTCATCAGTATAGAGATGATAGTTGAATGTGTGTTTTTTGAAGGGCTAGAGGTAGAAGAGAAGGGGACCAAAGACAGAGAACTGTTTGGAATTCCCACAGAAAGTTGGAGAGGGGATGAGGAAGGTCCACTGAAGGACACACTGAAGGAGGGGAAGGAGGAGAAGTAGGAGATGACTGAGTCCCAGAAGCCAATGGAGGACAAGATTTCAAGAGGGAGAGTGGTCAAGGGTGTTGAAAGTGGCTATTAGGTTGAGCAGGATTAGATTGCAGTATTGATTCTGGGCTTCAGCCAAGAAGTTATTAGAGACATTGGTAAGAGTTGTTTCAGTGGAGTGGAAGGGGTGGAAACCAAACTGAAGTGGGTCAAGGATGGAACTAGAGTAGGGAAACTCAAGACGGTGTTTAGACAGCAAGTTCAGTAAGCTTAGAGATAAAGGGGATATGGGGTGAAATTTGGGTTGGCAAGTAGGGTCAAGTGTGGGTTTTTTAATGAGATACTGAAGCTTGTTTGTATTTCAAGGGGGAAAGAGCCAGAGGAGGATGAGAGGTTAAGGAGAAGGGTAAGATATGGAACTCAGTAACAGATTTCAGAATGAGAACAGTGTTTGGTAAAGACCAGGTCAAATGAATGACACTTTTGGTTAGTGACAAAGTTGAACCAGGCTGCAGGTTGAATGAGGAGCTGAAGGTGAATAGACATAGAGTTAAGGTGTTGGACGGATCATCAATGAGGAAGCTGAAGTCACAGAGGATGAGTGATGGGAATTGCAAGGAGAAGAGAAAGCCCAGAATCTAAATCTGAGAGAAAAGTTGTCCATAACTGGTAGATACAACACAAGTGCAATGCTTGTAAATTGGCTGGAATGTTTTCTTAGTAATGCTGTAACTTGTGATACATCAGCTGCTAATGAGATGGCTTTTAGAACGTTTAGTATCAGTGAATCACATTATAATGTTAGATTAATGTTACCCATTAGTATCCTAGATTTCCTTCCAAAATTCAAAATGGTCATAAATAATATATTAAGATGTTTTTCTATGGACTCACATTAATATCCTTCTCAGAATGCAATCTTCTTAATGCAATGGCTACAATATACTTGTTTATATCTATAAGCGCCCTACACTTGAAAATAATGAGGCCACTGAATGATGTACCAACTTAAGTCGTTAATGTGTGGCTAAGAAATCAAAAGGGAGAGTTTGAATCAGTAGATACCATGTATTAGTATATATTTCTCCTAACAGAACCACTGAACACAATTCTTACAAATACTGTTCTAACAAGGATAATGTTAAAAACACAGATTTTTTTCCCCGGTCTTCATTTGTTTTTACTAGTGAAGCAAATGCAAAGGAGTCCCAAACAGTCTATAAAGTTAATACATGGTGGATATATTTAGCAAGGGGACACAAATTACAGTTACACTCATGTCAAGGCCTCTTCGCACTGCCAGTGTTGTGTAAAGTGGCTTTAGGGTACATCTACACTGAAACTCCCTCCCACCCCCATCCGCCTATGGCAGCAAGTCTCATACCTCTGGTCAACTGACTTGGGCTTGTGAAGCTTGTAATTCGGGGCTAGAAATAGCAGTGTAGATTTTCTCTCTAGGGCTGGAGCCTAGGCTGAGACCCTCCCCCTCACCAGGTTTCAGAGCCAAGGCTCCCCTCGCCTCTCAAGCCCAAATGTCTGCACTGCTATTCTAAAAAGTGCTAAATAGCTTTTCACACTATAGTTCCTCTTTAGTACCTGTGCTCCATATGGTCTCTGTTGTGCTGGGCTTAACTCTCCAGGACAAGTGGCAGAAAGTTTTCCAGTCCTACAAACATTTTCAAGAGTAAAAAAGTCCCATAGTTAACCCCCCTGTTCCTTGTCCCCTGACTGCCCCCTCTTGAGACCCCCCATGCTAACTGCACCCCAGGACTCCACCCCCACCCAATCCCTCCTGTTCCCTGTCCCCTGATTGCCTCAACCCCTATCCAACCCTCACCCCCGATAGATCTCCAGGACTCCCACGCCCTAGCCAACCTCCCCATTCCCCGTCCCCTGACTGCATCCCCCAGGACCCCAACCCCCACCCAACACCCATTGCTCCCTGTTCCCTGATTGCCCGACTCCTATCCACACCCCTGCCCCCTGACAGACCACCGGGACTCCCACGCTGTATCCAATCTCCCCGTTCCACTTCCCCTGACCACTACCTCCTGAACCTCCCCTGTGACCTCCCCTGCGACCTCCTGCCCCTTATCCAACCTCCTGGCCCTGGCCTGGCCCCCTTACAATGCCACCCAGAATGGCATGTCTGGCTCCGTGCAGCCCTCTGGACCCAGACACACTGCCCCCTAGGAGCGCGCAGTGCCACTGGAGCCACGCCACAGCAGCGCTGCCTGGGAGGAGCCGTGGGCCAGAGCGCTGCCCATGTGGTGCGCTGAAGCTGTGGGGGAGGGAGGGCAGTGGGGGAGGGACCAGGGGAGCCTCTCTGGCCGGGAGCTCAGGTGGGTCGGTTGGGGGGGCCCACGGGCTGGATGTGGCCCGCAGGCCGTAGTTTGCCTACTCCTGTGTTAACTCAATCAATAGCTAATATAAAGAATCCAATAGCTATTATGTATTGCTCAGGTGCCAAGACAATAAGGCCATTGTCCATGTTTGGGTACAATAGCCTGATTTACCTCCTCATGATTTTGTGCTGTGAGTGGAGTATGGGACTAGTGCATCATGTTTTGCTCTGAAAGACACCGAGTAAATATATTTTGATTTGTAGCATTTGTAGTAGCTGCTTATTACACTCATCACAACTGTTACACTGTCACTTTGTGCTCCCCCTGTCGAGTTGTTGGATTCACTTGTTGGCTTTCATCACATACTTAGATTGTAAACTCCTTGGTGCGGGGACCAACTTTTCATTACATGTGTCTCCAGTGCTTTGGTCTTTGATTAGATTTTTCCAAGTGCTGCTGGAATACAAATTATTATGACAACTTCTAAGCATTGTTGGTTGCCTGGCGGCTACACACAGCCGGATTCTGTCACCCTTGTGCATGATGAAAGTGTATTTCATTAGTCGACGAGTGATTGCATTGGGTTCGGGGATACTGTCATCATGAACAGGCTCATTCATTCTAAGCTCTTTGGCTCAGGGGCGATCTCTTACTGTAGGCAGGAATCTACTTGACCCTTACTCCAAGAGGAAAGGGTGTAAGGAACCTCTGCTCTGCTCTTGTGTGAGGCCTGCCAAAGGCCAGGCAAAACTGTAGCACTTCCTTTCAGATGATTACAGGAGGTGCTTTATTCCTATTCCCCTGGGTTGTGCCATGCCCAAAAGGGGGCAGGAAGGGCAGAGAAGAGGTGGCGGAGTCATGGCTCACTAACCCACGTGCTGGCCAGGACAGCTGATCAGTTTTTCAGTGGCAGTGGAGATGATAATGCAATTCACGCAAAGAAGTAGTAGCAGGTGTGTTTTTAGAGCCAAGTATTTGGTTTGGAGATGAATCATTATCCTTATTTAGATTTTCTGGCTAAATCATGTAAGCCACATAGTTCCTTTTATATGTCCAATTCTGTAATAAAAATATTAAGTAAAAGACGTTCTTATAGTGATAGATTACTGCCATTTTCCATTTTCTTTCCACAGCAGGGGTAGGCAACCTCTGGCAGGTATGCCAAAGGCAACACATGAGCTGATTTTCAGTGGCGCTCACACTGCCCGGGTCCTGGCCACTGGTCCAGGGGGCTCTGCACTGTAATTTAATTTTAAACGAAGCTTCTTAAAAAACCTTATTTACTTCATACACAACAATAGTTTAGCTATATATGATAGACTTATAGAAAGAGACCTTCTAAAAACATTACAATGTATTACTGGCATGCAAAACCTTAAATTCGAGTGAATAAATGAAGACTTGGCACATCACTTCTGAAAGGTTGCCGACCCCTGCTCTACAGGATACAATTTCTAGGAGAGAAATGAGTGGTATGGTAGAGGTATACTCCTTAGAGAGTATTTTAGAGATTTACTACAATAGTTTCTAATGATTGAAAGTTTCTTTCACCCTTTTCATATGATATTCAGAATTTCATTCTACCTTTTTGAACAAACTTCCTTCGGATGTTAAGGGATGGGTGATGAATTGACCAGAATTTTCCTCCAAAACCTGATTTAAACCTTTTATTAGTTTTGAAAAAAGTTCAACTTGTATTTCATTTGTTCACTGCTGGGATTCAGCAAGGACTTCCTGAAAGATCAGGAGAATGGCTGCCTTAGCAGAATTCACACAATTATTTTGACTGTTACTTTTTAATTGTCCTTTGGTAGCCTACATTGTTAGGCACTGTCCATATACAGACAGTCCAAGGGTTTCAGAGCAGAAATCGTTATATCATGAGAAATCCCAGCCAAGATTTTTCAGAAACAACTAGTGATTTTAGGATCCTCAATTCTTGGCTTCCCCACTGAAGAGTCTTTACATTTAAGGGCCTGATCTTCAGACTATAAGTGCTCAGCACTTTTATTTTTGAAAATCTGGCCTCTTGAGGCCCCTTGTCAAGCTGGGCACTCAAAGATCTAATAATCACACAAGTTCACATCTTGGCTCCTGATTTTTGCAAGCTTTCCAGGCTTGTGTCCCTTAGATTTTACTGCAACTGCACGGTGACTATCAATGAATGGCCCACACAAATACAATGGGTTTGAATTTAAACTCAGCCGGGCTTTACATCTGCCTAATCCAGGGGTGGGTAAACTACGGCCCGTGGGCCATATGCAGCTGGCCAGCCATTTTTATCTGTCCCACAAGCTGTGGCCGGGGGCGCGGTGCCAGTGGCCCCTCGCTCCCAGCCAAGGGTGCCAGGTGAGTGCTGCGAGCCACGGACCTGCACTCCTGGCCCAAGGGCCAGGCCTGGAGCGCTGGGAGCCACAGGGTAGGGTGAGCGGACAGAAACTGTGAAAAAAATGGGACAGGGGGTTATGTATGTGTGTGTGTGTGTGCGTGCGTGGAGGGGAGGGGGTAATAGGCCCCTATATAAGAAAAAGTCCCCCCAAAACGGGACCTATAAAAACAGGAAATCTGGTCACCCTAGGTGGCGGGGGAGAGAGCCAGGGGAACTGGCTTCAGCGTGCATGTGTGCGAGTACATGCATAGGCGCATGTGCTTTGCGCCCTCCCCCCAATATTGCAGTCAAACTACACCTATGGTCTAACGCCACCTCCTGCCATGGAATTACTCCTGCTTTGCATCTTTGTAAATGAGAGGAGAGTGAGGCCCTGCAATTGGAAGTGAAGAGAAAGCAGGTACAAGTGTTACTGGTTCGTAAGGGTGAACATAACTGAGGTGAACAGCTGCATTCTGCACTAGTGGGAGCTTTCAAGGGCTCTTTAAGGGAAATGATCCAAGTAGAGCACTTTACAGTAGTCTATCCTAGAGGTGAAAAACAAATCGATTTGTGGATTTGGACTGTCCGCGATCAGAAAGCGTTGTCCAAGAAGATGAACCCATCATGGAAGCCTTATCTATGGAAAGGTAAATAAGATTTCAGATGTCCGTTTGTGACACATTGTTAAATTTATTCTAGATTCACAGGATGCTAGGAAGGAAATTCATTCACCCAGATTATACCTATTCTTTTTTCAAAGGCTGGACAGGAAAGATTGCCTAGTGGTTAGTGACTAGCCTAGAATTTAGAAGTTTTCAGTTCAAGTCCTTGATTTACCCCAAACTTTCTGTATGACTAAGGGCAACTCAGTTGGCCTTTCTGTAGTTCAGTATCTCAGCTAAAAAAAAAGCAATAATGCTATCTCATAGGGATGTTTCAAGTATGAATGATTCAAAGAGCACAGGGACCTCAGACCCCAGAGTAATGGGAACACTGAAAAATGATTTTGGTCTTCTATAAACTTCACAACAAAGGTGCCGAACCAGAGCTCTGGGCATGCTTGACAATTAAACACAAAAACGTAGGACATACAAAGTAAAAATTGACTAAAGCAGCCACACTTCTTCCTGTTACTCTACATTCATCATTTGAGCATCAGTCGTGTGACCAATACTAGTTTAAAGCCCATGTTACAATGTCCCACCAGACAAATCCTTCAGTCCTCTTGTCAAAGTCTAGTTAGAGTAGTGTAAATGTTCCAATCACCTTACCTGTAATGTCAGACTTCAGTAATTATTGCAGCTTAATATATAGGTTACACTTTAACACCATGCTCACATTTGTTCTTCTGAATGTCCTTTCTTTGAGTGATTTATTATATAATCACAAACATGTAGGGCAGCAAGGGGCCTCAAGAAGCCATCAATTCCAGCCCCCTGAGCAGTGGCAGGACCAAGAAAAACTTACATCATCTCTGACCGGTGTTCATATTGTTCTCAAAACCCTCTAATGATGGGGATTCCACAGTCTCCTTTGGAAGCCTATTCCTGAGCTTAGCTACCCTTTCAGTCAAAAGGTTTTCCTGCTAGCTATCCCCAATTTCTCTTGCTGCAGATTAAGCCTGTTTCTTCCTGTCCTACCTCCCTGAAGGACTTTATGTATTGATTTAACCATTTAGAATTAAATATGATAGGGATATTTAATTAAGTAGAAATTCAAGTTAATAGCTATGGGGACTGGAAATCTTCCAGTTTTGTTTAAGGAGTGTTAGTGAAAGCTTTGGATGAATTTTTTTTAACCATCTCAGAACAAAATGTAAAGATGAACACTTTATCCCAAGATCAACATAGCTTCTTTATTTCTCCTGAATATGTTAATTAATTAATTAGCATTTCCATGATGCTCATCACCATTGACACGATTACTGAAATCCCTGGGGAGTTTTGTTTAAAAACTGATGTCACAGTATATCAGGGTTGGGTCATGGGTGGCCAGCCTAGTAGTTAAAGCCAGAGTCAGATATCAGGAATCAAAGCTGCGGTTTGATCTGGGGTCAGGGACCAGGGGCCAGAGTTAGGAATCTAGGCTGAGTCACAAGCTGGGAGTTGGTGCCAGGAGATAGGCCAAGGTGAGGAAGCAGAAGTCAGAAGCAGGAGACAAAATCAAGTCAGAAACCGAGTATCAGAGCCAAGAGGTAAACTGAGGGCAGGAACTAGGGATCAAGAGAAGCATGAGGAAGCAGGGTCTGTAGCAGCAGTTAGCTGAATTTCCACCTAGTTGTACAGACATACTTTCTATAGCCTCTTCAGGCTTAAAGAGTATGTCAGACTCATCAGGACTGTCCTGTCTGTCAGGTCCTGTGTGGGCAGCATCTCCTGTGGTGTGTGGGCCCCATAGGCTCATACCTATCAAGTGTTTCTGCAGCCAGAACTGTTAGGTGGCAGTGTGGTTGCTGATCAGGGACCATAGGCACTGACTCTGTGGGTGCTGCAGGGATGGAGCACCCACAGAGAAAAATTAGGGGTGCTCTTCACCCACCGGCAGCCAACTTCCTCCCCCCCACCCCACTTCCTCTTCCCCTGAGCATGACTCAGGGGAGGAGGCGGTAAAGAGGCAGGGCAGGGGCAGGAGCTTGGAGGAAGGGGGTAGAATTGGGGTGAGGGTGGTGCAGGGGCAGGAGGAGGATGTCGAGCACCCACAGGGCAGAGGGGCAGTCAGCACCTATGTCAGGGGCTCTCCGGATACAGTTTCTTGACTCACTGCTCCTTACACTATAAGGCCAATAATATCTGTTGATCATGTACTAATAGTGTACTGAGACTGTACTCATTTAGGTCTCAGTTCAGATAAGCACATCATGAAGTCCACACCTTAATCAGGAAAAGCACTTAAACACATGCCTAAGTTCAAGAATGTGCTTTAGTCCCACTGACTTCAGTGGGATGCAAGCACATGCCTATGCACCCATCCTGAATAGGGATTGTGCTGTTGTCTAATTAAAACATAATTATGCAAACCATTGTTGCTACCACTGTTATATAATTGCAGCAAATCTTATGCAAAATATAATTCATGGCCAAAACAGCTCGCAGGCTGAATAACCCCAAACTGGCCTTTAAAGACATGGTAGAAATGGTAATTAGGGCCATTCTGCAGCTAGGTAGGCTAGAATTTTGAAATGCAAACCTATATTGTTAGAAGTTAGAAGAGATACGGTGTGTGTGTATCTTAGATGCTACTCATGTAAACAGACAGTTCGTGTCTGTCACTATAGCTACTAATTCAAAGATCAGAAGGGAATATTAACATTTAGATGAAGTATGGGTGAAGTAATGTCATTGTCTATATGTCTCTTAGAAGTTTGTGATAGGCTGCCTAATGGAAAAATTGCCCGTTGTTACTTTGTGTAAATAATTACGGGTGGTGTTTGGAAAACAGAAGGTTACATCAAAAGCCTATTATTTACCCAGGACCGCGTGGTCAAGTGGATGCTAGAATACTGTCTAAAAGAGCCTTGGGCCCTGATCCTGTTTATCTCAGATCTGAGATAAGCTTCATCAGGGGAAGTTTGAGTCACCAGACCGAGATCCCAGTTATGCTGGTACTTTTTGAAGGTGATGCTGAACATTGGACTATAACCTATGATCCAAATTCTAAAGGAACTCTTTGCAACTACAAAGCTCACCATCTCTGCCATGTATCTGAACCTCAAAAATTGAACTGATGTCTGCATGTGTATTGATCTTTTAACCATACTCCCTCTCTTCTGTTTTTTAATACATTTTAGTTTAGTTAATAAGAATTGGCTCTAAGTGTGTATTTGGGTAAGATCTGGAATATTCAATCATCTGGGAGGTAATGTGTCTGATCCTTTGGGGCTGGTAAGGGGGGTTTCTTTTATGTGATGAAATAAGATTCAGAAGTCTTCATCATATTTGATCTGAGTACCTGGATGGAGGCCGGAGGCTGGGTTACTTGAAGGGAAATGTGGTGGTGTCTGTTTTATGCTGGATTGGTAAATCTAAATATTGAAAATATACACCATTTTGGGGGATTGTCTACCCCATTCTTTGCAGTTCACCCCAATTGAGTGACCTCAGCTGGCCCCCACTGGGATCCAGTCACAGTGGAATAGTTGTGCTAGGAATACACATTACCACAGGTTAATTGAGTTTTTGGATCAGAACCTCATGCTTGTCAAAAAATAATTTTGATATTGGAGAGTTTGAAAGTTAAAATCAGTTACAATGAGTGAGCAAGGAGCATATGAAGATCTTGACAGAAAAATGAAGAATTGTGCTGCTCACAAAGGGGGTTGCCTTTTAAGAAAAAGGCCCCAGAGAAGGAACAGAAAAATCTATTAATGGTCAGTAATAAAGAAGCTGTTTTATGCTGGTTTGGTAAAACTAAGTATTGAAGTAACCACCAGTTTTGGGGATCGCCTTCCCCATTCTTTGCAGATCACCCTAATTGAATGACCTCAGCTGGCCCACACTGGCATCCTGGTCACAGAAATACTTTCCTAAATTGGGATCTTAAGGCCATTTTGCCCCCAAAGAATCTCAAGAAATGCCATATTATGTACGTGTTAGTGAAATGTGGCCATGTAGTGTTGTTTTGGAGGCTTTCTTTACACTGTGTCCTGTAAAGTCTAATATTTTTATTTATATTTGTGTACATGCAAGGGTTTCCTTTAACCCCCCATGTCTTTCTCCTTTAAACTAGACTCTATTAAATTATTTGCTCTGAAATTACAGAGCACTTGCAATGCTGCTGTTTAAAACATCTAGGGATGTGATTTTGGTGCTTAAAAGATGGTTTACATTAGTAACTGTAGTTTTCCTTTTTTAACTTGCATACTAGATAGAAAACAAACCTCCCACAATGTTCAGAATGGAAAGTGACATAAGGAACAATTTGTCCAGAATTGAAAGGTAATTAATACTGAACAGATCTGGCCAAACCAACTGTAATTAAAATAAAAATCATCTTCCTTGACTGGAGCCTTGGCAATATCAGTAAGTAAGGAAAAAAGAACAAACAGGTGAAATCAAAGTTTTGGGGTTTGGTCCCGGCTATAAACTAATATGCCTACTCTATTCTGTGAATTTCTTATGGATATGTTGGACCCAAGGCTCAGATGGATTATTTCTGAGCTTTGATGAGAGTAAGTACTTCAATTACTTGTGAAACTTGAGTACAGGCCTCCAGGTTTGTTTGTTTCTCCTGCTGCAGTTGTTGCCATCACTAAAGAAAGTAGCTCCTGCTCTGCTTCAAGTATGTATAGCAAGAGAAGCAGCAGAGAAACCTCAGGGGCCAGTTTTGTGTTCTTGACAGGGAAAAGGTTTTCAGTTCATCTTTAAAATTGGGGAAAGTTTGTATGACTGTTACCAATGGATTCAAATAATGGTCCTAGGAAATACCTAGGATCTGGTTCTGCTTTGCTTTACATCTTGGGTAGTCATATAGGCCCTGATTTATCCAGGTACTCAAGCATTTTCCCAGTTTTAGTCTTGTGAATACTGACTTCAGTGGAGCTCTTCATGGGTTTAAAGTTACGCATGTGCTCAAATATCTAGTTGAATTGGTACCTTACTCCTGTGCAAAACGTGAGTGATCAGTGGAACAGTCAAGCTGGTAGCATTTTACACTTCCCGTGCAACTGGGCCCAGTGTCTCCAGGGCAATGTATCACAGTGTATCCAGGGCAGTGTATCCTTACGCTTGGACCTCTTGCAGTTCCTTAAATATTGGCGATGGAGCCAATCTGTATGGATCCGGATCTAGAGAAGCACTCTGAGACAAACCAGCAGTTTCAGAAAAGTCGCAAAACACTGGGGTAAACGAGTCCTATGTTGGATCCATAAACTTTACAGAAAGTTGCTGAATCTAAAGCACTCTTTCATTGTGCTGTTATGGTAATGAAGACACCCAGTGGAACCGTATCTCCACTCCTAATTAATTCTGGTGGCTGCCATTGCAGGTGACAATCTAGTTTTTTCTTATTTTAGACTGGTGGAGTCACTGCAGCTACGACAGCTGCTACTGCTGGTTTGTCTATGGTCTCCGAAGTGAATCTAGGATCACAAATACATGCTCCAGTGCATGAGAAAAGAAACCTAATTTTGTGCCTCAGGAAACAGAACTGCTGGTGCAGAATGTCACCAAGTATTACAGCCCCTTTTATGGAGTGGGAGCACTGAAAGGGCAGCTTGAATGTGGAAGAGAAGTTTGACTGCTAACAATTCTCCTGGGTGGTGACTATGAAAGATACGGAAGTATTAAAATACAACAACTGGGGAAAACATATCAAAGATGACTGATGGAGCTGGGAGGGAAAGAGAGCCTGGCCATTCCTCACAACTGTGAAAGACAACTGTCACCACTGCTAGAAGAAATTATTTCCATTCTAGAATTCCACTAGAAGAAATGATTGTAGGGACACAGACCACTCAAGTCAGCTATGCTAAAGGAGAGGAGATTTACTCATTGGTTAAGTGTTAGAAAGAATATTTGCAGAAAGGAGGCATCACCTGACTGAAATAGGCAGTGAGGTATTGATCCTTGCATCTGCAGTGCACATACTGTATGTTTTAGGGATATAGAATACGAACAGCATTATAGTAAGCAAAATATTTAAACTGAAAAATAAGGAGAATAAATGTTGCATATTGCCATATGACACAGCTCACACTGCTAGTGGAAACTTAACTGTGCTGCTTTGGGGAGGCTACTTTTAGTTGAATTGCCACAGCAGGGGAAAAGGGGGTGAAAAGATAAGCCAGCTTGAGCTTCGCAGATTCAATGGGGGAATGATGCATGTCTCCCCTCCACTCCTGCCCTGCTGACTTTCCTCTCCATCCACCCACTTTACAAGCACATAGGATCACGGGGGGCAAAGCCATGGAGAATGAAATCCTCGTTTCAGATTTGTGGGGATAATCTGGATCTACACCTGTCTAATTGCAGCAGGATTTGGCCTATGATTTTTAAGATATTTGCCATTTACCCACCCTGTTGTTCAGCATCTGCTGCCACGTAATTTCAATGAACAATGCATATCCTGAATGTTACAACTGTTTTATTACTACTGCAAGCTTATGTAAATTAAAATTACAACAACAGAGAGATGGCCACACAGTGCCAGAACATAACAAACACTTTGCCCAGGAACCTAGTGGTTTCTTCTGTGCAAGAGAATTTTAGCAGGTAAATCTGACTCTTGGGCTTCATTCTACGCTTACTGAATGGGATGATTATGTCCTCCGCCATCTTAGTTCACCTACAAAGGCTACTCTTCCTAGACATCTATATTGTCAGAACTATAGCTAGAGTCAGTCAGTATAGCTCCGTTGACTAAAATGGGGCTACACTGATTTACCCCTGCTGAGAATCTTGCTCTCTGTCTCCCTAGATTGCTGATCATTTCAGTGCTTGCACTGTCCTTTCCATCAGTGCAGAATTCCATTAGACGTAGGCACCCAGTTAGATGACAACGAATCCTTAAATCATGAAAAACCAACATTGACGTTTTAGGAAAATCATGACAATGGTGTTCAATAGGTTGTATCAAATCTATACTGAGGGGATTAGTGTGTCTGGCTCCACAGACTTCTCCAGGATGTAATTCTATACATTCTTGGAGTTGTGTTGCTCTTTGACTGCATAGATTTTGGTGCAGGAAGAACAATACATTCCACAGATGTTATGCAACTTTGATTGGTATAGTCAATAGACTTGTAGACTATGCTGGCATTCAATATAGAATCATAATCCTAGAAATGTAGGACTGGAAGGAACCATGAGAGGTCATCTAGTCCAGTCCCCTGCGCTAGACCATTCCTGACAGATGTTTGTTTAACTTGCTCTTAGAAGCCTCCAATGGTGGAGATTCCACAAACTGCCTAGCAAGTTGTTTCAGTGCTTAACTACCCTGACGGAACGTTTTTCCTAATGTCCAACCTGTCAATATCTTCAAATGTGCAATCTGATAGTAAGAAATTTGAACTCCCTTCACTCTAAACTAATATTTTTGATTGGGAAGAATCTGGAAAGAAAAAACTGAGTTACCCAATACACCCTGGAAAAGGATAGCAGTAAGCTTGGGTGAAGAAAAGGGACCTACATATCTAAGGCTGCATGTCTGTCACAGAAGTCATGGATTCGGTGACTTTCCATTACCTCTGTGACTTCTGCAGCAGTGTGGCTGGTTCCAGGTCTGCCAGAGCAGATCAGGTAACTCCCGGGCCAGCAGAACCAGTTGCTGCTGGGGCTGTTTGCATGTGGGAGGGGCCTCAGGGGTAGGAATTTCCAAGATTTGGGGATTCAGACTGACTTCACGCAAGAATTGGCTTCAAGGCAATTATCTGGTAGAGAAAGCACTACAGTTTACTATAACAAAAATATTAGCTCTGCTGAGCTATTTAAGTCAATAGCCACATCTGCCAACTCAGCTGATTAGGGGTTGACAGATCAGAAAATGCAGTCAAATGTAAATTCCTAAGTATTTGGTTTAAAGGATGTGAGGCTGAGAGATGCCAAATCTAGGAGGGATTCGGCTTTCTCCTTCAATCAATGCAATGCAGTTTAATCAAATTTAATTCAGGAGATCCAGAGATGAGAAAACAGAATGAGGAAAAATACTGGACTACCACAACTGTTAGCACTAGCTGTAGCTAATTGCACTAGGAGGTCCTACATGGTTGAGGCTGATCAAAACACTCAGTGTAGGTGAAAAAAGTGGCATCTTCAGCTGTTTCAGAACTCAGCTGAATAGTAGTGTGGCCCTACAAGCAATGAGCCTGTTACCCAGCTATTGTGAAGGGAGAAAATCCGGTTGGGAAGATCCTTACACTTGCTGAGCAGGAGTCTACCCCCCTTTGGGATTTGACAATGCAAATGAATCACCAGGCCAGACGAGGACCTGATTTGGCCTAGTGCTGAAAATGGTGACTTGTCTGGATCTATAATTTGGTGTTAAATATAAATTCTTGGTGAAGATTGTTCATACAGCAAATAAAGGGGGAAAGATGTTATAGACTGTGTTTCTTTGAATCCGTAGCAGGAAGCCAGGCAGGACAGGGTCTGGGGAAGATTCTAGGTAGAAGCTCTGCAGCTGAGACACAGAGAGAAAGACTTCAAAGATTAAGACTATTTTCCTTATTTTAATAAAGGTTCTTGTTCATTGTTGGAAGACAGTGATTTTTAACTGTTGTCACATGACATAAGGGAGAACAGATCCCCCGATTGAGGTCTAAACTGATTGCCACAGAGTTTATCAAGAAATTTCTCCCCCATGTACAGCATTACAAAATTGACTGGGGGCCTGATCTAATGCTCACTGAAACCAATGGGAGTTTTCCATTGACTTCAGGGGGCACTGGATCAATCCATTATCATGGAACTGCTGTTTTTGCCTTCTAAGTCCTATGTTCCTATACAAGACAATCTGTTGTAGTGTGCTAACCTCCCTCACTGCAAGTCCTATGTTTATCAGAAGTACAAAGGATATCCCACACATAACAAAATGCAGTGTGAACTATGCAAAAATATAAGTATGGATTAATCTGTGACTGTAATTGCTCAGAACCAAATGCATCTGTAAATAAGAATGAACTTGATATACTTTTCAGAAAATGAAATAAATACAGTACAGCTATTCAAACAAACATCTGTTCAAACCTAATTTTCCTGTTTATTGAAGTTTCTACTATATTAAAAAAAAAGTCTCAAGGAGGCTGAACAAGTCAATCATTATATACCTTGTTAGTGTGACAGTCCCCTGTGTATTGTTTAACTGGAAACAAAACACAAATACATAAAACCCCTGCAGTGTCTGCTTCATGGTGCATAAATCTACCATGTGTCATGTCACTTGGAATATGATGGCAATGTACCAAATGGTAGGAGAAAATACACACACTCGGGGCTAAATTTTCCAAAAAAATAATTAAAAAAACCCAAATAAATACAGTTGGTTCACAAGTGTTCAAAAATATATAAACAGGAGTATTCTTACTGAAGTTATTTTAATAGTGCAACTGGAATTGGGGGATATTGTGAGCAAAAACATTGTGCTCAGCTGAGCATTCTAATTACACAAGCAAATCACCAGAGTTTCAAAATATTCTTTTTGAACTTGGCAACTGCAGACTGAGCAGTACAATGTCCCCTGTCTCACTACCACACCTGCCCCAACGTTGTTTATCCGTATTATGTTATATATACCTGGGATTGAGGCCAGTGGAAGTCATGAATCCTGGATTCTGCTACCCTGTTTCCCCGAAAGTAAGACATCCCCCGAAAATAAGACGTACTTCCAGTTTTGCCTCTCGCTGTAATATAATGTAATGTAATTTTGGAAGCAAAAATTAATATAAGACACTGTCTTATTTTCGGGGAAACACGGTAGCAAATCTGTCACGGATTTGTTGTATGATCTTAACATAGGGAAATATTTTCTGACTTGAGAGACTAATGTTAGGCATCTAAATCCACATGTAAACACCTAAATAACCTGATCTTAGCTCCCAAAGATAAGAACAAAAATGGAAGCCAACAAGAAGCTTGAATACTATTAATTGTTATTTATTAATATTGCTGTGGTGCCTAGGGATATGTCCACACAGCAAAGAAAAACCCACAGCTGGCCCATGCCAGCTGACTCCAGCTTGTAGGGCTATGTAGACGTCTGGACTTGGGCTGGAGCCCACGCTCTGGAATCCACCCACCCCACAGAGTCTAGAGCTGGGGATTCAACCTGAGCCCAGAAGTCTACATTGCAATGAAACAGCCCTGTGAGTCCCAGTCAGCTGGCACGGGCCAACCGCGGGTTTTTCTTGGCTATGTAGACATAGTCTGGGAGACCCAGTCATGGATAGGGACCCCATTGTTCCAGGTGCTGGATAAACAGAACAAAAAGACCCTCACCCTCAGAGCTTCACAATCTAAATTGATGGAGGTTTATGCGCTGGGCTAGGCAAAGTGGCAAATTAAAAACAAATATTTTTTTTGCCTGAATGATGATAGATAGCATTGAGAGTACATTATTAGGCTGGACCAGATCCTGATGTCATCTACACCAGAGTAAACCTGGATTTACTCTGATTTATACTGCTAGAACTGAAATTAGAATATGACCTTCTCCCTGTGCAAGTATAATTAATCTGATTGAAAGATTCCCTACTTAAAATTTAACATATATAAATGTTTTGCTTTTAAGAGTGGTATCTAACTATATATGGTTGTGTCTAAGTCAATCCCTGTCTTTTGGAAATAAAAAAATATAAATGGACAAATGATATCAACTTATGGTACTAAGTCTAATTGAGAGGTCATTAATAGTGCATTGCTTATGAACCATAATCTAAAGCACAGATTAGAACAGACAAAGATGATCTTCTTGATAATAGGAGTATTAAAAACTTTCAGACCAAACTGGATCTTGTCAGATCTGGTTACATTATTCCCTGTCCTTCCATTGTCACATGCCTTATGAGATTTCAGACATCTGTTCATATTATTTCATTGAGCCCCTGAGGCGCATATAACTGAAATCACGCCTAACTTTGTACAGTTGTTTTTAAAAGAGAGTTCTCTGTTACTTTAGTATGGAATAAAGTGGGGAGGGAAAGAGAAGGAAAAAGAAAAGAACTAAATAATGTTGTTATATTTCACCATACCAGTGCCATTTTCATTAAGTTCTTGTCAATTAAGACAACTACAGAAACAAAGGAAATTTAAATGCACAACATCTCTACTAATCCACCAGAGAATATTACGAGATGCTATGGGTTCAAATGCCAACCATATGGTGATGGCACATAGACACATCATATGTGTAGGTTATGATTTTCATATGTGTAGGTGCCTGATGGAATTAGGTGCCCACATCCCATTGACAGGAAATGACAGTTGGGTGCTTTTTCCCTAAAAGTGCCTTTGAAAATGCACAGCCATAATTGTTGCCTGAATCAGACAATATAGTTGGCTACTTTACCCGATGTTTGCAAAAAATAAGAATTTGGATGAACAACTTGCTCAAACTCAACCCTGGCAGACGAGGGGTGATGCTGGTGAGAAGAGAGAAGCATTTCTGAGACCTACCAGAATCCATGATTGTGCCTCCGTTAAGGAAACCTGCCCATTAATCCCCAGGTAAAAGGGCAGGAGTCATACTCAACAGTACTCTGAGGGTGAACATGCAGGTCACAAGAGTGATCAAAACACTTTTTTTCCAAATCAGAATTGCATTTGCTTTTCATGAATGTGCAACTTCAGATATAGAATTGCAAACGTCTGTCTACCTATCTCTGACAAAGGAAGCTAAGCAGAAGCTACAGCTGGCCCATAATACAGCAGCGCATGTCCTAAATGAAATAAGTAAAGTGATCACATGATTCATATGTTCCATTCAGTTTCTACACTGGTTCCTCACTGGGTGTTGGATTCCATTCAAAATCCTGGTTCTCATTTTCAAAGGACTCAGTGGGTTAGGACCAGACTATCTAAGGACATCTCTCCCATCTCCTTCCCCAATACTGTAGGGTGACCAGACAGCAAGTGTGAAAAATCAGGAGAGGGGGTGGGGGTAATAAGAGTCTATATAAGAAAAAAACTCCAAAATCAGGACTGTCCCTATAAAATCGGGACATCTGGTCATCCTACCAATACTGTGCTCAACAGACAGGACTCAGCTCTTCATCAGAACTGGTGATAAGACTTTCCTGAATGCTTTGTGGCTGTGGAACTCAAGAGAACAACCATTTGACTTGTCGAGCCTTCCCTCATTAGGAACAAGCCCTCTTTCTCTCAGATAGATCTCCCCAGGAAGAAGGGTTAAAAGAAAAGCCACTTGTAGATCACCTCGGTACATAACCTGTTGGCGGGTTGAGCAGAGAATATTGTCTGAATAAGATGATACTTAGTATCAAAAGTCTTATATTTCAGCGCATAAATACCACTGACTCTGGCCCAATTTAAATCCATACATTGGACAGGGAGTAGATAAATAAATAATGGTTTGTACATGAATGTTCTGATCACTAACTTTAGTATGGGAAAAAGTAGAAACATTACTGCTTGCTATTCAACTCATTAATATTAACCTGGGGTAGGTAAAAACATGTTTACTTAGTATACTAAAATGTATCATTAGTAAATTTAATTAGTAAATTAATATTTGTCTTTTAGTAAATTATTTGTCTAGTAATAAATTAATATTTGTCTTATGCATCTGATAAAGTGGGTATTAGCCCACGAAAGCTTATGCTTGAATACTCTAGTTAGTCTCTAAGGTGCCACAGGACTCTGTCACTTCTGCAATTCCAGATTAACATGGCTACCTCTCTGATATTTGTCTTTTACTAACTCTGTGACTGCAGTTTCAGTAAAAACCTGCAATTCTGCTTCAGACTCTGATAATTTTGATTTTGGAGGCTTGATCAAATTGGGCATTTGTTCTTTTTTATTTAGTCCTCAATAGCATTTATTTTGATATTGACATCTATACAATATTTAACTCGAGGATTGAAAATTTTCATCTCTAAGGAGTCTGTGCTGCATTAGGATATTTTGTGGAAGAGAGAGACTTTTTTGGGAGAAAGATGGCAATGGAGAGTTGATGTATATGAATATTATAATACCATTAGGCCTGTGTGGAATGGAAATGACACTTATAATTGTTATTCATTCCACTTGAAAGTTAAATTAACAGGAAAAAATTCTGACACGGGGAAAAAACTTTCCTCAATACAGAAGACTCCACAGATTTTCACACATTTCAAGCTTTCCACTTTATATCACATTGGAGTGGTGGTGGGATTTTTTTCCCCTAGAAACATTAAATATAAATGAACACAGTAAGGAGTCTTGCTTAATCCTCATTTTAGTTAGATGATAAATGATCTCGACTGCAGTTTGTAGTTTTTCTTAGTTTCATCCATGATCATTCTCTCTCTCCTTTAAATCAGCTTCTCTACCCAGTGACTGGAAGATAGCTAACGCCAATATTTAAAAACGGCTCTAGAGGTGATCCCAGCAATTACAGACCAGTAAGTTTAATGTTAATACCTGGCAAATTAGTTGAAACAATAATAAAAAATAAAATTGTCAGGCACATAAAAGAACATAAATTGTTGGGCAAAAGTCAACATAGTTTCTGTAAAGGAAAATCATATCTTACTAATCTATTAGAGTTCTTTGAAGGGGTCAACAATCATGTGGACAAGGGGGATCCAGTGGACATAGTGTACTTAGATTTCCAGAAAGCCTTTGACAAGGTCCCCCACCAAAGGCTCTTACGTAAATTAAGTTGTCCTGGGATAAGAGGGAAGATCCTATCTTGGATTGAGAACTGGTTAAAAGACAGGGAACAAAGCGTAGGAATAAATGGTCAATTTTCAGAATGGAAAGGGGTAACTAGCGGCGTTCCCCAAGGGTCAGTCCTAGGACCAATCCTATTCAACTTATTCATAAATGATTTGGAGGAAGGGGTAAACAGTAAGGTGACAGAGTTTGCAAATGATATTAAATTGCTCAAGATAGTTAAGACCAAAGAAGACTGTGAAAAATTTCAAAAAGATCTCACAAAACTAAGTAATTGGGCAACAAAATGGCAAATGAAATTTAATGTGGATAAATATAAAGTAATGCACAATGGAAAAAATAACCCCAACTGTAGATACAATATGATGTGGGCTAATTTAGCTACAACTAATCAGGAAAAAGATCTTGGAGTCATCGTGGATAGTTCTCTGAAGATGTCCATGCAGTGTGCAACAGCAGTCAAAAAAGCAAACAGGATGTTAGGAATCATTAAAAAGGGATAGAGAATAAGACGGAGAATATCTTATATCCCTTATATAAATCCATGGTAAACCCACATCTTAAATACTGCATACAGATGTGGTCTCCTCATCTCAAAAAAGATATACTTGTATTAGAAAAGGTTCAGAGAAGGGCAACTAAAATGATTTCCACTGCTTGCATCCGACGAAGTGGGTATTAGCCCACGAAAGCTCATGCTTCAAAACTTTATAGTTAGTCTTTAAGGTGCCACAAGATTTTGTTTCCTCTGCTATTCCAGACTAACACGGCTACCTCTCTGATTCTTAAAATGATTAAGGGTTTGGAATGGATCCCATATGAGGAGAGTTTAAAGAGGCTAGGATTTTTCAGCTTGGAAAAGAGGAGACTAATGGGGGATATGATAGAGCAGCAGTTCTCAAACTTCTGAGAACCACGACCCCTTTTTCATTCATCAGCTGCTGCGGCAGACCCTTGTATGCCTGCCGAAAAGTCACCGAATTAATTACTTCCACTTTCGGCGGCTATTTTTGGCGGACATGCTGAGCGCTCCTGAAATAGCTCAGCATGTCCGCTGAAAAGCCACCGAATGTGGAAGTAATTCATTCGGCGGCTTTCAAACGGCGCCGGGAGCTCGCGACCCCCCCCTGGGAGCGCTCGCCAACCCCAATGGGGGTCATGATCCCCGGTTTGAGAAACCCCGTGATAGAGGTATATAAGTTATTTACTTGTTCCCATTATATAAGAATAGGGGCAATCAAATGAAATTAATGGGCAGGAGGTTTAAAACAAATGAAAGGAAGTTCTTCACACAGCGCACAGTCAACCTGTGGAACTCCTTGCCTCAGGAAGTTGTGAAGGTTTTACAGGTTTAAAAGAGAAATAGATAAATTAATGGAGGTTATGTCCATTAATGGCTATTAGCCAAGATGGGTAAGGAATGGTGTCTGTCAGAGGGTGGAGATGGCAGGAGAGAGATCACTTGATCGTCACCTGTTAGGTTCACTCACTCCAGGGCACTTGGCATTGGCCACTGTCGGTAGACAGGATACTGGGCTGGATGACCTTTGGGCTGATCCAGTACGGTCTTCCTTATGTTCTTATGAATACTTATTGTTAATAAACTTCCTCTAGTGAACATACCTTCACATGCCACATACTAAACTACACTTCATTCATCTGCCCACCATGTGAAGGTAAAGGAGCGTATCCAAGTGCAGTGTAAACCAGCATGACTTCAGGGGATCTTTATTGATTTATGCCAGCTGATCTGGCTCATGACTACAATTTTTGATTTGCAAACCTCCAAAGGTTAGAAGTTTGATTTGGAGAAAGGTAGCAAACTATGGGTGCTTGTTCAGTACTTCAGATATTTCTTTTCCCCCTTCTCCTCTCCCTTTTTTCTCCACTCCCACCCCCATCATTCCCAACAAGTGTCCCAAGAACATCAATTCCTTTCTTCACTGACCCAAAACAAGCCCCCTCCTTTCCTCCAACCATCAACTACGACTTTCTTACCCTTTGTTAGTAATATCACATGAGTGGCAGTAAAGTGGGGCCTGAGGATTGCCTGCTGGACTCTGGCTCTGGCATCTTTTTTAGATTTCACCTCTTTGGAACTTGTCCCAGTCAGAAGTACCCCAGAATTCACTGCCTGCCTCCCTTCTGATCATGGAAGTATAAGGTTTAAGAAGAATTAAATAGCCTGCTCTGAATTGTCTGGACCCATTATCAAACAAAATTGCTTCAAGTGTGAAAGGATATGAAATGTTGCTTTGCATGGGCCTTTTCAGCCAAATTATCCTCTGTTGAGAAAAGCTGCAAGAAAGTGTCACCTCAAGGGGCTGAAAATGGATTAAATGAAATTGAGGACAGTGTCATGAAAAAACCCTCACTAAACGTTGTAGGCAGTTTCACACAGATATAGTAGGACACTGTTCAGGTTTGGTTTGATTAGGGATTTTGGAGCTAAAATGTGGGCTAGTTCTCTCCCCCCCCCCAAAAAAAAACTTGTTAATCTCAAAAAGAGAAATCTAAACATAAAGGAGGCAAAACTGACATATCTTGGTAAAACAATACAACAAAATCTTACCAGACAGTTCTCCTGAAGTAAGATACAAAATATTCATCTAATTTGGACTATTGGGAAGGGATTACTATTAGAAAATGATGAACTGTTTTGTATTAAATAAAAATCAGCCCAAACTTTCATTCCAAAATTTTTTAATGAAGAACATGAAATTTTCTAGAAGACTTTCTCTATTTTCTGATACTTCCACGCTTCCTTATTTCAGCTGGAAGTAGATATATTTTGAGAAGGGCTTCTTTTGACTGTATTGCTTCATCCTGTCTTTTCAGAAGGCGTTGGTTTATGAGAACTACATTAGGAGCATTGATGATGCTGATGTAGGATCCCAGAGGAAAAAATTTGAGATTTCAGGTATTTGGTCTTGCCTCATCATTCCTCTTCCCCCCCCATTTATGTGTTTTTCTCATTGTACAGTTCACAAACAAATGAATGGGCTGAAGTCTATTTTTCATTATCATATACAAAATTGATGCATTTGCTCAGTTTTACTTTAAGAAGAGATGCTACAAAGAGGTCTATTATGAACGTGCATGTTCTTAAAGAAAAGGTGAATTGCTTGCTTGTAAAAGAGATTAGAATGACCGCTCTGGGGACTAAAGTCCTCAGTTTATTGAGCAGAACAAGTATGGCCCGGATGCTAACTGTGCAAGCTTCCCTCAAATTACGGCATCAAGGTGCACCGGCCCAGTAGCGGAGCTCTCTCCTCCAGGATTGTCTATTTGTGCCAATTCCGTGGTTGGCCTCTCTATCAAGAATGCCAATAGAAATGATTTTGTGATATGGAAACTTGTCCTGTAAGATATAGTCTGAGGTCTCCAAGGATCAGACAACAACTTCTGGGTCAATACAGAATGAACTATTTGAACTACGCACTTAGAGGTTGTAGGCTTTATATTTCAGTGGATATCCTTGAGTCATCTTCATCAAACTCTTATAGACCTCTCCCCCTCCCCACCATATGCAGGTACTCAAGCTTAATATGTGGAGGAGGACTAAGCCTTCAAAGGAATGTCTACACTGCAGCTGGGAGCAGGTCTCTCAGCCTGGAATGAGAGACTTGTGCTTGATTTGCTTCAGCTAGTGCACTAAAAATAGCAGTGTGGCTTTTTTGGCAAGGGCAGGAGCTTGGGCTAGCCGCCTGAGCTCAGAGCTGGGTGGTTGAGTGGGCTTGGACATGGATGGTTAGTCTGAGCTGGTGCCTGGGCCACAACATCCTCACTGCTATTTTTAGCATGCTAGCACAGGCAGAGTTACAGGGAGATGGACACTGCTGCAATCCATGCAGCAGAGATCGATTTAGCAGTTGAAGACCTGCTAAATCAATGGCAGAGTGTTCTCTGATTGACCCAGGTACTTCAGGTCTCTGAGAAGAGTAAGGGAAGTCTACCGGAGAGCGTCTCCTGTCGACTCAGCTCAGTGAAGACGCTGGAGTAAGTTGACCTAAGCAACGTCAACTCCTGTTTCATTATTCATGTAGCTGGAGTAGCGTAACTTAGGTTGACTTACCCATAGTGAAGACCAGCCTGAGTCTACCATCAAACACCTTTAGACCTCTCCCCCCAGGCTGGGAGTTATAATCCCATCTGCAGTTTAGCGACATACCCTCAGCATCCCAAAGGATTAGCACTGTAATTCATTCAGTCCATATCATTTAAAAGATTATCAATCCATATTATGGGACAAAGTTTGTCCAGATACAAATCCATTGCTTTATTGGGGCAGCCCAGAACAGAGACGAATTCGACTCCATTTAGTTTTGACATGCCATTTGTAACTGTTTACAAGAGAAAAAAATCTTTCAAATGTTTAAGCAGCGCAGCAGCACTTTTGTTTTCTGTTTATGAAATATATTATTGACTTTGTTCCAGGCTAATGAAAGGAACCAAGCCATCAACACCTCTCTTCTCAAAGTAATCAGTGATAATTTGCAGTCCAGGAGAGTAATCAATACACAGGAGCGGCCTTTATTTTGATTCAGCTAAAATCTTTGATCTGTTAATGCTGTCAAGGCTGCTACCTTCTTGGCCTAAACTGGACTACAATTTCCTGCAGTAGATGGGTTGTTAAACATGATTACCTCTATTTAGGTAAGAATAGTAATAATTAGGAGGTAAATGTGGAAACATGTCAGTTCATTGTAAAGTCCTTTTTCTTTTCCTCTAATCATTCATTATTCACCTACCCGAACAATGTACATCTGAAGTACTTCTATTATAATGCTACAGATGGTACATAATACACTCAAGATAAACAATGATTCTGGACGCTTTTACCGCATGTATTACAGGTGAAGCTGGGAGCACGCCATACAGTACAGAGAGTCCTGTGGCACCTTAAAGACTAACTAAAGTATTGAAGCATAAGCTTTCGTGGGCTAATACCCACTTCGTCGGATGCAAGCAGTGGAAGTGTCCAGTACAGGTCTCCTGACAGTTGTCTGGTTTCGGTTCTGTATAACTTTGCCAAACTTCAGCTGTTCGAGCTGAAATTTCCCATGCTGAGTGTGGGCTTGAGGCTGAATTTTTTTTACAAAAACATTTCAGATAGAACAGTTCAGCCATTTCCAAAAACAAGATTAAGAGAAAATATATTGTTTTGCTCTTGTTAAAAAAATTCTTACAGTTGCTTAGTTGAGAAGCTCCAATGTCTCTATGCCTTGCAACAAGGGCTTGAAATTTGGCAGGGTGCTTGCCCAGGTTTCAGGAATGTGCTGTTTGCTGTCCCCATGAAAATTTGCCCAAATCATAAGCCTCTGAATAACTGTAGTTTTGCACACGCTCAGTAGAGACTCATTATAGTTTGGCATCTAAATTTGCCAAAGATTCACGTGCAGTGAGCAATCTCCAATCCAGGGATGCAGGGACAGAGCAGGAGTTTCCCAGCAGTTGCACCTCCTGACAGTCATGGGCCCAGGCACTGGAACAGAGAGGAGGGAGACTGTTTATTGACGAAATAAAATGCAAACATGAGTAAGAAGATTTAAAAATGACAGGATGTTGGAAGACACCTTATGGAATCAATTCTGTGGCACAATCCTGGTTCCAGTCAGTGTGAATTTTGCCATTTACCTTAGGATCTCCAAAATAAACTAATGTTAAGGAAACATTCCCTTTTAAAACAGAGGCTTAATGGAAGAATGAGCCCCGTCTAATGCTCTTAGCTATGCTTCACATTTTGTTAACTGTGTTCATATCACTAATGTCCTTCTCTTATAAATTTTGTTAAAGAAAAGCTGGACACCTGTGCATTCCAGTTACACTAATGACTCAGAAAATGAGGCTAAACTGTCAAAAATGAAAAAATAATAAGCTAGTGATATAAGGCACAAGAGTGTTTAGACTGGTCAGCAAACTCCTTGAGCGCTCTGATGTTTGTCCCCAAAAATCCAGTCATCAGTCATGCTGCAGAAATTGGTATGTAAAGATTTAACAAAAGTTGATACTATCCTACATAAAATTGAACTACAGATATGTAAATATAAAAAAGCAAACCAAAAGAAGGAAATGTTCTGATGTCTGCTTTCATATCACTGAGTAGCCAATTTACATTTTGCCTTTTTTTGGTGGAGAGAAGCAGATTGGAAGATCGGATGTGCAATATACGTGTAATTTCCACGATCTAGGAAAGGCTCAGGACCATAACATAGGAAGTTGGGATTTCTTCCAGTAAACAAGTATTTAAAGACCAATGCTCTCTTGAGTTACACCCAAAGCAATCGTCATTGTAGACTGGAGAACATTTCGTTAATTGTTTTTCTACAATGGGACAGGAACCCCTTAAAAAGCCTTGACCAGAGAACACTTTACAAATCCTGGCAAGATCTGAGAACAGATCTGGGTAAAATGCTGAAGCAGGCTCTAGTATAGAGTTCTCAGAGAAAAACTGTAGGACGAAGTAAATAATTATTCATCACGTAGTCCAATAAATAGCACTGCCTCTTACTTTTTGCAGCCTCAGGTCTTCATGGCTGTTCAGCTACTGGCAGCTGGTTGGTGGTCCTACTTTGATCAGTGATAGCACATTGCCCTTTATAGTGGTGGGACTTTCCAGAAATCAAGAGTGGAAGACGTGCTAAGGTAGCTATTGGAGAATCAGACAAGCAAGTAATGGAGGCTGGTATCACTGATGGGGCAGGCTATGACACTGTAAGATTCAATAGTGGATAAAGACAACGAAAATTCCCCCAGTACCATTAGTATGCTAACCCAGACAGTGAATACAGTTAGGCCCCTCTGCCAGTGTAGAATCAATCTTGAGCAGGGGATCTCAACATGCTATAAAAACTCCACGGCCCACCTGTGCCTCAACAACTGTCTTTCTGCATGTCCAGTAGGTTAAAAAGCCAGGGCTGGTGTTAGGGGCTAACAAGCAGGGCAATTGCCCACAGCCCCATGCTACAGGGAGCCCCCTGCAAGGCAAAGTTGCTCAGGCTTTGGCTTCAGCCCCATGCGGCAGGGTTCAGGCTTTGAATTTCCTCCCTCGGCCCCCGCGACTCTAACACCAACCCTGCTCTTTGGTTTATTTTGACGGACCCCTGAAATCTGCTCCTAGCCCCCCAGGGGGCCTCAGACACCTGGTTGAGAACCACTGATCTAGAGCATTCTACTTCGGCACAGAGTCTTTGTTTTTCTTTTCCTCAAATTTCACTGTTGTCTTACGGTAATTTAGTTCTGCCACAATGCTTAATAGGGAGGCAGGACACCTTACGCTGTTCAGTGATGACATTTTATTTCAGTGCATGAATCAGAAGAGTTTACATACTCTCAGGCAGTCCTGAAGTTTGTATCTTTTCACCTACTTAGTTTCCTGTTAACTTCTAGCTGGCTCTGATTCGTAATGAGACAATATTTTATTATCGCAATAGTATTTTAAAGCAATAGAACAGTTCCCTGAGAAGCAATATTGCTAAAATGGTCTTTTGGTGACTCCTAGAAATTGACTGTAGCTCTTAAGGTCTCTTGGTTTTAGCAGTGGTCCAGTGCTCCGCGGATCTCTGGAGATGTTTCATCTGGTTGTTGTACTGCAGAAGTCAGAAAAATCCTGGAAAATCATCTTATGTGGCTTTATGTAGGCTTTTGTGTCATGTTAGCCAAAATGTTGTTGAGTCAGGGCCTCTGATTTGACAATAATCGTGAGAAATATTCTGTGAACTTTCTGGTTTAATAGGGACTTTGATTAATATTGGGCATAACATGAAAAGCATGATATAAAAGCTGTGTGAGGTCAGTTAGTATTCTAATGTATTTGTGCCAGAAAAAATCAGGGCTTTGGGCTAAATCAATGGTGCTGTTTATTGAGTGTAAAGTTTGATTCGTTATAAGTCAGATCAATTTGAAGCTCCTTTCTCCTCGATTTTAGGCATGCTAAGTTTTTCTTTTTTTCTGAATTTTTTGCACTTCTTTTTCTACATTTTCTTCTCCTGCTGTGAATATTCTGTATGACGGAGAATGATTGAAAAAGTAGGTTCCTTGCTTCCTGTTCTGAATGAAAAACATTCATCTGGATTCTTCTATTTTACAAACGTTTTTATCCTCAAATTGTTATCTGTAACAAAATGTCATGCACACACGCAGATAGTTTTGCCTAGTGAAAATTTTGAATCTACACTGTGAACAATGAAAATGCTATGGTCTCATCTATGAAATCGAAATACTTTTAGGTATCATTAAGCAAAATATAACTTGCACGCACTCAGAAAATAACATTACATCATTTCAGAAGGTGCAACTATGCGTGGGAAATGTTACATTCTAAGGATTCAGTCTTGAATTCAGAGAAAAGATGTCTCTGACTCTTTGTACTGTTTTCCTGGTATGTTGAAACTATGTTATGGGACATTTGCAGCCATTAGTTTTATCTGAAAGCATATTGCGTAGTTCTTCCTGCACTATTTCCAGCAGTTTGGTAAGGGCTCAATTTGCCTTACAGTGTTC
This sequence comes from Sternotherus odoratus, assembly GCA_032164245.1. Taxonomy (NCBI): domain Eukaryota; kingdom Metazoa; phylum Chordata; order Testudines; family Kinosternidae; genus Sternotherus; species Sternotherus odoratus. Next base: position 70,560,128 of record JAVMKO010000002.1, read on the forward strand.
TTGCACGTCCATGCAAAACTCAGGAGCCTGGCAGATTTTTCTTGGAATTGGTTTGCAAGATGTTGCTGCAGATTTTAAAGTGATGACTGGTGCAACATTAAGTAGAACTATTGTCTATTATTAGTTGGCATCTGATCCTGTTACCACTAAAATCACTGAGAGCTCCTTTTAATAGGAAAAAGAGGAAACTCCTAATTTGGATAAAATCAGGAGTTGAAAACGGGATAGAGAACATTAAAAAATCTTGTGTTCATGCCTGGAAAGGAGACTGTCCAGGAATTTTCTATGCTCAGAGATTTTCTTTTCTGCCTAGGCAGAGATACACTTTCCCCCAAGTTAACTATAGGGGGGAAAAAGCACCAAAGAGATTGCCTCATTTATAATACACGGGGTCAAATTCATCCCTGGTGTAAATCAATCTTTAATGGAATGAAGCTTGTTTTCCCCACAACATTCTTTAAAGTTTAAAAGTATTCCAGGGTTTGTAAATGGACACTGTCCACCTGTGTGCAAGGAGACCATATTTATTTGATTCTCAGAGTTGATATGGTTGTACAGAGGAAACATGAGTTGTACTTTCTTATGACAGGTTTAAGATTAGCAGCCGTGTTAGTCTGTATCTGTAAATAAGATGAGGAATACTAGTGGCACCTTAGAGACAAACTAGTTTATTTCAGCATTAGCTTCTGTGGGCTATAGCCCACTTCATTTCTTATGAATGCTTTATTTTTCTTCTTTCTTCTTGCTTTCCTTAATCAAAAATAAAAGTATTTTATACTTTGTCTCTATTTTTTCTATAAGAACTTGCAGAAGTTACAATGAGAACGCTTTTTGTTGCCCTGAGAATTCCCCTTACGGTATCACCCACTTTCCAACTACTTATAATGATGCATTAACTTCCACCGAAAGCCTGTTGTGCTTAACTTTCTTGCTGAAGACGACTGATATTGGGGTGGAATGTATACAGAAGTCTGATATGGAGGCATTTAAAAAAAGGTTTGGCCTTCCTGTGTAGCATTAAACAACATTTTCTTTTTAGGATTCAGTTGCATGGAAACCATTTTCCTGTGTTTTCCAAAAATACTATGTCTGTCTTAGATCCTGGACATATGGCCAAGAAACTACAAATCACCTAGTTCAGTTTTTTGTCAACATGCCTGTGTGTGAGTGGGGAGTGGTTGTATCAGCCACTGGTCGCTTTCACACTAAAGAGTTGCCTGGCTTCTTTTCAGCCTGCTGTGGATTCTGTTTGTCACAGGGCTCATTAATGGCATTATATTGACACTGTCATTTTTCATAAAGCTATGAGACAAATGCAGATAAAAGACAAATTAACTTGATGATGTCGATCAGATTAAAAAAAACGAACTATGCAGCACATAATACTTCTGCCTTTAGAAATAACTTCCTTTCTGTACACTGACATAGACAGGATTTAATCAGCGTGTTCAGAAAGTATTAATTTACTACTCAAGTTACTTGACATATCAGTTTCAAGTGTGGTTTCATAACATGCCTATAATGTTGTGTTTGAGAGGAATACTTGTCATCTGAAATCTCAACTTTGCATAAATAATAGTTTAGCATGTTTGCTTAATGCTCGTCTATTGTATTGATCAATTTCAGCACCGTAGGAGTAGCGTGGGCTTTCTCAATCTGCCAGCTAGAGGGTTCTCAACCTTGCCAAGAAAACTGCTGTTGCTTGCACTTAGGTTACAGTCTTGCAAGCTGTTCTGTGCGGGTGGATCTGTGTGCGTGCACAGAGCCCTGTTGACTTGATTGTCTTCAGCAAAATGGAGAATGCAGTGGCAAAAAGCTGAGATCTGTGCTGACTTGGGAAAACACCAAATTCTGTGGAGATGGAGTCCAAGGGGCCTTGATTAAGATGAATGGGACAGTCCACACCTCTCAAAACTATTGTTTCAGCCTGTCTGCATACTAAGGCAGGCATCATTGCATTCGATACACTTGGTTCACTCTTTCAAGGTCGTCTCTGCAAAAATCTAATTTAAAAAAACAATGAAAGATGAGATTCAGAAGCACAATTGTGTGATAGAGGGATGGATCTTGTCGCAAATTGTGTAGCCCCGCAATTGTAGAATACATGGGTCCTGCTTGTGTGGGGAGAACTTGGTTTGCAAACAGAGCTGGAGGAGTTCAACTACTTTTCCCTATCAAGTTCCTGATAATAATATATGATTAATACTACTTATTTTATAATAATAATAAATGGAGATATACCAATCTCCTAGAACTGGAAAGACCGTGAAGGTCATCGAGTCCAGTCCCCTGCCTACACTAGCAGGATCCGCCTGCCTACACTAGCAGGATTGAGTACTGTCCCCTGACAGATTTTTTGCCCCAGATCCCTAAATGGCCCCCTCAAGGATTGAACTCACAACCCTGGGTTTAGCAGGCCAATGCTCAAACCACTGAGCTATCATTTTCTGTGTTGCAATAGTGCCTAGAAGCTCCTGTCATGGACTAGGACCTCATTGTGCTGCTAGAACAAACCCCTAAACACAAATTAATAAAAAAATCCATTGCAGTTGGCTGGCTAACCTTAAAAGCATAATTTGTACCCTCATTTATACCCATGCAACACCCCTGAAGGTCTGAATGGCCAGATGTAATTGAAAGGAAAATGTAGCTCAAAATAGTCTGTATATTAAGTTTTATCATCAGATCATGAATAGACTATATCCACAAGCCATATCTTTTACTAATTGAATTTCAAGGTCAAGAACTATGACAAACAAACAAAAAAAGCTTGCAATGTGTCTTGTTTCAGTTGGATTTCTTTCGGTTCTAAAATAAAGTCCATAATTACATTTTGTATTTATTTATTTTACTAGCCTGGGAATTGCATCGGTTTATTGCATAAATAGCAGAAGGAAAGCTAACAGTCAAACTGGGTCCTAAATTTATATTTTTTAATGATAAGGTTTAAGAAAATGTAGGAATAAAAATATTTCCATGATTTAAAAAAATAATGGAAGGCAGTTCTTTTGAAACCCAATATTCTTCTGCAATATTTGCCACCCAACCATTATAAGTGAAAATATAAAAGTAAATTTACTACACATGCACTATAAATAGTGAAACTGACTAGGTATTCTCTAAGTCATAATCTGAAAAATTTGAATTAAAACATTAGTTGTCTGTTTATGATAGCTCTAAAATGAACAATTCACTTCAATTTGTTTTATATCCTGATCATTTCCCATTTGTATTAATCACATTTAATTATTTAGAACTAGTTTTAAGTTCTATTAGTATGAATCTATAGTCTCTCACACCATAAATTTAATCTTTCATTTACATTTTTATATGCCTTCTTTCCTACTTTAATGCCAGGGATTTCTCCCTTGTCTAATGGCTATAACCAAAGCTTTTATTGCTAAATTAAAATAAAAGGAGATAATGGGCACATTGTGCCTTGTTCCAGTTGAAATGAAAATTGTATGTATCAATTTGCAAGGACCAATGCTTTGGGACCTTTGTATATGTTTTACCATAGCCAGAGCACAATATAACACCTATAATTAAGTGTGCCTAATGCCTAATACTTCCCATTGTAAACCTGCTTTCAATTGCTTATAATTTTGCCACATTTTAACCATTCAGGCTGAAATTTTTCCCTATTGGTTGCTTCAGGTTGATTTTTTTTTCTTTTCAGCAAAAAAGTTCAAACATTTTGGAGAATGGGATTAGGGGAAAAAAAACCAGTTCTGAATGTTAAAAATGTCTTCCAATCGCTTGTTTGGACAGCTTCTTTCGTACATTGGACCAGGAACTTGACATTTGTCAGAAGAATAATCCTGTGGGAGGAGAGTTGCCTTTTTCTGTTCCTGTACAAATCCATTGAGATGTGGCCAATTTATAATCCCTGAAATGTCATAACGCATACACATAAGAGGGTAAAATTAGGGCTGCATATCTCAAGGTAAAATTATTTTGCAGGAGCAGCTTAATTTCCTAAATGTTGAGTTCTTAATTTAGCAAACTTAATGTTCTTTCAATGTCGCACTTTTGTAGCAAAATTAACTTTAAAAATTTACAGTAATTTGAAATAAATAGAGGAGCACATGCTGTTATCTTGCCATTGGCTTCACCATCAACTCTGAGCAAATTTTTTAAGGGCAATCAAAATGTGCCCACCAATCTTTCAGTAGTACCTGTTTGCCATGTAAAATCTTGCACTTGTGATTATATAGAAATTATTTGCAAACACACAAATAATCTCATTAAGTAATTTGTACATATGTGGGCCATTATCCTTGTACAGTAGAGTTTGTTATGGAATAGAACTTTAGAATCTATAGAACCTGTACAATGGGGAAGCAATATTGATGGATTGTGCCTAATTTATGGGGCTAGATGAAAGTTTCTACAAACTTGTAATCTGCTGTTATTTTTTTCATCTTTAGGCAGATGTGATTAAATCTTACTTCTGCTCATCTGCACAGATGTTTCCTAACATCACTGGCTACAGCCTAGGTAAAAAGAGACTGTGGTTCAACCATCTAAATAAAATTATGATTTAGTAAATGTCTCAGATATGATACTGAGTTCGCAAAGGCCTCTATATGATTTATTAATTTCAAATAATTTGTCTGACAAATTTGGTATTTTTCTTTGACTAAATTAAACATGAATAATTTAGTCATTATTCGACCAGCTGAGTAGTGGGCTGAATAGTGAATAATTTATTAGACAGTTATATGTCCATCAATCGACTAATAAATTATTCACAAACATTTTTGCATTATTCAGCCAGGTCTATTAGCAAACAAGTTGAGGACTGGTGGAGTCACAGGACAAAGCGGTTTAAATGACAATAATTTGATTACTTTGCCATTTCAAGGTTGTTTTATATATTTGGGAGGAAATGTGTCCTTAGACACTTGGATTGTATTTATTTTATTACACTTTCCATTCTTGATTTATCCAATTTAGTCTTCTGCTCTGCAGTTCACGTGAAAGCAGAAACGTTTGGCACCAGTTAAAAAGGGTGAAACAATCAATGATGTTTTCCAGATGTGCTTTACATTTCCTTTTCTCAGTTCCAAGACAAGGATCCTTGGGGTTTCACACTGAAAGGAAATCAACTGTTAATTAAAACCTCAAAGGAGATGACTCTACCATCAAGCAAATTAAATCTGCTAAATGCCTAGGGATGGCCTTTTGACTTCTTTTGGATATTGGATGTGCTTGTGACTATTGTTGTGAAGCGATAGGTTAGAAGAAGAAAGTGACAGCTAAGTCAGCATTAGGATACAACTGCACAGTTCTTCTGTGACAATTCCAAGACTTGGGAAATATTCAGTAACAGTTTGTTTGTAATGTGCAGAAGGCAAGACTGAGATTTCACATCTTGCCTGTATAACTGGCAGTTAGCAGCTGTACCACTTCAGGAATGGCCTGGGAAAAGTCACAATTAGAGTTGAGTGAAATTTTTCTTCTGCATTTTTCACTGGGAAAAAAAAGTCAGATTAGGCGACACTGAAACAGTTTGCAACTTTGTGTGAGTTTTGACAACTTGTTTTGTATTGGAAACAAACAAAAAATTGCCCCAAAGTTGAAATGTTTTTTTCATTTTTTAAAATGAAACATTTAGATTTTTCTATTCAGAATAACTTTGTTTTGAAACGTCCCTCAAATTTATTTTATTTTTAAATTAAAGACTTGAAAATAGCCCCTTGAAATCAAAATTAATTTTTTGGAGTGTCGAAGTGTTTTTTTAACTTGAAACAAAGATCTTTATTTTTCTTTTTGGTATCTCAGGCTAGGTAACCCAGGTTGGTGTGGGTGCATAGGGCAATCTTGCCCTATATTTGTGGGCATATATCACTTATCTGATGGTGAAATCCATGTGTCCATCTCCATGAGAAGAACTCTGGTATGGTGCAGTATACTTCTATGTATCAAAGAAAATATACTCATCACACTCTCACACAGAGAAATAGTTTTAGTTTATTGCTGGGTCTGCAAACACCACACTATTCAATGTTTTCTTAACTTTGGCTTCTAAGGCAAGTCAGATAATTAAAATTGATTATTTGTGACAAGATTAAGGGAAAAATAGTAATTTATCCTCTGTGCCTGTATGGCAAAGTAAGGGGATGAAATGCCCCACTAATATTATAGAATTATAAAATATTAGGGTTGGAAGGGACCTCAAGAGGTCATCTAGTCCAATCCCCTGCTCAAAGCAGGAACAACCCCAACTAAATCATCCCAGCCAGGGCTTTGTCAAGACTGACCATAAAAACCTCTGAGGAAGGAGATTACACCACCTCCCTAGGTAACCCATTCCAGTGCTTCACCACCCTCCTAGTGAAGTAGGATTTCCTCATATCCAATCTAGACCTCCTCCACTGCAACTTCAGACCATTGCCTCTAGTTCTGTCATCTGTCACCACTGAGAATGGCTGAGCTCTGCCCTCTTTGGAATCCCCTTCAGGCTACCAAATTCCCCCCTCACTCTTCTCTTCTGCAGAGTAAATAACCCCAGTTCCCTCAGCCTCTCCGCGTAAGTCATGTGCCCCAGCCCCTTAATCATTTTCGTTGCCCTCCGCTGGAGTATATATCTATATCTATATCTATCTATAGATATAGATATAGATATATATCTATATATCTATCTCTATATCTATAGATAGATATAGATATATAGATATATAGAGATAGATAGATAGATAGATAGATAGATAGATAGATAGATAGATAGTCCTGTGCAGGTTAACTGGATTGTTGCTCTGTTCATTGGGTGGCGGTTCTGCTGGATCACTACTTCCTCATCTGTAGCAGAGCAGATGTAGAAGAATGGGGACTTGAGAGCCCTGGTTTAGTCTTCCTCAACATGATATGGAGTGCAGCTAAATGCCAGAGTGGGAAAGCAGGGAGTAATCTGCACATGGTAAAGGTTTGGTGAAGATTACTTCTCCACCAGAACCAGGCAAGAAGCAGGGAAGGAATTGTGAATAAGTCAATTCATTCCTGAGCATCACTGGGGGCAGCAAAACTATACATTACCCCTCATGCAGGATCAAATGTAACATCTTTATCTCTTTCTAATGCAGTACAATATGCTGGCTTTTTACACCCAAATGGAAATGTTCAGTAGAATTTAATATAAAATGCTAACTTTTCTATAGGTTTTTTTTAAAATTACTGCAATATACATTTTAATAGAAAATGCTATCCCTGCTGTAGAAGTCTCTATGTTGGTTTAATTTGTATAGAAGGATTATGGTTCACTCTTAATTTGTATCGGACTCTTCCATAAGACATTAAATATTAACTTCAGTCATCATTCAAGATGCAGCTCAAAACAAAGGGTTTGAAAAAAGGTGGTAAACTTAAAAATAATGCACATGCCTCCACAGTTCCAACCTGGAGGTGGAAACATTAAGAAAAGCTATTCTCAAGGTTGAGAATTAGATTGGCCTGTTGATAAGGCTTGTTTTCACAAGTTTTCCAGACCCAAATTTCAAATGACCATCTGATTTGAACATCTTCAGGTGTTCCCATAATTACTCATCTGCTCTTAGTGGGGTTATGGCTTTGTTTTGAGTGACTGTTAAGAAGGCTAGCTAATGGCATTCACTCAAGTTTACAATTAACTCTAGTTGTCTCTGCCAGTGTAAGAGCTCAACCCTCAAATATAATGTCTTTTCAAGCTGCTCTAAATAGAAACTCAAACTGGGCCAACACCACTGTGAGGGACTTTCATTCTTCAAATCTGCTGCCATCTTGTGGAATTGTTTTCTATCTCACAGCTATATAAGTAAGATTACATGTGGGTCTTTTTATTGCTCAACCTTTTGGCCCTTTCTCAGTTAGAAATAATGACTTTAATTTGGCAAGGAAAACTGAATAGGAGCAGCATATTCTTCTTTACTCAAATCATGTTGCCCATGACTGACACACGTTTTTGGATTTCAGACACTGAATTTCAGTTGGCCAGTTTATTTACAAAGAGGATTAAAATCAATGCCATTCCACACTGGGCTATAATGCTATCAAATATCCCAGGCTCAGGGTACATTGATGCTTGGACTGTCCTCTTATTAGCCACAGTAGATATGGATAAATTGAATAATTGGCACCTGAAAGACTGCTGTTAGCTCCATTAGGGATGGAAAAATTGAATAATAGACCTCCTCTGCACCCCAAATATCAGTGAGACACAAGAGGAAAAAGTAGAAGACCCTAGACTGTCAGGCATATCTGTAGTGCAGTGTGACATTATGCCCCATATTATTCATAGAGATATTGTTATGATATGAATATGGAATAACCAAGATGTGTTATATGCAAGATGGGTCATGTGAGATATCATTGGGAAGGTTATGTTTTACTGACTATCATTATCCTATTTGTATGCATGTATTGTTTTTGTATCTGATGTTAGGAATATCGACTATGTGTCAATCACAAAAGTGTTTGCACTAGGGAATGCCCATCAGACAGAATGCAGTCAGCATGGATGGGCCACTAGGGAGAACAATAGGGCTTTTCAGATGCTGATCTCCCACCTCCCTGGGAAGCTTTCTGGGATGCTTCAAATGGCTTTTTACTCATGTCTGCTTTGACACTGCAGGGTCATATGATCATGTGACTTGGTACTGGATTCCATCTTAGACTACTATTTTTCTACTGAGGACAGGCTAGGGGGGCTCACACTGGGGGCTGGTCCCCACTAGGGCTTAATGTCGACTTTAACGACGTGAAATCGATATAAACATGTACCCGTCCTCACATGCATGCCATTAAAGTCGATTTAAAGGGACCTTAAAATCGACTTTTGTACTCCTCCTTAACGAGAGGCGTAGCGCTAAAATTGACCTCTCTAGGTCGATTGTGGACTAGTGAGGACTCAAGTGACATTACTAGCCTCCAGAGGCTGTCCCACAATGCTGCATTCTGACCACTCTGGACTGCTTCACTGCTCCGCTGTGACCGCTCTGGACAGCACTCTCAACTTGCTGCTCTGGCCAGGTAGACAGGAAAAGACCCAGGAACATTTGAATAGCTTCCTGTTTGGTCAGCGTGGCCAGCTCACCTGCACAGCTCAGTCACCATTCAGAGAAATCAGCAGCCCAAGCCGCCATGCAGAGCTCAGCAGCACAGGAGACCAGCCAAAGGGGGTACCCAAGCCCATGAAGGATCCTCTGGTGAGTGGTCTTTTATTTGCACCCCCCTGTCCCCCCCGCCAGTCTGCACAACTGCCCCCATCCCCCCGCCAGTCTGCACAACCGCCCCCGTCCCCCCCACTAGTCTGCACAAGCGCCCCCCCACTCCCAACAGGTAGCCTGTACACAGCCCGTGGTTTTCTTTTGGTTTTTAAATGTCCCGGTGCAGCGCGCCTGAAATCAAGCCACACCACCTCCCCCCGCCAAGCTGCACCTCCACCCGTCCCCCCTGCCAGTCTGCACAACCGACCCGTCCCCCCCCCGCCAGTCTGCACAAGCGCCCCCCCACTCCCAACAGGTAGCCTGTACACAGCCCGGATTTGTTTTGAAGTTCATGGTGAGCCCCACGCGGTGTGCTGGAGGAGGGATCCACAAGGCGGAGGGGGGGGGAAGGGGGGTTACTCTGGAATATCCGAGTATGGCTTAAGGTTAACATGGCCCGCTGCATGGTGATTTCAGTAGCCGTGTTGTGTTGAGGCTGTATGTGAGATGCTTCTGTGACTTTTGTGTGAGGCATCCAGTAACTTTTTAGGTGCGGAATATACTCATAATAGGCCGTTGAATAATGTGGTTCCCCGTAGCATAGTACTCCCATTGTGATCCGTGAATGTTTTTGTCTAATAAACTTGTGCCTTTCTTTGCCCACAGCTGCACAGTTATCTCAGAATCCACCCAACTGCCCCTCTCGCCGTCTATCGCAGATACGGAAGCGTAATAAGAAAACGCGTGATGACATGTTTAATGAACTACTCCAGAACTCCAACGCTGAGGCCAAACGGCAGACTGAATGGAGGGAAAAATTGCTACAGTCAAGACAGGAATCAAGAGCTGCAGCAGAAAAGCGTGAAGAACAACGGCTGGTGCGTGAAGAACAATGGCTGGAGCGTGAGGAAAGACAAGACGCATGCGAAGAAAGGCGGATGGATGCTTTGATCCGGATAATGGAGGACCAAAGCGATATGCTCAGGTGTCTGGTAGAGCAGAACCAAAGATCGCCTCTACAGCCTCTGTATAACCACCTCTCCCCCTCCCCAAGTCCCATAGCTTCCCCACCCAAATGCGGGGTGAGAACCCGGTGGGGGAAGCTCCGGGGACTGACCCACTCTACACCACAAGCCAGCACAAGCAGCAGCAGGATGAGTGTATCTGAAAACTTTTAAAAGCTGCTGAGTCTTGGCCACCCTACACCACCCCTAACCCCTTCCCCCCACCCGCTCCTCCACCACTGCGACTGCTGGTTTTCCTCCCCTCCCCTCCCCTCCCCTCCCCACCCCACCCCACCCCACCCCGAATTTGTGATGAACCAATAAAGAAACCGTGATTTTTAAAACAGTGTATTTATTTCCTCTGCAAGCATCGGGAGGGGGGAGGGAAAGAGGGTGCAAAGACGGCAGGCTTAAGGCTGAGCAGAGCAAGGGACCGGGTTGTCAAACGTCATCTTGGGCACTCATGAAACTGGTTTTCAAGGCGTCCCTGAGGCGCAGGGCCTCATGGTGCGCTCTTCTACTTTCCCTGGTGTCTGGCTGCTGGTAAGCAGCAGACAGTAAATTTGCCTCTGCCTCCCAGCCCACCATAAACGTTTCCCCTTTGCTCTCACAGAGATTGTGGAGCACAGAGCAAGCAGCAATAACAATGGGGATATTTCTCTCGCTGATGTCTGAGCGAATCAGTAATGAATGCCATCTCCCCTTCAGACGGCCACATGCACACTCTACTGCCATTCTGCACTTGCTCAGCCTGTAATTGAACAGCTCCTGACCCCTGTCCAGGGCCCCAGTGTAGGGCTTCATAAGCCAGGGCATTAAGGGGTAGGCTGGGTCCCCAATGAGAACGATGGGCATTTCCACCCCTCCCCCCCCCCACAGAAATTTTCTGGTCGGGGAAGAAAATCCCTTGGTGCAGCTGTCTAAAAATCCTAGAGTTCCTGAAAACACGAGCGTCATAAAGCTTTCCCGGCCATCCCACGTACAGGTCGGTGAAACGTCCCTTGTGGTCAACCACTGCTTGCATGACCATAGAATAATATCCCTTCCGGTTTCTGTACTCAGCGGCCTCGTAGTCGGGTGCCAGGATAGTGATATGAGTCCCATCTATAGCCCCACCACAGTTAGGGAATCCCATGGCGGCAAAGCCATCTATTGTAGCTTGCAGGTTTCCAAGGTTTATAACCCTGGGTAGCAGCTGCTCAATGATTGCCCTGCTTACTTGCATCACAGCAGAGCCCACTGTAGATTTACCCATCCCAAACTGATTTGCGACTGACCGGTAGCAGTCTGGCGTTGCAAGCTTCCAGAGGGCTATCGCCACTCGCTTCTCAACTGTGAGGGCTGCTCTCATTCTGGTATTCTTGCGCTGGAGGGCCGGGGAAAGCAGGTCACAAAGTTCCATGAACGTGCCCTTACGCATGCGAAAGTTTCTGAGCCACTGGGAGTCATCCCAGACCCGCAGCACTATGCGATCCCACCAGTCAGTGCTTGTTTCCCTGGCCCAGAATCGGCGTTCCATGGCATGAGCCTGCCTCATTGCCACCAAATTTGCCAGATTGTCGGTCGCCCTACTTCCAAAAACCGCAGTGTCCCTGTCCCTGCAATGCATGTCCAGGTCCATGTCCTCCTCCTCCTCCTCCTCACTGTCATCAGCTTCCGGAAAGCGCAGTTGTCTCCGGATCGCATTCCTCTGCAGACAATGCAGCATAAAATCCAGAACAAGGCGGGAGGTCTTCACAACGGCCAGTGCTGCACTGATGGCATCTGCGGGCTCCATGCTTGCACTGCTATGGCGTTAGCACAGCGCGGGGATGGGGCTCGAATAATGGGATGCCTACCCACGAGTGCACAGCTAGAAATGGTGTTGGCGGAAAAAAAGAGCGCGGAATGATGACATGCCTACCCACAGTGCAGCACTCAAAATGGTGCCTGCTGGGGGCTCCGGGAACTGTGGGATAGGTACCCATAGTGCAATGCTCACTATGTCAACGCTTGCAAAAGTTGTAAGGAAAGACACTGTCGACCTGCTGTGCTTTGTGGGGATGAACTAAGTCGACTTTATAAAGTCTGCTTTAGAAAATCGACTTAAGGGCAATCGACCTACTGCTGTATTGAAGACATACCCTAAGAGACGAAGGATTCCTGCCATATGTAAATCCTATTTCAGGCAGGGAAGTGAGGTAATCAGGGTTCATTCTTCACTGACTGTGAACCCAGGATGACTGCAGAGAACATCTAAGAAACAAGGGTTGAGCAGGGGAGAAGAGCTGAGCCTGGGCTGGAAAAGGTGTCTGGCCTGTGAAAGAAATGCCCAAAACAACATTTAGGGTGAGAAATTACTACTTGTAATAAGTTTCCTTATTGAACTTAGCGTGCATGTTTTTTTTATTTGCTCAGTAATCAACTTTGATTGTTTTGCTAACCCTTATAATCCTTTAAGTCTATCCTTTGTAGTTAATAAACTAGTTTTGTTTTCTTTGAATCAGTTTGTGCAGTTCATAACTGGGGGAAAAAAAGCAGCAGTTCTGCAGAAAAGGACCTGGGGATTACAGTGGATGAGAAGCTGGATATGAGTCAGCAGTGTGCTCTCATTGCCAGCAGATCAATGGAAGTGATTATTCCCCTCTATTCGGCACTGGTGAGGCCACATCTGGAGTATTGCGTCCAATTTTGGGCCCCCCACTACAGAAAAGATGTGAACAAATTGGAGCTAGTCTAGCAGACGGCAATGAAAATGATGAGGGGCTGGGGAACATGATTTATGGAGAGAGGCTGAGGGAACTGGGGTTATTTACTCTGCAGAAGAGAAGAGTGAGGGGGGGATTTGATAGCAGCCTTCAACTTCCTAAAGGGGGGTTCCAAAGAGGATGGAGCTAGGCTGTTCTCATGGTGGCAGATGACAGAACAAGGAGTAGTGGTCTCAAGTTGCAGTGGGGGAGATCTAGATTGGATCTTAGGAAAACTAGTTCACTAGGAGGGTAGTGAAGCACTGGAATGGGTTACCTAGGGAGGTGGTGGAATGTCCTTCAAGAGGTTTTAAGGTCAGGCTAGACAAAGTCCTGGCTGGGATGATTTACTTGGGGATTGGTCCTGCTGTGAGCAGGGGGTTGGACTAGATCTCCTGAGGTGTCTTCCAACTCTGATATTCTATGATTCTATTTCCACATTGAGGGAGGTGCAGTTTTTAGGAGTTTACACTGTGCAGATTTCTCTGCAGTGCCAGTCAGGGCAATGTTGGGTTTACATTCCAGAGGGGGTGTGCGCTTGAGTGCTGGGCAATTCCTGAGCTGAATCTTCCCACACAGAGCTGATCTCAGTGTCTGTCTTTCTGCAGCTGGGTGTAGCTCTACCAGTGTGTGTACTGGAGAAGGTTAGAGGGCCTGGCTCAGCAGGGCAGTGTAAAAGAACCCAGACTGGTGAAATCAGCGGGCTCAGTGGTACTTACATATATCAGGTGACACCCTGGAAAGAGGGGGCAACACAGCACATGCAGATCAGTTCCTCTCTATCAGAGTTATTTATCTGGCTCCTATTACCATAGTACCTGAGCACCTCATGATATTGTTCACACATTTATTTTCACAGCACCCTAATGCAGGGAAGCACTATTCTCCCCATTGAACAGATGGAGAACTGAGGCAGAGGGACACTTAAGAGTCTTGCTTAAGATCAGACAGGAAGTCCATGGCAAAGGATTAATCCAAAATCTCCCAAATCCCAGGCATTTCACCCTAACCCTAGATCATCCTCTTTCCTCTTTCCTGTTGCTGTTCCTGTTGGCAGGTTTACAAGACATCTCTCCCTCCCCTGACCTCCAACCTTGTAAGGCATGGTAGAGAGAAAACAAATCACCCACACTTCCAGTGGGGTTGGAAAATGAAGATCCACTGGACAGTAGGCAACTGAGAGTGAAAAAGATAGAATCCCCATAGCCTGTGACAGACAACCTCAGGCCAGAGGTGTGGGAAAGGAGAAAAAGGAGTGTGGTGGGGTGGCTGCCCTACCCCATAAGAGATTGGGCTACAACAGGCCAGAGCAGCTGCACATACTGGCAGCCAATCAGGAAGGGCCTGCAGGCAGCCAATCAAGGCCAGGTTAGGCCCTATATAAAGACTGCCTACTTGTTGGACTGACCAGTGGGAGGCGTCACAGTGGTGAGCCACGGCCCCGTTACAAGGAGTGTCAGGAGAAGTATATTTAGATTCATGGAGGGGTGCTTGACCAGGTCAATTAATGGTAAAATAACTAGATTTTGTGGAGCCCAATATTGAGCAAATTTACCATACACTAGGTCTGTCACATATTCCCAACCCCCATTATTCCTGGGCAAAATCCCATTTGGGTGTTACATTGTGTCTTCCTAAATTCCTTTTTTTGTAGGAGAGTCAGAATAGGGATCTCAAATCACCACGAGGGCCACATGAAGACTAGTACGTTGGCCCGAGGGCCACATCACTGACACCTTTTCATACAACAATACAAAGTATAGTTAAAAAAAAGAGTAATATAGTATGCTATTAAAAGACAACATATTAACATTTTAAAAACTGTAATGCGAAGAGAGGCTTTAATAAAATATAAACACAGTAATGCACCTCACTCAAATGACAAAACATGCATTTACTTTTAGAATTACTTTGGTTAAAGCCCCCCGCCCCACTCTGCCCCTGTACCTACTCCACCCCTACAATGAGGTCCTGCCCTGCCTCTTTCCATCCTTCCCTGCCCCCATTCCAACCCCTTCCCCAAAGTCCCCACCCCAATTCCACTCCCTCCCTGCCCCTATTCCAACCCCTTCCCCAAATCCCCACCCCAGCTCTACCTCTTCTCTGCCTCCCCCCCCCCCCCACAGCATGCTGCATCCCTGCTCCTCCCCCGCCCTCCTGGAAAGTCCTAAGCGCAGCCAAACAGCTGTTTGGCAGTGGGAAGCGCTGGGAGGTAGGCAGAGGAGTGGGGACACGGCACACTCGGGAGGGAGGCAGGTTGTGTATGTGAGAGGAGCTTGGCTGCCAGTGGGGCCTGCGACTCTGGCGGGCCCCAGGAAATAACTCCATGGGCCACATATTGGAGACCCCTGGCTTAAACTCACCCAGGAAGCCCTGAATTTGAATCCCTACTTTATTACTGATTCACAGCCTGGCTTTGGCTAAGTCGTGACCTCTTTTCCATCTATACAGCAAAGATCGTAATGCTTTCTTACTGCCCCAGGAGATGATGAGAATTAGTTGATATTTGTACAGAGCTCTGAATGTGCTAAATGTTAAGAATGATTTTTAATTGGATATGCTTCCTGTCACATTGTGTTGCCATGCACTGGTAAGTGGCAGTTGGAGTTTTTCCCGGGGTAGCTAAGTGGCGCATGTCACTGTTGGGCAAAGTAATTACTGTACATGAAGGAACAAATCTTGACCCACTGGCATGTTAGTCCATTATTTCGATATATGCCAGCTCTGCATTGTCCTGTTTGATTCTGAGGATGGTTAACTGGTGCAAACAGAGTGTGGAGCTTATGGAAATGTTCTGACTGTTCTTAGCCCCCACCACCTGCCACATATCTTTCTCCTTCTATGTGTTTGACCGGTTGGGAGTTTAGTGATGCTCTGGAGCTGCTGTAATCCACACAAAGCTGCAAAGAAGAGGTGATAATAAGGATCTTTGGGGGGTAGATCTGATGGGGGAGGGGTTTTTACTTGGTCTGTCCCAGCCTGAAAGGTCTAAGTTGACTGGCTCAGCACTAGAAAAGCTCATCGGTGTAAGGAAGGCTTAGTCCCAGAGATCTGGGATACTTGAGGATGAATTTGATAGATAAATGTAAGGCATTATTCTAGGAAACCACAGCTAAGAATTTACAGGGAGGAATACTTATTTATTAATAAAATGATTGTGTATGATTTTGGGTGAAGCTACAAGCTCTGAGGACAACTCCATCGAAAGCTCCTTTCTGATTTTATTGCTGACCATGTTAGTCAGGTAGTGCTAGGATTCATATAGGTAAATCCGTGTATATGCCCATTTGTAGATGCAGTGGGGGCACTTAAACAGATGAAAGGGTTAATAGAGCACAGTTTTAAAATATTTAAAAAATAAAATTCACTTCATTTTCCTTAGCATGACATAATTGCTTGCACTCAGGCTGGATACTAATTGAGTTACGTCTTTAAATGGTGAAATGGCTTCTTAATAACTCCTCTTTAATTATTTAGCTGTTCAACAGAGCAAGGTCTTCTAATCATGAAGATACTGACAGTGAAACTGTTAGCTTGAGAAGCTTTATGTTAACTAGATCCTGACTGAGAGGGGGTGTTCACTCCACACTAGCTTAGAAAGGGTTAATGAGCCTGAGATGGTTCCAATTAACCAGCTATGTCACAGCTGAGGGGACTTAGGCGGCCTGTGTAACTCCTGAATAATGATGGAGCCCAGCTGAGAAGGAACAGACAGATGGCAGCAGAAGGGGACTGCAGTAAGTGAGGCTGGAACTATTCTGTGAGCAATAGAGAAGGAAAGGAGGAAACCCAGGGGTGAGTAGAAAGCGAGGCGATCCAGGTCATCATGAAAGGGTGATGGAGAGGACGGGTGAGAGAGGCAGAGTAGGAAAAGGCTCATGGAAATGGCAGTAAGACCTCGACTTCTGATTAGTGGGTCCCTGAGCTGGAACCCAGAGTAGCGAGTGGTCGGTGGGTTCCCCTACCAACCATGGGGGAAGTGACATAATCTGGGCATTGAGGGAGAAGACTGACATTTTTGGATGGAGAGACTGGGATAACCTCTCAGACAGAGTTGGTAGTGGACCTGAAAAAGCTAATCAGAGCAGTGAGGAGGAGGCACCCTGGCAGTGTATAGCTCTTTGACACCGATGTTATTTCTTGTTAAGGGTCTAGGGAAAGGGTGATCCACAAAGGTACTTAGGTGTTGGAATGCAGAGCATCATGCTTCCTAACTTCTAGGCACTTAGAAAAATCACAGGGATAACTTTGCAGTCTACAAAAGCCTGCGTGAGGTGCTGAGGCTCCCTATACAATGAATAGGGACAGAGGCACCTAAGCATGCAATCCACAAGAGCCAGCATGTGAGGTGGGGAGCTGCCTATCCTAGTCCGTGAGAGATGCTGCCCAGAGAGGTGTGTCCTAAACTCCTCCCCTATCTGAGTTAGACACCTAAGTCTGGGCTGCAGGGAGGTGCCTATCCCTAGTAGAGATCCACAAGTGGGAACCCAGTGCCTCCAGTCAGGTGGTGTAGTCACTTATGGCATTTTTTTTAAAAATGATTTTGGCACTTGCCTCACTCCATGCAAAATAACTGAAGGAGGAAGTGATGCCCACATAACTTTGAGCCCAGTGGTTGGAACTGTCACATAGGCCACCCAAGTTCAATTCTCCCCTCAGTCTGAGGGAGAGAAAGGCCCCTAAACACTGGGCTACTCTCTCTGTATCTATCCACAATGGAACCACTTCAACCAGAGAGTGAGGAAATCCCACCTCAAATGATCCCATAGCTTAGGGGTTAGGGGACTCACCTGACAGGAGGGTGTCTTTTCTCCCCCTCAGGTGGGGGGGGGGGAGGGAGCGAACCTGAGTCTCACACATCCCAGTTGAGTGCTCTAATCACTGGGTTAAGTTATAAGGTAGGCGTCCCCACCGTGTCCTCCTCAGGAATGGATTTTGAAAGTGACCAGATCAGTGTGGTGTTGTCAGAGGCCACCTACTGTATTGAGCCTGGCCTTTGATTTAGGAGGAAAGATGCCTATCTTCTCCCAGTTCATGAAGGGCTCTGGGGCTTGGGTGCCTGGGCAGCTAGAGGGAGCCAGCAATGTACATGTCCCACTGTCTAAAATTTAAGCTCCTAGGGATATTTCACAGTGAAAAGTTTGGTGCTGAGTCAGTTCAGATGGTTACAGAGTTGGCAGAAGCCAAGCAGGAGTTTTATGGATCCCAGTGGTGCTGTGCATAGAGTTTTAGGTGCCTAATTCTGGAGTTTAGGCACCTAAATTTCTTTGTGAATCACACCCATCACCCAGAAATGTCCCGCCATTTGAGTTCACCTATTTAACTGCTCTCCTTTCCATTTGTTATCCCAGTTCCACACTCATTGGCCACACCTTCAACCCCATCACTGCTGATTTGACCAGATCTCATTAATTCTGAATTGGGCAAATCTGGCACCAGCACTATATCGATTAAAGGCTTCTGACTAAATTGCATTTTGTTTGCCCTCAAAAGGAAGCATCCTTTTGTATAAGCTACTAAAATGGTGTCACTTTTATTATAGATCATTAATGGATGAGCATGGGGTTAGTTGAGCTTTAAATGTTACCCTTGTGATTATGTATTCATTTATAAATTATCATCAGCATACAATTAGACTCTGTTAGGATCTAGCTAAACAAGCTCCAGGCCACACTGAAATCCACCATATGAATTTACATTGCCATAACACAGAAAAAATTGTACTTCCAACTCAGAATTTCTTCCTGATTGTTATTGCGGTTAAGTGACCAAAAATGTGCCAATTTGGAAATGTCAAAAGAGTGTGTTTGGAATTCTGAATTATTTACTAGGACTTATTTTTATTAAAGAGTAAATTTACTATAAACATCTATTAAAATACCTGATCTCTTGGAAATTGCTTGGAAGCCTAAGACTAAAGAGAGGGCATATCTGGGTTTACAAACGAGTCAAACACACTTAGGAATGCATTTGCTGCTGGGAAATTCAAGAAAAATGCAGAGATTGTCTGAACACCTGCTATAACCAAGAAAAATGTTTATTGTCTCGAGTGAAAAGAGGGAGCAAAGGTGAAACCGTAGGTGGAAAAAACCTATATTTGCCTGAAACGGCTTCATATTTTAAGATGCATTCACAAATAAATGACCCCGCTAGGAATCAGTGATTAGAGTACAGGTCTGTATTCCTGCTATTGTAAAGAGTGACTCATGCTGCCCATTATAAACACCAGTTCCTAGAAATGTATATATTTCTGTCATATGTTCTTTCTAGGCTGACTCTTGGCAAAGTTTTCAGCTCAGGAGGAAAGTTTGTAGTAAGGAAAGGTAAATTTGGTGAAGCAATTAAATGTATTTCTATAATTTAGATTGGAGATAATTTTCTGAGTGTCCAGCTTGTTACTCACTTGAGTAGTAGAGACCTCTGAGGCTGGAAGGAGCCTTCCTCCAGGGTGCAGATTAACAGTTCCATGATAGCTGTAACACATTCATCTGCAACTAGTAGATACAATTCTAGAGAGACAGTTTTCTCTCTTGCACACAACCAGACCAGATCCTTCAGCTCCGAAACTACAGACCTCTACCACGTGGCTTCAAGGAAGTGTTAGCTGCTCCTACACCTCGTTCTCTATGGGCTAACACCAGAGCACTAGCACACATTTGTATTACTTAGCTTCTGTGGCAGTTCTTCCACCCCTTTTCCATGGGAGAGGGAGGGGAATTGATGGATCTGCAAATTGTCAAGCCTCACCCAAAATCACTCTAAAGCTCCTCACTGCACAAGCAGCTCTTATGGAACTGGGCTATGACATGTAAGGAATAAAAACCCTTTGTGTCCCCCTTAGTATTAAAACTGCATAATTTCCATAGCAAGGCCCTGCTGCAGCTATTAAGGTAGAAGACAAGGATTTAATTTACACTGGATATTTTATTTGAAAGAAATACTGTAAAGCAAAATGTTTCACACTCCCAAAATGTGTCTGCATCAGTAGCCACACACTAGAAGAGTCACTTATATTTACCTTTTTGCAAACAGTCTCCATCCATGTAAGTCAATATAAAATGTCCCATTAACTTGAATGGGAGCAGGATCTAATGGGTCAGATTTTCAAAGGTATTTAGGTGCTGCAAGACAGGCACCTGGTGAGATTTTCATAAACACCTAAACAGATTAGGTGCCTAACTCTCTCATTAATTAATGTATTCACAGAATTGTAGATTTTAGTTCAGTCCCCTCATCAATCCATGGTCAAAACACCCATTGATTTCAATGAGAGCTTCACTTATGGATTCATGGTTGTCTCATACCATTGAGGACTGCCAGGCTCAAAGATAGTTCACAGGAGACACGAGTTGCTTCACAGATGAACTACTGCACCTGTCTACAGGAACATCTTGGTGTACAAGAACTTGAGGTGTTTGCTGGTCTGTAGGAGAGGCAATTATTGACTTTTCTCACTCTGGATTAGCTCTACAGAAGGCCCATTAAGCCTATGAAATACAAAGACTCTATGGGAGTGACCCCTGACCCTGATGTTTTGACCAGCTGCAGACCCGGCGACAGGGGGGTACTACGGGTACAGCTGTACCAGGCCCCCCGACTTTAGGGGGGCCCCGGTACACAGCTGTACCCGTTGTCGTCCCCCCTTGTCGCCGGACCTGGAGAGCGGGGAAGGGGCGGGGAGGCGGCGCAGCTCCCTCCGGACGAGTGCGCCTGGCCCCGGCAGGAGCAGTGAGCCCGGCCGGCAGCAGCGGCGCAGTCCGGGGGAGAAAGGGTGTGTGGGGGGGGAACAGCAAGGGCAGCTCACGCCGCTCCCGGGCTCTCGCTCCCGCTGCCGCCAGCTGTCAGCTGGGGGGGAGCGCCGGCTGGGCTGGCCTGGGGGGGGGGGGGGGAGGCCGGCTGGGCTTCCCCCCCCAGCCGCTGTCAGCTGGGGGGGGGGGGAGCGCCGGCTGGTCTGGGGGGGGGCGGCTGGGCTGGGGGCCCCCCAGCCACTGTTGGCTGGGCTGGGGGGGGGGGCGGCTGGGCTGGGGGGGGGGGCAGCCGCTGTCGGCTGGGCTGGGCCGGCTGGGCTGGGGGGGAGCCCAAACTATCAGAGTAGGGGGGCCCCAAATTTCTGTCGCCGGCCCTGACCAGCTGTATTTCTATTATTTCTGAGTGAGATCTATCTTGAGATCAGATTGTAATGCTCTTTCAAAAACTTCCATACTATTTGGAGTTACTCTTGATTTGCAAAGGAGTCAGAACAGACACAGGCTCAGCTGTAAAATAATTGTTGATTCAGCTACCTACTGCAACGGAGATACAGTGGTTATCATTAAAATAATGTATCAGCAGATGCTACACAGTGGTATAGTAAATACAATGGTGTTTCCTTATATTTAGGACAGGAAATAATTTCTGTTTCTGGGATACCATATCAGAAATGTGATAACTGTTTGTTCTGACACTTCAGTGGCAATCCCTGCAGAAGGCACTTGAAATGTTAGACTGAGTAATCTGGTCCCCAAGGTTTCCCAGAGATTATACTTGTATTCGGAACACACTTTAAAGTCTGAGTGAACAAGGAATGCTCTCTGGGACTGATTCAAAATCTTCCATGGCTAATGGGTTTTAGATCAAGATGTATCACCATATTTTCAAAGGTATTTAGGCACCTGTTTTGAAGATCCCACTAAGTGTCTGTCTAGGGGTTTTTTTTGGTGCCTAAATACCTTCCAAAATCTGCCCCTCCATTGTTTCTCCTTTCATTTCAGCTGCACCTGTTGCCAGTCTCACTCAATTACTTTATAACCCTCATTTTATTTGCAGGAAACAAGCCTATAAATCTAAAACAGATTAGTGTGAATTTGTAATTATCCTATTTGTCCATAAAGACATCTACAAAATAATAGCCCATCATTTATATTTAACTCCTGCCTTAGCAGCTCTAATGGATAGAGTTTGGTTGCCCAAAATCAATAGTATCTCCTCTGCCTCATATCACCAAATCACTCCATAGAATAACAATTAGAATAGTTTAATCTAAATGGATACAATTAGCACTGGAGATTAAGCCATTAAATAAAGTCCATTGATTGTTTATCAGGCACTGAGGTGAGAAAATTAAAGTATACTCACTGCTAAGAGTGATAGATAAATTGCCAGCATATTAGCATGCAGCCAGTGCAATTAGTGTTAATTATTAATTTTATTTTTTAAACTATAATGACAAAAGGAAAGAACCCCCCTTCTGATTAGAAGTGCTTAATTCAAAATTAACTCAAGGAAAATGTAGCAGTTTGATTATTAGACATAGGATAAAACTAAGATATCAAGTATTCCTCCTTTTGAAAGCTGTGGATTGTTTATAGAAACACTATACTGTACTCAATTTGAAGAGTTTATAAAAAGAGTGGCTTCTCTGAATGTCACTATATAAAAGAATATTTCACGTATGTTAATATTCTATGTCTAAAAATACAGACTTTCTTCCCTTGGCAAAGATTTGTTTTATTTGAGCTTTGCTTGTTCACTAAAACTCAGCAATAAAACTTTAATTTAAAACTAATGCATATTGAAATGATTTCAAGAATAAACCCAAGAAAATTTTCAGTATGGCCTAACCTATGAAAATATAGAGGAACAGTTTAAATTTAATATACATTATTTTTAATAGAGCTGTGGAAATCTTTTCCACTTTTCATGATGGTAGCTTCTTCTCCCATAAGCAGTTACATTAACTACTCACAGGAATAAAAGTTTATGAAACTATGCCCTGGGCTGTCATTTTTTGTTGTTGCCAGAATTGGCATGAAGTTTGAAGGTATTTGTGTGCAATCCAGTTTTTACTTCTATTCTCAGAGGAGGAAGCTTGGGGCAAATGCTATGTTAAGATTCAATTCTACTCCCATTCAAGTCCAGAGGAAAACTTCCATTAACTAGAGTGGTCTTGCAATATCAAGCCCCTAAGAACAGTCAGTCACCGGAGCCAGTGAATACGGTCTCTTGTTGTATTCACCTCTGGACTCCAGCCCCAACTCACATAATGAGGGGAGGGGCAGGAAATAAAGCTGCAGTCTCTAACGCCTGTGTAACAGACACGGATTGAATGAATGTTTGAGATTCATGATGAAGACAAATTTTTAATTGGGAATTATTTTCTCAGTCCTAGTCCCCCCAAAACACTTAAATCCATGTCTCCAAGGGGTTTATAAAGATGACCAATGTGACAGAAAGAATGAGCAATTTAAAGAGAGAAATACCAGTGGTTTTTTTTTTTTTTTTTTTGGCACCAAACTTCTGTAGAATTGTTGTGGAAATTTCTTTTCTGTGGCTTCTGTGTCTTTTTTTTTTTTTTTTTTTTACCAATTGTAACTCAATGGTTTTTCAGTTCCCCCATTCCTTCCTCCCTTTTTCATTCTTCACTGGACATGTTGATATTTTTGTTGATTTTTTTTATTGGTTAAAAATCTGAATTTTTAAAAAAGAAATTCAGAAAATGAAATTATGGATACTTTTCATGAAAACATATTGCCCAATTTTAACCAGCTCTATGTAGCCATGAAGAAATAGTTAAACTAAAAAAAAAATCACAAACATGTTAAGGTAATATCCTTTCAGTGTGTCACTTTCTTTACTGCTGTGTTGTTTCTAAAAAAAGCAAAAGCAAACACAAATGGAGCCACATGCTCACAGTGCATAATTTTTGGAGAAGCAGCAGCAATTTTAAAAGTAAATTTCGCACTAGCTCTGAGACGTGTGTCAGGTGCTGCTCGCTTGCTCCAGTTCATGAAAGCCCTTTATATTCTACATTTAAAAATAACTTGGTGCTGGCACATTCCATTAATAAATTAGAAACAAAATTTTGTTTTCAAAGGGTAGGGAGAGAGAGAAGCAGACATGCTAAAAAAAGACTGAAAGTGTGTGAGATCACTTTTCTTTCACCTGTTTTCATTTCAAGCTTTTATTCTACTCTTCTCTGCGCACCCATTTCCAGCTGAGGTCCTAACCCTGAAACTCTTACTAATATAAGTAATATAAGTAAGCCCCTTGAAGTCAGCGTGACTGCTTGTATGAGTAAGGATTTGCAAAATTGGGCCTTAGAGTTAAAGCAATACTAAGGTTCATGTTGTTCCGTCATGGAAGGGTTGTGTATAAGGGTCGTGTCTGCACAAGGGGATTTATTGGTAATCTCATATGACCTAACTTCTGGTTCTGCTATTGTTCTCCCATACTTCAATTCAAAGGGCATGATTCTCCAGTCACTCACACGAGTGTAACTCCATTGACTCCAGTGCATATCTTCCAGATTTAACTATCATTGTGAGGACAATCACATACAAAGCCTTCCCATGTGACCGGCCAAGAGACACTTGCACATATCCACATGAAATTAGCAAACTTGCCAAAGCAGAATAAGACATAACCGGGCCAAGGCATGCCACCTCCTTGGCATAACTGCATTACAGCCCCAAGGTTGCACATGCTGGTGCTTGCCAAGGATGATGCCAGCTGAACTTTTACCAATTTAAGGGCATTATTCAGAACCGGGGTGAGCCAGCAGACAGGTGAAAGTTGGTCCAAAGGTCTAGAAGTGGTTGTAATTTGCAGCAAATTGGCACTCCGTGTAGTTGTGCAAAGTGAATGTAACTTACACTCAGAGCATGTGGGTGGCAAGAGAGGGGAGCAGAAGGGTCAGTAATTGAAGCAGAAGCAGTGGAAGTAGCCTTAAAAATGGAGAAAATCCACCCTGGTGAGAGTTTTAGGAAAAAACAGCTAACAAGAGGGAATGAGATCAGGCCACTCTTCCTCTATTTTAATTAATGCTTCCATGATCGCAGATCTCTCCAACAATTACAGAGTTCTGTGTTACACCTCCTTGGAATCTAAGTGCAAGAGTGCCGTAAATCTGGAATAAATCCTCTGAGGTCAGTGAAGTTACTCGGCATCTAGCCCTATTTTACAGAGATTGCCATCTGGCCCTATGAGTGTAATTGCTTTGCGGTTTGCAAATTTATACACACCTCTTGGATTAGCTAACCCCAGGCTTCACATATTGGAAAAACATCGTGGAAAACTGCTCCTGGGAGGTCTGGTGGCACTGATGGGTAAGTGCAGCACTGCTCTGTGCTCTTGATTGGCAAGTGAAATTGTGTTATGTTGGGATTCCCAATGTTATAATGCTTTTTCACCAGCACTGAGTTGTATAAATTCATATTCCAGCATATGGTCCAAAATGGACCAGAATTTACCTTTAAAAGTCAATTATTTTTTTTAGAAACTGCCCCTCTTTCCTCCTTGTAAAACCTTAAGTAAAAGTTGAAAGGACAAAAACACTTCCCACCATACTGATGAAATAGTGTTTGGTATTATAGATCCTTAAACTATTGCTAGACTACTCCGCCTGCCCACAGAAGAGACACTTGCCATACTTTTTTTTACATGGATACTTTACTTTTGTTCTTTCTTGTTTTCCTAATTGAAAATAAATTAAGAATGAAAGTATATGGTTGCTCTTTGTGTATGGGGAGAAAAACACAGGAAGAGGGGCTCCCACCTAAGTGATCTGGTTCTAGTCTATCACATGATTTACAAATAGTGGCTATGTCTGAAATTGGTGTTTAGCAATATAGCATGCGGCGAGACCAGAAATCACTTAGTCACATTTATGAATGGAAACCTGCTTTCTGAAAAAGGCTTGCAGTGGTAACAATGCTTATTTTAAGTAACAAAGTATGAGCAAAAAACCGTATACCCCTCTGCCCTCCTGCTCCTCCTCCCCCCAAAAGAGAACTTTAATCTACTGTTCTTCAGATGACATGAAGAACATTGGCTTATTTAGTGGGTATGCTTTTTTCATGGAAAGACTTGACAGTAATAAATCATAGCAGCTCCTTATGATGGAGCCCCACCTTGCTTTCATGCCTTGTGGCAGATGTTAGCTCCCTCCCTCTAGCTTTCCCCAGGTACCTTCCATAGCCTACATTTCATTAACATGAGCAAAATTAATGCTTCTGATATTTCCTGAAGAAACTAATCCCAGTTTTTTCTATTGGGATTATACTCTGATTCTGGCTACAGGTTCACTTTCTAGCTCACCTCACTCCCAGGGAAAGGGGTCCACTGACCAATGGGCAGGCTGCATCAAGGGCTGTAATGAATAAAAGTCATATTTAACTGTCTCTTACTGACAAAAAGAGAATACTAGCTCTCCCCCATCAATGAGAAATACATAACCCTCTAAAGATTCCTTTCACTCAACTGTAGGAGTTTATGTAGGTTGCATCTGAAGGGTTCAAAAGCCATTGGGTTTTCAGTAATTGTAAAGTTGCAACATTTGTAAGAAGTCAGGTTACTTATTGGAATCTGAGTATGTGTATGAACTCGGTTATGATATAGGTAAACAGTCTATTTATAGTGTGCAGATATTTCCCTGTGGTGAAAAATGATCTCTACGGAGCAAGACATTAAAACTAGAATTGGCTCACCTGGGATACTTGAACTTATCTATTTGTCTATCTAGACACTTCAATGGCCCCCATTGTTGTTGTATCCAACTGAGTGCCCATTTTCAGAGGATGGTAATGAAAAGCATCCTCTGATGTGTTTGAGGTCCAGTGTTCATATAGAGTTGGGTCCAATAGGTCACAGGTTTAAGAATCTTAACCCTCACCCCTAATTTTGGGTTGAGAGTGGACTCTAGCTGATTTGTTTATACAGCAATAGTTTTGCTGATATAATTAGCTAGTTTTGATATGCCACTGGATCTCTCGCTGTGCAGTATGTACCAAGTAGCTAATCAGTTACTCTAGCCATGTCTCTGCTTAAATTTAGTTTTGAACTCTTATGTCCTCAAACTCAGATTTGATCCCAGATGCTCAGTGTCTGGCTTTTGTAACTGCATTTTGTGCTATAAACAGCTTTGTTTGACTGTACATGATGTCAGAAAGAGATTTAAAGTATGAGAGGAAGGTGGTAATTGCCTCTAGTGGCTTTGGGTGCACTGTTTGCCCTATATTCAAAACTAGAAAGCTGACCAGATTACATCTCTCAGGTTTTGTACACTCAAAATTACGGTCCGATCAATGTTATCTAGGTGATTTTCAGTAATACTGTACTGGTATGCATGTATATGTTAGTTCCCTTTCAAACAATGAAAATGGATGAGAGGGGACTTTCCAGTTTTCTCTGTAGATATAATCATGTGCAAGGGCAAAAATCACTTTCTTCCTGTAAAATGATAGTGAAAATCAGGGTATATTCAGATTGACCCATTTTGTGTTTGTAAAAATAGCCTCTAGATTAATATATATTTTAAAATCCACCACAGGGAGGGAGAGAGAGACTTGACTCCCCCCTGCCCCAGTGATCAAATAGGGAATAACTTTGTTGTCATGCCCTCATGTCATTGCTGACAGATGAGCAAAAAAGAAAATAAGGGACTAAGAGGGGGAAAAACCCTTAGAGCCAGGTGGAATGTATGATTGCTTTTCAGGGGCATGCCATCAACTTGGGGGGGGGGGGGGAGGGGGAGAGAAAGCACCTTCACTCATAAATATGTAGGATGAGTCATCATTACTGTGTCCAATTCCAGCACTGCCGTGAAGCAATTCTAGCTCTGATGCAGCAGAAAGTTAACTTTAATTTACCTTTACTTAACAGTAACACACAGCCATGTAGACTCTTCATTTTATACACAAATGAAGAACATAAAACAGGCATATGGGTTTGCTTTCCATAAACAAAAGAGACACAGAAAGTTTGCTAAATGGAAAAGTGTCAGCAGGTAAGGGTATTCCCCCCCCCCCCAAAAAAAAAAATTAGTTAAAAAGCATGAAAATAAGTACTTGACTATGTCTTACAAGGAAATACACAATATTGTAGAAATAGGTTGGAAACTCAATAGTATGGATGTAAACACCACCCCCAAATTAGGGGTAATAGGCTACTCACACCCCACCGAGCTCTCTTTCCCTTATGAGAATTTTTTTCAGAGCATGTGTCACCTTTGGGAGGGCTGGGGTTTACTTCTCTGCCCTTCTCCTAGTACCTAAAAACAACTCAGAAAACCACAAGATGACCCAGTGACTAAGGATTTTCAGCAAGGATTGCACAGGGTCAGCGTCCCCAAAAAGAACACAAAGCAATGAATTTAATTCTTAAATACCAACTTTATAAAATTTTATGCTAAACATTAACTTAATTTCTACACCATAACTTAATTTATGGTTTGCATACATTATCTTCAGCTGTAATTAAATCTAAACAGGTTAGTCCCCACAGAAACAGTGAGAAGAAAGTTCCCAAAAATCTTAGATTGCTTTCACTTGAGTCTCAGTTACAGTCTTTGATCACCAAAATCCATACAGTCTGCAGAGTTCAAAGCACTGCAACAAGATTTTATCTCCTCTTGTTTGCAGAAACTTCCAGCTGGAATCCATGTAGCTTCTTCCTCCCACTCTGTTGAAATCAGTTAGCTAACTAGCTAGCCAACCAACCATTCAGTTTAAATGTAGATTAAAAACCCTGCTGCAAAATGCTTCCCAGTTAGAGGAAAACAGTTGTTCTGCTCCTAGGGCTCGCCTTCCCCCAATTTACACAGATCATGTGGCCTTTTGTAAAACAGCTGCCCATACTTCTTGCCCTCAATGGAGTCTCAATCCGGCTAGAGGGAACCTGCTGAGCATAACCAAAACTACCACCCCCAATTGGAGAAACATCTGGGTATGGAGTGCTACTTGTGCATTTGCCTAGCAAGAATGACCCAGACACTTAGTCCCCACTCGCACCCCACAATAGATCTTAGAGAGATCTCCCTATTAGGCATGTGAATTAGGCATGTCTTTCTGGGGACTAACTTTAAATTTCCTTAGCAAATATCTACAGCCTTAAAGGGGCCATTTTCCAGCTGAACGCATCTCTGTATTCAAGCTAGTACTCCTGCTTTGCATTTGTATTCTAGATTTCTGCATCTTCTTGCTTTTGTTCCTCCTTCGTATTATCTTTTGAGAGAGGGCAGGTGCCAGGAAACAGTTCATTCTCCTTCCCCATTGTATCGTATGGTCTTTGGAGTCTGCTAGTATAACAACCTCCATTATAGTTAGTGCTACCAAGGATTGAACCAATAAGTTCCGGAGCTAAAAGCATGTTTCTCTGCAGCTTGAGCTAGAGAGTCAGGCTTGCAGAGGCTGACATCTCCTATACTTGAGGCATAGAGGGGGGACCCATAATGCACAACAATAATTGATTTACATACTTCTGGGCAGAGAAAATTCATCCCAAGCATCGGAGGCTCACAGAAATTTCAGTCCTGAAGTCCCCAATTATGTGACAGCCACCATGTTGGCCAATCCCCCAGAGATAGAACTGGTGACTGTCACAGCCAAATACACAAGTCTTTAGAACAAAAAGCCCAAACTAGACCTGGTTGAAAGTTTTCCATTTCATCAAATTGAAACTTTCCCTGGGAAAGAGCCTGATTAAATTGAAATCTTTGGGGGGACAAAGTATTTTGATAGGGTCTGACCTTATTGGGACAGGTCATTTTGACTAATTGCTTTGAAATTACATCTTCCAAAAAGCATTACGTTAAAAAATTACCCTCAATTATCTGGCAATGGAACGTTGTGACTAACCCACAGTGAACTTTTTCTTGTAAATATTTGTATCATAGGAAATGTTGAAGTTTTCTGGTTTTGTTCAAGTTTCCAACAAAAAAATTGTGCCAGAATTTCCCACCAAACAGAAATTCCTAGATTTAACTTGCTCTAGCTTTGGCTTTCTAGCTGAGAGCTATAAGAGATCATGCTCAGAGCGGGAGATAATACTCTTACTAGTGGGTTACTCCAGGGCACTTCTTTTGTCCTGTGTCCGCTTAGAGGGAATGAATATATTGGTTGTCCACAGTGATGTGCTTCCCATTCATGTGGGCTGCTTCTTGTGGACAGTGCTCTATTTCCACCAGTCCTACTGAGAGAGGCAATTCACTCCGGGAAACAATTTGCTCCATTTTAAGAGACTGTGCACAGGAAAACAACAATGACATTGATGTGTGTCATAAATCAAACTACTTTCCAGTTATCTGGAGGGTACACGTTCCCAAATCTAGCATCCTGAATGGTTCTATATTTGGCAGAGTGAATAGGCATAAAAATACCAGTTGTAAAGAGGGCACTTAAAGAGTGGAAAAAGGAAAGGGTGTAATTCAGTTAATACCTGTCCATTCAAAATGTACAATTCAATTTTTCCAGAGCAGCTGCACAGTCCGTTCTACCATAATCATCACTTCTAAAAATAAAAAGATGGGATGATGAAAATGACATTAAGAAGCACAGTCCAAAATGTGTATAACAATCAAGTCTCTGATCTATGCATAAGCAGAAAAAAAGGAATTAAGGGTAGGGCATGGTGCCCACAATCCTTCCTCAGGAGAAGCTCCCTATTGAAGTCAATGAGGAGTTTTATCTGAATAAGGCCTGACAGAAAAGGGCCTATATCTTTTTTTCAACTTAATCTTTGTTTGACGTGGTCTCCTGAATCCCACACCTCCTGTGTGCTGGTTTGCTTGTTGTGCCATTGCTACAATATTTTCATGCCAGTCAACTCTGCTTACTGCCTTTTTGTCAGTTCTGTGACAACGTGATAAACATCACAGAATCCACAAGAGGCATTGACTGAGCAACTTTTTATTTTTTTAAAAAAAGAGAGAGAGAGAGAGAGAGAGAGAGAGGAAGAAAGAAAGGGAAGGAACCACAGACTGAGTTAGATAGGAAAGGGGAGATTTCTCAGATGATCTCTTCCATCTAAAACAGAGGTCCACTTTTTAAAAAAAAAATATCACAACTGTCCATTTGATGGATGGCATGATAAGGTTCTAAATATTTCACCCTCAAGTATTGGAAAATTGAACATGTATTAATTTAAAAGGTATCTTGTAATGTCATTGGAAGACTAGTGACTCACTGATTAAGATTCCTGTGTGAGGTACAGAACTAGACAGGTATGATGGAAATGTGACTAAAATGTGTTTAAACCAGACAGGCCAGAAAAAGTTGATAAATAGGTTTTTCTTAGAGGGTTATGAATTCTCCCTGTCTACTTTAGAGCCATGGAGATGTCAGCAGTAAACAAAACAATTATCTTATAGGTGGTGGTGGCCGGGGGGGGGGGGGCACAGAGACTTAATTTGCATTGTAAAATGACAGCAAGAAACACCCCATGGTATTCTACCAGGAAGGGACACTGATTAAAATGAAGCTCATCCCCCTGGAGATGAAATCCCTCAGAGGATCATTTGCCTCTTGCCACCAGGACAGTTACATTTGGAGGACTATATGGGAGTGGAAAAAAATTTGGGGTTCTCCTTCACCTGAGGAGATAAACCCAACACTTTGGCTCTGTGTTGGATCCTGGCTAAGGTGTGGCCAGCCATGCTGGAAGAAACTGTGAGAAACGCTAGTCTTTTGTTAAGAGAAGTTAAGTTTAGAATTTAGTCATAGAGACACATTTTTATGGTTTTGTTTGTAGCCATTTCCAAGCCTATTCCTTCAACGTGGTATCTCTAAAATCTAGGTGCTATTAGTAAAAGTGAGCCAAGTTTAACAAGCCACCTCAGTGCAGTATATTAAGCTAAAGGGTAAAATCCTCAGATAATCTAGCAGGCTGAGGTGTGCTCTGTCTCCTTGGTGACAGTAGACTAACTTTTGTGAGGTTCCAGTGGGAGGGACTGGAGGGGAGTAACCTGGTGGAAGCCAGGATGAGGCCACTGTGGTGTGAACATGCTGCTGGTATTAGGACTCAGCCAAAGCTGCATAGCACAGGCTTACTGGGTAGATGGTGACAACAACCCTTGGCTGGACTGGTTTGAACCCCAAAGCACCAATGAGGTTAATTTAGTTATTTGTGAGCATTTTGAAGATTGATGAATTTATTATAATGTCATTTAATATTCTTTCTGGCTTATATAAGGCAGCTGTAAATAAACATTTTGAAAGACCCACAGAAGTCTTTCCTCTCAGTCAGCAACTTCAGCGGTCTGTACTATTCTTGCTAAGATACCAGGTTTTGGTGGTTTTGACAGATGAGTTGCATCAGATCAAATTATAAGAAGTCTTAACGAATGCAAAGTTTAGGGTGTGACTAAAAAAATCCTCAGGAAATTCTCTTTCAAGTTCCTTCACCAACTCTGCTTGCCTGTCTCTCTAGCACTGTCTGGTCACTCCTGCACACCTTCCTATAACGTAAGGGTCAGCACGCTTTCTGCACCTACTCACGATCCATTTTGCATCCATGTACATGCT
This sequence comes from Sternotherus odoratus, assembly GCA_032164245.1. NCBI lineage: Eukaryota > Metazoa > Chordata > Testudines > Kinosternidae > Sternotherus > Sternotherus odoratus. The sequence goes on from JAVMKO010000002.1 coordinate 70,592,314, forward strand.
GGAGGCCCTTCCTCCCTCATCATATATCCCTCTGCATACAAGCTACAGAATGAGGATTTCTTGTTCTCCTGTAAGCCTCATGGTGCCTCTCCCCATAAAGAAATAGAGAGATAGAGGCAGAGGTGGAATTTGAGGAGCCTTTCCAGGTCTTCCTGCTATAAGAGAGCAGTAACAGGATATTTAATCCAGGAACATGGGGGGGGGGGGGCTAGGGAACAGTCACTCACTAAAGAATGGGGGGCAGAAGCAGAGCGATATGTAGAAAACCAATACACTTCTGCGAAGATAAATCATAAGGACCTGTTGACTGGCTGTAAAAGATTCAGCTAGGGAAAGCATCTGCAAGCCACTGCTGGTCATGCTGAGTCTCCTGAATGAACTGATTCCACTTCCTGGCATTGTCATTGGCTGGGCCCTAAAGCATCACTCCACATGAAGCTATAATGAAGTTATAATAGTTCTTACTGAAAAATGTTTGAGTAGCATCAAAATATGTTTTTTTGTCTTTTAAGTCCCACTGCCTGCAGACATCTCCAGCAGGTGCCATGGATGCAGTATCATAGCCTCCCCAGCATAACAGGTTATGCTTTGCAGTCATAAGACAGGAGCATGGTGTTCCTCTGGGCCTCATCTGTAGTGGCAGAAAGCATCCAGAAATGTTGTGGGTGCCAGGTGATAGAAGAAAGGCCAATAGGTTTTTGACCCGCTTCTCCAACAACTCCTTCAGACCAGTAGGACCATAAAAATTGTCCAGAGCACCATGAGTTTGGTGCCAGTGGGACTCAGGGATCTACTCATACTGCATCATGTTTAAATTAAGTAGTTTGGTGCTATGTGGATGTAGCTCTTGAAATTAAACGTTGCTTGTGCCAGCACAAGCACAATGTGAATTCACTCTACCCAAATAGTTTTATTAATGTAATAAGATTAATTATGCCAGATAAATGTTTGTGTCCAGGCCAGCGAGGGGGATCAGATAGCAAGTGTTAAAATATGCACTCACTTTTTTGGAGGGTGGGGGCATATTTGTTTTATATATGCAAGGCCCCTAATATTGGGATAGTCCTGATAACATTGGGATGTCTGGTCACCCTAAGACCAGCCCTCAGTGAAGGACAGGAAGAAGAGAAGCAAAGTGCAGGCCGTGGATGAGATGAAGTGATGAATTAGGACTGCATGCATACTCTCCCTTCAGGAGGCAAGTGGGTACTAAAGGACTTCTGTGTGAACAAACAAATATTCTGGCGATTCAGAAATTCACCCAGCTTTGTGAAGTCATGATGTAAGTCATCCTGGCCTCTTCCTGCCTGTCCCTTGGAGCCTAAGCTGTTAAACTCCCTTCTGAGGAGGGCAATGTGCTATCAGTCTGGTGCTGTGCTCGTAAAAGTCAAATGATTACATTATTGCTTGGATTTTTATTAGCTTGACCTATTGTGAAGTTTCAGCCAAGGGGAAAAAGTGCTTTGAAAGTGTTGAGCTATGATAGAAAGACTTTCTGCATCCTAGAGTGTTTTCCTCCCCCCTTTTTAGTCCCAGGGAGTTGACATTTTTACAGTAGCATTTTAAAGTATAGTTTATATAATGTCAAACAGCACTAGGGTTTGGGGGGAGTGGGATGTTTATCACCTGAAAAATTGGGCTGCTTAGGTGCCCAGTGCTAGACACCCATGCAGGGCCGGCGACAGAAATTTTGGGGCCCCCTACTCTGAGCGTTTGGGGCCCCCCTACTCTGAGCATTTGCCCCCCCCCACTAAGGGCTGGCCAGGCTCTTGATGCGGGTGGGCGGGGGAAGTGCTGCAGCCGGGGGTGCCTCGGGGCGGCTCCTGGGGCGCGGGACGAGCAGCGGCTGAAGGGCTCGGGAGGCAGCCGGCCGCGGCGCCAGACACAGCCGGGGAAATGCGGTGCGGTGCCCAGGGGGGACGACTACGAGTAGAGCTGTGTACCGGTCCCCGGACTTCAGGGGCCCCCTGAAGTCCGGGGCCCGGTACAGCTCTACCCGTTGTACCCCCCTGTTGGCGGCCCTGCACCCATGTTTGGTCTCTTTCTCCAGAGTATTTAGCACACTGACACTATAAGGTACTGTATGCAATTTTAAAAGTGTGTGTTATCTTGGTGCAACATAGAGTATAGCTCAGAAGGCTGGATTCTACATTTCATATTTAGAAGGGCATGGAATCATCATTCAGTGTGTACATTTGATTTATGTGCAACAAAACTTAGGAAGCTTTGAGTCTTCTTTCAGTTTCCAAGTGTTGGTGTATTTGTAGGAAAGACAAAAAGAAAAAATCTGTAGCAAATACAAATGCAAGTCTCCCTATCTGAGTCAGAATTGATTTTAATAGGGACAACTTTGCCAACTATTTTCCTTCACTGAGAGAAAATTGCAGCTGATGCTTCTTTATATGAAAATTGATTTGGATTCAAAACTTGCATTATTGCAAAAATGTGAGTTGTTTTTTTGCTACACACATGAATTAGGATAATAAAGTCAGGAAATTAAGTTATAGCATCACAGGTACTGCAACTCAGCCCCCTTGTGCATACAGTATTTTTATATTACAATATTTGATGTTAACCTGAGTGACATACTCCTGCAATGGATCTAATTCTTCTCTTATTTAAGCCAGTTTTAGATGGTGTGATTCCATTGACTTCAATGCAGTTAACTCAAATGTATTTATATTTCCAAAATGTAAGCAAGTTATGGCTACTGCAGGAAACAACTGTATTTCCTGAGTATATAATTTTAAGGATAATGCTGCATTAACCTACATTTTTGTATGCCATTTTCTTTGAAAAGAGAGGGGGCGAAAGTGCTGATGCATTTATCTGACTCTGCAATCCCTATTGCATATTATAAATTTGGTGCCTGATTCGCTGCAGCCTTGGAACTTGTGTAGTTCCTGTGAAAAGTGCATATAAACGACAGTCTCTCTGACTCAGTAGCATTTTACATCTACCATGCACAGGTGTATACAAATGCACAGGATAAAAGGCAGTGGAGAATCAGGACTTAATTTCTTCAAATGGAAATATAAATCACACTCTAAGACTTAAAATGCCTCTAAGCTAGGCTTCCAAATGCACCTCAAAAAGTAGGCTTCAAATGGGCATGGACCCGTTTGCCTCGTTTTGCATCTGCTTGCAAAAGTCATGCTGTTAGACACTTACCTACTCAAATTGCTCAGTGAAATGCCCACCTGAGTGTATATAGTTGTGGGTGTTTGTGTACATTGTCACATCTAAACACATGTTCCTTTATCATTAAAAGATATGCAATTGGGTTGATTCCAATATGTAGCGATGGGGTAGCTCTGGAAAGCTATGTATCTGAAAGCATTTGGGGGGAAAAAATCAGTGTTTTTTCAAACTTGGTAAAAGTGGACTATCCTCAGGGGGGATGATATACTCAATATGGCAAGTGAGAAGTTTTAAGTCCAAGCCAGTGGAGTTATGAATGCCAAGTTGCAACTGAACAATTTATTTAAAGCATGAAAGCCCTTATTCAAATGTGTACAGCTTTACAGGCTCTGTTCAAACATTTAAAAAGAAAATCACAACAGCTATAAGAAGTATAAGCACAAAGGTGGCATTTTTAGAAAGCTACATGCACCTAAAAATTAAGGTTTTTTTTTTTTTAATGACAGCTGAAATTATAATCATGGGAGCTCAGTGTTGGTGCTCTGGAACAACTGTAGCAAGATTCAGTCTCTTTCCTGTTCCTGTTCCTTCCCTACTCCTTTTTTTTATGGAAAAATGTATTGAATTCCTAAAGACCCCACCTAAGATGAGAGCTCCCATGGATCTAGGCCCTGCATGAACACACAATAAAATCCGTGCCCTGAAGAGCTTACGGTGCGGGGAGGGAGGGACACACAAAGGGCAAGTGACTTGTCCAAGGTCACCCAGCAGATCAGAGATGGAGCCAGGAATAAGAAACCAAGTCTCCTGAGTCCCAGTCCTATCTATTGGACCATCCTGCCTCTAAAATAATTGGAACAAAGTGTATCTGCAGAAGGGACCTCCCCGGTCTCTTTCCTGATTATCAGCTGACTTACCTACCCAAATCCCCAAGCCCTAGGTAAGTTGTCAGAACCCAGTCATCAGCTCTGAGTTTATTGGGTAACCCTCCCCTTTGTGGGAAGCCATATGGTAGACTCAGGCGCTCTGCTAGCAGCTGCAGTGCTGATGTCATGGGATGTGTGCTAGCAACAGGAAGAGCTATTGGCCTGTAATTATAGCAATTTTCTATAATAAAAGTGCCTCCAAGTCCTCAGCCATAACTGGAGCACCAGCGCCTTGATTCTGTGTGTTCCAAAGTGGTTTTAAGAGAGCTAAGCTGATGTGGAAACCATATGCTACGTCTGTTTTCATAACTAGGGAGGACAATTCCGTAATACAATATTACTATTTGGTGGAGCAGCCATGTAGCTGGTGCTGAACCTGTAATGGCTTTGCAGGAGTTTTGAAGATGCTTCATTCCAATTATAGAGAAGAATCCATCTAACTGAGACAACTGGGTGAACAGATAGCCCCAATAAGACATTGCATATGTAATACGAAGTGATTAGAAATGAACTAATACTGTACCAAACAGATTAGAATACTTTATTGCATTTAATTTTCATGAGCTGTATCCTCCTTTTAAATCTTTACTTGTATCAAACTGTAGTGTGGAATTTCACCCCTAGTGAAAAGCATCAGTTGTCACTGGGCAAATGCATCCTTCTTAAGGAGAATATATGCTAATTGTGCCCCCATTGACCAGCAATCATTACCATGAAGATATGTCTATCCCGTTGTAGATATTCCAATAAGGAGGCTATCTACATTAAACATGACCTAATTAAGTGGACGATAGTGTACCATATAAGAACTAAAGTAATTATTCTTCTAAGGGACTACATATCACTGGTGCTGTTTGCACTTCATTATTGTTCAGTAATGATAACTATACCTGCCCTGACCAAGGGCATTTCTCCCACCCCCAGTCCATCATGTTCCAAGGATATTGTAAGTTGACTCTTATAACATCAAGAAACTTTGGGTATTCATAGCTGGATTTCCACACCTTTACCCCATGATATTTTCCTTTCATTGAAATTCTCAAAAAAAGTTGGAAATTGGTTCTGTTGCGGACTACAGCCTCTGTCCAGCTGGTAGTTTGTTAGGAATGGCAATACAATCATAAGCGAATCAAAAGGAGAATTTTCTCCAAATTTTTACCTGTTGAATGTATATGCAGTATGTAAAGTCAAGTGTGTGTATGTACACATCTGATTCTACTGGTACTTTCTTCAGTGGTTGTCTGTCTAGTTATATGAAAAGAATAATTATGTTTCCAGAACAGGGGCAACAGGAACAATAAATACACATTTCAGATTTGCTAAATGGCATTAAATTAAGGGTGTGAACATACTGCTTGTGCAATATGCTGGATTGACAAAGTTGCAAAATAAGTCTTGAATTCTGTTGGCAGAACAAATACATCAAGGGCAACATGATGCTGTTTTCCTACATTGCTCCATTAATGTGTTTCAACCTTACATTACAGAGGGTACCTCTAGAATGAGAGGAGGTTAGTTGTTTCAGCCCATTAAGTTAAAAAAGTATTGCATCCAACATGGGGGAATTCTATATTAGACCTCATATTGATAGATAAAGAAAAATTGATCACAGAACCAAAAGTTAATGGCTGCTTCAAATACAAGTGATCATGACTTGATTACCTTTGTTATGTGCAAACAGAATAGAGACCCAACCACTAATATATATATTCTTGTTGCTTTTAATAGGCCAACATCATCAGAAAGCTGAAAACAATTATGAGCCAAATCATCTGGGAGAGAGAATTTAAACAAAAAATGAGAATGACAATTGAAAATTTTAATTAAATTTCCTAGGAGACTAAAGATACAATTGTAAAAGACGGTCACCAAATAAATAAATTAATTAAAAAAAAACATAAAAGCCTAGAGGTGAAAGCACTAGATGAAAGTGGAAGAATGGTCAATAATGCTGAAAAAGCAGAAGTCTTCAATATACATTTCTGTTCTGTATTTAGGAAAAAGTCAGGTTATATATTCTATCATATGATGAAGAAATAGTTACTGTTGGAGTGAAAAGGAATATGTTAAACAGCAGTTATTAAAATTATACATCTTTAAATCTACAGCTCCTTATCACTTTCATCCAAGAGTTTTAAAAGCTATTAATGTTGATTTTTGATAAGTCTTGGCACACTGGGGAAGATCAGAAAAATGTGAATATAATTGGGAATTGTTTATAAACACTTTACTCTTTGCCCCAAAAGCCAATCAAGGAAGGAGGTTGTACTGACTTAAAAAACCTGCTCTGGTTTATATATTTTATAACCGCATTCATGTCCCTTCTAAACAAGGTCAGTTTTGTAACCCATATGACCTTCCTTGATTGTGTGGTTATGATTTCTCCTTGTGTGTCTATATATAACCAAATAGAAGGAAGTGGAAGTTGATTGCATTTAATTTTTATTCATTATTAAGAGTTGTAGAAAATTGATAAAGGAAGCAAAGGGACACAAGAACAACGCTAAGGCTAGCAGAGTTAAGGACAATAAGGAGTTTTTAAAGTATATTAGGAACAAAAATAATCCTAACAATGGTATTGATCCATTACTAGATAGAAATGGTAGAATTATCATAATGCAGGTTCAATAAATATTTGTTCTATATTTGGGAAAGAAACAGATAATATAGCATTGTTTCCATTCCATTTGTATCTCTGGAGGATGTTAAATAGCAGCTATGAATGTTAGCCATTTTTAAAATCAGCAGGTTGAGATAGCTTGTGTCCAAGTGTTTTTAAAAAGGTAGCTGAAAAGATTTCTGGACCATTAATGTTGATTTTCAGTGAGCCTTGAGCACTGGAAACTTCCAGAAGACTGGAAGAAAGCTGACATGCTAATATATATATATTAAATGGAATAGCCTGGGTGATTATAGGCCTGCCAATTTTATATTAATCATGGGTAGGATAATGGAGTGGCTGATATCGGACTAAATTAATAAAGATTTATAGGAGGGTAATATAAATGCCACTCAAGGTGGGTTTATGGCAAATAGATCCGGTTTGAAAAACTTGATATTTTTAGATGAGATTATAAATTTGGCTGATTTAGGTAAGGTGTTTGACTTTGTACTGTACTACATTTTGATTTAAAACTAGAATATAAAATGAACATGGACACATTGAATGGATTAAGATCGGATAACTGATGAGTTTCAATGTCATTGTAAATGGGGAATCATCACTGAGCAGGTGTTTCTAGTGGGGTCCCACAGGGACTGGTTAAACTGTTTTCTTCCTGGTCATTGATTAAAAAATATCTCTAAAGTTTTCAGGTGATACTCCCCCGCACCTCCCCCCCCCCGTATTTGTAAGGGGGAAGGGGGTGAAGAGGGAGAATAAGTGGTAAATAATGAAGAACAGGCCACTGATTCAGAGCAATTTGGATCACTTGGTAAGCTTGATGCAAGCAACCAACATGTGTTTTAGTATAGCTAAATGTAGTGGTACAAGTCTAGGAACAAAGAATGTAGGCCATACTTACAGGATGGGGGTACTCTATTCTAGGAAGCAATGACTGAAATATTTGGGGGTTATAGTGGATAATGAGCCAAACATGAGCTCCTAGTGTGACACTGTAGCCAAAAGGGCTAATGAGATCCTTCGTTGCATAAACAGGCGAATCTCAAGTAGAAGTAGCGAGGTTATTTTTCCTCCGATTTGGCACTAGTGTGAGCACTACTGGAACACTTGGTCCAATTCTGGTGCCCACAATTTAAGAAGGATGTTGAAATTTGGAAAGGGTTCAGAGAGGAGCCCTGATTAAAGGATTAGGACACATACCTAATAGTGAAGGATTCAAGGGGCTCAATCTATTTAGTTTACCAAACATAAGGTAAAGGTTTATTATTAATACTACTAGTTATACATGCTTCCATGGGGAACACATATTTGTTAATGGGCTCTTCAGTCTAGCAGAGAAAGGTGTAATATGATCCAAAGTCTGGAAATAGAAGCTAGACAAATTCAGACTAGAAATAAGATGATGTAGATTTCCAGCAGTGAGGGCAATTAACCAATGGAACAATTTACTAATGGTCATGGTGGATTCTCCATCACTGGCAAATTTAAAATCAAGATTGGATGTTTTTCTAAAAAGATCGGCTCTAGGAAAATTATTTGGGGAAGTTCTATGGCCTGTGTGACACAGGACAGCAGACTAGATGATCACAATGGTCCCTTCCGGCCTTGGAATTGTTGACTCTGAGTGTTAATGACAAACAGGGGTTTATGGAAAATACTTTGTCAAACTAACTTGATTTTGTTTTTTAATAAGAGGTTTGCTTGATAAAGGAAATGGTGTAAATCTAATGGACTACGATAAGGCATTTGACTTGGTATCACAACCTTTCGATTAAGAAACGGAATTGTTACTAAATCACCCAGAATTCTCCTAAGGGCTTAACCTTTGATGGTGGGCTGGGCTGACTACTCAGAGTCTAGGTCTTTTTTTCAAATCTTTAACAACAAAGGCCAATCACAGACATTTCCCTGACTATATGCTAGCTATCCATAATAGTAAATACGGATCTTAACCTCCTCTAACTAGGGAGCTCAGAGGGCGGAGATGGATTCACTGTCTGGACCTTATTTCCTCACTCTGATCCTTTTTCTTCCACCTCACTCAGCTCCTTCCTTAACTATTTATAACTTTCCTTTGGCAATTGCAGAGAGAGATTCACAGCCAGCAACAAGCTTTAATGCTACATTCAAACAATCAATGAAGTAGAGCAACTGCTCAAACATTTGTTAACCCTTACCTAACCGATTGAGAGAGAGAACCCAAGTAAGAACATTGAGTTATACAATGAATGTGGTAGACTCAATTTTGCAATCAATGTGCCAGAGCAAGACATGAGCATTCAGAGCGAACACTCAACTCTACAAGCAGCAAAGTCAGTTTCACGCAAATGTGTTCTGGAGGGCAGGGGCATAAGAATTCACTCTGCTCCTGGACAAGAATGGTACCAAAAACATGGCACATATTAAATGGATTAAAAAAAAAACTTGCTAACTAGTCGGTCTCAAAATGTGATTTAAAATAGGGAATCATTGATCAAATGTGTGTTTTATAGTGGGGTCTCACAGGGATTGGATTTGGGCTCTGATTTAATATTTTATCAGTGACAGTCATTACTGATGAAGTTTGCAGATGATAAAATGGAAATTAGAGTGATAAATAATGAAAGGCTACTGATAGTGACCTGGATCACTTGACAAACTGGGCTCAAGCAAACAATATGGCCAAATATAAAGTCATATATCTAGAAACAAATACTGTAGAAACAGAGGTGCAAGTAAGCAGGTTTGCTTCTCCAGGTGGCAATTTAAAGGGCTTTGGGCTTCCAACAGTGGCTGGAGCTCTGGGCCCTTTAAATTGTCACCAGAGCCCCACTGCCAGAGCTCTGGGGTAGCGGTGGCAGGGATCAGACAGTGATTTTAAAGAGGCCGGGGCTCTGGTTGCTGCTACCTTCCTGGGCCCTATAAATCGTCACCGGAGCCCTGCTGCCACTACCCCAGGGCTCCTGGGACTATTTAAAGGGCCCAGGGAGGTAGCGGCAACCAGAGTCCCGGACCTTTTAAATCATCCCCAGAGCCCTGCTGCCAGAGCCCTGGGGTAACAGCGGCAGGGTTCCAGTGGCAAGTTAAAGGGCCTGGGGTGGTAGTGACTGGGCTCTTTAAGTAGCCAGCAGAGCCCTGCCGCTGCTACCCCTAGACTCTGGCAGCAGGGCTTGGGTGGCTATTTAAAGAGCCTGGGGCCCTTTAAATAATCTCTCAAGCCCTGCTCCATTGGCGATTTAAAGGGCCAGGGGCGCCGCTGCAGTAGTGGTGGCTGGGAGCCCATGGCCCTTTAAATTGCTGCCGCAGTCCCCGGCTGCTGCTGCTGCTAACCTGGGGCTCTGGCAGTGGGGCTCGGGTGGTGATTTAAAGGGTCTAGGGCCCCCACTGCTGTTACCCTCTGGGACTCTTTAAATAGCCACCCGAGCCCTGTTGCTGGAGCCCAGGGGTAGGGGCAGCCAGGCTCCGGCAATGATTTAGAGGGTCAGGGGCTCCCGGCTGCTTTTACCGCAGTAGAGCCCCGGGCCCTTTAAAGCTCCGCCAGAGCCTGGGGCAAAGAGGTAGCAGCAGCAGATGGGAGCCCCTGGGCCTCCAATGGTGATTTAAAGGGCCTGAGACTCCTCTGCGGTAGTGGTGGCTGGAGCCCCGGACCCTTTAAAACACCCCCAAACTCTGGGGCTCCCAGCTGCCTTTGCAGTTGGTAGCTCCGGGGGTGATTTAAAGGGCCCAGGGATTTAAAGGCCCCTCCTTTTCCACTTGAGGCCCTGCTCCCTCCTCAGGACTCCAGAATACTGGTAAGTCGTTTAAGTTACTGTCACCCCTGTGTAGACACAAATACTGTAGGTCATGTTTACAGGATGGGGGGCTCTGTCCTGGGAAGCAGTCACTGTGAAAGCAACTAGTGGGTCATGGTGAATAATCAGCTGAACATGTGGATAATCAGTGGCTAAAAGGACTAAAGTGATTTCTGGATGTACAACCATGGGAATCTAGCATAGGGGCAGGGAGGTTATTACCTGTATTTGGCATGAGTGTGACCACTACTGGACTACTATGTCCAGTTCTGGTCCCCACACTACAAAAGAGATGTTGAAAAAATTGGAATGGGTTCAGAGAAGAGCCACAAGGATATTTAAAGGATTTGAAAAATGTTTTATAGTCAGAGAGGTAGCCGTGTTAGTCTGGAATAGCAGAGGTAACAAAGTCCTGTGGCACCTTAAAGACTAACTATAAAGTTTTGAAGCATAAGCTTTCGTGGGCTAATACCCACTTCGTCGGATGCAAGCAGTGGAAGTGTCCAGGGACAGGTATTGATAAGTAGGCAAGAACCAGGTAGGAGGTAACAAGGTTAGTCCAATCAGGCTGAACCAGCTTGTTAACTCAAATCAGGGAGGGTGGGGTATTCTTCTAGCAGCTGAATTGGAGGTGTGAACTCGGAGAGAGGAGAAGCTGTTTTTGTAATTAGCAAGCCTTTCAAGATCCTTGTTCAATCCTAGATTGATTGTATCAAACTTGCAAATGAATTGCAGCTCTGCAGTTTCTCTTTGCAGTCTGGTCTTGAAGTTTTTTTGCTGCAGTATGGTGACTTCCTGTGTGGACTAGTGGACTAGTGGACTGTGGGCTAGTCCACACAGGAAGTCCACTTCCTAGACACCACAGTGCAAATTAATGATGGCCACATCGACACCACCTTATACCGAAAACCTACCGACAGCTATGCCTACCTTCATGCCACCAGCTTCCATCCCGGACATACCACACGATCCATTGTCTACAGCCAAGCACTGAGGTACAATCGGATTTGCTCCAACCCCTCAGACAGAGACCAACACCTATGAGATCTTCACCAAGCTTTCTCAAAACTACAATACCCACACAAGGAAATAAGGACACAGATCAACAGAGCCAGACGTGTACCCAGAAGCCTGCTGCTGCAAGACAAGACCAAGAAAGAAAACAACAGAACACCACTGGCCATCACCTACAGACCTCAGTTAAAACTTCTGCAATACATCATCAGCGACCTACAACCCATCCTGGACAATAATCCCTCACTTTCACAGGTCTTGGGAGGAAGGCCAGTCCTGGCACACAGACAACCTGCCAACCTTAAACAGATTCTCACCAGCAACAGCACACTGCACCACAATAACTCCAACTCAGGAACCAATCCATGCAACAAACCTCGATGCCAACTCTGCCCACATATCTACACCAGCAACACCATCACAGGACCTAACCAGATCAGCCATACCATCACTGGTTCATTCACCTGCACATCTACCAATGTCATATATGCCATTATATGCCAGCAATGTCCCTCTGCTATGTACATCGGCCAAACTGGACAGTCCCTACGAAAAAGGATAAATGGACACAAATCAGATATCAGGAATGGCAATATACAAAAACCTGTAGGAGAACACTTCAATCTGCCTGGCCACACAATTACAGATTTAAAAGTCACAATACTGCAGCAAAAAAACTTCAAGACCAGACTGCAAAGAGAAACTGCAGAGCTGCAATTCATTTGCAAGTTTGATACAATCAATCTAGGATTGAACAAGGATCTTGAATGGCTTGCTAATTACAAAAACAGCTTCTCCTCTCTCCGAGTTCACACCTCCAATTCAGCTGCTAGAAGAATACCCCACCCTCCCTGATTTGAGTTAACAAGCTGGTTCAGCCTGATTGGACTAACCTTGTTACCTCCCACCTGGTTCTTGCCTACTTATCAATACCTGTCCCTGGACACTTCCACTGCTTGCATCCGACGAAGTGGGTATTAGCCCACGAAAGCTTATGCTTCAAAACTTTATAGTTAGTCTTTAAGGTGCCACAGGACTTTGTTACCTATGTTTTATAGTGAGATTCAGAGATCTCGATCTATTTAGTTAATCACAGAGAAGATTAAAGAGCAATTTAATCAGTATATAGATACCCACGTGGGTTAGAGAATTTTTATAATAAAGGATTCTTTAGGTATAAGAAAATCCAATGGCTGGAAGTTGAAACTAGACAAATTCTGACTAGAAGTAAGGCACATTTTGAACAGTGAGGGGAATTAGTCATTGGGCCTATTTACCAAGAGTTATAGTAGATACTCATCAATGGACATTTTAAAATTAAGAATGGATGTTTTTATGAAATATATGCGCTAGTTCTACCATCGCTATTAGGACGGACAAACAGGCATTACTTCCTTGAATTAATATGTACTACACAAATTCAGATTAGATGATCACAATGGTCCCTTCTGGCCTTAATCTATGAATCTCTGAAGTTCTTGGCCTCTGTGCTGAGAATGTGAATGAGATTGCCAATTAGAGTGGTTGGTTTTTTGATGTGGACATGGGTCCACTGGGAGTTAGGCTGACACCAAATTATTTTTACAGCCATTAAAATGGCTTAGTCCCCGAATAATTATTGTCACAGAACACAACAGAAAATGGAACAAAAGTAATCTGTTCCTGGAGCAATTATGATAAGAATGGAAACTAGTACAAATGCAATTCATTCTTCTTTACCATCTTACTGTTCTCCTCACTGAATGCTCTGTGTAGAACATCTTGTTTAGTCTTATTTCATGGTCAACGGTACTGGCTGGAAAATAAACATTCACTAAAACAGTGTTTAATGGATTATTTGTTAAATTACAGCAGACTACATGTCTGTGCCATGACTGATTCCGGATTTCCCGAGAGAGGGAGGATACCTATTGATAAGAGAGAAAAGGTGAATACTTAGTATAATGTTGGTACTCGGCCACCTTAAGGGGATGTCCACACAGCAGAAGTTGTGCACAGGCTTGCCTATCTGAGCTAGCTTGTGTCCAGCTAATGTGGGTAACAATACCAGTGTGGACAATGCAGCACAGGTTCAGAGCTGGAGAGCAAGCTGTAGGTCTGTGCCAGGCTTTCAGCCTTAGCTGAAGCATTTGCTGCACTGGCTTTGCTGCTGCTGCTAGATTCATGCTAGCTTGGGCAGGCAAGCTCATACATAGTTTTTTGCTGTGTAGATCACTGTGTACATTTAATGGTAAATTTTCCTGTTGTGGCAGAGGTAGGGCTTGCTCCTGATTCCACTGAAATCAACGGGCACCAAATGTTTAACTTTCATAAAAGGTGTGACAACACTGCAATTTAAATGTCCAAAATAGACTCACAAACACAGCTATGTACTGAGATGCAAGGTGAGATGAAGAGGGTTTCCAAGGGATCTGAGCCATTACACATCACCTCGTGAATCCCTTAGGAATGTGCTCTGCCTTGCTGAGGCCCAGTGAACCACATTAAAAAAATGGTGAGGAAAGAATAAAGTAGCAGTAAGCGAAGGGTGACAAGTTGTGCATAGGACTGCAATTCGAAGGTGAGTGGGTTATTTTCCTGGCTTTGCTACTGACTCCTAGGCTAACCTTGGTCAAATGGGGATAATATTTACTTCAGGGTTTTTGTGGAGAGGTTTAATTATTTATAAAGCACTTTGAGATGCTCAGATGAGAGATACTATGGTATATAAGAGTAAAGCATTATATTTGCCTCAAAACCTGGCATTAGCTTTAAATTTTACAATAAGTTTTACAACACTTTGTGTATTGAAGCTATTAATATTCTTTTTACTCATGACTCCTATGTTTTATAAACAACACATTGGAGAGAGAGGTAATTGCTTTCAGTAGGAAGGCCATTATGAATAGGAATCCTAATCACTTACTTGATTTGGCTGTATTTTATATTCCCACTATGGTATGTTTGTAGTGTTTTACAGTTCATTTGTCAACTGGACGCTATGTCTCAGTCTGTGTCTCAGAGTGAATCTCTTCTTTTCCGCTTTACAAAACCTACATAGAAGATTTAAGGAACTGCTTGAATTCTCCATGGCTCTGCCTTTTGTGGAAATCTGGCATGTGGTCTGCATACTCATCAGTCAAAGTTTGTTGCCATCCAGTGGTGTAAAATTGAAATTGTTCTTACTAGGAAAGCTTCCCCCTAATGTAGTATTAGAAAGTGATTTCACTTTAGTGAAATTTTTCCAGTTATTTTTGTTACAAGTCCAATCTGTTTTTTAGGATTCCTAGGGATCAGAGTGCAGGTTCCTTATTACCATCTATCTGAACTTGGAATTGGGAAGGGGGAAAAACAATAGCTCCTAGTTTACCTAGAGCACTGATCTCAGTTCAGAAATTACTGGGTGAAATCCTATGGCTCCTGTTATGTAGGAGATCAAACAAGATGATCATAATCCCTTCTGGTCTTAAAAAAAATATCTATGAATAAAACTTGACTGTGGAAGCCAGTTCTTTTGCTGTACTGTTAGCAACTGTGGGATTGCATGAGAGTTCTCCTGGACTGGGAGAGTTCAGGTGGTGTAGAGATGCTCTAGCAGTTCCTATGTCACGACCTCCTTTCTCCAGGCCAGGGTGCTTGGAAAAAGAGGACAGGGCTGGAGTATCTCTGTGCTCTGGCAATTTCCAGCTGCTAATTGGTGCCTGGAGACCATTGGCAGTTGGTACAGTTTAGAGCAGCGTCAGGAACTGTCCCTGCAGAGCCAGTTGAAATAGGGTTTTTGATGGTTCATTCTTTGCATTGCAATTTTACCTTTGGGTTAAAACCTTTCATAGTCTTCCAGCTCCACACCCAGTTTCCTCTCTCTCAGCTTGGAACTGCAAGGTGAGGAGGGTCCCTAACTCCAACTGTATGCAGACCTCTCTATCACTTATTTAACTGTATGCATTGAGTTCACCACACAATGTCTTCTTGCCCGACTGAAATGATACTCTACAGATGTGGTTCCCAACTCTTGTTCCCTGGAGTCCCCACTTAGAATGGGTTAGCAGATGCCTGGCACAGCTACCCCCATCTCTCCATTTTCCTTACCACTTTCTCTCTTCTCCATATTTGTTCTTGGCATCTTGTCTTTTTTCTGTGTATTTATTTGTGTCCCTTTTGCATGTTTGCTGATTTGTCTCCTCCCCTCCACTCTCTGGTAGCTCAGATTCCTCTTCCCATTTCCCTGTTCACAAGAAGGCTAAATGCTCCTGGGAAGGGGGATGGGGAGGAGAAGGGGGCTTCATAGGCACCACCCAAGGCTGAGCTGAATGAAATAGGAGAATACTGCTGCCTATCTTCTCACCCATCTGCGAAGGTGAACCACATGAACCATCCTCAGAAAATTCTGCTGGGTGCCCCATTCATTTCAGGATCCTCTTTAAAGCTGCTCTCTTTTTTTAAAAAAAAAACACCTTTGTCCAATGTTTAGGTATTTTTGTATGTTCATAAATCTCTCACCCAATCAAACAAATTGAGAGGGTCGAGATGCAGCCAAAAAAAGTCAGTGCCATGCTAAGCTGGGGTCTCCTGGAGCTCTCTTTGGGATGGTGAAATTCCAGACCACCTCTTAGTATGCCGATGTGCAACTTCTGTTGCTTGAGTCACATGGTATTATTTGAACTGGTTAAAATGAGACTCTTTTCTTTAATCAGCTCATTCCTGGAAGTGGAATCAAAGGAGAAAAGTGTTATATTTCTGAGTGAACTGTCAGGGTCCCTATCTCCCCCCTAAATTCAAATCCAGTGCCGTCAGAGAGAGAGACAGATAAACAGTTAGGTATTCAGGCCCTGTATTGTTTCATCCTCTGAGGTGAATTTTATCATATGGCCAGGCAAGCCATCATAATGTGCTCATGATTATCCCCACCCCCACATGGCTACTCTTGGAAAGCTGTTCTAAAATGAATGACCAAACTAAATTCCACTCCTTTTTCTCATGGTTACTGATTTCAACTCTCTCAACTATTTTTTTTTTCATAACAATCACAGTAGGGAGGAGGAAATGGAGGGCGAGGCAAATTGTAGCGATTTACCATGTGGTTGAAGAAAGGATTGTTGCAACTGGCAACACCAATTTTATGAGCCATCTTGCAGAGCATTTACAAAATTCGTTTACTATAAAATGAGACTGTTTGCTGTGCTGAAGCACTTGAACGTTATCACACAAGCTTGAGTCTTTATTTTGGTATCAGAGCTCGATAAACTGGCAAGTGTGATGCTTGTCAAGCTTCTCAACTAGCAGTACTAAAATGTGCAGAATACTAATTCCCTTCTAGCTTTCGAATGCCCCAGTTCTCCCGATTGGCAGTGAATGTCTGCAAGCTCCAAAAGGCAAGTTCAGAATACTAACTAGCAGCAGTGCTGAACCAGGAATGAATTTTTTTCCCCCTAAATGTGTTTAGGTCAGAATTTTAAGTTCGTTTTCTGTATGCAGAATGCCCCAAAGTAAAACCTAGATTCAGTCTATTAAAAGGAAGAATTATTTAAACAGAGAATCAAGTCTAAGCTAATTTGGGCAATAGATAAATTCCCCATTACAGACCGCTAGAGTAACTGAGTTCCAGTAATAGAGATGCATATCAATGTAATGGTCTCAATCCATACCCCAATGGACCTTCTTTCACCATACAGTTTAGCAAAAGCCTGCTGAAGAGATGCTCAACAGTAGACTAAGAATATGTTATTGGTTAAGATTGAGATTTTCTCCACCATTTAGCACTGAAGCAGCTATTCGTTACTTACTTTCAAGTGCATCCAAAAAAAGAGAGAGAAGCTGTTTGGTAAGCCACCCTTTTCTGTCCTGGATGCTAAATGGTTTAAGATCATAAAATAATCCAATGGTTTTCTCAATTATAAAAGCTTTTAATAGTTCAGTTACTGGTTTTTATTCTTTATAAAGGGTCTAGTCTTGATCTTGGGGAGGTCAATGGCAAAAGTCCCACTAACTTCACTTGGAGCGGCATCAGGGTCTTTTTGTTTGATAACTTCAGCCACACTTCCAGCACAGAATGGACACACAAACAATACAGTGTTTGTCCATGATATGAAGACAGTACTATTGTCAAAACATGTAGAGGAACATTTTCTGTATATAACAGGGTGTGGCTGTCTTTACCATTATGTTCACCATTTTTACAAGATAAACATTGTACAACGTATGCCTTTGAAAAGTCATAATCTGTTGAATATCATCCGGTTCGTTTGTAGCAATGCTTTGTGACATTGTAAAGTTCTACAGTACAACTGTAAACCAGAATTACAGCATATTTCAGTAACACCCACAGACCAGGTTTTCAGAGACAGAGACAAAGATACACTGGCCCCAGCCAGATTTTCAACTATAAACTCTATAAGTGGCCATTCTCCAGCAGAAGGAAAGGTGTAAACAAGAAATTTACATTTCATCATGGGGAAGGTTCAAACCTCGCATCCACAAGAGATTGTTTTGCCACCATGACCCAGCAAGGATGTTTCTTGCACAAGAAATTGAATTATAAAGCGGGGCTGGAAAGGCTAGACCTCACTCCTTCTTCCATCTCTCTGCTCATGACATCAATCAATACCTGAAGGACACTGAACTAAGGGGAGGGATCCCAGGCTGAGAGGGGACTCAGCCTATGAAATTTATGGCAGCATATGGAGAGGAAAATATTCTCTTTGAATTCTGTTTGTTAGCCATTAGCTTGCATTTTATCTTTTGTTATTTTGTAAAGAATCCTAACTTAGGCATCCTTGTTGTAATCACTTATGTTTAACTATAGAAAGAAAAAATGTATCTTAATGTTTTATTTTAACAGTGCATTTGGATTAAAGTGTTTGGGAAACTCCATTTGGGATAACAAGGCTGGTGCATAATCATTTTCCTTTGATGAAATGACAAACTTTCTGTCAACTTGTACTATTCAGAAAGGCACTGAGCAGTATAATTCTGGGGGGACGACGCTGGGGCTGGGAAGTTGTGGATGTCATCCTGTATGTAATTCATGAGTGACTGGTCAGAATGCTCATGTATTTAGCTGGGAGTGAATTTTCATGCTGAAGGTTGTGTGAAGGGGCCAGGAGTGGATAGCCTGATGGCAAATCAGCATAAAAGGCACCTCAGGCTACAGAATTAAGGGGACACAGCTGTTCAACAGTCCAGATTGTACCCTGAGTAATATCACACAGGGACTCTATAATAATGATTCAAATTACTCTTTTTTTCTCATAGGCTATGAACTCAGCAGATTGTGCATCATCAGGAAAGTACATCTCTTCAGGTGCAAATTTTACAAAGTACCTATCAAGATCCCCAAGAAGTGTAGTACTTTGAAATCTTAAGTCTTATTTACTGCATCAAGCTGGGAGGGGTCACAAGCACTTTGGAGGACAAGGTCAGGTTTCAAAATGACCTTGACAAATCAGAGAATTGGTCTGAAATTCAATAAGTGTGAAGTACTTCATTTACAAAGGAAAAATATCTAATGCACACCTACAAAATGGGAACAACTGACAAGCTGGTAGTTCTGCTGAAAAAGATCTGGTGGGTATAGGGATCACAAATTGAATGAGTCAATGTGATGCAGTTAGAAAAAAAGCTAATATTCTGGGGTGTAAAGGATTGGGTCCTACCTTATAGCCCCCTCTTCCAGTGGGAACCCATCTTATGTTTGCTGACCTAATCCCCCCCACCCCCGGGGGAAATTCTGTCTGGAACCTCCTCACAGAATCCAGGGAAGGTAGTTTCTGGACAGATAATTGCGGAGGGTTTTATTTCAAGCCGCAAAAACAACAAACATAACAAAACATAACCAAAAAAAAAAAAGTACCAGAGTTTCATAGCCTCTCCCATCAAAGTCTGTACAGGTGAAGTCCCTTTCCCCAAATCCATCCTTCAACCCACAAGTTCATCAACCCAAAAGTTCCTGACTCTCACCTCAGAGGTTTTGTGATAACAGAACTTCAGCCTCTGTTCATCTGTTTCTTGGAGTTGCTCCTCCCAACAATGGCTTCAGGCTATGCAAGGTAGTGCAGCCTCCCCTACCATTTCCTGCTCCTCCTTTTATAAGGATCAGCCAATTAAGTTGCAGGTCTTTTCCCAGGTGCATCAGGTAGGGCTAATTAGCTAGCCAGCCAGTTGCAGGTCTCTGTTCCCAGAAGAATCATGTCCTCTATTCCCTTACATGGGGTGTTTAAAATGTGTGTTGTACATAAGACATAGGAGATCATTGCCACACTCTACTCGACACTGGTAAATTACTGGAGTATTGTGTCCAACCCTGGGCACCACATTTTAGGAAAGATGTGGACAAATTGGAGAGAGTTCAGAGGGAAGCAACAAAAATGATAAAAGGTTTAGGAAACCTGACCTACAAGGAAAGATTTAAAAAAACCCTGGGCATGTTTTAGTCTTGAGAAGAGAAGACTGATGGGAGACCTGGTAACAGTCTTCAAATATGTTATGGGCTGTTATGAGGAGGATGGCAATAAATTATTATTCAGGTCCACTGCAGATAGGACAAGAAGCAACAGGCTTAATCTGCAGCAAGGGAGATTTAGGTTAGATATTTGGAAAAACTTTCTAACTAGAAGGGTAGTTAAGCTCTGGAAGAGGCTTGCAAGGGAGGCTGTAGAATCCCCATCAGTGGAGATTTTTAAGAGCAGGTTGGAAAAAGAGCTGCCAGGGATGGTCTAGGTTTACTTAGTCCTGCTTCAGCACAGGGGGAAGGACTTGATAACTTCTTGAGGTCCCTTCGAGCTTGACATTTCTATAATTCTATGACCAGCTGGAGATGGGGACCATCAATTTCTGTTTACATTGCAATATATCATAGTGTTCCTGGGAAGGATGTAGCATTTTTGTATTTAATAATTTTGCTGTACCAAATTTTTGCAACCTCTCATCCTGCAACGCTTATTCATGAGAGTAGTCCTCCTCAGATGAATAGTCCCCTTTGCTTAGGCGGGACCACTTGTGAGTGGGGTTATAGTGCAGAACTGAATCCTGGGCAAGTCTCCTGTCTTCTAGTCCCATCCTAGACCCCATTCTTTAATCAAGGGTAGACCTTTAACAGGTATTTTTGAAAGATTTTTATTGAGTTTGATATTGATCCACTGCATAGTGAAGCATATCATGATTTGATCTACAGATAAAATGTATGTTTATGAATTCCATTATTTTATCAGGTTATTTCTTCTGTTGCATTTCAAATTTTGATGCCTTGGATGAGAAGTGGATTTTTAATATGTTTATTTTCCATATATCCATTGTAGAGGGTTTCAGTCAGTGTCTGGATATGCTTGGGATTTCTAAATGGAAAATAGACTGCATCAAGGATCATTCACATCTTACGGACATTTTTCTAAAACATTATTTCCAAAGATAATTCTGTGTGCTAATCATATAGTTTCTCTGGATCTTCCCGTCCCTTCCCCCTGTGTTTTATTACAAGGGACTATTTCTATGAAAAGATCTTTGTCGGGAAGAGTTCATCTGCTTCTGCTACTTATTCCCCACCTGAATCCACAAGAGAGTGTTCAGAACATTAGATGCATTTCTATGGAAATGATTGTCATCACAGAGAATCACGACTTCAGAGCGGGAGTCAGCAGAAGTAGCAGATGAACTCTTAAGAAGCAAAAATGCTGCTTTTATGGAAATATATCAAAGTAAGGGAAGGAGACAAAGTGTAAATATAGGATATTTGGCAGAACTCTTTCCAAATAGACCTTTTTCCTGGGAGCAATTAGCATATTCAGTTCCTGGGCATTTTATTGAATTTGAGTCAGATTTCCCAGGTCTCTGAATACTGCCAGCTATTCACTAAGAGACGAAGTGGGTGAGGCAATATATTTTATTGGACCAACTTTTGTGAAGTTACACGGAGTCGATCAAACTCAAGTGTAGGGGGTGGGTATAGCATACTACACATCCAAAGTTACACAGAAAACCTCTTCCTTTATATACATTTAGACTTTGCATTGCATTTGCTATACATTACGTCACATGTTTTGGGCTTGGCTTGGTTACTTGGTTGGAATGAATCACCGTACAGCATTCTCTATCCATGTTCTGTTAATATGGAAGCTGATCTTTACATTCCGAGTTTATCTTGTCTGTTGTCCCTAGCCTTAGAGTGTTGTTGCTTATCTGAGCTAGCACAGCCACCTTAGCGCTAGCATACTGCTTGTCAAGCCCCTATTTACAAGTTAACATTCCATTCACCTCAGGCATGCCCACCAAGAAATGAGGCAAGGTTCTTATGTCAAGACAGGCCTGCATCTTGAAATAAGGGTAGTGGTCTCAGGCTAGTTTCCAGTGAACAACTGTGCATTTCACAGTTACCAACACCACACTTTGGACTCATTTTCACCTTTGTTGAGCAATCTTAGAAGAGACATGAAGGGATAAATGTGTATGTTCAGACTGGCACTAAACTACAATGACGCTGCAGGAAAGTTTGCATGATCACTGTACTGCTTCTCTGTACAAACAGAAGGCTTCAGGACCAGATCTTCGAAGGTATTTAGATACCTAAATACCTTGGAGGATATTTACCTCAATGTCTAGGGTCAGCCACAAATACTTTTTTTGTGTTTCTAGAGGCTGTCACAATTTTGGAGTTTCTTGTATCAATGAATCCTGAGGGACCCACCTGCTGTGCGCTATTTTGATAAGCTGTGTCAGATGTTGGGTTTAATTCCCACCCTTCACTCCGTGCGTGTCCAGATATCAATAGATGTGTTTACCATTCTGCAAGCAGAGCTGACCTGAATGTGGAGTGCAACTCAGCCAGGGACAGAAGAGTGTCCCTTGTTCTATTTTTTTTGTTCACATGAAATGCATAGTAAATCTGAATGGAGCTACAGTCCACCATAAATAGAGACTAAAATTCACATGAGGCATCAGTGTAATTTTTTCTGGCAGGAGAAAGACTTGACCTGCCAGCCATATGACAGAATTTAATCAGTCCCTGTCAATCAGTCATTCTGTGTCAGTACCCCTATTTATCCTTCCAGGGCATATATCCATTCATATTACCATCCTCTGAAAGAGAGTGAACACTGCAGCGGAAAATAAAAGTCAATGCTAACAGCCATGTGAAAGGGGCACAAAATACACATATCGCTGCAGAACAAGTATAGTATGACAGGAATTTCTGATATAGTTTATAGAAGAAGCCACTGGGGGGGGGGGGAGGAAATAGTGGAAACATGGAGTACAATGTAGGTCAGAGGTGGACAATAAGCAACAAAAGGGGCAGATGAGATAATAGAGCTACAACAGAATGTCAGTCATTGGCATCTAGATGTTCTAGATTATTCAATCGATCATCCTTATTTATATGAGTAGTCCTATTGAGCCAGCTGTTGTTAGAGCTTCATAGTAACCCCAATTCAGCAAGGTAATTAAACTCATTTCTAACTAATGAATTATGAATTTACTGCATCCGTATGTTAATAAATGTATCCATACATATGTGTGCGTGCACATACACATACAAAGCCCTGGTCCATATTTCTCAATTGATTCTAAAAAAACCCACCATGTTCAGCCCACTGAGCAAAACTAGCTATAAAGGAAAGACTTCAAAAAAATCATTCTGCTATCCTGGTTTTCCTTCTCTGCAAGACAGAGAAATATATTTTTAAATATGAGTTGTAGTGTAGTCCTACAACACACATACCTAATGACAACGAGGAATGCTTGTGGCACCTTAGAGACTAACCAATTTATTTCAGCATAAGCTTTCGTGGACTCTAGCCCACTTCATCAGATGCATAGAATGGAACACACAGAAGTAAGATGCATTTATATACACAGAAAGCAAAAAAAGTTGGAAATTACCATACCAATTCTAAGAGGCTGTTTAATTTGGATGAGTTGTTATCAGCAGGAGAAAAAAACCTTTTGTAGTGATAATCAAGTAGATCTATGTCAGACAGTTGACAAGAAGGTGAGAAGGAAACTTAACTTGGGGAAATAGATTCAATTATTGTAATGACTAAGCCATTCACAGTCCTTGTTTAACCCTTGGTAGATAGTGTCCAATTTTTAAATTAATTCTGGTTTGGCAGCTTCTCATTGGAGTCATTTTGGAAGTTTTTCTGTTTTAAAATTGACACCTTCAAGTCTATAATAGAATGGCCAGGGAGATTGAAGTGTTCTCCTACTGGTTTTTTAAAGTTATGATTCCTGATGTCAGATTTGTGTCCATTTATTCTTTTGTGTGGAGACTGTCCAGTTTGGCCAACGTACATGGCAGAGGGGCATTGCTGGCACATGATGGCATATATCACATTGGTAGAGGTGCAGGTGAATGAGCCTCTGATGGTGTGGCTGATGCAATTAGGTCCTATGAAGGTGTCAGTTGAATGGATATGTGGACAGAGTTGGCACTGGACCTTGTTGCAAGGATAGGTACTGGGTTAGTGTTTTTGTTGTGTGGTTGCTGGTGAGTATTTGTTTCAGGTTGAGAGGCTGTCTGTAAGCAAGGACTTGTCTTTCTCACAGACATAGGTTTCTTTCTTTGGCCTGAAGAGAAGGTCAACAAGGCTAGTGTAACAACTTATCTGAAATATAAGCGTATGGCTAGTTGTGTCCAGAAGGCTGAAGTCACCCTCTTTTTCCTTTTTAGGCAATTGTGGTATAAATATGGAACTTGGCTGTGTGTATGTGTGTGTACAGTATCAGTGAAGAAGCCAGATTTTAATAATAAATCATTTTGTTCTTTACTCTTTACAGACACCCTGAGGTAAAGCATCAGAGAAAAAAAAAGCCACATACTGTGGCATGTAATTCTATAAATAGATGAAGGCCCTTGGTCCGCACTCAACTGAATACTGAACAAATTGTTGGAAGGATGATGGAAATTCTTGATGGCTTTGTGTATTATGCCTTTAAGACCGGATGCATTGTAGAATTAAAAGATTTTGGCAATGCATCCACACATTCAGCAGTAATAGATGGTTAAAAATGGTTTTTGGTTGGCCATCAAATGGATGATGTAGCAGCATGACTGTAATCATCTCCATTGGTGTAAAAAATATTGAAAATCTATATATATAAAAGTCAAGTGGTGTATGTATGTGTGTATGTATGTATGTATGTATGTATGTATGTATGTATGTACGTATGACTGCGAACTCCTACCGCACCGTTTGAGCCAGAGACTTGAAATTTGGTACAGTGAGGGGTCTTGGGGTCTAGATGCTGGTAAGGGTCGAAAAATTTTCGGATCTCACCTCTGACGCCCCCCAGGGGTGAAAGTCTTTCAGGGCCAATCACATCGGCTGGGCGGTTAGGTGGTGATGATGTCATAATACCCCCCTCCAACAGACACCTCACTCGCTCAGCTCACCCCTCCCTCCTCCAACGGAACCCCGGAGATCCCTCAGTTCTCTGCCCCTCCCCCCTCCCAACGGAACCCCAGAGATCCCTCCATTCTCTGCCCCTCCCCCCTCCCAACGGAACCCCGGAGATCCCTCAGTTCTCTGCCCCTCCCCCCTCCCAACGGAACCCCGGAGAGCCCTCAGTTCTCTGCCCCTCCCACCTCAACCCCGGACTCCATCAGCTCTGTGCCCCCCCCCACCTGCGAAGGTCCCCGGAATCCCTCAGCTCTGGGCCCCCTCCCCCCCTGCGACGGATCTGAGTTGGGTTTGGTGGGACGGTAAGTGAGGTGGGGGTGTCGGGTTCGGTCGGGGGGTGAGGTGGGGGTGTCGGGTTTGGTTGGGGGGTAAGTGAGCCGGGGGGGTGTCGGGGTTGGTCTGGGGGGGTGGGAAGGTGTCGGGGGGGTGAGGGGTGTGGTGTGGGTGTTGGGTTTGGTCTGGGCGGGGAAAGGTGTTGGGGTGGGTGCCCATACCAAACCCAACACCCCCCCCCGGCTCACTTACCCCCCGACCAAACCCGACACCGCCACCTCACCCCCCCACCAACCGCAACACCCCCTGACCAACCCCAACACCCACCCCTCACCCCTCACCCACCCCAACACCTTCCCACCCCCCCAGACCAAACCCGACACCCCCTGGCTCACTTACCCCCGACCGAACCTGACACCCCCACCTCACCCCCCCCACACACCAATTGCAACACCCCCAGACCAAACCTGACACCCCCCGGCTCACTTACCCCCCGACCGAACCCGACACTCCCACCTCACCCCCCCAAGCAAACCCGACACCCCCACCTCACCCCCCCACCAACCGCAACACCCCCTGACCAACCCCAACACCCACACCTCACCCCTCACCCACCATGACACCTTCCCACCCCCCCAGACCAAACCCGACACCCCCCCGGCTCACTTACCCCCGACCGAACCCGACACCCCTACCTCATCCCCCCAAGCAAACCTGACACCCCCACCTCAACCCCCCACCAACCGCAACACCCCCTGACCAACCGCAACACTCACCCCTCACCCACCCCAACACCTTCCCACCCCCCCAGACCAAACCCTACACCCCCCGGCTCACTTACCCCCCGACCAAACCCGACAACCCCACCTGACCCCCCCAAGCAAACCCAACACCCCCAACTGACCCCCCGACCAAACCCTACACCCCCCCACCCCCCGGCTCACGGTGCACTGTGTAGCACACAGATTATTAAATACACTGTTCGGTCGGGGGGTGAGGTGGGGGTGTCGGGTTTGCTCAGGGGGTGAGGTGGGGGTGTCGGGTTTGGTCGGGGGGTGAGGTGGGGGTGTTGGGTTTGTTTTGGGGGGTCAGGTGGGGTTGTCGGGTTTGGTCGGGGGGAAGTGAGCCGGGGGGTCTTGGGGTTGGTCGGGGGGGTGGGAAGGTGTCAGGGTGGGTGAAGGGTGGGTGTTGGGGTTGGTCAGGGGGTGTCAACTGTCTGCCCCCTCCCCACCTCCGACTGACCCGAGCAACGCCGGGCACTTATGCTAGTATCTATATATTGAAATATTGATGATCTATGTACCAAATATACTCAGGAACTGAGTAATAGGTACCAAGGTATTTGTGGTGAATGAAGAAAGGTCGTTTGACTCAGGCAAGCTCATCGATTCTGTTCAGTGCTGCTCCCATCTCAGAACCATGTTCACATGTCTTTTGGATCACATTCCCCTGCCCCCAGGGTTTCATTCTCAAAAATCTTGCCTGAAAACTCAGTTTATACAATTGCTAATCGGTATGTGGGGAAAAGATCTTTTTAAAAAGATTTGTTCTTGTTCCATTTATATCATTTCCATATTTGCACAATTGTTCCTATGGATGTGAAAGTAGTAACTTGAATATATTTCATCTGATCCAAAATATCACATGGAAAGAAACCAAGTTAGAAAGGGGTTGGATAGTAATAGAAATATCTAGTTCATCAAGACAACTGGGGACCTGATCCTGCTTCAGTGGGGGTGCAGAGTACATTCCTCACCATGCTGGAAGTGGGGACTTCCTTGTGTGTTCTCTGATTGCCACTTGTTCCTATTCTCATTCATTCCTTGACTGGAGATGCTAAGGCCTACCTGGGAAGGGAAACATGGAGGAGTCTGTTAAGCTAGTAGCCACAGGCCAGGCCCCCACACCCAAGCACCCCTATCCAGAGCACCATCCATCCCCATTGCATGAAGGGCTAGGAGGATAAAGAACACCAGACACCAAAAGCTGCCTGACCTAGAGACAAGACTGGCTGTGTAACACTTTGGGTGTGATTTTCAAAAGGCCTCAGTGTTGGCCTAATTGTTCCATTGACATCAATGATGAAACTTCCACTGATGGCAATGGGAGCAGAGTTAGGCCAGGGCGGGACACTTTTAAAAATCACACTATTATTTTTTGCTCACACAAAGCCCCAAAACTATAGTGTGGGGTGGGCAGTCCCGATATTCTACACTGTACATAATGCTTACACGGTAGACAAAAGCTGCAAACAGCAATTTCCTAACAATTTTCTCTAAATAGGGCACTTAATACAATGATTTCGATGCACAATGGGCCTGCCATGCAACATGCATAGTTAGCATCAGCTTCAGTGAATCTGGATTTCTCTGGCTCTTTTCTAATGTGGTTCAGTCACTACTCTGACTCTGAATTTATTTATTACATTTGACATCAAGTACCATCAGCTGTAATGTGTGGTGAAGGTAGGAAAAGTGAAAGAATTTATGCTCTTAGCTGTGAAAGACATCTACAGCATGCAGCTCTGTAGAGCTCAGCAGAACATCACACAGTCTTGGTACTCCCTGCATTTTATCATGCACTATCTCCTCAGATCCTAAACTGTTTAGCTAACGTTCACTGAACTTCAAGAGCTACAGTCAAAGTCTCCAAACTTGGATGTCTAAACTTAGGCACTTAAATCCATGGTGTTTGCTTCATGATTTCCTAGTTATCTTTTTTTTAAAAAAAGATCTTGCTAGAAAAAAAAAAGAGGGCGAAAGTCATAGAACTGGAGTTATTGCATAAAGATTCAGGTGTTCTATAACATAAAGGGCTGGCTCCTGCACACATATCCACCCCCCAAGCCCCATGCCCTGACTCCTGTTCCCCCCACACATACCCAGCCCCCCACCCTCTTCCCTGACTCCTGCATCCCCCTCACACTCCCCTAGCCCTGACTCCTGCACCCTCCCATCCCCACCCCGACCCTAAGAACCAAACGGGAGCTCCTACACCAGCCCTCCAAACTCCCACCTGCACCCCTCTCACCAAATGGGAGCAGTCCCAGGTAAGCTCTCCACACCCTAACCTCCTTCCCCAACCCTGAGGCCCCTCCCTCATTCTAGCTCCTGGCCAGATCCTGCATCCCATCCCCCAACCTGCTCCTGCACCTTAATTCCCTCCCTCCCTGCACCCCCAGCCCCATGGTCAGTGCATCTGCACCCTCAGCTCAGTGCAGAGAGAGAGGAAGAGAATGGGCTAGAACCAGGGAAAAGGTAGGTGCCTGCTCTATCTGGGCAGGGGCAGGGGGGATCCTGTTTCCCCCTCCCCAGTCCTGCTGCACTTGCAGTTTACCCCTGACCCCTCCCTTGCTCCAGGGTCCAACCCTAGCTCCCGCCCCACTGTGGTTTTGCCCCTGGCCCCTGCCTTGCTCCAGTCAACAGGGACTAATCCTCCCCCCATGCCCCACTGTGCTCATCTAGCCTCTGGCCCCTGCTTTGTTCCAGCTGGGGACCAATCCTTCCCACTCACCATGCCCCATTGTCAGGGTGGATAAAAATCAATGGCTTTAAAAAAATCAGATTTTTTTAAAATTTAAATTGGATTTTTCAGGAAAAAAACCTATCTAAAGATAGTTTTAATTAAGACACAGTATCACAATATCTCATAATGGAACAGGGATTATAAATTCTAATTCTATAGTATGAGGCAATATATTCATTTAATGTTTAAGAAAAGTTTTGTAAATGAGTTCTAATAGTTTATGGATTAGGGACCCAATCTTATGGGGTTCCACAGGCCTCTTTATAGATTACTAGCATAAGTGCCCGGCATTGCTCGGGTCAGTCGGAGGTGGGGAGGGGGCAGACAGCTGACACCCCCTGACTAACCCCAACACCCACACCTCACCCCTCACCCACCCCGACACCTTCCCACCCCCCCAGACCAAACCTGACACCCCCCGGCTCACTTACCCCCCCGACCAAACCCGACACCCCCACCTGACCCCCCCAACCAAACCCGACACCCCTACCTCACCCCCCGACTGAACCCGACACCCCCACCTCACTTACCGTCCCACCAAACCCAACTCGGATCTGTCGCAGGCGGGGAGGGGGCCCAGAGCTGAGGAAGTGCCCGGCGCTGCTCGGGTCAGTCGGAGGTGGGGAGGGGGCAGACAGCTGACACCCCCTGACCAACCCCAACACCCCCCGGCTCACTTACCCCCCAACCAAACCCGACACCCCCACCTGACTCCCCCTAAGCAAACCCAACACCCCCACCTCACCCCCCGACCGAACCCGACACCCCCACCTCACTTACCGTGCGACCAAACCCAACTCGGATCCGGCGCAGGCGGGGAGGGGGCCCAGAGCTGAGGGATTCCGGGGACCTTCGCAGGTGGGGGGGGGGGGAACAGGGCTGATGGATTCCGGGGTTCCGTTGGGAGGGGGGAGGGGCAGAGAACTGAGGGATTTCCGGGGTTCCGTTGGAGGAGGGAGGGGCAGGGAGCTGAGCGAGTGCGGTGTCTGTTGGAGGGGGTATTATGACATCATCACCACCTAGCTGCCCAGCCGATGTGATTGGCCCTTAAAGACTTTCACCCCTGGGGGGCGTCAGGGGTGAGATTCGGAAATTTTTCGACCTTTATGACCATCTAGACCCCAAGACCCCTAACTGTACCAAATTTCAAGTCTCTGGCTCAAACGGTGCGGGAGGAGTTCGCAGTCATACATACATACACCACTTGACTTTTATATATATAGATTTAGGTTAACCTTTGTATCTACCCATTTGGACTCAGTGCTCAGTCTAGAAGATACAATCAGAGATGCTTAGTTTTGCAGTCCTCAAGCTATGGAGACATGGTTAACAGCAAAAATGTTTTAAAATAAATAAATAATATCTTGAGGTGAGAAGGAACAGACCTCATCTCTATTGTTCCTCTGCAAATTTGTGTACACAGAGTCAATCCCTGACCTCTCTTTAAAAGTAAAAAGTTTCAGAAAGTTCAATGAATAGAAGATTGTTAGAGATGGAATAGATCTGGATAAGGAGAAGAAATCTGGAGATAAATGTGAGAAGTGAGGGACATATGATTTTTTGTTAAAATACTATGTTTTCTGTTGAAAATCCAGAATACTTATGTTGTTGTTTTTAGTTAAATAAAACAATTTAAATGTCTGTCTGGTGATGGTCTCCTCCTAATAAAGCCTTGCAAGAAAATCCCCCAACTATTAATTATTAATCTGTTGAACTGGAGATAGTTCATCTCCCAATGATTTCATAAATATCGGCTTCAATTATGTTTGGTAAATGAAATAGCCAAACAATCATTCATTTTCTGATATAGCTGTAAAACTCATCTGGAAAGTTTTCAAAATAAATCACTATTTAAGAATGTAGAGTGTGTACCTTCTAAAAATGAAGCATACATCTATATTTGAGTTGGGAAGAACATGTATGAAGATAACAACCCACAAGAATGCACTTTTATGTAGAAAACCATGATTAAATCGAGTCTTCCTGACTAGTGATTTAAATAATGATTTAAATCAAATTCATGCTATCCGCTGTGCTCTTGCTCCTGGTCTCTTCATTCCCCAGGGCCCCCCACAAATATCTTTAGTGCTGGGCCCACAAAAAGTTAATCCAGCACTGATGGGAAACCCTCTGCGGAGCTTAGCTGTCAGTCTTGAATGCGCTGCTCAGAACTGCAAAGTAATTCCCAGAAGTATAGATCTCTGTGGACCTGGGATGGAAGAGAAGATTTCTAGAAAGAATGTTACAGGGTCAGCAGATAAGCAGACAAGAGGTTACTTGACAGGGATATGCATAGGGTGACCAGATTGGAAGAGCGAAATATCAGGACACATTTGGCGAGCGGCGGGGGGGGGGGGGGGGGGCGGCACTGGTGCGGAGGGGCAAGCGGGGGGGGGGGGATATTTTGTGCCCTAGGCAAAATTTTTACCTTGCACCCCCCCCTTTTCCCAGAGCATTGCTTATTATAAAATTTTAAAATGAATATTGGAAAATGTAATGTAGCATGGGGCACAGGATTGGGGTGCAGGGGGGCCCTGACTGGGACTGGGGATAAGGTGTTTGGGATGCTGGAGGGGCTCAGAGCTTGGGTAGAGGATTGGGGTGTGGGGGGGATAAGCTCTGGCTGGGGGAGTGGGCTCTGGGGTAGGGCAGGGCTGGGGATGAGTTTGGGATGGGTGTAGGCAGGCTGATCTGGGACTGGAGCCACAGAGGAGAACTCCCCCCCCCCCCAGCCCTTTCCCTGCCAGCAGCAGCAAGCTCTGGGTAAGCTTCCTCCTTTCCTGCCCCCACCCTCCCAGCAGCAAACTCACTCACCCCCATCACTGGAGGGCGCTAGGACCCTGAAGCAACGGAGGCAGCATGTTGCTGCACAGAAGGGAAGAGAAGGGACGCTCTGCTCCGGGGGAGAAGGTGTAAGGGGGCAGCAAGGGGAGGCCGGGGGACCCTTGGGGGGGTAGAACCAGGTTGGGGGGGCTCTCTGGGCTCTTCCCCCCCCACCCGCGGTGCAGTCCTCCTTCCCCCGACTGTCTGGGGGGGGGGAGTGGTCTTTCTGCCCCCTCCCGCCCCCCTTCTGCTGGCCGGCACTGGCCAAGCCAGCAGCAGCAGCTTTCCTCCTGCCCACCCCTACAGATGCTGAAAGCCGGCGGTGGCCCGGCACAGACCCGATCACCCAGTCTGCTCCTGCCGGCGCGCGCCCAGGCTCTCCTCTGCAGGTCCCGAAATCGGGACAAAAGGACGTCCCGACCACAGTCTGGTTGGGACGCAGGACAAATGCCTAAAAATCGGGGCTGTCCCGATAAAATCGGGACGTCTGGTCACCCTAGATATGCATAAATACGAATACTGGATTCTGAACATTGTGGTATTTGGAACCCAAATGTCACAGACTTTAGAGAGAACTTTTTTTGTTATTGACGTAGGCAGTGACTGGACATCAGCAAGCCAAACATTATGCTGCATAAAATAAACATGTCATGGCAGTGAATTTGGACAAAGGCAAAGTAAACAATGCTGCGGGGCAGTAGTTGTGATGACAGTTCTGTATCATTTACATATTCATCCCAAGATGCACCACCGATAATTCAATGAATTTTAAGAGGTAGTTTTCAAAGTATTTAAATATCTAACTCTCTTTACATTAAAGATGATCAGGAAAAGCAAGAGGAAAAGAGGACACATGGTAGGTGCATCAGGAGAATGAGACTTGTTCATCATGTGTGAAAGTTCTGAGCCATGAGGTACAGTTTAGAAACAGTTTATAACACAGTTCCAAAGCTCTGCGTCCTGTCCAGGAATACAAAAGCAAGGAATTGTGCTCATCCCTTATACCTGTTAGCAATGATTTCTTTTTATTCGTTTCTTGTCTTTCTACTTATAAATAGCCTTAGTTTCTTTCCACAGATTATTAAAAGGAAAGGCTGCCTAAAAAGTTCTTGTATGCAAAATCCTTATTGAGTTTATACATTACATTTTCAAAGCTGTTTGTGGGAGGTACATGCACAAATCCTACTATATGTTAACAAGATTTGCATATCGCTTGGAAAACGTACTCCATATGGCTTTTCTGTTTTAAGGCTCTCTCCACTGAAAGACACTAGAAAAAATATATTTTTTCAGGTACATTTACTATAATACAGACTGTGGTTATGATCAGAAGAGTGACTGAATAATATCACTCTGCTATGCTACCACATATACCATTAATAACTTTATTTTGATACTCCCTGTGCCTTCTGAGTCATATTTTCTTAGGGGAGATTGTCCCTGGTCCTTGTGTGGGTTTGTATTGTGGGTAAAAAGAGCCATTTTTCTCCCACCTTCCACATGCTGTGGATTGGAGATGGACAACTGCAGTCCCTGCAACTGAGGGGGAATAGGGACTTCTCTTGTAATGTGCTCCACGGAGTGTGTCAGGTCATGACACCCCTCCTTTGCTGATAGTGGTCTGTGACATTGGTAGGGTGCATTGGGAATGGAGCAGCCTGTGTACTCCCTCTAGGCAGCCAGGAATCTGGAGCGGGATCAGGGAACAAATCAGTACCTCATAGAAGAGAAGAGAAAAAGGCAATGGGTGGAAAATGCCAAGAAACAGAAACAGATAGAACAGAAGTCACATACTAGGAAACAAAACTGAAGAGGAAGAGATCAGCTTGGATAGTTTCTGTGGAAAATAAATGCGGCAAATGGAAGCGTCAGCTCAGAGAGATCTTCACTCAGCGGTGGAAAGAATGACAGCAAATAATACTCAGCTCAGAATAATGCATCATTTTTCCGTTCTATTGTTCTTGCAATCGTCAACTTTAATAACATTCATAGAGCCAAACCTTACAGTCCCTAAAAGCAGGGCCTGGCCAGTCATTGTCTTCAAGGAGAGTAAGGTCCTCAGTCTTATTCAGGAAAAAACTCCACAGATAATATTGAGTTAGAAAAGGCTCGGGTCCTGCTTCTGCAAACACACATGTGGTAAAGTTACTGTGCAAGTAGTTCTAGCTGTGCAGAACAGCTACAGTACTTTAATATGGTAACAAAGAGTCCTGTGGCACCTTAAAGACTAACTAAAGTATTGGAGCATAAGCTTTCGTGGGCTAATACCCACTTCGTCGGTATTAGCCCACGAAAGCTTATGCTCCAATACTTTAGTTAGTCTTTAAGGCCACTGCTTGCATTCGATGAAGTGGGTATTAGCCCACGAAAGCTTATGCTCCAATACTTTAGTTAGTCTTTAAGGTGCCACAGGACTCTTTGTTACCTCTGCTATTCCAGACTAACACGGCTACCTCTCTGATACTTTAATATGGGTGCTGACATAGTACTCGTGTGTAAGGACTTGCAGGATTGTGTCCTTAATAAGGACTTCAGAATCTAGCTGGAGATTTTAGGATTTCTTTCTCTCAGCATGAATAATTGCAGAAATCATTTTGATTACACCAGGGGCTTTAGACAGTGTTGTAAATTGTAGTGTTCTCTTTCAAGGTAACTATTTTCCAAGAAATTCTTTTAGTTTATGCAACTTAGGGTTTTTTTAGGTGACTGTATTAAATATTAAAATGCATTCTGACCCAATATATAAATGCATTTTATTGTGTATAGATAAAAAGTATTGTAACCCAAGGTTGGCAAAAATCTGTTACAGTTGCTTTCTCAAATGGTATCTACTGCTAAGCCTACTTAAAATAGGCAGGCAAACAAAAACCAGGGAAACTACAAAAGTAATGTTTTTACAAAAAGATTAAAATAAGTTGTGATGATAATTTATATGTATAAAAATGACTGGCAGACGGTTACTTCCTTCCCTTTAGCATTTGTAAATCATTACACATAGCTCAGTCAATTAAGGCTTTGCTTTTCATGGTAAGCAGTGTTGCTATGGAAATTATATAGCATGGGAATAACTGGTAGCTACAAGTCAAGGTTTTTGCAAAACTGTTTAAAGAGTACAAAGACCTTATTTTGGGGGGGGGGGCAGTGTAAATTGGCTGCTTCCCTATTTTCAGGAGGTTGCAATTTGGCTATCAAAAACCATTACTGCCTGAAACCTGACATAAAATATATTACAGATTTTATATAAAAAAAACAAATAATATTGCAAGTGAAGGTGGTGGTGGTGGGGGAAAGGTTTATTGGTGTTAGGCAGATTTTTTTCCTTTTACAAATCCATTAATCATTTTGATCTGGAGTAAAAATGGAAAAATATCTTATTCAATATTGTTTGATGGCTTTTTGAAAACTGGAATAAAGAAAACCTAAAATGACAGCTGTTAAGGATTAAAAACCGGCTACTGCTCCAGTATTATAAATACAGATTCTAAAAGAAAAAAAATCATAATATTAAATAGTAAAAAACAAAGTGCAAGGGTATAAAATTACTACACACACAGCAAAATACAAGCTTACTCTGAGCGGCTGTATTCTACCAAAGAAACAATTAGTCTCTATTACCTAATATTAAATGCATTCTATTAGTTTGACAGACCTTCATATTATCCATATTGCTAGACAATTATGACTGTAAAAATTGTTCAACTAGGTCAAGTACACAGTGTCAGCCCAGCCTCAGTTTGGATGTGATCTGTGTTCACAGCAGTACGTCACTGGAACTTGTCTTTGGTACCTTTTGAGTTCCATCTAGACTCTGAGGGATTGGTCAGAGGGTGGAAATCAAGCAGAATGTGGTTTTCAAAAGCAGGATATTAAAAAAGTGAACTTTCCAGAGCCCATGTGAGTTGGCATGAACACTGGTAAAATTATGAGCTTGTGCATAGGTTTGTTAATTTTTTTAATATGTTTTCTCTGTAACGCTTTGTACCTTAAGAATGAACTAGGCTTGCTTAGAAAGAGCTGGGAGGTAACTTATAACCACAGCAATTGCACTGTTACCCATCTCTGAAGAGAAACAAGCGGGTGTCCTAGGGCAACATCTCTGTGCTGGGAATGTCACAGTGAAGACAGGGAACTGTCCAGCCTGGGAATAACCCAGTCAGAAGGGAAAGAGGAGCAGGTCTTCACTCAAGAGGCAACAGCTGGGGGAGCTGGAAGCCTGAGACTGGGTGCTCTTACTGAACCAGTAAGGGGAAATATAGGTGCAGTTGCCCTGAACTGTAATATCCCCCACTTCCTTTGTCTCACCCACTGGGGCTAGCAGAAAATAGTTCCATTCCAGGGCATTATGCCTCAGTACTCCCCTCCCCCACGCTCAGTGAACAAGTGGGAATTCATCCAGTGAACTCTCTTGGAAGCATCCATTAAAAGGTTCCTGTTCTGCTGGAAGATGGCCTATCCCAGCAGCATCAGGGCAAGCAGCCTTCAGAGGCTCTAGTCTCCTCATCCTCTGACATCATCAGCTCTTTGCATCTTATGAAACTGCTGCCTAGTGTAGCCAGCCATGTTGCTTTCATTTAGGGTGACCAGATATCCTGATTTTATAGGGACAATCCCAGTATCTGTGGATTTTTCTTAAAGAAGTGCCTGTTACCCCCACCTCTCCACCCACATCCCTGTCCTGATTTTTCACACTCATTATCTGGTCACCCTACTTTCATTTAGCATTCTGTTTCTCTCCTCTTTACTTCCTCTCATCTAGAATTCTCTGATTATCCTCACTACCTTGGCTTTGCACACGAAAAAGGGGAGGTGTCAGAGGAGGAAAAGAAAAGACATCTACAATTAAAAAAGATAACTAAACTAATGACCCTGGGACATCATTATTTTCATCCAGTTAGTGGAAACTGTCCCAATATTTTATATTTTCCCTCACATAATTATAGCAAGAGCCCTGTGTAAATGGGTACATAATTTACATTTTTGTCAAAATACCACCCATATCTGTTCACACAGGATACAAAATGCCTATTTTCATGCCATCTTTCAGCTTCTCAATTTGTCCACCTACTATTTTGCTTTCTTTCTCCATGCCTGTGTGTTTGTCTGCTTCTCCCACATGAGAGAATTCAGTGAGTTTTCCCCACAGGCTTAAAAAGAAGGTGTGGGAGCCCTGGAGAATCTTTCATCATTTAGAGCAGCTAAAAGGAGAGCAAAGGAACTTACTCCGGATACTCAGACTGGACAATGGATTTGCCCCAATAGCTGAACACACAATGTATGCTCTAAAGCCTGCATGTGCACATGAAAATGGGGTATATGTACAACCAAACACCTACTTTCTCCTACTATTGGCTGATGTTTGCCTCCCTACACATTTGCACACATGAAATACAGCTTGTCAGGCATACTGCCAGTGTGCTTCCATTTTGTAAAATTCCTCATTGTACAGAGCTTTGAAAATTTGGGCGAAAGAGTCAAAAAAATGTTATTCTTTTTATTGAAGCAAATATGATTTACCAGAAATATGACTTACCTGAAATAATTTATTTATAACTAGCATAAGTGCCCGGCGTTGCTCGGGTCAGTCGGAGGTGGGGAAGGGGCAGACAGTTGACACCCCCTGACCAACCCCAACACCCACCCCTCACCCACTGACACCTTCCCACCCCCCCTGACCAACCCCAACACCCCCCGGCTCACTTACCCCCTGACCAAACCCGACAACCCCACCTGACCCCCCCAAGCAAACCTGACACCCCCACCTGACCCCCCGACCAAACCCGACACCCCCACCTCACCCCCTGAGCAAACCCAACACCCCCACCTCACCCCCCGACCGAACAGTGTATTTAATAATCTGTGTGCTACACAGTGCACCGTGAGCCGGGGGGTGGGGGGGGGGTCGGGTTTGGTCTGGGGGGGGTGGGAAGGTGTCGGGGTGGGTGAGGGGTGAGGTGTGGGTGTTGGGGTTGGTCAGGGGGTGTTGCGGTTGGTGGGGGGGTGAGGTGGCGGTGTCGGGTTTGGTCGGGGGGTAAGTGAGCCGGGGGGGTGTCGGGTTTGGTCTGGGCACCCACCCCAACACCTTCACCCCCCCCCAGACCAAACCCAACACCCACACCTCACCCCTCAGCCCCCCCGACACCTTCCCACCCACCCCCAGACCAACCCCGACACCCCCCCGGCTCACTTACCCCCCCCCCGACCAAACCCAACACCCCCACCTCACCCCCTGACCGAACCCGACACCCCCACCTCACTTACCGTCCCACCAAACCCAACTCAGATCCGTCGCAGGGGGGGGGCAGAGCCGAGGGATTCTGGGGACCTTCGCAGGTGGGGGGGGGGGGCACAGAGCTGATGGATTCTGGGGTTGAGGTGGGAGGGGAGAGGGGCAGAGAACTGAGTGATCTCCGGGGTTCCGTTGGGAGGGGGGAGGGGCAGAGAACTGAGGGATCTCCGGGGTTCCGTTGGGAGGGGGGAGGGGCAGAGAACTGAGGGATCTCCGGGGTTCCGTTGGGAGGGGGGAGGGGCAGAGAACTGAGGGATCTCCGGGGTTCCGTTGGGAGGGGGGAGGGGCAGAGAACTGAGGGATCTCCAGGGTTCCGTTGGAGGAGGGAGGGGTGAGCTGAGCGAGTGAGGTGTCTGTTGGAGGGGGGTATTATGACATCATCACCACCTAACCGCCCAGCCGATGTGATTGGCCCTGAAAGACTTTCACCCCTGGGGGGCGTCAGAGGTGAGATCCGAAAATTTTTCGACCCTTACCAGCATCTAGACCCCAAGACCCCTCACTGTACCAAATTTCAAGTCTCTGGCTCATACGGTGCGGGAGGAGTTCGCTGTCATACGTACATACATACATACATACACACATACATACACCACTTGACTTTTATATATATAGATAATACTGATAATAATAATACAGTAGACTCTCAATTATCCAGGATGATAGGGAAAAAATATTTCTGGTTAATAAAATCCTGGATAATCACTATCCATAGGAAATATGGGGAGTGGTGGTTGGTTCACCAGTCACCCTGCACTTGGGGGACGAGGTGTTGGTTTACTGGCTGCCCTGCGCCCTGCTGGGTTTTTTTGTGTGTGCGCTTGGGGCGGAAGCAAAGCCAGAGCCAGCCCTATGAGTTGCACATTTTTTTTTGACATCCTGGTTAATCCACATCCTGGATAATCGAGAGTCTACTGTAATACTTAACTATTATGTAGTCCTTTTCACCAGTAGATCTAAATAGGAAATACAATACAAAGAAATAGGTAAGCATTAATTTCATTATCATGACAAAAAAAAGTATGGTACAAATTGTTACTTTGTGTCCTGCGACTACATTCAGTTTCTAGACTTGGACTCAAACAATATCTTATTTTTGCATTAGAGATTCACTGCCTTGTAATGACTGCAGGTCATTCTGGCTGAATAACAAAGCAGCAATCTGATGGGATAATGTTGAGTGATAATGTAAAGCCCTTCTTGCAAGCTTCTATCAGTTAAACTAAGATTTGCAAATTGAATGAGGCATGAAAACAAACATTCCTGCCTGGATTCCATTAGAGCAAATTGTCACAGTTTCCAGGTTAACTGCACCTTTGACAGGCCTCCCCCCTCCGACTCCTGGCCTTCCTTGAAGGCACCACTTAAGGTTTTAGGCTTCCCAGATGTCATCTCTTGAGGGGGAGACCCATGTTTCTAGCCCTTCAGACTTGGGGATTTAGGCTTGCACTCTCTGCACCTCTGTGATGCTGTCTGGTTGAAAAATGACCGTTTGTATCATAGTTGCTACCACTGTTCTATAATTGCAACAAATCTTATACAAAGTATATCATGTAAGGTGTAATGAAAAAGTTACAATCTAGTAAGTATGATTATCCTGGTTTAGTTTATGTAAGTTATGAATATTGGCTATGCACATGACAAAGGATATAAAAGATCCTTGAGATATTTCCATGTTGCCTCTTTCCGGCCTGATTCTCTGAACTGTGTATTTACAACAAACAGGAGGATTTTGAACTATGGACTGTGGACATTCCAATCTTTTGGAAGTTACTTGAGAGACGTTACAAGTCAGCAGCCTATACCATCACTCCTACAAACCTGATATAGGGACTTAGTGGTTGTTTATATGTATACGATCTATTAACCATTATGAACTCTCATTCTTTTATTATTAAATCTTTAGTTTGTAGTTACTAAAGGATTGGCCTCAGCATGATTATTGAATAAGATCTGAGTTATATATTGACTTGGCAAGTGGCCAATCTCTTGTGATTAGAAGGACCCTATATTTAGTGAAATTGGGTTTTCAGTCACCACTCATCATACAGTCCAGCATCTGGGTGGTAAGACATGGGCTGGAATGCCTAAGGAGACTGCATTTTTGATTTATTGTCAACCAGTGTGGTGAGACAGAAATTTACTTTTGTTACTGGCATGGTATAATCTAATGAGAGATTGATCATCAGTTTGGGATGAGTCAGCCTTATTTCTCAGCAATTTGTCCTGAATTTGGTATTCTCAGCTGTGACCCACTGAGGCATGGTGACAACCTCACCGTGATTTCCCAGCAGCTCTGTCAGGAATCCAGCATCTGTGGTTAATTCTTTCTCCAGGGGCAATATCAGGGTACCCCAGTTACCAACCAGCCTTCACAAAGCAATCTGCATTTATTCTTAGGACAGATAAAATGTATAAAAACAATAAAATAACCTACACTGCTGCAAAAAGCTTAGCAGAGATCTCTTCCCACTTCAGCATAGGGTTCAAGTAGGTGTCAGTCTTTCAACCCCCCCAACTGGTTTTTCCCCTATGGTTCAGGGGTACTGGAACAATTTTTATGGTGGGGGTGCTGAGAGCCATTGAACCAAACTGTAAACGTTGTGTAGAATGGAAATCATTTCAAGTCAGGGGATGCGACAGCATCCCCCGCACCATTAGTTCCAGTATTGATGCCTTGGTTATAAGTTCATGTCAGTTTTTGAGAAGGAACCAGACTCCAACTGGTCAGTTGAGTTGTTTCTTTATATTTTTCAGGCCTTTAATCTCCAGTCTCTGGGAACAAGTCAATGGCCTGCATAAAGGGGGTTGTGTAATTTACATTAGCCTCTCCCCAGCAATTCCCCGGGAAACCCACTTAGTACTTCTTATCCCAAAAGTCCATGCGTGTCTGGCATATTTCAATATAGTTGTTTGAACTTACACTTCCCAGGTCTTGTATCTGTCACAAGAGTCTCCCTGTGTTATGGGAAGTAGGAATTCTTTCTTTCGTCCTCTTTGTCTCCTGTGGTAACATAAGGGTAAAATACATTTAAGAGGGCATCATGCCATCTGGTGCTGTTCTTGGCTGTTATGTATGAACACCATCTACTTGGCAAATATTACTAGCTATGTTTCTTTAGAGGAATTAAATGAGTGAAGAACACCATGAGTGGCATATTAGATGGAGAGCTAGTGTAATGAATATGTCTCACACAACTTCTGTTATCCTCACATTACCATTATTAGACACTATTTGTATTTTTGAAGTAAGATCACAAAATTTAAAGATAACTAATGTTAAACTCATATTAATCTTAATGTATTAGAAGTGGAAAGAAATGAATTATGAGCAGCCAAGAGGAAACTGCACAGGATTTGTGTAATTATTCAGATCACTACTTGTTTTCACTAAGGAGCTAGTTGTGCCAAGTGACTGAAGATGTGACTGAAGACATGCATGTAGTCAGTGGAATTCAAAGAGACCACAATGACTACAGGCTCTGACTGGGCATGTTCCAAGTTCATACCGATATCATCTTCAGATGCCAGGTTATTGTAGGATGCTGAGTTTCAGTTCTGACCCACTATGACACAACTGTCCAGGTGCTGATTGCTCACACTTTCTGAAAATCAGTCCCCTTTAAAATATTTTAAACTTGCCCCCCCCTAAATTACTTATGAAAATCTTGGATAGGAATGCAAAACAGTTGGAAACTACTTATGCAACAGATTCCTTATTGCATGGAAGTTCTCTGAAACTGTGGCAGATGC
Source organism: Sternotherus odoratus (assembly GCA_032164245.1). Classification (NCBI taxonomy): domain Eukaryota; kingdom Metazoa; phylum Chordata; order Testudines; family Kinosternidae; genus Sternotherus; species Sternotherus odoratus. Next base: position 70,633,815 of record JAVMKO010000002.1, read on the forward strand.
AAGTTGATCTTCTCTTTTTGAGCACAGCTTTTCTTAATATACCGGTATTATTGATTTTAAACAGTAGGATAGTGTTCTCCATTAGAGAGATGAAGTCTTAGATTCATTCCATGTATAATTGATGAAACAGATGTAAAAAGGAGAGTCCTGTCTCAAGAGGGTATTTTATTATTTTCCTTATATAAACTTTTTTTTTGGATTGAGTTGTTGTGATGCAGCCGAAGATCACTTGAGTTGAGCAACAGAAAGAAGAAAATCCAGAAACATTCTTAATGACCATTTGCTAACCAAGGTACTGTACTAAAAACAAAGTGGTGGGCTCAAATATAACTGGGTTATGTACAGGTAAAGAAACAGGAGCTGAAGCGTAGAATGATATAGTAGAATGACCCCCCCACACACACTCATTTTCTGTATAAAACAAACCCACAGATATGACATTAACTTGTTTTAAAAGGCTGAGGATTGCAAATGAGGGAAATCCTGTCATTCAGCCTTTGAAGTTTCTCAGGTAGCTCAGGCTTTTTTTTTGGCCCATTTGCAAAGCTAACCGTATTCTACTGTACCATTTGTTTAAATACAATAACATTACAGATGAAACTGAATCCAAGGTATGAATCAGTTCACAGCTTGAATGTACAATATCTTTAATAAATGGATAAAATCCAAACACCAGCATTTGAGAAAGATTAGATTTAGAGTTGAATTTAAGTCTCCAAGTTTGGGAGTTGTAATGTTTTGACACCAAGCAATATTTTATTTACTTGTGTGGGTATATCCTGTAGGAGATTACTCTGTACATAAAAATGATTCCAAACAGAGACTCAGGCGGGGGAAAAAATAGTGATTGTGCTATTATTGGGTATTACCAAACAGTGTTGTTATAGTTAGTCCTAGTAGTTCTGTTTAAATGAATGTATGGGTTGATATTTTGGAAAAATAGTTGTTGTTAGTGGTGATACAGTTCTTTTTTAGAAACTGTGTACCTGTCAGTAGCAAAATTATGTTCCCTGACTGAGTATTTATGACTGAGTCTCATCTCAGGTGTGTGCAAAACTGCTACACACCCATGCAAATCAAACAAAAACATTATGTAGTGTTATAAACATTACAGAAATATTTGGATCTGAGTATAATGATTAGAAGGGTTGCAAAAGGGTGAATGCATTTTCTTCTTGCTGATGGGTCAAACACTGGCAGTGTCAGCCCCATAGTACATTAACTGGGAGCAGGGACACAACCAGGCCACAAATCCAATGTTCCACTCCAAAGTCCTTGGTGAAACCAGGGTGTACGCTTAATAGGTGGGGAATTGGAGGGGTCTGCCTATGCTTGAGGTGGCTGGAAGGCTAGATACTTATGTAAGTCCAAATGCCAACAAACTGTCAAAAATCAAAACAACATCCATAGTAGATTGGATAACACCTACTGCCCCCCCCCCATAAAAACCTAGGAAACAACAGATTTTGTAAAAAGCAAGCAAACAAAAAACCTTGAATTTCTAAGATGGTAATAGAAAAAACAAGACAGACTTCATCTGAATAAAACAACATTGGAAAAGAAGCGTTCTTGACTACAGGGTCTTCAGAAGCCTAAATGCAGACCCAAACCATTGGGCAGTGATCACTATAGTCAGGATCAGACATAATACTCTAAAATTTGCATACCTGCCCAAACCCACACACAAGAGAATTTATAATGTTGCAGCTTTGAAAAATACAGACACTGTGATGACCTTTCTGAACACCACTGGTGGTTGCTCTGCCCCCACTCTTAGACTAGAGGACACAACAGCAGAACAACTCTGGGCAGAAGTGAAAGACTCCATTCATGCCATGAGCAAGGAGTTTTAGGGATGAGTAGTATCCTAAAATAAAAGACTGGGTGACACCAGAGATCACCTATCAAGAAGAAAAAAGAAGCAAACCAAGAACATTTGAAAGCCAAAGAGTGCCCTGAGTGGAAAAACAAATACAGAGAGCTCAACAAGGAACTAAAAAGAATGGCTAAAAGGCTAAATAAGCCTGGTTTGAGAGAAGACAAAGAACTTTTGAACAATCCTTAAAAAAAAAGTAATGCGAGAGCTTTTTCAGAAAGTCAGATTAATATCAAAGAAGTTTAACACCTTCTAACAAACCACCTTCTCAGCACTCAGAGGACCTATATACTAGCTAAAGTTCAAAAGCTTAAAAGATGCTATTGAACATGAATAGTCAAGTTGGCCCAGCTGTCCTTGAAGCGATAGCTGTGAAGGCAACAATGAAGAAGAATATGTATTGGAAGCAGAAAGTGAAGCCATAGGCAGGTCCCTGAAAAACAACAAGGCACTTTGTTCAGATGGTATATCAACTGAAGTCGTGGAAGAGGCATGATCCTATTCCTCTTCAAACTCTATAACCTTATTTGGAAGATGGGTGAAGTCCCTGAAGACTGGCAATACTCAATCATTGTACAACTCTTTAAAAAAAGTGACCTGACCGTTTGCAAGAGCTGCAGAGGAATAAGTCTTATAAGCATTCCTGGTAAGGTGTTCTGAAGAGTGATTTTTAACTGGATGAGAAAAGGAGCAGGAAAAATCCATTGAGTCACAAGCTGGCTTTTGACCTGGACAGTCTGCTGTAAATCAGATATTTGTTTTTCGTTAAATCTTGGAGAGATACAGAGAGTTGAATGCATCCCTGTTTTGCACATTTGTTGACAAGAAAGCATTCGACCTCTGTTAACAGAGAGGCTCTGTAGAAAGTACTCAAGTGGTATGTTTTTAGCAGCAAGTTGATTCAAATACTGCAGAGCTGAGTCAGTGGTGAGCTGATAGAGTGCTTTGGAATGAAAACTGGAGTCAAACAGGGATGCATACTGAGTTCAATACTTTTTGTGCTATACATAGAGAACATCTTGTCCAACTCCTTTAGTAACATTAGTGGAGGCTGTAGGATATTTGGGCTTATTATCAATCACTTTGACTTTGCAGACTATCATAATTGTAATGCCTCCCAAGTAATACAGTAAAACCTCGATGTAACGGACTAATTCGGGTGAGGGGGTGTCCGTTAAAGCCAAAAGTCCGTTATTTAATAATTAAAAAAAAAGCTGTCGGAGCAGCAGCCCTCCCGAATTAGTCCGTTATATCGAGGTTTTACTGTATCATGGCAGCCGGGAGTTGGGAGTCAGCCCGCCCGGGTCCTGGCTGCTGGGACCCGGGCGGCAGCCGGCAGCCGGGAGCCTTCAGCCAGCCCGCCTGGGTCCCGGCTGCTGGGACCCCGGGCGGGAGCCGAGAACCGGCAGCCCGCCTGCTGGCGGGACTCAGGCGGGAGCTGGCAGCGAGCCCTCCCGATGCTGGGACTCGGGCGAGAGCCGGCAGCCCGCCCACGGCCGGAGCCGGCAGCGAGCCCTCCCGCTGCCGGGACCCGGGGAGAAGCCGGGACCCGGCAGCCAGCCCGGCTGCTGGGACTCGGGCGGGAGCTGAGAACCGGCAGCCCTCCCGCTGCTGGGACTTGGGTGGGAGCTGGCAGCCCGCCCGCGGGCGGGAGCCGGCAGCGAGCCCTCCCGCTGCAGGGACCCGGGCGGCAGCTGGGAGCCAGCAGCGAACCCGCAGGCGGGAGCCGGGAGCTACCAGCCTGCCCGCAGCCGGGAGCCGGCAGCGAACCCGCAGGCGGGAGCCGGGTGCAGCCAGCCCGCCCGCAGGCGGGAGCCAGCCCGCCCGTAGGCGGGACCAGGCAGCCAGCCCGCCCGCAGGTGGGAGCCGGCAGCCAGCCCGCCCGCAGGTGGGAGCCGGCAGCCAGCCCGCCCACAGGTGGGAGCCGGGAGCCGGCAGCCCGCCCACAGGTGGGACCCGGGCGGGAGCCAGCAGCCAGCCCGCCCACTGCCGGGACCCGGGCGGCAGCCGGGAGTCGGCAGCCAGCCCGCAAAAAAAGGATTTCGGATGCATCAGAAATTTTGTCCGTTGCATCTGAAGTCCGTTAAATCGGGGTCCGTTAAATCGGGGTTTTACTGTACAACTAAGAAGCAGCAACCAACCTGTACACAATAGTCAGAGAGCATGGATTAAAAATGAATTAACAAAAGACCAAACTAATTGTAACAAAGATCAAGAAACATGCTAGTCATTAATGGTGTAGATATTGAACAAATAGACTGACTGTGCTACTTAGCTTCCATCTTAACATAAGTCAACTGCTATGAAGATGATATTGGCAAGTGGATAGCTTCTACCAAGAGAACATTTTAGTGCTTGAATAAAAATGTTTGGATCTTTGTTGGTGTCCGTGAAGGTTAAAACCCAATTATATACAAAACTAATTGTACCCACATTACTTTATGGGCACTAGGTACACAGGTATGGACAAAGTATCTGGAGCAAAAGCTGCAAATATCTGAAATGGGGTCCCTGCACCCTATCCTCGGTGTGATCAGGCTAGGTAGACTAAGAGATGATGACACACAAAAGACTGAACATGCAGTATGTGACTACAATCATCAAAAGGTCCCCACTAGAATGTTTTGGCCATGTTGCTAAAATGACCCCATACTGACTGCCTAAAATTGTTCTCTATGGAAGACTGCATGGAGAGAGAGGCCATGGACATCCAAGAAGACAGTGGTATGACATGGCATGTAAAACCATTCAGGCAACACCCCAATAGAATTATAGAATCATAGAATATTAGGGTTGGAAGCAGGGGTGAAAGTAACAGAAACTTCTTACCGGTATGGGGCTGGCCCAGCTCTGGCCCCCGGAAGGGGCGGAGCCTCTGACGGAAGGGGCAGAGCCTCTGCCGGAAGAGCCATCCTGCCCCCGTACCAGTAAAGGGCCTCCCCCCAGACCCTCCCACACCCCTTCTCAGCCCAACCACTCCCCCGAGCTCCCCACACCCCTCCTCAGCCCAACCCTCCCCCCCCCGGCTCTGGCAGAATTGTAAAGGGCCCGGTGTGGTAGCGGTGTCCCAGCTCCGGGCTCTTTAAATAGCTACCGGAGCTCTGCCGCCGCTTCCCCAGGACTCCGGCAGCCGGGCTCCCATCCCTACGGAACCCCCACTGCAGGAGCCTGGAGGAGGCTGCGGCGGGGATCCGGCGGGAGTTTAAAGTAGTGGTGTCCCAGCCCCGGGCTCTTTAAGTAGCTAAAGGAGCCCCATCGCACCCTCCCCAGGGCTCCGGCAGTAGGGCTCCCGACCCTGCGGAGCCCTGGGGAAGTGGTGGCAGGGCTCCGGTAGCTATTTAAAGAGCCCAGGGCTGGGACACTGCTACTGCCCCGGGTCCTACTGCCGGAGCCACGCTGCAGCCTACCCCGGGTTCCTGCAGCAATTGAAAGGGCCTGGGGCTCCAGCTGCTGCTAGGAACCCCAGGTCCTTTCAATTGCGCCTGGGGAAGCCGATTCACCCCGGTATGGTGCACCGACTCTTGCCGGTACACTGTACCAGGGCGTACCGGCTTACTTTCACCTCTGGTTGAAGGGACCTCTGGAGGTCATCTAGTCCAACCCCCTGCTCAAAGCAGGACCCATCCCCAACTAAATCATCCCAGAGATGATTAAATGGGCTTAAATGGTAGCTCAAAGGAGACATGGTTGAAATCTGCTCATTATCTTGGTCCTACCCAGCCTTGGCATTGGAAAAATGAGATGTTAAGAATGATAGTTAGAATCATTATAGAGATTTTAGACCTGATACTCAGTTACACTTATGCCCCTGACATAACATCACTCTGGCAGTGTAAAGGCAACAAAGTGCCTACAAGGAACCTTTCCTGTAAATAAGAGTAAGGCCCATGAACTTCATGTCCAAGATTTGATTCATGCCTTTCTCTACTATATAATGTATGACCTTATATATTATTTTATTCCAATACACTCTAATGGGGCTATAATTAAAATAGCTGTGACTCATTAATTTCAAATGATGAGCTTGGTTAGCTAGTTATCTAGATTGCAGCTGATTTACCAATTTATACAGTAAAAGCGGAACCCAAGTGTCTGCTTTGCTATTTAGATTATTTTTCTCTTGGAAAGGGGAGCTATTACAGGTCTGTTGAAAGGGAGAGAGTTTATTATTATTAATTATTATTATTGCTACTATTAATTGTCTCTGGTAGTGCCAGTGGTGGGCTAGGTGATGTGTAAACATCAAAGAGTTTATCATCTTTCCCAGAGAGCTCATAATCTAAAAGAAACAAAATAGAGGGGTGAAGGGTGGAGGAAGACACACAAGTACAAAATGCTGACTGGCTGTGTTTGATAACATAGATTTAGTTATTGTTGTTAAGATGCATAAATGACCCCAGACACACCTTGAGCTTGGCATGTTTAGTTGGCTAGTTACTTTTTGGCATCATGGAGGAATATGGAAAAGTAGTGGCCTTGCCCAGGCAGGGTTTAACATATGCAGCAGTCCTTGTGGAAGAAGGAACAGAAGTGGGCTGACATTATGCCCAGGGAGGTATCATTGGTGGAATAGAGAGAGCCTATTCATAGAACATCACAGTTGGAAGGGACCTCAGGAGATCAACTAGTCCAACACCCTGCTCAAAGCAGGACCAACACCAACTAAATCATCCAACAGATTTTTTTCCCCCATATCCCCAAATGGCCCTATCAAGGATTGAACTCACAACCCTGGATTCAGCAGGCCAATGCTCAAACACTGAGCTATTTATTGAAGATTTACTGTATGATGTGTACAATTGGGTAATGGCAGCTCTGCTGTTTGTTTGTCTACAGCCACAAGTCGTTCACTCAGCATGAAAAAGACTTTTGTGAGAGTGAAACAAAGGGCCCAATCCACAGCTGGTGTAAATGGCATTCAGTGGAGCTATGATGAATGACATCAGTTAAGGATCTGGCCCATAATGTTTAATACTTCATTTTTTAAATTCTAGATGCATTTTGTTCTAACTCTGATATCAATCTAGGCATAGCAGGACAGGTGTTGGTGCACCAAGCCAAGTAGCTGCACCCCATAGCTGGTCACTGCAGGGGGCAGATCAATGGCTTGGTCACACCTCTGTCCCTCCAGGCCCCCAAGAGAATAAGGACAGAATAGTTCTAGAGCTTTTCTGAGCACCTGGGCTATAATTCCACATAGCAAGGATGCTCATTATGCCCCCATCTCCTCCTGGCCCTGTGCACCCACATAAAGCCAAGTAGAATCTTCCCCTTAGTGAAGCTATTCAGAAAATAATTGAGACCAAGATCCACTTTCAACATCTGTAGAGTTGGCCCTAGTACTGAGATGGTCTTTATAGAAAAGAATGGCACTCTGTATTCAGAACAAAAAGTTCTCTATTCTGTTTTACTGCTAGATTTATAGCTGGTAATAGAGAGTGGAAGTGGTTTTAATGTAATGGCTGGACTGTTCTTGGGGCTGTTTCAATTTACCCTGTCCACAGATCTCTTTGGACTAATGTGGCCCCTGAAGAGCTTTTGATTCAACTGGAATATTTATGGGATTGTATATTTGGCTTTTTCATATCCATTTTCACCTGTTCCTTTTGCTAAAAATAATCACAGCAGAAGCATCACCACTAATTCCTATTTTAAAATGGGAATTAAAAAAAGAGTTTTGAAAAGCCCCAAATAGCATAATGCCCCAAATATCAATATATACCATCACACCCATTAATAATAAAGTGCTCAAGGTAAACACTCAAGGAAAAAATTGTTTTACATCCTGTATATACTGCTGTCAAAAGTGTATATAAACTAATAGTACTTTGCTATTTAAGTCACAGGAACATATGGATTGCCATGCTGGACTAGAGCCATGGTCCATCTCTGAGAGTGGCCAGTGCCAGTTGCTTCAGAGGAAAGTATAAGAATCTCGCACGAGGCAGATGTAGCATAGTCTAGTCTCACCCTAATCCCTACTCGGTAGACAGCATTTTACACCGGGAAGTATGAGATTTTTATTCCTTCTAAAACTTGAAGTCACTTTTATAACTCTGGATATTCCTGTTATCCACATAAATGGTCAGTCTCTCTTTGAATCTTGCTACACTCTTGGCCTCAACAACTTTCTGTGGCAATGAGTTCTACAGTCCCATTTTGTGTCGAATGAAAAAGTATTTCCTTTGATCAGTTTTAAATTTGCTGCCTTTCAGTGTCATTGAATGCCCCCTTGATCTTATGTTATGACCCAGGAAGAACGGAAGCTGTCAATTTCCCTTCTCTAAACCATTAATTATTTTATGTTCTTTTTATCATGCCTGCCTTAATCATCACCTTTCTAAGGTAACTAATCTTACATTTTTTCAAATTCTTTTCATATGAGAGTTTTTCCAGGCCTCGAATAGTTTTTGTTGCCATTCTTTGGAACCCCCTATTCTTTCTGCAATATCTTTTTTGAGATGGTGTGACCTATTCTAAATGAGGCTGCACCACTGATTTATATAGTGATATAATATTCCCTGTACTATTCTCCTTCCTTGTCCTCATGCATTCTAACATCTTGTTAGCTTTTTTGTATTGTTCACCTTGGTATCAGTGTCCCTTTCCTGAGCTGATACAATTAATTTAGAACTCCAAGATGTGTGATTAGTTCATTTTTTCCCCTCCAGTGTGGATTGCTTTGCATTTGTTAACGTTGAAGTTCATCTGACATTGTTAACTTGGTTAAGTCCCTCATAGACTTACCTAAATACCTTTGTATCACCCACAAAGTTTGCTACCTCACTGCTCACATGCTTTCCAGGGTGTAAATAAATATATTAAACAACACCAGTCCAGATGCAGAATCGCGATGCACCATTCTTAACCATTTGCCATGATGAAAACCAGCCACTTATTTCTACTCTTTGCTTTCTACCTGTTAACCAGTTTTTGACAATACAATTTAAATATGTATAATAGAAAGACAAATGTATTTATCACTTAACAATTGCTTAGTAAAAGTAGCTGTATTAAAATGAAAGCTACACAGAATTTTTCTGCAAAGCTCTAGTTAGTGGTATGATCCTAAAAAATGTACAGAAAAAAAATACTGAGCAATAGAAACACTTAAGAAAAAGAGGGCACCCATCCCCAATAAAGAAAAGGCTACAGATTTTCAAACAGGCTGCTCAGTATTACCCCTACAGTGATGAGTGCCACCATACAAGATGAAAGCCACTTCCTGAATCCTCACTCAAGGACGTGACAATTATTATGATGAGAATAAGATGTTTTCTTCCTCAGAGAGTTCATCTAAACATCTCTTTACTGCTACTATGGATGAACACTACAGGTAACTGAATAGCCAGAAATGCTCAGATGATACCTAGCAGTTGCATAAGCTGGTATCAGCATTGGATCAAATGCCCACCCCCACCCCACCCATTGCACTAACATGATCAGGGACAATTTCCGGTGAGCCTGATGCCCACCCTGGTAGGCAGAGCGGTACAACCATGCTGGATGATCTTCCAGCAAAGGGCGCTGGCTCATGGGAACTAGGGCCTCTCAGGCTGCTGCTTTTGCCACAGCGGTTCCTGGTAGAGCCCTGCAGCTCCGCAGATACTGATTTATATCAGGGGATATCTGCAGGGCTCTATAAATTAGTGGTCTAATTTTCCAAGATGCTGAGCTTCTATTGTAGTTCATGGAAATTCACTGTAGTCAAGCTTTGGGTGCTCAATGCTTCTGAAAATCAGAGCGCTCATTTACTGTAGGTGCTAAAATTGTGTGTTAAAATTTGCCTAAGAAATTTGTCTTGAGCCGCGCAATGAATTGGTGGCAGGCTGGGATGAGAATTTAATTAAAGCTTGATGTCTTCCAGTGTAAATAAAACTTTAATGTTGCAGCTCCTATTGGCTTCTATTGTTTACTTCTCTGGCAGCTTGCTTGCAGGAAGTTCAAAACTTTAGAAACTTGGGACTCACTGGAGATTCTTAATGATTAGTTTGTTATTTCCTTATGTTTTTAAATCACCTTTGCAAAATTTTAGGAATATTGTCTATTTGCATAGAGTTTTTGGCTCAATGTAACTCTCTTGGCCTATAATTATTATTTATAATTAAATCTTTAAACAAATTTTCAGTAGCTCCAAAATATTCTTGGCAGAATTATATTTTCAGCCTAAAAACCTCAGGAGACGACCCTGATTTTATAAACATTGCATTTAATTCCATTACAATTGTGCATTGCATAGATGGTGGTTCTATAAAATTCTCCATCACTCAAGTCCTTTTACCTCCCCTTCAGATGTGTCCTACTCCTGTGAGAGACATTGCATAGGCAGTTATTCCAGCCCATACAAACTGTCCGCCAAGAGAGAAGGATTCACTGCTCAAACTATGAACAGTACTTTTACTCCTGTTCAGAGTTGAAATGGATTCTCTGATGTAGTCTCATAAGGGTACTCCAGTTCCTAAGAGATCTGTTATAGAGACACACAACTGACCCACTTCTGTTGTCTTGCTCCTGCCAACCACTGTCAATTTAGTGATTGAGGTTCAGATAACGCTAAAGGGAAATTACACCAAGGTGCTGGACTTTGCTTTCTATATGACTCAAATGCCTTGGACTGCAGCATAGGACCTGTATGTTGGACTGTATGTTTATAATTAGAAGAAGCACTCAGCTTTCTCTTACCATTTTGTTGATATCCCTGCCATTATTTATGCTTTAGGGCACAATGCAAGACCCACCCATTTCCTCAAGTGTTCCTTGATGAGGTGATTTGCTTGCCTTGTGGCAAGTCAGAGTGGCAGATAAAGATGTCAGAGATCAGAGACAGTTTCCTGCGATGGAGCAGGAGAAGGTAATGAGAAAAGGGGGAGCTCAGAAATGAGAATGAGTCTACATATGTGCATGAAAAGGGCCCAAATGAAATGAGCAGGAGAAAGAAAGGATAAGTATAAAGAGGACAGATGAGAAAAGCAGAAAGTTACCACTATGGCTTCTCTGCACACCTTCCATTTTAGAGGCCTATGGGATAAAAGTTCTAAGGGAGCCTGCTGGCCATTTACTCTTTGGCCTCTTTGCTGACACTGCCAGACAGGTTCTACTGACACTGACAAAACAGATTTGACACAGAGCAGGTAGAAAACAAATAGCAGTTCATATATCCAAATGCTGGTTAAAGTGTCTAAATGGAGATTTGCATAACCTAATTAGATGCCTGTGTTTAAAAATTAGACATCCATATGCTGACAATATACCTGATACAAAATCTGATGAACGAGCGGTAGGAAGGAAGCAATGGCTGTTTTGAAAATATATGTTGACAGTAGGAACCTTTTATGAGTGAGGAAACCTTATTTCCCTTTAGGAGCCAAGATTGGAACATTTTAATGAAAGACAAAATGCCTCTGTGTAGATTTCAAATGGTACAAGTTATAACACAACAGTATCTAGTAAAGTGAATAAAAAAGATGAACTTGTTGACAGTTTCACTAAACTATTGTCAGGGGAAGATTAATGGCCCATCTCTCCCCCTTACCTTTACACTCCGGATTGCTGTGATGGAGTTGAGGCAAGTAGCTCACAAGCTGTCAGAGACCATTGAAGAAACACACAACTCAACTTTGATCAAAGGGGAAACTGAGGCACCCTCCTCTCGGTCAAGAAAGGGGGTTGGCAGCAGCTCCATTTATTATCAGTACCAAGCAGACTTTTATAGAGTATATTCAAAGGGGAGGGGGAATGGGTGGAGGGAGGGAAAGACCTACTTGAAGCATGCGCATCAGCAAACCCTGACATCAGTCCTAGGTCAGTGCCCTCTTGAGGCACCTGGTGTGGGGACCTTGAGAAAGCTTACATGATGCCAACAAGCTTATGAATAAGAGTCTATTCGTTCTCTAGCAAAGTCGTTACATATATATAATGCAATCTGGAGATACAACCACCTCATCTAGCATGGGTTTACAGACTGCTTATTGTCTGAGACAAGGTTACATTCCAGGGACTGAGAAGGTTACCACAACAACCGGGTGTCAAAGCAATATTTCACTGAGCCTCTAAGACTCAAGCGAATGCTTTTACAAGCCTTGGGAGTTTAACTATGTGATTGCTGGTGAGGAAGAATACAGGTGGAAAGGAGCGAGGGAAACTGAGTTAGCCCTAACACTTTCATATGGCTAGAATGATAAAATAATAAAAACAACCCCCCTGCTTCAATTTACACATCAATATAAATACAGTAAAACCTCGATATAACGGACTAATTCGGGCGAGGGGGTGTCCGTTAAAGCCGAAAGTCCGTTATTTAATAATTAAAAAAAAAAGGAGCTGTCGGAGCAGCAGCCCGCCCGAATTAGTCCATTATATCGAGGTTTTACTGTATCACGGCAGCCGGGAGCCGTGAGTCAGCCTGCCTGGGTCCTGGCTGCTGGGACCCGGGCAGCAGCCGGCAGCCGGGAGCCTTCAGCCAGCCCACCTGGGTCCCGGCTGCTGGGACCCCGGGCGGGAGCCGAGAACCGGCAGCCCGCCTGCTGGCGGGACTCAGGCGGGACTCAGGCGGGAGCCGGCAGCAAGCCCTCCCGATGCTGGGACTCGGGTGGGAGCCAAGAACCGGCAGCCCGCCCGCTGCTGGGACCCGGGCGGAAGCCGGGTCCCGGCTGCTGGGACTCGGGCAGGAGCTGCCAGCCTGCCCGCAGGCAGGAGCCGGGAGCCGGCAGCTCACCCGCAGGCGGGAGCCGGCAGCCCGCCCGCAGGCGGGAGCCAGGAGCAGCCAGCCCACCCTCAGGCGGGAGCTAGCCCGCCCGCAGGCGGGACCCGGGAACTGCCAGCCTGCCCGCAGGTGGGACCCGGGCGGGAGCCGGCAGCCAGCCCGCCCACAGGCGGGACCGGGCAGCCAGCCCGACCGCAGGCAGGAGCCGGGAGCAGCCAGCCCACCTGCAGGCAGGAGCCGGCAGCCAGCCAGCCCGCCCGCAGGCGGGAGTCAGCCTGCCCGCAGGCGGGACCCGGGAACTGCCAGCCCGCCCGCAGGCGGGACCCGGGTGGGAGCCGGCAGCCAGCCCGCCCGCAGGCGGGACCGGGCAGCCATCCCGCCCGCAGGCGGGAGCCGGGAGCCGCAAAAAACGGTGGGAGCCGGGAGCCGCAAAAAACGATTTCGGATGCATCGGAAATTTTGTCCGTTGCATCCGAAGTCCGTTAAATCGGGGTCCGTTAAATCGGGGTTTTACTGTATATAGATCACACCTTCCTCTTCTCCCTTGTATAAAGGCAAACTGCATCTCTACCCACCCCAGCGAACTGGCAGTTTTCAGTTGTTCCTGGTCTTTGCTGATGTCCAGAAATTAATGTGCAGCAGACCCTCAGAGTTACAACACCAGAGTTACAAACTTACCAGTCAACCACACACATCATTTGGAACCAGAGGTATGCAATCAGACAGCCTCAGTGTTAAATGTAAACTACTAAAAAACTAAAGGGAAAGTTTTAATAAAGATTTGACGAGGTAAAGAAATGGCTTCTGTGCTTGTTTCATTTACATTAAGATGGTTAAAAGCAGCATTTTATTATGTATAGTAAAGTTTCATAGCTTTAAGTCAATGTTTAGCTGTAAACTTTTGGAGGAACAACTATAAAGTTTTGTTCAGAATTACGAACATTTCAGAGTTACGAACAATCTCCATTCCTGAGGTGTTCATAACTCTGAGGTCCTACTTTAATCTGAGTCCACTCGGAGACTGCTTCTATTATTATTTTGATCATGGGTGCACCATGTTATGGATTTATATCCTGCTCCCATAGATTACATCTACCAGGGGAGAACGACTACTCTTACACGTACAAAACTGAAAGCCTGCATTCACTTTACAAATCATGTCAGATGCATATAACATACTCTTATTTCTTTAATCCAGTTGATCAAAAATTCATCCAGATCTGCAATGGCTGTAAAATGACATAGCTCTTTAGAAGTCAGTGAAGCTATGCTGTTTTTTTACCAGATGATTCCCTAGCCCCAGTTGTTAGATCTTTCTGCTCCATTTGTTTTCCATGTTTCAGACAAACCTTTTTTTTAACTTCCTAGATATTTTTAGAATGTATTTAAAAGCAGTATAAATATTAAACATATGCCAGTCCTAGTCTGAGCCACTTACTGACACATTTTATTTTCTTCTCTTTATGTAAAAATGGGTATTAGAAAGCAAATTAAGCTGCAGGTGTTATTTAGTTTCATATAACTGTAATGGAAAAAGGCATGGTGATGAATAAGCTGTTATTGCCTTAATATATATGGTCACTATGAATTAAAACTATGAATTCTGGCATCTTGTTACATACCCATTTTTATACATATTATGGGGAAAACCCAAATAAATGAGAAACATTTGAAGGATTTCCTCATTTTCTATCAGAATACATGGTGAATCACTTTACTCATGTGAGGCAATTTAAGAGTGTGCACATTCAATGTAGATAGGAATGTGCAATCCAGTGAAAGTGAATCAGGCAGCTATGAGCTACAAACCCCTTAAGAGCTACAACTAGTACACAAATTACCACAAGCTCTCTAGTCAACATATTCGAATGCTCTGTGCAGCAAGCTAAAGAACAAATCGGAATAGTGATCTCTGAAGGCAGTTGCAGAATGGTAGCAGTCAAACACCCCCAATTCACAAACAATGTAAAGTAGTAGGATGTAAGCAACGCTATATGAATGTCATAAAGGAAGAAATGTCCAGGCCCATTCAGAGGATCATTCAGATCTATTTTTTTGGCATTTTCCTTCTGGGCCAACCAAATAATATTTCAAATCGTTTTCATTCCCTTTGTCCTGAAAGGCTTGACTCCATCAAGGAGAAGAAAACTAGCTGACACGCGAACTATAAAACAGAACAAAATGAGCGTTAGCAGCAACTTACCCCCCAGATAAGTGCTTGATAAAGCCACAAATCTAACTTCTTCTGCGCTATGATATTTAAGAAAATCTGAGTCCTGCAGAGCCACTTATTTGCTACAATCCCCTGTCTCCATATCAAAATATGAGACTACAGTTATAGTGCCCCTCTAGCTATTGATTCTGGGGTCAGTCATTTTAACAGGAGCTCTGAAGCAATCCCACTGGTGTTCTGTGATGTATTATGATCACTCTGCCCACAGGACTCATTAATTTAAAGACAAGCAATTTAAAAACAAACATTAGAGTAAAGGAAAATGCTGTCTGAGATGGAGAAAATTTCTAATCAGAGAGGTGAGGAGACCTCATGGGATTGTTGCAAAGCCTCTTCGATTTAGAGGTGTGCTGGGTGTCCATTAGCAGCTTTCTTTCTATCTACAGGCTATGGAGAAAAAAGCAGCTTGTAAATTTATATACCACTCACCCAAGAGAATTTGTATGGAGGACAGATAACTTCAGATCTTTAACATCCAGCAAAGCC
Organism: Sternotherus odoratus; assembly: GCA_032164245.1. NCBI lineage: Eukaryota > Metazoa > Chordata > Testudines > Kinosternidae > Sternotherus > Sternotherus odoratus. The sequence goes on from JAVMKO010000002.1 coordinate 70,649,112, forward strand.
CTTTTAAAGCATTATTTCTCTCCTGAAAATCGTTTCGTTCAGTTTCCCTGGCGATGGGCTATATGTGATATGAAGGTCAGATTGCATCTGTTGTATTGTGTGATGGATTGCTATTTGCCAGATGCAGCTCAACATCTCTGTCAGCTGGCCAAGTAGTTCAACAGGAAATAGAGAGTCTTAATCAGCAAGGTCTCTTCCTCATGGATTATTCCTAAAGGTTAGAGTAGCATTCACAACAAGAAAATAAAATAGTTTAATATGACCAGGATATGCCTAGTCTTGAAATAGAGCCCTATGCCCCCTGCTGTCAGTGGGGCTCTGCTGACCCAAAGGCATGTGTAGTGAGGCAGGGTGGTGCCCCACCGTCCTGAAGAGAGATGAGCCTCCCCATACATCTATTAGCATTGGAATGGGTTAAGTAGGGAGGTGGTGGAATCTCCCTCCTTAAAGGTTTTTAAGGTCAGGCTTGACAAAGCCCTGGCTGGGATGATTTAGTTGGTGTTGGTCCTGCTTTGAGCAGGGTGTTGGACTAGATGACCTTCTGAGGTCCCTTCCAACCCTGATATTCTATGATTCTATGATTCTAAGTGGGCGGAGCTAGTGAGTCCTGCGCCCGCCCCCCCAGAGGTCACAGTGCTGGACAGGAAGTATAAAAGCTCATCCCTGGAGCTCAGGGAAGCCAGACGCTGCTGACAGAGCTCGGGTCTGGGAAGCCCCAGTGGCCCGTGGTGAACCCGAGGATGGGCTGAGCCTACCTCATGCACACTACTCGGAGGAGTTGACAAGCTTACCCGGCACTCACTACCCGGAGGAGGACTGGCAAGTTTACCCCGTGATTGCTCTGTGGAGGAGGACTGGCCGAGCTTACTCCACACTCACTACCTGGAGGAAGACTGGGCAAACTTACCTCGCGCTCACCATCATGAGGAGGCCTGGCCAAGCTTACTCTGCACTCGCTATCCAGAGGAGTTGCCAAGCCTACCCTGTGCCAGCTACCCTGAGGAGGTGCTGAGCTTACCTCTTGCCAGCTATCCGGAGGAGTTGCAAAACCTGCCCCTGCCAGAGCCAATGTCAGTGTGTTGTAGCCAGGATCCCCACTGATACAGCAGCATGTCTTCTGCCACTGCCAGGGTCCTGGGGCTGGGACGCAGTGAAGTGGGAGGGCCTGCGTTCCTCCCACCACTCCACTTGTGGGTGGCAGTCTCCCCCTCTCCCAGATACCCCGGAGTCCGGCCTTGATACTTTAGTACTATTTGCTCAGTCCCTGTCTGAGGGCCTGAGTCTCTGTTTCCTGCCCCACCCTGATCCAGGGTCTGGGCTTTATATTGAACTATTTGCTCAGTCCCTGCTTGAAGGCCGGAGCCCCAGACTGTTTGTTTGCAGCCCTGCCCTGACCCAGGGCCTAGACTTATTGTTGAACAGTAGCTCAGCCCTGCCTGAGGGTCTGGGCCATAGACTGGGCTTTCTCTAACCTGGCAGAGAGGGTGTAGTGAGGCAATGAGGTGCCCCACAGCCCCGCAGAGCGACGAGCCTTGGCTGAGTCCTTCTACAGCATGTTATCTCTCAAGCAGACACTCTGATAGCTCTTCTCCGTAGCACCTGTACCAAGGGCCGGGGAAGTTCAGGTGGAGTTAACACATTGTTCACTATAGACCAGAAAATGCCCTGCACCCTGTCACTAAGGGCATTTTAAAAAATAGTTGCAAGATGTTTTTAAAGAGTGAAATAAAATATCGCTGCAGTCTGAGAAAAGTTTGGAAGGCATGGGGCCAATTCCTATCTCCACTTATTTCAGTGGAGTAACACCAAAGCTGAATATGGCAAAAAAGGTTTTTTAAGACCCAAATCTTTTCATAGGTTTTTAGATGTGTGTTATGGAATCCAGATTTGATACCATCAGTGAAACTTGTTGCATATCACAAAGCATGAGGTACAGCTGAGCATTAGCATCAGCTTCAAAACATGTAACAGCCATTGCAAGTGTGGATTTCTTGGAAATACAACTGTCTCCATTACTGTATTGAATGTACAAAAAACCATATTTCCCATTGTAAGACACAAAAGTGATGCGCTGCTTCTAATAGTGTGCAGCTCAATAGTAATAGCTCAGCTCAGTTCAGTTTATTGAAGATATAAAACTTCTTGGGAGCCTGAGGCTGAAACGTGCCTTTTAACAAAACAAAAAAGCCAAAAGGGCCAGAGAGACCTAAGCATGGAACAAGGCTGAACCAAACACTTATCAAATAGGTCTCATTCATTTTGAAAAGAACAATATACAATAAACATGATTTACTAAATCGGTCGTGTGGGAAACTGCATCTATGAAGTTTTTAGTTAGAGGAGCGGGTGAACTTCTTTGTTTCTTCTTTGTTGTTTGCCACATTTTACCTAGCTTGCCTTCTTGGGAAATATTTTACTGTTGAAGCTTTCTGCTGGAAAGAAAGTGCTGCTGCTTTTTAAAGGGCACGTGTACACGGAGACTTAGTGTGTGACAAGCCAGGGGAAAGCTACAGCGCACCAAATGACCGTGCACAAAGTGGCCATTTGGACTCTACTAGCACACACTTAAAAGTTCCATAGTGCACTTTGGGGTTTCAGACAGCCATACATCAAAGAGCACCATGGAACTTTTTAGAACGCAGCATCAAGGTCTACATAGACAGTAACAACTGGTGCAGTGTAGAGTCACACCCTGCTTTGATGACCACTACATCTCCATGTAAACAAGCCCTAAAACATGTTAAATTCTAGCTCCTTCCACTCTCTAGACACTAGGCTTAAGTAGATGATAGGCAAACAATTGTATTCTCCATTCAGAGCAAAAATGAAAGACTATGCAGCCTTTCTATCAGGAGAACAGTCAAACTACTGCCAGCCAATACACTTTTGACTGTGAATTACTAAAGAATATGGGACTAAAGACCTTTCTGCCACAGTCGTATAATATTTGTTTAGGGCTAAAAATCTGGTGTTCTCCTGATCCAATGTCCATTGAAGTAAATGGAAAATTCCCATCGCTTGCAATGGACTTTGGATCAGGCCCGTAGTGACACTCTCTCTTTCTCTCAATAATATTACAGATACAGGTAACTAAAATATTTTAATTTTAAATAAAAATAAATTAGCAATGGAGAAATGGGAAAACATAAAAAGGGCGGCTTTGGCAGCAGCTGCCTTGAAATGGCTTTCAATAAAATTGCTGTAAATAAAGATCTCTTCTATCTACATAGATCTTAATTTCTTCAGGAACATGATTGCTTCATTCATTGGATTTGTCATTGGAACATGACAGCCTTGTGAATATGAGTATACCATGGAATTCTCAAACAGCGACAATTGATGCATGACTCCAGATATTAAATTGGACAGCACAAAGCAAAAGTGGTTTTACAAAAAGCATCAAACATTTGTACTAAATATTAAAAAAACCAGCCCCAAAATGACATGATTTAGTACGATCATAAAACTAACGGATGCCAACAATTATGAAAAGAAATGTTACTGTGTTTTTTTGGAAGAGTGAGCAGAGCCAGTGCACCTGTGCCTTATCAGAACACTGCCATCTGCCCAATTAACTGGGCTTCAATGAGGCACCTGAGGCATAGGAGTGGAGAGATCCAGTGCGTCAGTCTGGAAAGGTGTATGAGGTGAAACCTGGCAGATCCAGGGGACTGATTGTGGTTGCTGGGAGAAGACTGAAGTCAGGAAAACCACAACAACTAGCATACCCAAGCCAGAGAGCCAAGGCTGGAGGGCTGAAGGTCAGGTAGCAGCAAAGGCAGTTACCTGCTGGCTCTAAGCTAGAGAGCTGGGGTCAAAGGCTGGAGCAGGCTGAAGGCAGGGGAAGAGTGCAAGAGCTTACCTGTCGACATCTGCAGGGCTGGGGAGCTGGACTCAGAGGAACTGTGAGAGGAACAAGGACAGTGAGGGATGCTCCCCTGGTAAAGACGATCTCCCAGCAGGGAGGCTGTGGTGGTTCCTGCTTGGAGAAACAGAGTTGAAATCCAGTTGGAAAGGGTGGGGTGAGAGTGATTTTGTTACCATTTAATGCACATCTAGGTTAGCAAAAGACAACTACAGTACCACATAACATTTGCAATTCTTGTTTCACTACTTTAAGTCCAATAGATGCAATAGACCACATGGGAGGAATTTGCCCCAGTGACTTTTTATATACAGTCACATGCAAAGTGTTGATATCTGTGCATATCCAAAACTGAAATGCTTGGGAGGAAAATGTTTTCAAAGACATATTCAATTTCTAATGTTAGATTTTCATAATTATTATAGCCAAATCCAGTAGTCAAATTCACTTTGAATGCACACTATGAATGTACACTCTATATACTTTGAATGCACACAAGAAACCAAGAAATACAGAAACTATATCACTGTGCATCCAACTGAACATATATCTACAATAAACTAAACTGAGCTGAGCTATTACTATTGAACTGTACACTATTAGAAGCAGAGCATCACTGTCCTACCATGGGAAATAAGATTGTTTGTACATTCAATACAGTAACGGAGACAGTTGTATTTCCAAGTAATCCACATTTGCAATGGCTGTTACATGTTTTGAAGCTGATGCTATGGCTCTGCTGTATCTCAGATTTCATGCTATGTGATATGAGACAAGCTTCACTGATGGTATCAAATTTGGATTCCACAACAGACATCCAAAAATCAATTAAAAGATTTGGGCCTTAGAAAACCTATTGCCATATTCAGCTTTGGTGAGACTCCACTGAAATCAGTGGAGATAGGTATTTGGCCCTGTGCCTTCAAAATTTTCAGCAACTTGAATGAAATAAAATACCACTGTTTAAAACTATCTTGCAACTATTTTTTAAAAGATTTTCAGTCTCATGTACTATATTTAAATTAAGATGGTTCCTGACCCAGAAGACCAGATCTGAAACAGCCCAATTTTTTGTAGTTTTAGATTTATGATTCAATTCAAAATCTAAACTTTATAGGATTGATCCCAATCTCTAATTTAAATATGCACCAGTGAGAAGACTTATTTAGAGCAGTGGTATGACTACTGTGGCTATCCAAAGAAATGTTGCTGCTTCTACTTTGGCAATTCCTTTCTTTTCCAATATATAAACCAGCATAATATATTATATTCAAGGCACAGTCCTGCCCGCACTGAAGTCAATAGTAAAAATTCCCATGAAAGGAGGAACAAACTACAGAGATAAAAGACACTTATCGTCATATGGATTGCAAGCATCTTTGTAAGGTCTTCCAAATCACTAGGTCAAGCCAACAAAGACTTGTTTTCTTCACCACATCATAATGCCCTCAAACGGTATAAGAAAATTTCTATAACCAAAATCTTCTCCTTTGCGGTTTGTTTACAGTAAGATTCTCTCCTACTAAATCCCGAGTCAAATCTTTTCCCGTGGATTTCAATGACTTTGAACATCTGAAGTATTTAGGCTTGATGTATTATTAGCAGGGTAGGGAAGCAGGTGATATTTTTTTCTGTTAGAACCTGGGAGGCTGGAACCTGGACCCATGTGCATTGCTGATGCCTCTGCAATGCCTTCAGAGGCTTAGGCTGGGCTCCCCTGGGAAAACCATGTAAGGCTTGACATGACAGGATATACTGTCCAGTAGGACTGGAACAGTGGCCCCTCACAGCCGTACATAAAGCAGGAAGCTATGAAGGGGAGCTGTCTGAGCAATACCACACAGTGCCTGCTTGTCTCTGCTCCAGACCCTGCTTGCAATAGACCCTCGACTCCTGCTTCTGACCATAGCTTGTCCTTGACTTTGCTATTTGAGCCCAACCTTGATCTCCTGGTAACCTGACCCTGCATACTTCATGACTCTCAGTTCACCCTCTGGCCTATTGCAGACTTTGAACTTCTGGTACCTGACTTGGCCCGGTGCCCGACTCTTACTTTGACCACTAGTCTGACTGCCCTCATTCTGGTTGTGACAGTACCTCTCCTTAATTCCACAAATTCTTGCAGTTGTTGCAAAGCACCCTACTACCACCAGTGTGGCTAAACTAGAGCCTATCAGAGGTGGATCCATTTTGGGGTTTATTGTTTAAGCCAAAAGAGTCTGGCCTTGAAGTGATTTCTCCATTTTAGTTGGGTCAAAAAAGACCTGCAGCATTACAAAACAATCACTATACATACATAGACCTATGAAGTACAATACCCTCCCCCCCCCATCCATGGTGTGCTGTCTTTGCAGATGTTTACACAGTCATCCTCCATCTTTGCTATGTGAATTAATTAGGCATTGTCCCAATATATAGGTTTGGACATCAGAATCAAAATGAGATGAGTTTTCAATCAATTGTCTAATGCGTCACAAAGATGTTCTCTCTTTAACCTGTTCATGCTGAGGCTGCCAACAACTGGCTTCCAATTACGATGTGTTTGGCTGTTGCTCACTGGAAACTAAAGCATTTCACGTAAGCAAGATGAATAATATTTTTATGCAACTGCAGTTTTAAAAAAGTTAAAGTTAAATTGCAGGTAGAATATCAATAATATACCACATGATTAATCTTGTTCTTCAATTGTTCCTAACCATGAATGCTTATGTGCATTCTTGCTGACACCTAGTATTTAGCTTCAATGTAATTCATCTGGGATTGGGGTGGAGGAGGGGGGATGTAGATATGATCCTCATTGGCTCCAAAGAGTGCATTTTGGTCAGCTGAACATTAATGAGGAAATGAAAATAAACAACAGTTCAGTATGAGCCAAATACAAACAATGAAGAGTAATAAGAATCCCAGAAACTGATCCATGAAACAGAACACAAAATATTGTTTGATGTGCCTGTAGTTTGAAATCAAATCAACAGCAAAACAAGGGGAAGCCTGGGCTACAGTTTACTTCCTCAGACTGAAATACTGATTGCATTAACTATGGAAAACAATACATGGGGGAAGTGGTAACACACTACAGTGTGTCAGTGAGTGATTGAAACGTAAATGAGTTTAAGCAGCACATGAATTCCTGCAAGATACGGTATAAATCTATTCCAAGAAATTGTGTTATATTGTTTTTAATCTGTACGTCTCAGATTACTTCAGTTCACACAATGGAAGATCTCACTCCAAAGTTTATCAATCCTCACTACACAACATGACAACTCTTTTTAGGCATAAGGATCTTGTAAACCAAGAAGCATTTGATAAGTTATTGTTATTAATTCAACCCTTATTATTCTTTTCTCAAATACAATGAATAAAAAGCTTTAATCCTTTATTTCCAGCGCTAACATGTTCTCCCATAACGCTCACAAAAAAACTTGTGACTTGTGATCCAAGCACCCCTTAATGCCAACTTGTAAGGGAGTTACAGGAATGCCCAGATTCTGGTGCGTACATTCTGGGTCACCAGAAAATATCATGTGAATTTTTAAATGAAATCTGGAGTGTCACTGTTCATCAATATCATTGTGAAATCTATGCACAGATACTATATGTATATATACTGACAATATATTCTTAAATCCTACATCAAGGAATCAGTCACCAGCAGAAACAGGCTGTCTGTCAGACAAGAGATGTTTATTCACCCTCCTTTTCCCTGTCACATATAAATTAAGCATTGTAAGCTAACACAATGGATACTCATTTACATATAAAGTCAACAGGGAAGAAGCACACAGGAAAGACAAGAGAAGGATGGTTCTATTGTCTCTGTGTACATACAATGAACTTTGGGGCATATAAATTGAAGGCAGAGAAGACATCCCCTCATCCTGCACCTAGGACATAAATGGGCAGGACATTTACATTCCTGAAAATGGGAAAGCTGACAATTCTACTGGTGAGATAAACTTCTTTAGGCAGGAGGTTAACATGATGATTAAGTTTAGTCTAAAAAGCATACTATAATTTTGTGATGTATACGTAACCTTTTGTTTCCAATATATTTACTCACTAACATTCAATTTTTGGTAATAAACGTATCCTTGGTTTCACTATAAATATATCGTAGTGCTGTGGTATTAAGCAAAGCGTTGAACCTCAGTTGAATTATATAAGCTGGTGTGTATACTGTCCCTTTGGGGCCAACACAGCTGGTATTTCTGTTCGTGTTCAGTGGATAAGGAGCTAGACACTACTGGGGAAATGTTTGAAAAGGAGTCAGGGATTAGTTAGCCTGAAAAGCAAAGTAAGGACTGACGTAGCCCAGAGGAGAGCGTGTGAGTAGTTACCAGGCTGGTGGTGTCAAAGAGCTGACACTCAATGAAGCACAAGCAAAGCTCCCTCTCATTGATGGGAGGGCTAACAAAGTGACTCATAGTCTTAGGTATCCCGAGAACTGCCACACAACCTTTCTTCATTTTGGCTCACATGGTTCATAAACTTCCTTCCCATTTTCCTGCCCTGTTAGTGCCCAGGGCAGGTTATAACTGACCCTTTGTAGTAATGTTTATTTTAAACGCTTTAGTTATAATTCTGTGAAACATTCAAATACCATATACTCAATTTCCTCCACTCTCTGTCAGTCACAGAATAGGCTTCAAACAAGGTATTTATTTATTCTGTAATAACACTTAAGTAAAAAGATGTATTTCAGTGTATTGCTTCCTTAAATAAATGTTTCACCATTTTCCTTGACTATGTTGCAGTCAAATTTCTGGCAATTAATCTCAGTTGGTTTTATTTTTCTCTTGACTTACAAAATGTATTTTTTCTGGAGTGATTATAATCTATTGGTTCAGTGATTGTAATGTATAGTGGTTGGTTTACATAAGAGGTTAAGAGCCTACAACTGCTACCGACAAATGGAGTTGCTTCTTTACTGCAAGTGGTAGGGGCACATGCTTTTAGTTTGAAATTTTAAACCTCATTGATAACCCATGCTGGGGATTGTTGCACAGTCAATAACATCGGTAGCTGATTTGAGCTTTGAGAAAAATGCAGTTTTGTAGTACCTAATATATACAATTTGGATAACTGAATTTGGTAATATTCCAGCACTTGCATTGTAGAGATATTTATCTTACATGATTTAATTTCTGAAGCAGGTTTTTTGTAACAGCATTCAACAAAATGAGAAACATGATCTGCTTATTTTAAGAGCAGGAGTGAGTCAGTCAATTCTTCAGAACTCTAGTTAAATCCAAATCAAGTTAAAAAGACTAGATAAATGGCTAACACTTAAATGACTTATGGTAAAAAAAAGAACAGACTTGTAAAAGTGCCTGACTGCTGAACACTCTTGCAGTGCAAACAACAGAATCAACACTTCCTCCGAGGCCAGGTCCTCCTCTTCTCCTCCTCTGCTTCATTTCCTTCTCTGGCCCTCCAGCACCCTGGTCCAGCCCTTTGATAGCTAGCGTTCAGCTGCAGTTCTTGCCCTGAACTGCTGCTTTTCTGCAGTCGCTAACCATATGCTGATCAACCAGTGATTGCTGAGGCTCGCCTTTCCCAAATCATCTGACTTTCCCTGCTTTCCATCCGTCCTAACTGCCTGAATTGATTCTCCTCCTCCACCCACCTTTATAACAAATGCTGCTCCCATTATCTACCTACCACCATCTACCCCTGCAGCTGCCTCAGACCTTCCTTCCCACCCCTCCACCCAAAGCAGTCTGTCTCTCTGGCTTCTATACATTCTCAACACCTCTCCATTGATGTCTCTTCTTTCCTCCCTGCTACTCAGAAAATCTACCTCCAGTTATCACTAACTTCTCCCCTACTACTCCTAAAAACTAGGGTGTGACTGGATTAAGAACAGTGAAAAGCAGCAGTAAATAAATACATTTTCAATCAATCTTTAAATCCAAATGTGAACTAAACACTTGTAGTGGCTAAAGGCCAGGGGAGATATTCCAGTTTTCACTTTACAGGGATATGGCCTGAGAAAAGACCATAAAGACCTGCTGTGCCTTTCCAGTTGTTACCAATAAAATCTGGAAATTTGTCCCCAGATTCTAAAGCTTTTCTTCTGACTGAGCCCTCCAAGATACACCCTCTAAACAGACCAGCCCATGACTCATCCCTAATAAAAGAGCAATGGCTTATAATGCCCTAGGTTGAAAGCAGCACACGATATGTGCTGGAGAACACTGTGGAAGAGAACATGGTAAGCAGCACTTGATCTGTAAATGTTGCAGAGAAACTACTCTGGTTATTTCCAGAAAGGTGGAAGAACATGTTTTATTCAAAATGGACATTAAATTTAGAGATCGAATGTCAAAAAATAATTGTACTCATTTTCTTTTTCTCCCATCACTCACAGGGGATATTGTTTAATTCAGACACAAACAGGGGGACAAAGGAAATGTAGCACACACTTTCAGGAGCCGTGGTTCAGTTGGGAGTCAGTCTAAGGCCACTGGGCACCCCAACGACAAGCTATTTTTCATGTATGCGCTGGCTGCCCAAACACTGCGCAAATCAAGGCAAATATATGAGAAAAGTCTACTATGGATTTAGCAAAAGATGCCAACTATATTATTTAATCTCATTCCTAATCCAGACATAGTCAACAAACGCAGGGTGATCTCTGGGATAAACGTAGGCTTGGGGGAGATTAACCATCATGACGAACATGGAGGGCCTGCTACATAAAGTGTTAGATGAATAAGAATGTACTTTCATGTGCAGGAACTCAGCCGGCTGCCCTGAAAAGCTTTTGCATGACATGGCCCGTGCTCCAATCGAGACCAAAATCATCACCAGCTTTTCAAAATGTGTTTGACTTTCTCCTGCTTTCCAAGATGTTGTTTAAGCATACGCATGAACTCAGAACAAATTTCGTGGTGTGTGCACTCCGCAGGGGGCAAAACAAAAGCATACCAGTTGTAACATAAAACCAGATGGTTTTCTGTGCTGAAAGCAGTAGACATATTGCTTGGTTGTGGAACATTTACCGGGTTTCTTATTAAGTGAGGATGCCACAGAAAATAAATGTGAAAAGCTATCTTCCAAAGGGAGAGGCTAATAAAAGTGTATGGAATTTTTAACGGAAAACATAACTTCTCTAGTTGATATGAAATGGCTTAAAGCAGAAGACACTTTTGGACTTCCCAAGAACATTTTCTGTGTGTGCAACTCCACTGAAATCAACAGTGCAACAGTGTGTGGATTGGTTGCAAAACCTTACCTGAAAATAAGCTTGGGGACAATCTTGGTGGGTCAGTTTTTGATCCCTGACTTATGCTGAATGGAACCTGACTCCATATATAGCCCCATTGTAATCTAAGGTGCTGCTAAACCGGACTGAAGTTATCAGGATCTGGCTTGCTGAGAACTGTTTTTCTTTGCAAGTCATTCTATTAATAGAAGAGTAAGCTCAAGATGAGTATGTGTCAAAATCTAACTCAGTGAGTTTTGTCCTGCAACAAGCTCTCGAAGGCAAGAATTTTGAAAAAAACTGAGCTCTTCTTAAGACACTGGAATAAGTGGCCAGTGCCAGCGGCACTTTGGATGCTGATCATTTTTTAAAATCTGTCCATAAGCGTCCCAGTGAAAACCGCTGGATGCTGGAGACATGAAAATCTAGCTCTCCTATGGGGAGCTGAGTTCTTTTGGAAATCTGTCTGTAACAGCATGCCTAGAATTTGAGAAGCAGAGGTTGTGGAGGGTGGCGTCTGCTTGTTTCTCTCCCCCTCCCCCCCCCCACAGCATTGCATGAGGAATTGGAGCCAATGATGCATTGAAATACACAGTCACCTTACCATTGCTTTTGATGTTTATGAAGCCTGGTGGTGATAGTGTTCTCTCAAAAAATCCCCTTTGGGAAAGAGGAATTTTATCACCATTTGGAAAACCTCAAGCTTTTTTGGGGAGCATTTTAGCCATGTAGTGAACTTTTCTGTGGAGTGTTAAAAATATTTGGAGGAATCTATTCAATATAAAGTTGAAAGGAAGATATTTGTTGTTGGACAAGAAAATTCAGACTGCGACCAGCATGAGTAGACAGTGTGCTGTGAACATGCCACTGATACTTTAAACCAGGGGTCTCAAACTCAAATGACCATGAGGGCCGCATGAGGACTAGTGCACTGGCCCGAGGGCTGCACCACTGACACACACACATACCCTCGCTGCCCCGGCTCTGCCCCCACTCCACCCCTTCCATGAGGACTAGTGCACTGGCCCGAGGGCCGCACCACTGACACACACCCTGCCCTCGCTGTCCCGGCTCCACCCCCACTCCACCCCTTCCAAGAGGCCCCACCCCTGCCCCACCTCCTCCTCTGAGCACGCAGCTCCCCATTCCCTCCTGGAAAGCGCTAGGCACCACCAACAGCTGTTTGGCAAACAAAGAAAGAGCAATATAGGAAGTCCAGAGCTAGAAACATGCGCGGCCCAGCCAGGCAGCAGAGAAGCCTCCACTTCTGGCCCCTCCGTCCTGCAAACTGCTATGGGGGGACCGGGCGGGAGGGGGGGCACCAGGAAGCTTGGCGGGCCGCAGGGAAGGGCTTTGCGGGCCGCATGTGGCCCCCGGGCCACATGTTTGAGACCCCTGCTTTAAACTGTATAGTATTTTTAAAGATTCTCAACCCTTTGAACTTGTAAACATGATGATTTTGATTGACTATGCTATACTGATGTCATTTATTGTTATAATAAAGCCTACTTATCTCCTGGGTGGTTGGGTTTTTTTAAAAACATTTTTATAAGATTATGAATCTTGAACACACTTCAGAATGAAAACTAAGATGCTTATTCCTATTTTTCCTAATCCAGTCCAGCCATTTCTGGATTTTAATTGGTTTGAATCATTTATGCAACTGGATGCACTATTTTTCTGAACAACTTTTATACTTCTATCTGCGTAGTCATTTATGGGGTTCCAGTTTTGGCTCTGCTATTTATTATCTTTGTGAATCAGATTATTTGTAGGTACAATATAAGACTTCCACTTTACAGGAACTACAGGCAGATTTTCACATCGCTTACGACTGTGCTGACAACTGTGTGGTAAATGCCTTTATAAAGGAATAGTTAAACACCATTTTCTTTTTGATAAATCCAGTGAAAATGGCAATATAGTAATTGGCTTAAACTTTGTTGAGCTTTTTCATGGATGTCTGCTCAATCCAGGATCAGTTAAAATTTCTAATATTTGCTTTGATTTACAGCTTTTCTTTTTTTTTTTTTTTGAGCTAAGGTTTCTTGGGATCATTGAAGACTTTTCATAGAATAGAATATCAGGGTTGGAAGGGACCTCAGGAGGTCAACTAGTCCAACCCCCTGCTCTAGTCTAACCTCCATTTTGATCATGTTTACCCTGGTCTGATTAAAAAAAAATATCCTGCTTTTTCTCTCCTGGGGATTAGATGGCAAAGTTGTTAGCAAACTTTGGATTGGTCAATGGGCCTGATTTTATCTCACAGTAGCTGGTGTAAATCAGAGTAACTCCACTGAATTCAGTGGAGTGATAGCAGTGTGAAATGGGTGTATGTGAAATCAGAATCAGACCTAAAACCATTACAATGCAAGCTTAGGTAAGCGTCCTGTGATAATGCTTGTGAATACTGCTGGTCAATATTTTTTTGACACACTTTTCTGACAAATAATGGAGTTTCAGCTACATAAAAATGTATTTTCAAAGTATCAATTTTGATAAAATTATGAGGAGTGGGGGAAGTTCAAACAAATCATTTAAACTTTCTTGTATCGATAAGGTAAATATTTTATTTTAATTTTATCAGTTTTATTCATCTTGTTTTGACTATATATTTTCTTCTTCTTCTTCTTATATATTTTCATTTCAATTAATTTCATTTTGAATATAATTTGAAAAAAAAATCAATGTTGTTGAAATGAGATGTTTCTGTAACTCCAGATTTAATATTTTTGAAATTTTCATTTCACAGGAAACTGGCTTTTCATTCTAATTTGGAATGACTTGGAAGGGGGGTTTAGATTCATGGAGAATGTTGGAATTTCCCATAGAACTAAAATGTCAGTTTCTGAGTTGTTCAAATTAAGAAAATCAGCTACAGTATACTGCAAAGAGATACTGTGAGTGCTTGGTTACATGATCTCTCTGCTTTTGAATAATGTCAGGATTAGGAAAATTTGCTTGTATTTGATGAATTTAGAGACTAGGACAAGTACATCTCTCCAATCCTGTCATTATTCAACAGGAAGAAGGTCATGTTACAGCAGCATTTTCAGTAGCATGTTGCAGTACATTGTAATGAATCATTATCAAAGGGCATCCTCGGTCTTCCACCTGAAATGTACACTGTTGTAGATGTGCTAATGTAGTGCAAGTGACTAATAGACATTGTGAAAAATCTTTGAGGCCAGTTCAGTATTTATGTATTTTTTTAAATACAACCACTCCAAAGTCATTTTTCTGCTGCTATACCTGCCTTCTAGCACACCTGTTTCTTTGATATTGAACCCTGCCTTACATCTACTTTTTAAATGAAATAGATACAAATCTACAGGTTGTTGTAGGTCTCAAGGCTTCTGAATTGAAGCAGATCTCCTGCATCAACATGCATCGTTAGCAAGGGGATTAGAAGAGACTTTTTAATGTTTATGTTTCTCTTTCACAAAGTCCTGTTCTCTGCGTAAGCAACCTTGTCAGTACAAACTGGAAGAAATATTAATTAGATTTACCAAATCAATCTACATATAATTTTATACTATTTATAGTATTTATTTGCCTTCCGTTAGGGAAAATCACAGCATCTGCAAGAATGTTTGAATTGTTAGCAGTTCTCATACTTTTAGAAATCTCCCTCATAAGAGTAAATTGTATAGAATTCCTGCGTGCAGATCTGGCACTGGGAAAAAGGAAAACAGTTACGAAATAGAGACAATTTTAAATATGCGATTAATACTGTACTGTATGCAACTTCCTCTGTATTTCCACTGTATTTCTTTCTTTCTGCTTGTGTCCTGACAGAAACAGAATACCCTTTAATGACCAGGAGAGAGAGAAATTCACATAAACCTTTGGGAGCTCAGTTTGGTAAATCTCTTACACCAATTTGGGATTTAAAACTAGTTAAAGATCATAGATTTTCCCTTTATACCCCAGAAATGTAAATCCCTGGTATTTATCAAGGGAGATTTTGAGAGAGAGGTTATCCTAACTAAAGAGAAGCCTGTGCCAAGTGTGAGGGAAAGAAGAACTTTTCCTATACAAAGGAAAAGCCTGATCATGTCCCCGGAGCCATGTGAAGCTGTATTGGAACCTACAGGAGTTCGCCCAGACAGAATTTATTGTACGATCAGGGCCCCAACTGCACTGGTCTCTGTGCAGTGCATATTTTTAATCCTCTTTATTCACTAGCACTTGTTTCTCTCTGTCCGCCCTCTTCCAGACCCCTGACAATATTTTCTGCTTGCTCCCTGCCATCTTCTCTCTGCTCCATATTCATTGTTCTGTTCAGGAAGGGATTTGATGATGATGTTAATTTTAAAATTTGTATTTGCTTACTTTTTACACTCCAGCTTCACCTTTGTGGGAGTCAGATTTTTTCAAATCTGTTGTTTTGAAAGGGATTAGAAGTTGTACAAAACAAGTTCACTCACTTCTAAATTCAAATATCACAAACATAAGACATTTCCACATTTCAGGCTGCCTGTCTCTGACAGAGACAGACTCCGCAACACATGCTGGGAAGCAATGCTCTGTAAAAATCTCCATTTTAAATGACTTCTTGGGTGTTTACTATCAAAAACCTTAAAAAAAAAGTTTTAAAATAAGCCCTCCTCTCTCCCTGCCCTCCCCCCTCCAACAACTCCCCAGTAGCCCAAAATTACTCTTTTCCCAGCCTATTCGCCTTTCCTCAGTTTTTTGTGGCAGAGCTCAGTGGATAGTAGACTGTTTAATTCTTCCGAATTCTACATTAGCTTACTCAGCTCAAACTAATTCATTGCCAGTTGGTTTAAATTACATTCTCACTGCTCATGAGTGGGGAGCCAGCTCCACTTAGGTCCTAGAAACTAATTAACCTGTCTATACTCACATATGGCTGGGGTATCTCTGCAGTTTGAAGCCATTTAGAAACTGTGGACATAGTTCTCTTCCTGAAAACTGGGTAAGGGCTACAAACTCCATTATGTGATATCCATATCTTAGACTGTCTTATGAAAGGACAAATAGAATTAGTACCATTTTTAACCATTTAAAATGCAGTACAGCTTTTAAAGGATACTTTAATATATACGATCAAAGTAAATCTCCGCTAGTGTATTAACATATTTCTCATTCACCAAAACGCGAATGGTTTCATGATAGAGTAAACCCATGTTATTACAAAAGTTAGGTGTTCCGGTGTAAACAACCGCTCAAATTCTTTTTTTGAAAAATATGTTTAACAGTTGTATTGCATTTAATAAACTCACTGGAAACAATTTTCATTTAAAATTAGTATACACTTCCCACATTTACTAATCAAGCTGTGTTTCCTAGAAATCTTAAATAACAGACATTCACATGGCTATTTCTATAACTAAGCAAGTGGAATTAAATGACATTGCAAACCAAATTACTTACTTACTGCCTTTTCACTTCTAAGTGGATACACTTAAGAAAACTACACTAACTTTGCTCTGAAAGTTATGTGGCTTTTTATACAATACTATAATATTGCATGATCATAACCTCTTGCTCTGTTGGTAGAATGAAAAATAGATTGTCTTTGCTTTTCATCCTCAGTTTGTACAAAAACATCAACAAAAAGAAAGATAAAACAGAGAGAAACAAATAAAAATGTTTTTGATTTTATTGAGGAAAAACAATTTCTTTTTTTAAAAGTCAGAAAGTCTGCCTCTTTTCACTGTCACAGTGTCAGAACTGGGAAATTGAATTGTGACTAATGAGAACAGTCTAACACCTGATCACAAACTGAGAGCCAAAAAATTATGTTGAACCTCCACCCTCTCTGAACATTGATCCAATATGTGCTTGTTGAGTGCTGTAGCAATCTTCAGAAATTTCATATTGGTATCTTCTTTGCTTTGTGTCAAATTTGCAGTGAAAGTGTTCTTAAAATGAACAACGTGCTGGGGTATCATCTAAGACTACTATAACATGAAACATATGACAGAATGTAGGTAAAACAGAGCAGGAGACATACAATTCTCCCCCATGGAGTTCAGTCACAAATTTAATTAGTGCATTGTTTTTTTAAAGAGCATCATCAGCATGGAAGCATGTCATCTGGAACAATGGCTGAAGCATGAAGGCATATGAATGTTTAGTGCATCTGCTATGTAAATATCCTACAACTCCAGCTACAAAAGTGCCATGTGAATGTCTGTTCTCACTTTCAGGTGACATTGTAATTAAGAAGTGAGCAGCATTATCTCCCATAAATGTAAAAAAATCTTGTTTCTCATAGCTATTAGCTGAACAAGAAGTAGGACTGAGTGGACTTGTAGGCTGTAAAATTGTACATTGTTTTGTTTCTGAGTGCAGTTATGTAACAACCTCCCCTACATTTGAAAGTTGTACTTTCATGATAAAGAGCACTACAGTACTTGTATGAGGTGAATTGAAAAATACTATTTATTTTGTTTGTCATTTTTACAGTGAAAATATTTGTAATCAAAAATATAAATTGAGCACCATACACTTTCTATTCTGTGCTGTAATTTAAATCAAATATATCTGAAAATATAGCTAGAGATCAAAAATATTTAATAAATGTCAATTGGTATTCTATTGTTTAACACTGTGATTAATCACAATTTTTTAAATTATAATTAATTTTTGAGTTAATCGCATAAGTGAACTGATTAATCGATAGCCCTAATTGTGTGTGTTTGTGTGTGTGTGTATATATATATATAGAGAGAGAGAGAGAGAGAGAGAAATTATAAATAAAACTCATTATACATATAGAGATCAAAAATATTTAATAAATGTCAATTGGTATTCTATTGTTTAACACTGTGATTAATCACAATTTTTAAAATTATAATTAATTTTTGAGTTAATCGCATAAGTTAACTGATTAATCGACAGCCCTAATTGTGTGTGTGTGTGTGTGTGTATATATATATATATAGAGAGAGAGAGAGAGAGAGAGAGAGAGAGAGAGAGAAATTATAAATAAAACTCATTATACATATACATCTCATAATATATAACGATTTGCTACCTAATCTTAGCTATACTTGAAACACACACACACATATATGGTTAAAATATAAATCAATTATTTGTTTTAGACATTTTACACACAAAGTTTATAAAAATCCAACTAGTTAAATAAAAAATAAAATAAGATAAAGAATAGAAGAAAGATTCAGAGGACTGGGAGATGTGGGGGCATGGGGAAGGGTGGAAGAGTTGGGTATGTACTTAACAGGACCATTTAGGTACTCCAGGAAAACAATCTCTTATTTGGATTTCCATTTTTGTAGTACTAGTCTTTTAGCAATTATTAGTGCTCTATTTAGCCAAAGTTTTCCAGTTTTCAGTTAACATCCACTAGGTTTAAAATTACATGTCTAACTTGTAACCCAATTTTATTTTATTATAGGGAAAAAATTAACTCTGCAATTAAGTTTTGCCCAAAACATACGGGTATAGAAGCACTCCCAGAGCATATGGGTTAAGTTTATCACCTGCTGACTTAGTTGCACCTGTTTTGATCAATCAGAGTGGGGTCCAATGCATCATTCATATAAATTTATGCTGGATTTAATCTTAAGTGGAGGCTCAAGGAACAGTTCAGAGCACTGGCTAATTTTTTTCCCCATTGGTTAGCAGAGAATAATTGGCCTTGTTCCTCCTCCCATTTCTTTTCTAGGGAGTCTTTGTTTCATTCTCATTTGCGAGGGAAGCATGTACATAGTGTTGTTCCAGGCCTTGACAATTTTTGGTGAAATGAAAGCAGTACAGGTCTGTCAGGAGTAATGTGGACATTGGGACAAACAGATGGGACATAGGATGCTTAATGGGATGTTTGAGATGGACATATTGCCCTACTCCATGGACTTTTTGAAGACAGCTGAGCCCAGGTCACCTGGAGGAAGTGGTCAGGAGGAAGTGGTCTGGGAGGAAGGAGGAGACAGGCATACAAGTAGAGGGTCTTTTTTTCTCCCCTGTGCCCTATGCGTAGATATTTAGAGCTAGGAGTTCTGTCCATTAGAGCAATAAATTATGGTGGATATTGCCTAATATATAACTCGCTTTGCTTTGGTGCCTGGTATTTTCTGTAACTGACAGCATGCAGATATTTTGTTTTGCAATTATACATTATATTCTCCACTGGTGAGATGAAAATGTATACAAGATCTGTTTGGACCTGTTCATGACAATTCTGATCTCTCTGGTCTAAGAACATTTTTTTTAGCATTATCACAATGTTGCTGTATTGACTCACATATATGGTTTAAGGTTGCCAGGATGGGAGAGTCTATTATTTTGGAAGGTATTTGAATGACTGCAGCAGAGTTTCAGGCCAGATAGATATTTGTGAATAAGCTTCTCTCTGCAGCTGACCTCCCTTGATACATCTCCTCACTTTGTTGCATGTAATGCCAGTGGGAGAAGTACTGTAGGGAGCAATTGTCTCAAACCTTCAGAATGAGATGCTAAATTCCAGTCTCCAAAGTTGTATTAATTATGAGCCTCTCTTGCTTTGGATTTTGACTTCTTCTTGTATTCCAAAGAGAGGTTACCAGGGGTCGGCAACCTTTCAGAAGTCGGGTGCCGAGTCTTCATTTATTTACTCTAATTTAAGGTTTTGTGTGCCAGTAATACATTTTAACGTTTTTAGAAGGTCTCTTTCTATAAGTCTGTATCTGTAATATAAAACTAAACTATTGATGTATGTAAAGTAAATAAGATTTTAAAAATGTTTACTAAGCTTCATTTAAAATTAAATTAAAATGCAGAGCCCCCCAGACCAGTATCCAGGACTCGGGCAGTGTGAGAGCCACTGAAAATCAGCTTGCGTGCTGCCTTCGGCACCCGTGCCATACGTTGCCTACCCCTAGGTTACACTCTGCTTGTTTGGAAACAGGGCCAAATTCTCCCCAGTTTACACTCCATGCAACTTTAGTCGCATTGCACATAATATCACAGGGGGCAGAACACGGCTCCGTAGCCAAACAGATAGATTTTGGAAGAGGTGGCACTAGTATACATAGTTTTGATCCATGTGATTTCTTCTAACTGCAGTAGCAATGGGAAATTCAGAATGTGTACAGAAGCAGCACTTTGCTTTCTCTGGTGAGCTACTCTTTTTTTTTTTTGCTTAGGTCTTTCTACCACTCCTACCTTTTATTGAAAAGTCTAGGCTTTATAAAAACTAATTAGTAATGCAGAGGTCATGCTGTGTGTAAGAGTATCTATTCCCTCTCTCTGAACTCGGGGGTACAGAGGAGAGTCTCTTCTATTGTCCCTTAACTATAAACTGCTTCCCCAGCCTAAATTAAGTCTATTCACCCCCAAAACCCACACTCTACCAGTAGGGAAATGGGGACCCAGCTGCCACCACTCAGTAATTACCCCACGACTATGGGGTAGGGAACCTTGACTCCCCCCGAGAGTAACCCTCCCGGCCCCTCCCTTCCTGTCTGGGAGAAAAAAAACACACAGAGACTTCACTTCAGCGTCCCTTCAACCTAAGAGACACAATCCTCTCCCCCCCCCTCCCCTTCCAACCTGAAAGCAGAGAGAGAAATTCTGACACAGCCCTCCCTAACCATGGGCTGCCCCATCCAAAGCTAGGATTTCTTTATGAGAAGAACCAAACACTTTTTATAGCTAAAAAAGGTTTATTAAAGAAAAGAACAAAGCATACACTTACAAGACCACTTTGCAGATATAGGGCTCTCTCACCCCTCCCTCTGAAAGGCTAGTGACACCCTAGCCCCAGCACAAAAGCTTATGAAAATTAAGATGCTACTCACAAATCAGCTACTTATGAATATAGGAAGGAAAAAATAGAAGAGTTGCTCCCCATAGCTAGAGAATGAAGAAAAGGGGGTCTGGCCCCAAGCTAGGATGGAGGGAAACTGAAACTAACTATCCTGCCCCCCTTGTGGGATGGGGCTTCTACATCACCCTCTCTTAGGTAAAGTTAACCCCATACAGGCAAAACAACATTCCACACTTATGACACTGTGTGAGAACAATCCCTTCCAAGATTGTACTTGTTGCTAAATATGAGACGCACAGTCCTGAAGCCTTAACATTCTTCCTATCCTGTAGGGGACTCCATGCCCTGCAGGGTGAATTTCATTGAATAACATTAAGTGTCTGTTAAAAACAGGCTCCCTTCTTGCAGGACAAATACAATTTTAAGACTTTTGGGGACTGGAGGTGAAATGAGGGCAAGAGGAGGCATTTTGCTTTTGGGAAAAGGCAACAAAGAAAATATTTGATAATTTTAAAAGTAATTTAATTGCACAAACTTCTGCAGTGGGTTTTAACACTTATAGTGTAAGATTATACACTGGTTATGACTATGCATCTTTAATTCAGCCCCATGATGCATATGCAATACTTTATACTCTTTCATTAAATGATCACATACTATTTTCCTACAGGACTTCTGCCTCATTCAGTGCACAGTATGGACAGTGTTTAATGAATCAACCATGCTTATGGAAGGAATAAAACATTTGTCTGCAGGACTCCTGCCTCAGGGTCCCTAAATTCAGAAATTGTACAGAGAATGAGACAGAATCTGCAGGCAGAGAAAACGGACATTTTGCACTTTCTTCCTGCAAATAAGCTCTTATTTACTTTGATTTAACAACTGGATAATAACTAGGTCTGCATTATGACTTAGTTGTTTAAAATTTAATTTAAATATCTCCAATGCAAGCCTCACACTCTACAAGGCACAATGAATGGAGGGAGGGGAGACAACATAGCAGACAGAGACAGAGACACACACCCTGTGTGTGTGTGAGAAAGAGAGATGTGCATTCGCCCTTTATGTACGCTGACCCCACTCTAAGTACATTGCCTTTTTAAGTAGATCAGCAAGTTGAGACAGCAACTGCTGCCAGCAAGCTCCCTCTGTCCTGAGCTCTGTGGTGTGTGTCCCCTGCTCTATGGAGATGGGATAAGCAGGAGCAGGAGGGAGGGGAACTCCCTGACAGTAGCCCCTCCTGCACAGCAAGCAGCAAGCTCCCAGGAGAAGCTCCAAGGCAGAGGGCAGGAGCAGGCAGTGGAGAGAGGGACAGCTGAACTGTCGGCAATTGATAGCCTGCTGTGGGGTGCTCCACAGGGCACCTAGGGGAGAGGGGAGCTGATAGGGGGCTGACGGTCCACCCTGATTCCAAGCCCCCACCAGCTAGCTCCAATGGGCTTCTCTTCCTGCAAGCAGTGGACAAAGCAGACGGCTGCCAAACCATGTTAGAAGGGAGCATTGCACAACTTTAAATGAGCATGTTCCCTAATT
Organism: Sternotherus odoratus; assembly: GCA_032164245.1. Taxonomy (NCBI): domain Eukaryota; kingdom Metazoa; phylum Chordata; order Testudines; family Kinosternidae; genus Sternotherus; species Sternotherus odoratus. The sequence goes on from JAVMKO010000002.1 coordinate 70,671,459, forward strand.
GATCAGCAACATAACAATGAAATGTTAACTGGGATAACTTTAAGTGAAGAGTTACTGTAACTGAATCAGAAATCTCTAACTCATATTGTGAATGGGGTACCCTTTTATAAATGCATGAATCTATCTGCACAGATAAATAAATCTGTAAATCTATATATATAAAAGTCAAATGGTGTATGCGTGCGTGCGTGTGTGTGTGTGTGTATGTACGTTCCCTTACTCCTTCCACAACATTTGAGCTAGAGACTTGAAATTTGGTACAGTTATAGGCTTTAGGGTCCTAATCAGGGTAAGAATTGAAATTTTTTCAGATCTCACCTCTGACACCCCCTAGGGGTGAAATTCTTTAAAGCCCATTCACATCAGCTGGGCATCAGGTTAACACCTGCTGTTCTCTGTGACATAGTTATGATGTAATAATACCCCCCTCCAAGGGACCCCGCACTCGCTCAGCTCTCTGCCCCCTCCCCCCTCCAATGGCCCCCCCACTCACTCAGCTCTCTCCCCCCTCCCCCCTCCAACGGACCCCGCAGTCACTCATCTCTCTCCCCCCTCCCCCCTCCAATGGACCCCGCACTCGCTCAGATCTCTCCCCCCCTCTCCCCCTACAACGCCCCCCCCCACTCACTCAGCTCTCTCCCCCTTCAGGTAAGAAGCGGAAATTTTTAAAATCTCCCCCCTCCCCCCTCCAATGGCCCCCGGACTCGCTCAGCTCTCTCCCCCCTCCCCCCCTCCGACGGACCCAAGCAACGGCGGGTATTTTTGCTAGTTTATATGTATATATATAATCTATGTTATATATAGATAATTATATATCACATATATAATTATATATATAAATAAATCTGCACAGATTATTAATTGGGCATAAAGAACTGTGCCCACAAATGAGACCTGAGCTAAGGCCCGTTTCAAATCAAGCCCTTCTGCGTTCTACTGTATTCCACTATCTACCAAGCCCTAAATCAATATATTTGGATCAATAAACTTTTCAAAAGTTCTGGGAGCAGGTCTTTTAATTCAAGCCCATTCCTAATATTTACACTTTATCTCTATTAGACTTATACTCTTTCCTTTATGATGTTCTAAAATTTACAATGCAGGTGTAACACTGACAGACTCTGTGTCTGTCATCAGTGGGTGGGATCAAACCTGGAACCTCTGGAGCTAAATGCATGAACCTGTACTGCAGCATTCTTCAATCTTTTTGAGCCAAGGACCCTTTCCTGGTCCTGCTTCTACTGGTGGCCCCCAGAGCATGTCCGCCGAAATGCTGCCGAATAGAAAGCTTTTGAATGTGCAATGAGCCACTTTGCATAGGAAAGTAGCATGTGATCCTGGCTGGTTACATAGAGTTCTTCTTATCTAGGAGGAAGATAGAGGTTTTATCCTTAAGCAAAATACAAAAGATTGTTGCCTCTGGGGTTAATGACACTGTCATGAAGCCATTTTAGTTTCTGTACTCGAGCAGAGGAACTCCTGATTTAGACTGATCTGTAGGTCCTGAGACAAAGTATCTCACCCGATGTGATCCATTTTCTTATTGTCTTTACTTCTTAGGTGGATCCTATTTTGAAATAAATAGAGATGGATAGATTTTCTAATTTTTGAGGGCCAGAATGAATCAGTAGTTATTAATCATTTGAGGCACAATTGTGCTACATGTCCTTCAGAGAGAAAATATGGAATATTGTGATTTTATGTAATGTTAAATATCCTTGACTTTTCTAAATGGGAAAAAAATCCCAAACAAACCCCAAGTGGTGATGAAATCGTTTTAGAGCTTTGTAAACAGCAGCTACTCTGAAAGATTCTCAGAAAACTAAAATGTTTTGACTGAAATGCAAAAACAAAAGTTATCTGGTATTTTACATATAATCCCCTGATACTGATGATTGTTTTTGAGACTTTTTACTATTTGCTGTAATTGGCCATAAGGATGCTCTCGGTTTCCAAATAACTGAAGTATCTTAATTCACGATAATGTGTTTTTTCACTGTTGAATAATAAAATGAAAATGGATGGAAGCTTAGCATTATTAATAATGCATTGTAGCAAATGTAGAAACTATAAGCACCATTATTGTTGAAAATGTAGAAAAGATTGTGATTATTCTGAATTTGCATGAATTAATCCAGTAGCAAATAAGGGAATGTTGGAAGAAAATAATGGATAGTTGTTACTACACAGAAAACTTCATTTAATTAAGATGTGTGGTTGAAAGAGTATGTCAATGGACTCCAGCTAACAATGTCAGAGTTATTTATAAAAGTGCTATCACTTCCAAACAACCTTATATGTTAAAGTACCTGATCCAAGGCCTAATGAAATCGATGAACTTTACATCAGGCTCATTAGTTTTAGAAATGAACATTTAAGGCATCCAAGCATCACCCACTGCCATATAATCAGTCACTCATTATCACTTTACCCAATTTACACCATTAATTGTTAATCTTACCTCCAAATTCTGCAAAAATAAACTGCTAAAATAAAGAAATTACTAAATTATAAAATTCTATTTCTTAGTTAGAAATCCATTTTCAGTACACTATACTGCTAACATATACTAATTACGAAACAAAAAACAAAGCAAAAGAACCCTACACATTAGTTGCTACACAGTATAGTTAAAGCACAAATTTAGGATATACCTTCACATAACCTACCCAACCATGTAACCTTCACATTTCATAAGCTTCTGTTGATATTCTAAGCCATCAACACAACACACTAATTCAGGGTCACATAAAGTATCAGTAGCAGAGCTATGAGAGGACTGAAGTGTCCTGACTCCTAGCACTTTACTCTAGACATCCATCAGCATTGCTTCCAGAATGTTAATCTCCAGGTTTATCTATTATCAACCTTTAATTTGGCATAGTGACTAGCAACCACCTTTCGGTTAATGAAAACATATTGCTGTGTAGGAAAAGCTCCATAAAACAGGCAACTGATGCTTTCCCGGTACCGAAAGGCAATCTAAAACTACATTTTTTTTCTCTTCCTCTCCTTGTGTAGTGTCTTCTAATCTAAGTTGTTATTAGCCAGTAAGGAATAGTTAGTGAAGGCAGTGAGGTCAGGTATTTTTCATTAAAATGATGTTAAAAACACCACCTTCCATCTATCACTCCAAATACTGTATCCGGCTTGATTTTTAAAACACAGTCCAGCTGTTTATTCAAAATATTCCTTTAGTGAGGTATAATTTCTCTTCTGGGCACCAAGTCAAGCTAACATTATACATATATGTACATATATGTATGTATAATGTTAGCTTGACTTGGTGCCCAGAAGACACTGAAACATTTTAACTGTTATCTTAATTGAATCAAGCTGAACTGAAATATTGTGTCATTTCAGATTGGGAACCTTTACGTTGCTTTAATATGTAAATTCCTTCATTAGCTACTTCCTTAGCAAGTTTACCTCAAACATGTCAGGCATCCACTCTAAACGATTTTTATGCTAGTGTTCTTTCTCTGAAGGGATGGGAGAGTAATCGGGAGTAAGGGTTGTTCCACAGGAAAATCAATATGTAATAATGTAACATGCACGTGCATGTTTGACCCTATTCTTTGGGGAGGGATTGAATGCAAATGTGATCACAGAATGTGTGTCTCTTTGAACAAAGTTCACAAAAGCATAGTGAAATGGCCACTAGACTAAGGGAATGCACTACACAATATCTGTAAGGCTTTATATTATTCTGTATACACTTTAAGTGAGGAGAGAATTGCTTTTCCTCTTATATTATGGGAAAAATTATGAGCAGAGTGCTATGATGACTGGATTAAAGGAGGAAGATTAATGTTGGTTTCTACTTTCCATCACCCCTGAGACACTGTGTGCACTTATATGGCAATCTAGCCAGAAATATTGAAAATCCTCCATTTATAACCCCTTTTTACTGAGCATGGAAGTATACATGGAACAGTAAATTGGATGACTCACAAACAGAAGAAAATGATTATTTTTTGCCCCCTGACATGAATTACTTATTTATTCCAAGCAAGTAACATGGCAGGCAGTAACCACCATTCATTTCATGTCTCTGTGTGCTCTCTGCGTAATCTGACGAAGCCCCTCTGAAAGAGAGTATGATATAATATGAAAGTGGAAAACAGAATCATCTTCTCAAAAAGGGACATATCTGTTTAAAAATGATGAACCAGAAAGTATTTAGCTAAAGAAACAACCAAGAGGGCAAATGATCCTCTGCATAAGGCACTGAGACAGGACCCAGTGGATGTGGGTTCTATATCTAAGCTATACTACAGAATCCTGATATATTACCTAGCAAGTCTTACAGTGTCTCTAGCTTAATTCTGCATTAGTAAAATGAGAACAATGCAACTTCTTTTTGCCTATTCTTTGCCTGCCTTGCCTATTTATACTGTAAACTCTTTGGAGCAGTGACTGAATCTTACTATTTGGACATAAAGTGCCAATCTTGGGTGGAGGCCTCAGGATGTTATCACAATAAAATAAGGTTAAAAGTCACTGTTGATCCATTAGGACAGAAAAATCAATGATACAGTAAATTATAGTTTATCTTTGTAGCAAGTTTTAATTTGGAAATACAGTACAGACATGTCACAGAGGTTAAATAATATTGATGGTTGGTTAAACTACGACATTGAATGGATTTAAACCACTCCATGTAAGAAAATTATAAGAAAGTTTTTAAAAAAATAAAGCTGTATACAAGTATTGGCTACAAATGTGATTGCAGATAAGAAAAACTGCCCTTACTGATTGATAGAGTGAAGTGAGCAATGGTTGGATTTGAAGAGTTGGGGCTTTGGGATAAGAGGCAGCAGAAGTGATCCTTTCTCATCTTTTTCTGGTTCGAAGAAGTTGCTGTGTTTGGTTCTCTGGTATATGTTTTTAGTGTACGTGACAGGCCTCTGCATTCAAAATAAACAGACACCATTCATTGCAAGATATTTGAAAGGAAGAGTCTTGATAAGATACCTCTGGTCCTTGATATGTGAAATGACTTCCACTGAACCGAGCTTTGGGTACACATCATATTTGATTCTTGTAAATCCTCCCTGACCCAACATGCTATAACCATTGTACGTCAAGTGTATGCTCTTTGAGGCAGGGGAAAAGTCTACCTCTCTTTTCACAGTACCTAGCATAATAGACCTTGATTTGGACACTACTGGAAGGAAAACAAACTAAATAAGAATAAAGGTAATTATCAGTCTAGCAGGAAATTCCTGTGCTAAAGAATATTTTCTGAAATCCTTTTTCTTTTCAGTGCACCTTAATGCACTTGGTATAATGAATAATCAGTTGGCAGCCAGGGTTACTTTAATGGATACCACCAAACTATAGTAAGCCTTCACCATTTGCTACATCCTCTAATTACAAATAAGGAAAGGCTATTAGGGGGAGGGATTGCTCAGTGGTTTGAGAATTGGCCTACTAAGCCCAGAGATGTGAGTTCAATCCTTGAGGGGGCCATTTAGAGATATGGGGCAAAAATGGGATTGGTCCTGCTTTGAGCAGAGGGTTGGACTAGATGATCTCCTGAGGTCCCTTCCAACTCTGAGATTCTATGATTATTCCCTACTGCATCATACAAAGAAATGTGGTTTAAAAGTGTATGTTTAGTTACTCAATGCAACATACATCTGTTGTGTCCTCTCATAGTTTAGATACAAATCTGGGAGAAGCAAGTACACTTACCTGAGAACGTCAATAAAGAGAAAAGGACGTACAATCAGCTAGTTAGAACACCGTATATATAATGTATATATTGCAGCATTCACCCTATTTAACAAGACAGCTCTGCTTCCAACCTAGGGGGAGATGCTGTTTCTTCAGATTTGTGGATCATTTTAGAAACAACAACTCAGCACTGCAAAGGCTGAAGCATCATTTCAGAAGCACTGCCGTATCCCACAGAAAAAAAATCCATGGGGCCAGAAGGTACCTAGGTTCTTGGTCTGGTCTGTGGGAGAGGGTGCATACAAAGAGATTTCTTCCCACTTGCACCCCCACTTTGGCTGGGACCATCTCAGACTCAGGGCTCCTGATAGCACAGGAAACGCTTTCCCCATGTGCAGCACTAGGGATGAAGAACAGCCCAAAGACATCAGGAAGGAGGCTTGGCCATGTATTGCCCCACCATTCTCAGCAGGGCAAAGCTGGGATTGTGTGGCAAACTGAGCAGCCTGTGTGCTAAGGAGTTATTTGCAGAACTTTAAAAATGAAATACAGTACAATGGGGATTTTTCTTACTCTAGCTATGGAAGAGGTTATGGCACAGGTATAATATGAGACATCAGGGCTTCCTGTAATTCAGTCTGGAGTCTGACATCAATTTTTTCTGTGGCTTGGGTATGTCACTTAACCTTTCTGCTTCAGTTTCCCTATCTGGAAAGAGGGGGATAGTAATACATAGCCTGTAAGGTTGCTGCTAGTCCAAGCTTGTAAATGTCTTTGAAGATGGAACACGCTGTAGAACTATGAGAGGTCTTGAATACTAGCTTCCTATTGACTTCATGTATGTTCTCATGTGAGAATATATGACCTCAGGGGATGCTGAGGGTGCTCAGCACCAATAAAAACTAGGACCATATGTTTTCAAATGGACCTTTGAGAAATGCCTACATGGTTGACCAGAAGGAGGTTGCCTTTTGGCTCAGTGGGAAGAGCTGTGTGACTCCGTAGATCATGCAGCTCCCAGTCACTTGTGGGAACCATTCATAGTAAGGCTAGATAGGGGATGGTGGACTCTTTAGACTAGTGATATGGCTGCTGTAGGCTAAGATTTTCAAAGACCCTAAGAGATTTGGGTGCCCAATTCCCATTTGTTGTGAGGTACTTTGGATTTTGCGAGACAAGGCACACACACGTGGTTGTATAAAGTAGATGAGTTTATTGGAAGGGTTTGGTCTCTCGAATAGGCGCTGAGGGGCTCGATTCTGATCAGCGTGACTGCAGAAGGGGTGCTTAGCACTTCTGAGCTGTTGCTAGGAAGGAAGAGCCCACGAGCAAATACAGGAGTGGGCTTAAATACACTCACACATTTGCATTTCATACATACTCATATCTCATTTGCAAGCAACAAGCTGATTGGTTACACGCTGTCTTGCCTCAGTTTCTCTATTTGGTTTCCCACACATTTGTTTTCACACAGACGGGGTAAACACTCACACAGCTGGGAACGGTTCCGTTCCCAAACACACAGATAGCAGCAAGGTCATTTTCATAGCTGATGATACTATCATCATGCACTCTCTTGGGGTTGACTCAGAAGCGTAACTACACTTCCTAGTGGTTGCTTGTCACAATGTCTTCCGGTCACTACACCATTAAAATAGGAATAAATCCCTATGCTTCTCATCCATATTCTCTGACCACTTTCTGATATGTAGGATAAAAATGAGAAAGGCTTCCCTAAGCACTTCCTGCAAAGGAAGATGTAATAGAAAGTCTGGCGCATCTATTTCTTTGTCTTTTCTTCCTCTCCCCCCGACTAACCTGTCTCTTACCTTCATTTAATAATCTATCATTCTCCTGTTTGGCTCGTAAACACATTTTATAAAGAAGCACATGAAAAGCCTTCTGGTGTCTTCCAAGATTTCCTGTTTTTCCAGACAGGGAGACTAGGCAGAAATCCCGCTTGTGGTCTCATGCTGGGCAGAAATGAGAGAGATTCAATATGACAGGTAAAATGTGTGAGAACTGCACGCAGCACGTGTGGAACAGAAAAGCGGGTGCACTGCTGAAAGATGGCATGTGTAGTGACTTGTCTTATAAATCATGTCTTATTCTGTATAGAAAAGAAACTGCTCCACCTGTGCTGCTAAGTACCTTCTCATTGCTCAGGGCATTCCCTCAGGTATATTCCCATATCAAAAATCCTAGTGCATTTTAGTTTATGAACCTTTTACGTGTACAGAAAGAATTGAACCAACCCTTAGAAGCCAGCAGGGTCTCCGCTTTATTGCTTTAAATTCAGGTGGGACCTTTGTGATCATCCAGTCTGACCTCCTGCGATAGCATTTCACCCAGTAATTCCTGTATCAGGCCCAATAAGTTGTGGCTGAGCTATAGCAGATCTTTCAGAAAGGTGTCTGTTCCTGATAGAGAGAGTTCAAGTCTCCTGGAGAGCAAATGCAATTCCAAGACACTTCAGACGGCCAGTAGTATAGTAGACAGAATACTCTCTAACGCCTAGGAACTCAGCAAGTTTCACAAGTCTCTCTTGGCCACCCACTCTATTCCTCCAGCCTTGGATTTCTCTCTAGTCTCCATGCATCTCTCCACAGAGCCCTCTTTCCTAAATGCTTTGTTTTGTGTGAAAAGCTATCTTCCCCCCAGATGCTAAGTAATAAAATGGTTTACATCTTGCCTTACAATCTCAATTGCAACTTCAGTTTATGATTGTCCCTCTGTGTCACCATGATATGTTGTGTGAACAGGACCTTTCAAAATAGTAATTTTAATGCATCTACTGGACTTAGGAGCCCCAGTCATGGGCTAGGACTCCCATTGTGCTAAGAGATGTACAAACAAGACACAAAAAACTGGGGCACAGACTAATGGCTTGTCCTCATGGGGGGAGGGGGGGATCGACGGCAGATACGCAACTTCAGCATGAATCACGTAGCTGAAGTTTGCGTATCTGCCGCCGACTTACCTGCCGTCCCCACGGCAGCGGCAGTTGGCGGCGCGCTCCCCCGTCGACTCCAGCTTGCACCTCCTGGAAAGCTGGAGTTCCGGAGTCGATGGGGTAGCCGGGGGCAATCGATTTATTGCGTCTTAGCGAGACGCAATAAATCGATCGCCAGAAGATCAATCCCGGAGCAGCCTCGTGAAGACAAGCCCTAAGAAGATTACTAAACTAAGGAAACTACTTCCCAGCAGTTCCCTATAGTGGCCACGTATGTCAGGTCATTAGGGGTGAGATGCACACATTTCCCCCCTAAGGTTACCATAGGAGCATAGAGCATTGATTCTGAAGGGGGTTTGAAGGGATACTAACAGCCTCAAAGCTTTGGATCTGAATCTAGATTTATGTCACTGTTGACAATAGTCATTACCAGCAGATAAATATTGGGTGTCGCACCCCGTGTGAAACAAATGTATGGTGGCAGTCTAGTCATTAACAGGCTTTTAAAAGTCTCACATACCAATAGGACTAATGTTGTCTTAGCAGAGAGCTCAAGTACTGCATGAACATAGAAACTGAAACCTCACCTTTCCCCTTTGGTAGGGTCAGGGGCTTTGGTGTGGCAGTGTGGGTAAACGTGCAGTTTACTACCAGCTGAGCTCTATGATACCTTTGAGACCACCATTTCCGGAGCAGGCAATAGGGGACCTTTCACCAGCAATGGAAGCACTTAAAAATTATGAATGAATCACAGTGACTGCATTCACACATGAACTAGTCACTCTGCTGAGCAAAATAACACGCCTTCACTTTAAAACAGATATTTTTTATCCAGTAAATGGAGTATCTTATAACTTTAAGTGTTCTAGAATATTATTTTGTAATCCTGGTAAATAAGAGGAAAAATTGCCCTGGTTATGAGGTTGTGGTGCCACACGTGAAAGGGAGGCATGAGAAACAGTGGTCCTTCCTGAATGTAGACAGATATATTTGCATTAAAATGGGGGGGGGGGGGGGAGGAACACACCTGCCCTTACTGAACACGTCAGCCTGCACTGCATTCCAGCATTACCGCATACAATACAATTTTCTCCTTGTAAACAGTTCAATTAAAATAATGTGGTGCAATCAAAGTTGACAATCAAAATATTCAGTACCAGGGGGAAACTGTATTACACAGCTTTTACCTTTCTTCTTTTTGTAACATGTTGCTTGTTTGCTCAAGATCAGTGGCCTTGCAAACTGATTTCAAAGTTCTTACAGCTGATGGCTAACTCCTTCTGTGGCAGTTTACTGGATGTTATATCATTTGATTTTACTCTAGCAAAACCAGAATCTGATCTTTGTTCCTCCTTGTCTTTTAACAACACAATACTAAAGCTTTTCTTAAGGGATCAAATTGTGCTCAGACTTCTGCTGTTTTGCTGATCATAAAGTTGAACTGTAAAGCTAAAAAAGCATTTCTTTCTTTCTGTGTGTTCTTTCTGAAGTTAAATCCTGCAAGATTTCAGTTGCATGAGTAAAGTTAGCAGGATTTGACCTTTGATGTTCCTAAACTAAAATGTTGCCTTTAAATATTCTGCGACAGATATACAATATACTAGTCAATGATATATCTATTTTAGGTTCAACTGCTAGCTAATATATCCTTCTTAGCACTGCACAGTAAAGAGACTAACATAAACTAACTAGAATCAGAGGATGCACCCCACGAAGTGGGTATTAGCCCATGAAAACTTATGCTTCAATACTTTTGTTAGTCTTTAAGGTGCCACAGGACTCTTTGTCGCTTCTATAAATTGACTAGTTGTAAAGAAATGCATACAGAAGTGTTTACACTTAACTTATCTTGATACATGGTGCCCGCTATAGACACCCCATAATGTTCCATTTTGCTGTCTTGGAGTCCATATTAGCTTTCCCGTTCACATTATGATTGTACTTTGCACTTCTTAAGAAAATCAGACCTAGAAAATATCTCCAGGAACTAACAAATTTATCTCAAAAGTAGGCTTTAAAACTTTTTAATAAAAGGGCATGACTTTCTTAATCATTCCACCTGTTAAAGGAATTCAAGAAGAAATGATATTTAAATTAAATTAAACTTGCTTAAAACATAGGTGATTATTAGATGATAATTCCATGTTCTGTTTTCTGAGGATATCAAGCTAGCATTTGTCTGCAAACCTGGCTGCAGCAAGTTTCAGAAAGATAGATTTAGAGTAGTCAGTTTTAGACAAACCAAGTCTCACAGGAGTGAGTGGGTGAGGTTCTTTGGCCTGCAACGTGCAGGAGGTCAGACTAGAATATCATGATGACCCCTTCTGACCTTAAAGTCTATGTGTTGCTGAGATTCTGAGATGTTATTCATGGGTCACAGAAGTGGCCTTTCTCGTTCTCATTATTATATTTAAGATTATTTGTCTCTTTTTACTTTCTGCATTGAATGTTTATAAAGATTTTCAACAGTTCATAAAAGTAAATATATAATAGAGTGGTTGCTGGGGTTAGCCATCCCTCTAGCTAAGGTTGAAAACAAGCCTGTCTCCGAGCATGGCTCAGAAGTAGTTGCACTGCATTTTCATGCAGGGTTTTGGTGACTGAACACTAGGTGACTCAACAGAAAAGCCCTCTCAGAGTCTGCCACCTTGTTATGAAGGAGAGGTGTGAGATGGAGAGAGAAGCAGCAGAGTTGTGCAGAGACTTAGAAGTAGAGGATGAAAAACTTGAATTGGATACGAGAGGTGAGAAGAAGCCAGTGGATAGATTTGATAAGGGACCTGTCTGACATGGGCCAAATGGCAGATAAAGATGATTGAGTTCAGCAACACTTGCTGAATGGAGTGAAGTAGGGGTTGAAGATGGGAATTGGTTAGGCAAGAGAATTAGACAAAGTTGGACATAACAGACCAATGTATTTGTAATTCAGAGAGGAAGGGTTGTGGTTTTAAATGAATTTGAATAACTATCAGCAGAATACAAATATTATTTCTCTGTATCTTTATATATATGGAGAAAGGTGCAAAATTCAGGATAGTTACAGGTCTTAGGTTCTGTTTCATGTAATGTAAGCTAACTATATTGACAGTATGTCTTTATGGTGATTTTCCCAGCAGACTTCACACATCTTTAGGCAATAGTGTTTTCAGCCTCTTCCCCCATTTATTGTTTTTGCTTAAACTGTTTACAGGCAGTACATGATAATGAAAGACATAAATATATCTTGGCAATTATGTTTACAAACAGATGCAAGAGTCTGGCAGGATGGATCATTATTTTGTGGCTCAGACATCACTAATTAACACCAGGAGTACTGTGAATTCAACTTGAAATCACCCCTCCCCCACATCCTGAAGCATTGTGTACAGTCAAGTAGTCTGCATATCTAATGGTAATAACGGAACTAACTCTCTCTCTCTCATTACATACAGTGTGAAACTGTAAGAATAAGTTAGTCATTAATAGAAGAGTGCTTTTTGACATTAAAAAAAGCCATATAGGAGAACTATGTGCAGAAAACTCTAAAGAATGCCACTGCCTTTCCCTCACTGATTCCAATTTTGTTTGGCAGAAGGTCTCAAGGGCCAAAATTCAGTGGACAAAATTTGTACCTATATCCCCTCCAACAGTTACACTTTCATAAAATAATTTGTGTTTGAGGGTGTGGTTCTGCTGTATTGTGTTATTCATTAGGGTTTTGTCTCCGTAAGGTAGTGTACTCACCACCTGGAGCACCCCCTGGTGTCGGGGCAATGCTGCAAGGGGGTCTCATTTCTGGTGCCTCCTGCCATGTCTTCCATTGTGACTTGGCCAGAGGGCTAAGCAAAGTACAGTCTCCTTCCAGGGTAACAAAAGGTCTATCTGAAAGACTAAGCTAACCCTCCAAATAATAATTCTTCCATCCCTCTCAGGCTCCATTGAAGTATTTTGACAGGCTCTACAATGATCATATATTTTGTTGCTTTTTGCAGGTTTTCTGTAAACACAGTCTTACCAATTGTGACTGCTGATTAGGCTTTAGAATTTGACTGGCTTGATCTGGTGGTGATGTGATGTGACTGAATTCTCATTCCCAGGTAAATTGCACAAATGCTTTAAGTAAACTGGGATCCATTGTCTGAAACTATGCTGTGCAGATCCATGCCTGCTGAAATGGTTCATTGCTCTGCTTTGTCTATAATGGTCGCTGTAGTAGGCTCTGACAGTTCATTTAATTCCCAGAAGTCAGAATAGTAGTTGACAATAATGAGTTAGTTTGTGTGGTTGGCAGTGAAAAGGCCCATTCCTATTTTGCTTCAGGGTCAGTTGGGAATAGTATGTTTTCATTGTCTCTTTTTTTGCTGCTTAGCCTGCTCACTGCATCTTGGATATCCTTGTTTGGCCTAAATACAGAGCCTCAGGCTTTCTGGATAGAAACTTCTATTCTAGAATTGCACTCATGTATTCTTGAGAGAATTTCTGTTCCCAGTGATCTGGGTATTATGATTTGACTGATGGTAATGCTGTATTTTATGCTTGGTTTATCTCAATGGTGCCAGTATTCTTCAGAGGCAGGGGAAATTCTTCCCTGGTGTCAGGCCATCCTGGTAGACTGACAGACATGAGTGCTTGTTAGTCTTCATCTTGTATGGTTTATTCTTGGATTCTTTCCAGACTCTGGCTTAAAACTGGCACATAACTGGTTTGGTTGATGCTTTCTATGTCTTTGTGTTTTCCCTATTTCTGTCTGTTTGAAGATCTCATTTTGTTTCTTTGCTGTATCTCCATGCTGCAAGGTTGCTCTGGAAAAGAAGTCCGCTATATAGCTCAGCTACATCTCAGTTCCTTTCTTTTAGTACATATCTAGATTGTAGCTTTGCAGTTTAAGTAACATACATTGAAGGCATTCTGGGGCTGCTAGCAGTGGCTTTTTAAAAATGCTATGTAGTGGTTTATGGCCACTTTCTACTGCAATGTTTGCCCATTCTTGAATATACTAGTTGAATTTTTAGCACATAAACATTATTGAAAGACATTCCTTTTCAATTTGGGCTTATCTGTGTTTAGTTGGTGATAGTGAACTTGATATAGAAGCTCCAGCTGTCTACATTATAGGACTGATGTCTCAAGCCCCGTTTCATTTGTATGGTTGTCTCGTCTTTCACATCATAGTATTTCAGGATAGTATTTCAGGTTGGTGACAAGCACTTTGATACATGTGATGGCTGCATCAGATTGAGGCAATCATATTACTGCATCTTGTTCAGTAGTCACCTCAGAGGAGCTTACACATCTGATGGGCTTTGAAATTTTTTTGTGAGATACTATACAAATCCTAATAGTCTCTGAAATATTTGAATGTATTTACATATGGGTATGTGTGACGGGCTCTTTAAACCTCACACAAGAACTGAAGGGGTTAAGGAGCAGTTCTGAGGTAAGTCACTCCACTCCTCTACTGCCTCATACCCGAGGAGCATGCTCTAGCTAGAGGAAGGACATCAAAAGGGAGCCAGACAGCTCAGATGGGGGCAGACATGGACAGAGGAGAGACCTATCCTGAGAGCTTCTGAAGAAGGATGTTGAAGAAGCTTTGCTACAATGAAGGGGCTAGCAGCTGAGCTCTGAAGTGCTGAAGGTTCTAATTATTTATTATTAATTATTATTATTATTATTATTGTCATTAGATGTTGAGATTTTGGGGAGAGGTGAATAGTTTGTGATCCAGGGAGGTTGCCTTGAGACACTCCAGGGTGCCAAATACTCTTGCCTCTCGTAGAGTCCTGAGCCAGAGACTGATGGATGGGCCAAGCTCTCCTACCAACCACCTAATTACTGATGGGGCATAAATCTCCTCTTGCACCTCTCCTCTCAGGTGTAAGAAGAGGATAGAGGCACCCAGAGCTCTGAAGTGAGGGTGAGCCAACAACAAGGGTCTGAGGCAGGCTGAAGGCTCTTCCCATGATGAGGACATGGGATTCTTTGTACTCTTTTGGACTCTGCTATTCTGGAAGGGGCAAACCAAATTGGTGGCTCAGCCAAAGGACTGAGTTGCTATCACAGGCACTGACTTCCTCTCTACCCAGGGGTTGCTCAACCCCCACCACACCCCAGGCCCAACCCCACTCCACACCTCCCTCCACCCACACCCTGCCTTGCCTCTTCCTGTCCCAGCTCTGCCCCAGGCCCACCCCCACTGCCCCCTTTCCTCCAAGTCCCCACCCTGCTCCGCTTCTTCCCATACCCACTCCGCCCCAGGCCCTTTCCCCACTCCATCGCTTTCCCAAGGCCCCACCCCTGCCCTGCCTCTTCCCACCCTGTGCCCGCTTCTCCTCCTCCCTCACAGTGCCTCCTGCTGGTGGGTGCTAAGCACCTGATAATTTTTTTCCATGGGTACTCCATGGAGTCGACGCCTATGGTTGCCACCCACCAAAAAGTGGGCAGTCATAGTATCAGAAATGTTGCTGATGAGAGACACCAAAGATGGGAGAAAATGGAGGCCCAGTGGCCTAACCACTAGGTGATGCCATTTGTAAGCCCAGCGCTCCATTACAGCTTCTGATTGCTTTCACCATTCAGGGTCAGGTCACATCCTAGGGAGGTCCGCAAGAGTCCCATGTATGGTGCTGCAGTCAGTCGCAATTTCAACTCATTTTTATCATAGTTTAAACTTACTTGACTTTTTCCAGAAGATAGATGAGGTTGTGGTTGTGATCTGCCCACAACTTCTGCCATGCTATTTTTGTGTCTATACCTCCAGAATGACATCAAACGCTGTGAGTCTTGTTAGTGCATCGAGGGCCGTCCTTACCCATATGCAAAGTATGCAGCTGCATAGGGCACAAGGAAATTTGGGGCACCACATTTCCTGATGCCCTGAGCACCTTTGTGTTGCTCCAGACCCTGCCTCCGCCTCTTCCCCTCTGCCTTCTCCCTGCCCCTGCTCTGCCCCAATCCCACCCGCACTTCACCCCTTTGCCAATGCCCCTTCCTGCCCCACCCCCTCACCACCCTGCCTCTTCTGACCCCTGCTTCACATCAGCCCCATCCTCACTCCCCTGAGAATTGCAGCCCAGAGGCGGGAAGTGCAGTGACCTAGCCCCAGACAGTTCCCCCCTGCCTCTGCAGAAGCCTGGGACCCCACACAGCACCCCCGGGGTGGGGAGGACTGCATAGGGCCCCAGGATAGCTAGCAATGGCCCTGAATACATCTTGTTGATGACATTGATATTCTTCCACTACAAGTTTTATCCCAAATGGTACTTGCAACCTTTTGTATCTACCAGCTAAAGTCCAGAATGTGGTTAAAAAGTTGTTTTTCTTATCCAGTAACATATGCTAATATCTGTCTTTGGCATTCAGTAGTGAGAATACTTTTACTTTTGCTAAGTCAGGTAATAGTTCTTCAGCTGTAGGTATTTGGTAGTGAACTCTTTTTTTAGAATTTTGTTTAAATTGCTATGGTCTGTACAAATACACAGCTTGGCTGGGTTCTCAATGGCTATCGTGCTGCTTATCCAACTTGTGAGCTCTGTGATTTTGGCAATGAGGCCTTTTTCCATTTGTTTTATTGCTCCCATTGGTTTTTTCCCTCTTAACAGGTACTCTGCAAGGCAGGAGTTGTGCTGACTGAATCATTTGATCTATTTCTAGGTGTAACGTGACTGGAAAACATGCCATTCAAATACGTCTTGCTAATCTTTTAGAAACTTTGCTGCAGGGATGGCACAGTGCATTGTCTGTTCTTGGCAAGTTTTTTTGTTTTGCTTGTGTGCCAGTTGAATGAATTGTTTGTCTCGGCTTTACCACGAGTAGCTGTGTTGGTCTATATCCACAAAAACAACAAGGAGTCCGGTGGCACCTTAAAGACTAACAGATTTATTTGGGCATTGTTTTTGTCTCAGGTTTAGTGTCACTAGGTTGAGTAATTCACTTGTTTTAGCTTAAAGCAGTGGCTTCTGTGTTGTCTGTACTACCTGAAATTTCAGTCTGCATACTCTCCCTTGGTATTCTGCTTGTAATTTATATGATCCTAGCTGCATTATGATCATGCCATTGTATATTTCATTGTGGCTTTGACTGGTTGTAATTTTGCTTTTGCTTTTTCTTAATGGGGAGGAAGCCTTTTGTAGCCTAGCACATTTGCTGATGCCTCACTGTCTAGTTAGTATTCAATTTCCTATTTGTGGGCTGCTGCTTGTCTTTGCATCTGGAGCTAATCAGAACTTTATAAACCATTTATTTTTGATGTTTTGCACTTTATTAATGTCGTCATACACATGCAGATTCTCCTCCTCTGAGTCACTACTTGCTTCCTAAATCGGATGCATTTTTTCTTTGCTTTTTTTATCTGTAAGCTTTGGCATTATTTCTCTTGCCATAATTATTGCATATGAACCCATGTGAAGGCCTTTTTCCATTATCATGTTTTTCTCCGCAGTGCCCACAAGTCACCCTCTGTACTTTGTTTATTTTCTCTGCTTTGTTTTAATGCATTTTCTTTTGCACAATTCTTGATATATATTTACCTCATTTTTTGTGGTACTTGGTGAATTATCTCTTTTGTCTGTTTCATTTGTTCTCTTCATTTGGATGTGAAATTGTTCACTAGCTGGGGCAAAAGTAACTTAAAGTACTTACCGGTACTCCAGAGTCTTGAGAGAGAGTGGGGGCTTGACCAGAGGAGGCGTGGCGTCTACCGGAAGAAGCGGGGCTGGCTCAGTCAGCAATTTAAAGGGCCCTGGGCTCCAGCTGCCGCTATGCTCCGGGGCCCTTTAAATCATCCCCAGAGCCCTGCTGCCGGAGCCCTGGGCTGCTGTGGCTATTAAAAGGACGCAAGGTGGTAGAGGCAGCAGAACCCAGACCCTTTAAATAGCACCTGAGCCCTGCTGTTGGAGCCCTGGGGAGGTGGTGGCAGGGCTCTGGTGGCGATTTAAAGGGCCAAGGCAATAGGGGCCGTGGGAGCCCTGGACCCTTTAAATAGCTGCCGGAGCCTCACCACTGCTACCCCAGGACTCCAGGGCCAATTTAAAGGGTGCAGGGCTCCCCTGCCTTTACCTCCCTGGGCCCTTTAAATCATTCCTAGAGCCCTGTTGCAGGAGCCCTGGGGTAGAGGCAGCGGGAGCCCCGGATCCTTTAAATAGCCATTGGAGCCCTGCTGCCACTACCCCAGGGCTGCTAGGAGCCCCAGGCCCTTTAAATTGCTGCCTGGGGAAAATGGGCCACTCCGGTATGGCACACTGATTCTTGCTGGTATGCCGTACCGGGGCGGACTGGCTTACTTTCACCTCTGTCACTAGCATTGCACATGTCTACAGCTCTTGGTAGAGTTTCTTTCATCTCTATTACTACTCTATCACAAATTTGTTCCTCTTTTATGATTTGATAATCACAAGTCAGACATATTGCCAACAGTTTGCCAATAGACTGGTTCTCTAGATTTTTGCTCATAAACTCATAGACTTTAAAGTCATAAAGGACCATCTTGATCATCTAGTCTGACCTCCTGCATGTTGCAGGCCACAGAACCTCACCCACTCCTGAAAATAGACCCATAGTCTCTGGCTGAGTTACTGAGATCCTCAAATCCTGGTTTAAAAATGACAAGTTACAGAGAATTAACCATTTACACTACTTTAAATTTGCAAATGACTCATGCCCCATGTTGCAGAGGAAGGCAAAAAACCACCAGGGTCTCTACCAATCTGCCCCAAGGAAAAATTCCTTCCTGACCCCAAATATAGTGATCAGTTAGACCCTGAGAACTTGGGCAAAACCCAACAGGCAGATGCCTGGGAAAGAATTCTCTGTAATAACTCAGAGCTTTCCTCATCCAGTGTCCCATCTCCAGCCATTGGGGACTTTTGCTACTGGCAGTCACCAATGTGCGACATGCCATTATAGGCAATCTCATTATACCATCTCCTCCATAAACTTACCAAGCTCAGTCTTGAGCCCATTAAGTTTTTTTGCCCCCACTGCTCCCCTTGGAAGGCTGTCCCAGAACTTCACTCCTCTTATGGTTAGAAACGTCCATCTAATTTTAAGCCTAAATTTGTGATGGTCAGTTTATATCCATTTGTGTCCACACTGGAGCTTAACTTAAATAGCTCTTCTCTCTCCCTTGTATTTATCCATCTGATGTATTTATCGAGAGCAATCATATCTCCCCTCAGCCTTCTTTTGGTTAAGCTAAACAAGGCAAGCTCTTTGAGTCTCCTTTCTAAGGTATCAGAGAGATAGCCGTGTTAGTCTGGAATAGCAGAGGTAACAAAGTCCTGTGGCACCTTAAAGACTAACTATAAAGTTTTGAAGCATAAGCTTTCGTGGGCTAATAGAAGTGGGTATTAGCCCACGAAAGCTTATGCTTCAATAATTTATAGTTAGTCTTTAAGGTGCCACAGGACTTTGTTACCTTTCTAAGGTAGTTTTCCATTAATCAGATCATAGTTGTTCAAACTACTTTTGAAGTCCTTATAGGATTTTCTCTGGGTCCCCCTGGTCTTCTGCTAACATATCCAGATGCTGTTGGAATACATGGCAATCTTTACCCTTTTCAGCTAATAACATGTATGTTCTTAGCTTGTTTTCCTTTTTTTATCCAGACCCTTTGCAATGTAGCTTTCCCATTATGCTATAACAATGTCCAGTTTCTCAAAACATCCGCTCTCATATCTATATGCACAGAAACAAGAATCTGGTGTGCCACCAAGATGGTGTGTATTTGTATTTTTCAATATTTTAGTTTCTGAATTTATGTATTTGTAGGAACTTAGTCACCCATGACACCATTTTCAAACATCAGAAAAGAGTGAGCCAAGACAATGCCACACGTAGGCATTATTTCTTCCTCCACATGCATAGTCCTCTCTCATCAAGTTTCCCCATAGGGGGCACAATTCTAAATAATACAAATTAACCGTCATCCTAAACATAGCTGTATTAATGAGGACTGTCTTTATTTCCATCAGTTTTCCTTATGGAGAACAACACTGAACAAATATGGGTCAAAAATGTAGTAACTTAAGATAACATTGTGCACCAGGGGGCCATGGATAATAAAAACAATACTCTCTGTGGCCAAGCTTTTTAAATGATGAAGTGGGCATGTGGCTCTGAATTCTTAACACCCTAACTTTTAAAAATACATTATATAATTTGGTATTCATTTTAGCATCTCAGATTTTAGTTAAATCCCTAAATCTGATTTAGTTGGTGTTGGTCCTGCTTTAAGCAGGGAGTTGGACTTGATGACCTCCTGAGGTCCCTTCCAACCCTAATATTCTATGATTCTATTCTATGATTCTAATTATTGATACAGTGCAATAGCTCTGCACGTCATTTAGAAAATTCAAAGGTCCTGGCCTAAAGATAGAACAATTATAATAGAACAAGTTTCTCTTGCATTCTTTCTTGTTTGCCTATAACCATCTTTGCTCTTGATAGAAAAAAGTTTTTAATTGATTTTCCTCAGAAAATAAATATGTAAATGCTAAGAGAGGAAGAGATTTCACAAAACAGACTCAAACTGTGTAACTCAAATCTCTTTTGGGGATCTGTTCAGATAGGGGAAAGAACTTGCAGTACATCTGTGTAACTAGTTACTAAAATGAAAAATCCTCAGGAGGTCCTTCTGTTAAACAAATGAGGCTTACATTTTCTTCTTGTATTTACAGAAGCATACTAATAAGGTAGAGCCATCAAACTCTCCTTAACTGAGATTTCATTTTAGTCCAGTTATTCAGCAGACTGTTAAATACAAGGGGCCAAATTTCAATTGCCTTACTCATTCAAATAATCTGACTGACTAGAGAGGAGCTACCTTTGTGAGTAAGATAGGAGGATCTGGCCCACTGTCTTAAAAAAAACACCAAGTAAATTAGACATCTGCGAAGGGTCATGCGGGAATTGTTAGCACAATATAGCTGAAAGCATTTCTTTGCTGACCCACTAACAGATGGTTGTGTGAGAGTGAATCGTTTAAATGACGTATTACATACAGTGTGTATGCAAGGAAGGTCACATTTAAGGAATTCTGCTCAGAAGCTGATAAAACTTGCAATGATTTTCTGAGTTAGAACTACTGTTTGTCTCTGGCCACTCATAAGAAGGCTGTAGCTTGATTTGTACATTTAAATATTTTCCTTGTTAAAAGTTTGAGGTACAAATTTCCTTTGAATAGCCAAACACACAAAAATGATCCTTTAGCTTTAGCAGTGGTTATTATTAACTATCTGTATTGCAATAGTCCCCAAAGACACCAACCAGCCTCGGGGCTCCATTGTGCTAGACACTGTACAAACGTATCAAAAGGACTATCCGTCGACATTGTCAAGAGAGAGGGTATGTTGTAGTAATTGGGCTTACAAATTTACCCTCATTGTGAGCTTGACTGTAGAAAGTGAGTGAAAGGTTTTAAAAAACCCAATAATCCATGATAACAAATGTTGCCCAAAAAAGGTACAAAAGGGAAAAATGGACCGAATCAGTCCAAACAAAAAGGCTTCTGATGTAATTCGAGGACTATATTAAGATCATGCCTGGTAAACAAGAAGAGTATGGGACCAGAAATCAGTGAAGCAAAATTGGTGTGTTGGAAACTAGGCCTAAGCGATAGACAAAATATTGAGGGGATGGACTATTTTCTGCCTGCTACTCCTTTGTGGGTCCTTAAAGAGATTATGGAGAGAAAAATTGGCCACTAGAGCAAGCTTCACCATTATGTCTGAAACTCCTGCCGTTTTCTGGGACCTCGGGCCTTCGTCATCATGATGGTGAGAGATGTGAGACCAGCCCAGAGAGAGGGACCCAGATGACATTGCCACTAAAGGTGGCAACAGCTAGATCCAAAACACAGCCTGGGATAACACTGGATTGGCCTTTAACAACAACAGCTCCAGCCCTTCTCAACTAACTTCTTTTTTTCTCCAAAGGGAGAGTTATTAGACATCTGAGACTGTTAGTAGTTGGGGGTTTCCTTACAAAAATATCATCATCAACAAAAAAAAACCCTCTCTCCAGCTAAAGGGAACAAGGGATGTTGTTAAATGAAAGCCTCATTTAATATTTTACATTTCATATGTCTTTCCTTCTCTTCTTTATCTTTGGCAAAGGGTTAAAAGGATTTTTAACAATGTGTTTGCCATACTGAGGTGTTTGCAGGCTGAGGTCTCTGTGTATCAAACCCCAAAACTTGTTTAATACTGTTCAGCATTGGACAGTGACAGGGTCATGTTAACACCTTTGAGCCCCTATATTTCCATCTTCAGATGGTAGCAGTGGGGAAGGGATGCAATATAGTAGTAGAGTCATTGCAGTAAGAGGTAGCAAACTCCATCTTTATATCTAAACGCACCTTAAGAAATAAAATGTTTTTAATATGATTATTTTAATGCACTATGAGGGAAGGGAGCGAGAGGGAAGCAGGCGGATGATTACAGCAGGGAAGTTGGAAAGAGAAAGGAAGGAATATAAGGCCACTGAAGGTGGGAATAGGAGAGAAAAGACTTGGGAGGGTGGGGAGTGACTGATAGGAAGAGGTGTAGGTGTAGATCAGAGCAAACAAGCCAAGCAATAGACAGAAAATAATGTCCAGAGCACTCAGTGGCTTTTGGAGGGAGGTACCCTAACCGGGCCACAGTCCAGAAGGCAATGGCAGGTGAGCCCAAGCTGTATCTTCACCCCACGTTACTCATCCTGAGCTGCCCTTGCCTCTTGCTTTGGGAACAATCTTTGCTTCAGGTCTGACTCCGCTTTGCTCTTAGCCACCCCCTCTCCTGCCCACAGGGGACCACTTCTGACCTGATATCCTGGGTGGGATGGTCTCTCCATGTGATCTGGTGAGGGGCAGGGAGTTCCCAGTTGGTGACAAAGTCTAAGAAATAAAATACATGGTCAGTCAGACAGGATGATTTGATCAATCAATCAGAGCAAAGCTTGTGAATGCTCAGACTTGCACTACTTCTCTAGTCAGTATTTGTTTAAAATGCTAAAGCTGGAGCGTGCAGAATCTGAAGCTTTTATTCACTTGTGAAAGGGGGAAACATTTGTAGAGGCAAGATCCCTAATTAGATTGTAAACTCTTTGGGTCAGAGACCATCTTTCTTTGTTCTATATTTGTACTTCAGCTAGTACAATGGCATCTGTGAGTAGGCATCCTAAGTGCCATGGTAATACTGTACTACTATTATTAAGAATAATAGATCCAATATGTTTCTAAAAGGAACCCCTTGTCTCAATGGGCCATAATCCGTTATTAGCATCTCAACTGTGACTACAGTACATCATAATTTATTTGAAGCAAGCCCGTGTTTTCTAATTTTAAAAAATACCGTTGATTAGATTTCTATATTTTGCATTTTTGCTCATCTAGAGTTTACTTGTAGAGAGGGAAAAATTTCTGGGCAAAACCATTTAGATATCAGCTTCAATTTGAACAGCTGCACTGTCTGTGAATACAGGAATTATTCATAGCACATAAAGGGAGACAACATCTTGAAAATATTTTAAGGAAAACAAAATTCCGGGAGGATCATACTTGAATTTTATGTCTGTATAAATCAATTCAGGAATGAGTCTGTAAAATGGGAATAGAAGTAAATCCAATGATTTGACGCCATTTTATCCTTTTTGCATTCGCACTTGGGGACATAATTTGGCAAAGATGTTTGTGTGTAGAGTTGACAGGTTTTCAGATAAGCAGCAGCACAGTCTAACCTCCTGCCTCTGTTTCTTTCTCTCCCTCACATTTTCTATGTGTGCGAGAGAGACACGCTTCTCACTGGAATTCAGCTTATTGTCCTGAAATGCATGGACTGAGAGTATGCTACCCCAATTCAGAAAGTTATATATCTTTAAGCATAAGAGTTGTGCTATTGGGACTACTCATGTGCTTAGAGTTAGGCACTTGCTTACATAGCCTACTAATGTCTTGCTTCAGAAAAACATCCCTAATCAGGATCACAAGTAACCATGGGATAGCCCATGGGGGTGATCTTATTTCCCACAGAGACTTAAAGTTAAGCAAAGATAGAAAGAAAATAATGCCAATTTTGAGTAGTAAAACTTTTTATATGATCAGCATTAGTAGTACCCAAAAACATCCTTATGTCACACTAACAAATATAATTACTCCAAGACCTGCACTCCGACTTTTAAAGAAGCCCATTGTGGCTCCTAAGCACTATGGTAATACAGATAATAAATATTTTTAAAATATTATAGGATATGCTATGAATCCAAATTGTGCTACTTGCCTTCTCTCACATCAAGTCACAAATGAAAACCTCCAGAACAAAATAACACTTATAAATATATTTTATTCATGGGGAAATCACATGTTCCATTCTGGTACGCCTCAGGCAGCCAGCTGGAGTGTAAATGGAGCACCCCGGGGCTTTCCCTCACACCTGTTATAGTTAACAACATGCTTTAATGGTGGGTTGTTTCCAAATCATAACAATTCACAATATGCACAATCACACTCTGTGCTCTATCCGAGTATTTCCCATTCATTTTCACTATGTGAGACAGAGAGTAAGGCATTGATGGGAATTATGAGCCCATACTTATACTTTACAAATAATAGGGTTTTGCTCTAGTACACACTGAAAACTCTGTGAACAATAGCCCCAGCCATATTCATTCTCCCCTCCCCTTCTCATATTCACATAATTGGCAGCAAGAAACTTTCTAGGCCAGAGCATATGGCCTACATGTCTCTCCACATGTGGTGTGATCTACATTGGCCCTTGATGCTTTTCACATGCACAGATGTTTAGTAGTGGTCATTACTTTTAGTTTAAGTAGCTTATGCGTTTTTTGGGGGGACAGGTTTTATCTTTAATCTTTTATCTTGTTGAGTCATCAAGAGAATGGCAGATGAATTTCAATATTGATGTGTGCAAAGTAATGCACATTGGAAAACATAATCCCAACTAAGCAAGGGGCCAACTTGTTTTTGAAACTCTGGGAGGAGGGGAGGTGGAAATAGCAGTTTCAGGGCCCATTGTGGAGGTCTGGGATCAATATCCTCATATAGCTGATACAATGATTCAAACCACTCCCTAGCTTCACCTGTGGTTCACTGGATGGCTAGATGAGAGTGATTCTCCTAATACAATATTTATTTCCTGTATTGCACATGCAGTATCTAGCACTTTTTAAAGTAAGTCATAGCAATCATAGCAATAGCATAGCAGTCATAGATCACTTCAAATGTCTCACGACACCCAGGGATAGATCCATGATTCAGAAACTCAACAGATGTTGTGACTCAGGGTGTTGGTGATGCACTTGGCAGCTTCTCGCAATGTACAAACACTGATGGGTACATTTCCAGTTCAGCATGTGCATAAGTTAGGCATACAATTCCAATTATTGAACAGAAGTTGCATATCTAATTCCCCATGCATTACACAGAAAACATCCCTATTTATATATATGTCACGACCCAGTAGCACTGCTATAGAGAAATGTCCATCAGAATTTCCAATATAACCCTGTTTACAATGTTATTTACTTAGTGAATCAAGAGCAGAAAGGTATTGAAGAACAAATCAGGAATGTAATGCATTTTTCTGAAGTGTTTAAAAATTAATTGAATCACTTAAAGTTTCAGAAATAATAATTTTAAAAACAAGTTTGCCTGTTGATGTTCAGTGCTTATGTAAATAGATTTAATAGCATTTAGCCAGGATGGGCAGGGATGGTGTCCCTAGCCTCTGTTTGCCAGAAGCGTCTGTTTGCCAGGGGCACCTGTTATTGGCCACTGTTGGAAGACAGGATACTGGGCTAGATGGACCTTGGTCTGCCCCAGTATGCCTGCTCTTATGTTCTTATTTCCATTCTTGAACTGCCTACAAACTCATCTCTGGTGAGATTTTTTTCTCAGATACAATACCTAAAGTTTGATATGAAACTGCCTGCTATTAATAACTGTTTTACACAACCATTTCTTTTTATCCACAACTAATAATAGAGATTATAGTATGCAAGCTGATAATATAGTTAATGGACAGAATTTTCACAATGGACTAGTGACTTTGGGTGCCTCCATTTTTAAGTCCCCGGGGCTTGATATACCTTAGAGGAGACTGGTTTTCAGAAAGTGCTAAACACAGAAAAACAAGTCCCTTTAAGATGTGTCAAGTTGGGCACTCAAAATCACTAGACAATTTTGAAAACTTAGACCACAAGAGTTTAACAATATCTGAGCCTAGACTAAAAAGGATACCCAGAAAATAGGGGAACGTTGAGATATATACATTTTTACAGTGATTCTTTGAGTAATAGTGACCAATACTAAAAGGCCTTTTAATAACTTCAGTGTCAAACTTGTATGGTTTGTTGTTGTGTTTTCACCACTGTAGTTGGACTATGGTCTAGATAATTAGTAGCAGCCATTCTGCAGCCTGCTGACATTGGCTAAGGAGACTTGGAGTTAATAACAGACTGTGTTGGCTTGTTTTGTTGGCACTTGGTGCAGATGATGGTTGCGTTTGGCCCAGATTATTAAAGGTATTCAGGGAGTGCAAAACCCAACTAATTTATGTTCCTACATCATTTAGACTGAGTACAGCAAGGCCTAAATACATTTTAAAATCTGGGGCTTTGTGTTTTACCTGCACAAATGCCTGTATGATGGTTTTAAATCAAATGTGGGAATCCTGAAACTGACAGATGAGCCTTTTTTTATTTTTTTTGCCATGGTTAATTTTTAGACTTGCAGTGGTAATATCCTCAGCATCCAAGAGGAAATGATCTCATACAAAAGAAGATACCTTAGCAGTAACGTTCCCAGCAATAAAGGTCACCACAGCATTTATACAGGTGCTGAAGACAGGCTATCTTGCGAGGAAGAGAAATCTATCACTGTAATAATAGCACTAATACTGGCACGTGGGGCAGAAGAAGGAGCAGTGGCAGATTCCGCGCAGGAGCAGCTCGGTATGTACTGATGTCAAAAGCAATTCTAAGAGCAGGGAGTAAACGTTGTTAATTCCTTTCAAAATATGACTTAATAGAGAAGGCTCAAAAGGCTTAAGCTTTACCCATCAACTTGATCTGACTTGCTTAGGTGGCTGTGTTGCATGCAACTATTACTCTCCACTGCTACTTTAGCAACAATATTACATCACTATTGCTTCTGTTTGCCTATTCGTTATTTTAATTGTCAATTAAAATCCCAAAGAGCCCTGGCTGAGATGTGACCCCTTCAGCTCTGAAACTGGTGGTAGGTGTGGTTTTTTGTTGTTGTTTTTAGTAAGAATACCAATGGGTTACAGAGGATACAAGTCCAACTACATTCTTTACTGAAGTGGTTTTATAACTTTCATCTAAACTATAAAAGTAGATAGTAATAGGCCACGGAGGGTAGATGTAAAACCACATTAGAACTGCTGTACCACACCCACACACAACTTGCATGTTAAATGTGCTGGGAAATACTGTGCTTCCTATTTACCTCCCAAAGGACCCTGCTATCAGCATAGTGAGTTTTTGTCCAAGGTAAGATTTACTCTGCCACTAAATTGAAAGCCAAAGAGTTGTCTTCTTAAGCCTGGATTCACAGAGATAGAGGCTGGTTTTAGAAAGTGCTGCTGTTCTTAGTCCATAACCCTCCCACTGCCCCTTTCTATTAAATACCATGAGATGTGATCAACTTGCAGGATGACTGTCTCTTCCTATTTTGGGGGAGGTGTCAAGGGGATTATGAAACTCAGAGCCAGAAGTTGTGTGTCAGGTGGCAAATTAGATGCTCTTACAATAAATTATATCTCACTCCGACTCCCTTTGATCTGTTATCACCCACTCCACTGGAGTGTGAAGTAGTCAAAGTTTGTGTAATTTAAAAGGTAAGGAGTCAGACGTATGGGTAAGAGGTGTATATTAATACTGAGTTGGGGCTATTGTGGAAGCGTTGAGTCTACTGGTGTTTCTGCTTGATATGGACTGAACTGAGCAGTGCCATTTTTGGCTTTTGAGTTCTTACAGAACTATCATAAACAGGCCTCCTTTTTACTTTGCTGTACCTCCAGGATCCTTTGATGTAACCACAAAGATAATGCAAAAGTAACATGACAGCCTATTAACTATACATTATCTATTAACTACTTCTGACCATTGTAGCAACTTATTCCAGAATTTGTTATCTTCCCCTCACCTCTGGTAAGAAATATATTTTCTATTATTTTATCTGTTTATTTTAAAATGAAGCAGAGTATCCCAATGACAAACTCTGGAACTACTTAGCTGCAGGAAGCAAGCAGATATTTGAAAGCAACATTAGCAAAGCACTCAGATGGTAGAAGACACACTGTGGTATTAAGATTGTGGATAGTGTATCTTATACACAAAAAAACATTATGTGCTGAAAAGCAAAATTTGAAACAACATAACGTAGATGGAGAGTGAGAGCTAAATCAACAAAGACGTTCATTAATGTAGGGTAACATAATGCATCAATAAATAATTCAGATTCAATAAAAATAACAAGGTACCTAATATGGGCTTCCCACCATATCTTCATATCAAAACAATATAATCAGAACAGATTTATTATAAAATATATTAAAAAGAGAATTTTCAACCTAACTGTAAAAGCACTGTGACCTGATCCTGTTCTTGTTTGCATGGGTTTAACTCCCATTAAACTCAAAATGTAACTGAGACCAATATTTGGTCATAGAAGAAAAATTCAGACCTTGGGAGCAGGTACCTGACTCCCATTGAAGTAGTTGCTTATATATACATCCAGGCAGGTTTTTGATTGGTAGACTATAGAATAGTAGGCCATGTTTCTTTGTGGAAAGGAATCCTATATGTGAAGGCTTAGTAGGTAAGATAGAAAATTGTAAATATTCAGCTAATATATTGTACACCGTAGTCTGGATAATTTAGACAGTACCAACTGTCAATGCACTTAAATTTTAGAAAGGATGCCGTTGATAAACATGGAGCCAATAAAGAAGAGTAGCAATCTGAGCTGTAAAACTAGTGCTTGTGAAATGTTTAGCTGAATCATTTGCAGTCTGGTGAAGAGAACACAAAGCTGAAAGAGCAGCAGTAGGAGGAGGAAAGCCATATTTAAGATATACTAATAAAGACTGCTTCTAAGAATGGCATGAATTAGTTTATACCTCAACCATTAAAGGCACTATCCAAGATCATTAAACATAACTTTTTAATCCTCTTTACTGGAATATAATTCCATATGGAAACTTCCCATACTCCCTTTTGACATATTGTAGGAAAGCACAGAACTGATTTTATTCTTGTATTTAATATTCCAGAAACAGGGAGAAAGGATTGTCTTATGTTTGAGGTACTATTCAGATTTTCAGTATGTATCTATGAAACATACTCAAAGTACACATTTGAGAGACTTAATTAATAAAGAATTAAAGACATAACATAAGGCTAATCAACATGACTTTATGGAAGATGGGGCCTGTTGAATTAACTTGATACATTCTGAGATTACAAGTTTAGTTGATAAAGATAACTGTGTGTGATGTATAAGACTTGGGTAAGACTTGAGTGTGGATCCTTGCCAGAATTCCTGGCCCCTCCCTCTTCTCTCCTGCTGCATTGAACAGAAGCTTAGCTCAGCAGAGAACCTGGGCAATAAATTACAAGGCTTTCTTCAAAAGAGTTCAGTAGTTGCCAGCCTATGTTATGTCATGCTTATCTGACAAACATACCAGAATATTGCTACCATAGCTGTAGTTGTATATTTAAGAGAGAGTTTTAAATGTCTTATTCATTTCTCATGAGACTTCCATTTGAATGGAGAAGGAGATTAATCTAATACTGGAGGAATGTTGTGTGTATTTAATCCTAGAATGTTCCTGGAGCATAGACCCATATGTTTGTATATCACATATGTCATATTTAGTAGACATGTGCATCTGAAAATACAGCTACTGCTATATCTCTAAATACAGGGAAATGAAATAGCAGAATAAGATATGCATTTCTCATCCTTTTCAGAGCCAAGTTCATTCATCAATTAAGTGACAGTAAGTCTCTTAAAGTCAATGTTGTTATCTTAGATCTGAATTTGATGTACAACCTCCAGAAAACTGCCAAAAGTTCACTTATACATTATTTCATTTTCTCCTATTGGTTAGGGTTTCTTTTGTAGTTGTCCACATAAGAGGATCTGTACGACTATTTTTTATAGTATATTGAAAAACAAAACAAAATTTGACATCAAACCCTATATTAATAAAAAACAAAACTAGAACTGTCACTAGTAAGACTTTAAAAGTTTTTCTTTAGCAATATATATTACTGGAAGTTTTATTTTGAACTATGCCCCATAAATATTTGGGACACACACTACTTCAGAGAAGTGATTGAAAAGCCTTGCCGGAGGGTGTACCATACAGCTAAAATCTTCTGGTTGTCTTTTTCACATAGAAAAAATTACTGAAAATACAGATCAGGCAATAGCCTGAAAAAAGTGGCATAGAATAATAATAACAAAACTTAATTTCCTTTCTGTCAACCCTCACCCATATATACTTAAACTCAGAAGAGAGGAAATGAGTCAGTCATTCCTAATTGAGTACAGAAGGATGCTGTAATTTGGGTTGTTACTTTAGCCAGTATATGAAAATATTTATCTGAAAAGTATAAATTGACCCTGACTAAGCTATTTAAACAGTAAGAAGCCTTTAGAGGAGACTTTACAGAAACTGTCTAGAGGTACAAATATTTTATTTTAATAAACAACAGTTTACCAAGAGAATGTGATATGTATAGATCCATTTTTTATCACTTTCATAAACACATTTCACTGAGTAGGTTAATCAGCTAAGATGACGGGACTATTCATGACTTCATGACTATTTAAAATTACTGAGAAGTAAATTCAGTACATCACCAGATGTCAGCTATGTTTGTTAAGCCCCATTTATTTCCCAAAGGATCTATTATTAATAGATAGAACCAGTCAGAAAATTTGAATAGAGTAGTTCTGTCAGAAAATGCCAGTTTGACAAAACAGAAATTTTCCGTGAAACCATATAGCTTTTGATAATACTTTCCAGATTTTTGTAATCTTCCATTTTTGAAAACATCATTTTAAAACAAAATTTCATTTTGAAGTTTATTTTTCTCATTTGTACATAATATTTTTAAATTATTTCATGTCAATAGCACTAGTGCAAAACATGACAAGTCTGCATTATGTCACATTGACAGTCAGAATATTCTATGTCATTTTGATTGGGTTTAAAAAAATCCGTAAGGGCAGCTGTTATTTATTTTTTTAGATCCAAGTGTCTTCTTCATTTAAAGTGTCAAATGAAACAACTTGATACTTTTAAATAGATAAAGTGTCAGTGTCACTCTTTCATTACAATGCAAACAGGATCTAGAAAGTAAGATAAAATGTTTCAATATGTACCATGTAACAGCTCCCCTTAATGTTTTTATTTTAAAAAATGAAACATTTCAACTAAACTATATCATGATACGACTTGTCAGATGACACCATATGACACGACATCATATTGCACTACTGGTAGCTCATGAAATAATGTAAAAATATAACTGAGGCAAAAAACAACCTTTTTTTGAAATGTTACATGCTAAAATATACAACTTCTATGTGCTTGAGCTGAGGAATGAGTCAAACCTTCCCCAGACCCGCATAGCCACACAACTCAGAGTTTAGCCGATACAGTAGTGTTTTGTTTAGTGACCAATGAATGGATAACCCTCCTGTTTGATGGCTGTCTTCATAGAGATCACATCTTTTGACACTACGGCTGAATTGCTTTTCATTAACTTTTTGGTTTATGAAATATTTTGAATTTAATGCGGTGCCATAGGAGAACGCTTTATAAAAGTCCAGTTTTGAAGGCAGATACATTTCCATGTGCATATGTGCTGCAGACACAGCCCATCACACCAATGATTTCTTTTACTGTAATCTAGTAGAGCATAAAGACTATTTATGGCTAAAATAGTACAGTCACTAGGAACGAAGGTTTTATTGCCCTGCTGGAACTTTCCCCCTCTTTGTTAGGGAAAAAAAATTAAGTGGTAGTGTTTCTACTAACACTTAAAAATGTCCTCAATTATATCACTGCTCAAGAGCCAACTGCTGCACTTGACATCCCATAAATTGTATTCTAAATTGTTTGTGGCAGAATTGTACAAGGGATCGATGGATTCATTTACACTGATTCCCCATTCTCTTACTGAAAACGTGTCTGCACATGCAAAGGACGAGATTATCAAATTTGCTTCACAGCCTCTTAGCCGTCTCAGTAACCACAGTGTACCTGGGATGCAGGGGATAACAATGGAAGAATTAAATCAGGAGCTGTGCTTGAACCCACCACTCACAGCACTGCTTAATCTCTAACATGAATGGAGTGACATGTTGGTTTGTCCCGTAACCCCCACCTCTCCCACCCATTAACAATAATTACTGTTAACTCTTGGAAGGAACTTTCGCAGATGTCTCTAATTATGAAATGGTAAACAAGTCACGCATTCTATTGCAGAATATCTGTGATTAGTGGCTCCTGCTACTGTCCCTACTGCATTGCTTCCTTTAATACAAGATGACTGTAAGGGAGAGTGTTTGGGATTATTACCCACCAAATCAAGAGCAGGGCTGAGCATGAACATAACTCCTATTAACATCATGTATAGTAACTTTCTTACTATTGAGTTGGGGCCCAATTTAAGTTGTTAACAAAGGAAGGCCTATAACTTTGTTAGAGAGGAGCTGTTTGTATGCCTAGGATGAGATTACAGGATTGGAATTTCAGATTATAAAGCTTTGAGGTGGTGGGGCCATCTCTTCCTATGTGTTTGTGTAGTGCCACAATAAGATCCTGATCCAGGCCTCTGGGCACTACTACAGCAGCCTGAAGAATAATAACAAATAACTAGGGCTGTCAAGTGATTAAAAAAAAAAGAATCGTGATTAAGCTCACTGTTAAAGAATGATAGAACAACCATTTTCAAATAAGTTCATTTCAATTACAACCCAGAATACAGTGTACAGTGCTCAATTCATATTTATTTTTGGTTACAAATATTTGCATTGTAAAAAACAAAAAAAAGTGTTTTTCAATTCACCTCATACAAGTACTGTTGTGCAATCTCTTTATCATGAAAAATGAATTTACAAATTTAGATTTATGTACAAATAAACTGCATCCAAAACCAATGTAAAACTCAGTCCTACTTCTTGGTCAGCTAATCAAGTTTGTTTACATTTGCAGGAGATAATGCTGCCTGCTTCTTGTTTACAATATCACCTGAACTTGAGAACAAGCATTCACGTGGCACTGTTGTATTTGAAGTTGTAAGATATTTATGTGCCAGATGCACTAAAGACTCATATGTCCCTTTTAGGCTTCAACCACCATTCCGGAGGACATGCTTCCACACTGATGACGGGTTCTACTTGATAATGATCCAAGGCAGTGCAAACCGACACATGTTCATTTTCATTATGTAAGTGAGATGCCACCAGCAGAAGGTTGATTTTCTTTTTTGTGATTTGGATTCTGTAGTTTCTGCATCAGAGTGTTTCTCCTTTAAGACTTCTAAAGGCATGCTCCACACCTCGTCCCTCTCAGATTTTGGACGGCACTTCAGATTCTTAAATCTTGGGTCAAGTGCTGTAGCTATCTTTAGAAATCTCACATTTGTCAAATCTGCTGTGAAAGTGTTCTTAAAACGAACATGTGCTGGGTCATCATCTGAGACTGCTATAACATGAAATATATGCAAAACGTGAGTAAAACAGAGCAGGACATACAATTCTCCCCCCAAGGAGTACAGTCACAAATTTAATTGATGCATTATTTTTTTAATGAGCAGCATCAGCATGGAAGCATGTCCTCTAGATTGGTGGGTGAAGTAGGAAGGGGCATACAAATGTTTAGTATAGCTGGCATGAAAATACCTTGCAACGCCAGCTACAAAAATGCCATAAGAACATAAGAACGGCCATACTGGGTCAGACCAAAGGTCCATCTAGCCCAGCATCCTGTCTACCGACAGTGGCCAATGCCAGGTGCCCCGGAGTGAGTGAACCTAACAGGTATGATCGAGCGATCTCTCTCCTGCCATCCATCACCCCCCTCTGACAGACAGAGGCTAGGGACACCATTCATTACCCATCCCGGCTAATAGCCATTTATGGACTTAGCCTCCATGAATTTATCCAGCTCTCCATGTGAACAGCTGTTCTAACTTTCAGGTAACATTGTAAATAAGAGGCAGCAGTATCTCCTGTAATGTAAACAAATTGTTTGTGTTAGCAATTGGCAGAATAAGAAGTAGGACTTGTAGGCTCTAAAGTTTTATACTGTTTTGTTTTTGAGTACTTATGTAACCCAAAACATCTGCATTTTTAAGTTACACTTTCATGATAAAGAGTTTTCGCTTCACTATTTTTATGAGGTGAATTGAAAAATACAATTTCTTTTGTTTGTCATTTTTACAGTGCAAATATTTGTAATAAAATAATATACAGTGAGCACTGCACACTTTGTAATCTGTGTTGTAATTGAAATCAACATTGAAAATGTAGAAAAGCATCCAAAAATCTCTCTATATAAAACTCAAATGGTGTATGCGTGTGTGTGTGTATGGATGTTCCCTTACTCCTTCCACACCGTTTGCGCTAGAGACTTGAAATTTGGTACAGTTATAGGCTTTAGGGTCCTAATCAGGGTAAGAATCGAAAATTTTTCAAATCTCACCTCTGACACCCCCTAGGGGTGAGATTCTTTAAAGCCCATTAACATCAGCTGGGCAGCAGGTTAACACCTGCTGTTCTCTGTGACATAGTTATGATGTCATAATACCCCCCTCCAATGGACCCCACACTCGCTCAGCTCTCTGCCCCCACCCCCCGCACTCCCACGGCCCCCCACTCTCTCAGCTCTCTCCCCCCTCCCCCTCTCCAAGGGCCCCCCACTCGCTCAGCTCTCTCCCTCCTCCCCCCTCCAATGGCCCCTGCACTTGCTCAGCTCTCTCCCCCCTCCCCCCTCCAATGGCCCCCGCACTCACTCAGCTCTCTTCCCCCTCCCCCCTTCAACGGCCCCTGCACTCGCTCAGCTCTCTCCCCCCCTCAGGTAAGAATCGAAATTTTTTAAAATCTCACCCCCTCCCCCCTCCAATGGCCCCCACACTCACTCAGCTCTCTCCCCCCTCCCCCCACATCTAAATGCAAGAGAATGAAATTAATTAGAAAAAATGAGACTTCTGAACAAAATTTGTATTCATAAAAAACATTGTAGTCTTTTTACATCCCAGTTTCCAATTAAAAATACCCCGAGCAATGCCGGGTATTTTTGCTAGTGTTTTATAAATTTCAATTGGTAGTCTATTGTTATAAGTGCAATTAATCACATTTAATTTTTAAATTGTGATTAATTTTTTTTAGTTAATTGCTTGAGTTAACTGCGATTAATCGTCAGCCCTACAAATAAAAGGTAAAAGTTTCAACCAATGGAGCAACCAGGCAGATTAACTTCAGACAGGCGCCTTAAACCCAAGAGCTTCAGCAAGACATAATTCATCCCTAGGTGTGTTTAACTATATGCCTGATTGCTCTGTCACAATACTCTGCTGAGAAAAGGATTGCTTTTATAGGTTTATATTTTATATATGCAGGGATAATTTTATTGTCTGAGTCAGAGGAAGATCAGATCAAAGTCTGAAGAATGACAGCGCTGTTCTTTATATGCATCACCCTGAAAAGTATTGTTTCTATAATATTTTAAGCATTGTCTAACTTTATAAGGACCAGATATTGATCCCGAACTCCTTTCTGCTAGCACAGAAGTCTATAACACTAGCGGAACCACTACACTTCTCCTGCCTGGGGAGGAGAGGCCACAAGTTGGCCTGTGCCTGTTGACTTGGGCTTGCAGGGCTTGAGCTGTGGGACCATTTAATTGCAGTGTAAACTCCCAGGCTTGGGCTGCAGCCTGAGCTTGGGGATTCTCCCATTTCGCAGGGTCCTAGAGGCTGTGTGCCATTTTGGGCCTGGAAGTCTAGATTGCAATTAAACAGCCCCACAGCCTGAGCCCCGGGAGCACAAGCCAGCTAGCACTGACCAGCTGCGGGTGTCTCATCTAACCCTCAGTATGTATTGAATCAGCCTTTAGAAATCCCTCTGCAAAGTCTGTGTTACTTGCTTACATTGCCACACAGTCCTTGAGGCCCTTAGCAGAGGGTCCACAACTTTGGTGTGACTCTCAACGCAGGCAGCAGCTACTGATAAGTCTCAGGAAAGCACCAGTTTCAGGGCCTAGGTAATTGAACTAAGGGGTCCTCACTGCCAAGAGAGGGATCAGATGTGGGGCCTGCACCTGGATGTCTGTCTAGGGTCCCAAACCCAGAGAGATAATACCTAGATGCCTGGGAAGTGGTGAAGAACTGCTGGGGATGCCATCCAGACAGCTGGTCTGGTGAGAGTTTGATATTCCAGAATAGGGGACCATATATTGACCTAGTTGGAGGAATGAGTCATGCTGAGGGACTGCTACAGTGATGGAGTGACCACTGGCAGTCGGTGCCATATGTTAAAAAAAGCAGCTATGCCATGTCTAATCAGGAGGAGACAGTCTTGTGGCAAGTGTGGTCCATTACATGCTCATGAGAGTTTTATACAAGTGAAGCTGATGAGGCAGGGTAGTCCAGTGGTTAGGGTACTAGTCTGGAGACATGGGTTCAATTTCCTGTTGTACCATAGACTTCCTGGGTGACCTTGCATAAGTCACTTAAAGTACATCTACACTGCAGCTGGGAGCATGCTTCCCAACCTGGGTGGACAGATGTACTAGGGAAGCCCTATCATCCCCATTTTACAGATGGGTAGCTGAGGCACACAGAGACTAAGGGTATGGCTACACTGAAGTTGGAAGTGTGCTTCCAGCTTGCGTAGACAGACATATCTAGCTCTACTTGAGCTAGCATGCTTAACATAGCAGTGTAGCTGGCGCATATTGAGCTAGTCACCTAAGTACATATGCAAAGGGTCCTAGCGGGTTGTACTCAGGTGGCGAGTCTGAGCTGACACCCAAGCTACACTGCTCTTTTCAGCATACTAGCTCATGCAGAGTTAGTGTGTGTCAACCTGCACTGGGAAGCAGGTTTCCAGCTTCAGTCTGTGTGCCTTAGTTCCCCATCTGTAAAATGGACTTCCCTACCTCATATGGTATAGTACAACAAATACATTAAAAGCTGGGGTGTTTGGGTACTATGGTACGGCATGGTAACATCACTGAACTTATTTACAATGTACTGGTATAAGTATAAGTGAAGAGAGACTCAAGACTAGGGAGTATTTCTTTTAGACCAAGGAATGGAACTAATTGAGGATTTAAAGTAGTTTTACAGGGCTTTCAATTTAAAATGGATGCACTCAGACATTTCATGGCCACTCAAGGTCTTTACTCATCTACATATATAAAAGTCAAATGGTATATGCGTGTGTGTGTGTATGCTGCCTTACTCCTTCCACACCGTTTGAGCTAGAGACTTGAAATTTGATACAGTTATAGGCTTTAGGGTCCTAATCAGGGTAAGAGTAAAAAAATTTTAAAATCTCACCTCTGACACCCCCCAGGGGTGAAATTCTTTAAAGCCCATTCACATCAGCTGGGCAGCAGGTTAACACCTGCTGTTCTCTGTGACATAGTTATGATGTCATAATACCCCCCTCCAATGGACCCCGCACTCGCTCAGCTCTCTGCCCCCTCCCTCCTCCAATGGACCCCCGCACTCGCTCAGCTCTCTCCCCCCTCCAATGGCCCCCCCACTCACTCAGCTCTCTCCCCCTCAGGTAAGAATCAAAATTTTTTAAAATCTCACCCCCCTCCCCTCCTCCAATGGCCCCCCCACTTGCTCAGCTCTCTCCCTCCTCCCCCCTCCAATGGACCCCGCACTCGCTCAGCTCTCTCCCCGCTCCCCCCAATACCCCCCCACTCGCTCAGCTCTCTCCCCCCTCAGCTAAGAATCAAAATTTTTTAAAATCTCACCCCCTCCCCCATCCAACGGCCCCCGCACTTGCTCAGCTCTCTCCCCCCTCCAACGCCCCCCCCACTCACTCAGCTCTCTCCCCCCTCCCCCCCTCCAACGGCCCCCACACTCGCTCAGCTCTCTCCCCCCTCAGGTAAGAATCGAAAATTTTTAAAATCTCACCCCCCTCACCTCCTCCAACAGCCTCTGCACTTGCTCAGCTCTCTCCCCCCTCCAACGGCCCCCCCACTCACTCAGCTCTCTCCCCCCTCACCCCCTCCAACAGCCCCCGCACTCACTCAGCTCTCTCCCCCCTCAGGTAAGAATAGAATTTTTTTTAAATCTCCCCCCCACTCCAACCCCCCCCACTCGCTCAGCTCTCTTCCCCCCCCCAATGGCCCCCACACTCGCTCAGCTCTCTCCCCCCTCTCCCCTTCTGATGGACCCGAGCAACGCTGGGTATTTTTGCTAGTATCTTATAACTGTAAAGCTCTTTTAATTAAACAAAATGCCAACAATATATAGTAATTAGAATGCTCCAGTCTGTTACTCAACATTGTCTGTGGAGGAGAATAAATGGAAAATGCTGAGGGCCAAATACTGCCTATGGAATCACTTACGTGGCTCTAGTTGAGGTCAGTGGGAGCCATGTATACAGCTCCAAGGGCAGAATGTAGCCCTGAATTACTAGAGGTATAACTGCTTGGCCTCATTTACATGTATATGGAAGAATTATGGGTTTGCCTTCAAAATTGTTCCAGATTAATCTTGGCAATGTGTTTAATGCTGTGTTTTTCATAAAGAAGGAATTGTAGAGGATACATGTGCTACATGGGACTGTAGAACATAAAAACCCCTGTCTCTTTTTCAGAATATTTGTAGAACTTTAGCGATTTCTCCTCTTCTCCCATCCTTGCTTTTTCCCCCTGAAATGACTCTTCTTACTGCTTCAAACCTGATTTCATACCATTCATAATAATAAACGAACACTATCACAGTGCACATAGTAATGTTCTGAAATTAGTCTGAGGAACTGAGTGTAGGTTGCATAAAGCACCATTTGTTGAAAACTTAACTTTGCAAGTAGCATAAATTAGAGTCAGGGAAATATTATATAATACAGCATGAATGGTAACCTATATCTTTCATTTTCATTCACACCCACAATTTGAGATCCTTTCTCACAGGACTGCTACCGGGAGGTAATCTTCTGGGAGGGAAGTCATCAAAAACATGCCATCCCCCTGATGTTAAGTATAGCTGAAAATATCAAAATAGATACTCTGCAAAGCACTGTTCTTTCCATAGACTTCCGCTGACTACCAGAAAATGACTAATCTAAGGTTCTGTTTTTTACATATCATGTTAATATGCAACTAGGATAAATTTTTCAAAAGCACTTAGATGACTTGGGAGCTTAACTTTCATTTTATTCACTTTTTTATTGATTTTTTTTCATAAAGAAACAACACACACAAAGGTAAATGACTGACAGCATGTTTTACCAAATACCTAACCCCCATTTCCAAAAGTGACATAAGCACGATTTACTTTTAAGGAAACAAAGGCTCTTAGACACAGACTCAAAGGTAGTTAGAGGCCTAAGTCCACCATTTAGGTGCTCCTGACATTTTCAAAACTGCTACTTAGTTGGCACTGAAATCCCAGGGCTCCCAAGTTTCCACTGGGCAACATTTGCAAACTGTTTAGACCCTGATGCCATCCTGTGGCTAATAAGCAGCTCCAAGCCCTAGCTCAAGCCAAAACCCCAGAGACCCCAAAGTAGAGTTCTTGAAGTAGGAAGGACCTGATCCTGTACCTCGCTCAGCACACGCCTAACATCTGGTACCTGTCTGACCCTGCAGCAGGAGATCCAGATGTGCCCGAGTGCCTTTAAAACTCTGGCCTTCAGTGCATAAGTTTCTTTTGAAAATGGGACAGACTTCTGAAAATGTTTCCCTTAATGATTAATGTAGATATAAAGTCCCTTACAATTTGTGTGCTGTACAAATGTATTAGCTTATTCAGAACGGTTTTTTTAATGAATATTTCAAAATTCCACTGAACACGCTCTCTTACGTGACACTGATTTCTGTGTTATTGGTGATGAGTATTCATGAATTATAGGAAATGTTATAGGAAATTCAGAAAGGCTTACGTTTGGGAAGATAGGTCCCAAGATGTCGTATATGTGCTGCTACAGTGGTGCAAAGCAGATTTAAATCTGGCATGAGTGGCTGTAAGAACATAAGAATGGCCATGCCGGGTCAGACCAATGGTTCATCTAGCTCAGTATCCTGTCTCCAACAATGGACAGTACCAGAGCTTCTGGGGCAGGGACATAGCAATATGGAGGAAAAGATGGGAGGATTTCTGCTGGCTTTTGGCAGTCGGATGTTTAGAGTTTCCCTAAAACTTCCCTAAACATCTTGTCTATTAGCCATGATGGCTATTGATGGCCAACTGGCATTTCCCCTGTTATGGACTATGCCAGCTGTACACCTTCCCCCTCACAATCCTTGGGAGCTACTGCAGACAGCCATAATTATAGCATAATTTAGACTCACCTAGTGATTGGATAAGTGCAACCGTGCCTGGTCTCTCTCCTCACATCCTGGTGGAGAGACCGCTTAAGGGAGTGGACACAAGCTGTCCCTTTGATATTGTTATTGAGAGCTCATGTAAGAAAACCTTAGTCACAGTGTAAGATTCATGGAGGGATTCTCTCTCCAGGAAGCTAATATGCTGTCTCAGTGTTGCTTTAAGAGGAAATTAAAAAAGAAGTTGGAAAATATCAATAACTTAAAAGTGCCAGTTTCTCTGAATTACAGACAGCAGTAACTCGACAGCAGCAACAGCAGTTTGACCAGTTTTTTAAATTTAAATTTCAGCCGAGTTCTATATGGAAGTGGGCAGGAAAATACGATGGGAAGGGGAATGGAGGAGATGAGATTGTGCTAAGTGTCTGTACAAGGGGCCTCACCTATGCAATCAGCAATTCTTCACTGCTCTCTTTACACAATAAAAAGTACTTGGTTGTATCCTTCGGCGGTTTGTTTTTTAATATTCTGTTCACCTCTTTTTAATCTTAGTTAGTGACTCTCCCACCTGTCATAAAAACAAATAAATGCTGAAGCTACACCATTGTGTTTGAAATTCTGAGCTCAAAAGAAGACGGCTTCAGGCTGAAACTGTATCACTCATAAAGTGTATGAACTAGATTTCATGACCTGTCACTGTCCGCTGGGTACCCTTTAATATTGGGATGCTTTTGGTTCATGCCTATGCCTTATGCTGCTTCTGAGGGACTATGCTTGGAATTACCTTTTTAATGCCAATCCAGATAGCGGATACTGTGGCTAATAACTGAACAATTAAGATGGTAACATGCCAAACAGCATGAATGAGGGTAACATAAAACATCAGTCCGCTATCTAACCTATCACACCTGAGACAATTAGGTCACCACAGCCTTGATGTGGGGAGAATGGATTTCTATGTCCCATTACACTCTGCCAAACCTGATACCTTAGAAAAAGTTATTCCTTTAGTATCTGAATTGGAATTAATACATGAATGTGAAATAAAAGAGACCTCATGTTCTACTGTCTATATTTGAGGTTTGGAAAACTAATGCCTCTGCTTCTAAGGGCGATGGGGCTACCGGCAGCAAGAAAATGAAAAGTATTGGAAATCATAGCCTCAGAGATGTGATAAATCAAGGTATCAGTTCAGTTAGGATTCCCAGAGCCAGGGGAGGGCTTTAGGGCCCAGTCCTGAAAATATTTATTCAGGTGAGTGATCTTAGCGATTTTACTGGGATTATGCATGGGGTAAAAGTTACTCTGCTGAATAAGTGTTTGCAGGTTCAGACCTTCAGAGAACATGTGTTAATGAGGCATAGTGGGAGTTTACTGACATAACAGTTTAGAAAAGACTTGGATAAAATCTCTGCAGGTTTGTTTTTTTTTGTATAATTAATGGTATAAGTAAAATGATGGGGAAACTTTTATATATAGATATTTTTAAAAGGAACATATATGTGCACACTGTGAATGTGCAGTATGCATATTTCCACCTAGTATAAACATACAGAGTATATGTAAACACATATATTAACCACAGAATAGTAAAATTTATAATAATAAGCTTGGGTTTATTTAGTTCTGCATAGGCAGAATCCTGCTCCAGCTGATGTTGATAGGAAAAGGATTGGATTCACTGTAATTTAAATATATATGATAATGGGTTAATCACTGTTCTGATCAGGTGGCCTTCCACCAGTGTCTGACCAGTGTGGTATATCTTTCTTTCCTCCCAATTTTTTTGAATTTTGCACATCTCCTTCCTCATACTGTGTCCACATGATACATTAAAATTTTCCCATTCACTTATCAAATTTAGAACTCTCATGCACAATTCTCAGATTATAAAGAGCCACAATGTCATTTTAAAAGGCCACAAATGCTTTTACCAGGCTACAGCACTGTTTCTGCGGCATTCAGTATGCTCTGCCTTAAATTCAACACTAATTGTCTTTAACATGGCTACTGTGTTTGATTGTAGATGGAACATGTAGTAAAGGTTGCTTAATCATTTCTATTCTAATGGGCTTTTTTCAGTTACTTATAACTTTCTTGTGTTTTCAACTCTTGGGTTGAAATGTTCTACATCTGGTTTTTGGTCAATTGTTTGGAAAGGTTGAACCAAATGGTTCACTCATTTTAAAGCAACAAAGGAATTAAATAAAATTACTTGTTTGCTATTTAAAAAATGTCAATATGAACAGCTCTCATACTGCAGTGGTCTGGCATGGACATTTAAAATCTAGCAGGAAGTGCTGAGTATCCAGCC
This sequence comes from Sternotherus odoratus, assembly GCA_032164245.1. NCBI lineage: Eukaryota > Metazoa > Chordata > Testudines > Kinosternidae > Sternotherus > Sternotherus odoratus. Next base: position 70,713,937 of record JAVMKO010000002.1, read on the forward strand.
TCTGAAATTCAGCTCTTTTTTGTTGTCCCAACTTGGGCCTACAAAAATCGAAGCACCTAAAATTACTAGTCTATTTTGAAAATTTCAGCCATGGAGCCTAGGTTGTGCCTTTTGGTGGTCTGGTGAAAACGCATAGTTTGCCCATAGTTTTGTTCTTTTACTAAATGAAAGATCTTATTATTTACCCATGATCTCTAAGTTTTATTAATACCATGCATATACGTGTGTGTCATTTGAGTGGAATTATCTGTCTGTGAAGGTGTTGATTGAAACTAGGCAGACAGCCATTATATATTCTTTCAACAGTTTTTTATATGGCCACAGTTTTATCCAGTTGGGAATATTAATAGCTCAATTTGGAAACCTTCTTTAATACATGTAGTTTCCCCTCCCTATGGAAAATTCTAGAGAACTTAAAAGAATTTGCAGAGCAATAGATTTTTTTGTTTGTTTTTAAAAGTTCTCTGTTACATGCTATATGTTCTAAAAATGTGTACGTTTATTTCTGTGGAACCCTATTGACTTCATCCCTATTTTCCATAAGGGTCAATTAAACATATTATGAAAAATGTTTTGGAAAAGGACTTACAGTTGATCAAATTTGTAAAGACAATTCAAAGTTGAAAAAGTGAGTTTCAGTTCCCTACCTGTAGATTTGTAGCAGTCGTTTGAGGAAGCACTATGTCCCCTTGCTACACTGAATGTATAACGAAGATTTTTATTGCTAAGATAGTACCCAAACCCAGAGGAAAACTTTCATCACTGTAATTCTTAAGCCTACCCTAAAGTACAGAAACTGCTTAATAGTTATGAATAATATTATTCTATTTGCATAGAAAAGCAAATGTGTTAGGTTAATGTTAAGGATAAATATACATATAATTTAAATGATTATATCTTTTCACATATGTTAGTGACAAATATAAAACTGACAAAAAATAAAATCAGAAAATGATAGTTTTTTTACACATTGTATTGATTACCACAGGGTATATAAACCTAATCAAGACACTAGCTAGATAGAACATCAGTGAATGTTCTCCTTAGCAGTACTGACCCTACCATATGTAGTTTTGGCAGATGTAAACATCCAAATACTATTCAGCTGCATCAATAAGCCGCCCTAAACCAATCTGACAACAGCTGTGACTCTGCTTGCTCTCTTTTGAGGCAGAGAAAGCCTTTGTCAGAAATGTATTGGGTTAACGTTTTTGCTACTGATACACAAATTTGACTTTGAAAACATTTGTCATCACCACATTGAAATTCTTTCTGTAGCTACAGGATCCTCATCTCTTACTAATGGAGCTTTATTATGTCTCCATTAAATACACTGGGGTTTGAGACAAGAATTTCTGCCCGTCCCTTCCCTTCCCCTCGCTGTTCAATGTGCTTTTGGGAACCTTTACATTAGACATTGGATAAAAAGAAAGCTGCTCTTAAAAAAATCCTTGGTGCAAATCATTACCTTGGAACACAACCCAGGTTCAGCTTTGCCAAAGGCTAAGATCTGAACATCTTCAGGTTCATCCATTCCTAGTCTATCACCTCTTGGTGAATCCTTTTCTAATAGGGCTGTGATTGTTAGCTTTTAAAGTGGTAGTGTGGGCCAGTGGCTAGAGCATATAACTGTGACTGACCTGGGCTCTATTCCTGCCTCTATCCAGTGACCTGCTCTGTAGTCCTGGGCACGTCACTTCACCTCTTAGTGCCTGTGGCTTATCTATTTTTGTTGTAAGCTCTTTGGGGCAGAGACTCCCTTATGTGTCTATGCAGTGTCTAGCACAAATAGGCCCTGACCTCGAATATGACCACTATATGCTACTAATAATATCTGGCTGATTTGTTTGTATTAATGTGGCTTAAGTCCATGTAACTGCTTTGTGCCAGGCACATTTCAGAAGTGGTCTACAACTTACAAAAAAAAAAGCTGAATGTGACTTGACTGAAAAGAACAGGGAGCATTTTAAACCACTTAGCAGCTAAGCTACTCATGTTTACCTGCTGATGTCATTTTGTGAGGGCTGTCATGCACGGTGATCCAGCCACTTTCCAGGTACCTTTCCCTATGGTAGCCTGGGCTCATTGGTTCTCTAGAAATTAGCCGTGTAATGACTTTCACCAGGTTTAATGTAGATAAAACAATTTGGGATTTGTTTATTATGCAATTGTATTAGAAGAATCAGTTTAACAACTAGACATTTTCAATTTCACTCCATTTTCACTCCATTTTCTCTCCACTACTGAAAAGCTGGGATTCTCAGTGGCAAACACAATGTGCTAATTTTCACTCTTTTACATTTCTCACCTTTCCTCTGACTTGGGCATGTGCACTTGTTTTTTTTCCCACCGTTAGCTCAGATGTCAGGGTCACCCACATATAATAGGCCATTATCCAATATAACAGATACATCATTGTAACAATTGAATTATCTACAGATGCCTATAATTACTTCCTTTTCATTAGACAGATGACATATAGATTTGATCAATGTCGTTATATAGCAATGGTGCCAGCTAGCATCACTCTAGTTAAAGCTCCTTCAGTATTTTCATTATTAATCCTTTTATCACTAGTTTATAATCCAGAGAGACAAGGTGGGTGAAGTAATACTTTTTACTGGACCAACTTCTGTTGGAGAGAAAAAGAAGCTTTTGAGCAACACAGAGTTCTTCTTCAGGCAAGAAGAGCTATGTGTAAACTTGAAAGCTTCTCTCTCTCTCTCTCTCTCACCAACTCTTGGTCCAATAAAATATATTACCTCACCCACCTTGTCTGTCTAATATCCTGGGAGCAACATGGCTACACCACCACTGTATGCAAAAATAGTTTATAATCTGGCAGTAAAACACCCCTCTAAGTTTACAGAGACCTTAGCTGGAAGCAGCTTGTACAATGAATAGTAACTTGTTTTATTCATTCACACTTGACTGAAATCAGCCTGGTCATTTTGAAGATATGAAAGTAAGGTGAGAGCTTGTTGCTTGTGTTATGCAGGAAGTCAGACTAGATTATCACTCTCATTGGTTCAGGTAAACTGCACAAGTATTCAACCTCTGTGGTCCACTCCTATTGTGTTCAGTGCAGTCTCAAGTCTCCAGCTGTCACACGTCTCTGGGTAGGGAACCTTGTCCGACCCCCCTTCTGAATGGACATTTAAGGCTGCCCTGCTTCCCGCCTTATGTTGTGATATCCCCAGCAAGCCAGCCTGCCTAACAACTAGCTCCTATGCATTACTTTCTCTTTGAGGGCTATGACCAGAGTAACTAACCATTAATCCAAACTGCTTTTTCTAAGCAAACACATGTATTCTTAAGGTAAAAGCATTACAGAGAAGAAATATATAAATATATATATACCAGGGAAACCCCCATCAATCTTTTGGAGCCCAAACTAGACCAAACCCTTCAGCAAGATTCGGGTTCCTGTAGCCAAAAGTTCATGTCCATTTGCTGGCTCAGAAAGAAGGCCCTGTGTCAATTTGAGATAAACCTTGTAAACAAAAGCCCTTTCTTTGTTCCCTATTCTCTGGAAAAACCCAGCTTGAACCAATATATGCAAGCTACCCCAGAGGGTGTTACCTCCGTGGAGTTGTTTACAGTCCATATGATTTGCTTTAATCATCCCCTAGTGTTTTTAATTCCTGGAGGAGCTATGGTAACCCTCCTCCCCCGGAATAGAACATAATACATACAATTATGAACGGTTTAATACAATGTCGCTAAAGATACTGCATAGGATCTGTCAAAATCATAATGATCCCTTCTAACCTTAAGAGCTTTAAGCCTGTGAAAAGTATGGCCTTTTATAGCTTGAACCATTTATTTGAAAAGAAAGCGAGGAATACTTGTAGCACCTTAGAGACTAACTGGTTTATTTCAGAATAAGCTTTCGTGAGCTATAGCTCACTTTGTCGGATGCATAGAATGGAACAGAAGTGCACTAACACAGCTGCTATTCTTAAACCTGTCACATTTATTTGAAAACTCTTTTGCTTGGTACTAGAAAAAATAGCGGGCTCCTAGTAAATTGCCCTGAGAAATGATTGCCTACGTTTGGATTGTTTCATTAGAGTCCTAGCACCCTTGTATTAATCCTTAGGATTAATCCTTAGTATGCGGGTGAGGGGGTGGGAGATAAAAATGATGTGGAAAGTTTGAAGTGTTTGAATTTCTGTTTCTAGCTCAATTTTTTATCATAGTCTAATGACTATAGGGCAATGCTGTCCTCTCCTCTTTATTATGGAGCACCTGACGACAATAAATCCAGAGAACTTCCTTTGTGTGAAGGGCTTACAGGAATTGAGCAATTTAGACAACTAGGGGCAGGAGGGAGAGGAGGGTTTCAGCTTCACTGTAAATGTAAGGATGATATCAATAAATAAAACAAACACTTTGGAACAGAAGCTTATTTAGCTCACTTTAGTAAAAGAGGAGAAGATTTGGTTCAAAGCTACTCACTGAAACAATATTCAACAGCTATTTTTTTTTACCTCTAGTCCTACCCCTAAATAACAAAAGGAGTGTATGCCCCTAAAGGACGCCAGGAACATATGCAGGGGTACAGACTCCCTGCATGCTGGTCAGCAAAGTTCACAGTAGCCCTGCAGCCTACCGGGCAAGTTAATTCTGGGAGTAGGGAAAAATCTAAGCTAGTAGCTCTGCTGCTTCAGTCATATTCTTCCCTGTCTTCCCCTGGGAGGGGGAAAGCTGCAGCCAAAGGGTCTTTTGCAACCCTGAGCAGTTCTGTTACCTCTTCAAATTCTGAGGGGTAGAGAATAATTCAATCCCCCCCCCCCTTGGGTCACTAAGGATCTCCCCAGTTTCTTGGGCCTTCTTGGAACTTTTGGCCCCAAAAGAACATGGACACAATTCTGATCTGAGTCCCATAGGCTTCATTGCCACACATCTCCCTCACAGATGTGTTGTAAGCTCAAACACTTTGAACTTCTCACATGAAAGATGCTTTGAGAATCCATCTTATTCTCATCATCATCATTCTATGTTGACAAAGTAAGTTTTCCCCTTGGTACATTGAGGTAATGGGGCTAAATTCCCGGGGATCCAGTTTAAATCTCTCTGATGGAGATTCACAGCTATACCATTTAATAAAAGGATGATCCTGATTTTTTTGGCTGGTATTCTCTCTGCCAATGCAACAGGTCCAAGGATGTGTGAGAGCTGCTGCTGAATGCAAACAGACTCTGGACTATATACAGTACCAGTGTTCCAATCTTGTTAATACTGCTGAACTTATCGTAATTAAAACTTTTGAGGTTTCCAATCACTTTAAAGAATGAGAATTCACAAGATATAAATAAATGAAACCCTAATAAATATTTCAGTTAAACTACAGGTTAAAATGCGCAAGGCACCAGAATGATAAAGATCATTCCTATAAAAGCCAGGCCTTAAATAAAGCAAGCCATAAAAATGTATGATATTATGATAATCAAAGACAAATTATTGCACGTCTAGTTATAAAAGATGTTTTTCATTTGTCTTTTTGGATTACATTTTGATAAACAACATTCTGTTTATGCCTCTGTGGTTTTGATTGATCAGTCCCTGTTCTCCTTGGTGTGCCATGAACGGGATGTACTGACATTTGATTAGTCTGTCTTAAAGGCACAGACATATTTTGGAGGAGAGAGAAGAAAGGGATTTTGTATGTTTGGGGATTGTTTAATAGGGTTATACAGTGGGGTGAAAATGCGGGGAGGAGACATTTTTTAGCTCTGCCTTAATATATTTCTAATTATATATTTAATATAGAGAGTGAGCTTACAGTAATTGCTGTGATAAATATGGATATAAACACACACAAAATGACTGCATCTGATTCTGAAGAGACTGTTGATTTTTTTATTGATCTGTACAGTGCCTAGTGCATGGCGATCCTGATCCTTGATTGAAGTCCCTATGTGCTACCATAATAAAAATACATGAACATATTGTTTTGAATGGCCTAATCCTAGAAGTGTTTCGGATACTTGAGCTACTGATGAGCAACCATTGCAGTTCTGAAATACCATAATTTTACTCTTTTCAAAAATATTCTAGTATTCTACCTGGAGACAACAAGGTAGTTCTATCTCTATTACCTTTTTTCAGCTGGGTGTATACAGAGTGATGTGGATCTCAGGCTAACAATGAAGGGTTTACCTCATTTTCACAACTAGTCCCAATGACACAATAATTTCCAGTCTGAAAGGCATAATTGCTGTTAGATTTCATCTTTGATTAGTGCCAATGTCATTTTTAAATTATGTTGAGAGCAATTACTGACGGTCTCCTGAGATTCTGGAGTTTTGCTAATTAGAAGAGTAAAGAGTTGCCTTTTCAGTTCAGCAACTTCATCGAAGTCTCAAAATATTTATTACACCACATTATATGCATGCTATCCATATAAAATGCATGATACTACTCTAATGACCACTCTATCAGTGGCCCATTTGGAGACTACATGTCTTTTTTGTCCTTGACAACTGATTCAAGTCAATGGATCTATTAATGGGGTGAGGTACTACTAAGCAGATGTTTAGGACCAGGCAGAATCTGGTCCTAAATATCCTCTTCCCCTGTTTTTACCTTCATAAGTCACCATGATAGCCTTTGACAGATAAAGCGGGAAGTTGGATGGCTAGGTGGCTATCAGTGAAGTCTCATTTTGAGTCTGAGCGAATATGATAAAGGTCTATTTTGTACCCTTGCAGTGCAAGAAATAAGAAGAAAAAAATCTTGCCTCAACCAGGCATCTGCAAAGTCTCTACCAGAGCACAGCCTGGATAATCCTGGTTGTGGCCATGAGGTAGCTCTGGTGGTACTTATAGGCCTCAGATTTCCCTGATCCCAGTCAGCCTGGTTTTAAGTCTGAATACCATACAGAAATTGGGCTGGTGTTATTAGTCATTCTCCCTCTATCAATGAACAAAGATCAAATGTCCATGCTAATTTTGGGAGTAATGTCACCTGTCTTTTATCAGGAATTAGGAGAGCAAAAGAGAAGGAGCAGATATGAGAGTGGATCCGCTCGCACCTACTTGTTAGAGTCTGTAGCAGCAGCCCTATCTAGCTTGTGGAGGCAGGGAAACCTGGGCCCTCCCACTCCACTGAGCTTTGACCCTGCGACCCTCTTGGGCACTGTAAGGAAGGCATCTTCTACTTGCACTTGAGCTAACACATTACCCTGGCTCTCTTCCTACTCCTCTGACCCTTCTTGGCTTGTGATTGTCCCTTGCAATCCAGCCTATGGGCCCTTGCAGGCTTGAGAGTCCAAGCTTCATACAGCCGTACTCCCGCAGAGATACCCTCCTGCCACAGTCCTGCCACGATATTGAGTGTAGGTGTGTCTCTTCTACCCACTACTCTACTGTCCTGAAAACTCCTTTTAAGTCCCTTCTCTAACTGGAGCATGCCCATCAGGCCTGCTGGAGTAGGACTTCCTGGATCCAGAGCCGTGCCTGCACCCCTATCTCTCCAGTGTGAGGTTTATCTACCCCATCAGAGAGAGGAGGAAACGACTTGGAGGCCCTATCCCACCTGTTCTTCCCTCATACTACAGCACCAGAAGCAACTCTTCAGCCCTGGAGCAACCCACCTATTGCACCTAGCCAGTAGTACAGGAAATAGCCATGGAGAAGGAGAGCCCTGGGGTTACTCCTTTCAGGCCAGTGACACTGAGTAGAATTCCCTTGTGTAGCAGGCATCCCAGTATGTGTTTGCACCTCTAAGAAGATGGGGGAAAGAGTTGTGGCTGGCTGAGAGTGGCTAGGAGGGGGTTTTGGTAGCCAGATGCTGTTTGTAACTTTGTACTTCACACCTCAGAGCTTCCTACTCAAAGAACTGTGAATTAGCTCTTTAAATAGATGAGAGAATCATTGCTTTAACAATTTTCCATTGGACTGAATGGTCTGTTAGTATTAGTCATGATCTTGTACTGTGGCATTCTACCAGAACAGTGTGTGTATGCAAGTGAGTGAGAGTGTGTATCTATTTTTATAGGCATTTTTACCCATAACAATTTAATCCTGGCAGTGGCTGTGTAACAGGGTGTTGGCCAGGAGGTTCTGAGCTAGCCCCTGTTAACTCAGGCCCTGTTGGCTCAGTCCGTGTTAGCCCAGCTCCAATTAAGGGGTATTAATTGCAACTGGCTGGTATAGCTCGCCAAAGGGCTTAAGGAAAAACACCAGGGGGGCATATTAGCCAGGAGGCTAGATAAAGCTTGTAGGGAGGGAGGGAGAGAGAGAGAGAGAGAGAGAGAGAGAGAGAGAGAGAGAGAGAGAGAGAGAGAGAGAGAGAGAGAGAGTGTATGTATATATATATAAATAGGAAAGGGAGAAGTTCCTTGCTAGCTGAAGAAGCTAGCTGTCCCCCAGGGGGCTACCTAGACTGAACTGTATATAAGTGGTGGTGGGAACTGACACAAGGAAATAAAAGGGCACTGGTGCTTGCATAGACACTGTTTCCAGCTGATTTGTGGCACAAGCACATGAGGGCTCCATTACAGGCTGTTATGTTACTGAAAAAAATGAATATGAGGCCAAATCATTATTAACCAATAATTCCCAATGGAAATTTTGGACTTTATTGTTTTCACTGAAATAAAAGAAAAAACTTTTCAGCAGCAAATATCAGTGAGCATAAAGGAATCTGGATCTAATATTTTTGTCTCCCTAGGGTGGAAGACCATGACATTTAGACTGTAAACTACCTGTAAGTGAAGTCTAGGCCCCCTTGAAGTCAACAAGAGTTTTGCCAGTGAGTTAAATGGAGCCAGGATTTCATCCCGTATATTAAGTTGTATATTTTACAACATAGTGCACACTGTTGGGGGTTAGTAACTAATAAAAACAAAACTTGTCTGGAAGTCTTTTATGCTCTAAATTGGAGATGGGTCTGAGCCACCAGGATCTGAAGTTTTGGTTCCGGTCCATTATAGCGATGGGCCCAGTTGCAAAGTTTAGAACTGGCTCCCAATATCACCAGTTAAGAGTGTTTCTATATTGGGGTTTTGTGTGGCACCTGTCTCTGATCTAAATAGCTGCTCTCTCAAATACTAAAAAATATTTCCAGGGTCAGACTGGGGGAAAGGGGGAGGGAGGGAGTCATGAGGTGAACACTTTTCAATTCTGGGTATATAAGTTACTTGCTCAATGGGTTTTGTGAGTCAGGAATGAAGTGAGAAAGATAAACCACTTACTCCAATTGTTTTTCCTTCTTTTATCAACATAATATGCTGCCCTGTGTGTTCTTTTCCCTTATTTGAATCGTGTCCTTTTGCCTCCCACTAACAAGCTGCATTTCTTAAAATTAGAAACTAGATTTCCAACCCAAGTTTGTGACATTTAGGAGGGGTTGGGAGATGCATTAGGCCAAACTGATCCCTGATGTTACTCCACCACAGTGAATAGTTATACCATAATTAATTTTGACCTATTCAGTCTGGATTTATGAGTTTCAGGAGGTATGTTAGTAGTATTCTACAGGAGTGAGAGGATATGGGCGAGGGAGTGGTTTGGTTAAACAGCAATAACCAGAAAACCATTCCGTTTATAGCTCATTTGTATTTGCACGTAGTTACACAGAGAGAGGAATGATGGTCCAGTGGTTAGAGCACTTCCCGAATGCTTGAGAGGCATTTTGGCTTATAGTCTCCACTCTCTCACAGACTTCCTTGGACCAGTCACTTGGCCTTTCTGTGCCTCAGTTCCCCATCTGTAAAAGAGGGATAATAGTAATTCCTGCCTCAAAGGGGTATTGTGCAGATAACTACATTAATATTGTGAAGCATACCACAGTATTTTAACCCTTAAGAGAGATGCTAAATGATGACTAAATATAACAGTGTGGGACCCACTTCTCACAAGCACTCCCTTCTGGCCAGGCATATCTGCAGACTTTCATTTCCAGTGACAGTTGGCAGTGGTTTCTTTGGTGGTTTTTCAGTGACTCAGCCTGTTTCATTATTGGCATGAACTGTGACCATATGGTTCACGGTTGCACCAGGTCTTGTACAGAGGAGATCAAGTGGGATGTCTATGGAAAGGTTGTAGTTTGCTGGTTACGATTGTGCTGCCTGTATCTGTGTATCATTTTTGTATTTGAAGTTATGAATATTGGCTATGTATCTCAATGTGTTTGATTCTAGTAGCCCCGTGAATCATTTGATCAGCTTCTTGAGAAAGGACTATTCTCAGTAAGTGTCCAATCAAGAAAAACTTAACTGACAATGGACTTTGGGAGACACCAATCCACACCTGAGTTTTCCTGGGCACGTTCAAATAAACATGTAATGGTGTTGGCCTGCAAAAAACTGAATCATTCATGGACATGTGACTTGCCCAAGTGGCTACAAACTCCATCTTGTTGCTGTGATTTTGCACAGAAGAACAAAGGGGTTTCTGCCTACAAGACAGAGAATATAAAAAAACGCCATTTTGTCTCCAGCTGGCCTAAGAGATGACCTCTCCACCCCAAAGAGATGCCTGAAAGAAACTGGAACAAAGGGCAGCAGCTACGGAGGTGTGACTGCTTGCTGGACCCAGACGAGGAAGGAGTTCAGTCTGGACCATCTCTGGGGGGGAAAGTGAGGGGTGAGATTTCATCTGTAATCAGTTTCTTAATGTATTAGGCTTAGACTTGCATGTTTTGTTTTATTTTGCTCAGTAACTTACTTTGTTCTGTCTGTTATTACTTGAAACCACTTAAATCCTACTTTTTATATTTAATAAAATCACTTTTGCTTATTAATTAACCCAGAGTAAGTAATTAATACCTGGAGGAGCAAACAGCTGTGTATATCTCTCTATCAGTGTTATAGAGGGCGGTCAATTTATGAGTTTACCCTGTATATGCTTTATATAGAGTAAAACATTTATTTGGGGTTTATATTCCATTGGGAGCTGGGTGCTAGAGACAGGAGCACTTGATAACCTGTTTTGAATTAAGTCTGCAGTTTTGGGGGTGTGAGACCCTGTGTCTCTGTTACCACAGATTAGTTTATCTGGCTCTAGAGGCCCAAACTGGCAGAGAAAGTGGGCTCAGAGGTAGTCTCAGCACATCAGGTGACAGTCCCAAGGGGTCTTTGTGACCAAACCTATCACACAGCCCTCTGGCCGAGTCTCTCAGACTGTCTGTATATGAATCAGACCAGATCCTTTCCAGGGTATACAGGCCACAAGGGACCTACTTCAGTACCCTTCAGTTGGTGTTTCTCTAGCCCTTCTCAAGGTCAGTTTTTAAGTAGTTCTGATCCTGGTAGTGGGCTTTAGCCCCAGGGCTTCTTCCTGGGAGATATTGTCTTCCTATGGCCCTCCCCACGCTCAGTATTTATTCAGTCCCAGCAATCAACCAGGAGTTCATTTCAACTGTTTTAGGCTCAGTTCTAGCAGATCTTAGGAGCTCTCTTGCTCTCACTCCCTGGTGGCACTGAGCTCTCCATGGTCCTGCTGCTCTTTCACTCTCTCTTCTTCAGCTCCAGGCAACAAATGACCACTGCTTTGTTCCGCAGGTCCTTTTATGTGACCTTCCTGGGCCCTGATTGGCTGCTCCCTGCAGCCTCTCTCATGTGCTGCTTCCCTGCAACCGTTCTAAGCTGATTGGAGGACTTCTCTTCTGATCCTTCCTGGAATGCGGTGTGGCCGGTCCCTAGTCCTCTGGGCCTAGTCCAACACATCACAGTAAATAGTAAATAAAACGAGTATATGCATGCATAATTATCAAATATGTAGTTTTGCGTGTGACTGCTAATCACCATTATTATGAAAGCAGAAAAAAAAGTGCTAGCTAAAAAAGAGATACTGGCAACTGATATTTTCTGTTTTCTTCCACTAGCTGAAATATCACTGCCAATCTTTTTTTTTTTCTGTTTGCAGAGCGTATATATATAGTTCATGAATAGCTTTGCTTCCCTAGCCAGAACACTGGCAAAGCATGATTGTCAGCTGTTCCAAAAATAAATGTTGCATAAAATACTTTAAACTTGTGAACTATCTTGACTGTCACTTTGTATTACTGAAAATCTGACTGCTCTATTCACACACTATGTGATGTGAAATAGTTTAGCTGAAGTAGTCGTATACACACTTTTGTATAGAATAAAGCCTCCTACCCCTCCACATACAGATACTTACACACTTAACAGATAAAGTGTTTCTATATAGTTCTCCAAGTAGACTTGAATAAGGGATTTTCCATGAGCAACATCTTTTACTGAAAACAAATAACTATTCCCTGTCTTCCTGATTAAAGTTGAGATGCAGTGCAGCTCTCTGTCCCCCAGTAGAGACTGGCCCACACAGTGATTTACAAATCAGTTTGCCCTAACCGAGCTGTGTCCTTTCACTCAGGGAACTGAGGCTCATATTTTTAGATCCAGAGGTCCCATGTTTGATCCTGGCTGACAATGAACCACCTAGGGACGTTGTTTTAGAGTGGTAATACTGGCAAATAAAACCTTGAAATGTTTTGAATTTTGTTATACCTCTATCATGATTGCCATTATAATAATGGATCCAACTAATTTTAAGTGGTGTTTGCATATAGATAGAATGGAAGAAGCCAGATTTAAAAAAAAGCAGTTGGTGAATCTGTCCAGAAATCTCAATCTCTCTCTCTCTCTCTCTCTCTCTCTCTCTCTCTCTCTCTCTCTCTCTCTCTCTCTCTCTCTCTCTGTCTCTCTTTAAATTTGATGCATTGTTTTGTGTCCTCAAATATAATATTTGCAGATCAAACTATAGGTACACGCATTAAAGAATCTAGCATAGTGTGGGCACTGTGGGCTACATCATGGGTTTCTCTAACATGACATGTGGCATAGGAGATAGAAGTAAGGAGCTTCATCCTCTCATTAGAGGGAGTGCAGCATCTTCTACCTTGGTTGCAGGGAGTGCAGGTGGTCCCCAGTGGAGCAATTCACTGAAACGGCAGCAGGAGCTATATGTCTGTAAAAATGAAGGATTGGATTTTCAAAATCCCTCAGTTTTGGCCTTGCTGCTCCCACTGAAGTCAATGGCAAAAGTCCTGTTAACATCACTGGGAGTGGAGATAGGCCAATATTGAGCATTTTTTGAAAAGCCTACCTTAAATAAATAGTAAAATACGAAAATTAAAATTAACAGGAAAAATGAAGCTTACTAATAAAGGCTCTTGTGAAGTGCAGAGAACCCTCATGACATTGAATTTTCTAAAGACCCTTACCCAATTTTAGTCACGACACCAGGACATGGTTATTTGACTTGTGAATGGTGATAACTGTATAAAAGCTACTGTATGAAGATAAAAAGATTGTGTTCTGACAAAGACAAGCCAATTCCTCACCTGGTGCAAATCAACATAGTTCTATTGGCTTCAAACTGGCGCTAAGTCTCTTAAATATATCTTATCTTACCTATCCCAGGCCTTTGGCTGTTTGTCTGGCTTCCAAAGCTTCAATATAAGTCTGGTCTCTCTTCACTATTTTTCCCAGCAGCTCTCTACCACCTCAGTTTCAAAAGTCCCAAACTCTAAAATTCCTGGCGATGGCTCATCTGCTTTATCACTAATTACAGTAAGCCATTTGCATCCTAAGGCAAACATTTGCCAGCTCTCTAACTGGTGACTACATCTATTTTCACAATATTACCAAGTTTCCTCACAAAAATAATGAAAAACTGTATTTGATGTGCTTCCTGGTGGCCTCTTGTCTCCTTGAAAACCTCCTGGAAAATGATGGGGGGCCAAGGTGTGTGAGGTAATATTTTTTAATGGACCAAATTCTGTTGTGAGATAGACAAGATTTTGACCACTCTTCTTCAGGTGGAAAGTCCTGTTTGGAACTTTTAGACTGAACAGTTGGTACTCTAGTGGAAATTCCAGTTAAATACTTTCATTTGGTTTCTATTAGTTGTAGCTGACAAATCAGATTTTAGAACATAGCAACATTCCACAGTTGCCTGGTGCTCCTGATTCTCTACTTGAAACTATTGGTGTCTTCTGGCCTCTAATGGACACAAAAAGAAACCAACAGAGATCAGTTGATGGAATCTAGACCTACTGAAGAATATCTAGCCCACACCACTCATGTCAGATCATTCCTAACCTGCATTTTATTGCCACCCTGTGTAATAATAATAATAATTAATAAGGTACAAACTAAGAGCTTGGTCTGCTTTCATTTAAGTCAAGGGGATTGGATCAGGCCATAAATTTAAATTCCACATTAGAAACCATTTGTTCAGTCCTGGCTTTGAGATCACATATTTATACAGCTCAGAAACAGTATTTTCCTATGGATAATTTATCTATTCAGTCAGAAAAAGATTGGCCAGAAACAAACTTTTGGCACAGTTCAAGCAAACTGTGTTTATATAATGGTCTGTTTCCAGTGGTATGGTTCCCATACATTCAGTTATTCCATCCATAATATATTTATATCTGTTTCAGTTAAGTTCTGGCATCACATCTTTAGATCCAGTTTCTGCTGCAGCCAGGTTGTGTAAAGTAATCTGTTTTTAATGAGTCCCTGTCATCAGTGATGGTCTTTGTAAATATGAATCGAGAAGTCATTAGACTATATTAATATGCACACTTAATAATACTAATTTAATTTCTTTAAAACTTGTATAATCTAATAAGTCTTGTGGGTAATGCATTATTGTTGCATCAAATATATTTGAATTAAGTCACTTTTATCTCTTTGCTTTTGCTAATTAAAGAAGGATTTTACCAGAGCTGAATGAATATTTCATAACAAATGATACATGCAATATATTTACATGCATGTTCTGTCCATTTGTGAACAGACTGCAATTTGGTTGGATTTATTAATTATTGTAACTATTTTACAGACTATTTCTTTCCATTTATTTTTTAAATGTAGTGATTTGCCTCTTAAAATTTAAACTGATTTGCTTCATTTGATTGGTTCAGTAAATCATATATCACTTCTCTGATTGGATAAATGTAGTTTACGATAGAGTTTGTAGTGCAAATTCTTGTAGAGTGTTGTCATAAGTATGAAGTAGCTTAGAATTACTATTTTACCTGTGAAGGGTTAACCTGAAGCAACCCAGAGAGGGAGATGACATAATCAATGGGGAACAAAGGAAAGGGTTTTTTACTTTCACTTTCTCCCGTTTTCTTTTGCTCTCTCCTTGGCTCGCTCGGAGTCTGTCTGTGCATTCCCCTGGCTGTGGGAGGAAGCACACCTATGTATCTATTCTACATTCTTATAATTTTCTAAGAAAGCCAAGTCCAGCAGTAAGTAATTGGTAAGCTTTAACTGTATTACTTGTTAATTGATCCATGGTGGTACTTTACTGTTAGCTTTAGCAGTGGAAGAATTCCCAGAAAAGGGGGGGGGGGGTCAGTTATACTACATGATGCCAGTGAGCTGTTCTTCTATTGATTTTTGTACAAGGCTCCTTCTTTTCCTTTTTATTAAAATCTTTCTTTTAAGATTCTGTCTGTTTCCATTGGATCGATCCTGGTTTGGATCGGGCATGTCTCATAGCAAGTGAGGGTTTGTGGTCTTTGTTCTCGAATCTCTCCCAGGTAAATGGGGGAGATTTGGGGGGTGTTACAATAGGGGTTCCAATTTACCCTAACCCATGGTTTTGGGGGCTCAAATTGGTGGTGCCAGCGTTTTCCAAGTCCCAACTGGAGAAGTTTGGGTTTTGGGGGAAAGGTTTTAACCTAAAGCTGGTAAAATAAGCTTGGGGGGTGATTTCTTCTTTCATGCGGGGTCCCCACATCTTTACCCTAGAGTTCAGAGTGGGGAAATAGACCTTGACAAGTGTGAACTTTAAATTAGATGTCTGAGAGCATGTGGAAGTATGAACTTAAAACTAATGTTTTGTGAATGCTCATATAACTAAAATCTATGGGTTTCAATGTTAATTTACAGTAAACACAACAGGAGCATGAATATGGATGAAGTGAATTCCTTGAAAAATTCATACCAATATCTACATAACATTTTATACACTACTCATCCAGATTTAAGCAAATATGGATGTACATGCTTAGTCTCATTAATTACAATCGTTCTACTAACATGCATAAGTGTGCATTGGATCAGAGACTTAGGGCATGTCTTCACTACCACTTTAAATCGATGTTAACGACGTTAGGTCGAAGTAAACGTGTACCTGTCTTCACATACATGCCCTTAACGTCGATGTAAAGGGCCTTAAAGATCGATCTTGGCACTCCAGCCTAACCAGTGGCATAAGGCTAATCTCGACGTTCCAAGCTCGACCGTGGGCTAGTGAAGACGGAACCCGACATTAATAGCCTCCAGAGGCTGTCCCACAATGCTCCATTCTGACCGCTCTGGACTGCCTCACTACTGCTCCACTGTGACCGCTCTGCACTGCACTCTGAACTCGCTGCTCTGGCCAGGTAGATAAGACCCGGGAACATTTGAATGCCATTTCCTGTTTGGTCAGCGTGGCCAGCTCACCTGAACTGATCAGTCGCCATTCAGAGCAATCAGCACTAGCCGCCATGCAGAGCTCAGCATCACAGGAATCCATGATGAGCTCATCTACCCTGGAAACCAGCCAGAGGAGAAGAGCTCCAGCATGGTCCACTCGTGAGGTGCTCGATCTCATCGCTATCTGGGGAGAGGAATCCGTGATGTTGGAACTACGAAACAACAAACGGAATGCCAACACCTACGGAAGAGTCTCCAAGGCCATGCTGGAAAGGGGCCACAACAGGGACACCACACAGTGCCGCGTGAAAATTAAGGAGCTGCGGCAATCTTTCCAGAAAGCCAAGGAGGCAAACGGGCGATCAGGGGGCGCGCCACGGACATGCAGGTTCTACAATGAACTAAATGCCATAATGGGGGGCGCCCCCACCACCATCGCGCCGGTGTGCGTGGACTCCACCGATGGGATCATCGTCAGGGAGGAGACTGATTCCGAGGAGGACGAGCATGAAGAAGAAAATCTCACGGAGCAGCAGGAGCCCAGCGGAGAACCCTTGTACCCAGAGAGCCAGGAGCTGTTTGTCACCCTGGAGCCAGTACCCTCCCAAGCCTCCCAGGGGGGTAAGTGTTTCTTTTTTAAGTGATTACATGACGCGTGATTTTGTAAAGGAAGCATTTATTAATGAGTAACTTGCCCTAAGGACTTAGCGTGCTTTCATTGCTGGTCAATTTCTACTCAAAGAGTTTGTCAATATACTCCGGGATTGACCATAAGTCCTCCGCGGACATTTCAAGGAAGCTATCCAGGAGGTAGCGATGAATCCAGCGCAGCAGATTTCTGGGGAGAGCTGCCTTATCTGGTCCCCCGTGATAGGACACCAACCCACGCCACGAAAGTAGTAGGTTGTCTGGTATCATTGAGCAGGCTAGCATTGCGGCGTATGGACCAGGAATTTGCATGGACTCAAGGAGCATGCGCTCCCTATCTCTCCGAGAAATTCTCAGCAAAGTGATGTCATTCAGGGTTGCCTGTTTGAGATACGGACTGCAATTAGTCGGGAGATAAAGAGTCCCAGCTGCAAAGTACTCTTTTCTGCTGAGGACCGACGAACCGCACCCCCCCCCCCCCACGAACGCTGACCGCCGCCCCCCCCCCCCAGCCCGTAGCGTTAGCAGGCAGGGAATCCGAGCAGTGTGCACGCCGTTGCTTTAGCTTCACAGCCAACACGGACCCAACCCCCCCCCCCGGCCCGTAGCGTTAGCTGGCAGGGAATCCGAGCAGTCTGCACGCCGTTGCTTCCGCTTCACAGCCAACGCGGAACCAGCCCCCCCCCCCCCCCCAGCCCGTAGCGTTAGCTGGCAGGGAATCCGAGCCGTCTGCCCGCGGTCTGAAGAGCCCCAAAAAGACCTTAGCCCTTAGCGAGAGATTTTTTGGCATTTGCTTTGCAGTTTGCGGTTTCAGTGGGAGCCAGCCACGCGGTGGGGGGAAGGGGGCGGGGTTGCTCTACAGTATGCAGGCGCCACTTTTAACTTACCATGGCCGGCTGCACGGTGATTTCAGAAGCCGTCTTGGGCTGAGGCACGCATATGTGTCTGAGATGCTCTGACTTTTCTGTGAGCTCTCCTCTCCTTTTAGGTGTAGAACATGACCTTGTACAGAAATCATATCAGGCCTCTGAATACTGAGTTTGCAAATGGCATAGTACTCCCATTGTGTACCGTCCGAGACTGCATCTGCCTCCTAACCTTGAATGTATCTGTCTCATAACTTTCAAACTTTATTTTCCCACACACTTGCCCACAGATGAACAACAACAGATGAACTCCCGCCCTGCACCGCAGAAAAGAAAGCGTAAAAAGAAAACGCGAACGCGCGATGAGATGTTCACTGAACTCCTGGAGAACTCGCGCGCTGAGGCAGCCCGCCAGATGGACTGGAGGGAAAAAATGATACAGGCAAGGGAACGAGACAGAGAGGAAAGGAATCGAGAGAGAGAGGAAAGGAGAGCCGCTGCAGAAAAGAGGGAAGCCGCTGCAGAAAAGAGGGAAGCCGCTGCAGAAAAGAGGGTAGAACGTGAGGAAAGACGCATGGATGCTTTCCTCCGCATAATGGAGGACCAGAGCGACATGCTGCGATCTCTGGTGGAGCTGCAGCATGCCCAAAGACCACCTCTGCAGCCCCTGTGTAACCACCTCCTCCCCTCCCCAACTCCCATAGATTCCCCACCCAGACGCGGGGTGAGAACACGGGGGGGCAAGGCCCGTGGGCCGCTCCACTCCACCCCACAAGCCAGCAGAAGCAGCAGCAGCAGCAGGCTGACTTTCTCAGAAAACTTTTAAAAGCTGCTGTGTCTTGCCCACCCCTCCTCTCCCCCCTTCCCCCCCTCCTTTGCCCGCTCCTCCCCCACTGCGACTGCCGGTTTCCCTCCAGGATACCAGGACAGTGATCCCCTGTATTTGTATTTCCGATGAACCAATAAAGGAACCATGATTTTTCAAACAGTGATTTTATTTCCTCTGCAAGCATGGGAATGGGGGAGGGAAAGCATGGGGACGGGGGAGGGAAAGAGGGTACAAGGGCAGCAGGCTTAGAGCACAGCAAGGGAGCAGATTCTCAAACGCCATCTCGACCACTCATAAAACTGTCTTTCAAGGCGTCCCTGAGGCGCAGGGCCTCACGGTGGGCTCTTTTACTTTCCCTGCTGTGTGGCTGCTCATAAGTAGCAGAAAGTAAATTTGCCTCTGCCTCCCAGCCCGCCATAAACATTTCCCCCTTGCTCTCACAGATATTGTGGAGCACAGAGCAAGCAGCTATAACAATGGGGATATTTCTCTCGCGGATGTCTGAGCGAATGAGTAAGGAACGCCATCTCCCCTTCAAGCGGCCAAATGCACACTCCACGGCCATTCTGCACTTGCTCAGCCTGTAGTTGAACAGCTCCTGACCCCTGTCCAGGGCTCCTGTGTAGGCTTCATAAGCCAGGGCATTAGGGGGTAGGCTGGGTCCCCAATGATCACGATCGGCATTTCGACCCCCCCCACGGAAATTTTCTGGTCGGGGAAGAAAGTGCCTTGCTGCAGCTGCCTAAAAACCCTAGAGTTCCTGAACACTCGAGCGTCATGAAGCTTTCCCGGCCACCCGACGTAGAGATCGGTGAAACGTCCCTTGTGGTCAACCACTGCTTGCATGACCATTGAGTAATATCCCTTCCGGTTTCTGTACTCAGCGGCCTCGTGGTCCGGTGCCAGGATAGGGATATGAGTCCCATCTATAGCCCCACCACAGTTAGGGAATCCCATGGCGGCAAAGCCATCTATTGTGGCTTGCAGGTTTCCGAGGTTTATAACCCGGTGTAGCAGCCGCTCGACGATTGCCCTGCTTACTTGCATCACAGCAAAGCCCACTGTAGACCTACCCACCCCAAACTGATTTGCCACTGACCGGTAGCTGTCTGGCGTTGCAAGCTTCCAGAGGGCTATCGCCACTCGCTTCTCCACTGTAAGGGCCGCTCTCATTTTGGTATTCCTGCGCCGGAGGGCCGGGGACAGCAAGTCACAGAGTTCCATGAAGGTGCCCTTTCGCATGCGGAAGTTTCTGAGCCACTGGGAGTCATCCCAGACCCGCAGCACTATGCGGTCCCACCAGTCCGTGCTTGTTTCCCTGGCCCAGAATCGGCGTTCGATGGCATGAGCCTGCCCCATTGCCACCATTCTTGACAGATTGTCAGTCGCCCTACTTGCAAAAACGGCAGTGTCCATGTCGTCTCCGCTGTGCATGTCAGTGTCCCTGTCATCCCCGCTGTGCACGGCAGTGTCCCTGTCGTACCCGCTGTCCTTGTCCATCTCCTCCTCACTGTCGTCGGGTTCCGGAAAGCGCAGTTCTCCCCGGATCGCATTCCTCCTCTGCAGACGGTGCAGCAGGAACTCAGCAACCGTGATCGAGGTCCTCACAACAGCCATTACTGCAGCTGTGGTGTCAGCGGGCTCCATGCTTGCAATGCTATGGCGTTAGCACGGCGGAGAAAGGGCGCGAATTATGGGATGCCTACCTACAGTGCACCGCTCGGAATGGGGGTGGGCGGCGCGGAAAAAGGGCGCGAAATTTGGAAATGCCTACCCATAGTGCAGCACTCGAAATGGTGCCTGCTGGGGGATCAGGGAACTGTGGGATAGGTACCCACAGTGCAACGCTCGTCATGTCGATGCTTGCAAAAGTTTTGCGGACAGACACTGTCGACGTACTGTGCGTAGCTGTGCCTAGTGAAGACACACAACATCGACTGTATACCGTCGCGTTCACAACATCGACATAAAGGAAATCGAACTACTGCTGTAGTGAAGACATACCCTTAGGTATTAGCTATTAGAAAAATAAATATTCTTGTATTATGTGCTGGTGCAACAACATGGCTCGAATGATCAATTTTGAATTTAATAAAAGAGTCTAGAAAAAGATCTACCTCAGAAGAGGATTTATACTGAAAATTTCAATCATATTACATGCTAGTTTATCTTCTATTCTTACTACCACATCTAACATTTTACTGATAACGTACCTTGGTCCTGGTATTATTGAAATCAGCAAAGGATTTCCAAGATTCCTACTGAGAGTTTATTAGTTAAGATTTTGTTGTTTCTGTTGGCGTCAAGTACTGTAAAACATGTCTGTCTCTTAGGAAATGGCTTACAAGTCTTCTGGGGGCTGCCTCAATTATAACTCCATCTTCCTCGTTACAATATTTAGATAGTGCTTCTGAATTCCTTTACTGTGATGGTGATGGGTCCTACTCTGTTCTGAGGTCTGGACAGAATACAACAATGATTTCTCTAATTATAGGCAATTTGACCACTATTGTCACCATGTGATGTGGTGGATTTGGAGCTACTCCGTGGTAGTATATGAATATTGTATGTTGGCCTGGCTGTTGAGATGTTTATTGTATAATGTATTGTGTTAGCGCAGTAGAGGACTGTCTGAAGAAACAGGATGGAAGGAAAAAAATGTCTCAAATTAGACACCTCTTAGCAAATGCTGAAGGGTCAATAAGAGACCATGCCAGAACTATTAGATTTCATGATTTTGCTTCTGTCTTCAGCCAATCTACGGAAGGGTCAAAACCTCAAAACACAGAAAAACACACAAATTCTGGCAGGACTTCAGGGAACATTCTCATGAAAAAGGCCAGTTAATCAAAGGGAACCAAATGGAGACATACGTACCTATAGGGATGTCTGAAGAAGCTAGAATTGCTTATGTCACCAAATGATGGCAAGTCTTTAAATAAGATAGTAAGGTGTGAAGCACACTATTAACAAAACTCTTTGATAGTATGGCCCTCTGAGATTATTGCACAGCTTCAATTTGACAATCCACAATTGTTACTGTCAGGACTGTCCCTAGCCATTTTGGTGCTCTACGCATATTTAGCTAATGGTCCACTATGATCACCAGATCCCTTTCTGCAGTACTCCTTCCCAGGCAGTCATTTCCCATTTTGTATGTGTGCAACTGATAGGAAGGAACAAAGTAGAGTACTTTGCATTTTTCCTTATTTAATTTTTTTATTTCAGACTATTTTTCCAGTTTGTCCAGATCATTTTGAATTTTAATCCTATTCTCCAAAGCACTTGCAACTCCTCCTAGCTTGGTATCGTCCACAAACTTTATAAGTGTTCCTCTATGCCATTATCTAATCATTGATGAAGATACTGAACAGACCCAGACCCAGAACTGATCCCTGCAGGACCCCACTCAATATGCCCTTCCAACTTGCCTGTGAACTACTGATAAATACTCTCTGGGAACCGTGTCCCAGTTATGCACCCACCTTATTGTAGCGCCATCTAGGTTGCATTTCTCTGGTTTATTTGTGAGATGGTCATGCGGACAGTATCAAAAGCTTTACTAAAATCACGATATACCATGTTTACCACTTCCCTCTGACCACAAGCCTTGCTATTTACTTAGTATTTCTAAAATTCTTTGACGATAAACATTAAAATGCATGTCCTATGTGTTAATATGCATGCCCTCATATATTTAAATTTGAACTGGGCCTGAAGCAAACCACCATCTCAGAACACCATGAACGTTCAGTCGGGAAAGTAGAGAGGGATCAGAATCAAAATGCAGATTTTTATAACTTAGATTTATTTCTAATCTCAATGGAAAAACCCACTGCCTCCATACTGATGGTGAGAATAAGATTCTAAAAGATATGATGATGTAAGAGGCCAAAAGAGAAGACCATATGAACTTACCTGCTTATAATTCCCTTGCTGCTCTTGCATACTTCAGAGCATCAGAGGTATCTGGAAGTACTGATCCTGACACACCTGTTTTTAATGATGAAGGAAGGATGCTGAAAGGAAAAATGAGAGACTTCAGCTTCTCAATTTATAATGGAACAATTAAGCAGAGCTGTGTTGAAAGAATGCATGCATAAGTCGAAAGCAATGTCTGTAAGCAACAGAAGTGGGGTGGGAGATAAAATGGGCAGGGAAAGACCCTATATTAATTTAAGGTTTTTCTTGGCTCCTAGAATTCCAGTGCTTTAACCTGTAATATGCTTCACCTTTGCCATGCCATAGCCCATAGCATAGTTTAGTCTAGCCCAGTTACAGGCTTTTGGGCTGTAGATACGTATTTATTATCACTAGAGCTACTAAAAAAACCAACTGAAACTATATATTCACTGCCACCGAACTGTCAATACACCTTGTGTACAAGTCTCACAAGCATGTAAACATGTGATTTTCATCTATGGCTTGCGGGTAATTGACGTGGATGTTCCCAAACATAGTGAAATCCCTTCAGCAATCCCAGATGGAAAAAAGTTTATGGCACCATAAATTTACTTTTTTAGCATCACACATCTCTGCACTCAAGAACAGCAATGTAGGGAAATCTGCTCACTGCGGAAGTCACCTGCCTCAGACATTCAGGCACACTGCCACCTCACTAAAATGAGACACAATTGAGATGAGATAATATTTGCTATTGGACCAGCTTCTGGTGGTGAAAGAGACAAGCTTTTGAGCTACACAGAGCTCTTTTTCCTCACCCATCTTGTCTCTCTAATTTCCTGGGATCCAGATTTCTACAATACTGCAAACAATTTACTAAAATGTCATGGGCTTGCACTGCTCCATGTCGTGTGATGTGGGTCTTTTATTGTGTTGGCACATTGTGTGACCTTACCAAGACATCTTTCCACTGATAACCATAACAACCAGACGTGAAGAAAAGCTCTGTGTAAGTTCGAAAGCTTGTCTCTTTCATCAAGAGAAGTTGGTCTCATGAAAGATATTACCTCACCTCCCTCCTCTCTCTCATATCCTGGGACCAACACAGCTACAACAATACAAACCATAATAGTGCCACCTTTGGTTAACCAGGGAGCTCAATCTATTCTCTCACTCCAAACAATCTGTCCCACCTTGTATTTACCTGCGAAGTTTGATTACCTTTTCCACACCTGAAGAAGAGCTCTCTGTAGCTTTAAAGCATGTCTCTTTCACCAACACAAGTCGGTCCAATTAAAATATGTTCCCTCACCCATCTTGTCTCTCTCACAAACTGACTTTGAAAGTCCTGCCTGAGTCACCTCACTTGCAAACACACAAACAAGTGAATGATCATTCAGAATGAAGAGCAGTTAAAAAGAGTGGACTGCAGGCAGATGCTCGAGCAGCAGAAACACACGTTGTCTTTGCAAGGATTCGAGACCCAGAACATGAACAGAGATGGTGGATTCAGCGCCAATGGAAAGCCACACAATGAAATTGGTCTCTGTGCGATATTTGGTTCTGAAGCCATTCGGGCACGTGATGGCAAAGGGTCACTGACAGAGAGCAGGGCGTCAGCCTCTATGTCAATCAGTCTTGGTGGTTTTTCTCTCTCTTCCCTCCTCGTCCCAGGCAGAAGAAAGTAACCAGTGACATTTTAAAATATGGGATCCTCACATGTAGCCACAATAGAATACTCCCTTTCATATATTTTTCTGAGGTGGCTATTACCCACCCACATTTTTTCTGCTATATCATTATCCTCATACAGCTTAATCACAGAAGTTATTTTCTTCCAATACATAGATCAATGGAATGACCTAGCAACAACCAGCATCATTCCTACCCATAAGGCTTGTAGTATCTTAGAGCCCTGGGAGTCCTGATCACTGGTTAGTCTCCTGATGTAAACGGCAAGTGTCTCTCTGGGCCTGAGAAAGGAAAGATAGGTAGATAGCAATGCACTATTTAAAGAGGCGGGTCAACATGTGGTGTGCAGCATTCAACAGCATCCCAATGTCCTGCTTCTGTTGAGGATGGTGAAGTTGATGCTTTAACTGCTGTAACTATTTTACATGATAATTAAAACCATTTTCCGTTCAACAAACTCGATTTTTTGTGTGAATGTATTAGTTATGTGCTAGTATTCGTTGGAGAGTTTATGCTAACAAATTTAAGTCTTGGGTTGCTTGCAAAATGTTCTGATGGGTGACCATTTACACATGTGCGTCACATGGTATTGTTTCTGTTCCTTAAATACAAAACTAAAACTTTTAAAACAGAAGACTAATAATCAACAAATGAGGAATAATGCATGTTGCACATTAAGTATGGCGTTTCCATACGTAGACTCATTTTTGCAACTTCTGACAATCAGAACTGTTTTTATGAATACCTCATTGCCAAATAGCCACAAGCCACAGGTAATAGGAGAAAACAAATCACAGTGACCCATACTTGCAGCTTTAATTTTTAAATCAATATTTTTTAACATTTGGCTGCACAACAGTTGGAGAACACATCGCATCACACGGATGCAGACCTTTCAGACCATGCTGTGAAGAACTTCAGCTTTTGCATCACTACTGAGGAACAACTTCACCACTATGTTGATGGTAATTATTGTTACAGGGTTTTATGCTTAGAAGTAGAGGTTACCTACTTATTTAGATATGGGGCTCTCTCTTAGATTATTTAGCTCCTCTCTCACCATAAGCTGGTTATTATCTAGATAAGTCATATTTTTTTCATAAGACCATTTAAACAATAAAGTGGTGCTTCTTCCTGCAATTCATATTTAAAAATGCATTTGATACAATGTAAATGGCTTTTTCTTTAGTGAATCACTTATAAATAATTCATGGTTCAGAAAACATTTAAATGAGAGAGAAATAAAACCTGTGCTGGAAAATGTATGACCTATTCCAAACTCCCAGGGTTCTGAATACAATACAGAGGTGGGCAAGTGAATTAGTTACACAGGCTTGGGACTTCATATATCTAAAAAGGCGACTCTTGCTGTAAACAGATTAATTATTTTTGAGCTATAACTACATTTGTCCCTGGAGTCACATTTAGAATATGTCCCATTTACATTTCCAAGGAGCTGAGTTTGATGAAGCAGAGGAAATGAGATGACATGAGAGAAGTGGTGGTTGTTGGTTTTTTTTAAAAAGGAGTCTTTTGAAAAAGTGAGAAGAAAGAATGTAACACCAAGTAACACTTGTGCAAAGCTCCATGTTGTGAATGAAAGTGTTGTCACTAGCCACATTAACCATAACCAATAAAGGCTCCACGTATATTACTGGTTCCTGTGCAGAGCCACAAGAGATGGAAAGAAAGGCTTCTCTTATGGTTTGGAAGCATCTGGGGGTAGTACTGGGCATCCCAGTGGGAAAAAGAAAGGGGAGAAGTGAAGGGGCAGAGTCAAGGGGATTGAGGAACAAGAAAGCAAAGCTCTCTTTGCCACACAGCCAAGCCAGATTCCCCCTGCTCCTTGGCTTGTACAGTAAGATCTCCACCCTACTTTTTTCAGTCTACTTCCATCCTTCATCCACTGGTGGGAGCCCTAGATTCTGTTCTCACTCCCCTTGGTGGAATTGGCCATTCTGAAACCCTTACCTGAGGGGCAGAGGTTTCATTCTAGTGAACGAGCCCTAAAGTCCCCAGGAATAATTCTTACTGTAACAAAGCAGAATTCCTACTGGTCACTCCTGCTGTAGGGAAGCCCCTTGAGTGTCAGCCCAGACTGTTAGCAGTGTCATGTTTTGTGTTTGAAGATATGGGGACGTCTGTGTTCCTCCAGTTGTATGCACACCAACATAACTCCAGTCATTTCAATGCAGCTACACTGCCCTAAAACTGGAATAATGCAGTGGTGAACCAGGAACAAGGAGGACAATGTAACTTTCTTTGCACGCAGTCTTTATTCAGTGGAGATGGGATGGACCCTTCATTTATAGTGTGTTCTAGGAGAGGTTATGGTTTGGGCAAAAGTCCAAGGAGGTGGTTCTTTTAGCTGAACAATTTCTCCAACTTATGTCAGAACAAATTAGCTTGGACTTTAATTCAGTGGCTTTAATTCAGTGGCTTGGACTTTAATTCAGTTCTCTGAATAACCTCTGAATGCTTCTGTGACCAGGTACATAGATTGGCCAGGAAGAGATTAAGGAACAGTTCTGGGCTAAGGAGGCCCCACCCCTTAGCCCTTGCTGAGATAGGGGGACTGGAGGCAGGGTTTAAAAGCCAGCCAGGTATCTCAGTCTATGGGCGCTCCTGGAGAGGACCAGAGCCGAGACTGCCTCATGCTGAGCAGACACACTCAGTACCTGGCAGGAATGAGGGCTGGGTGCCCATAGGTGACATTCCCTAAAATAAGGTGGTGGTCAGATGGGACCCAGACTGGAGTAGGAAGTGACTCAGGAAAGTTGACAAGAGGCTGGACACTGTACAGACCAAGTGAGCAGGCGAGTCAGTCTCCCAGAGTCCTGGATTAGAACCCGGTGGGATAGATATTACCATTCCTGGAGCTTTGCTCTTGGGTTCCATTCAGATCCTACTGTATCAAGGGCTATACTGTAACTTCACAATCTGCACTAAAGCAGTGCACAGCTTTAGTGTCCCAAGAGCAGATGAGAGAACGAACTGGTATTTAGACCCACAGCTCCTGGTTTGCTCCCACCTTGTACTTAGGGGGAAGTAAGTTATTGTTCCTTTCCATGAAGCAACTTACTCCACCCTACAAATCTGGTTTGTTATGCTGGCTGGTGAATGGTGGTTGGAGTCAGGGTTCCTCTTGCTCAAAGAGGGGAGTATTAGGTGAGTATTTCCTGCTCTCCTCCCTTTGACTGGCATAATAATCTGGGCAGGGCCAAGCAGGGATTCCCTCTTATTCAGCCATGCTGGGGAGTAAGGATGTTGACAAAAATCTAGCCCACAGTGAAACTAACTTGAAACCACATAGTTTTGAGGCAAAGGCAAAAACTGTCCCAGATGTATTTGAAATGGGGTCCAGATTTGCTTAAAATACTTGCAAATTCATTGAATGCTTTAATGATGATCCTTGGATGAGTGTTAGGTATGTTCTTCAATCTGCAAACTGGTTTCACCTGTTTTCAGAACTGTAAATGAAAGTTTCAGACAATTACTATAAAGAAAATATTAAATGACCTGTGTGATTAAGAGATTATTAATGCTCTTTTCATTTGCTCTGATCTTAAATAAATTTGACCCTTTTTATCATAGTTATTCCAGAAAGTCACTCTAAGTTTCTTATGGTCTTCAATATAAAACAGCAATGTTATCAACGTGTTAAACTATATTTTGGAGAGAGGTATCTCAAATTTCAGAATTCTTTGATAGTTTTTTTAGCAGCTTTCTTTCCCCATCCAGGCGTAAGAGCATCAAAAGGATGTTATAACTTACATCTCTGACTATCAACTAACTGAACTCCTGCTTATCATGCATGAAGCTGACTCAGACTTGCCAAGAATCACAGGGAGTTTTATATCCCTTGCAACCAACATCAATGAATTAAATTGGCTAGAACAAATAAGGTGACAAAGGGTAATGATGAGTGACAGAAGAAATGGAGAACCAATAATTTAGGGACTGACAAAGTCATTGCAGTTTACTTGAAAACAATCAGGTACAGTAAGTGTCTCTGAAATTAGATATTATACAATTTCTAGCTTTTTAACAGCAGACTGAGAATTTTGTCAAGTTGTCTAAAGCAAATTGGGAGACTGTCAGTGGGGAGCGGGAGGAATGGGGAAGAGCACATGGTGCTCTGATGATCCTGGGTTTGTGAAGCAGTCAGCATACTTTAGAGCAACTCTTTAGCCTTCTGTTGGGCTGTTTTGGCCCACTGGTGGCCTAGATCAGGTTATGCAGAGTCAGTTGTGCTGCTACAACTGAAGTTCCAGCTCATAACTTCCTTGAAAGCATATGAAAAGTGGACTTTAATATGTCAACAATTAATATTTGATATAGAGTAGAAAGATGGAGAGAAAACTCTGCCCCAATAAAGCTCAGAGAGGCCTCAAGTATGCAGCACCCCAAGAATTTACAAATCATCGCACCACCAGTGTCAAGCTATATACAAAGCTTACCAGCCTAGTTGGCTCCTTCCACAGAGTCAGCCCTCAGCCAGGAGACTGACCTTACCCTGGCCATTCCTCCTGCCTTCGGGTCCCCTCCCAGCCTTTACAGCCCTTAGGCCCTCAGGCCAGCAGGTGCAGCCAACCACAGGCCAGGCATTAGGCTTTTCCCCAGCCCCAATCTATTTCCCCTGATTGGGCTGGCTGAGCAGGGCTAATTAGGTGCCTTTGGAGCAGCACCCTGCTACATAGTCTAACACCTGCAGCCAGGATCCAGGCATGTGACAATTTAGATTGACTAAAGTTCAGAGTAGGTCATAGTGCAACTTCAGATACTAAGTTTTAAATTGGGAAACACCTCCAGAGCTAGATTGGGTGCAATGTTAAGATGTGAAGGATCACAGCCATTTTAGGAAGAACAGAAGGACCACCTCAGTATTGCATAGTTGAGCTACCCGTGTAACATTGGCTTGCGTGTGTATAACAATGAACTCTATCCCATCAGAAAAGGGCATTGGAAAGGAGTGCGTGTCAAAGGTAAGAGGGAACTGAAGACACCTAAAACCAGAGGCTCTGTCTCTGAGGTGCTGTTTGGCCAACAGAAGCATATAGGGATGTGACTAATAAGCCTGGCGGCCAATAGAGTCAGAGGGGGGAAAAGAGAAAATGTGAGGTATTATGTTATTCATTGTAATCAACCCTATGCCATATCCATTTAGATGAGGTTTTTCAGTTTCAGACTAGATCTGTTTATACAGACGGTTTCTTTGGTTTCAATTTTATCTTTTCCATATTCTTAAGAAATCTTGGTTTTAATTAGACCACTTGAGTCATAGATTTTGTTTGGGAACTTCACACAGACCATCCAGGGAGAAATAACCTTCAGGCTATAAGAAGAGATAGCGAAGGAAGGATATTGGGAGCCGAAGTCACATTCTATGAAATACGTGAGAAGATTATTGAAAAGCATCTGTGTTCAACAGTTAAAATTTGGATGAGTACGTATGGATTTTTGCTGGGAAGGAGTACAATTGATGCCCTATTTACTCTATGAATCCTCATGGAGAAGTTCAGAGAAAAGAGCCTGCATCTGTGTGGACCTAGAGAAGGTGTATAATCATGTACCAAGAGACTTGGTATGGTGGAGTTTGTGATGGAGGGCTGTGCCAGAAGGATATGTCAGTCTAATCCAAGATATGTAAGAGGAGTGACTAGTATGGTCAAAACCAAATGGAGCTATAGCAAAGAATTTCTAGTAAGCATTTACCTGCATCAGTGTGGTGCCAGTTTTTGTTTGCAATTATCATGTAAGTGAAAAATTAGAATATGCAAAAGGAGCCACCTTGGAATATGTTTGCTGAGGACTTAATGACAAGTGCAGAAGATTGTGAGACTCTGCAACACAGTCTTGAGCAGAACTTAGAGTGAACATTGGCAAGACTGAGGTTTTGATAAAGGAGGAAGACCTACTATAAAGGATGTTACAGCAGAGAGCTTGGAGTGAAAGACTCTAAATTACTCTAGGAGCAATAGTTGCTGATGTGGTGCCTTCTTGAGTGATGCTCAGCATCCTACCAAAGTTGCCTTGTGCAAATGGCAGGAGATGACCCCAGTTCTCTGTAATAAAAAGATGTCAAAGTTAAAAGGTAGAGTATATAAAACTGCAATTTGACCCATCCTAATACATGGAACCGAGGTTTGGCCAGTCATAGGAAAGGAAGTCAGTAGGCTCTCCGTTAGGGAAATAAAGATGTTGAGATGGTCAAATGGTTGGAAACTAAATGAGTTTGTGAGAAGCCAAGATGAGGGAGGCTAGGCTAAGCTGGTATGGATGTGTCCAATGAAGATTTGAGAGCTATATTGGTAGGACGGCCTTTTCAATGATCCTGGATGGAAGACTGCCAATGTGTTGGCCAAAGACTTGGTACAAAAAGTCGCCATCTCCAGACAAAGATGTGATGGGGGGGGGGGGGGGAAGTGATTGAAGGATATTTGGAACTTGCCACTCCCAGGATTCTTGGTTAAAAGAAGGATCAGCTGCCATAAGCTGTGTCTCTTCCTGGGCTGCAGTCCAACAGATGCACAGAGTTTCCAACAACCACATATGAGATGTGAGTTTAAAGTGTCAAAGATTATGGGCTCAAGAATGATCTGATTAATGGAATCTTAGTCCATGAAAATAATAACATAATATTTTACTTTGTTTATCAAGAAAAAACTTCATGTGCTATTTTACTGTGTCAATAATGCTCTTATTGACTCCTATTACAGGATCCATAAGTAGAGCTGAGAAAATAACTGACTTTTCAGTTCACTGCAGTTCCAAAAAATCAAATTGGTTAGGGTCCAACTGAAATTTTTTGGAACTTTCAGTGAATCAAAGAAGTCAACACATTTTGTTTTAGGTCAAAGAGCTTATTCCAGCTCTATTCTGGCCAATTTCCCTGTATAGACTGCACTGTAAAGCACTGACTGAATTAAAAAACAAATGTGTATAGTCTTGTATATCAACACAAATCATAAAATCCATGATGACAGCAAAAGCTCAGAAAAAATGATTGGTGTATTGAATCTTTTACTATTTACACAACTCTCTGAAACTCAAATATTCTGTAAAAGATCTCAAAAGAAGGAAAATATTTGAAATGTCTTGAGCTAGGGAGGGAGCACATTGATGGTAACTCTCATCTATTTTCTTTTCCCCCAGTATTTTTCTTCCCTGGTTCTTCTGTCACTCCGCTACTCTTCTCCCCTCCTCCCCCGCTTCCCTAATGCTCCCTCTTCCATTGACAATGTAAGAAGTGACTGTGTATGGTGTATTATTGAAACATGACCAGATATATCATTAATATTGCTACTGTAAGTCAATTGCAACAAATCTTGTACAAGTATCTATATATATAAAAGTCAAGTGGTGTATGTATGAGTGTATGTATGTATGTATGTATGTATGTACGTATGACAGCGAACTCCTCCCGCACCGTTTGAGCCAGAGACTTGAAATTTGGTACAGTGAGGGGTCTTGGGGTCTAGATCTTGGTAAGGGTCGAAAAATTTTCGGATCTCACCTCTGACGCCCCCCAGGGGTGAAAGTCTTTCAGGGCCAATCACATCAGCTGGGCAGTTAGGTGCTGATGATGTCATAATACCCCCTCCAACAGACACCGCACTCGCTCAGCTCGCCCCTCCCTCCTCTAACGGAACCCCGGAGATCCCTCAGCTCACTGCCCCTCCCCCTCCCAACGGAACCACGGAGATCCCTCAGCTCACTGCCCCTCCCTCCTCCAACGGAACGCCGGAGATCACTCAGCTCACTGCTCCTCCCCCCTCCCAATGGAACCCCGGAGATCACTCAGCTCACTGCCCCTCCCCCCTCCCAACGGAACCCCGGAGATCCCTCAGCTCACTGCCCCTCCCTCCTCCAACGGAACCCCGGAGATCACTCAGCTCACTGCCCCTCCCCCCTCCAACGGAACCCCGGAGATCACTCAGCTCACTGCCCCTCCCTCCTCCAACGGAACCCCGGAGATCCCTCAGTTCTCTGCCCCTCCCCCCTCCCAATGGAACCCCGGAGATCACTCAGCTCACTGCCCCTCCCCCCTCCCAACGGAACCCCGGAGATCACTCAGCTCACTGCCCCTCCCTCCTCCCAACGGAACCCCGGAGATCCCTCAGCTCACTGCCCCTCCCTCCTCCAACGGAACCCCAGAGATCACTCAGCTCACTGCCCCTCCCCCCTCCAACAGAACCCCGGAGATCACTCAGCTCACTGCCCCTCCCTCCTCCAACGGAACCCCGGAGATCCCTCAGTTCTCTGCCCCTCCCCCCTCCCAATGGAACCCCGGAGATCACTCAGCTCACAGCCCCTCCCCCCTCCCAACGGAACCCCGGAGATCACTCAGCTCACTGCCCCTCCCTCCTCCAACGGAACCCCGGAGATCACTCAGCTCACTGCCCCTCCCCCCTCCCAACGGAACCCCGGAGATCACTCAGCTCACTGCCCCTCCCCCCTCCCAACGGAACCCCGGAGATCACTCAGCTCACTGCCCCTCCCCCCTCCCAACGGAACCCCGGAGATCACTCAGCTCACTGCCCCTCCCTCCTCCAAACGGAACCCCGGAGATCACTCAGCTCACTGCCCCTCCCCCCTCCCAACGGAACCCCGGAGATCACTCAGCTCACTGCCCCTCCCTCCTCCAACGGAACCCCGGAGATCACTCAGCTCACTGCCCCTCCCTCCTCCAACGGAACCCCGGAGATCCCTCAGTTCTCTGCCCCTCCCCCCTCCCAATGGAACCCTGGAGATCACTCAGCTCACAGCCCCTCCCCCCTCCCAACGGAACCCCGGAGATCACTCAGCTCACTGCCCCTCCCTCCTCCCAACGGAACCCCGGAGATCCCTCAGCTCACTGCCCCTCCCTCCTCCAACGGAACCCCAGAGATCACTCAGCTCACTGCCCCTCCCCCCTCCAACAGAACCCCGGAGATCACTCAGCTCACTGCCCCTCCCTCCTCCAACGGAACCCCGGAGATCCCTCAGTTCTCTGCCCCTCCCCCCTCCCAATGGAACCCCGGAGATCACTCAGCTCACAGCCCCTCCCCCCTCCCAACGGAACCCCGGAGATCACTCAGCTCACTGCCCCTCCCTCCTCCAACGGAACCCCGGAGATCACTCAGCTCACTGCCCCTCCCCCCTCCCAACGGAACCCCGGAGATCACTCAGCTCACTGCCCCTCCCCCCTCCCAACGGAACCCCGGAGATCACTCAGCTCACTGCCCCTCCCCCCTCCCAACGGAACCCCGGAGATCACTCAGCTCACTGCCCCTCCCTCCTCCAAACGGAACCCCGGAGATCACTCAGCTCACTGCCCCTCCCCCCTCCCAACGGAACCCCGGAGATCACTCAGCTCACTGCCCCTCCCTCCTCCAACGGAACCCCGGAGATCACTCAGCTCACTGCCCCTCCCTCCTCCAACGGAACCCCGGAGATCCCTCAGTTCTCTGCCCCTCCCCCCTCCCAATGGAACCCCGGAGATCACTCAGCTCACAGCCCCTCCCCCCTCCCAACGGAACCCCGGAGATCACTCAGCTCACTGCCCCTCCCTCCTCCCAACGGAACCCCGGAGATCCCTCAGCTCACTGCCCCTCCCTCCTCCAACGGAACCCCAGAGATCACTCAGCTCACTGCCCCTCCCCCCTCCAACAGAACCCCGGAGATCACTCAGCTCACTGCCCCTCCCTCCTCCAACGGAACCCCGGAGATCCCTCAGTTCTCTGCCCCTCCCCCCTCCCAATGGAACCCCGGAGATCACTCAGCTCACAGCCCCTCCCCCCTCCCAACGGAACCCCGGAGATCACTCAGCTCACAGCCCCTCCCTCCTCCAACGGAACCCCGGAGATCACTCAGCTCACTGCCCCTCCCCCCTCCCAACGGAACCCCGGAGATCACTCAGCTCACTGCCCCTCCCCCCTCCCAACGGAACCCCGGAGATCACTCAGCTCACTGCCCCTCCCCCCTCCCAACGGAACCCCGGAGATCACTCAGCTCACTGCCCCTCCCTCCTCCCAACGGAACCCCGGAGATCCCTCAGCTCACTGCCCCTCCCTCCTCCAACGGAACCCCGGAGATCACTCAGCTCACTGCCCCTCCCCCCTCCAACAGAACCCCGGAGATCACTCAGCTCACTGCCCCTCCCTCCTCCAACGGAACCCCGGAGATCCCTCAGTTCTCTGCCCCTCCCCCCTCCCAATGGAACCCCGGAGATCACTCAGCTCACAGCCCCTCCCCCCTCCCAACGGAACCCCGGAGATCACTCAGCTCACTGCCCCTCCCTCCTCCAACGGAACCCCGGAGATCACTCAGTTCTCTGCCCCTCCCCCCTCCCAATGGAACCCCGAGATCACTCAGCTCACAGCCCCTCCCCCCTCCCAACGGAACCCCGGAGATCACTCAGCTCACTGCCCCTCCCTCCTCCCAACGGAACCCCGGAGATCCCTCAGCTCACTGCCCCTCCCTCCTCCAACGGAACCCCAGAGATCACTCAGCTCACTGCCCCTCCCCCCTCCAACAGAACCCCGGAGATCACTCAGCTCACTGCCCCTCCCTCCTCCAACGGAACCCCGGAGATCCCTCAGTTCTCTGCCCCTCCCCCCTCCCAATGGAACCCCGGAGATCACTCAGCTCACAGCCCCTCCCCCCTCCCAACGGAACCCCGGAGATCACTCAGCTCACAGCCCCTCCCTCCTCCAACGGAACCCCGGAGATCACTCAGCTCACTGCCCCTCCCCCCTCCCAACGGAACCCCGGAGATCACTCAGCTCACTGCCCCTCCCCCCTCCCAACGGAACCCCGGAGATCACTCAGCTCACTGCCCCTCCCCCCTCCCAACGGAACCCCGGAGATCACTCAGCTCACTGCCCCTCCCTCCTCCCAACGGAACCCCGGAGATCCCTCAGCTCACTGCCCCTCCCTCCTCCAACGGAACCCCGGAGATCACTCAGCTCACTGCCCCTCCCCCCTCCAACAGAACCCCGGAGATCACTCAGCTCACTGCCCCTCCCTCCTCCAACGGAACCCCGGAGATCCCTCAGTTCTCTGCCCCTCCCCCCTCCCAATGGAACCCCGGAGATCACTCAGCTCACAGCCCCTCCCCCCTCCCAACGGAACCCCGGAGATCACTCAGCTCACTGCCCCTCCCTCCTCCAACGGAACCCCGGAGATCACTCAGCTCACTGCCCCTCCCCCCTCCCAACGGAACCCCGGAGATCACTCAGCTCACTGCCCCTCCCCCCGCCCTACGGAACCCCGGAGATCACTCAGCTCACTGCCCCTCCCCCCTCCCAACGGAACCCCGGAGATCACTCAGCTCACTGCCCCTCCCTCCTCCAACGGAACCCTGGAGATCACTCAGCTCACTGCCCCTCCCCCCTCCAAACGGAACCCCGGAGATCACTCAGCTCACTGCCCCTCCCCCCTCCCAACGGAACCCCGGAGATCACTCAGCTCACTGCCCCTCCCTCCTCCCAACGGAACCCCGGAGATCCCTCAGCTCACTGCCCCTCCCTCCTCCAACGGAACCCCAGAGATCACTCAGCTCACTGCCCCTCCCCCCTCCAACAGAACCCCGGAGATCACTCAGCTCACTGCCCCTCCCTCCTCCAACGGAACCCCGGAGATCCCTCAGTTCTCTGCCCCTCCCCCCTCCCAATGGAACCCCGGAGATCACTCAGCTCACAGCCCCTCCCCCCTCCCAACGGAACCCCGGAGATCACTCAGCTCACAGCCCCTCCCTCGTCCAACGGAACCCCGGAGATCACTCAGCTCACTGCCCCTCCCCCCTCCCAACGGAACCCCGGAGATCACTCAGCTCACTGCCCCTCCCCCCTCCCAACGGAACCCCGGAGATCACTCAGCTCACTGCCCCTCCCCCCTCCCAACGGAACCCCGGAGATCACTCAGCTCACTGCCCCTCCCTCCTCCAACGGAACCCTGGAGATCACTCAGCTCACTGCCCCTCCCTCCTCCAACGGAACCCTGGAGATCACTCAGCTCACTGCCCCTCCCCCCTCCAAACGGAACCCCGGAGATCACTCAGCTCACTGCCCCTCCCCCCTCCCAACGGAACCCCGGAGATCACTCAGCTCACTGCCCCTCCCTCCTCCAACGGAACCCCGGAGATCACTCAGCTCACTGCCCCTCCCCCCTCCCAACGGAACCCCAGAGATCCCTCAGTTCTCTGCCCCTCCCCCCTCCCAACGGAACCCCGGACTACATCAGCTCACTGCCCCCCCCCACCTGCGAAGGTCCCCGGAATCCCTCGGCTCTGGGCCCCCTCCCCCCCTGCGACGGATCTGAGTTGGGTTTGGTGGGACGGTAAGTGAGGTGGGGGTGTCGGATTCGGTCGGGGGGTGAGGTGGGGGTGTCCGGTTTGCTTGGGGGGGTGGGAAGGTGTTGGGGTGGGTGAGGGGTGAGGGGTGGGTGTTGGGGTTGGTCAGGGGGTGTCAGCTGTCTGCCACCTCCCCACCTCCGACTGACCCGAGCAGCGCCGGGCACTTATGCTAGTATCATATAAGGCATTAATGGAAAAGTTATGATTTGCTGAATATGATTATCCTATTCTAATCATGTATCATTTTTGTATCTGAAGTTATGAATATTAACTATGTACCAGTATTTCAAATGTGTTTGCTCCTGGAGTAACATCCAGCAGGTAGTTTACATCCAGTCTAGCCAGCACATTGTGAATGGACCATTCAAGTTGATGGGTCATCAACAACCACAATGACCAATAGAAGAAGCTTATCCCCACTTGGGGAGCCTTAGCCTTAGCCTTAGCCAGAATATGGCTGCTCCTATGAGTCATCAAAGCATGAAAGGATATGTGACTTGCTCATGTGACCCTGGATTCCCTCTTGTACCTATAATTTTCTACAAACTAAGACTGAGAGCATTCCCTCCACATGGGAGAAAGTATAGGAGGCCCTGGAAGCATCTCCATTTTGTCTTTTTCCTTCTCTGATCCCTGGACTTACATTAAAAGGATCATTTCAACCAATGGACTGAGGACCTTCCAATCTTTTGGAAGTTACCATAGACTTTACCAGCCAGCAGTTTATTCCGTCACTGCTACAAACCTGATCCAAGAACTTTGCAATGAGTGTATGTATTTGTTTTCCTTGTCCATTACAACTCCCTCCTCTTTTCTCTTATAAATAAACCTTTAGATATTGGATACTAAAGGATTGGCAACAGCATGATTATTGGGAAAGATCTGAGTTGGCCTGGCTGTGTGGCTGATCACTTGGGATCAAAATAAACCTTTGTTTGCTGAAATTGGTTTCAAATAACCACGCATTATTAAGTTTCTTGTCTGTGTGGTGAAACAAGGGCTGGGATACCTAAGGACACTGCATTTCTGACTTCTTGTTAGTCAGTGTGATGAAACAGAAGTTTACTTTTGTTACTGGCTTGGCATATATTATGGAAGAATAACCACCAGTTTGGGATGGATCTGCCCCTTTCTCAACAGATTGTCCTGAATCTGGTATTTTCAGCTGTGACCCACTGAGGCATGTGACAGTGACAGTGAGGGTATGGGATAATCACATCTACCACACAAGTGAACTCTGGTTAAAATAGTAAAAACAAAACCTCAACAAAACAAAACAAACAAACAAAAAACAACCCCAAAACCACAGCCTCCAAACTTCAACAAAATATGAGTCATTCCGGAAGTCAAAGAAATGGGACTTTGCAAATGTGGATGACAAAACAAAAGAAATTATATAAATTTGCAGTAACAAGAGTGTTTTTGGAATCTAAATTTTTCATATTTTAGGGATCCTGTCAGGACTGGCAACTGTCTCAGTAGTGACTCATGTGATTTAAGTTTTTAATAGCTCTTGTGTAATATTGGTTTTAGGCTTTTTGTTTAATTCCACCAGAAGGAGATTCTCTATAAGAATGTAATTTAAAAGAAAGGCCTGACACAACTGCTGTGTTATGTCCCTTTCTTAATCTAATCTAATATGGATAGAGGCAGTTTATTACTCATATATAGAAGTGAGTAATAGGCCATGGGCAATGCAAGTGAAAAACTGTAATTTTATACTTTTTTCTGCAGAAGTTTGTGTACACAAGTCTTTCAAAGTACAAAGTAAAAAGTACAGAAGAAAAAGTAAACAAAACTAGATAGGGCCTAATCCTGTTCTCACTGACCTCAACTGCACATTTCTAGTTGAAGCAAATGGAATTATAAGCATTCAGCATCTCTAAGAATCAAGACCTTATCATGTCAAATTGGATTTTCAAACTGTAATCACAAATTACTGGATTTTTTAAATATAATGGTGGTCTAACTAAATATTTTTGGACAAGCCAGCTCAGTTTTCCCATGCTCCCCTCTTCTTAAAAGAAATAGAAGGCTACAGGGATGGGGAGGGAGAGGGAGGCTGGCAAGCATACAGGGAAGAAAAGATAGTATGTATTAACGGCATATAAATTGGGGTGTATTTTGGATTCTTACACCAACTTCTCTGACACAGTTTCTGAACAGTTACAGACCACCACCACCTCTCAGCCAGATAAGTCCAGTCATTTCATCTGACTGCTGATATGGTTGGCTAATAATTTACCATCTTTTGCCCCCAAATAGCTAATGTTTTCAAAGGGGAAACTTAAAATTGATTGTTTTGATCAGGGATGACCTATTGATTGAGTTCCACAAACAATGAATTAACAGATTGTACCAAGGAGTATGCATAAGATTTTTTTTAAAAAAAACCAAAATGTATTTCAGAACTTCATGCTCTTCCACTCACTCTTTCTATTCTAAACACTGTGGAGAGGGAGAGAGAATTCCTTTAATCTCTGGTACAGTATTAATTTACAGTTCATGTAAATTATGGATTTCCTTGCTTCTGATTAAGTGCAGCATTTGATTAGTTCTCAATTACATATTGTACAAATAAAACATTTTTGGGCTATTTTGGTATTTGATTTGCAGTAGTTACCATCAGAAATGAACCTGTGCACATTATCCTGTATTGTGAGCCTATGATATTTTTTAAAGAGGAAATGAAGGCTTCCATATTTGTGGCTTTTTAATTCACTAGGTGGTATAGCTGCATGAGCATTTAAGGTGTAGGATAATGAAATGAGCTCATGAGGTAAAACTGGTCAGTCTCTCACGACTTGAGAGATGATTCAGTTTTAAAAAAGCCCGGTTTCTTTTCATTTGAGTTTAAAGTTTCTGGTTTGTGTTTAAAAACGAGCTCCGAGTGTCATGTTAGCTGGTTTTATCAGAGAACAACAAAATAAGGCTCTCCAAGTTTATCATGGTTTAATTAACTGAGTCTTTGCTACGGGGTTTACCTCAGGACTCTGAGAATAAATTCTAACAGTTCCTGGTTTTCATCATTGTTATCCGAACTGAGGTCTCATGTCCCTGGGGAAAGCAACTAGAGAGTTTTAGCTGGTCGTAGTCTCAGGGAATTCTATAAAATGTAAAATTCATTCTATTATTATGAATTCTCTCTTCCCATATAGAAAATGCAATTAATAGAGATAGCAATTGAATTGGCTCACTTGGCATATATCTTACTCACCCTCAGCCCCGTTCCTAGCAAGAATGGCAGGGTATAACGCTACCCAAACTCTCTGCTGGAGTGTGTGCACTGAGTTTTCTAGTATCCCAACCAGATCTCTAGCAACTATAATACTCTGGTATTCAGAACAAGTGGAATTTCATTTGAAACAAATGTGATAGTTGTGTCCACAATTAATCCTGATATTCTCAGGTCCCAATCTGCAGTTAGGGTGGCTCTAGTAAAACCTCAGTACACATACCACAGCACTTTAAATTGATCAGCCTCCATTATAGTAGAAATCAAAATAGTTTCATAAGTTATGTTCTATGGTTTATAGGTAAAAAACATAGTTTTATCATTACATTTTCAGGTATTGAGAGAGGATATTTTTTTTGACTACTTCAGTACTGCCAACTCCAAACATTACAAAATTATGAGTCAGGCCCCAAGAAATCATAAGATTTTACTTAAATCTGTATTAAAATATATTTTGCATTCTATATATTTGTCTTCTGTTTTAGAGCCTCTATGATTCACATTTTCAAAGTTTTGTCCACAACCAGCAGGGCTTAGAATAGGGCTTGTTGAAAATTTTCCATTGAAACTGTATTTTGATGGGGGTGGGAGGAATCAAGTTTTAACCAAATGAAAATTTCATGGATTTGATCTATTTTCTGTGGAAAATTTAAACTTGTAATAAAAAAAAATTAAACCTGATTTTTTTTGGTCAAAAATGTTTTTTAAAATGAAAAGTCAGTTTTCCATGCTTGGGGAGGTGGGGGTGGGGGAGATCCTTTTCTGACCAGGTATGGTGACAATTTAAAAAAAAAAATTGTTAAGAGAAAGCTGAGAGTCATACCTCCAGGAGATAAGAAGTAAGGGAAGCATAAAATATGACACATGATAAAACCATCAGAACCAGTAATATATTATACTTTGGTACATTTTAAAACCTTCTTTCTTAGCTTTGCAAAGAAGAATCTTTTATTTATAAGGAATGCCATTTATTTAAACAATTTTTCTGTTCTGTGCATAGTAATAACTCTTCAAATGTGTTTGGAATTATGTTTTTATTTTAAGTACATTTTATTAATCCAGTTTTCCATAGGAATTTATTAAATAACACATATAAAATGCAAGGTTTTTTTTAAAACTTTATTTTATTTTTCTCACACAGCAATATATGTACTTTGTCCTTTAAAGAGGCCAATTTTCCAATACTAAAAACAATCATAAGCAAAACTGAGTATGTGGGTGGGTGAGGGGGGAGGGGAATATTTAAGCATATAAATGTGAATGAGAAGGAGATGTTGTTAGATTTACTGATAGCCCAAAACCTCCACAATTTTTCCATCATAAAAGGAGGATTCTATGATTAAACCATCCTAAATAAGAAGGGAAGTGAAAGAAATGATAAAAGATTAGCACTGAGTATAAATTAGCAGTTAGCATGTCTACCAATTTCTTTTCCCTAACCTGTGATCAGCCTTTCCCTCTGCAGTCCCCATCGGTTTATAGATTGATTCCAGTATTCTCCATTACATCTCCCATCTTCCCTCCCCCACAACTTATCGCTCAGCCAGCCTTAGTCAGAGCCCCCAACCCGCCCTGCCACCCAAATGTGCTGGGGCTCTCCCTCTTAAAGGTCTTCCCTCCCATCCAGACATTTCTCACAGGTGCAACAGGGCAGAGTCACCTGAGCCCACATTGGCCCATTAACCCATGTTGTCCAGTGTGGGGTTTTTATATCCCATGACAGTCTTACCAGTCTTCTACTGGGCTGCAAATTCTTTGTTTGGGGCATGATCACAATCTTAATAGTATCTGCATCATCTATAGAGGACAACGTCTCATTCTGCAGGGGTTCTTGTGGGTTCTCAGCTCCAAAAGGGGGTGGGACATATGGATCCCTGTTCCCAAAGCTGAAGTCACTTTGCCCACAGCTCCAGGCATCAGCTTCAATTTCTGCTGCAATCTGAGACTCCTTCTCTACCTATCATAGTGTGACCAGGGCTCTTTTTAAACTGTCCCTTCAGCTGGAGCCTGCTCTGCAGCTGTTGAGGGGCAGGGCCATGCCTCGCTCCAATTTAGTGTTGCGTCTGTAAACCCCCATCACAACCACCTTATTTACAGTGACAGGAGATGAGTCAAACCCACTGCAAATGTATGTGTTAACCAGTTCCAATATTTTGCTAAACAACTTCATCCACAAACTCTTAAAACAAGACCCTTTACAATAAATATTCATCTCTTGGATACAAATAACAGGTGATCTCTCCATTTCCTCAGGCTGGAAGGTTTTATAGCCTATAGAGCTTGCTTATGTTTATATAGATGTCGAAATGTAAATAGGCACAAAAATCCAATTAAAAATGGAGCTGACAATAGTAGTGAGGTCAGACCTGGTACAATATGAGTAAAGTGAAGCAAGATAATTCAGAGGCAAGTTGAAGATAAATTAGTACATAACACTGGGTCCTAACTGATTTTTACAAGAGCTTTAAATAATGTTAATGTTTTAGAAAATGCTATTGATATTGATAGTTATTGATGTGGCATTTACAGAGATGTTATTAAGGTGACGCTTACTGTTAAATAGCCAGTAAAAAAAGTAGAAAATATTTAATTATGGAAAAAGGTGTATTTAATGTTAGTTAACTAAGGGGTATTATTATAATTGATTATAAAAAGGGTAGCATGCTAATTTTAGACTAGGTTCACTCATAGACCATCAAGGTACTGTTATAGAAAGGATTATACCCATTCACCTAATTTTGGGACTGATCACCCTAGATGAATCATTTCATCTTAGAATGTGAATATAAATGCAGTGTATGGTTATTTGGTTAATAATTTGATATTACATAAGTTTTACATTTGTTCAC
Organism: Sternotherus odoratus; assembly: GCA_032164245.1. NCBI lineage: Eukaryota > Metazoa > Chordata > Testudines > Kinosternidae > Sternotherus > Sternotherus odoratus. Next base: position 70,756,713 of record JAVMKO010000002.1, read on the forward strand.
TTATTGTGGTATTCAGTCTTCAAATAAATTATTTTTATATCAGCCCTGAAGACTTGAACCTTAAATAATTCAGTTTGGTTTTATTCTTTATCTTTAAATTGCTAATTGGGAACCTACAAATCAAAGGTTACATTTTCTGTGCAGTAAAAAAGTAGGATTCTCCAAAAGATTTGATCCTTTTCCAGCTTTTTCAGAACACTCTGCATTTTATCTATCCACAAAACTGTCCCCACCCTCAATATTGTGTTAAAGAGCATTTGGAAATAATAAGCAAAATAAACTGTGGAATTGTTGTTGTACAATACCTGCATTTCCCTGGATACAGATTTCTATGGCAGTTAGAAATGATGATAATAGGCAATTTAAAAAAAAGTACCTTTCTAAAATGTCTACTTGCATTTTAAAAGATTAATTACAGGTAGGTATGGTCCCTTTTCAAGCCTGCAGTTAGGAAAACTATACATTTAAGCTGGTTGTACTTGAAGTGATACAGCTGAATATTTAGGTATTATAGAGGTAACAGAGAGTCCTGTGGCACCTTAAAGACTAAGTAAAGTATTAAAGCATAAGCTTTCATGGGCTAATACCCACTTCGTCGGATGCAAGCCATTATAGCCATAATACAAGGTATTATAGAGTTTCCAAATAAAGAAGTGTTACATATATGTTGGTACACAACATATCTGGAACTTTTATCTTATATATTATAGTCAGTAGTACTGTAGTTGGATATTGAGGGGTACATAAGTAGTGGATACAGTGAACTAACATAAGACACAGGAATTGCCATGCTGGATCAGAACCAAGGTCCACCTAGTCCGGTATCCTGTCTTTTATAGTGGTCATTGCCAGATGCTTCAGAGGAAGGTGTATGAACTCTGCAGTAGGCAGATGTGGGATAATCTGCCTCTCACATACTCTCTCCTCGTGATCTCTAATATAAATAGTTTTAAACTTTGAAACATGAGGTTTAATATAAAGCTAAGCAAAATTTTCCAGAGAAATTCCCTCCCTTCCCCAATTGCAGATTCAGGTTGACTGAAACAATTTGTGTCAAATTTGCCAAATTGTTTCAGTTGAAGACAGTTCTGAAAACATCAAAGGGTTTTTGGGGTTTTTTTTTAATTGACATAACTCCATTTTAATACCGTGTTTCCCCGAAAATAAGACAGTGTCTTATATTAATTTTTGCTCCCAAAATTACATTACATTATATTACAGCAAGAGGCAAAACTGGAAGTACGTCTTATTTTCGGGGGATGTCTTACTTTCGGGGAAACAGGGTATCCCTTCCTAAATTTTCTCTCTCTCCCCTTTCCAATTGTTAGAATTAATTATGATAACTGAATCTTTTTAAAATTGAAATTCCTTACTAAGTTCTTGGCCACAGTGACTTCCTATGGCAATGAGCTCCACCATGTAATTGCGAGTCGTGTGAAAAGCATTTCCTTTTATCAATTGTGAAGTTGCAATCTTAATATAATGTAATTCCCTTTTGTTTTTGCATTATAAAACAGGGAGTACTGTATGTATATGGAATATAATGTTTATTAATAGATGGATTCCCATAAGTGGGGACAATTTGTATAGGAGATATCACTCACAAACTAGATTGCTTGACAGTTGTTCTCAGGAATAATGAGTAACTGGTCTGGCTAAATCCCATCTGTCATCAAAGCTGGCCTGAGATTGTCTGCTTCTAATTATAATTTGTTCAATATCCCGGAATCTTGCTATATATTTAGCCACATCATCTGCGTGGGAGTTTCTTTTGTGGGCCAGAGTACTGTAATGCATTTCATAGTGGCTATTGTTAATATTTAGAATATGTCTTTATTTGTTGCTTTCACTTTAAGAAATGTAGTAAACTTGGGTCTGATGAAACCAAATGCTGAATGTTTTTCTAAGCTATCATATATGGATGGCCAGAAGGTTTGAATCTGAATGCAGTCCCAGAAAATGTGTGTGTGGTAACTAATCTGCTCACAATCATTCTCTCACAGCATTTGGATGAATTTTATTTCCTCTGTCTGGTGCAGAAAAAAAACCCATGAGAGTTTTCCACTAGAATTCCCTCAATTATGGAGAAAAGTGGCAACAATATGTATTTTTCGGAAAGTAATAGGCCAGGAGAATTCTCCTATGTTATAGTGAAATTCTACTTCAAATTCTTTTATATGTTGTAACTTTTGTGTCTGTCTAATATTATTTGTATTATAGTGGCACTTAAAGGCCACAATTGAAACCTGGACTGTATTGTGCTAGGCATCATACAAATGGACTGTGAGCGGCAGTCCCTGCCCTGCTGTTTTTACTTCAAAAACATGAGACACATTAAAAGTGATAGTGGAAACAGAAGCATATTTCCTCTCACCTCTTTCATGAGCTTGAGTTAGAGCCAAAAATTGAACCTGACTCTCCTGAGTCCCAGGCTAGTGCTCGGTCCCCTGTATCCCACTCTGTCTCACTTTTTCAAACTTCATTCATTCACTTATAATACGATGATTAATCTTTTCCTTTTCCTATTTGTTTAGGCTGCTTCAGTTCAATTTCAGGTTCGGACATCAGCTGGCTGAGGTCATCCCAGTTGGAGGGCAAATAAAGGTAGTGATACCACTGGAGATATCTGTGAAACTCTGGCCTTTCTAGTCTGCGTTTCAGGGTTAGTTGTTTAAATGATTTCAGTTTTGACAGGCTGAGAATATAGAGTAGGGGAATCATCAGAATCTGCTCCCATTTGGCTCTGATGTCATGGAAGACCCTAGGAATGTCAAACATTGGCATGTGTAGCAGGTAGGAAAATGAAATTCCTACTTTCTTTTGACATTTTACAAGTGACAAGACATTTCTGACCCATATTTGGCCTACACATTAATTCTATTTTTGTAATATTATCAAAGGGCCAAAGTTTCACAGGTGTAGTGATAAAGGCTGACTGCTGTGATTGTGGCAAACTAGGTGTCAGTTCATGGCCCGGCCCCCTTACTGAACACGGACAAGTGCATAGCTGAAAACCAGGCTAGTTCACCTGTATGTTAGCCTTGTTAAAACAGATCTTATGTTTATAAGAATGTGTTTAGAAGTTGAACTTTATGAAATGCTTGTGAGTTGCTGCATATATTAATCTCACTTATAACATGGGATATAGATATTATAAGGTAACATGAGTGTTTGCTTTTAAACTGTATAACTGCTATGAAAGCCACAGTCAGGAGAGAAGCATTACCGGTATGAAATACTACGTTAGCACAAAAGGTGTCATTTCCTGCCCAACAAAAGAAGGACCATAGACACCAGATGAACCGTTGTGGAACATCAGTGAACAAAAGACTTTGTTGATTTTCTCTCCCTGTACCCATGAAGAGGGGGTGTGCACAAACACTGTCCCATCACAGTTTGAACTCTGGGGAAGGGAATAAAAATCTCTGATCAGAAGGAACTGCATCACTAAGCTACCTGGAACTTGGAAGCTTAAGCAAGGGATCCCCCAGCTGTTTAGCTGGGTTAGTCCTAAAGGACGTATAGAGCTTGCACATTACATCAGCTTTTGTTACCTTTTGAAATCTAAGATTGTAATTCATTAGTGGGTGTATGTTACCTGCTTTAACCTTGCAAATAACTTGCTTATTTCTTTTTCATAGTTAATACATCTTTAGTTAGTGTGTTACAGGATTGACTACAAGCATTCTTTTTGCTGAGAGCTCTAGGGTACAACTAGGGTGACCACCAGATGTCCCGATTTTATAGGGAGAGTCCTGATTTTGGGGCCTTTTTCTTATATAGGCTCCTATTACTCCCCACCCCCATCCTGATGTTTCACACTTGCTATCTGGTCATCCTAGTACAACCGTCCTGGGATAAGGGACCAGTCCTTTAGGACTGGGAGTAACTTGGATATTTTAAAAAAGTGACAAAGAGTCCTGTGGCACTTTATAGACTAACAGATATATTAGAGCATAAGCTTTCATGGGTGAATACCCACTTCGTAGGATGCATCCGATGAAGTGGATATTCACCAACAAAAGCTTATGCTCTAATACATCTGTTAGTCTATAAAGTGCCACAGAACTCTGTCGCTTTTGCAGATCCAGACTAACACAGCTACCTGATACTGAATATTTTAGTGATTTTTGGTGTAAAGAGACCAGCTATCACAAAGGCAGGCTTGCCTGGGTATGAAGGAACCAGTTTGGTGTCCTTTTGAGGCCATCCATTGAGTGGATTTAGGTGGTTGGGTGTTATTCTTGTCAGGATTGTAGCTCAGTCGATTGGGGAGATGGGTCTATAAGAGGTATACAGGATCTGTGCCTGCCTTCTTTTGGCAGATTTGTAAGGGTTTGCAAGGTTGAGGGAGATATTCTATGGATAGAATGTGTGTAATTTCACCCTCTGAAGGTTTTAATATGTTCTAAGAAGGTTTTGTAGAAGTCTGCCTCGAAACCATCTAGGCCCATGTGTTTAGTGTACTCTCTCCTGTACATGGCATGAATAAATGGGCTTTCTGAAGGGATGCTCCCTGGGGGATGAATTCTCTCCCCAAGGCATGGAATGCCAACAGTGCCACTCTGGCTATTACTCTAGCCTCGGGATTCAAAATTCTCCTTAGCAACTGTTTTCAAAGGGGGGGTTGAACCCTGGATCTGAGTAGTCATAGATTCACTGGCCATGTTTCTGCTCTCTATGCAGTGAACAGGCCACTGCAGACTCGTTGAACAGGCTTTCAACATATTGTTAGTAGTATGAGAAATATTTATATTATAGTGGCACCCAAGGCCAGTCGGTGTTGGGACCCTAACTGTTTTCTTATATAGGCCCCAGTCGGTATTGGGACCCTAATCTTTTTCTTATATAGGCTTCTATTGTCCCACCACCACCATCCTGATTTTTCACACTTGCTGTCTGGTCATCCTAGGTACAGCTGACATGGGGTAAGGGACCAGTCCTTTGGGACTGCGATTCACCTGAATATTTTTTAAAAGTGACAGAGTCACTGGGTGCTACGTAGATAGAAAAGAGAGAAGCCCTATAGGGGAGGGCTTACTGTATCTATAAACACATAAGGGGTAGAGGAAGGGGTTATAACATACACACAAATTAATATGCTGATTAATTAGCATAGCTTTGCTAATTTTCCTCCCTGCTCAGTAAATTTAGTGGGTTCTAATGTTCTTCAGGCCACATACACCTGCAGAGTGGATGTGGGGGGGGGGGGGGGAGAAGGGGGCAGATGAATGAATACTAAAACTAAGTATTGCAGAAAAGTATTTGTAATTATGGAACAAATGTACCCCATTCCCAATAACTAGATTCATTATCATAGGGAGAGCTGCTTGTGACCGTTACATTTTCCTTTATACGAGATTCTTGCAACATTTCTTTGAAAATCTCCCACACCTTGTTGCCCCCGTGCTAGAGAAATGCTTTTTTGCTTTGTCCCATGACATGACATTCACTTTTGGTTGAGCTATAACCCATTTAACATCACCATTTCCCTTTTCCCGATGGTGTTTCTCAGGAAAATTTTTGCAGCATGCCAAAATACTAACAGAATGTAAACATGCTGAGGTGAGGCCTGTGCCACTGCCAAAAGCAGCAGCACCACACATTGTGTTGGGAACATCTCAGCGCTGCTAGAGTGTCTGCATTGGGATGTGGAGGAAAGACAGTGGGCCAGGGTCCATCCAGTGGCACTTCTGAGGGCACCAACTGTGAGGGTAGCCACTCTTCCTTGTGGTTGTGTGAGCATTAGGATGAAACCTACTATAGAGGGAAAACAGTGACATTCACTATACACAAAGGGCCTAAATTCATAAAGAAGAATTCAAACAGAAAAATATATTGTTCCTCTAGTTGCTTTGGTATAATAATCTGAGGTGTTTCTTGTGACGGTACTAGATAAAAAAATTTCAGGCAGAAGCAAATGTTTTTAAGTTGAGGTGCCCCTTTATTCTGAGTGTTCAAACTCCCAAAGAGGAAATAAAAATGAACACAACCATGTTTTTACACTATGTTAAACACATTCTGATCTATGGAAGAAATAGAAAGAGAGTAAACAATTGAGGATGAAATACCTGTTTAGAAATCACAGGAAGTCTTCTGCTATGTTCACTTATTTCTTTCTCCCAGAATGAAAGCAATGGAATGCCAGCTTTAGAACACAGATCACATTCCGGGAATTAGAGGAGATGCGATTTTTGAGTTAAATCTTGTTACTGATATCTTAATGTATTTATTGTTTACTTTATTTTTGCCTCTGACTGATTTACAAACAGATGGACAGTGAATTCTTGGAGAAGCCCTGCAGTTAGACTGGATTGTTTATTTGCTCATTTGGCTAAGCCTGGAGAAATATAACTGGGAACAAAGCCTGAGGTCAAAATTTAGATACAGGTGTTTTGACTAAGCTTTCAGAGCTAATGCTGACTCTCCATATGGGTAGGAATTTGTTCCCAAATATGTTCCCTACTCATAACCCCTCATTCAACAACTACATTACAACAAAGTGATGGGGTTTTGTTGTTTTGTTTTGCAAGCAACTTTTATAAAGTTTTGCATTGTTGTAGGGAAATAACCTTTCTGGCAAAACTTGATATCAAGTTATGTAGGGCCAAATCCAGAAGCCCCACTCAGGCAAAACAGCTCTTAATTCTGGGCCAGATCATGGTCAAGGCTGTGTGGCCAGTGAGAAACACAAGGGAGGATTAGACTTTCCCCCAAGATATTCATTCGTGTTTGGTCTGGGTGCACCCCTCTTCCCAATGTAGTGTTAGGGAGTGGATGGAGTGTTGGGGGGAATTAGATGGAGTCAACATGCTGACCAGCATAGCTAAATCAGCACCAGGGGGATAAAAATCTGTTACAGATCAATACCAATAGCAGATTGCTGCCCCCGAAGCACAAGGAGGAGTAGAGATGGAATCAGTGTTCTCTGAGGCATCATTCCTTCCCTATGCTGCTCCAGAGCTTCATATAATCCTTAAAATGTAGCCAAGTCCAGTCCTCTGGGCTGAGGCAGCATCAAATAAACCTAGACCCTCCCTGATAGGTGTTTGTCCAACCTGCTCTTATAAACCTCCAGTGCTGGGAATTCCATAACCTCGCTTGGAAGCCTACTCCAGAACTTAATTGCCCAAACAGTTGGAAAGTTTGTCCAAATAGTTAATATAAATCTCCCTTGCTGCAGATTAAGCCTATTACTACTTGTTCTACCTTCAGGGGACATGCAGAACAATTAATCAGAGTCATTTTTATAACAGACCGTAACATATTTGAAGACTTTTATCAGATCCTCCCAGTCTTCTTTTCTCAAGATTAAAGATGCCCACTTTTTTTAACCCCTCCTCTTAGATCATTAGAAGCGACAAAGAGTCCTGTTGCACCTTAAAGACTAACAAAAGTATTGAAGCATAAGCTTTCATGCGTTAATACCCACTTCGTCGGATGCAAGTGGTATTAGCCCACGAAAGCTTATGCTTCAATACTTTTGTTAGCCTTTAAGGTGCCACAGGACTCTGTAGTGTCTGCAGATCCAGACTAACATGGCTACCTCACTGATTCTTAGATCATTGGCTTTCAAAATATGTTATCATTTTTATTGCCCTCCTTTGGACTCTCCTATTTTGCACATCTTTTCTAAAGTGTGATGCCCAGAACTGTACACAGTATTCCAGCTGAGGCCTCACTAATGCTGAATAGAGTGGGATAATTATCTCCTATGTCTTACATATGACACTCCTGCTAATACACCCCAGAATGATATTGGGCTGTTTTTTGCAACTGCATCAGGCTGTTGGCTTGTATTCAGTTTTTGATCCATTATAACCTCTAGATCCCCTTCAGCAGTACTGCCACCTAATCACTTATTCCCCACTTTGTAGGTGTGCATTTGTTTTTTCTTCCTAAATAAAATACTTTGCACTTGTCTTTATTGAATGCCAGCTAGTTGATTTCAGACCAATTCTCCAATTTATCAAGGTTGTTTTGAATTCTCTTTCAAAGTGCTAGCAACTCCTATCTTGGTGTCGTCCACAAATGTCATAAACATACTTCCCATTCCATTATCCAAGCCATTAATAAAATATTGAATAATAACAGTCTCAGAACTTACTCTGTGGGACCCCATTAGATAGGCCCTCCCAGTTTGACAATGAACCAATGATAACCACCCTTTGAGTACAGTTTTTCAACCAGCTGTGCACCCTTATAGTATTTTCATCTAGACCACATATTCCTAGTTTATTTATGAGATTGTCATGTGGGATGGTGTCAAAAGCCTTACTAACATCAAGATATACCACTTCTACTGCTTCATCTCCTATCCATGTGGCCAGTAATTCTGTGAAAGAAGGAAATTAGGATGGTTTGACGTGATTTGTTCTTGACAAATCCATGCAGGCTATTCCTTAAAATTCTATTATTCTCTAGGTGCTTACAAGTGGGTTGTTTAATAATTTGTTTCAACATCTTTCCAGGTATTGAAGTTACTGATGGAATTAAACTGACCGATCTATAATTCCCTGGATGATCTTTGTTTCTGTCTTTAAAAATAGGTATTATTTTTGCCCTTCTCTTTTCCTCTGGGACCTCACCCATTCTCCATGAGTTCACAAAAATAATTGCTAATGCTTCTGAGATAGCACCAGCTAGTTCCTTAAATACCCTAGGATTAATTTCATCAGATCCTGCTAACTTGAATATAGGTGACTTATCTAAATATTCTTTAACTTGATCATTCCCTATTTTGGTTTGTGTTGCTTCCTCCTTGTTGTTTATCTTAATTGTGTTGACTATCTGATTATCATTAACATTCTGAGTGAAGAATGAATCAAACTAGTCATCAAGCCCCCCAGCTTTCTTGATGTTATCTCTACTTTTATACTAAGTAGAAGACTATACTTTCCTTTGTCTTTGTCCATACATGCTTGTGCTAGTCTTTTGTGTTCCTCTTTAGCAATTCATCCATGTTTTCAATTTTGCTGGATTCTTTTTTGAATTTCAAGTTGTTAAAGAGCTACTGATGGAGCCATATTGGCATCTTACTATTCTTTGTATCTTTCCTTTGCATCTGGATAGTTTGCTGTTGTGTCGTTAATATTGCTTAAACTGCTAGCTCTCCTGAACTCTTTCATCTCTTAGATTTTCTTCCTATGAGATGTTATCTACCAGTTCTGAGTTTGTGAAGCTGATTTTTTGAAGTCCATTGTCGATATTTTGATGCTTTCTCTTCTTTCCTTCCTTAGAATAATGAAATCTATTATTCATGATCACTTTCACCCAGATTGCCTTCTCCCTTCAACTTGTGCAGCCATATGCCAGTTCTAATGCAGGAAAACTGCGAATACAAATCCCTTTACTGGGAGTTTTCCCTGAGTATGAACTAAGGGACCAACCCTGATCCCACAAGAAAAGGTTGAGTAAAAAGTCTTTGCCTGTAGGAATCATAGGGATGATGGAATAAAATTCTCCCCGTATAGGGACTAATGTATTTATACAGCTGGGCTGTGGGTGCTTGCAGTGAACATAGACAGGAGTAGTGCGTTATGCATGCTCTTTATCTTCTTCCCTTCTGCCAATATTCTTGGCCTGTGGTCTTAAATGCTTCTTTGTAACTTATAGATCCTAATGGATTGAACACTGGTCACTATGCTGTGCTCTTATGCAGAAATGAAATGTATAGGTTCAATCTGGATAATGGCTTCAATATATCAAGAGTATCTGCCAAGAAATATCACTTCCACTTGCATATCCCTATAAATATCCAGTCTCTAAGGAACTTTGAAAAATGGTTCTAAAAAGTCCATCATTGTGTGCTGTGTACAGTGTATCATTTTGATACAGAAGCAGCAAGTTGGAATGTGGATTGTGTATGTGGTAATACAGATTAATAACCCTTTACCACTTCATGGCTGAAATTATAATATACAATTTATTTTCACAGGTGCAACAGGTCAAAGACAAAAAAAATCATTTTTAGTATGTAGTGATTTTTGTCACACAATTACAGAGCTTTATAAAGGCTATTTGGCTGTTTGTTCTTTATTATTCGTCCTGTGGGCTAGGCACTGTACAAACATATACCAAAAAAGGCAGTCTTGTCCAGAGGAATTTGCATGCTATGTTTAAACTGAGAAAACACAGGTGGCCACATTGTAATCTTTTATTATACAGAAAAAAATGGCACCCTTTAGATGAAGCTGCAAAAGTTCTCAGCAAGAAAAAAAAGAGAGAAACCTACAAGACTTAGAAGTGATAGACCCAGTCATTCTGGCTAGATCTGCTGTGTGGGGACGATCATCAATTTCTACTATAGTATGGTGCCCCCCTTTCCTCAAATTGTGGAGGGATCTCTGAGGGCCGAGGGACCCATGTATAAGGAAATATCCCCAGCCCCCAAGTCTTAAAAAAAATTATGAATCAGACCCCCCTCCCTCTAACTTAAAAATCGTGGGATTTTATATTACGTTAGGTTCTTATTATTTGTCGTCTTGTTTTTGAGCCTTTAGAGTTCATGTTTTCAAGATTTTATCCACCACCAAGAAGGCTAGAAACCTTTTTTTAAAAAAAAAATATATTATCACGTGTGATGCTGGTAGGGCAGGTTCCAGCTCATGCAAAGGCTCCAGACCTCACTGAACACTTACAAATGCTGGAAACCAGTTTTGCTTCCCTGTGTTAGCATCATAAATGTAGATATTAGATGTTAAGTTGATAAGAATGTTTTTAGACTTTATTGATGTATTTTTCCCACAGATAACCTGTGTAGCCCATGGTATAAATTTATAAAGACACTAACTTTTCAGTGCGGCTTGTGATGAAACTAGATTTACAAATCTCAGAATTTCAACAAACTCTGATAACAAAGGCAAAGTAAGAAAAGGTACTTACAGGACCAATTTGAATTACACAGCCTAATGTTCTAGGGTCAAAATGTACAATGGTCAATATACCAACAGCTATCATCTATTTGTGTTTGTATCATCTGTTGTGTTTGTAATAGGAGAGTCCATTGGTAGTTAAGAAAAAGCCAGAAAAAACAAACAAATATAGAATATATGGTTTTCACAATTAATGTAAATATAACAAACTAGTCAATATATAATTCTCCTTATTTTATTATTTTAATTTGTCATATGAAAATAATGGATAATACAACTTCTATTTCTTCATCACCTTCTACACAAGAAACTTAAAGCACATTACAAACACTAGGGTGAAAATCACCCTTTGCAGAGAGTTAGCACAACGCCTTAAATCCCTCTTAGGCTCTTTTTTGAGGGATGGACTCTTCGTTTTTTGTATAATACAGTAAACCTTCAATTTTGCGGACCTCGATTTAAGGGACTTCGGATTTAAGGGACAACATTTCCGGTCCATATGTCATATGTGAAAATTAACACCATGTTAATTTTAAAATGCTTTTAACCAAGATTTGCTTATAATTAAATTAACAGGTTATTTTTTGTTATTAATTCACTGTTACAGTAGACTCCCGATTATCCGGGCGCGGGTTAACCGGGCTGTGGATTAACCGGGATGTCTAAAGGGGTCAGTAGGGGAAGCCCCAAAGCGGCGGCAGGCTCAGCCTTAGCCTGCCGCTGCTTTGGGGCTTCTCCCACTGGCCCCTTAGGAGCTGGGGTCTCAGCCTGCTTCCAGCCTGAGTGTGGGAAGCCCAGGCTGGCAGCGGGAGCTCAGACCCCGGCTAGCAGGAGCCTGTGGGGAAACTCTAAAGTGGCAGCCAGCTGAGCTCTCAGCCTGCCGACGCTTTGGGCTTTCCCCCCAGGCTCCTGCCAGCCGGGGTCTCAGCCCACTGCCAGCCTGGGCTTCCCACACCCAGGCTGGCAGCAAGTTGAGACCCCGGCTGACAAGGATCCACCGGGGGAAACCCCAAAGCGGCGGCAGGCTGACTGCTCAACCCGCCGCCACTTTGGTCTCTCTCCCCAGTCTCCTGCCAGCTGGGGTCCTGCTGCCTTCCCCACTCAGCTCCTGCGGCCAGCCTGGGTGTAGGAAGCCCAGGCTGGCAGCGGGAGCTGAGACCCCCGCTGACAGGAGCCTGCGGGGAAAGTCTAAAGTGGCAGAGAGCTGAGAAGCAGCAGCAGCCAAGCTCTCAACCTGCTGCTGCTTTAGAGTTTCCCGGCAGGCTCCTGCTAGCTGGGGTCTCAGCTCCCGCTGCCAGCCTGGGCTTCCTACACCCAGGCTGGCTGCAGGCTGAGACCCCAGCTGGCAAGGGGCCAGAGGGGGAAACCCCAAAGCAGCGGCAGGCTGAGCGCTCAGCCGCCACTTTGGGGTTTCCCCCCACTGGCCCCTTGCCAGCCGGGGTCCTGCCTCCTGCCCCAGTCTGCTCCCGCTGTCAGCCTAGGTTCCCTGCACCCATGCTGTCAGTGGAAGCTGAGTGGGGCAAGTGGCAGGAGCCTGGGGAGAGAGCCCAAAGCGGCGGCGGGTTCAGCACTCAGCCTGCTGCCGCTTTGGGCTTTCCCCCCAGGCTCCTGCCAGCCCGGGTCTCAGCCTGGGTTTCCTACACCCACGCCGGAAGCAGGCTGAGACCCCAGCTCATAAGGTTAAGGCTGAGCCTGCCGCCGCTTTGGGTCTTCCCCTACCGACCCATTTAGACATCCCGGTTAATCCGCAGCCCGGTTAACCCGCACCCAGATAATCGGGAGTCTACTGTATAGAAAACTTTTCTGTGAAATTAAACTTTTCATATATACTTAATTTTAATTACACAAACGTGTCTACATAAGTAAAAACAGGTAAACTAACTAATTTGTCAATTTTTTAACATACGCATTTGGAAAACCTACTTTATTATATAACGGACTTTCGGCTTTAACGGACACCCCCTCGCCCGAATTAGTCCATTATATCAAGGTTTTACTGTACATATGTTTAAGATGTTTCTAAAGCACTAACTCCTGCAGAATTTAGGCAGATAAACTGCCTGTAACATAGATAGTACAGTAGATGGTATTTGTTTTTCCTTGCTCAGTGCACATCTATTTTTGAATCGATGAGCTACCTAGCAAGTCATTAAAAGTTTAGCAGTACTTTATTCAGGAACTTCTGTTCTCACGCAATATAGGCAACTCTCATTCTCCCTCTCCGTCATCAAAGGCAGTTTAAGACTTGTGGAAGAGTGGAATTAAAGCAGCTGTGTATACGTCAGACACAATGACTAATTGCATGGCAGTAGGATGCAACTTTTGAAGCATGTCATGCTCCTAAATAGGCAGAGTGGGTTTTAATTAGTATGTGAGTGGCAGGCAGATGACTGGAATTTTCAGAAGGGTGATCTAAGCATATGCAGGCCTGCTCTGCGCATTGGGGTTGATGTTCCTAGTATTTGTGTAATGTGGGCATGTTCAAGGGATGAGGAGGCCAACTGAGGTTTGCAAAGCAAGTGGGAAAAGTCTAGGTAACTTTGGATGCTGAAAGTCCAACTAACCCATCACATGCCAAGATAGTAGGCTCTCATCCAGATTTCTTGTTGGTGGCAGCTTAATGCTGGAAAGGATGCTTGTGGGAAACTTACTTGGAGTGGGGGCAGGGAAGGCTGAATGCAAGGAAGCCACAGAAAAGTGTGTGTTACAAAGGTAAATTTATCTGAATGAAGTTCAGGTTGCGGGGGATACATAGCAGGGAGTTAATACAGTAACTCCTCACTTAACGTTGTAGTTATATTCCTGAAAAATGCAACTTTAAGTGAAATGATGTTAAACAAATCCACTTTTCCCAAAAGAGTACTGTAAATGCGGGAGGTTAGGTTCCAAAGGGACATTTTTTTTTGGGGGGGGGGGAAATAAAAGGCCTTATATTCTGTACAGTACTGTATTGTGGTTGGGAAGTGCCCCAGGCTTATCCCACACAGGTACAGCCTGCTTCAGGCAAAGATGCTACGAAGCACCTTGCACAGCACCAGGGTCAGCTTCCCCCCCAGGAGAACAGGCACTGACTTTGCCAGGGGATGCTCCAGGCCCACCTCTTCCCATCTCCACTCCACTCCAGGCCACTTCTTCCCACCCCCACTCCATTTCTTCTCTAGAGCACACTGCATCTCCCCAGCAGCTGTTTGATGGTGCTTAGAACTTTCTGGGAGGGGATGGGAGGAGCAGAGACACAGTTGTTTGGCGGTGGGGGAAGTGCTGGGAGGGAGGGGTAGGAGGTGGAGAAGAGGAAATTGCGCAATGCTCCTTTGTAAAATTGCTGCTCTTCCACAGAAACTTACAAGCCGTGGACAGAGCAGGCAGCCAAACGATGTTATAAGGGAGCATTGCACAACTTTAAACAAGCATGTTTCCTAAGGGAGCAGCAAAATAACTTTGAAATAACACTAAGTGGGAGGACATTAAGTGAGGAGTTACTCTACCAGCCATGGAACTGAAAAGTGAAGAGGTGTGGGAGGGTCACTTCCTCTGCTTCTTGGCCTATTCCATGGTGACTTTCTAGGATGATGCCCTCGCTAGCAGGGCCCAGGTGCTTACAAGCTCTCCTTGAAGCCGGGGCAGGAGCATCTGGCTCATACATTTCTGATGATGCATGGATGATACTTGTGGAATGAGTATGGGGAAAATGGTAGCATCAGTAGGGGAAGCCATATTCTACCCTGAGACTCTTCATGCATGGGCACCTTGCTGAGTGGAACATGCACATCTAGGTACTGGGTGAGCTGTTGGTGGACTCTGTTAAGAATGTCTGTGCTTTTGTAGACTTCCCCAAGGAATCAGCAGACTAATCAGGGCCACAACTGCTGTGCATAATGGGCAAGACACCCCACTCTGATGTGGACTCTGATGTGGGGGGTGATATGACCTTCAGTTCTTTACCCTGGGTCTATTACATTTTTAAGTATTGACTGGTTTTCAATAACATTTTCCGTGAGTAGACGAATGGATGCAGTAGCACACACAGCAACAACAGAAAGCCTTAAGCAATCCGTGTGTTTAAAAACAAAGTTTGATTTAGCTCTGCTTCAAACCATTGAACTAGAGTAGATCGTTTGAAGTTTGCCTGACCCTGATCTTATAACAATCACAAAAAAAGATCAAAGCCGCACAGCTACAAAAATTCTTGAGGAAAAGGGAGGGAGGATGTTTCAGCTGATGTTGCCTGAAAGATTAAAAACAAATAGATGAGCCTTAAATTTTCAGGTCAAAACCAAAAGGATCTGAGGAAGAAAACACTAGACACAGTCAATACTAGAACTCTTCAAGGAAACATGCCATATGAAAACAAATAGGACTTAGAGGTGAACAACTTTTATAATGCTATGGGCAGCAAAGGGGGTTATTCAATGACAAGGAATAATGATGGCTGAATCTCAAAAGATTCAGAAGTTTGATTCAGTTCAGAGAAAGACTGAAAGTTCATATAATAAACTGAGTTGTGCATATGAACTTTAGGTCTGAGGAGCTGGGCTGGAAATCTCAAGACAACACATTTTCCCAGTGCTTCCTGCTTCAGGCCACTTTTGATATATCCTGAGAGCCTCTCACAAAGTATTTTAGTATGCTCATTCCAGTCTAGGCTGAAGCCAGGATATACGGAAGTGCGTGAAAATGAAAAGGCAAGAAAATGATCAACTATTCTGCCTCATCCCAAATGTACAATTGCATTATGAAGTTTGAATGGGGTTTCTTAGCTGAATCATTTTGCCCATCCCAACTAAAGGCTAGAATTAAGAACTACAGAAAATTGGGAAATTTAGAACAAAAATTAGTTGTCACGTTAAAAACATATGCACTGAAATGGATATACACATCGTTTTTCAAAGGGCCCGAATTGCATTGTTAGGCCACAAACCTGTATTCTTTAAAACACGCATATATTAGGTATGAGTGTGTATATCTAGGTTCATGCATGCTTATATATCTATTTCTTGTAGGCATATATAGTATTTATATAATATCTTTACAAATTAATAGATTGTAAAGAATGAAAAATTGGAACTAAGAAGTTAGAAAATATTGATCTAACTTTGTCCCCTTGTGCTTATTTTTAAAACGTGGTGTCTCTTTTAAAGCAAATACTTTTTCAATTGGCACTATTTATTAAAAATATATAAATCTGATTTTTATACAACTCTACATGAAGCTAGTATGCTATTCTTAAGAAGGCATTATTTGGGTTAGTAGCTTTTATCAATAAATCACATCTTTCCTAGGCCACTTCTCAATTTGCTGCATGCTAATTAATCATCACTTTCTGAAATATGGTTATGTCAGTATCTACAGGTGGCAGCTTTTGTCAGATTATAATAAATACATTAGCAGTGACAGCAAATATGAATGTAGGGAAACAGCTACTTTAGACTTGCTGCAAGGAATCTTCACAAAATCTACCTCGTGTAACATCTGCCAAAGAAACATAGCACAGAATTGACTCTTCATAGACTCATAGACTTTAATGTCAGAAGGGACCATTATGATCATCTAGTCTGACCTCCTGCAACGCAGGCCACAGAATTTTACCCACCCATTCCTACAATATACCTCACCTATATCTGAGCTATTGAGGTCCTCAAATCTTGTACTCCTGATACCTCTACAGATTCCACTTCTGCTTCTTCTCAGACACAAGCTGCTGCCTTGAGGTCTTCTGCTGCTGAGGCTTCCTGGCTATGATTCGACTTATATTATGTTAAACCTCTAGGGGAGACGGTGAGAAGCCTTCAGTGTTCCTCGTACTGACTCTGCTTCCCAATCTCATCAGACACAGACAGAATTATCATTCAGACATCCAGTCCCCGAGACAGATAAGTACAAGAAAGAAAACAGCCTGCTCGAGCTCACCTGGCTAAGACAGGAGTTATATTGCTTGAAATGAAGACTCACTGGGTCACCTGGCAGGAGCTTTGACCTCATCTAGCCCCTGGTTATCTACACGCGGCCCTTCAGAAGTTAATATGCAGCTCTTTGTACAGTATAGGCACCGACTCCAGGGCTGGAGCTACAGCCACCAACTTTCCAGTGTGCTCACTGCTCAACCCCTGGCTCTGCCCCCAATCTACCCCTTCCTGCCCCCTCCCCTGAGCCTGCCAGGCCCTCGCTCCTCTCCCCTTCCCCCCAGAGCCTCCTGCATGCCACAAAAGAGCTGATCAGGAGGTGCGGGGAGGGAGGAGGAGGGACAGCTTGTGGGTGGGAGGTGCTGGGAGTGGGGGGGAGGGAGAAACTGATGGGGAGCTGCTGACATATTACTGTGGCTCTTTGGCAATGTACATTGGTAAATTCTGGCTCCTTCTCAGGCTCAGGTTGCCACCCCGATCCAGGCAGTGCACAGTCTTGAGGTCATCACAGAAAACAGCAGCCAGCAATCTTTTGCCTACCTCAGCCGCTAGGGGGTGCTGTTATTTCCTAGCCATCGTGAGCCTAGCCATAGTTATCCTTAGCTCAATCACATCCCTGCTTGCTCCCTTCCTCCGCAGAAGATCATGTGCTGCTCAGTGGGGAAGAAGGGGAAGGAGGAACCATGGGTGAGGTTGTGCAGCTGGGCATCTGAGCCAAAGCCACAAGATGAGAGAAGAGAAGCTTGATCTAGCATGCTTTAGCCTTGGGGTCATGAAATGAACCTGCACAGTCAGGGAACAGATTCTATAGTGGGGGTGCTGAGAATCATTGAACCAAACTGTAAACACTAGATATAATGGAAACTACTTTAAGTCAGGGGGACCCCAGCACTCTAGTTTCAGTGCCTCTATGCTCAGCCAGCTGTAGAAATAGCCAGGTAGATGTGTGACTGCCAAGTATGTTTTTTTCAACAGTGGGTGAACAAGTTCTCCCACTCCTCTGCATTTCTCCTGTGCCTTCTGCCTACCCTGGCATAGTTGTGTGCCTAGCTGCCAAGTTGGGAAGCTCTGTTCTGCATTTTTTCAAGGACCTAGTACTGTGTTGGTACTCAACTAATTCCGATTAATACAGTACAATAATTAAGATTTGTTCCTATCCCCAGTTTGAGTAGGGCGAGCTGCACCTTGATCTGCTTGGTAGCGACTTTACCAGACATTTTCCCATTATTTGTTTTTCAGTAGAGAAACCTAGATATTCACAGAGCTCCTCATTCCTACCACACTGCTGTCAACAAACAGTGGCTGGTGGTTTTCATGCTTTTCATGGTCTTTTCAATATCTGCACGATAGCACCTGACCTCAAATGCAGTGGATACACTTGCCGTTAAGATGGCAAGTTCTTTGGGGCATGAATCATTTTTTGGTGCATAGTGCCATGGCCAATGGGGGGGCCTGGTCATTGATTGGGGTCTCTGCTATTACCACCATACCAATAAGTAATACTAATAATAATTTAACTGCTACTTCAGCCTACCATACAGCTTATTTGGTAGGGTACTGTGTAGTACAAAATCCATATCTGTGAGCCTCTTACTCAAATAGATTAGGTTACTAAAATCCAAAGTCCAGATATGCAATATCGCCACCTCTGCAAGAGTTCAAAAAATACATGCCAGGCCCCCCAAAAGTCAAGACTAGCTTTAAAATCACAGAGTGGTGTTTCTTTCTTTAAAATTTGAGGTTCTTTTTATTTGCCTTCTGGTTTCTTTAGAATGCACCCAGGTCAAGTTTCGAGATTTTCTTTGCATCTCTGAGGGCAACCTGGAAATGTAATTATTAAAAAAAAAAAAAAAGAAGAAGAAGAAGCTGAGATTCTCACCTAACCCCATTCCTCCAGGAACCAATATTTAAGAAAAAAAGACCAATATTATGAAACTCCTGATACCACACCAAGTGTTGGCCACACTGGATATGAGCTTGTTTTCTGCTTTTCATCCTTTAAATTACAGCTTGAGGGCCAGATTGTCTTCCTCTGTGGGAACAGGTGAGCAAGGAAGAGGCCTCCTTGTGCAGGTCTTCCTCTTTCACATCTGCATCAGGCCCTGTGCTGGCACTCCGAGTGTGCTAAAACTGAAGATCAGGTGCCCCAAGTGCCATTAGACTAGCCCAGGGGACTGCAATGGCTGGCAGGCAAAAGCAGATTGAAGAGTACAAAGGTACTCAAGGCTCTTCCTTAAGGAACGTGTCTTTCTAGACCTTATCTTTGACTCTGGCTTAAGTCAAAATGGAGACTTACATGTTTAACTGAGGTTGAGTTCCCAATGTGCCATTAATTATTTATCCACACAACTATTGTTTTTCAAAAATAGCCTCATGGCTTGCCAATCTGGATACTTTGTTAGAAACTGCTGAAATCTCAGTGATTTGAAAAATTCTGTGGTCTTTGATTTCACAGTTGTGTAGTTCCCCAGAATTTTCAGAAGACTAGCTCTATCTTCCTTATTTGATTTCTGGATGAAATTGAAGGGTGTTGCTATTTACCCAGAAGCCCCTAATATCTGAGTCCTGCTTATTGCAGAGATTGCCTCTGTCCCAAGGTAAAATGTTGCAAGGTAAAAAGTGATTTAGGAAGTCTTACTCCCAATGGGAGACATAGGACAACTTATCTTAGATCTGTGTTAAGCCCTCACTCAATCAAGTGGCAGAGGTGAAAGGGAACAAGTTCACTAGTTGTCCACTGATGCAGCCAATGAGATTAAAATTCATAAAAGAGAAGAATGACACCAGAAAAGAAACTATCAGGGGTGCACCGCTATCAGTTGCTTTCGCTTCTGTAGAGAGAAAGTGGTTGGAGTATTTGCCATCTAATAGAGCAATAAAAGTGAGTTCTCCTCTGAAATAGTGAGTGCTGACCGGGAGCTGGTTAATGGCACTTGCTCTTATGTACACAGACTGTCTAATCAATGTAAGAAGGCACATTGTGGACTCAGTAAGCAATAGCACAACATTTAATAATGTGAATGCAAACAAATCCAAAAAGAAAAATAAATAATTAAATGGTCTTGTGGGTTTCTCCATCATTTATTATTAAGCCATTGAGAACGTAGAAAGCACATAATGTGCTAAACAGATGAGGGTACACAGGGCATTAAAATAAAAACTCAGACTATGAATTTTAAGCATTCAGGGTTGAAAAATGTTGGCCTTAACTTAGGCTACTACACTTAGGCACCTGAATAAAAAATAGTCTGATTGTCAGAGGCAGGGCACAGTAGCTCCTTTGCCTTTATCTTCCAAATCACAGTGCAAGAGTCTCTGGTTCCACTGAACCAGCTGACTAGAGAAGTAGTTTTGGTCTGAAATCTTGTGACCGTCTCTTTGAGCCTGTAACATCTCTGGAAGTGCTCTCACCATCTGGGCTGACCACTTTAGCGGAAAAATCCAGTTACGGTGGGATTATGGGCAAATGTTGGAACAGTAGGCAAAACTTACCTAGAGTGTCACCATTTTTTTCTTAGTCTGATCCTGGGCATGTGTTGGGTAAGGTTTTTGTTTGCACACATTTTGTTCACGTCTCTTATTTCTGGATTTCCACACTAGGAATGGTGTCTGAAATAGTTTGTCATTGTTAGACTTCAAAGTTTACACCTGTGTCCATGAATGGGATCCATGCACCTTTCCCTTAGACCAAATCAGCCAAATTCATTCCATGTGTAATTCTACTGGATTGGTACACCAGGGATGGTGAAACTTGGTTCTGTCTCTCTCTCACTGCAGACCTGGACAGGACTTGATCACCTCCACAACTGTGAACACAAGCCACTTTTCTCTTAATGAAAGCTTACGTCTTACAAAAATCTGAAGGGGACCACAAAAACATTTCATTACATATTGGCTCGGTCAACACTTCTCTATAATACCACAGAAACAGAGAAAGGATGTCACTTGAAATCTGTCTAACACAATCCCCTGCCACACACATTCATACAAATCAAAATGTGGCATTCTAAATACATACAGAATCACAAAACTCCTCTTCAGAACAAGTCAAACATTTTCCCCCCATGCTTGAGGGAAGAGATACATGGGAGCTGATCCAAAGCTCATGCAATTAAATGGAAAGACTTCTATTCACCGCAAGATCGCATTTCTATAGCTGCAAAATGCACTTTTGTCAAAATTGAAGTTTCATGGGACAAATCAGATTTCAATGACAATTCACAAGTTAAAAGAAGTCATTTTGACTCTCATTTTACTTTCATAAGGCAAAAACATTTTCTTTTGAATTAGACTTTATTATATTAAAATATTAATTTACTAAATTTGATGAGGATATATTATATCTAATATTATATACAATATCTGAAATGTCCATTCAAACCATGTTTCAAAGTAGCAGCCGTGTTAGTCTGTATCCACAAAAATAATAGGATTACTTGTGGTACCTTAGAGACTAACAAATTTATTTAAGCATAAGCTTTCCTAAGCTACAGCCCATATATATATATATATATATATATATGTAACCCTTCTGCCCATCAGAGTTGGCAGCAACAAGGGCCGGGTTCAGTATCCAGAGGTTCCATTCTAAGGACACAATACAAAACCGGCTCGAGCCCCCACCCAGTGACCTGGGACAACAATATACCACCCTTCTGGGCGCCTCTAAGAGGCAATACTTCCCCTCTCGCAAGCACAGAGTCTGAGTGTACCAAAACCCTTTTAATGACAGAGAGAAACACTGTGGCATATTATTGGGTAAATACCACAAACAAAAGTCACCCAAAGTCCCAAAAGTCCAACAGGCCCAGCAGAGTTCAAAAGTTCATAGCAGAGTTGTACCTCCCCACCGGGGTGGAGGAGGGGGGGCAGGTTATCGGGCACCTTAGGTGGTCAGAGGCCGACTGCCCCGGCTCTCCAGTCGTGCTGCAGTCCTCACCATGGGCCGTTGGTCAGAGGCCGACTGCCCCGCCTCTCCAGTCGTGCTGGTCGCTCCGCTAGCCGCCCTGCTAGCCGACACAGGAACTGCTCTGCCAGCTGTCTCAGGAACTGCTCCACTAGCCGGCACAGGGACTGCTCTGCCAGCTGTCTCAGGAACTGCTCTGCTTAGGGCCCCCCACTTAAGATAAAGCTCAGTGATTTTTCAGCTCTTAAGTGATTTCAGCTCATAGTGGGGGGGGGGGGGGCTTAGTGCAGAGGCACCACCAGACCCAAAGCAGCTTCAGCTCAGTGAGCTGAAGTTAGACCCCTAATGGAAGCAAAAGTCAGCTCTAACATTCCACAGGGGAAAGAGGCCAAGTGCAATAGGCCTGTGAGGCCCTCAGACAAGACCCTCACCACAAGATATAGAAGCCTATCCATAGCCTCTCTCAATTCAGTGGGCTTTGGAACCCCTGTCCCTTGTCTAGTGAGCGCTACCCAGCTGATGGCGAGTCCCTCCAGCATGCCAAAGGCCAAATACATGCCCCAAACCCTCATTCACATAAACAGGTTAATCGACACCTTATCATTCTTGCCCCAATACTACAGAAACTGGGGGTCCCACAGTAGCCAAAGTGACCATCTGGGCTGTTAGAGTGCAGGATAGGTGCGGTGGGTGTGTCTAAGCAAATAAGGTGTTATTTTCCAAAAGTCACTGCAATTCCTGCAATTCACCACCGGATGTCACCCATCCCGACACTGCTTACATCTATCTATCTATATATACATAGAGAGCATGAAAAAGTGGAAGTTGCCATACCAATTCTAAATAGCCTCTTAGGTGCCACAAGTACTCCTGTTCTTCATTCAAAACATGTTCATATAAATGGTTCCAAATCAAATGGCTTAGACTTCCTGTTGCACAAAAAGTTTTGACATTTTGACTTTTTATTCTGATTCAGAACAAAGTTAAATCTGAAAATGTCAGTTTCCCAGGGAATGGAAATTCTGCTTTCCAACCAGTTCTACCCACTTCCTGTTTTTACAATCCAAGGCATATATTTTATAAGAACATAAGAATGGCCATACGGGGTCAGATCAATCCATCAAGACCAGTATCCTATCTCTTATAGGAGCTGGTGCCAGATGTTTCAAAGAGAATGAACAGAACCAAGTGATCCATCCTGTCATCCAGTCCCAGCTTCTGGTAGTCAGAAGTTTAGGGACATCCAGAGCATGGCCATTTTGGTTAATAGCCTTTCATGGACCAATGCTCCATGAATTTGGCTAGTTTTTTTAACCCAGTTATACTTCCTGTTTTCACAACATCTCCCGGCAGTGAATTCCACTGATTGACTGCACATTGTGTAAAGAAATGCTTCCTTATGTTTGTGTTAAACCTGCTGCCTATTAATTTGAGTGACTCTTGGTTCTTGTGTTATGTGGAGGAGTAAACAACATTTGCATCTTCACTTTCTCCACAACATTCATGATGTTATAAACCTCTATCTTCCTCTTAGTTGTCTCTTTTATAATCTGAAGAGTCCCAGGCTTTTTAATCCCTCTTCATATGGAAGTAGCTCCATACCCGTAATCATTTTTGTTGATCTTCTCTGTACCTTTTCCAAGTCTAATATAGCCTTTTCTTTCTTTCTTTCTTTCTTTCTTTCTTTCTTTCTTTCTTTCTTTCTTTCTTTCTTTCTTTCTTTCTTTCTTTCTTTCTTTTTTGGTGATAGGGCAACCAGAACTGCATGCAGTATCCAAATGGTGGGTGTACCATGGAGTTATATAGTAACATCATGATATTTTCTGTCCCTTGCCTCATGGTTCCTAACAGTTAGCTTTTTTGACTGCCACTGCACATTTGAGTGGATGTTTTCATAGAACTCTTCAAAATGACTCCAAGATCACTTTCTTGAGTGGTAACAGCTAATTTATGTATAGTTTTTCAATGCAAATGTATAGTTTTTCAATGTATAGTTTTTCAATGCAAATTACTTTGCATTTATCAGCACTGAATTTCATTGCCATTTTGTTGTCCAGTCACCCAGTTTTGTGAGATTCCTTTGTAATTCTTCGCAGTCAGCTTTGGACTTAACTATCTTGAGTCATTTTGTATTGTCTGAAGACTTTGCCACCTCACGATTTACCCCCCTTTCCAGATCCTATATAAATATGTTGAACTGTATTGGTCCCAGTACAGATCCTTGGGGTACCCTGCTATTTACCTCTGTCCACTGTAAGAGCTGACCATTTAGTCCTACCCTTTGTTTCTTATCTTTTAACTACTTACTGATCCATGAAAGGACCTTTCCTCTTGACATGACAGTTTAATTTGCTTTAGAGCTTTTAGTGTGGAACTTTGTCAAAGGCGTTCTGAAATTCCAAGTATACTGGAACCACTGGATTACACTTGGTCACATGATTGTTGAGACTCTCAAATAATTCTAGTAGATTGATGATGCATGATTTCCCATTACACATTCATGAGTCTTCACCAAAATATCATGTTTATCTATGTATCTGATAATTTTCTTCTTTACTATAATTTCAACCAATTTGCTAGATACCGAAGTTAGGTTGACCAGCCTGTAATTGCCAAGATCACCTCTGGAACTTTTTTTTTTTAAATTAAATTGGCATTACATTAGCTATCCTATGTGGAATCTCAGGTCCTCTGCAGTAAAGGCCAATGCAAATAATTCATTTAGCTTCTTTGCAATGTCCTTGTCTTCCTTGACTGCTCCTTTAGCACCTCTATTGTCCTGCTTCTCATATACTGTACTTAGCATTTCTTTTGCTGCTAGTTCTGTCTTTTGCTAGTTATTCTTCAAATTCTTTTTTCGCCTGACTAATTATACTTCTACACTTGACTTGCCAGACTTGATACTCATTTCTGTTCTCACTAGGATATGACCCCAATTGTTAAAGATGTCTTTTATATACTTCAAGGATATGTTATACCTCTGTTAGACTATGCACCAGAGTGACCTAGTTATGAAAATGACCAGACCCTACTGAAATGAAATATCTGCTAACATAGTCCCACCAAGAAAGCAGAAAGGAAAACTTGTACTTTGCTCTAAAGCAGGGGTCTCCAAACTACGGCCCGCGGGCCGGATGCGGCCCGCGAGGCCCTCTCATCCGGCCCGTGGAGATCGGTCGGGAACCAGCCACGGGGCCGGGACGCGCCGCGTGCTCCGCGGCCGCTGCCGGCCGGGACGCGCCGCGTGCTCCGCGGCCGCCGCCAGCCGCGGGGCCGGGACGCGCCGCGTGCTCCGCTGCCGCCGCCAGCCAAGGATGGCTCAGAGCTGGGGCCGGGACGCGCCGCACCGCCAGAAACAAGGAGCCACCCACTGCCAGGCGGCGAAACGGTCTGTGGGGAGAGACCAGGTTGAGCGGGTCAGTTGGGGGGGGGGGAAGAGACCGGGTTGAGCGGGTCAGTTGGGGGGGGGGGGAAGAGACCGGGTTGAGCGGGTCAGTTGGGGGGGGGGGAAGAGACCGGGTTGAGCGGGTCACTTGGGGGGGGGGAAGAGACCGGGTTGAGCGGGTCAGTTGGGGGGGGGGTTGGAGGAAAGGAGGTTTTGGGGGGAGAGACCTGGCTGGGTGGGTCAGTTGGGGGTTGGAGGAAAGGAGGTTTTGGGGGGAGAGACCTGGCTGGGTGGGTCAGTTGGGGGGGGTTGGAGGAAAGGAGGTTTGGGGGGGAGAGACCTGGCTGGGTGGGTCAGTTGGGGGGTTGATATTTAGTGTTCATGTGTAGTGAACAGGTGTTCATGTGTAGTGTTCATGTGTAGTGTTCATGTGTAGTGAACAGGTGTTCATGTGTAGTTTTCATGTGTAGTGTTCATGTGTAGTGAACAGGTGTTCATGTGTAGTGTTCATGTGTAGTGAACAGGTGTTCATGTGTAGTGTATCAATGTGTTATTAAATAATAACTGAATAAAATAATATTAAATAATTAAAAACAACATCCATGTTTTGATTCTTTTTTATTTGGACCTCGAGTGTGTTGTCGGCCCCCGAACTGCTATTTGATAGTTAATGCGGCCCTCGGGCTGAAAAGTTTGGAGACCCCTGCTCTAAAGGATAATTATTTTCATTCTGAAGAAGTTTGGCAGGCTCCTAGTCTGTTGTTATTAGCAGTAACATTGTGATAATACCTGGAGGCCTCAACTGGATTGGGGCCTCATTGTGCACTCTACAAATATATGAAATGATGGTTCCTGCCCCAAAGTATTTGCAGTCTAAAATGAAAGAGGTAACAGATGAATGAGACTAACATGTAGGTGGGAGATGGGAAAGATGACAAAATAACTTACAATGGGATGTTTTAGCACGGACATACTGGTGTGCAATTCATGGCCAATTAATAGCAGTGATCACAGGCAGCACCACAGTGAAGACCTGTTCAAACCGTGTCTCTTTCAGTTATGTTTTCCTCATAATATACAGAAAAATGCTGTTAGAAATAGCTTACCAAAAACTGTCCACTTGTTTGTAGTAATGAGACACCATGAGTTACCCTGCTAAGTAACAAGAGTTTGAAATGCTACTGAGAGTTCATAAAGCTTTTCAAAAACATGGACTGTAAAATAAAAATGAAATATTAGTTTAATATCACTAGACCAACACATTTAATGTGCATATAATTTTCAAAGACCCTAAACAGTAAGCCCCAAGAGCTGATATTAGATTCTGTTCTCTTATTTTAAAATTACTTTACATTTCCCAGTGGAGACTTTAAAGGTTTGCTATTGTATTCCATCTGAATAGAATCATGGATGATAGCACAACATAAAACATAAAAGTTAGCACAACCCGGGATTTTAGATTTGCCAGTATCTTCCCCCCACTTCAATTTGCTGCTAGACTTCTGAAGAGTTATTGTTTCCTTCAAGGTATAATTTCCCACCTCCTGGAAACAGTCTGACCTTAATTATAGAACTCTTACACAAACTGAAACTTGTACAAGGTTGGTTGGTTGTTTTTGAGGCTTGATGGGCTTTTGGGCTAATGTTTACACAAATTTGTGTGGATTACACAGCATCTGGAAAACATTCACAACTCCCTTCTGGTTTTCTTGGTGGTTTTATTTTTTTTTATATATTTTTTTGGAATTTTTTTTTACAGATAAATATATTAGTTCGAAAAGGAAATAAGTTAAACAGTATATAATTTCTCCATTGTTGCACAGGGTAATGGGATAAGACATTAAATCATATTATCCTTCCCTTTTCCACATCCCAATTTCGGATAAAAAGAGAGGGGGCATTTAATGGAGCTAAGCAAATCCAGCTCAGATTAGTTCTTACAAAACTTTTTAAAGAAAATATTACTCTTACCAAGAAAATTCCTGCTTAGGACAGGACTTTAGAAAATAATATGTAGTATCTCCTTTTTCTTCTAGCCTTAATCCCATCTAGGTGGAGCTGACTGATGGATTTCTTTGGCAAAGTTTATGGCCATCAGCCAGCCTGATGGCAACCCTCCCCCTTTTTCAGCCAATCTTGGGACTGGCTGTGGCAGAGGTTCACTAATATATGACATACAAATGTTCATTAATTTCAGTTAAAAACAGTGAAGAGGAAACGGGACGGTTTTGAGGTTAAAGCCCTGGACTGGGTTGCAGTAGATCTGGGTTGAGTTGCAGCTCTTTCACAAAGTTCCTAGGTGACTGTGGAACAAGTATATTAAAAAAAAAAAACTCTCCTTTCCTCAGTTTCCCCATCTGTAAAATGGAGATAGTATACTTCCCTCTCTCCAAAAGTTTATCTTGTTTATTTGGATTGTCAACGCTTTGTGGCAGGGAATATCGATTACTATGTAAGTACAGTGCCTAGCACAGTGTGACTCCAGTCATGGATGAAGCCTTCAGGCACTACTGTAATACAACTATTCTGTAATATGTGTTCACATATATGGGACAGGCAGTTCTCAAGGGTTTAAATGATTTTCAGGTGAAACAAAAAATAGCTTCCGTTGTCCAAAAGGGTTGCAATATAGGAGCATATCCATGGTGAAAATACAAGCTAAAATAATACTAAAATGGAGTGGCAGTCAATCATTTGTCACAGAACAGGCTGGGTTTAAGGTGGAGATTTGTCATAAGGAGATTGAGACAACTTTCTAGAAGCATTTGTGTTTACATTTTTCCACAGGATTTTTTAATATCTTAGGGAGCCTTTTGTAAGAGAAAGATAAAAGGAGACTTCCTGTGAACATGCAGCTGAACCACATAAAGAAAAACAGAAGAAACATTTCTTAGAGAAAAAAAGACACTTCATCCATTCTGTAAATTGTATTTGCTACCCATGTTTATTCATAGTGGGCATTGCCTTTTTTCTTTGGTTGTGTGGTGTTTGTCATCCCTGCAAATATGTCCTTTGAAAGGGGTTGTTGATGGGAATCTCTGGAAATGAACAATAAAGGGATCTAGGTCATTTCCCCTACAACTCTTCATCATCTTCTCTCTGTCCTGCCATTTTACACCACCCATCAGATCTTACCTTCACCCATTAAAATTTGCTAGAAGTAAATGCTAATATCAACATAAAATATCAGGGTGTTGAACCTGCAACGAGCTCTGTTTGGGGAACGCCACTGAAATCAGTAAAAACGAGGAGTCACTTAGAGCAGGTGTCTCAAACAGAAGGCCTGAGGGCTGCATGCAGCCCATAGAGTTATTTGCTGCGGCCCACCAAGTTCCCCGTGCCCCTCCGGGAGTTATTCCTGCAGCCGCCAAGCTCACATCATTCGCTGCTTCCTTTTCCCCCAAGCACACTGTGTCCCCACTCCTCTGGCGGCGCTTAGCACTTTCCAGGAGGGAGGAGAGCGGAAAGTTGCATGCTCGGGGAGGAGGTGGAGAAGAGGCTGGGCAGGGGTGGAGATTTGGGAAAGGGGTTGGAATGGGGGCGGGGAAGGGGTGGGAAGAGACAGGGTAGGGGTGGGGCCTCATGGAAGGGGTGGAGTGGGGGTGGGGCAGGGGGATTCGGGGCGTGAGGCTTTTGTACCTTTATATGTAAAGCTGTCAGTGATGCGGCCCTCGGGCCAATGTACTAGTCCTCATGTGGCCCTCATGGTGATTTGAGTTTGAAATCACTGCCGTAGAGACTAACAAATTTATTTGGGCATAAGCTTTCATGGGATTTAACCCACTTCATTAGCTGCATGGAGTGGAAAATACAGTAAGCAGGTTTAAAAACACAGCACATGAAAAGATGGGAGCTGCCTTACCAAGTGAGGGGTCAGTGCTAACGAGGCCAATTCAGTTAGGGTGGATGTGGCCCATGCCCAACAAGAATGTTGACAAGTAGGAGTGAATATCAACAGAGGGAAAGTTATTTTTTGTAGTGACCCAGCCATTCTAGTCTTTATCCAGGCCTAATTTGATGGTGTCAAGTTTTCAAATTAATTCCAGTTCGCAGTTTCTCGTTTAAGTTTGTTTTTGAAGTTTTATCATTGAAGAATGACCACTTTTAAGTCTGTTATTGAGTGTCCAAATCAATGAGGCTTAGAGAGAACACAGGAGTCCATGTACTCA
Organism: Sternotherus odoratus; assembly: GCA_032164245.1. NCBI lineage: Eukaryota > Metazoa > Chordata > Testudines > Kinosternidae > Sternotherus > Sternotherus odoratus. The sequence continues at coordinate 70,785,947 of JAVMKO010000002.1, forward strand.
GAGACCACTGCAGGGTTAGGGCCAGAAGATTATGTACATATCTAAGTCCTTGTAGGAAGTTCCCCTTTGCTGTATTAGCGGACCGCTCTCTTCCCCACAAAGATAAGGACAGTGCTTGCTCAGTCTCTCTTTCCTGCTGACAAAAGGCAGGTTTGGGGTATACATTTACTTTGGGGTGTTTCTGTTATTCGTTGGAAATAGATCCCCTGAACAAGAAATGTAATTTTATAATCTCTTGGTATTATGTTCCTTTGAACTTGGGATATAACTTTTGCAAACTTTAATGGGTGAAGTGAAGATTGGGGGCTGGTGATGTGGAGGCAAATCGCATCATACTACATAGCACAGGCTCTCCCAGTTCCAGGCTTCTTTTGGTTATGGTCTTAGTCTGTGTCCAGTTTCTGAAGCCTACATCTCTTCCCTCATCTCCCGTCTCTAGGTGCTTAATAGCTCCCATATGAAAATGAGACAGTGAGTCTGACTAGCATGTAAACACTTCTCCCTCAAGGTCTGTTCTCATTTCATGCTGCTTCTTTCACCTCTACATTATACAGAAAAATGCTCTCTAGGTCATTTATGCTTAACTATTGACAGGGCCAGCGACAGGGGGGTACAACGGGTACAGTTGTACTGGGCCCCGGACTTCAGGGGGGCCCCCTGAAGTCCGGTGCCCGGTACGCAGCTGTACCCCCTTGTTGCCAGGGCTGTGAGCAAGGTGCGGCTCCGGGCAGCCGCTGCAGCGCTCACCAGCCCCCTCCCCGGGCACCCAGCAGCCTCCCCCGCCCCCATTTGCTTCTCCCGGCTGGCCATGCGGCCGCAGCGCATGCGGGGGTTGGGGCCCGCGGGAGGTAGGAGACCGGGGGGGGAGGGCACGGGCAGCGGGAGACCGGCGGGGGGGGGGGGAAGCCCGCGGGCGGCGGGAGACCGGTGGGGGGGGGGGGCGCGGGCGGCGGGAGACTGGCGGGGGGGGCCCGCGGGCGGCGGGAGACCGGGGGGGGGGGGGCCCGTACGATCTGCCGTACGGGGCCCCAAAATTCCTGTCACCAGCACTGACTATTGAGGTAAATAACTAAAACCCAACCCAATCCACATGCATTTACTCAAATTAGGCATTATCAATTTTGCCTTTATTTATAAATTTTCAGACAGAATTATTGGCACTTCAGATGGTTTCTGATCTTTATACAAATGACAGATAAAACAGAGCAGGTTGGGGCCCAAATTACCAATGTCAAGGGTACTAGGAAGCTCTCCTACACTTTATGATGGTCATCTCAGTCTCTGGTCTGGTATTTCTTCAAACTGGGACCCGGTTCACTGGTTTCCTATAGTTTTCCATATTACATATTCATTGGCATTACTCCAATCAGTGTTAAGCATTATGCATTAGACCCCCCGCCCGCCCGATCAGCCACGCGCCGGACCCCCCGCCCGCCCGAGCAGTCCGGCGACCCCCCCCCCCGCCCGCCCGATCAGCCCCGCGCCAGACCCCCCGCCCGCCCCATCAGCCCCGCGAACCCCCCGCCCGCCCGATCAGCCACGCGCCGGACCCCCCGCCCGCCCAAGCAGTCCGGCGACCCCCCCCGCCGCCCGCCCGATCAGGTAAAAAATTATTTCTTGTGCGGCCTGGTACCAATTGATCCACGGACCGGTACCGGTCCGCGGCCCGGGGGTTGGGGACCACTGCATTAGATGACCCATAAAATACACATGCACAAGCTTCAATTTATATAGTTCTTGCTGTCTACGCTATTTTCATGTCATTATATTATGTCACCTTATTCCTGTTTTTCCCAATATAGGGACTTGTAGCACTATGTTTTGTGTATTTTATTATACTTCCTCTTATCTAAGATCTCCGACACAACACAGTACATGAACAAAAAGCCACCTTTCTCCTGTCAGGTGTGAGCATTATCTAAACAAGTCTATATAAGAGAAAATGAGACAATATTCATATCTATCAAAGGCTAGACCGAAGCCTTGACATAACTATTATTCTGGTCCATTCAAACTTATTCACTATACAGGATCATTAACTATTAACATTACACTAATAAAACATCGTCCTTATTTTACCATTCAGCGATTTTCTCCATATTTCAATATCCTAGTTCAGTATGTGTGGTTTATCCTAAATTATTTATTGATATAACCTTTCATTTTTATTTATGCAGGAGAGTTACAGAGAACAATGTGACCTTAATGTCAGTTTTTTCTTATCTATTCCAAACATGGGTGTTCAGGGACATCTTGCTCAAAGTCTAGCATCATGCTTGTACATTATTAAAAAAGCTTTGTCAGTAATTTTGCTTGTTGCATTTCGAGGTACTTTATTCCATTTTGGAGCCCAGGTATTTAATTGTTCCCCAATAGCAGGTTACTAATATAACCAGATAAAATAGCTGTACAAAAGCTATGCTTTCCAACATCCAGTCAAGCAGCAATTTGGCACTTATGCCAATTGATGTTCTACCTGATCCTACACTCATTGAAGCCAATAAAATAACAACAACAACACTGATTGATTTCAGTGGGCATTGGGCTAAGCCTATTTTTGAGAGGGTGGTTAGTATCAAGTTTAATTTCCAGTTCTTTCACAGTAAATCAGGCAGAAAAGTTTCCTGATCGCGATTCTGGAGTGCTCTTCCAAGGAGCTCTAGGTGTCTGACCCCTTTGCACACCATTACACAAGGCTTCTTGAAGGCCTTTCAAAATCTCTCCAAAGCAAGTGCTTTAGGGAAGCTGTACCTGGAATTGGGAGATCGCTATGCCGAGGGCTGCCCCACTGCAGCATTGGACTAGAGTTTTCTGTGTGGACACCCAACATAACTATACCCAAACCACAGTCTCGGTGCTAGTCCACAGGTTCAATTACCAAACGTACAATTGTATAATTTGGACAAACCTCCTTGGAAGTGATATAAACCTCATCCCTTGAGCTATTTTAAAGGAAGACTAGAGGAAACTACTCTAAGAAAACCAGTCAGGATTATCCCTTAATTGTGGGTGGATGAACTAGAGCTATAGCTTAATGGGTCTTTTCCATCTCTAATTTCTACACAAAGGGATTATTGCTTTAATCTTATCCATTAAAGCCTGTGGATGTCGCACACAGGAACAGAAGGAAAATATATTTCCTGTTGTGTCAGGGTACTTGAAGCAGAATTTTTAGCCAGCGTGTGGAAGAAATCCTTTTTCATGTGGATGGGGGGGGGGGGGAGAGTATTTTCTGATGTGATTTGCTGAAAGGAAATGTCTGTTCAGAATAAAAGTAAAGGAAAGTTGTTTTATTTCATGTTTTGTTTTATTTTTACACCTCCCAAGATTGTGGCACTTTCAATGAAATGATGAAACCTGAAATTAATGGAACGTGCTTTCTCAACCATGTCTATCTCTATTTTTTTTCTTTTGCAGATTGGAATATCTCTTTCACTTTCAATCTTTGGCAATACAGAGAGCACATGTAATAGTTAAGGTTTTATATTTAAGGGTAGGACCTTGTGGATGAAACCTATGGGGTCCTTGCCCTTATAAACCTGAGATTCTCAGAAATCTAAGGCTTTTCCAGGATCGCTGGATTACTAAGAATCAGAGAGGTAGTCATGTTAGTCTGGATCTGCAGAAGCGACAAAAAGTCCTGTGGCACCTTAAAGACTAACAAAAGTATTGAAGCATAAGCTTTCGTGGGCTAATACCCACTTCGTTGGATGCATGAAATTAATTATTTTTCTTCTCCAACTTGCCAGTGTGATCTTGTAACTGGATGTTTTTAGAAAATGCACCGTCAGTTCTTTTCCCATGGCTGTAATCCTTTTCCCCTTCCCCAGGGCTTCTTTTTTGGTGGACTTTGCAATGTCTTGTAGAACTGAAACACAGGAGGTGCAGCACAAAACTTGAAGCCCAGGAAGAGTGGAGGCAAAGGTGGCTTAAACTTGCCTTTGTGCTCTTCTAATCTTGTGCTACTCTAGGGGCCAGAGTTGCTCCCAATATAATTTAAAAAGCACCGGCAGCTTGTCTATGTGATGACAGCCTCCCCATGGCTGTGTGTCCAGGGGAGCAGTGCTGCTCAATTTCCATAGTGCAATATTCTATAGCTTCACCCTGGCATGTCCCTCCTGCCCCTTATACCAGGGCTTGGGAAACAATCCTCAGAAGGCAGTTTACAGCTATCCTCTGTAGTGCCTTTGACCAGGTGAATCCTCCATGGCTGGATCTGGAGCTTTTTAGAGCTATTTTATATCACTCCAGCCTTTTGCTTGGTGTAAAGTGTCGAGAAGGATGAAGATCTCACTCCAAGTGTATGGTAAACAAGTTGGTAGCATTCTTGCAGTACTTTAGATCATTTTCTTTGCTTTCTGCTATTGCATATTGTTAATGGTTATTCCATTTTGGAAATGTGGAAAGTAAATCAAGCATAATATGTATTGTTGACTTGATATGCTTAAAATCTATAAGTATATCTTTCAACTATAATTACTTGACATTTTTATGTGTGCATACATAGGAGAGCTGGAGCTCTCACTCACTTTATCACAAACAGAATGTTTTGTAGGCGGGGATTTTGTTTTTTTTCACCCACTGTAGAATTCAGTAGTCATTCTACTAACTTTTATTTTAGCAATAGGATCATAAATTGGGCCCCAATCCTGCAAAATGAACTTGATGGAACTAATCGTAGCATACCTCTAAAACTCCAAACATGCCAGTGTGTATCACAAGCAACCAAAATGTATGACAAATGACCAAACTATGGAGCATTTGTAGGTTGCACCATGGATGAGAGATTATAATGTTTTTTAACAATAAACCCTGTTGCTAAACATTTTCTCATTGTGCTAGTTAAATAAACCAGTTAATACAAATAAATTGGAACAACAAATTCCATTATGTGCAATCATAAAGACTCCTTACATAGGTCAACAGTACAGTTGGAATCATGGACCCTTAAAGTCCTAGCATGGACCTCTACCATTTGAGCTAAAAGAGTAGTAACTGTCCTTTATGTGGCCCAGCTAGTAGAAGGGGATTGAAACACACTGGGCCAATGGGTTACACTACTATTTATTAGACAATAACAGAAAGTTGGAGGGCCTGACTGGGTTCCAGTCAGGGTTGTCTAGTGGTTAGAGCAGTGATTGCTAGAGAACAGCGCATATATGCATACTGGGAAAAGACAAATACATGCACTAATGTAGAATATTGTCATAAACATGAAAACCTGCTATGTAAACAATATAGTAGAGATGAAACTGGATGTACTATTGTAAAGCAGAAACCTGTCTTTTTTGTGTCTCACAGAAATAGACAAGATCATGATTGTTTCTGAAATATACCAGTTACGCAGTCCACTCACTGCTATGGGGCACCTCCTCCTGTCAGTTTTGGTGGCAAGCTCTACTGGTGCTGGATCCTCCTCTGGACTCTCCACCTATCTCTGCAACTCCTTTTTCATAACTTTACCCTCCTTCCAGATCACTCTGTGTGTCCCCCCCCCTTCTTGGGTATCAAAGTATTTCAAGGAAAACTGTCCAAAATAGTCTGCTCTCAACTGTGTGGTCTGTGACACTTCCCTAGTGACTGGTAGTGGGATCGAAGCCTTCCTTCTAATCAGGGTTCCAGTTCAGGGCCCTTTCAGCAGCAACCAAGATCTGTCCTATCCTCTCTCTTGAGTAAGGTGACCAGATGTCTAGATTTTATAGGTACAGTCCTGATATTTGGGGCTTTATCTTATACAGGTGCCTATTACTGGCCAACCCCATCTCAATTTTTCACACCTGCTATCTGGTCACTCTACCTTTGAGCCTTTCCCCCTTCTCTGAGTTTGCCAGCCCAAAGTCCATCCTCCCATGGAGTAACTGTAGACCACTTGTCTCTGTAGCTCCAAACATACGTCCCTTCTTCCAGAGACTGACTGAAGACTACTTCCCTGCAGCCTCCCAGCTGCTCCTGGACTTTAGACAGGCCTTTCGTGTTCCCATCCTGATGGGCCTTCTCTAATTAATCACTTCTCCTTGGCTCCTCCTCCAGGTGCAGCCTGGCCTACCTGGCCATCTTAACAAGTCTTGTGAGGGGTAGACACCCTGTCACAGTACCTTATTCAGCCTTCAAAGAATTTCTCTTTTGCTGCATCGTTAATCATGGCAAGATCATCATAGTATTTACCAATGCTAGTAGTGTGGTCCTTCTCTACCTGCTGCTTCCACCCTCTTCATCTGAGTCACAGCTCCTGGGGCTCTTGCTTATCGCGAGGAACATCAAAACCCCCCAAATAGCCTCCCACTAATCTTGGATCTGGGAAAGTGTGTGTAATGAGGGGAGGGGAGTTCTGCTAATCTCCACCACCAAAACTGTCATTCCAGGCTTCATCTCATGGTGGGAACATTCCTAAACCACTATCTACACCCAACAACAACAACAATAATCACAGGTGCAGGAACTGGGAGTGCGGGGGTGGGGTGGGTGCTGCAGCACCCTCCAGTTTTTCTATGCTGTCCTAGCCACCGATCCTGCACCTCAGACTCTGCTACTGGCCCCACACGAAGATCTCTGCTCCCATCCCCAGCCTCAGTCCCTTTACCCCTGTCCACATCCCTCCTCCAGCTCTGGAGAGAGGGGGCACAGGCAGAGATAAGGGGGAATGTGAGGTAAAAAGTTTGGGGACCACTGGCTTTCAGCATCCCCTCTGTAAAAATTGTTCTAGCACCACTGACAATAATAGCTATAATAATCTGACTAAATAGGACAAATATTTGTTTCTTTTAATTCTGGATACTCAGAGAAACCCAGAGTATTTTGTAACTGCTAATTTCAATGCTTTTTAATGTAAAGGAATTTTATTTCCTATATTTCCAATTACAGCAGAGTTTAAACATGACGTTCTATTTGTTTGGTCTGATAGAACATTATTCTTCTACTCCCACTCCCTTTTTAATAGACATGCTTTTGTTCCCAATTGGAGTGTATTGTGCTTTTGATGTTGGCTGTAAAACAATGAAGAGAAGCAAGTGGCTTAATGTAGTTCTTTTCTGGATTCATATTTATATTTGCTCTTTCCTTTTTTTAGCCAAACAAAATGAAATGAAATAATCTCTTTTCTAATAGATCTGCTTTCCCAGCATCCCACACTCTCCCAAGTGGAGTCTTTAATATTAAAGAAGATTTCCATTTCTTCATATCTCCTTCCACAAAGTTTCTGATGTCTTAGGCATTAAGTGTCTGGCATCTATTAATTTTTTTTTCTAAGGCAGTCCTCAAGTGTTACCGGGAGAGATCTTTTACGCATGCCACGCTCCTCTCCTCTGTCTTCAAGCCCCAAGTGACACCGATGTAATCTGTACTAGAATAAGTTGAATGGTGTGTATGCAAAAAAAGTATGCACCTTAGCAATAGGATGAGTCATTTACCATATCTCTAATTCCTAGATCTTCCATCATAAGTTTAATAGCCTCTCTTACTTTAGATAGCAGTCTGTGTCTAGGACATAAATATGTCTATTTATCCCCATATAAATCTCATACTCTGTGAAAAGCCATCTCCCAATTCCAAACCCTGTGATGACAGGTATGTTGTTAAGCTTTCCCAGAAGCCTTGCTGAGGCTAATAAAATATTCTTTCAATTACCATAATTTAAAGCAAAGAAGAAAAGACTAAGTCCTCAATCCTGCATATATTCCTGCACAGTTTTATGACAATTTGCATTAGCATTGTGCCAAAGAGCCATAGTCATGAACCAAGACGCCATTGTACAAGGTGCTGTACAAACACAAAAACAGAAATAGGATCCCTTCCCCAAAGAACTTATAATGTAAGTATAAAGTAAGAAAAAACAAATGGATACAGAGAGACCATCAGGGGAATATAAATAAACAACGATACGGTATTAGCATGACAGGCAGCAGTCTCAGCACACCAGCAGCCTAACAGTTGTCAGTTATTTTGTAGGCATCATGGAAAGGAGAGTTTTAAGGATTTTGAAGGAGGATAAAGATTTAGTTTTGAGGAGGTTTATGGGGAGCTCCTCCCACGTGTGAGGGACCACGCAGGAGAAAGCATGAAGGTGACTGTTATTAGAGGGTGATGCAGGCTGACATCACTGGCTTATCAGAGCTGGGAGTCGCTGTCTTGATGAAGTATAAGTATGAGAGATGATAAGTAAGGTGATTATAGGCCGTGAAGGGTCTTGAAAGTGAAAACAATTATCTTATCTTTGGTGCAGTGTATACATGCTTAACTCTTCTCACTGAAGTCATAGGACTGCTCACATGCTTAAAGTTACGCATGTGTGTAAATGTTTGCAACATCAAGACTGATTATGTTATGGAGCAGATACGGCAAGGTGGAGCTTGGTACAACAAGCTGAATAGTTTCATAAATCAAAGCAATGAGCTCAGTTCATGATGCTTTGTGGATGGGGTTACATTGTTGGGATTCAGAAGCATTCAGGCAGCTACCATGCACTTATGACAATTTGTGGTGAGGGTATCCTGAAACTTTCACAATATTTTGGCTGAATAATAATTTTTTCTGTGGAAAATGATAGCAGGAAGCACTTCCGTCTATCTTAAAAAACTCTGTGTGGATTAGAAAGTGGAAGAAGGGAGGTTTGTGGCAGGAAAAGTAGTTTGAAATTCAATAAATAAACAAATGATAATCATCAGCTGAAAGGATGAGGTGGTTAGAGAGGTGGCTTCTCTCCATGTGCAGTGCAGGAGTTGGTCAGACTAAACAGTCTGAATAAAATTGTCATGTTGCTAATTTAGGCCCTGATTCAGCAAAACATTTAAAAACATGCTTAAGTCTACCCTTGTTCTGTAAAACACTTAAGCACACGTATAAGTCCTATTTAAATCAACGAGTTTTAAGCAGATGCTTGAAATTAAGCATATGCTTAAGTGCCATTTGTTAAATCAGGACTTTAGCCCCTTTATTGGTTAGCAAATTAGTCTGGGGAAAAAGATAGATGTTCTCTGCCAAACCTGATTCGAATTGAACAAGAGGTTCCTGAATGGGAACAAGAGGTTCCTGAATGGGAACAAGAGGTTCCTCAATGATATTCAGCCTTGAAGAGATGAAAATGTGTTATTGTCTAATGGAGTCAAATGTAATCAAGATGGCAGTTTCTGACATTGTGTTGTAGAAATCAGTAACATAACTTTGCGTGTCTTGTTCTCTGGTGTACTTAATTTTTCAACTAGAGTTGATGGTGTGTAGCTATCCTTGAAGTCACAGCTTGGGTGTTTGATTCAACTAAAACTTATCGAGTCCAGAACTTGGTGGAAAATGGACTAGATGACAGCTATCTCTAATTTCTATGATTAAGGGAATGCACATCTCTATATTCTATGATTCAGTGAATCATAACATATCAACTTCACTCTTCATATTTAAATTCCTTTGCTTTTTGGTTTGTTGGTTTGGTTTGTCAAAGGTTACTCACTTGAGATGACTAATTATACCAACTGAGTGTCCCATCAGTTAGTGTCTAATTGTTTTATGATGCAGCAAATAAAAAAAAAAGAGACAAAAAAATTCAAGACTACTCTGTTTAGATTTCCTTAAATATTAATGAGGATCTTTGCACTTGCTGGAAACAGAAGTCTAATAATTCTCAGGAGGAATTTAAGAACAGAGATAGAACTCCCCACTGTAACGCTTCATCAAGATCATAAAATGTAATGGTTGTTTTGATTCCACTCATCATGAGATAATTCCAAAGAATAGAAATGCCATAGAAAAGAGGAAAAAGTACTTGAAGATATTTTGTCAAGACACATTATTGCTTTATCCAACAGTGATGTTTACCTGGAGACTATCTAGTGAGACATGAATGTCTCTTAAAATACATTCTTGGAACCAGATATACTCCTATCTTAAAAATGTCATACTGAAGTTTCTTAAAGATCCCAGTTTTTGCTGAATAAAGTACCTTATTATAGTTGGTATGAATTCAAAGAGATTAAAATACATTAATATTTCTAAAAGCACTGCTCCTCTGCACAGAATACCCTTCAAAAATGTCACCAGCCTAAACTTTAGAATGAAGACCTTTCTCTATACTCATTTTTCCTCAAAACTCAGTTCACATTAGTCATGTATGTTCTACTTCCAGAAAGAACTTCCAGTGTTTCATTTCCAACACAGCTGGTTATTCTGTGGGATACATTCACCACCCTTTGACATTTCATGCTTTTAGATGAATGTCTCCTTTCCCCTTAGTCATGCAACAGATTATGTCAAAAGACTGAAAGATGAACCCTAAAAAGTAACCTTGGATACCTCATTCTGAATCTCAAAGTCACATTTGCAGACTTCCTTCTGCTTGGTGAATACCATTTATTTTAGAAAACTTTTGGTCCACTGCCTTGATAACAAGCATTATTGAAACAGCATCTCAGGTGAGGGAGTTTGTCATCAAATTTTCAAGATGACTTCTGTTATTATTTGTATTGTGATAGCACCTAGAGGCCCAAACAGAAATCAGGGCTCCATGTGCTAGGCATTCTACAAACACATTGTAAGAGACAGGTCCAAATTCTTACAGTCTGAACAGATAGGATATACTAAAGGTGAGAGGAGAAACAGAGACCTAGACAGTTGAGTAATTTGGCCAAGGTCACAAACAGGTCAGTGGTAAAACCAGGAAAAGAACATGGGTTTCCTGACTACTAGAGCAGTACCCTGACCACTGGCCTCTTCTACTCATCCTACACAATCATCAGAGTTTTCAAAAGCTTACGTAGACACAAGAGGCCTATTGTGGCTACAACCATTTGGACACTTGGCATTTTCAGCGCTCCCGTTTGAGCACTTCAAGAGGACCAATCCAGGACATGGGTGGGTGCCCAACTGACATGTTCAAAGCCACTTAGAAAAACCTCAGTCAGAGTTAAGACTGTAGTAGGAATCACCAGTTAAGTCACAAAGGCACCAGCCTAAGCCACAGACAGTTGGGGTCGTGATTTAGGGGTTACCTTGAAACCTCCATGTTCATTTTGCTATGAATCCAGATAACTGAATATGCTTATTCTGTTAATAGTCTGTTAATCTCCCTGCTCATGCACTTTCCACTTGGGTTGCTTTGTGTCCCAGAACTTCCTCTGTAGATATGGAAAATAGAAACATTATCTATGCTTGTCATCTTAAGATGCTGCTAGTTTAGACAACAAAAATGATAAATAAAGTGCTTGGGGTTACATGATCAATAACAGACAATACCTTACGAGCTGCTGTGATAAATAATAAATAATTGCAGTGATAAATAATTCCATTAAGTGGATCAAAGTTTATGATGGCCACCATAACTCAGAGCTGGAATCAATTTCAGGTAACTCATGTACTATATAACTACTAAATTTATTGTTCTGGAAATTTCCTAATGAGGATATTGGTTTGGAGCTGAGAAGGAGGGAAAGGGGTGGGGAGGAAGAGTGGGACACATATATTAGTCTGAAAAATGTTTTGTGGTGATTTAATGGAGACATGTTGTAATTGTTCATTTAATTATTAGATTCACATAACTATTCTAAATATGGGAGGAACACAAGGCCTCCAGTCATTAGACTTTCATGTTCCTGCTTCTCATCCTTTTGCCATAGACCCCATGATACATATCTCGACTGGCTCAGTCCTTGGTCCTTCACTCCCACATTCCTTACTGATTCCTCTGAGTCACGAATAGATTTTCTACCCATTTGATACAACTTGGTGGCAGATGGTTTTGGCTGAAATTAGACAGGCACAGATGCCTTCATGCTTACTGTCTCTGCACACGGAGAAAGATAACTGTGCTTAAATTGTATGTTCTCCTCTTTTCTTATCCTCACTCTCTTGTATATTGAAAAAAATGAGAATTTGACTTGCTCTGGACCTGGATAAAGAAATCATTAACAGGCACACAGTACTGTTATGTAATCAGCAACAATAGCCATAGATTTTATTTTTTATGTTACTGGATTGTAGATCATATAGAAGTGTCAGCTAATCCAGAACATATCTAGAGTTTTGAGTAAGAACTTGTATACACCATTCTCTTTGTGAATCACTTGCATATGTGATAAAAGTTGCCCCTGGTGAAGTTGCTGAGAACCAGAAGATGCTAACAATAACTGCCAGTGTGTATACTATCTACTGGGTATTTCCTTAGTTCTTGTTTTCTGTCATCTCGTGCTCATGGTCCTTTAACAGTTAACTTGGTGGAGGCAGAGAAAAATCACAGGCAGTTATTGGTGTTGTTCAATAGTATCAGCAGTTTTCTCAATTCACATTTCAGCATGGAAACTGTGTTTCTCAGGATAACTACACACAAATTTATGTGGCAAGCTCTAGACCAGATTGTTGTATGGTGTGAACTAGGTAGTCTGAAGGGTACAGAGTTCTGTGTTGAAGTGTTTATTTCATAGAAAAAAGATGTCACAAATCATACACAGATAGATAAAATCTGTAAAACTCATTAAAAATAAAAACCTCCCTCTCCTTTGGGGTGGGGAAGGAAAAGAAACACCTATCAGGAAATGCCTGACAAAAATTATCATATGGGGAATGCTTAAGTACTGCTACTTTAAGCAGCATCATCTCATCTCTCCTCTCCTCTTCCCCTTCCCCCCACAGCTCTGCTCTTCCTCAGCTGCCACCATGAAGCTTTCTTAAATGCAAGCAGAGTCCAAACAGTTCATACGTGAATTAGCCTTCTTATTACACTTCCCTATGTAGGTCTAACAGTATCCTTTGTAAAAGGGGACCCAGTTGCTGTCTCCTCTTCTGTAGCTCACAGGTGGCTGTCCCATAACATAGACCAGGAATCATGCCATCATGAATAGGTCAGCAGGATGAAAAGCCCTGCCCTTTGTGCTTGCACATTACAGTAAAACCTCGATTTAACGGACCTCGATTTAACGGACTTCGGATGCAACGGACAACATTTCTGAGCAAGTCTGATGTATCCCAAATCCATTTCTCGCCGGCTGGTTGCCAGCTCCCGGCTGCCGCCCGGGTCCCAGCAGCCGGGACCTGGGTGGGCTGGCTGATGGCTCCCGGCTGCCACCCGGGTCCCGGCAGTGGGCGGGCTGCGGAGCTGCCGCCCCGACCCTGTGGCGGTCGGGCTGCTGCTCCGACAGCTCGGTTTTTTAATTATTATTAAATAACAGACTTTTTCATTTGACGGACACCCCCTCGCCCGAATTAGTCCGTTAAATGGAGGTTTCACTGTATACTGGATGTTTGCCATTTTGTATGGAAACTGTGATGTTGTTATGAGCAATTTGATGGAGCTAATGTTTTGAGACAATCAGCAGGAATTAAACAATGAACATATTGGAAACAATCTTCAGCTGTGTTGTTTGATGAGCAACAAACTAGGTTGCAGTACTTTTGCAAAATAAAATTCAGATGCTGCAATAATCACCAGTTTCCAAAATCTGCAGTAATCTGCACATTTTTATTTAAAGTTTTACCTGGAATCCGTTTATGTAACTCTAGAAGCTCTGAGGGCTGGAATCCATGTAGGAGGAGGATGCAACATAGAACATCAGCAGCAGACAGACACCTACCAACCAATTTCTTTGGCTATTTCATGTTTAATTTACATTTGAATAAGGTTCAGTTCACCTGAGCCTTATCATCCAAATCTAATTATAGTGAGAACAGAATGGCTTAGGAACTTGTGATTTCTGCTGAGGATTTAAGCTAAAACATGGGAAATTCTAATTATGTAGAATATTGTTTTCATGATAGGATTTTATTTGTTTAATAAAAACAAATGCAGATTAGAGATGTAAAAAACTTGTTTGTGTCTACAAGTACTACAAAAATACTCACAGCTTGTGGGTAACGTGACTCAACACATTGAACTGTCCGATCCAGGCGTGCTTCCTTCCAGTGATCCAGCATGGTAAATGAAGGGGTTTTGGTGAGGAGCAATTAAACCATACATTTTTCTAAGAGTATTGCACAAAAAGCATCCAAATCATTAAGAAAAGTAGCTGGGATGGGGGAGGGGGAAAGATAAATAATATAAAAGAGGAGGGAAAGCTCACAAAATGGGTAAAACAGAATGGGGAAGAGAGTTTGTAGTAGACTTTCTTGCTTGCTTGCTCTGTCTCTCTCTCTCTCTTCACATTGGATTGCATGCTAAATTGTTAACAGAGATCTCTTGCTTGGGGAGGTAGAAGTGGTGAGTAACAATACCAAGGATCTTTGGGGCACTCACAGGGAAATTAGTAAGTACAGCAGCAACTGAGTACTTGATTTTCCTGTTGAGGTTACCATTGGACTGTTCCCACTCCAACATTAAGAAATGTTGAAGATAAAAATCTGTTGATGGACTGAGCTGGCTTGGCAAAAGTCATGTAATTTTGTGTGCATGCATACCCCCTGCCTTGGGTACAGGAGAAGTTTCCTAACCATTATAGCAGCTCAGAATGTTCTCATGGCCATTTTATAGTCAAGTGTCTACACACATAACAGGCACCATGGTGTCAGCAAGGTTATAACCCATGAAGTGTGCAAACACTCTTGAGCTAAAGGAGTAACAATGTTAGTTGTCAACAGCAGGCAGTTGATAATGGAAAACATCCTCCATTCAGTAAGCCATTGCATTAAACAGGGTTTCAATGTAAAATCAAGAAGAATTTGACAATTGCATCTTAATTTCATTTTGAAACTCAAAGCAATGTTTGGTTTTAGGGAGTGGGGTAGTCAGGAGATGTTTGGGCACCTGTCTGCATGTGTGCACAGCCTCCCACCCCCATCAAGTTTCTCACTAACTCATCTACTGGTCAGATAATGTAACTTGATTAGCAAAGAAAGGAATCTCTAAGGCCCCTGTTCTCCTCAGTCATGTGATCCCAAGAAGCCCTTTTAACTCTTTCCACAGCAGAGCTTCAGATTGTCTTTGGCTGTAAGACAAGCAGCAATTCATCTGTGGTGGGCATTACACAACCTTATAAACATTTCATGAAGTATTTTTAAAAGATTTCAGTTGTTATTATTTATGAAGCAGCGGGGCTTTGTACAGAGGGACAGCCTCTCTCCAAAAGGCAGCTCATGTTGCCTAGGAGAGAGGAGAATAGGTGAGTTGCCTGTAATATGAACAGCATTGGGGGGGGGGGGGGGGGGGGGAAGAAGTACTAACATTTTTAAATAGTGTTTACTTACTCTTTAATTTCATTTTTATTGGTTCTGTCAGAACTTGTACCATTTCAGGACATAGTAGTACTCAAGCACAGAAATTATTTCAAAGCCCTGATTTTTATATTATTTTAGGCAATGATCATTTTTCTTTGTCAGCATTTACTATTTGCTGCAGTACTGTAATGCCTGGGGGCTAACTTTGCTCCTGCTTATACCAATGTAAATCTGGAGTAACTCTACAGAAGTGGATGGAGTTACCCAGGATAAAACTAGTGGAAGGGAGAGTGGTATCAGAACTCTTGCTTACCTTTGTCTCAAATAATCATTACAAGCCGCAAAGGAACAGTGCCGTTTCTTGGTGATGATGTTCCAGGGATATCACATATTTAAGTATAGTACCTCGGATTTTGCTGCATTTTCTGAAATACCAGATATATTCACATCCAAAACTTCCACTTGTTTATGGGAAATGAATATCCCTCAACTTGTGATTATTCCCTGTGAACTTCAGAGACACATGCATGTGGCTTTGCAAACTTAACCTGAGATTCCTTCTTGCACATAGGATCTTATTTTTGCATCACTAAAGTCTGTATTTGTGGCAACACCAGTATGAGAATGCTGGTATTTTTTCAAAGAGAGGTAGATGTATAGTGACGTCTGGATGCTATTGCTGCCAGGCTTTGCAGCACAGATGGATTTTTACTAGGGATGCACAGCTTCAGTCACATCAAAACCATCACAGTCCTTGCACCAAATCCTTTCATGAAAGAACCTGCCACAGCTGTAGAGTTCTACTTCCATTTAGCCTTTACGTCCATTTTCATTTTCTTGATGTCTCTGTCTCTAGTTGTTATTAGCTCCATTTCTTTTAGCTCACTCCCACACTTATGCTTGCAGCGATTGAGGTTCATAGAACAGTGGCCAATGAAAATAACTAGATTTTAAGATCAGTGAACACCCATAGCTTCTCAATGTGTCATTTTACATTGCATAAAAAGAGAATTTTGCACAGTTAAAAGGGGGAAGATCTGAAAGTTGTGCATGGTCCAAAGATGCAGGCTCTCTGAGTCTTCAAATGAAAGAATTATTTCCCTTCTTCAGCCCTACATTGCCCTTTATAGGTGATGTATTCCTTCTCTTTCGTGGGGTGAGTGGCCTGTGTATTGTTACTACACACACACTCCTTTATCTGGTATTTTATATTCCAATGATTTCATTTAAAAATGTGAAATGAAGCTTAGTAGAATCACATATCAGCAGTCTTAACTGCAGATTTTCATGGAGATTAAGTGCCGCTTCTTTGGCCAAAGCACAAGCCACAATCAATCTCAACATTTTTTTAAAGTCAAAACAATTTTTGTTGTTTTTTTTCTCTTTGTTAGTCATTTCCCCACACCCCTGCACGTGCAGATTCTGGCCTGGACTGGAAGAAGAGCTCACTAAATATCATGATAAAAGTTCTTACAGACCTGTCAACTCAACAGGAAGTACTGGGGAAGAGTTGGTGGAAATTTTTCATTCCAATCTTATTTGAAGAAAAAAAAGACCTTTGTTTTTAACTAAAAAAGTTTGTGAAAAACTTTTGGGTTTTTAAATTATCTGGGTTTTTTTAGTTTTGTTTTTACCTCTTTCTCACGCTATATTTCTTTTTGCCACTGAATGGAAAAAAATGAATTATGGCTAGACATTTTTGGGGAGAAAAAATTGGGGAGTCCTTATCTTTCGAAAAGTTGCAGGGTAGGAAAAATGAAATCCTGTAACTCTGACACCCTAATTTTTTTCAAGAGAAATGTTTGGAAAGTGACAGAGTGGCAAAAGGAAGAATGCAAAACAGAAGAAAAAGAAAAAGCCAAAAACTGAAAACAAGCAAACCCCCTATGGACGCAATTCATTTTATTTAATTCAGTGTCCAAAAAAAAAGAAGAAGAAGGAAAATAAGGAAAACTTTCAACACATCAGGCCCCCTCCTCCCATTATTTTTCAACCAACTCCATTTGGAAGCCTCACAATATTTCTTTGTAGATTAAAGAAGTTCATATAACTGAAGTTGCTTCAAACCAAATAAAACTAAGGACCCAATCAAGCAAGGCACTTAGGCCTGGATCCTCAAAGACAGTTAGGCTCCTAGCTTCCACTTATTTTAGTGTAAGTTAAGAGCCAAAATTCTCCCATGAGGATCTGGACCTTAAGCACTTGTAGGACTCTGAAGCTGGGGGGTAGTAGTCCGAATCATGCCAATGCGACTACTTGTATAAGTGCTTTGCTAGTTTGGGACCTAAATCTTTGATATTCATCCATCAAACAGTGGTCACACCTAAAAATGTTCTGATTACCCTTTAGATAACAGTAAGGATTTTCAATGGAGTCTAGTGGAGATAGGAACCCAACTTCCACTGAATTTCAGCACCACGAATGCAGGGAATGCCTAGGAATTACTGCAAATACTAGGCTATGTTAGCTAATGCATAATGAAACTTTTAGACATATTTAGATCCTATTAACTTAATATTGTCTGTATTCTCTGGGGTAATTTTCATAACTATTAAGTTTTATTCATAAACACAAAAACCTATATAAAAAGAACAGTATTGAGATTGTAAAGTCAAGCACCCAAAAGTCAGGAATACCAGAATTCAGGTTGTCAGTGCAAATGTAATTTGGTCTCTTCACGTATTATGATACTGTCTTTAATTACATGATCACAAACTATTTTTTTCCACAGGACCCTGCCTAATTCAGTGCATAAAATGTACAGTCCTCACTTAATGATCAGCAATCCAATATTTTGTTTCCTCCTCATTATTCAACGTATGGCCTCAGGCCTTATTTACTGCACACTAGTCAAATCCAGTTCTGAAGACAAAATTATTAATTTCCTAATGGGCTATTCTATGGCATCCTTGGCAAGAGTATTTCAGTTCTTCACAAACAGTATTGCCTTTATTTTTAGAATGGGGGTGTTATGGGAGTGTTATCCCTGTATTACAGACAAGGATCTGAGACACAAAGTCACTGAGGTCAAAAGAATCCATTAATTTTGGATGCTCAGCTCAAAGCACTAGGACTTTGTTTTTCGAAGTATGTAGCATTGTACGGCATGTGTTAAAAGCACAGCTTCCACTGACTTCAGTTGAAGTTGTGAGCATTCAGCACTTCTTCAAATCAAACCCTTGGGTCTCAAGTCAGGCACCCAGGAAATATGGAACACAAAGTTAGTGATGGTCTGTGAGATGTTTGATTGAAATGCTAGACATCACACAGGAGTTCTGATGCAGAGGCAAGAACAGAATTCTGTTCTCCAGGGCAGCTTTCGATTAATTTAAGCACAAGACTGTCCTTTCTGTTTCCCCACCTCATTCACTACAAACCTTTTAACTTCTGTGACAAATGAGACAAAGGATCCTACAGGCGACAGCCTCCTTCACTACACAATCCCGATTCACCTCCATAATAGGTCAATCCTGTGTCCGGAATGATATATAGGTTCTGTGGAAAAAAATGTATGTAAAACTGGTCAAAAACTAGTATTTCCATTCTGTGGGAAATTCTGAAATTTTGAAATGAATTTTGGAACAAAAGGGAGAAATGTTGAAATTTCCTGTACAATTAAGAAAAATTAGTTTTGATAAAATCAAAGTTTTGTTTCTGAAATTTTGAAACAAAATTTTGCCTGGCAGTCAGTTGTCCTAGCTTAGCCATGGCTTTCAAGGCTTCAAAAATTCAGGCTGAAACACAGCTATCCAACATGAAACATATCAGCCTGAACACTTAAAGTCTGGCATGGTTATAAACAACTGAAAACAGGGTCTTTTAATGGAAAGTGTTGAGTAACCTTAACTATAGGTGGTGCTATAAGCCCCACTTATAATACTAAAAATATGGAGATAGTGTTATTTAAATATCTCTAAAGCAGATAAAAAGTTATTTAATGCGAGCACTTTAATTAAACCCCGATGCAAGTCGTTTATCCTGACATTTAACTTGTTAGCACATTTTTCTCTGCATAACTAACATTTTATACATATCCTTTAATAAAATCATGCATAAAAAGCAGCACTAATGTACATCAATTCTTTCCTCTCTTCTTTTTGGGAATGCGTATATGTTTCTGTTTGCACGTTTGATCCCTTCATTTTTATATTCTACTAGCGAAAATACACGGCGTTGCTCGGATCCGTCAGAGGTGGGGAGGGGGCAGAGAGCTGAGCGAGTGCAGCGTCCGTTGGAGTGGGGAGAGGGCAGAGAGCAAACCTGACACCCCCACCTCACCCCTCCGACTAAACCCGACACTCTCACCTCACTTAACCCTCGACCAACCCTGACTCACATTTTCACCCCCCCACCCAAACCCAACACCCCCATGTCTACCCCAATCAACCCCAACACCACCTGACCAACACCCACACCTCACCCCCTGTAGACCAAACCTGACACACCCACCTCACTTTCCCCCCCAACCAAACCCGACACCCCTACCTACCACCACAAACAAACCCAACACCCACACCTCACTTACCCCTCGACCATCCCCGACCCCCCTCCTCACCCCCCAACCAAACCCAACACCCCCACCTTACGCCCCCACCAAACCCAACACCCCCTGACCAACCACAACACCCACACCTCACCCCTCACCCACCCCGACACCTTCCCACCCCCCGTAGACCAAACCTGACACACCCACCTCACTTCCCCCCCAACCAAACCCGACACCCCTACCTACCACCACAAACAAACCCAACACCCACACCTCACTTACCCCTCAACCAACCCCGATCCCCCTCCTCACTCCCCCAAACAAACCCAACACCCCCACCTTACCCCCCCCACCAAACCCAACACCCCCTGACCAACCCCAACACCGACACCTCACCCATCACCAACCCCGACACCTTCCCACCCCCCCCAGACCAAACCCAACACCCCCGGCTCACTTACCCCCCGACCAAACCCGACACCCCCACCTCACCCCCCGACCAAACCCGACACCCCTACCTCACTTACCCTCCGACCAAACCCAACTCGGGTCCGTCGGAGGTGTGGAGGGGGCAGAGAGCTGAGTGAGTGCGGGGTCCATTGGAGGGGGGAGGGGGCAGAGAGCTGAGCGAATGCAGGGTCCATTGGAGGAGGTATTATGACATTATAACTATGTCACAGAGAACAGCAGCTGCCCACTGATGTGATTGGCCTTTAAATATTTTCACCCCTGGGGGGGCGTCAGACGTGAGATTTGAAAAATTTTCGACTCTTACCCTGATTAGGACCCTAAGACCTCTAACTGTACTAAATTTCAAGTCTCTAGCTCAAACGGTGTGGAAGGAGTAAGTGCACGTACATACACGCATACATACACGCACGCATATGCCATTTGACTTTTATATATATAGATTGTTGGCCATCATTCCTTTGCTCCATTTGTTGCCGCTATGAGATCCTGTCTCATAGTAAGATTTAGCTTATCAAGCTATGTGCCTGTAGCATTCATCATCTCCTATTGATTCAGATTGAACGGTTTTCTGGGCCTCCTTCACCAAAATGTGCCATGTTTGTCAAAGGTATCTTTTTCCTGGTTTGCTGTAATTGCAGTTATGCTTTTCTTGCTTTTACTTGTGGAATGAATTCTTGCACTTGTCTTGACAAGTCTTTTCCTATATCAGCAGTAACAAGGTGATGACAAGTTAATCTCTTTTATGGGATTCTCACTCTCCTTGTGACCCACGGCTATCAGTTTCCAATCTTTCCTCAGTTGACAGGACTGTTGCTTATTCCCTTCAGAGCTCTCCCTGAAAAGTCCTCCCTTAAATATTTTCCACACTGTTTTGAGACTGACGGTGGGAATTTAATGCTAAGTGACTAAATGAATTGCTTCACCCTGTAGTAGTACAAGGACTAAAGAATTATTGAGACAAAATAATGTTTCCTCTTCCTGCCCAAAACGTCAACAGATTATAAACATGTGCAGAGAGAACTATGATTTCTTTAGCATTTTACAGAAATGCCCCTTTAAAATGCATTTTTGTGAATTATGGATGAAGCATGTGCTTATTCAGAATGTTGAGTGAAGCACACCATGGCGTGTGCAGCCCAAGTATCACAACTCTGAAATCTAAAGCACTGAGCAATTAACTTGGAAACACAATCAAAGTGGATAGGAAGAGGGTGTGAGGAGCACACTGACAAAATGATTGGTTCCCCCATTAATGACTGACTGCTGTTCATTGTTTGTTTTGTTTTACCTGCACATAAATCTTGGGGTGTGATTCTGATCTCTCCAGGAACAAATTTTCCTGTAATGTTGCTCATCTTTGGGAGTAAGCTTTTGTCTGAGGATCTCAAAGCACTTTGTAAAGCACGAGTGAATTAAATTGCAGCACATTCCTCTGGTCTGGTGGGAGGGATAGCTCAGTGGTTTGAGCATTTGCCTGTTAAACCCACAGTTGTGAGCTCAAACCTTGAGGGGGTCCTTTGGGTATAAGGCAAAAATCTGTTGGATGATTTAGTTGGGTTTTGGTCCTCCTTTGAGCAGGGGGTTAGACTAGATGATCTCCTGAGGTCCCGTCCAGCTCTGAGATTCTATGACACAGAGAAGTATTTTTATCCCATTTTACAAATAGAAACAATGAGGCACAGAGTGGTTAAGATCCAGATCCTCGAGGGTATTTAGGCTCCTCACTTCCATTCAAATCAATGGACCTAAGTGCCTTGTCCAGGTTTTCATGGACAATCTGAGGAAGATTTGAGATTGCACCTCAGTTTACTAAAGGTGGAGGAGTCCCCAAGCTGCTGTATCCTGGTGCTCACTAAAGCTCTATGCCAGTACTCTGAGCTAAGAAGTGTGGTGAACTCATGCAAGGCGCTTCCCAGAACAGCAACACTATTATAAAAATAATTACTTATTGACCTCGCACACCCAGAAACCACACCCAAGACTCAAGCACTAGTTAGCAGGTGGTGATATGGTGGATCAGCGCCTCAGCTCATGTAAATCAGTGTTGTCCCATGAACCTCGATGGTGATATGTTGATTTACAGCTGCTGAGGCTATGACCCTGTGTATAAATGTATCTGGGAGCTATTATTTCATAACAGCTATCAGGGAGACAATGACGATAAGAAGTAGCACTTTTAAAACGTCTTACATATTAAAAAATTGAAGGGGTAGTGGGCTGACCCTGGATTTAAACATTAATAACCAAGGTCAGAATCTGGTGCTTACAATTTCTAGTTTCCATCTTGTCTTTTTCTCTCCCTTCTTCCCTTTAATTATTTGAGTTTCCTTTTACATTGTATATCCATATCTATTTCCCCTGCTATCTGGCTCCTTTTTTGTCTTGCAAGTACTTCTCCTCTGCCTTGAGGGACTCTTCATTGTGTTTCACTCATCTCATGAAAGCTTGGCTAATAGGGTTTACACTGATCAGCTAGTTCTGCCCTATCATGGTGAGAGGGCTAACATTTCTCACAGTGCCTGCTAGAAACCAGTGATTGAGTCTCCTTTGCTCTCTCCAGAGATTTGATTGGATGAAGAGACCCTTCCCGTCACTGGCCTTCCATTCTCTCTGTGTCCCTTTGTCAGACATGCCACGCAGAGTAGTTACCCCATCTTACTTTGATTACCCAGCCTTAGGTCCTATACCGTAGGAAGATAATGATGCACTGCTGCCTGTCACTTTCTCCGAGACAGTTGTCATGTAAGCAGGTGACAAGTTAAGACTGCTGCTTATTATAATGTGTTCATTTTACTGTTACCCTGTCCACCCACCCAACCCACTTTTGTCTGTTTCTTCCACTTACTATGTCTTGCCATAATCCGAGGCTGTGAGCTCTGTGAAGCAGGGACTATTATTTACATCGTTGTACAGCACCAAGCGCAACAAGGCTTTGATCCTGTAATAGAAATAAATAATAACAACAGTGTATTTAAATCCATTCTAAATCCCAGTGAACCCCAGTGTTGGGGCTGATGAATTCATCAGCATTTATTTGAGTGCCACCACCTTAATGCATAGTCGCCGACTCTGTGGGTGCTCTGGGGCTGGAGCACCCACGGGGAAAAATTGGTGGGTGCTCTGCACCTACTGACAGCTCCCCCCCCAGCTCACCTCCGCTCTGCCTCTGCCTCCTCCCCTGAGTGCAATGCCATGTCTTGCTTCTTCCCCCTCCGTCCCTCCCAGTGCTTGCGCCACTAGACAGATGTTTCACACGGCAAGCCTGGGTGGGAGGGGGAACACGGCACACTCAGGGGAGGAGGCAGGGCTGGGGCAGAGATTTGGGGACGGGTCCAATAGGGGCAGGGAGGGGTGAAGTCTGAGCAGGGACTTTAGGGTAGAGGTGGAGTTGGGGCAGGGTGGGGCGTGGGCAAAAGTCGGCACCTGTGCCCTAATGGAAGGCTCATTAATGGATGTGGCTAGAAGTTTATTTTAAAGTGTAAAAATATACATTTTGAATTGTATTTTGCCATTGTGATTTTGATTTTTGGCTTCGCTAACAACACACACATACCAAACAGAGATATGGCTTCATTTTGCCAGCAGTATAAATATCTGTTTCAAAGTAATAAGATGAATTATTGTTCATCTCTTTGTAAGCCAGAAGGATCTGAGAGTGCAATTTCAGAACCTTTATGTTTCTTGTGTTGTGGTGCGTGTGTTTGTGTTACCCTATCCTGATGTGGCTTAAGGGATTTACCCTGGTCTATCTGCTTGACAGTTCAGAGCTGCTCTAGAAGAATTTCTAATATCTTGTGCTAAAGCTCTGTCTCTTGACAATTTCTCTGCAAGCCCGTTGCCACATCCAGAAATCATGAAAACTGATGACCCAAATAGAAAGGCAAAACACAAAAGAACATGGGTTTTCCTCGGTAGATTTTCCACAATGATTGTTAAGGATGTGCATATTTTCCTCCTACATTACGCTGCCAGTTGGTTTGGCGCACAAGTTGCTGCAGCTTGTTTTAATCTTTAGTTTTGTCTTTCAGAAAGCTTGTCAAAAATATTCAGTGTTTGAAGTGTTACTCTAGCTGGTGCCATTTACTTCCCTGGGGACCAAAGTTGCTGTGAGTTTTGGAGAAGAAAAATTAGAAAATTGCAAATTCTCCTTGCTTCATGTGCGTGGGCCAGAGAAGTCTCTTATGTAGATAGTCCTTGTTAATCAAATGGATTTTAAACAGCTAGGGGAAAGAACATGTTCACTATTACAGGAATTATTCAAAGAAAAATAATATTATAATAGAAGTACAAGATAAACATATTCCGATTAAACCATGAAACACTCTGATACTAGGAATAAATATTAAAAGTAGCAGTGCTTGAAGTTATAAGACCCTTTTTTCAGTTGCTTCTATCTTTGCCAAAATGTAACTGTTGGTACTGGAATTTTCCATGCTGGATATCTGCCACAAGCTGTTTTTTGTTGGTTTGTATGCTTTTGTTCTTTTTTTCTCTTTTGTGGAAAATCTAATCAAAAACAGTTCCACCACTTCTGAGAATAAGGCTAGGGGGAAATGTGTTATTTTGCCAAAGTTAAATTCTTACAACCATTTCTGTGAGAAACGAGCGTTTCCATGCTTTGGAGCAGAAACTTGAAATTTGGCAAGGGGGTAGGGGTTGTCCTGGTATCACGGATGTTATTTTTGCCATTGCTATGAAAATTCACCCAAATTTGACCACATTCTAAGCATTTGAATCTCAGCTTGCTCATATCCTCATTAGAAGTTTGTTTGGAGTCCAGAAGAGTCTGTACTGAACATACTCCCTCTCTGTTCCTGCACACTGACTGCACTGAACACCATTCCATGGCTGCCGGGGCTGAGTCAGACTTTTCATTCACTTGCTCCTCCCAGCAGCTTGGGTCATGGTTATGCTGAGCAGCAGAACTGGGGGCAAGGAGACCAGCCTGTGCTCTCAGTGCTCCTATTGCTGGTACCCATTGCTATACCCATAGTATAGCAGGGAGGAGAAGGTCTGGCTTACTTGAAAGTAGATGATGCGGAGTGGGGAAAGGTGGTGGAGGTAGACTAGGGATTGCAGGCTGGAGGTGATGGGAGCTAAAAGGTCTGTAACTACAAGAGCAATTCCAGGATTCCTGAGTTACAATATATATATATTTTTGGCTGTCTGCAAATATGTGTGAAGCACAGTAGCAAAATATATGTCTCATCCCTCTTGAGTGTCTGGCCCATATACAGAATAATATCTCTACAGCTGCCTGTTAACACACACAGGGTAAGAGGTCTGTTTTATGTATCTCAAGGCTCCCATTCTACTGGTGATCAGTGTGGAGGTCAGTATGGTTCTGTGTGATCAGATTTCTGTTTTTTCAATTTGCTATTTAAAAAGCTGAAGAAATTACATTAAAAACTCCCCATAAGTAGAAGAACATTGAGCTTGCAAAGTAAAGTGCTCAAAAGTTAGGACATGCCAAATTAAGGTTCCCTCTGCAGCCTGGCCACAGCTTTCTGCATGGGGAGTTATTCAATATTTCTTATATATCTGTGTCATGTGGCTCCATGCCTAGTTTACTGCATGCATTTACACTTTGCACTAAATACGTTATTATTAACTTCCTCATGGGCTTTTCTGTCTCATCTCGTATTAATTTCCTCATGGGCTTTTCCTCACTCATCACCACACTACTGGCATGTCCACAGATATTCACCAACTTGCCTTTTTCTGTCTCCAAATTGAAACACATATGCCCTGATTTTTCGGCATGTCTAAGATTCCTGTAGCACCTCATGTCCAAAGCACAGCTCCTATTGACTTCAGTTGCAGCTGTGAACTCTCAGTACTTTTGCAGATCAGCTCTCTAGTGCCTCATGTTAAATGCCCAGAAAATGTGGAACATCTATGTCAGTTCTACAGACAGAAAATCTGCCAATGGGTCAGGACTGACTCTTGCTCTTTTTGGATCTCAGACCAGAGTGATTTGATGAGGGAAACCCGCAGCTGTAAGGAAGTGGAACAAACATTTTCTTGGGCATGTTGATATAGAATTAGATTTTTTTTAAAATTTTTTAGCCACAATACTAAGTTGCCATGTCAGGCAATCAATCAAAATGGAACTAATATGTTTTGTAAATGTATAATATGTTTTTGAACATGAATCTGAAGGTGGCACCCGGGCACTAGAGACTTATTTGTGATTGCCTCGTGGCCAAAGTTACTAACTGCAAAGGAGTTAGTAACTCCTGGATCTGCTAACAAAAAATTGACTCAGGGGGAGGAATGCAGTAGAAGGTCGGAAATTGAAGAGAGAGCATTAAGAGTGCCACTGTATTATTGGTCATTTTACTGACGGAGACCAGCTGTAAGGAATCTTGCTTAAGAATTACAGGATTCTAAGTCTCTTCTCACTATATCTGTTTGTAAATGTGGGCAGTTGATGAAGGAAGAATGGGAACTGAACAATCATGCACTGATATATATATCACAGACTGGTCTCTTGCTGCAGCTTTCCTTTTATTTATTATTACTGTCCAGTGTATTAAGCTGGTAATCAGATAGTGAAGCTGTTTCACCTGATATGAGAATATTTTTGCTATGTGCAAAGCTTTGTGTACTCTGCCATCTGGGCCTTAGTACTGTGGCAAATCCCCCTGGATTCTGTAGCAGAGTGGAAATTCTCTGCCAACTGCAGGTAAATTAAAAAATTGAGGTTTCTGCTAAATTAAATACAAAAATACATAATTCAATCAATCAGCACAATATTCCCAATGTTACATATTTTCATAGTAAATTCCATTTATTCCATATGTTACACTTTGATCTCTAGAGTGCTCATATATTTTGTATCAGCAAAGTAACTACATTTTAGACATTGTCAGGGGAGGTTTTAGCAATGGTTAGTGGCCATTTTTGGCATCTAGGAAGGTGTGGGAGGCTGCTTGTAAAATAAGCATATGAGCTGCATGATTTTGCTAAAATGATCATTTGTGAAATAGTTAAAGACTGACTTCCATAAGTGTCAATGGGATTTAGATGAGATGAAGAGGCAGTTTTTAATTTTCCACTCTACGTCTTCAAGCTGATGGCAAATTCAGGCAGACATCACTGCATCTTTAACCACTTGATTCACATTTTTAAGGGAGGATCATTCTTCTGCAAGAAGTAGATAGAAATTCCACAGTTTTGGAAGTGCAGAATTCATAGAGCCCTGACTATGACTAAACATACGAGTCTCAGGCTTTTCTTTTGGCAGATTGTGTAAAGGTAAAAGGAATGGCATGAGATGAGCAATATCTTCTCAGGCTAAGGGAAAAATGTATATCCTTGACTATATTTCGTGGAGAATTTACTCTTCCAAAAAGAGCTATGATAGAGAAAATGAAGACATATATTGTCTCAGCAGATGCTGTGAAAAACTAAGGGGGAAGGAAAGCTATTAATAAAAGACATGCTAGAAAGAAAATACCCTTAGAAACAAACATTTTGTTCAGCCTTTTTTTGGCTTGCAGAGAAAATTAGAGCGAAGACAATCTGTAACCGGTCTGACTTGAATCTCGTGGATTTGCACAGTAAAGACGTTTATTGATGGATTATGTTTAGAATGCTATAGCTCATTGCATTTTTTGACCTGCCCTTTCATGCCTTTTATTTTTGCTACTTAATAGTTCTACAGTGCCATGGGTATGGATGGCACTTTACAGACAATTAGGAAATCAAGGGTCCAAATTCAGCAGGGACATTGTTAAATCTATGTTAGCTGGAGTAACATATACAACGGGGGAGAGGGGGAGGAGCAGAATGCACTCATTATTATTACTCATTTATTATTAAACACTAGTGACAAGGTGACTTACATAGATTTTATAAAGAACCACAGTCCGTGCCTTAAGGAGTATCTAGTCAAGACCCCAATTTTGTTATTGGCTTCACATAAGTGGATTTTTGCATTTATAGAGGGCACTTGCAGGATTGTGGCCTAAATGGACCAACATAGAAAAGCGCTTCTGGGGGCAGGTGAAGGAGAGAGAAGGGCTTGAAGACCTATTAGTCATAATTAGGGCTTACTGAATGGAGAGGAAAAAACTCTCTGCACTACCTATTCAGCCATGCCTGCCCCATCACTTTTCTCTGAACATTTTGTGTGAAGGGGTTTTTAACTTTTAATTTATATAAATGTTGATGCGTGTTTATTCTTTACAGGAACTTTGGCATTCATATGTGAAGCTGGATAATCATACATGAATATGAGTACTTGCTAGTCAAGCATGAACTGCTCAGCCCTTCATTACAAAAGTTTCATTGTTTTCCATGTCCACTAAAGGTAGGATAAGAGGTAATTGGCTTAATCATCAGCAAGGATGATTTAGGTTAAACATTAGGAAAAGTTTTCTAACAATAAAGTTAGTTAAAGATTGGAATAGGCTTCCAAGGGAGGGTGTAGAACTCTCATCACAGAAGGCTTTTTAAGAACAGGTTAGACAAACACTTGACAGGGATGGTCTACACTAGGTATATTTGGTTCTGCCTCAGTACAGGGGGATGGACTAGATAACTTCAAGGTCCCTTCCAGCTCATAGAATCTTTTCTATGATTCTATGACCTTTCACGTGGTATGAATCATGAGTAAATGGTGAGACAAGGTCAAAGTAAATAGTTCATTAACAACCACTTCACCTAAAGATGTTCATGTAAAGTTAATGGAACAATTAAAAGCAATGAATACATTCATAAAAATTAGTCTGTTCACAGATAATTCAAACACAGAATAAAGGGCTATATTTATCAGTTAAATTGCTATCTGGCAATAGTTCAATCAGATGTAGTGAAACTATATTGTAATCTCATATACTTTGAGACAGAGGAAGGCTAAGAGTGCAGTGGAAATCACTGTCAAAAAGGAAGGGGAAGATAGAATAGATTGAAAGAGGAACGTGAGTATGTCACTGCAGGTGAAAAAAGATGCGTGAGGATGAGACAAAGGGAACAGCAAGGCAAGAAAAGGGTGAGTGTACATGGGGATCAGTGGGAGAAATGGAATGTAGGAAAAATAGAGCTGGCAAAGTCAATGAAGAATATGAAGAAAGACACAAGGAGCCAATGAATGGACACAAGAAGGAGGCTGACAATTTCTAAATTTAGACCCTCCAAAGGAAAAAAATATGTTGATCTTGTTTTGACCTGTTTATAGAGTGCATGAAATCTTTACCTATTTTTCATTTAAAAGATTGTTTGCCAAAAGTATTCTGCATTTTCCTACAAGTTCTAGTGCAGACCGAGTTATGAGAGACCCCTATTTTTCTTCATTACATGGGATTGGCATTAGTTTTTTATAAGCTACAGTAAATGAAGGGCATTTTTGTTCTGGTTACTGATCCCTGTATACTGAAGCACAGCAATGAACCAGTAATACCTCTTGGGATACACTATGATATTGGAAAGGCGCTTTAGAAAGGCATTTCCCCAAAGAATTACTTTGGATCCATTATGAGAAGAACTTTTGGAACTGTATGAAACTGAGGCTTAAATTTGCATTGTATACTATCTAGTAATACTTTTGACTAGTTTCAACTGTTAGATTTCAGTTGCAGTAGCTCAGCCGGCATGATAAATAATACAAGGGTGTCAATGCAAGTACATCAAAACATGTGACTGAGACGTGCTTACATGTGGAAGGAAGGATGTAACTAGCTTTTCTACAGCAAGTCTGTTTGTCAATAGTGTTCATGTCTGATTTAGTGGCAGGCTGCCACACATTGTAAGGTTAGTTCTACATTCTCTTCCCTATGTCCCCAAGTTATACAAACATTTTCTTCTTTGCTCAGAACTCTTCTATTATTTAGATAGCTTTAGGAAGTACCTCTGTCATACTTTGTATTTTGTACATCGAAGCAAATAGTGTGTAGGTAAGACCCACCTTCAGCCCATTTATGTTTCTTGAAAAGGCTGGAGTGGCATAAAGGCACCTTAAAAACCCCATATCTACCTGTGGGATAACCTCCCCACATGAACTGTGGAGGACAGCTGTAAGACCACCTTCTAATGACATCCCTGGTATGTCCAGGCATGGGAGTATTTTGGGGGGAGATGGACATGTTGGGAATGGGGCCACCTCACACAGCACTACAGAGATTCTGGAAAGTACTATGTCAAGGGAATCCCAGAGAGGCTGTCTGCCCAGGGTCCCACTCATTCCAGGTTCAGAATGGTTCAGAGGTGGCTTATAGCCGCCTAAGTCCCCTCTGTCGCTAGGTTGCATATTCTGTTTTGTGCTGTTTAGTGTTGCAGCACAGAATTGCACCCCTTGTCTCTTCCAGCTCTTTCTTAATTACAATATCACTGTCTCCTTTGAGGTTCCAATGTGCTATACAATATGGACCAGATCTTCAGCTGGTGTAAATCATAGAACTGGAAGGGACCTTGAGAGGTCATCTAGTCCAGTATTAGCTAGACCATCCCTAACAGGTGTTTGCCCAGCCTGATCTTAAAAATCCCCAATGATCGAGATTCCACCACCTTCCTAGGTAATTTATTCCAATGCTTAACCACTCTGGCAGTCAGGAAGTTTTTCCCAACCTAAACCACCCTTGCTGCAATTTAAGCCCATTGCTTCTTGTCCTACCCTCAGAGATTAAGAAGAACAATTTTTCTCCCTCCTTGTAGCAACCTTTTCTGTACCTGAAAACTGTTATTATGTCCTCTCTCAGTCTTCTCTTCTCCAGACTAAACAAACCCAATTTTTTCAATCTTCCCTCATAGGTCATGTTTTCTAGACCTTTAATAATGTTGTTGCTCTTCTCTGGACTCTCCAATTTTCCACATCCTTCCTGAAATGTGTTGTCCAGAACTGGACACAATACTACAGTTGAAGCCTAATCAGAGTGGAATAGAGCAAAAGAATTACTTCTTGTGTCTTGCTTACAACACTCCTGCTAATAAAACCCATGATGATGTTCACTTTTTTTGCAACAGCGTTACACTGTTGACTTAAATTTATCTTGTGATCCACTATGACCCCCAGATCCCTTTCGCTGTACTCCTTCCTAAGCAGTCATTTCCCATTATGTATGTGTGCAACTGATTGCTCCTTCCTAAGTGGAGTACTTTGCATTTATCCTTATTGAATTTCATTCTGTTTACTTTAGAACATTTCTTTAATTTGTCCAGATCATTTTGAATTTTAATCCTATCCTCCAAAGCACTTGGAGGTAGCTCAGTTAATTCAGTGGAGCTATGCTGATTAACATCAGCAGAGGACTTTGCCCTGCATCTCCTAGTTTCTATTTCCATTTTGTAATTACTGAATTTGAACTCCCTCATCCCCAGCCAACCTGCCTCCTACAAACAGAACAAATTGTTACTTTGGGTGAAAGAAGAGATTTTTTTCCATATTGGTTTATGAAATAATTATGAAAATAATCCTGTATGGCAAAGTCATTTTAGAGAAATATGCTTCTACTGCATTTCCTTCAGTTTACTCAAGAAAGCGAGTGAGTGGGTGTATATATACAAAGGTAATTTTATACTCTCATATTGATTTTACAATACTGTAACTCTATAGATTTCAGTGGAGTTACTTTTGCTTTATAACAAAGACAAAACACATAGCTTAATAGCATACAGTGTATATACAGTAAACCCTCGATTTTACGGACCCCGATTTAACGGACTTCGGATGCAACGGACAAAATTTCCGATGCATCCGAAATCCGTTTTGGGGGCTGCCGGCTCCCGCCCCAGGGAGCCGGCTGGGTTGACAGCTCCCGCCCGGCTCCCCGCAGCGGGGACCCCTGCGGGAGCTGTCAACCCCCCCCCCCCCCGCCCCCCCTACCGGCTCCCCGCAACGGGGAGCCGGGCGGGGGGGGGCGTTTGAGAGCCCCCGCTCGGCTCCCCGCAGCGGGAAGCCGGGCGGGGGGGGGGGGGTTTGACAGCTCCCGCTCGGCTCCTCCCAGCTGGAAGCCGGGCGGGAGCTGTCAACCCCCCCGCCCGGCTCCCCGTTGCGGGGAGCCGGGCGGGGGGGGGGGGGGTTGAGAGCCTCCGCTCGGCTCCCCGCAGCGGGAAGCTGGGTGGGGGGTTTGACAGCTCCCGCCGGGCTTCCCGCTGGGGGGGAGCAGAGCGGGAGCTGTCAACCCCCCCGCCCGGCTCCTCGCAGCGGGGAGCCGGGCGGAGGGGGGGGCGTTTGAGAGCCCCCGCTCGGCTCCCCGCAGCGGGAAGCCGGGCGGGGGGTTTGACAGCTCCCGCAGGGCTTCCCGCTGGGGGGAACTGGGCGGGGGGGGGGGGTTTGAGAGCCTCCGCTCGGCTCCCCGCAGCGGGAAGCCGGGCGGGGGGTTTGACAGATCCCGCTCGGCTCCCCCCAGCTGGAAGCCAGGCGGGAGCTGTCAACCCCCCGCCCGGCTCCCCGCAGCGGGGGGAGCCCGGCAGGGGGAGGGGGTGGGGTGGGCTGACTCACGGGCTGGCTCCATATAACGGACTAATTTGGGCGGGGGGGTGTCCGTTGTCACCCGAAAGTCCGTTATTTAATGATTTTAAAAAATTATTAAATAACGGACTTTCGGTTTTAACGGACACCCCCCGCCCGTATTAGTCCGTTATATCGAGGTTTCACTGTATGTATATTATAGGTGGGGGAGATAGGCTGCTTGATATGTCCAATTATAAGACCCTGTTTTCAGTTGCTTACAATTTTGCCAAACTTTAAGCATTTTGACTGACATTTCCTATGCCGAGTGCCTGCCTCAGGCTGAAGTGTTATGGAAAATTTCAACCAAAACAGTATAACTATTTCTTAGAACAAGAAAAGAAAATACCTTATTTTGCCCATGTTAAAAAAAAAATCTGATGATCTTTTCTTTGAAAAGCTCCAGAGATCCCAGGCTTTGGAGCAGGGGCTTTAAAATTTGGCAGGGAGGCTACCTTTGTGTCAAGGATATACCTTTTGCTGCCCCTGTAAAAATTCACCCAGCCTTTGAAAAAAATGCAGTTTGCACAAGCTCAGACTTGCTAGAGCCTTGCAGATGAATTCTGTAAAGATTCCAGCCACACCAACCAGGACAGGAGTGTGTTGGCCACCAGAACTGAGATCAGGGATCCTGTCTGTTTTGTGGTTTCAGTTAGAGCTGGGCCAATAATGGATTTTTTGGTTTGTTGGAAATTCCAAAAAAAGGGGAAAAATAAATAATGGTTTCTGACTGAACCAAAACTGAAATTTTTCAAAAAATGTCATCAAATCAAAAAATTGAAACAGTGTTGTTGGATCAAAACATATTTTCTTTTGACCCGACCCAAAATCTTTCATGTTAATGTTGGACATTTTGACAAAAGCAAAGGAGACCTATATTGGGATTGGAGGAGGAGGTCTACCCAAAACCTGTAGTCCAGGGCACAGGTACTCGCTTGGAATGTGGGCGATCCTGATTCCATTATCCTTCTACCTGATAAGGAGTAAGGATTTGAACATGGGTTTCCTACCTGTTATGTGAATCCCCGAATTACTGGGAGCTAGGATATTCTGGTATGGATGCAGGTGTCAATATGATGCCACATGATGGAAAAGAACATTATTAAGATTCCATAGTCAAGCTCTCAAAAGTTAGAAAACTCCAGAATTCAGGTTTTCTGTGCAACCTTAATTCAGCCCCTTCAGTAAGTGCCTTATGATACAATCTTTAATTACATGAGCACACACTATATTTTCTCTGGGAATCCTTCCTCAATGAGTGCACAGGAGGGACCATGCTGATTTAGGAGCAAGTAATCAATTTAGGAGAAAGTTTAGGAGCAAGGAATCAATATTTTGATCTCTTAGCAAACCCATCCTTTTCTTGAAAGTTAACAGAGTCGTGATTTCTGAATTCAACTTACCACTTACAAATCATACAACTTAGAAATGAAATATTTTTGTTCTTGTTGACAATTGGAATTTTATCACAATAATAAGTAGCTAAGCTCCCTTATTGTTGAGCTAAGATAATGGTCTAGCATAGACAATTATTTTTTGCAGATGTATTAATTTAAATGTTTTCAGATTTTTGTCTGTAGTCATAAAACTCAGATACTAAAAACTGCATTAATTATGATCTATGTTATTTACAATATCCAGTTGCAGTGTAACTGGATAAATTCATGGAGGTTAAGTCCATTAATGGCTATTAGCCAGGATGGGTAAGGAATAGTGTCCCTAGCCTCTGTTTATCAGAGAGGGGTAATAGATGGCAGGAGAGAGATCACTTGATCATTATCTGTTAGGTTCACTCTCTCCGGGGCACCTGGCATTGGCCACTGTCAGTAGACAGGATACTGGGCTGGATGGACCTTTGGTCTGACCCAATATGGTCATTCTTATGTTCTTATGTTCAGTATATGGGCAATTTTCAGAAATGCCGGAGAGATTTAAGAGCCTAAGTCCCATTTTTAAATGTGACCTACATTTCATTTGAAAATACGACTAAGGGCTGGTCTACAGTAGGGGGAGGGATCGACCGAAGATACACAACTTCATCTACATGAATAACGTAGCTGAAGTCGGTGCATCTTCGGCTGACTTACCTGCCGTCCTTATGGCAGTGGCAGTCGGCAGTGGGCTCCACTGTCGACTCCAGCTTGCGCCTTTCGGTGAGCTGGAGTTCCGGAGTCGACGGGGGCACAGTTGGCGATCAATCACTACCCGCCGATCCGGCGTAGTACTGAAGACATACCCTAAGTCTCTTAAGTCCCATATTTGTTTTTGAAAATGTTGGCATGTACCACATGGTAATTCTGTTTCAAAAACATTATTATTACATTATTAAATAGGGATGGGAAAACTTGAAAAATGATCTCAAAGCTTTGCTAAATGACAAGAAATGGTGTTGCACCGGTTCACAAAACCAGCTTCTTTCTCTTTAATTTCAGCTCACGTGTTTTTTCCAAGAGTGAGTCAATTTAAAACAAATTTGCTTTCTAAAAGCTTGTGATATGTATTAAAGGTCAAATAACCTAAAAAAGCTGAAATCAATAGGGCGTTGTGCAGATTCAGTGATCTTCCCCTGCAGAGCAATTTGCAAGATCAGGACTTACACTTTCCACATTTATTATCCCAAAAGACTGCATTTAGCAAAATATCCAAACATTTTGCTGAAGAAGCAAAAAAAACCCAACTCAAACCCGATACAACATTAAGTGATTTTTTTTAAATCTGTATGCATGCAGAACTTGGTAGGGTGCAAAAAACATGTTAATCATTAAAGCTCTTCTATTCTAATATATATTTTCCTTCCAGGAACAACAGCAAAGCCCTCTACTGGCCAAACTAATAATGGAGTTGGTTGAATACTGCAAAAAAGTTCATCATCAACATTTGTTTGACTACAACCTGTGGATTTGCTTCTGCGCTATCTGTAACTAGAGCTGGGTGGAGAAAGGTACTCTCTCTTGTGAAGGATGCCACTATTTTAAAATTTGGTTTAATCCTGATTAAGAATGAAAAACAAAAAAAATATCCACAAAGGGGATGGAGCCATGGACCCTGGAAGCCGTGACTCAGGCCACATCTACACTTGTAGCTAGGGGTGTGATTCACAGCTCCATTAGAGATAGTCACCTAGCTCTCATACTAACACCAGTGGTGTAACTGGAGTAACACAGGCAGCGGTGACTGGCACCATGGGTTAGACGCCAGGTGATCCAAACTGTTTTGTAGTTGGGGTGACTAGCCTGCGCTGCCACTCATAGGCTGTGCTACCATCGCTACACTGCTATTTTTAGCATGCTAGCTCTATGAGAGATAGCCCAAGTATGTCTACTCCAGCTGGGAATCACATCCCTAGTGTCAAGTGTAGATATAACCTTCGAGGCAGTCGATCTGGGGGAGGAGGGGCTGTTCTATCCCCATGGACCCTGGGATCTCAGCAGCCCACTGGGTAGGTTGCCAAGGAACCAGGAGAGTGAGCTGGCAGGAAGCCAGCCTGGGAGACCTAGTTTCTATCAGAACTTTGTCAAAATCAAACCTTTTCAATAAAATATTTAAATTTCAACAAATTGGCAAATTCTGACCAAAAAAATTATTGGAATTCTGGCATCTGACCAGCTCTGGTTGTAACCTGTCTTATTAGGGTTTTGTAAATATTCATACAAGTGAATTTTTGATCATAAAAATCTTCCTGGAAAGAGTATCAAAATATGCACGAATATTTATTTGCATGAATATGTGTATCGGAATTCTTCTGCAGCCACCTCAAAAGCCTTTTGAGGAATAGAAAATAGACAAAAACTGGTCAAAGTAAATTACTTGTAATCAGGCAACAGAGCGATATGTTTGTCCCTGAATAATTTCAAATTGCAGATTGAAGTTTGTACATAGAAAATTTGGGATCAAGAAAAGGAGCTAACCGGGCTGAATAATTTTTTTTGCTGTGAATAGCTCACCCAGCTTTACTAAACAAAGCTTATAAACAAAGCGCGGAGACAACATCTGCATCAGCTTTTCAAAATATCACTGAAGAGCTGCTGTGGTGCAGTTGCCATGGCAGAAGGGACTGAGGTCCCCATCAGAACGGGTCTGCTGTGGATCTGTCACCGGTACTGCAGTAAGGGAATTTCATATAAGCATCCTGGGTCCTGATTCCCCTCTCTCACCAGTGAAAATCAAAAATGACTCTCTGGAGGCAGGGGAATTACTCCGTTGTCGAACTCATATGAAATGTGAGTTCAGATCCTATTAGAATGACTTAGGCAGGCTGTACAGCTCCTTTGGTGTCCTGGTATATTCACGCTTAGAAATGTGATACTGTCCAATTCTGGGCTTGCCTACACAGTGGGGTAATGTGATCTATGGGGGTGTAATTTCTAAAGTGCACTAGCATACTGTTCATTCATTGGGTAGTATAGACCCTACTGATTCCCAAGGTTCCGGGTTGTACTTTAACATGGTATTGTTTCAAACAGCCCTACATCGGTTGGGTCTACCTGGGTCAGCAGGGTCTACACAGACAATTAATGTGCAGTATATTCGTGTGTTTTAGGAACCACACCCCATATTGCTCATTACCCCACAAGTACACAAGCCCTCTGTTACGCTCTTAGATCCAGATCCACAAAGGGACTTAGGTGTCTAAGTCCCAGTTTTAATCACCACTGTGATCCACAACATGCCTGCTCAGCTGCTCAAAGCACAACTTACGCCATTGGAAATGGCTGGGAGGAGGCTGCAGCAGCCTCCCTTATAACCTTTAGCTCAGTGGTTAGAGTGATCACTGGAGATATGGGAGGATCAGTTTTGATTCCTAGAGCCCTGTGGGGATACAAATTTCTATCTGTGGATGCGGATATCTGCTGATATAAATCAGTATCCACAGAGCTGCAGAACTCTACTGGGGACTGCAGCGGCGAACTGCCCCCGGATAGGAATCCTTTCCATGCAGCAGTCTGCGACTGGGAGCATGCAAGTCCCTTGAACACATGAGCACAACCAGGGGCAGCTGCTGGTGAGCCTGGTGCCCATCCCAGTGGGCAGGGCTGGGGGAGGTACAGCCTCCCTGAAGGAGCAGATGCGTGAGGCATTGTCTCCTGGGAGCCACGGCCCCATGTATTATTCATTTTGCCACTGCAGTTCCTGGTAGAGCCCTACAGCTCTGCAGATACCAATGTATATCCTCCAATATCCACATCCGCAGATATACATTCGAATCTGCACAGGGCTCTATCAATTCCTCCCTCTGCCTCTAAGTGGGATTGCCTTCCTGAGTTAAGGATATTTGGGGGAATTGCTAGATTTCCTGTGTATATATGATTGAGTTAATTAGGGGCAGCAGAGCCTAGTTAAATTAAAAGTCTTAAACAAGGGGCTGAGTTTCCTCTGAAGAAACAACTGGGATTTTCTTGTTAGAAAAAATCAGGAAAGTAGGTACTGAAAATACAAGACTTTTTATTTTCTTGATAATCCTATTGTTTGTCTTTGTGTTTAAAGAACATTCAGCTGTGTGAAGTAACAGAAGCCAGGGTCTTTGCTTATTCTTTTTTGGTTTTAATGCACCAAAAATATCTAATAAATATACCCAGTAAGTTTGGTTCATGTTCCACAGAGCACTTCTTCAGGTCTATAACTGCAGAGGCATTAATTGTCCACTTCATTTTGAACAGTTTCCTGCAACATGTGTTAATTTCTTATGTTCCACCCTCTACTCAGCTGTGACATTCTGATTATCTTTCTCAGATCTGAAGAAGATCTCTGTGGAGCTCAAAAGCTTCTCTTCCACCAACAGAAGTTGGTCCCATATAAAGATAAAATAAAATAAAATACCTTTTTAATGGTCAATTATTCCAAAGCCAGAAAGCACCATTGTGATCATCCAGTCTGATCTGATGTATAACACAGGCCATAGAATTTCTCCAAAATAATTCTTAAAGCAGATCTGTTAGACAAGCATCTAATCCTGATTTAAAAATTGTCAGTGATGGAGAATCCACCACGATTATTGGCAAATTGTTCCAATGATTAATTACCCTCACTCTAAAAAAATGCCTCATTTCCAATCTGAATTTGTGTAGCCTCAACTCCCAGCCGTTGGAACATGTAATACCTTTCTCTGCTGGATTGAAGAGCACATTATTAAATGCTAGCGAAAATACCCGGCGTTGCTCGGGTCCGTCGGAGGTAGGGAGGGGGCAGAGAGCTGAGCGAGTGCGGGGTCCATTGGAGGGGGGAGGGGGCAGAGAGCAAACCTGACACCCACACCTCACCCCCCCGACCAAACCCGACACCCCCACCTCACTTACCCCTAAACCAACCCCAACTCACATTTTCACCCCCCCACCCAAACCCAACACCCCCACATCACCCCCTACCAACACCTCCTGACCAACACCCACACCTCACCCCCCGTAGACCAAACCTGACACACCCACCTCACTTCCCCCCCAACCAAACCCAACACCCCTACCTACCACCACAAACAAACCCGACACCCACACCTCACTTACCCCTCAACCAACCCTGACCCCCCTCTTCGCCCCCCCCAACCAAACCCAAAACCCCCGCCTTACCCCCCCCACCAAACCCAACACCCCCTGACCAACCCCAACACCCACACCTCACTCCTCACCCACCCCGACACCTTCCCATCCCCCCAGACCAAACCCAACACCCCCGGCTCACTTACCCCCTGACCAAACCCGACACCCCCACCTCACTCCCCGACCAAACCCGACACCCCTACCTCACTTACCCTCTGACCAAACCCAACTTGGGTCCGTCGGAGGTGGGGAGGGGGCAGAGAGCTGAGCGAGTGCGGGGTCCATTGGAGGGGGGAGGGGGCAGAGAGCTGAGCGACTGCGGGGTCCGTTGGAGGGGGGAGGGGGCAGAGAGCTGAGCGAATGCAGGGTCCATTGGAGGGGGTATTATGACATCATAACTATGTCACAGAGAACAGCAGCTGCCCAGCTGATGTGATTGGCCTTTAAATAATTTCACCCCTGGTGGGCGTCAGAGGTGAGATTTGAAAATTTTTCGACTCTTAGGGTATGTCTTCACTACAGGAGTAGGTCGATTTCCCTTAATTCGATTTTCTAAAGTCTACTTTAGAAAATCGAATCAGTGTGTCCCCACCAGGACAGCAGGTCGACAGTGGTCGACACTGTCTATCCTTAAACTTTTTGCAGGGGTCGACATAGCCCGCATTGCACTGTGGGTAGGTAGCCCACAGTGCCGGGAATGCCGGACCCCCCCGCCTGCCCAAGCAGCCCTGCGGACTCCCCCTGCTCACCCAAGCAGCCCCGCGAACCCCCCCGCTCACCCAAGCAGCCCCGCGCCGGACCCCCCCGCCCGCCCGAGCAGCCCCGCACCGGACCCCCCGCCCACCCGAGCAGCCCCGTGAACCCTCCCGCCCGCCCGAGCAGCCCCGCACCGGACCCCCCGCCCACCCGAGCAGCCCCGCGAACCCTCCCGCCCGCCCGAGCAGCCCCGCACCGGACCCCCCGCCCACCCGAGCAGCCCCGCGAACCCTCCCGCCCGCCCGAGCAGCCCCGCGCTGGACCCCCCCACTCGCCCAAGCAGCCCCGCGCCGGACCCCCCCGCCCGCCCGAGCAGCCCTGCAAACCCCCCCGCTCGCCCAAGCAGCCCCGCGCCGGACCCCCCCGCCCACCCGAGCAGCCCCGTGAACCCCCCCGCTCGCGGGCGGGGGGGGGGTCCGGCGCGGGGCTGCTCGGGTGGGGGGGGGGGTTCGCGGGGCTGCTCGGGTGGGCAGGGGGGTTCCGGCGCAGGGCTGCTTGGGCGAGTGGGGGGGTCCAGCGCGGGGCTGCTAGAGCGGGCAGGAGGGTTCGCAGGGCTGCTCGGAGGTCGGAGGCTTAAAGTCAGATGCCTCTTCACTACATCACAATCAACCTAGAGAGGTCGATTTTAGCGCTACTTCTCTCGTCAGGCAGGAGTTATAAAGTCGATTTTGAGGGCCCTTTAAATCGACTTTAAGGGCATGCATGTGAAGACAGGTACATGTTTATTTCGACTTAACGTCATTAAAGTCGACGTTAAGTCGTAGTGAAGACATGCCCTTACCCTGATTAGGACCCTAAGACCTCTAACTGTACCACATTTCAAGTCTCTAGCGCAAACGGTGTGGAAGGAGTAAGTGCACGTACATACACGCATACACCATTTGACTTTTATATATATAGATTTGTTCTCTAGGTTGATACTTAGGCTGTAATCAACTCATCCCTGCAATCAAGTCATTTTCTTTTTAAGCTAAATAAATTGAGCTCTTTGGATCTATCACTGTAAGGCATGTTTTCTAATCCTTTAGTAATTCCATGGCTCTCTTCTGAATCTTCTCCAATTTATCAACATCCTTCTTGAACTGTGGACACCAGAACTGCACACAGTATTCTAGCAGCAGGCATACCAATGCCAAATACAGAGATAAAATAATCACTCTACTCCTTCTTAAGATTCCCCTATTTATGCGTCCTAGGATCATCACATTGGGAGCTCATATTCAGTTGATTGTCCACCACAAAATCTTTTTCAAGGACACTACTTTCTTGAGTCGAGTTCCCCATCCTATAAGTATGGCCTACATTCTTTGTTCCTAGATGTAGACATTTACACTTAGCCTTATTGAAAGGCATGTAGTTTTCTTTCTCCAACTTCACAGAGCGATCCAGATTGCTCTGAATCCATGAACTGTTCTGTTTCTTATTTACCGCTCTCCCAATTGTTTGTCATCTGTAAATTTTATCAGTGAAGATTTCATGTTTTATTCCATGTCATTGATAAATAGCAAGAACCGATCACTGTGGGATCTCATGGAAATGCACTGACTTGATGATGATTCTCCATATGTGGACACCTATTGGTTAGCCAATTTTTAATCCATTTAACATGTGACACATGACTTTTATATCATTCTAATTTTTTAACTAAACTGTTGTGCAATAATAAGTCAAATGCCTTACAAAGTCTAAATATATTACATCAGCACTATTACCTTTATCAACCAAATGTGTTATCGGATCAACAAAAGTTATCAAGTTGGTTTGACAGGAACTGTTTTCCATAAATTCATGCTTATTAGCATAAATTACATTACCCTCCTTTAATTCTTCATTAATCAAGTCATGTATCAGCTGCTCAGTTATCTTGCCCAGGACCATTATCAGTCTGACAGGCCTATAATTACCCAGGTAATTCTGTTTAACCTTTTTAAAAATTGGCACAGCACTCATTATCTTCCAGTCTTCTGGAACTTCCACAACATTCCAAAGACATATTGAAAATCAACATTAACAGTCCAGCAAACTCCTTGGCCATCTCTTTTAAAACTCTTGTGTGCATGTGATCTAGATCTGATGATTTTAAAATGTCTAACTTTATTAGCTTCTGTTTTATATTCTCCAGAGATGCTAGTGGAATGGAAAGAGTGTTATTGCCATATTGTAGGAAAAGTGTAAATTATAAGTAAATGTATTTTACTTATTGTAACAGTATTCTAAGCTATTTCTTCTCTCTCACTAAAGAGAGGAGAAACTTAACTCATCTTGGTACATACATTCCTGCTCCTCTCATGTACGTCAAGCTCTTATCTTGTCTCATATGTCTTTGCTTATACGTCTTGTCTCATACGTTTTGTCTCATCTCATGTATGTCAAACTCTTATCTTGTCCTGTACATTTTATACGTTTGTTTTACCTCTTATATTTTAGCTCATATCTGTGTGTATTCTTACCCCATATGTACCATTTCAAGATAGGAACTTTGTGTTTGTATGTCCTGTTCTTTCCAGACAAATAAGTAAATAGGGAACAACGTCATGCTTTTACTTGTCAATTGGCATGAGGCCCCTCTTGCCTCCTCCTCCATGTAAAGAATCATATTAAAAGGTCTTGGCAATGTATAGGGCAAAGCCACAATTTGAGTGTTAACTCTGTGGCTTCAATTTGCTGAGCAAATAAACTTGTATTCAAGATCTCCTGTGTCTACCTGTTCTTTGAAGGTAAATTGGGACAGGCCTCCAAAGAAACGAAGCCATTTGTGCAACAATATGATGAGACTATATCATCTGTTTTTTTACCCAAATAAGGAATTTATTGAACACTTTTGCCTTTTCTGCATTATTATTGACAATTCTA
Source organism: Sternotherus odoratus (assembly GCA_032164245.1). NCBI lineage: Eukaryota > Metazoa > Chordata > Testudines > Kinosternidae > Sternotherus > Sternotherus odoratus. Next base: position 70,828,617 of record JAVMKO010000002.1, read on the forward strand.
TTATTTCCATCTAATAGTGGACCAATCTCATTGTCAGGATAATTTTTGTTTCTAATACATATTTTTTAAAAATTCTTCTTATCTTTAACTCTGCTGGCCAAAGATTTCTGCTTGTGTTCCTTTGCTTCCCTTATTTATTTATTTTTTACAATTCTTAATTTCTGATTTATGTTCATTATCATCAACTTCCCCTTTTTTAAATTTGTTTTATAATTTTATAGATTTCTCTATTTTCCTGTAAATTAGGTCAGATTTTTAATCATCATGGACTTCATCCTTAATTGTGGGATTGTGGTTATATTAACCATCTATTAATGTGCTCTTAAATCATTCCCAATTATCATTTTTTTTATTAAACTCTTTCTCCCATCTGATATGGCTCATAACTGTTTCTGAAATGGGGCCCATTAAAGCATGATATGTGTGTGTGTGTATGTATGTATGTATATATTACTGGTCTGTATTATTTTCTGCTTGCACATTATAAATATAATTATGTCATGGTTTGTACCTAAGCCACCATTAATTTTTAGTTCTGTGATCAGTTTCTATTCATCTGTTAGGAGGATAAAGAATTCCCCCAATGTTATCTGCAACAATTTTTGACTTAGAAATTTGTCATCAATAATATTTGGAAATTCCAAAGATGTTTTAGTACTGACAACATGATACCTTCAGCATTGATCACTCAAATTGAAGAGCCTTATGAGCACAGTTTTTTCCTCCTACACATTATACATAGGTGCATAAGAAGATAGTCATCCTGTTCCCTATTGTGATTTAGTAGCAGACACCAATACCCATCCTGTGCTTTATCTACTAGGACATTGATCCATAAGCATTCAAGATAATTTTCTTCTGAGTTATCTGAGACTTGGAAACAGCTAATGCCATTTTTTACTTAAAGTGCCAGTCCCCCTCCTCTTTTGCCCACTCTGTCCTTGCTAAATACATTATAACCATTGATTTTAGGATTCCCATTAATACGCTGGAGAGGTTTTTGTTGGGGGGCTGAAGGTGATGGCTAGAGGCATTCTGTTACTTTCTTTGTTGCCACTAGCCATGAACCATGTGTCACATGTCCAAATATATGGCACTACAGAGAGCCTTGTATGATTAAAGGGGGAAGTCAGGTTTCCTGAGTTCAAATCCATATTGTATGACTCATTTGCTCTGTTACCGTGACAATGTCAGATAATCATCTTAGTTAACCACCATAGTTCATCCATCTTGAAAACCTATATGTTTAATAATTAGCTGCTTTACACGGTTTTTGATAGAAAATTCCATACATTAACAAAACCTTTCTGATCTGTAGATGAACAAGGTATTAGAGCTTTCTGGTCATGTCCATGTTTATAGGTTTTTTCCCCCCAAGTATTATGAAATAACAAATCAATATAGGGGTGCTATGTATTTGTTTTGGTGGTATATCACACAGTTGTTCACTGTCGTACACCAAAAAAAGGAATTCAATACAAAATAAATCATTATTATTTCATTTTTGATTGCATGGAAAGAAAATTAAATTTACAGTAAGTGGGTGTGTTGAAAAAAGAGGACTATAAAAACTTGAGCTTCTGCTTCTGCACCAGAGAAATCATTTTTGAATTAGATTTGTTCTGTGCTACTCTGCACGAGAGACAGAGAAAGAGATTAGATTATTTAATTGTGCTTTTACACAGATATTTCTGAAGTCGTGTTTGAGAGTTTCAGTAACAAAGGAGAAGCAGCCTAGGAGAAGTATCCAGATTCTGTCCCCTCACCCCCTCATAGCCTTCTCCAGTATGCACCAGGTTTACCCATTGTGGGGTGGGTCCAGAATTTGGCCCTAAATACAGCTGTGAACAGGGCTGGCGACAGGGGGGTACAACGGGTACAGCTGTACCGGGCCCCGGACTTCAGGGGGGGGCCCTGAAGTCTGGGGCCGGTACTCAGCTGTACCCACTTGTCGCCCGGGGCTGTGAGCGAGGCGCGCTCAGGCAGCCACTGCAGCGCTCACCAGCCCCCTCCCCCGGCACCCAGCAGCCTCCCCTGCCCCCCTTTGCTTCTCCCGGCCGGCCACGCGGCCGCAGCGCATGCGGGGGTTGGGGCCCTCAGGAGGTAGGAGACCGGCGGGGGGGCCGCGGGCGGTGGGAGACCGGCCGGGGCGGGAGAGCAGCCGGGGGCCGCGGGCGGCGAGAGACTGGCGGCGGGGGGGGGGGGGCGCAGGCGGCGGGAGATCGTCCGGGGGGGGCCGTGGGCGGCGGAAGATCGGCCGGGGGGGGGGGGCCGCGGGCGGCGAGAGACTGGCGGGGGGGGCCGCGGGCGGCGGGAGATCGGCGGGGGGGGTGGCAGGAGATCGGCCGTCGAGAGACTGGCGGGGTGGGGGGGGGGGCGCGGGCGGTGGGAGATCATCCGGGGGGGGGGGGCCGTGGGCAGCGGGAGATCGGCCCCGGGGGGGGGGGGGCGGCGGGAGACTGGCGGAGGGGGCCCCGCGGGTGGTGGGAGACCGGGGGGGGGGGGGGCCGCGGGCAGCGGGAGACCGGGGGGGGGGCTCCGTACGATCTGCCGTACGGGGGCCCAAAATTCCCGTCGCCGGCCCTGGCTGTGAAAGTCTTTTTTAAGGAACTACTGACAGCTTTGCCCTGAAAAGTGAGTGTGAAAGCTCCCAGTATAGAATCAGACCTTAATGGTATCTTGCTAATTTAAATATATAATTTCCTTGGCTTACCTTTTCACCTATAAAGGTTTTGTAGACCAAGTTACATCCTCAGTTAGTCCTGTGAAAACCCATTGGGCCTAATTTTTTACTAACACCCATTTCACAGCTAATGTTCAGAAAGTATTCTGATTTGCATGTTGTCACAGTAATCACTGGACATAGAATCTCAGAGTTGGAAGGGACCTCAGGAGATCATCTAGTCCAGCCTCCTGCTCAAAGTAAGAGTAATCCCCTTTTGCTCTATATCCCTAAAGACCCTCTCAAGGATTGAACTCACAAACCTGGGTTTAGCAGGCCAATGTGCAAACCACTGAGCTATCCGTCCCCCTGTATATAGACCTCTCCTTTGCCCACATGACAGGGGTAATTGTAAACTTGTAATTTTAATTTGTAATCCTGAAGGAGGCCATGGAACTGGACCAGAAAATAAAGCTCAGTCTCTTACTAGCATTCCTGTAACTCACAGCTTTATTACAAAACAAGGAATACTTGTGGCACCTTAGAGACTAACCAATTTATTTCAGCATACATTTTCACAGGTATAAATTGTAACCAAGATGCCAGGTGGTGAGAATCCGGCTTATTGCCCTCAGGACACCTGTGTGACCTTCCTAGCTGTAAGTGGATTTACACAGGTGTAGATGATAGTATTATTTGGGCTGCAGAACCTTTATAAATGGCCAGAGAAAAAGCCCACAGCTTTACTTTTAGAGAATAGGAGGTCAGGTGTCTTGGAATAGCATTTTTTAAATTGCAAACTGAATATGAAAGTGAATGAGATCTAATAAATAGAACTCTGCAATATCATTTTGATAGTCACTATTATGGTACTGCTATACTTTACAAAAAGGAACTATGCATAGGAACAGGGATACTTGCTCCATTGTTAATTTAAATTTAAATTTCAGATATTGTTTCTATTGGCTTGTCATCAATAAACTAAATGGGGGAAACAGAAATATTATTTAATATACTATCTTTAAGAATATTTATTTATTGTGTGGACAGTCTATAAATATTAGTAGCAACTTCCTGAAAGGTTTGTATAGAAAAGTTTCCTCAGGGAAGTGACAGAAGCTTTAGTCTTAAAGACATTTCAGACTTGTCAGGACAAAGTACTACTTTTTTAGGGGACAGGGAGGGGCTGTTTAAGAGGCTTAAGTCTTTTCCTCTAATTTTTAGGAGGTCAAATTCTGCTATCAGTTAAACTGGAAACCAGTTGGGCTGTGCTGGTATATGTAGGGCTAAAGTCAGCTCCTCAGTACCCTCCCCAACAGTGCACATAACATCCCTTTAGAGCGCAGTTCCATGCTGCAAAAGGGAAGCATGCTCCCTGTGTAACCTTACTAAGTCCTGTTTTCTCCACGCATGTGTGTAGTGGAACAGTACAGTTTGTGTGGAACTCTCCTCCAGAGAAGGGGCAAGATTGCCCCATCAGCAAAATCATTACCTGAACCAAATTCTGCTGAACAGCTCTGTGTTTGTGTAAGACCATCCTGATTTGGATAAAATGTTAATGGTTTTTCAGCTTTACAAAATATTTTGTTTTTAAATCTTCAGCAAGTATGCTGCTCTTTCAGTGGGCTGGAGAGCCTATGGCTAATAGCTGAGGTATCTGGGGCAGTAGATGAAATCAACACTTCTAATCAGGACACATTGGTATGGAGGAAATACTGCCTCTTGTGTATATGGCCCCACAGGACATAGTGTTCTCTACACTAGCTTGGGCAGGATTTCAAAGCATGGCTCAACTCCCAGAGCACACGTCTGCCACCTGGCTACTGGCAAACCCATAAGCATTGTCAATTGTTATCAGTCTCCTTCACACTCTTTTTATAACAGGTCAGTTTCTCCCTCATTAACAAGACAGAATTCATTTCTGAGAGAAAGGAGCCCCCTTCCCATATTTCCCTCCCAAAGATGATTCATCAAGAACAATACAGTCCTATTGCCCCAAAGCGGCACCACTCCAGCAGGGGATTTTCTAGTTTACAGGGTGACTGTGCTGTGATTCTTGTAACAATGGCACCCCCTTCCCTCCAGGAGAGTGGGCTCTTCAGGATTGCAGGGCTGTATGGCCTTCAGTTTTCAAATAAACTTCACATACCCCCCATCTGCACTGTAGCTGAAGCCACATGCTTGCAAGAAGTGTGCTTAATAGGCAGCAGGTTTAAAACAAACAAAAGGAAATACTTTGCAATGCATAGTCAACCTGTGTAACTCCTTGCCAGAAGATGTTGTGAAGGCCAAGACTATAACAGGGTTCAAAAATGAACTAAAGTTCATGGAGGATAAGGTCCATCACTGGCTATTGGCCAGGATGATCTCCCAGCCTCTGTTTGCTAGAAACTGGGAATGGGAATGGATCACTTGATGATTACCTATTCTGTTCATTCCCTCTGGGGCACCTGGCATTGGCCACTGTCAAAAGACAGGACATTGATCTAGATGGACCTTTGATCTGACTCAGTTCTTATGTTCAGCTCCATACCAGGACATATTGCAGCTAGATAAAGTTAGTTTCAATGCTGATCATTTTTAATATCAATCAAACTTGGAGTGAAAAACAAAACCAAACCATTTTGCTTGAGATCATCTATTTTGACATTGAGGCCGAAGCTACAATGAAGCCAGATTAGATCTGTTTATAGGCAAAGACCATAATTTAGCTTGTTAACTTTTTTTTTTTTAACTTATCTGTTCAGTTACAGCCTAGAGAAATCATAAATCACTATAGTATAGTATAGAACAGGAGAATTAACCCTGTTCATTCAAAACATTAGTGACCAGCTGGTTGAAATTTCTTCCACTATAATATCATTTTGCTAATATGAGGATGATATTACACATATCTGGTAAATGCCCCCATTCACTGGACTTGATCAGACCCTAGATCACAAATGGCTCTCACACTTGTATATAGCCTTCACCAGCTGTTATCCAGGGACATCAGTAGAACCACTCACAGTACCAAAAGTTAAGCATGTTATCTGTGCAGGATGGGAGCTTTACTGAACACAGGAGCAAACTTAATCAAGCAGTCCTCCTGAAACCTCAAACCATCTGTCAGAACCTGCTTTCCTGAAAAATAACTTTTTCTTCCAGTCTAGTAGGCAGGAAAGAAAGAGAGGGGGGGGGGGGAGAGAAGAAAACAACCCATAAAGTTGACCTTTGGCATGTACTGTTTAGCTTTTGTGTATAATCCTTATTACAGCAAATTCCAACCTTGCAAGAAAGTATAATTAGTTTTGCATTTTTTTCAATTAGGAGAGTAAGCTTGCCAAAAAAAACATATTTATTAATTTATCCTTTATCACACAGTTCAGAGATCATATACATTCATGCCTATAATGAGGACCTGTTACATATATTAGTGTATTGGTCCAAACTTTGTTAGTGGAGAAAGCTTTGATGTATCACTAATTGGTTTTAGCACTATAGAATAGGTGCTGAAATCAGTAAGCAAGAAATTGCAAGTAGTAGGTGGAGAAGGGATAATTTTGATTCTCACCATATGCTTTGAGAAATTAAATCATTGCAACATAAGTAGAAAAAAAAGAAGTTTGAACTTGTTGCTTTTTTATTTTTAAAACAGACTCATTTTGGATTATCTGTAACATCCAAAAATATGCTTAACTCTAAATCATTAAAAGTATCAGTTTCACAGTTTTTATTTTTATTTTTGTAGAAACAACTCTCATCTTGCTTGCCTGCCATGTGCTCTGCATTCTGACACCTAATCTCTGGTGAAGAATATAGTAACAAGGGAAATATATCTGTATAACGTGGGGAAATTGCCAAACCTTTAGTTCACTCCAGACACTATCACAAAACAGCAAGACACTAACTATAGATCATAGAATCTCAGAGTTGGAAGGGACCTCAGGAGATTATCTAGTCCAACCCCCTGAGCTACAAGCCACACACGAAACCTGAGGGGAGTTGGTGATCTAAAACAATAAGTAGAATTGGTAGCCTGAAGTATCCACCCTATAATTCCATGGTTATTTGTACCTTTATTCAAGCAATAACTAATATGGTCCATGGCTTTGCCAGTGGCTTAATGGCAGTCTGGGAGGAGAGAGAGTTTGTTGTAGGTTAAGAGCTGTGTGGCTGTCTTGTTTACACTAAGAGGAATCCCTAGTGACTGGAAAAAGGCTATTCCTCATCAATTTCCCAGGCCTTGATTATGTTTGACTTCTGGTCTCAATAGGATCTTCTTATTAATTCCTGTTGTTGTCAGTTGTTTGCTGTGTCTGTGTGCTGCGCTGGCTCTGGCCAGATAGACCATACAGCAGACTTCGATCCAACTGCCCAAGAAGACCACAGATTCAGTTCAGTGTCGAAGGCATGGCCAGGTTTATTGTCAATGAAGCATGATCCTAATGCTCTAGCTCAATGGTTACAGGTACACAAACACATATATGCCCATTACAATGGACTAGTTCTGTGAGCAGCAGGACTATCCGCTTCCCTGTAAGACAGACTAAGACACCGCCTTGGTGATCCCTCTTGTACACAGACACAAACAAGTTACATGTTGCCCCTCTAATGTGGTTAGTTACTACCCTTTACTTTGTTCTTAGTGGTTTGATCAAAACATCTCTGTCCATCACTTATCTTTCGGAAGGGTCTGTGTATCCCTGTATCGTCTTCAGGAAATGTGTTTATACCATAACTTTGTGTAAGGGTGTTCTGGTACTACCCTTCTGGAATATGACCCTCCTAGGTGTTTATGCAAATACCCTTTCATTTCAGTACCCCTGCAGTACACTCGTATATCAGACAAATCCTTACTAGAGTCATGTTCATCATCCTTTTCCCCTTGAATTTAGACATTTAAAAAGAATCAACCTTCCTTCCCTCCCCAATTTTTTCTTCAAATCCTCACTTAACAGAAACAATTATTTACATCTTGTATGTAATCTGCATTATTGAAATGGTGCATAAATCAGGTATCTAGGCAAAGTGGGTGCCAGCCTCTTAAAAATTGCCATAATACAAGATTGTGTTACTCCATTTGTATGTTGATATAGACAATTGCCACACTGGCCTCTAATTGTCCCCTTCACATGTCTTGTCCTGCCACATATTAAGCAGCAGGGGGAAAAGCTAGAATGTCAGTGATTGTTCCTATGTGTTGGTACTGGTGGAGGGTGAGATGTTTACCTTTTCTTTCACCATAGCCTAATTCTCCACTCTGGTACATTGGTTTGATATTAGTCTAACTCCTTTCATTTTTAAATGTAACTACAACAGTTAAAATTGGTGTTATGGAATGGAGATTTAGGTTTAGATCAAAATAATTCTTTGTTAGGGCTATACAGGTAGAGCTGGATTGTTTCCATATGGAAACAGAATTGAATATTTCTTGCTCTGAAAGTTTTCCATCTACTTCAGACTGATTGGATTGGAGTTAGTTCATCAACACAATGGATATGGTTCCAGAATAAGAAGGACCCAGTACATTATTTTCTCTTTTGAGTTTTATCTAGTTTCACTGAGATGTTGCTATACTCACCCATTTGTGGGATAGTCGTAGAGAAGAACATGAGAATCATTACCAATGAGAATTATTAATACTTCCATTTGTGAGGGTAAGTTATCTACCATCCTAAAGAAAGTGGCGTCCTTGTTCAACAAACACTTCCTTCATTTGATCAATTTCTGCCCCATCTCAATCATTCCCTTTCCAGTGAAGATTATTGAGAAGGTGAAAGCACTCACAGCAGATTTGTTTAGTTTCCTGGATCCCTCTGAGTCTCATTTCAGACCTGGCCATGGCATGATGACTACAGAGTGATTGATTTCCTTCTGATCAACACAGGGTCAAGTGTGCATGCTGATTTTATTAGTTTTTTTGGGTTGATCACACAGGACTGTCACGGTTTAGTAGTATCCCTTGATCCTTTTGAGTATGAGGCATAGGTTGTATCTATAATACTGATCTTTAGAGTGAAATTATACAAGAAAGGGAAAGCAAAATTATCACTGAAAAAATTATTCTTACTGAAGCGTCACACTTAGCTCGCTGTTTGAAATTTGCAAAGAAATTATACATTTGAGGGTCCATGCAAATGCAGGTTTGGAGATCAAAATTAGTACCTGTTAGACACTTTTTTACCTTATGCATCTTCTATGCTGCCACTAACCTCCACAGTTGTCCTGTTTCAGTGCTAATTATGAGTTGCAGTTGAATTCATAACACTAAATCATGAGTATTTGTTCAAATATTACTCAAGGAGACTATTTACCAGCTGTAAGTGGAGTATTTGCTGATGAAAATAAAGACTTCAGAGAAGCAAAATGTGTTATGGATTGACAAATAATTGAGACAGCTTAGTTCTTAATATTTTATGTACACTAGCCTAAGCAATTAACTGTCAAATACTTCTCACTTTGCTCACATCAGCAAATCCATTGACTTCTACAAGATTACATGCATGAATAAGGCAAAGAAGCTGCTGTCTTTGGCTGTCCCGTTTTTTTAAATTTAAGAGTGTATTTGGCCATCTATAGCATGTTGCTTGTAAATCATGAGACTCAAAACCATGTGAAAACAACCATATTTGCATAATATCAATATTTAAGATGCTATGTGGACTTACTATCAGACTTTAACTCATAAATTAGGGAAAATAAATACATTCAGGTCAACAACTTTGGACATGTTCTTCCTGTCTTATCCTGCATATTATATGAAAAAAATCAACGGGTGCTTTGGTTTTAGTAATTTTAGTTCTTTTTAAGAACATAAGAATGGCCATACTATGTCAGACCAAAGGTCCATCCAGTCTAGTAACCTTACTACCGACAGTGGCCAATGCCAGGTGTCCCAGAAGGTGTGAACTTAACAGGTAATGATCAAGTGATCTCTCTCCTGCCATCCATCTCTGCCCAGTGACAAATAGAGGCTAGAGACACCATTCCTTACCCATCCTAACTAGTAGCCATTAATGACTTATCCTCCATGAATTTATCCAGTTCTATTTTAAACCCTGTTATAGTCCTAGCCTTCACAATCTCCTCAGGCAAGTAGATCCAAAGATTGACTGTGCACGGTGTGAAGAAGAACTTTATTTATTTGTTTTAAACCTGTTGCCCATTAATTTCATCTGGTGGCCCCTAGTTCTTATATTATGGGAACAAGTAAATAACTTTTCCTTATTCACTTTCTCCACACCACTCATAATTTATATACCTCTATCATATCCCCTTTAGTCTCCTCTTTTCCAAGCTGAAAAGTCCTAGCCATTTAATCTCTCCTCATATGGGACCTTTTCCAAACCCCTAATCATTTTAGTTGCCATTTTCTGAACCTCTGAGACCACATCTGTATACAGTATTCAAGATGTCAGAGTATCATGGATTTATATAAGGGCAATAAGATATTCTCTCTCTCATTCTCTATGCCTTTTTTAATGATTCCTAACATCCTGTTTGCTTTTTTGACTGTGGCTGCATACTGCGTGGATGTCTTCAGAGAACTATCCACGATGACTCCAAGATCTTTTTCCTGATTAGTTGTACCTAAATTAGCCTCCATCATATTGTATGTATACTTGGGGTTATTTTTCCCAATGTGCATTACTTTACATTTATTCACATTCAGTTTAATTTGCCATTTTGTTGCCTAATCACTTAGTTTTTTGAGATCTTTTTAAAGTTCTTCACAGTCTGCTTTGGTCTTAACTATTTTGAGCAGTTTAGTATCGTCTGCAAACTTTGCCATCTCACTGTTTACCCCTTTCTCCAGATCATTTATAAATAAGTTTAATAGGATTGGTCCTAGGACTGACCCTTGGAAAACACCACTCCACCTCTCCATTTTGAAAATTTTATCATTTATTCTTACCCTTTTTTCCCTGTCTTTTACCCAGTTCTCTATCCATGAAAGCATCTTCCCTCTTATCCCATGCCAATTTAATTTATGTAAGAGCCTGTGGCAAGGGACCTTTTCAAAGGTTTTCTGGAAATCTAAGTACATTATGTCCACTGGATCCCCTTTGTTCATGTGATTATTTACTCCTTCAAAGAATTCTAATAGATTAGTAAAACATGATTTCTCTTTACAGAAACTATGTTGACTTTTGCCCCACAATGTATTGTCTTCTATGTGCCTGACAATTTTATTCTTTACTATTGTTTCAACTAATTTGCCCGGTACTGACGTTAGATTTAACAGTCTGTAATTGCTAGGATCACCTCTAGAGCCCTTTTAAAATATTGGCGTTACATTAGCTATCTTTCAGTCACTGGGCACAGAAGCTGATTTAAAGGACAGGTTACAGACCATAGATAATAGTTCCACAATTTCACATTTGAGTTCTTTCAGAACTCTTAGGTGAATGCCGTCTGGTCCTGGTCACTTGTTACTGTTAAATTTATTAATTAATTCTAAAACTTCCTCCAGTGACACTTCAATCTGTGCAATTCCTCAGATTATTAATTTATCTAATGTTAGTTGTAATGGGTATAGGTTCCCCTTACTGATGGGCTTCCAAAGAATTGTTGGTACCACATACAGGAGGCAAATGAGGTACAGAATAGAACTTTTCTTAATTTTCACATACAAAACAATGAAGCGGTAGCTGTTTTATTTTGAGGCACCATTGTTTGTTTGTTCAAAGGGTAGTGTTTGTAAATGGACCACTTGTGGTATAGTCTGTACTGGAGAGTGAGTCTTTCCAAACACTCACCATACACAATCTAGTCAACATCACTGATAAAGGGCTCTGAGAAGAATCAGCCTTTAAAAAGGATGGTAATTAGTGGAATGGATTATACTAAAACACAAATTATACTAAAGGAGAAGTCAGAGCATATTCAACATCCTGAAGGGAGCCAGATAAGGCAAGTCAATTCAGGTCAATTGGCTGGACATCTTTGAAATGGCTATGGTAAATATGAAAACTATGTAGTTTGGGAAGCTTTTGGAGTTTTCAGTATGCTACTCACGCAAGTAATATCTTTAAGGAACCTAGTGAATAGGGGTTGAATTTGGTTCCTACAGAATGGCAGATTGGTGCATATTGTAAATCAACAATTGAATATCATATTGGTGCAAGTTAAATTCCCTCCTTCTTTCTTGGTGCTACAGCTAGTTCAAAGGGGGAAAGAGATCCCAAAAATTCAGTGTAAAATGTTCCTTTTCTGTGAATTTTGAAATTTTATTGAATTTTTGAAAAAGAGTTTATCTGTACTTTTCTATTACACCTGTGTTTTGACTATGCTCAGTGCCTCATCAGCCCTTCATAGACAACTTCTAGTGAGGTAAATGAGGGTGTGTGTGTGTATATATGTGTGTGTGTATATAATAGACAGGATAAACAGACTCAATCTAATGTACACTACTGTTTAATATCCCAGTAAAATTGGGCCAACTCAACAGCCAAATAGCTGAGCAAAAAACTAAGCAAAAAAAAAAAAAAAAAAAAGAGAAGCCTTTGACATTATTATTGTCCTATTACTAACATAATAGCAGATACTGAGAATAATCTCTTTTCTTTAATGTTGGAAAAGAAAGAACTTTCAGGACTTTTATTTTTCCAGTTACCATATAGACAGTTCTGACAATTTCTACACCTAACTAGACAGTTTTCACTTGGGTACTAATGACAAATCATAGTTAAATATCATCTTCAAAACTCAATGCCTTCATGATACATCTAACAATAGCTTACTGGCCTTATCTCTTTTTAATTCATGTGTGTGTGATTTGCGGATGCTTGCCAATAAAAATCTAATACTTCTCAGATCATTTATAAGGATAAACAAGAAATGATAACCAGTGTATAGATATATTTAATCTCCTGCCAAAAATACAGAAAATCTTATATGGACTAGTTAATGTGAAGGATTAGAATCCTAGGATCCTAAATTCTAACCCAGTTTGAGCCACTTACTCAATTTGTGGCCTGGGGCAGGCCATTTTAACATCATATCCCGCTATCAATCCACCTGGAAAAGTAGTAAAAAGCAGAACCATACTGAAAGCAGAAGCCCAATCTAATTTGAGGGATTTTTTTAATATATAAAGAAATTTCAAGTAATAAAAGAAAATCCTTCATCCTAAATGTATTTTCAGCCTACCTGTGAAGTCTATTATTCTCCTCATCCTCTCAGTTGATGCCTTAGGAGAACAAAAGTATCACTTACTTGTAGCCAATGTGTAAAATAATTTGTCAAGGCAATTCACTATAGCCACACTACAGTAGCTGATATAAACTATTTGAGAAATGATGGATTTCAGTGACTTTTCTCTTGTACATCAATTGATAGCTGCTGCTTTTTGCGTGTTTCTTGTCAAGATATGGATCTGTGCAAAGCTATGAACTCTACATGTACCTGTGTAAGTGCCCCTCCACTGACCTGTCATGTTGTAAAGTTAATCTTCCAAATATCACCTCTGGTTAGTAGTAGTAAGACAGAACTGTGCTATTCACTTGGAACTTCCAGTGCTACTCTTTAGCCTCCAAAAGATTGAGGGTTATGCGACACAAGAAATGTTCAGGCATACAGTCTGAACATCTGTGTCCCTTGGCAGTAATGTCACTCAAAAAGGGGTACATTCTATAATATTAAATAATTACTAATAGGAAATAATGTAGGATACATTGTCTCAGAAAACCTGTAAGAGAGGAAGAATGGTCCAGTAGTTAGGGCACTAGTTTAAGACTTGAGAGACCCAATTCCCTACTCCACTGTAGACTTCCTGTATGGCGCAGGGCACTTGCCCAACTTAGCCTCTCTGTGCCTCAGTTCCCCATCTATAAAGTGAGGATAATAGTACTTCCCTACCTCACAGAGGTGTTGCAACACACACACATACTACAGCGATGATAGACAAGAAGCCCCACCTAAGAGAATTAAGTAAATATAATATACAATATTCTGACATGAAGGAAGACATTGCTCCAAACATCAACTATGTGACTTCAGCTTACTTATCCATTCCACATTGCTTCATATAGATAATATAAGGCCACTTTCTGCCCTCACATCCATTCAACTTCATTGATGCCAGTGGGTGTGCACTGGTACACCATAAAAGGCCTATGAGACTTTGGTAAGTGTAGCCTTGTAGTAGGTTTTGGAAGAGTTTGACTATTTTTAAGTTGAAACTGGTTAGTCAATCATCAAAACAAGTCTAAATGAAGTTTATTTCCAGTTCATGGATATTTTCTTGAGATTCATTGTACCAATGACAGAAATAATTGTACCCAGTGTAACAGTAGTTACAATTTTTTTGACGCTGATGCTTTACTCTTTACAGAAGCAAAGATTCTCATTGATTTCTGTAGGAGCTTTGCCTGTGTATATAACGCAGGCCCCTCAGTTTGTTTAACTGAAACATAAGAGCCTATTGACTGTCTAAGTGTGGCTACTGTCTAAGGTAGATTTGTTATGAGGCCATAGTTGAATAATGTCATTTGCTCACCACTTGTCTTCAGCTTTGATATTTATCTCTGTGGTACTTTAATTTTTGATTCTGCCTGCCCTATTTTGTGTTTTACATTTTAGTGTAATTTTATCATTGTATGGTTTTTAGAGTTGGTGGTTTTGTTTTAATCTGGCTCCGAGAATTTATATTAGTTTCTGGAGAAATCTGTCGACAGTATACACATTTCCGTTTTGTATAATCCTTGCATATATACATATATTTTTCTCCTTCAATTCTTGATAAACTATGCCTTTCCAAGTGATGAATCTGTATAGATTCGCTGCAATATGAAGGAGAGCTACACTGAACTGAACATCATAAAAGTGTCTGGCCTATTTGAAGTATATCTATTATCCAAATGATTTCTCCTCTTTTCCTCTCTTGTATGGCCTTAATTTATTGATGGTATTTCAGTAGTGCCACAACACACTAGGTTCTTTACAAATGTATAGGAACTCCTGGTCTCTGCCCCCAAAGAGTTTACAGTCTAAAAGTAATGGATCTCTTATTGTATTTATAGGCATGGAATACTACTTTACATCTACTGCACTTGGCAATCATAACATATGAGTAACAGGTTCAAAGACTTAGGAACAACCCACCTCCCACACAGAGATGAATAATTATACTGGGTGATTATAAGTTTAATTAACTTTGACAAAGTTGCCATTGTTGACCATATCTAATTTTACATTTTTCTATGATTGATAATTTGAAGATTAAGCAGTTTTTAAATGACTGAATAGCACGCTGCTACATACACACAAGCTACAAAAGACACTCCATACATATTTAATTAAACTGACCTTAAAGCCAGTCTGTAATGTTCACTTTAACAAACATCTTGCTGTGTAATTCACTCCTAGAAGATTTGGTTGGCATTAAGGATCTTTTAGGAGTAATCAACAGCTAAAACATCATTCAGCTTTAGAGTTTATCTATCATTACTGCCTCTAAAATATATTACTATGAGAGAGAAAGGCAAATAGACCTTTCATTTAGAATCGTAGATTTTAAGGTAAGAAGGAACTGCCCTGGTTCTCTAGTCTGATCTCTTGCACATTGCAGGCCACAGAACCTCAAGCACCCACTCCAGAACAGACCCATAACATCAGGCTGAATTACTGAAGTCCTCAAATCATGGTTTAAAGACTTCAAGTTACAGAGAATCTACCATCTCCACACCATCCTCAGTGGTTAGCGGTCTCACTTTCTTTCATTTTCTTTTTACAGTACAGAACCGTTTACACGCGGCTGTCGGGAGTCAAATCATCACGGCCGTCTGTTAACAGACCGTGGGTTAAGAGGGCCATGCTGAAATATCTTAAGATATCTATATATACAGTACATGTATAATTATCTAGGATTACACATGTATTCATGGCATCCCAAATACTGCAGGATTTTAACTCGGTGGAACACGCGTTCGTGGCCAATTCATTGGCTTATCAGCTTTCTCCGGAAATCAGTAACGGTGCTATACCATGACACTTTTTAAAACGACTTATAAACTCCTTGCTGGCTTGGAATGATTTATCTGCCATTAAATTTCCAAATTTTGTTGCTTGGGCTTGAAGAATTGGCCCACTTAGCGGCATTCCTTTCAGCAGAAGAAAGGTGAAAGGAATGCCTCCAAGGAATTTCCTTTTCAGAAAAGAATGCGAAAGCGTCATTCCTTTTGTGAAAGAAAGGTTTCCCATTAGAATCAAATCAATGAGAATCAATATCTTTTATTGGAGCAACTTCTGTTGGTGAGGGAAACAAGCTTTCACACTGGCACAGAGCTCTTCTTCAGGTCTTCTTGAAGAAGTTATTGGTAAGGAAGTTAAAGGAATGTTCAAACATGGTACAGCGTCATCACTTCCTGCACATACAGTGATATAGCACTGTTGTCTACACCAGTGGAGGGCAACCTGTGGCCCGTGTACGGCCTGTGACCCATGTGTGGCCTGCAGGCTGCAGGTTTTCCACCGCTGGTCTACACGTGTTCCTTGTTCCGCTATTGACTTACTGTGAAGAAAGAAATCACACCTCGGGCAGTGTGTAATGCAGTCTAAAATATGATGTTTCTCATTGTTTGTAATCTAAATTGAATATGCCCTTATTGCCCTTTTTGCTGGTGCTATCACAGGTGCAATAACTTTTTTGAGCTTGCATGATTATTTCTAACCATCTTTCAATAACATAGGTTTTTACTGTAAACCATATTTAATTATGCTTGAATTTACAAACAGATTATTCATAAGGTTTACTTTGTTTCCTGATAATAGAATTCATGTAGGATTTATTAAATAAAAAGATGCATCAGTCTCTCTGCCCTCTGGCTAATATGTTTGCCCATGAATTGGTTGTCTCCACCTCAACTACTGTACTCTTCTCCTCTCTGGCTTCTCTGCTTTCATCTTGTTCTCTTCCACTCAGCTCAGATTACGGTGAATAAAATAATCATTCTTGCCTCATCTAAGGTCATGCCATTTGACTCTTTAAATCCCTCTCTTGGGGTGATCAGAGAGCAAGTGTGAAAAATTGGGATGGGGTGGGAGGTAGTAGATGCCTATATGAGAAAAAGACCCACATATCGGGACTGTCCCTATAAAATTGGAACATCTGGTCACCCTACTGCCTGTTAATGTCTGCATTAAATTCAAGCTTCTATATTCTTCACCATCAAAATTCGGAACCATGCTACCTCAGCTATATCTTACAACTCTGTGATAGACTGTACCCGATCATAGAATCATAGGCTCAAGTGGTCTTCTAGTTCAGTCCCCACACTCAAAGCAGAACTATAATATCTAGACTATTCCTGACAGGTGTTTGTCTAACCTGCTCTTAAAAATCTCCAATGACAGAGATTCCACAACCTCCCTATGCAATTTATTCCAGTGCTTAACCCCCCTGACTGGAAGTTTTTCCTAATGTTCAACTTAAAGCCTCCTTGCTGCAATTTAAACCAATTGCTTCTTGTCCTTTCCTCAGAGGTTAAGGAGAACAGTTTTTCTCTCTTCTCCTTGTAAAAATCTTTTATATAATCGAAAACTGTTATGTCCCCTCTCACTCTTCTTTTCTTCAGACTAAACAAACTCAGTTTTTTCAATTTTCTCTCATAGGTCATGTTTTTTAGACCTTTAATAATTTTTTGTTGCACTTTTCTGGATTTTCTCCAATTTGTCCACCTCTTTCCTGAAATGTGGCACCCAGAACGGGAGGCCTGCACAACATGCGGCCCGGGGGGCAAATGTGGCCAGCAGGGACTCACTGTGCGGCCCGGGGGAGGTAAGTAGGGGTGGGACAAGCCAAGTGGTGGCGTGGGGGGAAACGGATGGGGCGGGATGAGGGCAGGGCTTTTTTGTCTGCAGCTGGGTTTTTTGCAGTAATACGGCCCTCGCTGCTTTCCAAATTGTGCAGGCCTGCAGACACACTACTCCTGCTGAGGCCTAATCAGCATGGAGTAGAGAGACTGATGCATCTTTTTATTACTGATACATCCCAGAATTTATTCCGTGAGCCATGCTGTGTGGCCCGCCCATCGCATCTTGTTATGTTTACTTTCCACAACAATCTCTTTCACACCACTGCATTCTCTGATTATTTCATTTGGGATGTGATCCAGGAGGGATATTCTCAACATAGCTCATTCCATTGCCCTTTCGGCTACCAACAGCTACTGCTCTTCTCTTTGTCAGTGCCCACGTTTCACTGCCATACAACATGGCTGGCAGCACTGTTGAATTGAAGATATTTGTGAAGATATTATGTAGTCTTGCTGATTTTTCTTTTGAGGACCTCCTTGATGGAACTGAATACACACCATCCTGCTCGAATCCTTTGAGAGAGTTCTCTGTTCAGGTCTTGATGCATATTAACTTCTTGGCTCAAATATACGTATTGTTTCACTTCTTTGATTTCTTCTCATGCTACCATTATTCGGATTTTTCATAAGACATCTGATCACATATATTTCATTTTTCAGCAGTTTATTTTCAGGTTGACCTGACTGCTTTACTTGTCGAGTCTTCATAGCATCTTCTGCAGTTGGTTGGTGCTTTCGGCAATTAGCACAATGTCATCCCCGAATCTGAGATGAGATAATCGTTCTCCATTTATGTTGACACGACTCCTCCAATTGATCTTGTTCATAACCATTTTGAGGCAGGCAGCGAATGGCTTCGGTAAAATTGTATCTCCTTGCTTCTTGCCTTTCTCGTTTGGGATGCAGACAGGAGTTTTGAGGAGAGTAATATTTGTTGCGTATCCAGTATTCGCTTCCTTCAACAAACTGATGTACTGTGTGTTAATGCCCTGCTCTGTGAGCGCCTTTAATAGTGTGTTGAACTTGACAGTATCAAAGGCCTTTTCATAGTCGACAAACAATGCACAGCAGGAGTTTGTATTCCCTCGCTCTTTCTAGGAGCTGTCTGAGGGTGAATATATGGTCGATCGTGCTGAAATTACTTCAGAATCCTGCCTGCTGTCTTGGCTATTGTTCATCCAAACTCTGAGAGTCGGCTCATTATCACCTTTGTAAAGAGTTTGTAGATGTGAGCGAGCAGGCATATAGGGCAATAGTTTTTAAGATTTTCTCAATCGTCTTTCTTGTGCAACAAGATGTTCGACTCCTTCCAGCTTGATGGTATTCTCCCTTCTTCAAAATATCGACTGAATATTAAAGTGAGAGCCTTCCAGAGTTCTTTGCTTCCTGGAGAAATCATTTCTGATGTTATTCCATTTTTGCCTGGAGCGTTTCTCTTCTTCATCTGGTTTAGTGTGCTTCGGACTACATTGAAGGTTACTGGGGGGGGCGCGTTCTTCTGACTCTTGAAGCATTGGGAGAGGGACGTTGATTCTTGATTTGAACGGTTCTGCATAGAAGTCCTTGGAGACTTCCTCCTCCTTATCTGTTACATAGGAATAAAGAATGTCCTCTTCACCAAACTGTGCCCTTCACAACCATCACTTTCAAATACCTCCTCAAAATAAATTATTTCTGCAAAGCCATAAATTCTAAGCCACCATCTCAATTTAGTGACTAAATAAAAATTCTCTAACATGGAAACTTCCTCTGGATCTTCCAAGATATTTGTTCAGGAACATATGGAGATTTTTAGTAACATCAAAGTAAAATGCATCAGCTCCATTTGAGTCAATGGGACCAGTTGGTGCTCAGTAACTCTGAAAATTTGGGCCTAAGTTTCTTTGAGGTGGGTATGAAAAAAATCAAGGCACCCAAAATTTGTGATCATTTCTGTAAATTTGTGACTTTTATGGTGAGAAAAATGGAGCAATAAAACTTCAGTAGCACATCATCCATCAGATAGACTGCAATGCTTCATCTACTGGGTGGAGTGTAATGAATCACCTGTGACAGTGAGGAACAGCCCTGAAAAGTTCACTTCAGACACCCCTCCACACACACTCTTCAAAGTCCCATTCCTTTTATGTTGAATAGTCTTCTGACAATCTTCTGAATTACTCTGACCTTTTTAACCCTCTTGCCCTCACAAAGCCCCCATTCTTATGGCTAAAACTACTGAAAGTTAATAGCTGACATCATGAAAACCCACAGATATGGTCAAAGAGTGAGAAATGCCTTATGTTTGTGGAGGAGTATAGTGTCTCTTCTCTCTGGAATAATTAAATGACGGACAGGAGATAAGCCCTGTGGGTATTTGTAAAGTGGTTCCACTGCAGTTACCAAATATCTGCTCACCCTACAAGTTACTGGAGACCTTTTTGATATGAAATACTCTGATTCTTGGAAGAAGTAAACTATCTACAGCTATCTCTAGCTTTTATATACCAGAAAAGTGCCTACTTCTTATTCTGGTTGCCCTACAGAGAACAAGATTAATGCTGAAGAGAGGTAATAAATACTCTCCGAAGTCTTTTTTCCTGTTAATATTAGTTTACAGTAATGCGAACTAGACTCTCAAACTTGTATGTTGACATCTCTGTATGACCTGTGGATCCCTGAGTTGCAGAAATACATTCATGTTGCCAGGCAACCATACTGTACCCATTAGTTGGAGGGTTTTTGTGGGTTTTTTCATTTTAGAAAAAGAAAGTTTTGCTTTCTAACAGACAGCTGAGTGAATAAGAGCAGAGATGACTCAATCTACAACATTCAGATCTGGCTTGTTCAACACTGCTAAAATAAATGTTGTTTGGACCCAGTTTTTGTTTGTGAACCATCAGCAAAATTTGGATCTGGATCCAGACTTGATTTCAAATACCAACCCTCCCCCTGCACTTCCTCCCCCCCCCCCCATACTCCCTCTCCCCTCCCAAAAAACCCCCTACAACCTTGGGATTTTGATTCAGGTCCATCCCTTGATAAAACACCAGAGAAGGCAGAAAGAAGGAAGTCTTCCTCACTTCTTTCTTCGTAACCCTCCACAGAGAAAAGACTACGAAAGCCTATCACCACCAGCAATGTAAGTCTCTGTTAAGTTGGGGCAGGAAAAGGAGGGGAGGGAATCCATTTTCTGCACAAGCCAACAGTGATGCCTTTGCTCCTGCAGGACTGATCTTCACCCTGCTGAATTCCTGGAGTAATAGTCAGTGTTCAGCAAAATCTCTCATTATCTGCTGCCAGGATTCTACGAAGGTCCAACCCAGTGCAGCAGGCAACTTGATATAGCCACTAACATTAAATTACATGTTAGTAAGTGGGTGCAAGTTCATCTAAGGCTAGAGGAAGTCTAAGGCCGTGTCTACACAATGCAGTTAAGTTGACATAAGGCAGCCTATGTCAACCTAACTATGCAGGTGTATACTCTAACATGCTCCTCCCACTGATGCAACTCTCCTGCTACACCAACGTAATAAAACCACCTTGATGAGAGGCATAGTGCTTAGGATGATGTAATTAGAGCATTAGTGTAGACACTACACTCAGTGTAGACACTACACTCAGTGTAGACACTGAGTTGCTTATGTCGCTGCATCCAGGTATACAGGTATCCACCCCACCCTCTTTCAAGTGCTGGGCATTTTTGAAATTCCTCTTCGTGTTTGCTTCCTGTGAACAGCTCACATAGCATCCCTGAAACAAACACACTCCTGCCTAGAGTACCACAGAATTGGTGGATCTGCTGGGTCTGTGGGGAGAGGAGGCTGTTCAGTCACAGGTCCACTTCCAGCTCTCACCATTAGGGCAGCTCTCATTTTGGCATTCTTGTGCCATAGGGAAGGGGGAAACTCGGCACCCGGTTCCAGGAAGACGCACATCTTTGCACATCTGAAAGTTCTGCAGCCACTGCTCATCATCCCATGTCTGCATAATGAAGTGCTTGTTGCCTGCACCTGAAATGGACAGTCCACCATGGGCAGCTGGTCCATGAATGACAAACAGTCTTGAATTGTTTCAGTCCATGGCACACAGACATCACAGTGTCATTATCAGATTTGCAGCTCATGAAATACTGCAGGATCAACCGTGCTGTGTTAAGAGCTGTGCAGGATCCATGCTTTCAGACAGAGATAGCAGGCACGCAATTTACAGGGGCTGTTGAAAAGTGGCGTAAAATGTAGTTGGAAGCCCATGGAATGATTGGATGGTGAAAACTGCATTATGAGATGCTGGGGCCATCCCCATGAGGCACTGTGATCCCCTCACAGAACATCCAGCAGCAAATGATAGCAAGTTGCACAGTGGGATATCTACCCAGGGTACACTGCTCTCTCTGTTGATTCAAGAGCTCTAACTGTGGACGTGTTCCATTGTCACAAGTCGCATTGTGTGAACATGCAAAAGCGATTTAATTAGAGGGATGGATGAACTTTGGCGTAACTTAAATTGATTTAACTTTGTAGTGTAGACTTAAAGTCTCAGGCTGTCTATATGGCATCTAAACTGGCATAATGCATATGAAAGAGTGTAACAAGGTTTTAACCTGAACAGTTAGGAGTAATTCTCACTACAGCTGACTGGAAGACAGACAATTCTGTTTCACAAAGACTTTTGAGGTTTTGAAATTTGTTTTTATTTTGGAGTGAAAAGTAAACCTTTTAAATTTTTTTGTGAAATGGAGTTGTCAAGCTGTCCATCGGGGGATCAAAAGGGTGAGCTTTACAATTTGGGTTCTCCTTCTCCTTGTTTTCTCAAATGTGTTCCAACCAGCTCATGTTATAATCCTTCCCATAACAGCTGAGTAAATTTTGCTATCTCATTGTGGCAGTGGGCATGTTAATTCAATCTGCCTATAAGAAAAGTGGGCATGCCACTCAGAATTAGAGTTGGAAATAAGGGTGTCTTTCACAGAACCCTAGGAAAAGCCAGCTGTGGGGGAGAACACTAGACAGAGTAATCCCCACAGAGGATATAATCTAATCTATATCTGGGGCAGGGCATCTCCTAAAGGTGTATATTACATTGGACACCCTCCCAGTTTACTGAAACTCACCTCTGAATCTGGTTCTGTAGCATTTTTCTGTTATGAAATCAATCAGGTTGATAGCAAGTTGTCTGTGAACAACCAACCTCTGTCAACATATGCGTTATCCATTGATTTCAATGGGAATTCTGTCCTGGATAAAAGCAACATTGACCTTAAATATACTGCAGATAAAATAGCCCAGTACATAACAAATTAAATAAGACAAAACATTTGACAGTATCAGAGCTGGTTCTCTGTGTGGTACACAATGCTAAATTGACACATTAGGGCGAATTTTAGTGGGAAATTCTTTACTTCTTTGGAAACAGCAGCTTGTAAAATTTTACTTGCCTCCTACCAACTGATCACCAGCACAACTTAAGTTAGCAGTGGTACCTGATGGTTTATTTAGCTGTCAATTTTTTTAAAAAATGCACAGTGGAGACAGGCAGCACACAGTGAAATCTTGAAAAAAAAGTTTGCTTTCATACAAACGTGTGTGAAGCTGAAAAACACAGACTATAACCACTAGAGAGTAACAAGTTTCATTAAATATTTTATTCAAAACCCCTGCCTCTGTTCTAACTTTCCTGTGGAGCACTTTGGCATGTGTTACCATTGAAGTCTGCGGCTTAAACACAAAAGCAAAAAAGAGTCACAAAAGGAACAGCTACTCCCAAAATCATTTCAATTCAAGGGCTTTCTACGTTTGTTTCCATAGCGCAATCCACCAACATGTAGTAAACCTATAAAGATGCAGTGTGTCAATGCAGACCCACATCATAGAAACGTCTGTCACTTTTTAAAAAAATGAGGAAGGAAAATTCTTTTTGAAGTACTGTTTCTTTATTTCCTAGAGAATGGAATACTTCTTGAAAGATTTACAAGGTACCAATGAACCCTCCAGCAAGAAAATAGCAAGTTACTGTTGAAGATACAAGGTAAGGTGTCCGAATGTATCGTGGATTAAACTAAGGACTGTTGGGTTCTTTCATTTCTGTTTATTGTGTGTCATACAGGGTACTGTGGATGGGAGGGAAGACTGAGTGATGGTAAGATTTTAAGTTTGCCACTCTTTTCAGTTGATAGCCCTATGTACACAGAACAGAGCAATCTAGTTCCAGACTATGCAATGTGGAAGGGGATTTAATAGGACTGTAGAAATGTAGAGCTAGAATGCACCTCGAGAGGTCATCGAAGCCAGCTTCCTGCACTGAGGCAGGACCAGGTATATCTAGACCATTCCTAACAGGTGTTTGTCCAATCTGTTCTGAAAAACTTCCAATGATGGGGATTCCACAACCTCTCTTGGAAGCCTATACTAGTGCTTAACTATTATTATATTTAAACCCTTTCCTTAATATCTAACCTAAAATTCCCTTACTGCATATTATCTCTTGTCCTAACTTAGGTGGACATAGAGAACAATTGATCAGGGTCTGCTTTGTAACATCCCGTAACACATTTTGAAGACTTATCAGATCCCCACCCAGTTTTCTTTACTCAAGGCTAAACATGCCCAGGTTTTTAACCTTTCCCCATAAGTCAGGTTTTCTAAACCTTTTACCATTTTTGTTCTCTCTCTCCAATTTGCCCATATTTGTCCTAAAGTGCAATACTCAGAACTGGACATAGTACCCCAGCTGAAGCCTCATCAGTGCTGAGTAAAGAGGGACAATTACTTCCAGTGTGTTTCACATGACACTCCTCTTAGTACTTCCCAGAATGATAATAGCCTTTTTGATCCACTATAACCCCAAGATTCTTTTCAGTATTAATATCACCTAGCTACATTTTCCCCATTCTGTAGTTGTGACTTTGGTTTTTCCTTCTTAAGTGTAGTACGTTGCTCTTGTCTTTACTGAATTTTCATCTTGTTAATTTAAGACCAGTTCTGTAATTGGTCAAAGTTATTTTGAATTCTTATCCTGTCTTCCAAAGTGATTGCAACTGCTTTCAACTTGGTGTCATCCACAAATGTTATAAATGTATTCTCTACTCCATTATCTAAGCTATTAATGAAAATATTGAATAATACCCAGACCAAGACTAACCCCAGTAGGGGCCCACTAGATCCATCCTCTCAATTTGACAGAAAACAGTTGACAGCCCTTGAGTCTGAACTTTCAACCAGTTGTGCAGCTACTTTACAGTAATTTCATCTCCTAGACCATATTTCCCTAGTTTGCTTATGAGACTGCCAGTGTAGGAGTGTGTCAAAAGCTTCACTAAAATCAAGATATACTACATATACTGCTCCCCACCCCCATCCACTAATTCTATGAAAGGAACAAATTAGTTTGTTTTGGCGTGGTTTATTCTTGACAATATTTCTTATAACACCATTACCATGTAGAGCTTACAAATTGATTGTTTAATAAATTGTTCCAATGTATTTCTGATATCAGAGTTAGGTGGCCTGTTCTATAATTCCAGAGGTCCTCTTTTCTTCCTTTTTAAAAAAAGATATATGTTTGCTCTTTAGTCCTCTGGGACCTCACCTGTTCCCAATGTGTTCTTGAAGATAATTGCTAATGGCTGGGTGATGTTTTGACCAGTTCCTTAAGTATCCTAGGATGAATTTAATCAGGCCTTGAGGACTTGATACATTCAATGTATCTAAATATTCTTTAACCCATTCTTCCCCTATTTTGGCTTGCATTCCTTCCTCTTTGTTGTTAATACAATTTGTTTTAAGTGTGTGGTCACCATTAATCTTTTTAGTAAAGACTGAATCAAAATAAACACTGAACACATCAGCCTTTTTGATATCAGTTATTAATTCTTCTTCCATGTTAAGTAGAAGACTTACACATTTCTCCTGTTTCTAATGTATTTATAGAACTCTCCTTCTTACCTATTCTCTCCCTTTCTAGGTGCTAATCATTTTGTGCCTTAGGCCATGTTTACACTAGCAAGCTTGCTAGGGTTGCCATTTTGCTTGGAATGTGTTCCTGGAGGTTTCATCCACTGACATGACATGTTATGCCGATGGGAAAGAGCTTTCCTGTTGACATGAAAAAACCAGCCCAATGAGTGGCGGTAGCTATATTTGGAGATGTACACATGAGCGCTTATGCTGGCAAAACATATCTATCTTGTTTTTTTCCTCTTTTCATCTACACCCAAAAACTTTCAGCTGCCTCTTACCTGCTTCTGGACCTCAGATGAAGTGTATGTGTTCTTGTTGAATAATACATGATTTCTTCCCTTATTTCCCATGCTGACCTTCTCGAGCAAACTATTCCCTTCTGTACCAGTATTGCAGTCATGAGATCCCACTATGTCTCTGTGATTCTAATTTGGTCCTAATTTAGTTTTTGTACTAATACTTTCAATTCTTTCGGTTGATTCCTCATACTGCTTGCAGGGAAATTTTGTGCATTTAATAAGAATGTGCCCAATTCCCCGTGATTGGGTTCATGTGATCCATTGTTATATTGTTAATTGTTTAACTGAAAAAAGATGGCCTTGGCACCAAAAAGGATACAAACATTTAAGTTGAACAATAGTGTTGTAGAAGCACATATGATGGCATGAAGAGATACAAATAATAGTTTTGTGGCAAACAAATATCATTGCATATCCTCTCAGTGATAAATGTGCCCCTTCATTGTGCTATGTATGCTTTTGCTAATTCGGTTCACGATGCCTTTGTAATTTGTATACAGTGCCTCCAGATCAGTGTAACATTGCAATGCTATCGCGACTGTAAGAGGAAATATACATTTTCTGGTCTTGAAATTTCAATGTAAGTGCACTATATATGTGTCCTTTCATGATTTATGGTGCCTGGCCAGGCTGTATATAATGCTTAAAATGCACATACTCTGTTGTTGAGAAACTGTCTGCATATGAAGACTTTGTCTGTATATGTAATCCCATTTTACCAGTCTCATGAAATGTGTATTGTTAATGCTGCCTCATTTACTTTGCTAGGAGCAATACCTAGTGCTGCTATTGATGCAGCCACAGCCTTTGCAATAAAGTTCTATTTAAAAAGAGATTTCTCTATGTGTT
This sequence comes from Sternotherus odoratus, assembly GCA_032164245.1. Lineage (NCBI taxonomy): Eukaryota > Metazoa > Chordata > Testudines > Kinosternidae > Sternotherus > Sternotherus odoratus. Next base: position 70,855,162 of record JAVMKO010000002.1, read on the forward strand.
TATCGACCATTTTGACAAGTAGGGGTGGAAGAAAGAGGTTTGATTCTAATGTGGGCTCTAGATATGGGTTTGTTCTCACCTCCTGATGTAAACGGAGGGAGTGGAAAGTTAATTTGGTGTGTTGAGAGTGGCAGAACATTCACCAGGAATGCTGGTGTAACTCTGCCTCAGCCTACCCTTCTTAGCCAATGAACACATCTTCCTCATCCATAACTCCAGGAGGAGAGGCTAAGGGGGGTGGCAGGATTTCTCCTCCACTCCAGGATGTGAAGTGTCCACAGTGATTACGTGGGAGAGGGTCAAGTCCAGGATGAATATCACATCAGGCTCATTATAAAAGGCACAGGTCGTGCAGGTGACTCCAGAATTCTCATTCTCATTCACCTTCTGGTACCTATGGCTCAGCTCTTTTCCTTTTGTATGGCAATGGGAATCCACTCTGGACTACCTAAATTTCACCATCTCCTTCACCAAGTTGCTATAAATATTCCAGTTCCCATGGAAGTGCTGTATCTGTGTCTGAACATTCTCCTCCCTGCAAAGTGCAAAGAAATTGAGCCCTTAACTCCTGGTCCAGGCAGCAGCATGAGATGACGCATGTAGGGGGCCTGGGTGGCCTCCCTCCGAGCCAGAAGGGAAAGAATCACTCCCTCTGCCTGAGTGGGCGGGGCCAGAGCAAGGTGGCTCCACCCCCAGGAAGGGGAGGGGTGGGACAGGAAGTACAAAGGGCGGGGCTCGTAGCTCAGTCAGGGCAGCACAAGGGAGGGAGACAGACGCAGGCTGCTCCCTCCACCCCTTGCTGCCAAGCCAGAGAAGGCCCTGGACCCAGGAAACCCTCCTCTACAGGAAGGACTGGGGTTTCCCGAGCTGCCGGCTGCAGAATACCCCGAGGGACTGCCGGAACTCAGCGGGGACCCATGCCTGCCAGAGGCCCAAACTGAGGGAGAACTGCAGCTGCCAGGAGCTGAGTACCCTGGGGGAACGGATGCTGAAGGGGATCCAGAGCTCCCCGTGGCAGATGACCCTGAGTCCTGCTGGTGCCCCCTTGCCTGCGAGGTACACCCCCGGACTCTTGCCGGCGCTCCCCTGCCTGAGGGGCCCGCCGTGGACGCTCGCTGGCCCACCTCCCACTCTTAAATTCCCCTGTGCCAGGGAGGTGTGGCCAAGGCCTGGTAGTTAGGCCGTAGCTCCCCTCCAGCCCCCCGGGGCTCGGGGGACCCATGGACCCGCGTACAACGCACAAGGAGCCATGCTTTCAGCAAAAAGGTAGCAGGTAACAGGAAGAGAAGTGGCTGGGCTTTTAAAACTGATGTGACTCCAGATACTCTGACCTTGTGCTGCAGAATTCATATGTGCTATCAGAGTGGTCGTGCCCGAAGTGAGTCTTGTTAATGGGACACTGCAGCTCGAGGACTGCTTATAGCAGTACAAGTATGTGAGACACACACCGATACTGTCTCCATAGAACTTTCCTGACAGGGGGCTTATGTCACTCTGGATAGGAGAATAACTTTCAGAAAAAGGGCAGAGTGTTGTTGGTAGGAGAAAAAATTAAATGTGGATGCATACTGGGCTGTGCTGAATAAAGGTGAATTTTACCTGTCCAACTTCCTAATGTAGAATAGGTCTAGGGGACAAGACTATATATTGATAGACACACAAAGAATTGAGATATTTTGGTCCTAAATTAGGCTATGCCATAATTAGGCGGGATGGAGCAAGTGGATGCTACCACACTTGAAGACCAGGAGTCCTCCAACAGGGGGCTATACAGTTAGATGTCATTGTGATAGCCTGATTCAGTCCATTAGCAATTCTGTTTTGATAATATTAAAGTAACAGAGGAAGTCTTTTAAAAACTCTAGTATAGTGTATCCTATTAGTCTGAGCTCTGGACAGGAACTGGTAACAAATGTGTGGATAATAAGTTTTGTTTGCAATGTTGTTGTAGCCATATTGGTCTCAGGATATGAGACCGACAACATAGGTGAGGTAATATCTGTTATTGGGCCAACTTCGGTTGATGGAGGGTGGCAAGCTTTCGAGCTACAGAGAGCTCTTCTTCAGGTCTGCCAAAGGAAATCTGAGCGTCTGCCCTAAATACAATCGCGGACAGATTTTTAAGCATAAGAGGCACCACATTTAGGCAGACACTGAAATGAAATGGGCAATGGAGGGCTAAATTGTTACTCATAAGGAACCTGAAGTGGACAACGAAGAGGTTGCATGCAGGGTGGTGTGTTTATAAATGTTTGTAATGAGCCATAAAACCAGTGCCCCTATTGAACCATGATTTTTTGTATCTACAGATTTATGAATTTAAGTTTCCAGGATGTTTGGAAGGTGGACAGGTTTCCTTTGAGGATTTCATTTTCATTTTCCCTTTGGTGTTTTTGTATATACACACTTACTTTGCAAAGTGTGGATCTTCTTAATATCACTATACTTTTATAGTGGCACCTTGTGTTCAGGAAGAAAATATTCTAGGAGACTACTCCATAGCTATGGGTCCTATAGAGGTTTAGGGCTTAAGACTCCAGACTTTTTTTCAAGTAAAAATCCTTTTTATTAAAATATCGTTTAAATGAAGTGTGGTGGTTCTCTTGCCATCAGCGGAAAAGGAAGGGAACTTCAAACTTTTTATATAATGTGAAAGAACATCTGTTCAATCTGATAGTAGAGAAAGTGAATCTGAATAATTTTGTTTGTCTGGGAGTAAGTGTGAAGTGTCTGAAGTATGAATAAATTAAGTTCCAACTTTTTGTCAATTTTGCCTTTTTATTTATTTTAGAATTTTACATTGAATTTATTATTTTAAGGTGGCCTAACATGTCTCCGTGGAAACCATAACTCAAGTCTGCATTCTCAAAGTTGTTGGGACCCTAAGTATTTTTTTGGAGAACACAAAACAAGCATTTTGGGAAAATATGTGAACGGTTCAATAGTTTTAAAACATTATCTTGACAGAAAGCTATATTGCCAAAGTCCCATTTGTCATAAATTACATAATCCAAAATAGATTGGATGACAGGTCCACCAACTCCAGGTAGTACCCTATTTAGAGTTAAGGAATTTCTGGAAGAAAAGACCAGGAAGATTAGAGAGACATGTTATGACCTTTTAAAATAAATAGTTTCCATGGCCATATTACCATTGCTTCAGAAGTCAAGCGACTGAATGTAAGCCTTTCCCGTTTTTGGTTGCTCAATGACAAGATGGAGTAATCCAGTCACCTCAGCAAAATCAGAACTGATTGAAGGCAAGCAAGAATATCCTAGCAGTCTGAATCCTGAAGACCAATTAGCTTGCAGGGTTTTTGTAAATGGACTGAAGGATTCCTTCCTCAGGTCTGCTCAGCCCATTCCCTAAATCTGGTCTCCTCCAGAGACCACTTCCATCTGGTGAGGTAATGAGTCCTCTCCCTCAGTGTGTTAGGAGAACCCACTTCATCCTTTTTCTACAGAATCAACACCTGCTAACAAGGAGGTTTATTTCAAGTAAACACTGCCAGCTTGTTACAAGGGACATTTAAATGAACTGACAGGGTTGTGAAGGCTTTCTTAAACAAACAAATTGACTTTCTACAAGATTCAGAAGTTGAAACAGCTGCAATTTCTTATGGCAGTAAATACAGAGAGTTGAAATGGATGAAAACATGAGTGGACTAATGTACAAGCCACACTGAATTTCTTATTGGCATTTGTTGCGGATATTCTCTGCCCAGCAATTGGTAATTATCCAGGGATTTTATGTTTGCTTCAGAACCCCAGTTTCCATGATTGTTAATGTGAAACTGTTTTTCCCTTAAATAAATAAAGCTGTTACACTGATATAACTACAGCTGACCTATACTATGTGGTTCAGTAGAGAACACAGTGTTTCACATATCATGCCACTAAATAGCTAGTCTTCATTAATTCCCCCTTACCATGCCTACAGGCAATGGGAGCTGAAGGAGTAGGAAAGGAAAGCAATGGTATAAAATGGCTGGCTGTCCCATAAAGCAAGCAAAAAACCAGCCCACATCATTTTGCAGTATGTTTACTTGTGGCTTCATTAAAATTGTATGCTGAGCCAATGACTGGATTTTGTTAATGGCTCCACAGAGGGACAATCATTGCCAAAACGTGAACACTGTGATCCATTTCCCCTAATTATTGCTTTGTAACCATTTCTAATTTGACAGCTCCTGCTGAACAAGGGTTCGTTTATTTTGTTTCATTGTTCTGAATAAAGAAACATCGGATGAGCATAACGGCAGAGCATTAATAAGTAGCACCACTAATCAGAAGCATACGTTAATAGCATGCTAACGGAACATAATGACCTTCTTTGGGACTATTTGAAAGATTTTTTTCATTGTAGAATCTCTTCAATGGCCATAAATCACAATGTTTTGTTGCTCACTAAACAAGGAAAGGCAAGGATATTTAATTCCTTGTAGCCTACAGACAAACAACGGTAAAATGGTGGTGATTTTTTTCATCTTTGGCATTATTGCATAACTTTAGGGGAAGATGGAGTAGAGGAAGTTACAATTCTTCATCCTGAACTAGCATACAAACCAGTTCTAAATTTGCATTATTAATTATCTCAGTGGGCCTTTGTGGTTGCTTTTTGTGATGTGGATATCCATTTGTAAAAACCCTAATGTAACTGATTGCAATAAGGAGATTACAGTGCAAATTGAAGTAAATATTTCTAAAATGACATCAAAAGAGAAAAAAAATGGAGTGAAAAACAAGCAATTAGCCCACAGTAAATACTGGTCTAGATCTGATTTAATGATCCACCTGGAGTCTGAGGTAGCACTTTGCTGCACTGCCTTGGAGGATGCTGGGATGCAGACTGTGACTAGGGAAATCTTCCTCCCAGACTCCCTGCAACATCCAGGAGGGCATAAACTAGGCCAGATATAGACCCAGCATCACATATTCTACCCTGTGCCTGTGGAGGTGGACCCAAAGTTATGCTCATTCTCTGCACCCTGCCACCCACTTACATGTCAGGGGAATGTAACAGCTCTGCAGAGCCTGTTTTCCCTCCCGTGTTGACACCTCTGAAGTGGTAGCTGGTGCAGGGGTGTAAGAATACTTCCTTTTGCCATTGCACAAGTCAAGGCATAATTTGGCCTATTATATTTGACTAGCATAAGTGCCCGGCGTTGCTCGGGTCAGTCGGAGGTGGGGAGGGGGCAGACAGTTGACACCCCCTGACCAACCCCAACACCCACCCTTCACCCACCCTGACACCTTCCCACCCCCCCGACCAACCCCAAGACCCCCCGGCTCACTTACCCCCCGACCAAACCCGACAACCCCACCTGACCCCCCAAAACAAACCCAACACCCCCACGTCACCCCCCGACCAAACCCGACACCCCCACCTCACTCCCTGAGCAAACCCGACACCCCCACCTCACCCCCCGACCGAACAGTGTATTTAATAATCTGTGTGCTACACAGTGCACCGTGAGCCGGGGGGGGGGGGGGGTGTCGGGTTTGGTCGGGGGGTCAGGTGGGGGTGTTGGGTTTGCTTGGGGGGGTCAGGTGGGGTTGTCAGGTTTGGTCGGGGGGGTAAGTGAGCCGGGGGGTGTAGGGTTTGGTCTGGGGGGGTGGGAAGGTGTTGGGGTGGGTGAGGGGTGAGTGTTGCAGTTGGTCAGGGGGTGTTGCGGTTGGTGGGGGGTTGAGGTGGGGGTGTCAGGTTTGCTTGGGGGGATGAGGTAGGGGTGTCGGGTTCGGTCGGGGGTAAGTGAGCCGGGGGGGTGTCGGGTTTGGTCTGGGGGGGTGGGAAGGTGTCGTGGTGGGTGAGGGGTGAGGTGTGGGTGTTGGGGTTGGTCAGGGGGTGTTGTGGTTGGTGGGGGGGGTGAGGTGGGGGTGTCGGGTTTGCTTGGGGGGGTGAGGTGGGAGTGTCAGGTTCGGTTGGGGGGTAAGTGAGCCGGGGGGTGTCAGGTTTGGTCTGGGGGTGTTGCGATTGGTGTGTGGGGGGGGTGAGGTGGGGGTGTCAGGTTCGGTCGGGGGGTAAGTGAGCCAGGGGGTGTCGGGTTTGGTCTGGGGGGGTGGGAAGGTGTTGGGGTGGGTGAGGGGTGAGGGGTGGGTGTTGGGGTTGGTCAGGGGGTGTTGCGGTTGGTGGGGGGGTGAGGTGGCGGTGTCGGGTTTGGTCGGGGGGTAAGTGAGCCGGGGGGGGTGTCGGGTTTGTTCTGGGCACCCACCCCAACACCTCCCCCCCCCCCAGACCAAACCCAACACCCACACCACACCCCTCACCCCCCCGACACCTTCCCACCCCCCGAAGCAAACCCGAAACCCCCACCTCACCCCACCGACCGAATCCGACACCCCCACCTCACTTACCGTCCCACCAAACCCAACTCAGATCCGTCGCAGGAGGGGAGGGGGCCCAGAGCCGAGGGATTCCGGGGACCTTCGCAGGTGGGGGGGGCACAGAGCTGATGTAGTCCGGGGTTCCGTTGGGGAGGTGGGAGGGGCAGAGAACTGAGGGATCTCCGGGGTTCCGTTGGGGAGGTGGGAGGGGCAGAGAACTGAGGGATCTCCGGGGTTCCGTTGGAGGAGGGAGGGGTGAGCTGAGCGAGTGAGGTGTCTGTTGGAGGGGGGTATTATGACATCATCACCACCTAACTGCCAAGCTGATGTGATTGGCCCTGAAAGACTTTCACCCCTGGGGGGCGTCAGAGGTGAGATCCAAAAATTTTTCGACCCTTACCAGCATCTAGACCCCAAGACCCCTCACTGTACCAAAATTCAAGTCTCTGGCTCAAACGGTGCGGGAGGACTTCGCAGTCATACGTACATACATACATACATACACACATACATACACCACTTGACTTTTATATATATAGATTATTTCATGCCATTTGTTTCTGGCTTTCAGCTTGGATAGGCTGAAAATGCAATAATTCACTTTCAGTACAGTAAACCCTCGATTTAACGGACCCCGATTTAACGGACTTCGGATGCAACGGACAAAATTTCCGATGCATCCGAAATCCGTTTTGGGGGCCGTTTTGGGGGCTGCCGGCTCCCGCCCCACATCTCTTGGTTCAGGCTTGCAGCAAAGGTAGAATAGACTGCAGGTTCCAATCAAAGTCTTTAGAAAGCACCCCAGTTAGGGGTGGGTCAGCACCTTTGTCCAGAGTTCCCTGAGAAGCAAAGTTCCATCCAAAGCTGGAAACCAGGCAGGCTGAAGGCTGGAGGTAGAAGACAAAATGGGGAGCATTCTTCCAGGCTTTATAGACTTCCTCCTGTGGGCGAAGACCCTCCTTCTCTTTATGCAGAGTCTGGTTGCAAACTGAAGGTTCACAGCTACATGGTCCAATTACCAGACTCTCAATGATTCAGTTTTTGCCCAGGCATGTCCCATGCCTGGGGAGGCTCCTCTCCTCGGGTGTGGACACAGTTCATTGTGCAGTTGATGGCCCTTTAATGGGCTCGAGTTAGCACCAGCGTGTCTGAGATTTCACAGGAGCCAAGCCTAAATTTGAAGTACAGGCACCTTTTATCCAATATCCATAACTTCAGTTCCAAAATAGATACACACATATGGTCATAGACACCTGTTATGACCCCCTTCACATAATATTTGGTACCCCAATAATCTATATGGTACCAAATTATTCCAGTAACGTGACATGAGGGGAGTCAGGTTGCTAAGTAATCCCCTGACTGAGTGAGGAAGCCCAGCTGAGGAGGAAGGAGCTGGGCAGGGACTGTAAAGACAGGGATTTGAAAGCAGAAGGGGTGATTGGGAAACTCTGCACTTCTGGGAGAAGTGTTTGGAGGCTGCCAGGAGAGAGAGTCCACAGTTACTCCTTGGGAGCAGGGAATTAGGAGGCTGGCAAGCCACAGAGAGTAGTTAGTGGCAGATGGTAGGAAAGGGTTCAGGGGAGGGCAGTAAGGTCTAAAACCTTCTCTGAGGCCTAGAGGATCCCTGAGCTGGAATGTGGGGGCCAAGGAGCCATCACTTTTTTCCTGCTTTAAGTGTAAGTGGCAGAGAGGAGGGAGGGCAGGAAGAGGCAGAATAAGGGTAGGGTCTTGGGGAAGCAGGGAACAGGGCCATAGTTCAGGCAACAGTAGCCCCTCCTCCTCACTTCTAAGAGCGTTCAGAGCTCCTGGCCTAGGATAGAGGGTAGGCCCATTTCCCTTGCTAGCCACTGAGGAAGTGGCACTGAGGCAGTGAATTTGAAGACTCCCTCAGACTGTGGGAAAAGACTTTCCAGCCCCAGAAGGGGAAACAATTTGTGAACTGTCTGGAGAGGCAAGTCCTGAAGAGACAACTCGTAGAGCGAGAGAGGGGTTGCATATTCAGCAAGAGATGTGAAGGACAACATGCAACTGTGGGAAGGAGTGTTAATTTCCCTGACTGGATCACTATGTCACATGGCCATGCTGATTTTAATATACCTATGCAGCCTTAATCACATTCCTTTCTGATTTTGCCATGTAACTTTCCTTCGCTATTATTGTATTAAGCACATTATTGCCATTATACAATTTCTTAGGGAAAATTCAAGCAAAGTGACCCTTGCACATTCTGGTCCTCTACTTGTCACTTGTGGGTTACTCTCTCTCTCTCTCTCCTGTTTAAAAGCAGACCTATATGTTCCTTTATTAGCTTCTTGTTTCATATATATCTATATACAATTCTTTCTTGTCCCTTTCTGAATCCTTATAAATAGTATCCTACGGTGTACCTTTGCTTTTCTGATTTATTTTGCTCCTGCCTTGCGTATTCTTTCATATTTTTCCTACTCACAAGAAAGGCTCTTTTCTGATAACTTTTTTTCACAATTTAAGTATTTATACATTTACTACCCCCAAAATAATTGGTTGATTTTTTAAAAAAGATTTCTTTTTAATTTCTACGGCTTTAAAAAAAAGCATATGTGGCCATATTTGTTTCACTTATTTTTCCTAGTTGCCTTTTTGCACTGAGTTTGTTTTCTGTTGTGCCTATAATATTGTGCTCAAAAGAAGCTTTCAATGAGCCCAATCCCCAATTATTTTAGTTTCTTCGGGCCTAATAGACAAAGGGCTTAGGGACCTAATCCCCTGGTTTAAGTGCTGAAGTCTATGGGTTAGATGCTTAAATCTGAGTTTTGGGCTCCACCGTGGTCTACAAAACTCCGCACAAACTCTGTAGGACCTAAACTCACTCAGTAGCTATGTTTTCAGGGTAAAACTTCTCTCGGCACCTAGATTTCTGCTTCTAGGCATGGGCACTGCCACCACCTCACTCTAGGCATCCAGACAGCTATCTCTCGCCTACACCCCAGAGAAATCCACAGACTGTGAGAAAATAGATAGCAAATGCTTATCTCATGTGTAGGGCCTAATCCTATAGGTGACCTCTGAGAATGTCTGTTGGATTGGGTCCCAGTCAAAATCTGGCCGGAGGAAGAGGTCGTGTCCACCTTTGTACCTTTTTAGCCCAATGATCAAAGCATTCACTTAAAATGGGACAAACCCAGATCCAGTTCCCATCTCTGCCTGATGGAAAGAACAGTGGTCTCCCATTTCTCAGAAGAATGCTTTAACCACCAAACTATGCAATATTTTGATGAGGGGCTCCCTCAGTCTTTTCTTTTGAAGCTGTTCCACTATGGATACAGTATGATTGGGGCAAGTGGACTGGACCTATGGTCCCTGAACTCCCAGGTGGATGCCCTAACCACCAGGCCACAGACTCGTTCTCTTTCCCTCGCTTTCCCTTTCTCTCTGGCCCATACAGCTGTGAAAAACTACTTAAATAGTCATTGGATTGTTCATGGATTGCTAAGCAGAGATAGGTGCCTTCTGCATCCTAGACTTAGCTCCTGTCTCTGAGAAAGGGACTTGGTACATATTTCTTTCATTAGCATCTTCCATTGGCTTGCTTACGTGGCTCCCTGCCTAGTGTTTTGGCTTCTGTGGAGTGCAGTATAAGGTGCCTATCTCTCTCCATGTATTGTATAAAGTGCTGCTCTCAGGCTTTGTGGATTGCAGGGTTGTTCCTGTGATTTTTTAGGTGCCAGGACATTGAGAGTTGCACTGCCCAAGTACCTTTGTGAACATGGGCCTTTGTTCTTAGGACCAAATTTTTCAGAAGTGTTCTCTCATTGGGAAAGTGCAGAATTGCTCAGTCATATATTCTGTTCACTAAATCTCACATTTACTCTACTAAATGGCCATTTGTGGGTACAAATTGAGTACTTGCCTTATTTACATGGACAAATGAGTACACATGCAAAGCGCATTCTGACTTCACTTTACTGCAATGTAATGCTATTAACGCCAATGGAATCAGTAACATTTTTCCATATATCAGTGCATGTAAAAGTAGAATTGGCACCTGTGTGTGCAAACTTAGAGGCCAATTTGAGGTTGATTGAATATCTGTCCATAGCTTCCTAACATTGTTTGGTTTGAAATCTCTTATCCTTATCCTGATGCTCTCAAACTTTCCCATAAAATACAGTCAATCACTCATTTCTTTTTTCAAAGATGTTACATACCACTTCCATGTTCATTTTTTTCCCATTGAGATCAATATTGTAGTTTACCTCACCAAAAATATTGTCATATACATAACTCAAGACAGTATTAGGTGTCCCATGTTTTGGAGCGCTCATCCTGTGACAGTCACCTTACAAGATAGACCCAGAATGCCTCCCCTGCTAATTAATGTCATTATTAAGTACTCATGGGTGTTTCTCAAAATTTGCATGTGATTTATGCAAAGGAACCTAACTTTTCGTTGCTAATCTGAGATTATTCTAACTATTCCCAACTCTTTGGCAATGCTCATAAGATTTCCGACTGAAAATAGATTTTATTATGGAATTGGTGGAGCATCTGCTTCATGACCTGGAAAGACCTTGAGAGCAACTTGTTTTGAACAATTTAATTATTTTAAGTATTTCAGGTTCAAAAACCCTAATAAAAAGCCAAAAAAAGGGGGGGGGGGACCCTGAACACCTTATTTGTACACCTCACAATCTGAAAATGTTTGTTTGGTTCTATAAATGAAAGAAAGCACGGGGAGACAGGGAGGAGATGGTATCTTAAAAAAAAACACAAAACACAAAGCTACAGTATTTGCAAAGTTAATATTTTGAACTGAGTATCCATATCACCACCACTAGGAGGTGTTCAGAAATTGTGTTTCAATTCACCCTAGAATAAAGAGGAGCCATTGGCAAAATCAGATCTATATTTCAGTTTGAATTTCAAACACACACCAAAATTGGTGGATGACTGAGACCAGGGGTTTAAAAGCATCCCCAGTTGTGAGAGACAACTTGCAAAGAAATGCAAATAAAAAAAATCATCCCTAAGGGAGTAGTAAACCAAAACAGTTCAGAGACATTTCCCTTTGTATGGTAGAGAACATTTGTGGTTTATTCTCTTATCTCTTTGAAGTCTGGAGGCAGGAGGCACTGCTTTTCATTCTTCCTCTCCAGGAACATTAGCAGCAGTCTTTCCTATAGATTTATTTTGTTAAGTCTTTTTATTTTTCCTGGTTGGAGAGCTGATTGAAACATTCTGATTTGCAGTCATCTTTAGATTGTAAGTAGAAAAGCTTAAAAAATGTACTACATATTTGTAACAAAGGAAGAATCTTTGGGCTAAATCTTCAGCTGATGTAAACCAAATTCACGCCATTAACCTCAGTGTAACTATTCTGTTTTACCCCAGCTGAGGATCTGACCCAGAATATTTATCTGCTACTGACCCTTTGATAAAGATTTTAATAGTAGTTTGTCCTTATTCAAAGTTAATGACATAGCAGAGAATTTTAACTTTAACAACCTTTCAATAGTCTGATTTCATAAGCAAAAGGGGCAGAACTGAGGTTGCGAGTCATATAAACTAAAGTGAAACAACAAAACATTTTGATGTTATCAGAACTGAACATTCGGGTTGACCTGAGATGAAATATTAGATTTAAAAAATATTTTATGGGAAATTTATTTATTTATTGTTCTGATTAGAAAAAAAATGTCAAAATTGCAGAATTTCCTGCAAATCCCCTCTAGCTCTATTAGCAGCCTGAATTACATTCCTTTAATGTAGTTTTTCATTTTCCATCCAGCTCTATTTAATGCACTAAGGAAAAGATAACAAAAATTCAGCATTCAGACCAAAAGCTTAGTGGCTTCTCAAGCAGATACTGTAAGATATTAGACCTCTGTATACGCCTATCTTCATCCTCGCCCTGATCAGGTTTTCATAGGCAACTGGATCACATGATCCTAGTTTCTTGTGGTCAGTTAGTTCCAGCTTGGCTCTAGTTGAACCTTCTGCCTCTTTTCACACATTCCAGAACTCTGGAGAAGTAAAAACGAAGTGCAAGTCAAAATGAATTCAATCTGTCAATCTAAGAGGTGGTTGAGAAGTTTGGCGGAATAGATGGTTTTCTTTTTGGTTTAGGGAAGAGAAGCAGAGAATCAGGACACTGCATGGATGGGGAGAGAGAGAGAAATAATTAACACACCCACTCATGCGAACGGATTCAGAGTAGACAGAACTACCATTAAAGGTTACCATCCTAATGGTCTTGGAAAGGGAGGGTAATGGAGTTTCCATGGATCCTAAAACAAATATGCACATCTTCGTAAGCTAACAGTGCTCTCACATATGGTAGGTCAATCAAGAAGACATTGTGTATTCATACTCGTAGTTGTATCTTTTATAATTTTCATTCTTAGGGATTAGTGTGCATACTGTGTTCATCACAAAGCTGAGAGAGTGTGTCTATCACACCTACCAGGACTGTAGTGGCATACAGAATTCTCCTTAGTAATAGCTGAACATTTCACAAGAAATCCTATAATATGGTACAAATTTGTTTGAGTTTATTTTCCTTACCCCACAAGTTCCATCCAATAGGTGCTGCTCCTAAATAACCCTGTAAAGCAGGGGTAAACAATTATTTTTTTGGTCAAGGTCCAAATTTCTTGGTCAAGGTCCAGCCATCAGAGGAGAAAAAAAAAACAAGTTAAAAATATATTTCAGGATCTGTTCAAATGACTTTGACCTGTGGTCTGCTTATTGACTACCCCTACAGTATACCATTTATAGAGGTTCTGAAGACCAATCCAAACTATTGGAGAATTGATTTTTAAATTAGAGCTAATTAGTTTTGAAAAATGTATAGCTATTGAAAAGGGGGAAAAACAAGCCCAAAACTGTGTTTTCATCACCATCTGAGATCCTTTACTGTTTTATTTTTACTTATAAGGCTGAATTAGATGCACTCCCCATTTGGCCCAGTGCAGTTAAGAGTCACTCAACCATTTCTTTAGCCTGAGGTTAGATTGGAGGGGGAGAAGCCAGTCTCCTCCTGAAGTGACATGTGGAGACTGGCAGGAGGTATTCAAAGAGGAAACCATTACATTAACACAAGCCAATTAAAATTCACTTAACAATATGAACAAGTGGCAGAAAATGTGTGACACAGCTGTGCATATAATTAAAGTTTTTGTCAGACTGTCTTGTCATGCTAAGTACTCTTTGTCTTTTGACTTTTAAAAAATATGTATCTCGGAGAAATCCTACAATTAGGGAAGGTGGAATCACTCAATTAAATCAGTTTTGATCCAAAATTTGAACCAAAGTTTTGTGAAAATAATTCCCAAGTTTTATTAAAATTATTTTAATGTATATGTGATTCTGTACTTCCTCATTCTGAAAATACTTTAAGATAAGCTATACTTTGGTTTGACCAGCAGCAGAAGGTACCAAAAAAAGTACAAAATCTTACATGATTTGTAGTCTAATTTTACAGATGTTTTGGAGAAAGGGTCAATGGCCTGGATGGGTGGATGGGAAAAAAGAAATTATGACTAGTCTTGGAAAAGAACATTTTGGGATTGATAGCCCCAGTTTGGAACATACAAGAGATGAAAGACCGGAAAGAAAACATTTTTTGGGGAAAAGTTATTAGAAAGAACATGTTTTAAAAGAATTACATAGGTCAAATAAAACATTAAACATTTAGGGGCTTATCTAAATTTATATTTACTTTTTTCAGATTAAACTACATCCTGTCCTAACATGCTCTTTATAGTCTATGAAAACATGACTGCTCTTTCACAATGGCACAGGAAGTGGTGTCTTGAAGAGACTGTACAGACTGGAAAGACATGCAGGCAGAAAGTAATAAAATCAACCTTTTTGTTACATTCTATTAGGTAGTGAAAAAACAGGTTTGTGTCTCAGAACGGTTTGTCTTTTCATTGTTACGCACAGTAAATTGTTCCTTTAAAACACTGAAGGCATAGGCATGTGAAGTAGGGGTGTGCAGGTTTTATGCAGGGCTGCTGGCCCTGCTCCCCAGTCACTGGGTCCATGCGTAAAACTTGGTTTTTTTCCACACCTATGCCCTGCGCCTGGCCCTCTGCCTGCACTCCATTCTCCAACCCCTCATCTCACCTGGAGCTTGGGTCCTGGCCACCAACCCCACTCCCCACTCCCAGGCCTCCTTTCCCAAGGCCCATCCCACTTCTGGCCCCGAGCCTGGGGCTCTGCTTCTGGCCCCAAATGTGGGGTCCCAGCTGCTGGCCCCTGCCCGGGGCTCCACTCCTGGGCCCACACCTGCTCCCAACTGTGGCCTAGGCTCCCTTACTCCTGTCCAGGTCCCCACTCCCTCCTGGAGACACAGCCCTACTTACAATCTTTCAGGGGAGGGAAGGGAGGCAGGATGGACAAGGTAAAGGGGCTGGCTTTCAGCACCTTCACTATTAAAAATGTTCCAGCACCACTGACTGAAGGATGATATTTCTGATTTAAAACCCAGAACACCTGAGTTCTTATTTGAGACAGATGGCAGGTGACAATAATCAGGACTCCTGTGGTATCCAGCATGGATGCACTAACTTGTTTGAAGGTTCACTGAGTGCATGTGACTCAAAAGGAACCTACCCTTCATTTCTCAACTGGGATCTGGGGGACACAAAAAGATATAAGCAAGCTTATGAAAGCTTGTGTCTTTTACAATACAGCATATTATTTGATACACAGCAGAGAAAAAAAGACAGTTGAACATAAAACTGGATATTGATTTGCAGCTTTTATTCTCACACAGGGCTGCATTCAGTAAAGAATTGGAATGACTACAGTACATGTGCACTTTCAAATGTGTAATTCCTGTGAGCATTGCTCAACTTCTATACTTTTTGTATGTCTCAACAACCAGGCTTATTTATTTCTTAACACTATAATCTCTGTTTCTTATGCAAACTAGTGGTGTCCTGTAACCTTGTAGACTCTGCTCACTTGTTCTCCACCATCAACTGATTCTCCAGCCTCTATTCCCCTTATCATCTTTTCCTCCCTTCTGCCCTCTTTTTATCCTCCTTTTTACTTTTCCTCTCTTCCATCACAAAACATTATTTCTGAGCATTCCTTTGAACTTTAAAAAGGTTCACACCCCTTTTTAGTTTTTTATGACCTATCTAGAGAATAAGTTTACTTGGAGCAACATTCATTAGAATAATGTACTTTAAGTGAATATTTATTTATTTTGATTTCTAATAAAGTACCTATCCTAGAATCTACATGCCTTTGCCAAAACAAACAAACAAAAAGCCCACACCCAAGAAAAATAGAATCACCTCAAAAATATACTCAGCAGAAGCTCTTCATTTCCAATCCTCCTGTCTTGGCTCAAAAGAAAAGGAAAAAAATTAACACATTTAAATTAATTCCACGCAATGCTCCCTTCCCCACAAACTTCAGCTCTTATCAAGCATCTCCCTCCAAAAAAGCCTGGGTATAGGGAAGCCGTAGCTGCCTTCCTTAAAGGGCAGTAAATTCTGTCTTTATTGGACCAAGAAGGGAATAGATTCCAAAGTTGAGGGTCACTCTTGGAGAACATTCTTCTGATAACTCTTCCTCTTTTATACCAAGGCTCCCACTTAAGTATCAAAACCACAGCCGACCAGTCTGTTGATGTAGCTGTGTCTTACCCAGTGCCTTCAGGGAGTACTCTGGTTTCATTAAGCTTTTTAGTGTAGATCATCAAAATAGGACCCTCACCCTAAAAGGCTGTGTGTACCCCAATCTGAATATGCAGGAGATAGTCTGTCAACAATATTGTCCTTATTTCCAGCTGCCTAACTTGCCATCTCATCTTCAATCTGAAATCATGAGTATGACCAGTCACGTGAGCTGAACCTGAAATAGTATCCCGGTGATCTCAGCTGATTCCAAGCTGATCCTAAGAATTCATCAGCCAAGCTAACAATACATTTACTGAGTAATATTATGTTGGCTCTACCAAAGCCTCTGCGATGAGAAACTTCCAAAGTCGTGCACAGAAGTGGTTAGATATGTTCAAATTTTGAAATTTCAATGTGATTTTTCATTGAAATTCAAAATTCAAGGGAAAAAATGGGCTGAATTTTCACAAAAAACCCCAAGTTACAATTTTCTATTTTTTAACCAGCTCTGCCCATGCTTGGACTGTGTAGTGTGGCAGAGTAATTGGAACACCAGAACTAGATCCAGCTTAACTCTGTCATAGGATTCACTCTCAAGATGGATGCACTATGTTTTGATCCAGAATTGAAATGGATCTCCTACATTTCAGCCTGGATGCAAACAACACTGCCATGCTACCTCCACTCTAACACTTCTTAGACTTACGTTGTACCAAATACGCAGTTAATAACACCTGTGCACAAACTGCTTGTTCTGTTGCAATATATGCAAGATGAAGAGGCCTCACCCTTAATTAAATGATTGAAAATTGACGTGTTATTATGCCAGTCTGGCAGACATTGCTAAATAGCCACAGAAAGCAAATCTTGAACCCACATTCAAACAAGAAATCTGACTCTAAAGAGTTACATCCATGGTCTGAGTAGGTTCGTCCTGCTTTGGTATTTACTAGTGGTTGCCATTAAAAATTCTAGATTTACCAAAGTTACTGCACCATTGTAGCAGTTACCACAGGATGGTGAGATGCTATCATTATTTCCCAGTCTGACTGTAAGAATATATTGCAAGTTGAAATTTAAGGAAGAAGCTGAGCAGCTTATATTTCGGAATGTTTGACCATTCCCATCCTCTCATTCCCTAGCCCCACAAGCCAATCCATGGCTTCCTTGCCTTCATCTGTCCAGATTTTCTCAGCTTAGTGGCTCCATCACACAAACAGTCCCAAATATTGTAATTTCTTCTCCACTCTGCTCTCTGTGTTTAATAGCAACTCCCAAGAGCATCACTATCCTTGGTGACATTTTTTGTCAGTGGTATCCATTTTAGTACTCTCTTCTTGTTGCTCTGCTCTGTTCAAATCTTGTATGTTTCTTGATTTTCTTGGAATGCCATTGGATATTTTTTTTCTTAGCTTAATAGCACCAGGGAAGTCCAGAAATTCATTCAGTTTAAAGACAGCAGCCAGATCAGCTGTGATTGTCAGACCTGTGTGGATTTCAGTGAATGTAGGGGCCTTTGTGGGTTGAAGAAAAGTAGGAGGGAAGGTACTACTCATTTAAAGTTTCAATACAGTCTCAGTTACAAAATGGTTCTTATTTTATTTGAAGTACAGTCGTCTCTTCCAAAAATGCACATACAAAAGTAGATATTGAACTTTTTCCCATTCCTTTGAGAAGACAGAGGGAATAAAATACAAAATTTGAGCCAACAGCAAAACTTTTATTTATGTTAGATGATACTCTTTATGGAGAGACAATTAGCAACTCAGGACCAATAACATCATTTTCGATTTTTCAATAGATATAATCAAATCCAGAGTCTGATTAAAATAGCCAATAAAATATGAACTTGTGTTTCTAAAAGCCACTCTGATCTGTGGCTTTTTCCACTGATTTTTTTATTAGTATTATTAATTACATAAATAAAATAATATTCCTCACAACACATTTAGAATGATGGCCAGTGTCTACAGTACACAATAAATGTAAAATGAAAATTTCTTGTATTGCCATTTTTTTTCGCTGTCAATTTGAGTGAACAGAATTGAGAAAGGATTTAAATTCAGAGGCTTTCTCTCCTGGCGTTTCACGTATGTAAGAGATGACAAGGATGTGTGCCACGTAACATAATGTTACAACATTACAGGGTATGATTTCACCATGAAGCCATTGTCCATCACAAGCTGAAAAGATGATGGTAACAACTATTTGCAAATCAGTACTGTGACATGACATAGTAAACCTAGAGCTTTGTGAGATTTTTTTGGTAAGAAAATGTGAAAACAGGCAAAATTCAGTCATTTCAGCTAAATTTCTTGAGGGGATTTAAGCTGAGTTCTACAGAGGCAAGTTTTGTCTGGTTTTAGATTTGGTTTAACTCGATCCTTTTACCCCTCACTAGTCCAGGCTCCCTTCGACAAGCCTCCATGCTCCATTCTTTTGTGCCATCTTCAGAGTACAAGTCCTTTTACCCACTCCTCACATCTTAATGACTACAAAGTACAATGACTTTCCCCTCTTCTGGCTTCTGGTGGATGCCAGCTTCCCTGCTTTCCCCATCTATAATATTCAGAGCAGCCAAAAAGCCAAATCCTCTGCAGATAAAAGGTAATGCAGGGTATATTTGTTTATATTTGATTTTCCATATGTATGTGATTGAAATCTAAACCATAACACAGGGGTTTTCTTGCATTACATTTCTGTTGTCCACTCTACATAGTTAAATGAGAACATATAATGATGTGCATGCCTGGGTGTGAATACCCATTCTGATTTTAGGTGCCATATAATGAATTGCACTCTGAAGAACATTT
Source organism: Sternotherus odoratus (assembly GCA_032164245.1). NCBI lineage: Eukaryota > Metazoa > Chordata > Testudines > Kinosternidae > Sternotherus > Sternotherus odoratus. Next base: position 70,873,918 of record JAVMKO010000002.1, read on the forward strand.
GGAACTGGGTGGACCAGGGGAAAACAGAGTTCTATTGGGTCTGCTGCCCAATTACTAATACCAGTTTAATTCCAGAGCAAGTCAATCTATATCAAAGGAGTTACAGATGTACATCTGTAAGAGAGGAATTTGGTCCACCATCTTAAAGATCAATGTGTTTTTTTCCCCAAGGATTTTACAGAAGATGATGGCCTGGGACAGGATATTTTGGAGCTTGTCTACACTGAATCCGAGAGTGCGTCTACTCAGCAACTAGACACACACTGCTGGCCCGTGCCAGCCGACTGGGGCTTGTGGGGCTCAGGCTTCAGGGCTGTTTCATCGCTGTGTAGACTTGCGGCCTGGGGCTGGAGCCAGGGCTCTAGAACCCTGCAAGGTGGGAGGATCCCAGAGCTGGGCCTCCAGTGCAAGCCTTGAAGTCTGCACTGAAACTACTCCACAGCCTGAGCGCTGTGGGGCTGAGTAGGCTGGCACAGACCAACCACAGGTTTCTCTTTGCTCTGTAGACACATCTTGAACATCCAGGCTGGGTTACAGGGATTGGGCCAGCACTCTTAAAGAAATGCTGTGTAGACCGTGCTTCAACACTGCAGCTTGGGTTGGATTTCAGGCTCTCAAGGCTTCCCCCATTCCCTCTCAGGCTTCAGTGTTGAAGCACTGTCAACACACATATTTTAAGAGTGCTCGCCCAAGCCCTACTAGTCAAGTCTCTGGACCCTGGATGGGAGGTTTATTCCCAGATGCAGTGTAGACGTGGCCTTGAAGCTTAAGAATTGAATTCATTATATCCAGATTTATAGTTGCTCTTTGCTGTGTCCATGTACCTATCCACACTTAATGTCTAAATTTGACATCCCATTAGTTGTACAGTATAGTAACTCCCCCGACTTCAGTGAAGTTCGTCTTGATTTTCACTGCGGCAAGAGAGAAGAGACTCATGCCTGTGAAGTGCACTTAAAGAAAATAGAAAATACACAAAATGCATGCTGGCTCATTTGTACCACCTTTATTTCTCAGCCAGTTCTTTCTGAATGAAGCAAAGCATGGTTTTGTTTTCATTGCATTATCTGGGGCAAGATAAAAACAGAAATGTTTTTGGAAGATGCAGAAAGGAGGTGGTGGTGGGGCCAGGGTGACCAGATGTCCCAGATTTATATGGACAGTCCTGATTTTTGGGTCTCTTTCTTATACAGGCTCCAATTACCCCTGTGACAAAGCTCTGTCCTTGTTTCCTTGGATCCTGTGTTTTCTGGTGGATTTTGCTAGCCTCATGACCCTCCACATAACCCTTCTCTCTCTAGAGACAAGGGTCACAGCTTATTGAGCCATTTTCATCATAAGCCAGCGAGGGAGGTGAGGAGACGCTATCCTCCCTTGCACAGTTTCTGTTGTCTCCCAGTCTCAGTGATTAATCAGGGAAGGCAAAATGGGGGAGCCCGGGCTCGCACTCTATTCTGGGCTTCAGCCCAGGGACCCTATCAGCTATGGTAGCTGACCTTTTAGCAACAGATCACATACAATTCCCTGGGCTACTTCCCCACAGTAGCCCCCACTTCCTCAAGCTCCATTTCACCCTTACCTCGGGCCTCCTTCCTTCTGTATGATATGGTGTCTACCACTCAGTCTCTCCAACAGCACAACTTCCTGCCACAGCTCCTGGCATGCACACCTACCTAACTGGGAGGCTTTTACCTGGTTTCAGCCAATTCTTGATTGGCTTCAGGTGTCCCAATCAACCTAACTATCTCCACTGCTTTCTAGAAGGATCTTAATTGGCCCCAGGTATCTTGATTAACCTGCAGCAACTGCCATTTGGTTCCAATGGTACTAGGGATTTGGTTAGCCTGGGGATGACATACCTGTTTCTCACTACTTTCCTATAGCCATCTGGCCTTCCCCCCTCATACTCCAGACCCCTTGTCCCAATTTTTCACATTTGCTGTCTGGTCACCCTATGGTGGGGTTATGCTCAATGCTCCAAAAAAGCAACTGAAGTGTTAATACATTTCATTCCCAAAAATACTCAGTGATGAAATTGTGTTTGAAGCATAAGTAACAATAGTCCAACCATTTGCATAACATTATAGGCACCTGAAGACAGAGGCTTAAATTTAAAGTTCATCATAACTATAACATCATGGTACAGTAGGTTTGGGGAAAAGATGTAATTACTGCTGCTGAAAATGATTAATGGAAATCCTTCAGTGGTAGTACTGTTTATTTTTTAATAAATAATTCCTGGTCCAGATCCTAAAAGGGACAGAAATGTAACAAATGTGTCAGATGCATATGGACAAAATTCAGCTTCCTCCTACTGTAAACTTCAACACTTACTAATAGGCACATGGGAAATACAAGCTGTTTGTATTTGGAAGAGGGAATGTTAGAGCTATAGAATGTGTTAGTGGATGACCATACAGCGGAGTATCCTTACTTTATTTCAGAACACCTATAGAGTTGATTAATGAAGATGTCTTTAGGCTTCTCCATTAAAACTAATTTTAGTCTTAATTTTACCATAATTACCATAAAACATAACTGTGAAGATCTTATTTCATTAAGACTAAACTTTAATGAATGCCGCATAATTTATTTCACATAAACTTTAAGATGCTTTCTCTTTCTCTGTCTCCATTTCTCTTTAATGCATGTAACTTTTAAGAAATTAGTCTTTTCTTTTTAGAGGTGGATAATTGCATTATTTTGTAGTATTATTGTACTTGTGCCACTACCAGCATCGATTGCTTAATATTCAAGCTCTGATCCTGCACAGATACCAATTGACATCAGCTGATGCGGATATCCATGGAGCTGCTGGGCTGTACCGGGAACAGCAGTGGTGAAAGGAGCAACATGTGGGGCAGCCGCCCAGGAGCAGCACTCCGCAGTGGCAGTTCCTCTGGTATGGCTGTACCGCCCGCGGTGCCTTCCATGCAGCTCTCTGCATCTCCTATCCAGGGCCATGCGTGCCACTTGAACACATGAGTCAGACTAGGGCCAGCTGCCAGTGAGCCTGTGCCCGCCCCAGTGGGTGGGGCTGGAGGTGGGGCTGTGAGCGGTACAACCATGCCAGGATGCTGCTGCCATGGGATGCTGGCTCCTGGGAGTGGCTACCCCACGTGCTGCTCCTTTCACCACTACAGTCCCTAGTCCAGCCCTGCAGCTCTGCAGATACCGATTTAGATCCTCAAATATCCACATCCACAGATATACATTTGTATCCGCGCAGGGCTCTCTAATTGTCAGTCTGGGTGAGAAAGGCCATTGTCATTTCCAAAGATCAATATAGTGGCCCACGGTTTGCTCTCAGTTGTACTGGTCTAAATGTGGAGTAATGCCAGCAACTTGGTTATTCCAGTTTTACATTAGTGTAAATAACAATGTAGTCCTAGATTTTAAGCCACAAGGGACTATTAGATCAACTAGTCTGAACCCCTTTATTATACAGTATTTCATCCAGTTATTTTGTATTGCTATCCATCAAGTGAAGGGCTGGGGAAGCTGATTTGATCTGCAAGCTCCTGGATAGCTTTAGGATAAATGGGTAGCCTACACAGGGATAGGACCCCTCCTTCTGCTCCTGAGTGCCCCGTTGCCTTTGGCCAGCTTGAGAACTATGAGCTGACTGGCTCTTTCTCCCTACAGCCATTTGCCTCTTTCCCCTTTTTATCCGAACCTACCCTCCATCCCTATAGTTGTATGGTACAGGAGCTGTCTTTTCAGGTTGTTGTGGGTCACATTGATTGCCCATTCAAAGGGTCAGGAAGGAATTTTTCCCAATGGGGCCAAATTGGCTAGGCCTAATGGATTTTTTCACCTTCCTTATAACATCGTGGAGACACAGTTAGGTAAATAGGCATAGAATGTAGGTAATGTATGCGCATTAGTTCATTGTAACTGGTGCCTGCTGCAGATTAAAGGCCAAAGGATCAGCAACAAGAAATTAAGAGATGCGGGATTTTGCTGGTGGATCCAGGTCTACAGAAAAAGGGAGACCCAGTGCCATACAGACCTGTGCCTTCCTTCATACCTTCTGTCCTCTTCACAGAAGGGAAGGTGAGAGGATTCAGCAGCACATGCTTAATCCTAGGGGTAGGCAGCAGATCGTCTACCCTGAGTTATGAGCTATGTCAGTGATCCTCAAACTAGTTTAATGGGGGCACCAGGACTGGAATTAGAATTTCTGGGGCCCGGGGCCAAAGCCCGAGTCCCACCACTTGGGGCCAAAGTCCAAGGGCTTCAGCCCTGGGTGGTGGGGCTCAGTTTACAGGCCCCACACTTGGGACTGAAGCCCTTGAGCTTTGGCTTTGCCCCCCCCCACCACCTCCCAGTGGGGCGGTAGAGCTCGGGTGGGTGGGTGCAGGCTTCAGTTCCCATTCTTGGGGGCATGTTGTAGTTTTTGTTGTCAGAAGGAGATCACAGTGCTCTAAGGTCTGAGCACCCTGAGCTATATGATAGAAGCTCCATTCTGGACCAATCTAAATGCCTAGTATGTGAAGATTGGCAAGTAGTGTCCCTCTCCAATATTAAATTTTAATTAAGTTGAAGCCAGCCATTTAAATTCCATCCTGTTTGTCCTCATTCATTTGTGCATCCTTATCAATCAACCCAGTAAGTTGTGTCTAAAGCATGTCTTCCAGAAAGACACCCAGTCTTGATTTGAAGACTTTAAGAGATGTTAATAGAATTTGTTCCCCATCCTTTCTAATAATTGATGCATTCTCTTCAATAAACTCCATAACATCGCTGAAGCAATCTGGTTTTATGCCAACGTAATGCAGTGATAAATCAGGCCCAATATTTTAGGATACACTTCAATTAAAGTACAGAATATCAAAACCAGTATGTTTTTTTTTCTTATTGACCAGTTAGCATAACAGAGAACCTATACATTGCCCAAAATTTAGAGAGAGAACAGTAAATGTTTATTTTGTAGATGGGAACATGTTTTTCAAACAGTAGGAAAACACAACAAAGTTCATCTTTTTCCATATTAAATATACCATTTCCATGCTACATTAGGTCTTATTTTCGGTGAAAAGAAGTATATAACTGTGAAGAAATATTCACAATCAAAATGAGCCGAAAGAACTTGCTCTCCTGGAAGAAAGAAATCCAGCCAGCCCATCCAGGCCCAGGAATGTAAAGCAATTCTAGGGTCTCATTAATTTCCTTTTATTCTGCATCTAGAAAAAAAAAGTGTGTGTGTGTGGGGGGGGTGCTTCATATTAAGGTTACATGTATATATTGTTTATAAGTAGTTGATAAACTATTAACTGAAGTTGTACTAAATGGTTAATCAATTGTTATTGACTGTTTTTGAGTCCAAGTCAATAGATCATTTATATCTATGGCTTGTAATCAGTTAGAGCATCTTCTACATATCTTCTACATCGTGCACATATTTGTCACTCTTGCTACTGATGTCAGTGGCATGCTTATAACATCTATTACTCATTTATTAACATTGTGTAAACCATTTATAAATGCACCCTTAATATAAAGTGACTGCAAGTATATATTCAGCTACAATAGTAAATGTAGAGGAGAAGACGGCTAAAAGTTTGGTCGTAGAAGCAAACATTTTTACTACCCTGAAAGAGCACCTTGTGTGAGTGTTGTATGTTCTCATACAAGTATGTGCCTTGCTTCCCTTTGCAGGTTTTCTAGTAATTAAATGCACCTTTCCCCTCATCTCCCCTCCCTGCACATCACTGCGCTCATGTCCTTTAGGAATCACAATGCTTCACCAAAGAAGTCAAATCAGCTGGGGGGAGGGGGGAAAACAGGCCGAGTTCTTACATAAAGTACTGTACAGATTTAAAGAAACCTCACAACAGCACATTATCAGTGAAATAACCACTGCTGGCAAATATATTTATTTGCAACTTTGAAACACTGTTGAGGCATGTGTTCGCAATTCATTGATAAACAAGAGAAAGAAACTTCTTTGAAGATTAGATACAGTTCTAAGATTTTTCTTTCTTTCTTCAGATTATCATATCTTTCTGCATTTCATGGTCACATGAGCTATTGTTAAGACAGGTCATGTCTGCAACATCCTTATTTTATGTTTTAAAAAAGGTCTTGTTGCCTTGGTAACTGCCAAATTGCCTTCTTGAAATAACATGCACGATACAGACTTTGATCTCTTGCACTGTGGAATGTTCAAGGGAATATGTTCAGTGTAAAGCACATTTTTTTCAAACTTTAATGAGGTTTGAATGATATTTTTAACCATTTTTCTATTGTCTCTTCTCATTTAAAGCACTTCTATAATGAAAAGAACACAGTGCACCAACAAATGCATTCATCCCTATTGACTCTTTCAGAGTTACCAATATTTTTATTAAAGACAAATAGAATTGTTGACAGTATAAATTATTTTCTGGACTGATATTATAAAAGTTATGGCAATGATTTGATTTAGTCACTTCATCCCACTTGCTCCACTTTCAGAAAATAGCTCAGACAATAAAGTCATGAAGTTAGTATAGGCAGCCAAGTTTCTCCCCCCCCCCTCCCCCCCATTTCTCTCATAGATTTTTAGGGCCGGAGGGGTCCATTATATTAATCTAGTCTGACCTCCTCTATAACACTGGCCATAGCAGGGGTGGCCAACCTGTGGCTCTGGAGCCGTATGCGGTTCTTCAGAGGTTAATATGAGGCTCCATGCATAGGCGCTGACTCCGGGGCTGGAGCTACAGATGCAAACTTTCCAATGTGCTGTTGGGTGCTCACTGCTCAACCCCCTGCTCTGCATTCACTCCATCCCCTCCCACAAGGCCCCTGCCCCTTCTCCTGAGCCTGCAATGTCCTCGCTCCTCCCCCTCCCCCCACAGAGCCTCCTACAGCATGCAAAACAGCTGATTGCAGGAGGTGCTGAATGGTGGGGCTCCCAGTGGGCAGGAGGCACTGGAGGGTGGGAACTGAGGGGGGCTGCTGACATATTACTATGGCTCTTTGGTAAATTCTGGCTCCTTCTCAGGCTCAGGCTGGCCACTGCTGGGCCATAGAATTGCACCTTGTAATTCCTGCATCAAGCCACTAACATCTGTTTAAAGCTACAGCCTACCTTTTTAGAAATATAAGAATAGCCAGAATGGATCAGACCAATGGTCCATCTAGTTCACTATCCTGCCTTCTGACAATGGCCAGAGCCAGTTGCTTTGGAGAGAATGAGCAGAACAGGGCAATTATCACGTGATCTATCCCCTGTCATCTAGTCCCAGCTTTTGGCAATTGGAGGAGTAGGGACATGCAGAGCATGGGATTGCATCCCTGGCCGTCTTGGCTAATAGTCATTGATGAACCTATCCTCCATGAACTTATCTAATTCATTTGTTATATTTAAATGGGACTCTTACTTTTGACTGTTCTTCAGTAACTCCTACCTGTACTTTACCAACTTCTTTCCTATCCTCTTTCCTGGGATATAGAATTCCTTCTTTCATAATTTCACCCTTAAGGGATGTCTCCACTTGAACTGTGTGCTCCTCTGAGCCTGTCAACTTTCCTTCAGCCCTTAGTTTAAAAAATCCTCTACAAATCCTTGTGAACTACATTTTTACAGTCAATATTTTGCAAGCAAAGTCCCAGATTGTGGCTGGGATCTTATGTAAATGCATGGGAGATTGCAGAAAGAGCATCACACACCTTATATGCCCTGCATAATGCCTTCATCCTGAATTATCTCTGCACTGGGTCAGGGAATGGGTCTGGTGCACTGTGCACATGTGCTGCGCTACCTGAAGGATTATAGCAGGAGGCATGCTTTCCTGTAATGGGGTGTTCACCCCACATTTGCCCTTTAGACATTAATGTAAGCTAAGAAGGGGGCCAATTAACTAGACAGACCACAGCTGAGAAAACCAGATGGCTCAAGTAATCTCCTGACTGAATAATAAGGGAACCCAGCTGAAGGGGAATGAGCTGGGCTGAGTTTATAAAGGCAGGAAGCTGACAGCAGAGAAAGGGAAACTCCCTGGGAGAAGGGAGGTTTCTTTGGGGCTGTAGAGACAAGTAGCCTGCAGTTACTCACTAGGAGGAGGGAGTTGTGAGGCTCGCAAATGTGTGTGTGTGTGGTGGGGGGAGCCAGAAGGTAAGGAAAGGGCTCAGGGAGAGGCATTAAGGTCCAGGGGGAACAGACTTTGCCTGCTGACTAGAGGTTCCCAGTGTTAAGGGTGAGCCCTGGTTCCTCTGCCAGCCACAGGGGAGGTGGCACCACATCGGCAGTGGCTAGGGAGATTGCCTGCTAGTTAGGAAACCCTTTGGTACCCCAGAAGGGGGAAATGTATTGTGGCCTGGCTGGAGGGCCAAGTCACCCAGGAGCACCCAGAGTTGCAGAGAGAGAAAGACAGAGCCGCATTATAGCAAGTGGCAGAAGAGGGCCCCACACCTGGAAGGAGCTAATCTCAGAATGGCCAGGAGAAGGTACCCCCTAATGATGAATGGAGCCTGTGACAGAGTGCCCTGGGAAGGAGAGACGATAGCTTTGAATCATTCCAGTGAAGGGCTTGTGATCAGTAGCACCCCAAGCTGATAGTGATGACATACCTTTATTGGCTACAGAGCCAAAGACCCTAAATCATCATTTGTCTTTCTCTAGGTTGAATAAATAGCTCCCTAACCCACTAATAATATCTTTGGGGCACAGATCCCGGAAACAATTCTTGAATGGATATACAAGTGTTTCTTAAGGGGCTGATCCAAAGTCCACTGAACACAACTGAAGAAAAAAGCCTATTGATTTCAGTGGGCTTTGGACCAGGTCCTGAATGAATAATGCCTCAAAGTGAATTGCAGAGGCGTGCTTACAAATCATATTTTATTTAGTATTTATTTTTTAAGAACGTATAGTGTGTTAAGTACTGTTCAAGATGAACCCTGCCCCAAGATAGCTCCTGCAAATCTAAAAAAACCTGACAGACACAGGATAGACCTGTTGCATTGGGGAGCTGGAATGAATAGGATGTTAGGGTTTATTAATTATTGAGGTTATTATTGTCTCACTTATTGTGTGAATCACAGAAGAACTTGTCATTAAACAGGGGCTTTAACCAGTAAAACATTTGATTTATATACCAAAACAGCCATGTACAGTACACATCGCTCAGTGTAGATCTTGGTGATGTTATTCTCATTTTATATGTGTGAAAGAAAAATTATGTAAAAAAGTGGCCACAGTATTATCATGAAACCTCAACATTTCCTCCACTAATTCTAAAAATGTAACATGAAACAATGACAAAAGTGAGGAAGTTCAGGTTTAGGATTCTCAGCTAGGATCTTCAAGGGCACCTGATGGGATCTAGGCACCTGACTCCTTTAGACTACTTTGAAAATTCACGTCTGTATTCTCACCTTCATTAACTCCTCATGCTACTGGGGCATCCTCAGGGCAGATTTTGAGGCAGATTTATTATGGTCTTTCTTCTACTATGGAAAATTGACTTGGGCATTTCCTTGCGTTATTTCCTGCCTAGTTTCAGGTGTCACCAGCCTTCATTTATTTTTCTTAGGTGGCATGGTAGGCATATCTAAACACCCTTACAGGTATGAGATACCATACTGAAGAAAAAATAAGGCCTGAATACCCATAGCTTTAAATGTCTTTGCTTTGAAAAGACCTTCTCCATTGTTCTTCAAAAGGTCCAGATTGCGATACAGTGACTCCTCACTTAATGTTGTAGTTATGTTTCAGAAAAATGAAACTTTAAGTGAAACAATGTTAAACAAATTCAATTTTCCTATAAGATTTAATATAAATGCTGGGGGGGGGGTTAGGTTCCAAGGAAATTTGGGGGGGGGCAGACAAAAGGCATTATATACTGTACAGTACTGTACTGTGGTTGGGAAGTGCCTCTGGCTTACCCCACACAGGCATAGCCCACTGCAGGCAAGGATACTAGGAAGCACCTTGCACAGCAGCAGCAGCAGCAGCTTCCCCCCAGAAGAACAGGCGCCGACTTTGCCAGGGGATACTCCAGGCCCGCCTCTTCCCACCCCCTCTTCAGCTACTCTTCAGAGCACGCTGCGTCCCTGATCCTCCACATCCCTCACAGCTGTTTGGCAGCTGTTAGGACTTTCTGGGAGGGAGCGGGAGGAGCGGAGATGAGATGGAGAAGAGGAACTTGTCAATGCTCCCTTGCAAAGTTGCTGCTCTTCCACAAAATCTTACAAGCAATGGACAGAGCCAACAGCCAAATGACGTTATAAGGGAGCATTGCACAACTTTAAATGAGCGTATTCCCTAATGGAGCAGCAACGTAACTTCAAAACAACGTTAAGCGGGAGGACGTTAAGTGAGGAGCTACTGTACTCTGATTTTCAATGAAAGGCACGTTACTATTGAACTCTTCCTCCTTAAACCAGTCTTTTAGATAGAAAAATAATCCAACCCTCCTCCCCCCATAATGCATTAGGAAATTGCCTTAGAATTCAAAATAAGTTTAACGACTTTAAAGACAGTTTAGTAGGTAATTCATTTCAGCACAAAGAACCTACAGCACATGAGCCAAGTTTGCATGTGCAACGATTTCAGTCAGCTGGGTTCATAATTTCCAGTGCAGGAACAGAATGATTTGAAGTCCAAAACTTGGCCCTTAATATATAGTCAGTGGTTCATAAAAAAGCACCATTAGCTCATATATGAAATATTGGATAAAATTCTCATCAAACATTTTAAAATAATGTAAAATATCAGTAAAACTTTGTAAATAATTTATAAACAGAAAAATGGATGATTTGTTAAGAGATTGATAACAAACAGTTTAACCAACTCTAATATACAGGCAGAGCAACAGACAGGACTATGATTCGTAGAGTCATTTTGTGAAGCATTGTACTACCCTCCATGGGGTACTCCACACTATTAAGTTAAAAAACAAAAAGTAGATTTTTGCTGGATTTATTAATATTCAAAATGGTGTATTTTCTTCTTACATACTTACAGAAGTGTATGCTCAGGCCAGGGAAGTTTTCAGGGCTCAGGCCAGCTGAATCATAACTACATGGATTCATCAGCTGAAATCCCTTTGGTCTCCGATCCTGCTGTAGTCTATCTTAAATCATTGGGGGCATCTGGCCTCCACAGTCCCAGTAGGAGGTCAGGCTTGGTAAAGATTTTACTTTTTTTTCCCTTAAAAAAAGAGGTTTTCATTTAATGATTTTTCTGTGGAGAAAGTCAGCTTTTCAAACATGAAAATGTCCTTCCCCTATGGCAGAGGTAGTCTGAAAAATAAAACACAATAGCGAGTATATTTCAAATATATGGTTTCCTAGGGTTCTTCTTCTAGAATGTATTGTCCTCCCCCTCTATATTTTTGTGCTGAACTCAGTGGAAGGCTAAAGTGGGCTGTCCTGGAGATTATTTCTAGTTATTTGTCAGTCAGTTTGAAAAGGACTCAGGGTCACTCTTAATGTAGGACAATTGTCTGGCCTACTCTCTGAGGTGAATCCCCACTCAAGTACAGCTGCCTCTAGAGGCAAAATGAAGGCAATTTTTAAATTAAGCCTATCCATTCCCCCTTCTCACTTACCAAGATATCCTAGTAAGTATGTCAGAAGAAATTACACCATTTTGAATATTAATAATACTTATCAATTACATAGCACTTTAATTTGTTTACCTGCTTTCATTCAGGGTACCAAAATGTTGTACAGACTATATGTAGACAGCAGAACTCACTGGAACCTAGGGTGACCAGATGTCCTGATTTTATAGGGATAGTCCCAATTTTTGGGTCTTTTTCTTATATAGGCTCCTATTACCTCCCATCCCCTATCCCGATTTTTCACACTTGCTGTCTGGTCACCCTACTAGAACCACAAAAATGCAGTTAAATCTGGCAGAATTTCTGTACCAACACCAATACCCAATGATGCTTAGAAGAGGAAATTATGCGGGGACATTTTAACCACAATGCTGATAATTCCAAGGTGGAATTTAACCAAGACACTAGAGTTAGCATTACTACATTGTCTAAAAATGCCAGAATGTAATTTAGCAACCAAAGATTTACATGACCTTGAGTTTACTTATCCTGCAAAGGGTGTCGCCACCTGCCTCACAATGCCCCTTATCACCATGCTGGGTTATTGCCTTTCCACTGACTCAAAGGGAACAGTGCCATCTACTAAAATGCCACTATCATTTCTAGTTCTACACAGGTAGTAGTAGTCAGTCTCTCCTCCAAATACTGATCAAACCCAATTGCACTTACTGTAGTTTGAGGTCTGATTAAATCAATGTTGGTCAAGGCTCTGTAGTTCAGATTAGGTCCTCAAGTTTTGCAGCACGTATGTATTACGTTTTGCTGTGTACCCCTCTGGGGCTCATCAAGTGTGTGTGCTGATTCTGCAATCTATCGTGCCATTTTCTGGAGTAAAACAAACAACTGGGATAATACCATAGCTGTCAAACCTCTTCAGATATAAATACTGTAATAAAGGCAACCTTTTGTAAATAAATAAATAAAGATATGCATTCACAGAAGAGACATGCACGTAAAGAGGAAAACCGGAACAATACATTTTATAAAGTGCAAATTGTCAAAACATATTCAATAATAACCTTACCAGCTGCAGTGCTTTTGAGTCTTCTGTTTTAAATGGCCTTTATCACAAATTGAAAAGGATAATTTCTCTCATTAACCTTTAAGTCAGTAAAATAAGACATTTAAAGTGTTTTCTGCACATATTTTCTTGAGCCTCCGGAAAACTTATCATAGCTCCAAATCAGGAAGACATTTTAGGGAGGATAGGTATATATATTTCTGGTTCTTTAAGATTTTTAAGACACTCATTTTCTTGTTCAAACTTCCTTCTTGTCCTTAAGTTAAAACATGAATGTTTATATTTTATTTTTAATCTTGCATATTCTTTTAAAGTAATCACTTTTACATTTTGAATTATTCCCTTTCAGTTAACTATTTCCTGGAATTATTTAAGAGAAAATGCAACAGAAAAACAGCATCACATACTATGATCAAGTTTGAGTAGAATGAGTGAACAGAGGAAGACTGAAAGGCATGGGAAATAGTCTGATTTTTACAATAAAGAAAAAGTGTGAGTTAGGGATCGGAGACCAGGTCTGAGGAAGAATTAAAGAGATTCAGGAATCTCTTCCAGATAGTGGCAAAAGAATGGGAAAAATATCTACTGCTGACTGATGGGGAATAAAATACAAAGAAGTCTTGTGATTGAGAATATGAATGCCAATAATGAATCAGAAGATATGCAGGGGGGTGGACGCAGGCAATGTGGTCAATTACATAGAAGTTCCTGAAATCCAAAGGGAGAATTTACACCAAATTAGTAAATGCACTGAGTCAGATTATGAAGATCAATGAGTAAGCTGTAAAGTGACTTTATTTTTCAAGGTTCTTAAGGGTGGGAGTGATGTGATCCATCTCTAAGTACAAATAAAGAGACGTGCCGCTGCTGTGTTTTGGCTATGTGGAGAGTGGCGACAGTAAAGGAGGGACCTTGAAACAAGCAGAGATGACAGAATGAATACAATTTTCATCAGCAGAGTAGTCAGAAGTATCATCAGTAGATGAAGCTTTGGAGGTGGACGTAAGCAGCTTCAGACACTTGGGAAACACAGAAGACAAAGGCATGTGGAAGGCCAGTGCCAAAGTGCAGGAACCTGAGATTGGAGTCAAAGAAAATTGGAGGCAGATATGTTTTGGTTAAAGGTGCTCTTCTTACCAATAGATAGGGTGACATTAAGCTGAAGAATAGGAGGAGCAAAATGAGGCTGAATTGGGCATAAATGGCTGGATCCTGTCCCCCATGAAAATCAATGGCAAAACTTCTCTTGATTTCAGTGGTGTAAGGTCAGTCCCAAAATGAGAAATTTGCCAAATCAGTGAAAGTTATGAAGATTTGGATACACTCCAGATAGGCATTCTAACCATGACTGAACTAATAAGGAAAATATTTAATCAAAGGGATATGATTAATAGTGAAGAGGGCTGGGACCATCAGAGGAAACCCATAGCAGAGATAAATGTCTATTATGCCGATAGATGGTTTTGTTAGGATGTTAATTCTGGGGAAGGCTGTGAAATGAAAAAGTGAGAGAAAAAATCCACACCACAAAAGCTGAGAACCAAGACTAAGGGAAGAAAATTAACTTTAAATTGAGACTTCAGGGATAGAAAGGCTTTTCTCTCTCCCCTTAAATTAATATTATAGAAAAACATTGTAGACATGATTGCAGCTCTTGTATTCTAAGTCTATTGTATTCTAAGTTATATGATAGTAAAAAGTCAAATCTTATTATCATAAAGGACAGATGATAAATATTTTCTCCCTTATTGCTTTTGTTGTTCAAAATATCTGTGAAGATACACACTGCAAGATAAAATTACATTTTACTACAGTGCCTCAAATTATACTGACAGCTAACTCACATACAATATCTGCTCACATAAACTGAAGAGAAAAAGCCACAGAAATGCAGTTTAATTGTTCTTATGAAAGTGCCCTGTAAGGAAATTGTGAATACATTTCAATTTTTTGTCCAAAGTTGTATAAATTCTGTATTTCAGAAAATAATATATTATCACCCAAGACTATAAAAACTACCCATTTAGGTTTCGACGTCCAAATTCTGTTCTGAGTTGCAATGGTGTAAATAAGGTAACCCCCTTAAAATCAATGCAGTTACTGTGGTTTTACAGTGAGGTTACTGATCATTATTTAGGGCCTAGGCAGTAACAGGTGTGTCAAGAACATGTCAAACATATTTTTAAAAGGGTAAAAATCAGAAATAGGGAAGTCAAACCACTGACCTCAATCACAAAGAGTATGTATGATGATTCTGGCTCCACAATAAGAGCCCACTTCTGCCAGCCTTGCTCACACTGAATTATAACTTGTTCCACAAGAACTGCCATTAATTTCAATACTTCAAGTTTAGAGGCTTCTTAATAAGAAAAAAGAGTGGCTTATCTTAATCACTGAAGGCACAATTCTGCCACATTTTCTCATATTCAATTGTACCTTGGTTTGGGAGTAGCCTCATGTCCATGGTCATATATGAGGTATGTATCACTCTATGAGATGTGGTTGGGAGCAAGTTTTAACAACATTCATTTATTTAGAAAAATTAGTTTAGTCTGTCACTATCTAACTTGAGATGCTGTGTTAGTTAATAAAAAATATTACCAGATCAAGCATTTTAGAGTACTAACATCACTTTTTTGCATTTACCTTTTTTATTTGTGTATATCATGTATTTCATATCGGGATTTTGATTAATTTAACAGATATTGATTTAATGACATCCCTGTGAAGTAGGTAAATATATTTGTTTTCCAGATGGTAAATGGAGGTACAGGATATAGCAGAGCAGGATCTACTTGGGAGTCCTGGTTCCTCATCTTCTACTCTAGCCACTAAAACCACTTTTCTTAGTTTGCAGCTTACAGACTCAAATGGATAATTACTTGCTGGATACTTATAATTTATAGATATTTTAAAATTTGATAGTTTATTACACCTAGTTTACAAAAAATAAATCTGGCTTTTTCTGTAAGGAGAACACACAATTCATCTACAGCATTCAGTCAAATATCTGGGGCTGTATTTATATCCACTGTCTATTCTGAACAAGGCCTCTTGGTATCAGTATCTCCATGTGTCTATCAACATTATTTTTCTCAAGTTCCAAGATGCTGATGAGAACCTCTGGCAGACTTTTGAAATTCCCAAGACTATTTTCAAACTACCTTGAGGAATCCTGTTTTGGGGTCATGAATATTTTCTTTCTTTGAACAGGAATATTAGCATGGTTGCTTAGGAACCAGACAAAGGGATTCAAGGGAGAAAGAAGGTGTAAATGAAATGAATGAAAATATCATCTGTGGCAGATGGGTAACTGGAGAGGGGGATTTGTGCATATAGATTTAACAAAATTATGTTTTCATTTCTGCCCAGCAGTTCTTGTGAGATGAGTTTTAACGTCCTTAATCTCTATTTGTTTCTAAACTGCACCTTTTATTCAGAAGTCCAATAGAAATTTTATATTATTTCAAGGAAGTCTGAAATTAGAAAGGACCTTCTGAAAAAGATTGCTTTGACAATTTGATAATCAAAATTCAAACTTTGTTTGTAATTATGTTTTTAAGACTTAATGGTAACCACTTCTGGTCCCATTCACCATATGTGTAAAATTAAAATGGACAGTAATCTAGGAAATGAGATAGATAATCCTTTTATCACATTTGCTGCTTTTCGGAAATTAACAGCTCTCTTTTCGATAATGCATATTTCTGATGCAACTTTCCACTGGGTAGATGTTCAGGCAAATGAATGTATGTGTGGCATCTGTGGCAAGCTTAGACATATGGTAATACAACAGCACAATCTGAAGTAACCTCAGACCTTTAGACCCTGAATTCAAATAGGTCTGACAGATTCTGATTCAATGTGGCTTGGATGTAGAACAGATGTAATATGCTCAGGTTGGGACAAAAGAAGCATCCTGAAGTGCTGTTCAGCAAACCATCTGGCCCATTCCACATTACAATGCTGCCTACTCAACTAGAGTTCATTCAGCAGAACAAATAGCTTAGTTATTAAATGATTACTCTGAAGCTCTTTCTTACTTTAAAGCTTCATAAGACCTGTCACTGAAATGTACTCTATGACTACAAATCCCATTTATTTCCGTGAGATTTGAGTATGCTTGAGGATTCAGTGGCACCTTTTAATCACATAGGGAGGGCCATACAATTCACATAAAGATGGAAGTGTGTGAATTCAGACATGCGTGCTAATAATGGTCCTGATCCTCATTTATGATGACATCCCTGGACACCATTCTGGCAGTGTGAAGTAGTTATAATTTGATTAACATGAAAATTAAAGGCCCTTTCACTGGCATAGCTGTATAATGGGCTCTTAGTGAAAATGAGAGTCAGGCCCAATGTGTGTAGAAGGATATTGGGAATGAAGGCTTGTCTCCCATGATGGAATTTAAGATAGAACAAGATATATGCCTTGTAGTTGTATCTGTCAGTCCCAGGATATTAGAGAGACCAGATGGGTGAGATAATATCTTTTATTGAACCAACTTCTGTTGGAGGGACCGACAAACTTTTGAGCCATACAAAGCAACATTAGCAATCTCCCTCAGAACACCATCATCACCACCATAGATGCTGCTTCCCTATACACCAACTTCCCTCACAATACTAGCATAGCTGCCTACCTCAAATATTTGCAGTGTAGTGACCCCCATAAAGCCATTACTTTGTATGTTCTCCTGTATCGAGGGAAGCCTTTTGTTCTCATTACTGCCCTAAATTGCCAACTCTTTAGGCAGTTTCTGGCAGGAAACTTAGGACATTGCATCTGACGTTGAGTTCACATTTCATTGTAAAGTAACTACTGTGGTAAAGTGTTGGTACTTTTGCAGATCTTCAAAAGTTGTCATTCATTTAGCTCAAACTATTCACTAGTTGTGATGTTTTACAATCTCCTTTCCCTTCTCCCCATCCCCGTCCCATCACAGTTTTAATTATTAAAATATTTAAGGAGCAATTATCTTCAGACCAAGGATTCTACTCTGAACAAATTCATGAGTAATTTTGAATAACAAATACATTAGAGAATAACATGTGTTGTGTGTGAACAAGTCACACACACACAAAAAGGATATTAATTGAATAAATTATTCAGTACAAATTATTCACTTTAGATCTAGTGCTTGGTTGGGAAATATTTACATTTAAAACAAAAAAACCTATTAATTTCTTAGCCATTAATCAGACATCTGGTAACCATTTACTGTAACTTCACATTTAGTGTCATGGGGTGTGGATGGGGAATCAGACACATAGTACCAACTCATTATGTATAATTCAGATGCCTAATGCATTCAGATGTGTTTTTGCTTTTTGATGTTTGTTTCTCCCAGGGGTACAACCCTCAGTGATGTTCTTTGACTTCACTTGTGCCCCATGACTAACTCTATATTTATGATCAATCCTTTCTTTCTCTGTTTCCAGGATAAATGGATGCACTCTCTCGCTCTCTCTCTCTCTCTCTCTCTCTCTCTCTCTCTCTCTCTCTCTCTCTCTCTCTCTCTCTCTCAAACGTACAGGAGATGTTTTATTTTCTTCCATATATCCCTCACCCTATTTTTGACTTATTAGAACTCTCAATGTTATATTCCTTGCTCTCCCTTTTCCAGGCCATAGCTTTCTCCTTCTTCCAATTTTTCTTGTTACTAGCCAAGTAAGGGCATTCCCTAATTAATAATTTGCCCCATTGTTCTCTTAAGAAGCCTTATCTCTCATATTGTTTTGTTTCTTGGTTGCTCCCCCACCCCCAACAGATTCCTTTGCAGTCTGTTGAGGGGAAGTGAAGATTGGGATAAAATCAAATGAGTAAACTGAGGCAAATGTGTTATTTATAAAATATAATGCATATAACTCCCTAATTTTCCACACCCATAAACAGATAATTCCCACATAGACCAGGCCCTTATTGGATAACTATGTTTTGAGTAAGAAGAAAACCAATTATCCATTTAAAACTACTTTCTTTTTTGTTTTGTTCTTGACTTCAGTGACACGACTCAGGCAAGTAAAGTTATTCGCGTAAGTAAGGGTTTGTAGGCTCGACCCTTTAAAGCCCAATATTGTTTATTAATTAATGGGAATGGAGGAATAACCTTACACCCCAGCTCAGAACTGACAGCATGTGGGTAGACTGTTGCGCCTATCCAGAGCCCAATTGAGTTCAGTGGGGCACCATACAAACACAGGCATCTGGGCCTTAAGAAGTAAACTCAACTGCTTCGTACTATTAGTTAAACATTTTTCCACTGATATAATTGTTTAGGTCAATTCTTTTGCAATAGACAACTTTTGTAAATGTTTAGTCTCCCAGAATTTGTCTGGAATCCGCAACCACCCATATAAAATATACATTTATAGTGTGATTTATCACATAATGTGTTTACTACAAACAATGTTAGATTAAATGCGTATTGATTGTAAGCACTGAAGTGATGAATTAGATGTTTCATGTTTCATCTATATCTGTCATGATGCTACAAAGCTAGATAGCAATATAAGATGTACAATGGTTTAATATTGGTCCCAGGTTCAATTTTCTATTTTAGGTGTAGATTTTACAATTATTTTGTCATGGTATTTCAGAACAGCAGAATGTGCACTGCTTATGACAGGAAATCCACTCTATGACTTAGAAGCAATAATGACCTATACGCAGGCAAAAAAATCTTTCAATTATTCCTTCTCAAATATTTTTCTTCTAGAAGAGTAGACAGGTCTACCAATTTATGCATGTGAGAGTCAAAAGATTTGGATTCTGCCACAGACTTCTTATATAACTTTGAACAGGAACATAAGAATTGCCGTACTGGGTCAGAGCAAAGGTCCATCTAGCCCAGTATCCTGTCTTCTGATAGGGGATAGAGCACTGAAAATTGCCCTGTTCTGTTCATTCCCTCTGAAGCATCTGGCATGGACTACTATCATCCAGTCCCAGCTTCTGGGAGCTGGAGGTTTAGGGTCATTTGGAGCATGAGGTTGCATCCCTAACCATCTTGGCTAATAGCAATTGATGAACCTCTCCTCCATTTAGCCACTCTGGCCCCAATCCTTAAAGGTATTTAGGCATCTAGCTCCCATTATTTTAAAGGGAGTTAGGCCCCTAAATACCTTTCAGAATCTGTGCTGCCATGTGTCTGCTTTCCTATTTGTGCAATAGGGATGATGCTTACCTTACAATGATGTCTTGATGTTTATAATTAATGTGTATGAAATGCTTTGTGATTCTAGGATGCAATGTGCTATAGAAGTGTAAAGTACCATTGTTCCACTTTTGTTTTCTCTTCACTATTAAATGTAGTTGTTTTACTTCCGAATGTTTTACAAGACAGCTAAGCAATGGCATGTTTTTCCCCACTGAGAACTATAATCGCACATTCCTAAGACACTATAGAAATGGAGCTCAGACAAGAAGTATCACCATTTTTGCAGTTGCCTTGACATTTGTTTTAAGTATCCAAACACTGAGTTTCAAAACTCCAAAATCACACAAATTAGTTCTAAAGCGGAGTGAATCTTGCGAAAGCTTTTCTTTGAGGAGTCACACAAATTTTAAAATGGATTTGTTTTGTTCATATTTGCTTTGCGCAGTCACTTCTTGTGAACATTTGCACAACTGACATACTCATATGAATGCCTGCAGAAGGTGAATGCTAAGCTAGTGGGCCTATTCACAGAGAGCAGATTTTAAATTTGCACCAGCTATCTTTGAAAAATCTCTGCATGGGTGCTGAAGTTCAGGGACGTCAAGAAAGGAGAGAGAAGTTAAATGATAGTAAGCATAAACTGCCCAGCTGCAATTAGGAGATGCCACCGGTAGCTGGGATGGTATTGGATATATCATCAACAGCCCAACAGAGCCGTTTCTGATTTGTGGCAGTGTCCCAATGGCTATTGACTTGCCAGAAACATGCAGATCAAACTAGTAGGTGAACCATTCCATCAACCCACAGCCTGTCTGGGTTCACCTCTGACTGTGGTCTACAGTTAGATACCTAAATGCATATGCAGTTACATTTGATATAAGTATACTTTTGTCTGGGTATCAACAATACATCTAGTGCATTTATAAACTCCACTAGGACATGGGGTCCTGCTCCATGCCTTGGGCTCCGAAGTGCTATGGGCAAATAAATAATCATATCCATCATCTAGCTGAGCAAATGGTAGTAAAAATATCTCACAGACAGTTTTGTAAGACAGTCTAAAACTGACTGACGTTTGCAAATAATACAAAATTGTCATGCACAAAACCACTCTACTTAGATGCAGACATGGGTAAAATTTGCACAAGCTTGAATTTTAATGATTTCTTCAGGATGGGCTGCAAAAAAAACCCACATTAACTTAACAACAAAACCATCCCACTACATTTTCTATAAATTTAATTTAAAAAGGCATTTGAATAATCTCCAGTGGTTTATAAGAATATTGACAATTCCATTTCTGTCAACTGTTAATCCTGAATACTAGCGTCAGGTCAAACCTAAATGACTAATTAATATTTACACTATTATATAACAAGAAATGTATTTCTATTCAGAATCTATCCAAATGTTCAAGTAAAAACAAGTCTTGTACATTATTAGAAATTACATTCTTGAAGTATCCTTGGTAAACATAACAAATATCAACAAACTTTACAAAATATGGTAGCTTGCAGTTTCAAACTGAGAAAGTAGTCTTGTATATGACAATTATATGATATTCTTTAAGGGGTAATCCTCTTAATTATTGGATTTAAGCAACTATACACATAGTAATGAATTTGCTGTTTTTAATTGGAAAGGAATAGGTTTCCAGTGTTGTTATAATTAAACCATTTTAATACAAAAAAATCCTTGCTCTTCACAAAGTAATTTTAAATACTAATATTCGGCTTAATTTAATTGTAAAATGTCTGGTTTAATTACAAATTAACTGGAGAAGCGCTTCATGTTTCAGTCAGTTTTTAATTAAATGTATAAAGTTTCTCAGATTAAAAGAATTTGTAGGGATATATAATTGGGAAAATGAGAATAAATTTTGAATTTTTTTAATGACTTTAACTGTTTTCCAAACAGAAAGTTATTGAAATCTGGAAATCTAATTAGTTTCTTGAAACTATATTATTTAATGTATAGTCCCTTTATCAGAACCTCAACCCTTCTATAACCACAATGCTTACAGGGGGGATTACTATTACAATATTCTGAGGATCAGAACCTTAGCATACCTCCACTGACACTACTGAGGTTTGGTTGATTTATACCAGCTAAGAATCTAGCCCCAATTGTCTGACTTTTCACTCATCCCCACACCAGTAATGCTGTAGATAGGAAAGCAACAGCAGGATTCCCTTTTTATGTGCATATTTTTAATTTAATTAATTTCATAATTCATGCAGAACTTTATATGCAGTAGAAACTTTGCAAATCTATGGGTGAAGAGGGGGATATTCTATAGCATAAATCAACTCTGCCTATCACCCATTTGCTGACAAGCTTCCTTTTAGAGGCAAGATCTTCTAAAAGTGATCTGGGCAGTAGCAGCTTCTGCTATCTTATATTCTACTTTTATGTTTTGTCTCTGCCACTTCTTTACTGTTGTAACCTCACTAAAAGCCTCTCAGTACCTCAGTTTCCCCATCTGCAAAATTGGGATAATAATAGATGCTGACCTTGGTATTTGGGCAAAAAGCACTATATTAGTGGAAATGATTCTTCTCCTCATTACTTGGATAAAGTCGTCTTTGTTTTCCAGTTATACCATTTTAAAATAAAAAGGAAGGTACTGAAGACATTGTGCATCTGTTTGTAATCTATATATATAAAAGTCAAATGGTGTATGTATGTATGTATGTATGTGTGTATGTATGTATGTAAGCTTACTCCTTCCATACCGTTTGAGCTAGAGACTTGAAATTTGGTACAGTTAGAGGTTTCTTGGGGTCCTAATGACCGTAAGAGTCGAAAATTTTTCAAATCTCACCTCTGACGCCCCCCAGGGGTGAAATTCTTTAAAGGCCAATCACATCAGCTGGGCAGCTGCTGTTCTCTGTGACATAGTTATGATGTCATAATACCCCCTCCAACAGACACCGCACTCGCTCAGCTCTCTTCCCCCTCCCCCCTCCAACGGACCCCGCACTCACTCAGCTCTCTGCCCCATCCCCCCTCCAATGGAACCCCGGAATCCCTCAGCTCTCTCCCCCCTCCCCACCTCTGACAGACCCCGGAATCCCTCAGCTCTCTGCCCCCTCCCCACCTCCGACAGACCCGAGTTGGGTTTGGTCGGAGGGTAAGTGAGATAGGGTTGTCGGGTTTGGTCGAGGGGGGTGAGGTGGGGGTGTTGGGTTTGGTCGGGGGGGTGAGGTGGGGGTGTCAGGTTTGGTCGGGGGGTAAGTGAGCCGGGGGTGTTGGGTTTGGTCTGGGGGGGTGGGAGGGGTGAGGAGTGGGTGTTGGGGTTGGTCAGGGGGTGTTGGGGTTGGTAGGGGGGTGACGTGGGGGTGTTCGGTTTGGGTGGGGGTGTGAAAATGTGAGTCGGGGTTGGTCGAGGGGTAACTGAGGTGGGGGTGTCGGGTTTGGTCGGGGGGTGAAGTGGGGGTGTCAGGTTTGCTCTCTGCCCCCATCCAATGGACCCCGCACTTGCTCAGCTGTCTGCCCCCTCCCCACCTCCGACTGACCCGAGCAACACCGGGTATTTTCGCTAGTTCTTAATATTAGAAAAAATAAACTGTTCATGTTTTAAATTGTCTGGATTCACCTCTCTAAGACTCTCATTATTTGGCTGTTGTGTTAGCTTTTGTTTTCTTTATTTACCATTTGTGGCATGCAGCATATTTTAGATGGTTCAAAAGCTTCTATTTGCAGATGGTTTCTTACAACTGTATAATATTAGCATTGTTTCTACCATCTGCATAGGGCTGTGATCTCATGACATAATGAAATAATTTCTGGAAACTAAAACTAAAAATACATTTCTTAAGAATGATGAATTCAGTCTTCCTTTTCATCAGGAAGATCTCTTGTCAGCTGATGAAAGAATAAGAAAACATAATACATTTGGAGTGACCATAATACTAAAAAAAGGATTACCCAGCCTCCGAGAAATAGGATCAGATTCAGTTCTCAGTTACACCTGTGGAAGTCTAGAGTAACTTCACTCAAGTCTCTCTGGATTTATACTTAGAGCAGAATCTAGCCTATGCAGTATCAGAGGAAATATACATTACAACTCTGGTGCTGATCCTCAGCTGCACCACCACCTCACTCTTTGCAACTGAATTGGCAGTGGGAGCAAATGTGTCTTTGAGCTCCCATTATGCTCATCAGATCCCCAGAATGGCTGGAGGTCAGGTAGCCACTTTCATATCTTAGGTCCAACCTGCGCTGGTACTATAACCAAGGCTCTATAATCTCAAGACAGGGAGAAAAAGGAATAGAAGAGATATATCTTGACTTTAATATGGTTTTTGACATGGTCTCACATGACATTCTCATGAGCAAACTAGGGAAATATAGTCCAGATCAGTGGTTGGCAACCTGCAGCCCATGGGTCGCATGCGGCCTTCCAGGATAATCCACTTGAGAAAGTTTGTTAACATTGACCATCCACTGGCACAGCCTCCCGCAGCTCCCTGTGGCCATGGTTCACTATTCCTGTCCAATGGGATCTGAGGGAAGCGGCGGCCAGAAAATAGAGGAGAATTTAATATGTCTATGGCACCGCTTATGGCCCTGACCCTGAAAACCCTTACACATGTGCTTAACTTTAAGCAGCTGAATAGTTTCATTTTTACTTTAAAGTTAATCATCTGTTTGAGTTTACTGATTTGGGGCCTAAATGAAGATCTCACATAAGTTTACAAAATTAATGAAGCCTAGAAATATGGTATTTTAAAAAGAGATATTTGTGAGGGAGGAGAATATTTTTAGCTTATATAACTATAACTAGTTATATATTATTATTATTATTATTATTACAGCATTATGATGATAGAAATATATTCATTTACAGATCAGGAAACTGAAGTACAAAGATCAAGGTGAGTCAGTGGCAGAGCTAGGGATAGAATTGAGGAATCCTGTCTTCCTGCTCCCCTGCCCGAACCACAAGACAATATATCTGTGAAGTATCACTTGTGGAATGGGTAAGAAGGCTAAAGGCTGGGAGAGTGGGAAATGAGTTTGTCCTAACCCTTTCCTGTCTCTCATAGTTTTGGGCTTACATTGATTTCAATTTTATAGCCTGAGTTTGTACAGATTGCTCTTTTGCCGTGACTCCAAACGAAATCTTACTCTGGGGTTTCATAACCATTTGTACAGCTGCCTCAGCTCTTCCAGAATGCCTTGCTATAGCAAAATACCTACTCAGTTCTCTTTTCCCCCCACCGCATGCCCTCGCCTGTCAAAAGGCAAGCATCGTTGTTTTAGGTACATCATTAGGTGAGAGAGCTCCAAACTGTGGCTTGCAGCCAGTTCCACATTCATGTAGATAAAGAGAAAAGTCTTTGTTCTGCAGTAGGGCTCCCCTCTTGGAATATTTTTCCCATTGTCACATTGTATAAATAGCAGAAAAGTTGCTGTAAGTGATATTAGTATAAGCCCTTTCTCTCTTTAGGCCATAATTGTAACAGTAGTAAAAGAAAGTTGCTTGCTTCAAATACTAACTTACTATATTTTTGCTCTTTTCGTGAAGCGAGCCTGAGCGCGAGGGTGTGCAGTATCTGCACTTTTTAAATAAAACAATATGTATGTTTCAACAGACCATTGCATTTCTGATGGGCTCCCTTCTTTCAGTTTTCATGTCTTCTGAGGTACGCAATTTACATGGAGGCACTGTAATCTTCCTCTGACCTGCTTTGATCATGTAATAATAAATGCTGTATGCGACTTGGCACCCAGTTATCATTATTCCAACACAATGGTTCCAAGACCAGTTGGTGATTAAACAATGCATTATTAAAAAGAAATCTTATTGCATGCATGTAATAATGAATATTGTCGCTACTATCTCCTGGGCTAAATCAAAGTTTTTAAATTTCCTTAACAGGGAGAAGTGAATAATTATTCTCCATGAGGTTTCTGTGTTGTGTGATGTCTAGTTATGAACTTTCAAATGACTTTTTAATAAAACCTTACATTTTCTATAATACCTAAAGTATTTCACAACAGTGATAACACTGTTATCAGGGCCGATTCCAGACACCAGCGCTCCGAGCACGTGCTTGGGAAGGTAAATCAAATGGACTATTCTTGGAGAAAGTTTCTACATAATGGGAGGAATCTGATCCTTTAGGCTTTAATATTTTAAATTAGGTGCTGATCCTATAAATCTTATATGCATATTTAACCATAATCGCACATCACTGAAATCAAATGACTAGATTCACAAGGGAAATAAGGTGCCTAATTGGCCCTTTAGATGCCCACATCTAACCTTTAAACACCACTGGTATTCACATAACCACTGCTCAGCTGCCACCTGGAGAGACCTATATTTCCACTGGTAAAATTCCCTAATTTATTGCCACCAGGCATGTGAACAGCCCCTAAATTTGACACTGCCAAGCGGCTTGGTGGGATTTACAAATGAGCTGTTCCCTTGCCTATCAGGACCAATGTGGCTGGTATGATCAGAGTGATTAGCCCCACCCATAAGACAGGAGGAAAGGAATGTCTTCCTTTTACTCAACAGTTAGCATCCTCACCCAGGAGGTTGGAGACCCAGGTTCAAATCCATCCTGTGCTTGAACTGGTAATGGGACTTGAACCTGCATCTCCCACATGAGTGCCTTAGCCACGGGGCTGTAAGGCATTCTAGGGTGGAGCTTTCTCAGTCTCTTCTGTTGAAGATTTTCTACTTTGTATAAATATTTAAATATTCAGTCGGGGTGCAGGAAGAGCACATGTGAGTAAATGAATCTATAGCCCAGTTGTTAGGATGCTCACGTTGAAGGAAAGACACATGGGATCAAGTCTCTGCTAAAAATAAATATTATTTTTTTTGTTGAGGTGTTCAGCCAATGAGAAGACTGAAATGATGACAGGATACAAAGGTGAAATGACAGAAAGAAAAAAATCTCAGTGACTATATGACCTGGCTATGCAATGTGATCTGTATTCAGCTCTCCCATTTATCTCAGCAGAATTTTTTAGTATTGCAGAACAGCTCTGGGATCAAATTAAAACAGTGTATATGTATATACCCCCTAGCTTGTATAATGGTAAGATGTGTCAGTGACTGGCTTCAACGCTCAAACCTTTAGAATATTATTGATCATTAGCAAAATTGTAGTCCATAGTTATTTTGACTTTTTCTATATTCAACGCTTAGTGTATATTAGCCCTGCTTTCCTTTTAGCATCATTTACAACTATGATACAATAGTCAGGAATACAACCAGTTCATGTCTAATTACCAGAAGTTGGTACTACCCAAGTAATCTAGACACATACTTTTTGTCTGGCACCAGCTGTTGTTTTCTCAGAGGTTTTTCTAAGCTAAACACTCAAACCATGAGTGGGAGTACTGCAGGAAACATTTCAGAGACATGCTTGTCCAAAAGCTGCTGATCCTGAAACATGCTGTAAGTGAATTTGCATAGATGAATTAACTGACCCATATCAAATTGTAGTGCTAACAAATGCTCTCATGAAAGTGACAGGAAACATATTTCCACTCCTCAAACATTAATGAATCTACATGAATGAATTAGGTTATGCCACTCCATCTTCGTAAATTGCTGATTCAATAAATCTTATTGGAGAAACAGCTGAGTAATTACGGGATGATGCTTGAAGCAATAGCAATCTTATTTGCATATTAACAGACATTTGTCACAATAATTTCTGTCATGGACTGGTAAATGTTAAACATGATTAATTCCAGTCGTGATCCAGGTTGACTTATCCAATGCATAATAAAAAAGATATTCCAAAAACTCCAGGTACGATGTATACTCTCTCGATACAGTAAAGCATGCAGGTCTAATTAGTAACAGTAACTTGTGTGAGTGTTATAATAAATACGTATAAAAGAATATTTTCTTATTTTTATATGCAAAGAGCTGCTATCATCTCTATGATACAGGGTCCCACAGGATTTGTGTGGAAGAAAAAAAAGAAAAGTCATTAGCTTTTCTGAACAGCAAGTAGCCCACATTGATTTTCTGCACATACACAGCATGGAAATAAGATTAGTTCCTACTTTTAAAATGCTTAAGTATGCCTAGCAGAAAATGAGAGCTTTTCCTCCCCATGCCTATTACATTTACCCAAAAGCATGGTTAAGTCTTATTATGGTATATTGACAACTTTCTTTACCTATAAGAAAAACAAACTAAAGAATCATGTTCAATAAAATAAGTCTAATAAGCATTTCTTACACATGTTTTGCTTAGTGGAAATAGGATATTCAGTTCCACTTGTAATATCCTCAAGGGAGTATAGGATATAAAGGTAGAAATGTGCCCCAGTGGGAATTGCAAGCTTCCTTCTTCATCTTTCTTCATCCTTCCTTCTTCGTCCTTCTCTTTTAATTGTTGCAGCTACACTTAAGGAACTTATGGTTCCAGAACATTAATGGATTTAAAAGCC
The DNA here is from genome assembly GCA_032164245.1 of Sternotherus odoratus. Taxonomy (NCBI): domain Eukaryota; kingdom Metazoa; phylum Chordata; order Testudines; family Kinosternidae; genus Sternotherus; species Sternotherus odoratus. Next base: position 70,902,091 of record JAVMKO010000002.1, read on the forward strand.
GTGTTTTTCTTGGATATCAATATATTAGGGGACTTTCACCATTGATCAAAAGTAACCCGGTGGGATTAATTGATCAAGTGAATAATGCTGTTTGCTTAAGATGTGTAAAATTTTCAGTTTTCATGCACCTACACTGAAATTCTTACAAAGTTTTCACAGGAACTTCATCCTTTGCACATGTACTGTAAAGTGTTTCCATTCAAGGTCCCAACCAGTGAAGTAGGATAGACGTTATTTATCAAATGAGGGAAAATGAGACAAAAAGTGACAAAAATCTGGATTGTAATGGGAGTAAATGGGGCACATAGCTTTCAGGAGCAGACAAGAGAACAGATTGTGATTGAGTTCACTGTTTTTCATGGAATAGTTTGCTTCCTGTGGTGCACCTAGCCAGTTATTTTGGCTGGTTTGTGAAGGGATGAAGCCAGGGCTTCTCTCATTCTCTAGCTTTCCCGTCCCACTTTCTGAGTCATAGTGGAGTTTACTGCTCGCCCTCTGTGGCCCTAGTTCCAAACTGAGCAATTCTTACTCAAAGGAAGCCAGGGAAGAGGGGGGGGGGGGTGCTTAAGAAAGAACTCTGACAGTCTAGCCGTAGGTCACTTGCCAAGGTTACAGAGGCAGCCTGTTGAAGAATTGGAATTAGAATCCAGGTGCTTTGACTTTCACTCTTGTGCTTTAGCTACAAGACCAGACTTCCTCATACACGCCAAATTTGTGAATATGGTGGAAATTTCATCATTTCACAGACTGTGTTTTATGTAAAAAAGAAATGACAATGGCAAAATTCTGTCCTTTCTCAGGATTTCACACCTTTGCATTCAGCCTGTATCTGTACTTTATCTGGTTTTCTGAGCAATGATAAAGATCAATAGAATATTTAACTGCTTTTGAATAGTCTTTCTCACTCAGTTCTCTCTGTTTCTGTTCCGTTCTCTCAGTTAGAAGAATATCTCAGCACCTGCAAAGCCAGCAGCACCCTTGAATAGTTTCCAGTCACCTAATGCCAAGTTTGAAATTTTCATGGATGCAATTTTAATCCACTCAATGTGTATAGAGTTTGAGATAATCCATTATCCTTTTAGATTGGGCAGATCAGAAAAAAAATAAATTTCAACAAAAATTGGGGATGGTGGATTTTCCCCCCACAATCAGTCTTTTAGGTGTATTTTTACGTGTTAGGTCCCAGCATATTTTCTCAAAATTCTTCTAGATGATGTGATTTACTACTTTAGTTGGGCCTGTTAATTATATTATTGTCAGGGATGGTCAAAATTTTAATTCAAATCTGTTTTTCAAAAGAAAATGAGGTTTTCAACAAATGTTTTTTTCATCAGAAGAGTCTACTTTCCGTGGAAATTTTCAACTTTTTGTCAGAAAACAAAATACCCGCAAACAAAGAAAATTTCAATTCAGATATGTGACCACACACTTTAGGGAGTTGTAGTTCAGCTGCTTCATGCCACCATTCTCATCTATGGGACTACATGTCCCATGATGCACCATGGACAATAACCCCCATGAAAGAGCTCAGTAACACGGGACACCACAGTGCACCATGAAAGATATAGACCATTCAGAGAGTTTGACCCATAGAGGAAAATGTGGACATGAGGCTCCAATGTGATGCCATATTTCTAAATCAAAGCTTTCATTTTTTGGCTGAAGATACTATGATGTTTTGCTGAAAAAATTTCTAGGGAAAGTTTTAATTGAAACATTTTTTTAAAAATGAACTTCTCCGGGAAGAGGGTGGGGAGGGAGAATTCTGAACAGTTCTAACTGTTATCACTGAAATTATTTTTCCAATTTATCAATTTTCACTTTATTATTTATCTCTATTATAGTAATGCCCAGAGGCCCCAACCAAGAACAGAGCTCCACTGTGCTATGTAGCATACATAATGAGAGATAGCCCTGCTCCAAAGAGGTCACCATTTAAATAGGCAAGGCAAGCAAAGATGGGAAGTGAAACAAAGTCACAGAGAGAAGTAACTTGCCTAAGGTCATATAGCAGGGCTGTAGAAGAGCAGTAATAGAACCCAAGTCTCTCGATGATTATTATTATTATTTGTATAGCACCTTCATAGAATCATAGAAGATTAGGATTGGAAGAGACATTAGATGGTCATCCAGTCCAACCCCTTGCTCAAACCAGGACCAACCCCACCTAAATCATCCCAGCCAGGGGTGATGTTCCAGTTGATGCTCTCACTAAAATTGGGGCTTCATTGTGCTAGGGAATGTATGAACAGATAGTAATAGACAGTCACTTTTTTGAAGAGGCTACATTGTTAGTAACTAGGGCATTCTTAGTTGGAATGGAAAACAAAGTGACGTGGCCAGGGTCACTCAGTAGATCACTTACAGAGTTTGGAAGAGAACATAGATGTCCATAATCCCAGTCCAGTGTCCTATGCACTGGACAATGCTGCCTCCTCTCCTGACTATATTTATTTTAAGCTTTTATTTAGTTTGATCTTCCAGTTTATGATGTCCGTCTTCCAGGAAGAAGATTCATTCCCAGTTTCTGCCATATTAAGGCCAGATTCTTCCACTTTTATACAAGTTTAGTATCTGCCTCCATGAGAAGTTCCTGATTTAAAGGGGACTACCTGTGGAGAATAGCCTTATGCAACAAGGGTATGGGTGGCAGAAACTTCCCCAGAAATTCTGGTTTAATTTTCTTCCACCACATTGTCTTCTCTCCTAGTCTCTATTATTTTAGGATTTTTCATTTAATTTTTTCATTCATCTGGACAGAGTAGGCTCAATATTTATTTCTTCCAGCATTTCATTCTCTATAGCTAGGGTTGCCACCCTTCCAAGATTAATTTCTGGAGACTCCAGGCCAAAGATTAATCTTTAATTAAAGATTGTCATGTGATGAAACCTCCAGAAATATGTCCACCCAGCAGTGGCAACCAGGGCCGGCGACAGGGGGGTACTACGGGTAGAGCTGTACCAGGCCCCGCACTTTAGGGGGGCCCCGGTACAGCTCTACCCATAGTCATCCGGCACGGCTCTCCTCCAGACGAGTGCGCCTGTCCCCGGCAGGAGCATTGAGCCCGGCCGGCGGCAGCGGCTCAGTCTGGGGGGAGAAAGGGCGGGGAGGAGGGGGGAGCAGCAAGGGCGGCTCACGCAGCTCCCGGGCTCTCGCTCCCGCTGCGGCCAGCCGTCAGCTGGGGGGGAACGCCGGCTGGGCTTCCTCTCCCAGGCGCTGTCAGCTGGGGGGTGGGAGTGCCAGCTGGGGGGGGCGGCTGGGCTTCCTCTCCCAGGCGCTGTCAGCTGGGGGGGGGCGCCGGTTGGGGGGGGGGTTGGGCTTCCTCTCCCAGGCACTGTCAGCTGGGGGGGGAGCGCCGGCTGGGCGGGGGGCCCCCAGCTGCTGTCGGCTGGGCTGGGGGGAGGCCCAGCCGCTGTTGGCTGGGCTGGGCTGGGGGGGTGCGGCAGGGCTGGGGGGGGCAGCCACTGTCAGCTGGGCTGGAGGGGGCCTGGCTGGGCTCTGGGGGCCCCCAAACTATCAGAGTAGGAGGCCTCCAGATTTCTGTCGCCGGCCCTGGTGGCAACCCTATCTACAGCAGTGGTTTTCAACCTATTTATCTCTGTGGGCCGCATATGGAACTTTCAGTGTGTTATGTGGGCCACATCCAAACAATATATAATACCTGTGTAGCCCTGAGGATGCACGTGGGCTGTGGCTGTGTACTGACTGGGCCGTAAGTGACCATGCATTGAGAACCATCGCAATACTTCCCTTGACTTCAGTGGGGCCAGGATTTCACCCAGTGTCTCTTTCTGCTGCATCCATCTTTTTCTTTTTAGTTTCCTGTTTGTTGGGGAATAGCTAAAACACCTAGGCCCTAATTGAATAAGCACCTCAAAATGCAACAGAGAAGATTGCTTGACAAGGTTTCCTAATAATTTATAAGCCTACGTGCTAAACTTTGAGATGCTAAACTGTGAGCACCTAAACCTTGAAAACATAGATAAGTATATGCTGACATTCAGGCCAGGTTGTTCCCTGTAACTTTCCTACTCAAATAAGAAAAATAAAGGTCATGTTAATTAATTGTTTATGATGTAGTGAACTGAACTATGGTACGGAAAGATGAAAATTGCTCAATGGTAAAAATACAAGCTACATGATATTAGTTTAATTTGAATAGTTTCTGCAGTGTATGTTGACTGGTAAAAAGATAACTGAGTTATGTTGATGTAATGTTAATTTATAAATACCCTAAAATGGAGAATGAAAAACAACTTATGAAAGTTTGGGTAACTGTATAATTGGGCATGTAGATGATGTAGAAGGATACATTCATGTATAAACACCAGCTGACCAAAGACTCAAGTTGGAGAACACTGGTCCAAAGACTGAGGCACCCATCATGAAATGGAGAGACTTCCCGTACCCTAGAACTTGGTAACTGGGTTTATCTATCTTACTGTCTGTCATATGTGATAAGATCATAAACTATCCATGACAATAATTCTGTTTATAAATGAAAGTTAAAATTTGATTAAGCTTAAATTGGGTCTACTTGTGCCTAAGTTTCCCACCTTAAGTGAAATTCTTATTTTGCTGCTTCTTTTTTTCTTCCCAATTGGAATTAAAAGGCTCTTTGTTAAGTTTTCATTTGGGCTGCAGACTGATGCTACTTAGGTATCTTCTCTAATTCAGAAATTTTTATTTGGCAGGAGTTTTAGCAGAATACCACTGGGGCTTCTACCAACTGCACTTTGCCAGCGTGGATGTTTAACCAGATGTCCTGGTTTGATTATTTTTTTTGAGAGAGAGAGATTTTTATGTGCATTCAAAAGGATTATATTTCAGTACAAACAATTTGGTTATAATCCTCAAAATGGCATAATAGATTCATAAAAAGAACTCAGTGTGTAAAGTGTATTAGTGAAGAAAGGCCAAATACTATAGGATGCAAATGGTTTCTTCTTCTATTATTTTTAAGTAATCTCAAATGCAGAGGAGAGAAAAGGGAACAATAAAAGAATATTAACAGCTGACCTGTAATATAAGTTCATATCTATTGATGGTATAAAACTCGCCTTGGAAAGATGTCAGACTGTAGCATATCATGAATGGAAGAGACAACGAGTAACTGAAGGGATAGGGTCACTGTGTCAGTGCACTGTAGTTGGTTGGAATGACCTAACTCAACCGCAGCTCTAGTAGAATTGCTTGGATGAGTCTGTCATCTTGACTCTGTGTGGAGCAGCTTTGCAGACTCAAAGCCTCTGCACTGCAGGGAGGGAGGCAGGGGGAGGGGAACATAGTGGACAGCAGTAAATATGAACTAGAGCAGGATAGGAAACCTATGGCACGCATGCCAAAGTTGGCCGATCTTCAGTGGCACTCACATTGCCTGGGTCCTGGCCACTGGTATGCGGGGGCTCTGTGTGTTAATTTAATTTTAAATGAATCTTCTTAAACATTTTAACAATCTTATTTACTTTACATACAACAATAGTTTAGTTCTATATTATAGACTTATAGAGAGAGACCTTCTAAAAATGTTTAAATGTATTACTGGCACGTGAAACCTTAAATTCGAGTGAATAAATGAAGACTCGGCACACTGCTTCTGAAAGGTTGCCGACCCCTGAGCTAGAGTTCAAGAATAAATTTCTTCCCAGTGAAACTGAAGTACTGTGTATTTCCTGTATGGTAAGGCAACCTTTTGCAGCAATGTCAATGAAAGCTTTTTTAAGCTCTGTCTGACCAGGAAATTGCAATCAGTTCTTCTGGGTGCAGACATCATTATCATAATCCAAATGATCTTTGCCTCCAAACTACAACAGTATTCCACAAGGGGCAACTCCTTAAATCAGCCTGAAAGCCGAAGCTACTGCAGAACCCAACAACTCCATTATCAAGGAGAGAATTTCACTGGGGTCACTGACAATGGTTCTCTGTGATCTGCAGAGGCTTCCTGTTGGTTTTAGAGTGGGGTTTTAATGTGTTGGTTTTGATCTCTAATGCCTTAAATGACTTTGGACCTACCCACTTGAAAGAACATTTTCTCTTGATGCAATACCGCTACCACAGCAATCAGTTGGAGTTTTCTTCATTAAAAAGAGAGAGGGAGAGAGAGATACAGAGTTGAAGAAAGAAAGAAAGAAAGAAAGAAAGAAAGAAAGAAAGAAAGAAAGAAAGAAAGAAAGAAAGAAAGAAAGAAAGAAGGAATAAAGAAAGAAAGAAAGAAAGAAAAGGAAGGAACAAGAGGAAAATGGCAGGATTTAGTATTGTCAGGACAAGACCCCAGATTTCTCAAGGGGTCTGATTCTGCTCCCATTGAAGTCTTAGCCATCGTCTACACTGAGAGCGGTGATCAATCTAAGATATTCAACTTCAACTACAAGAATAGCATAGCTGAAGTCGACATACCTCAATCAACTTACTTCGGCATCTTCATGTTGCTAAGTCAATTGCTGCCACTCCCCCGTCACTACGCCTGTGCCTCTCGCAGTGGTGGAGTACAGAAGTCGATGGGAGAGTGCTCAGGGATTGATTTATCATGTCTAGACTAGACATGATAAATCAATCCCCGATAGATCGATCTCACAGCGTCAATCCTCACCATAATGTTGACCTGAAGGGACCAACAGATCATCTAGTCTGACTTCCTGTATATCAGCACCACCCAACACCCGCACACTAATCCTGACAACCACAATTAGACCAAACTATTATAGCCTACAAGAGACTAGATAATTAGTCTGCAAATCATTCTGAGTTTTGCCAGTGATTTTATTGGCTGCAAGATCAGAAGCCAAGATTTTCCCTCTGTGAATAATAACAAAATGCTCTTTTTCTAAGGGCCAGAGTAACTACAATAGCTTTCAATATTTATATTTCATCGTAATCTATTCATTGCTTCAGGGAGCATCACCAAGCCACATGGAGTCCCTGAGTGCTGGACTTTACATTTGGTTTTTGGAATTAGCTGGAAGATGTAGAAAAACTCATTTAGCCTGACAGCTTCATTTTTACACAAGTCATATGTCTGACAGTATGCTCGTGAGCTGTCTGGACAATTGAATTTTTGTCCATCTTTTAGCTAACTCAGAAATCCAAATCCAAAATCAAGCACTGTGGGACATCATGTAGATTTGTGATGCTCCTTGGAGGACTTGGTTTCAAAAACAAATGAAAGGATTACAGTGAGCCAAAAATATGATTTGTGTACTGAGAGTCACAATATTAATCAAGTCATTACTAGCCACTGTTTTTAATACCGTTACATATGCTTAGAGAATTGACTCCATCAGAATGGTCAGACAAATGGTCCATCTAGCCTAGTATCCTGTCTTCCAACAGTGCCAATGTCAGGTGCTTCAGGGGGAATGAATACAACAGGGTAATTATTGAGTGATCCATCCCCTGTTGTCCACTCCCAGCTTCTGGCAGTCAGCTGTTAGGGACACCCAAATCTGTCTCTTTCGGATGATGGCATGAAAAATTTATGTATTTTGTTAAGTCCTCCTACCTTTATGTGAAGACCCTATCTTTCTGGAGTTTGGCAACATACCTGTGGAGCACAATTAAGCACACAGATTGCACTGAGCATTTGAAACATCTTATTTCAAATTTTAGATACAGGCAATGAAGTGCTGAGAGGGGAATTTGGACCTATAAACAATAGGATCTCCTTAAAACTGATGGAATTCACTTGTTAATTGCATAAGTCCAGTTGGACCACTGGACCTAAAAGAGAGACTTCACATCCTGACTATTCTTTCTTAATTATCTCAGGCAATTGGCATACACAGCAGGAAAAATATGAAAATGAAGGAACTTATAATAAAATTTTATACGTTTCAAAGTAGACATACCTTTCCTCTTCCTTCACTTTCACATTTTTCTTGCCAATTGCCTAAGATAATTAGGAAAGAATATGCATGATGCCAGAGCAAACATAAGAGCAGATTTAGTATTCAGGTTAATCAAATATCTTAATGAAGCTGAAATGCATGAGCTATTTAATGGAACTACTCTTCATAATCATTGGCATTATGCTATTGGATGACAAAGAGAACCATGACAGGATACAAATGTTTAGCTTGCAGTATATATAACTTTTGACTAAAAGAGTTTCACTTTAAGTCTTAGACAAATTATATTTAATGTTATTTTGCTCAAGATAGAATAAACATGCTAGGTAATTGCATATTAAGGAACAATAAATTGATGTGGTAGTGCAGACACCCCTTCTTAATGCTGAAGGTAATAAACTGTTGTTTTTTTTATTGTTTCATGAGTTGCATAATAGGGTTTTTAATGCAATGCTTCTCTTTAAATGATATATCCACTGAGATAAATAGTCAAGCATTTGCCACACAAAGATTTATGGAATATCTATTTAAAAAGAGACCTCTTCCAAAGCATAGACAAGGAAAACATTTTACTGCTGGCTTGTACCCTTTCAGGTTATAAAATACAATTAATCCAAGTTGTCAACTTGTGCCAGTCATTTTTTAAATCAGAAACTTTCTATAAAAAATGTTCTTCAAAACAAGATTTGTGTGTCAGTAAAAAAGAAACAAGGGAGACTTGAAAGCTATGGCAGGATGGATCTAGTATACATGTTTAGGGTTAATTAACATTTTCTTGGAATTTTATATGAAAAAAAATGTTCAGTGCTCAAATATTTACAAAGAGAACGTTCACAAGCATTTTACAGTTTCTGCATCTTTAAACCCAAGTTTCTTCCTGTAAAATTTGCTAACTTATTGCCCTGAATCCTCTACAACAGTAACCTTGCCAGCTGACTGAGCACTGTCGATCAGTTACAAAGAGAGTTCCATCCTGTTGTCTTGGTGGCTGAAACTCAAGGCCCTCCCGGTGAAGGGTAAACTGTGTGTTTATCCGGGTTTAACTGAATTGTCTACAACGACTCCCAAGTCTTTTTTTTTTTAGTGGTACAATTAACTTAGAACCCAGCAAATATGCCTGAGCAGTTGAAATTATTCTTCCAGTGTGCATTGCCTTGCATTTGTCGACACTGAATTTTATTGGCCATCGCATTGCCCGCTCGCCTAGCGTTAAGTTCCTCAAGTCTTCTCTGGTCTTGATTAGCCTAAATAATTTCATGTCATCTGAAAATGTTGGTGCTTCACAGTTCACTCTTTTTTCCACATCATTAATAAGTAAATTGAACAATACCAATCTTAAAAGTTCTCCAGTGACTTGGCAGACCAGGAGCCCCAGTTCTCTTGACTAAAAGCCTGTCACTGATATCAGGCTAATATACAGGTGGAGGGTTCTTGCAATCTTGGAGTAGTTTGTTTGCCAAAGCTAAACTCTCTTTGGAGCTTCGCACTGAGGTTAATCTGTACATCTAGTGTATCTTTGAGTCCTCTGGAAGGCAGATTGGATTATGCTCTGTTAAAAGGTGCCAGAAGGATTTATTTTTAAAGAAGTTTAAGAAAGATTATGAATCTGCATAGTTCCCTGAAATATAACAGTGTCACCTTGGGGTAATGTTTCCATTTTAGCCCCAGTCCTGTTTGCAGGCAGACTCTGGCCCCTGTGCAGAATTGCTTGCATGATTAGAGCCTATGCTTATATATATTTACTTGAAATTTATCTCCACATATTTTATCTCATGTGAAATATAAGTGTATGGCTATGCATGTAGAGCTTACATTTTAAATAAGATATTAAACTGGATAAATGATCATTCAAAGCCATCAACAAACAACAAATGGACATTTTACTAGGTGCAGCTAATAACTTATGTTGACATGACTTAGACCAAAACCTTTAGTACCAGTATAAATCCAACTATTAATAATGCCAGTCTATTTCATACAGCCTGTCTGATTCATTTTCTGTGGTGGAGATATACCATGAAAAATTTTGATTGCTTTCCTATTTATTTTAATAAAATTTTTGAAATAATGATTAGCCTGCAGGAATCAAATGATAAATAACAGAGAGAAGAAAATGTTTTTTAAAATAGAATATCGAATTCCAGAAGAAAAGTCCACAAAAATGAGCACAATAGAGTCGTGTAGGGGGAAATTTTTTTTTACTAACCCACAGACTACATTTTCAATGCCATGCCTTCCCCCATTAACCAATCCCTGTCAGACGACCTTGTGAAAATGAAAATAATGAGTTAATTTACTAGTATGGTCCTGTTGTTTTGTGCTTCTCTATCCATAAATCTGGTTTAATGGCTTGAGGCTACTAGTTAATCTGGCCCAATAGTTCTCATTACTATGGAAGTGTTTTGCAAAACAGATTTGTTTGGGTTTATACAATAGATATTTAATATATTGAAAGAGAGATGAGCCGCAATCAACAAAACTAAAACAATTAAAAATTTAACTCTTGGTGCCTCAATAGCAATAGACTTAAAATGGAATATCATATAAATTTCCATCGTGAACAAGTAGATTTTCTTTTATATGTGCTCCAGTTATATCTTTAATGCTGTAATTTTTCGTATATGGCCTCCATTACCAAAAAGAACAGGTTTACTGCTAAACAGTGGTCCCAGTTGAGGTATTCAGTGGTGAGAAATGAATCCAAAACATCTCCCTTTTTCATTCTGTCTCCTATTTGGGGGATAATAATGAAAAGAGAGGCATATAAGAGGGCTCGCTTGAAGGCAAGAAAACGAGATGATAATATTAGTAGCTCCCTCCTCTATGGTGGGCCTCAGTGTAGGAGACTCAGGAGAACAAAGAGACAAAGAAATATGGAGACTTTAAAAGGACATAATGAAAATGGGCCCCAGGATAATGGCCCCATAAGGGTGTATTAAGGAAGCTCAGAATGTTCCAAACTAAATCTTGATGGTAGGGAACATTGCTTCTCCCCTCCCCCACCCAGTCTGAATCTAGAGCTTCTCATTGAAATCCTTCTCCAAGTAAATGGAAGCATAATTATTGTCAGTCCCTAGGGCTCTCCACCATGTACTTGAATGGATTACCACAGTAGAGAAATACATGATATTTTCTAGGTTAGAACTTTAAGGGGGAGAATCAAGCATAAGTGGCTTGAAAATAATGGAAAGAAAGTGTTGATTTCAAAAGAGATAGAGGCCTCAGGGAGGTGTACAAAATGATTCAAATTTCCAGGCTGCTCTGACACAATTAATCTTTCAAGTACCGAGCTTTATAAAGAACTCTGGGTGCAAGTATAATAAAGTGTGTGCATCACTAGTAATCTCTTCTATAAAACGGATGCATATGGAATAAAGTGCACCCAGTAGTATGTAATAAGGCTCTAATCCACTGCAAGTGAAATCAGAATTGTGTATAAATTGTGTGGTTTATGACAGTCCCTAGAACCCTCCCACACTGGAGGTTAAGTTGGTACTTACAGCATATAGTATTTTTTTTCAATCATTCAGTTTATTCCCAAATGTTGGGGTTATTTTTTCTTTATATTCGGCATAAGTCTGAAATATGGTATGAAGGTTCAGGACCCCTCGGGCCGGGGTAGCACAGCCCATTGGTCAAAGTCCACAGTGCTGCCCAGGTTACAGGGCAGCATGGCCTGAGGGCACCCCTCTGTATCAGGGCAGTACAGTCTAGTGGCCAGAGTCAATGGCTGCCCCCGTGTTGCGGGGCAGTGTGGCCCGGTGGCCAGATCAATGGCCGCCCCTGTGTTGCAGAGCAGTGTTGCCCAATGGCCAGAGTCACTAGCCGCCCCTGTGTTGCAGAGCAGTAAAGCCTAATGGCTGGAGTCAATAGCATCGCCCTTGTGTCAGAGCAGTAAGGCCTAAAGGCCGGCGTCTATAGAAGGGGTCACCCACCTAGGGGTGTGGCGGCATAGGTAGGGGGGCCTGGGCTCACCCGACTCCAGGGCCCTACAAGTGGCATAGCAACTGGCCACTGACTCAGTGGGGGGTCTGACTGAAACACGCTGAGTTTCACTGGGCAGGAGGTACCACTCCACCACCCTCCCTGGGTCACTTCCTGCCAGGTCTGGCGATGGCATTGCCCCAACGGCTCCGGCTCCTCTGCAAGCTGGCGGGTCAGTCGTCCCCTCTGGCCGTTCCCAGTCCTGGGCTTCAGATAAGTTAGGGCAAGCCTCAGGCTCTGGCTCCGGCTCCGGCTGGTCCTTCACAGGAGCTCCCCAGGCACGTCCTTCTCCTACAGCTGCCAGCCCAGAATGAGCTAGGCTCCCTCCTTTTATACAGCCTGAGCACTTGGAGCATGCCCAGTACTGCGGGGGCAGGACTTCCGCTGCCAGTGCTTCCGACTTGTCCCTCCCTGCCTGGGCTAGTGCGGGGCTGGTCTGCCCTGTCACATATGGGAATGGCCAATAGATATCCATGGGGAATTTTGGCAACATCTGTAAGCACTTTGAGACAGGAACTCTCATGCATTATATGTCTGTACACTGTCAGTCTGTAGGCCACAATGGACTTTAGGCACTACCACAGAATAAATGTGAAATAAATAGTAATCATCATCTGTGGAGGTTTCCTTCACTCACCCATGTTGGTAGAATTTCAGTTAGGATTTTGTTCACTCTGCTTGGTTCTGCTCAGATATTTTAATACCAGATGTTGGTAAGATAAAGGGATTTATGAGAAATGACTTCATGCTTTCCGTCTATTTCCCAGTGGAAAAGTGTCCATGTTATAGATAGTTTAAGATTAGCAGCCGTGTTAGTCTGTATCCGTAAATAAGATGAGGAAGACTTTGTAGCACCTTAGAGACTAACCAGTTTATATATATGTATATATATATATATATAAACACCATGATACTGCTGAGGTGTCACGGATGCCATTTAGTACCAAAGAGGCCAAAGAGTAAATGGGCCATGAACTCTGAAAAATGTTCTAGTTCCCCCAAGATGGTCCTCTTAAGTCACCTTCGGGCAACATTGTCAAGGTAATATGGGGAAATGTGCCTTGTCCAAAGCTGTTCTTTGGGAAAATAGTGGCCTGCCAGTTATCACAGGCAGTAAGCTTCATTTAAAGGAAAGATGCAAGGAGGACCATTCAACAACAGCCTAATAAACTGAGCCATCTTTGCTCCTGCTGAATATGTATGTTATGACAGAAGCGTCTGTCATTTGAAAAACATAGTAAACTAGAATAAAATGCAGACCTCTCCACAAAGGGGCTCATTTTCCACTACTTTGCATGTTGTGGTGTCACTTACTGATACACCTGCACAAGATGGGTATAAAATGCTGCTCACTCGATCAAGTTTCTGGTCTCCATAGTCACAATTAGGAATTTGAAATCTGATTTCTGAAAATTAATTCACTAATAATTCAATAGTTCTTTGGATTTGGTTATGTTGGCAGGCATAACTGCCACTTAACTTGTGTAACACAATACCGAAGGAATTAAAAGACAGATGTGCACAACAGATTGGAAGCAGATTCATTCTAAAATTCAAACACACTTTAATATTTTTTGCAGCATTAACCACGTTTTCTTGCAGCCATTTGGCTAAAAGTCGAAACTGTAAACTTCCCGGTTAAGCGACAAAGAGTCTTGTGGCACCTTATAGACTAACAAACGTATTGGAGCATAAGCTTTCATGGGCTAATACCCACTTCATCGGATGCATGCACTCGACGAAGCATATATTCTTCTACTGCATGCATCCAATGAAGTGGGTATTCACCCATGAAAGCTTATGCTCCAATATGTTTGTTAGCCTGTAAGGTACCACAGGAATCTTTGCTGCTTTTGCAGATCCAGACTAACACGGCTACCCCTCTGATTCTTCCCGGTTAAAGTTAATTACAACAGGAGTTTTGTGCACACAATCTAATTTCCAGCACCTGAAAATGGAGCTCCGTTTGTTTAACATAAAGAATTCTTGGTCTTCCTAGCTGACAAACTTTTTCCTATTGAATATTTGAAAAATATTTTTGTTTGTTTGTTTTAGATATTTTTGTGGGGAGAGTGGGGGAAAAGGAGTAGGGAACTATTCTACATAAACAACTCCAGCAACGTACAAGTCAAGATCTTTAAATCCTAAACTCCATACAAGCTTTCCAGTTGTCTCCTAAATACATTCAACTAGTCCAAACAGTTCTACATTACTGACTCATTTGTTTGTTCAAGTTTTTCTGACTTGATTTTGATATATACCATATATTTTATAGCGCATATTAAACTGCTATATACCCATATGCAGGATTTTTTTATTTTGTTTTTCCTATGTGTGAAAACTAAATGGTGCTCATACATCAATCTTTTTTCAAAATATATTTAATATGGAGATTTTTGAACCCTACTGCATGATAGGTGCATGATATATGGTGGGCTTGATGCAGCCAAATCCAATTTAACATTCAGAACTTCTTGTGAATTGGCACATCAAAGAAGTCTGAGCTCCTGCATTGGAAAAATGGCACCTCTTCAGATCCCATGGCTGCTTATTTTGATTTAAAAGTTCTATAGAGTCACTTTTCCCTGTGATTTTGGCAAGTTTTTCATTGTGCTCAATTCTTGATCTGTGCAGAAGAAGCAGGGTCTGTTAAATGGAGGGCAAGGTGGATGTTTATATTGAATTATATAACATCTTTTTCAAGTCTGAGGAAGCTTAACAAAATTGCAAATTGCACACTTATTAGGAATTTCTTCACATCAGCCATCACTGAAATACGACCACTTCTGGAATGAGATGCCTAAGCAGTCATAAAAGGGCATGATATAATAATTGATGACCAGAAGAGAAGAATAATTTAGCCAGTTGAAACCAGTTAGATGGGTAGAAAATAGATGTACTCCCTCAGTTAGAACTGACTAGAATAGAAGAACACACACCATCCTCTTATGAAAAGTGGCACACTACAATTTCTCTTGTGACTGGCTTTCACAGTTAAGATTAATTTCTGCACCTGGAATAATATGCTGGAGTATTATCTGAGTCCCGGTTCATAGGAAAAAGTACTACCTATGAAATCACCTGCACAATGTTCTGAATCATCTGGATTATCCTTGGAGGCAGGCCCAGATTAAGGTATAGGAACTGTAGTACCTACTCCTGGAGTCATGTGCCATAACACTCCCAGCTATCATAAAATAAAAATAAAAGTAAGTCTTTAGCCGTCCTGGATATGAAGAAAAGCTTTAAAAATGTGACTTGCGTGTAACAAGGCAGTGACATCTTCCTGAATCTGCAGAGAGCCTGAAACAATAGCTTTGAGAGGTGTGAACTTCCCCAACCATCAAAATGGGTTTTTAACTCCAGGACCCACTATTCTGAGGGACCTGGCCAACACCACCTCAGCATAGGACTCTAACTTTAGGCCCCTCTATTGAAGGTATCATGACTTCCCAGCTGACTTGCAAGCTGTCCAAAAATCATGTTTTCTATGCCCCCTCCTGCTTTTAACAATAGAAAGTTGGAAAATTGGTAAATGGCTGTGTAAATAATTCCTTTATACTCACCCTCTAAAACTGGGGTTCCAAAAAGTAACTTTCTGTAAATCTTTAATGAAATTGAATGAGCTGGTGCATGAAGGACTGGTAAAAGCATATCTGCTAATGAATTTATCTTCAGCATCACCATTGACATCAGGCAAAGTAATAAACATCCAGCAGAGTTAGGACTTGGAGTATTATTATTCTCTAAATGGTACATGAGAAAGTCATCTACCAGCTACAGTGACTTAATAAGGAGAGGGTAGGGACATTGCTGAGAAACTAAATGGTTCCTTTGCATAAATCTTCAATGCAGAGGACATTGGGAAGATTGTAAAATCTTTCGAGAAGTGATTGTCTTTTGCCGTGTGTGTTGTATAGGTCAGAGCTAGGGGAAGCTTCTAGTAAGCACCATTACAGATTTCCCAGGACAGCTACCTCCAAAAAGGGACAATCCTAGGAAAACCTGAACAGGTCACAAGACTAGTAAATCCTGCAGTCCTTGTTCATATGAGTAATCCATTAACTTCAGTAGGTCTAATATTAGTAGGATTAAGGGCTAGAGAAGTAGGCCTTATTTATTATATTTATACAATATAGTCACTTCTTGCCAACTGTATAAAGTGGAGAATGAAGTATGAAAGGTGTGTTGCAATGGATTTTTTAAAATTGGTAGGTTTGGGGTGTTTTTGTTTTGTTTTCCCCCCTTCTTTATAAATTGCCCATGTCTGTGGTTATTTTCTGTTTATGTTCCAGCAAACAAAATACTAGCTGAAATATTTGTGAAGACTATAAATTTTAAGCAAACACTGGCGAATATTTGCAGTAAATAAAGATGGAACTCACAAACATAAGTATTCACACCAGGAACCTGATTCTAAGTATTATGCTCAGCAAGTCAAGGTATAGAGGGGGAAAAAAGGCTTTGTGGACCTACATTATCCAATTAGAATTAAGCAACGCAGCAGTAATTTTGAATTTCAGATCATGAATACTTGCTCTGAACTGCTGGTGAACAATGTCTATTATTATTAATTATTATTATCATCATCATCATTTTTATTGCTGTAACTGCTGGCAGCCTCAGTCATGAGTTAGCATCCGTTGTGCTTGGTGCTCCAAAGCCAAGTAAGTTATTCATTATGGATCATTCACTCTGCTCTGATAACCTGGTTTGTGTGCTACTGACTTAACTCATTTGTTATGGTTCATGCAAACTATCCAAGTACAGTATGCAAATGAATTTTTGAGGAGGTGGAGAACAGAGGCTTGGGGAAAGGAACCAGAGGAGGGACAGAGCAGAAGAGCAGAGGCAGAACCACAACCCATGAATATTTCACAGGTACTAGTGAGTAAGTCTTACTGAGTAATGTGTTCTAGTTAGAAGTGCACTAACCTTACCACAGGTAGGAAGTGTGCACTGTAATATGATTCTTTTGCTCATGAGCACTTATTGACATACAAATTTTGGTTCCCCTTTTTGTTTTTTTGTTTTGTTTAGTTCCTGGCCAGGCCATATAACCCTGCTGTCACCTTATTTCTCACTGTTTACAAATGGTGGGTCCCATTAAAAATTCTACATAATCAAAAGCCACAAACATATAAATCATCTATCTGTGAAAATGGATAAAAGGAAATGTTGTTGTTTTTTCTAGTAAGATTAAGGGCCAAAGAGTGCAACAGATGCAGTTTTACTTTAATGTATCTATATCTGTGGAACACTGACTGTAAACAAGCCTTTTCTGTCATGTTACATTCATACTAAACAGTTCAGCACCTCGTTATTGGCATGTAAAGTAAAAGAAATGCTGATAAAGGTTGTAATCTCTATAGAAATTACTTCAATTCAATGTTGTGTTAGCATTGGCACATCTGTCAAGAACAGCATCTGTTCTGGAGAACAGAAGATTCTGATAAGCCTCCTTTTGCTATTTACGTATGCTGCTGAGGATATGGTTTGAAGCTTTGCTGAATAGTAATCAGGAAATCAACACCAGCAAGATATTCTTCTCCCCATATCCTTATAGGATAACTGAATGTTTTCTTTTCAAAATCTGTTGATAGAATTGCACAATAAAACATCCTGACAGGTGACTTGCAGATCTTAAAAGTACAACCCCAGTATGGGGAGATCACACTGTTTATAGCTGGCATGATGTTTCAAATCCCTCTGGAAAAAGTGGCCAGTGATGGAGGGCTTTAATGATTCTTAACACCTGCACAAGTTCTACAAATGGTTGATGATGTCTGAATCCATTTGATTCTGGGCCTGACAATTCACGCCTAAAGCAGATGTTTTCTTACATTGCGTAGCAGCTGCTATCTATTTTTCAGATTAGTCCTAGAAGTAACAGCCACACAGTTGATACACCTAGGACATACATCACAGTATTAGGAATGCATTGTACCATCATTCCCTATGACATCATATCATCAGACAGCTGGATCTGGTGTTTATGAGACTTACATCACAGTATGGCAAGATAAACAAGCTCTATATGCATGGATACTTTTTGGGATTACTCCTGGACCTGGACTTATAACAGTTCATTTGGAACAGGCTACAATATGATACTTGTAATATAAATAGGAACACAAGTCAAATAGGATCTTAATGTACCATTTAAATTCACATTATCTACTGCTGAACATTAAATGATCTCACAAAGTTATTAAAAAAATATACAATGCAAACCTATTTTAGATCTAAATTACACTCTAAGTTATAGCTCTGTGATATCACTGACTTTAGTGGGGTTGAGATGCAAATGAGGGGTTGACACCCACATTACATTCAACTCCTCTTAATTTGTAGGTAGTACTTGCTTCTCTGCCTCTTTAGGTGCTTACGCTTAAAAATCTGGCCCTTACAGCCTGGTTTTTCTTCCACTACACTAGCATGAGCAGTAAAGCTGGCCCAGAGGCCATCTCAGACTTTTCATAGTCAGTACCACATTTTAATGGTGTTTTGTGAGCATCTTCCTTCCCTTTTGTGGTTGCATGACATTCCTTTGGCTATTGCAATAGTTGCTCACATGTAAGAGTGAGACTAGGAAAATATTGAGTGTGGGACAGTTTTGCAGCTGGTGTAAACCAACATAACTTCATGGACTGGTCTTGGATATTGAATTGTCTTTAATGTGATTTAGAAGGTAGAGGCAAGGAGGAGAAGCAGTCTTATGTAATCAGCCAGCTCACTACAGACCCCTGGCAAATGTTCTGGTTAAGAATCACTGATCTACAGAAGTATACGTACCCATGCGGCTAGGCAGAAGTCTTCCAAGGGGTACCTTAACTCATCTAGATATTTGCCTACTTTTACAATGGACTACATTGAAAGCATTCGAGAAGTCAGTGCAAACTAAAATTTCATACAGACAATGACTTATTTATACCGCGCTTGATACTATACATTGAAATGTAAGTACAGTATGTCTATTCTAACTGATTTACTTTATAATTATATGGTAAAAATGAGGAAGTAAGTAATTTTGCAGTAATAGTGTGGCTGTGACCCTTCAGTATTTTTATGTCTGATTTTGTAAACAAGTAGTTTTAAAGTGAGGTGAAACTTGGGATACGCAAGATAGATGAATGAGACTCCTGAAAGGGATACAGTAGTCTGGAAAGGGTGAGAGCCACTGCCATAGATCATTGTTTGAGAACTGCTGTTGCATCACATTTATTCTGCATGCAGTTCATTTACCAGCATTTGGTTCTATAGATATCCGCGTGTTGTTTTTGTTATGTATAATTTACCGCAAAGACAAGGAGTTATTATTTTTTGTAAACAATCAAGATAATGAATGGCTCATTTATAACAATTTATATATAAATTATAGTAGTTTAGCCTTTAATTCCTAAAAGCTATTACAGTGGCATGTTTTGTGGTAGTTACAAGACGTGCAGGCATGAAGGTGCTAGTTGTTTAATAGCAGTAGTATTAAAATGCTAATCCACATTTATTAACAGCCTTTGGATCTAATTGCAAAGACCATTTCTTTGACTTAGTTTTCTCATAATAAACTCTTCACACAGCTCTACACATTCATTGGGGATCAGAAGGTAAAAAGGGGTAGGAAGAGACATCACCTGCATACCCATCTTTTAAGCTACTCTTGCAAGTGAAGAAGTGAGAGTTTTCTTTGTTCTTATATAGAGATTTTAGGGATGGAAGGAAAAATTATGATCAGATTATACTGGGAAGTGCTCAGAGACTATGTTTATGAAGCACATGCAGAAAGAGTATATTTGGTTATAGTTAAACATTCTGAAGAGTGTTAAATATGTTAATAACTATGTTAGCTGTCTACTATAATGTGAATAAAATCATTTAGAAAGAGAGAACTGCATGTGTAAGTCCCTTTGAGAGGTGGATCTGTACTTGCATTTTCGGGACCTTAACCTATTTCAAATAAACTCAGATACACAGAGATGCTCAGGTACTATGATACTAGGTCTGAAGCATCGATACACAAGTATGTACTTCTTATGAGTTTATTTGGCCATGCATTGGCCCCAAGATCCAAACTGCCACAGGGCATGGTCATGCTTCAATCTCAGGGGTCAGTACTGCCATAGGTAGTACAAAGAGCCTTGTTCTGGTTTACGATCACAAAACAGGCTCCCTACTGATTTCAGTACCTGACATTAGCAGATATAAAGTCAGTGCAAATTGTCCCCATCTGTCCTTCATCTTAGCTATCAGTAATCAACAATACAGTGTGGGCTTCAGTGTTCTACTCTGACTAGTAATCACTTCACTACAGCATTGAAGTAAGGAGGACAATTGTGTGTGCTAGGTATTGTGAACAGAACTGGGTGAAATTTTTCATGCAAAACCTTTTTCCCTGAAAACTGTAGATTCAGGTTGACTGAAACTATTTTCAATTTTGGGTCCATTTCAGAAAATTGTTTCAATCAAAGAAAAGAGAAACATTTCAGAAATGTCAAAACAGTTTGACTTTTCATTTCAGAAAGACATTTTGTCTGGGAATTTCCCTCACTTTTGTTTAAAATGTGACAATAACTTTTTTTAAATGTTGAAACTGAAAAAATGTTGTTTTGGTCAGCATGAGAGTAAACTCCTTTTAACATTTTATGTTGCGGATGAATTCTCATTTTAGGTTCAACGTGAAGGGAATTTATTATGATGATTGTTGTTATTTTTCAGTTCAGCCACCAAACCAAAAAAAAATGTCTCACAAAGTTCAAATTTGACTTGGATGGTACTTCCCACAGGAGTAAGTGCTCACCAATATGTGTAAGGACCCAATCTGTCCCTAAGAAAGTATTATTATCCCTATTTTACAGATGATTTTACAAATAGAGTCCAGGAACCTTAAAGGTATTTAGGTGTCGCTTCACTCAGCAATGCAATGCTTAATCTGCTGCCCAGTGGTATTTTCAGTCCCACGCGAGGTACCCACAGTCCCCATACAATCTATGGGGAAAGTTAGGGGCTTAAGAAAGGGACTTTCAGAAGTTGGCCAGCTGAGCAAGGAGCTATCTAAGCTAGCCAGAAAAGAAACACTGAAAAGAAGTAGTGTAGAGGGGCTTACACACCTCAGCTGTTGGCTGATGAACCTGATAGGCTGATAGGCACCTTTCTCCACTCAGCTATAAATTCTTTCCTAGATTAGGCATCTAAATCAGGTCACTTAGATAGCCCATGCTTCTCTCTGTCTTTCTGTCTCCTGCTCACACTTGATACCTCTCACATACTCACCTTACATTCCCTGTATCCCTGGTTGTCTTTTGTGCAGGTGCTCTGCTGTCCTTTCACCTATTGATGGCCTGCATCCAGCCCGCCTGATCTAGGGGCTTTCAGGTAACAGGTGTGAGGTGTGTTCTGAGCATGCCTATGAGATCAGACCCCACTGGGAAGAAGGGCATCCCCTGCCTACTTTGAGAATCTCACTTTGGCTTGAGCGAGAGCTCTGAGCAACTTCTTGGTTGTTGAGGGGCGTCAGTTCTTAGCCAGCTTTGAAAATGCTGACAGAGGGAAATATAGGTACTGGGGGACCTAGGTGCTTAAGAGGTTAGGAGAAAACTGAGTAGCTGCTTTAAAAACATCACTGGTGTCTAGCTGCTGGAATTAGGCTCCTGAAGAGGTAGATAGGCACCTAAGTACCTTCAAAGATCTGGGCCAGAGAGGTTAATGTGTCTTACCCAAAGCTACACGAAGAAAATCATAAACTCAGAAGTTCCTGGATTCCAGACTCTGGTTGACTAGAGATCATGCTCCTCTCTCATCTCATCTGATCCACACCTCATCACAACAGAGCTTCACATTGATTGTTTATAATGTGGTGGTGGGTTCTCCATCCAGGGGAATTTAAAAAGTCCAGATTGGATATTTTTTAAAAAGATCTGCTCTAGGAAGGATTTGGGGTCAGTTCTATGGCCTGTGGTGTGAAGGAGGTCAGTTTACATGATCCCAATGGCCCCTTCTGGTCTTGGAATCTATGACTGTTCTGAAGATTGATTGATTTTTAATTTTGTGCAAGCTTCTAGAAATGCTTAGTGCTTTCAGAATGTATCTCAACCTCCAGGCATAACTGCATACTTTTTGTAGGATCTGGAAGTATCCATCTGATGGACATATTTCTGTACCTGTGTTATATTTTGCCTCATACAGACTCAGGAAGGCTTCATAGACCATTTTCACTCTTTCTGACATCGCCAACTTCTGAAGGCATCACTCTCAGGAATAAAAAAATTGCCAGAGTACAATAATGCTCCATTCAAAAATACAGAAAACAACTTGACTGTTAGGTAATTAAAAAGAGATGCTGCAGTAATAGGGCTGCTTACAAGGACATGGTTTATGAAATATTTCAGACTCCTGAGACAACATAACATTTTCTTTCAGGAAATTAGCTTTTCCTCCAGTTGAATTATGTTGCTGTATTATTCTCCTTGGTTTTTTTAGTTTACCTTCAGGAATGATCAGAGTTGCAATAATGTTAATTTTCAGACTTCTGTCCTGTAGGTCTAGCTATGAAAATAATCATCCAATCAGGGCTTTGGAGCGGTGCTCCAGCTCCACTCCAGTTCCAGGCAAACACCTGCAGCTCCACTGCTCCGGGCTCCAGCTCCGGGCTCTGCTGCAAAGCCCTGTATCCAGTAAAAGTCGCCTTTTAATTTGGGCCACTTACACAGGTTTTCCATTGTAGAACCACGGCAAGTCTGAATCCCACTCACACAATACATTGGCTGAATTCAGAGTAGACATTCACATTTAACTCCACAAATTGCCATGCTTTCCTAGCACTACTTTAACACCATTATGAATGCTCATTCTTATCTCACACACATGTTTCTCATCAGGCCCGCTGCCTTTGCTGGGGTAATTTAAACAAAACAGCATCTCCTTTTTCCTTGTTAAGCACCAGCGCTATTCTGATTTGTCATTGCTAAAGCTGTCTTGTGATATAGGATCTTGTTCTGCTTTTCTCCCTGTTCCTTCCCTTCAAGATTAATGTCTTGCCATAGCTCTTTAAACGCCAGTGTACAATAGGTACTGTAATGAGCTTCCCTTTTCTCCCTACTGAAGACTTTATATAAACTCTCCCAATGGCATTTGCCTGGCAGAACAAGTTTAATAGAGATTTCATTTCTTTTCTTTTCTTTTTTAAGCCTTGCCCTGTAATGTAGCAGCATAAATAATAAATTACAATGTATGAGATAGCATACAAAGCAGCGATTCTCAGCCTTTTGGGGCTCAGGACCCATTTGTAAATGGTATGGCCTCCTGTGAGCCAGTAAATAGTCTGGGGGTGGAGGCCCTGGGGTCGTGGTGTTTGCTGGATCCTGCCTGGCACTCACCCTACAGTGCCAGCTCCTGTACTATGGGCCTAGCTGGGTTTGGCTCTCGGCTTCGGGCATTGAAACCTCCGGGGTTGCAACGCTACTCGGGTTTGGCCCCGCCCTCTGACTGGACCAAAGTTGTGTGAATGGAGTTGTAACCTGTCTCATGGGGCCTGACTCCAGTTTGGCCTACCCAGACTCCTGCAGTCATGACAGCTGTGCCAAACCTGAGTGGCATTGGGACCCCAGAGGTTGCAGTGCTTAGAGCAGGGAGGTGAGCCCAGCCAGCCACAGGACCTGCCACGTGACCCTTTGAAACATTCTGGAGACCACGTTTTGGGTCCCGACCCTTCAGTTGAGAAACCCTGACATAAAGGACTTCCTCTCTCTATAATGTTTAGTAAACACAATGCTAGCATGTCAGCCCAGGTGACTATTAGCCATATTCACAGCACCTTCATTCATGGATTGCAATAGTCTTGGAAAACAGGACTTGACATACTGAGACAAGAAAGCAGGAGATTTATTTTTCATTAAGGCTGCTTTACACATTATGGAAGTGTAAAGTAGTCTTAAACTAGGACAGGGGTCGGCAACCCGCGGCTCCGGAGCCGCATGCGGCTCTTTCATCCCTCCGATGCGGCTCCCTGTGTGTTCTAATTTTAACCGGCCCGCAGACTGTTTTCTATGCGGCCCGCCAGCATTGTCCAACAGTGCGCGGAGCCGCAGCCGAAAGAGAGGGGCGGGGTCAATAAGAGGCGAGCGGCGGGGGGGGGGGGAGAAGAACGGAGGCGGAGCCGGGGCCGGGGCACGAGGCGAGGCGGAGCCGGCGGAGAAGTGCGAGTTGGGCCGGGGCCGGGGCAGGAGGCGAAGCGCGGCGGAGCCGGCAGATAAGAGCGAGCCGGGGCCGGGGCACGAGGCAAGGCAAGGCAAGCTGGGGGAGGGGGGGAGTGAAAGCACGGCCGGGGGGGGGGAGGAAGAAGAGCGAGAGCACGGCTGGAGGGGAGGGGGAGGGAAGAAGAGCGAGAGCACGGCCGGAGCAGGGGGGAGGAAGGGGGGGGAGCGGGTGGGAGGAAGGGCGGGGGAGAAGAAGAGCGAGAGCACGGCTGGAGGGGAGGGGGAGGGAAGAAGAGCGAGAGCACGGCCGGAGCGGGGGGGCGGAAGGGGGGGGAAGAAGAAGAGCGAGAGCACGGCCGGAGGGGGGGAAGGGAGGAAGAAGAGCGAGAGCACGGCTGGAGGGGAGGGGGAGGGAAGAAGAGCGAGAGCACGGCCGGAGCGGGGGGGAGGAAGGGGGGGGGAGGAAGAAGAGCGAGAGCACTGCCGGAGGGGGGGGAGGGAGGGAAGAAGAGCGAGAGCACAGCTGGAGGGGAGGGGGAGGGAAGAAGAGGGTGGGGGAGGGAAGAAGGGGGAGGGAAGAAGAGAGTGTTATTTCATTTTAAATGTCAAAAGGGTTTTGTGGCTCCCAGTGTTTTCTTTACTGTGGGAAACGGGTCCAAATGGCTCTTTGAGTGGTAAAGGTTGCAGACCCCTGAACTAGGAGTACATATAATTTACTTCCCCATCACTGCCATAATGGCGGAAAGTGGCTTTAGTGTAAATGAGATTTAGGCCTGCAGACTGCAGTTTATATTTTACAACTCATTCCAGGATCCTCTTCTCAGTAAAAGAGAACCAGGCCCTATATGTATTTTAATCCAATAGTAGAGAGATTGTCAGAGAAGGAAAGAAGAAGGAGAGAAGGAGAGAAGACAGAGAAATGTGGGTCATAGCTACAAAGTTGAATATTACATATTTTCATTTATTCAAATGTAATGAACCCCAGAAAGCACTCTTAATGTTTACTTTTTCCTTGCTTGATTCTAATTAACTCTTCCCATGATTCACAAGGCTGACAAATGTGGAGGACTGCAGTGCTAAGTGCTTTGTTTTCCACGATTGACTTGAATTAAGTTGGCCCTGGCTCGAAACCTTTGTAAACTTGACCAATGGGGGCAGACTTCCATGTCACAAGAATAGATCTTTCCAGCAAGTTGGAAGAAAGTATGAAGACAGGAAGTGACATCATGACTTGACCTTAATCCCCCCTCCCCCAACTCAACACATCAGAAGAACTTTGAATTGGGGAGGGTGGTCCCGGGCTGGAGGAGAGTTCAAGCCTGTGTATTGGAGTTCTGTGACTGTTTGTACCATCTATCAGGGTAAGACACTGATTGAATCAAATCCTGTTTAGTTTATAGAATTTAGACTGCAAATTTATTTTATTTCTTAGGTAACCAACTTTGATCTCTACGCTCACTACTCATAATCACTTAAAATCTATCTTTCTGTAGTTAATGAATCTATTTTATATTTTACCTAAAACAGTGTGTTTTGGTTGAAGTGCTGAGGAAATAGCTCAGATTACAAAGTCTAGTGTGTGTCCTCTCCCCATCAAGGAAGGGGCAGACTGGGTAATAAACTTACACTGGTCAGGCTTCTGATTAGGGCAAGACAGTTTATTCCAGGGATGTAAGGCTGAGGAGTGGGGGGAAATTGGCTGTAGCCTCTCTATTGTTGGTTCATGACTGACTGGGAGAGGCATTCATATAATTCAGTTATGTGTATCTCTGCCTATGGATGCTGCTGTAGAAGTGCAGTGCCTGTCAGAGGTTTATTGCTTGTCACAGCATTGCAGATTGAGAGGGATACCCCAACTGGAGGGTCAGAGGGCTCAGCGGTCCCACAGCTCAGGTTGTACTCTGGGAACCCCATCAGAGTGTGCAGCAAATGTTTGCACAATGGGGGGATCTAATATGAAACCAACTTCATAGTTCATTTACAATAGAGTAGTGATCTGGAGCTAAAAAGTTCATATTTTACTAACAAGAGCTCTTATTGGCCCTATAATCTAATAAAAATCCTTTAATTATCAGACATGTTGCATTTCCTTCCTTTCATCCTCCCTTGTCAAACACACAGCAGTATTCCTCCGTCCTTACACTCAGAATTATTATTATTAATGTGACTTAGATTAGGTCTGTTTCTAAAACACACATACTGTTAATGCTTTAAATATCAAATCTGGCCACGTGAAGCATAATAAACATGATTTATTCAACCAAGTCTTTTTCAAAAATATATATCTAGTTATTTTAGAATTTAATTTTCTCATAATTCAGATCTTGTGAAAGATGCCAGATTGACAGCCCTTTTGACTGTGGTCTTCTATTTATCCAGTGAACTTGTACAGCAGAAGCAGTGGTAAATGAATGGCTGTCTACAGGACCATCTCTGGGATTGGAGAGCATGATTAAGTCTCCCCGACCTGTCAATATGCCTCTCATTTGAGAGTGCCAATAAAGATATGGTAAGAGGATGGTGGCAGATTTGAGGCTTCTGCAGAAGAATACAGGGCTCTCTTGCGTCACCCTAATATCCAGTGTTCAAGCCCCATACAAAGATAAAGAATAATTGCTACTGACTCATGCTTACAGGTGACTCTTGTTAGCTTATGGCAGTTTATCTTAATCCCCTGATCTGGGCTCACCACTGTCTTTCCTGACTTCAGAGCAATTTCAGCCTCAGCAAGGGCAGACTGACTATGAGGTGGACATTTCTGTGGGGTTAGGAGAAGTTCAGGCAACTGTTCATTTGAAGATACTTAGAGCACTCTGAAAAGCTTAGTGTTAGAGAACAACACCGAATAAACCTGAGGAATGGACCATTTCAATACCGCTGGGGCTTTTTTAGGCTCATGTGTCCCTGTTTAGTCATAGTTACAGTATTCATGGGGAAAGTCTGCATCCAGAGCCTAGATTGAATTAATTCTCTTTTACATTCTGACACTTTAACTTGCCATTGATCAAGTGATGTGTCTGACATGTCTATCTTTAACCCAGACTAATTGCCAAGCTAGATTGTAATTTGTCAGAAATCTGAAGAATAACTATAACCAGGAAGGGTTATTTATTTTTTGAGAAAGAAAGACAGTCATTCCAAGAGCCTTGGAACATTTAAGAAAAATGATAGTGTCACTGAATTTTCTGAAGGGAAAATATAACCTCATTTCCAACAAGAACCTTAAGTAATTGTTGCATCCTGTAAACATTACAATGATCCATCTGTAATGAAAAATGTTGTCTATGATTTCACTGCCTTATTCAGACTACCACGGGGGTTTCGGGCTTAGCTGTGCATGCTTGTTTGGTGAAAATGTTTTCAGTACCATGTTTTTACTGGGTGAGTTTATTGGCAATTGCAGCCTCTGCATAAAGGGGCACCAACTTGAAAATAACATTTCTGTCTCAATATTTTCTATTGCTGCATTATTTAAAATAGCACGTGCAGTTACAATATTTAAAGTAGCACATAGAGTTACACTAAATAAGAGAACAGAGAAAAGATTCCTTTTTTCTTCCAGATTGTTCACTTGGCAGAGCACTTTGTGTATACCCAGTTTCACCATTTTCTCAATATAGTTGTTGTTAGTAGTAGTTATTTATGTAACCCTTCTGATTGCAACATGGACCAGGTTCGGTGTTTCTAGAGTCCTTTTTTTTCCTTTAACAATCAATAAGACTATGAGTTGAGCCCGCTCCAGATCTCTGTTCCCGTTCCTGGCTCTGGGAAGTTAAAATAAAACCTCCCTGGTCCCTTCGCAGGTGGTTCTTCCCCACTGACAGGCATGCAGGAGACCTTGGGAACATGGAACCATAAATGCTTTATTTGGAGAAAAAATCTAAACAAAAGCAACACAATAACCAAGCTTTTTCCTCTCTCTCTCTCTCTCATACACACACACACACACACACACACACAACTAAGCCACACAAGAATCCCCACCCAACTAAAACTTCACTCACTGTACGATTAGACTCAGTAATCATCTGGTGCAATGGGAGAGCTCTTGTTCAGTGCTCCAGTCCAGTGAAGTCTGCACCTCACTGTCCTGTTCAGCTACCTGGTTCAGTTCTGCACTGCTGCCGCCTGCACTGCTGGCACCTGTTGGGGCACAGCAACGTTGCTCTGAACTGCTGCCACTATTGGTCAGACCTCGCTGCAAAAATCAGCTCTGCATCATGGTACACGGTTGCTGGCCTGGCTGAGCCTACCTATGAAGTCAGTTCTGTGCTGTCCCACTGCTGGTACAGGACCATTGGACTGAGTGTCTGTTCCCAGGGCCAGAGTCTCTGGTCCCTAGAACAGCACCCTCCACCCTGTTGTTGAGTTTAAATCTCGTTGCCAAACCATAGTCCACTGCTTATGAAGTGACACTGACCCACTTACTTCAGGGCATATCCTGCAGAATTCCCATGTTCTTTCATGAGTACAGTCACAGTGACAATCAGAACATAGGCATATCCCAACTAAAGCAACTATGTCAAACAATGGGTAGGCAACATTATAATTCATGTAAATGGTGTTAGCAAAAGTTTGCTTTGCATCTTTTCCTCTACAGAAGGGAAAGTGTTCTATCCCTCGGTATCTTCTAATTATGGGGCTTACATTGCCACCATGGTAGCGTTTATAGGCCTCAATTCAGATCTAAGCCACTTTCTACTGGGTGCTGTACAAACATACAGGACCTTCCTAGATTAAGAAAATAGTTTCTATGTCAAAACTTGTTAGCGATTGTCCTAATCTAGATCTGGCTATAGTGTGATACAGTCCCTACTCCAATAGAGCTGACAACTGACAAATAAAACCCGAAAGAATAAATAAAGGAATTGTTGTTATGCCCACAGGGAGCAGAGATTTTTCAAGATATTTGGGTTACTAATTTCCTCTGCAACCAATGTAAATTACAGTTTTAATACCTGTACAAATCTGTGCCTAAGTAACTTGCCCAAGATCACACAAGAAATCTGTTGAAGAGACGACAATTTATCCTTGATGTCTCAAAGCACTGCCTTAAACACAAGACCATCGTCCACCTCAGTTAGTTTTTCTTCCTCTGAAAAAGTACTTATAAAAATCCAAAGTGAAGCAGGAGAACCCTTCAATAACAATGGACTAGATCACTAAAAATCAAGACAGAGCATTCTTTAAAATGTGTATCCAAAACAGGAATATTTTAAAGTTAGTCAATTTAAAGGGAAATCAAGTTCACTGTGCCCCATTAAGTTTTATATTGACATTTGCCTGGCAGTATTTAACTGTTGGCAAAATACAAAGTTGTTTATCTGTTTAAATCCAGAATATATTTTTTTCTCCCCCAAAGACCTGCAGTTTAAAAAGAGCAACTGTGTTTTTTACTGTTTGGATATCTAGCTATATAAAATAACTTGCTATATTACTTCAGCTGGCTAGATAATGCCTGTTCCTATTGTCTTTCATTACAGTGCAACCATATCTGCCAAATTATCAGAAAGTGTATTGCAATCCCAACTCTTCTTATTATTCCTCACATAAGAGTAAAGCTCCCATTTCTTTCATGTTGATCTGCTGTGCCGTGGCATAATGAAGATGTTATATAACTAATTAATGCAGATGCATTTTTAATAAAGACTTTGGGATTGATTTTTTGAGACTTAACAAATGAAGTTCTCGGGAGTGTTTCCAAAATTAGCATAAAAAAGGTTAGTTTTTGGGCTGGCAAGATTGTTATATTCATCAGGATTTCCCCAGCGGCTTAGGACTTCTTTCTTAGGTTAACAGCACATATTGGAAGAAATCAATGTATATTTCTGCTCCATGTCAGGTCAAAGACAAAGAAGTCCTACTAATGGTAACCAAAGGATCTCTAAAATTGATAAACTAGTTTTGCATTTTCTAATCTGTATTATTCATGTAGTTTAAGACATGGGTACCATTTGCTTTATCTAGCTTGCTATACAACATGTAAATATGTCTAACAAAGAATGAGGACCTGAGTCCAAGTCCACTGAAGTCTGTGGAAAGGTTCCAATGGCTACATTGTACTTTGGATCAGGCCATGGGTAAATAGTGAACTCTGCCATCCTCTGAAACCAACAGCCAACTGTGACTGGACATCATCATCACCAATGAGGACCAGAAGAAGATCTTGATGGTGAAGGGCGCCTTTGAGAACAGGACCCTGAGAGCTAAGGGTTACTAGGTTCAGACAAACACACTGATTGTCGGAGCACTGGGTGCACAGGAACCAGTAACGAGTGAGTGTTGTGGGAATACGGAATCAATCAACTCTATACTCAGCTGATGCAGCAACTCATGGTGTCAGATTCCATTAGGGTGACCAGATGTCCTGATTTTATATGGTCAGTCCCAATTTTGGGGTCTTTTTCTGATATGGACTCCTATTCCCCCCCCACACACACACACACCTGCCCCAATTTTTCACATTTGCTGTCTGGTCATCCTACAGGATGTGAGGCGGTCAAGGGACATCTATCTGAAACACATTGCCAGACATCGGCAATACCAGGAGAGCTGAGCTGGAGTGCCGATGAGCAGCACAATCAGGAAAGTAATTGAAATACTTCTCTGGTGGATTGTATTTTCTAAATAAACAACCTACCCTAAATTCTCAATTACTGAGGGACAATCTTCACTCATTGATAATATTTGATTTCCACAACCAACTCTCCCTGTACAGCTTTTCACGAATGATGTACCCAAATACTTGGATGCTAATATCTAAACTGTATTGTTGAATATTCACCTAAATTTGGATTTTTGCTAATGATGCACTATATTTATTTTATGACTTTTAAAACAACCTTTGTATTGGTGGATAATCTAAGCACTATACCAAGATGTACAGACACTCTTTTCTTAATCTGTGTATTATATATATACTTAACATTAGCGCTAATAAAAATTTTAAATTTGAAAACATTTAAGTCTGAAAATGTGACATTTAAACTAAAACATTTCTCATTTTTACCAATGTTCACCATGGTAAATTCTACAATATAAAACCTGTGCAGTCAGGAAAAATTATATAGACAGCTGAGCCAAAATAGTAATTCTGTTGCACAAAAATAATTTCTCAGCTTGTAAAAAAAAGTCGAGAGTAATCATTTTTTAAAAAACAACACCCACAAAAAGAAAAACCCTGAATTTTTCAGAGGCTTTGCTATTCCAGTTTGAGTTCCAACCTCCTCTTTTTTTCTCTCTCTTTACTTTTATTTTTCCCCTTTTTCACCTGTTTTCTTTTTTCTGTTTTTCACTTAAAAAGGGAGGGAGAAGAAATCAAGAAATGGGAGAGAAAAAGGGAATGGGACAGAACCTAATAATGACTGAAAACCAAAACAGTTTTGGTTTATAAAAACACACATCAATATTTTTTTTTCAAAATATTGGAGAAAAAAATAAAATGAAATTTCCACACAAATAATCATTTTTATAAAATGGCTTTTTTGTTATTGGCAAAAAGTTTCCAGGGAAAATTTTCAACTGGGTTGAGACCTTTTGCCCCTTTGTCAGAGAGTAGAACAGGACAAAAGATATGTAAAGCCTGATTAAAGTATACAACATGTATTTATTTTTTAGCTTCTATGAACTTATAGTAGCTCAGTTTTATTTTTCCTATTGGCGAAATTTTCATCTACATTGGAAAGTTTGTGTAAGATAGCCAAATGACTACTGAATACTGACTCTAGGTCTTATATAGTATACAGAGCAAGCCTGCAGAGCTGATGGCTGGTCCCCATTCTAATTTGTAGACTATAAATAATTTAAGTCCAAAGCTGTTCTCTTTACACTCAATTCCTCTTCCCCGGCACCAAATGAAGCTGGAGGCAATCTGAAGAAAGATTGGGATGAGAAGAATCCTCTCAAAGAACTTTCTCTTCAGCTGGTGCCTCCTGGTGTTATGTGTGCGTGGAATAAGGGAAGCTGAACATTCTTATTCACATACCCACCAGCCCAAAATGCTAAATGCTTGCTGACACTGTGAAACAAGTTTCTCAGCTTGTTGATTGGTGATTTGGTGCTTCAGTGTCCTAACGCTGTGTAGATTTAGGAAGTATTGAGTGACCAAATCATCCACAAAGGGAATATGTGGTGTAATGAGTCTCTATATGTCTGTATATGTCTCTCACGCTCAGATACAAAGGAGAAACCCTGCAGGTTCAGGTACTGTTTTCCTGTGAAATAGCAGCAGGGGGGATAGGGGAATGAATAAAGGGCAGAGATGAATCAAAGGGCTTGAAAGAACAAAAGTTCAGAGAACTGAGTTCACCCAATAAGCCTCGTGATTTATGAGCAACGTAAGGGATTTACCACATAATCCTTGCATCAGTTCATTTGATAAATTTGCTCTGGTCACTGCTTTCTGACTCAGCGTGAGAGGTAATTTACGAATTTGAGATGTGTGAATAGTAAATTATTCTGTTTATTATTCATGATGAATAGCAAATTATTGTATTAACATTCCCTATCTGTTCATTTAATATTTGAGATTGATTAGAAGTGAAATGTTGTTAAGATAAGATGACTTTCTTGTTGCACAAGCCAGACAAGTGTAGCTTTATCATGTTCATTTTTTCTGGCACTGTCTCTCCTCTTCCCCTCACTTAAACCTTTTCTTTTTCCCCAGCTCTTATTTTATCTCCCCTCCCACAGACAAAAATACGTATTGAACTCTTGTCAGCTGTTGGATTCTTTGAGGCTCCTCGATCGCCCTATAACTATGAATCGTTGCATGATTTGTGTTGCCAAGTATTGTTCTTCAATTTCTGCCGCTCCCAGGGCTCTACCTTTCTCCCTCCCAGTTTCCTGAACAATGAGAGATGTGCTGATTAGCACTGTGGCAGAAAAAACAAGAGGATATGGTTAAAAAAGGTCACTCACATTTTTCTGAAATGTTCTGTTAAATCAGAAGCAATAAAAGGTTGGTCAGCTCCTGCCACTTACACATACCAGCCTCAATTAATTGTATATTTGTGAAATGTACTCTGTTGCAAAAGACTGGATTTTAATTTCTCTAATATTTTAAAGGTCAGCATCCTCACCAGTGGCATACGTTAACTACATAGCTATCAGCTGATAACAGTCTTAGCCAACATACACTAAATTGACAATGCAGCAGGGAAATCTTTTCCTCAGAAAAGAGATGTTCTGCTTCACGCAGGATCCGCTATGATTAAGAAATCCAGGAGTCTGAACTAAATAAAAATCTCAGTAGGTGGCCAAATGGGAGACCCACTTTTTTGCGAATCTCATTTTTGGATAAAAACAATTGGACTAGAATCAGGCCAAGTCCCCTGAAAAGGGGATTGTGCACTAATCCCCTACGTGCCAGGTAGGAACAGATTGGTTAAAACTAGAAAATGCACAATCCTTTCCAGTATTACCACACACTGCTTTTTTATAAACGTAACAAAAGGCACAATGGCCCAGATTGTCAAAAATGACGAATGGTTCTGAGTTTCCAACTTGAGATTCTAAATACGAGGCCTCTTTCTTGTAAGTTCTGAGTGTCCACTCTCTAAAAATTGGGCCCCTGCCAAAATTGAGGCACTCACAATCATTGATCACTTCTGAAAGTCCTTGCCATTTTTAAAAATCACTTTCAGAGACCAAATGGCACAAAAAACATTAAACTTTTGTAATGCACAGTATCCTTGAAATGTTTTTATCGTGGATGAGAAACATTTTATAGGTGGAAGTGACAAAGAGTCGCGGGGCACCTTAAAGACTAACTAAAGTATTGAAGCATAAGCTTTCGTGGGCTAATACCCACTTTGTCGGATGCATGCAGTGGAAGTATCCAGGATATCCAGGATACTTCCACTGCATGCATCCGACGAAGTGGGTATTAGCCCACGAAAGCTTATGCTTCAATACTTCAGTTAGTCTTTAAGGTGCCACAGGACTCTTTGTCACTTCTGCAATTCCAGACTAACATGGCTACCTCTCTGATTCTGTTTTATATGTGAGATTTTCACTTTTCACAAGAATATGGATTTAGCAATATAGCCACCAGTAGGACTCTGATGGTTCTTTGGGAACCCAGGACTGAGTATTCTTGTTAGTCGCTGCCTCCAGTCTGAAGGAGTCTTTCTTTTAAATGGGTGAAAGCTCCCTGACACCACTGGCATTTTAGCTACTCAAGTACTCATCTCTGCCAGCCCTCACTTCTCCTAGCAAGTAATAATAGGCACACCCCAATTCTTGAATCCCTTTGAATCATCCCCCTGTGATATCCAGCCCCTAACATTGGCTACTTACAGAAATTCCAGATCCACTTGACCCTAAGGTGCAGTGTACCCCAGTTTCATCTTATAAAATCATACCTCTTCCTGTAAAATCATACCATGCTTGGGAACTCTTATATAAAACAAAAGTCGGTTTATTTAAGAAAGAATAAAGATTTAACTAGAAATGAAAGCGATGGAAGCAAATGGTTACTACACAAACCAAAGTAATAAAACACAAACCTGGGTCTACGTAGTAGTTACCTTTCCTATCAAAAAGTTTGTTTCCAGAGCTGGTTGGTTTCATAAGAACCAGGAACCAAACATTCATAAAAGCCCCCTTGCTCCATCAAGGGTTTCCCTCAGTGAATGGAATACAGAGTGCTTCTCCCTCCTCTGAGCTTATACTGAAAAAAGCTTTTGTTTCTATTCATGGGCAGGACAAAGCTCAGTCTTCTTGTAGAGTTTCTTTTTTACCTTAGGTGGTTTGAGCTGTTTGTCATTGCCTCTGATGGTTTCCCATTCAAAGTCTTATAGTGAAAGGCTAAATACTTTGAGCCTTGCATTTCATTGCATGTCCAGGCTCAAGCCTAATCCCTCTTGCATCAGCATTGCAATTGCACTAACATAGGGCTCAGACCAAAAGAGTCCCAGGACCCTGGAAGATCTGATGTTGATTTAAGTCAAGCCCTATTGCTTTGCAGTGTACAGGGGCAGCTCCAGACAGCAGCGCACCAAGCGCGTGCCTGGGGTGGCAAGCAGCGGGGGGCGGGAGGGGGCCGCCTGCTGGTAAGTGTTAGGGCGGCAGTCAGGTGGCTAAGACTATTGTATCCCTTACAGTGTAACTGGGAAGTGGAGTCCCTGTACCATGCTAATACTACTGAAAGTGTCTAGCTTTCTCCAATGGGACAGGACCTTAGCCCCAAACCCATCCTTCCCCTGACCTGGGCAACACAGCTGTCCAGTTTCTGCTGACTCATCCTGAATTTCTCTGGTGGCTCCTGCTGCAATGTGACCACCCTGCATTCCTTTCCACTGTGAGCCATGGCTCATGGAAATGAAAACAGGAGCTTGACTAGTATTAACAAATAGGACTAAATGCTGTAGAAGCAATGCCCTGGAAATTCAAACTTATTGCTAGAATAAGTGTACAAGGACCTAAAAGTTATCATCAAGTTATTTAGGCTTAACATTATAGCTGTAATAAGCTAGGAGGGACCATGTCTTGCCTCTTAAAAATCCTGCATTGCTCTCCCACTTACAACTAAAGAAAAAAATAAGTCACAGGCTAGTCTAGGCACTTCAGATCATATAATAATATTTAACACTCTGCCTCTGCAGACCCTGTGGCGGGAGTAGAAGTTAACCATAAGAAAATATACTGTTTCCCCAAGCGGACTTATGGTCGATTGCTGATATTGAGAAATGAACAAAGAAGTAGGCTGAGCACTGGACACTAATGTAGGCCTGTGCATCAAGAGAATCTGCTCCACTAGGAACTGTCTGCTTGGAAAATGACAATATACAGTGAAAAATCAATTCTTCAGAATATGTTTTATGCCAGAGCTCTGTGCAAGGTGTAATGTGGAGCTCCGTTGTCTCCGCAGAAACAGTGAGCACATTGTGCCTCAGGCTCCACCGTTTCTCACTGCCTGTCTTCATGTGTGTATATTGTGTGCACTTTGCTCCATCCATTAACTACAACTCCAGTTGCCCACAAACTGCACAGGCTGTTACAGTATCTTGGGAGAGGGATGCCTGACCATACCTCCTTCCACTGGATATGCCACCTGAAGGAGAGGTGTTTTGACATAGGAGCTTCTACAGCTCTTCTGCACCTCCCGGAGGATGTTCCTCTGCAGGGGAAATCCTCAAGGAGCCAGTTAAGATGAAACTTTGTACCTGGAGTGAGGATGATAATCTGACCATATTCTTGTGCAAAGACCAATGTACTACATAGCTGATAATGTAATAGAATCACCAGGACTATGTCAGATTAAAGTTTGTCCTAGGTTGCAAAGAGTGCTTTAAATTATTACAACAGAAGGAGTTGGTAAAATCTCTTTTTTCTCCCCTTGTAATTGTGCTGTTTGTTTACTTTTTCATTGTTCTCAGTTTGGCAATGGAAAAAGCCAAGTCAGTTTCACTTTTATTCAGAGTTATTTTCTAGTCAATTCCATTTCATGGGTCTCCTGCACCAGCACTAATTTTTCATGTATTGTTACTTCCAGTTACTGCAGAAAAGGGGTGTGTGTGTTTGGTTTCTGGTTGTTTAACAATAATTCCCCACTGAAACAAAAGGAAAACAATAGTGAAAACATTCCCATTAATCTTAGTTTATGTGAAAAAAATTGTAGAACAGAGTTTGGTAAAATTTAAACTTGATAACATGCTGTTACGCACAGCCCATAAATACACCATTTCAGACAATATTCAGAGTGTTGCTGCCCTCATCCTGTATTCTTTATATGCCCCCAAATCCCATTGATTTCGAGGGGCATTTTGGGTGTTCTAGAAATGCAGAATTGAGCCTGACATGATGTTGCATGTTTCTATTAGAAGCAGTAAGCAAATGCAGTAAACCATTCCCAAAACTGAAGAGCATGTAAAACATAGATAGTAAATAACTCTGGGCCCCCTTTATGTTATTGGTCAGGTAATATGTTTGTAGCCATAGCAACAGCCATTCCAAATTTATTGCACTATCAACCAATGTTGAAGGCTAGTTTACAGCTTTTTTTTTCATTCAAGTAATATTTTCTGGTTTTACTACTGTGCCCTACAGATGTATGTGACACCAGGTTCAATTTCTCAAGGTTTATTTCTTCTGAGAAGAGTCTTTAAGAGAGACATTTAAGTCTTACTAGTATGCATTCTTTCCTGCTAGCCAAATAGATTAACATTTATCACACATTCTGTCTGGCTATTTGGCATTATATTTCTTTCAATATGCATGATAAATAATAAACGTTCCTCAAATATTAATATGAAATCATTTTAGAGCTGTGAACTAAAATAGACTTGGTCTATGACCCTTTCCCTCTTCTTACAGCTCATGTTCCGATCGTGAATGGAAATACATCACAAGAATGCAATTAAGGGCTGTTAGAAAT
The DNA here is from genome assembly GCA_032164245.1 of Sternotherus odoratus. Taxonomy (NCBI): domain Eukaryota; kingdom Metazoa; phylum Chordata; order Testudines; family Kinosternidae; genus Sternotherus; species Sternotherus odoratus. The sequence continues at coordinate 70,939,489 of JAVMKO010000002.1, forward strand.
TTAGTCTGTGTTCAGCTGTCTCATATATATCTGCTTTGAATAACCTTGATTCTAAAAGAAATCATTTCTCCTAGAGAAAATATTTGCACTGTTTATTGAGAAATGCAAGTCTGCTGTCCTCCCACCCCCGATAATACATCTTTTATTTTTCTGACAGTTAAGATGTTAATAGCAAACATGGAACATTTTAGGGCAGAGATCAATTTAAAATAATAGAAGATTAGAGTTGGAAGAAACCTCAGGAGGTCATCTTGTCCAATCCCCTGCTCAAAACAGGACCAATCCCCAACTAAATCATCCCAGCCAAGGGTTTGTCAAGCTCAGCCTTAAAAACCTCTAAGAAAGGAGATTCCACCATCTCCCTAGGTAACCCATTCCAGTGCTTCACTACCCCTCTAGTGAAATAGTGTTTCCTGATATCGAATCTAGACTTCTCCCACTTCAACCTGAGAACATTGCTTCTTGTTCTGTCATTTGCCACCACTGAGAATAGCCAAGCTCCATCCTCTTTGGAACCCCCTTTAGGTAGTTGCTATCAAATCCCCCCTCACTCTTCACTTCTGCAGACTAAATAACCCCAGATCCCTCAGCCTCTCCTCGCAAGTAATGTGCTCCAGCCCCCTAATAATTTTCATTCCCCTCTACTGGACTCTCCAATTTGTCCACATCCCTTCTGTAGTGGGGGGACAAAAACTGGATGCAATACTCCAGGTGTGACCTCACCAGTGCCAAATAGAGGGGAATAATTACTTCCCTTGATCTGCTGGCAATGCTCCTACTAATACAGCCCAATCTGCTGTTGACTTTCTTGGCAACAAGGGTTGCTGATTCATATCCAGCTTCTCATCCACTGTAATCCCCAGGTCGTTTGCCAGTTGGTTCCCAGCCTGTAGCGGTGCATGGGATTTTCCCTTCCTAAATGCAGGACTCTGCTTGTCCTGTTGAACCTCATCAGATTTCTTTTGGCCCAATCCTCCAATTTTTCTAGGTCACTCTGGACCCTCTCCCTACCCTGCAGCATATCTACCTCTCCCTCAATTTTAGTGTCATCTGCGAATTTGCTGAGGGTGCAATTAATCCCCTCATCCAGATCATTGATAAAGATGTTGAACAAAATCAGCCCTAGGACTGACCCCTGGGGCACTCCACTTGATATCAGTTGACAACTAAACATCAAGCTGTTGATCACTACTCATTGAGCCCGACAATCTTGCCATCTTTCTATCCACCTTATAATCCATTCATCCAATCCATACTTTAATTTGCTGGTCCTTGACTGCAGTGGCTTTAGCAGCCAACTCACAAAATTTTTCATTAAACAATTGTTTAAGGTCATCTTTAAGAAAGATATTTACGTATGTGCCTAACGTGACCATGTGAGCAGTTAGTGACTTAAATGGAGCTCTCTCCTAAAATGTTCTATGGTCAGTTCTATTAATTAGCTGTTAGCAGTTTAAATAATTGATTTCAATACTGTTACTTGTATGCTTAAATCCAGGCATATCATTAAGTATCTTGATGAGTCAGGGACTAAATCCTTTCTAGAGTTATTCAGACTTCTTGTTCCACCTTGATGTATCCAGTGATGCCTTCTGCATGAGTCATACCTATGTGAAGAAAAACTCTTCTTCTAATTCCATATTTTCTACTTTATATTACATAAACTCTGCTACTTGGTGTGATTTAATCCTGCCATAGTGTTACTGGTGTCTGGGTACAACATAGAAAATTAAACCTATTTTTCACTAGTTAATTCTTTTCACATCCAAATTTGAGTTCTATTATCATCTCCTTATCAATCTTCTCCTTATGATAAATTCATCTTATTTTATGAGGTGGGTTACTTTCTGGTAGTGTTCAAGGAGACAGCTATTGCTTACCAAATATATAATCTAAACTGGAGGTTCACTGAGTTCTGCAGTGGTGAAAGGCATAGGTGCTGGAACTAGGGGTGCCACAGAACCCCCTGGGTTGAAGTGGTTTCCCTCATTTACACAGTTTACAGCAGGGGTCGGCCACGGTGTAAATCGAGTCTTCAATTTGATGAGGTTCAACAAGGAGAAGTGCAGAGTCCTGCACTTAGGATGGAAGAATCCCATTCACTGCTACAGACTGGGGACCAAATGGCTAGGCAGCAGTTCTGCAGAAAAGGACCTAGGGATTACAGTGGATGAGAAGCTGGATATGAGTCAACAGTGTGCCCTTGTTGCCAAGAAGGCTAATGGCATTTTGGGCTGTATAAGTAGGGGCACTGCCAGCAGATCGAGGGACGTGATTGTTCCCCTCTATTCGACGTTGGTGAGGCCTCATCTGGAGTACTGTGTCCAGTTCTGGGGCCCACACTACAAGAAGGATGTGGAAAAATTGGAAAGAGTACAGAGAAGTCAACAAAAATGATTAGGGGCTTGGAGTGCATGACTTATGAGGAGAAGCTGAGAGAACTGGGATTGTTTAGTCTACAGAAGAGAAGACTGAGGGGAGATTTGATAGCTGCTTTCAACTACCTGAAAGGGGGTTCTAAAGAAGATGGACCTAGACTGTTCTCAGTGGTAGTAGATGACTGAACAAGGAGTAATGGTCTCAAGTTGCAGTTGGGAAAGTTTAGATTGGATATTAGGAAAAACTTTTTCACTAGGAGAGTGGTCAAGCATTGGAATGGGTTGCCTAGGGACGTGGTAGAATCACCCTCCTTAGAGGTTTTTAAGGTAAGGCTTGATAAAGCCCTGGCTGGGATGATTTAGTTGGGGATTGGTCCTGCTTTAAGCAGGGGGTTGGACTAGATGACCTCCAGAGGTCCCTTCTAACCCTAATATTCTATGATTCTATGATTTATTCATTCACCCTAATTTAAGGTTTCATGAAAACCATTGCATTTTGACATTGTGTTGCAAAATAGTAAAACTAAAATTATAGTAAGTATTTTTTTAGAAATATATCTTTGTTTCATTGCTGTAATGGTATTAAATATCCTTTTAATATGAAAATATTATAAGAAGTTAAATTGTGATAAATATGCAATAATTAGGGATTCAACAACTTTTCATTTTGAAGGGACTCTTGTAAAATGAGTTTTCAAACTGGAAAATGTTATGCTTTCCATATATGAACCTTTAAAGTGTTCGTGTAACTGAACTGGGGATATCTGGGGATGCATTCATTGGAAGTAACGGAGGAGGAGAAGGACCTCGAAGTATTGGTTGACCACAGGATGACTATGAGCCGCCAATGTGATATGGCCGTGAAAAAAGCTAATGTGGTCTTGGGATGCATCGGGGAGGTATTTCCAGTAGAGATAAGAAGGTGTTAATACCATTATACAAGGCACTGATGAGACCTCATCTGGAATACTGTGTGCAGTTCCGGGGTCCCATGTTTAAGAAGAATGAATTCAAACTGGAACAGGTACATAGAAGGGCTACTAGGATGATCTAAGGAATGGAAAACCTGTCTTATGAAAGGAGCCTCGAAGAGCTTGGCTTGTTTAGCCTAACCAAAAGAAGGCTGAGGGGAGATATGATTGCTATCTATAAATATATCAGAGGGATAAATACCAGGGAGGGAGAGGAATTATTTAAGCTCAGTACCAATGTGGATATAAGAACAAAAGTTCAGCCTTGAAATTACATAAAGGTTTCTAGCCATCAGAGGAGTGACGTTCTGGAACAGCCTTGCAAGGAGATCAGTGGGGGCAAAAGACCTATCTGGCTTCAAGACTAAGCTTGATACGTTTATGGAGAGGATGGGATGATGGGATAGCCTAATTTTGGCAATTAATTGATCTTTCACTATTAGTGGTAAATATGCCCAATGGCCTGTGATGGGATATTAGATGAGGTGGGATCTGAGTTACTACAGAGAATTCTTTCCTGGGTGTCTGGCTGGTGAGTCATGCCCACATGCTCAGGGTTCAGCTGATCACCATATTTGGGGACAGGAAGGAATTTTCCTCCAGGGTAGAATGGAAGAGGCCCTGGAGGATTTTCACCTTCCTCTGCGTAATGGGGCACGGGTCACTTGCTGGAGGATTCTTTGCACCTTCAAGTCTTTAAATCATGATTTGAGGACTTCAATGACTCGGACATAGGTGAGAGGCTTATTGCAGGAGTGGGTGGGTGAGACTCTGTGGCCTGTGTTATGTAGGAGGTCAGACTAGATGATCATAGTGGTCCCTTCTGACCTTAAAGTCTATGCCTGACACTGCACAGGCAGTACAGGTAACACATTCTTATAGTGGCAGTAGACATCAGATATTTAAGGTTTCTTTTATAAGCTTGATTATTGCGCCTCTTGCCCAATTAGTCAAAGGAAGGAAATGGTAGGCTGTCATCTCTCCAGAGGCAGAATTTAGATATTTTGCTACCTCAACTTTGAATTTCCATCCTTTCAAATATTTGGATTTCTTGTAAATTGAGCTTGAATTCTGAAATTTCTGATTTACTTCTCTTGCATGGGGGGCAAAGGAAGCACAGAGGGTCTCTACAGCATTCACCAGTCAGTAACTAGAAAATGTCATTTGCTTTCATCATACAACTCTCCACATAGACAAGCTCTGCATTAAGTACTCCTGATTTAAATCATATACCCTTCATAATGTGCATACTTAAAGCCACTTGACAGCAACAAAATACTCACATTTCTAAGATCAAATGTATTTTGTAGCCAGCTGATGAATTCTAGAAACAACAACATGTCAGAGATGTGATTATCATATGAAAAATTATAGCCATTTGTTACATCAAAAAAAAAAAAAGAAATCACCATGGATTGCTTTAGAGAATAAAGGGTTTTCAGTAACATTGGCAATCTAATATTAATTTTTGGAAATGCTCTGAGATATAAGGAGTAATGTCTGTTTTGTTCTGCCGATACAGATTGTAGAATGGATACCTTGAATATACCAGAACAAATGTGAATCTAAATAAATGTGTATAGAAAACATTTCACATTCATACAGTATAAGTGTGGTAATTAGTGCCAATAATTTTCAAGCTTCTCGGTGCATTTTTAATCTTATACTATAAGAACTATGACAAATATTGGGTGTAATCCTTCAATCAGGAGGAGGGTTGCCCTTTGAGGAAATGCTTTCAGAGATTTCCCTGCCTGTATTCATAAAATGGTGAAGGCTATAAAGTGCTGTACTTATGTTCTATGGTATATACTGTACCCATGCAGTGGCAATAACACTTCTTAGTGAGAATTTGATTCCTTACTAGATACTTTATATTGCTGTTGACCATTGGTATTTCAGAGAGTCTCCTGGGCTCTGTAGCTATGAAAACAAATCTTAATGGATTTGAAAATTGCCATCACAGTTAGACAGCTGTGAAATATCATGGTATGCATTTAGTTTTTTCCCCTGTCTGACAAGCACAACCCCTGAGTCCATCCAAATGACTTGCTAATTAGGCTCTCGTTGCTGAGGGAATCTCCTCGGCATAGTCTGTGTCTGACATGAGGCACGGAAATGTGTCAGCTGAAAGGAGAAATTCATCCTTGAGGCAGAAATGGCTTGAAGTTTGGGGGTGTTTTCTTCAGGGGCTGACAACTCCATACCCGGAGTCAAGGATACTCAGAGCAGATGCCAAATATTGCTGCTAGCTCTTCTAGTACAGGAGTGGCTGTTGAGGCCAAATAATGGACACTTGGGGCCTGATTTTCAAAGGAGTTGGGCACCTTCACTTAGAGTTGTGGTGCTCAGCACTTCTGAAAATCAGGCCCATTAAGTTTTCTGTGGATGTCTTCAGGAAAAAAACTCTTAATCTTAAGTTTCAAGTGTAGCTTGCCCTTAAAGACTGTGAAAGAAGCCAAATCATGGGGTGGGGGAAGATGGCCCCAAAATGGTCATTAAGTACATGAAGCCCCCAAATGGCATGATGAACTATCTTCCAATTCCTGTCAGGTACCTGAAAATAATAACTAAAACTGGGTGACCAAACAAATGTCCTGGCCATAGTTAAAGAGAAATGATTTCATCCTAATATTAGTTACCTATACCTCTTGATGAGTTGACATTTTAGGGGCATCCACATCTGGGTTTTTTTTTTTTAATTATGTCATACTCAGCCATGTGCATTTACCTCATGAGCTGTCCACTTCCTGATGAGCTCAATAGCTGATCTCAGCCAACAGAAGTGTTTTAAAATAAGTCCTACAGAAAGCACAGTTTTCTGGTGAACAAGGCAGCTTGTCGAGGAACCAATATCTGTTACCCTGAGCTGCTCAGGAGGTAGCAGATGAATTCAGTCCTGTGAAAAACAAAATAAAATCAGCAGACCTCTGCCCTCCTTGATTGAGTTCTGGATTCAATTTGCTCTAAAAAAAGTGAGTTTGTCTCCAAACACGTGAAAAATAGAGAAGCAGCGAATAGTTTGTCTTGCTGCTGCCCTTTGCAGAGTTCACTAGGGTATTTGTAGTCATTTATTTAATGGAATCACTCATTATGAGTAGCCTGCATAACCGAGAAAAATATAAAGGATAGAATACAAATTTGACACTGAAACAGCACCATTCCCAGTGCTTGAATTGTATTTTTGGTTTGTACTCCTAACAGGAGTTAAGCTAGCAGGAGATTGGGGGGAGTTTAAGTGAAAGAAAAAATTGACACTTTCAAAATTCTAGATCACCAAAGTTATAGTTCAATCCAGAAAAATAAAATAAATCTAAAAAAAATCTTTTGTTCCTCTCTCCTACATGGTGCAGATTCTCACCTCAATCCTACTGTGTGCATGTGTATCATGGAAGTGTTATATAGACTCCACAGTCAAGGTTGAATAAAACTTCAACTTAAAGGCAGGAAAAACATCCATTTGTTTAATCTTCACCTTTGACACAACAAATGTTCATAGGACAACTGATTTTTCTGTGCAATATATTCAATTGTCAATGAGTGGATGTCCCTCATGCCGCTTTCTGGTGATTCTGTCAGCAGCCCCCTGCCTCAGTTTCCTTCGTTCAATAATTCCCAAACCTTTTTGCCTTTCACAGGCCTTATCTATCCTAAGAACATAAGAACATAAGAACGGCCATACTGGGTCAGACCAAAGGTCCATCTAGCCCAGCATCCTGTCTACCGACAGTGGCCAATGCCAGGTGCCCCGGAGTGAGTGAACCTAACAGGTATGATCGAGCGATCTCTCTCCTGCCATCCATCACCCCCCTCTGACAGACAGAGGCTAGGGACACCATTCATTACCCATCCCGGCTAATAGCCATTTATGGACTTAGCCTCCATGAATTTATCCAGCTCTCTTTTAAACCCTGTTATAGTCCTAGCCTTCACAGCCTCCTCAGGTAAGGAGTTCCACAGGTTGACTGTGCGCTGTGTGAAGAATCCTGTTACACAAGTGAACCATTTACTAACTTTTACAAAAGTAATGTTTAAATATACTTTCCTTTTGAAATGTGACCCTAATTTTGGCCCACTTCTTTCTGTTCTCCTAGTCCTCACAAACTCAAGACAACACTTGTGCATGCATGCTCACACACACATACTGTGACACACACACAACATGCACTCTGTTCTGACCACATCTCAGACAAAGGCCACTTTTGAAAATTTAGGAATTGTTGATGAGTGGATGAGGCAAGGTGGAGAAGCAAAAGCATGTTTTTAGGTTGCAACTATTGGATAAGGACTTAATTCATGATTTATTACAGGCAATGTTAATGGTATATTCAGTTATTAATTAATGGGACTGATTCAGCAAGGTACTTCACAACATCCATAACTTGAAACACATACAAAACTTTAAGCCCATTGCTAAATCAGGACCATGAACTATTTAAATAGGAATAATCTTTGCTTTCACTTTCCTACACATTTCCTTCCCTGTTTCCCATTTTCAGCTCATAGAAAAATCCTAACTTTCTTGGTGTCTGTTCCGAGTGACTGATGCCCTTTCATATTAGTTTATCTGACTGCTTCAGAATGGGATCAGGCCAAAATATTCAGCACAGACATCTCTCTCTCTGCCCCCTCTCCCTTCCCCAGTGTCTCACCTGGTTGAAACAGTAAGAAACTGTAGGAGGAAGCAAGGCAAATTGAATAGGACAGCAGTAGGTGAGATGAGGGTAAGATTGTGGGTATGGGCTTTGTTAAGTTAACTTTTACTAAGGTTTCAGTGCCAGTCTATGTTATGTTGTTTGCTAAAGAATGAGTCTCTGACAAGCTGTGTGGCTGCTATAATAATCATTAATGATAAGCCACAAATAAAACAATACTTTATTAATCACTTCCCCAAAGGTATCAAATTTAGTCCAACTGAATGCATGCCATATGTCTATTGATTTGTTTTTATTAAAAAAGGATTAGTATACATTGTACCAAAGCTCTATGGAGAACAAAGATTTGACTCAGCAGAGGTATTAGTAGTAATCAGCTCAATGTAATTACTTAAAGCAGCATTTAATATGCTTAGTCTTGAAATATTCATGATCATACTTGTCATGCTTTCTGAAGTGGCTCACAACTGTGAATGCCAATCTCAGGCCAGAGTGTCAGAAAGCCGGGCAGGCACCCCAAACTAGTGGTATATTCTGTAATTAGATTTCACCAAACCAGTAACAAGTGTACACTCCTGCCTTTCTACATTAGCCTTACCATGGAGCCACAGATAATCACCCTTAGGCTTTTTACCACCCAGACAGACTGAACCTTATGATGAAAGGTTATTAAAACTAAAATTCACCACACATCAGGTTACTTCCAGTCCCAAATGGCCAGTCATTTACCCCAGGTCAGTGGATACTCTGGCTCTCACACCAAAACCAAAGCTGACAGCCAATCTTTCACTGGCCCACCTAGCCACTGTAATCCCTTGTGTGGGGTGGACATTTCATCACACCAGAGTCATACCATGTCATCCTTAGTGGCAGAATAGTGTGCACACTCCCACTTCACAATGGGAGTGCTGCACCATCTCCTAACTCACGATCTTACTATGTATAATCCCCATTTGAAGCCATAATACATATAATCAGAACATGCTGGGCAGATTCTATTCCCTGTTGCTGCAAAGCGAGAGCAATTCTATCAAAGCATTTCAGATTTCAACTAATATAACAGATCAAAATATGACCTCCTGTTTCTAAAACGAAGTCTAGAATGCGATTCTTCGAGCTGCAGCTCATATCATATGTCTGGGAGCTACAAGTTGATTTTTAGAACTTATTCATGGAGAAACAACTATAGAGGGGTTTATCATCCTATGAACCAGATTCTGACACCCTTGTTTATGTTAAGCAGTGTCATATTTCACCAATAGTTACAATTATTTCAGTGGGGTGTCTGATTCAATTAAGTTATTATGCATCCAGAAGAAAGGTGTCAGAATCTGGCCTTAAATGTGCTAATGATTGGTTGGTATTGAATACAAAAACTGCTTTTTAAAATCTAAATAGAATGCTTTTAGGGATGATTTATTGGCAATGTGAATATGAAAGGCTTAAAGTTCATAGCAGAATACAGCAAGTGAGCCACACTTTTTAAAAGTTTCTATCACACGTCAGAGGATACTTGTGCTTCTTAATTAGTATAAGAAAAGTCTATTTCCAGAACATATGTAGGCGTGGCCTGGTTATTTAGCAATTGTCATTTAGATTTACATCAGCTGAGTTTAGTTGTTCAATATTAGAAACTATTATTTTGTCTAGCCATAGCACTGTAGTTCCTTCTAATAGCACCTAGTTCCAGGAGCCAAGAATATAGAACTTCTTACTTGAGCCACGTTACTGCTGTTTTGGAAGTTACAAAGTCATCAGGAATATCAACAATTTTTTAAACGTACTAAGGGACTATTAAACACCATACAGACTGGTCAACAATATTTCACTGCCAATCTGCATAAGCAAATACATGAACAAAAGTAAGCTAGAACACTAATACCGACGGCAGATTGGTTTCCCTGTTTTAGTTTATTCTAATTCATCATTGTAATCCTTTGGCTCTAGTTATATCTCTTGTTGGCTAGGAACAATATGCAAACACTCTGAACATCTGCAAGTTTTTAAAGCATATTGGCTCCAAGAGCATATTGGCTCCATTTTTATTCCTCCTCATGACCAAGAGAACAACTCCTAAACGACACCCCCAAAGACCAGGAGTTGTGACAACCTGGAACATCATGTATTGGTTCATACATCATCTGTACTATAGTGACCTACTAATTTTCCCAAACATCACAAGAGATGGCCTCAGATACAACTGATCTTCCTCCTTCTCACTTCATAGAAATATTGAACCTGGTGAGGAATTCTGCCTTTTTTGTTATAAACTTCTTTATTGTTGTCTTGCTTTATAAACTCTTCATTGCTGCCTAAAGTGATAGGAGGAAGATCCAAAAAGGGAGCGTAGGAAATCAAAGGAACACCACTGCAAACCACAAATCCTGAGTTTGATGCCTACGATCTCTATTCCATGAACAGTGAGAGATAAAAGCCTTAGAATTCAGTCCACAAATGTCTGCATGGTAGGCAGAGAACCACCTAAGCTAGCCTCACCTCTCTCTCAGAGATAGGCACCTGTCTCTGCTTAGCAATCCAGAAACGGGAATGCCACTAGTGCTTGAGGCATTTCTTGCAGGATTGAGTTAGTATCCTACCTAGCTTCACACAAAAACCAGCAGGAGATGATAATGGTGTCCACCTTATTATACCTTTTATCCCAGTGGCTGGAGCATTCCCCCAGGATGTAAGAGACCAAGGCTCTATTCCCACCTCTTTACCAGAAAGGGACACAGGATTTGAACAGAGGTCTCCTACTTCTCAGGAGAGGGCTCCAACCACTGAAGTATGAGCTATGCTGATGTTCCTGTTGAAGCTGTTCCACTGTGTATAAATAATGAAAGAGATATTCGAGCAGGAGGACAGGACCTGGATCTCTCATCTCCCACGTGGATGCCCTAAACACTGAACTACAGAGTCATACTCTCTTTCTCTGACCCGGTAATTGTTCCACTGGATAAATACTTAACACTGGGCCAGAGAGAGAAAGAAAGAAGAAAGAGAGTTTGACTAAAACCATCACTAGGGAAAGCATCACCAGATGTAAAGATATTTAAACAACTTTGCTTAGATAATTTACTCAGTGATATTTAGTGAAGACGTAATCCCATTAGAGACTTTACTTTCAGCCTGGCTCCACGCAATGTTGTCCCAAGAACAGATTTCTTCATAATATCAGGTTCATTATTTCATGGATCAGTTTCATGCCCGATAGGAAATAGAGCAGTCGGAGATCATGCATAAAGCAGTAAGAGATCCTGCATCTGTAGAGCTGAGTATCTATCACATGAAATGAAGTAGATGAAGAATAAATTCTTCTTTACTTAAAGATCAAATATGTCCACATGCAACAGATAATGAGCCAGTGTCATTTTTACAATAAGCATAAGCTGTGGGAAACTCAACCGAACACACAGATAACTGTGGTAACTTGAGAAACTAGGATTTTAAAAAAATCTTTAAAAACTGGAGATTATAAAACAACTTGAAAAGGATTGTCACAAAAGAGGGGCTGAGCAAACTTTGAAAGGAGAAATATGATTGTAATAAAAATATGTAAGAAGAAAGAGCATGCCTTGTTTGGAACAAAGCAAAATGTTTATGTAAATGGCAAGAAGAATTTCAAAAAGTCCAAGCATGGAAATGAAAGAAGTCATGGAATTCAGAAACAAGTATTCAAGCGCTTAGCTTTATTCCCAGCTCAGTAAATGAAACCTTTGGAGTCTTTTACATGGGAGTGCACAATTCTAACTTTTAGTTTAGTAAAGGAGGCTGGAATTATCCTTCTCTAATATTAAGGTACTAAAATGATAAGAAGAAAATATAAATAGTCATGCAAGACATTACAGGATGGAAAAGCTATAAAGCACTACAGAGTGGTCAATATCCTGGTGAATATGTGACAGAGAAATATTACTTTAAACTGGGCCACTGCTGCATCACTCCATGTTAGCAATATTACTATGATTATTACTTAGCATGCATGGTAAGGCCCATTGTGTTGGGCAAAAGCACATAATAGAAAACAGTCTCTGCCCCAGAGGGTTTGCAATCTAGGTGTCAGACAGAATGAGTCCTGTGGGGGAAGGGGAAAGAAACAGACAAACAAGAAGGGGGAAAGCAAGAAGCTGAGGTAACAAAATGAAGAGTTTAACAGTGAGACAGAGGTCTCAGGTCACACTAGCCTAACAAGACCTGAATCACCATAGTGTTACTCTACTTGTATGTGTGTATAACTCAGTGGGGACTCTATATAGCTCTATCCATTGGAAATATTTTATATATATAATTTCCCACCCCTGTGTCTTCTTTCATGAGTTCATGTTGTCATTCTCCTGCATCTCTGCTCAGTTTCAGAATGTCAGGATTCTTGATAATGATTCAAGTCAGCTCCCAAGAATAAAGGTTACATTAGTCCAAATGATTGGCCAGACATTATTCAGCACCTGGAACTTAAACGTAAAAAACAAAAAGAATTACGACAGAATAAACTGAGCTCTGGTCTGAAAAATATGATCAAGGGAAATTTTACTTTATTTATCCAGAACAAACATTGCCATCTCACACGCTGGGATCTGCTAAATCTCAGTCTCGCGGGTGGCACAAATTATAATTTTATATCTTGATTACCTGCTCCAGCTGTCTAACTTAGTATCAGAGGGGTAGCCGTATTAGTCTGTATCCACAAAAACAATAAGGAGTCCAATGGCACCTTAAAGATCAACAGGTTTATTTGGGCATAAGCTTTCGGGGGTAAAAAACCCACTTCTTCAGATGCATAAAAACCCACTTCTTCAGATGCATAAGAACCATCTGAAGAAGTGTTTTTTTACTCACAAAACCTTATACCCAAATAAATCAGTTGGTCTTTAAGGTGCCACCAGACTCCTCATTGTTTCTGCCTAACTTACTTACTTCATATACTAGTACCATGGATTTTAAGCTTCAGTGGAGCAATTACATGCTAAAAATCAAACCTGCATAGAATTTTGCTAATTGCCAAATGGCCTATGATTTAGTAACACCTATCAATGAGATCAGGATCTTCTATTATGGGTGAATTCAGAATACCAATTAACAAGGACATAGGAGGCTTGGACCTATCTAAAATATATTTGGAGTCTTGACACCTTAGTTCTATTAATATGTAAATTCTTGGAATAAGTGTCACAGAAAAATTTACTGGAAAAATTTACATGGAAATTTCAACCCAGAGAAGAGAGTTTTAGAAGGTTCTGGGAGAATGAAGACATCGGAGTTATAATGGAAACTGATTTGCAATATTCACTACGTAAGTCATTACAGGCACAACAATTATCATAATAATGACCCAAGTTTATAGTTGTCTACACATATTGGTTGGTGTCAGACACATAGGTGCTAGGATAAGAAATAAATTTTATATTCAGGAAAATGTTGCATATACTTCCTCCAAAGGTTACGCCTTTTGAAAGCTTTAATTACCACATCAAGTCAATCAGGAGGAGTGGAGGATGACAGGTGTAAAGAATTAGATAACTGAAAGGAAAGGAACTGGAGTTCTTAAAAGGAAGAGATTTTTAATGAATCTACTTGCTAGGGGAAGGGAGCATCTGGATACTTATGGAAATGAAACATATGGTAATGTATTTGTAAGAGAATGAGCTTTATATTTTTAATATGCTAAGAAATATAGCAGCTTAAGCATACTTTTTCCAAATGTCTATAAATATTTATCAATGATAAGATCTGATATAAAACACAAATACATACTTGAATGAGCAAGTGGCAATAGGTATATAAGTAATAGAGGGATACATTAAACCTCCCTTATACAGGCAGTGTTTAAAAAGGTGGATCCTGATACAAAGGCTTTGTAAGGTTGTTTGAATGACTCAGAGTGACAGGTGATATGGTTGGGATGATAGTTGTGATTCTTGTTCACTTTAATTTGAGATGTATGGCTAAATTTTCATGCCCTACTTTAGACATACAGGAGAAATATGGCATCATTTCTATAACAAACATGAGAGGGCCTAAATCACTCATGCTCTTTGCCCCTTGAGCCTCGATCATATATGCAGCCACAGTAAGGCCACCCACAGCCAGGAAAGCTATTCAGCTTAGCTACAGGACCAAAGCAAAATATCTTTCCTACCCAGCCTAGACTGTAAGCAGCCCAGTCACCTCTGAGTGACAGAATCTTTGGCCCAGATCCACTAGAGGACTTAGATACCTAACTTCCACTTTTGGGCTTAAGTCCAAAATCTAGGGGCCATTGAGATCTTTAACTAGAGCCTAAAATATCTTAATGCCTAAATTTCCATGATTAAAGTGCCCAAAGTACTTAGATCTTTGCATCTGCACCTGTGCACAAGGCCTCAATTCTGATAAATGGTACTTATCCCATGCCAAACCCCCAGTGGGATTGCAGATCATGAGGACAGAGATACACAACCTTAGTCCCCACTGAGTTACCCCCACATAAAAGTGGAGTAAACCCATGGTGATTCAGACCCCAGAAGGCAAGTGTCAGCTGATACCTCCATCTCACTGCTAAACTCTCTTCCTTTTGTTACCTTGTCTTCTTACTTTCCCCCACTCCATTTGTCTGTTGTGTCTTCCTGTCTGACACCCAGACTGTAATTTCTCCGGACCACTTTGCTGTCTGTGCAACACCCAGCACAATGGGACCCTGGTCTTGGGCTGGGGTTCCTGGGCATTACCATAATATATAATAATCGTAGTAATATTGCTCTGTCCAATAATAGTAATATTGCTCTTTCCATGGAGTAATGCATCAGTGACCCATTTTTAAATAATATTTCTCTGGCACTGAGACATTTACAACTTCCATACAAGGGGAGATTAAAAAGACTGGGATTTTTCAATTTTGACAAGAGATAAATGGGGAGATATATAATCATCAATGGAATGGAGAAAGTGAATAAGAAAGTATCACCAGGCCAGGCTTCTCTCCAGCTCTAAAATATATTCTGCTGTCTCCAGTTCATTGCAAGAAGGTTTGTTTTCTTAACAGAAGCCAGCAAACCAACAAAAACAACCTTAACTCAGTCCTCAATTTCTGGTTTCAGCTCCGCCCCTCTCAGGGGCTTCTGACAGGTTCACCAGCTCTGTTCCCTCTCTGGGGCAGCAGCCTCAGGGCTGTCTCTTTGAGGAATTGGCCCTCTTCCGCCAGGACACCCATCAGAGGAGTTATCTCCACTCTATTGTGGCTTTCCCTCTCCAGCCAAAGCCCGTTTCAATCAATCCCTCCTTCCAACTTCTCCCTAGTCAGCTCTTTGAAGGCCCAGCTGTAGCCCAGCCTTCTTTAACTGGCTGCATGGGACATGCCTGCTCTGGTCCAGATACCTTGTGGGGGACCGGATACTTTGTGACAGGAAATGTTACTTACCCCTTCACATACCATAGAAGAACTAGGGTCACCCAATAAAATTAATGGACAGCATGTTTAAAACAAGCAAAATAAAGTACTACTTCACATAATACACAGTCAACCTGTGGACCTGGTTGCCAGGGGTGTTGTGATGGCCAAAAGTATAACTGGGTTAAATAAAAGACATGGATAAGTTCATGGAGTATATGTCCATCAACGACAATTAGCCAAAGATCATCAGGGATGCAACCCAATGTGTACTCTGGGTGTCTCTAAACATCCATAGACTAGAAGCTGGGACTGTCTTCCAATGGATGGATCACTCTTTAATTGCCCTGTTCTGTTCACTTCCTCTAAAGCATCTGGCTTTGGTCCCTTTCACAAGACAGGATACTGGGCTAGATGGACCATTGCTCTTATCTTGAATGGGTAATCTTGTAATGTCCTTGCCCTTTAAATGTTTGATTACCCCCTCCCCAGTCAAAGTGCCTCAATTTTGTGTTGATTTCAGTTTTGCAGCCACCTTAGATAGCTGGGTTTCTATCTCCTTCTCTACTGGGCCCTTCTATTGCACAAGTGTCCCGTGCTTCCACTAGAACAAGAAGAAGCAAGCAGATAACAACAAAAGAGGGGAACATTCACCTAGAAGCACAAGGTGACAGATTGTTGCTGGTACAGAGTGAGCCAGCTAACTAGAGGCAGGGAAGCGGGCAAATAAAGATGGAACAAAGGAGAAGGGTTCTGCAATTACTGCCAGACCTATTCAAACAAAGCAGTGAGGGGGAAGCAAGCAGCTATCTTGGCTAACTACATGCAAACAAGCAGAGAGAACACTTTAGCCTTCACTGAGGGTCTTCAATCAGCAGAGGAAGCTCAATTGCAGCCAAAGGAAAAATTCTGCTCTCTTCAGTGTAGACACACGGCCTGCAGAGGGAAATCAGATAGTGTACAAAGACAAAGAACAGTTTCCCTGTTGGGGAAAAAAGATATCCATGACTCATGAAGTCCAATAGGAGATCAAAGAAATGGCAACTTTTGTGGGCAATGTTGGTGAATTTAATGAAAATCATGAATCCCGGGTGGTGTATCTTGAATGTTTTTAGCAATCTGTAGCTTGCAACTCCATTCCAGATGGAAAAAGACTTTCAACCTTACTGATGAGGAAGGGTCTAAAAGCATATGGACTTCTGTATGTGACACACTGTCTTCTACCATGCCTGGAACTGCCACAAATGACTGATCCCAACAGTTTTAACGTGTGACTGGTGGAAGGCTGCAGTGTTTCTGCGTAATATATTCTTTACTCTTTTGCCATTTTAAAGTGTGTGTGTGTGTGTGTGTGTACATGTATACAGGTCACCTGTTTCTTTGGGTTTTTCAAATACAGGGTGGTGCCATCTTCTGACTTAATTCCAAACCACGGTGACTCAGGATTAATTGCTTACTGACAGGAGGGAGATTTCACATTGGTAAACTTGTCTCCTTATTTTCTTTCCCCAGAGCCCAAAGCTCTTGGGTAATTGTCTTTCCATGGAGGCTTACACCATTGTATTTTTTTAGGAAACATCCATACAATAAGACAAAGGGGTATTTTTGGGGTCACCTGACTTTGGCTATTAGTACTGTCCTGCTAAATGCCTGACAGAAGAGTTAAGGAGTACATCTACTTTACTGACATAGGTGTATGGACAAGATAGGAAAGGAAGGACTCAATTCATTTTCCGGTCTCACTTGGACAGGAATTTGCGGTTTTCAATTTTAAAATACAAAATGTAATGTTTGTTTTATTCATCCACTTTCAAATTTCAATACATTGTTCAAGTGCCAATTCCTGGATTTCTACTGTTATATAAAAATAACACTTCATGTCTCAATTATATTACTGAATATCTTAGTAAATGGGACTTACTAGGTGGGGAAGCAATGCACATTACCCTGTGTGCTGCTATCAGGCAATGTGGCCAATCTTCAGTTGACTGGACAGATAGGCTCATTGGACTTGTAGTTTGGTTAGTATGGTGTTGTTTTTTTTAAGTTCACTTTTTCCAGAATTACTTTTATCATCTAGCCAGACCATTCTGGCTTATGCACAGAATTCCTCAATTCTTTTAAAAAGGCAATTTATTCATCAGACAGAAATGGCTCCTTTGTAGCCCAGACTCTACTGAGTGATTACATTGCTATCCAGAATTTAAAGACTATGAAAATTGCATATAAATGTATTAATGTTAAGTAGTTAAAAAATAACTTCATTGTCTTGACTGTTTTAATTTTCAATATAATAATTGAGTAATCACTTGGCACATAATATTTTTTAGATTAAAGGCATTAGAAGTCTAAAAAAATGCCGAGACCCCATAAATTATAGGAACTAAATCTACCTTTTATATCACTTAAATCCATAAGTGAATTTTTTAAAAAGCTTGATTAAGAAAAAAATTCATTTCCTGGCTAGACCTAAATTTTACTGCTCCTTGGATTAATTATATAACCCACTAAAATTAATAGTCTGAACCAAACAAAAGTTTTTAAACTAGAGATTTACTAGCTTTGTTGGGCAAATTCTTTGTTGCCTGGCCCGTTGTGTATCCCCTATACCAGTGCAATGTGGTGCAAAATGCTACTGTTCTTTAGCAGCATTGGTTTGAATAACCCAGATATGAAAATTGGGACTCTATTTAAATTGGAACTTACAATTAGACCAATTGACAAAGTTTAAACAGGTAAATAGATTTAATGGAGTTAAGTATGTTGGTTATAAAAGTGGTAAATGCAGTAGGTAAAATATTTCATATATACAGTTTCCTCCTCTCTAATCCAAATTCTTTTTCCCTTTCTGTGCCAGCGAGGGAATTCATTTCTCTGCTTTTGAACAAGCCATTTAGGTTGGCGGTGCTGCAGCCTATACTCTCCCAGAAGTTACTATGCAGCCGGCAATTATGCCTTCAGATGTGTTAAGCTGCTTCTTAACAGGGCTCTTCAGTAGTGTTATGCTGCTCACACAACTGAAAAATAAACCCTCTTTGCCCAACAGGGCAAGACCTATGGAGGAGAACACCTCTTATTGCTTCCTCTTGGGCAATATAATTCCACACCCATCATTATCACTGGCTATGCCCAATAGGTATGGTTATGATAACCTGGTTATGATGGTTATGATAACATGGAAGGATGGTGCATACTAGTCCCTACTAGCCAGGAAAGGGTTAACAAGTTGCAGTAGGCTCAATCAGCCCCATCCTACTATGCCAGCGGTAACTGTCAGGCCTGGAGAGAGTTAAAAGGGGAGACCACAGCTAAGGTGGGGAAAGGGGAGCTTACACTCTGTGAGCCTGGCCTGGCTATAGCTTGGATTGGCTTGAGAGGCTACTCTGTGCCAGGGACTCCCTGAGGGAAGGTAGGCCTGATATGGTACTACTGTCTGATTTGTGACCAATTACATATCTGCTGATGCTAGGTGGGTTTGCTGAAAGTGGTGCCTTGCCTGAAAGGGGCAATAGCTAAATAAAAGACTGTTTGTTTCCTTATACCAAACTGTAGACTTGGTGGTGGTTAGTCCTGAACCCAGAAGTGACCTGGTTGCACCTGGATAAGACAATTGTCAGTTGGAATTTCTTTAATATCACAGTTTATTCAATTACTTTGTAACTGTGGCACTGGAAACTAGATGTATTGTCTGCTGTATTGGAACAGTTGCAACGTGGATACAGAGGGAATTCTTCTAATACAATATCTTTCTTTCACAGTGCTTCCCCTCCTAACCCCTCAAACCTTGTACTCTAAGCAGGCAAAAGAGGAAAGTGATTCACTAACCCTGAGTGTGTGTAATTGGCGCCGGGTAAAGCAAATCACCTACATTTGGGGCTAGTGGGTTAGATGCCATGCACAGCTAGTGTTCCATCACTGCGTCTGCCCCGTTTTCCTTCACTATGCCCCACAAATTGAAAGGCTAGGAGAGGATGTACATCTACACTGAGGGAGACCTCAGGAAGTCTGTTAAGCCAGTTTTAAGCTGGTGTAGCTCAAAGCGGATGTAGCAGGTGTAGCCCATATGGCTAACTTGCCTTTATTATATTTACTGCCTCAAGTCTTATGCTAACTACTGAAGCTAATGTCTGACAGGATACAAGTCCATAAGTTCCTTGCACTACTGAATATAATGAAGGCTAGGCAGTGAATATGATAAAGACAAGTTAGCGCTATGGGCTACACAGGACTTAGGATCTGGCCCAAGTGCTTCAGGTGCAGTACTCCGAATAAGCGTTCTAAATTTAGGAGAGGGGGGTATGAAACTGGACTAAATTGTTGTGACTTGCAGGGAGGGAATAAGGAATCCCTCACATTGTTGTCAGGTCTGTGTGAGGGCTGCCTGGGATCACAGCCACGTCACTTGGGTGAATTCACGGGCTGCTACCAAATGCTCCCCCAGTGAGCCACTTGCTGGAAAGGTGGAAGGGAGAGGCAGGAGTTGGCTCCACCAACACACTGGGCAGCGGAGTTAGCCAGTTGCCTACCTCAGAACATGCAACCATCATGAATGGAGTTTTGCAAAAGACTCCATCCACAGTGCATCCAGAATGGTCCTTGGCACCAATTTGAGGGGCGAAAAGGGTGAAGTTATTTTTCCCCCAATCAGGTTAACTACACTGAGGTTAGCTAATCATGACTGAAAAGCCTCCTACAATGCATATTTTGAAGCCATTTAGGTTGGCGGTGCTGCAGCCTACACTCTCCCAGAAGTTACTATGCAGCCAGCAATTATACCTTCAGATGTGTTAGGCTGCTTTTAACAGGACTCTTTAGTAGTGTTATGCTGCTCACACAACTGAAAAATAAACCCTCTTTGCCCAACAGGGCAAGACCTATGGAGGAGAACACCTCTTATTGCTTCCTCTTGGGCAGTATAATTCCACACCCCTCATTATCACTGGCTATGCCCAATAGGTACAACATAGCTCTTTACCATTGTGGTAGATAATTAGGGACCTGATGCGCCCGCTGTATGATGATTGGCCCATTAGTTCACAAGTAGGTAGCATCGCTGGTTATGGTGTAGAAGAGCTCTTGAAAATCCATGCTGACCAGGATCTGAACGTTTTGGCGTGCTACTTGCACCTTTGTTTCCCCTGGCTGAACCTATGGGGCATATCATGGGATCATAGCTGTATTATACTGAACATAAAAACAAGAAATAGCCTGATCAATAAATGAGCTGGTTCTACCTGGGGAGCCACTGAGCAGCCACTGAGAAATGCTGGATTGCCTTGTGCTGTTCTGCAATAGAGCACCCTGGTATGGCTCAGCTCTTTTTACACAGGAGTAGTGGAAGCTCAGCTGAATGGCATTGTGTGTATTAGAATCAGAGAGGTAGCCGTGTTAGTCTGGAATAGCAGAGGTAACAAAGTCCTGTGGCACCTTAAAGACTAACTATAAAGTTTTGAAGCATAAGCTTTCGTGGGCTAATACCCACTTCGCCACGAAAGCTTATGCTTCAAAACTTTATAGTTAGTCTTTAAGGTGCCACAGGACTTTGTTACCATTGTGTGTATTGTAAGAAGTACCAGGAGACGCCTGGAATTGCCCCTCCTGACATCTGCAAGTCGTCTTGCAGAATTTGCTCCTTAAGGCATGCCATGTCTACTCCTGTTTAAAGAATGTGTTAATTCCACTGCACCACTTTCTCTGCTTAAGGTGCCCTAAGGAACCCGATGTCACCTCCAGTAATATACTAGTTGACAAAAACTTAGCCAATACCTATTGTTTCCCCCACTGACTTGGCTGCTTTTAGCAATAAGCCATAGTGGTTTCAGGCACTTTACTGGTTTGCTGACATCTCCCTGTATACTATCTCGTGACAGGTCCAACAGTCCAGGCCCTTGGTTTTGACTTTCATCCCATATATGAGTGAAGCTCAAATCAGCTGGGGGTGATCAGATGTGCTGCTAATGACTTTAAGTGGGGCCTTTGTGACTCCATATTTTGCAACTGTGGCCAGTTAGAAGATATGGGACACTTATTTGGAAGCTACACCCATCTAAAAAGTTCCCTCATACTCTTGCATAATGCCTTTCCCTCAGCTTTTGAATGGTTATGACACTAACACGCTTGACTTGATTGCCTATATAAATGCAATCGCTGTAGAGAGTCATGTTCAATGCGATTTTCCTCCTTCATTATGATCATTTTTGGGAATTCTCACTTCTTTAATGACTCCAGAGTGCTTATACATCCTGCCTTCCCACTTACATATAAAAACTCTCTTTTAATGTGTTAAATACAAATGGAAAAAAGAGAGCCATCCAACTGGAACACCTAGCACTGAGATGCACAAAACTGATCTTTAGGAGGCATCAAGGTAACTATTCTGCTTATGATTGTTGCATTTTATAGCCTTGCTACTATACTTGGTACCATCGCACCATCTGGAGGGAAGTATGCTCTTGAGGGCAACCGAACATAGTGGCTTTCCCAAATATAGCCTAGCTACAGAGACACCTGAGAAAAGTAAAGAGCTTATGTTCTGATGCAGAAAGCAGTTTGTTGTTTAATAGTACTCAAAACATCTACATCTGTGCAAGTGCTTGACAAGCTACGTCACCCAGAGGTATGTTCAACCTGAATAAAAGGAGTCTGACTTCCAAAAAGAGAGTAAATGCACTAATGCCATCTTAAAAATTTCTTCTTAAAGGAGTGTTTTTTAATAGTGTAATTTCATTTAAGATATTATGTGCCTGATTCTGTCATCTTTATTCGTGCTGAGAAGTGTTCCACTGGACTGAGCAAGTCAGAGTAGTTGGGTGATTTCCTTTAGCACACTGACCTTCTCACTCCAGCTGCTTTGCACCACTCTGACAGTGCAAGGCAGTCAGAAAACTGACTCACCAGCCACCTGAGGATTACACCAGCATGAAAAAATAACCAGGCAGTAAAGGACTGGTGCAGCTCCTTCTCCGCATGCTTGGAGCACAGGTGTGTGGCCAAAGAGACACAACATCTGGCAACTTCCAATAATTATAATAACTGTGTAGAGGCTGCTGGTACAACTTAGAGCAATTCTGAAGACAGATGTGCAGGACCTGAGGATTTGGCCATCTATGGGCTGATAAGTGTGCATGCGAGAAAATGAAGCGTATCTTTTAATGTTTATAAGTAGTCCATGAAAATTCTATTTGTTTTACTCTTCTTAGCCATTGGCCTATTTTGGAAAGAAGAAAGGGGGTGGTGTGTATTGGTGGTGGGGTGGGAGTATTCCTTGAGCTATTCACACTCCAAACTGAGAAAGGGAACAATAAATTATGCAACCCAAAATGGTGAAATTTTAATGAATTTGTTAATCAGAAAGGAATAGTTTTCCTATGGCAGTTTTGCCAGTAAGTTCATTGATTTTTTTAAATTGTCCTATCTAAAGAGGAGAAATGAGTCTTTTATATAATAATGCTATCCCACCCCACAAAACCAGTGACTAGAATTGGCTTGACTGCCCTGGGGCAACAAGGCAAGGGCATCATAAGAGACATAAAAATAGGATTGTATAGAACTTGTGAGTAGTGAGTGCATTGTGACATTTTGTGTGCATTACTTTCTGTGTTGAAAATCCATGCTTTTAAAGAAATGAAAATAAAGAGCATTTAATATTGCGATGGTCCATTTTTTATTAAATTTTATGATGGTTTTTGTTAACATACACTAGCCATCAGCCAGTTGCACCCAGGAAGATGAAGGGACCTTACATTTTTGAATCAAATGGTTGCAAGCAGCGTCCTAATGATCTAAAAACAGCTCAGGTAAACTCCATAAAGGAATAACAACAAATAAACATTGCCATATGATGACAGATCTGTCCATAATGTATTAATTCCTATGTTCATCATAATTGTCAAGGAAATTTTGTACTAACTGGTAACTTCAATTGCTATATCTTTACCAAAAAAGCATAAAGAAAAGGAAGGATTCACAGAAGAGGATGAGTCATGTGAACACCCCAAGTAAAAATTGTGAGGCTTTGATGCTGTACATAAATATTTATTAGCACTGTGGTAGAAATTTCTCCCTCCCCATATTCAAATGAGCAAAGTTGTTCAAGGTGAGCTTTGATCTTAGGACCCTCCTACTTTCCAAATATATATGATGCAAACGTGCCTCAATCAGATATGTTTTGAGATTAATTCAGTCAGTCTATTTATATGGCCATTATCACTGGAATATGTGAGCACCATAATATAAATAAGGTCATAATATGCTTCAGTGTCAAAGGTGATCAATAGAACCTAAGAGACCAAGGCTAACAAGAGGTTATGAAGGGCAATGAATGCCTAAAGACCTGGATCACAATTGTGAGGGGGAGGGGAGACACCATTATACTATTTACAGCGAGTATAGTAGATGTGCTCCAAGCCCTGAATAGGTGGTAATCCCTTCAGTCCTTACTCCGGATTATTTCAATGACAATTTTGCCTAAGTTGGGCTAGATAATTTTACTCAGTGCATACGTGAGAAATATATGGGGAAGACTGTACTATTACTGAAGTGTGTCTATAAATCTCTGATAATTGAGGCCATAGAAGTATATCCCTTCCCTCTCCCCACTTCTGGTAATGTGACTAATTAAATAGACACCCCAGGACACTCTAGCCCATCAAGAACCTTGTAATCAGAAGATAGTTCCCTGAACTACTTCCCACCCAGGCAGCTCCTTATTTTCCCCAGTAGTGGAGGAGAAGATGCATCTGGAAGTGAATATCTTATAGCTTTTAACAGCTGTAACTGAGAACCTCTTTAAAGTATGCAGTGGTGGTGGTGTAGCTGAGTTGGTCCCAGGATATTAGAGAGACAGGGTGGGTGAGGTAATACCTTTTATTGGACCAAATTCTGTTGGTGAGCTATGCTAAACTATCTGTTTTATCTTGTACTAAGTGTGTCACAGCTAAATACCTTTCCCAAATCTGACAAAGAGCTCTGTGTAGCTCCAACACGTGTCTCTCTCACCAATGGAAGCTGGTCCAATAAAAGGTATTACCTGTTCCACCTGGTCTTTCTAGCCTCTTTAAAGATTATAAATAAATCCCCCCTAACTCCCTGTTCTCACTTCCTGGCATTGTTGTTGGTTTGTGTGTCAGTTTTGTGTTCCTAGAGCAGATCACTCCTCAGAGGTTTCTAAACATTATCTTGGTCAATTTATTCAGTCAGTGGTACTATAAATTTATTTAGCAGCACCTAGCATAAATAAGTGACATCAGGCTTTTTTCTGTGCCCAAGATGGGTATATTTTGATACTAGTTTCACACTTCAGCTGCAACAACATTCCAAGCATGAAACGTCAGACCCCAGCTTGTAACTGTCCATTGTTGAAAAGTAACTGCTCGTAACTGTCATTGATCAAGGCAGCAATTAAAGAGGCCAATTACAATGATCGCTCATAGATTTCGTGCAAAAAAAAAAAAATTAATGAAGAACATTCTACCATATTACAAAAAGAGAAACTTTGCAGTGATAAGAATCAACTTGTTCCATAGAATGAACATATCTTCCAATACAGAGAGGGGGGGAAAGAAATCCTCTATGACTTAACCAAATAGTATCCAGAAATAAATTCAATACCCAGCAATCAAGTTCTATAGTTAAATTATAGTTCTATAATTAAATTAACACTTGCACCAATGGATGAAAATGACCTGCTTCCTGACTTGTGTCATATAAGTATAGAGCTAAGGTTATTGTTGTTTTTTAACTTCATGTTCTTTAGTACCATTTGTGTCCCCAAAATATACATTATCTGAAGAAAGGGCTGTTTTCAATGTTCTCAGACACAAATATAACTAAAGTAACAAATTACTCTTCATAACAGAGCCTTAAGGTCTCAAGGAAACACCGGCAAGCTGTCTGGGGGAATTTAATAGGAATTAGATTTAATAAGGAGATGTATTAATTACTTTTTTGCCATAACCAAAATTTGTACTTTACAGCTTGATTTGCAAAATGGATATTTGAAACCAGCTTTAAGTCAATTTTTTAGTTTTCCTGTAAATAACCATGGAGACAATGTCTGAAATTTTATGATGTAGCATAGTTAATTGACTATCATCTATTCAGTTTATTTAATTAGGAACAAATATCTTGAGATGAAATTTGTTTTCTACATTGAGAGAGGAAAAGACAAAAAGATGTGATAAGAACAAATTATTCTAATATTCCCTATTCTAATCTCTCTTTAATGATGAATTAGTAGAAGTGAATAGCTGTTAAGCCTCTAGAATTTTAAAAAATTAGACTTTGGTTTTATTTTTATTATTTTCAACTCTTAAATAATTATCTCTGTAACTTTCATCACTCAGAGAAATATCCATTATCTATAGGATTCAAATACAAAAAAGCAAAATTGAACTTGAGCAGAGATTCAAGGCCATGAAAATTTTACCCTAATGAGATAATAGCTCTACTGCTTCACAGTGATATACAGTAATTAAAAGTATCTTTACCAATTCCAAATTAAACAAATAGCATAATAAAGTCAATCATTATCCATGCTTTAAGGGCTCAATACTGCAAGATTCTGTCGACAGCACTGCACAAAATTTGTCTATCTGATTCCAAGTGGCAACCAATTCTGTGAGTGTCTTTAACACAAACTAGTACATCACCATGTACAAACTTCATGTGCTCAAATTAAATTAGAGCATTTGCATAATTTTTTTTAAAAAAAGAACAAAAATTAAGTTTGGATTCTCTATTCAACTTTGTTCTCTCTGTTTCTTGGGAAGAGTTCGGGGAAACTTTTTCTCACCTGTTTTCTGGTGAAAAAATGCAGATTTGATTACACCAAAACCTTTTGCAAATTTGTGTAGAATTGAAGCTGTTCCATTTTTTTCCAGTTTTTGATAATTTTTTTAAAATATTATTTTTAAAACTGATTTTTCAGTTTGAAACAAATTTTCAAAATTTCCTTTTATTTAAAAAAATATTTGGAAATGGTCAACATTAAATATATTGATTGTCTAAATAAAACTTTTTGCTTGACGACCAACTTTTTTACTTTTCATTTTAACAAAAACTTCCAAAAATATTTTTTATTTGACCCAAAATGTGTGGGTGTCTTTCTTTTCTATTAGTTTCCAGCAAATTGCAACCTCCATTGAGTCAACTCCAGAGAGTCAACTCTACTTAGAAAGTGCAAATGGTACAAATAGCCACATGGCTGGTATAGGAGGAACTCTCCCTGCTGGTGGGCAAGTGTGATAGTTCCAGGTATTAAGCCTGCCATCCCCTTTTCTTGGTATAGGAGGCGTGTTAGGGGTGTGGTGGGAAAGAATTGCTGATTTTGGTCCCACTCCATCACTGCAACCTTCCATGGGCATAGGGTCCATTAAAAGACCTAGTGATGGGTCTTGGAGTGTTCCCAAAGCACTTATGTTTTCAGGTCAGATGTTAGCCACAAAAATTGAGGCATTGGAAAAAAAGCAGAGCTGTGACACAGAAGAGAATCCATGCTTGCAAAGGAGCATACTTAACATTGGAGGAGCCATGTATAGATGGGGAAAAAAGTTCTAAAACCACTGAACCGGGCTCCACATTTGATATGCTATGTGCAGAAAAGGGAAGGTGGCAAGGTGGCATCTCTACCCAGTCACCACTCAGATAATGTGGGTGCTTTGTTTGAGAAGTGCAATTTTACTCTGCACTAAATGGGCTACCAGCATTGGAGGTGTGGATGTGGGTTTCTTTTTAAGTCTCTTGTTGAATATTTTTCAGCAATCAACCCACTGCTGTGTGCCTGCAAACTTTACTTCAACAAAGTTTGTATGTGTGTAATTATAGTACAGAAGAAAGAAATCCTGTTTTCTCACTGTAGTTGTACTTGCTGTACAATGGGACACCCTTCTGGTACGTGTTAGTAATGTACCAGTCCAAAAGAGGATAGACTATAAGGAGACCTTATTGACCCCTAAACTGAACACTTATTCATAAACATTACTTATTGGAATAGAGGCCATTTTTATCTGCCACCAGCACTTCATTGATATATACAAGCTTTACATTAACAAGAACTGTCCTTAAATACTTCTGCTACGCACTAGGCAGAGGCAGGGTTTCATTGAACAGCTTAGCTTCTTGTTTAAGTAAATATCTTTCTAGTGCACAGGATGGAGGGCTAATCATGGAGTGAGTTCTAGGCACGTATGCTTTTTCTTTTTGTCAGATATGAAACTATTGGAAGTGTTCCTGCTTTATTTTCATACATTAATGTGCTCTCTGAGGGACTGCTCCTGCCCAAGTCCATAGAAGTGTGCGATTCACTTGGGCAGGATCAGGCCTAAGTACTGTCAAAGCGCTTGGATGTATAAGTGCTGAATGTAAAATACCCTAAAATGCTGTCTCCAAAATTGTCCTCTTATGTCATCTCTCCAGTGATGTTTATCAAATGTTATTTTATATACCTATGAAACAAACACACATTTCCATAAACATTCAGGGCCTGACTCACTCCACAAATTCATGTGGCAGAACCAAAGCTGTGAACCTGGTGCCTAGAAATCCTCCAGAAATGAGAGTGCAATGGCCAACACTACCCTATCCCCGCCCCTCATGTTGCCTTCTGGCTCTGTGCACAGGTATGTGTGGATACATCAGCCTTGGGAGCTGGTGATACCATTCCAGCCAAGAGATACACTGGCATGGCATATGGCTTCTGCTGGTCAGGCCCTTCCATGATGGGAGAGCCACAAGTAGTCCAACCCTAAGGCTGTTGAGAGATTGAGAAGCAGAAAACTTCCTTTCTTCCATCCCATTACACCTGTACATGGGGACCAGGGTCACTAATGGGCTGTGCATGAAGGAAAGGAAATACCATTGCAGACTAACATATATAGCCACCTTACACTGTTTGAAAATCTTCCTGTTCAGGAGGAATCCTCCAGGGCCTAGATCCACTGGGTTTAGAGCAGCATTGGACAGGTGGAGTGATGCAAAGCAGCTCAAGTGCTAGTCTGGAGAATCAAACCCCATATGTGCAGGTCAAGCCCACCTGCTATTCATGTACCCCGGGGCAAATTCCACCTTGAATCCTGTTTTGTGTTGCTAACACTGTAAAGTAGAGTAAAATAACCTGCCACCTGTTTCAAAGGCCATTTATGTACATGCATTAGCCACCTTTCCAGGAGTCTTGTGCTTCAGTGAAGCTAACCAAATTAAAAAAAAATAGGACGGTCATGATCCTTGTGTGTGACCTCACATAGGCAATTAGAAACCTACAATTTGTTAGGTGTAAATATCTACCTTATCTGAGAGACTGTCTGAATGATGATTCTGCTGAACTAGTGAAAAATAAATCCCATTGTTCAAAGTGTTTGAGCTGAAATGCCTGTGATGATGCTAATTATATATAACACCCATGTACAATATAATGCATTGTAAGAATTATAACTCCAAAAGTATCAGAAGGGAGTCTTTCATATCTACTTGCACTCATCTGATTATTCACACTTATCCTGACAAAATCCCCCACAAGATGCTACAAAGGAAACTTAGGGTGGGCAATGTAAATGTCTTTCATGGTTATAAACTAGCTAAGAGGTTAGGGGAGGGAAAAGAGTATGATGAAATAATGATCAGTTTTCATTATGGCAGAGAATAAAGGACAGATCTATAGATGTTGTAAATCACAGAGTCCTAGGTTAAAAGGAAGTGAGAAACATTTGAGTAAATCTGATATATATTTCCAGCAGACGACATACATGCAAAAACATACAAGCAAGTGTGAGAGTGTGACACACATGAAGGTCTGTCACTGTGTGTACTGTGGACCTGATTCTCATTTGTACAAAGGCCCCTTTATACCAGCAAAAATCTTTCTTTGAGAGTAACTGGGAACCAGTCCCTTTACATTTTGCTAATAGCAGAGATGATTTAAGGTAATCTGGGCCCCCAGGCAAATCTGACAGGGGACCCCTGTAGCCTCTCCCACATGAGACTCCACATCTGTGCTGTGGCTCCACTCCAATTTGGGGTGGCAGCATATTTCAGAGTTGATATGAGTGTTGCTGTCCACAGCTCTTGGAAATATTGTTTTGGGCTGTCTGCAGACTCAGCCAGGCATCTGGTAGATTTGATTCATGGTTTTTAAGCTTTTCTTTGCATCTGTGCCAGCTAAACACATATCCTTTTTAAGCATGGACAATAAGATTTAAATCTCATCATGTGATTTTAGGGGTTGGGGTGCTAGATGTGGTTGATAGTGCCTGTGCTTTTATCCAACGCCAGCCTGCATTTTGTGGTATTTCAGCTTGTGACTAGTCAGATCTTTAAGAGCAGTAAAAATGAGATATCTTATATTTATGTCCTTCCTCTGGAAAGTTCTCAGAGTGGGATCACTGAAACGTTATGCAGACACTTCCTATGGAGTAGGAGGACAGCAATTAATTAGACAACCAGTATACAGCACATTACGCAGAATTGGGGGGCAGGAACATTTTTGGCTGTTCTAAGACACCAGCACAAACTTTTATTGAGAAGCAAAGTGCTGTGGATTCTAGACATTAGCAAGCCATGCACATCAGTAGGGAAGTGGATACGTGGATTGGAAACAGGATGCTTTGCCAGACAGCTCCTCACAGTTCTATGGAATATCTGCAATCTGGTTGAG
This sequence comes from Sternotherus odoratus, assembly GCA_032164245.1. Taxonomy (NCBI): domain Eukaryota; kingdom Metazoa; phylum Chordata; order Testudines; family Kinosternidae; genus Sternotherus; species Sternotherus odoratus. Next base: position 70,969,503 of record JAVMKO010000002.1, read on the forward strand.
GAGCCAAATGTCTAAATTAAATCTTTGCCGGTGAGAAAGGCTGACAAAGTCCTTGGCTGCGGACAGTGGATATACCTGTTTAAGTATGGATCTTCTCTACATCGGGTTTTGCATACACTTTCTTCCCCTTTTAGCTCGTAGCATGTTTGAAAATATTTTCAAAATAATTAGCAACTCTTTATGTGTCCCAAATTGTGTCCTAATTCTTATTAGGAGTGTCATTCGAGAATCCAAATCTACTAGATTATCTTTTTGAGTTGATTAACTTTCCCTCGCATACACCTGATTTAAAAAGAGAATCTAATTATCTCCATTCCAATTCAAAGCTCTGATATAGTGTATGTCCTTAAATTGCTCACTAGGGAATGGGGCGCAGCGATGGTGCTGAATGACAAAATTTCACAAGTGTTACACTTACTGTATAAATGATTATTAAATTATATTCTCTGGTGTGCTTGCTATGCCATCTGGGGTGGCTTCAGGCATTTGGAGTTCCACTTCTGTTACCAAGTCACCATGGTTTCAGCCAACTAGAGTAAGACCATCTGTATATTAATAAATGCACCCTTCTGTGCTATTTCTTTTCACACTACACTGTCACATCACGGCTTTCATAGTCGGATCCACTAGCTGCAAATGTACTGTATAAATACATATCAATTTGGCTGTATTTCTTTATTTTAAAATATAAAAACTCCCTAGAAGGAGTGATTATAGATGGCTATTTGTTCCATCTATAATTATAACATGACGGTTCTGTGTGGAATTCCAAATCAAGCTGGCAGCTACTGGGTTTCCCCCCACCCAGATATTTTTACTTGTGAATTCCCAGAGATGAGACAGTCGTCTATCTTTGTAGTGAGGGGAAAGGTGGATTTTGAACACGTGTTATCAAAAGGAAAATACCCTTACACAAAGAAAAAATAATTAATTATTGTTCCTTCGTGTAAACCATACTTGGATGGAAAATCTGACTGAAGAGAAATCATGACTGATGTTTTCAAAAGTGATATATCTTACCAGCATGTGTTTTATGAAAAATCCTTCTTTGTCACGTGTAGTATTGTATTTTCTACTAAAAATCTACCTAAAGCAAAGCAAAAAGAAAATGGTTACAGAGTAGTAGCTGGGTTAGTCTGTATCCGCAAAAAGAACGAGGAGTACTTGTGGCACCTTAGAGACTAACAAATTTATTTGGGCATAAGCTTTCATGGGCTAAGACCCTCTTCATCTTAGAAATTAAAACTTACTTAGAAACTTACTTAGAAACTAAAATAGAAAACAGGCTTGATGCTAGATATAATACACACACAAGGCAAAATTTACTCCTGTGCAGAGACTCTACGCACGTAAATGTAAATATCACTTAGGCCCTATTCAACTTATGTGGTATTTAGGCCTCTGTGCAAGAGCAAGTTTCATGCACATAGAGCAAATTTTCAGCAAGACTTCTAACTCGTTTCTGGTTATGTGCACTAAAGCTGTTCACACATCTGCCTGTATTTCCTGGGTGCAAATGACTGCTGAAACTTCAAACATTGGTGCACTCTGTCTCAATAGTTAATCGCATGAGCACAGGTAACTATTAGCATTTGCACTCACAAAACTCATTACAGTACAAGTGTTGGATGCGAATACTAGCACTGTTCTGCATGTTGTAGTTAGACTATTTAAAGTGCAGACGTGGAGATGTTTGCAACTTCCCTTGGTGTGAGCATATGCCATTTTTCATGAGCACAAGTGGTGGCCACCTGCTGAAAATGTATCCCATAGTGTAGAGGGCAGGAATAAATCAACACATGGAACGAAAACAGAAGGAGGAGAAATTTTAACCATATGTAACTGTGATGCCATAGTCTCAGTCACTTTTGTGGTGTCACAGGGTTGCTACTCACTGCCGGGACACTTCCTTGTGGCTGCATTTGGGGAACAGCTCCACTCGGTCTGATGCTCCCTTCAATCTCACATTGCAACATCTCTTGTGCTTCAGAAGATATAGTGCTTCCTCTTTGTGGCTCAGGATAGTCTCTCTTCATAGCCCGGCCCTCCTGCCAGGTCACTACGGGTTTCCCCTTCTGGTGTCTCAGAGTGTCAGTATAACGGCTATCCAGATATCACTCCCAGCACTCTTCTAATTCAAGCCTATGCCACTTCCCCAGTGGCTGACAGGGGAACTTGGGACCACCCACTATTCTGGGTTCCAATCCATGGACCCTTCAATCAGCAGCCAAGATCTGCTCCACCCCCAAACTCTCCTGCCATTTCCCTGGGCTGCTTCCTGTTCCACATCTGTCAGGCTTCTTTTTCCATCACTCTTCAGGGTAAACTGTTCCTCCAGGGCCAGGATCCCAGGGCATCTATTCCTTCCCTGGCTTTCTTCCTTTTCCCTCTGTAAACCCAGAGAATGACGGCAGGCATCCACTCTGCAGCCTCCTTCTGCCCTCACATCCTGACCTTATACCAGCCTCACTGTATCTCACTTTGTATCTCAAAGTAGCACCCTGGAATCCCCATATTCACCACTATGGTATGAGTAGGATATGTTCTGTACAAAGTATGCCTTGTGAGATGTATCATTTGAGAAGTCCTGATCCATTGAACATTGCTATCCTGTTGAATTATATGTGTTACCATTGGAGCTGAAGTTATAAAGTATTGTCATGTGTGTGTTACTGGAATATGCTTGGAGGTTGGGAGACAACCACAACCAGCCTTTCAGTGGCAACAAAGGAGCATCTAATGAGACATATTTACATTCAGGACCAGCCAGTCATGTGGCCCTTAAGGGGACCCAGCTCTCTCACTGGCCATCCAAGAGACTGCATCAGGGGTTAGGCCACCTCCACCAGAGGGCATGTACCTGATTGAGGTGGCCTAACCCCTGTGACACAGTGAGGATCTTTCTAGCAATTGGAGGAAAGTATAAAAGTAAGACAGTGACATCACCACTGGGCCTCTTTCCTCCCCCCATCTCAACACCTGGAAGATCATTTGGAAGACAAAGACTTTGAACTGGGGAGATTGGTCCCAGGCTGAAAGGAAATTCAAGCTGTGTATTAAGACCCGTGAGCTGTCTGTAGCATCTATTAGCGCATTTATTAATGTGAGAAACAGCTTGATTCAAATCTTGCTTAGTCGGCAGAATCTAAACTATGACTTTATTTTTATTTCTTACTAGCATAAGTGCCCGGCGCTGCTCGGGTCAGTCGGAGGTGGGGAGGTGGCAGACAGCTGACACCCCCTGACCAACCCCAACACCCACACCTCACCCCTCACCCACCCCGACACCTTCCCACCCCCCAAGCAAACCTGACACCCCCACCTCACTTATCGTCCCACCAAACCCAACTCAGATCCGTCGCAGGGGGGGAGGGGGCCCAGAGCTGAGGGATTCCATGGACCTTCGCAGGTGGGGGGGGGGCACAGGGCTGATGGAGTCCGGGGTTCCGTTGGGAGGGGGGGAGGGGCAGAGAACTGAGGGATCTCCGGGGTTCCATTGGGAGGGGGGAGGGGCAGAGAACTGAGGGATCTCCGGGGTTCCGTTGGAGGAGGGAGGGGGGAGCTGAGCGAGTGAGGTGTCTGTTGGAGGGGGGTATTATGACATCATCACCACCTAACCGCCCAGCTGATGTGATTGGCCCTGAAAGACGCCCTGGGGGGCGTCAGAGGTGAGATCCGAAAATTTTTCAACCCTTACCAGCATCTAGACCCCAAGACCCCTCACTGTACCAAAATTCAAGTCTCTGGCTCAAACGGTGCGGGAGGAGTTCGCAGTCATACATACATACACCACTTGACTTTTATATATATAGATGTAACTGACTCTGATTTCTATGCTTGCTACTTATAATTACTTAACAAAAACTTTCTGTAGTTAATAAACCTGTTTTATATTTTACCTAAAACAGTGTGTTTCTGGTAGAAGTGCTTAGAAAATCTCAGTTCAGGTTAACAACGGCTGCTGCACATCCACTACTCTTTGGGGATGTGGGGTGAACTAATTAATGAGCTTGCACTCTCCAAAGCATCTTGAGCAGTGTAAGACTATCTGTTTCATTGGTGCAAGGCTAGGGGCTGGAATGATTGCCTGGTGCCTCTCTCTCTATAATTCATGAGTGGCTTGGAGAGACTTCATACAATTTAACTGGATGTGGATCTCCCCATGCTGAGTTATCACAGCACTTGGAGAGCTTTGCTGTTTGTCACTGACATCACATTGTGTGAGACACCCCAGGATGGAGACTTAAAGGGACACAGTGATTCCTCCAGTTTCAGGTTATGCCTCAGGGAACCTGTGACACCTGCCTACTCTTGCTGGGCTCCATCCTCAATCCATGATTGCCTATCAGGCCACATGTGAGGGGAGTTGGGTGTATCAGGTTATTTGGTCCCTTTTGAGCCACATTAACCCTTTCCAGGCTAATGTGTGTGTGGGATGGGGGGGGAGTGAACACCCCATCACAGATGGTCCATGGGGACTGAATCTATACACACCAAAACTATAGGTCTCCACCATTTTAGCTAACAGAGACCACAAATAGCTTTGAGAAAGTAGCACAGTGTTATAATCTCGTTGTCCAGCATATAGGATACATGATCACATTCAATAGGTCAGTGCATTAGACAAGGACATCTAGATAAACTCAGACTCTTCTGAAAAATGCCATGTGAGTTTTACCATGCAATAAAATGTTTTATTTGATAAATACCAGGCAGCGTATGTGGCACAGCAAACTGGACCTCAGCTGGAAAAAGCCTCATTTGAAAAATGAGGTAACAAAGCGAGTTTAGCAATGAAAGTCCCAGCTCACCACTTTCCTCAGCAATGCCAGACAAGAGTGATTTGTAGGCATCATGGCAGAAATAGTATTTAAGGAAAGATAAAAGAAAGTTAAGGTGGCAGCTTTTTATATTTTTCAGGGAACTTTTCCCATGCATGTGAGACGGGATGGGAGAAAATATGGAGTGTTTAAGAGAGGAGCAGACAGATGGACAATCAAGACTGCCATCATTTGCAGACTAAGTATATTGACAGTCTCTAATAGGACACACTTCAGTGTACTTCAGTTCTGGGTAGCTCACTTATCTGAGCTCTGCCAGTAATTTTGATTTGTAGCACCAAAAATAAACCCTCCAAAACCCTTTTCCAGATCTATAAATTAGAAGCTATTAAATACTAACTGAAAAAATGGCTCAAATATCTCACCACCATCTGGACAATGCATTGAATAGGAAAGGGTGTAGGAAATGGTATGAAATTTACAAAACCAACGTACCAATGCAACATTCCTCTTTTATCAGCCATACTTATTTTTGATTGAGTAAAGCCTCTTTGAAACCAAGGACTGTAACCACTGCCTTTCATTTAAGATGACTGTAAGAAGCCATTAAGCATCTTTGTATAATCTGCTTGTTGAAACAACAGCTTCTGCCCCAAAAACAGAAAAATGTCCCTACCCCCCCCCCCACACACACACACAAAAGGAACATGTGGGCAAATGGATTTTGCTGGCTATTATTTTGTGAAGGTTTGTGTGTCTGTGAAAAAAGCAACAGAAATATAAGTGAAGCTGAGAGAGAAAGAAGCAAGGAAGCATCACATACACTGCATCACTGGTAGTGCGGATTTGAAAAGAAAGGAAAGAGCTGTGAAAGAGAGCTTTTCGGTTGAGTGCTTGGAGGTCTGAGCAAAGAAACCGGCTCCTGTTGTTTAATTCCTTCTGTATTTAGGGAAACAGAACTTTTTACATTCTTTGTAAGTAAACAGGATTGCATCAAAGATACTTGACTCCCATCATCAATTTCTGCTCCTCATGGAAAGAGCATGTGGGGCCCTAAACTTTGGCTAACTATTTGGGTCAAAAAGTGGTAACATTATTATTATTTATTATAGTACCTGGAAGTCCTCAGGGGGGTTGGGGCACTATTGTGACTCCTGCTGTACATAATTATAGTAAGACATGGTCCCTATTCCAAAAACTTTATATTCTAATTTCAAGAGATGACTTTTCAAGTGGGGTTAATGAATAGTAAGAGGAAGGAAGAGGAGGCAGGACAAAGTAAGATAATATAGTGACATAGATTCATCAAGTAGTGCATTGGCCAGTTGGATATATGTATATATCAATACTGTGACATCAGGACAAAATTTTGCCATTTTTTTTTTACCAGTTTATCAAGTGCATTGAAACCATAAGAAGTAATTTACTGTTAATTTTCTACATGGTTCCTATAAAACTCTCAGTTCTACATCATGAATTAGTTCATTACCAGCTGTAAAAATCCTTTGTTCATAGAACTAATGAATACATATATAAAGCAATCACTACTTCACAATTCTGTTCTTAAGAGTTTAGTGCTGGTAAACCAGGATATATGTGATAGATTTCAAAACACTTTCAGACATTCAAGAATGTATATGCTTGTACTAAACTGCATTAGATATTTCCACTCTAACTGTTGCTTACTCTCATGACTTATGCCAAAATGATGAGAATATATGAGCAATCAAGAGCTAACTTAAAAATGCTTTTTCTTTTCTTTTCTTAAAAAAAACGCTGCACAAACATATAGTAGCAGGCAGCAGTGGCCCCATCACAGTTTTGTAATATGGTTTTAATGGAACATTGTAGCCATTACAAAGTAACAAGAGCAACTCCGTCAGTAAAAGGAAGGCATAGGTCAAAATTCTGAGTTGTTTTGTATGGCTGTGCTTTAATGAGGAGAGGGTGAGGTAATTTCTTTTTCTCCTAGCACAGATGTGCTATTTACTTAAAGCTCCCTGAAGCTGTAAGTGAGGAAATCTATTTAATACATCTGGCGGTGTCCTAACAGACCAAAAGGAACTACCGTAGTTGTTAATTAGTCAGTTGGGAACCATGGCCAGGGCCCAACAGTTAAACGCTTGTAGATAATCCCAGCTAGGTAACAAGTTGGTTACACTAGGCAGTAAACAGGTCTATTGGTTTTTGACAGGGAACATCACTTTGCAACCCAGGGGATCCCTGAATATGCCACAGTTCAACTGGATTTTCTTTGTACTGCAAGTTAGTATCAGATATATATGTTTTAAGGCCACGGAGAGGAGATTCTGCCAACTTTATAATTCCCTGAGGCAAAATGACTGAGCTAAGCACAAGGGGAAACAATTTCTTGAGATGTGCTTAAGCAGCTACCACTGTTTTAGAAACTAAAGGAGAAAATTTTGCAGACTTTACTCATAACCACCATTACCCACCCACACTGGGGTCCAAGGATTTGCCATCGTCACAACTGGGCCCTTGTTTTCCTGATCCTGAATGATCTTCTGGTCAGATCGGATCAGATGGGAACCAGGTGAAATTATCAGCTCCCTGTCTGTGTCCTGAGCATCTCTTGAGTTGTTGACCTAAGGTTCCTACAATACACTGTCAAGAGTGCCAATCTCCATGCTACCCTATTCCTCCCATCTCTTCCCTAGGCATTTTTTTTTGTCTTCGCCCGAGTAAGATAGAAGTCATCCAGGACAAATGCAGTCTTGTAATAATATGCTGTGAGCAGGGCTTAAATTATCCCCAAGAATTTCCCTGGAGTCTGAGGGCTCAGGGCTTCAACCCCTGGCAGAGGTGCCAGGGCTCCCACAGGTATGAAAATCTTTATTGGAGCTCTGCTCCAGACAGGTCTGGCTGATTAAGCCCTGGCTGCCAGTACAGTAGTCAGCTAAAAAGTTATTCCTGAACTGCCCAAATTCAGAAAAAGTTTTTCCAGGTTATGCAGTGGCTAATAAAATCACATATAGGGCCTGATCTAAAGCCCAATGAAACCAATGGGATTCTTTTAATTGCCTTCAGTGATCACACTCACATTTTGCAGGCAGACACTCATCTGCCCTATCCAGTCAAAGCACTAGCTAGCTCTTCTGCTTCTGGGTGTGAACATATCATCTGTGCACAGGACTCATACACTGCACTCAGGTTAGGCTGAAATGATTCATGAAATAAACTCTTTGACCTGGCAGCAATCTGTTAGCTATCTGGAATCAACTGGGGCTTTCTATGTTGTCTAGCTGTGATGCCCTTTTCTATCTACAGTACTACAGCGAAAATGTAATTAGAAAAACCACATGTTAAAAAGACACACTCTGAGGAGAGAAGAGAATATTAGGAAGCCAGGATCCAAGTGTTAAAGGTTCAGTATAACGGTGAAGAAATCTTCCCCGACAACTGGAATTAGACCAGCAATGATGGACATGATCCAAAGCCAATTGAAGTCAATGGGATTCTTTCCATAGATTGTAATGGACTTTGATCCTGGGTCAATACTTAGAACTTTCTTTAAAAATGTAGGAATGGATGTCAGCAGAGACTTCTTGACCATCAGAAGTTCCCTTCAGAAGTGGTGCTCTGTGGTATATTACTAATCTTTACAGTTTATGTGGTTAGAAAGAGCCATAGGCAGTGGGTGAAGCTTCCCTTGGGGGAAGCTATCTCCCTGTCCTGCCTCTCCCACCTGTGTCCCCACCCACACTCGTCTCTGCTCCTCCCCGGGCCCCGCCCCCTCTGCTATTCACTCTGTCCCTCCTTATCCTTCCCGAAATGAGGCTCCTTCCATGTGGGCGGGAGGAGGGAGAGGAAGGATGCAGAGTGGCAGGTGGGGAGGGCTTTATCGGGGGGTGAGGAGGGATGTGTCGAGAAGGCTTGTGGGGGAGAAGGTGGAGGAGAGGAGGGACGTGGTGGGCAGGTGGTGGAGGTTTTCATGGGGGAGGGGGTGGAGGTGAGGAGGGATGCAGCAGGGAGTGGCAGTCTCGGGGAAGAGGTGGAGCGGGGAGGGGAAGGGGAAGAGGCAGAGGGCAGGCAGGACCACCATGGGTCCAGGCATCTGGTGGGGGATGGTTGGCGGCCAAAGAGTTTTGCTTCCTTTGAGCTCCAGAAATTGAATATTAAGGACATATGTTCAGTGTGATCCTTTTTCTTGTTTGGGGTTCTCTGTTTGAGTGCACTGTCCCAGTGGCACATTGAACAAATATTTTTCTGCTATTTACTTCTAGAAAAATTACAGTGAGCTACTGAACTGATGTTTCCTTCCCAACTCCTTATTGCCATGGGAACATCTGCTGGGGGAGACTATCACATTTTCATGGCTATCACAGATAAGCTGAGGAAAAGGCAAATGCTGCAGTGTTATTGATATCTTCCAGTGGAACCCCTCTTGGCTAACCTGATACAAGTGGATTTCCAAAGTAAACATTTATCTATATTATTTCTTCAGGAATCGAAATGTTTGTTGTCTGTTTATACTGTGGTACATCTGAGTCATGTCACTTCTCTGCATATGGTAACAGAGGGTTGCCATTTAAAACTTAAAATAAAAAGAAACCAGTTTGTTATAAGCTATTGAAAGCATGATGCCTTTTACGTTTCTGTTTTGGTCTTTGTAAATCTGTTGCCAGTGTGCTGTCTTTCATAGAATTGTAGGGCTGGAAGGGACCATGAGAAGTCAAGTCTAGCCATGTGCACTGAGGAAGGACCAAGAGCCAGCTAGGGTTTACCAAACTCCACTGAAATTTTGCCTCTATCCACTTGTTTCTGTTTAAGCTGGCCCCCATTATTGTTATTCTTGAATGAATGCTATTAGACCCAGAGAATGAATTAGATTTAAAGTGTTAATTTAAGGAAGGAGATCCTCAACTGATTACACTGATTTGAATGGGCTGAGATCTAGCCCTGAATCTGAATCTAGATCTAGCCCTGAATATTTGGGCTGGACTGTGTCTAGCTGCATAGCCCTGAGCAAGGGGTGATGTATGAGATGAACCACCCTAAAATGTTAAACGCAAAATTCCCTCCTTGCTTTCACTTTGGCTTATGGGAGGGGTGGAGTAATTTTCTGCTGGCCTATACCAGGGACAAATTACAACAACCTTGTACCAGGTAGGCTGTATTGGCTGATGCATCATGAGGGATGAGGCAAAGCTCCAGACCCCTCCCCCCCCCACTATCTCCCTTATTCCTTCTGTTGCCCTGGGGAACAAGCATTCTCACAGATGCTCATCCACTTACCTTATGCACCTAGACCCATGATCTGGGTAGCCCACACGGGAGGTAAGAGGTATTCATCCTTGCCTTTATTACCCTGCTTGGCGTGCAGTCCAGGGCACAATCTAGACTATAAATGTTTACAAAGAAATAAAGGTTGGACATGTCTGGAGTCAGTTTGGCTGGCCCTTGTCGTAAAGTATTATTGAGGCTCTGTTTCTTTTTTTTTCATACTCTGTTATTCTTCCCAGGGTGCAAAGCAAGTTAACTATTAGACTAATACAGAAAGAGACCAATCCTGCTCTCAGTGGGCCAGCTTCCACCACTCTCACTGCCACTGAGTAATATCTTACTTTGAAAGGAGCCCATTGACTTCAGGGTTGGTATTATACCAGGGTGCCCCATTTTAAAGATATTTTATGATACAGAACAAAGTCATGATAACAAAGAGGTCTCTGAAGAAATCCATTCCTGTGAAATAAAAAGAAAAGTGGCAAACATTGCTGCTGCCTCAAATTCCAACTGCCAAGGAAGATTTGTTCAAGTTATACTGTTCCTATAAAGACTAACTCTTTGAATCCCAATGCCAGATTACACCACCCTATTCATTTTTAATGCATTAGTGTATACTACTGGTCAAATGCATAGCATGTATTTTCTACATTTTTTTAAGTGGCGCACCCTCGTTACTACATCAGAGCCTTTGCTGGGGGTTAATGACTTGTCCAAAGACCACTGAGTCAATGGAAAGACTCCCATTAACTTCAGTGGGCTTTAGATCAGTCCCCTTGTGCATGTGTAAGTGCTCATTGATATGAGTAAGTGTTATACAGTCTGGGTCATAGATGGGAACAGGATCAAGCCCATAGCATTTCATCTAAGCAGAAGCAGGGATAATGGCTGTGAGGTAGCTGCAGAGGTATGTGCCTATGGAGAAATGTCTTGAATGCACTTGGCAGATAATAAATACAAATTTTCATTAGATAGGGCCTGGTTATAAAGCCTTCATTCCCAGTCATGAGCAGTTGCTTGTATGAGTGGTTCCATGGAAGTTAATGGATCTATTTCTGTGAGTAAGTGAAAGTTCTGATAATAAATTAATAATAGGCTTAAGTGGTATATTCAAAAGTACAAAAAGGAATTATCCCCCAGGACTAAATGTCTGCCTCAGAGCAAGTTTCTCTGGTGTGGACTCCAGCAGATATTGGGAAATCCCCCTCAACTTCTCCTTCACATCTTTCCCTGTATATAGTCTAATGCAACATCAGGACTTTAAAGGAATGTTACCACATTCATTGAAGCAAGGAATCTGAAATAGAACACACGAGTAAAGGGTGCAATAGAATGAAAATGGGAACCAGTCATTAAGAGCTGGATTCTTCATGCTACCTTGGTTTGCTCAGGTACAAGGGAAGGAATGGCCTACACAAAGGTGGCTATTGTTCCCTAATGCACATCCCGCCAACCATGGCAGAAATTAGAAATGCTGTTTTAATTTACACCAGTGGAGGATAGGTGTAGTGGAGTTCTGCTCCGCCACACCCTCTCACAACACTCTATGCTGGTGAACAGAGCAGGCCAGTGAATCCTGCCCTAAATCTAGTCATGGGAAGGAGTCTTTGGGCTTTATTTTGCAAGCTTCTGGTTCCACAGCAGCAGAAAGAGAAGCAAAGTTTGATTTCTAAATTTTTAACTAGCCTCAAAAGAGTCTTCGCCAGGACTACTATGGAGAGAGAAATTTGGGTGAAGCAAATCCAGGATTTCAAATTACATAGAGCAAACACTCTATCAAATATGTGAGCACAGGAGAAAAGGGAAACAGAAGAAATAAAATGAGAAAGGAAATATCATGAAAATAATGTCTAATGAAATGATAATGAATCCATCTGTTCACTGTATAGCTGTAACTCCTCAGTTAGCTGTAGTCTGATCATCTTTACTTATAGTTTTATAAATTTATTATAAGAATGTTAGGGAATGAAGAATAAATGAGCGATCTTTACTGTTGGTTGTTGTGTTACTTAGGTTCCTTGATTTGCTTTCTGAGGAACATATAGTGCTGTAATAGCATATTTGTCAGAAGATGTTTTAATAATATATATTGCATGTTGAATGTTTTCAGTTACTGTAGTAACTAATGGCGATTATTCTGGGAACAATTAATTTGTTGATGCTGAAGTCAGATTTCACCATGCAAAATATCTTAGCAGCAATGGATACTCCTTTTAGTAACTGAGCATGGAATCAACTCCACTTTAATTTGTAGTTTACTGCTTTAGAACTGTGGTAGCACTAAGGAATATTTTGCATATCTTCTTAGTTTCCCAAAGGAAGTAGTAAAAACCTAATTTGCCTCATCTTTAAAACTAAAGCAACTAGTGAATGTGGTAGAACTATACAAAAATGTATCGGTGAGCAGTGGTGGACTACATTAGGGTTTCTCCAGTGGGGGGCACTATATTCAGATGGGTTGGCAGGGGTGCCTGGAGGAGTGTATCCTGCTGGCTGAGTCGAGAGATTAGTGGTGACACGGGACCGGTAAGAAGCAGAGAGAGGCTGAAAAGAAGCAAATGTAGTTTTGGTGGTTTGCAGCCAGGAGCCATGGGGTTTTTTTTTATGAGCTATGTGTAAAAAGGCTGAGAACCACTGAAATAAATAATCCACTAGAGCAACGTCTCCTTTTTCATTCAGATCAGTACTAGAATGTCAACCATTGTCCTCAGCAGCAAGGAGGATTTTGGCATACAAAGGTACTAGTTGCTGGCCTACCACTTCACTTTTCCTGCTCCTTATAAACAAATCAATTACTTATTTCCCACACTTGGCAAATTTTGATAGGGTAAAATCTCCAACAAAAAATAACATTTGGTGCAATCGCCAAGTACAAACATATCTGGGGGTTTATTTCTTTCCACTCACACAGAAGTGCCTCAAATTATAAATGGAAAGAAAATAGAGTTTTAATGGCCAGCATTTTAGTAAATGTTCAGCGCACTTTTTTAGTTAGTAACAAGGTTCCCTCAAGGATTTCTTCTTGCTCAGCATCTCTATGGTTCTTTTCCTTAATGTGAACTAGAGTTGTTAATACCTCTCCTAATGCCTCACTACCCACTGCTTATTTAGAATTCTAGCTTGGTGGTTGTCCTTTACAATATCCTACGGAATGTGGGACAGTATTTATTTGACATTGTCAGCTGAGGTTGATGCTACAAAGGCTATTTTCTGGTTTTTTTCCTTTTATGTTTAGAGATATATTGGTTGCTTGTGAAATAGGAATTTATTATAATGTGCTATACCTGCAGTGGTACAATGACCAATTGTAATTTCAAGGACCAATTTATTATGTTTTTTTGCTTGCCACTCTTCCAAATGAGCTGAAGATGGCCATGAGCTGAATTCTACTGCTGGATCTCTATATGCCCCTGCTCTGGAGTATTATTCACCCTCTGCATTTGTTTTACATGCTTCTTGAGGACATATGTAAGCAAGGTCTGAATGAATTCTCCCATGAGAGTTAGATAGGGGTGGGAGAGACTTCAGGAGTGAACTGTTTTTATATGAACACACCTACTCTGCTTAGCTATTCAGCAGATAGAGTGGTGTTGCTCAAAGTGATCAACTTTGAGCAAAGTTGGGTTACAAATTACTTTAGAATGCAGCGGTAATAAAATGCTGTTATCAATGTTGTCTTTATTGTATGAATAAACAGGAGCAGAACTGTGCTTAACCTGTTCCAAATGAGGGGGTCTCCCTCAGCTGAAAGGACCCCGTTAAGTAGGGGCTTGAATGCCTAAGCCCCGTGAAAGTAAAAGAGGAGGAGATGGATGTCCCAACCAGGAGGTGTGGACTCTCCCTAAGGGTCCCTGGTCTGGTTTAGCCTGTTCCTCCCCACTGCTCAATGATAGAGCTAAATAGGCTTTATGGGGAGCCTTTGTTATTTTATGGCCTTTAATGAGAGCTGAAATCACTTGTGGTGAGACAACCTTTTTTCCCAACCTGCTAAAAGTTGATAATCACTAAGCGACTGACCTGGAGAGGTCACAGCAGAGAGAGAGGTGGCAGAAGATAACTGACAGTCGGCTGGCAAGAGCGGCGAGCAGTCGGTTGACAGGAGCAGTGGCGGGCAGGAGCGACGAGAATAATGAGCAGCTGGTGGGGCAGCTAGCCAGAGAAAGTGCTCAGATGGCAAAGCAAGCAAGGTGCCTTCTTCCCTGGGTGGGAGGTGAACTCACACAGATCCACATCTGAACTCTGGGTCCCCACTGACCAAGGACAACCGGTGTGAGTGGGCTATGGTGAGGGAGTAGAGAGGAGCACAGAAAAGGAATTTTGGTTGTGTAGAACTCAAAAACATGAGGCAGAAGGCATTACCCCACGCACTCTGGGGTAGGTGTCCTGCTCACTGTTTTATGATTATGAATCCTGCTTGTGGCATTTTCCCTAATTAATGTTGGAACACTGGGAGCTGCAGATGGCCGTGCTTGCAGACGGTCAATGTGAGCAAACTGTCTCATGGCCTACCAGCATATGACTCTGACAGGCCATGTGCAGGCCGCAGGTTGCCCACCACTGATATCCAGGGTTTACAGTTTGGTTCAATGGCTCTCAACACCCCCATGATAAAAATAGTTCCAGGACTACTGCTTCCAGTGAAGAGTCTGATGCACTGTTTATATGGTTACTCCCTTAGCTTCATTGTACTTCTTTATCCTCACAAAGTATTTTATACAGAACAATTCTAGGACCATAGGACAGGAATTGCTGTAATGGATTAGACCCATAATCCAGCTAGCCCGCTGAAGCCGTTTATTGTATTTAAAGCAAATTTGGTAATGTTGTATTACACCATCTGGGTTCGGCTCTGGTAAGTACAATTTCAAGCTCAACAGAGTAAAAATCACCTCTGCTACCTTCTTCAGATTTAGTGCCTCTAGGAATGTATAAAGACCAAAGATAGTGACCATACGTACATTTACACATACAAAGTTTAGTCTGTTTTACAAGTTTTGTTAAAGTTACAGTTAAGGTTATGATTACCCAAGCATAAAGAAATCCTATAAAGACCTGTTCACAAGTTACAAATATATTCATACACACATGCATAATGATATTCTTAGGGACTGATGGATGCTTTGCCAAATGATCATCGAGGGATGTTCCCTGCTGGAGTTTGCCCGTAGGAAGCTCATTTTACCCATTCTGGAAGACCTCTTTCAGCTTGTGATTCTGACAACTCTTAACATTTTGTGCATGTGTGTGAAGGTGTCCCCCCTCTTTTTCCTTATTTGTATTGTGTCCCCTGAGAATATTGGGGCACCCCATATTTCTTAGGTTAATTTTAGTTCCGTTTATTCTCATTAGCATTTAAGCACATCAGTCAGGGCATGTGTTTGAAAAAAATGTGACTACCAGGTATCTTGTAGTCCAAAATTATTCTTGCAGTTATTTTTTTGTTAGTATATCTTTTCCCATAATCTTATGGAATCACATTCTCCTTTAGTCACTTACTTAGATCAAGCATTTCTTAACTTTAAGGCCTTGTATGGCTTAGCTGACCTCTTACAGTCCTAGGCCTATAGGCCTTGCATTTCAGCCCTACTTAATTAGATACCTAATGCATACTTTTCCCTTCTAACTACTGATCAGTCTTATACTTCTCTAATCCTACAATTTAAATCTATTTAGCATACAATAATTATATATGATGTGACATGTTAGTTAATGATAATGTTACACAATAAATAAATGATACAATGAAGTAATTGACTACACCACTGTCCTGTCTCTAATAGTGGTCAATACCAACTACTTCAGAAGAAAGCACAGGAAACATTACAGTAAGCGGTAATAGGATAATCTGAAGTTAAGGAAAGTTTCTTTCTTACCCCTTCCCCTGCCCCATTAGTTATAATTGGTTTGAGCCCAGGCAGTTATATTTCTTATTTTTAAAATGATCCTATGGATTGTAACTATAGATGTTCTCATTATCCACATAAAGGTCTACTTCTTTTTCAAATATCATTAAGCTCCTGGCCTCATTGATATCATATGACAATGAGTTCCACAGGCTAGCTATGAAGCATGTAAAAGAAAATGTATTTTGTTTTATCATTTTACGTTTGTTGCCTTTCAACCTCATTGAATGTCCCCTGGTTCCTTTAGTGTGAGAAAGGGTCAACAGAAGCATCTATTCATTGTTTTGTGTACCTCTATGATGTCACTCTCATTCACCTCCATCATGCTCCATCTCTGTATACCATCTTTCATTTTCTATATCTCTCTGCTGGTTTCTTTCATTCATTTCCTTTTTCAGTTAAACAGCCCTAAATGTTTAATATGTCTTCATACTGACATATCTTAATGCCTCTGATCTAATCCTACAGTGACCAAAAAATAGACAAGCTGATCTAACAGATAATGTTAGCATGTATTATAATAATCATAGTTATGCTATTCATCTTTATTCTATACCTAGATAGTGCCTTTCATCCAGAGATCTCAAAGTGCTTTACAAGGTGTTTCCTTTGAAGGGGATTTGATTTCTTTGTTTGTTCCTACTTACTCATCAGAAACTAGTGAATAAGCTGAACCCCTGTATTTATCATCCCTAAAATCATCCCATTTGACTGAAGTGTTGTGATGATTGGAACTTAACTTTACAGTTGATCTAAAAGATATAAAATTATTTGTTTTTATTTATATTTTCTAAACATAAAGGGTGTGGTTTGCCTCAAGTGAGAAAGCATATTAGTAGTGTCATGCTTGTGATATGAACTTAACAAACTTTGCCTTCTGAAACAAAAGCAAGATCAAGATAAAGTGAGTGAGAGGTATCCTGGCATGTTTAAAATACTGATTTGTTAAAATATGGCCCATATGCTTCATCTTGCAAATAATGGACTTCATAGTAATAGAGAGAAAATGTTATCCAGCTTGTGATATTTTCCCTCTTTTCCTTCACAAGAAGAATAGATGTCAGAAGCAGAGTCTTCCAACTGTGAACATACTCTGACAGATTTAAGGAAAATGTCAGCAATTCTACAAGCTATCACATGATTTCTTGTTTCATCATTTGAAATCACTTGCATATTATGATTTCAAAACACCACTTATGTGAAGAAAACCATAGCTGTCTTCATTCAAGTGAGGTATCAAAATACCTGGGCAACGTCAGGTATAAGACGCTTTTAGCAATATGCCCCTTTATTTTAGCCCCCCGGTGAATTTTACATTATTAAAAACCTATGCTTCAAATGTCTTAATATTATCTTCTATGCAAACAGATCACCTACTATTCCAAGATAACAGTGAGTGAAACTGCGAGTCACAGTGACATCTATATAGAATAATGGGGTTGTTTTCAAATTGCATTTGAGGTTAATTTATTCCCTAGGCACAACCTGCATTATGCATCCTGACAAGTGGGCTCAAGTACTTTATTTTTAAATGCAAATCATTAGCGATTTACTGCTCTCAAGGTATCTGAATGATGTCATCTGAAAATTCCTAAATGTGACAGTGGTTTTAAAAATAGCAGCTTCTCCCTGACACTCCTCCTCCAAGGTTTTGAGCATGCTCCTCTCCCATTGATTTCCATGAGCAGGCAGAGGGTTTTTCAGGGGTTCCATAAAGGTGCACTGCACCTTGCATGATCAAGATCATTGGAGAATTCTGGCTGTTTACAAAACCATTTCACATAGTAATGCTGGTGTAGAACATTTTTAAATGCACAAAACAGGGAACGCTGCCACAGCATGAATATGAATTTTAGTTCCTAATCAAAATCAGGAAGAATCAGATTCAATTATATAATTTTGGCAGCGTCCCATGAGTTCCTCTTTTCTTGATCTTCCTGTATCTTGGACTGTACTAATAAAAATGTCTGGCACCAGTGCAGTAATTAAAAAGAGTTTTTTCCCACTCATAATCAAATTTAATTTAGCATCATTCTCTAGTGAAACCATCTCTGTTTAAGAGCATGAACATTTTTCTTTTCTCAGGGCCTGTGTTATCTGAGCAACATCTAGAAAGATCTGTATCTTCATCTCTTGCTATAATTTCTTCCTAATATACACACAGCTTACCCATGATATGCAACAAAATAACAGTAACTGTACAGGAATGACTATGATGTATATAACCTGTAATTGGCTGAACCAGGAAGCAGGAAAACCCCTTTGCCGTGAAACCACTAGCCCTGTACAATAGCTGAGATGCCTGAGCTCCTATAGCTCTATGGCTTTAGCACCTGGTGAGTCCCAAAATCCAGTCTCTAACAGCCTTCAATATCATGCTCCTCAGAGGATCCCAGACACCTTGCTATTGTGACCCACTCCTCTCCACTTTCACACTCGTTGCCAGGGAATCTTCCCCTATCACCCACCTAAGCAGGAGGAAAAGAATAGTAGCAGATTCACAACGAGGAGAGCTGTTACGCTGCCCTTTGAGGAATTGTCATGACTGGGCTGTTAGGAAAAGCCTACATGTTCAAGTCAGGAGAATGAGCTAATCGCTGTGGCATATATGAGGCTCCTGAAAGCTGGAACAGATACCGGCACTTCATGAGCAGAGAAGCTACAAAAAAGTAGAGGCTTTCATTGGATTGTTGAGTTGTTCCTAAGAACCAAGAGACAGATTTGTAATGGGATTTGAAATTCTGTGAAGGAAAACTTTATTGTTTCCTTATGTTTTATTTAAGACATCTGGACAAAAAAGAGACAGCCTGAAGAGGATAAAGAATTGGATACAGATTGGCTTTGAGGTTTTTTGTTTTGTTTTGTTTTGTTTTGTTTATCATCTGGTTTTATGGGAATGGTACTCTAACCATGATGATGTAAAGCTAATCAGGTTAAGAAATGTCCATATTTTATAGAGGGAAGGAATACATTTGTAAGGAATTCCAAATACATTTGTTGTCTGCAAAGGCAGCTTAAACACATTCTTAAATATGGAGCTAAAGTTTTATTGGGATTGCCTCACTCATCACCTTCAAGAAGAAATGTTCATTCTGATTATTTCCCATTGTATCTTAACACAACAATTCAATTATTATAACAACTATTTATTATCATTGAATGTGCACCTCAATAAAGATTTTAGACCAAACTCTCTTTATGTATGTGTCAAGGTGTCCTGCAGTGGCTCAAGAGCTTGGGTACCATCCACAGGGCAGACTGTTTGGAAACAGGGCACAAATTGGATGTGAGTTTTTTACTTAGGTTTCACCAACCGATTATCACATATAAACTCCTCAAGCATTACAATAGCCTTAATGTGGAGTCACAGACAGTCCCCTGGGGTACTCATATTGTTAATGCTTCTTTCTTGTCTCCTGATTTACAGGTACAGAGCAAACATTTCAATATTTCTTATAACATGAGATACAGCTATTAAAAGTGAGATTAATACATGTGGCAACTTACAAGCATTTCATAACATCTAAACACTAAATGCGTTTTTATAACCCTAATGCCTATTTTAACAGCCTATTTAAATGCATATTTAATAGCAGCATACAGGTGAGCCATGCTGGTTCCAGCTATGTATTTGACTGTGTTTGCTTGATACCTAGAGGGCTTGGCATGAGCTGGCAACTGGTCTGCCAATGTTATGGTACTTATGAGTCCACTGCTTTTACCTCAGAAAATTCATAGAAAATATCCCACACCCATTCTAGTTACTCTTTTGGGGCTTGATCCTGTGAGGTTCTGAGCACACTTGGCAGTGCTGGTCCCTGAGCTCCCATTGTCAGCCCCTGGTGGAATCAAGCCCTAACTAGCCAAGGCTGAAATCCTGGCTCCATTGATGTCAATTTACCATTGATTTAAATGGAGCCAGGATATGCAATAGTACAGATTTTGTTCTAGGAAACCAACATCAGATTTACTGTGATTATCACAATGAAATGCTTCTGGTCTGATATTAGAAAGTGTATGCAAGTTATTTCTGGGATATATTCCCACAAATGTCTATTAACCTAGTAGTAGGGAAATGTTTACTACTGCCACTTTAATTTCCTCCATTTCTTATTTCATCAATATTTGCTTTCTTGTAATCAAATGCAAATTATATTACCATTTCTTGTGAACCTGCTCCTATCTATGATGAGTTTAAAGCTTGTGATCAGTTCTTCCAAACTTCCCTTTTATTCTAGCATTCTCAATCAGCTCCTCGTTACTGGGAACAAGCATTTGAGAATAGTTTCTTCTGTTGTTGCTCTCTCCACCATTCAAACCCCTCTCCCTTCTTTGATACAGCCTTAGGACATTAGCCAGGGACTTGGAAGTCCTGGGTTCAATTCCTGCTCTACTACAGACTTCCTATGTGACCTTGATCAGGTCACTTTTGACCAGCTCCTCAAAGGTATTGTATGTAGGCACCTAACTTCCATTGAAATCAAGAGAGGATCTGGGTCTTAGCCTCTCTGTGCCTCAGTTCCATATCTGTAAAATGGGGATAACAGCTCTTCCTTACCTGGTAGGAGTGCTGTAAAACAAAATAGATTAAAGATTGTGACGTGCTCAGAGACTGTAGTATGGCAGGCCATATAATTACCTAAGATAGATAGAAGGGGATAACTAGCACTTAATACAGGTGTAGCCCCTCTTTCTATACTATCTGTGTATATTCACTATACTATCTGCATACATTCATGGTATTATTTGTCATCATTAGCCGTATCAATATTTTATTGTTGTTAAGATAGCGCCGAATGATTCTGGTCACAGTCAGGGCCTCTTGTGGCTAAACTCAGTACTGATATGTGCACATTACACCTCAAACAGCCTCCAAATTAATGGATAACAAGCTGCTTCCAAGCATATGTGTTCTATGAAGCTTTCCTGCACTAAGGATTATAAATAATATTTATTTATCTGTTATTCCCATTTAGAGAGACAGAGTACAATATACTATATGTATAGTAAATGAAACAATGAATTTTATTTTCTTGGTTATTCTGACCATGTATTATTATTTTATCAACTACAATTGGTTAATAACATACTAAAGGTATCCTAATTGGTTAATAATTAAAGCACACGGTGTTTTAATATCACTGCGAAGAGCCGCAGAAGACACATTAAAGAGCCATTTGTGGTTCTCGAGCCTCAGTCCGAGTGTCACTGATGTAAGCTATTCTGTAATGCATTTGTATGTTCTGTATAATATCCACTCATGCCTTCAGACCATAAGCTATCTGAAGCAAAAACTTATTATTCATTTGTGACAATTCAAGTGGTGTATAGCACTGTGTATGCCTCCAGTAGTATAAAAGTAAGTCTGATTAAGAGTTTTGGGTTAAGATGTGACTTTGTTCTTCATTTTCCTTGAACAAATGGAAAGTTTCCCACGTTGTGCAGATGCTACATTCGTTCTCTGCTGTCTTGTTAAAAAACTAACACTAGTACCTTCTGACAGCACTGAATAATATGATCAGATTTTCTGCCCTCTCGTTCTAGCATAGATTGTACCAGCTGTTGAATAGGGTGGAAATTAAATTGAATTTTTAAAAAGTTATGGAAGGATATATAAGTAAACACTGAAGTTTTAAATGCCATGACCTTCAGAGAAGGAGAGAGAGAAAAATAAATGGACGGGAGGTTATCCTGTGCACAGGTTGTCCAGAGGTCCGCTGCAAAAACTCCAACTTGCTTCTGCTCTTGGGAGGGTTTTTCCATTCTCCTTCAGAGACCTTTGCTCGGTATTCCAGTCCAGGCCACTTTTTGTGTCTTCTTCAGCTTCCCCAAAACACACCAGTTCCAGGGACACAAAGGCAGACTGTTTTTCTCTTGCTGGCCTTCATCGGTCTCGCTTCTTTTTGCAGTCTTTGCATTTTGGTTTGCTTCTGTTTATATTTTTCACAACCAGCTGGGGCTGAAAGCAGTTTTTTGGTTCTTGGCATGATCCGTGTTGATTCTTGACCTTGAACGTAGAGCAGCTCTCTCTTTATCTCTAGGCCAAGCTGACTTTTCAAATTAACCCATTAGCTGCTCTTTTCTTCTTCCCCCTCTCTCTTGGCCTACTGAAACCTGCAAAGGAATCTGTCATCCCACATTCACACCTTTAACCTCTCCCATAATGCTTTGCAATGCTTGCAGCAGCATTAGCAACACACCATACTAATCTATTTCCCCAAGGGACTTGAGGGAGGGGGTCTTTGTGGTGTGACAAGTCCCCTTATGTCTTATGTATGAAGTATATAAAAAGTAAAGGAACATTTAATTATACCTTTTTTAGCTTTTCTAGCTGCCTGACTCACCATGCCACCTGATTGGATGAAGGGGTCAGAAGGCTCATGCCTGCTACTGTGACATCTCCTGTATGACCTTGCTCCTGCTACTCCAGCCTTGCCTTTCTTCTGCCCCTGCCTTGACCCCCTCCTGGCCTGCTATCCTGCTTGCTCCAGTTTTTGACCTTTGGCTTCTGACTACTGACTCTGGTTTGACCCTTGGCTCTGGTTTCTAAACCCTGACTCCAGCTCAGACCCTAGTCCTTGGTGTCTTATGCCCGCTCTGTCCACTAGAATAGTAGACTACCCTTTTACCAGTCGACTGACACACTGGGCCTGATTCTCAGCATAATTTAAAGCTATTCCATTGTGGCTTTAACTAGCACTGGGGCTGGGCTGAGCAGAACTGGGGAGCTGTAACTGCATCCCTATCAGATCTTTCCACTGAGCCTGTGCAAAGCTGCTACAAAGCAGATTCTTTTTTCTTGGATTCATGACATGCACTAGACATTAGAGAGACAAAGTGGGCAAAGTAATATATTTTATTGGACCGACTTCTGTTCAGGAGAGAAACAAACCTCTGAGCATATACAGATATGATGCATGAATTCCTGAAATAAAAACACAATAGCGTAGCCATCAACTTTTTAATGTTACCATAACATGAGGGAACAATGTTCTGATAAAACACTATCAATGCTTCTGATCCACAGAAACTGCTGAACTAGACACTTAAACATTCCCTCCTTCCACATCTGCCCCATAGATTAGAACACAAGTGACCCAATATGCAAGGTGATTGTTGCATAAAGAACTCATCTGGCTTTCAGAGGGGCCAAGAGGTCCTTTAATTTGTTGCAGATGATTTCACTGAGCTGTCCACAGTTTTCTGCATCTTTCCTCCACTTCATTAATTTCTTATCCATGACAGAGCTTTACCTCTCAAAACATGATTATTTTAGTTTCCTTAGTAGCCTATTGTGTTGCACTTTATCAAAGGCCTTTGGAAAACCTAGATAAGTGTTATCCACTAGTTTTCCTTTATCCACTCCCTCAAAGAATCCTAATAGGTTAGAGAGATGTGATTTTCCTTTATAAAAGCAAAGCTGGTTTGCCCCTTTTATAACATGCTTATTTTATATATATATCAACTAATTTACCTGGTAAAATAAAGCTCACTGCTCTGTAATCAATGGGTTCACTCTAATGTATTTTAAAGTATGGGTTCAACAACTCTTTTAAAAGAAGCCAATTTTCTTAAACCACTCTGAAGCCTGGTAAATTTAAAATTTGATCCCTGTGGAAAGTGAAACCTGCATTACGAGAACTCAGTGACTTAAACAGCCACTTCCAAGCCACCCCCAGGCTTCCAAGACATATTTTTAAAATATTTTTGTGACCTTGGTGACTGAGGAGATGGGGGCAACTGAGACTATTCAATCAGGGCAAGCTGCAAAGAATAGGACAGACAATCCCCAAAGCTGGTGGTTATACTAATACTTAAATTCACCAAGCCAGCAACAAAACAGCTTCTACAATAGCTTACTGGTTACCCAGAAGCCAAAAAAACATCTCCCCTAAAGCTTCCTGGGCTTCCACCCAGACAGTCAAGTCAAGCATGGTGAGGATTATTTAAAATCTTATTCACCATATATAAAGTTATACCAATCCCAAGAGATCAATACATTACCCACCAGGTCAATGATATTTCAGATTTTATCCAATTACAAGCTTACAGTCAATTCTTATAAACTAAACTAGGATTTATTAAAAAAAGAAAAGAGAGAGAGTATTCTGGTTAAAATATCATTATACATACAGATACAAATCAAGATCTTAGGTCAATTTCAAAGCAGAGATGGTGAGCTTCAGAGTTGTAACCAATCCTTCCAGAATCAGTTCATTAGGTAATAGTCCAAGTAGGCAGTCCATGTGCAGAGGCTGTTTAAGTTCTTCCATGAAAAATAGCAGGTTAATCCAGAGTGGAGTTAGACACCTCAGTCTCGCAACTCCTATTTCCCCTGGTAAAGTTCAAGCAAATTTGAGATGACACAATCATAACCCTAGAGTTCTTTCATAGATTTTTGGCAGGCTACAGTAGCTTCTTGAACAGATAACACAGCGGTCATTCCTTGGGTGAAGACTAGGTAATATACAGTATTGTTTTTAAGTCGATTTCTATTTCCTATGTATACATGGGTAATTAGTTGCATTGATTAGCATAAGGTCATTAGCTATTTAAAGGTTCACAGGTAGTGTACTAAAAACTTCAAAGAGAATTAAATACAATGATATCATTACACCATGTTTCATCTAATTGCTAATATTCCCTTTTGATCTCTGAATCAATCAAATATAATAACAAACAGGAACAGAAGTTTAGCATGTCCATGCTGATTAGATCACATTGTTAACATCTAACAAGATATAGGTAAACACAGGCAAATACAGTTATTATTTACTTCTAATTCTCTGACAATACAAAGTTGCATTTCTAACACCCTGGTCTATCTAACATGGTTTTGACAACTATCTACAAGAAATGGCCTTGATAGCCATTTTAATATTGCTCTAATTTGTTCCGAAAGGTTGATTTTGGGTCACTTAGCCTGCTGGTTACTTAACTTTCACCAGCTCAGTGTCTATCACAGTTTTGTTAAAGACAACTTCTATGAGGCAAATGATTTTTGCTGGTCCCATAGGTGCTTACATAAGACAGCTATTACATTAGATAATACACATGCTATGCATGTAGAGTGTTGTTCATTTTTTTAAAAAAGCAAGCCTAATTTAAAATTAATTTTAAATCATATTACAATGAAATAGATAAGGAAGAAGGAGGAAATTTTTAGAAGGCAATTTTTCCAAATATTAATACAAGAACTATAAAGTCAAACTGCAGTACAAGAAGTAATATTAAATCATGCCAGCATTAACCTCAGCATTGTAACCTAACTTAACCTCAGCACTAACCTGAATAACCTCAATGCAAATAGTGCTTAGCAAGAAACAAAGCGAAATGTTGTTCCAGTATCTAATATACGAATCTAAAATTTGTACAGAACCATCAGAATCATTACAAGCCTTTTCCTCAGAGTTTAGGTGGTTGGTTAAACTAAACACTGATATTAATTCACTGGAAGAAGAGTCTCCATAGCACTTATTTCTTTTACCCAACAAAAAATTCACTAATTGCTCTGGGTCACAGAAATGAAAACCGTCACTTTGATACTTAATTTGATACTGACATGGACAAAACCTTTTATATTTTTTCATTAATAACTGAATTTCTGATTTCACTAAGGAGTGGCCGCTGTCATTTTACAGCTAAGGATGCAGCTAGCTCTCCATTATATGCCTCACATATTTTTTCAATCCTTAAAGAAACAAAGTTTACTGAAATCCTGTATGCCTCCGTTTCATCCCAGTGTTGCACAAGGGGCTCGTTCCTTTGGAGGCTGTGCCAATTCCCTTCAAAGACAGGCAGAGTCGCAAGGTAACCTGAATAAAAAAGGTTTATTCGTGCACAAATAGGGAGTCAAAGGGCTAACACTCCAAACCTGACAGCCACAGAACAACGGGCAGTCAGAACATATATACAGGATTTGATAATCGTCACAGCTTCACACAACCAATAACTTCAAAGAGTATCACAGCTTCATACAGCCAATAGTCTACTGCCACATACAAAGTTTGTATACAGATTTGAAAACTGTCATGGCCACCGGCCATTGGCTCACAACACTTACTGCTACTTGTACACCAAACAATGTTGCATAGTTAAATGTTAATCATATGCATGACATGAACTGACAGGTGCTGCGTGCAGTCTCTGTCCTAGATCATGGCTGCAGGTCCATCCAGCTGAGCTACTCCATTTTTAAAACACAGACTCCATCTTGGAAACACAGTTAAGCTCCTATTTCTACAGCAGTTAACTAGAAGCAGATAACAAACAATACAGAGCAAGCAGTTAACAATACCAAACAATCAGATAACAATACCATTTTTACCACACCATGAACAGATTTTCTGGAAATTTTAGACAAACCAGACACAAGGTCTGCTCCTCAGCAGGGAGAGATCATCATAGCTCCACCGACCTCAGTGGAGGATCTGGTCCAAGACACGTACAGTGTAAATACTTATGATTATAAACTGATTTTCTTCAGATTCACCTTGCTGTTTGAGGCAGAGATGGTGTGTTTGTGAGGAGTAGGGGAGAGTGGCAGTGAGAAAAAAGAAGTCTAGGAAGCTAGGATCATATGATGGATCAGACATCAGGAAGGAGTATGGGTGCAAGCGGACATGAATCCTGGAATGAGCAGTGGGCCCTGGTAGGTGATAAATGGTGGAGCAGCATAGGACATTCATGATGTATGGAGGGAAGGAAGAAGGACAGTGAAGGGGATCATCTCTTTGCTTCTAAAGTCAATTTGCTTCTAAAGCACAGCATACAGCCCTTACATGTATGTTTCTTAAAAGGAACATTTGTGAAACCAACACATTGCTATGAAAAGACTTGACGAGACGTGATAAATCGATCGCCAGAAGATCAATCCCTCCCCACTGTAGTGAAGACAAGCCCATAGTGTGTTTCAATGAAATCCAGCTTGCATCACAAAACCAGTATGAAGCTTTACAAAAGTCCCACCACCCCTTTCTTCAGTTCCAGCTGTTAGACAGTCTGGAGCTGACTAGCTTGCTCCTTGCTGACAAATAATCCTTCGTGCCTCATTATCCCCTAGCTTGACTTACACAACCCACCCAGACTTAACATCACCATCTAATAACATATGGAAAGGTCAAGATAACAAATTTCAGGGAAATTATAAAATCCATTTCTTATTCAAGGTATCCACTTAAAATACTCTCGCTGTCATTTATGGAGAAAAGACTAAATGATATGAGTGAAGTGGCTCTCATTTTTTTGGTTGGTTTGTTTGCTTGTTTAGTTTTGAGGTAGAAAAATTGTTGATAGAAATTATAACACTTTCAACTTAAACTATTTGCTGATGTATTTTTCTGTTCACTCCTGATTTTTTTTAAATGATGCATCATCTTTATAGTGGTGGAACATAGGAGCCCCAATCAGGGATAATGGCCCTACTGTATAAAGTGCTGTACAAAGAACAAAATGATGGTCTCTGTCCCAAACAACTTATGATTTAGTTCTTGGTAACTCCCAATATTGCAAGAAACTTTCAAAAGACAAAAGATGCAGCTCCTACCCCCCAAGACTTGTATTAAGTATACATCAGCTAGACATTTAGCTGCTGTACACAGATGTAATTCCAGGGATGTAAAAGGAACTATACCAGTTAACACCGGCTAAGAATCTGATCCTTCAGTTTCTGAAACTTTGGAATCTGCATTAGGTTTGGAAAAACCCACCAATTTCCATTAATGAATTATTTCATCCATGTGACTGTAACTATTTTAAAAATCTAATCCCTGTCAGAGGTAAACACAAAAGTAAATATTAATTTATCTTTAGAATTTTTTCATCACTTCTGGGAGCAGAATCAAGAGCAGTTATGAGGCAACAGATTTTGCAAACATCAGCAGTTGACTTTTCTTTACGCTAGTGACCTCCTGTTTAACCCATATGTCTGTTTCTTAAAATTGCTGTAAAATAGCGTTGTGAATAAAATTTTTAGAGTTCACTATCTGGCCACAACTGTACGTTTGAACTGATATTTTGAGACCATTTCTTAAGGGTTAGCCTCCTGTTTGCTGCCAGTATGACTGAGCTGCATATCAATGTGAAGAGTTCTACCCAATTTAGAAAGTCCAAGAATAACATTGTGGTGTTGAAATTGATGGGTGAGTCTTAAACACAACAGCAACAGCAAAGATTTCTATGAGTAATCGACCGGTATGACCAGTTAAAAAACAAACAGAAAGCCAAACCTATTGCTGCTCCCATTTGGCTAATCCCATGAGCTGCTGAGCCTCTTCAGTTCCAGTTTGGTGAATTTCATTCTACCTGCATTTAGTCTGGACTATATTCAAACAGAGTTGGTGGGGAAGTTAGGGCCAGAGTGTGATGCTACTCCCAGGACTGCTGTTTCAACCACTGGTTCTAATAGAGGACACAGCCCTTCTGCATGAGTTATACAAGGTGTCAATGCTTAGGAAGCCCATAAATGGGGATCCTGCAAGGTGATGAATGCCCTGAATTTTCATTGACTACCCTCCAGTGATGAGAAGTTAGTGCACTCAGCAGACATTTCAGAGGCTCGAGCATCATTTGACACTGTTGATCTCTGCTGGATATGATGGTGAATGGCTCTTTTGTTCCCCTGTTGCATCATTGATTAAACAAGTGATGTGAACACAGTTTCAGGAAATCATTCATTCCATTTTTGGTCAGGAGAAACTTGCCATGTTAAAAGTCAGAAGGAAAAGTCTCCCACGGGGAGAATAGGGGGCTGGAAGAAGACTGCATCTCAAGAATATGCCCTGTTTGAATGCCTAGGAAGCATAACTAGCTGGTAAAAGATAGACTATTAAAAATAAGCAAATTTGGATTGGACATTTTTACATATTGAAAGTACCACTGAGTCACAGTGCACTGAAATCTTAATATCCTAAATATATTTTTTCTGATGGAGTTAGACATTTTATTATTCTAGAAGGAGTAGCCAAGTAAACTACCTGTCACTAACAATAGAGCTCATTCAATGTTCGTTTATCACTCATTTAAAAATCAATATTTTTCAGTGGGTGAATTGTCTTCTCTTTTGCTTGTGCTTGTTATATACCACTAACATTATTTTCACATGATGAACTGTACATTTCTCATTTTTAATCATTCAGTACTGGAGATGAAAAGTTTCCTTTCTGAGGTCTTTACCTCATCACCCCATCTTTTGTGCTCATCTTGCCAAATTCCACTTGGAATATGAACCTTTTAAATCTTGGCAAGGTTTTTGTCATTAAAATGAAGTGTGTTACGGTTGACATCAATGAGCCTTAAGAAATGTTGCTGTCTGGCTTCCTTTTTTATTTATTTGTTTGCATATTTTATTAAGCAGTGCCAATCAAAAGGATAATCTACATTTCTGATTAGTTTTATTTTTAATGCTAAATATGTGAGACCAGAACTAAAAACAGATTCCACATTACAGCAGAAATTGAATATATCATCCCAGCGTTAATCCTGAGTATGGTTGTGTCTATTTATTTTGTTTTGTTTTTGTTTTCCACCTCGTTAATGATGTCTCCACAATGCTGTCCTTTGGATTTTAGTTAAAAGTAAAAGATTCACATTTCTTACCCTGGACATAGCTGAAAATTGAGCTTGTTAAAGTTGTGAAAGCTTCAGAATGCTTCTGTCCATCTGACTGCCCTATTGTAGAATACTCGCCATACAAATAAATTAAATTTCTCTTCTCCTTCTGGCTCCCTGAAAGCCTTTTTGTACTTTGTCATTGTCACATTGTTTGAAGCCTGCTGACAAGAAAATCTTGGCAGTGTTGTGTAATATATATGCTAGTTTCAAATTATTGTTTCTGAGTTAGAGGGGAATCTTGATTTAAAAAAAAAAAACAGTTTTACCAGCTGTTGATTTATTTCACTCCCTCCCCATGGGAGTAAGTCTTTTTATTGGCTGAGCCATTTGGATTAAGTCAACTCTTGTTTAAAGCAGGGACGGTCCTGAAGTGGAACCCTGCAATTGTACAGTCACAATTGGCCAGGTCATGGGACAATTTCAATCCATTCCTGGATTCTGACTTGTGGTCTGGGCCCAATTCTCTAATGGCTCTGATTCCGCAATGAAATCCATGCAGGCAGGCCCCTATGCCCCTGTCAAACTGATGACGCTCTGCCTGACAGAGCTCATTGCAGAAGCATTATATCATGTTGTTGTTTTTTTCTGCAAGTGGATGAACAGT
Organism: Sternotherus odoratus; assembly: GCA_032164245.1. Classification (NCBI taxonomy): domain Eukaryota; kingdom Metazoa; phylum Chordata; order Testudines; family Kinosternidae; genus Sternotherus; species Sternotherus odoratus. The sequence goes on from JAVMKO010000002.1 coordinate 70,999,646, forward strand.
ATGTTTCTGTCTCCCTGATGGGTACAGATGACACATTGTCTAGTTTGCAGGTTGTGAGGTTTTTTTAAAGTGTTTTCAATGAGATCAGCAGCAGTTTAAGAAAACTCTGTCTTTAAATTAATTAAATATTAACTTGCATTTTTCAGTGTTAATTTCATTTTTAATTTTAATCTTGTACCTCTTATAGTGTCAAAGCCTCCAAGATTTTTAATTTACCATTTGAAAGTTTGATTCTCCTCTTTCTTTATTACCATCACCTTGTAATTTTTTTAACTTTTATATTCCTTTTTTTATATTCCTTTTTTAAAAAAAACTTTTATATTCCATTTTTCCTCAAAGATAAAAAAGAATGATCACCTTAAAAGAATTTTTGGTTTGTTTTGTGTTCCTGTACAGGAACATTATGTTCTTTCAGTTTTAATCAGCTGTTGTGTTAACCAAGGATTAATTAAAGTCACTTGTTGTTTCTCCATATATTCTAAATGGTATACTCCCAAAAGTTCCAAACTAATAAAGAATGCAATATCATCCCCCCCAAGTGGGAAAAGCATAGCAGTCCACCTTTTGTCTCATGTTGTGTATTACCACAAAAAAATAATAAAACTATAACTTATATAATTCCCTCATGAGCTCTACTATATAGTGAGAGATTCTGGGGATTGGAGTTTTCAAATGCTAGGATAAGAGCTGTCTAAGAAATATGGTGAGAGTCACTGGTACAATTATAGGGCTAGGTCCTCTATTGCTAGAGTAGATTTTACCCCTCAACTGATTTACAGCAGCTGAAGATCTGGACCATATTGTGCAGTCATGGTCTTTAAATGCCAGTTCCAAATAATTATACTCGGAAGGAAGTTGCATGGATTCAAGCTGGAAAAAAAAATATTGGGGCCTAAATGAAAATATGAACATTTTTACAAAGGGCGGCTAAAATGTTTAAAGTGAGTTTATTAAATATGGCAGATTGGGACCAGTGAAAACTGCAGAGTGCAGAACACTTACAGCACAAACAGCATTAGCTGCCCACTCTGCTCTACTAGTGTGCTTCCAATTGGAGGAATCATCTCTAGAGGTAAGAGGAAAGTTCAATCTCCAGGGACTAGTGATTTTCAAAGTATAGTCCTAAAACCTCCAGAAGGCAGAGTTCTTTCTGGTGAACCACAGGACTGACTATTTTTTTCATTCAAAAGTGGGTGGGGGATTGTGTGGTGGAAGAGGATGTGTCCCCTGAGAGTCTGCCTTTCCAATTCTCCTCAGAATTACTATTGTTGTTGTTATTTATTACCGCAAGACCCAGGCACCCCAAAGAAGGATCAGAGATACACGGTACACACAAGTAACAAAGTGTAACTAAAAAGACAGGCCCAGCCCAGAGAGGTAAATGTCAGACAGGCCCAACTGTTAGATGAAGCAGACTAACAGGTGAGAGAGAGTTGGGAGGATGAGGTAACAATAAATCAAACATTGTTTAGCAGAAAAGCAGAAGTCAAGTTTGTCATGTGTGTATCCAGTGCCAGATGGGGATTTGAACTTCTTCTGACCTAGATGCAAAACAGTTCATTCGCCGATTGCTGAGCCATCCACAAGTAAACTGTTAATTAATATGGGGTCTCACAGGTAAGTTTCCCCCTGACTTATCTATACACCAGGATATTGGAAAGGATGCTTTGCTTGCACTAAGGAAGAGCGAGAAAGTGGGGCATCTATTCATTTGTTTTCCCATTTAATAATATATTAAAAACAAAACCAAGCAAATAGGCAGTGCTACTTGGTAAACAAACTTGTAAGAAGGAAAGGTTTACAGCCAAATTCTCTTTGGCTGCAGACCAAACTCTACTGAGGTCAATAAACTGTAGCCAGAGAAACTGGACCTTAAGTCACATGACCAGAAAATAAATTGCAAAGGTTAATTTGAAATGGGGGCAGGGTGCATGACGATCTCTTGGGAAATATTTAACATTTAATCCAAATTTGAGCATTCCAATTAAAAGAAATACTCCTCAAAAATATTTTTATGAGCTCCCAGGATAAAGTAATCTCTGTCTATCACATGATGAAGCAGCATCCAGAGAAGGGTAAAATCCATCTCCAGCTTGGAAATAACCCCAATCCTCCTTTCAATTTGGTGGTGGAATTTAGATCCCTTTTCAGTGAGTTATTAGTCATCCAGTCCTCTGTTAATATGAGAAGTGTTGATACGCTTGCTTGCCTAAGATTTATGCTTGATCTACCAGACGGTATTATATGAGACAGTCATTTCCAAGTATACCTGACCAAAACGCTCAGTGGACACATTAGTATTAAAGACTCCAAGAGTCTTTCATCATATTGAATAGAAAAAAAAGTGAGCTGGCAAGATAGAACATTTACATTAAGTGATGGCCATTAAAAGATGCAGACAGAAAAGGTTTAAATTATCACTACCTAAACTGTTAATCTTGTAGACTGATAATATCTTATTTTAGAACATTAAGGATATAGATGTCTGATCCTGGAGCTCAAATAGGGTTCTAATAGTTATTAATTGCAGCTGTCAGATATACATCTATTGATTAAGAATGAGTCAGACTGGCCATACTAGAATCTCCAGTTAGCTGAAGGGATTTTTTTATTAGCTCGCTGTTCTGTAGGCAGCACGATAATGAAATATCAGTGTTTACCTGCAATAGCCATTAGGACAAACTAATGAACTTGTTCAGGAGATACAAGTGGGTCATCACCTGCTTTGTCAGTCAATAATATTGTTAAGGAGGCAATTTCCATCACTGTAGGTACTAACAAGTTAATCTAGGAACTACCAGCTTTTAATTAGCTGTGGAGCTTACATAAAGTGCAGCAAAATCTTGCAGCAAACATTTTCTTTCATTAAAAAAACAAATTAATAATTTTTTTAAAACAGATTTTAAAAAGGCAGTGTTACCAGAAGGACTGAAATAAGCAGCTAAATGGATTTAAAAAAAATAATCAGTCTCTCAAAATTAAACTACTTTTTCCCAAAATGTTTTTCTCCCATCTGGAAATCACTCTAGCTACAATCTCCTGCTTGCTAAAATATTTGTAGTGCAGCATATATTAGTTATACATCTGAAATGTATTTATTTTATTTACTATTTAGTACAGCACTGATAGTACAATAGAGTCAAGTTTGTACAACAGACACATAAAAGATAGATCTAAAACTGTGGTTCCCAAACTTTAACAACCCGTGAACCCCTTTCACTAAAATGTCAAGTCTCGCGAATCCCCTCCTAAAAATGAATATTTCTAAGGATTTTCTTCTTTACCTGAGTATAAATTATAAAAACAGTGATCTTGGAAATATAAAATTTGTTTTATGACATGCTCATTACACACTATTTATTATTATTTATCATTACAGTATTTTATTACATTATGAAAATGGCAGCACTCTTCCAAGATCTCACTTTTGTAGCTTGTATCACTTTTAATAAGCCTGTTATAAGACAAAGCTCTTATGTTTCATTAAGGAGTATCAGCTGTGAAACAGCATGAAGGTATTTAAGAAGCCAACTCAAAGAGTTCCTCCAACACAACATTCGGGTCTTGAGCAGTCCAAGCAAACAACGCACGTTACAACAAAGCTTAAAACTTGTTCTTCATGATAATTTTAAAAATAATACTAGCTACCTATTTAATTTTGAAAACAGCAAAATATATCCACCTCCCTTTCCATTTCTTATAAGGAGTCTGAAGTTTAAATCTCCTCTGTGTGATAGATGTGCTTGCTTTGATCTGCATAGCTCTTGGAAATACAGGCTGCCGGACCCGTGCTGCCTGGGATTTCTAGGAACAGCTCTGTCAGCCATTAGGGAATTTTTTCCCGAGAACACCTTGTAACATTTTGCAAATCCCCAGGAGTTCACCAACCCCATCTTGGGAACCACTGATCTAAAAGATAGACTAACAATATTGCTTGGTGAAGAACAGTAATTTCGTTTCCCACAGGATTTCAAGATTTTCAAATCTGGTTTAGCTGAGATTCAGAATCCCTACAAAAACTGAATTTTTCAATGATATGGAATTGCTGTTCTCCACCTAGCTCTTCTTTAAGCCAGGGCAATCACACTGGTTGCTGTCCAAAAGCCAGAGTTCCTGGTTGCGGGGTTAAACATAGACCTCTTTTTCATGAGTTTTTGGTGACATTTTTAGTCACGCTTTTTATAGAAAATATTATCAAGATGGTTATTGAATTATTTTTGTTTACTCAAAGCCAATCTTTCAATTAAACATGTTCCATAAAATCACATAAAATGAAAAAATTTTCAAAAGTCGAGTTCTTCGTTAATTTTTTTATTTTTTAAAAAAGGTTTGATCAGTTTGAGTATTAAAGTGGATAAGACAGGATGTAGTTGCAGACCCCGTGGAAGAGTTTGATATTAATTAATTTCTTGTTAATTCTTGACATTCAGTTAATTTCTTGTTTTTGTGAACTAAAGAGTTGTCATGATTACATTTCATTTTGGTGGCAACAGCAAAAAGTTCCAACGTGAAATTGAGAATGATACAAGGATCAAATAAAGGAAGCAGGGCAAGCAGCAGTAGGTGCTTTGAGCTATTTCTAAAAAGGATTGGAGTGAGGGGAACCTCAGCCCTGCTAGCTCACTGTCCCTTACTGCCTGTTGAGCAATGACCAGAAGAATGCCTTCCAGTTGGTCTTTCATTTCAGACAATCTTCTCTGATACTGTACTTTGTTTGCAAGGAGAGTAACGAGCTTTCAGCCCAACTCTAGGACTGAAGTTGGATTGTTTTCAGGTCTTATATGACCAAATAAAGAGGCAGATTCCAATTCTGGCTGGTTGACAGCAACTAAGGATATATGTGTGAAAATGAAGCATGAATTGAGAAATCTGAAGTCACGTTTTCTTTTGTCTAGATTTCTTTCGCCCCACAATTATTTATTCTGACACAGTTTCATCATCACCTTCCCGTTTTCTTAATTCCCATTTCACTGTCTGAATCAAATTGGAAAGAAAAATAACATCTGTTACATTTGCCTTCTTTGATGAATTCTAATTCTTAATGGAATGGAATGAATTAATCAGTTTTCCCAATGGGTTATTTTTTATTCTTTTGCTGGGATCAATATGCATGCTAAGCATTTAGTATTAGTCTGCCAAGTGGGAGTTGTGTCTGACACACAACTCTTTGGTGGTGGTGGTCATGAATGGCATTCAGTCATTCATCAAACACTACTTGACTAGTGGGTTGCATCTTCATTGTTAATATTAAAAGAAATATAAATCCCCAAAGTGACTTCTGAAAACAAAACTAAAGATGCTTCTAACTAGAACCGGGCAAAAAAAATTAGGCAAATAGTTTATTCACTGAAAAGGATATTTTGGTTGATTTGGAACTATTAAAGAATTTGACAAATAGTTTGGTCCATTTTTTTATATGACTTAACACCATTCACAACACGACCAGATGAGAAGGTGCCTTTCTTATAAGCTCTATGATAAGAGCAACTCACCTGAGATGGGGAAAGACGTAGTTTCCAGTCCCTGTTCCAATGAATACATAATTAGTTATACAAAATGGAATGACTTTAACAGAAGAGACTGAGTAAGACCCATCCTAAAACAGCTTATAAACTAATGGTTAAAGTAGTCACCTGGAAAGGGAGAGCGCTGGATTCAAATCCCTGCTCCAAAATGGGATTTGAACGTGGGTTTGCCACATATAAGGGCAATGATAGCAACACCACTCTGGCCATGTAGTGAATGCCCAGAAAATGCGCAGAAACAAAACTTTTCAGGTCAGACAAAATATTTTGATTGACCCAAAATAAATTTGTTGTTTTTCAATTCACTGAATATTTTTTAAAAAATTGGGTTTGATTTGACCCAAACCAGATTTCTTTTTCCATTTGTTTGGAACTGCCATCAAACAGAAGGATCAGTTATTTGCCCAGCTCTTCTTATGACTACTTATGCAGCATTGCCCATGTATGCCACTGCCTCATTTTTGAACTCAGCTGAAATGCTCATTTCTGCCTGTGATCTTTTCTCACCTTGACTATAACAACTTCCTTTTGTACAGATTCCCATAGTCCCAACTGCCTGAACTCCAGCAGATACAGAATACTGCTGCTTGCTCTCTCATATCCACACAGAAGCATACTCCCGTCCAGTGGTACCAAGTCCAGACATAGGAGAAGTCTGTGTTCTGGGGGGAAAGTTTTAACCTAAGCTGGTAAAATAAGCTTGGGGGGTTATTTCTTCTTTTCATGCGGGTCCCCACATCTTTACCCTAGAGTTCAGAGTGGGGAGGCAATCCTGACACATCTTCACACGGCTGTATTGGTACCCCATTCATTCCAAGATCCAGGTAAAATTTGCCCTCATTTTTTTTAAACATCTATGGACTTTTCCATTGCCGACTTCAAGAACTGTGTCTCCTTCTAGGACCTTCCCCTCTTCCTTCATTTTTTTGTATGTTATTTCTACAGCTGCATATTCAAAAATAAAAAGGGGCCTATCAGGTGTTCTGGTGCCCCTGTCAGAAATTACAAGAGCATGAGAAAAAATAAACAGCTAGCAGAACACACAGCATCCCTTTGTCCCACAAATAAGTCCCTATTAAACCCCATCTACCACTTGCTTCCTCCTTTCCCATTGCTTACAGGCACACCATTGTTAGTGTGACGGCCTTCTCCTTTGCCTTGCTTCTTCTGTGATCTGGAATAGCTTTCCTGGATCTCACTATCATGTCAGCTCTCCAACCCTTTTCAATTCTTAAAAATAGTGGGACAAAGATGCTAAGCTGGGTTGCATCAGATGAATGTTTAGCTCAAGACATCCTTCCTCTCCTGTCTATATGTCTCAATGTCTTTCTCTCTATACTTTAAGTATTTTACTGAACTCTGTAAAGTGTTTTTGGATTCAACTTGTATGAAAGATGCTATTCAAAAGTGTATTCTGTCCCAGGGGATCTCCCTGGAGGATGATATGTTTATTCTAAAGACTTCAATAATAAGGATGTTGTAGGTGTCTCATACTTATATCTATTTTTGGACTAAAGTATCTAAAACAAATAACTCTATGAAGGAGCTCTGCAATAATACAGTGTAATGCAAATTAGTGCAAACTCATTTATTGCAATGTAAATTTCAAGTAAAAATTTTGTTTTAATTTCCCAGCTTAATCCCCGTTGTTTCATTTTCCTCACTCAGTTGAGCTTTAAAACAATTATAAACCCAAATCTGTTTTGATCCTAGAGCCTACGTTAAGCAAATGTGAGAACATTTAAACCACAAAGAGGAACACTGACTTTATTAGCAAGTTTTTCAGGTGTTCCCCTTCAGGCATCATCATCATCAACACCATTCATCACCACCACCGCAAAGCCTGGCATCTGAGTCATCAGAAGTAGCACCTTCCTCACAGTAGATGTGAAAGGAAAAATCGTGCAGCTCCTGTTCAGAAGTCAGAGAGCATTTCAACACTTGCTCTGGCTAGCAGCCATGAACATGTTTTGTGAATGGTTTAGGGAGGTGAAACACTTGTTTTCTGCTTTTCATAACAATATGACAAGCAATGTTAAAACTTGCTATTATTTGGGTAATAATCAAGCCTAATTGGCCTGTACATTATACTTCAAAGGTGAAATACACCCTATGCAGAGGGTCAGCAGCAGCACACTTCAGTTCCACTTCACCCTCTACCCACATTCTCAGTCCAACTTAATCCCTATTTTAAGGACTTAGATGGGTTTTTTTTGTTTTTAGATGTTCAAGGACGAGATTTAAGTGGTACACTGGCTTTGTGGTGGCCCTATGCCTGGCGATGAACTTCACTCCAAAAGAATAAGATAGTCCAGCACGGTTCGGTGTGAACATGGACCAAGGTTATTTAACCACATGAAGGACAAATTTACTGGTGACAACAAACATGTGTTTCCTGTCTATGATATAAGGGCTCATTTCCACTGGTCATGAAGTGGCCTGTGATTAATTTAGGCTCATGCCTCTGTTCTCTGGAACCTTTGGAGTAGAATAATTGTTATTACAACCCACCTGCACTTTTGTTGAAGAGTTTTTTTACTGCTGTCTATAATTCAAGTTATGTACAGCACATCAATAACAACATGGCAAAAGCTAATGGATACCATGCATAGCATTAGAGTGTATTTGACACCTTTCAAGTTGTACATCACGGTGATCTATTGTCAAAAAATACCATGATAAAACTGGGACAAGTGCTGTTAGCGGAAGGCAGCAGGGAAATCCTCAGGGAAATCTCAAGTTACAATATGTTCCTAGTGTTTTGTATTCATTCCAAATTAGCCAGGGGTGGTGTCTATAAAAAGAAAAGCTATCTACAGTGTGGTTGTGAGTTTTTAGGATTTTTATATCCTCTGGGCAGTACATTTCATTGCTGCTTGCTGAATCCACTCTGCCATAGCAAATCCAGGGCAGAAATATAAGGCTGCAAATAAGGAATAATATCCCACCCAACCCCCCCTGGGCTGGACATCTTATCATATCTGTATCATTCGCTTGACAGATCATTACTGATATTGTGTCATGATGATGATTCTGTAGGTAATAGTTCGTCATTAGTACAGCCATGCTTAGAGAACAAACGCAAAGCCCAACTGTCTCAAATTCTTCTATTTGTGTGATTTTTTTCCCCCACATGAAAGCATTTCACAGTAGTTAGGAGTCTTAAGGTAAGGGTAATGTTACTGTTTTCAAATCCCACAGATTATAATAGAGAAGCAATATGATTGTACCAAAACATCACCAGTGAAATGTAGAGATATTTATTTTTCTACATGGGGTTGGTTGTGACCCCATTGTAATGGGGTCACCAGGGCTGGCTTAGACTTGCTGCGGCCCGGGATGGAAGCCAAAGCCTGAGCCCCACTACCTGGGGCCAAAGCCGAAGTTCTGGATGGTGGGTCTCAGGTTACAGGCCCCCTACCTGGGGCTGAAGCCCCTGGGCTTTGGGTTGTCCCCCACCCCCTGTCTCTGCCCAGGCTGGCAGGGTGTGGGTGGGATTTGGCTTCAGTCCCCCCCTCCTGGGCTCATGTAGGATTTTTGTTGTCAGAAGGTGCAATGAAGTTTGAGAACTCCTGTTCTACACAATTTACAAAGTACTCATCAACATGGTTTTTGAGTGCCATCGTAAGTATGATACATTGATGGTATGCTATACTTAGATGAGCAGCCTGTGGAGGTGATTTTGGGTTGTGAGAAGCGTGGTGATAAAGACAATGCCTTTTCTAATTCAATCTTCATGGGTCCACTGTCTAGTTCACTGTTTGAAAAGCTGATCTGGAACAATCCTCACTTTGTACAAACAGCTGAGATGGTCTACTTGGAATGCAAATAAAACTTCATGCCTCTTCCATTAAAATAAGTTATCTTCTGTGGTTTCATAATTGTAGCTGCACATTGTTACTGTGCAGTTACACAGAACCCAAAGTCCACTGAAAGTCCTCTGAACACTACTCTGAGACAGAAAATTTATGGGATCTGACAACATAGAGCACATAAAAAGAACAGCTCAGAATAGACCTGGAGGATGGACTCATATTCATGCCCTAAGTGACATTTGATACTACAGGAAGGATTCAGATATAGAAAATCCATAAATCTTCACATACAAATGTTTTGGAACATTCCACTTCCACTTTTAGAATTTCAACAGTTTAAACAACTAATTAACCCTTGCTCCAGCTCCAAGCTTTTTTTGTGGTGTCTTTTTTTGTTGTTGTTGTTGTGCACAGATCTATGGCCTTTGCCAAGTTTCCTTGAAGCTTGGCAGTGTACCCTATGGGCTATCTCTACAAACACCATGTGCCCTCTGAGATTACAGAGAATATAGTGTCACTTCTTTGCAAAGTCTAATTTTATGTTTTCTGGTCTTTTTATGAAGTCTTTGATGGTTTTATAAATGTATTTAACTTGTCTATATACCACAACATATCAGAGGGATAGCTGAGTTAGTCTGGATCTGCAAAAGTGACAAAAAGTCACGTGAATTCACCTATGAGAGCTTATGCTCCAAATACGTGTGTTAGTCTATAAGGCGCCACAGGACTCTTTGTTGCCACAACAACATAGTCACTTGAGTCATACATTCTCCAATAGCCTTAGATTGATTAAAAACTAGTTGGATGGAGGACCTGTATAAATTGTTAATCTGAGTCAGTTCTTGCTTATTCTTCCTTCATTTATTCTTACTTATGAGGTTGGCTTCAGTTGTTTGTTCTTCCAGTTAAGGAGTTAACAAATCTCTGTGGTCATGCAGTTCTTTGTAGCAACCTTTTGGCTGGCTTTAACTTGAACGATTTTATTTCACATTGACTCTTCAACACATAAATTAAATGTTTCACTCAGTCTTTGATAAAACATTAATACATCTGATATCTTTATTCATTAATTGTTAAGTATGTTCATTTATCAACATTTCTTAGTATAATTTAAAACATGTTATCATGCACTTTGTAGTTACGGTCTCCAAGCAACAGAACTTCCTTTGAACATGGCCCTTGTCACCTCCAAGTGTTTGTTTGAATCTGATATCACCTTTCTGTGGAGTTTACTAGAACTTATAATCAACTACTTTGTCAGATAACTTTGATTTCTTATCAAAATATTATGTTATTTCTGGAATCTCACCCCTCTCTACTTGAAATAAAATATGATAAATATAATCCCTCTGCCCCAGTGGAAGCTGTCCCTCTAAGGGCATTCTAAGTCCAACTTATCCCTGTTCCAAATTCTCTTCCTTTAAATATAGGTATTCTGGGACTTTTAGTTGCATGTTACTGCAAGTTGTAAGCCCTAATGGGTAATACAGGACAGGCCTGCACACAGCAATCTCTATATTTTGTCTAGGAGGCCAACAGGATCAAAGCAAGATCAGGTGTGTGATAGCAGCAGCAGTGGTGGCTGTCATGGTAACAACTGTAGGCGATTTCTCCAGATAAGAGGCCCAAGAATGAGACCTGGGTGACAAGATCTCTGGGAAGGAACCAGGAAGGACTGTGCAAAAGTAGCCAAAAAAGGACAAGGGACAAGGCTTCAAACGCAGAGGCAATGTATGAAAGAGTTCTGGGGAAAGTGAAGTGAGACGTTTTGGGTAAAGGGAAGACAGCCCCTTTATGGGTTAAGGTTCCAGGGCTAAGTAGAAAGAGGGCATGGGCAGATTAGCCACTGGGCCTATGGGCCCCATGACCAGGGGCCTTGGCCAATTGAGCCCAGAAAAATGGGCATCCCTGTGCCCAGACCCTGCTCCCCAACAAGAGTGCTGGATGGGTGGAGTGGGACAATCCTCTATACCCCAACCCCTCTCCCCAGCAGGAGCACTGGAGGGAAGGCTAGGGAGACTGCAGGGGCATGGAGGGGCCTCAACTTGCTCTGTCCCAGGGCCCCACAAGTCCATAATCCACCTCTGGGCATGGGCCCCCCTATGATACCACCTAGAGATATGGTGAGAAAAATCCTGTGATCCAAGGTGAAAGAATTTTGCAAGTGCTGCCTGAGAGACCAAGGAGTGTTAAAATGGTTAGAGTCAAGTATATATCATTTTCTTTGGACTTTTTACTCCTGAAGGAGAAGACTTTTTTCTTTGGCCATAGAACTAAAATCACTGAGCTGCTCAGGAGCAAGGAAGACCTGAGGTAGAGGATGCATACTGATGCTGGACTAGGTAAGGTGATGTTACACCAGCATTCCATGTTCCATATGGGGGAGCTGGGACCGACTATCTTGTTGCTGGATTAATCTGTGAAATGTTCCAGAACTGATTTTTATGAGGTTCCAGAGAAAGTTCCATCCAGTCCTTCTTGGTGAGAAGGATAGTTTGGGCCCACATTGGACTTTGGCAAGAGAAGAGAAGAGTGGGTATGAGAAAGGGAAGTGGTAAAAGGGAACTGGAAAACATAAACCCCATAATTATATTAGGAATGTGCGTCTCGCATATACACAATAAATCTAATAACTCCACAAGGGGATTTGAGTGAAAACCTACATCTCAGGTGTTCCCGTGCTTTATCCCTCTTCATAACCCCCCTATTTCATAATCTTCATTTATGCACAAGTTTTGGTTAGGCAGCTTAGACTAGCATTTGGCTTTCTGTACCTCTCACCTCCTCTGTGCTGAACTTATGGGTAGAAGTGATCAGCCTCCGACTCACCTCAGAGCAGTCATATGGATTGACAGAGTGCAGCCTTCTCCAGCATGCCTATTCCCATGTCAGCCACACCAACTGTACTAGAGGAGCCTGGATCTGGTGGCCACTGGTGATTCCTAAGCTGTCCTGTTTCGGCGACTCTCCATCCCCTTTCTGTTGCCCTAGCATAGGACACTGGAGCTGAAGCTGGGCCAAGGATAGGGTACATTATATCTAATTATTATGGAAATTCCTTGCCTGCATCTATCTTCAATTTGTGAAAACCACTAGAGATGCTGCAATGCCACACAGCAGCTGGAAGCTATTTGAAGCCTCTCAAAGCTATGGTGCTGCTGAAATCCACTAGAGGTACTCAAAGCCATTTCATTTTCAGATAGCATTTTTTCCTGTTTGCTCTCCATTTTTCTGATGTCAGAAAAGTACAGTACATAATAAAGACTGCAAACATCCATTGGTAATCAGCCACTTACTGCAGCCTCTTATGTGCTAGAATAACACATTCTTTAGATGAAGCAAAAAGAGTGTAGGTGTGATCTGCAAGGACATCTGAGTATTCGTCCTTTCCTTGGTCTTTCACAAGTAACGTTTAAAAATGACTCCGTTTATTCTGTGTTGGTGACTCGCTGAGTTCATGCTCTCTTTCTATAGCTTTTCCCTTCCCTGAGCTATTGTACTGTGTTTCCAGGATGGGGGACAAAGGAGTATTACCAGCCTAATAGAGATAATAATGTTCAGAATAGAGACTTTTAGCCAGGGCTTTCTTTCTCTGAGTTGCAACGCAGAATGTACAATAGTTCTCATCTCACAGACTAAAAAACAATACAAAATTGACTGGTAAAGCTAAAGTTTTGATGTTTCTTATAATCTTCCAAGCATTTCTGAAGGATTTTTAAATGTACTAATTATGAAATACACATGGATTTTTAACATAAGGAACTCACCATGAACTTTAGAATCTGAGAAGTTTGCTATTTTTAATTCTGTAGGATCATATACTGTCTCAATTCATACACAAATCTCTCCTTAACTTCCAGGCGGATGCCAATAGGAATTATGCTTGTAGACTTAGAACCATACATGTCCCTTGTTTATGTTCTCCTTTATATGCATTCGTACCAACAGTTTGTTTCAAGAAAAGTTATCTCAATATATACAGGAGAGAATGGACTTCAGACAGTGCCAAAAGCATTTTTCAAATCATTACTGCTAAGAGGTGAAGATTCATTTGTGTTCTGCCCAGACGTTCCAATGGGAAATGAATACACAATTTTGTTCTGCAAGCGAAGACATTTTTAAGCCACTGAGACTTTCCCAAACAGCCTATCTTAAAAAAGTCAAGTTAAAAGAAAAAGTTTAAGTATTTTTAAGACACTTATAAAGTTGAATATATTGGTGGATCCAGAGCTGATATTATTCGCTCTTTTGTTGCTAGACAATTGTATAGATTCTGCTCATCCTCCTTTTAATGATTCTGATTTTTATTTTATTTAAATTGCCTGCTGTAAGACATCCCATTGAAACATTTAAGTGGACATTATTTTTGCATTAAAATATTTATATTTTTCCTGACAGTATCCCATGCATGTTTTAATGTATGAAATCACTGAGTCACTGATGTTTGTTATCTGTATGTCAGGTATTATTTCACTTCATTTGAGAAAAAACTCTTAAAAGCAGGATATAACATTTGTCTTAATTCTATTAAATCGGGTAGTATTTAACTGAAATTATAATCATATAATATTTCTGAGATTTTTTCTGTTCCTTTACTTAACAGTTTTTGAAATTATTTTTGAAGGGGTCATGCACTATAAAACATGATTTTTTGACAACCATAACTAATTTAGAATCCTGTTTTTATTTAAGATTTTTATACCTCAAGGGTTGATTGGGCTCCATGCCAAGAAAAATAACTCAGCTAGTGTGAATACTAGACAGAATACTCTAATCTAATACACCTACGGGTATATTTTGTAAGGATCCATGAAGTCCATTACACAGCCCCCATCTCCAACAAATTGCAGCCTGCACTAAAAACTTTTGGTGAGGTTAATGTCCTGAATATGGTTTGCCTGTGAGGCATTCCACATCTTTTTATTTAATCAGAATTTGGAAGATTTGTCCTCATATCTTGTCATACGATGCATTTTTTCTGATTTCTTGGTGCATGCTTCTGCAAATCTAAGAGACAATCTGAGTGTCCAATTGTGTTGTTAGAAGTCTCTGCAAGTTTCTAAAGCACAGCCTTTTCAATAAGCCACAGGGAGAAAAATTGTTTGCACAGATATTCAGTTACACTTGGAAGAAGGAAAGCCTTGCCTTTCTAAAGAAATTCCTTGGTGAAAAGATCCACATTCTAGTTTTATGGGATTAATTTAGAAGTCAACCATCTGCCCTGAGTGAACTTGTGATCAATGTAATTCAGCGGCTGGGCGGACGTAGTTTCCTCCTCCTTTGCCATGAAAAAGGAAGGCAGCTGACATCATCTGGAGGGTGGGAGGGGGAGATCAGGCTGTTTCTGTTCTGGAGTCTTGACACTGGTTTTGAATAAGGACAGGATGAGGCTCAGTGCGACTATAAAGCCCTGATGTGGAACAGCACTTGTTTCACTTAAAGTCTATGCTTGAAATCAATGGGAAGTCATGTGCTTCATGGCTTTGCTAAACTGGGGCCTTAATGGGTGATGGAAGATATTTTTCTTATGGTACACTTTAAGTTTTTCCTATGGTTAGGTTTGATCTTTGGCTAGTGTAAATAGACACTCTCTTGAAGGTAGTGGAGCGATCTTAAATTATAAACTAGGTGAGGATCTGGCCCTCTGAATTTCATTTATATGTAAAGATATCTACATTAGAAGTCAGTAACTGTAGACTATCTGACAAACTAACATTTTAAGCTCCATTTTCCACTATGGCATTAGCTTGTAATAAATACAGTAAATTAGCTGATAGATTTATGATCAGGAGCAAATAATTAGGTAATCAGCTATCATCATTAACCATTTATTTATTATTGCTAGTTAATTATGGGTCTGAGTCTGCATCTAATCTATGAATGTAATTCCCATCGTCTTAAAGGGGAATTCTTCTGGGAAGAGCAACAAAGAGTCTTGTAGCACCTTAGAGACTAACAGGGATCTTAGGGGTCATGAGCTTTCATGGGCTAAGACCCACTTCATCAGATGAATGTTTCGTTACTACGCTACTTGGAGTCAAGCAAACAACCCAGCAACATGTATTTGTACAGTTCTCAGCAACAAGTTAAGTGTTTACTGTTATACATTAAAAAGTCTCCAATATATTTTCTTACGTTATAACAGCAAATTAGCCAACGCTATTACAGACTACCTGGGAAGTTCCTGCTAAATAGTAACAATATGCATGGTAGATGACCACACCCATATAAAACAAAGAGTTTTTTTCTTTCACACCTCTTTTCCCAAATCTCTTCTCAGCCAAATCAGACAGCACTCCAGCACAGAAGAACTGACTTACTGAGACTATAAGCTATGGAGAGGGGATTTTTATATAGCAGAGTTTTTAGCAGAA
This sequence comes from Sternotherus odoratus, assembly GCA_032164245.1. Classification (NCBI taxonomy): domain Eukaryota; kingdom Metazoa; phylum Chordata; order Testudines; family Kinosternidae; genus Sternotherus; species Sternotherus odoratus. The sequence goes on from JAVMKO010000002.1 coordinate 71,015,360, forward strand.
GAATCGTGTTTCTCCTGAGCCATATTAAACCAGGGCTCCAGGCTGAGCCAGGGGATAGCCCTATAGAATGAAAGTGCAAAAACAGAAGACAGAAAAAGAAGAAAGAAAAGTCAACTCAGAGAGAATCTGCTATTATTTATGTTGTGTGATGTGTTTTCTAATAACATGCCCTGCCATTCTAGTAACAAAGACACAGACATGAATGTAGCTCTGTAGACAAGAGCTCAGAACTAGTGAGCTGCACTGTTTACCAGGGCCCTAATCCTACAAACGTGTGTGTGTGTGTAAATTGCACATGTGAGTAGCCCAACTAAGATCACTGAGACTAGTCCTGTGCATAACATGAACTATTTAGGTACGGGTCTGCCGGATCAGAGCTTGGGTCACAATGTTGCTACCACCAGGCTTTCATCACAAGACTTTCAACATTGTTTCCTAAAGCCCTATCTCCTGGGGTCACGTCCTTACATAAGAATATCTGCTTTCATTTCAAAAATAAAAATGTGTTTCTAGCCTTATTGGTTACAGATAAGAACTTGAAAACATTAAGTCAAAAGGCTCAAAACCAGAAGGTGAATAAAAATAAAAACCTGCAAAGTATTATATTTTAAACTCTTGTGATTTTTTGGAATGCTTGGGCTTGGCAATTCTGAGATGAGAAACAGAGGCTGATCAAAGGGGCACTTTTAGTCAGAGATAACCTAATAGTGGGTAGCAGCTTACTCCTTAGGAAGTCTCATTTACTTCAAAAGGACTACTTGTGGAGTAGACCATAAACATGTGCATATGGGCTTTGTTGAATTGAAGCCTCAGTTGTGATACTGACATCTTACACTTCAATAGGCTAAACGTTCAATACACCATCACTAAAAAGAGAGCCAAGAAAAATTTCTTTCGGAGAAAGGGAGAATGTGCAGGCCACTCAAAAGTCTGGATAAGCTCTACTAGTCCTCTCATCTCAAGAGAGCAATTTCAAGTTCATGATTCTGTGAATGTGTGTGGACTGGACTGAAAATTAATTGCTACTGATGGAGACCAAAAGAATGGCATATTCAGAGAGAAGCTGTGACAGTCTCCTTCCTTTACTGAGATCATAAATTTTAGATATCCCATATTTTTCCAAGCCACTTGCATATTTGTTCGGAAATCAACAGTATATACAATAGGTGGCTCAGTTGTCCTGAAATGAACTATTGCTTCACAATCCAATTGGTGTTTCTGAGTGCTGCTGGGTAATGCTCATTCTTAAAATAGGCACTTCCTGCCAAACCCTGAAATGGAATTATTAGTTATACAGAATAAAACCAGCGCTGTGGGGAACTAATTACCATTCTGCATTTCCAAGTCTTTCTTCAGAAGGAGTCTCAAGTTAACAAGATCAATCCTTTCTATCCCACAGCGCCTATCATTGCTGGTAAATGTTAATAAAACAATCTAGAAATTGCTAGTGATTTTAACGTCAGTAACCTTTCAAAGAGTAATGCTTAATTCTGCTTTTTCTAGGAAAAGAAACCCAAGAAAATTCACTGTGTGTTCTTTCTGGCCTTACTCATCTCTGATCACCTACATGCATGTGAAAGAGATTCTTAACTAAAGAACTCGAACTGCTCCTAGTGACTTGTAAAGCTTTTGCTCATCCCTTCTTTCTGCACTCCCCTTTTGGGGATGGGGGACGTATCAGCCAGTTTCTTCTCCACCATAACAGCTACATTATTATGCAGCTTTGTGTAAACGTGGCATTTATTATACAGCCAGGAGACTAAGCAATGCTTTCAAAAGCTGTAGTGAGTATAAGAAATCAGTGGTGGGAGGTGGGGGAACAGAATCATGGATTGTATATCCTTTCCCAATTAAAAGATTCTAGAAGCTGACACCCTTCCGAAATACATAGGTGTCACAGCTGTGCATGCAAAAACTGAGAAAACCCAAAATTATAGGTCACTTGTGATAGTATGGCTGTATATGTTTGAACAAACATGAAAAAATCTTTTCAGTGAGTAGCCTCAATGTAAGTTTTGAATGAGAAAAAAACATTTGAAAAGTACAAGATTTATACAGTACATAAAACCAAAGATATTTTAGCTAGTGAATTGCAAACAGGTATCAGGGGATTTAAAGAAAATAGCTGACTGAGTTTGTGTCCTCAGTTTCTAGTGTTCACTTGATTAAACCCCGGTTTACAATCCTTTATTGTGATTTACACTTTATTGCAAGGACACTGTCATGCAAGCCACTATTCAGCGGTAGAAAAACAGAAAGTTTTGCTTTTCAATAAAATGAGTGACAATTTAGATTAGGTTTCTCATGCATTTCTTCGAGTATTATGTTATTGTGGTTAAAAAGATTGAGTGGTTTATTGGATTCAGGTTCCATGTAGCTATCAATGTGTCATTCTAGATTTTAAAAGGTCCAAAACCAGAGAAAAGCCTAATGAAATAAATGTTGTGAAGCTGCTCACGTTATTTCTTAGCAAAGTGTTGAGCTCTTCAATCTCTTACATCTTCAATATAAATTAATTTGAACCAGAAAATTCTCATCCCATTTATAATCCCTTTATCAAATTAAAAGTTGATCAAAGTAAATGTGTCCAATCCATTGGAATGAACAGTTTAAACAGTTAAATGCCATTATCAGTGTAACAATGTCTTTAAAACATGTAACTTATTCAATTTCTTCATGTGTTGAGTCACTGGAGGGAATATTCTCAACAGGAGTCTGCTCTACTTTGACCAGTAATTAATGCCAGTCTCTATTGGATTTAAGTGGATTTACTGATGGTAACAGGTTCTGTTTTGGACAGGTAACACTTTGATTTATTGTGAAGGAAATCCTATGAATCAAAACTCATTAGCAAGATGCTTAATGTGTTTTCTTAAAAAGACAGTGGACTAATTTCAATCCTCTGGGTCTGATGATAATATTATCATTCTGTAAAGGGAGATCTGGGAGCATAAAATAAGCTTAAACTCCTTCTTGGAGATAACCAGATGACTTTCTTGGAAAACAAACATTAAAGCACATCCAAACATACAGTTTCCATAGGCCTGTAGGTTTTGTATGGAACTTGCTATTCTCTGTTTCCACAAGTATTCATTTCCTTACCTTGAATGCCATTTTGATAGCACAGGTGAGAACAAACAAGCCATGTTACTGTGTTAACTTATTGTCTTCAGTCCAGTGTGTGACAGCAATATCCCAGTATAACTGTGATGGGGGCTTCTCCCTCAGATCTCTTGTGTGAGCACCTAGATTGTTGTCAATATCTGTAGTTTTACTGGCTGGCTTCTCCTTCAGATGGCAAAGCCAACTGTGATATATATATATATATATATATAATGTATATATAATGTACATATACTGTATATATAATGTATATATAATGTATATATTATACAAAACCTCAGATAAAACTTTGTTTTATAAAATCCAAAGGAATAAATGCTGAAAATAGGAACATTTCTGGTTTTTCAGGGTCAAATGGTAACCTTACCCATTTGTCCCAACTAGTGCAGAGCAAACAGATTCACCCAGAGTGAATGGGCTTTGGCCACATGCCTTGTAGAGGCACTGTGACTGACATTGCATAGAGATCAAAAATAGAGGACTATAAATATTAATTTATACTATTCAGGGTCAAAACTATATAGGAAACATATAGAAGTGGATTTTGGATCTAGGTTTGTTCACCTTACCTCCCTAAATTTGACATCTATCTGTCAAAATGAAGTACAATTAGTTCCTTTGGTTAATTTTTCTAAATGCAAATTTCTGTCCTATTGCTATTATCTGTGTAGTACCAAAAGAAATATATCTGAGAAATTAAAACAATTATTCTCAACTACAACCCCCTCATTATTCATTCTGAACATTTTCTAAAAGGTAAAGCAAACTCATTAGACTAGACAAACCATTTCTGATATCATGGTAAATATTACTAATTAAATCCCTTGCCTCAAATTAAATTTATTTTGTTTTGTTCACAAATGTGTTTGACAGTAGTCCAGTCAGGGAAGTCAAGGTAGCTGGCTCTTAATTTCCCTCAGTTGATTTATCCAGTGGGGACAGGACTGTACTCAATACATAACTAACAAAGTTACATTATTTTTCTGTCAATATGAGTCATAGCATAATTCATGCAGCTCCTATAGAACTTTAGAGTGAATCATTTTTGTTTATTTTTTTATTTTGTTTTTTGTTTACTAATGAAACAATTTTACTATTGAATATTTATGTTACAGCAGGTTCTCGGGGCTCCTCCAATCAAGATTGAGGCCCCATGTTTTAACTATTGAACAAATACATATGAAGACACAGTGCCTGTCCTAATGAGTTTATAAAACAAATGAGAATAACTTTGCCACCAACCATGGCTTCAATGACCAGTGCAGGAAAACCTGCAGATTCCAGTCCCCATTTCCTGAATTCATACATGGACTTAGACCAGGGGTGAGCAAACTTTTTGACCCAGGGGCCTCATCAGGATTCAAAATTGTATGGAGGGCTGGGTAGGGAAGGCTGTGCATCCCAAAACAGCCTGGCCCCTCCCCCATCTGACTCCATCCCACTTCCTGCCCCCCTCAGAACCCACAATCAATCCATGTTCCTTGTCCCCTGACTACTCCAGAGACCCCCACCCCTAACCACCCCAACCAAGACCCCACCCCCTCCAGAGATCCCCCCATCCCTAATTACCACCCAGGATGCCACCCCTATCCAACCCCCTGATCCCTGTCTCCTGACTGCCCTGACCCCCTAGCCACACCCCCAAACCCTGTCAGGCCCTGTGGGTCTCCCACATCCTATCCAACCCCCCGATTCCCCATTTCCTGACCATCACCACCACCACCACCACCCTGAGACCCTTTTCCCTCTGTCTTCACAGACAAGGTCAGTTCCCAGACTACTGCATGGCACAGCATGGTATGGGGAGGAGGTGACCAGCCCTTTGTGGAGAAAGAAGTGGTTCAGGACTATTTAGAAAAGCTGGACGAGCACAAGTCCATGGGGCCGGATGCACTGCATCCGAGGGTGCTAAAGGGGTTGGCCAATGTGATTGCAGAGCCACTGGCCATTATCTTTGAAAACTCATGGCAACTGGGGGAAGTTCCAGATGCCTGAAAAAAAGCTAATATAGTGCCCTCTTTAAAAAAGGGAAGAAGGAAGATCAGGGGAACTACAATCCAGTCAGCCCCATGACAGTCCCTGGAAAAATCATGAAGCAGATCCTCAAGGAATCAATTCTGAAGCACTTAAAAGAGAGGAAAGTGATCAGGAACAGTCAGCATGGATTCACCAAAGGCAAGTCATGCCTGACTAACCTAACTGCCTTCTATGTTGAAATAACTGGCTCTGCGGATGAGGGGAAAGCAGTGGCCGTTTTATACCTTGACTTTAGCAAAGATTTTGATATGGTCTCCTACAGTATTTTTGCCAGTAAGTTAAAGACGTATGGGCTGAATGAATGGACCATAAGGTGGGTAGAAAGCTGGCTAGATAGTCAGGCTCAACAGGTAGTGATCAATGGCTCCATGTCTAGTTAGCAGCAGGTATCGAGTAGAGTGCCCCAAGAGTTGGCCCTGGGTCCAGTTTTGTTCGATATCTTCATTAATGATCTGGAGGATGGTGTGGACTGCACCCTCAGCAAGTTTGCAGATGACACTAAACTAGGAGGAGTGGTAGAGACTCTGTAGGATAGGGATAGGATATAGAGGGACCTAGACAAATTAGAGTATTGGGCCAGAAGAAATCTGATGAGGTTCAACAAAGACAAGTGCAGAGTCCTGCACTTAGGATGGAAGAATCCCACGCACTACCAAAGACTAGGAACCAAATGGCTAGGCAGAATTACTGCAGAAAAGGACCTAGGGATTACAGTGGATGAGAGGCTGCATATGAGTCAACAGTGTGCCCTGGTTGCCAAGAAGGCATTTTGGGTTGTATAAGTAGGGGCATTTCCAGCAAATTGAGGGACGTGATCATTCCCCTTTATTCGGCATTGGTGAGGCCTCATCTGCAGTACTGTGTCCAGTTTTGGGGCCCACACTACAAAAAGGATGTGGAAAAATTGGAAAGAGTCCAGCGGAGGGCAACAAAAATGATTAGGGGGCTGGAGCACATGAGTTACAAGGAGAGGCTGAGGGAACTGGGATTGTTTAGTCTGCAGGAGATAATGAGGGGGAATTTGATAGCTGCTTTCAACTTCCTGAAAGGGGGTTCCAAAGAGGATGTGGCCTCTTCTTTTTACCTATTCTCATAATGTTGTGCTAGATAAGCCTTATTCATAGATTCCAAGGCCAGAAGGAACCATTGTGATCACTTAGTCCAACCTCCCGTGTAACAAAGTGCAGATTTGGGACAGCAAATGGACTTGGCCACCCTATTCAGTCACATACCCTTTCTAAACTGAGTGACCAGGTGAAAAGGATCTGTGAATCTTGTTACTGTCTGCTCCATTTACAAATGTAAAGGGAGAGATGACTTTCAATTATTTTGTTTTGTAGTAGCTGAAGGTAACATTTTCTAGTTATAAGGCAAAATTGGAAAGCGTTGAGAACTATCCAGTGACATATGGGAAGAGGGAGAAATAAAAGCTTCATCCCACAAAGAGCAGTAGTATCGGGCACACCGCCTTTGGATGCCCTGAGGACTCCCAGGGATATACATGGTGCTTCCCATCATGTGCTGAAGTTATGTTCCAGCTTCGATAGCAGAGGTCCCTAAACTGTGGGGTGCATGCCCCCACAGGGGGCATGAAGAAATGTCCATAGGTGCACTACAGGGCCTGGGCCACAGGCTGGGGGAAGGGGAGGGAGCACCATTCAGCCCCACCCCACCCCGCTCCTAGCTATGGCCCCAGTATCACTCCCTTACTCCTATCCACATCCCTTGTCCCAGAGCCATGGCCCTGCTCCTGACCCCAGCTCTGGGGGAGGGTGACCATGGACAGGGGTTAGGAGGGGCATGACCCACAAAAGTGTGGGAACCACTGCTCTACAGCCTTTGCCTACATAGTATAAATAAGTCCCAAATAAATAAATGAATTAGTGCCCCTGGACCTCAAAAAATCCCAGAACTTTTCAGAGAAAACTAAAGAATATTCAACACTTAGGTCTTTTCTCATAGTTTTAACCTGAAATGTAATGTATTTTATTAATATTGCAGTACAGCATGCATAAAAGACGGATGTCTCATCAGAATAGATAATATTCAGTATCCCTGGTATGTTCTGTTACTATCATTTACTTAGAATAAAGGGGATGTGAGAGATATTTCTCCCCCCATACTAAACTCTAGGGTAAAGATGTGGGGATCTCTCATGCAAGACAATCAACCCCCAAGCTTATCTACCAGCTTAGGTTAAATCTTTTCCCCCAAAACCCAAACTTCTCCAGTTGGGGCTTGCAACCCGCTGCCACCATTAATGTGATTATTCCAAAACCATGGAGTGGGGCACATTAAACCCCCCAAGAATAACACCCCCTCCCTCCTTGCCACCTGGGAGAGATAAATAACACAGACTCCACTTCACCCCCGCCTCCTTGCTACCTAGGAGAGATTCAGAACACAGACTCCGCTCCACCCCCCTCCTCCTTGCTACCTAGGAGAGATTCAAGCACACAGACCCTTACTAGCCATAAGTTGTGCCCGATCCAAAGCTAGGGCAACTCCAAGGGAAATAACCAGACCCTTCTTATAACAAAAAAAGTTTAATAAAGAAAAGAGAAAAAAAACATACAACTTGTCCAGACTTCACAGATACTCAATTTTCTAGCCTTAACCCCTCCCTTGAGATTTCTCTCCCTGATGAGGGTAGAGACACCATAGATCAATTACAAGCTTATTTCTGTGATGATTTTCTAATTATTTTACATTATAACCATCTACTGCCTATAAATGGGGATCTCTCAAGGTTTCTTTGCCAACAAGTCTTTGAAGCTTCTACCAATTCAGATGGGGAACTATCATTTATCACCTTGATGCCCATATTTTAAGATTTTCTTTTCTATTTGACATGGTGCTTTGGAAGGAGTCCAGACTCTTATGCAGATCATCAGTACTTCATTTAATTATGATCTTCAACTGAGCCCTATGCTCCCACTTGCAAAACAGATTCAGCATGCCAAAGGGAAGAAAGAATTAATGCAATTGGGACATTTTACTCAAAAAGGAATAATGATGTATCTCCCTTCCATCCAACCATCTCCCACCACTTCTGTGAGTTGAAAGTAACCTTACGGGATGGAGTGGGTCTTATTTTTTGTAGAACAAATGACCATGTTAAACCCCAATCCTGCAACAAGCCCCCTCTGGGCAGATTCCTGCACCCAAACAGAACAACATACTGGAGCATGGTGGCCACCTGAAGAACTAGAACCCCAATCCTGCAACAAGCTCCCTCTGGCAGATTCCTGCACCCAAACAAAGCAGCATACAGGAAGCATTATGGCTCTCTGTTCCTCAGCTACCCAGTGGAGGTTATGGCAGCAGGGAAGAGGGAGGTCTTCTCTTACTTGTACTACAGCGCTTACATCAGCAGAGGATGACACCCATGGGAGCTCATCTCCACCACACACCTGCTCAGCCCCAGCTCAGCCGCTGCTCCTCCCACTGACTCCAGTCTAAAATGCTGAGTGGAACTGGAGAAAGAAGATCAGGCTTCAGAGGGTCTCAGTTTGGGACACCAGGGTCTCAGGAACGTAGACCAGGGCCAAGCTGTTACTGGATAAATATAAACCTTGCCGAATATAACACTAGATTCTGTGCATGCTCACCTAGAACTCTGCATTTTGCAGTATCACATATTGCTAAAGAAACAACCTTAGCATGGAGATAACTAGTGTAGAAAGTAGATGCATCACCTCTGCTGGCTTTATAGCAACAGAGACTCTATTTGTTTGGAACATTGTATGCACTGTTCAACAGTCATAATTTTATGGCACCAGAGTGTGTAGACATTGAACTAAATATTCAACCTTCACATGTAGCTAAAACATGGAGGATAGAGTGAAAACAGTTTCCCGTACAGCATCTCTAGCATCAAAATCAAGAAAGCATAACTGAATGGCAATGGCATGTTTGGGTATCTTTTGTGAGGAGAGAGGAAACTCTAGAGTCTCTTCATTTCCCTTCCCAGAGACACCAGAAGTGGTCAGGTGAGAAGGAAACCTGGAAGCCCTCTTTCCTGAGCAGCAGGCTCCTCTCTGTGCAGGGTGTCTGCCAGCGGCAGCGCATTAGGCGAGGACACAGCCTAGGTGGTGCCAACAGGTGGGGGGGGGTTGATTTCAAAACATGAAGAACATTACTCACTTGTACAGGTGCCTAATTTTACTCCTGCTATCGGTGACATTGAACTTAGGATCATAAACCACAGCTTATTCGCAAAGACTGGGTGATATATAATGATATTCCTCTAAAGATTGGGGTTGGAATTTAAAAAATAGCATACCAATAAAATGATGATCCACATTAACTCCCCAGGGAACAAATTACAGCAGCTGTATGCAGGAGGAGACAGGAAAGCTGTGCCTGTTGTTTGCTATAGATAATAGGGTATGCGAAATGAGTTTGTTTTCAACCCATCAGTGCAGTTGTATATCCTCTTATGTAATCGTTTCCCTCTTGACTGAAGAATTGAATGAACACGTCTGCCTGTTAAGAAGCATGCTTATTCTGTTCTTACTTACATTGGTTGTAAATCAGGAGTAACTCCACTGAAATCAAGAGAGTTACACTGGTGTAAAATTGGTGTGAGAGAAGAATCAAGCCTCTGGGCTGCATAATAATGCCACCCATGTTAGTTTATTTTCATTTAATTGGGTGCTATATTATTATGCAGCTCTTCATTTTTCTTTATGGATGCCATAAAGTTTACTTAAAGAGATATATGAGAGCTGAGTACAAAAATTTATTCTACGTGTTTCTGGGGAATAATTGTAAAGCTTGCAAGTGCAAACGAAAGCATGCATCAAGTGAAAGATGTCCTCCCACAGGATAGTAAAAATTCAAATGCCCATTACAATCCAAGCTATGTGGAGGAAATAACAAAAATTTGTTTCTTTCACTATTTTGTTCTGACACATTGCAGCATCATGGAATATGCTAATGTGTACAGTAGAGAATGAGTTACATTCACTGAAAGTTTTTGTCCCAGTCTCCTTTTTCAAGGCTTCACTCTTCAATGTTTCCTTTTCTAAGGGCTATTAAGAAATAGTTTGATTAATTTGTTCCAAGGTATCTGGCTTTGTATTGGAGCCATCAAGGTGCCCTGCTTACAAGCGAAACTGAACTACAAATATCAGTAGCTAACAAAAGTCAACATTAAAGAGTGCTGAAGAAAAAATGGTATGATTAATTAAATGAAAGGCTCTTTACAAGTCATGACTGGAAAAATACGTGAAATGCAGATCATTGTCAAGAGATTTATAAGAAAATTGGGATTTTTAGAAAAACCTACAAAATATACATGAAGATGCAAGGACAAGGGTGTTTTTCATTACAAGAATAAATAGGAAAGTAATCACTAATAACACTGGCAATATGTAATTAATTACCCTCTTCTACCACCTTGTGGAAGCACAATATTAATTAATGTGACTGCTCTATGTGGGAAAGGAAAAGAACCATTAGGTTCAATGGGCTAGCAGCTAACAAAGATTTAGTCTAAGGTGTCATCTGCATCATCATGATTTGTGGAGCAGGCTTTGGGGGCATAGTTGGATTGAAGGATATACTGCAACAACTATAGAGTTATTATATTGGACAATTATTACAGGAAGTTTAATATGTAGATTGTGTATTTCATTCTTTATTTTGTATATTTTAATTTTATGTTTAAAATTCTTTAAGCAAAGGATAGATACTTAGATCTGTGGTGAACATATGTAAAGATGTCTTCCGTCATCTTATTCCCACTGCTAAAAATTGTTATTGGCTGTGCCTGGAAGAGAGAGAAATCATCCAGCATGGATGAATGAATTTCACTGGATTTGGTACATTCTTAGACAAATGAAGACCTATGCATGTTGGTCTACTAATCAAAGCAATGGAAAGATTGTTGTTTTCATCCACGTGACGTATTCTGTCATCTAAATGAAAAATTGTCTGTATTGTGAAGGTCCCTTTCAATCCACCTAGTTTTAATTCTTCAGATATGTTCTTTTTCAGCCCTACAATAGGTTGCATAGATTCCACTGAGGAATTGGCAGGGGAGAAAGTTATTTTTTTCTCCTTAATTAAAGACAAGTTCTCAGGGATCAGCAGGAAACCTGTTCATGAGGGAAGTGTGGCTATGCCCAGCTGTGCTGAATTAGGTAATTCCCCAGCTCTCAGTAACAGAGATGTGCTCTGAAGAGCCTTGGTTAGCATTAGGAACCAGGCCCCACTTGTGAGAAGGCAGAAATAGCAGATGAAACGTGCTCTCTTGACAGATTCAAACTATGGTTGGCCTTTGCAGTAATTTCATTCAGAAAACATATTGACGGAAGTCTTCAGAACTCTAGGTTCAAAACTGCCCGTGAGAGACATTTTATTTACTGTAGCAGGATACAAAAAGCCTGATTGTCTCAAATCCATGAGATTTCAGTGTCCTGTGGGATTGGGCCCTGGGTCTTCACTGATCCTTTAAAGGAAAATCTCTTTTTTTTTTAATCAGTCTAGTTCTTTTATGTAATGCCTTGAGTACTTCAGTGTTGTGGTAGAAAATGCAGTATGGGAGGTAAGTATTCTGTATGGCAGTAACTTGTGGGGAGAAGAGATAGGAGGAGTTTGAACAAATCCCTTTTTTTGGCAGATTTCATTTCCAGCTTTGCCAAACCCAAGCTTTCAGAAATCTTGAGTCAGGCTCAAAAAGTCATAAGACTTAAATACTTAGGAGGAGGGTTGTTTATTTATTGCAGTGGGAGCACTGGGCCTTCACATTTTCAAGTGTTTCTCTGCAAACATGAGGTCCAGATAGTTACTTTTAAAAAATGAAAGCTGAGGTTCTCAAGTAATAAGACGAGTCTAGAAGCTGGGCCTTTTAGAAAACCACCAAATGTTGCCTGAGCTGCAACAAAATAATGAGGGCTGGCATGACTGCCTCCTGTCAGAGAGCACAGTAGCAGCAGATGTGGTAGTCAATAGCCTTTTGGTTATCACAAGTGACAACACAATAAGCAGTCCCCCATTTTCCATTACTGGCTCACTATGCTACTGCTTTACTTTATTCACCTGTAAATTCAACTAAAATTTGAACTCCTGCTTGCTGTTAATTACTTAATTTATTGCACCCTCAAGAGTGCTAAGTGCTTAATATTAGAAATAAGATACAACTCAGTTATTTCACTCTATGTACCTCTTGGATACAAGAGCTACCTATTTCCTTGGGTCACTCATTCTGCTGCTCTGATCTATTCTATTCCTTGCCTCTAGCTCTTGTACCCCAGCTATCTGGAATTCTTCAAACTCCCCGACTCCCCTACAAGACTCTGAATAATTTTCTTTCCTTCAGTCCCATATTAAAAGCTTTCCATTTTATTTTACCCTCCTGCAAAATGTTTTGTAATATCGAATCGTAGGAATGTCAGTGAATTATATTGTTCTCTTAGCTTGACCACCTTTTCCCACCTTTAAAAACCCATCATTCACACAAAGACCTTTGCTTATTCACATTTGGCTTCTTTGCGGGTTGCAACATTTAAAAATCCCTATAACGTTCAGATTCTTTCTTGGTCAAGGCACACTCTTGGAATGGAAACCCATGAAGTTAGTTCCTCTATTTTGGTTTGCATTTTAGCATTTATTACATATGACACTATTCTGAATAATGCAAACCATTTATTTTTGTTTGGTTAAAATTGATTTTGATATGAATTGATGTATACATCAGAAGCTCATTTGTTTTTATTTGTCTCTAGCACTAACATGCTATTTTGCTTAACAAGAATTCTGCTTCCTGTGGACAGCAGTTGGCAAGCTGGCCAATTTTAAACATGTCCTTATGTGTACATCAGACAGTAGCCTTGTAAGATTTTTTCCTAATAGTATTCATTAGACAAGCAGCTGGTAAGATTATAAATTAGATGTTGTACAGCAGACTCACTAAAGGAAATATTCTACTTCATTATATGTGTGTGTGTGTGTGTATAAATCTCATAGCCTACATGTTTTGATAGAATCAGAATCATCATACCAATAGTGCTTCTCTAAGTACTAGAAGATCTGGACATAGACATAATAGGGAGAGACAAATCTGTTATAATTATGCTAAGGAAATATTTTCCTACAATCAAATCCAACCACTATATATCTTGGAATAAATGTGAACATATGAATGAGAGACATGGAATATTTCCCTCAAGCTACGATTAACAAAGTTTAGTCAAATAATTTGTATTTCATTTTCCAGAAAATATACGATATGTGGCAGTCAACTAACATTACAGAAGAAAAATTCATTTCATTTGGAGAATAACTTGAAACAGCAGGAAATAGAGGTGAAAATATAATCAGCTTCCTAGTTAATTGGGGGAAGCCATTCAACCCTTTATTTCCTAATTAGAAATGGCTCACGACATATGATTCGTTTGCTGTACGGAAATCCTATTTTGTGGATTGTTTACAAGTTACCCAGGTTTTATCTAGCAATTTAAAATATAGATAGCTAACTTTGAAGATCGGTTCATACAAATGTAGGGCTGATGGGCCCTCAAGTGGTCATCTAGTCCTTTCCCCTGAGACAGGATTGCATGTACCATATATACCTTAAATATGTAAGACGTGTGTTAACAATGGAGGACTTACTATTCTTATTTACTCTGGGGTATGTTCAAGTTGCCCTCCAGCCTGCTACTGAATTATTTCTGATTCTTCTTTCATAACTGACATTTGGCATACAATATAATAATGAATTCTCATTTTTCTCTAGGCAAGTAGATGAATATTTCACCAGCCATGGCAAAGAATGTCAGGTGTGCACATTCTGATTTCGAAAGAACAGGTGTTACAACTAATTTTTATTGGACTTGCATCTACATCATCGAAACTAGCATCACCAGACACATTGATTGGCAACATGATTGGAAATGTTATTAGGGTGGCCAGGGATTGGAATAAATATAGAGACTGAACAAACCTGTCACCAGTAGAGGTCATCAGTCCTAAAGGGTTATTAAGGCAATGTGTGCAAGGGACAATTGAAGGGTTGCTAGGTTTGCTAATGCTGTGCATCAATACAGAACGTCTGTCAGTCTACAAACTTTCACAACCACAAAAATTCATTTCTAAAAACCCACTCCCAATTAGAGCCTCCTATTTCAGCCTGACAGCAAAGAGAATTAATGGGGAGGGTTTTTTAGACATTTTCATTTTAACAAACACAAACTGGAAATATGCTATAAATGGGTTATGCAACACATATATGTTTTAAAAGCAAGAAAACCAGTTATAGAAACATAATTGAAATACAGAATGTAGCCCTTATAATCTGTATTCATCCTAACCATAGCAAAGATTCAATAATCCACTCTCGTCAGATGTAGTGTGGTGCACGTATAAGTGGTAGAATGTAACTAATTCTACCCACAGTCTTCTAGTTCTATTCAGCAATATTGCCACTATTCTGTACTAGCTGAAGAGGCTGCACAAGGCCACAGAGGCTGCAAATGTCACTCCTGCAAGAAAACAATGAGCAAAGGATCCTTGAAACATTTGCTTCTGTGCACTGCTAACATGCCGAGAGGAACACATGGGCTGCTGATGTGATAAGCTAATGCAGATCATGTCATAGTCTCTTGCAGACCACTGTTCCTGATTTACCAAGATTTTTAATTCTTCCTTTCTTTCTGTACAGCTAATTATTTGGGGCCGATGATAACTCTAGCACAGACCAGAGGAACTGTTGTAGCACTCTGATTCAAATAGCTTCATTTCTACTTTGCGAAATCTTTCATACTCACTTAATATTTTTGGTCTCTTGTATTTCATCTCATGTGCAAGATGTTAGAAATCCAGTGAAGATGGTAAACACACACTTATGGTGATTATTAATAATGAGGATAATTTGGACTTCAGTAGTGGCTTCCATCGGAGACTCTTAAGATGCTTTTGGAACATTAACTGCCATGTGGCAATTGTAAAGAATTCCAGAAAGAATCAGTTTCTTCTAATACCGAATGAGGGGCTTTACTAGAAAAAGGAAGCACTATCATATTGAAAATTATCATCTCTTTTCTCTGTACTCCACTGTAGAGCTGCCTAGAATCCTCCCTATGCCTTCCAGCCTCATTTCCTACTGCAGATTTAAAGAGACAATACACGTATCTTCACATTAACTAAGTAAGCCTCACCTCTATGATAGGTAAGAGGGAAAATAAGGATCATTCCACACATTGCTGAAAGATGGCCACCATGAGGGTGGAACCAGGAAGCAGTTTAAAAGTTAAAAACAGTGTAGTATAGGAAGTAAAAGATACAGTGAAGAAAAAGTAGGTTGGCAGAATTGCACACACCAGAATGAGAAGTTCATATTCTTATGCTTATTAAAAGATCAGTGCAATCTTTAATGACCCCAAATTGTCAAGAGCATAGTATATATTTCATGTGAGTGTGTCTGTATGTGTGTGTGTGTGATTCCTTTAGGAGATTCTGTTTCTACAGAGTTATTGTAGATCACATTTGGGGGACTGGTTTACATATGAATGGGTTAGTCTTGTAACCTTCTAGCAGTTAATATTGTGTTTCAGAACTTGTGTCACATTTGTACCTTATTTAACCCTGTGAGCCGTAGCAAAGTCAATAAAGTCACAGAGCTATATCTGAAGAAAACATTTTCCCTTTTCTTTTCATATTTCTGTATTTATAGTAGACATTTGTATTTCATAGAGGTTTACAGTAAATTCATGATATATTAAATACTTAATTTGATTTTTTTTTTATTCAGCAGATATGATAGTAAAATCCAGCAGGGACTCAAAATGTAAAATAAATGGGGGAGGAGGCTTTTAAGGGAGCAGCCTTGAATCTTAGAGGACTATTGGAATTATCCATGACCAGATCGTACCTATTTCTAATCACATTATTTTAACTGTTTCTAGCTGAATCTCAAGGTCATCCCAAAGTTTTACAGAGCAGACACCTTATTTACCCTATTTTCTAAAACTATCCCACTGCAAGACCCCAAAATCCTGGAATATCTGTGGAAGTGAGAACACAAAGTGAAACTCATGCTAGAGATTTCATTCCATGTTCAATCTATACACTTTTTAGTTTCAATGAAAAATTCAGTTGAAATGAACCAACCACATTTTCTGTGGCTGCAATGTAGTCCACGGGCCAGATGTGGATGTACCAGTGAAGTTAAGCGGTCTCCTCATATAGACCTTGATCCTTCACCGTTAAAGTTAATAGGAGTCTTGGGATTAACTTCAATGCATTTAGGATCAAGAAGCTCATTGCAGGAGTGGAACCCAAATGATCAGCATATATATATATATTTATAGGCCCCCTTCACAGCAGTATCAAAATGATTCTAACCTGAAATCCTGCATCTGTGGTTAAAAGAATACATAATAGTTAATTAAAATCAAGAGCACATAAAATATGTGTGGGAGAGAACAGAGATAACACCTGAGATATTTTAAGAACCATTTATTTGAGCCTTATATTTTGAATTCTTTTCCTTGCTGTCTAGGCAAATATTTATAGGGACCCCTAGTCCTTTAAATCATTTAAATATATGTAATCAATATTTTGGTGATTAAGTACGAAGGGAGAATTTAGCTGATTCAAGTCTCAGGTTGAGTATTAAGCTAGGCTGACTAGCTTTAAATAAAATACTTGTATAGTGATGTATATTCACACTGTGCCTTGATGAGCACAGGTAAGACCTGTTCCTGCCTAAAGAGCTTACAGTCTGAATAAGAGAGGAGAAACATCATGTTTTTCTTGTCAATTATTATTTCTTTTAGGCAAGATCCCCAGCTGATGTAAACAGCTGGTGTAATCCTTTTGAGCTGAGGATCTGGTTGTATATACTGAATGGTAACAGTATACTCTGCACCATACAAGACACAAAACATATGGTCCTGTCCCAAGGAGCTTACAAAATAAAGACACAAGCACCCAAGACAGATTGGGAGATCAAGAGGAAGGTTCTGGACTGGCTATTTTGTGTGTACTATCTGGTATGATATTACAGTAAACCCTCGATTTAACGGACCCCGATTTAACGGACTTCGGATGCAACGGACAAAATTTCCGATGCATCCGAAATCCGTTATTCGGGGGCTGCCGGCTCCCGCCCCGGGGAGCCAGGCAGGAGCTGTCACTCCCCGCAGAAGTTGACAGCTCCCGCCCGACTCCCCACAGCGGGGAGCCCGGCGGGAGCTGTCAAATCCCCCACCACCACCACCACCCACCCGGCTCCCCGCAGAGGGAGCTGGGCGGGGGGGGGGGGAGTTGACAGCTCCCGCCGGGCTCCCCACAGCAGGGAGCCCGGCGGGAACTGTCAACCCCCCCCCGCCCGGCTCCCCCTGCAGGGAGCCGGGGGGGGGGAGTTGACAGCTGTGGGGAGCCCGGCGGGAGCTGTCAACCCCCCCGCTCCCCTTGCAGGGAGCCGGGTGGGGGGGGAGTTGACAGCTCCCGCTGGGTTCCCCGCTGTGGGGAGCCCGGCGGGAGCTTTCAAACCCCCCCGCCTGGCTCCACCTGCAGGGAGCCGGGTGGGGGGGGGGAGTTGACAGCTCCCTCCGGGCTCCCCGCTGCCGGGAGCCGGGCGGGAGCTGTCAACCTCTGCGGGGAGCCGGGCGGGCGAGTTGACAGTTCCCGCCGGGCTCCCCACAGCGGGGAGCCCGGCGGGAGCTGTCAACTCCCCCCCACACCCGGCTCCCTGCAGGGGGAGCCGGGCGGGGGGGGGGGGGATTTGACAGTTCCCGCCCGGCTCTCTGCTGCGGGGAGCCGGGCGGGCGAGTTGACAGCTCCCGCCGGGCGAGCCCGGCAGGAGGTGTCAACTCCCCCCCACACCCGGCTCCCTGCAGGGGGAGCCGGGCAGTTCCCGCTGGGCTCCCCACAGCGGGGAGCCCGGCGGGAGCTGTCAAACCCCCCCCCCCCCCAGCCGGGACCCGGGTGGGCGGGTTGACGGCTCCCGCCAGGGTCCCAGCAGCCGGGCTCCCGGCGGTGATAAAAGTAAAACCTGGACATAACGGACTAATTCGGGCGAGGGGGGTGTCCATTGTCAGCCGAAAGTCCATTATTTAATAATTTTAAAAAATTATTAAATAACGGACTTTCGGCTTTAACGGACACCCCCTCGCCCGAATTAGTCCGTTATATCGAGGTTTCACTGTACCCAGGGTACAATTTGGGCCATTAAACAGCTGTTTCCCCTTTAAAAATTGTCACCTTCAAGTCTGTTATTGAGTGACCAGGGAGGTTGAAGTGTTCTCCTACTGATTTTTGAATGTTATGATGCCTGATTTCAGATTTGTGTCCATTCTGACATCAGGCATCATAACATTCAAAACCAGTAGGAGAACACTTCAACCTCCCTGGTCACTCAATAACAGACTTGAAGGTGACAATTTTAAAACAGAAAACCTTCAAAAACAGACTCCAATGAGAAGCTGCTGAACTGGAATTAATTTGCAAATTGGATACCATCAATTTAGGGTTAAACAGAGCCTGGGAATGGGTGGGTCATTTTACAAAGTGAATCTATTTCTCCATGTTAAGTATCCTCACACCTTCTTGTCAACTGTCTGATATAGGCCATCTTGATTATCACTACAAAAGTTTTTTTTTCTCCTGCTGATAATAGCCCATCTACATTAAATAGCCTCTTAGAATTGGTATGGCAACTTCCACCTTTTCATGCTTTTCTGTGTGTGCGTGTATAATTATATATATATATCTTACAACTGTGTGTTCCATTCTATGCATCAGATGAAGTGGGCTATAGCCTACGAAAGCTTATGCTGAAATACATTTGTTAGTCTCTAAGGTGCCACAAGTACTCCTGTTCATTTACCTCACAATACACTTCAGTAAATTTCTCAGGCTGGGTCTCCTTTCATCAGTATCCTTTCATCAGTATCCTTTCCCCTTACATCAGTATCCTTTGTGTATTCACTAATGTCATGAGCAGAGAGGCGCGGTAAGGTGGAGTCCACTGTCTCTCATTCTTATACCCCTCTCCTTTCTTTGAGGATTATCCCCCAGTTGGGGTGCAGATGACAAGCTGTCTCTTATGCACTTGCAGTTTGAACTGACCCTGTGATTAAATGTAAATTTAATGTTTACAGCTCCCCCCCCCCCCGCTGAAGAATGACCACTTAAACAGGTGATAGCCCTTTAACACCTAGATGGTCCAGTGTGGGTGGGTGTTACCCAGAATTACAGTTTATTTCAGTAATAATCATACAGTAGAATCTTATAATCTCACATATAGTGTTTCTACACATATTTCAACAGGATCATGATATTCAGCAGATTTTGACCTTTATATTTTGTGCAAAATTTATCATAATCTTGTAAAAGTGGTGAACATAATGTATATAGACTGTCACACTGGAGGACAGTGTTTTTGTTGAAGCAGGCTACCATCTGCATGAGAAGTAAAGCTTTGTGACTATTAGACTAAGGAAAGAAAGTGTGAATATTTTTTTCTTCTGGAGGGACTCTTTCTCAACTTCTCATATCTTTGATCAAAATCTAGTTTTTCAACAATGAAGCCATTCTTCAGTGCCATAACCCTGATTTGGGTCTGACAGATTTCCCCTTCCCATAAACAAGACACATGCAGATCACCAAATAATAGGTAAGGATGCATGTCCTAGGGCAAGTCTGTGTTCAGTATAGAAATTAGCTCCTTTAATAAATCTCCTGTTGGTATACTCTGAAATTCCATCACTAGTTTAGTGTTTGGTGTGTTAGCTGAGAAAACTAACAGAAGGCTTTATCAGCGCATCTGGGAAATGATTTTGATCCTCTTGAATCAGATTTAATATTCCACAAAGGGTGCAAGAAGTACTGCAATGAAGTGTCTATGACTTGCCTAGTGATTGAAATAGTTCACTGGGGTTTGGAGTCATGTTTGGTAACCTTCTGCAGGATTTATGTGTGTGCATAATGGGAGCATAACTCTCCTGATAAATAAAGCCCTTAGTGACTCACCTATGCTCACATAAGGTGCACTGTAAGGAAGTACAAGCCTTGTTTTCGTCATCATTAACATTTACAAGGACATCAGCCCCTTTTTGTATGGCCTTTTCAAATCAAAAGTATTATTAGCTGTTTCTGCCAACGAATGTTAACAGCTTATCTGAGTCTATCACTAAAATGAGGAGGTTGACTTTACATCCTGCATGTGTGTTTTTACATATTTCTGTCTGTTGGGAAGATGTTTTGGAGCCAATATGATTAAAGATTAAGCAATTAAGCAACCTTCCTATTCTTTTAAGGAGATTATCTTCTGATGAGCAAGTGCATATTCTCAAATTGTGAAACAGAATTGTTTGATTTTGCCAACTTCTATAAAATTATAGTTTAAAGACAGTGAGCCAAATCCCATCCTTACTTACACCAGTGTGAACTGCTCTCAGTTATACCAGTTATATTCTACTCTCAGTTATAACAGGGTAAACCCAA
The DNA here is from genome assembly GCA_032164245.1 of Sternotherus odoratus. Classification (NCBI taxonomy): domain Eukaryota; kingdom Metazoa; phylum Chordata; order Testudines; family Kinosternidae; genus Sternotherus; species Sternotherus odoratus. The sequence continues at coordinate 71,035,976 of JAVMKO010000002.1, forward strand.
AGCGACACCTTTTAAGCTATTCATTCAACAGAAAGATTTGTCCTGTTTAACTGAGAGAATTTAGAAACATCTCAAGCCTCCCCTGCAACCCACTTTCCACAACATCTCTGTGATGTTGCTCCCCTCCACAAGTAAGGAGCTTAAATTTGCCTAAAGATATTGAGCTCATTTATCCCATATGATAGAAAGAGACCTGAGTGATTTACCTCCAAGGTTCAGTTACTGACTAATTCAGTTTTCCATTATCTTGGATAATAAGAAATGCCACATTTTATTGATTTCTCTCTCTCTCTTTTTTACAATGGCATGCTATCAGAAAAAGACCAGCAGCTCTTGATAATTGTACCTTGAAATGGTTTCCGATGTAGACACTAAAACATTTGGATCTTGTAGTGACAACAGCACAAGCGGAGTAGAAAGGAAGTCCGAGATACTCATGGTACACTTGGATGTGGTGTCTTCTTTTGTCCCCTCACTTTAAACTGTACACCGTTTTTACTTGGAAAAAGATGGGAGAAGGAATCCCTGGGGGTCAATATATGTGGAGATGAAGAACGGTGCTCTCTCCTGAAGTTGCTTTCAAGTTCAAGAACAACTGGATAGACTAGCTTAGTTTTTGGAACTCCTCCTTCAAATTTCTTCTTTAAGCTCTCTTTTGCTATAAAGCCCCAAAATACTTGCCAGTGGTTAAGCTGCTGGTGTATTGAGACCACAGCTAAAGAACATTGTCTCATTGTGTCTTTCTACTCCTGAGTCTGCTGTCTATATCCATCTGTTGTCTCTTGTCTTATACTTAGATGGTAAATTCCTGGGGGAAAGGACTGATTTTTTGTTCTGTGTTTGTAAAGCACCCAGTATGATGAGATCCTGATCCATGACTAGAGTTCCTAGTGTAAGAATAGGAATAAGAATAATATAAATAATTCTGGATTTATCTTCCTATTACACTTTTCAGAGAGAGAGAGAGAGAGAGAGAGAGAGAGAGAGAGAGAGAGAGAGAGAGAGAGAGAGAGAGCATACAAGATTATAAGATTATGTAGGATTCAGGGTGAGGATGAAAAGCTAAAATATAATGTACTATAGAGAGAAAGCCAGTGTAAGGACTCAAGGGGGAAGAGTACCCCTGGAGCAGTAGGAGGGAAAGATAACTTCAACAGCTGCACTTTGGATACACTTGTAAGAGAAAGTGGTGTAATGGTCAAAGTAAAAGATGACCAGGATGAGAAAAGAAACTTGAAGTGTGAGGATGGTGAGCAAATGGCAGCGATGGCAGGACATGGCCTAATGCCTTCTTTACATGTCTGAGTTCTGAGCCAGTCCCTAAAGCAATTCAAAGGCTGCTAATTTATGACTGGCAGTCTACAACCTCCAGGAGGCTGCCAGGGCATAGAGATACAGCAAGCATGCCCTCTTTCTGCTGGACACATCCACTGTTCTGGAAGTGAGAGGGAATGAAAATAGATGGTTGTTTGAGAGTCCTACTTGTTTGTTGTCACTGTACATTTACAGAAGAGTGAAGCTGAAATGTCAGTAGATCTTCTTGTTCCCTATTCTGTTGAATAAATATTAGAATGTCTTAAATAACTAATTTCAATAACAAGTAGGTTGGCCAGTGAGGCAGCTTAAAGATTGCAGACATTTGCCATTTAAGGAATGAATGTAAATGGAAACATGATAGAGAGTAAGATGAGGAAAGTCAGTTAACCACTAAGACAGAACAAACATAATAAAAGGACAATTTCAGCTAGAGATGTGGACTGTCAAACACATACACAATAACACAGCAAAGAAAGAATAGGAAAGTAGAAAAGATTGGCAGGAAATTGAGGTGTGAAAGGAAAGGTTAGACAAGAAACAGGAAAGAAAATACCAAAGAGGAAAGCCCACAAAATCAGCTTACTAATGCTACCCTGTAATCCAGAAGAAAGAGTCCTGCTGAGCTTTACTTTATAGTTCAGCTGGTAGGAAAATGGTATTTTCTAGGAAAATAAGTATTTAAAAAACAAAAACAAAATGTGATTTATTTATTTTTGGTTTGGTTTTATGTTTTTCTTTTCTGTGGCAATTTTCTAGTTTTTCTACCCAAAACAGTTTCAGTTTATGACTACTAAAAATGAATTGCATTGCTTTTTTTCTGATATTGGAAAAATAGATTTTTTTTAATTAAACAAAAATTTTCTGCAAAAGAATTCAAATTTTAAAAGGCCATTTTTCATCAGTGGAAAACTCTGCTTTATGATGTTTTTTGTTTGCTTGGTTTTGGTCTTTTCCAACAAAAGACAGAGGTCAACATATGATGCAAAATTATTCAAAGCCAGTGTTATTATTTAGAACAATGGGACTTCGGCTTCAGTGGGCTACTCACTAGTTTGAAGTTAAACACATGCTTAATTTTTGGTGGTCATAAACTGAAAATAAAAATATATTTCCATATATTTCCATATATATTATAAATATATTTATATTTCTATAAAATATCATTTTTCTTTCCTGTTTCTTGTCTAATCTTTCTTTTCACTCTTAGATTTCCTGACAATCATTTCTACTTTCCTATTCTTTCTCTGCTGTGTTATTTGTGTGTGTTTGACAGTCCACATCTATATCTGAAATTGTCCTTTTACTATGTTGGTACATTGCTAGACCAGGCCCAAAGTCCTCAGCACCTTGTAGGAGTGAGTCCTAGGATTTGGATAAGGAGGCACAAGGCATCTCTGGCAGAGCTAGAAACCGAACCCAAATTGCTTGGGTATCAGTGATGCCTTACCCACAAGGTTGCTGTAATAGCAAACCTGCAGGATTTAAAGTGGATTACAGAGACAGGTACAAAAAGTGAATGAGAAAATAATCAGTCAAGCAATCGTAGCTTACCTCTCTCAGAATATAAAAGATTTAAGGATATTCTTATCATTTTCAATGGGTTGAACAATTATTTTGAAGTAGTTTAGCATGTAATAATGAGAATGACAAGCATTTTCTCTTTTGTGTTTCCAAGTAACATAGGGCTTGTCTTCACTACCGCGGGTAGCAATCGATCTTTTGGCAATCGATTTATCAAGACACGATAAATCGATCGCCTGCGGCCCCCCCATCGACTCCGGTAACTCCAGCTCGCCGAGAGGTGCAAGCTGGAGTCGACGGGGGAGCGTGCAGCCGACAGGGGAGCAAGCTGGAGTCGATGGGGGAGCGTGCAGCCGACTCCCGCCGCCATGATACGCATGATACGCAGCTTCAGCTACGTTATTAACGTAGCTGAAGTCGGAGTATGTACAGCCGATCCCCTGCCCCCAGTGAAAACCAGCCCTAATTGTGAATCAGCAGCTGAGAAGCAATACGGCACCAGGCAACAATATTTCATTGTAACCTCCCCATGACTTCAGTCTCCCTAACCTCTGCCATTATGTCAGGTTCTCAAGAGCTAAAAAAGACTGCATTGGCCAGTGACCTGCACAGTGAGGTGTACAAGTCAGGGTCAGGTCAAACCGGATAGCTAAGAAACTCATGTTCTAACTTATGTTAGATTTTAACAGCTTTACAGGCATGTATGACTATTGTTGCAAGAGTACACTCAGACACAGGCATGTATTTATTGGACACAAACTTGGAAAGTTTCTTAACACACATCATTCTTTGGCTATGGTAAGAGAAGCATCAGGAAATTATGCTTGTAGAGAGAAATTTTGAAATGGAATTTTTATTTAAGACCCAGGCTTTACTCTGATCTCACACAGGTGTAAATCAGGAGTAACTCTACTATATTCAGTGGAATTACACCATTAAAAATTGATACAAGTGAGGTCATAAAGATCCTCTCCATCCTCTGTCCTGCCCACAGGAGGAGTGAATGCTGAGGGTAGGCCAAGGAGAGCATAGCCCAAGTTGCAGATTATATGGTAAGAGCCCTGTAATCCCTGCATTGGAATCACTTAATGGTATGGGAGCGTACGGGTGATGTGCGGATAAAGGTGAGTTTGGGTGATATCATCATTTTGCCTGTATCCGGGTCAACATAACCTTGGAACAAATGGTGCATATTGGCACATTGAGTTCAATGGAGCTATGCCAATTTACATCAGCTGAGCATTGGCCCACTATGTACACGATAAAGATTTTGAGTCAGATTCTCGCCTCACTTAAATCATAATGGATCTTCCTACCAACTCAGGGTGGTTTTTTTTAAGGGAGTAGAAAAGGAGCTCACAGGAGTTAGTATATACGATGCATTTCCAGATACTGTAAAATGATAGTCTGATGAGGAATAAGGAATTTGACTTAATTTGTTGTTGGGTTTTTTTGTTTTTTTTGTTTTTTTGTAGCAGCTTAATTTGTAAGTTAAAGCCAGGAGGAGAGTCAGAAAGAAATGTTGCTGGACAGGTAGGCTGGAAACTGGTGACCTGAAGGCCAGCAGATGGATGTGCAGAGAATATTCAGTGTATCAAAATGAGAAATGTTCAGTCTCCCAGTAAGGATTTTTCTTCAGATTTACCCCAATATTTTTAAAAGTTTAATGAGAGAACAAATGTTTATCACTTTCAGGGCTGTTCCCCATGCATGTCTAGGTCTGCATCATTAAGGTCTTGTCTACACATGGAAATGAACTGACAGACCCATACAGTATCATTATAGACTTAGAGGGAACAGAATATAGCAGGTTCTAACAGTTATTGTACTGAATGAGGTGAGCAAGCCAAAGAATGAGGAAATGGGGCAACATTTGGATTTGTATGAGTAATGCTGGGAAAATGTAACTGACTCAGGTAACCTGGTGAAACTCACCTCACGTTTTCATTAAAGTTGCTAAAACTTGGATTTTGCTTCCAAGAACTGAAAATGGAAAAAAGAAAAACAAGTTGTCCCTTATTGACAGATTCTAATTGTCCTGTGGAGTTTAACTGCTCTGTAAATTATCTAAAACTTGGACAGTCACAGCAATATCCTCTGAGTCTGTTAATTATTTGTACAGCTTATGGCAAGTGTGCTCCATTGGGTACAATTATGATTGTTTATTGAATAATTGCTCTTCTTGTCAAATGTTTGACTGCTCTGCGTAATATTTTTACTGAGTAATTTGTCTGCTGTGGATAATATCTTCACTCAGTTAATTGCTTACTCTGAATAATATTTTCACTAAATCATTTCCCATTCAATGTAATGTTTTAGTGAATGATTTTCTCATCTGAGTCATCATGGAATTGTAAGTTAGCTATGGCTTGGTTGTTGAATTACATGTTTTATTTGTGTTACTGTTAGAGCAAATATGAGTTTGTGTAAGTGGGTTGCGTTTTGGTAATTTCTCATTAAAGATCTGATTGTGTCACTACTTCCATATTAAATAAAGGAAGATGCCAGTTGGGAACAGCAGCTGGAATTAGAGCTGTCAGGGAGACTGCAGACTGAGTTAAATGTAGTGAGAGAAGCAGGAGTCTTGCAAAAAAGGACACCAAAAAGTGAAAGAATCAGAGGGTGAAAGTGAGAGGAAGGAATAAAACCTAGTAGGGCACATGGAGAAAACTGAAACCTAAGAAAGGAATATTAGAAAGAGAAGGAAGACTAAAACCGAGCGAAGAAGGCGAGAAGAAAACTAGAGACCGGTAGATAATGGGTAAGAAGAGAATAAGCCTGGGAGAATTAAAATAACGGGAGAATGGGAGAAATAACTAACAGATGTGATCCCAGAAACTGATAGAAATAAAAGAAAGTTGCTATAGGCATAGGAGCTAGGGTGGGGTGTGCTCAAGGGAAGGGGAGAAACAGGGCAGGAAGAGGTAAGGTGAGGGTGCGGATCGGTGGGAAGGGGTGGAACAGGGGTTGAGCACCTCTGGGAAAAGAGGAAGCTGGCATTATGACTAGAAGTGCAGTCATGGGTCTGATTTCCTCCCACACTGACTTTACACTGGAGTAACCCCATTCATTTTGATAGAATTACTCCTGATTTACACTGGGGAAAGAGAAGAAGGAGTCTTTTATATCATTTTATAAAGGAGCAATTATAAATGATTTGTTAGATCCTGAAGAGAGCCCAGAAATATCTGAGAGAAACGGGACTGAGATTCCCATAGAAAAAGCAGCAATTTTTCATCAATTTTAAGGCCAGAGGGGTCTATTATGATCATCTGGTCTGACCTCCTGTGTAACACAGGCCATAGAACCTCCCCAAAGTAATTCCTAGAGCAGATCTTTTACAAAAACATCCAGTCTGGATTTAAAAAGTGTTAGCGATGGAGGATACAACGACAAGAGTTGTTAAAGTGCATCCAAAGGGAGGAGTTTGGGAGTTTAAAATGGATATTAAGTGCAGGCCCAAATTCTATTCTACATTCCTGTAAATACCGCTATCGTATACATAAGCCTGGAATAGTGAAACAAAAATTGTAAATGTCCGTAACTGTAAAGTCCTGCCTTTACCCTGAAGAGCCACTTATGGCGGCAGAGAGGTCAGAGCCCATCTTTGTGTAAGATCCTCTAGTCTTCCAGTCAATGTAGGGCAAATGACAAGTTTAAAATGCAATTTTCATGAAACACAGGTTTTAAATACATATTCAGTACAAACTCTTGAGGCCCAATTCTTGGATGCATTCTACTCCCTTTCCACTGCTGCTTCTGCTTAAAAGGAGTTGGGCTGGAAAACAGTCAGATGCCCCTAACCAGGAATTCCCACACTGCAGAAGGATTCTCTGGGTGTAATGGCTCTGTGTTGTCCTCCTTGCCACCTCTGTTGGAGTGCAGATTTGGGAGTGAGAGCTTACAGGAGGGAATATGGCTGGAGCACTTTGGCTCCAGCTGTTCTGGGAAGAGAGGTATCTGTGATAAGGTCCCATAAAGTAGAGCAACCCCAGGCAGTGCTATACCTAATATTGGGGCTACACCATACCCAGCCCAGATTTTGGGAGGCACAAAGCCACCTTTCATTCTCTTCTGCCCGGCTGCACATCCTAAGAATTATGGCACAGAATCTGGACCTGGATATTATTAATCTCTTAAGTAAACAAATCCTAATAATAGTTTTGACCTGTCATGCCAAAAAGAAACCTAACAGCGTAACATTAGGTGGCAGCATTGAATTCTACACATGTACCACTTCTCTCTTTTTGCTAAAGAAAAAAATCCATTCTTTTTTTTAAAAAAAATAATATTTTGTTAATTTATTAGCGTGATCAGATTTATTTATTTTTTAAAAAAGAGAATTTACTATATGGCTGCTTTTATATAAGGAAAAAAGAGATTCACTTATCATGGCTTGACACATTCAAAGGGAGATACATGGGCCTGGATTTTCAGCTATGGCTATGAAGTCCACAATGTAACTAGGGAAAGAGGTAGGGGTAGTGCTGATTCTAAAACTCTCAATAAGTCTTTATAGACTGAGGTGATTCTCTGTGACTGAACCACCCAAGAGTATCTGCTCCAGATGATACACCCTAAGGAATTCTGGATTCTTATATGCACTAGAGTGGATGGAGCTGGGCCAGACTGTTATTTTTATGGAGGAACAATCTCCAATATGTTTGCTAAGTTACTTTTGAATTTGGAGAAGGTGTGCCATATTTCAGACAAGTCTTTTCCCTTCATGTTTGGTCAGTCCTCCTCTTTTCTCCTTGTGGTTTTTAACCATATTATTTTGGGGGGAGGGGTTTGAGGAGAGGGGGTTCTTATCACTTCATGATTTCCTCCTGAGAACCATTCTTAAAATGTGATATGAAATTCTGTCTGTGCACATGTGATATGAAATAGGGGGCTTGTCCTGTAAGAAGTAGGTGCATGAATTTATTTTTTTGGCAATGATCTAAAATATAAATTCCTTGCTAGCCCTTTGGTATTCCTCCTTATAATATTGTAACTATCATGAGAAATCATAGATCGAATTGGTATCAGCTGAAAGATGGAATTCCATTATAGTTCACCATTATTTCCATTGTGTTTTCTTTATCTGGGAGTATTTGCAAATTACAGATAAAATATTTCACTTAGTTTCTACACCATCATGTTCCTAGAGGCCAGGGGCCCTATAGCCCTCCCCGTCTTTGTCCCATCCAGGATATGAATAAAAGATAAATCCCATTCACTTAACATTTGAACACTGAATGCTATGACCCAGTTTCAGGAGCTTTGCTAATTCTTCCTGATTCTTTTTACTATGTAAAATAATATTCTATTCTAAAATGAAATACACATATATACACCTTTTTATATTTATTAGGCTAAATTCATTCCTGGTGCAGTCCCATTGATCTCCATGGACTTCTTATATCAAATATGAATTTGGTCATTTCTTATTCTGAGTTTCTTCTTCAAACGATGGTCTGTAAATTTAGATTGTTCTGCTATACAGTACTTGTATCCAGTCCTACTCAGTTTACTTTCCCGATGACTATTATGCTATGTCTGTAAATTACATGAAGAAATAAGATCTGAATTACATTTTGAGAAACAATTCTAATAATTATTTTCTTCTGCAGTTTCCATGGTTACAAACTTTTATTATGGCTGTTCTGTGAACACAACTGCACAAGGGAGCACTTGCACTGGATTGCAGAATTTAGGCACAACTACTGTATAAAACAATCAAATTGATTAGAGATGCCTGTGATGCATCATTCTTCCTCTGTGGTTATTTTATTATTTCTTTTAAATCATTTTTGTACCTATTAAAAAAAGAAAAAATAGGCAATGCATTTTATTGCCACGGACACATATTGGCATTAGAATCTCTTCCTTTTCCATTTTATTAACATTTTGTACAAATATTCAGTATGCTCATTATTTGAGTGACATTAATAAGTTGTGAGGGAAGGTCTAACAAGCATGGTTGTGAGAGCTTTGAAACACCAAGATTTAAAAACAGGGTATCAGATAAGTGTTGCAATTGCTCCCAGTGAATTATACAAGGACACTTGTGGCAGGATTCAATAAAAGTATCCTCAAGCTTCTTTACCATGGAATCCTGTGCATGGCTACAGAAGCCTTCAGAAATGTTGTGGGGTTGATTACCATTGCAGCCTCAAAAGGGTAGCTACCAGAAGGAGCTGATATAATCCTGGATGAATACAGGAAAAAGTTTGCTATCCATTTATTTTGTTTTGTTTCTTATCATGGTTCTGTTGCACAAATGGCTCGTTTCCTTTGGAGGTGTCCCAATTTACCTTCAAAGAACAGGCAGACCTTGGAGAAAGCTTGAATACAAAAGTTTATTCGCTAGCGAAGTGAAGCCACAGAGATAGCTCTCAAATTATGGCTTCCCCTCATACAACATTACAAGACTTTTTATATGGTTCTTTACATGGAGGAGGAGGCAAGAAGGGCCTCATGCAAATTAACAGGTGAAAAACATGACGTTATTTCCTATCTATTTACTTATTTATCTGGAAAGAACAAGACATACAAACACAAAGTTCCTATCATGAAATGGTACATATGCAGTAAGAATACATGCAGATATGAGCTAAAACATACGTGGTAAAACAAACGTATGAAATGTACAGGACAAGATATGAGTGAGGCCCAGTGGTGCCTCCAGGAATGCATAACACAAGATGAGAATTTAAAGCAGCCCAGAGCTAGTTACACAGCTTCAGTAAGACATTTTCCTATATTTTAACCTTTTCTTACAGTTCCCCCATCTCCCTTAGGCACAACTTACTGGAAGTAAATTGAACTTGTGTCCAACAATTTCAGTTGAGGTTTTTTTCCAGTAACTGTTTTTTTTAGTATGTGTTGGCAAGTTTACAAATAAGTTTCCTTCGTATTTTAAATTACATGTTTTAAAATCACAACACACTTTTTGCATCTTCCCTTTTTCTCAAACGTGCTTGGAGTGACTGGGCCCAGCCTGACTCCAGGTGAGGCACAGACTGCTGTAGGAAGCCAATTTAACCTGACCCCAAACTGTGGACATTTGCAGATCCAATGGAATTATTGAAATGGAAATTTGGATTGTGACCACGCAGTATATCTAACTAGATTTGAGCAGTTGTGTTCCTATGACATCTATTACACTAAAGTACCTCATTGACTCCACTGTCACAGGCAATAAAGTCATTGCTCATTTCAATACATTGATTTGCATCTAAACTTAATTGTGATCCTAGTCCTGTTTCAGATATAGATTTTTTAAAGTTACAGTAAGTGGGAAAACACAGACTTTTGTGAAGATCTGCTAAATAGTTATCTATATAGAGATTATTTGGAAACTCAGGGTCAATTTCTCTACTATACTAGAACCTTTGTTTGCTTCTGTGTTGAGGCAAAGAGGCCACAAATGTGGTAGATCCAGCCAGCAAAAGCTTTTCCCAACATGAAGAAATCCTTTGGTGGCCTTGAAACCATGTTCATAGAGTATAAAGTAGAGCTGGATAGAGAAAGGTAATCCCATCCCACCAAAGAGTTTATTAATTTGATTTCATTCCAATTTGGAATGAAAATCAAAGATTTCAGAATTCTCTGTGAAAGGGAATGGAATCCTGGCTGCAGGATAGTGCATGAAGTGGGCTGCTGAGAAGTTGGGTAGGAGAAATGGCAGGAAGCCAGGTAGGTTTCCCTCAGAAAAACCTTTTAATTTTGATCAATCAGCAAATTCTGATGGAAAAAATGTTTTGCCAGAATTTTTCTGACCAGTTCTAGCATGAAGCTGGATGTCACGCTACTTCCCTTACCTCCGGCATAGGGGAAATTATAGGAAATATGATAATCTAGAAAATAGAGGGCTACTAGGAAATTTTCCTTCAGGGCTATTAGGAATTTTTGTGCAAATTTCTCTATAAAATGACCTGTCCATTGAAGTTGCCTGGCTATTCCGGCTATTTAGCTTTAGTCTTTCACTCTATTCCCAGCTGGGACCTCCATCCTTCTCCAGGTCTTTGAATAGAGTGGTGAATATCTCCTTTCGGAATGCTGGTGCACTGTGTATATTGTGTCACGTCCTCTACTCTCTTCTTCTGCTTTTTGTCTACAGAGACTACACTTCAGCAACTGGTGGCCTGCAACTGGTGTTAGATCACATAGGGATTAGCACCTGTGCAACTACATTGATTGCAGGTGACTCATTGCTGAATCAGGACTATTCCCAAATTTAAACAAGGCCTGCATATTGTAAACCCTTCATGGCCGGGACTACCTCTTTCTATATATGTAATGGGGCCTGAGTCCTGACTGGAGCCCTTTGGTGCTACCACAGTATAAACAGTAATACTAACTAACAGGGAACATTTGAAAAAGCAGTCTCAAAATGAAGAAAAAAGTGAAGTTTTTAATGTCTTTTTAAAATCCCTTTCTTCAGCACACTTTCTGGTGAAAAACATAGGGGGTGGCAGGTTCTCCCACACATTTTTAGCTTCAATCTAATTAAAATTTCCTATAGAGCTCTGTGTTGATCATCAATAGCAAAACTGTGCTGGTATTATTGCTCTGGTACTTGAGGGAAAACATACTGAAAAGTGGCTATCAAGGCATTATTAAAAGTGACAATAATGATGTTTCTTTGGCAAAGCAGATGCTAGCTGAATCTTTCTGATCTGCATGTGTGTTTGCAGCTCCTAAGGATACAATTAAAATTTGAGCAGTTTCTAACCACTGTAATAGTTATTAAACTGACAATATGACCATTTTTCTTCCATCTTAAAATGGAATCTTGATGATAATTACTTTAATCTAATTTTAAGTACATCATAAAATGCTTGACAGGTTGAAGCAATGTTGAAGTTCAATTGCAAACATTGTCTATAGTATGAACATGTTAGCTATGAATGATATACTGTAATTTGTCCCTCACAAGGAATTAATGGACTAATTTCAGAGGGCAGGGGGAATCTGGCCTGAATCACAGGCTGGATCTCAAACTAAGTCAAATTTATCTTTTAAACAGGCTCAAAAGCTTGAATAAGTAAATATTCTTCCTCTTTTTAACCTCAAGCAGCCTCCTCCCTCTTCTAAATGTCACACTTCTTGGGCATGTGGCCCTTACTGTTCCCCTAACCTGAATCATCTTCTGTCTCTGTCTGTCTGTTTGGCATTAGATTTTAAGCTCCTTAGGGCACAGATTTTGCCTTTTATTTTTTATTTTTTTTGGAAACACCTAGCACACTGCGAGAAAACAAATAATATATATTTTAACCTATTAGAACTGACCGTTTACACAGCTTATCTTTCTACTGTAGGATTTTTATGGATGTCACAACAATTCTGTGCAACTCACTTGTCCTTTTCTAACTTAGTATTTTTATACTTGGTATAAATGGAATGTTGAAACAGGGAGCAGATTAATAGACAACTACAGATTACTGGTCAAATGAACTGATTCCAGATCTATCTAGTGTCCCCAAACTGATGTGAATTATGATGTACCTCTAGCTGACTTTTTTTCAAGGATTCTGCAGACCCTCTGGTTGTGAGCAGAACTATGTTTCTACCACTGCACAGATTCCTAGACTTAGATCATTAAAAAGTTAAAAAGTTGCAGGTGTCGTGATCTCAACTTTGTTAATATTGATGAGAAACAGCCTCCTTGAAAGACCAAATTTAATTTAAATTAGGAGAACCAATCAGAAATGTCCCAGCCACCGGAAATAATATTATGTACAAAAAAATAATATCAGGATAACATGCTTGATCCATAAGTTAGCATAATTCTTCCAGAGAACCTGAATCTCTTTGGGAACTTAAGTTTGGAAAGATGAAACCTGAACTCCTGTTAATGAAGTAAAAAACTACAGGGCTGATGAAGAAAAAGAAGAAAAGAGTGTTTAAAGGCTTTTTTAACTAGCTGAAGAGATAATCAACATTCTGATAAATATTTATCAGCACAGTCTACATGGAGATTTTTAAACTATGTAGTATCCTGGCTGCTGTTCATTTACGCCCCTATCCTATACCATTAAAGACACTGACTAATTTAAAGTCATGTGCGTAAGTACCCCCACTGAATTGGGTCCATTGGGTTTAGGAACGCTTGGATCAGGCCTGTAGTCAATAGTCATGGAGGATAAACAGAAATTCTTTGCAAAAAGATTTTTAAAAGCAATACAGAAAATGTTATCACTTGATTTTAAGGGGCATACTCATTTAAGGTGACTTTGGCCTGATCCTGTGAGCACTGAGTATTTCCTTCAAGGTAATTAGTACCTGTTAGATCCTAAGCACCCTAAACTCCTACTGAAGTCAATTAGATATTGCAGGGGGTGCCCATTAAGGGGCTGAAGCCAACTGTGCATATCCCAGAGGTTCAGAATACTAGATGCTATTAGCCTCCACGTTTTTACAGTCTACCCATTATAATTACTACCTAATAACATTGAACTTGAAATGACATTTAATTACAGTTTTATGATGATATGTGTGTGTATTCTCAACCAGGGGAAAAACTAAATGTAGTTACCAAGTAATCTGTGGGAAGATTACATGGGGCCATTGCTGGGCAGGCAAAATTCCCATTAAAATGAGCAGGAGTTTTCTCTGTGAAATGATTTATTAATGGCCCTTTGAACACTTTCTGCCTCACTTACCTAGTTACCATGTACTGGGAGTAAAGATTAGTTCTTAAATTCTAAACTGAAATAACCATATAGTTTCTCAATCACTTTATCCAGAAACTTGCATGTTTTAGACCTCATGGTAGTGCTTTAAGTATATCACAAATTAACCGGCTTAAACGTATATTACCACAGAGCCAGCTGTACTACCAAATAAGAGCCATTTAAATGAGGTTTTTCATTAATTCAAATAGCCATTTAACTCATCTCTCTCATATATTACCATTGCTGAGAGCAGGGACCTACGGGGATAGACACTGATTTATGTATAAAATTGTTCGGAGGCTTCAACTTTATTAAATTTCAATTTAATAAGCTAACACCTAAGGGGAACTTCTATCAGCAGCTGACAAGGTCAAAGGGAAGCAACAGCATTTCTCTAGCATCACTGGCCTTCCACCCCATTAGTGCCCACCTAACCCTGAGTGTCCCTGGTCTGAGTGCGAGAGGGATGGTGAGTGCAGCTGGTGGCATCATCAGACAGAGCTGGAAAAGGTCTGATTCCATCCAGTGCTGTGACAACTGTTGCCATTTCCCATATATTCTGTTGTCAGGACATTCACATTCATGTCAAATTACCGAAGAGAAAAGGGCCTGATCATCACTGATCCTGGCATCACTGTTTGTGTTAAGTGCATTGGAAGTTGACTGGGCCCATAGTCAGTAGTATACAGGTTGCCCCAACAATGATAGAGTTACAGGGAGAATATGAGGCGCTTGCTTATCTAAAATTTTACCTAGATTGGCTAATTTCAAAATCTTGCCATTATTCTGTAAATGTCTAAACCCATTTGAGGTTTGCGGCAGTTTTGCATTCCCTGTAGTGAAAGACCATGTCTTTCAGCCTTTATAAATGGCACATACTAACCCCCAAAACCCAGTGAAATGCCCGTTTGCCAGGCTCACTTCCCCTCTCAGAACAGCACAACATCATCCTTGTTATCTCCATGCATTGTGGTGGACACATTAAGAGACAATTGTGGTTACAACCAATCCATTTAATTTCAGGAAAGATTCAGAACACATGGTTAGCGGTGAAATACTAAACTACTCAGGGCTCTCATGTGAGAATAAACAGCACTAGGCTAACACTCTGATCAGAGCAGCTTGATAAATGCTTCTTTCATCAGTTAAATGTCATAGGCTGCATCCATTTCATAGCTCCTCCGCTTCCCACCAAATATCTCATTTTGTTCAGGGAGTCTTTCCATCAAGGGCCAATTGTAGAAAAGGTTAGAGGGAGGAAGTAAAGGGAGAAAAGTGACAAGAAAGAGGTTGGAAGAAAGAAAAATCCAAATGTAATGAGAGACAATAAAGGGGGGATAAATAGGGGTGCAATATTAACAAACGGAAATGGTAGAGAAGTGGGAAAAAATGACACTAAAAAAGACTAAAGACAGGAAATATCCAGACAGAAAAGAAGGGGAACAGTGAAGAAAGGGAGGAACCAAAAACAGAAACCCAGCAACGACAGGGCTAGTTTTTATTGTATTAGAAAGAGTCACCTTTCCATTGTTAGGTTGCAATGAACTTCCACTATAATTTTAGTCAGCCTCTAAATTTGGCTCTGAAAATTGCTATGCCCTGAATATTGCCACATTACCTCTGAAGACATAGAAGAATTTTTTTGCAAAATTTGAAGAAAGCTCATCCAAGCATTTGGGAGTTAACAAATGTTTCCAAAAACAAGCTGATTTGAAATTTTGACCTTTGTGTCCCTCTGGCTCCAGAATTTTCCCTCGGAGCAGTTTATCCCACATCTGTCCACTACATGGTTGTGTGCACCTTCTTATGAAGCAGCTGGTACTGACCACTCTTGGTGATGAGATACTGGATTAGATGGACCACTGGTCTGAAAGAGTATGACAATCTTGATGTTTCCTAATTGGACCACTGCCTCTGATTGTATTCAAATAGTGAAAAAATTGATTTAATTTTTGACACTATTCCAGTGGATTAATCTGTGTTTGCTATACAGTTTCATTGAACATATTTTGAGTGATAGCTTAAGAAATTGTCTTTAACTTTTTAAGTTCTTTAGTGTTTTATACATATAACTCTGTTGTAAGAAGCAAACATCAATATTTACTTTAAAATCAGTGTGATCTAGAAAGAATTAATGACCCTAGACCTTCATTAAAACAAATCTTGATTCAATTTTCTGAAAAACTGTTGCAAACTTTACTTTGGAAATTGTCATTAGAGCTGCAGCATTCTGACAGGTGGAAAGATAGTACAGGAAACCTATGGGGTGGGTCATTTTTAAAAGCTTCAGATTCAACAATTGTTCATTAGGGGCCCAGATGTGCGGGATTAATTCACTCTAGTGAGTACCTAGACACATATGTAATCCCTTTCACTTCAATGGGAATCTACTCAGATGAGAAAGTGCTCACTCTAGTGAGTAAATTTTTTTTTAATTTTTTTAAAAAACAAGTAAAGCTGGAAGTGAAGAAAGATATCATGGGGGAAAATGACTAAATTTCTGAAAGAAGCAGTAAAGTAGCCAAGGAGTTTTAGAATAGTTTTTTTGTCCCCATAGTGAGTGTAAAACATGCTGGCATGCTATTGAAGTCAATAACAGTTTTACCATTAACTTCAGTGGGAACAGAATCAAGCCTTTAACCATTCCAAATCATGCTGTTTCCTTTCACTGTTACAGTTGGGATTCTGCTTTGCACCATTCTGCATTGCTATTGGGAAAAATAATCTCCCTGATTACTTTGAAAACTGTTTCTTGTCAAGATGAAAATCCAAACCAACATTTGAAACCCTTTCCCTCCTCCAAAATATGGGGGCTTGGAGAGCTCAGAGT
This sequence comes from Sternotherus odoratus, assembly GCA_032164245.1. Lineage (NCBI taxonomy): Eukaryota > Metazoa > Chordata > Testudines > Kinosternidae > Sternotherus > Sternotherus odoratus. The sequence goes on from JAVMKO010000002.1 coordinate 71,052,308, forward strand.
TTGGTACCATCTGTTAGGAAGCGAGACCAGATAAAGAATTCAGATCCGGATCTCATTTTGAATTCCAAAACTCATATCCCTCCAAAGTTCCAATGAGTTTGGATCAGTGCCTTGACACAAGCCTACCATGTTAATAGAAAAGGTATTCATCCTGCTAAGCAACATCAAAAGTATTCTGCATATGAGTGCATAATCACCCATGGATACATTGCCAAACTCCCAACTAAGGATAAAAGTCACCCCTGTGCAGTCTAATTTAAAGGGTTTAACTGGGATTTACATGCATGGGAGTTAGATGCCCTTAAGTACCTAAGCCTTCTGCTGGCCAGCGCAAAGGATTATGAATTTCACCCTAACAGAGAACATAAAATCACTTTCAGCTTTAATATTCTTAAACCCCCTTTCCCCAAGGAGAAGCTAACCCCTTATGAGCCTTATGAAGCTACATAGCAGCTTTATCCCATATTGTATGTTAGCATCCTCAACTGTTCAACCTTCTGCTTATTTATCTGTATCCCTAGTGTCAGCCAATGGGATTTACCTCTTCTCCTTGTTGGAAAAGGCTTCTGTAAATGAAACCATATGCTGGTGACTACTAAAAACACCCTAAAGAAAGAGAACATCTGCTTTCTTCACAAATCATTATTTTGGTGCTCATCTGTGTACATCCTTCTGAATTATAAATTCATTTGGAAAGTCCCTCAAATATGTTTCTTTATTAATATTATGATTATTGTGTTATAATTGTTATTCTCATTACAGAGACCCAGGTGTGCAGAGTACAATACAGGCAACAATACTAAGATAAGGTCCCCGCACTAAGAAGTTTCAATCAAAAGCAGCGGTTCCCAAACTGGGGTTTGTGAACCCCTGAGGGTTCACAAAATGTTACAGGGGGTTCTTGGGAAAAAATTCCCTAATGGCTGACAGAGCTGTCCCTAGAGACCCCAGGCAGCCTGGGGGTCAGCAACCCGGAGCCAGTATTGTTTTAAAAATTATGATGAAGAATGAGTTTAAGTTTTGTTGGAACGTGCGTTGTTTCCCTGGACTGCTCAAGACCAGAACACTTCTGTAGGAGGAACTCTTTGAGTTAGCTTCTTAAATCCTTTCCTGCTGTTTCACATCTGATACTCCTTGATGAAACATTAGGAGCCTTGGCTTGTAACAGGCTTATTCAGAGTGATAGAAGTGACAGAAGTGAGATCTTGGAAGAGTGTTGCTGTTTTCATAATGTAATAAAAATACTGTAATGATAAATAATCATTAATTATAAATACTGTGTCATGAGCATGTCATAAAAACAAATTTTATATTTCCAAGATCACTGCTTTTATCATTTATACTCAGGTAAAGAAGAAAATCCCTGAAAATATTCATTTTAGGAGCGGGTTTGCAAGACTTGACATTTTAGTGAAAGGGGTTTGCAGGTTGTTAAAGTTTGGGAACCACTGATCTAAAGGTAGTCCAAATACAAAACAAACTGACAGTACACATGGAGGGGTGACAGTAGGACAGCAGAACAGGAAATTATGGTTGGTTAGACTTTGGGGGCGTAATTACCGGCCGTGAATACGAGTCAACAACAGATTACAGTCTGGATTTCACAATAATTACTTATTTCTCTTTACTTAAAAATATATGCATAAAGGGTCTTATTCTGTAGCAATGGGAGATCAGTGTTCATAAGCCTAGATGGATAGATGCAAAGAGAAACACTGGTGTATAAGATCAGGAATACAGGGTAACAAGAAACCAGCTGCATCGGAGAAGGGGAGGGGGAGAATCATAATGATTTGTTAATACTGGGAGTGTCAGGAGGGTTTTGTCAGCAAGCAGGGAGGGGTTTGGTTCCAAATGTGCTGTTGACCTCTCACGGGTTTATCTTTCAAATTAGGGGTTCCTGGCAAGGCAGAGGATATGCATTGCCTCAGAAACATCCAAAAAGAGAATGGGGAAAAAGCAACAATTCACCAAAAAAAGAAATTTGATTTGCCCTGCTCTTCTCATTGATGCATTGCTTGCTGTTGTCAGTGTATATCTTTGTTAAAAGATATAGATTAGTGCTCTTAAGAAAAGCATCAATAGACTGATCAATTAAGTGACCAGTGGCAGACTGATTTATGTGTGCACTGTCTCCAGTCAAGGTTTAAAGATGCTGTTGCTAGGAAGCCAAGAGCAGTAAGGGTTTTAACCACGACAGACAAAGCATGGACTCATGTTGCACTTTCAAAACACTCTTTAAACTCCTACGAGAGACCAACTAAAGCTTTTTTTGTCGGATCTGTATTTTAACCTCTTCCTCTCACAGATCTACAACAAACTATCTCGATGAATAAAATATAAACACTTGCAATAAATCTTTCCTTATTGTATATTCTCCATCTCCAACAGTGTTTTCCCTAGTTTCAAAGGTATGGTCTTCCTTTTAAACTTTAAAGTAAGCAATATATAAAATTACAAAGCTACGTTTGTATCAAAAATGGGAGACTAAATTAGGCTCCTAAAGTTATATTTAGGAACCTAACTAAAGGGCCAAATTTTGCAGAAGTGCTGACCACCTAGGAGAAATTCTTTGTTGCTCAACACATTGGAAAAATCAGACCATTAGTTTAGGTGCATAAATATGCATTTGAAAGTCAATGAGTCTTGTGAGTCACTTAGACACTTCTGAAAATCTCAACCTTAGTAGTTTAATTTTAGGCTACTTTTAAAAAAAAATCTTGGGCTAAGGGCCAAATTTGAACCTAGCTAAGTTGAGTAGGAATTCTGGGTGCTCGGCATTTGTGAACAGAAGGTACAAGGTTTCTCAAATAGAAGACCCTAAAATTAAAGGCAACTTTTAAAAATCAGGACCTATGTCATTATTGAGATGGTCAGAAAACGGAGTTTTTTTAGTTGAAAAGTTCAATTTTGGGGCAGTCGGACTCCCTTGATGCGCCACCTCCCCTCGGCAAGAGAGAAGCCCATGGAGCATAGTGGGAGATGAAGTCTGACTGGGGAAACCTGTAATCTTTATGACATGAGTAGGGAGACAGTGTATAGTGAGCCTGACCATAGAGAACAATGGGGATATGAGGCAACCAAACTGCAACTCCTATGAGGCACTGCAGGATTATTTCCAAATCAATATAATTTGTTTTTCTGCTGAAAACATTTTTATTTTCAGGTGTCCATATTATTATTAAAAATCTAAACTGTCCATGGAAAGCTGACACTTCACATGGCACAGACACTTTACATGGAAAATTTCATGTCCTCATGAACCCAATTTTCCACTGAAAAGCAGTTTCAATGGAAAATTTTCTCCCTGCTTTAGTCATTCTGAACTTCTAGGGGATGTTTATTCACATCCCCTAGACGTTCACATGGTTTTTAAATGTGCCCACCAGTTTTAAATGTGAACATCAAATGTATAACCAGACTGCTGATGATCACAACACTTTTCATATATATTTTTTTCCTTTGCTTTGTTTTTTATTTCCTTTGGTTTGGTTGGCTTGAGTTTGGGGGAGGAGCATATATTTTGGCGGTGGGGTGTTTTTTTGTTTTGTTTGTTGATTTTGTTTTGGATAAACAGATAGTCAGATTTAATGATCTTTATGGCTTTTTTTTAAAAATTGAGAATCCTAGAGAAATACCCCAAGAACTCAATTTTCAGGATAATCCTACATGTATAAGAATAGATTAATGTAGCTGAAACTTTTTTAAAAAATAGATATACCCAGAAAGACTCATTTTTAAAGAAAAAGTAACAATTCCAAAAGTTTTGATGTCAATGATGAAAAAGAAATGATTTAAGTAAAACTATTATATCAACTAAAGTTAAGGCAAAGCTAATCCTGTGCAACCCCTACGAAAATTAAATCAGAATCTGTAGAATTTCATTATTTTTGTAATGATCGCTTGTTGGCTTCTATAATATAGATCATCAGCTGGCCAAGCCAAATTTCTGAATCCTAGCAGAAGCCCAATTAAATAAGATAAATTGTCAAATCACCCTGTAAAGATGATCAGCATTATTAAATCTTTATCCAAATGAAAGGCTATTGGCCTAAATGGGTATGCCATGGATTATCACAAAGCCTTTGCTAACAAATTCATCTCCTTCTGGACAAAGTATTTTGTTGTGACAGTTTCCAGACTCTAAGTTAGGGTGACAGTAGTTGTGACAGTTTCCAGATTCTAAATAGGAAGCTAATGCTGTACACCCCCAGGATGTGAGAGTACTAGGTTCAAATCCCCATTGTACCCAAGTCTGATCAAGGGCTCCAATCCAGTTCACCTATTTCCCAGCTGAGTACTCTAACCATTTAGCTTTAGAACCTTTTCATACTCTCTGGCCCAGTGATTATTTAAGTATTAGCTACACAGGGGAACAGCTTCAACAGGAGAAAAATGAGAGAGACCTACCTTAGAGTATCTTCCTAGTAACATAGGAGGCAAGAGATTTAGGTTCATTTGCTGATCTGCAGGTGGGGGATTAGAGCCCAGGTCTAGATTAGAGCCAGGTGAGTGCTCTGGCCACTGGATATAAGAGTTTACTACTGTCACTGCTTTTCATGAGAAACAAACCCAACTCCAGGAAAGGATTCACAGCTGTGACTCTCAAGTGGAGATAGGCACCTAATTTACACTTTGGGTGTGTCTACATTGACAGAAGGGGTTTTTCCATCAGTGTATTTAATCCACCTCTTAGAGAGCCGATAGGTTGGCAGAAGAATTTTTTCATTGACGTAGCTGTGGCTACACCAGGCGTTAGTTTGACCTAACCAAATCACAAAGGGCACAACATTTTTCACAGCCCTGGGCGAAGTAGCTAGGACAATCTAATTTTTTAGACTAGACATTAGGCTACACCCTTCACCTTTCTTACTGGCTAGCTGAGGTAGCTCCCTACTCAGCATGCTGGTTTCTTTGAATCCCATTTTTAGAGACCTGTCTGCCCATACATGAGGAAGCTGGGCATCTAACCCAGGGCTGTAAATTCTACTTGGCGGCAACACCTGAGAGTTAGGCACTATAACATTCAGCATCGCAATGCTTAAGCCCCCTTATGAATCTAGGCCTATGGCTCTATTCTCCCCTCAGTGAGAATTACTCTTTACAGCCCCCTCAGTGTGAATGTTACGCCATCTTAGCCTTTTCTAGAAATACTTAACTAAATCCCCAAACCACCAGTTAGTTCCATTTAAACCAATCCTTCAACCTGCTAGGAGCCCCCATTTAAGTCAATGGGGCTCCAAGCAGGCATGGTGTTTGATCATGTCGTGTTCATTGAAGGATTAGGGCCTTAAAGTCAGACTCATGCCTTCTTACCAAGGTGTAACTCCACCCCCTTTGCCCTTCCATTTCATCTCTGAACTTGGCCCATTGTGTTTAGTTGAATATATTGGAATCTGAGACAAATTCAGTGGTGATATGTAAGGTGGGTTAGGCTCCATTAGTCCTAATTGCCAATATACATTATCTTCTCCTGGGAAAGATGAACTGAATGTATAACTTTCTTTGTTTTGTTTCCTACTGACATATGTAAATGTTAGTTTCTTATATCAAAAGTTTGTATATTCATTTGCATTTACAGGCTCTTTTTTGTCTTTTCATTTTAGTTTTTTTAATATATTTTTTCCATCTTCCACACAATAACAGTGTTTCTAATCATACATATAACTTAGTGTTATAACAGAAAATTACTTACTTGCTATAAAGATGCATAATCTGTAATGACTCTGTAGATATTAAGACATCTGAAGTGTTCCTGAATTGCAAGACAACTTTTTTTCCCCTGTGTCTATCATAATGAGGACCTCAGTCATTCTTATGACACTCCCCTTTAGATACTTCAGCTAAGTCTTAGCAACAGCAAAGTTAGAATTCTACCTTTTTAGGACTTTACAGAAAATAATCCACAGGACTATTGTATATAAACATTGAAATTCAAGTGTCATTAATTACTCCTGCTTATTTTCAAATAGCCAATAGCATCCTATTGTTTTGCATGCAAATGTTTACAAAGTTTTAGCTATGCTTAAAATACTCTTCAATAATTGATGAACAAAAGCTACTTGAGAAGTGGTGTCTTCTGCCCTTTACAAAAAAGTAATAGGATGAAGAAATCACACAGGCATAGTTAGGTCCAAATAAGTATGTTTACTAAATACATGCAACATACACGGACTATTTACATATACATACTGCTGCTCTGGCTGCCTTCTGGTGCCTTCTAAAACAAAGGTCACACTAAGCATTGCTAAAGAGCTCACCCACTCAGTGAAGAGATACTTCCCTCTCTTTGTACACGACCGTAACATAGGCAGACTTGAGGGTATTCTTTCCAAACACAGCTTCAGAGACTTCAGCTGCTGCCTCTGCGCACACATTTATAAAACAGAACTATGATTAGAAATGTGCAATACAATGTATTATTATTACTCATTTAATACTGTCATTGGTTTGGCATGAATAATGTGCTGTACACAATACAGATAACAAGATAGTCCCTACCCTAAATATTTTATAAACCAAAAATAAACTTTAAAAGACAAGATACAGTGGGAGAATCAACTTATGTTGGATCATTTTTTTCATTTAATATTTTCATTTCCATCTTTTTTCTTAACTGGGTGACTGGATAAATATATCTTTAGAAATGGTAAGTAGGACCTGGCAATTGAGGTAAATGTGAGCTGCTGAGTACTCAGCCGTTTTGAAAAACAAGCCATTTATTTAGGTGAATGTGTCTACACTGAAATAAAAGACTCAGGGCACAACCAATTGCTGGCCTCGGTCAGCTGACTCAGGCTTGTGAAGCTCAGGCTGAGGGCCTAAAAACTGCAGGTTAGACATTCAGGCTTTGGCTGGAGCCTGAGCTCTGGGACCTTCCCCCTTTGCAGATTCCAGCCCGAGCCCAAACGGCTATGCAGCAATTTGACAGCCCTGCAATCCCTTTGAACCAGGCAAGCCCAAGTCAGCTGACCTAGGACAGCTGGGGGGTGGGGGGCGGGGTGTATAACTGCTGTGTAGATGTACCCTAAGAATTGTTTGAGGAACCTAAATGTAGGGGCCTGTTGTTTTAAACCTAATCCTCAGCCTCATACTATATGCAAGGCAGTGGCGGATTAATGATTTTGCTGCCTCTAGGCCCTGAAATAATTGCCACCCTCCACCCCGCAAATCACCTCCGCCTCCTCCCCTGAGCACGCTTCTCCCCCCTCCCACCCAGGCTTGCCAGAAACAGCTGTTTCCTGCAGCAAGCCTTGGAGGGAGGGAGGAGAAGCGGAGCGGCTGCATGCTCTGGGGAGGAGGCCAGGCCGGGGATTTGGGGAAGGAGTTGGAATGGGGCTGGGGAAGGGGGGAGTTGGGGCGAGGTTGGAAGTGGATAGTATAGAAAAGTGGATAGTATAGAAAATGCATTACTAAAACCCAGAGAATGGGTTTTGGTAAAAGAGCAGAAAGCTTAGTTACAAAGGAGAGAAAAAGAGACACCCCCCCTTCCACTTTCAGAGGGGTTTGAGGAAGGTCACAAGTCACATTGGTGGAAGAAGGCTGTTCCAGGCACTTGGGGAGTTCATGAGAAGAAGACTCAGGGTTGCAAGTGGGAAAGCGAGATATACGGCCTGATCCAAAGGCAATGGAAGTCAGTGGAAGATTCCCACTGATATCAGTGGGCATGGCTCAGGCCCAAAAGGAACACACAGAAGCAGTGAGTTAGCAGAACATACTATTTATAATGGGTAACAGTAGGAGAGTTGTGTGTAGGGGCCCAGACATTGAAGAGGAGAATGGAAACGGTATATGTAACGTAGAATGATTATGGCATTAAACAAGAAAATGTTACATTAGTGCAGAATTTACCTGATCTCAAATACTGTTAAAACTCTGGGTTTCTCATTTTAATTACTGTATTATTAATAAAGAAAAACACATCCTAAACTAATGTCTGATGATAAAGGAAAGGATTGCTTTTTTAGCAGTATTTGTTCTGTGTAGAGTACAAAAAAGCTTTTTACCATTATAATTAAATATTCTTCTTTTTAACAAAAGCAGCCAATTAATTGCACATATGTTGTATTCTGTCCATAAAACTCGAATGCCAAATGTCCTCTGGTCAGACACTTGATGTGAAAGGAAAGAAGGGACTTTGTATTTGTAAAGACAAATGGCATTGGTGTCAATTTTAATTTGGATCAATTCTTCCAGAAATTGAAAATAGTCATGATTCAGGGAATGAAAGACCTGGTCCATGAAAAAGAAGTTTACTTCCCAAGAGAGTGAAGTATAATATGGGTTATTATGAACTGAAACAAAAGAATTATTAATAAACCTTGAAAGAGCTTTTGAAAAGGTAGATACTATAAAAGGGATTATTAAAGCATATAGGATCTTTTTGTTTTAGTTAGACATTCAGAATAACAAAATGTACCACCCCATTGTCAGTCAATTTTAATGGCCCCCTTTTTTCTTTATAAAAGCATCTGACCTTGCTGGAGACTAGCTCAGACCCCCTGAGCAAATGATTAAGACTTTATTATGGCTACTAGCTAGCTGGATCTTCCTCTAAGATGTTAATTAAGAAGATATATAAAATGCCTGAAACCATTATAAACAGACTCCCTCAGACTATTAAATCTTTACTAAATGTGCCTTTCATCTGTTTTGAGGATGAGATACACCAAACAATTCAGAAATTATTAGGTCCAATAGCCAGCATTTGACTCTTCACTAACACGACAAAGGTTATACTACTATGCCCAGGAAACCTCTGCTCACCAGAATATTTGTGTTCCAGCTGCACAGTGTCTGTTAGTTAGTTGGAAAGACTTCTAAGATCACTTCTACTTATGCTACTTTATTCTGGATCACGACACATTGCTATGCACTAACCTGGAGCATAGTAACAGCAAGAGAGTAGTATGAATTAGCTCTCGGCTGCACCTTTTAAGAACGTATTTCCTGTTACAATTTTATGCAGTGTTTATTGAATAAAAAAGTCCTCCTAAAAATTGACTAAAATGAGGAGGAGGAGGAAGATGGCATTTAGCATGCAACGCTCGAGTGATGTGTAAGGTATTTCTATCCAACGTGCCAGCAGCATGTGTGCGCTTCAATTGGAATGTAAAGGGGAAATCTGTTGTTAAAATATATGCACAAAGTATAACAGTGCTCTGAGGGGATTCCAGATAACCATATTCTGATCTTGAAGGGCTGAATGCTGAAAGAAATTCCAAGTTTTTGACTTTTCAGTAAAGCGGTTGCAAGTATTAGTTTTGATGCAGGAATCACTAGGTGAAATTCTATGGCCTGAGTGAGGCAGAAGTTCAAACTCGATGATTATAATAGTCTCTCCTCATATGAACTTTCCTGCCTGTGAGCAGAGTAGACATTAGACGTATGGCTTTTTTAGCCTACTAATACCGTAGACTAGATGCCACATTTAGGTGCACCAGGGAGGACAAGGTGCAAAGCATGTCTCCCCAGAGGGGCAGAAATGGAGGAGGGCCACATTAATGGCAGGGAATGCACCCTGCTAAAGTGGAGGCTGCTGGCCTTTGGGCACTCCTGCTGCAGTCATGGAAGGTATGCTTCTCCCGGGTGAATCACTGCCTTAATGTCTTATTTGAGCCCTTTTTTTTCAGTTAGGGAATGCAAGGAAGGGCATTAATCCACTGAGCCCCACATAACAGCTGTTTCTGCCTCCATTTGTGGTTTATTCCATCATTGCACGAGTAATTAGGAACCATAATTTGGGGCACTGGAAGTAACTCTAAAGCTTTAACGTCACAGTTATTGCACTGGGGCCTAAGTGTACTGACTGCAATGGAATGTCCACACCGCCGCACTATGTCAGCAGGAGGGACTCTCTTGCTGACATAGCTTCCACTGCTCCACTGCAGAGGTGGAGTAATTATGCCTAGCAACATAATTGTTCCCTAGCAACAGTCACTGCACTTCACTTCAGAGCTTCAGCTGGTAACCTGTAGGGATTTTTCCCCCAGCGTATTTTGGCATTGTGTTTTGGTTTTGGCCTCCATCTTCTGAAGCATCAGGCATGACTTTGACTGGAGATGGGACAGGGGATGGAGAGGACCAGTGTGCTGGGGTTAGCCCTGTGTAGTCTCCCTCTCAGGAGCTTGGCTGGCTTCCTCTCACATGCTCAGGATATAACACATCACCATAGGTGGGATCAGGAAGGAATTTTCCCCGAGGACAGATTCGCAGTGACCTTGGTGGACTTCCATTTTCCTCTGCAGTGGGTATGGGGTGGGTGTCACTTACCAGGATCAACTCGGTCTCTCTCATAATCAATTCCCTGCCATTGCAGGCACCTCAGGCCGGGATGCACCTCATCCCCTCCTATTCTCTGCTTGTGGCAGGTGTTAGTTTAGTCTCCTGAAGTCTGTACTACTTTGATCTAATTTCAGTTGTTGGGTTTTGTGTGCAGGTACTGGCTGGTGCTGGTGGCCTGTGATATACAGGTCAGACTAGGTAATTTGGTGGTCTTTTCTGTCCTTAAACTCTGTGGTTCCAAGATGTGCTACCAAAGCAGGTGTAGCTGCTGCATGCAGCCTCTCTAAACAAGTGTTAAGCAGAAATTAACTGGAACCAACCCACTGGGTCTGAACACCTCTGAATTTTGGGGAAGTTTGGCCATGGGTCTGAATGTGGTGGTTTAGGCACATCTCTAGTGTGAATTTATGCTTACACTAACATATGTTCAGTGCAGACACAGGCCTGCAGCTAGGAAAACTCTCTTGTCTTTGATACGGTTGCTTATTAAATACATTGCTGATGTGTATGATTATTCAAATGTTAATTTTCATAGTTAGAGAAACTACCAGCCTCCAAAGAGCTTCTTCCCTCACAGTCAGTTGCATGTACAATCACAAGTAATCACAAATGGACAGGTAGAGCCTGTGACTGAGTACGAATGCTGGGTGTGTGCCTCAGTTTCCCCTATGCATTTCTTGAGCATCTATGTGAAGGGATAAGGATGTGTAGCTGATGCAAAGCAGAGCTTCTCTGCAGGTGTCCATACCTGAAGCTGTAATCTGACCCCAAGTGGGGGACGGAGGTCACCTGACCTGGCTGAGCCAAGGGGGAGGAGGGGCTGGAGAGAGTGACTTTCGGTTTGGAGTCTGCAGCTGGCTGGAGAGGGGGTTTTGGAATCTGAAACTGGGTGGGCAGAAGGGAGGCAGGCCCAGGCAGGGTCTGGCCTCCCTTGGGCCCCCCAAAATGGATCCAGCTGAGGGTTTTGGATGCCTACAAGCTCGGTGTTAGACCATGTACCTGTCGACGAATAAACCCGTTTTACTGGCTGGCTGAGAGTCACGTTTAACTGTGGATTTGGGGTGCAGAATCCACGGGCTCCCTCAGGACCCCGCCCAGGCGGGCTTGCTGGGGAAAGCGCACGGAGGGGCAGAAGGTGCTGAATGCTCCGAGGTCAGACCCAGGAAGGTAGAAGTGGGTACCTGTGAAGCTCCTAGCCTTGGAAACAGGCTGTGTACGGAGAGGGGACGCTTCACCCGAAGTCCTGTCTGGCTTCCTAGGGAGCGGTTCCAGACCATCGCCCGGGCACTCCGTGACAGAGCCAAAACTTCAACTGGTTAAATTAGTATGAAGTCATCGACTTCTATGAAGATACCCCAGTTTACAAAAGCTGAAGATCTGCCCCCATATCTATTAACATTACCTGAAAGAAGCAAGATCACGTCAGACTCTAGATTAGAAAATCAACATAGGACATGTTCATGGATCTGATGTAATAAATTTGAACAATGGCCAAAGACATTGGCACTACCACCCATTTATTTCTATTTTTACTTTCTAATCCCACCTAAATCATTGTGATATTGGTCTGCTCTATCCTTTCTTTGACTCCTACATTGGATTTGCATGTGTGGGATTATTTATGAGGTAATTCTTTAAACAGGAAGATTCTATCATCAGAGCTGGGCTAATTGGATCAATTTAGGAACACACAAATTGCCATCAGACCAGTGGTCCTATTTTTTACTTATTTTATTTCTATCTAAATAATAATAATAATAATGCCATAACACGTGATTAATGTAACATAACCTCAGCAGCACTGATATCCTTGAACCATTGCCGTTTATTTAGAATCTTATCAGGTGTCTGAACAGTTCGGATAACTTCCTTCAATGTCCATTATTTTGCATAAGTCAATTCTGAATTGTACCCGTCATAGATTTGTCCATTTATGTAGCCTCGTTAATGTAATGTAAGTTCTTCCAAGGCTTGTGTTTTAGTTAGTTCTTATTTTATCTCATTGTTTTTATTTTAACTCTTGTAATGAAAGAGCTCTTATGCAATTACTAGGAATTCCCCATCTCTGTGCTTTGTACCTCAGTTCACAGAACAACATATTGCAAGTTGTTCCAGTGCTATCTCTTGGCATTCACACTAGTCTGTTGCACAAACAGACAGGAAAAGTAGCACCCTTTTAGTACTATTCAGTTAAAATTCTCTTTTAAATAATATTCAGAGCAAAAACAGGTGAGATGTAAGATGAAATCCCAGTTCAAAGTCTCTGACATATATGGGAAGCAAGATCTTTTGTGATTAGTTAGTTGCCTTATCCAGTATGATTGCTATAAAATCCTCTCAGCACAAGCTGCCTTGTCTGGCCTATAATGAAAACCTGTTGGTGGTCATTGTCATTTCCTTCTCCTTCTTTAATGTTTGTTTCCAGTAGTATTTTTTTCTTTCTCTATATGTTCTCTTTAGCTATATGTAGGGATTTTTTTCCCCCAGTTTACAAGATGTTCCTTTTTTGCTAAGTATTTAAAACTGACATTTTTCAATCTATGGGTATGAAAAGCAATTGCCTAAATGAAGCTGATCAAGATTTATGCGTACAAAAAACTTGTTCATGTCTCTTGTCTTTTCCAAAGAAACATGAGCTTAAAATATAATAGACTGTGGAATCTGACTAATGCTGTCATTTTTAATTCTTACCAATAGGAATAAAGTAATGTATTTTGTGGGTCAGGGTTACCAGCAAAATCTTATTAAAAATGTAGCTCCTGTGTTACAGAGAGCTATCCAAATGGGGTCAGGTCAGAATGCTGTATCCGGTTGTCTGATCTGGGATTCTGAACTGGCAGTATAACCACTCATTAAAATATTCGGAGTGTGTTCTGTCAGGAGGGTGAGATTCTAACCCAAAAAACTTTTACAGAAACAGTGGAGGGAGGCAGCAATGGAAAACTCAAGGGGGGGGGGGGGGGTTCCACAAGTAAAATGTTTAATTTTAACCAACAAATTACATTTTAAACAAAAAAGGTGTTCAGACTTTATGGGCTCGAACCAATACTCATTGAAATCAATGAGAATCTGTCAGTGGATTTCAGCAGAAGTTGGATTAGGTCTAGAATGGCTAACAGACTTTATTCACATCTGAAAACAACTGGACAAGAGGCAGAACAGGCACAAAACTATTATATTGCTATTGACGTTAAGAATGTGGAAGAGTCTTCCTTTCAAAGGTCTTCCCCCCTGATCAACATCAGAGCCTTTGTTATTTTTTTAGTGCAGCTGCTTATTTTTTGAGACTTTTCTTGGTTTCTTTCCATCATTACTTTTTTCCCATTTTTTAAAAAAAGGTAGCTAAATATAAAGAGTCGATCTCCCTACTGATAACTGTCAAAGAAATATAATATACCACAAGGTGTCAGCTTGGGTCCAAGTCTGCTACACTGACAGGCCCAAGACACATAGTTCCAATAACAAACTCTCCCAACATTTACTGAAGGGGGGATGATCATAGAGAGAGGATGTAGTGAGGATTGAAATTCGAGCCCGTATCGTTTATATACAAATAGGAAAACAAAGGCCCAGATCCAAAGAGCATGCAGCCTAATAGGGACAGATGTGATGGAAATAAGGATCACATGCAATGGTAGGAGCAGAAGGTATGGCAAAGCAGTCAGTTTTGGAAGGTTAAACAAACGTGATTTTTGAGGTGGGATTTGAAAGAGGGTGATAACTTTGTGCATGGGTATAGGGAGGCTGTGGGGATAGTGTGAACAAAAAGAATTAGGCTACAAAGCAGAGGACAATGAAATCCATTATAGTAGGGACACATTAAAGTCAATCAAAAGACTCATTTACTTCAGTGGGCTTTGGATCAGGCCCTACCTGCAGAAGACAGTGAATCATTCAGAGGTGGCAGGAGAGGGATCTGGAAAAGCCACCGAAAGCCATTTCCTGACCTGACTTTATACAGTGTAATACAACGTTAATGGGGTTTTCGGCTATGAGTGGAACTCAGAGCTTTCCAGTGCTTGAATGCTGGTGACATTTTCTCTTTTGCAGCAACAAGAATATTAAAATTGTTAGACAGTTAAGTGGTATTGTAGATAAAGGCATGTGGGAAACACTTATCTCTCCAGTTCTAAAATTTTCGACATCTAGGTCTTTTAGAAACATTTCTAAATTACCTTGTTATTTGGCTAAATCCACCTGTTGTAGCACATCTGTTTACAGACCCATCTCATGATTCACTGCACAACAGTTCTTCTGTACTCCTAATCCTCCAGTGTTTGCCCAGGCCACTTTTATATGGCAGATAATGGGACATACACAATAGTCCCTGCAGGAAGATGACAGAATTCTGACATAATCATCCAATACCCTATAGCTGCTGCAGTGTTTGGGGTGATTGTTTTAATAGGAGTTCTGGGAGTCTGTTCCACAGTCTAACAGATCTTATCTGAGGAAATGTTTCACTCATTGTCAGTCTGGGCAGAAGCCAAAGTGAGTTTGTGTCATCCTCATCTTTATTTGCCCACATCACAAAACCCAATTTAAACTGGATGAGCAAGGGTGCTGCATACTGAGACTGTGGTGCATTGGTAGGGTTGTGTTGAAGAATTTTGCGGATCATCTTCCAGCTCTTACATGGCTTAAGTTCATGCTATTAGTCTTTCCCTTTCCCAATATCAAATTACCTCAGAAAACAAAGCCTTTTGATTAGAAACAGACAGCCAATTGTAAATTCAAGATCTAAATCCTTTAAGGATGTGGACTGAGCTGCATTTTAAAAATGCTGCAGTAACTTACTCCTCTCTGGAGCAAGAGAGGCGCGTGGGAGGAATTAAGGAACTGAGTCACAATTCCTTCACATGGCTTCACCTGGGGCAGAGAACAGTTACATGCCATCCCTTACTCAGGGTTGAGCCTTGTTTCCATTTAAATTCTGGGAGCTAAATGAATGGCTAATGTTATCAGTTATTAAAAAAAGTGGATGGAGATTGAATGAAGTGGGTATAATCACTGGTACAGAAATGGAAAATGTGTGAACAGCAGGAGAGGTGAAATTTGCCACTATGAATGATTCTTCCAGCTCTGTTTAATTGACTAATACGATCACAGACTTTCTCTCCATTTACTGCCTTTGTACTTGATGAGAAAGGAGTAAGCTGAGCTACTCAGTCAGAGGCAGGATATTAGGAGAGAGAGCACTACAACATATGGTTCAAAATAGCCCTTCTGGGCACACTACAAAAGTCATCAGGTTCACGGGAGTTTTGGAGAAGGTTTGAGGGTGTCCAGAATAATGAGAGAGTGGGAATGGAAAAGAGTGGGGCTGTCAGACTGGATCATGTTATTTTTTTTGTCTGAATATTTCATTTTCTAATGATTCTGGGTGTATTATGATGTTGGAAATTTAAATGGCAGAGCACTGAGAGGATTTGTATATTTTTTATTATTTATTATTGTATATATTTTATTATTTAACACTAAAGAAATAATAGAAATATGGTGATCTCACTAACAATGGTAGGCATTAGACTTGGGTAGGAAATAATTTTCTCGTGTAACAAAAATATTGGGCATTTCAAAAATACTCGAGATATCAACTTGTCCCAATTTCAGATGGGAAAATTTTTGAAATGCCCAGTATTTTTGTTACATGAGAAAACTATTTTCCTACCCAGCTCTAATGCCTACCATTGTTTGATAGTTCACATTTTTTTGCAAACCAACAACCCTAATACATTTTCAGTTTGAGTCCATTGAAAATTTTATAATTTAATAATTTTGAAATGTTTCATTTTGAATTGCCCAATTACTTGTTTTCCTTTACTTTAAATAGCTTGAATTTCAAAACTAGAAACCTGGAACAAATCAATTTGAAAATTTCAGAACAGGACATTTATTCAATTTCAATTTTTTCCAATATTTTTGAGTCAAGAAATTAATCAAAACTGATCATTTCACACAAAAATTTCAGTTTTGACAAATCAGTACTTTTCAATGAAAAAAACTTTCATCAAAAAATTCCCAACCAGTTCTAGTAGGCATTCATTTTTAGTACATCTAGCGATCTCATGTTCAGGACCAGGATTAGACAGGACTGAAAATGATACATCATGAGATCATTGTCATGGCAATGATTTTAATGTAAACAAATAAGAAATAGTTCTTGCAAAAATTTAGAGATTGTGATCAAATGGGAGGACTGCATCATTATGTTATAATGGGATACAAAGGCTTTCATCTGATTTAAATCCAGCTCTCTGCAGTAGTGACTAAATTAATTTATTTGCCCTATGTTTGACAGCCTATATGAAATTACAGTGGATGAGAAGCTAGATGTGAGTCAGGAGTGTGCCCTTGTTGCCAAGAAGGCCAACAGTATATTGGGCTGTATTAGTAGGAGCATTGCCAGCAGATTGAGATAAGTGATTATTCCCCTCTATTCAGCCCTGGTGAGGCCACATCTGGAGTATTGTGTCCAGTTCTGGTCCCCACACTACAGAAGGGATGTGGACAAATTGGAGAGAGTCCAACAGAGGGCAACAAAAATGATTAGGGGGCTGGAGCACATGACTTACAATGAGAAGCTGAGGAAACTGGGATTATTTAGTTTGCAGAAGAGAAGAGTGAGGGGAATTTGATAGCAGCCTTCTATTACCAGAAGGGGGGTTCCAAAGGAGATGGAGCTAGACTATTCTCAGTGGTGGCAGATGACAGAACAAGAAGCAGTGGTTTGAAGTTGCAGAGGGAGAGGTCTAGGTTGGATATTAGGAAAAACTGTTTCACTAGGAGAGTGATGGAATCTCCAACCTTAGTGAGGTTTCTAAAGCCCAGCTTGACAAAGTCCTGGCTGGGATGATTTAGCTGGTGTTGGTCCTACTTTGAGCAGGGGATTGGACTAGATGACCTCCTGAGGTCCCTTCCAACCCAAATCTTCTATGATTCTATTAAATGAATTGGTGGTCTTTGTCTAGTCCCTATGCGCCTGACCCAATGTCCATAGAAGTCAATGGAAAGATTCCATTCACAAGACTCATCACATACCCTTCTAACAAGGGCAACAACTAACCAAAGAAAGCAAATATATAGGGGATATTTAGTAGACAAAAGTGACCTTTTTAGAAGAGGGTTGAAACATAATGGTAAAGTAGTGGCAGGATATTGGTACAGCCCATGTCTGTGCTGTGTCTGTTCTGGAGATTTATGGAGCATTCAGTCTCCAGTGCTGTCACTGACAACTTTCAGCAGCACTAAATAAATTTTTAAATCTAAAAAACCCACACTGAACTCTTTGGGTGCTGAACCTTAGAAATATTTGGGTCTCACATAAAAGAACCTTCTGATGCTAATAAATGGAGTAAAATTAGATGAGAAACAACAGGGATATACCCAAAAATTCAAAAACCTGGTGTCTAACATTGATTTCTAGTGATCAAAGGAAAAATTGATGGATTAATGCAATTTAATCTCTCATTTAATCACTCATTTAATTTAATCTCTAATTTTGCTTCATAAATCCAGTGATAACGGGACATCTGTCCCAGAGGGACTCATTAAAAATGCACCAAGGCTTATGCTATAGCACTAGAAAGAGCATCCCACTGGCAAGGCACTTCATGAGTTACTGATCTTCCCATGGGGTGTTTTGCTATCTGCTGTGCTATGCACCAAGATCTCTGAAGTTTCTATAATATATCAAATGATGTGAGAAGATCTATTTCGCTACCCACTTTATTTATTTTTAGAAGTAGACTGGAGATTTTCATTATTAAGATCATGTATCTGAGATTAGTTTTGCTTATTATATACATGATCTAAAATGAAAAATTGAAGGTTTTTGTAGTTTTTGTCCAAAGTTATTATTATCATCTCACATCACACAAAGTCACACTGTCACCAGTACATCCTGTCTTCTAGCTTTGGTTTCCTTTTATAAGCGTGTAAAATGTATAAATACAGACAAGCAAAGGAACCGGTTATTTTAAGTAAAATGCCAAATACATTAATTTACAAGTCTCCCTGGTGTCTTTCTGTATATCTCTGGTAGACCACAAATAGCACAGCTAGCATGTGACGTGAAATTGTGTAAGTATGGCTCAGTTAATCACTAAAAAGTTATTGCACTACCAATATATACATCTAACTTGTTACTCTTTAAAGTGCTTGAGGAAATATCTGGAGTACAGCATGAAGGATATAAAAGGTTATTCAGACTTCATTTTAATAACAGAGTTTCAGTAAATAGTTGCCCAGATTTGTGAACTTGGTGGTGCATATACTCCTCAAAGTCCTCCTTCGATTCCCCACTAGTTTGCAAACAAGGAAGGAAGAATGACCCTGTCTGTTATCACTGTGGGAGCCTTATTTCTATTCCTGGTAAAATAACCGTACAAATGTTAAGAAAGAAAAGTCACTAAATGTCTGTCAAGCTTCAGTGCATTGAGCTGTGGGAGGGACTGCTAGTGCAGTGTTTAGGAGTGGTTGTGAGAGCCCCTCTAATGTAGCATCTGAATTAATGATCTGAAAGAATAATAAACAATGTGTTAACTCTGCAGATTCTATTAAATTGAAAGGAGTAGCAATGACAAAAGAGGCCATAAAAATATTTCAAAGGGTATAGAAGAATTAAAACCATAGGCCGAAAATAACAAAAATAGATTCAGTTTGGGGAAAGTGCAAATGTATACATCAGGGGAAATATTCTAACCTTAAGGGTGCAGTCCAATGAAAAACCTCTGATTGATTTCAGTGGGGCAAGGGTTTTATCCCAGATGTTCAAGAGACACAAGGAAAGCAGTAATACCAAAATAGGCATAAGAGTGAAAGGGGACACCAAATTATCCATGAGTTTGCAATGGAACATTGCAGCATAAAAGATTAATGCACATTTGGGCCTCATACACAAAGGCATCTTGTCCCAGAGTCGGGAAGTAATACTCTGTCTCTCCATGATCCTCAGGTGACTGTATCTGGAATATTTATCAGAGAGAGCAACAAATCAAAAGCTGTTTAGTGAGGAGCATCAGAATACTGACAGTAGAAGGAAATTACATCCGAGGTGAAAATAAAAGAGCTAGCTATGTCTATGGTGCACTCTGAACTGAATAGCAGGAAGAAGCTTGGGAAGAAAAGGACTTTATTGGAAGATAGCGGAAACAGACACTTACAGTAACTTCTCGTGGTGCTTTCAAAGTTCCACAAACAGGGCTCTCCCTTTCTGTTCAGAGCTCATCTGAACCTTACTTTGTCCTGAGCTCTCTTTGAGTTCCACTTCTCTGACGGTCCAATAGTTCACTCAGTAAAGACAAAAAGTCTCCCAAAAAGTCTCTTACCTCCCAAACTGACTCTTCTGACTTGCAAGAAGTAGCAACAATGAACAGTTCCCCCAGTGGTCCCATTTGGAACTATACCTTACACTTTAACTTTCCCTTTGTACATAATACTCTGTTTAATATTATTTTAAATGTGCTTCTAGAAAACACTGAAGTAATGATATTTCTAAAAGCATCTTAGAAACTTAGAAGCACAAGTCTTTGACTTCAAAATCCCAGGGCTGCCAACACTCCAGGAATGTCCTGGAGTCTCCAGGAATTAAAGATCAATCTTAATTAAAGATTATGTCATGTGATTAAACCTCCAGGAATACACCCAACCAAAATTAAATAAACATCAGTAAACAAATTATGGTCCCATTCTTCTATTGCCCTAATTATATAAAGCTTTGCTAAGTAACAGCTAAGTGGGGAATAAGAGTCTACATATTTGAAGAGTGTAGGATAGAGAGAAGAGCAATTATTGATGAGATATAAAGAGTAGAACTAGAATGAAAGTAAGAAGAATAAAAATTAGGTTGAATATCAGGAAAACCTTTTGACCACAAGATGTCTTTGGAACTGAAATAGGCTCCCAACTGACATGGCCCATTGCTTCGAGCATTTAAAATTAGTTTGAACAAATCAATGGAGCATGTACTGTACAAAACAATCCTGCAGAGGGATGCACCAGATGATTTAAAAGGTTTTTCTGTCTCTGATTTTTCTAGTGTCTTCTGAGCCGTTCTTTATTATAATTATATTATTTGTGTCTTATTCACAGACATAAAACAAATCTGCAGTTACAATCTCTAAAGAGGAAATGTCTCTGGATGAGATTGTCACTTGAATTATCTTATAAAAATGTATTATGAATACAGCTGCTCAGACGTAGTTCTACTTTGCAATGGATTTTGAGATTGACATTTGGCTGTGTTCCAAATTAGAGTAAAAAAAAATGAACACACCTTTCAGGTCATTCTAAATGTTTCATTTTGTTTTAATTTTTACTTTATTTTGTATTATCTTATAATACATAACATAAAAAACAGAGTTATTTCAAAACAAAAAAATTGAAACCTTTCGTTCTGAAAATGTCAAAATGGGACTTTTCTACATTGTCAGAACTTTTATAATAATAAACCTTGACTAAGAGGAATCAGAAAGCAAATATCAATAAACCCCTAGTGCTGGCCACTTTGAAATATGTCTTCAGTGCACATTTAACTCCTTGTGTTTATCTGTGAATACCAGGAAAGAGAGCTGGAAATTTGATATCTACATTGCTTAATGGTTTTAAACTCATACATTAGAGACTATCTGATTGCATTACAGCAAACTCTAGTGGCAACAATGTGGAAAATCAATAAAGCAAATGTATATAGTACAGAAACAGTTGATATGCATTGTATCACACACAGGCCGAATGTTAAACACCTATCGCTAGACTAGAAATTCCTTATTTTTTCAGAGTAAAAAGTAAGATATGATGACTTAATACTCACTCATAATCAGGTAACAATTCTGTAATTAAGATGGTGATGAGATCTGCACTTAAAGCATGTCTAAAATCAGAACTGAAATTACACTTTCGTGATTAAATTTACTCTCTAAATGTGCCTCAACAACTATTCAGGGAACAAATGATTTTTCCATTTAATGTTTTTGAAAAACATATACTTATTTTTGAAGAGGAAACTTAAAAAAAGAAAAGCTCCCTTTTTACCCAAAGAGCACCAAGTTTCTTGGTTCCCTCTAGACATAAGAGCGTGTAGGGCTAGAACCTCAAACTATGGGGGTTCTAGGCTCCTTATGTCTCCAAATCACTACAGCTGGCTTAAGTTAGGCTCCCGTGGGAGGACCCTGTGAAGCTGGGCTCGGCAGGAAGTACTGTTCAGCAGGACCTGAGTGGCAGCTTCTCTAACCCCTCTAATCGAAAGCCATGATGGGAAGCCATAACGGGGAGCTCTCTCAGCAAACTATCATAACTGGGACATGGGTTGACAGAGTGAGAGCCAGGCTGGTTTGGGATCAGAAGGCCAGAGTCCAAGATAGACCAGAGAGTACACAAAGAGTCAGGCATAAGGAGGCAGGCAGGCAGAGCCAGGTTATCATTATATCAGAGACTGAGATAAGACAGAGAGCAAAGCAAAAGTCAGGTGTCAAGAGACAGGAAGAGTCAGAGGATGGAATCTGCGGTCTCTTATGTGCAGTGTCTGAGTAACAACACAGACTGACTGCCTGTCTCTGCTTCTGACCTCGTGTGTAAGAGACCCCCGACTCAGCTTCTGACTCTGCCTGTATTCTGATGCCTGACTCTTGGTTTGCCCTCTGGTCTGTCTCAGACTCTGAACTTCTGGTATCTGATCCAGCCTGACTCCTGTTTTGACCACTAGGTCAGACCACCCATGTCCTGGTCATGCCAATAACCACAGTTCCTACCAGCTTTAGACTTCACACACACACAGATGAGAATCCACTGCTTCTAGTAAAGAATTGACCCCAGCAATCATTCATCTGGTCAGGAATGGCATCTTTGAGCTATCAGGAATGAATCAGCTCAGTGGGGAGAAAAGGGCACTGGAGTTGTAAGAGAATTTGGTCCAGAGAAGGGTGGCTTCATTATTAACACAAAGAGTCAACCAATTTTGTGTCAGGGACTTGGTTACCCTATGGGTAATGGGACTTGAAGGTCAAGCTCAGGACATTTGCATCAACCCCATTTTGTGTACAGCAAATCATAGTGATTGGTTAAAAGACACGTCAACATATGAATCACCATCTTGAGTTTCTTCAAGTTATTTGTTTCTGACCTCAGGAACAGTGCACTGAAAAGTTGAGCCTGGAGGTGGCAAAAATTTGAATCACACTATTCTTCAAACAAAACGAAAATAAAAATGCCATGATGAAGCTTCACCCCCAATTTTAGCTCTGTTATCATAAAACCATTATGGTCTGGAATACCTTTTCTGCCTGGTATTTAATTCTTTAAACACATCAAGAAGAAAGGGAAAAGTGTGCTGCTTCATAATAAGCTTTATCTTCATTTGCTATCACAGATGGGGAATATCATTACATATTGCTAGATTATGTTGCCAGAAAATAAAATCTTATAAGCCTTTCTTACTGGGTCTCACTTTCTCTTGTGTTATTGTCTTATAAATCAGGATATTTTTATAGACATCCTAGCTATGTGGACACTGAAAATATGCACAGTCATTAGATCTGACATGTAAGTGACAAAAAAAATGTGTCTAGAATAGCCTTAAAGAAGCATATTGGGCCTGGGGCACAGCTCATTAGGGCATCCAGCCCATACCCCTAACATTGCAGAATTGTCTCTTTCAGCATATTCCACTGTGTTTCAGTCTCATTTTGAATGGCTCAACTAATGGGTTTCCAATTCTGCCCTCACAAATTGTTCCACATTCCACCATATCCATTCCTGATATTCACCCTAAATGCTCTTTTTTTCCCATTTCGTCCTATTACACCCTTTGTACCATTCTTAAAAATAATCTTTCTTCTTTGATATTTCCCACCTTCAAAATACACACACACACAATATATATATATATATATGTAACATTATCCAGAGCAGCGGTTCTCAATCTATTGAGCGACCCCTTTTTAGTTTCTCCCTCCGCGCGGCGGACCCTTGGACGTCCGCTGAAAGGCCGCCGAATAAATTAATTCCTTATTCGGCGGCTATATCCTACGGACATGCCGAACACTCCCGAAAGCGCTCTGTATGTCCGCCGAAAAGAAATTAACTTCGCATTAAGCGGCTCTGAGAAAAGCCGCCGAATACATTAGCATTCGGCGGTTGAGAACCCCTGATCCTGAGCAAATTCAGATGTAGGTTAAGCCCCAGTTCTGATAGCCATGAAAAAAATTCACACAATTGTAAGAGAGCAGGGAGACTTGTAAAAATGGAAGATCCATAATAAGCTGAAAAGAGAAGAAAGATTTAACGCTGTAATTTCTTTATTATAATTTAATTTATTTAGGCCAAGATTCTGACACCCTCACTCAGGCTGAGTAGTACCTCGCTGAGCAGCACCACTGAAATCAATAGATCTGTTCTTGTTATCAGTGGCTGTCATTTGTTTGTTTTTAATTAAAAAATAAGGACTATAAAGCGAGAAGACATTGTCTCAGTTCACAGCAGCTCTGCTCAACCATCTTTTTGATGACTGGTAGGGCATAAACACAAAAAAATTAACTTAAACTCCAGGCAGATTTACCAAAATTAAAAATACAATCAAAATATAAAACTAGCAACTTCTTCATGCCAGCAATACTTCCCTACTCACACAAATATCAACCCCTATTGTCCCAGTCCTTCCCTAAAAGACTGGGTAAATAAATAGGCCTTATAAAATGAAATCCTAATGGATTAAAATCTAAGAAAAAATCATTTTTTAAAAATCTAATTAATTTAAACCATGATATCTTTATTTTTTAATGATTGTGAGATGTGAAATTCATGTTACATGTTTGTTCTTAGTTTCATTTCTTCTCTTTATTGCTTTCAACTTAACAAGGGGAGAGGGAGCTTGACTTTGATGGGACTACTCATGTTTTAAAGTTAGGCACATGCTTAAGTCTCTAGCTGAATCAGGGCCACAATCAGTGCCATCACTGGCCTTCCAGAGAGGTCAAGCATGTCTCAAATTATACAAATTCTATAGAATCTGTTAGAATAACTTTCTCTAATTCTCTCTCCTCTTCTTCCTCCCTTCCTCTCACCCATTTGTAAAACTATTCTCAGAAAGAGAGTCCAGGCCCCTCAGAAATACAGATGAACAGAGGTTGCCAGTAATATCCACGACTATGATCATTCTTATCATTCTTTAGCTCTTCACTGGTGTATGTAGATTCAAAATTCCAACTATTTCCCTGGCTGTATAAGTTTCCCTCACATTAGGCACTTGTGGGTATAATTTGCTCCATATCCAGTATCTCCAGCAAATTGACTCATGCCAGCATTTCGTAACTGTCAATACTTATTCATGCTGTGCCTCAACCAATATGTAAAGTCCATCTTTAGATGTTGTAATTTCCGTGAAAGTATTTTGAGCATTTTTGTTTAAATTCAATGTAAAGCGTTTTCCTCTGTATGGGTTCAATACTTGCAATTCTTTATACTGAGGACAACTCCAGACCATATCCTTAGTATTTTATTTGGCTCTTTTTATGACATACACTGTGAGTATCTTGGACAATTGTTCCCCAATTTTCCCAGGATGCTCCTGAACCTTGATCTTTTGTTTGAAGTCAACTACAGACTACTTATTTTAGTGAAAACAAGCATACAGACCAAATACCTTCAAATGCTGAAATTAAAATAGACTCAGTTGGTGCTAATTGGGCAGTAATTACACTCAGGAATGTGCTAGATCATTAGCACCGTTGGACTTGATGACAGCACTTCTTAGTATGAAAGGCACTTATAGTATTAATCAGATGGCTTTAATAATGCCAAAATGAATGTTTTTTTCAGAGAGGAACATTAGACTTTTCAGATTACAGGGAAATTTGGATTAACAGAGTTAATGAAATTTCAGTTTACCTACATTAATTTCTCTAGGAGTCCATTTACCTGCTATCCTTGTTCACTATAAAATTCAGGAAATTGCTGCCAATGACACTTTTTTGGTTCTACGTAGTATCCATTTCAAAAATGTTTGGTGACTATTTTACCATACCATGAAACATGTATTTCAGAAGCATTGTACTTGTTTCATTTCCTTCCAATATTCCCATAGATGATGCTGTTAAAATACAGCTTTAATAAATAAGTTCTATATTTACTTTCACTGAGATACTTATAAAATGCACATACAGCTATGTGACTTCCACACAGTTCTATCTCTAGAAGGCTTTTGTTTCAAGATTAACAGCTTCGTCATGTGAGCACTGGCCTTCAGAACAGCCCTTCAAGCTACGTATGCTTATCATTTTGTGATTATGGATCTTAATCAGGTTCCCATCTGGGTGTCTGGTTTATTACTCATTTTGAACATCCCAGCACAATTTATCATTCCCATAAATCCCATAAATCCCTTACAGTAGTACAGGCAGTCACGACAGGCAAATAGTTATTATGTACATTTCTTCCATTAATTTTTCATACTTGCCACTCTCCTCTTTCTCTGACCTTATCTCCACAATAGCTAAGAAGCAACTCTGACCAGCCAAGTCACTAGATGACTTTATATATATTTGTAATAATCGTAGAAATGTAAGGCTAGAAGGGATCTCGAGCAGTCTTCACTCCATCCTCCTGCACTGAAGGAGGACATGCAAATCTATACCATCCCTAACAGCACTCCATCTAACCTATTCTTGAAAACCTTCAGTCATGGGCTTCCACAACCTCCCTTGGTAACCTAATTCCAGAATTTACTATCCTTATAGTTAGAAAGTTTTCCCTGATATGTAACCTAAAACTACCTTGCTGCAGATCAAGTCTATTACTTCTTGCTCAACCTTCAGTAGACATGGATATTCAGTTTGTGATTCCCTATAACCCCAGATCCTTTTCTGCAGTTCTGTTGCCTAACCAGCTAGTCTCCATTTTGTAGTTGGGCATCTGAATTTTCCTTCTTAAGCGTAATTCCTTTAATAATGAGGGACGCAGAGTCTTGTCATACTAACTTTGTCGTTCTAGCTCTTATTGGAAAATACTTCAGGAAGTCTCCAGACTCACAATGTCTAGCAGGATTCAAATGGAATCCATACAGTATGGTAGATTTTCATCTTTACAACCTTAACATCTCTCTATACTAGGAGACTTGCTTATGTATCCCTGATTCAGTTGTGGACCTAAGGGTTCATTGGGTATGAGGCCTTCCAAAGGAAGTACTGTAGTAAATTTACCATCACTAGAAATTCTTTAAAAGACTTGGATGTCTTTCTAAAAGATATGGTTCCGTTAAACTATGAGTCTCAAAGTCCACTTCCACTGTAAGGAAGAATAATTCCCTCCATTGCAGAAATTACTGTTTGTAGCCTGTGTTAAATAGGAACTCAAACTAGATGATCTTAGTGGTTGCATCTGACCTTAAAAATCTATGAAACGGCGGTCTTTGGCACAATATAAGTACCTTGGACTCAGTCTGCTTTCAGTGGGAATTTTGCTATTGATACAAAATGGGAACTTCAATTTTGCCTGATGTCCCATTAACTAATACTGAGGCTCCTTCTTGACCCAGATGAGATCACCCCTTTCAGACTCTACTGCAACTGTCATACTGGCTGAGCATGGTATATAGAAACATATGATTTTCCATAGTGGATCAGATCATTTTTCCATTTAGTCCAATATTTCACTCCTGATAACGACCAAAATCTGATGCTTCAGAGGAAAGTAAACATCCGTTCCAAAGGGTCTAGTCTAACAATACTGGATATGAAGGAAATTTTATGTCATTGTCCTTATTGCCTTAGCTTATATATATATATATATATATATATATATATAATTATTGTTAATTATCACAAGAATAATAATTATCCATCCACCCACAGTATTTGACTTGTAGGTGATACCAGAAATACTGTATCCACTATACCAGGAACAAGCTGACATTCCCAAAATACCAGCTTTTTGGTTTTGCCTTGCTTTTAATTAGCAATGAGTCAGCTGGGCCCTGGGGTTCATGTTTGGCTTAGGAAACAACATAGTAACAAAGTTACATTATATATATATGAGTGGACTAACTGCACAAAACAAAGATGTATATCCACTCTTCCAAATACACCTATAATACCCACCCCCAAATTCCCAGCCACTCTCCCATGCCATACTCCTTTTTGAAGGGTCTTCTCGTGTTCCCATTGAAGTTAATGAGAGGACTCAAGGCACAAATGCTGAGAAATAATGATGGGCGGTGTAGCATATCTGGAATGTTAACAAGTCCAGACTCTGGTGTATTTAGGACATGGCCCAAAGGCACCTGAAGTCCATGGAAAGACTTCTATTCACTTTTCAAAAAAAGGACTTGGATCAGATCAGATCTCTTCAACCTGTCCCTTGGACACTGTAGTTTAATGAATAAATATACCTTCCAAAATGTTGTAAATATAATGAACATTATATATGAACAATATAATGTTACATTACTTTTAACTCTTTTTTTCCCTTAAAACACTGGGGTAGAGGAGGAAGACCCAATAATTTGGTTTCCGTGCCTTATATCCTGGGCAGATAACCAAGCTGGGACTGACTTTCTACTAAAAGTCTTTATTTCTCCAATTTCCATCATGTTAAAATAAAAAACAAGCAAGAATGAAATAAGACATTGAGGGGAACCATGAGATGTGACAACTCAATGTATCTCAACATATTACTTGTAGTTTTTCCTTTTTTAGATACATTGGATTTTGTCTCACCTAACCCAAGAACCATTTATTCATCACAAAATGTATTAGGCATTCCCTTGCTCAAAGGATCTATGGTTTGTATTGCATACATGAGCTGCAATGGTTATCTGTTTATTGGTTTCAATGGAAATCTCATCATTATTTTAAATTTTTAACAATTTAAAGGTGTCATGAAGGAAGAAATATGCACACGCATTTGTCCATATGGTGGCCAGGTGGTCAAAAAAATGAAAGAAAGGAGCATCCATCACAAGCATTTAAGCTTTTTCATAGGGTGAACTGTGGATCAGATCTATTTGAAATAGATGAACTATTGGGATTGAGAAAAATAATTAATTTAATCATAAATTCTTCCTAAAACAAAGGAAATCAAATTGGAGGGGATGGAAGGAATTTAATCCAATAACAAAAATGTACTTTGACAAAGCTTTAAGAAGTAGCATCTTTTGTGACTGCTATACCTTTACATCCATTGTGCCAAAGACTGTCTGAACTTGGTTCCCAGGGAGACAGGACATGTTCCAAGAAGCATGTCATTCCCAGAAATAGCTATAGGCTCACTTAATAGGCTGAGAGAGAATAGCCAGTTTAAAGGGAACAGCTTGGACTTCACAGGGGTTCTCAGGTGGTAATATTCTTTTGTTTTCTTTTTTATGTAACTAAAGGTGGGGGCTGCTTTTATGGACCTTTGTGTACCCCCCAGATCAAGGGTATAATAACATCTGTTTGTTTTCTAACTCCTTCACCGTAAACTCCAGTAAATACTTCCCTTGTGGTAGATAAGCTGAATTGAATTTGACTAGTGCTCTCAAAGGGATCAGATCTCTGTCCTCTTAAAGCAGGCAGATAAAAAGTACAAGTGACAGCTTGTTTATTTGTTGTGGGTATAAAGAAGATTCTGGTCTTTCTACTAAAGCAATGCCAGATGAGGGTCTGCAGGGACTAGTATGTGCACAAGACTCCTCAACATATGAGGCATCTCAAAAAAGAAGTTAAAAATCAAAAGATGGGTGACAAAGAGAGCTAAATAGAATGTGCAGAGAGAAGAGTGTGTACAGAATGGGCCACATTCATCACTGGCCCATGTGCATGGAAGAAAGCTATCGCTGTTATAGGGCAGCAGAAGCAAAATGTGCTGCACCTGTTTGCATTCTTGGCCAAATGCATCCCTAGTGGAAGTCAATAGAGTAACAACAGGGATGAATTTGGTTCATTGTATCTATTTTCAGTATGTGTATATGAAGTAAGGGGATAATAACATGGTGAAAAGCATCATTAGAATGCACTAAATTTGCCTCCCCTTTAATTGTTTAAATTCAAAATGTTGAGGGTGTGCAGATTAGTAATCAGATCAATGCCAGAGTTTTCAACTCCCGCAGGCATCCCAAATATTAAGAGCTAGTAATGTTACTGGATGTAGAGTAGAGACGGGAGAAAGAGGCAGAAAATAGTATGGGGGGGGGGGGGGAAACAGGAAAGGAAACCTAGAAAAACTAAAGAGAGGGGCAGGGATATTTATTTCATTAACATAAGAGATGAGTTCTATTGGCATGTTTTTCAGAGATCTGATTCCCTTGCTATCATCCCCACCCTCTAGAATAGGCCTATTTTTACAAGGAGAGTATTATGAGTTATTTTGTTGGGGAAGGAATTCTGCTGTTATTAGAAATAATTTTCTTCTGTTTCTAATTACCTTAAAAATATCAAGGATGTATTAAATCTAGTCTTTCTTGGTTTTGGTAGAAACCTCATTGGACATTTAAGATCTTTAGCTGTGAGATTTCTCAGTCCTTAATTAAAAGGCCTGGGATGTAGACTCTTTAACCGATATACTTTTTTCTCCCAGGTTTTCTTAGATTTTTAGCATTAAATACTGATAATACAAAGAATACCAGAGGGTGAGATTAAGCTCTACAATGCAACAACCATTATCATCTTAACCTTTGCCTGCATAAGCACCTCAAACATATGTTGATTCACAACACTGTATTCAGTCATATAAACTGAAATGTTTGGTGCACTTGATAAATACTAACTATAATTCTGCCTTAAAAATATGACTGAAAACTATTTCTATAAAAAACAATAGCAGCAACAAAACAAAGAGTTTTAAACAATCCAAATAAAAGCACTTTCCCCATCAGTTAGTCAGATTTCACTTGTTCTCTCTTTTATGTCATAAGCATCGTTTTTTTCATCTGCCATAGACTCTGCAGTGAAGAGAAGGGCAGGTGAGATCTGAATTTCTATGGTAAAAGTCAAGTGGAACAGGAGGGTCATATTTTTAATTGTCAGACCACTTGATATCATAAAGAAGCAACAACTAAACTAGGGTAGAACTTACGCCATTCATTATGATTCACTTTTAAAGGGTGTAACAGTTGACCTTCCCGTATACCCTTAGTGCTCCTGGAGGCACCAGCTTGCAATACATGGGGAGCCAGATTCTCCATTTCTGTAATTATCATATCACTACTGAAGTCAAGAGAGCAAAAACAATGTACATTCACAAGGTCTGAATCCTCAGCTAGTGTACATTGACATTGTCCCTTGATTTAAATGACTGAATATCTGTCCACAGTCTGATTGTGGGAGATCCTGGCCTAAGTGGCTGCCCCCAAAGCAGTCTAGGCCACTGGGGTAGAGTCCACTCTGGCTCTCCTCTTCCTCCACTGCTCCTATCCCTCAAGCTGCCAGAGAACGACATGTAGATGTTTGCTCCACTTGGACATGGGATAACTTTAGAGATTACTGCCATTAGCAAGGGTTTCTTTATTCACTGTGGATGATGTTCACGCTTGAGCAGAGGGCCAGCAAAAGGACTGTATGGCACGTAGTACCATTTAAACTCTGAAAATAGATAGCGCTTATATGGCACGTAAATGCTGCTTCAGTTTTATGCTACCCTTCTGCTCAGAGGTGAATTCCGCCTATCAAAATAGGATTGTCCTCTACGAAGCCCTGTGTCAAAATGACTTTAAGACTATCAGAGCAGATTATTATATGGTACCCCCACTCCCTCTAAATCACAAAATAAAACTATTTCTCCAACCAAGACATTATGTAGAATTTCTATCATTACAACCTCATTACATTCAGAGAAAAAAAGGCAGTGTAAATACCACAGATTTTGAGTAGATGTTCACTTTCTAGCTAATGAGCAAACCAAAATGTCTTCACTCTCTCTTGGTTGCAAGTTTATCGCACACTCAAATTCATGAATAGAAAAATATTAAAATCACCTCTGGTTTACTATAGGCTTATATCTTAATTTGCGTTATGACCTCCTCCAGAATAAAGTCTGTCAGGCCCAACAAATGTAATTAAACATAATAAGATAATTTAATTCCCTCCGAACGGCTTTGCAATGCATTTCCTTCTACAATTAACATAACACAGAATTGGTGAATTAAACCACTCAGAATTCCCCTGAAATTGCACATTTATAAGACTAACTTTAGTGTTTCTGGATTCTCTTTGAAATTTAAGACCATTCTAACAAAGCCATCCTTTGTTATTTATTAATTGAGGGCCAAATTTGCTGCCATAACTTGTACTGAATAGTATCTTGTTCCATGAAGATTACCATTCATTTCAATGGGGGCTGCTTATAAGGTAAGGTACTACTTGGCATGAATAAGGGCCTAACCTTTATTTTGCCAGCTACTGAATTACTTTCAGGGTTCTCCAGTAAAGAGTGAATTTACTTTAGCTACTGTTCATAATATAACATATTTAACTTTATCCATCTTTTCTGTGAATTCAGAACACATTTTCAGGCATCTAAAAGATTTTAATATTAAAAAAATGTCATTAGTGTTTCACTAACCAAGCAAAAGGTAATAGACGTGTTAATGTGTACTCAGTAATAGATTCAAAAGCAGTGTATGACATACAGAGCTAGCCAAATTATTTGATATTGAAAATATTCATTGTGACTGTATTCCCTCTTAAATTAAGAAATCACTCGTCAAGTGATCTCTATTTTGTCTAAAGGACAGATTTTCAACATTTGTATGGATGGGAACCAGGCACCCAATTCCACTGACTTTCAATAAGAATTGGGCACCTAAATTGCTTTAGGTGCTTTCAGAAATCCTACTCTAAATCATTTATTTGGAAGCATTTGCCAAATAGTTTCTGCAAACATGAATTGTACACAAACTGTTCACTTGCCCTTTTTGCTTTTCATGCTCCATGATTGTTCATCTAAGTCACAGTGACAAATAAGCAAAATATAATGAAGAACACACTCTGAGTATGAATGATTGGATGAATGAGCTGTTCAGTACATGCAAACATTTTTTAATATCAAGTAGCCATCCAAACGCTCATCAGCTATGGATAATATAATCTCATAATTAACAGCAAACTAAATTCACTGATTTTACTCATGAATACATTCCTAATCTCTTTTGTTTAAGCATCTGTCTCTGGATATATAGGGGTATGTTTAGCAAAAATATAAACTAAATAAATCTAAATCCAAATCTAACTGAAAATAGAATCAGTTCTACTCCTGTGGGGGCGAGGGGAGAATTCCACAGGTAAGAGATTCTGTCTTGATTTACTTTTGAGTTACTTGTACAATGTAAAATTGCTACTTCAAAATACTAGATGAGGTGTTCTTCCTGGAAGCAGGTCTTTCATTTTTTCAGTAAAAAATGTCCTCCCACCCCAATGATGTCAAACAATCAAGAGGAATGAAATGATGACCTGTGCAGATTGAGAATAGCACAGGCAGACCTGGATGATTAAGAGCAAAAGGGAAGAAAATAGAATCTGATATCTCAATATTGTTTAGAAAACTGTTACTGTGATGAAACATACATACTTTGTACTTACATTTTCATGGTAAATTTGGGATGTTAATTTACTGTGTTTATAATTTCAATCCACTGTTCCTTCCACATGATGCTGGGGCTCATTCAATGGGCCCAGTTACTTTTAGTCATCATTAAGCATGATACTTTCTGTGAAATGCCTCTCTGAGAAATCATATTTTATATACGAAAAAATAAATGTAAAGGCTTCTTACTGGCACTCTTTAAAATGGTCTTCCATTTTGAAGTGTTCTTCTGGTCTGAGATATCTCCTGCAGCTAAAATAAGGAATACCACTGTAATTGGTAAGATTTCACACAACAGAAATCACTTAATAAGTGTGACTCTTTGTAATGATCAAAGAAATTGTGCTAATGCTCTAGCACTCTCTTGCTATAGCATACAGCTACTCTTTGTGCATGTGTTTCTCCCCCTTTTTTTAACACACAAAATTCCAACATAGATTCCAGCATGTAGACTATTAATTCAGACAACCAGATTATGCCCTCTCCTTTAATGTGGGAAGAAAGGATGATACCATAAGTAAGACTTAGGAATGAGTGTCAGGAGCCAAGTCCTCACTCTGCCACAGACTCACTGTGTGACCTTGGGCGAGTAACTAGGCAACCTCTGTGCTTGAGTTTCCTCATCTGTAAAATGGGGGTAATAATACTTACCCAGCATACAGGATGGGTTTCAAGTAAATTGAGGTTTCTTTTGCTTTGATATCCTCTGATGGAAGCAGCTACAGAAGTGCAAAGTATTATTATTACTACTAATACTGAGGTGAAGAGGACAGGAAGTGGAAACCCTACCAAAAATGGTAGAACTGTCTTCAGAAAGAAAGTGGGAGGGGAGAGATTTGAATCAAAGCAGCATCAACAACCTTCCTTCCCCATTTCTCTAGAACTTGGACCACTGCCATTATA
Organism: Sternotherus odoratus; assembly: GCA_032164245.1. NCBI lineage: Eukaryota > Metazoa > Chordata > Testudines > Kinosternidae > Sternotherus > Sternotherus odoratus. Next base: position 71,086,043 of record JAVMKO010000002.1, read on the forward strand.
AGAGGCATAGCTTCCCACAGGAACTCATAACTACATATGGTAATTACCCCATTTAAGCGAATGATGAGGCTGTCATACGTGGACGCTTGCTGTGTATTCCCCAACAGTTCCCCACCTCACAGAGAGAGTAAACCCATAGGAGCACAGTTCATGAAAGAAACATGGGTCAAGGGGCCCCAGGTACTAGTATGGAAACACTCTGAGCTCTTGGTGCTATCTGAATGTCTCCATGTTCCCTCTCAGCTCCACAAAGTGACAAACTTCAGGATGATTCAGAAGAAACTCTACAGCTCCAATGCCATGGGGAATTCTGCCATGGGAGAACATGATTTGGCCCAGAGTTATGATTAGAGATGGTTGGGGAATTTTTTGGTGAAATAGATTTTTTGTCTGAAAATGCCGATTCATCAAAACCAAAACTTTTCAGGGGAACAGAGCAGTCTCATAGAAACTTTTGTTGGGAAGATTTCTCAGTCCAGGATGGAATTTTTGTTCAAAAAAGAAAGAGAGACCAGAATAACCAGGATCCCAGAGGGCAGAATCCCAGAGATTAGGAAAGTGGAAGACCCAGGTTTGAGTGCCTGCTTTGCCTTATTCTAATCAAAGACTTAAGCACTAGCTATTATGGGGTTGGTCCCCTCACTTCAGAAAAAGCTTCAAGAGGTCTCAGTTTCTTTCCAATATAGACAGGGCCGGTGACAGAAATTTGGGGGCCCCCTACTCTGATCGTTTGGGGGGGGCCTACTCTGATCGTTTGGGCCCCCCCAGCGGGGGAAGAGGCGCCCTCCCCATTAGTTCCCCGCCGGCCCCTCGGCCTGCGCTGGCCGGGCTCCACGTACCCGGGTCTCCCCAGCCCTGCTTGCTGGCCCCCGCGGAGCGGCGCGCCCGGCCAGTCCTCTGCAGCCGCCGGGGCGGGGGAGGCGATGGAGCCAGCATCCTGTGGTGCCGGGGGGCTCCCCCCAGCCAAGGGCTGGCCCGGCTCTTGCTGCAGGTGGGCGGGGGAAGTGCTGCAGCCGGGGGTGCCTCGGGGCGGCTCCTGGGGCGCGGGATGAACCGCCGGCTGAAGGGCTCGGGAGGCAGCCAGCCACTGACACCCAGACACAGCCCAGGAAAGAGCGGCCAGGGAGATGCGGTGCGCAGGGGGGACGACTACGGGTACAGCTGTGTACCGGCCCCCGGACTTAAGGGGGCCCCCCTTAAGTCTGGGGTCTGGTACAGCTCTACCCGTAGTACCCCCCTGTGGCCGGCCCTGAATATAGAACAGGATAATTTGTGAAATCTCAAACATTTTTGCAGAACAGGAAAAATGTTTCCAGCACAGCTCTAGTTATGAGATCTGTTTTTACAAACTCGGGAATACTTCGCGTGCTAAGAGGCTGGGGAGGTTTTGATGGATGAACCTACTACAAAAGCATGATAACATTCTGCGAGTGGGCACATGGGGTTAAGCAAGATATCGGCCTACTTCGGTAAGGTCAGGCTGTGCTTGGAATCCAAAAGGATATAATATTAATGTCTGTCTAATTGGTGGATTTATCAGTGCAGAATGCCAGTAAACAGCCAGGCCATCTGGACCCAGAGGTTTATGTGATCGCATCTGATTGTCAAAACAATGGCATTTCACTGACCTTAAGAAATTTAATTAAAATGTTGTATTGCTTACCATGCCACACAGGTGTACAGACTGTTAGCACAGAGTAAGATTCCTGCACAGGGAAAGGCTGCAATCGAAAATAATTTTGCAAAGACATAAATTCCAAGTAAAGTGAAGTGACACAGGCAGATGCACACTTAGACCACTTCACATTTTCTCTCTCTCTCAAAAAAAAATAATCTACTAAGTGTTTTTCTGGGAAATAACATTTGAATAGGGTTTTTTGTTGTTATTGTTGTTCTTTTTACATACCTACTTCTTACTTTTTCTGTAGTACTTTAGTCACAGGATACAGCACTGAAGCCTGAAATTTTCTATTAATCCAGACAATGGACAGTGCATAAATAACTGCAGTACCACCTTCCTTAATATCCTTCTGCCAAATGTCCACTGAAATAGAGGGAACCATCTCCAAAGGTGAGAGGGTAATTCAGTCTTTATGTCCATTCCGTCATTAGTCACTCTTCTGTCTAGGGTGTTAGTGTCAGTTGTGTGGTGGGTTTTGTGATAGGGACAGCCGTCCCTTCGGAACTGGTCTGAGACCACATACTGTTTTCAAAGAGAACTCAAAACATACTACTGACTATTTGGATTAGTTCACATTTTAACTGGTGATCTGGTTGTGAAAGGCTCTGTATCCCACAAGATAGCAAGTCCTCCTAACTGTGAGCCAGAAAATGGCTGCCCTCATTCCGTGGGGGACTGAGTGGCCACAAGGAGCTTTCCCTATCTTGCACGGACTACAAAAGAGCCAAGCACAGTTACAGCCCCTGAGCTCAAGGGCAGGTCAGGAACTGCTCTCTCCACATGTTGCACCAAACATTCCAAACGGATGGGGAGGCTCTAGTAGGATGTGGAACCAGGGCTTGCTCCTCTCCCTTGCATTCACCTAATGAATGGTTCAATCTACACCCCCACATGAAAACCAGAAATCCCAATGAGGGATTGTGACAGTTGCTGGGGAATTCAGGATGGTGAGTTACTGTGTTACCTCCTGGCTCCCATGTGAGGCAGTTTGTAGTAACTGGGTATTAGCCCCTTAATATTGTACCACCAGCCTTTCAGCCTCTCAAGCCCCCTCCTCCAGGCTATGCCAGCCCTGTCTTTGCCTAGTAGATTAACAAAAGGTACCCCCAGTCCTCAAGCCCCATTGAAGCATTCTCCTGTGATATGCAACTCCTAACGCAGACTACTCACAGAAATTCCAGATTCTCTGCCCCCAAAGAAGCAGCATACCCAGGTTTACCAGTTTCACCTTAAACCACTGCTCCTGTGTAGCTCTCAGCACTCATAATGAATCAAAGGAAGGTTTATTTAAGAAAGATAGAGATTCCACTAGAAACAAGCAGAACGATGGAAACAAGTGGTTACAATACAAAACAAAATCATAAAATGCAAACAGCCTAAAGTTATTTAAGGTTTACCTTTCCTAGCTAATAAAGTAGGTCTTCCCTGCAGCATTCTGTCTGTTGCAGAGCTGGCAGGCTTCAGAGGAAGGATCCAGTCTTTCATGAGAAACCTCTGCTCAACAAGATGTCTCCTCAGTGAATGGATACAGAGTGCCTATCCCCACTCTGTTATACTGACACAGTCTTTTCTCTTTATTTACACACACGGGGATTTTCTGCCTGTTTTAATGTTCCTTTTCTCCCACCAGGTGGTTTTGATTGTTTACAGTTGTCGCTGATGGTTTTCCATTGACTCTTCTGTGATGGGGCAATGGCAGAAGTATCATCCTCCTGCATGGATAGACCGTCACTGAGTAATAGCACTCCCTGATGATTTCTTTTAGCCTTAAAACCATCAGGAAATAAACTTCTGTATAGTTACATTATTCCTTAAATGCTGCCCCTAAATACATTATGCCATGATTATGAACGTTGATAAATTGCGTACTTTCTGTAGAGACCTGACATGTTGCTCTTTATGGACAAATACCCTGTAAGTAATGTAGTTGATGTAGTGAGTTTATCAGGTCTGAGACAGGAGTTGTCTGCAAAGAATAGTGGACTCTTTGCAAAGGAGCCTTTTGTCACAGGCTTCCACATTGCTTACACATTGCTGAGGCACAATGCCCCTGGGCATTTCCTCATGGGTGGGTAGTCCCACATTGTCTCTTAATGAGTCCAGTGCCTATTAGGCATAATTTGTCCCATATTTAACAAACAAATGTCTTCCATGGTAAGAGCTGAGAGCTCTTAGTCAGACACTTTTCCTCTTCTTTCACTAGAGTGAAAGAATAATTAGGAATTGATGGAAAGACTCACTTCACTCACCTAATTTCACTTCATGTTTCAGAAGGCTTATGAATGTATCCCTTTGGGATTTATGTAGGAAACACAATGACTGCATGCCAACAGGAAATGCATTTGATATTTATTGTGTGAGAACTAATATGTTCCACTATTACAAAATTCAAGGCAAGGTTAAAAATGTATGAGGGAACAAAACTTTTTAAATCTGTTGGTGTTTAGATTGCATCAAGACTTAATAAAACAACACTTAGCTGGCACAAATTTCTACAGAATGTGTCATAAGCATGACACATGCTCATGTGTTAATTCAATTGTAAAGTTTGCAGTAACAGAGACTCTTTTCGCAACTACTGTTACAAACATGGGATTGTCACATTATGTATGACATACTGAAGCCAAGCGCCGCTTATGCAGGTTTTCTAATGTATGTGGCATTTATAGAATGCATGATGGTGTGGTTTTTATTGGCAGTAATTTGTAATGATCTGCATAACTTACTTACTGCTTTACTACTTGTGATTTGAGCTGGACAACTATTGCTTTTTGTTGTTCACTGGCAATCTTGAAAAATCAAAAATAAATAATTGGGGGGTCAAACCAAACATGAAATCTTTCAATTTTTTTGGCAAATTGAAAAGTTAAAAAAAATCATTTTGGCTGAACTAAATGCTTTGTTCGATCTAAAACATAACTTTTCATTTTTATTGCAAGTTTTTTAAAAAAAAATAAATGAAAAGACATTTTGAATAAAAAATTGAAATGTTTCATTTAGAAAGTGCCAAAACAAAACATTTCATTTTTTTAATTTTATGTTTGTTTACCAATACCATTTTTGTTTGTTTGTTTGGCAAAATCAACTCACATATACAGCATTCTTCAGTGTCATTGAATCTGCATTTTTCACTCCAAAAAGTTTGGGTCAAAATGTTTCACCAAGCTCTATTTGTGAGTAAAAACCCATCCAAAACTTATAATGATAATACCTTCATTCCACTGAGTCTTGATCTTTCAAATACAAATGCGGTTGCAGCAAAATGAATCTTCAAGATTTTGTCTTTGCCTGTTCTTTAGTTACTAACCATATTAATGCACTATCAATATGTGCATCTACAGAATGTATTAGAAAGAATCCTTCTTCATACTGTATCTTTACAAGGTATTAGACATGTTCACCTTTTAATATTTTTAAATACTCTCCTGGTTACAAAATGTCAGCATTATTTCAATCCAGTAGTTCATTCCTGCACACTTATAATAGGCAATTTCTAGAATATGACAAAGCAAATTGAAGTCAGACACTGATTACAATTCCTGACCATGCACTGGAAATGTTATTAGTGAGCACAAACTTCCCTCTACTAATAATCCTTCTGCAAAGCTGAATACCTGAAGGTCGGCTGCATTGTATTTTTTTTATCCTGGACCACCAAGAATGAATTACAGACACACTTCTCATCTGCAAACTAATTACCCTGTGAAGACCAGTCAGTGATTACCAGAACATGCCGTTTAACAGCCTTTGGGGAATTGGAATCTTTCTACGTTCACATAGACTCTTTGTTAACATGGAGATAGGGTGGTTTTTTTCTGCTAAAGGTCACAATTGCTCATTAGAATCAAACAAGACATGGTAACATAGACAGTTCTTACTTGATAACAGAACACTAACTGAAAAATACCCACATGTTTATATTTTGCATAATGCTGAATGAGGAGGAAAAGTGTATGATGTTGTGAATGTATGTAACTCTCAAAAGAATAATATTATCAGAATATCTTGGGTTAAGTCCTCCAGTACCATATGGCCAGCACATTTTGCACCACCCTGCTTATATGATCTGGCTCCAAAACTGGTTTAACTGGCCAAAGGAGGATTTTAAAAAAATTAACAAAAAGAAGGGACACAATTTTAATGAAAATGTGTCCTGTTTTCCAACCAGCTCTAGTAGCCAGCTCTGAGTGCCAAGGGCAACAATATTGCTGAGTTTCATGAAATGAGGAGTATGCAGATGGGGACCTTGGGTTCTTCAATTCCTCTGCTAGTAGACAGATCACACAAGACAGGAAATAACAAATGATTAAGGACTTATCCTTTAAGCATATGCTAAGATATTTTATTCTTGCTCTTATTGGCAACACCTAATATAGAATCATGGAAGCACCAAATGTTGGCTCACAGTGATCCTGGACTCAGGATATTGAATGCAAAGTCAGTGGGTCATAAAGTTGCCACTGTTCATAATTTGATTAAAGATGAAACCCTTGACTTTATCTAGCCAAGTCTCAATTACATATGCAAAGTGCTAGGAATGAGGGTTGGGCCCAGACTAGTTCTCTCTGGGTACTAGACTCAGCATGAATATATATGGGAGGACAATGTAACTGCTTTTTGCATCCAATGTCAGAGGCAGGAAAATACCTGCTCCAAAACGGAATCTAACTGTGAATGTCTATCTCAAGTACAAACCCTAGAATGAGGTAAAGTTGTGTTTCAGGCAAGGGTCCAGGTCACTCTCCCACATCACATTGACCCTGAGTGAGTTTCTCAGATTCCTCGCAGTGGTGGCATTACATGGAGGCATTGAGGCTGACAATGCTCAGTGTCTTCAGTGTCCATGCAAATGATGAATTTTCAGGGCTAGCTAAGGAGATCATGGCTATTGCGACAAATATGGTGCTTTCCAGAAGGTTTTTTGACTTTACCTTTACAGCTGGCAGCATTCTGGATATACTGATATATCTCATTTGAGAATTCATTGGGACAAAGAATCAAGTGACCAAAGCATTTAGTGTAAACAATAGGATGCAATCTCTAAGTGTGAATGATATTGAAATCTCAGCCTGAAGTAGAACTACACATCAGACAACAGTCCAATTAGTATGTTCATTAAAATGTATTAGATTTCTAACTACAGGAAAGTATAGAAAATGTGACTGGCACTGTAGAAAATTAAGTTGCCTAAGTCAACTGGCAAGTCTGAGCAGATGTATTGAATAATTATTGCCTGGAGTCTCCTGACATTTTAATATCTTACACTGATCTTTGTATTACATACACTGTACACTCTCCCAATGAATAGGACTAATTTGAGTCCATTGAGTTTCCTCTCATATCCAGAAAGTCATCTTCACTGAATATGAATATTAATTACTCACAATATAAGATTCAAGAATACAATGTTGCACTGTTTTTGTGCAATATTAAAGACAAAACTTTGTTAGACATTCAAAATTTCAACCAAGTTTTTTGCTTTATTCTTAGTTGGGCTGGTGAGAGGGGGACTGTTTGGGGTTTAGGGGTTTGGTGGTAGTGGTGGCTTTGTTTGTTTGTTTAGTCCACCTAAATTTAAATTAGGAGGTTGGCTTTATGATTTTGAGGTTGGATTGGCAATTCTGTCCATGAGCTTCCATTCTCAAAGAGATTTCATGCATCAAGGTCACCCACCCCTAGGTCTTCCTTATGTAACAGCTGAGACTATGAGTCAAAAGTGTAGCTTTAAAGCTTCCCTGAGAGACTCTTGGGTCGTTTTCTCAAGACTTTTCCTGGGTTTCTTTACAGTATTAGGTAACTAGGAAGCCAGGATGGTTGCTATTCAGATAAATGTTCTCTTGGTTGTTTTACAGTCTTCTTGAGCTTTTCATACATTTATAGCAATAGCCAAGTGTAGTAGGGCTGCATCTCACCCTGCGGCGCCTCCTGCTGGTCCATCCGGGTAATTAGCTTCTTCCAGCCTCTGGAGCACCCTCTATAGGCCATAGTCCCACTTGCACTCTGGCCCATGTCCCTCCCTGGACCCTGGTACCCTCTTACCTAGAGGTGCTGCACCCCTGCAGAACCCCCACCGTCTCAGGGTCTCCCCTCCCAGGGAACCCTCCACCCACTATCCCCACCTTGCCTCAGTCTAGGCAACTGCCAGTCACCACTTGCCCCCGTTCACTGGGGCAGACTGCAGTATCATTGCCACTCATCACCGGCAAGGGGGGTTGGCCTGCTGCCTCTGTAGCCCTGGGCTGCCCCCTGCAACCCCAGTACCCTTTTGCTGGGCCTTCCCCTAGGCCCTGCAGCCTGGGGATTTCCAGGCCAGAGCTTCCCCAGCTCCTCTTGCCTTGCCCCAGCCCTGCTTCACTTTGGGTACCTTGCCCAGCTCCCTGCAGCCAGGCCAGTCTGCCTCTACAGCTAGAGGAGACTCTCTCCTCTGTTCTAAACTGAGCCCTTTTATCAGGCCAGCTGGGCCTTAATTGAACCCACCACAGCTGTGGCTGCTCTCCCCAATCAGCCTGGGAACTGCTTGCCCCCAGCCACAGCCCTTTGCAGGGCTGTTTTAAACCCTTTTCCTGGAGTGGGGCAGCCACCCCACTACACCAAGCAAATACTCCAGAATACTTTAATTAGCAGAGAAAGTCAATAACATACAATCCCAACCTTTCATATCACCAGGTAAGAAGTGCAGAAAGACAGGACAAATCCACAGTTCCTGGCCCAGGATTGTTCCACTGCTCTCTGAAGTGGTTTCTGCAGATCTCTAGATCAGGGAGTGGTCTAGATAAATTGCAGGATCCAGGATCCCCTGCACATTCTTGAAATTCCAGACAACTGGAATTCACTCGCTAATTTTCCTGCCCTCCTCCATCCCTTTGCACTGTGCCACTGATTCAGTCTCTGACCACCCATCCCCCATTTCACATGCATGAATTCTGCAGGTGGCAGTAATTTGTTACACTAGTGGAGGTTAGGAGGTAGTTCCCCTCATTCCCCCTTGCCATGCAGAGCTGTGAGGAGATGTGCGAGGTACATTAAATAATGGAAGATCGGGGAAATGGTGTGAGTGATCCTACTATACCCCCACAGAAAAAAGATTGCCTCAGAAAGTGGACATTCAGTGACAACTGGCTAAAGGAAACAGACTACAAAGACTGGCTTGCAAAATGTGCTGAGATAAAACACCCATTTGTTAGCAGTCATGTTATCAATCTTATCTAGATGTGTTATCTCTCTCACTACTGTAAGCGGCTGTTGAAGGGGTGGAGGTTGTGGAGTTCCCTTGTGATTAGGGTTGTGGCAGGCTGGTCTTGGGGTGAGGATGTGCCTTTTTTTGCATTTCAAAGGTGGTAGCCCTAAGCTTAGGGCAGGATCCCAGTGCTTACTCTCCCCCTAGAATGGCTCCTTGTCCCTAGTCACTTTCCTTTCTCCCTAGGGAGTGACCTGCAACCCCTTCCTTCTCTCTACTTCCTGGCTTTATTAGGGTGACCAGATGTCCTGATTTTATAGTGACTGTCCCAATTTTTGGGTGTTTTTCTTATATGGGCTCCTATTACCCTCTACCCCCGTCCCAATTTTTCACATTTGCTGACTGGTCACCCTACGCTTTATACAAGCCCAGCCTGCCACAGCTGGACTGCATCTCTAGTTAGTCATTTTCAGCTCCTGGCTCTCCTCCAGTTACAGCCTATAAGGTTAATTTGCCCTTTATAACCTGCTCAGGCCTTGTGTGGGGTGGGCACATGGAGGCTTGTGAGACTTGTGATATTCTGATATAAAATAATGGCCATCTAAGTAAGATGCCATCAGATGGAGAGTCTCCATCCATTAAAAAATACCAGAAGAGGCACCTGCATACACAGAACTGCTAGATATCTGCAGGCTGAACTCAAAATAATGAGTTCGTATTGATAGCCGCGTCCCCCAGAAAATGATCCTATACAATCAGTCTTGGTAATTTTCTGCAGTGAAGAGGAACTTTGGCCTCTCTTCTTCTTTTTTTTCAGCGACAGTGCCAGCCGGAATGTTCTTATTTTGAGATCTCTGGCTGACAGCACTAGATAAGAGCTATGTTTTATTGCTTCCTGTGCAATCTATCTTGTTGAATATTGGAGCTCCTTATTACCCATCACAAATACACAACAAAAAATCCCATTTTCTTATGTCTTATTTTTAAGCCAACAGTATTTATGTTAAGAAATCATTCACTGTAATGCCTGGGGGAGGAGGGAGCTTGAAACTTTGTGTCCTTTGTCTAAAGCCGGGGTCTCCAAACTACTGCCCTGGGGGCCAGATCTGGCCCGCAGTTTCAATTTGTCTGGCCCTCCAGCTGAGCAGGCACGAGGAGAAGTCGCCACTCTCCCCCCTTTCCCTCCCCACCCATGAGCTGTTGCGGGAGGCTCCATGTGCGGAGGGGTGAGTGCCCCCACAGCAGCGGCTAGAGGAGAAAAGGGGGGGATTTTGCATGTATTGAATTTTTTCACAGTCGCTTTGCGAAGCCCCTTCAAAAATCTAATATGTCCCCCTTCTCATAAAGTTTGGAGACCCCTAGTCTAAAGGGATTAGGCTGCACAGTTTTCAACTTATTGTTGTGATAACAATTAACAGGTTTTAGGGCAGGTCCAAAGCTCACTGAAGTCAAAGATAATCTTTCCACTGACTTCAATGGGCTTTAGAGCAGGCCCTTAAAGTTTGGCAAGTCCAGAGCTAAAGATAATACCATTTTAAAATGTCTTGACCCTACATCCATTCTTTTTTAAAAGCCTTACTTCAGACTCGCTCATGCTCCTATTAGAATCAGATGTCCCTCTTGATGTTTTACCTCTGTTCATTTTTGATAGCAGTAACCTCCATTTCTGAATGTGCAACTTTGTGCACATCCTCTGTGGAGCCCCTGTGATGTGTGTACAGGTGATACATCAAAACACCTCCACCATCACCTGAGTGGGCAGATGTACAGGTGTTTGCACATGTAAAGCTATGAATGCACAAATGGAGACTGTGTTGAAGCCCCTTTGAAGACTTGTCCTATGCTCTTTCAGAAATTCTGGTGATTAAACAAATTTCTGTACAGAGTCATTGTGTTTTGTGAAGAATGTCTGAAGCTTCTTTTAGTACTAAAACTTATTCAGAATATGCCTGACTCAAAATAGCTTTATATCTAAGTGTTTTGCCCTTTACGATTCACTAGGATTTTAAGTTGTTGCGGAACAGTTATGGTTATAACCATTCATAGCATTTAAGCAGTCTTTTATCATTTTGTTCCATTAATTGGAGTGACTGCCTCTCTATCTGTAGCTTTCTCTGTCTATATTTCTTATGCTTCCCAATTATATTCAGTCACTATCACAATCTCCCCTTTACATAAAATGCTCAGCTCAATGACATCCTTCAGACATGCTAAACTCTCACTCTTTGCAAGTGAAGCCTTTTCACAGAGGAGGAGGGTTAAATGGCTAGGATTGGGCGGCAAGAGATTTTGTTTTGGAAGGATTAGGGAGGTTTTTTAACTTGGCACATCGGCCTTAATGTATTTAGTGCATGGATTTGTTCTTAGTTAATTTTAGATGGGCCCAGAGCTTCTGGACACTTAGAAACCTTTAAAATATGTAAGAATAAATATTAAAAGTTAAGGAAAAGTCTAAATAGCACAATTGGTATTAATTTAGAAAATACCTCAAACTGAAACTACAAAACTATGGGGAAAGGACAGTAAAGATCACAATCAAAGGACAGAAACATGAACAACTATGTAAAAAAATCAGAACAACAATTTACAGGGACAGAAATTAATAAATTTGGTTGAAAAGCGTTCAGAGTAAAAGCACTTTAATTATTTCAGAGCCTAAGTCACTTTTGAAGATGAGGCTTATGTTCCTAAATCACTAGGCACTTTTTGAACATTTTACCAATAGTGCTTAAGTGTGTTAATTCCATCCCTTCTGTGACTAGACAGCTGAAGATGTGAAGTGGTATATATTCGCCGATTAAAATCTACTCACCTGTCCTTTGGAGTAGTAAACAAACACCTGACACTACAGTGGTGTCTGTGCCTAACAGTGTAGCAAAGTAGTGTACATAACTCCCATTAACACGAAGAGAAAAATGCAGTTCTATACAGTCTCCCTTTTATTCTTCTTGTCCACAACATTTTATAAAGTAATTTAAACTCTGCCCCTTTTCCTCCTTCACAAAACACACACACTGGTATTCGCAGGTGTATGGTATATCTCAGCTGTCCTTGGGTTATCATGAATTTGGGGCTGTTTTTCAGGAGGAGGAACACATTATTGATGGGAGGAAGGACTCCCAAGGGAGTGCTTTTATAAAAGTTCTGGCACTAGTCAGAAAGTAGTGTTGATACTTTCCCTCATTTTGATGGAATTCACTTCCTCTCTGGGTACTGCTAAAACATTCTTGGTTTATTGTATTATGTGAGGTGTTGTATTTTTCAAACACATATGGACCCACAAAACTCCTTATCTTTTCAATAAAATGAAACTCACAACATTATCTTTCCAAACATCTCCTTGTTCCAGCCAGCTATTGCTCACTCTCTTGGCATGACTGATATACTTGCTGCATTCCATAGAGGAACTTAGATTGTTGGGGGAAGGGGAAGATCATTGGTAATGTTAAATCAAAGCTCTCTAGATTTTGTCATAGAAAATCGAACTTTAAAGAGGAGTAGACTCCCCTGAGACCTTACCAAAGTAAAGGTGGAGCCATTTGCAATCAGCATTTCCCTTTGAAATGTTCATGCCCCGGAACCATGTTCCAGAGTATTTTTAGAGCTGGTGAAGCTACTTTCAGATTTCAGCTTGTTCAAAAGCTCAATCAAGATCAGTTTTGTTATTTTAATTGAAACCGAATAGAGAAAGGAGCCCGGCTACCTTCCATTGAGCATAGCAGCTGAGAGGATAAAAGAGCAAGGGAGTTGAGAAATAGCAATGCTGTTAAAAGGAAAAGTGCTTTAGGGATTTAGACTGCACTTGTTGCTGCTGCTGCTAAGTATATCTTTTAAATGATCTGCCAACATAGATTAAAAGTTTTAAATGGACTTTTCCCACTATTTTTTCTCATCATATTTATATAGCAGGTATGTGGACTCTTATTATATAAATGAGATCTGGTAATAAGCTTGTCAGTGTTGCCATTAGTTATTATTAGATGCTTGCACGTCTTGTGACAGAGGAGTTAACCCAGTCTTTCCACCTCCATCTGTCTCAGCCATGTTTCTTGCTCTGTTAGAGTCTGTTTCCATGACAGTAGCATCTTTCTCAATGGTTTTCTTTTATGTCATCTGTTGTCCTCCTCATTTCCGTCTTCCGCCAGGTGGTATCCAATGAAGAGCTTATCTAAGAATTTAGTTTTGTGACACCCGTACAACATGTCCAAACCACTTCACCCTTCCATTTTGAATCATTGGATGGAGACACTAATGAGATCAAAGATAAGCCAAAAAATGGAACATTAAATACTAACCCCTTTGACCTTTGAAGTGATTTGGCACTGATGAGCTAGAAAGGGGTTGTGGGGACACAAGAGAGCCTCTTATTAACAAAGACAGCCTTAGATCCCATGAAGGATATTCTGAGCTTTCATTAAAACTGTACAGTCTGAATCTTTTTCCTTGCAAAGACAGCCTTAAAACTGATATTACCTAATTGTTAAGATTAGATAAGTAATCTTAGATAAGATCAACTTCACTGCATATTTATTTAAATTAAAAACACTGTGTAAAGAAGTTCGGTAGCATTTCACCATAGAAAAAGTGATCTTCAAAAAGGTAGTACTTGTTTTAATGAATCATGGGAAAATATATAGTACTATTTAAGGGCCCACATTATTCTTTTAGAACATAGACCTGGGAGCTGGGCAGAAGTGGTGCTGTCTGTGCAAGAGGTTTCTAGATGGATCCACACTCCTTTGCCCAGAACCAATGTTCAGCCAAAAGATAACTAGCTAGAATTGGACAAAAAATTATCATCAAAATCCAACTTCTATGAAAATTGGAGGGGGAAAACTTTTGGCCTAAATTTTGAAGTAAACTTTTTTTGCTTTACTACTACCTCTATCCATCACTGTAGCTAAATTTAAGAATAGCTCTTGCCTCGGGGTTTACATTTCTCCTAGAATAAAGCCCTTGCTCTTCATTTCTTCACCTAAATATATAGAATGTCATCCTAACCTATAAATTGGTGACCTCACACAAGCCAAAGATCATGTAAGTTCCATCAATTGTCAGGTTATGTTTACTGTCACCAAGAGGATAAGTCACAAAATAAAGCAGTTTGGGGCTGCGGCATTTGTTTGCCACGTAACATACATACCAGTAAAATGAGAAGACTGTGACCCTCTTTGCGGGTATCTTCAATAGGCCAGTCAGGCTGCTCCATGTTAGCTGCTGCACAGTAAAGTTTTGGTGTTTAGAAGCCTCACAATTCAGCTCTGTCCTATCCCTTTCAATTCACTGATATATATGCTCCATTTGTTAAGAGTGGCTGGAAACTGTCCTGTTCTGGAATTTAGAATGTTGGTGGCTTCTTAGTACTTCTGAATTTTTTCATACGGAAAGGTTCTCTCTCTTGACTGATGATGTGAGGTGAATGGATACAATTTCCTATCATTTCACATGAAACATGTTAAGTAAGAATGACATCTTACATAAACTGTCTACCCAGTTTTGCAGGAATTTGGAAAACATATCCTTCAGGGAGTATCCATAACCAGCTAGAAAATTACAGATTGCTATTATTTGCTATGTGACCTTTATATTAACAGATATACTGTGTAGGTGGAGTTAGACATATGCCCACACCAGCTAGAAGTTACAGACTGCTAATATTTGCTGTGTGACCTTTATTTTAATCTATCTACAGAATAGGTGGAGTTAGACATATGCCCATCTATCAACACAGTATTGCCACTTATAATTTGATAGCTTGAGCTATTATTCCATTTTTTAAAAAATCTGTTCTTTCCAGTGATTTTAGTGGACTGTAGACCAAGCCCACAGATTGCAACCTTCATTAAAGATTCATACATAAATCTTAATTCATCTTAGTGTAAAATAAATTCAACCAGATTTATTATTTGGTATAAAAATGTGGTTTTATGAATAGCAATGTTTGATTTGTTAATTTCAAGCAAATAGAAAGAATTTGACTCATTCTATGCCTGTTCTCATAAAAAAATATTCAGAACCCACACTAGTATACTGGTTCAGAAGATTTAAGTAGTTCGCCTTAGCAAACTAAATTTATGTACATATCAATGTAGTTACGTTTATGTTTTATGTACTATGTAGCTTTATGAAAAAGATATTATAATTTGTTTTAACAGTTTTGTCCTATATGTTTCAGTTGTCTTAATGCTATGAAATGCAGTTTTTAAAGAACTTTTGATATTAGGCATCCCTAGAAACTATGAAAAGCAGGAAGTGTTCCAATGGAGTCAAACGTATACATTATATAGATAGCACATATACTCCTACACACGTACAAAAATATGACTAACATGGGGATAAAAGACAGTGCAGATCTGAAGTATAATTAGATAACAGTGGCCATTAACTATTTTAGCAGGCACGGGGATGAAATTAAAAGGGAAATTTTATTTAGAATGAAACTGATCATGAGCACTATTTCCATTGGATATATTTCCAATGTGCTACCCTGAATGTTCAGAATTCTAATAATCATCAAAGGAGTAACACAGACAAATCTGAGTTATCATTTGAAAGTTTAGGGAGTATATCAGCATGTCTAAATTACTTTTCTTTGACACATGCTGATGAAAAGCACTGGCATAAAAGACGTCAACATTTTAATCCAGTATGAGGACTGTAAGGAATAGCTGTATCAAGTGTTGCAACTTGTGCTATATTAAATCAGGAAAGGCACCCAAAGACAGCAATTTAATTTGGGAAGGTATTACATAGACTTAAATGTTATCCATTCTTTTTCTCTTCTTTATTTTTTTTATTCTAAAGGTATATAATCTATATTTCTCATCTATCTGTCTACTGTATCACCCATCACTCTGTCTTACCCTCTCATTACAAATAAACATTATATTGTTTTGTGTTTATGAATCTGTTGATAATGTGAAATGGCAATATAGTAACTTTGCTTTTCCCAATATAGGAAATGAAAACAAAAATAAAAATAATTTTCCAAGCTGAAAATATTCTGAAGCAATAACTTCTGAGAGTTCCCTAATAAATAATATATATGTTGGGCCTTATTCTCCCTTGGACCAGTTTAAATCTGGAGTAACCCCACTGGCATCAACCAGTATGAATTAGGGGCAAATCGGGGCCCTTATGTGCATATGCATTATTTATTTATTACTTGTAAGCACATTTTTAATATTTTGCACAACTCTGCACTGCTGAGTTCCAGCATGGACACAAATGAATAATAATGAGATGTTACAAAACTGATTTAATTCTTTGGACAGAGATCAGAATTTGTTGGTGCCAGTCTGAACCAAATCTGAACTCTGAGGGTGCTGTATCATCAGCTTATATAAACTGGTATTGAGGTGAATGGGACTACGACAGTTTGCCCCAGCTGAGGATCTGACCATGAATTTTTAAGGTTTGCCTGTTTAAGAGATTTGTATGAGATTTGTATCAGCTGTGAGAATATTTGAATATTCACTTACTTACCCCATAAAAGAAAAACAGGAGGTTCAGCCTCCAAACCCTGCAGATATGAAGAGAGCCTCATGGATCTCTGGGGATCACATAATAGCACTTATGTGAAGTTATGTCCCTTAGACTGCCTCCCTGCAGCTCTCCCTAGGGTTGTCTGAGGTTGTCTGGCTAGCTAGAAAGACTTTGGCCTCCCGCAATGCTAGAACTTCATTGGAGCCCCTGTAAAAGGGTGTTCTGTAGTAGCATGGAGCCATGGGAGAGTTCAGAGTTAAACAGGGAGGCTGTATAAATTTTCTGAGTATGTGTTTTCTCTCGTATTCGGTGGAGCAATGTGTATTTCCCTGTCCCAGTCCTCCTCATGTGCAGACAGCTACACCTACAGGAAGTATTCTGTGGATTTTGAGACAAAGAGGGACAGTGGCACAGAGTTACGGTCTGACACCCCTTTCCAAACTTTAGAGTCTGTCTCGTAGCTAATAGAATAAGCAATGGGTTCCAGAAGATTCTATATCAACCAATCAGCTCTTTCAGTATCAATGATCAGTATCTTTGTTGATCTCCTTTAAATAATTAAAAATAGTTGATAATGAAATCCTAGATGGATTGCCCTGGAAATGATCTATCTTGTTTGCTGAGCTAACAAGTTTCTCAAAGTCAGAGGGGAGGGGAAATGAATATGGAAATGTTACCTGACACTGAGCTCCTTCCTGATGGAAAATCAGCTCAAACGAAAATTGGTCTTCATTAACCCTCTTCTTCGTTTGAATGATTAGTAAATTTAAAATTAGGCTGTTGATTGTCTCTATTGACAGTGGAGCATATTCAAGAGCCTCTTGTTATGAAATATTATGGTTAGTATGGAGTACTTAGAAATTTAACTTGAGGCTCATCAGTTTTAACAGTGCTATTATATAGTCTGATACAGTGGGAGATGTGTCCAGTCACCTGAGCAGATAAATTCAATTCAATGAACATATTTTTGCAGACACACTATGCCATATTCTGACCCAGGTAACAGCAGTGTGAAGCTAGAATAATTCTGTGAAGTCAGTAGAATTCCTCCTGATTTATTTTGTTTTAAATCAATCAAAATTTGGCTCACTATGCATGTTATATGCACAATACTAGAATGAAGTGTTGGGGGTTTTTAAGAATAGGTTAGACAAACATATGTCAAGGATGGTCTAGTTGTACTTAATCCTGCCTCAGCATGAGGGGAATGGACTAGATGACCTCTCAAGGTCATTTCCAGATCTACCTTTCTATGAAGATGGAACTCTTATGGTCCTCAGACCAGCATTATAGCTGAACAAATGGCAGTCTTCCTTTGGTTAAACCAATAGGCGCTGTGCTAACTTTTTCTTGGGTGAAAGCTACTTTTGAATGCATTAATGTGCTATTTTTCATTATCTCCTTTTGTGCTTTCTAAGCAAAAGGATATTACTTTGAACAATTTTCACTGGGAAAATTGCCACAGTCGCCCAACTATTTAATTGCTCAATGACTCATTTGTATGCAACATCTAAGTTTCCATACTTTTCGGGGTAACTAGACAACAAAGAGGTTTATTCAGAGTTGGCTTGATTATTTACAGACAAAACTTTCAAAAGTGCAAAGAGAGGATTTCATCAGAATTACCCATGACTCCCAATTACCTATGACTTCTGCGAGACTCTACTTATTGAATCCAATCAGAATAACGAAAATGTAAAAAAAGGAATAATGCTCTCAACATCAAAATGAAAACAATGAGAAGGCACCTGGAGGAGGTAGCATTTACACCTCTCAGAGCCTCCTCAGTCAAGAGTTGAGAAAATCAGTATGGAAAAATACTCACATTGTGAATCCAAATTTTACATTAGTGAAAAAAATAGAGGATTCCTAAAAGCACAATTTAGAAATGGCAATTTCTAATGAAAAAATTCGAATCCAGTACTACTTTCAGATAGACTGTAAACAGAGAAAGGATCTTCATATATGTTTACATAGATTCCAGTAATAAAAAATAATATTTTTTGAATTTTATAGATCAGATTTTGCTGCTCTTTTTTGAATTTTATAGATCAGATTTTGAATCTTGGCATAAACCATGTTTCTGATAATAATAATTAGTCCTAATATAGTGATTTTCATATGTAGAGCTCAAATCATTTGACAAAGGAGGGTAGGTACCATTCTCTCCATTTTGCAGATGGGGAAACTGAGGCAAAGGGCAGTGAAGTAGTGTCCAAGAAGTCATACAACAGGGCAGGGGAAGACACAGGAATAGAATTTAAGTCTCCTGATTTCCAATCCAGCGCCTTCTCAGCAGTTCCATACTAATAATATGATGTCTCATAGACATCTCAGGTTTGGCCCTACAGTTTAGGTCTTTAGAACAAATGTTTTATCCCAGATGAACTGAGAATGACCTATCACATACATTAGAGTGACATCAAGGAACCAGAGGTAACAAAGAGTCCTGTGGCACCTTAAAGACTAACTATAAAGTTTTGAAGCATAAGCTTTCGTGGGCTAATACCCACTTATTAATACCCAGTATTAGCCCACGAAAGCTTATGCTTCAAAACTTTATAGTTAGTCTTTAAGGAGCCACGGGACTCTTCGTTACCTCTGCTATTCCAGACTAACATGGCTACCTCTCTGATCAAGGAACCAGTTAAATATATTGCAAATACTGAAATATGAATATGCATCTGAAGTAGGTTGGATAAGCCAAAAAAGCTGCATATGAATTTGAGTTCAGCAAACAAAATTGCAAGTGCCACCCTAAAAGCCTGTGCCCTGAGACCTGTTCTCTGGAGCACAGACAGCAGCACAAGGCTGGTTGCAGTAGTGAAGTGTCTAGCAAAGACCCTGATCTCTGAGAACAAGCACAGATAGAAAAGGCCAGTTGCAGAAAAGCAGCTGGTCAAGAACAGTTGACACTCCAGGACCCCATCCTAAAGAGCAAACCAGCTGCCTGGGATTGGCTCACCAACCCTATCAGTGCCCCAGGGACAGCATTACAAAGCTATCTATGGGGAAGCACAGACTTCACAAAGCTGCAGGAAGCAGATCCAGTAGCACACAGTTCAAAACACTTGTGTGCAGATGAGTGGAAGACATCTTCCAAAATTGATGTTTATTAATGCCAGGGAAAGGAGACATGGGGGGAAAAGAGAGGAGAGGTAAGGAGTTGGAGATAGGAAAAAGAAAGAAAGACGTGTCATTACACCTTTAAACATTATGGCCACATTGCCACACCACAGTTAACATTTAGTAGCAGTTTCCTATTCAAAGGAGTTTTTTTCAAATGTAGTATTTCTGTTATTTTCAACAGTTCATTTCAAGGCTAGGCAAGTTCTTATTTTTTTAATGACTTTATATGTAAATCTATAAACAAGCCTTGTGGATAGAGGGAAGCAGTGGATGTGATTTATCTCAACTTTAATAAGGCTTTTGATACTGTCTCACATGGCCTTCTCATAAACAAACTAGAGAAATATAGCCTAGATGAACCTACTGTAAGGTGAGTGCACAAACTGGAGAGTAGTTATTAATGGTTCACAATCGAGGCCAATGGGAAGCGGCCTGGGACAAAGGATGTGCTGGCCGCCACCTCCCACAACACCCATTGACCTGGAATGGCGAACCGCAGACAGTGGAGCTGAGATCGGCCAAACCTGTGGACGATGCAGGTAAACAACCCGGCCCTGCAGCAGCTTTCCCTGATGGGCTGTGTGCCAAAGGTTGCCAATCCCTGATCTAGATAATACTTAAGTCTTACCTCAGTTTAGGGACCTAGACTAGATGATCTGTCAAGATCCCTTCCAGTCCTACATTTCTATGATTCTAAGACTCTGTGATAACAGAACCCAATCCCAAACACAAATGACTTATGGTTCTTCTTCATCTTTCAGTGGATAGCTTGGCAGGCTAATGAAAGTGCAGCATCTACCAGCAGTTTCAACTCTCATGATTTTAGCATGAGTATCACAATATTTAGTGTTTTTCTTATAAATCCCACCACCTGGAGTGAAGGGATTCCATGACAATCTCATCTGTGTTTATTTTTTAAAAAAGTTTCTAGCCCCCATGATTGGGTAGAAAAGCTTGAAAACATGAGTCAAGTGCACTTTCAACACTCAGAAACCAGAAGGAAAAGAAAAAGAACGTTTTTTAAAAAAATGATTTTTGGGACCTGACATGATTTCTGAACACTCAGGGTTGGCAGCATTGGAGATCTGATTTTGACTCCTAAGTTTAGTACTGAGCTTGCTGGATAAACAGGGGCTGAGAGCAATGTGGAGGAAGTGTTCTCAGTCACACAGCAGGAGGGAAAGCATCTCCTGACATTCTCAGCTTTGCCCACTGCTGCTGCTATAATGACTTGAATTGATGTGCTTCTGGAAGGAGACACATGTAGGCTGCCTCAGAGAATGGCCTGGTCAGCACAAGAGCTTTTTAAAGGGGCACGGGAAGTAACAAGGTGTAAACAGAGGAATCTTGTCATGATTTCTTCCCCCTTTCTTGACCTTCTCCCTTGCCCCCATGCCGCCTCCCACTTCAAATAAAAAACAATCCAGTGTTCTTTGTATTTCATGTTTCAGGATTTGTCTGCACAGCATTTTTGAATAAATGAGGGTGAGCCTCCAATCCCAGGTCAACACACTTGAGCTCACACAGTACTCTATAAATAGGAGTGTAGACACACTTTGGAGTTGCAGCTCAGGCTGGAGCTCAGGCCTTAAAGCCCAAACCCCTCTCTAGTGTTCAGAGCCCAAGTTTCAATCTGATCCACAACTTCAAAGCACTCTCTATTCAGCTATTTGAGCCAGCTAGCTCGAGTCTGTCAACACAGGCTCCGAGGCTTGCTTCCACACACTCCAAAATGCTGTGTAGATATGCCTTCAAAGGCTGAGAGAGAGAGAAATAGTTTGTCTTTTAGAATAAAGGAAGAAAATGAGTCTTGTGAATTTTCTTGAATTTTCTCTGTTCTTCAAAGCTGCTCACACAAGCTCAGGATAATCCAAACTGAATAGCTTCAATTACAAATAAACTCTGCAGAAATGCTACATTTCTTCCAAACTAATTTAACCAGTAGGTTTCTACTCACATTCCAGTCTGTAGTAAAATAACACCAAGTATATGTGCAAAGTATGTGTCTCAAAACCATGCAGTTAATATAGTTTTAAAAAAAAACAAATTCCATTAACTCTTCTTAGGTGTCGTCTTTGGGGAGAGTTCATTATTTCTGTTTTCATCACTTTAAGAAACAGGCTTTGGTAACTGTTATTAGGGAGCTTACAAAACTGCCTTTAAGAAGAAACCGATAAACTGTGACAGCGTAATCACTGATAAAAGTGAGACTTTTCACCCTGTTCCCTTTATAGCTTAGCTTATGTGATTTCCTGTCATTACAGAACCAGCTGAGGGATTAGTTAGCAGAGGCTTTATAGTAGCCTTTACCTAGTCAACTAACAGGAATTCTTCATAGTGGTACATTTCCACTTGTGTTATTTTAATGTCTCTCTCATTCACTTGCATGCACACTCACCACCAGGTCAAATGAATTCTTAATCAGTTCCATTTCTTAAGGAAGGGCAAAACTATCAGGTTCACATTTTTTTTAAAAATGAAGACTATCTAGAGTTCTGCTTCATACTGCTTTGCAGGCCATTACATACAGATGGTTGAGCATTTTCTATCAGAATGTTTTTCTGATGGGAAATGTAGTTTCTGCGTAATCAAAACATTTTCATCAGAACAGTCAATATGAAATATTTAGTTTCAGGTCAGTTTGATCCAGATTGGAATATTTTATTGTGTTCAACTGACCCAGAATGTTTTATTTCACATCAGGTGAACAAAATACTAAACTACATTTTCCTATCAGTTCATTGCTTTATGGGAGTTGTAGGTCAGGGCCCCATTCTCTCCTATAGGCCAGGCTCCTGAAAGGATTACTTCTCCCATAATGTAATATGGATTTCTCGCTAATACATCTGTGTGGTGCATTCTGGGAGTCTTGTGACTCAGGGTGCATCGTGGGAACTATAGTCTGGCCAGAGAGCCTGGCCCATAGAGGATGGGCCATAGAAGCCCATCAACTCCATGAGATGATGTGCCACAATAGGAAAATGTGGTTTAATCTTTAATTGACTTGAAGCAAATTGAAATAAAACATTTTGATTTCAAGAATGTCAAAAGTACCAAAAAAATCATTTTGGAAGTGTCAAAATGAAACATTTTGGCTCAATTCAACAATGAACTGCATCCACTTGATCTGCCACAGTGCCTCATGAGAGCAATAGTTTGGGTGCCTCATGCCACCATTTTTCTTTGTGGTCTGGGCTCTCTGGTCCAGACTACATCTCCCATGCTTCATCACAGTCGTGATCCCATCTGCAAGCAGTGGTTCAACCAGAGGGAAGTTGTAGTGAATAATGAGATATGTAGTCCAGCCACGGAAGATGGCCAGTAGAGGAGAATAGGGGCATTTGGCACCTAAACATAATCCCCCATGAGGCACCACAGCTGATCAGGTGAACACAAATAAATGTCAAACTGACTCAAAATTAAATATTTAAATTAAATTCAACAAACGGAAGTGTTTTAATTTAGGTCAACCTGACCCAAAATAAAATATTTCATTCTGATTATCCTGACAGAAAATCAAAGCATTTCAACAAAACTGAAATTGTCCCACAGAACATTTTGATTTTGTGGAAAGTGCATTTTCTGTCAGAAATGATTTGGAAGAAAATTACCAACCAACTGCGTCTTGGCCACACAGACTTTGTATCTGCACTGAGCAGTCTCGCTGGACCCACAAAGATGAGCTTCAGATGGCTCCCCAGCAACAGCCACCCCTTTGACCTATGGAAAGGAGGTCTGTGCTGGGAAACAAAAGAAAACCATGAGCTGTAGGCTCAGCTTTTTCTCTTATTTTGATTAATAATATCTGTGGACTTCTCAGCCCTTATTACAGAGTAAAGCCTCATACCCTTACCCTGGCAGGCAGGCAAGTAGCATTCTCTCACTTCTACAAGATGGGGTAACTGAAAGATTGTGGAAGGTCACTTCAGGCAGAATCATCAATACAAGACTCCAGAACCAAGCCTTATCCACAACCACACTGCCTTTCAGAATGAATGTGCCAAATCTACATGCTTGATTGAGTTGTCTGTAATCACTAGACACTACTCTCTTCCAGTGCCAAGAATAAAAGCCAGGAATTGTAACTCCCAACATTTCGCTGCTGTATAACAAGTAGTTGTATAAGCACTGGCAAAAGTGTATCACAACCCCTCTCAGCAGCTGGTCCACTTTGACGACAACAGATTACTACTGCTAGCAAGGAATCCTTTAGCTCAAATGGTTGTGTCATCCATCCTGGGTTCCAACCCTATATATAGTTTATATATGGAGATATACCTATCTCATAGAAATAGAAGGACCTTGAAAGGTCATCAAGTCCAGTCCCCTGCCTACACTAGCAGGACCAAGTACTGTCCCCTGATGGATTTTTTGCCCCAGATCCCTAAATGGCGCCCTCAAGGATTGAACTTCACAACCCTGGGTTTAGCAGGCCAATGCTCAAACCACTGAGTTATCCCTCCCCCCAATATAGGTGCATTACCTATATCGGTTACCTATATATAGGTTAATATGGTTCCATGTACTGGAAAAAAAATTCAGTATGATTTTTTAAAAAACTAGAAAAGTAGTTTTTATAAAAGAATGTTAAAAGAATATTAAGGCTACAAAGTCAAGCCTTCAAACAGTAGGAAATGCCAGAATTAAGGATGTCCACACAACCTTAATTCAGCCCTCTTGTGCATTATTATACAGTCTTTGGTGACATGAACGCATAGTATTTGTCATTCAGGGCACAGAATGGACAGTGAAAGAGTTGTAAGAAGATCAAGAATGTTCTTTTGTTTCCAAGGTATTTAGCTGGAACCCAGCAGAATGAGGTTTATTCCTGTCTGCCACAGACATACAATAGGTTGCTGTGCAAGACTATCATAGGTGCAAACTGCTAAATTAAGATTACACAGGCAATCTTCCATCTGACACTTCCTTTTCATCTTCACATTCTTTTAGAGTCATTATGTTTGTTATCATAGGGCCAGCCAAGAATAGGGCCCCATTGTACTAGGCACTGAACAAACTTAATTTGTAGTACACAGTTGATATCAGGTTTTCTTGTGTAATAATATCAGCCTATTAGCTGAATGTTTTTCTGACTCACTTTTTCTCTTTTCTTTTCTTTTCTTTTCATTCTTTGCCTCTGTGTACTTTCCATTACAACTTTCCTGCCCTTTTCCATACTTTAGCTAGTCTTTCGCTCAGTTGGCAGATGACAGAGCTTTATTGTGGCTAGAATTGCATTTGTCATTGCTGTATCATCATTACCATGTCTCTTAGGACTGGTGTATCCTTGTTTCTAAGTGAAACTACCTGTCTTATGTTCCCCACTGAGTGAGATTTATGACTGCAACCTTAGAATTGCTTGTCTGTCTCTATTTCAATCACAGTGTCTGACTCCAAAAGATCTCATAGCTTTTCTCAGATCTTTTCTTCTGCTTATTCTTTCACTCTTTTGGTCTCCTACAACTACCGTGTTTCCCCGAAAATAAGACAGTGTCTTATATTAATTTTTGCTCCCAAAATTACATTACATTATATTACAGCGAGAGGCAAAACTAGAAGTACGTCTTATTTTCGGGGGATGTCTTACTTTTGGGGAAACAGGGTAGCTGGAAGTGTCATGGCATTAAAAGGTTTTGATTTGAGGAGTAGCCACAAGCCTTCAACAAATGTATATCATTACTTTAATGATATACATTTTACAGTTGGGGGGTGGGTGGGAGGGAAGGAGGTTTGGGGGGAGAGACCGGGCTGGGTGGGTCATTTGGGGGGGGGGGTTGGAGGAAAGGAGTTTTTGGGGGGAGAGACCGGGCTGGGTGGGACATTTGGGGTGGGTGGGAGGGAAGGAGGTTTGGGGGGGAGAGACCGGGCTGGGTGGGTCATTTGGGGTGGGTGGGAGGGAAGGAGGTTTGGGGGGGAGAGACCTGGCTGGGTGGGTCAGTTGGGGGGTGGGAGGGAAGGAGGTTTGGGGGGGGGAGAGAGACCGGGCTGGGTGGGTCAGTTGGGGGGTGGGTGGCAGGGAAGGAGGTTTGGGGGGGGAGAGACCGGGCTGGGTGGGTCAGTTGGGGGGTGGGTGGCAGGGAAGGAGGTTGGGGGGGGAGAGACCGGGCTGGGTGGGTCAGTTGGGGGGTGGGTGGCAGGGAAGGAGGTTGGGGGGGGAGAGACCGGGCTGGGTGGGTCAGTTGGGGGGTGGGTGGCAGGGAAGGAGGTTTGGGTGGGGAGAGACCGGGCTGAGTGGGTCAGTTGGGGGGTGGGTGGCAGGGAAGGAGGTTTGGGGGGGAGAGACCGGGCTGGGTGGGTCAGTTGGGGGGTGGGTGGGAGGGAAGGAGGTTTGGGGGGAGAGACCGGGCTGGGTGGGTCATTTGGGGGGGGTTGGAGGAAAGGAGGTTTGGGGGGGAGAGACCGGGCTGGGTGGGTCATTTGGGGTGGGTGGGAGGGAAGGAGGTTTGGGGGGGAGAGACCGGGCTGGGTGGGTCATTTGGGGGGGGTGGGAGGGAAGGAGGTTTGGGGGGGAGAGACCGGGCTGGGTGGGTCAGTTGGGGGGGTGGGAGGGAAGGAGGTTTGGGGGGAGAGACTGGGCTGGGTGGGTCATTTGGGGGGGGTGGGAGGGAAGGAGGTTTGGGGGGGAGAGACCGGGCTGGGTGGGTCAGTTGGGGGGGTGGGAGGGAAGGAGGTTGGGGGGAGAGAGAGTGGGCTGGGTGGGTCAGGCAGGCGGCAGGACCCTGGCTGGCAAGGGGCCAGTGGGGGAAAACCCCAAAGCAGTGCAGGGCTAAGGACTCCACCTGCCACTGCTTTGGGATTTCCCCTGCTGGCCCCTTGCCAGCTGGGGTCTCAGCTCCCGTTGCCAGCCTGGGCTTCGGGGGGGGAGGGGGAGGGAGTGGCCCGCCGACGACTTTATAAGGGTCAAAATGGCCCTTGGTGGAAAAAAGGTTCCCCACCCCTGTCTTAGAGCATTGTGTAATTGATCCTGCGGGCTGAAATTGTTCTCAGAGAGAGAGTAACAATTTTCATGTCCGTTTCCTGAGGTGAACTGGAGGCACCCCACAGAGACACCATGAACCAATGACATCCAGTTGTATTGAAGTGAACAAACAATGCCAAAGAAAAGGTCATTATCAGCCTGAAGGATCCCGGGCCCTCCTACATGTTGCCCATCATCAGTGGAACAAGGATTACAGCAGCAACACTGTGGTCCCATTGTCATAGTTTTGATTGTTTTTGTGGAGTTATTGGTGGGGACCCTTCTCACCTGTGGCTTCCTTGTGGTCATGCGTTGTTGAATAATTTTACTTAAAATGGTGGGATTTATGAAAATTCTTACAGCACTTTCTTCGCCCTCTACATATGATACACTTGTGTTGTGGCAGATTCATTACTTTGTGGTACAAAGCATTTCCCTGAAGGTTTTTTGTTGTAGACATTAATTATTTTATTCTCCCATGTGACATTCTCTGAGATAATAGAGGCCTCTAAAATGGTTGTACAATACACTTGAAAACCATTGAGGACTGTATATTCTCCATTCAATCAGCAGAGCTTTAGCTTCATGTTCTTACCAGTTGTAATGGGATTTATGAAATTAAAGTCTCATTCAATGCATTGAGAGTACTTCCCTGTGTTTTGCACTATCCGCTATAATCAGCAGACCTAAGAGATAGAGTGCTATGGATCACTCAGAATAACAAAGAAATAAAGCTGATACACATTCCTCTCTGCATGGTTAAATGTATGTAGTCTGTGGAAAATATTGATGTATTGATCTACTCACATAAAACTTGGGATCTGATAAAACCTTACTACTAGTTAAAGCTGCTCTGACATGCTCAGTTTTCTATTACTGTTGTAAAGTTTCATAAATATTTCTAAAGTGCAGAGCAAGCTTTCTGGTACCAGTTTCATTTGAATCTGTGCAGTTTCATTCCACTTGCAAATGTCTTGCATTATTGATACAACCATACTTTAAAATTCTAGTAAACATCACAACACTGGAGGGAGCTAGGGGATATGATGGTTCAGCATGGAGCTGATTATGGGGGCTTGAGCTCAATCCCTGTGATGGCTGGTTGGAGAAGACATGGCAAAAGACTTTTTAAAAGGTGTAAACCTAGACAGAATCAGAGAGGTAGCCGTGTTAGTCTGGAATTGCAGAAGTGACAAAGAGTCCTGTGGCACCTTAAAGACTAACTAAAGTATTGAAACATCAGCTTTTGTGGGCTAATACCCACTTCTTTGGATGCGTGCATGCATCCGACAAAGTGAGTATTAGCCCAGGAAAGCTTCTTCTGGGATTAACTCAGGATCTCTGAGCTGACCACTGTGACAACCATGGGACTATCCAAATGGTTTGTGACTCATCTTCCAAAGGCAAATCTGTTATTTTGTGCGGGATTTGGAAGTGGAGATCGAGTAATGCCCTTGGCAGAGACCAAACATATTTTGTTCAATGAGAGGTATACCTTTCCCATAGAACAAAAGACTTGTTCCAATAGTCTGTGAGTGGTCATTTATGCAATCATTGCAGGTTTGGTCTGAGGAGAATACTGTTCAGATGAAAGCCCCCTCTACTGAATACTATTCAGCTATTAATATTCTGCCTATTAAGTATTCTGTCCCTCTTGCTCTTCCCTACAGTATACAGACATCCCTGTGAAGGGCACAATCTAAATGCCTGGGTAGTTAGACTGAGAAAGTTGGAGCTAAAGGGAAAAGAGCTAAAGCATCCATGGTAGAATTCTCATTTTAAGACCATAAAACATTTTTTTAAAAAATCTTATGCCATTACTGTGCAAGAATAGTTTCATCGCCTTCCTCAAAGGCCAGAGAAATGCAGCTATTTTGGGTAGCATACAGGTTAATCCAGGTTGTTTCTGCCTGGCTGCAAATTGAAGCTTTTCTTGATGTGGTGACGTTTTATGTTATTTGGCAGACAACCTTATTCTAGTCTCAGTTGACCTGCCTGCCTCAGCTGGGGTGGATCAGTGTCTTGGGGCAGGGGAGCAATACATGTGTCTCTTTGCTTGAGTTTCAGACACTGTCATTCACTGATGTTTTAGAGGTGTTGGCAGAACTTTAAGCTACAGTCAGAGAGCCAAACCCATGTCCTTCCAGGCTGGCAAAGACGAGTGGAGAAGTGCAAAACCTGTTTTGATTAAGATTATCAATGGTGTAGACAAATATATTTTTCTTGCTATGTTTGTTTTGTGTTTGATGTATGGTTTTGGTACTTTTGCTAGCTGTTTAACACTGCTTTAAAAAACAAAGACTGAAGTATGACTCATTGTTAGCATGGCAGAATAGATTTTGTCAGAGATGGTTATGAGGGAATGTTTTCTAGGCAGTCTTGCCTAGCAGTCACAGCTGGGCTGAGGTCTTCCCACCAGGGATGGGAGTCACCTGGTCAGAGTTGGAGAAGTTGAAAAACCAGGTCCCATAAACCATAGTCAGAGACAGACGGGGGTCAGAGACCAGAGACAGTGCCAGGCTAGCATCCAGAGGCAGGAATTGGGATCGAAGTCAAGCTAGTGTCAGAGACCAGATATCAGAATAGAAGGCAAAGTCTGACATTGCAGCAGGCCAAAGTCTTTCTGGCTACCCAGACAATCTCCTGGGCCAACCCCTGGGGTTAAGGAGAGGCTCTTGGCCAATTAGAGGGCCGCAGGATACTGTCACTCTGTGGGATTGATTTCTTCAACAACAATCATGTGGTTATTAGAGCTGGGTGAGATTTGGCCACAAAGGTTGTGAAGGCTCCAAAAGAAGGTGTGAAATTTTATACAACCCTCTCCACAAGAATTGCTTAATAGGGGCCAGATTGTGAAAACTACACATGGCGCTGAATAGGGCTAGTTGGCAGTCACACCACCATAGCAGGACTCTAGTCAGGATTGTGCCTCAGCCTCCTAGAATGATTCAGCCCACTACCTATTCCCCAGGCTGGTGTGTGGGGTCAAGACCATGGCCCTACCTCCAAGGGGTGGATTACCACCCACCCACCCTGGGCAATCCCCCGTGCGCCTTCAAACTAAGAGGCTGTCGTTGTTTCTTTCTCTTGTCTAGAAAGCATGGCAGTGAAGGTGGGAAAAGGACTCCTTTTGCCTTCACCTCTTGCAAACCCACATGAGGGCAAAGGGCAACCTAGCCCTAGTAGTAATGCTATTATTTTGTCTTAGAGAAAATTTATGCCTGTCTGACTTCACTCCGTAAGATTCTGCACTTGAGAGTCATAGCTACTGTATTCCCTTTAGTTACTGTACATCACAGATATAAGACAATCCTATGCGTCTATAAGGTTTTCAAACTCCTATCTAGCATTTTCATTTTAGCCCACTGTTACCTGTTTCATCCTGCATTGTTTATATAAGAAGTTTTTTAATCAGTTCTGATCTATTGGTTTTCCTTTTAGACAAAACAATTGTACTGTTATCCCTTCTAAAACAACACCCTGAAGCTTCTACGGTATGGAAAGTTACTCAAAGCATTTATGAAAGAGAGCAAAAGAGAACCAGAGAGCCTGTAATAGCTGGAAACAGAAAATGATAGATGTTTGCTCCGTTACACACCAAACATTCAGTTAACAGTTATTCTGTATTAGAAATAACCTACTAAGTAAATCTATATTGAAATCCCGCTATCCTGCTGACTGTGTTATAATGAAGTAAATGTGATCAAGAGGATGCAATAGACAGACTGATAGGGAAAAGAAGTTTGCAGGGATAACAAGTAATTCTTAAGACTTTCATTCTGAACCTGCATTGTATGAGAATGTATTTAGAATAGCTCCTCTGTTATTTGAAGATAACAGACCTCATGCATATCTGTAAAACTGCTATCAGCGTACTAACATCTCTACCATCTAGAATATAGATTTCCAAGTAGCTTCTTCAGAACTGAAAATGTAAAACTAGACTAGAAAGCCAAGAACATTTAGGTTTTTCCGTGTCACATCAACCAGTGCCTCCTGCATTGCAACTTCTTCAGTCTGCTTTTTTTGCTTGCGTACAGAATTAAAAACATTCATAAACACTTAAGCATCTTCTGGGGCATTTTACTTGTCATTGTCTATTGCTCAAAGATGTGAGAATGAAGTTACTATGACATTTCTGTAAATGTTAAGCTCTGAGATAAGGCTATGTTCTTTCCACAAGTGCTAAAATCACTGAATGGGCAGCTTGAGGATTCTCCTGGCATGAAGGAATCTCAGAGCATCATAAAACAGCATAGCTAGTTCTATGCCACCCCCTCTTCATTCCCCCCCTACACATACACATACAGCACAGGGGGCATACCAAGGTTTGAATGTCGAGTTTTGGTGATCCTCACCAGCAAAACATTCCCTAGGCAGCTATTACAAACTATCATAAATTAGAGCAACCCCAGAAAACAGAAAAAGCATAAAGGTTTACAGCCTTAGCTTTGCTGCTTCCCTGCCCTGAAAGCCAAGCAGAGGTTGCACAGCCGAGAGGACCAAGGCTTATATAGTTGAAATATGTCAGGATAGTATAGCTGTGTCAATGTAGTAAAACTATTATAATTAAAGTATTGGTACACTTTATAAAACATTCATAAATAACTTGGACAAACTTCTTCTTTCGTTGTGCACCTCTAATTGACCACATCAGAGATTATGTGCAGCTATCTGAGGGCAGAAAATGTTATTGTCTTTCATGAAAACTGGCCAATTAGTACTATTTTTAGAATATTTTTATATGTTAAATACCATTGCAGTGCAAACATGGTTTAATTTTCAAACATCCACTACTCAACTGTTCCCATAAAATATGTATAAAGAGGTAAATATGTGTGACTACTTGTGCATGCAATTGTCTGTTTTTCACATTCAGTTTCCTGTTTGAGTTTCTGCATTTTTGTGGATCAGTCTTAAGTGTGAATGTTTGAAAATGTAATCCATATGGTAAATGTACATACAGACCCTGAGCGTTCTCTCACGTATGCCCATATAAATGAGGCGTCTGTGGATTTTTACCTGTGAGAGGAAAATCAGGTAGACTTGTAATTTTTCCACATAAGAAATTCCACAGAACAACAAGGATTCTTGTTCTGCTGTTTTTACTCATATTGAGCAGCTACTACTCATGGAGTAAGATGGTACTCAACACAGGTAAGGGTTACAGAATTTTCCCCATTATGAATAAAAGGGATTGAGAAGAACATCTTCTGTAAAAGAAGAAATTATCCACTTCAGAGAGGCATAAAAGAGACTAATGTAATTTAAAACAAATGCTTCATGAGCTTTTGTTTTTGTTTTTTAACATATCATAGTTCTATTATGAATCCCAAGAAAT
The DNA here is from genome assembly GCA_032164245.1 of Sternotherus odoratus. Taxonomy (NCBI): domain Eukaryota; kingdom Metazoa; phylum Chordata; order Testudines; family Kinosternidae; genus Sternotherus; species Sternotherus odoratus. The sequence goes on from JAVMKO010000002.1 coordinate 71,117,814, forward strand.
GATTTAGAGAATTTCAAGCACAAACTGGCTATAAGTGTATATAACTAAATTGTCTGGCTTATACTTCCTTAAAAATGGAAGCTGTTTTTTGTTTTCCAAATGGTAAAGGTCATTATTGACTGGATGCAAACTTATTACTGCTCAGGTCGATACTTGATTCACCTCAGGATTTTCCTTGATTCTGTTCGTTTGAAAGGATGTCAGTCATGGTTTAAAATGGGCAATTAGTTTAATAAATACCAGCAGTAACCTATGCAATATTCATGTTTATCTAGCAGTTGTAAGAAGTATGGCTCTGCAGCCTTTAGAGCAGTTGTAGCCAAACTTTTGAGGGTCATCGTACCCCCAGCCCCTTACCTGTGTCCACACACACCTTTCCCCCCAAGAGCCAGGCAAGTAGCAGGGTGCAGCTCTAGGGGTATGGGGGGGAGACATGGGCAGGGGTAAGGGGGCCAAGGCTGGAGCCACAGTTGGAAGTGGGGCTGGAAGCGGGGATGGAGCCATGGCCAGGGGCCAAATCTGGGAGTGGGAGCGGGGTAGATCCGGAGACAGGATCGGGAGCAAAACTAGGGGTGTGGAGGGGCTAGGTGGTGCTCCCTCCCTGCCCCGCCATGGGGGCTGGCCCAGGACCCTCCATGCCCCCCCCCCCAAAAAAAAACACATTGCTTTGCATGATTTGGGGACCTCTGCCTTAGAGGATGACCTGACCACAGGCACTTCAGCAAATCTGACTTTCCTGCAGAGGGCGCTGGTACACAGCCATATTGTGGGAGAAGAGATAGACATATTGTAGCACATCATGAAAAACCCTGATGTTGGTGGAATTGTGATATAAGAAGTATCTTGCCATCCTCCTTCTCCTCTTCTTATTCCCTTCCTCTTTTGCTCATTTATCCCTGTCTTCATACCCTCCCTTTTCTCCTTTTCATCTATCCAACTTCAATTCATTTTTCTCCTCTTCCGCTTATCCTTTTCTCTTTGTCTATCCTTACTCCCCCTGTCTTTCTCTCCTCCTGTTCTTTCTTTCTTCTCTTTATTCACTGAAACGCAACATGATTAACCTGGACCAGCTGTGACAATAACATTCCATCCAGTAATGAGAACAGTCCCATGTGCAAACCTATATTCATACAATTATGCACTGTATATAGAGAAAGGCAGAAGGCAAAGGTTATATGTTTGTTTGTTAAATATTTTACCATTCTATTTTATTATGTACAATTTAGGTACAAAAAAATCAAAGCAGACTCAGTCTTTCATAATGCAAGGAAAATTACTGCCCAGAAATTATTTTGTTCCATTATTTGTAACTACAGTTTTTGAAAAGGTTGGACTGAGCACATTTTAAAGTGCCTCAGTATTTAATATGATATACTCACTCGTTTAAAATCAGGTGCATCATACTGCAGACCAAAATAATGCCAACTTGAAGAATCTGCCTCGTTCAAAAGCCTAGATTCACATGTTTAGAGAACAAGCTTTTGAAAAAGTCAGGTTTGTCTCAATAAGGGCTAGGTGTTTAAGTCACAACACATCTACCCTGAGTAAAGACCGCACAAGGGTGTACTACTCCTACAGAAGACAGGCTGCAGTGAATATAGAAGTGGATCAATAGCCATTGCAGAACTTGCAATAGTCCTGTGATGTGGTGCACTTTTATCTGCCACTCCACGTATAGCACTAATCAGGCTGCTATGTTGGAACTATTTGTAATCTCTTTGGGTACGTCTACACTGCAAAAAAAAAAAAAAAAAAAAAAAAAAAGCTGTGATAGCAGCATGTATCAAGGTCCAGGTGTCTAGCCATAAGGTGTGGATAGGGCCAACATCTCAGAGGTAAGCTGCAGTTTCCTTGCCAATAAAGATGGGGGGGAGGGGGGAAGCATTTCCATCCAGTGATACTACTATGAATAGTAATGAGTCCAAAAGGATTCCCGAGTGACACACCTCCTTAATTGGCAGGCAGATGTCGTCTGCTGAGGGTCAAATCACAGCTCCTGCTAGTTTCTCAAAGTGCTTTCTTCTGACAACTACTATCACCTCAATCATATCTCAACTGAGCTGGAGTCCACTGTTTTTCACCAAGATTCCCCCCACCAATTTCTCTCTCTGCAGGGAGACATCACTGGCAGGGCGCATGACAAAGGCATTTTGCAAGTTCATATTAAATATATCAAAGAAGAATTGGCAAAACCACGTGGATATCAGACCCTATTCATACTCATTCCCTCTCCATAATTGCAAATTACTAAAACATAGCTATCAGAGCTTTCAATTTCACCATTTAATAAGTCTTCATTTTTATATGTCAATATGGTGTTCATTATGTGTTACCCTATTCTACCCTTTCATCTATTGGGAGGGAGATGTTGGAAAACCTGATGATTCTTTAATGTTACCATTTATTATCTTCTTTAAACAAAGGATTTCAAAGTCCTTTTTCATTCAAAGTCCAGTTTCATTTGTGAATTATTACAAAACAAGTCATCAGAAATGTTCCTGTGTAGCATTTTGAGGGATGCCTCAATTTTAGGACCCTGTTTAATTTCTTTTAATGGTACCCAAACAGAGGTCATCCTCTTTCCTCTTAAGATTCCTTTCCTTCACCGCACCATTCTCCATCACGCTGGGCAATGGTAAGCAAAGCTTAGGACCCTTCACCTGAACAAGCAGCAGAGGCCATGCACCTCTCCAATCCTTGTAGCCACACACAACTCCACTGACTCATTGGTCCACATCGCATGCACACACCTGACCTGCGAAGCACAGTGCAATTCTGGATTTCCTGTCTTATTCCATCCTATTCCAGTACCATCAGACCACAGCGGGGACAGAATTACTCATAAAAAGTTGGAAATTACCATACCAATTCTAAGAGACAGTTGACAAGAACAGGATCTACTTGATTATCACTACAAAAGGTTTTTTTTCTCCTGCTGACAATGGCTCATCCAAATTAAACAGCCTCTTAGAATTGGTATGGTAATTTCCAACTTTTTATGCTTTCTGTGTATATAAATGCATCTTACTTCTGTGTGTTTCAGTCTATGCATCCGAGAAGTGAGCTATAGCCCACGAAAGCTTATCCTGAAATAAATTGGTTAGTCTCTAAGGTGCCACAAGTATTCCTCGTTTTGTTTATAGAGACTAACATGGCTGCTAATCTTAAACCAATAACAACAATGTATCACAAATAGAAAAAAGGGGAAATTGATAGCAATGAATAAATTTAAAATCTAAGGATTGTGGAAAATTGATAAAGGAAGCAAAAGGACACAAGGAGACAGCTATGGCTAACAGAATGAAGGACAAAAAGGCACAAAAGAAATCCTAACCCTGATTTTGGTCTACTAGTAGATAGAAATGGTAGAATTGCCAGTAATAATGCCGAAAAGGCAGAAGCATTCAATAAATATTTCTATTCTGTACTTGGGAAAAAGATAAATGATATATTCCTAGCATATTATGAAGAAATATTTTCCATTTCAATAGTAACTCAGGAGGATGTTAAACAGCAGCTATTAAAGTTAGACGTGTTTAAATCAGCAGATCTGATAACTTATATACAATGGTTTCAAAACAGCTGGCCAAAAAGCTCTATGGACCATTAATGTCAATTTTCAATAAGCCTTGGAACACTGGGGAAGTGCCAGAAATCTGGAAGAAAGCTAATGTTGTGCCAATATTTAAAAAGGGTAAACATGATGATCCAAGTAATTATAGTCCTGTCAGTCTGACATAGACACCAGGAAAATAATGGAATGTCTGATACACGATTCAATTAATGAAGAATTAAAGGAGGGCAATATGGTTAATGTCAATCAACATGTGGTTTATGGAACATAGATCCTGTCAAACTAACTGGATATTTTTGATGAGATTATAAATTTGGTTCATAAAAGTATTAGTGTGGATGTAATACGCATATACTTCTGTAAGGCATTTGACTTGGTACAGAACAACATTTTGATTAAGAAACTAAAATTATACAAAATCAACATGGCACACATTAAATGGATCAAAACTTGCTAATTGATAGGTCCCAACATTTAATTGACAATGGGGATTTACAGAGATATCTCTGATGTGTTTCTACTGAGGTCCTGCAGGGATCAATTCTTGGCACTACACGACTTAACATTTTATTAGTTACCTGGAAGAAAAAAATAAAATCTTTACTGATAAAGTTTGTAGATGACACAAAGATTGGGGGAGTGGAGAAAAATAGAGGACGGGTCAGTGATATGGAGCTATCTGGATTGCTTGATAAGCTGTATTCAGACAAACAATATGCATTTCAATATGACCAAATGTAAAGTCATCCATCTAGGAACAAAGAATATAGGTCATACTTACAGTGGGGAGGATGCAGTGATTCTGAAATAGACTGGTGGTCATGGGGGATAATCAGTTGAACATGAGCTCCCAGTAGGATAATATGGCCAAAAGGATTAATATGATTCTTGGATGTATTGTGGCAAGAGGCCAATTTTAGTATGGTGGGTCCTGAGCTTTTCTTGGAGGAGGGCGGGCGGGGGGAGGGGGGAATGACACTAAGATGCCTTTGGTCCTTAGACACTGGAGGAGAGAGTCTCTCTCCCCTGCTGGGGCAGGGTCCCCCTTACTTCAGTTCTCTCGTCTTTCAGATATCACAACACACGTCCAAGCTCCAGTCCTCTCTCCTTCCTCCTCTTCCTTTTACTACCTAAAACAGGGGGTTTTATTAGGTTCTCTTGCACGTTTAAACTAGTGTAAATCATGGATTGTCTCTAACTTTAAGTCTTTAATTATTATTTGAGAACTTCAGTAACTCAGCCAGCGGTTATGGGTCTATTACAGGAGTGGGTCGGTGAGATTCTGTGGCCTGTAATGTGCAGAAGGTTAGACTAGATGATCATGATGGTCCCTTCTGACCTTAAAGTCTATGAAGATCAAGAGGGCATAAGGCCAGCTCAGCTACATCTCCTCTAGCTATGCCTTCTGCACTATGACCACAAATACAGGTGTAGTATAGAGCTTCTGCAGTAAATGAAATAAAACACTACATTGATTCATTTGACCAAATGAAATGGCCAGACTTGGTGGAAAACATTGACTCCAAGTACTTCTAATCAATAATGAAATAAATATATGTATGTTTTTGTGGTGCATTTGATTTAATAAAGCAAGCAAAACAATTGGCATCATGGCAGAGATATCCCTGATTATGTTCACTGTAGTAATGGTGATGTATATAGCAGTTCATGGCTATATATACAGGAACCATATTCTCACCTATCTGCATGCACAGAGTAGCTAGAGGAATTCCTTTGCCCATAGAACAGAGGTTTCAGTTCTGAGGCACAGGCTAGCCAAGGGAACTAATGAACATCTGAACAGAACTGATCTATATAATCCACTAGGTTTATTTGTTAATTCTAAAATATTAAAACAGTAGTAAAAATACTCTTCTGAAAAAGAGTTTTCTAAATGAACATTAAATTACAATAGAATTCCCAAAGTGCTATATATTACATTGACATTAACACCAAATGAGTTCATCCTGGTTAATGTTCTTATAGTGAATGCCAAAGCAATTCATCATCAGCGACTACATATGGTAAAGTGCTAACACATCTCATTAGCAAAACATCCTTTGAATGTCATGACTCCAGTCCTGTGGATCAGAGAGGAGTTCAGCAGGAATGTGACACAGACTAGAATCACCCATTTTAAGACTCTCTGTTACAAACAGGGTGGTAGTCTAGTATCCATTAAATATGCTTAAAGGTAGCCAGATACTATACATATCTTATTTTTAGTGATCAGTTAAATGACAATCATACATCAGCAAATTGTACTAAAGAAATTAAGCAAATAGCCAAATTGTGGGGGCTTTTGGTTAAGAAACCACATAAGGGGACCTTCTTCGCAATCTCCCCCTTCTCAAGTATGCGGGGATGAGGGGAGGAGAGAAAGGATTAAACAGCTCTATATCCCTTCCTGGGATTGGGGAAGGGTCAACCTCCCCAATCCCAGGCCCTTGAAAGTGCCCATCCAGAACAATGAGGCTCAATGTTATTTAAGACTTCTGGGCTGGGGAATAATCCTTACGGGGCAGTTCCAGATGCACTAGCCCCACAGTTCCCTTGGTGCCTCAGGGAATCCCCAGAGCCCCTTCATTGTCACAGACTCTCCAAGTAGATGGTTATTTAGCAGATCTCCTGCGGACAAAGAGGTTTGTGAGCAAAAGCCACTGTTCATTCTGTGGGGGACCCAGCTCTGCCAGTCAACCCTTCAACAGGACGACTTAGGGAAATCTCTACACTGATACCTCTCAACATTTTCTTCCCTCTAACATGGCTCAATGTGCAGATTGCTGTCCCCATGGAGGGGAAGAGAAGAAGGTACCATAGAGGTTACTGTTCCTCACCACTCACACTTCTGAAGGAGGTAATCAGCACATGGAGAGTCTTCTCCCTTTGTTGCCTTATCAGAATATACAATATCAGAAGCTCCTGGCAGGTTCTGATGTTGGCTTCTTCGCTTGTAATAAAAAGCTACTAGACAGCGTGACAACTTATTCATGAGCAGAAAACTTAGGCTAACTAACAGGCCAACAGGTTATATCCATTTGCCCCTTGTGCTCCTGCTGCACAAGGATAAGGGAGGATGCAAAGTGACCTCTTTGGATTAGAGTATCTGACCCAACTTCACTGCAAATAGATAGGAACTTTGCTAATGTATGTTTTTCTAACTACACACCCAAAAGACAAGCTTTCTCCCTACCTCTCAGCTGAGTTTTTATGAGTTCTATAGTCCTATGACTTCATTACTTCAAAAATTACACTAGGTAATAGATACTAGTATGCTGTGATGTAGTTTCATAATTACTGCTTTTTAAAAAAAGAAATTATGATTTTGTAAGCACATCCAGCAATACCATTAATACCCACACTGCACACGAATTTTCACTTAAGTTTTGAGTGCTGTAGTTTTCCACTTTTAGTATAAATCATTTTATAAACAAGTCATCAGCATAATGCAACAAAATCATTTGGCAGAAAATGCAAATTAAACTCCAATAACATCACACAAGTGAATGATTAGAGCAATTTAAAACCCAAAACATACAAAAAGCTCTTCAGCTTTTGCTTAGAAATTAATGTTCCCAGTGACAAATTTGGGCTAAAAACGTTACAGCAATTAATTCCCCAAAATTTAGTATGTATCCCACAATTACTTTTGTTTTCTTGGTATTGGCATGTAAACCTCAATGCAGAAAACAGAGGCCTGAGATGGCACAGCTCATTGTACATGCACAGTTACAGATTTGCACTTATCAGACAAGCCCTAATTAGCTTTACAACATTCCCTTTTATTTGTGCTAATGGCTAGATGGCAGCTAATAGTAGATTCCCTGAAGGAGGGGCTCATCTTTCTCCCATCCAGTGTTACCAGCTCTCACAGTTTTATCAGTCATCTCACAGTCATGTGTTTAGGGGAAACACTCATGTTCCATGTTTTTTAAAATAAGTTTATGTTCCTCATGGTTGCAAAGAAACTCTTGAAAGTGTAAATCGTAAAGGCTCAAAAACCAGAAAGCAAAGAAAACTAACCCCAAATGTATGTTGTTTTTAATCTCATGATTTTAGTTATTTCTCATGATTCTGGCAAAGGGTAGGGGAGACTGGAGGCTGACTCATAATTTTTGTTTACACTGGTGTTGTAGCTGTAATGATCCCAGAATATTAGGGCTATAAGGTGGGTAAGGTTGCACTGCAACCACTTTGGACAACAAAATTTACAACACGATCCCAGCAGCGGGGACTGAAGCCCGAGTCCACCTGATTCCCATTGCCCTGGATAGGGGAGCTAAAGCCAAAGCCCGAGCCCTGGGCGGGGGAGGGGTCAAAGCTGAAGCCCAAAGCCGAAGCCCAGTCATGGGGCCTGTAACCTGGGCACTGACACCCGGGGCTGAAGCCCTCAGGGTTTCGATTCGGCCCTGGGCAGTGCTTAGGCTTCCGTCCTGAACTCCAGCAAGTCTAAGCCAGCCCTGATGACCCCATTAAAATGGGATCATAACCCACTTTGGGGTCCCGACCCACAGTTTGAGAACTGCTGTTATGAGAGTAAGGTGGCTTTGGACCACTGCAGAAACTCTAGGGGGCTGCCTTTTAGTGCAATGCTTCCAGCTTCCACCTAAAGCCCAAAATACTAATTAAATAATTCTGTGTTTCCTCCCCAATAACCCCTCCATCAGTTAATTATGCACACACACCCAACTCCCATCCCAAATCTATTTGTCCCCCCATCTCTGCTCCTCCTGCAGCTCCTAGGGTTCTTCCCATACAATCCCATGTCCGCAGGAACATCTGCAGAGGGGTCGTCTTCTCGTGGGGGGAGGGCCCTTCCCCATGATATGGGGAAGGGAAGGGCAGTTCCAGGGTCTTCAATCTCTTTCCTAGGTCTGGTGTGGTAGGGCAGGAAAGGAGAAGAGGGGCAGAGAGAAAAATGACCCATTTTTTACAGGAGGGAAGGAGGAAGCAGAGCAACCCTGAGCTGCTGATCTCTTTCTGCTCCCTCTTCTCCCTCCTGTGAGAATGGTGTTGGCTGCTGCTTCTTCTCCCTCCTCTACCCAAAAACTCTTTAGGGCCGGAGAAAAACTCTGCCTGCCTCCTGCAGCAACCCCAATTGGTTGCTGTTTGACAGGAGGAAGACAGGTAGGGAAGATAGTTAGACAGAGGGATTTTCCTCCCAGGCAGCACTGAAATTAACAAGAAAGCTGGAACTTCTTGCTTCATGGGGAGTTTGGCTTCAGCCCTGGGCAAATATGCATCACTCAGAGGGAATCACGAGAGTAGGCAACTCTACAAGTACCAAATGTTATAAGTTCTGACTATTTTAAAGGAGAGATTATGGGCAATGATTGTGCCCACATGGAGCCACACTGAACCCATTGCAGGATCTGCCCAAACTTCAATGCAGGATGGGAACCTACTGTAGGGAAATAGCAGGGATGGAACAAGGAGTAGAAGTTAAGAGTGGACAACAAGGCCAAAGAAGAGGGGATTGATGGGAGGCCCAAAGGAGAAAGAGGGTGTGGGGAGAGGGATGCTATTCATTGGTACAAAGCCATGAGTGGAAGGGGGTATAACAAGAGGAACAAAGCAAGAAGAGGGGTGAAACGGGGTTGTAGGGGTGAAAGGGGATGTAGGCAGAGGCAGAGCATAAAAGTCATCATGTGGTTGAACTGTGGTGAGGACTAGCCCCACCAGTAGATTTTTCTTCCTACTCCTTGCCTTGGGTTAAAGAACACTCCTACAGCCTTTGGACAGGAAGGAATTCATCAAGGAATCACTTCAGTACGTAGATCCAGTTCAACTCCTTTCTCACAAAATCACAGTGTCAAAGATTGGCACACTTAATGGGACTAAAATAAATTCATTGCTTCATAAAGGAACTCGGCTCCATCAGCAAACAGTCCTCCCAATGGCCCCTCCAATCCTGGTCTATTAGTCTCCAATCAGGGCACCTCCTTCCCTTTTAACAGTGGCCAAGCCTTGCATACAGTGCAAGCTCTAGTGGTGGATATGCATCCAGGGGCTGTTTGTGTGACCTCTCTCTCCCACTCCTGAGCTCAGACTTTGGGCCTGCTCTGGCCCTGCAGGAGTCTGTGGTCTCTACTCTAGCACTGCCATATCTTCTCAAAAGAACATCCTTATCTTCTAATGGGAGATAAGCTGGCAGCAGGAAATAAGGATAAAGGGTCCTGCCAACTCTCTACCCAATCATGGCTCAGATGGGATAGAGAGGCCAGCTCCTTCTGTCTGCTCATCCTCTAGCCAGCCAGTCAAGGCTCTAGGGGCAGAACTACCCTTCATGGCCTGTTGCTGACATGAGGAGTGGGTGCTTCCGAGAACTTTATGCCAAAAGACAGAAGAGGCGTGCAAGAGAGCCTGACAACATTAAAGCGTTGGGAGAAAGATTATTTTACCTGATAAATGCAGGACAAATTGAAAAGAGAGTTAGGCAGGCTGGAGAAGAGGAGGTTGAAGTAGAAAGAGAATTAGGTTTTGATTATGACAGCAGATAGAAAGGGACCTATTTTATACATCTTAGAGAGGGAGAACATATGGCAATAGTGTGGATATGAGAAGAGAAGGACAGGGAGTCAAACATATTTATACCCAAGGTGGAGAGCTTGAAAGATGAAGAAGATAATGGAGTTGTCAATAGTTCAATACATTCAATGGGAGGTTTACCTCAGTAAGGACTGGAGGTCTGGACCTTCAGTCAATATCCTTCTCCAAAATATACGTTGTACTCCAAAGAAGACTTTATTCTCCATCGTCTGTCTCCCTGGTAGCCTGCAACATAATTCATTATAAGTGGTTATATGTGTGTGTGTGTGTGTGTGTGTGGAGAGAGAGTAAAGGAGAGAACTGAGCCCTATAACGTAGAGACTATGCAGAGAAAGATTTAAGACCTATAAAAGTTATATATCAAAGCTATTGCATGATGTCACAATAGGGCTATAATTCACAGCATTATGGTGACAGAGCAGTGAGGTCACTGCATGAATGCTACTTCCTAATGTGTAAGAAAAAGCTATAATTTTTGCAGGATTTAAGTAACAGTCTTTCAGTTTACAAATGAATTAAAGTTAACACCCGAATAATAGACAGCTTCCTTTGATGTCACACCTCTGATTCAATATAAATTCCTACATATGTGATATAATAAAAAAATGTTGTTAAAATGATCACACAAGAGTGAAATATCTGTAATTGTCTTGAACATAAAACTATTATATATATGTTTAAATATAAGCAGTTTATATTTTCTGTTATCTTTGTTTCTCTTAAAAAGAATTATTAAGACCATTAGAAAATTTAGGATATATGAACATTTTATACTTGTACATTTTAAAATGTTTTTCTTAATGAATGTCATGAACCTTCATGTGAAGACCTCCAGACAAATAAAACCAAATGGAATAAGTATAATAAAGGTTTGCTCATATATACCAAAAGTCTCATGACATGGCAGCTGTTCTCTGAGAGTCTTCTCTCTTATTGCTACCAAGATGCTTTCAGAATCTGTGATGTGCAGGTACCTTTGCAATTTACACAAAGGCCGACATTTACAAAGGTCTTCCAAACTGGCCTCTCAAACTGGGTGTGTGATTTTGCACATGTACAGATTTGTGCATAACACAATTACAGGTGCAGATTTAGAGCTAGTGTCATAGTGAGGCCCCAACAAACCACAGCACTGCTCACAATGATATGGTGACTTAGCAGACAGCTGTTAGTGCCAGTACATCTTCTTTTCCTCTTATGTAGCAGATACTTTAACAGTGCTGATAGTTGTCAGGAAGAGAGATTTCCTAAATCTGTGCTTCTCATCCCATCTTTACTAAAGGCATTGTTCAAGATGCTGGTGCCATGTATCCAACACTTGCTTCTCCTCCCTTTAATTTAACTACTGACCCCTTGGCTACTCTAACTACCTGTATGTAGCTGAGTGCAAAGTATGGGTAAGAGTAGAGGATCAGTAGCAGATGGAAATAGTAAAGATAAAGGTGCCATTTGTCTCACACTGTAGTAGCGTCTCCCACCCTCCCCTCTATTATAGTGGCTGAAGATAAGGAGCATGATAGACAGGGGAAAAGAGCTGGAGGAAATGTGTTGGCCTGTCACTCTCTTTTCACAGACTTCGGGGGATTCCATTTCCTTCAGGAGAGACTTCAAGAGAAATGGGCGTTATCTGGGGCTGAGAAATTCCAAGAGGAAGAAAGAGGATAGATCTAAGAAGAGGGAAATGAGAGAGTAAAAGTGACCTCAATAGAACAAGAAATATAAGTGAAGCCTTAATGGAAGAAGAGAGATAAGAGACCCTGAAAAGTACAGAGATTTGAGGGGTTTGAAATTAGGGCTTTTCCCATTGGTTCTCAAACTCACTCAAACTTAAGTCTGAAATAAAATATGTTCACAAACCACAGCCCATGCTCAGAAAAGTTGGGCAAACATGGACCAAGTTTCGTCACACAATGGGGAAGCCAGGAAGCTTTCTTCTTTCCAAAAGCTGACTCTTCCCTTCCATATAAGCAATCTCCAGACTTCTTAAAGTTATTTAAGATAAGAATGTGACACTACTGATGAGTTTGTATACTGGGGTTACTGTATAAGGTACTGGGGAAAGATAGGCCAGCTGTTATAGCTCCCTTTGAAGACTGGAGTTTGTTGATCTTGATCATCTCTAGGCATCTCTAGGCATGTTTAATGGTTGGTGCTATACCAATATCTGCAAGACAAACTGAAGGATTTGTAGAAGAACCTTCTGGGACTCAATCAGAGTAAAGTCAATGAGACACAAGGGATATCCAACAGAGAATGGGGAAATGTGAGGATGGAGAATATGCAGCTGCAAAGACTTGATCACTACTCTTTTTCTAGCCAAAATATTGACTGCAAGCTGGAATGGTGATTATTTAGTCACTATATTTTATGTTCAGTTCTTTCCCAAATACACAATAGTTCTCATGGCACTACACCAGAGGTCTCAAACATGCGGCCTGCGGGCCTCATGCAGCCCACCAAGACCTTCCCTGCAGCCCGCAATGCTCCTCACACCCCCACCCACCAAGCTCCGCCACGCCCCCCTCTCCCCCCCCCTCCCCACTCCTCCACATGCTTCTAACCCACGCACCACTCCCCACTGCTCCGCTTATCGCCAGGCAGTTCTCTGGAGGCTTAGCGGTTTCTGGGAGGGAGAGGCCAGAAGCCGGGAGCCTCGTGAACAGGGGATGAGGGGGAGAATGGGGCAGGGATTTGGGGAAGGGGTTGGACTAGGGGCGGGGAGGAGGTGGAGTTGCGGTGAGAAGTTTGATGAAGGGGTTTGAAGGGGACAGGGAAGGGGCTGGAAGGGGACAGGGAAGGGGTTGGAAGAGGCGGAGCAAGAGTAGAGTGTGAGTGCAGCCCAGTCCAGGAAGGTGCTTTAACAGAACTAAATCTAAGCTCCTGTTGGGTCCTTTGAGTGAGGTGTATTATTAAGTGAATATATTTTATTAAAACTGCTTGGAAATGACTTCATCAAAAAAAAGAACATTCATGGAAAAAAAGAGAGTTTTCCAAGACAAATGGGAGAATTTATATTTTTTCACAGAGGTAAAAGATAAAATTCAATGCCTTATTTGTCGGGGAGGAGCAGGGAGCTGCGCGCTCGGGGAGGAGGCGGGGAAGGGGTGGGACCTCATGGAAGGGGTGGGGTGGGGACGGGAGCGGCAAAGGGGGCATGTCAGTGATGCGGCCCTCAGGCCAATGAACTAGTCCTCATGTGGCCCTCATGGTCATTTGAGTTTGAGACCCCTGCACTAGACCAATTTAACACAGTTCTATTTATATAATAGTGATGTTTGTAACTGGTTACTTACTCACAGACACAATGTCCATGTCTCTATTGAGCTAGCATCTTAGAATTTAGTGGCCTCCTTCATTATGGGCCACTCCCTGCAATGGGTGTGGGGGATGGGAAGAATTTGACTCATCCATCTGCAGTCAAGAAAAGGTCTGTTCTTTTTCTTAGATTTCAACCACTGAAGTGCCCCTTATATGCATATTGGGAGATTACACAAAATGATATTAATTCCTTCCACAAATCGGGTATGTGAGGCAACCTATTTATATAAATACAATAATATGAGGTGTCTATTTCAGATTTTAGCCGTGAACATTTCCATAAATCATGCTAATCAGGTAGATAATTATGAAACTATCTGAATTTCAGTGTGTCAAGGTATAGTAATATTATTTAATTCCTTTGTTATTATAAATCTAATAATAGTAAACAATACCATTAGCAGGCTGAAAGTCTCCATATTTATGCATAAGGATTCAGTGATTAACATAAAACCATCCCTTTATTCCTCTATACTCATATAATCACACACACCTGTGCAAAATGAGTATTTTACAACAGTTGGCAACATTTTACATAAACTTAGCACTAGCTTTTGCAATAGGGTGACCAGACAGCAAGTTGAAAAATTGGGACAGTGGGTTAGGGATAAGAGGCACCTGTATAAGAAAAAGATTCAAAAATCAGGATTGTCCCTATAAAATCAGGACATCCGGTCACCCTATTTTGCAGAGATATAAATGATTGATTATACATAGGTCAAGGCAAAGGGTAATCAGACCCATAGTCTCTCCAGTCCCAATGGTGCATACAATTCCTTTACTAAACATACGGTATGTTTTATCTTGTTAAATCCCCAGAGAACCTTCTTACCAGTTAGGTTTTATGTCAGATTCTGGCCCATTAGAAAACAAAGACTGATAAATTTATGCATTATAAATATATATACAATGTTGCTAAATAATAACAATTTTCCAGTGATCTATATAATTTTTTATCTTTGGCCCCTATTACACATTAACTGAATAACTATGAGGATAATGTGTGTGGATTATAAAGCAGCCTTGTTATTGTGGTGCAGAAATAAAGTTATTATTATTATGTTTCTTTATAAGATTTTATAAAGTTAGTACTTAAAAGTTAAGTTCATTTGTTTTGTTCTTTTGGACTTGGTTGTGGGGAAGTTGACCCTGTGCAATCCTTGCTGAAAATCCTCAGTAACTGAATTCTGGGCTTCCAAATGCTTTTCTTTGGGAGTTGGGTTTTCGTAGGCACTGGAGAAGGTCAGTGAAGTAAACTGTAGTCCATGCAAAGGCAGAGACTGTGGGCTTTGTTCCAGTTGTGCCATTGGGCACTGATGAAATAAGGAATGATAACAGTAAACCTAGGATAAGTTCATTAAAACTGCAACTCTTGTTAATAACTAGAAGTTTGCTCTTTTACTATAGCTGTTCTTGGCTTCAGTGAGGCTGGCAGAACTGCAGTGGTCGTGATTTGCAAGTGAAAGGAAGGAAACAAAAGGAAAAAGCCCTGTGTGAACAACCTTATTTATAGCCCGTCAGAAAGCATCTGGGGATGCTGGGCCTACCATGGAAATTAACCGCTCACATTTAGCAGTGACATTTAGGACTCTTCTATTTTCTTATCTGATTTTTATTTCCTTGAAGGTAAACATCCACCATTCACATTTATTTAAAAGAATGATTCCACATTCTTCCCCTGAGACCTTCATGATTTCTTCCCCCCCCCCCTTTTTTTTTTTCTTAAGCAGACATGCACAAAGGATCAAGTAGGGCCATGAGGTGTCAGCTGAAAATAATGGCTACAGTAGAACTGCAGTTAATCCTGCTGAGGTAGATGAGAGTTGACTGCTAAAGACAGCCACTGTATCATAATAGGGCTGAATGAAACAGGAATTGAGTCCCTGAAGAGAGTTCAAGGCAAAAACTGGAGGAGACAGAGGATTTTAAACTCATTAAACTCATTAAAAGAAACCTGATATCTCATGAGTGGCACAGCCACATGGAACTTCTCAGATCTCTTGGAATATGAGAGTATAAAAGTCATTAAAGACTTGTCATCACTTCATTAAATATATTCTCATAGAAACACATTTGTACCATATTATGTTTTAAGAAACAAAAACAAACTTTAAAATTACACCATATGCTGTGTGTACAACATTGTCAAAAGAAAATGTATCAGGGATCAGGGTATATTCAGAAACACAATATGTGTATAAAATATTCACACTGGTGTGTCTATGCTTATGTTTGCGCTTCATGCAAAGTTTGAACAAGCATGGGAAAATGCCTATTAGCATCAGCCATTTGTGTGTGTGAGACAGAGAGATGCACATAGATATGGAGGTGCTGTAGCAGCTTCCACAGTTAAGGCTGAGCAGGGACTTTTGTTTCAGATATATCTGCACACACATATAGAGTTCTGGCCTGGGTTTCAGAGATGTTGAGCTCCTGCTCCATCCACTTCATGAGTGACTGGGTTATGGCACAGCTCTATTACCTCATCCAAGCCTCTCCCCTCCAGTGGGAAGTCTAGTAGCATCTTTCATGAAAGTCTCCTGCATCCTTGCACCCCTTGGACACAAAGGTTGTAATTGTGACTAGCCCCTGTGCAAAGATATAGGTGGAGGATGGTGAACTTCCTTTCACCATCTTCCCACTGTTGTGCATGTGTCCAGGGCTAGTCACAATCCAGCCCACAAGTTTCTGAGGGGAATACTTCAGCTTGGACTGATTTTTTTGTCTGTTGCAGCAATATACGGTGACTCTGTGTAAGAAATAAAGCCATACAGTCTTAAGAGAAATTGTGCACTACATCTATCTCCCCTTGGGGCAAACCAGAAAGTGAGAAGCTTCCAGAAGAATCACAAGCAAAGAACTTAAGAATTCTTAAACCAAACCTCATGTTAAAGTGACTTGCAGTAGTGATTGCCTTGTTTAGGGTTCTGGCTTTGTCATGGGAAGGCAGATGAGAGACTTGAGTTTAGCAAATTTACCAGGTTTCATGTGCTTTCCAGAGGGTTCAAGAAACTTAATATGAGGACTAATATATTGCAGCTTGTTGAGATCAAATGTGAGGAGGACACCAAGCCTCTGCAAAGCAAGCACTGGTGTAAAGTGTGTACGTCTTTATATCTCAGCCCCATCTGTACCCTCTGGCAGACTGAGTACTTCTTAGGTGGTCCCCATGGAGCTAGGATGCAGCTATAGTGAGAAAATAAATCTCTCTCACTTACTTGCTCTCTGAGCAGTAGGAATAGCTAGCAAGTAATGAAGGCACTAGCATGAATATACAATTAATGATTGTGTAAGCAACTCATTTTCATCAGATTTCAGCTTCTTCCAGATAGATAGCACGAAGCAATCATGACGCTATCAATCACGGGTGATCACACTTCACTCCTATTTCTCTCTTATATTTGTGCTCCTATACAAAGATTAGTCTTCTTATATTGCACTGGCTTTGCACTGCATTTGCAATCGATTGATTGATGATCAGTCCCTGCCTTTTTTTAGTTTGCGGGATAACGGTTGCCGGTTCAGACAATTATAAATTAAACATTGTTACACAGCTGTAAATTTGATTCAAATCAATGGCTTGTAAGCTAGCAACCTAATGATATAATATGCTATTAAATATTCATGAAGCAAGCTGGGAGAATATGCAGTCCCCTTCTCATTAATGGATGTAAAAGCACCCAGTGCATTTCACTGATTTATCATGTGCATTTCCTTATTACAAGAGAATATTAGGAAACAGGTCTTTAATCACCATATGCCTCTACATTTTGATGCTCTCATTCTGGTGCATCTATTTATTAGTAATGGAAAATCAACAACATAACCTTTCATCTACTTTGTATACAGAAGCATGGGCTCAACTTTTCACATGGCACCCTTTTAGAGCAAAAGCAATAAAGAACACAGGGAACTACAAACTGGGAAATCAGTGACATAAGTGAATTGTGTAGTTCATGATGGTTTCAGGGTGAAGAGCCAAGGGAATGCTTGCAAGAGGAAGTATATCTACATACAGAAATAATGAGATTCCCACCGTGCTGAAAATCCAGGTACAGTGAAATATATGGTCCTTTGGGAAAAGTCAGGTATTTTATTTCTGCTTTCTTGAATGGATTGAGGCTGTAGGGAGACTACATATTAAAAATGTGTAGTTTTCCCCATTTATTTTTTTTTCAGACAAACAAACATCATTTAGCTTTCAAGATCAAATGAAATATTTAGAGATGTAGAGAAATTTTGCAAATCCTAGCAGCTAATTCTCACCACAAAAATGGTACCCAGCACCTCTCTGGTAACTGACGGATAACTTCTCTTTCTCAGAAAATGCTGAGCACATGCACTGTGCAAACAGTTAGATTTTGTTGGTTCTACTTTCTAAGCAAAATATTTTGCCAAGTTGTCATTCAATGTATTCATCATGAATTATTACCATTTAAACATAAGTGCAGAAAGAACACCAAGCAACAAGGTTTACAAGTAACAAAAATATATTCCCACTCCTTCTAAACTAATTAATATATAAACACACTAAATCTTAGAGGCTTAGACTGACTAAGCACTCATAACGGGCCTGATCCTGCAGTCATTATGCAAGCAAGTCTCCCACTGAGACCAATAAGAGTGTTGCCTGCGTATGTTCTTCAGGATCAGGACTCAACTATGACTCACAGCTATCATCATTCCTCACTTTCTTGCCTACCTCAAAAAAACAACAGCACAGTTTGCTGCAGCCATAATACTAATAGATTTTATACACTTGGAATTCCTAACCAAATTAATTGTTCTCCATTTACACTACTAAGTTGTATCCTGACTGCAAACAATGGCTCTCTCTATTTTTTTATTCAATATTTGTTTTATATGTGAGCAAGAAGCAAAGGACTCAATTCTCAGGTCTAGCCAAGGTGTGCTAAGTGCAGTGGAATTGAGTGCCATTTTTACTTTCCTTCAGTCCCTAAGGCTGCTGAGGGTTGGCTTAGCCAACAGCATAAATTAGAGCAGCCATCGCTGTGGGCTAATCCAGAGTATACCGTACTACTCTGCCTTCCGTGCTCTTTAAGGCCAGCAGTGTTCAGGCACTTTCGCCATGTTTGCCACTTTAGAAACGTATTTGCTGCCAGTGACACTTCACTAGAGCTACAGCAGGGATGAATTGGACTCGAGATTTACAGAGAGAACATTTTTCGGGATGCGTTTGTGGCAGATGTGGAGCTACTATGTAATAATCAAAGAATTCTAATGTAATGAGTCTATGAACACTGTATGTGACCTGGTCAGTGAGGTGAAGATATTGTGTATGGCTGAGGTCATTAGACTTTCCTGTATGAATGTACTGAACTGACTTAATATGGGACTATTGGAAAAAATAAGCATGGCAGCAACATAACAAACATAAACAAACAAACATAACATAACATAACATATAGATAATCTACCTCCCAACAAACACTTGGGGGGCAATGACAGGACCTCCGGCTCCACCACCAAGTTACTCAGCTGTTTTACCAGTACTGAGAATTAACCAGTAAAAGCATATGAGCTCTTAAAGTGAGAAGAGCGGTGATCAAAGGATTGGGCAAGACTTAAGGCAACGCTCTGCAAAGCAGGGTGAGAGAGAACTGGTCTATAAGTTGAGGAAAGACTGCCACTCAGGCCCTAGCACTCTTGAAGGGGGGTCTATAGAAAGCTTAGATCCACCCATGTGGATTGTGGATAGACCTCTGGCAAGTGAGACGTGTATATTGTTTTTTTAAAAAATCTATTAAATGCTTTTATTCTACATATATAATACTTTGCTTTAAGAAAGCTGTTTGGTCACTGTATTAACCACTGGCTGCTGCTGTCAGAGGCAACATAACTGAAAGTATTGAAGAAAAGTCAGGCCTTCTAAGGTAATCACAATTAGCACAGAGTGACTGCAACTCCAGGCCTGGTCTGAGGCCAGGTCTACACTGGGAGTGTGGGGGGCATGTTGACCTAAGAGACACAACTTCAGATACACAAATAGAGTAGCTGAAGTTGAGGTATCTTAGGTTGACTCACCTCTGCGTCCTAATGGCAGTGAATCGACTGCTGCCACTCTCCCATCGACTCCGCTTCTGCCTCTCATGGCAGTGGAGTTTCAGAGTCGACAGGGAGAGCGCTTGCGGATTGATTTATTGCAGTGGGTAGTGTAGACGTGGCCAAATGAGAGTGAGAGAATCAGGTGACAGGACTGCAGAGGGAGTGCATCCCAACGATACCAGAGGTGCAGTTAGCCAGGTAACTGTGACAATGTTCTCTCTTGGCAAGGATAATTACCTAAGCACATAGCACTGTATTCTGTATTCTCTGGGCAGAGGTCACAATGGTGGGGATTTTGTTACCATATCAACAATCTATTAATATTATCAACTATTCCTTGCAATTTGTCACATGTTCTGTGTGTGTGTCTGGTGTCTCCCTCAAGTCTCATTTTTCAAGTGCTGTTTCCATAAGGTCTCAAAGATAATGAAAATGATTACATTATTATTGAAAGTTAATGGCCACAGCCCGTAACTTTTAATCCTTAACGCTCTACATGTTCTGTAATGTCAGCAAAGAGCTAACTAAAAGGGACATTCTCATGCTATCACTATTTCTAGTGCTGTTTCCAGGATCACTGGAGCATCACTTCATAAACAGCCTCATGTCAGTTCTAACTGTCAAAGAACTTGCACTGATAAAAATAACATAAAAGTTCCCTCTTGCCTTTTTCATAACTGTTAGGAGTCTCAGCTTCTCTAGAGAGTCACCAAGAACTAACAAACATACATCTATCATCTAACTATCCCTCTATCGGTTTTCCATAGCCTCCACTGATTGAAGTCATCATTGTAGTCAGTGGGGTTCTACCAGGTGTCAGTCTTGGACGATTTGTCCCACTGATTGTTTCATTATTTCTGCCGATCTAATTTGAGTCAAAAATAATCATCCACCCAGCAGGCACAGTAAAGACTGTGATGGTGACTCATAGTTGGGCTGAACTAATTCAGAAGTAGAAGCAACAACATTTGACCTAAAGATGAAGGCACACTTTCCTTTGCTTCAGTCAAAGTAGATTTGTCTAGGGTTTCATTAGAGAGAAATAAGTCCACCTGGCACAGCTAGCGGCCTTGTCTACACAGGAATGTCATACTGTTTTAACTATGCCAAAATAGTTAAAGGGGTATCACCCCTCAGAGCATGAACATGGTTACACTGGCATAAAAGTGATTATGCCAGTATAGCTTAATCCCTTATGGGTTGAAGAATAAGCTGTTCTGCAAAAGGCACCTTTATGACAGAATATTTGATTAGGAGTTTTGCCAATATAAATATTTTGGTAAAAAATCACCCTCCCCGCAAACAACATAGTTACACTGATACAAAACTGTACACAGACCAGGCCTTAGTTTCTTCTTGGTCCCCTTTGTTTATCTCTTCTTTCATGTAATGATGTACATTTATAAGACAAAGCGTACTTGGCCCAAATCAAAATGAGACATATTTAGTGTGATTATGACATGTAGCGAACAAACAATCAAAAGCAGGGGGTATTTAATAAGTCAAGTTCCCATCTCTGTTACCCAAAGCAATTTGTTTTTAATTCTGTTTCATCTGCAAAGATAAAATGTAAAGTAAATGGGTCTAATTAATTTACATTCAAAGCATGATTGTACTTAAGAGAAACAAGGTCCCTGATGTCCTGAAGAGTCTAATGTAGGTTATATAACTTTCACAATGGACATTAACATAAAGGAAATTTCTCCCACACCCCCAAAAAATATGTTTAAAAAAAACTAACTTATGGCCATGCAATCTGCCGACATGTCATCTTCTCAATGTATGAGTTCAAGTAGCTATTTGAAGAAAATAACAAAATAGCAGAAATGTGTTCTTATATTTCTAAAAGAAAAAAAGGTGAAATGCGAAAGAAATCTGTGAATTATGAATATTTTACATAATCTACCTGTAAAATAAGCAAGATGGCAAATCAAACTGTAAAGTCAGGTCCAGATTCCAAACACTTCAGATTCATGTGATCACTCCATTATAAGGATAAATTTAATTGACTAAAATTAGATTTAGATTCAGATTTTAGGAGCTCATAAATTCTGGGACATTAAATGATCCTGAAGTTTGTTCTGAGCCCATCACTAGTTATGCACCTAACTGTGCAATATTATACCATAAGGCAGTGGTCCCCAACCCCCGGTCCGCGGACCGGTACCGGTCCGTGGAGCAATTTGTACCGGGCCGCGGCCGCGTTCCCCTCCGGGCTGCCTTCACTTCCGCATCCGGCGGCTTCCCCCTCCGCAGCGGCCGCCTTCCCTTCCGGTCCTCCTTCACTTCTGCATCCGGCGTCTTCTCTACCGTATCCTGCGGCTTTTCGGCGGACATACAGGTGCCCGCAGCGCCAAATTTAATGTAAATTGAGGCGATGTACTGAAATCGGCGGCTTTTCGGCGGACATATAGCGGTCCGCCGCACAAAGGGAAAAATGAAAATCACCCCCCGGGCCGCAAGCATTGACTCGCCCTCGTTCACCGGTCCGCGGCAATAAAAAGGTTGGGGACCACTGCCATAAGGGTTATGGTGGGTGGACGTGTATGTAATTTCTTCCTGACTTTCATGCTCGGGTTTGGTCTTGCGGGGTGGGAAGGTGTCGGGGTGGGTGAGGGGTGAGGAGTGGGTGTTGGGGTTGGTCAGGGGGTGTTGCGGTTGGTGGGGGGGTGAGGTGGGGGTGTCGGGTTCGGTCGGGGGGTAAGTGAGCCGGGGGTGTCTGGTTTGGTCTGGGGGTGTTGTGATTGATGGGGGGGGGTGAGGTGGGGGTATCGGGTTCGGTCGGGGGGTAAGTGAGCCGGGGGGTGTCGGGTTTGGTCTGGGGGGGTGGGAAGTTGTCGGGGTGCGTGAGGGGTGAGGTGTGGGTGTTGGGGTTGGTCAGGGGGTGTCGGGTTTGCTTGGGGGGGTGAGGTGGGGGTGTCGGGTTCGGTCGGGGGATAAGTGAGCCAGGGGGTGTCGGATTTGGTCTGGGGGGGTGGGAAGGTGTCTGGGTGGATGAGGGGTGAGGTGTGGGCGTTGGGGTTGGTCAGGGGGTGTTGCGGTTGGTGGGGGGTGAGGTGGCGGTGTCGGGTTTGGTCGGGGGGTAAGTGAGCCGGGGGGGTGTCGGGTTTGGTCTGGGCACACACCCCGACACCTTCCCCCCCCCCCCAGACCAAACCGAGGGATTCCGGGGACCTTCGCAGGTGGGGGGGGCACAGATCTGATGGAGTCCGGGGTTCCATTGGGAGGTGGGAGGGGCAGAGAACTGAGGGATCTCCGGGGTTCCGTTGGAGGAGGGAGGGGTGAGCTGAGCGAGTGCGGTGTCTGTTGGAGGGGGTATTATGACATCATCACCACCTAACCGCCCAGCCGATGTGATTGGCCCTGAAAGACTTTCACCCCTGGGGGACGTCAGAGGTGAGATCCGAAAATTTTTCGACCCTTACCAGCATCTAGACCCCAAGACCCCTCACTGTACCAAATTTCAAGTCTCTGGCTCAAACGGTGTGGGAGGAGTTCGCGGTCATACGTACATACATACATACATACATACACCACTTGACTTTTATATATATAGATGTCTAATCTTTTTATGACATTTACTAACAATGTTGGAGAGTTTCACTTCATTCCTGTGGCAGCCACCACTGAATTCCATTAGTTTCCCTGTCTTTGCCTCAGTGTGAAATGAGATGCAAGGACTGTAGTGTACAATAATGTAGATTAATGGAACAGCACACTACAGTAGATGTACATGTTCCCCCATTGTCTTCATTTTCCACAGTATGACAAGAAGCTTGTCCTACTCTTCTGTCCTATCCAACCTAACCCTCCCTCTGGCTGCACACAACCTAGACTTTTTCTTGGGAGAATGTTTTCCACTCTGGTAAAAAAAAAAAAAATCCTTTTCCTTGAAAATCTGACATTTGTTTAATAGATAAAAATCAAATTCAGCTCTTCCCTTCATATAGCAGATATGTTAATTTCATTGATGCACTGGAATATCAATTTGCAATTTAAGTGCTA
Source organism: Sternotherus odoratus (assembly GCA_032164245.1). Lineage (NCBI taxonomy): Eukaryota > Metazoa > Chordata > Testudines > Kinosternidae > Sternotherus > Sternotherus odoratus. The sequence continues at coordinate 71,141,326 of JAVMKO010000002.1, forward strand.
TTCATTGAGATGCACAAAAATCATTTTTCAAGGCCAAATTCTCAACTGATTTCTACATTGCAGTCAATGGAAATACACTGATTTACATCAGTTGAGGATCTGGCCCTGGGTGCACGAAAGGTAAGAACAGTGAGTAGAGAGGACCATGAAGATGAGTATGGCAACAGTGTGAGCAAACATCTCTGGAGCTATGCTTACAAATGTTAGAAGAGCTGATATAGCCCAGATGCCGTACCATTTTGTTTAATTGCTGTTCTTAAGTCATTACTGGATGTGGGGATTAATACTACAGATTAATAAACATTTCCTTTAATAAAAATGGTCAATTTCCCTATCGTATTTGTGCCCCCCTTTAATTTGTTTTCCATGAATACTTATCTGGGCTTCTTTTTGTTGACATTAAGGTTACCTACCAGAAGAGAAACTGTCACAAATCTTTTTGTGAATCCATTGCAAGTATAGTTGTGTTGGAATTGAACAGTTGGACATTTTGAAAGGTATTTGTGGTTTTGGGAGTCTTCCCATCAGCGAAAATAAACAATAGAAAGTCAACTTAGGTGACCAATCACACAGTGCAAATAGCCAATGATGAATAGTGAATGCTCATAGCAGTAGTTTCTGACCTGTTACTGAGCAGTCTCATTGCTGGAAACTGTTCAAATTAACAATTGGATGAATAATTAAAAAGAAGAAAGAAATTCATATAAAACTCATATGTGTTCACAGACAGTTAATGAACAGAATAAAGAAGATCATTCATCATGTCACTGCAAAAGGTACCCCCAGTTCTAGCTATTAACATTGTCACCATTTCTAGAGTTTCATTATTAAAGGAACTGCTGTCAACCTTGTGATGAATAAACTATTAAAATAATTGCCAGCCAGATAATGATTTAATGGGAAAGAGAATGTCTGAAACTGATAAAACATTTACACTGAAGTAAAACAGTCAAACAGACCCTAGAGATATTTTGATTAATAGCCTGAAGAGGGTGATAACTGTTGATAACTCAGTGAATTTGATATGTTAGTTTTTTTTAATTCTTTCTTGAATATTGTCTTGTTTTGAAATCCAGTACAAGTCTTGTAATTATAGGACTCATACCACAGAGAAACCTACGTCAAGTGACACTGGAGTCATTTGTCATGTCCAAGACAATAGGCTATATAGGGTTTGTTTTAATCATCTTTATCCTCATGAGGGTTAATACATAGTACAGTGGCTGATGTCTGATGCGCTAGATACTTAGATGCTCAAAATGTTATTTTAAAATAAGTTCATAAGGGGACTGTCTGATTCAGAACACATATCCAAACAACAATAAAAAAGTTGAAGTCTTTGCATCAGATCTACCTTTGCTGAAATTTTCAGCTTTACTTATATGCTGTTTCCTATGGAAATTCCCTAGACACATACGACTTTGGGAACTCAAGATTCATTTCTTCCCAAAAAGTGGAATGATTTACTCTTTTCATTATTTTTAAGTGTTTGGGGCCAAACATTCACCTAATTACATTTCTTTTTTCAGTTGCCATGAGAGAATGACTTTAGGCAAGAAAAAGAAATAATTCTGTCTAAAAATACATTTGAATTTTGTCTGAACAGATTTCTAGTGCTCTGTTAAGTGGATAATCCACAATGCTATCTTTATTGACATGGAGGATATAATCCCTTGTCACCCAGATGAATATAAGTATGGAAAATCCTGGAGGAATGTTACCATTATTATGTACACATAGGTCTTCATACTGCTCCCACTGAAGTCAGTGGCAAAGCTTCCACTGATTTTAATGGTGGACCATCAGGGCCTGCATAAGCATATAAATTCTGAGAAGTTGTGGAGTTAGTATATTGATGATTGAGCCTAACAATTAACCAGTAGACTTTGGTATTCATAACATGTAGCACATTTTCTATTGGACTGACTGTAAAGAATAGAGTGAACAAAATATTTTGCTTTTGATTCATGTGGAACTATGCGGCACCTCCTTACCTCTTAAAGTATAGTCATGCTGCTTGTGCTATTGCTCTTTTTATTCCCCATTCCAAATGTGCTGCTTGTGCTATTGCTCTTTTTATTCCCCATTCCAAATGTGAACAGTAAAGTATTGCAGAGAAGCAAACAACTCAGGCTGTGTCTACATCTAAACCGCTGCACAATGGCAGCCCTGAAGCTGCTCCACTGTAGCGCAGCAAAGTAGCCATTCACTATAGTGATGGGAGGGGTTCTCCCATAGTTATAGTTAACTCACCTCCCATAGAGGCGGTAGCAAGTGTCATGTTCTTCTGTACCTGATGACTGGCTACAGAGCTTGTTTATACGCACCACGTGTTCATTGTAAGATCCTTTAATGCTCTGCCTGGTTCATTTAAATAAGGTATTTTATACACAGTGCCATCTAGCGGGAGAAAAGTATAATGCAGTCCTGCCATCTCTCTTTGGAAAATTTCAGGTGCACTGATAATCCCAAAAGGTAATCTTTGAAAGTAGAGATAAATGTGATAAATTTGTTCACTGGCTGCCATTGAAGGATCTGCCCCTTCAAAGGTCTGGGAGCTTGAGGGCACAGTGCCTTTGTTAGAAGAGCTGTTTTGGCCTGCAAGAGAGAATTATCAATCCCAGCTGGGAAAGGGTAAGGTTCCTATAAAGGGCTGAAAAGGCTGAGTTGAAGTGAGAAGATACAGGAAGTAGAATGGATTTTATGGCAGACCCTGGAGCATTGGGAGAGATGTAAAGGGAAAGAGTCTGGGGGCACTAGCATCCTGTTTGGGTGAGGGGAATAGCTTTGTTGGGGTATTATCTTGTAAACCTAACATCGAGCCTATGATGAAGAGCTACATGAAAATTTCACAAAAACTGTCCCTCAAAATACATACCAATTTCAGAATAAAGTGGGTAAATATAGGAATAAACTCAGGTAACTTATGACTGGAGTTCTCAATTTAATTTTTTTTTTAAAGCAAGAAAAGTAAAGTTTCCTACTACCATGAGAAAAAAATCAGGCTCAGAAGAACAAATTGCAATTAGTGGCAGAGAGTCATACTTACTTATACTAGTAGCACACAGACAGCAAGTTAATAGAACCTTAAACAAAGTATGCAGATGGAGGGTGTGTTGGAGTTTTTGAAACATTAGAATTCTTACCAATGACAAAAGAGACAGCTACTCTTTACACAAATTCTAAGGCCAGAAGGGACCGTTATGTTCACATAGTCTGACTTCCTGTATCACACAGACCACAGAACATTACCAAAATAATTTTGTCCTCAAAATAATTTGTCCCCACCCTTATCCTAGAACCCAAAGGGACCAGTTTGAGGGGCGTATAATTACCCTATAAAAGGGTAATTCTGCTTCTCTATTCATTTGGTCCTCAGCAGCTGCAGAATTTTCCAACAAAGGTATCAATTGTAACCAGTTTTAGTGGTGATTTTTGTGGTGTGAATACTTTCCCCCTGAACTGACACCAACATAGCACCTTTTAATGTGGGGAAGGGTGGTGGTGGTGGTGTTTTGTTTTGTTCTCAAATAAGATTTTTCTGCATTCACAATTCACTTTTTTTTATGAAGGCAACTTATTTTTGGACTTGACTCAGCTTACCTATGTTTACCTTTAATCCAGATTCATTTGTTTAAATGTATATAATGATAAATGATATTTCAGGATAACTTACAAACATTTATCACGAACTTTCATCTATTAAATTCATTTTGGCTTCGTATTATCTAGGCTCTGGCCCAAATTAGAACTCTGTCATTTTCTTCAAATGAAGTAATTGCTGAATTTGGATATGGATTTTATTGTGTGAATAAAGAATTATTGTTCTTCTATGAGCTACACAGAGTCTTTTATTTTTTTTAAAAAAAAGCCTTTATTCAGATATAGCTGCTTGATTTCACCATTGACATATTTTCTATATATATAGCTACTTGATTAATAATTCAACCATTTTGTATTTCATGAATGCTGAGAGCCAAGATCATTACCCAGACACTTAATGCTATTGACATACAGACTTTTTTGCAGCTCTTAAATCCTATTAAACACTTAAACCAATTTAGCTGAAATATCCTGCCAGCAGAGACAAATCAAATTATATCAATATCACTAGCTTTCTTCAACCCTTTTGTTACTGTTTTGTTCTCTGCAGCTCTGTTGTACAGAGATGAAGTTTCACAGGCTATGTATTTCTTTCCTGTATTATTAAGGGCACACACAGCCTTTCACTTCTGGTTACTTGATTTGTATTCAGCCCAGGCTGGTAGTATACAACCAGAAGTTGTTACTTTACTTAAGTGGTGAGATCCACTAGATTTAGGACAAGTTTGTTCCACCAAAGTAGTGCAAACCTGCCATCTTGCCAAGGATCTGGCCCATTTTATTCAGTTACTATGTAGCTTTTATTATCCTTACATATCATATAAAATATCTCACATGTCAACTACACTGAGGCGAGTTCTTGTTTCACAAATTTAGAAAGTGCTGTAATGAGCTCTGCTCCCCAACCAGACACACACACACACACACACAGAGGATTTGGGTCACAGGTCAGCTACGGCGCAGGAGATCACCATCTGTGCACTGTGTGGCAGCATACTATTTAAACTGTAGGGTGGTGTTAGGGCAGGCCAGGCAACAAGATCTGATATGCAGCCAGAAGTAAAGGGAAGGATTCATAGCCCTTTAATGGCTAGGGAAAAGTAACTGTGAGGTGGTTCAGGTGGAAGAAGCAGACGCTTGGGGTGGCCAAAGAGAATCAGTTGCTGTGACTGGCAAAGTTAGTGGGAAGAGAAGGCAACCTAGAAAGGGGGTCTGAGCGACCTCAGATGTTTTGCGAGAGCCAGGCAACACCAGTAAGTAAACAACTGTTTGAGGAGACACCTTGCATAGCCATTCCAGTCACAGCTATGAAATAAGTCCAAGAGAGAAGACGCTCCTGCAGATAAAACAGTAGGAGAAACTTAAAGAGAAGCCCCTGCAGAATGAACCATCCAGGGTGGCAGCAACATGGCTCTTTGGATGGACTAATCCTCCTTACAAGGCCAATTACATGGAGGACCTAAAGAGCAACCACATACAATGGATGCAGTTCCCAAAAATAAAGAGTTGAGACAGCAGCAGTCAAACCAAAAAAGAAGGCAAACCACATAATGTGGCTAGTGGTTCTTCCTTTCTCTTAAAGGAGCAGGTAGGCCTGAGGAGCCTTGATTTAGGGATTACTAAATATCAGATGAAAACCAGATCCCAAACTGAGAAAGGAATAACAGTCAGACTGAACTATAAAGCTCAGAGTATGGGTTATGTGGAACAAAATTATAGAGGGCATTTCTGCAGGTGTAAACAGGATATCTGGGCAATTTATGCACAATTATTATCATACTCCCCATTCTGCACTCCAGCTTAACTCTTTTCTGCAGCACAGGCTAAAGTGTACTGTCCTCTCACACACAGGGCTATTGTCCTTCAGCCCTGAATGTCTTATTACCAGTTAGGATGACCAGATGTCCCGATTTTATAGGGACAGTCCTGATATTTGGGGCTTTTTTTTATACAGGCCCCACCCCCCATCCTGATTTTTCACACTTGCTCTCTGGTCACCCTATTAACAGTTCAAGTAACTGAAAAGAAAAACATCACACAAGTACTTAATAAGCATTTACATGTAATATGACAAATACAAATTTTAAGCAGTGTTTGAAATACTTCTACATAATTTTGTCAGTAATCCTGCAATAAGAATTTCACGTTCTTTCTGCATGCATCCATTAGCTCACGAAAGCTTATGCTTCAATACTTTAGCTAGTCTTTAAGGTGCCACAGGACTCTCTGTCACTTTGGCAATTCCAGACTAATGCAGTTACCTCTCTGATTCTTGACATTCTTTCTGTTGCTTATACATGGGACATAAGCATGACCTGTACCATTTCACCAGAACATGCACCCTCCTGTGTTTTAGCCCACACATAGGCATGCAGTCTTGTCCTATGATATTCTCCAGAGATGATTTTCTAGACTCGTATGGCCTAAAGTGTCCCATTTGTCACCTGACTCCTGAAAAACTAAAATGAAACTACAGTGTCACTCTCAGTCCACAGCCAAACACTTCTGCCTTGTCAGTAAACAAGAAGACTCAGCTCTGTGAATCCCTCAACCTGACAGTTCTCTGCAACTGCATGACTCATTCACCTCAGCTTTTTGGCGTGATAGGAATCATGCCAGTAGCAAAAGATGTCACGGGTTGTGAGACAACAGTATACCAAATAACCCTTTGCCTGAATTTCAGTAGGTCTCCTATAAGCCAGATGAGTGAGTCAGATAAAGGATTTACAAACTTTCATCTATATAAGTTCCGTCTCTGTACTTTTCCTTATAAACTGAGACACGATCCTATTTAAAACAATTAGCTAATACTGAAATGTAACTTCCTTGTGTGTTGCAGCCTCTTGGGGTAAAAATGCTTCTGTCTGTATGCATGTGGGTGTGCTAAAACAGAAACATGTTGATATGGGTACCTAGCAGTGTAGTTCTACTAAAGACACTCCCTGTTCCCAACCAAATGGCCACATAACCCCGAACAAATGAGTTTTATCCATGTCCAGATCTGTAAAACCAGGATCTAAAAAATTCATCCATCCACCAAGAGAAAGCAATCAGAGCCATGCAACTGAGCTGGTTGAAAGGTTTTCAGGAAAAAACCTGAAATGTTCCAATTTTTGCAAAGTTTTTATATTTTAAGTGTGGGGTTTTCCCCAATTTCCAGCTTTTGCCAGTTGGAAAGCAATCAGAAAATATGCAAAAGTGGAGATAAAATGTGGAAACGTGTGATTTTTTAATTACTGTTTTCCAAGTGTTGCCAATTGGAGAACAGTAGCAAAGTTTTGAAATTGCTGCGTTCAGAGAGACAGTAGCCTTTACACTTTTAGGTGTTATGGTAACACTTGAAAGTGAACGTGTTCCTCTTAAAAACTGAAATGTTGGATTTTGCCCACTTTCAGGAAGCTGGGACCGGAAAGAGAGGAAAAACACATTTTCACCTGTTTTCAAAATTTCCTGTGGGAAAACCAGAAATTCCTATTGGGAAAATTTCTAAAAGGGATTTTTTTTCTCTGAAACTATCAGGTTTTCTAGCCAATTTTTTACTTACCTCATATTTGATTGACCAACTTAGGCACTATCATGTACTTTGTATCATGTATCAGACACTAGCATCTTAGGCACTATCATGTACTCTATTTCCATAATTAGCTAAGATTTTATGCCTTAGAGATTCCCACATTTTCTTTTATACCAAACCTATAAAGACTCCTTTCTTATTCTAGACATATGTGAGCTCTTATTGGGAAAGCACAATTGTGAATCCTTGGTACTCCCTGCATACACTATCCTAATCCCATGGGAGAAAACCAGAACATTTATGATTGCTGAGTTAGCCCCTCTTAGGGAAGCAGCACCAGGAAAGATTTGTAGAATGTAAAATGTGTCTCCCAATGAACATTCTGATCAGTTAAATGTATGTGAAGAAGCATAACTTTGGGGATACGCCAGTACTTCACTCAGATTGACTGTTTTCAGGATGATGAAAGGTTGCAAATGAGGCTCAGATTGGCACATGGTGTGGTTGTTATCTTAATGGATCCGGAAAACTTTCAAGGCTTCACAGCTTCCATATGCTTTAACTGTAAACAGATGGCCAAATTTTGCCCTCATTTACACCTGCTAAATAGGATTCCACACACGAAACTGAGAGCATAATTCACTAGACTTACACATGTATAGCTTAAAGCAAAATTGGCCTACACGCTGTAACATGAGAGGGAATGTCGAGCGTGCAGGTAGCCAAAAGAGCAACTGGCACAGCAGAGTTTTCTACTCATTTAGCAAACAACAAGTAGCAGTTGCTACAACAGTTCACTTTCTGCTCTCCTTGGTGTTTCTCAGCTGTGGGAGTAGCAACAGTTCCATGATTTAACAGCCATCAGCCTTTGGAGAAATCTTGCACAGAGTAATCAATGTCACTTCAGCACAGGCTGAATATTCCATTCCTGCACCAGTGTGCCGGTACCTTGGTAAATTTCTTAAAGATACCAAAAACTGGCCATTTGAGCACTGGAGGGAGGGCTGGGGGAGTGGGGGAGAAGGAATGATCATACTGTCTTGATGCTGACAGTTTTGCTTTTGAGTTGCTAATTTGCCTACCAGCAAGTACTGATTCTGAATGGGTGTGTGTATGGCAGGAAGTATTGTAACAAACCAGAGCGCTACCAAAACGTGTAGAATATGTAACATTTTCCAAAGTGAACCTTCCAAAATTGAATTACCTGGATATGTGGAATTCTTCTGGAGACACTTCACCCCAGTTTCTGCACCAACTTTGTATCCCACTGTCAATACAAAATTACAGTGAAACCTCGATTTAACGGACTAATTCGGGCAAGGGGGTGTCCGTTAAAGCCGAAAGTCCGTTATTTAATAATTTTTTAAAATCATTAAATAACAGGACTTTTGGCTTTAATGGACACCCCCCTCACCCGAATTAGTCCGTTATATAGAGGTCAGCCCCCCCGCCCGGCTCCCCGCAGCGGGGAGCCCGGCGGGAGCTGTCAACCCGCCCGCCCGGAGCTGTCAGCCCCCAATAACGGATTTCAGATGCATCGGAAATTTTGTCCGTTGCATCCGAAGTCCGTTAAATCGGGGTCCGTTAAATCGAGGGTTTACTGTACTGTGAAGTTATTGCAGACAGAGGATGACCACTCCAGGGTAGGGGGATTTTCCAGTGATAGACAGCTGACTTCATAGGCTCGGTCTTCCTCTCTACCTGAGGGGTGCTCGACCCCCACTTCTTCGCCTCAGGTCTGCTCCCACTCCGCCCCTTCTTCCAAGCCCCCACCCCATCCTGTCTCTTTCCGCCCCAGCTCCACCCATGCCCTGCCTCTTCCTACCACCTCCCCTGAGAAGTCACATTCCCACTCCTCCTCTTCCTCCCAAATGCCTTCTGCACTTGCTAATCGCAGCATGCAGTAGGCTTGGATCAGCAGGGCTGCCAGTGAGCAGGAGGTGTTGATGGAGGGGAAGAGCTTGGCTGCTAGTGGGTGCTAAGCACACACTAATTTTTTTCTGTGGGTGCTCCAGTCCCATGGATTCAGCGCCTATGCCTGGCTTAATGGTTCCTTTGAGAACCCCCAGCATTGGACAGCACAGGGATGTGGCCAGCATGAAGTAGACATGACTGGAACTTCCTTGCATCCTAGCTATCCTCAGTTGACATGTTGGGCTTTCTCTCCACTAGGAACCAATGCAAGCTAGAGCAGCCTTCAGGCAGCTCTAGTTTATGCCAGGAGACTGGACCAGTGCACAGCAGACTCACAATCATAGAAGTACAAAGGTAACAAAGTCCTGTGGCACCTTAAAGACTAACTATAAAGTTTTGAAGCATGAGCTTTCTTGGGCTAATACCCACTTCGTCGGATGCAAGCAGTGGAAGTGTCCAGAGGCAGGTATAGAAAAGTAGGCAAGAACCTGGTGGGAGGTAAAAAGGTTAGTCCAATTAGGCTGAACCAGCTTGTTATCTCCGATCAGGGAGGGTGCATTATTCTTAGGTTGATGGATTTCCACTCCATACGGGTAAATGCAGTGCCTTGCATGATGTCAAGAATCAGAGAGGTAGCCGTGTTAGAAGTACAAAGGTGGCTTAAAAATTATATTTGCACCCTGCCCTCCAGAGTCGCAGTGTGTGTGCTCTTTGACCACAGCCTTGGTCAAATAAGCTGATAAATAGCACATGTTATATGATACGTTAGTGCTTATGGGCTCATGCTGTTTGTTCTTTGTTACTCTCAGGTAGTTCACATTTTTACTTGCCACCATGCTATCACAATCTGTGGGGCAAAGGACTGGTCCACTCCTATTTTATGCCCTCCTGTTCCACAACGCTCTACCAAAAGCTAGTTTATATGACTGATGATTGTTATCCTATTCCCTGTCTCTTGACAGATTAATAGTTTCTCCAGTATTACAGAGAATTAAATGTCCTAAACACAGCTAATTAATTTAGCCTCTTTTCTAACAAGTACCATAGACTTTTTCGATGTTAACTATCAGAAGCCTAGGTCGCAAAAGTGTATTAAATCACATAATATTATACCTGACAACAAAATAGTGCCTCTCTAGTCAGCCATGTTACAGAGGTTGGTTCCATCATGGAATTGACTAACGTTGCTTGGGGGCAAATCTTGCCACCTCCTCTATGAATGTGGAGGAACTTCTTGTAGTGCAATCATTATGTTGCATCGGGAATAGGAGCAGGGTAGCAGAGCGCTGGACTCTGAGCATTTGTATAGCCAGCCTCTCTATTATGGGGCAGAAGATCTTTAAGCCCAAAGGTGCTGGAAGTTGTAGATTCCAGACAGGGCACATAACAGAGAGGGGTCATATTCATGTGACTGCTTGCTGCCGACTATATAAAGTCAATAGCCAAGAAAGGCTACCCAGGAGCGAGGATGTGTCCCCCCCCCTTCCCCCTCCCCCATTGATGAACCATGGAAAGTGTTGGACAAAGTGTTTTCAGTTGTTTTGCTCTTGTTTTAAATTCTTTTGTGATAATAAAGCTGCAGCCCCTGAGAAAAGAGATTGGGCATGAATAGTAGTTTGGGTTTTATTTTACCTTCCCTAGTTGGTGTGTCTGACTCCCAGCATACAGGCAGGATTTGGGAAGGCTGTGCAGGGAGTGGGTACACCTTGAGAGATGCCAATCCTAGCCCTGCAAGTGCTCTCCTATGTGGGATCGGGAAGTTGGGAATAAGGCAAAGAGTGAGTTGGAGGAGGGACCCTATAGATACAGTGGCCAGAGCAGCAGCCACAGATTGGATCCACTGCTACTGGATAGCCAGGGGAAGTTTGTTCTCCATCCTGACCCCTCCGCAACCCTTTTTACTCAGTCACTCCCATCTTCTCATGTCCATAAGGACATCAAAACCCAAAAGAACATCTCTCCAGCATCCAGCCCAAATGATCTTTATCCTTGATTTATTTTCCAATACATTATATTTGTGGCACAATAATTCCCAGTGCATTCCAACTGGCACCCCATTTTCAGTGCATGCAGACACTAGTCTGGGTTGTTTTATGCTTCTGGATAAAAGAACAGTGGTGCAAAAAAAATACTACACGGCTTTCTTCATTCTTTGTGTCATTCATGTTTTCTCATTGGAAAAACATAATTTCATCGAATTTTCCTTGAAAACACCTTTGGCAGCTGGTGTATGTCCATATAGTTCATTGATTTCAATGGTGCTATGCTAATTTACACGTTCTGGGAATCTGGCTCCTTGTATTTCATTTATGAAATAAAAAGTTTCATAAAAGTCCACATCTCGCAAACTTGCTAAATTTTGTGAAGTTCACAATATCTTAAACTCCCCTAGATTTGCTAACTTATTAACGTTTGTTTCAGATTGGAAGAAAAATCATTGCTGTGTCATTTGGCTTGTGTAAACCTGGTTTAGCTCAAAATTAAAAACATTTAAATTGGAAAAAATCCAAAGAACTAATTGTTGTTTGAGATTTTAATATAAACTGGATTAGCCACGGGAATAATAAATAGAAGCATGTTGTGGCTGTGCTGAATATTAAGTAGGTGATCATATGTCCTCTGAGAATTTTCTGAAAAAGCAGAATTATTGATTAGCATTTGTGACAAAAGTAGGAAAGGTTTGGGGTTAAAGCAAACTTGGAGAACAATCAGTCAGTTCAACCTATTCATAAATGTTACTGCTAAGAAGCTTCTCAGATGGGAATGCTGATGTCATTGCTTACCAGTGAATGCTGTTAAACTAGTCTACAACCAGTAAAATTACTAATCATAGAATATCAGGGTTGGAAGGGACCTCAGGAGGTCATCTAGTCCAACGCCCTGCTCAAAGAAGGACTAACCCCAACTAAATCATCCCAGCCAAGGCTTTGTCAAGCTGGGCCTTAAAAAACCTCTAAGGATGGAGATTCCACCACTTCCCTAGGTAACCCATTCCAGTGCTTCATCACTCTCCTAGCGAAATAGTGTTTCCTAATATCCAACCTAGACATCCTCCACTGCAACATAAGACCATTGCTCCTTGTTCTGTCTTCTGCCACCCCAGAGAACAGCTGAGATCCATCCTCTTTGGAACCCCTATTCAGGTAGTTGAAGGCTGCTATCAAATCCCACCTTCACTCTTCTCTTCTGCAGACTAAACAAGCCCAGTTCCCTCAGCCTCTCCTTACAAGTCACATGCCCCATCCCCCTGATCATTTTCATTGCTCCCCACTGGACTCCCTCCAATTTGTCCAATTTCTGTAGGGAGGGACAAAACTGAATGCAGTACTCCAGATGTGGCCTTACCACTTCTGAATAGAGGGGAATAATCATTTCCCTTGATCTGCTGGCAATGCTGCTACTAATGCAGCCAGATATGCCATTGGCCTTCTTGGCAACAAGGGCACACTGCTCACTCATATCGAGCTTCTCATCCACTGTAATCCCCAAGTCCTTTTCTGCATAACTGCTGCTTAGCCACTGGGTGCCCAGCTGGTAGCAGTGCATAAAACTCTTCCATCTAAGTGTACGACTCTGCACTTGTCCTTGTTGGACTTCATCACATTTCTTTTCGCCCAATCCTCTGATTTGTCTAGATCACGCTGGACCCTATCCTTACCCTCCAGCATATCTACCTCTCCTCTTCATCTTAGTGCCATCCACAAACTTGCTGAGGGTGCAATCTTACCCATCATCCAGATCATTAATAAAGATGTTGAACAAAACCCCAAAACAAATCCCAAATCCCAAAGCTTCATGGCTATGCTAAATTACACTTCTCATCAATGCTAGAGAACTTAAATATGAATCTCAAAAAAGGTATATTAGAATTGGAAAAGGTACAGAGAAGGGCAACAAAAATGATGAGAAGTCCGGAACAGCTTCAATATGAGAAGAGTTTAAAAAGACGGACAATTCATCGTAGAATAGAGACAATTAAGGTGGGATATGATAGAGAGCTATAAAATCATGAATGGTGTGGAGACTGTGAATAGGAAAGTATTATTTATCCCTTCACATAACAGAAGAATTAAGAGTCACCCAATAAAATCAATAGGCAGCGGGTTTAAAACAAACAAAAGTACATACTTCTTCACACAACACACAGACAACCTGTGGCACATCGTGCCACGGGATCTTGTGAAGGTCAAAAGTGTAACTGGGTTCAAAAAAGAATTAGAAAGATTCATGGAGGATACATTCATGAATAGCTATTAGCCAAGATGGTCAGGGATGCAACCCCATGCTCCCAGGTGTCCCTAGACCTCCAACAGCCAGAAACCGTGACTGGACGACAGGAGATGAATCACCTCAACAATTGCCTGCATCTGTTCACTCCCTCTGAAGCATCTGGAACTGGCTGCTCTCTGAAGAGCTAATACCAGGCTAGATGGACCATAAGTCTGGCCCAATATAGCCATTTTTATGTTTGTATGTCTTAATGGCATGGTACTTTGCAAATAACACATATTAAAATACAGAAGTGTATGCAAAAACTTACCAGCAATGGCGATACTTTAACAGAGTCTTATAAATTATGTTATAATGGACAAACACTATGAACAAAAGATGAGAATGGAATATTAACAACAAATTAATGTAATGTTCAGGTTATGTGTTAATCGTTTAGGGCAAAGCCCAGCACCAAGATCCCAATGCTCAGTTCAAATAGCTAGGCTGGTATCTGGAAGAGAAACAGAGAATCTTCTTCCCAAGACCACAGAGTGTCTATGAAGCCACTTCACAGAAGTGACTTACGTCTTATGGCTGAAGTAGCCCTGATTACCACTAATAACCCTGTCTATCACACATTTGTGGATCCTCAGTCTTGCCCTGTGTATAATTGGCGATGAGACCAGAGCCATACAATATCCCCTGTATGTCTTCTTGAAATCCAATTGCTTCCCTTCCATAACAGAACTACACAAGTTGCCTGTGGGACTTCTGCTGCCATGGAGATGAGATTGGATTTGCCTTTAAGTGCATATGTGAAATGAGGCCATGATACAGCAAATGTGGAAACCAAAACTCCAAATCTCGTCACTTCTGTGTGATTAAATCTCAACTTTGACATTCAAGAAAGTGTGAGAAATTTCAGCCCCACGGGTAATTTTTTAAGACAACTTATAAGTGTCTGGAAACAGGTGTTTGGAATTAAAGAGGTATCTCAACTTTAGCTAGAGAGCTAATGCTAAAGTTGTGATGAATTTCCCTCCTCATTTCTGTCATTTGTGAAACATGGTGTGCAGCTGCTACACGCCAGCAATTTTGGGACTCTTTTATATGTTTTCCACTTTTGCCAGCCTCGTAATTATTCTTGGGGTAAGATGCATATGTATATTATATATCATTGCATGTAGATATAGGAACCAACATGACTGACATGCATGTCACCTGCCACCCGTTCAAAGATGCAAAATTTAGTATTATTATACGAATATCCTAGTCTTGTGGCAACAAACTCTGGTTTATTTTATTCCCATCTGCCAGTCTCACCAGATATCTGACTGTTTGCTAAGATAAGAGCTGCAGGCATTCATACATTAGTGAGCATAGTCATTATGTCACATATTGGCATTTATAGAGCCCATTGAAGTAATGGCAGCTCATTCTTAACTACAATATCACAAATGTGAATCTGTATTTTCAAAATAACTAGGGTCTTATTCTGTAAAGTCAATAGGTCTACTCATGTAGGAGTTACTCAGCATGCGTAAGAGTTGCAGAGTCAGGTCCAGAGTTAAAATCAATAAGAGAAAGCAAAAATGGATGGCTCTGAACTGAGAGCATATTTCAGAAGAAGCTCTGGATGCACATTGACTTTTGTTTGTTTCTGTTATAATTTCACCAGTAGTAACTGGGCAGGTTGTCCAAGTGCACCTAAGCTCCTGTTCTGCATCCTCTTTTGAAATATTCTTTTGGACACCCTCCTCCCCCTCCCCCAACAGAATCAGAAGAGCTCTTCTTGTAGCTCAAAGAGAATTAGAACAGTAGGGGTAAGGGGACAAATATGTGTTGTGTAGTTGTAGCTGTGTTAGTCCCAGGATATCAGAGAGACTAGGTGGGTTAGGTAATATCTTTTATTGGACCACCTTCCATCAGTGAGCGAGACAAGCGTCTGTCTCTCACTGACAGAAGCTGGTCCAATAAAAGATATTACCTCACTTATCTAGTCTCTTTTTTGTTTCAATGGCAGATACATATAAGCATTACTGTCAAAACTGCTATCTTCTACAGCTGTATTTAAAGGCCTTGACTCAGGAATGCACTTTGTCAGGTGCTTAACTCTAACATATACCCAAGTCCCATTAAAGTCAATGGACAATATGCTTTTGAGACTTGAGGTTAACATAAAGCGGCTGTTCTCAAACCAGGGGTCGCGACTCACGTGGGGGAAGCTGGCCGCTTCCAGGGAGGTTGTGAGCTCCCTGCACCGCTGGCACGCCACCAAATTGATTGCTTCTGAATTCAGTGGCTTTTTGGCGGACATGGCACACACTTCAAAGTGTCTGCTGAAAAGCTGCCAAAGTGGTTGCTTCCGGTTTCGGCGGACCATGTGAAGCGAGCACATGTCCGCCAAGAAGCTGCCGAATGTGGAAGCAATCAATTCAGCGGCATTTCAGCAGACATACAAGGGTTGTGCCACAAGGTTTGAAAAGATAAAAGGGTCACGGTTCGACAAAGTCTGAGAACCGCCGACATAAAGCAAAAATGGGAAATAATACAAAATGTTATGTTCTAACAAAAAGCCATTTGGTTTAATGAAGCGATGAGTCCTGTGACACCTTAAAGACTAACAAAAGTATTGAAGCATAATCTTTCGTGGGCTAATACCCACTTCGTCGGATGCAAGCAGTGGAAGTATCCAGAGGCAGGTATAGAAAAGTAGGCAAGAACCAGGTTAGAGATAACAAGGTTAGTCCAATCAGGCTGAACCACCTTGTTGGTTTAATGACATTTTATAAATGAACCCTGTTCTGAACATAGAAAAGACGGGAAAGAGTGTAGTGCACACACAGCCACGGTTAAGCTTCCTGGTGTTTTCTCAGAGTTCAGATACCAGCATGATCAGTTATGAAATAGTCATGAGTTAGAAGAGTCCTGGCAGTCAAATGAGCCCAGCAAGGGTTCATCGGGTGATAATGTAATGAACTACATACAATAAGCCAACTGCCAGCCTGAAGTGAATTTAAATGGCTAAAATTTAAATCCTTTATCTATAAACAGAAAAGTGTTAAAGCTCTGTAGCGAGAAGGGTTCTAACTCTAAGGCTCACTCTGCAAAGAATGGTTGAGGCAGAATCAAGGTTCGATGTGAAAAAAAATCACTCCATGCTCAAATCATGAGAAACTTAAAGGAAACAAACAAATGCCTAGAAAAAGATTTTCCATGTTGGGTTACCAGATAGCAACTGTGAAAAAACAGGACAGGGAGTGGGGGGTAATAGGCGCCTGTATAAGTCCTTATACAGGACTGTCCCTTTAAAAATGGGACATCTGGTCACCCTAACTATGGGGCCCATCCTGCCCTCAAACCTCAGACAACTGGCCTCACACCAGGTAGCCAAATTCACTGCTAGCATAGGCAGGCATAATTTCAGTGAAGCCAATGGAGTTCTGCTTTTGTATGGTTTACACCAGGGTGAATTTGGGCCCATTGTTTTCTAAGTGGTGTGAAGCATTGCGAGAGTTGTAGGTAAGGGCAGAATTTGGACAAATAAGTTATCAAAATGAAAGCAACGAGCATCAGTTAGGGTCAAAGGGCAATTGGATGAAACCCATTGTAATGAAGAGAAAAGTTTAAATAATATATATTTGGCTTGACACCCACTAAGTGTCACCTAGTAGGTATATTTAACCATGTAACCCTTGCACTTTTACTCTTGCCCTACATTCTCCATCCCCTTCTTTCTTTTTTCCTTCTTGAATATTTTTTCTTTCCTCCTGTTTTGTTTTTCCTTTTTCTCAGCACAGGACTTGTAGCCTGTTGCTGATTGAAATAGCCCATGAAAGTACATCCAGGCACATACTTAGTGCTCTTTATTTGAAGAGCTCCAGCAGACTGCTCCGTGCTATAACAGCTCTTGCATTAGATTAACTTCCAGTAGAGCAAGAATTCTCAGTTTAACAATATGGTAGCCTTAAAGGGATCCATCCTCATCAGGTTCACTAAGCATGTTTCATCTTTGCACTATTTATTTTATCTATTCCCATTTTTACTACTCTGCAATAAAAGATCATCCAGGCAAAGCACTGGGAGTTCTTGGCAACTGCTTAAGAATATACTGATAAATGGACTATCATTTATAAATGGACTGTCTGTAATAACAGATATAACTAAACCGAACGTAATACCTACATACAGAATCCCCACCAAATCCTGCACACACGCTATTCTGTCCTATCTGCGGCCACTTGGGCAAAGAAGAAAAGAGGCACTTTGAGACATATCCTACTGACTAACAAACTTGGCCTGTGTGGACCAAAGAGGGAAACAAGTTCCAAAGGAAGTTGTATGAATTTACTGCAATGCCAAGTCACTGACACAGCAACTGCAATGTAAATTAAGCTAAAGCACTGTAATTACTGTTGCTAAAGATGATAGTCTTTAATTTGCTTATCAACATTTCAAAAACTAAAATCACTTGTAAAACATGCCTCTCTGAATCTGAAAACCAACACACAAAAATCTAAATTCTGCAAAGCTAGTGACATCAGTTATTCCAAAGGATATTATTTTTGCATTGTGCTCTAAACAGCCTCTGACAAGAACATAATTTCAAAGCTAGCAACATTTTGAAATAGGTGAGTCGGAGGGCCAAATCCCACATTTGTTTTTAGGACTGACTCTTCCTTCATTGCACGTATGTAATTCCCTTTAATCTTAATGAAAATTTTATTATTATTTTTTTTTGGTGCTGCCTAGGTATTTAGCATTATTACATATTATGGGGTCGCTTCTTGTTTAGACAGGTGTGTCTCATTTTATAAATCTAAGCAAATTAAATAAATAAATTCTTAGGATTTATATTATTATACATGGTACAAAAGTATATGGAATACAAATAAGACAAGTGGTCTTATTAACAACATGCAATCCACCCATACCAAAGAATTACCCCTTCCTTTGCATGTTACTAGAGAAATAAATCCAAGGCCTAACAAGCGAGTTTTGAAGCCTGGCTTAGCCCAGACAATTTAATCCAAGTCATGAATTAGCATTTTTTAGTTGCTAGGAAATGGCAACTCCGAGTTACATCCAACAAGTAGATGCACTAAGAGTTCCTGCCTGAGACAAAGACATATTAGAGAGAGGTTAATTTGATTCCAAACACTTTTCAATAAATGACATTCTTTGTACTACCTATGG
This sequence comes from Sternotherus odoratus, assembly GCA_032164245.1. Lineage (NCBI taxonomy): Eukaryota > Metazoa > Chordata > Testudines > Kinosternidae > Sternotherus > Sternotherus odoratus. The sequence goes on from JAVMKO010000002.1 coordinate 71,159,765, forward strand.
CCAGCAATAGTATCACAGACATTCCTCCTCTTAGTGTTTCTTTTCAGATTCAGCGCTTTATTGTCTCTAACCATATAGAAAATGTATGTTAGTATCTAGCTGCAGTTCCATCACCTTTAAAGCCAAATTTAACATGGTCTCAGACTGGGTTATCATTAATCTATATATCACAATGACTCAGCTCTCCGCCATTAACTTTTTTTGCATGTAAACTCACTTATTAATTTTTCTTGATATTTGATTCTAATTATGTCATTACAATACTTTATAATTACCCAAGCATAACATAAGATGGTGCATTATTCTTTGTTAAATTATATTCAATAATTGTTAGTTTATTATGAAATTGTTTAAAAATTATCATCACTCCTTTCATTAGAGTATGTTTAAGAAAATAATATTTGAGGCTTTTGAGAAATGAAACCCAGTCTGGTGCTATCTAATGAATTAACCTCAGGCAGTACAATTTCCCAAGGAATTACTAATCTTATTTTCAAAAATGAGACTGGATGTTAATAAATCAAGACATTGATGCAATAAAGTCACCTGTTAAATTGCCTCTAGAGGCAAACTGTATATAGCCTGTATGAAAAATATTCCAAGACTTGGCTAGATATGTATTGAATGTGTTTGTTGAAGTCAGAAAACCTCCAATAATTTCCTACAGACAAGTATTTGGACTTCAAAAAGCAAGCATTAAATTTGCCCCAGAAAAAGAAAAAGTAAAATTCATAAAGGAAAGAGAGAACATTTTGAAAGAAAATTGCTTCAATTCATCCTACAAAAGACTCAATTTTAGAGCTTAGTCTAAAGGGACACTACACGAAGAAAACTTTATTTTTATTCCTGAATTAGAAGATGAAACTCAGCTCCATAAATATGTAATGAAAAATCTAATGAGGATATGATTTATTGATAAACCTACTGGCTTTTGCCTTTCTGTTTGAAAATAACACTTCCAAAAAATTAGAGATTGCACATAAATACTGCCCTTGGGCTGTGTTTAATCTAATATTGTTGTCCTTTTCACAGTTTAATTACACATTATCACCATAGTGTGGCTACTTTAAATATATGGTACAACATCATGAGAATGCCTTCTGATGTGAAAATGACCTCAAACTTTAATTCCTGTGTGCAATTTTTTTAAATGCAGTAATATATTATTTAAATTCATTTGCCAGAGCTTGCTCATCCCTGCAGGTTGTTAGCCAAAAACCTACTGAAAATAACCAGTATGTATGAGTAAAATAATTTTCATGAAACAACAGGAAAACAATTTCAAATGTATTGATACTCCAACTGGAGAATTCCAGTATCCCATATTCAGTGGGAATTAGACTGTTGACTTCAGTGACCACAGGATCTTACCCTTCATTAATTTTTGTAGCTTCTAAAAAAATACAGTGATAAATGCACTGAAATCAGTGGCAAAACTCCCAATGACTTTACAAAAAAGCTGGCATCATGTGCTGCACTGTCCTAAGCATCACTTATCTGCTCCCCTGCACTCAGTTTAGCTTTGCCAGTAGAAAATGCCAATGCATGTCCGATGCACGCTATCAGAAAGTATCCTCTGATGAGTGGGGGGGAGAGAGAGAGCATTCAGAGGAAGCCACAAGGAGAGAGGGCTCAAGAGATTAGAGAGAATAATGAATACAAAATAGACAGAAAAAAAATTGTGGAAGAGGAAAATCAGAAGAGACTAAGAAGAGACTAAGACTAAGAGAAGAGACTAAGAAGAGAAGGATAGGAGCAGGAATACATACATATATACATATGGAAAAAGAGAGAAATGGACAGGGAGATGGGACAGTAGCAACTGTGCCAGAGCATGGCAAAGAGGACAAAGGAGGGAATCAATTCATGAATTCATCAGTAGGGGAAAGGGGGCTCAGTACTGTTAAAGAGTAAAGGACAGATACTCACTTGGCACAAATCGACACAGCTTCATTGGTTTACAACGGTTGAAGACCTGACCTCAGCCCTGTTTAAAATGCCATGCTCCGAGAATCATATCGCCAAAAATTAGCCACTGTCCTTGCACATTTCAGAAATACAAAGTGGGCATGAGTAATATGATTCACATTTTGCCAAAACCACATGCCAGTGGCACACCCAACGAGCAGCAAGTGAAGAGGGCAATGTTAAATGGCTGCTTTATGACTCCCTCCTTTGGCTCCGCATGACTCCCTTTATGGCTATACATACTGCACAGGACAAGGTAAAGATCTTCATTATTTTTGTAAATGACAGTTTTGTCTGACATGGTAGCAGATCAAGAGGGACAAAGAGTGTCTGGAATGAACTGCACTTGCTCTGAGGAGAATATAATTTTATCTGTAGCTATGAGAATTTGATTATGCCCAAGAGGTTGGGGAGAAATGTATTAATTGCTCATATTCACAAAATAAAAGGCTGTTTTACAAGCCTATGAAATAGCTTCCTGCTGTCTGTCGACCCTATGAGAGCTGTCTCAGGCAATTAATGCAGGTGATGGATAGACAGCCTGGATGTTTATTACAAATAATTAAAGTGTGATTTTTTTAAAATACCTGTAAGTAGAAGCACATTCTGCGGCATTAGTTGTTTTCAGTGCCATCCTGCTCTCCTGAAAATAACTCTCCAAGGCAATTTTCCTTATTAATCAACTGTATCTTTAGCAGAAGTCTCTTATGTCTACACTGCAAAAAAAAAAAACCACCTGCCGCTGACCCAGGTCTGCTGACTTGTACTCACAGGGTTTGGTCTGTGGGGCTGTACGACTGTGGTGTTTAGAGAGTTGGGCGTGGGCTGCAGCCCCAGCTCTGGGATTCTGCAAGGGGAGGAGAATCATAGAGCACAGGCTCCAGCTCAAGCCTGAAAGTCTACACCTCAATTTTACAGCCTTGCAGCCCAAACACCATGAGCCTGAGGCAGCTGATATGGGGCAGAGGCCAGTGTTTTATTGCAATGCAGACATCCAATAGGCGTCTAAGGCCTAACTTCAGCAAGCAGAGGGGTTCTATTTCTAACACATGAGGAAGTAGAGTAGGAAAGAGACCCAGGAACACTATGGGGTGCTCACTGCAGCTCTTATAGATGAATGGCACAAATTAAGGGCTCGATGGGTATCAGGAGTGTGGAAGTACTAGCACTAACGTCTTTTTATGCTCACCAGAGACCATACTGACTTTAGTGGAGTTCTCTAAATTGGCCCTAAATAAAGATAGCATAATACTGGTAGAGCACATAGTCCATTACTAAAAAGGGAAAAATCCCGAGGAGAGGAATTCTCTGAAAAATGGACATGCCTAACTTTCAAAGCAGCATCGGTGAGGAGGCTTATGTTCCCACAGTTCAATAATTTGGTCCAGCCTGACACTGCTGCTGGCTGCTATCAGTCCACCTGGCATTATCTATAGAGAAGTACAACGTGTGTACAGAGTCCTTTCAAAGAATAAACCTCAATACAAAACTGAGAAGGAGAAAGGGAGGCGCACTACGGTAGTACTATTTATTCAATCTGTTTGTTTTTTTAAATCTTTTCAGCTGATTTAGTTGTGCCAGCAGAACGACTAGGTACAATTAAACTGTCCTTGAGACACGGTCATGACCTCACTGAGCCAGGTCCATGCTCACAGCGCAGTTGTACTAGAGTATACCAGGCCAGATTCACAGGAGCTGGTACGGGAAGGTCCTTTGCGACCAGCGGTGTTTTTCCCAAAGAAGGACAGGTGTTGTTTCTACCTTCGAATACCGTTGGAGTCTCTGCCAGGAATGGACCCGCTCTAATTCCCTCTGGGAGCTGCACTGCTGGTCAGATATCAGAGAGGCATTCAGACATGATGGTGATAATCCCAGTATAAAAGCCCGAACACAGTAATAGGCACTCTGTAGTCAGGCACCACATACGGGCGGTGTTCATTTCCCCCCTCACACTCCCGACCAGCCATAATCTCTTCACAGCCAGTGCCTCTTTCTTTGCCCTGGCCCAGCACATCATTCACTCCAGGTCTGGACAGCAGCCAGCCTAAATCTGGAACTGTTGGGGAGAGGGGTTGTTTGTTAGTTTTTGTTTTTTTAATTGAAATAAGCATAGGCTCACAGTAAAAAAAAAAAGGCATGTACAAATGGCAGTTTCTGTAGTGTACACAGGACCCTGACTCTCTATTGTTATGCTGAAAGGGTCTAATGGCTGGCCCATTTGTGGTCAGTACCGTATAGGCACCCAGAGTGAAATGCCATCTAGAATAAACTGACCCAGAGCGTCATTAAAATGCAGTGTGCAGATTAAAACACTCTTCTTTGTCTGGGCCATTAAACCTTTGTGAGTTTCCTTTGTATCTCGGAGCAGCTATACAAAAGGAAAGCAAATCTGCAAGCTCATCTTTTTCCAGCCCATGTGATCTCAGAGAGGAGATGTGGATTAGACGTTTCCAGAAAGAAACGTTCATGGTCTGAGGGAGGGAAAAGAGCACAGAATTTGTTTATGCAATTAGACCTGTGTGGGGCTCTGGACAGACATGCACTTCCACTGCTTGCATCCGACGAAGTGGGTATTAGCCCACAAAAGCTTATGCTTCAATACTTTAGTTAGTCTTTAAGGTGCCACAGGACTCTGTTACTTATGCAAGAGAGATGTTTCTAGGGACAGGGCAGAGGTATTTTACCTGAAGTTTCTGCAGGGAGTTACTCAGGCCCCATTTGTCACCACTCCAGTTCAAGGGAACAGGATTTGTGTGCATTTTGTAAATAAAGAAATTACACTAAGAAAGTACCTCATTCCACATCACTAATTCTTACTCCAAATGAAAAACTGACTTGAAAAGCATCTGCACTGGGTCTGTATGGACACATTTTGTCCTTCCAGACTGAAATGCAAACTACAGAAACACCAGATTGTTCCTGCCAGCACTTATTTCTGGAATACTGACTATGGTCAGATCAATGCCCCTTGTGCGTCCCTACCTGATGAAACTGAACAATTTTAATTGCTTTCAAAATCACCTTTTGTAACTCCTCCTGTTTATTAAAGTACAATGGTGAGGCAATTGAACCTTTTCATTTGATTTCTTGCTAACTTCTTGCAGCTTGTGTTCTTGCAATATTTTCAGTGATCTAATGATCACTTTCCTTAATCAGTTTATCTTTATATTATATTTAATTTGTAGATAGCTGAATATATCGACAACAACACTATAGGGGCTTAGCCCCAGAAACAGGACTGTCTCTGGGCTGGTCCCCACTACGGCTTAACGTCGACTTTAGCGACGTTAAGTCGATATAAACATGTACCCGTCCTCACATGCATGCCATTTGAGTCGATTTAAAGGGACCTAAAAATCGACTTCTGTACTCCTCCCTAACGAGAGGAGTAGCGCTGAAATCGACCTCTCTGGGTCGATTGTGAACTAGTGAGGATGCATGTGACAGCTAGCCTCCGACCTTCCACAATGCTCGTTTTCTCCCCAGGGGACCAGCCACCACTCGGAGCAGCTCCGCGGACCCCCGTGCCTGCCCGAGCAGCCCCGCGCCGGCTCCCCCCCGCCTGCCCAAGCAGCTCCACAGACCCCCCGTGCCCGCCCGAGCAGCCCTGCGCCGGCTCCCCCCCGCCCGCCCGAGCAGCTCCGTGGACCCCCGTGCCCGCCCGCGCCGCCCCCCCCCCCCCCCCCCGCCCGCCCGCCCGAGCAGCTAGCTCCGCGCCGGACCCCCGCCCGCCCGAGCAGCTCCGCGGACCTCCCTCCCCCGCCCGCCCGAGCAGCTCCACGGACCCCCCGTGCCCGCCCGGTGGGATATCTACCCACAGTGCAACACTCCCTATGTCGACGCTTGCCACAGTTGTGGGGACAGACACTGCCGACTTGCTGTGCTTAGTGGGGACGCACAAAATCGACTCTATACAGTCTGCTTTAAAAAATCGACTTAAGGGCAATCGACCTACTGCTGTAGTGAAGACAAACCCTCTCACTTGCTAGCCATAAGTAGTCCAATTTTAAAATATTCTTATACTGTTTTTAGCAACTTCACTGATTGTCAGAGGAAGCTAAAGATTCCTTCATATTAGGGGCTTCATTAAATGCTGCTGTCACCTCAGCAGAGCCATTCACCTCTGAGTTGCTTGGAAAGGATAGCTACAACCTGTGGCCAATTTTCATGGGAGCTACAACTTGTGGGCAATTTCCATGGAAGCCCGAAGAGTAGAAACTTGTTGTAGGGATTAAATGATTCCCAGTATCCCCCAAATTCACTGGCCACATGGGTGACATTCTGGGGATCACTCAGACCAGTAAAGCGTTCTGTCACTGCCTGACTCATAACATTGCGGGTCTTAATGCTATACTGTTGTGGCTCGGGCCCTGACAACAGAAGCCAGCCCAGAAGCATAAAGGTCTCACTCTGGCTTTCACCAGCCTAGTCACTCCTTCCAGGGTGCCCCAACTGCCCTTCTAGTCCCAAGTCTCTGCAAATCTTTCTACCCTGAGTTCTTAACTACCAGACACTCAGTGTTTTCTCCTCTGCTCCACCCCCCCCAAAGACATGAAAACTGCCCCTGGAACACACACCTCACACAGTTTGCACAACAGGGTAAAAATAAACCAGCTTGAGGTAAAAATAAACAAAAAATGTATTTCATAGAAAAATCATAGGCTCACAGGTGATGTAGCAAGGGAAGCAAACATATATAAATGACACAGAAAATAAACATAAAGATGCAACTTCAGGCTTCACATTCCAAAATTCCCTTTTGTAATACAAGTTACCTGTTGCCTCTGAGCAGTTTCCCACCTTCCCCCAGCCATAGAGGGTATCCAGCATTCACAGACAGCCCCCATCTCCACGACTGTCCCTCAGCTCTGGATGAAGACTTCCATTTCAAGCCTCCTTTTAATAAAAGGGCTTTTTAATTTCCCCCACCTCACTCCACTCCTGGCATGGTGACACATGGTTAATTTGGGTGGGGAAATTATAGCTGCGATGTCTCAATGTTTTTCCATTCACCCTAATAGCCCATTGTTTGTCTTTTTCTGGGTTGTACAATGCTAGATGCTTGGAGCTAGTCTCTGGTTGGGGAGGGGCCCCCTCCCTGTCTGACTGCTTCACCACCCTCTCATCATAGAAATGTAGGACTGGAAGGGACCTTGATAGGTCATCTAGTCCAGTCCTCTGCTCTAAGTATTATCTTTCTAGACCATCCCTGACAGGTGTTTGTCTCACTTATTAAAAACCTCCATGGATGGAGATTCCACAACCTTCCTATGAAATTTGTTCTTTCTTAATTTTCTTAATGTTCAACCTATATCTCCCTTGTGGCAATTTAAGCCCATTACTTCTTGTCCTGTCCTCAGGAGTTAAGGAGAACAATTTACCACTCTTCTCTTTATAACAACCTTTTACGTACTTGAAGGCTGTGATCATGTCCCCCCCTCAGTTTTCTCTTATCCAGACTAAACAAACCCAGTTTTTTCAATCTTGCCTCATAGGCCATGTTTTAATCATTTTTGTTACTCTCTGTTTGACTTTCTCCAATTTGTCCGCATCTTTCCAGAACTGGACACAATACTCCAGCTGAGGTTTTATTGGTGTTGTGAGGTAATGCTGAAGTTGCATCACTGTTACAATTACAATTTTCTACCTCTATGTATACCTTCTTGACCATAACCCGTATACATACACTAGACTGATTATCAAGTTCAGAACGTTATAAGCATTCACAAAAGGCCTTACTTGACTTGTTTTTATATACAGTTTTTAAACAACCCGCTGATTCAATTGCTTATTTGTTAGGATTCATACCTTCTAGTCTCCCCCTGGGGATGCCTAGACCCTGATTTTCACAACACCCTCACCCCAACAAGTGTCAGTCACTTTTGAGGTTATTCTGACCAGTCGGGGCCTGTCTGATGGAGAGGATTTGCAGGTACCTATGCCACTGCAATCTGTACCTGGCCATACTTTGGAGATGTTTTATGGTCAGTGTTATACAGGAGAACAGACTAGATCATCACAATGATCCCTTCTGGCCTTGAAATCTATGAATCATTGCTTGTGGCCTTCATCCTGGGTTAACCTGGTGGAAGATGGCTGAGCTATCTCCAAGAAATAGTTAGAAGTTTTCAATATTAATTCATATCGAAGGCTTCCCCAATGCTGTATATTATATCCACATGCCATTAAATCAACACAAACAATGCTGTATATTATATCCACATACCATTAAAGCAACATGTTTCTGTGTTGTAATACAGTATATTAACTTGAGAATTGTAGTAGTAGTCATAAAATTCAATTTTGTATACCATCAGCTCGATTTCTTACCTCTTACCCCAACACAAATATTACCATCAATCTTCTGAGAGGTCTGGCCTTTAGTTAGTAATTTGAACTGTGGCCAATGTAAATATAATTTGATTAGCCACACTTGAATCACCTCCAATTACCTGCTCTTGCTGCAAAAACTGCCTTACAATCTTTAGCCTGAGTTCTGGAAAGGAGATAAGCAAAGAAGGAGAGAGGAGAAGGAAGGGGCAATATTTATCCTGAAATAGAATCCAATAAACTTGCTCCTGAAAAAGAGGCTCCCTCAAAACGGTGCTCCTTATTCTGTCACATTTCATTAGCACAGTTACTAAGGGACAGTATCCTGCTGGTAAAAGCAAAGGCCAGGGCGCAGTGAGCTACAAGGACCCAGCAGGAGGCAAGGTGTCAAAATCAGTATTCTGGCAGACATATAAGGAAGAAGATAGTCCTGTTTCATCAATATACTCTGGGGGATGCAAGTATCCACAAGTTTAACCCGAGGCTTTTCTTATTTTGTATTTGCTTCAGGGATATGGGATTTAAAAGATATATGTGGAAGCACAGTTCTGACACACAGAGGTAAACAATCACTATAGTGCTTAATCTCCTCTGAAAAATGTGTGGCTCATTCACTTTTAACAGGTCTAATATTTACTCCTCATATCTATGAAGTTCACACTGATTTTTTTTTTTTAAGAAAGAAGAGGTACTCTATATAAATCTAGTATCACCTGAATTATATTGAGAGCCTTAATAACTACAGTAAGAGCTTTCTGAGGTAGAGGCATTACCTGTATTGGTAGTGAAAAATATCTTGTTAGTCTTTCTACTAATAAGTACCATGTAAATGACAAAAAGGAAATCTAGGTATTTATAACAACCCCATCACCACACTACCTGAGAACACGAGTTAGACCTAGAGCTTAGAGAAACTGAAATAATGTATTTGTTATGTTTTCTGATATATTTTTGCAGATATTGCTCTGAAAAAGGAGCCCAGAATTAGGCTCTTTGTTTGTATGTTTATTATTTTAGCAGTCAAACATCATTATATATTACAGTATTAATAGCACCTGCAAATCTAACAGGGAAAAATTGATCAATAGCAGACACCTCTGCAACATCTAGAAGAGCTTTCGCTGACAACAAGGGGAAAGGAAGGCTTAGGTAAAGTCTTATTGGGCACCTTGGTTTATCTTTCTGAGCATTTTCTTACGCAAATACATTGTACATTACTGCAATTTGTATGTAGAACAAGAATACTTGCATGACTGAATAGTGTCCAGAAATTTAGGTCTGGATTGTGGTGATACCATCAGCCCTAAGCAAGGAGCCTGGATCAGAAAGAGCAGAGGCTAGAGCTGGCTGAAATATTTGGGATGAATTTATTTTCCTCAAAAAAGGGACTCATTTTGAAATTGTGGGGTGGACTCCCAGGTACACTTGACTTTTTTCAGCTATGGAAAAGGGGGGTGGGTGAGGATTTTAAAAGTCAAAATTCTGGACTGCGGCTTAACATGTCAGGTATATCCTATGATTCCACTTGAACATAATCAGCAAAGCCAGAGCAATAGAGCACCATCAATGAAAGAGATTTTCAAAGTATTTAAATTCTTCTCCACTTCACCATTATAGGATGGAAAACTCTATCCTGGGAAGCAGTGACTTGGAAAAGGTTTGGGGATCATGGTGCTTAATCAGCCGAAGGGCTGACACTGTAATGTTGTGGCCAAAAGGTCTAATGCAATCCTGGGATACATAAACAAGGTAAACTTGAGTAGGAGCAGGGAGGTGATTTTACCTCTGTATTTCCACTGGTGTGACGACTGCTGGAATACTATGTCCAGTTTGGTGTCCACAATTCAAGAAGGATGTTGAATAATTGAAGAAGGTTCAGAGAAGAGCCACAAGAACAATTAAATGATTAGAAAACATGCTTTCTAGTGATAGACTCAAGGAATTCAATCTATTTAGTTTAACAAAGAGAAGGTTAAGGTTAAGGAAGTATCTACATGGGGAACAAATATTTAATAATGGGATCTTTAATTTAGCAGAGAAAGTATAACATGATCCAGAGGAAGCTGGAAGTTGAATCTAGACAAAATTCAATTAGAAATAAGGCATAATTTTTTAACAGTGAGAGTAATTAAGCATTGGAACAATTTTTTAAGGGTCGTGGTGGATTTTCCATCACTAACATCATTTAAGTTAAGATCGGATGCCTTTCTAAAAGATATGATGTAGGAATTATTTTGGAGAAATTAAATGGCTTGTGTTATGCAGGAGATCAGACAAGGTAATTATGATGGTTCCTTCAGGCCTTGGAATCTATGAATCAAGTCAGGAGTTAAACCTTATTGTAGCTTGTAGTTCAACTATCCCCACTCAACTTCTTTTAAAGTGGATGCTGACAGGAAAAGGCCAAGAAGGATAAAGAAATCATTAGAAGAAATGTTGTTGTTTCTCCTCAGTACAGAATCAAATTCTTGAGCGAGAAAAACCATTAAATAGGTCTTTCTGTTTTTAAACAGCAATTAACACCATAATGTGTTAAAAACAAAATACAGGCTTTCAAGTTAGGCTAATAGGACTATACTTTTAAAAGTCCAGTACTGCATATAGCATGTATTGATTGTTACAAGCAGAGCTGGTTGAAAAATAGAATGTCCATCTCTCAGGAAATTCTGAGATTTCAAAATTTCATCCCAAATCCAGATGAAAAGTCAAAATCTCCAAATTCTTAACAAAATGAAATCTTTCAAAAATATTTATTTTGATCTTATTTAAATGTTTTATGGAAATCTTTCATTTCAATAAGAGTGAAAGGTCTTGGTTTGACTTTGGTATTAATAGTATTATTCTAATGCAAGTAAAAATGATTGGCAAACCAAAATGTTTTGCCCTGAACAAAGTGAAATATTTCAATAATTTCCCATTGAAAATTTCAACAAATTTAATATGTTCCTGTGAAATGTTTTGATTTCATCAGATGATTATTTTTCAACACAAAATTCTTTCATTATTGACAAACTCTAGTTACAAGCATTTGAAATGTTTTAAATGTTATTTTTAGATGCTTTCAAATAATGTCATAATGTTTATATATTATTGGCACTTATCAATGAACATTCCTTAATATAGTGTGCACTAAAAACCATAATTATTTAATTAATCAAATGCAGACCCAGAAAGCCAAACATTCCAAAAATAGCCCTTGTATTTTTCAAAGGAATTCCACATTTACCTATAATGAGGGAGCATATTGCCTAGAAATACAATGGACTGATTAAAACAATATAATGAAGAACTACAGGTACACTTATCAGATTGTACACTTATCAGTAATAAGTATGGCACATTTTGTGCTATAACCTATTCCCGGTACAATCTTTGCCCCTACAATAAATCCACTTTGTACTACATCTTGTTCTCACTGTAGTCTTTGTGCTATAGCTGGACCTGACACATAGTGTATAATTTAAACCCTGCCGTTCTGTTGGATGGTATTACCAGCTGCTGCTATTAATGTAGAATCAATAAAGGAGACCATGCAATGATTTAGAGAAGTTGTGGTGGAATTCTGCTACTGCCTTTATAGACTTTGAACTGATCTAATAGAAAACACTCTGATCTCATGGATTATTTATAACACTAGCATAGTAACAGATACAAAAAGATACTCTGATACTGACCCCATGCTATATAAACTTTTTATCTGCAGAGGATAATCAAGTGACAAAATGATATCAACTGTGTTCTTGACAGTGTTGTACCATCGATTAAAGAATTTGGATTGTTCCTTAGTAACTAGAGGAGAACTTGAAATCTATACTTATATTCATCACTATGGAAACTAATTTTAGTTAAGCTACTTGCTTTCCCATTCTTCTTCATACCAGCAAAACCAAGCTACTCCACTGCAGTTAACCCTAACCTGACAAAGCATTGTTTTTATTTATTATGGCAGGAGCAGCAGCCATAGTTCTAGTTAAGTTTACATACTGTTTTCCTGCTTTCAGTTGCTTATAAAGTACTAAAACTCTGGGGTGGAATCTTTCCACAAGTGAACTTTTTTTTTAAATGGACTAAAAATATCTCATATTATCTCATAGACCCATAGATTTTAAGGTCAGAAGGGACCATTATCATCTAGTCTGACCTCCTGCACAAGGCAGGCCATAATCTCACAATCTAAGTATGAGGCTGAAATAAATATACTTTGTCTATCATAAACTATGGTTATAAATTCAGTTCTATGGCCAAAAAGGCTAGTGATTGAAAACTGGCACAGAAAAAGCATTCATTGAGACATGCCTCTGAGTCTTACAATGAAAATGGGATGTGATTTCAACTAGCTATAATCTTTTCGGAAAAATACATACTGCACATGCATTGCATATATTGCACAGGTTTTTCACTATCTGCATAAAGGGTTGCAAGCTTTTTTGGTTCTGTCTTTGTTCAGGACCAAGCACAATGTGGTCCTAGTCCATGACTAAGGCATCTAAGGGCTGGTCTTCACTAGGGGTAGGGATCGACTAAAGATACGCAACTTCAGCTATGTGAATAACGTAGCTGAAGTCGGCGTATCTTCGCTGACTTACCTGCCGTCCTCATGGTGGCGGCGGGCGGTGGTGCACTCCCCCGTCAACTCCAGCCTGCGCCTCACAGCAGGCTGGAGTTATGGAGTCGACGAGGGTGCCGCTGGTGATCAATTTCTCACATCTTAACGAGACACGATAAATCGATTGCCAAAAGATCGAGCGCTACCCGTTGATCCAATGGGTAGTGAAGATGTACCCTAGGAGTTACTGTAATGCCAGTAATAATAATTAATAATAATACCACAAAAGGAGACTGAAAACATGTAGAAACATTTGGTGAAGATACAGAGCTATGGTTTGGGGTAACTAAATGTGCATCAGGGTCCATAAAGAGGGGCAGTAAATTGCAATACAAGTTAACAACTACATTATCCAAAATCTCTCTCAGCATGGCCCCTACTCACCTTTCAATCAGGGAGCTATCAGAGTTGCAACATAAGGAAGCCAAAGAAGAAATGAGATAAGAATATCACAGATTAATAAGAACTAGACTAAGGACAAAACTCAACTCAAATAATTTGATCTGAGCCATTAATATGTAGGTGATATACCAGAAGTACAGTACTCTGCCAGAATGATCAAGTGGTATCAAGAGGGAAGGGAAAAAATTGACATCCCAACAAGAAAGCTCCTGGCAATGTACAGAGTAATGACTATCAATCAAGACATGGACTGGATGTACAGCCGATAAGGTGATGAAGGAAAATGTCTGCTATCTGTGAAGGAAGCAATTGACATTGAAGAATATAACATCAAAAAATATGAGCAGTCAGAATAAAACATCATCTGGTCATGATAACATGTGAAGGCCAAGCATGCGCCCCAACCTAAGAAAGTATAAATGAAAGGCAAAAGCAAATCACCAAAGAAAGACTTGAAAGATTTACACTGAAGTCGATGCACAGAGAGTGGTGGAGAGAGATCAAACCCATTAGTGATCAGAGATGAATAAAATCATAGCTTGCAGAAAGATACCTCAAAAACAGATTATGAGGATACAAGAACAGTCCTTAGGGATTAATTGTTTGAACCAAAACAGACAGACAGAATTTCTCCCTGAAATGCAGAAGGGAGAGATGGTGTCCATGTGCTCAGAGCCTGCAGGACCCTGGCTGGGAGACAATATATGAACTGACTCAGTAAGATCACCAAGTGTCTGCATCGGAGTCTCTATGGCAAATACAGATTTTAATGAACTATGCAGTATTAAGATCACCAAACTGAAAGAGCTCTAGAGAATGAAGAGGCTAAGATTTTATGGGATCTGGCAATTGTCACAGTCTGAACAGCTCGGATATAGTTGCTGTAGAGAAAAAGACAAGCAAGACCATGTTAATTGATATTGCCATACCACCAGACAGAAACTTAAAAAAGAAGCAAGAAGATGGTGAAGTATGAAGAACTCTCCCACAAAGTGGAACCTTTAAGGAAAACTAGAACAAATATGATCCCAGCAATTATCAGACCAATTGAAGTGATCCCTAAGGGTACGAATGAGCAATTCAAGAACACATTAGGATACAAGATATCATAATCAGTGACCCCCAGAGGACAGCACATAGGTATTGTGACAATTTTATGGATAGCCAAACGAGATAGGAGGAGTGTGTTTGAGCACCTAAAATGCAGGAATTCTGCAAAGGCTTTAACAAAACTCCAGACTACCCAAACCTATGGAGTCAGGTCAGGGTCAGGTTTTATTGGTTACTCCTGGGGATGAATTTTAGACTGTAGCTTTCCCCTTTTTATGCTTAAATATCTTACATGTTGTGAAGCCTTTGGTTTTTAAAAAGTCTCTATGCTGTAGGAATACTACTACTAATAGTAATAAAATAATAAGAAAATGATGCAAATCCTTGCAGCAGCTCCACTGAAAGGCAACGTTCTAGCCCTAGGCTTTACTGTTTTTTGTAGTTCCATTCTGTGCACTGGACCCCATTCCATGGGGAATCCTGGCGATAGCCTCCAGTGGAAGAAGCACATTTCTAAGCTTTTTGAGGGGCTATGAAGACAGTGTGCATGCATGGACCCTGGCATAGGCAGAAAGCCTTGGCCTCTGGCAGATCCCCTAAGAACCTTATAGATTTCAGGAGCAATCCAAGGTTCGAGTGTCAGAACTGCTGCTACTGCCATGCAGAAGTAAACCCCACCTCACCAATAGATTAATGTGAAGGGGAAACTGATAGGAGATCCTGGCCTTTTCCTGTACCCTCCACATCCCGTGAGTTTGACTGTGGCTGGACAAAGTCTCTCCCCACATTTTTGGTTTGGAGTAGATGATGATTATAAAGACCTTAGTTCCAAAACACATGCTGTACCTATGAAAATGTTCAGTTGGATTTATTTATTTGAGGCCTGAGACTGAAAATATCCTTGGTTAACTGTGATTTGTTCAGTGCATCAAAACCCAAATATTTTTTTCAAGTATTTCAGTTTCCCATATATATAACTCTGCAAGTCATGAGCTGGATTAATTTGTCCCCTCTGGGTTATTAATTAGGACTTCAGAGCATCCAGGGTGTTTCCAGCTGTATCATCACAATTTAATACATAGATATGAACCTCAACATCAGAACAACTACTAGCCCTGACAGCTTGAATAGCAGTCTCTAGCTGGCTGTGCTAAATTTCAGCCAGGCACTATGGGATGAGAGAGCTGAGGGCTGTTAGTCTTCTCAATCATTTATATATATATATAAGATCTTACTTTTACAGCTTGCTGCAAGCTCTCTCTGAGCAGATATTAAATTTTCCATTGACATTCCCAGAATTTGACAGCATTGTTGAAAATGAAGCCATTCTACTGGCATTTTCTGTTTGTGTCTGAATTGCACTTGTGATTCATGGATAGCATCTGTAAAGGTGACAGCTGGGCAAGGGTAATAAAAATGCACTAATCTTCTACTACATGCTGTGTAGGTGAACTGCTGCGTTCTGAACATCCACTGTCTCTCATGAATAAGCAAGTATAACACAATGTACATTTGGCAAGCTGTAAACTTCTAGGGCTATGCTATACCTGGTTCCCCCGGTGACAGCAAAGTCGGGGAGGACCTTTGCACTGAGCTATCCTGTTTTCATGTGATGATTGTTATGAGTGACTCACTACATGCACAGGCTGGTTGTCATTTATTGCATCAAAACTCCTACAAATTCTTGTTGTCCTTAGCAGTTTTATTCCTTCTGACTGTGCAAAGCAAACATAATGAAGTTGTTATGGCAGTGTTTAATTAAAGAACACAATAATGTCATTTGGGCTCAAGAGCTTTATAATTCCACTCTATATTTCCTTCACATATTCAAGAGAACGGAAGTTATGCATATTGTTAGGGGTTATTGGTGTAGTGAGGAGACAGAGTTTGAAACTTGTTATGATACCAAAGACACGCAAGAAGGTTTTTATGTAGAATTAATTTTCTTAGGAAGACATAGTGTGCCAGTATTGTTAGTATTCTTACTAAATGCCACCATGATCTGGAATTATTTCTGGAAAGAAAGCTAGTCTGAGTCATCAAAACCAATTTACAATGGAGCAGTATTCTGCTTAACTTTATTCTCTTCAGGCTTCTGCTTCCCATGTTTCAGCAATGTGACACTGCACCCCATATTCTTCATAGTGATATCATTATGATATGATTATAGCATAATTATGATGTATTTTTATGCAAGATAAGTCATGTGAGGTATCAATGGAAAAGTTATGATTTGCTGAATATGATTATCCTATTTGTATCCATGTATCATTTTTGTATCTGAAGTTAAGAATATTGACTATGTATCTGTACTTCAAATGTAGTTACACCTGGGTAAGTCCCCTGACAAGATGCTTTCAGTCTAGATAGTGGATGGGGAAGGGCTATTCAGGGCACTGGGCCATTAGTAAAAGCAGTAGGCCTTAGGAGAAGCTTATCTGGTGAGCCTTCCTGAGAACACTACAGAAAGCCGGCAAGTAATGGCTGTTATGACTCTATATGGACATGTGACAAGACAACATGATTCTGGACTCTATCTTGGGATGTCAGTATTTTTATGGTCTGGGAACCAATTTTTTAGATAAAGAGTTCCCACCATATGCTAAAGCTATATAAGGCAGGGAGTGACATCATCTGTCATACAAGGAGATGTCTGGAAACACCTGAGGACCAACAACTGAACTGGGGGAAGTGCTGGACCCAGGTTAAAGGGATTTCTAGTGTATGTATGAAACACCTGGGGATTCCAAGCGGAAAAGCAAGTGTACCTTGTGCCTTAATAATATGCAAGTCTGCCTGTACCATCAGTTAGAGTGAGAATCTGCTAATTCATATCCAATCTATTTAGTATATTAAGCTCAGACTGTGTTTTTGTTAATTTGCTAGATAATCAGCTTGGATCGGTTTGCTATCATTTCTAGTCACTATCTATCTTTTGTAGTTAATAAACTTGTTTTTGTTTTAATCTAAACCAGCGAGCTTTGACTGGAGTGACTGGGAAGAATCTCTACTTGGTTACCACAAGTGTGCATTGTTCTCTTCACATTGAGGGAGAGGCAGAAGAGGTATTAAACACATATACTGGCCAGATTTGACTAGGACAGGAGGGTAGTGCTCTGGGTTCCTAGCCTGGGAAGCTGGTGGTTAGAGGTCCTGCATTTTACTGCAGCTGGGTGCTTGCCTACCTGTGTGAATGCTGATGAAAGTGCAGGCTGGAGGGCTTTGCAGCTTATCAGAGAAGTACAGTAGGCAAAGGAGCCCAGGATGGTGGATCAGGGGATTCAGTGGTATCCCAGTTCCAGGAGGCAGCCCGGGGGTAACCCATCACAATCGTTTTTTTAGTGTTCTTACTAAATGCTACCATGATCTGGAATTATTTCTGAAAAGAAAGCTAGTCTGAGACATCAAAAGCTATTCACAATGTAGCAGTATTCTGCTTAAATTTGTTCTCTTCAGGCTCCTGCTCTCCATGTTTCAGCAAGCAGAAGAGACACTGGTTCAGGATGGCAGGAGGAATTGTAAAAACAAAGAAAGAACAACACTGATAAGTACCAGATGCTTCAGATCGGGGGGGGGGGGGGAACTGTGGAGAACTAGGAAGTATTTGGATTATTTTAAAAATAAGTTTATCTGTGCCATATCTGTGCCATACTATCCTGCCTGAATGCATAGTTAGATCAAAAGAGATTAGTAAAGAAACCACACAGGAAAGGTAAAGCAATAGCCTGTATAAGGAGCATCCCCTCAAACACACTAGCTGTGAATAAGGACTGTTAGCCCCAACCCTGGAGACAGGTCGGTTGCCAAGGCTGAGAAGAGGGAGCTCAAAAAACACTGGTCTGTTAAAAGACTTCACCTACAAAGAAGGAGAGAGGGGATTGAAAATCAAGAGTCTTGCAACAAGGCTGTAACATGGTCCCCAAGAGAACACAAGGACTAGGTGCTGGAACAGAATGCCGAGCATAGGGAACACCGTATGTGTATAGGCGTCTGTTATTTTAAATCCATTTCTCTGACTACTGTGTACCTTTTGGCTACACAAATCCTACTTTGTTTTGGAGAAACTGCTTCTGTGTCACTGCAAGCTGTTATTGTCGACAAGGTGCTGATGGGAAACTCTTCTAGGTGCCCCACCCACTGGGCCTACAAGGTATCACGGATGGCAACCAGAGATCCAGTCGGAGTGACTGGATCACGGGGTCTACCACCGAGGGAAGTGGAAGCATTCAGAGGACTGGAAAAGGATCTTGAAAAGGGCAGCCTACCCAAGGACCATGACACAAGCAACCTTGGATTAGGCAGATGCTAGATAATATACCCCCCACTTTGGGACTCTTGCTAATCCTCTAGTAATAAACTAAAACTACAGTTGTTAAATAAAAAATTGGAGTTAAATTTTCTGCAGCTGTAAGCGGGCACTGACTTCAATGGTGTTCCACTTCTTTACACCACCAGAGAATTTAGTCCTGGGGTTTTACAATTTCTATTTAGTTTCAATGTACACTGGGAAGTTTAGGGGAAAATCAGACTGAGTGAAATCACTTGACAAAGTGATTACTAAAGTTTTGACTTCTTAAACTCTTTACATTTATTCTGAATTTTAAATTGTTAGGATGAGGTTCAGCTTAGTTAGTTGATGGAGTACTTAAAAAAAAATCTAAATTAGCCAAACCCACAGGATGTGTCTAGACATCAGTGAGTAACTGTGTGATGTGTCCCTGTTACTGTAACTATTTCCACATTTTCTTTGAGATCGTCACTTGTTATGGTATGCCTGTAGCTAAATTGTAAGCACAGAGGCTATAAGGAAAAATACATTAAAGGGTGAGGCATTCATACTATTGTAATGAGAGCCACATAAGCATCTAAGACACATAGATGGAAGGTGGTGGATTAGATTGTAAGAAAAATAGGATGCAAACATAATGGAGGACTATGATTAGTAAGGCATTTAACTACTATGATTAGTAAGGCATTTAAGGAATAAATATGTAATTGCTGGTGCTCTTCTGGAATAATACAAAATATTTTTATTATTAATCATAAACTATATCAGCCTTTCCATGATTTTGCTCAGGATCAATGGTCAAGGTAACCAGCCTGTCCTGGGCTATCCTGCTTACGCTTTTGGCAATATTAGCTTTTTACATATTCATCTGGAATGTCTCAACTCTGTTAAGTTTTGTTAAATATCAACATTTTACTATTCAGAAAGCTTCTTGGCCAATTATTTTAAAACCCTTGGATGCAACTTCTCAGGTCCTGATGAAGGTCTTGATTTCTGAATCAGGATTCCAGTATAGATCCTTGCACCTGTAATAGAGATAGACACCTTTTCGTAAGACAAAAGAAGTTAACTAAAGACAACATTTTATCAACTTTTTTTTTACATATATGACACTTTGAGAAAATGGGCAGCCAACAACCTGAGATATTCTTCAGGTAACCCCACCCAGAAGAAAGCTGATCAACAGCTTCAATAGACATCAATTATTAGTAAAGGGAATTTCAAATCAACTGATCTCTTGGAGCTGCATTTGGTCCAATACATAAATATGCACTGCTTATTTCTCAGCATTTACTGCAACAATTGCAAGGAGCAAGTCTTTACTGTGCTAAAATGACACATTTGCCAGTGGCTTTTAGCAGAGAATGTTGTCTCTTTTTTTATCCTCATTGCAGAGGAAACCATGTGTAACCGGGGGAATAGTCCCGCTGTTGTGGGGAACTCTCCTGGCTTCTGCACTACCCCGGTGAAATGGGCTAGCGGAAGGATCTGAGTCCTCGCTCCCACTCCCTTTACCCAGAAGCCTCCCTGACCTTGGTGGCTCCCCTTCCACTCTCCTGTCTGGTGGAGTCCTCGTAACCCCAACAAGGCTGGGCCCAGGATTCCTGGGGGGGCTCAACCCCAAACCGTGCTGTGGTTACCCAGGTCAGAGGCTAGGGTGTCCCCACTCCGTGGTGTTCCCTCTGCACTCGGTACTTCCCTGGCCCACTGATCATTACATAAAACTTAAAGCAAATGCAAATTATTTAATGAACAATTTATCTTAAAATGAATAAGGAAGAAATAGAACGGTTAGAGAAAACACATCACCCTGCTCCGTGGCAGGGAGCATCACACACAATGTCTCTGGAGTGTCAGGACAGTTCACAGTCTCTTCCTTGTTGAGCTCAGGCCACCTTCTCAGCTGTGCTGCAGGGTTGCTGTGACTTGGACGCTTCCTCTGTGTGGTGTTTTAGATGCTGCTTGTAACTCTTAGGACTGGGGGGACTGTAGAACAGGAAACAGGAAGGAGGGGGGAGGAGTTGAGCAACGCCTGAGTTAGAGCTACAGAGGGGTGCAGCAGCAGCTCTGTAAGAGGTTTCACTGTTGATAAATAAAGTCTGTTGAAGTTTGTTAGTACCTTGCCTGCTTGATACAACACTCTGGTGATGGCCACATGCTCTCCGCCTCTGGATGGCTCCAGCCCTCTTCCACCCTCTGTGTCAGCTCCACTCTGCCTCAGCACGGCTGCTGCTGCTCTGTCCCCTCTGGCTGTTACAGCTCTGCTCCCAGCATACTTACTTACTTACTCAGCACTGACTGCCTCTGGTTCCTGCAGCTGCTTCCAGGGCAGGTCTGCTCTCTCTGGGCTGTGCTCTGGCTTAGGCTGCAGCTCTGCTCCCAGCACAGGGTCTGTCTCTCTGGGCTGCTTTCCTGGCCCCTCTGGATCTGGCCCAGCTCTATTCTCCAGCTCAGCTCTGGCCCCTGCTCTCTCCTTAGCTCGGCCGCACTCTGTCTGGCCCTGACAATTCCAGCTCACAGGGAGGAGGGGACCCACCCTGCCCTCCTGACTCCTTGATTAGTCTCCCCACCTTGTCAATCAGGCTGATCTGGAGTACTGGCCTCTCCCCATTGCCCCTGGGAACCGTCAGTCTCAGGGTCCTGATTGCCCATTGACCCTCTCCCTTTAGGTCCTGGGAGCTAATAATCAAAACACCCCACTGAGTCTTAGTAAATTCCCTTACACATAGGCTGACCATATTGCCTTGAGACAAAAACGGGACATTGGGATGGCAAAAACGGGACAGGGTTGGGGGGGGGGGGTCTCACCAGATGAAATCGGTGCAGTGGCTGCAGAATCTGGGCTGAGGGGCGCTGGGGGGTGGTTGGGGGTTCTGGGAGGGCTCTAGGGGGGCTCTGGGCAATCTAGGGGGGCTCTAGGTCCCAGGGGGTCTCACCAGATGAGGTCGGTGCAGTGGCTGCAGAACGTGGGCTGAGGGGCGCTGGAGGGGCTCTAGAGGGGTCTCACCAGATGAGGTCAGTGCAGTGGCTGCAGAACGTGGGCTGCTTGCACAAGCGTGCGGTGACTTTGTGGCTCTTGACCACGTGGATCACCTTCTAGCGCAGCGCCCCCTTGCGGCAGAACAGCGGCTTGGCCAGGCACTCCAGCTCGGTGGGCGAGGTGACCAGCGCCATGGCCCCACCTGGGCCCCCCAGTGCCGGGCGGGGGGGAGGCAGAGGGGGGTCAGGGGGGATAGAGAGAAGGGAGGGATGGAGAAGGGGGATGGAGAGAAGGGATGGAGGGAGCGAGAGGAGGCAGCGGACGGAGGGAGAGAGCAGGGAGGAAGGGAGGGATGGAGAAGGGGGATGGAGAGAAGGGAGGGAAGGAGGAATAAAGAGGAGGAGGTGGCAGCGGGCGGCTGGCTGAAGCCGACGGCGGATCGGAGCTGTCCGGCGCCGCAGCTGGGGACCGAGCGCTCCGTCGGGGGGGCTGCCGGCCGGGTTTTATGAGACACTAGCATAAGTGCCCGGCGCTGCTCGGGTCAGTCGGAGGTGGGGAGGTGGCAGACAGCTGACACCCCCTGACCAACCCCAACACCCACCCCTCACCCCTCACCCACCCCAACACCTTCCCACCCCCCCAAGCAAACCGGACACCCCCACCTCACCCCCCGACCGAATCCGACACCCCCACCTCACTTACCGTCCCACCAAACCCAACTCAGATCCGTCGCAGGGGGGGAGGGGGCCCAGAGCCGAGGGATTCCGGGGACCTTCGCAGGTGGGGGGGGGCAGTGAGCTGATGTAGTCCGGGGTTCCGTTGGGAGGGGGGAGGGGCAGAGAACTGAGGGATCTCTGGGGTTCCGTTGGGAGGGGGGAGGGGCAGTGAGCTGAGTGATCTCCGGGGTTCCGTTGGAGGAGGGAGGGGCAGTGAGCTGAGTGATCTCCGGGGTTCCGTTGGGAGGGGGGAGGGGCAGTGAGCTGAGTGATCTCCGGGGTTCCGTTTGGAGGGGGGAGGGGCAGTGAGCTGAGTGATCTCCAGGGTTCCGTTGGAGGAGGGAGGGGCAGTGAGCTGAGTGATCTCCGGGGTTCCGTTGGGAGGGGGGAGGGGCAGTGAGCTGAGTGATCTCCGGGGTTCCGTTGGGAGGGGGGAGGGGCAGTGAGCTGAGTGATCTCCGGGGTTCCGTTGGGAGGGGGGAGGGGCAGTGAGCTGAGTGATCTCCGGGGTTCCGTTGGAGGAGGGAGGGGCAGTGAGCTGAGTGATCTCCGGGGTTCCGTTGGGAGGGGGGAGGGGCTGTGAGCTGAGTGATCTCCGGGGTTCCATTGGGAGGGGGGAGGGGCAGAGAACTGAGGGATCTCCGGGGTTCCGTTGGAGGAGGGAGGGGCAGTGAGCTGAGTGATCTCCGGGGTTCTGTTGGAGGGGGGAGGGACAGTGAGCTGAGTGATCTCTGGGGTTCCGTTGGAGGAGGGAGGGGCAGTGAGCTGAGGGATCTCCGGGGTTCCGTTGGGAGGAGGGAGGGGCAGTGAGCTGAGTGATCTCCGGGGTTCCGTTGGGAGGGGGGAGGGGCAGTGAGCTGAGTGATCTCCGGGGTTCCATTGGGAGGGGGGAGGGGCAGAGAACTGAGGGATCTCCGGGGTTCCGTTGGAGGAGGGAGGGGCAGTGAGCTGAGTGATCTCCGGGGTTCCGTTGGAGGAGGGAGGGGCAGTGAGCTGAGTGATCTCCGGGGTTCCGTTGGGAGGGGGGAGGGGCAGTGAGCTGAGTGATCTCCGGGGTTCCGTTTGGAGGGGGGAGGGGCAGTGAGCTGAGTGATCTCCAGGGTTCCGTTGGAGGAGGGAGGGGCAGTGAGCTGAGTGATCTCCGGGGTTCCGTTGGAGGAGGGAGGGGCAGTGAGCTGAGTGATCTCCGGGGTTCCGTTGGGAGGGGGGAGGGGCAGTGAGCTGAGTGATCTCCGGGGTTCCGTTTGGAGGGGGGAGGGGCAGTGAGCTGAGTGATCTCCAGGGTTCCGTTGGAGGAGGGAGGGGCAGTGAGCTGAGTGATCTCCGGGGTTCCGTTGGGAGGGGGGAGGGGCAGTGAGCTGAGTGATCTCCGGGGTTCCGTTGGGAGGGGGGAGGGGCAGTGAGCTGAGTGATCTCCGGGGTTCTGTTGGGAGGGGGGAGGGGCAGAGCTGAGTGATCTCCGGGGTTCCGTTGGAGGAGGGAGGGGCAGTGAGCTGAGTGATCTCCGGGGTTCCGTTGGGAGGGGGGAGGGGCTGTGAGCTGAGTGATCTCCGGGGTTCCATTGGGAGGGGGGAGGGGCAGAGAACTGAGGGATCTCCGGGGTTCCGTTGGAGGAGGGAGGGGCAGTGAGCTGAGTGATCTCCGGGGTTCCGTTGGAGGAGGGAGGGGCAGTGAGCTGAGGGATCTCTGGGGTTCCGTTGGAGGGGGGAGGGGCAGTGAGCTGAGTGATCTCCGGGGTTCCGTTGGAGGAGGGAGGGGCAGTGAGCTGAGGGATCTCCGGGGTTCCGTTGGGAGGGGGGAGGGGCAGTGAGCTGAGTGATCTCCGGGGTTCCATTGGGAGGGGGGAGGAGCAGTGAGCTGAGTGATCTCCGGCGTTCCGTTGGAGGAGGGAGGGGCAGTGAGCTGAGGGATCTCCGTGGTTCCGTTGGGAGAGGGGAGGGGCAGTGAGCTGAGGGATCTCCGGGGTTCCGTTGGAGGAGGGAGGGGCGAGCTGAGCGAGTGCGGTGTCTGTTGGAGGGGGTATTATGACATCATCAGCACCTAACTGCCCAGCTGATGTGATTGGCCCTGAAAGACTTTCACCCCTGGGGGGCGTCAGAGGTGAGATCCGAAAATTTTTCGACCCTTACCAAGATCTAGACCCCAAGACCCCTCACTGTACCAAATTTCAAGTCTCTGGCTCAAACGGTGCGGGAGGAGTTCGCTGTCATACGTACATACATACATACATACATACATACACTCATACATACACCACTTGACTTTTATATATATAGATAATCACATAGATTCAGTTATGTGATTATGAGTCATAAAACGTCCACACACACCCCGCCGCTGGCGCGCTCGGCCCCCAGCTGCGGCTCCGGACAGCTCTGCTCCGCAGTCGGCTTCAGCCCGCCGCCCGCTGCCGGCCGGACGTTTTATGACTCATAATCACATAACTGAATTTATGTGATTATGAGTCATAAAACCCGGCCGGCAGCCCCCCCGCCGGAGTGCTCAGCCCCCGGCTGCGGCTCCGGACAGCTCCGCTCCGTCGTCTGCTTCAGCCCGCTGCCCGCTGCCGCCTCCTCCTCTCTATTCCTCCTTCCCTCCTTCTCTCCATCCCTCCCTTCTCTCCATCCCCCTTCTCCATCCCTCCCTTCCTCCCTGCTCTCTCCCTCCATCCGCTGCCTCTTCCCCCTACCTAAGGACTAGTATCAGATGTCAAAATCTCCGATGAGCGCAGTTTGCTCATCGGAGATTTTGACATCTGATACTTGTCCTTAGGTAGCAAGATTCTTCACCTGAGCTCTTGCGAGTCCTGCAAAGAAAGAACCTCCCCCTGGAAAGCAGCTTGGGACCTGCCCCAAAAACGGGACAAAATTGATATTTTTGACAAAAAGACGGGACGGTTCAAAAACATGAAAAAAATGGGACTGTCCCGTTCAAAACGGGACGTATGGTCAGCCTACTTACACATGGAAATATGTACTAATTGTTCTAGCATTTCAATTGTAATGTGTGAAGTGTAAGGTCTCCCTGTGTCAGATAAGGTCAGGGATAAAGGTATGAAAGCCTTAAATACCATTGGTGAAGTCCTGACCTCCATTATCTCAATGGAAAAATTCCCATCAACTTTAATGGGGCCAGAATTTCATCCCAGATTTCAGAATACTGAATACATATTGTTCCATTCACATGCATTAAATGTTTATTCAAACAGATTTTCTAGCTGTGATATTGTAGCAAGCAATGTAAAATATCAAATTCAGTCAACAGCTTTAAAACATGAGGAACCTGACACAAAATAACAATAAATGCTAAGACAGAGTGTGATTTCAAATTGGAAGTTAATGACAATAACTGTAATCCAATATTAAAAAAGAAAAAACCCTACAATTACAGTTTGAATTCAGCTATTTGGGGACACTATGCAAGACTCAAACAGTCTAATGCCAGGGTGAGTTCACATATAAATTCCTTGGAGACAGAATTAACAGTCTGATTGGGTTTTTTCTGGACTTCTGCTACATAGAGAGCAAAGTTCACAAACGCAGTGGCAAAGGAACACTAATTTTTTCCTACTTGGCTAACCTTGCACCCACTGGTGTGGATTAGCTGGGCTAACTACAGCTAAAGATGTTTTTTATCCTGAGCTAATATAATGCCAATTTTGAAAAAAGTGTCTAGAGAAGATCCTGGAAATTACAGGCCACTAAGCCTAATGGACTGAAACAATATTAAAGAACAGAATTATCAAACAATAGATGAAAACAATATGTTGGTGAAGAGTCAATATAGCTTTTGTAAAGGAAAATCATGCCCACCAGGGTGATCCAGTTGATAGTGTGTACTTGGACTTTCAGAAAGCCATTTGCAAGGCTTAACTTTTAAACAAAGTAGTCATGGGATACAAGGGAAGGTCCTCTCATGGATAAATAAGAGGTTAAAGATAGGAAATAAAGGATAGGAATAAATGGACAATTTTCACAAGGGAGAGGCGTAAATAGCAGGATCCCCCAAGGATCTGTTCTAGGAGCAGTGCTGTTGAAAATATTTGTAAATAATCTGGAAAAGTGGGTAAATAGTGAGGTTGCAAAGTTTGCAGATGATACAAAATTGCTCAGGATGGTTAAGTCCAAATCTGACCATGAAGAGTTACAAAGGGATCCCCCAAAACTGGGTGACAGGGTAACAAAATGTTAGATGAAATTCAGTGTTGATAAATGCAATGTTATGCACAGTGGCAAACATAATGCCAACTATGCTTACAAAATGGTGGGGGTTAAATTAGCTGTTACCACTCATGAAAGAGATCTTGTGGTCACTGTGGATAGTGCTCTGAAAACATCTGCACAATGTACAGTCAAAAAAACTAACAATGTTACAAACCATTAGGAAAGGGGTGGACAATAAGACAGAAAATATCATAGTGCCACTATATAAATCCATGGAATACCCACACCTTGTATATCATATACAGTCCTGGTCACCCCCATCTAATATATATATATATATTAGAATTCAAAAAAGTACAGAGAAGGGCAGCAAAAATGATTAGGGGCAGGGAACGTATGCAGAGAGGTTAAAAAAACTGAGAGGTTTCAGCTTAGAAAAGAGACAACTAAGAGAGGCTATAATAGAGGTCTATAAAGTCATTAATGGTGTAGAGAAACTGAATTATGTAGGATTATTTACACCTTTATATAACACAAGAATTTTGAGTAACCCAATGAAATTAACAGGCAGCAGGTTTAAAACTTCACACAATGCACAGTGAACCCGTGGAACTTGTTGCCAGGAGATTTTGTGAAGGGCAAAAGTAAAACTGGGTTAAAAAAAGAATGAGATACATTTATGGAGGTTATGTCCATCAATGGCTATTAGCTAAGGTGGTCAGGAAATCAAACCCACATTCTGGATGTCCCTAAACATCTAACTACCAGAAGCTGGGACAGAACAACAAGGGATGGATCATTTGATAATTGCACCTTTCTGTTCATTCTCTCTGAGGCATCGGGGCAGTGACCACTGTTGAAAGAAAGTGGGCTTGATGGACCCACTGGTCTGACCTCGCATGACCATTCTTATGGTCTTATGAGCATTACAGCAGCCTTTTGCCTTAAAATGTAAATTATCTTGTTTTCTTTCCAAATTAAATTACCTAAATTCAACCTGCCACTCATTGAATTAATGTTTTAATTTAAACTTAAAAGTAGATTTTCTAGTGTTGTATAAATGTATTGTTAGTACCAAATACAATAAAGTATTAAATGTAATGCATGTGACTGTGTATTTATGGATCTGTCTGCTGTTCAGCTTCCAAATAAAATTAGGCCAAAGGACATTTCTATGTATTAAATTCTATTAAATTTAGTCTTTCAAAACATTATTGAAATGCTGTAATACATCAATCCACTCAAAAATCCCAAATCTTCAGAGAAGGCCACATCAACATAATGACAAAACTCTGAAGAGCACAGGAGGATCAAATTGTTCATGGTAATAAAAGATGAAAAACGAAATAAAATATAAGTGTTTATGTTAAAACAGTGCCTTGCAAAATTAGAAAATAAAACAAAATAACCTATGATGTTGCATTGTTCACATTTTATAGCATTTTCATACCCAAAAAGAGGTATTTATAGCTTAATAGAAACAGATTGCCATTGTTAAATACAATGGTATGCTTTTATATTAGCATTATCACCTGATAACATGGCATCCTTACATTTGTTAGTTTTGCCTCACATAATTACGTGTTTTTAATCCTTACACTTGTTAGTTTTGCCTCACATAATTACGTGTTTTTAATAACATGGCATCCTTTAATAACATGGCATCCTTTAATAACATGTTTTTAATAACATGGCATCCTTTAATAACATGGCATCCTTTAATAACATGGCATCCTTACACTTGTTAGTTTTGCCTCACATAATTACGTGTTTTTAATAAACGAAGACATAATTCAGCCTCACATGGAGATCCCAGTAAAAACATTTTAGAGTGGACCACCCAGTAAAAAAGGACTGATCCAAAACCATTAAAGTCAATGGAAAGACTCCCATTGACTTCTGTGAGTTTCGGATCAGGTCAGATTAAATGACAATACTGGCATACATACCACTCTTTGTTACGGGTTTCAGAGAAAGTATTCTTGAGATAAAATTCAGAGAGATGCATCCAGCCTAAAAAGCCAAACTAGACTAGAAGAATAAGTCTAATTTGATAGGTCTAAACGTCATGAGAAATAAATTCAGTTTGGTAAGGAAAGTAATCAAAAAGGCTCAGTACTACAGTGCTGTCATCTTTCATCTTAATGAGTCCTTAAAAAGAGTAAATAAAAGTAGAAGGATGAAAGTAATGGTTGGCTCTGTGTTGAGTAAGTAGCAAGTTACCAGTGGCTTTCATTTTGTGTAATCCCTCCATCTCCAGTTGGCTTCAATTACAGGACATGGACTCTCTGGGGATCCACAATAAACATAATAAATAATAGTACTTCTGAGTTTTCACACAGGAAGAGGAAAAAAGAAGCACAAACTCTTTGTATGGTGTGGGTAAAAACGTGTAGGGAGGCATACAAGGTCTGAGGTGCCACCAAATCATGCCTTTGAATGTGGATTGGAAGCGAGCCTCTGCAAACTTTATTCCTCTAAGGGGCAGTGCTTCTGTACATTTATTGGGTTTAGTGCTTTTTGTTAGAGTAAAGAGAGTTTATCAGAACCTGCAAATCAATACCCTCTGGCCATGCTGATTTGGTTTGCTGGTGGGCAGGCAGTCCCTCAACAGTGGAAATAAAATGAGCCAGGGAAACCATGAGATGGTTTAGTTTACCTAGAAGTATGGGAGGGAGGCTCTTTGGTGTATGAGAATTTCTTGTTCCCCTTTTGGAAGGTACCCAACAAATACAATGTCTTCAATCTGATTATGGTTGTGGGTGATTATATTAGTGTAGTTCTAATGAAGTAAATAGAGCTAGGCCATTTTTTGCCTACTGAGGACCTAGTTTTTAAAGGTAGTAAATTTGCTGAGTCATCTGGCTGCTTTCCTGCATGGAGGTGGATGGGACGGGGGTTCATGTTTTCACGGGACAGTCAACTCACAATCGGAAAATCCAAGACGTTAGTCTAGTAGCACCTCCACTGTACGGCTGAACTGGCTGGGGTGTTCTTTGTGGTTGTTTTGCAGTCTAAAGGTCATATAGTTTACAATGGAATTTAAATTGATAAAAAAGGGTTGGCCTCTGATCAAATGATCATTTGTATCATTTGTTTTGTATTTAGTGAAAGTTGCAAGCTACGTGTCATAACCTGTTGTGACTGTAAACCTCTTTTTTCCAGGTACCCTCAGCAAGGGCACCATAAAATCTTTTTACATGCAATGATGACCTTTAAAACTAAAAAAGCTGACACCAAGGCAAGCTACACACCATTTACACAAGAACTCCTTAGAATTTACTCTACCTGTGCCATCTGCTTTCTCTGAGATCTAGAGGGCTGTGTTCATTCGAGAAAGGGTAAAGTTGATAGAAAATGTTTTTCTTCATTCAAAAGAGTAGGCAAGAGACAGTGTATTCATAGAAAGAAGCTGAGACCTCTTTTCAAACCCCTGATGCCCAGTTTCTGTTTTAAAGTGTGCGCTCAGTTCTTTGATTATAGCTGGGTGGGAAATTTTCATCCCATGGGAAATTTATGACATTTCAAAGTTTCCTTTCAACCCAGATTGGAACAAAAAGCCAAAATTCAACACAAAACATTTCCAAAATATTTGTTTCAAAAACAACCTTATCATGATGTTTCATTTCAACTTTATCATCTCGACTTTTGTTATAATATAACATAGTTGAAATATTATAAATTATAATACAAATGCAAAATGAAAGGTATTGACCTTATCAAAGTGAATCATTTTGATCATTTCCCATCAAAGATGTCGACAAAATCAACACATTCCCACAATTTTATCCAATCAGCATTTTCTGATGGAACACTGTTCTGTTTGAAAATTTTCAGCCAGCTCTAGCTGGAATCTTCAGTGTGTTCTGTCTCTTCCCCAGCCTGGCAAGAGAAAGCAGTCTGGTGACATTGCAAAAAAGAGTTTCTTTACTTCACTAGAGCCAGCCTTACCATGCATTCCCTTCTCCCACTATCTCTTCTGAGTCAT
Source organism: Sternotherus odoratus (assembly GCA_032164245.1). Lineage (NCBI taxonomy): Eukaryota > Metazoa > Chordata > Testudines > Kinosternidae > Sternotherus > Sternotherus odoratus. The sequence goes on from JAVMKO010000002.1 coordinate 71,190,256, forward strand.
TCTCCTCTTCACTACCTGTTCTGCGTGGAACAATTTTTTAATTCTATTGGATTAGGTCTCCTTCTTCTCATTCAAATCAATGCCAAAACCCACTTCTTCCAAAACTACCACAATTACAAAAAAAAGTCAGTGAGTCAGCCTAGTATCTTTTCCAAAACAACTTCTAAGAAGGGGGATTAAGAAATTGGAAAGCAGGAAAGTGGGCAAAAGTGACCTCCCTCTGGATTTCACAGAGCATCTTGTTTTAGATGTAACTTAATTTATTATTATAATCTCCCCATGATGAGGAATGTCTTTATTTGTGTCTTATGCAATACTGAGCACATCACCTGATCCTAACAATATGTAATAGTAATTTTATCAACAGAGATCGCACACCTTTTGAAATACCAGAAAGTTCATCATCTAATAGGAATCTGATTTTGTTCTCAGATATTCCAACTGAAAGATTGTTCTGTTGTTTGTTTGTTTTTTAATTTAATGCATGTTCAGGGTCTGCTACTTTGCTATTTGACCTTCTTGCATAGCACACCTGCAGGGCTGAGGGATAACTCGGTGGTTTGAGCACTGGCGTGCTAAACCCAGGGTTATGAGTTCAATCCTTGAGGAGGCCATTTAGGGATCTAGGGCAAAACTTTGTTGGGTGATTTAGCTGGGGATTGGGCCTGCTTTGAGCAGGGGGTTGAACTAGATGACTTCCTGAGATCCCTTCCAACCCTAATATTCTATTATTCTATCTGGAAAAATAAGGAGATTCACACAAGAATCAGGATAAAGTTATACAATGTCATTCTGATTCCCACTTTGTAGTACAGGAGCAGACTGTTGCCTACATAAGCACCAGCTTTAAAAAAATATGCAGAAAAGAGAGAGCAAAGGAAAACCTAATCTTGTACTGATGGTCACCAAGTTACTGTAACAGGAGTGAGGCGTACAAAGGACTCCAAAGTGAAACACTGCTGTCTCTTCAGATACAGCCATTTCCATCCACAGCCCATCACTTGCCACCATGTGTTTCTTGAAAGTAAGAGAGTAGGTATACACAGAGTTTGAGCCTCAGTTTTCCCATTTATAAAATGAGAATAATACTTACCCTACTTCCTAGGAGTGCTCTGAGAATACACTTAATGATTTTTTTCTCTCCCTGTCCTTATTTTTAAAAACTGATAAATGATTCTTGCTCACCTTTTTAAAGCAAGCAGACGAAAATCCAATCTCAATTAGACACAGCCCTGGAAGACTTCATTGTGAAGTTTGAGAAAATCATGACAAACCGAGACAGGTCTTTAGAATGGATGTATTTGGGCAACCTAAATCTCTGATGGTCTGGGTGGGTAATATGATTGTTTTGCAATCTAAAGGCTATATAGGGGGTCACTACATCCCTCTCTCTCTCACACACACACCCTTCTTATGGAGCCACGACTGAATCCTGGCTCTTTAATTCTGAAAACACAGATGTTTACTACTTAAGCTAAAGTTCCTTGGTTAATGGTTGCAGTACTAGGCCCTTTGTCTTACCTTAGCCACTAAGGTATGTTTATATGGCAGCTGGGAGCGAGCCTACCAGCCAGGGTAGACAGACTTGTCCTAGCAGCGCTTGCACTTGTGCACTAAAATTAGCTGTGTGAAGGTTGTGGCACTGACAGAGGTGTGGACTAGCCACCCAAGCTTGGACCCGGAGGGGAGAGAGAGAGGTTCACTCCGACTTGCCATGTAAACATAGCTGAGGACACATCATATACAGACAGAATCATAGAAGATTAGGGTTGGAAGAGACCTCAGAAGGTCATCTAGTCCAATCCACTGCTCAAAGCAGGACCAACACCAGCTAAATCATCCCAGCCAGGGCTTTGTCAAGCCCTTAAAAACCTCTAAGGATGGAGATTCCACACACACACACACAGGTAACCCATTCCAGTGCTTCACCGCCCTCTGAGTGAAATAGTTTTTCCTAACATGTTTATGTGACACCTGTTCATTTTACCATGAGGATAGGGTTAGTAACAGGGAGAACTTCTGGAAAAGTAGGTGGATTCTGGCTAGATTTTAGAAGCCATTCACAGCTATATGTGAGGAGGAGGAGTGTTTTGTAATACTGCCTACTTTACAGAACAGTGAAATCCCTGAACTAAGAACTGGCTCCGTTTTGTAATTGCTGAGAACTGAAAGAAAGTTGCTGAAGTATATTGATGTGAAGTTACAGCTGTTTGTCTAGGTCATTCCAGTCAAAACAGTACAAAATACAAGATGCAGTTTACCATATTTGTTTAGCACCAGATAAAATAAGGAACTCGCAGTACTGGTTGATTGAGTTCTATGAGTAAAACAATTGTATCTTGCAGTATAGAGCTGCTGATGAAAACCTCTGTGAAACAAAGGGCCTCTTGAATTTGATGACAAAGGCCAATAAAAAGAACCCTCTATGATAAAAATATCCTAAATAGCCAAACTTCAACAAAAAACTTTCTTGCCCCTGCTTTATCCATAAAAATAGATGTGTGTATGGCAATGCCAAACAAATACTGTATAAACCATATCTGAAGCATGTATTTAGGGAAATGTAGCAGATTCAATGCTAACCTCAGGGTACAACACATACTTTTATAATGTAGTCCTAGCTATTCACTGAATCCAGCTGAATTCCAGCTACTATACTGCAGCTGAATAATTCTTCAAATACATATCTAAAGCTAAATAGGATGAGATGCCACTATCAACAAACTTTGTTTTGAGGCTTTTATCAAAACAAAACAAAAAACCTTTATCATGGTCTCTATGATTATCATCATGCCAATTTATCTTTTGCCCTGAGCCAGTAAGAGCTTCAGGGAATTAGCATGCCTGAAAATCTCACACTGAAATAAAGACTTAAATGCTTTATTTTAGGCATTAAAGCTTGAAAATGTTGGCCTCCGGGTTAATAGTATAGCAAAAGAGCAATTGTAGTAAAGTGTTTAGCCTTTCCACAGTTTATTAAGCTTCTTTTTTTTTAATAATCAAAAGAATTACTTATTTTGGACTACATTGTGATACTTAAGCATCTTACTCTACAAGTAGCTACTTGGATTGTAATGGGACTATTATTGTTGTAAAGTACTATTGAATGTGAGTAATGGTATCACAATCTGGCCTTTAATAAATAAAAAGTCATTCTTCTCTGAGTAAATGTAATCAACATTACTTTATAAAAGAAAAATGGGAATAACACCCTTTAATTACAATTAGAGGCTTCATCCTGTAATTCATATACTTTTAATCTAAGGTAGATATTCTCTCCACAATAAAATTTATTTATAATGTATAATGACAGATAACAAGAGCAAGTTATTAACCAGACAGTCTAGGAAAATTTACATGGAATTAATATGCTGAATGTTGTGAGGTGAGAAGTTACTTGTTATTGGTATTGCTTCTTATAACATTCAGCTGTAAATAAATGATCCAATATAATACATATAACCAGATCATTTATTCTTCTCACCATTATTTGGCCATCCAAATACCATTTCCAGTTATTTAGTGTTTAACTAAAAATTAAAATTGGATATTTGCTATTACTTCCTTTTCATTTTTTGGGGCGGGGGGGTTGTTTGCGTATTTGTGAATCAAAAATGTGTGTTGTACTAATTTCTTCCTTGGAAATAATATCTCCATTAACTGTAGACTTTTTTAGATGCCAAGCATGGAGCTTGCTCTTTGCAGATCCTCCCAATCTGACTTCTGTCTTGACTCATGTAACCATCTGTCCCTAACACCTAATTGTCTTTCAGTTTGTCAAGATGAAATTTTACAATGTCAGAATAATTTCTTGAAATGTATACTATCTCCTTTGACACTCCTAGTTTGTGAGATGGGATGAATTCCATATCAGCTGCTAGTTTTTCTCTTAGTGAAAGAATATTAAACACTCACTGAACTTTGAATGGCTTGGTTTGCTGACTCCACTAATAATGCCTGTGACTCCAACCCTGCAAAGCATATACACGGGTGTAAATTAAGCACATGAGTAGATCCATTGAAGCCAGTGGGACTACTCAGATGCTTAAATTGTTGGATTGGAGACTTCATCCTTACTTCCCGCAGCCCCCATTGGACCGGAGCGGTGAACTGCAACCAGTGGGATCCCCGATCAGCCGAACCTGCGGACACGGCAGGTAAACAAACCGGCCGGGCCCACCAAGGGTGCTTACCCTGCGGGGCCGTTTGCCAAGGTTGCCGATCCCTGATCTACAGTGTTCTGGTGGAGCGTGGTGGCAATTTGAAATCTTGAAAATACTGCTTTCAATCTTTCCATTGTAAAGGTTTGGCAAAGCTGAAGTTCTCTGGGGCATTGAAGAGTTGCATGTTGATGAGATCCTGCAACCTTTGTTGTTGTTCTCTTTCTGTCTGCAACCTTTTGCTTTAGTTCTTGTGTTTTTCTCCTCCGTCACTAATTTACTTCTGACATTGTCATGTACTTCTTGTACACAGTAACTTGCCAGACTATCAGGCTTCTGTATCAGATATAGACTGACTACAGAGCCAACTTCCCAGAGAGATACTCACGAGATGTGTTCAGTATAAGATTCTTTAATGCTCTGCCATGCATGGCTAAGTTTAGTTTAAAGTATAGTAGAACCCCAGAGTTACAAACATCTTGGAAATGGAGGTTGTTCGTAACTTGAAACGTTTGTAACTCTGAACAAAATTTTATGGCTGTTCTTTCAAATGTTTACAACTGAACATTAACTAATACAGCTTTTTGAAACTTTACGAGGCACAAGAAAAATGCTGCTTTCCCTTTATTTATTTTAGTACTTTATGTTTAACCCAGTACTGTATGATATTTGCTTATTTTTTGTCTCTGCTGCTGCCTGATTGTGTACTTATGGTTCCAAATGAAGTGCATGGTTAACTGGTTAGTTCGGAACTCTGGTGTTTGTAACTCTGAGTTTTTAGTGTATTTTGCACACAGTGCTATGTAGTGGGCTGAACAATATAATATAGTTTAGCATACCATTACAGATATAATACCCCATGGCTGAAAGTTGAAACTAAACCAATTCAGACAAGAAATAAGGTAAAAAAATTAATAGTGACGGTAATTATTCATTGGAACATCTTACCCATGGTTGTGGCCTATTCCCCCATCAGTGAAAATCTTTAAAACAAGACTGCATGTTTTTCTAAAAGATATGCTCTGTTTCAATATAGATATATCTCTATTTTGGATATGAAGCAGTAGTAGTTTGAGGAAGTCCTATAGTATGTGAATGCAGGAGGTCAGAATAGATGACCACAGTTGTCTCTTCTGGCCTTCAGATCTATTAATAGATAAACATTTTGTGAAAGTCCCTTGTTAAAATATTGGCAGCACGTCACCTTGTTTGATTATATATTCAATCTGTTATGATGCAGAAAGATTTTATCCCACAAACAGCTTTAAAGGACAAATGGTTTACATTTTGTTTAACTTGACCTAATCAATATGTCTGAGTTGTTAACTTAGGAATCAGCTCTGTCTGCATCCAGAGAAAGGTAATGCATATTTAACGTAGGCAAATAAAAGCAAAGTATTGATCTATGACAGTTACTTACAACAAGACCAGTTGTACTATCGGTACTGGGAAAGGGACCGTTCCCAACCTCAGAAGAGAAACAAAATGCTTACCACCAAAAGTGTTCAGTGTGGTTCTGCCCTAAAAGCTGATTTGTTAAAATGGCATCAAGTGATTACATTTTCATTGTCCTCTTATGATTTCCAGATAAAATCAGCTCAACATACACTTTAAAAAAATGTTTTTCTAACTCTCAGTCCCACAAACGTAGCCTGGGATCAGAATGCCAACACTCACTTATCACTAGCATTAAGATTCTGAGTGAAATTTTCAAAATAGCCTTTGAGCTTGATTTTTAAAAGACTCCTGAAGATGCAGATAGGTACCTAGTGGGATTTTCAAAGTACCCCAGTGATTTAAGCCCCTAACTCTCATTGAAATCAATAGGATTTAGGCACCTAACCTGCTTAGCATTATTGAAGATTGCACTAAGTGCCTGTCTGTTTAGACATCTAAAAACCTTTGCAAATCTGGCTCTTAGGCACCTAAATCCCATTGACTTTCAAGCAGCTCAGCACCCTTGTTCAAGCTGAAGCCCCAGAGTCCCCAAAGCAGGATTTTTAAAGTAGGTGAGGGATTTCATATCTCACCAGATGGGCCTGATCCTGTAAGCATGCTCAGAGCACACCTAACACCTATCAGACCCTGCAACAGGGAGAGTGGATGCAGGGGGGCAGCACCTGCACAAAAGACAGAGAGGGGCACAGGGAAATGCAAGGCAAATGAGAGAGAATTATTAAGCATGAGCAGGAGACACAGACTGTTTTAACTGCTGGAGCATTTGGTACATAACCAGACATCCTGGCTTAGGTGCCTAACTCTAGAAGAGGGTTCGTAGCTGAGGATTCTGAGCAGAAGGAGGCACATAGCTCTTCGCATCAGCCAGGAGTACCAGGTCAGCTGCTTAGGCACCTAAGATCCTTTCCTTTAACCTCATCTCTCCTCAGCATTTCACTCCTGCCTAGTATGGGGGCTCCTTGCTCAGCCAGTTGGCTTCTGAAAATCCCTTTCTTAGGCAGTTAACTATCTCTATAGAGACCCTAGATGTCATGGAGCCACATAACAAGGGGCTGAAAATTCCACTAGGCAGTGGGCCTTCTAAAAGTTAGATGTTGTTCAACTTAGTTAAGCAACACCTAAAATCTCTTTTAAAAGATGCCTCCCGTTACACAAGTCTCTTTTGAAAATGGGACTTAGACTGGGAAATCAGTTAGGAGCTTTCAAAAATTTTACCCTCTTCGTTAGAACTATTGTTGTGTTGGTGATGTGTGAGCTGGAATAGAATTCAGCTCACTCTCCTGTAGCTGTAGCTGTGTTGTCTCTACAGGACTAACAGGAATAAAAAATAATGAAAAAAAATTTAGTCAGTATATTTAGTCAGATGACACACAAGAAGTAGTTGGGGTGAATCCAATGGAGCCATTTTTACACAGTCAAATTTTAAAGTATTGTATTGAGGATTGCATGGACCCAGGCTATTAGGAATACACTAAGGGTATGTCTTCACTACCCGCCGGATCAGCGGGTAGCAATCGATCTTCTGGCGATCGATTTCTCGCGTCTTATGAAGACGCGAGAAATCGATCACTCGCAGCGCCCCCATCGACTCCGGAACTCCAGCTTGCCAGGAGGCGCAAGCTGGAGTCGACGGGGGAGTGCGCTGCCGACTGCTGCCGCCGTGGGGCGAGCGGTAAGTCAGCTGCAGATACGCAAACTTCAGCTACGTGATTCACGTAGCTGAAGTTGCATATCTGCAGTCAATCCCCTCCCATAGTGGGGACCAGCCCTAGGTCTGAATTTCTGCACTCAATTCATAAGAATCGAGAACTGCAGATACATGCCCCATCTGCCAGCATGACTCATTTCTGTCATCTATGACAATGATAATGGTGAGACCTCACAAAGGATAGGAAGGTTATAACTCTCAGTGACCTCTGTTGTCAGAGCAAGTCATGTAATTGTTTTCAGCAACAGAGATCATTTACTGGTAGTCATGACATCTCTTGTTTATCAATTAACTGTGCAGCCATGCTGCTATAAAAAGTAAACAATTTGTATTTGTCAATTGATTAATAGGTCTTCAGACAATTAAAATTAGAGCTGAAAGAAACATTTCTAATAGGATTAGAATAAGCTGGAGATAGCATGATTTTTCTGATAACATAATGCAGTAGAGATAGTCATATTCATGTTTTGCTGATGCCTCATCGAAAGGGAAATACACATATGTTTATTACAGGTCTTGGATTGATTTGGTATGTACAGCATACTAGTGCCTCTCTCAAACTGTTGTCTTGTCCTCCAGATTCTCAGCTTGCTTATTTTTTCAACAAATTAAACCTTTAGGTGTTGTGATTGTGAAGAAAACCTCAGTATGTTAACACAGTGTAGCCAATGCAGAGATGTTGATGTGAGTCTTCAGAGAACTTGGAACAATAGTTCTGAGAGGTATGGATTGCTGAATTCATTTTAGTGAGAGATTAAAGATGCCTAATTATAATTTAAATGTCAACATTGCTAATTATTTCATTCTACGTGTAAGAACAGAGAGGGAGGGTTACAGATGTGCACAATTCACTGTGTCTGGCATATCATTTTGGTGCCATGAGTGGGTGGCTTGTGGAGATACTAACACCAAATGCTTTCCCCCAGTCAAAGATTTAAGCCCAACTAACCCAGCAGAGCCCATGGACCCCACCAAAAGGAAGCCAAGTTCAAGGAGCCCAGTAGAACCCAGACATCATGTACATTCATATTTTGACCATGTGCACAATGTACTGTGAGCAAACCTCATTTTGGTGACTAACAAGGGTGGAGCTATGTTGTGGGTGGAGCTTGGAAGAGTATAAATATCTTTTTCCCTTCAGTTTGACCCCAGTTTAGTAGGGTCTTATTCAGTTCTCATTGAAGTCAATGAAAAAACATTGATGAAGGTGGACTGGCTTCTATTTACCTAAAAAAAAGGCAGAGACCTACCGTGATCTGCCAGATAGGCCAGTTGAATGGGGAGACCTGGATTCTATGCCTGGCCTACTGATCTATTCCTGGTCACTGACTTTTTGTGTGACCAATGGCAAGCCACTTCTCTGTCACTCTGTTTTCCCTCCCCTGCCCTGCCCCTTTGTCTGTCTTGTTTCTTTAGACTGTAAGCTTTTGAGGAGCATGAACCGTCTCTTACTTTGTGATTGCACAGTCCATAAATAATGGGATCTCGGTCTTTGTTGGTACCTCTAACCTCTACTGTAATACAAATAAATAATAATAGAAAAAATAATTATTTTGTGCCAGTTGCAATAGATTGTATTGCACAAATGGAAATATTTTTTTCTTTATTCAGTGTATAGCATGACACTTACCAAATTCTGTAGTTCAGATTTATGACACTACAGTCATTAGTAGGGTTATATCTGGGATAAAAGTCTCCCTGTGTTTCTAGTTACTACACAGCTTTAATCCTTGGCATGTATTTACAAGATTTGGCATGTGGAACTAGCATGAATGAGATATGTACAAGTCTCATCACCTGTTGTTGATGTTTTTTATACATGGCAGAATTTGAGCTACTTTAGTCCTAGCTATAAAATGAAGATTTTCCCCTGTTTCCAAACCATTGCATGTTCTCAAGACTTCTCTGAATGATGTACAGAACTTCATCATTTATTTCATAATCTTATGTTGTACTTAAATTCCTTTCCATAATATTGTTGCAATTAACATGTATTTTTGTTTCTTTTTTATTCTTTTGCAAGATGTTGAGTCCCAACAATTGCAATAAAAGCTATTAAACTGAAGCTAAATGGGTCTCCTTTTGGTGAAGGTCATCTTTTAAATCTGTAGTCAATAATTGTTGAATATTTCTTATCTCTATTCAGTGATGGCATCAGGCATCTGATTTCCAACACTACAAATGCAAGATGAATTATTATTCTGTTTGGCAAAGCACAGACATTATGTGCATTGAGAAGCAAGGTCAATAGTTTGTTCTGACTCACAAGAATTAAACATTAAAATTTCAGTATTTTAATGTCAAGGGTAATTAAAAGAGATACATGTCTCTGAAAATATCTGGAAAAGACAAAGAAAATAGCCCTAGACAATAACCTATGATCTGAATTGCAAAGGTTAGAGCAGAACATTGACTCACTAGCTTCTCTTAGGGTACGTCTACAATACGAAATTATATCAAATTTATAGAAGTCAATTTTTCTGAACAGATCGCATACATTCGATTGTATGTGTCCCCATTAAACGCGCTAAGTCGTTCAGCAAACAGCCTTCAGGTAACACCCTGAGTGTCTGTGTATAGCTGCAGCCTGCCAGCCACACTCCAGTCACATTCTGGGTTATACCCGCCTTGGTTACAACTTAGAGGGTGACCCCAACACACTCCCAGGCCTGGATTTCCCCCCACAACATGTGTTCTGCACTGTCCAGTCTTCCCCTGGACAGTCCAGATATATAAGGTCTATGCCCCCCGCACCTCCTCCCCAAGGGAATTGATATACAGCAGTTTTCAACCATAAATGCAATTCACAACACTGGATTGGTTTTAATTAAAGAATAAAATAAATTTATTTAATTACAAAGCAATAGGTATTGAATGCAAGGATAAGGCATTAAAGTCAGAAAGGGTTACAAAAGAAATAAAGATAAAACACTTCCTAGCACTAGACTTGGTTCAAGGTAAAGTCTCTTACCACATGTTTCCAGTAACACTGCTGACCAAACTCTTAAGCCAGGATCTGTTCCCAAAGTCCAACAGCTGTTTCTTTTGTCTTCTTAGGAGATGGATAGGGAGACATAACAAGGGGTGGTTTTGCCCCTCACTTTTATAGTTCATTCCCCCTTTGAAATGCATTTTCCTAAGTGTTGCATCTAGATAAATTTCATTCCCATTGTGGAGATGGAGACAATGAGTCTGGTGGTGAAAGGGTCCCATGCTATTTTTTTGCTAAGATGCAGATATTTGTTCCTGTCATCCTTGCCAAAGAATGGCCACTTGATAGGTGATAGCCTATCAACTTTGATGACATCTGGCTAGAAGAGGCATCAATATGTCTTTTGTTTTTGAGAAACAGGGTTTACCCATTCCCCAGATTTGTCTGGTTAACACACTTCAGTTATGACTACATATTTTTCATTGTGATATGATTGTCCAGTAAGTTATTAGTTTTCAAGTGATACCTCACAAGACATATTTTTGTACAAAGTGTGTTACAATAACGCTTAGCATGTGAATACAGGGATGCATTTGATCACTTACTGCTTCTGCTATTTGTTACTGTGGATGGATGGATGGATGGATATGACTAAACTGAGACAGGAAACAAATAAGGCCTGATTCTGTAATTCAGAAGTCTTTAATAAAGTCACTCCTGACTTACATCAGTTTTGATGACAGAAGAATCAGGCCTATATTGTTTTGTGCAGGCACACCCTGTTAAACTAGCCTAGACGGTATATCATGTAGGGTACTTGAAATGTTTTCAAAAAAGTAATAACCATTTTATAACACAGGCCAGAGCTTCGTCTGGTGTAAATCAGCAGAGCTGATGTCATTGCAGCAACACTGATGCACAGCAGCTGACGATCTGGTTATGCATGTATAGTTTTAATTTGCTAACATGATGTTGTTAGGAGTTTTAATTAATTGAATATAGGATTTGTACACTAAGCGGATAGTACTAGTTATCATACTTCTATCATTTTAAAAGAATTTTGTTATCCTCGGGTGCAATTGCAGTAAATAAGTCGCTCACACCAGTCATCCCAGGAGACAGTGTGGTCATACTCCAAGCTGCAGGAGGCCTTTTCCCTTTACTAGCAATAATGAGATGGAGCAATTAAATAGGCTCTCTTGCTATAGATATCGAGTGTGTCAGGAAGATGAAGAGGAAAATGAGATCTTGCAGAAAATGGTGACGAATAAGGAAGTTCTACACTGAGAAGAGAAATTATTTGACAGTCTTGTCCAGTAAGGTTGGATTTAATGAAAATGCCAGCAAGCCTGGATATGGTCTCTTATAAGCATCTCTTTCCAGGCAATAAGTATATATCCTTTGCAAATGAGGGCATTAGCTTGAAAAATGCTCAAGACCTACACTTGCTGCCGACTTTCTCCATAATTGATGGATCCTTAGTAGCTCTAATAATAAAGAATTTATGAGTATATATCCTAAGTACATAAACACAGGTTGAGAAAGGTTAACCTTATTACAGATTCAAAGCAGCTTCACTTATTCTCTCTGTTGTGCAGAGAGAACAGGAGGACAGCACGCATATAAATATTTTATACTTCTAGAGTATCTGTAATTAAAACAAAGATATAGAACTGTAATGTGTGCTTTAAATCACCAGAGTTATGGCAACATGAGATGATATTTTTGCATGGGGATATTGGATTTGAATGAACAGGATGGGAGAAATTAGATTCTTAAGTAAAATTAGATGTTTTCCCATCAGACTGCAACTGTATGTGAAAAAGGAGCAGGAACTTACTGAAGTATCTCTAAGTGCAAGAAGCAATCAGTATGTCTTTTAGTTAGAGATGTTACCTTTAGTGTTGGCAGGAAAAGAACAGTTCTGTTCCGCAAATGTTTAAGTTTCAAAATTTGCTTTTGTTTCAATGAGACTTTTTGAAGTTTTTCACAGAAAAACCTACCGAGGCCAATCCCAGAATAAATCTGTGGCTAAGGCTCTTATGCCCAATATAGTAGATGTAGGTTCAAGACCCATGATCTTCTGAATCAGGAAAAGCAGGGTCTTGGACTGCAGTCCCACATGTCCCAACCAAGTGATCTACCTACTGCACTATTAACTCAGCCTTTCTGTTTGGCTCAATGAATATTTAATTTTTCAACGTGGAATACCTCCAACTGGAGAGGGAGGGAGGGAGAGAGAGAGAGAGTGTGTGTGTGTGTGTATGTGTGTGTTGGCTGTTCTGGTATGGATTGGTATCTCTCTCACCCTCATTCATTTTGACCAGATTCCAACCTGGACCTGAGAAATATTTCAATGGAAAAAAGATTTCTCTTTTTTTCCCCAGTACCAAAGAACACGAAGCTACCTCTGATGTTGGGAATTGTGGCTTGGTACAGAAGTAAGGGGGAAACTACCGACGTGTCAGGTACAGGAGCCAGGAGCCAATATATGTATCTGTGTAGTAAAGATTGAGGGGATTGGTGCAGCATTTTGTGGGCATGTGCAAATGTCACACCAGTGCATGTGGTGACATCTACTTCCACAATACGTTTGGGTGAGCTCTACGGTGTGACTGTTATGTAGATGCAACACCCAATCTCCTCTCGACCCATCTAGTGACTACTAAGTAACATCTGTAGTTACACAGTTACATCTAAGTGACTACACTACATTTAATAGATGTGTAGTAACAGTGTAGTTACTGAGTGTAACTAAGTGTAGTAACACATCTACTACTGAGTGTAATTAAGTGTAACTTACACTACACTTAGTCACTTAGATGTAACTACAGAGACTGCTTCAGTTCTTTCAAGTGACGTCTGTGCCATTCTTGAAGAATACAAATGCCTCATCCACTCCAGATGTGAAAGAACTGGAGCTACTTAAAAGAATGAGTCCTGGTGACATCATAACTGTGCATGAAGCCACTGAGTCAGGGGACAAAGACCTTTCCTAATCTATGTTAATAGAGACAAATTTACTGACTGCTTAAAGGACAAATTATCTCATCTCACCAGAACAGACTGGCACAAGCTAAGAGCAACGATCAGCCAATATCTCAGGCAGTGACTGTGCTGTTCCTGCAATGGCACCATAGACTCCCCCTCCTTGTCCTATGCATGAAGCAAATACCCTGAGAACACACTGGATTTGAGCAAAGATCCTAGTTTTAATCTACTGGCACAATTGCAAATACCCTTGGCTTGCACTTTAATGTCCTCTCTTGGGGACAACTAGACTTCACAGCAAGGAAGGTCCCAGCCTCTGTCTTCATCTGAGCCTTCTACTTCTGCCTGTTCTGGGTCTGCCCAACCTCTCCAGTATCTAGGAAATGACATGCCTTTTTATCATAAGCATAAAGTAGCCTAGAATTCCTGTTTACCTGTAAGGGGTTAAGAAGCTAAAAGATCCCTGGTTGGCACCTGACCAGAAGAACCAATAAGGACCGAAGATGCTTTCAAACCTGGGGGGAGGGAAAGTGCTTTGTCTGTATTATTCATTCGCTCTGGGCTTTCAGGGGAATCAGACCCATTTCTTCTCTCCATCTATTTATAACCTTTCTAAACAGCAACAGTAAGTAACTTAGCCAGGCAAGGTGGTTTAAGTGTTATATTTTGTTTCTCACTTGTGAATTTCTCAGGTTTTTAGAGAAATATCCCTGTGTTTTCTCTGTAACTTTGAAACTAAGCAGAGGGAGGAATTCCTCTGTGGTGAGGGGTTTTCTTTTTGTGATTGCAAAGTGTTTTTTCCACTGATTCCTATAAAGATTTTGTTTCTTTTTCCTTTAATTAAAATCTTTCTTTTAAGAACTTGACTGCTTTGTTTTCCATTGTGTAGATCCAGGCTTTATGGATCAGGCTCACCTAGCAGAATTGATGAGGGAGTTTTCTCAAGCCGTTCCCAAGGAGGGAGGCATAGGTTTGGGGGTATTTTTGGAAAGAGAAGGGGTTTCAAGTGTCCCTGCCCCTAGTTCTTGGGGTAATACTTGATGGTGGCAACATACTATTCCAGACACAGGAGAAACTTGTGTCTTGGGGAAGTTTTAACCTAAGCTGGTAAAATAAGCTTAGAGGGTCTTTTCATGCGGGTCCCCACATCTGTATCCTAGAGTTCAGAGTGGGGAGGCAATCCTGACACTTTTAGAGAACAAACTTCAGGGAATGCTCAACTGCTAGGGTGCTATGAGGAGATTGCATTGACATTACAAGAAATGAGAGGAAAGTGCATAACCTGGCAATAGACCAACTGGCACTCTACCAAACTATCCTGGCTTTGACTCCCATCTTAACTAGGGAGCAGAACAGTGACTGAATGTCCACACCATAAAACTCTGCCTGCCCCAGACATAGAGCAAACTTTCAGAGCAGAAATCCCTCTCTCCTATACCCCTTTGAGCATTCCCCTGTCTAAGTGTCAGACTGGCCTCTCCAAACCTCTTCTCCACACCCAAGCCTGAGCCTTTGAAAATTCTCCTTTAACCTCATTTGTCCATCTGAAAAATACTGAGAACCTGCTTTATGAATATCTGTCAAGCACTCTGATTAAAGGGGCAATAGAAATGCAGAAAGATTATTTTAATTATCTGCTGTTTTTCCTCCTAAATTTCTGTGGCTGATGGTCTAATTCCCCCACTGAGAATTCAGCATCGTTAGAACCTGGCAAAGACAGGTTTTTCATAACTGGCACATCTCAAATAAGCAAATGTGTCCTTGTAATGAGGATTATTTTTTCTTTTGCTTCCCCATCACACTGTGCAGCTTTCACATTGCCAGAAACATTGCTTGTACCACAGCTCGTCTGGGCCGTGTCGGGTGGTTTTGTTCCCCTCTACTTTTAAAAAATAAAAATGTATGAGGCACAAATAACCAGCAATATGCCTAGAGTGAATGAACAGCAATCCTGCCAGCTTGTGTCAGCTCAAATTGCAGGTGAGTTCTGCCACTGAATGAAGGTAAAGAACTCTGACAAGGTTTCACTACTGGCCTGCCTTGCTCAGCTTGTTAATTAATATTTTACGTGACTTGGGTTCCCTCTCTGTCTAAGGACTCATTAGCAGCATTCCCTTGCAGACTTGCTAAAGGCCGGGCTGGAACAATCATGAATTCTCTGCTGGGCCCTGTCTATCAAAAGCTCACTCTTACGTCAGTTGCACGGAGTTGGTGAATGAAATGCAAGACAAGTTGAATTCAGATATTTTTTTCCCTGCATCATTCTTCTCAACAAGGAAAATGACCTGCATAACAGCAAAGCAAATCTAAAAACCCACTGCTCTATCGTCATCCAGTTGAACTAAGTGCTAAATTGGCAAGCTAATGGCAAGAAGCAGGGCAACATTGTCACTTTTCAGGATAACTTTTCAAAATTATGAGCCAGATTCACCAGCCCACTAAGTCTACTTTGTCCCTCTGCAGCAGCACAAAGCAGACTCAAAGCTACCTGGGGAATTTCCCTGGCATAGTAAAATCTCGCAGTGGTATAGATCTAGGATAGAACTTCTAGGCATTTTTATCCTCAGGTGGCTTGACAACCTGTTAGTGCCATAGGCAGGCAGCCTAAGATAGAGCAATCTCAGGGCTATTTTATCTTATGTCCAGGAACCAGGCCAGGTTCTTGCCAGGGAATACAGAGCTGCCATTATATCTCTTTTGCTCTCCCACCATCACCCCATCCCAATGATTCTGGGCCATTGTGTCTGTACTGCATATCTAAACCAAGTGACGTGCTGTATTTTATTTTTTTTATATTAAAGTTTTACAGACCTAACCAGACCACAGAAGACCATACCAAACTGTGACAAAACACATAAAAGATCATAAAAATAAAAGCTGGCATAAAGCAACTAAATCTGACTAAACAACTCATAATAATCGGCTAGAAAAGTTTGTGTGAAGCCGTCATGCGCAGTAGAGACGGCCCGGACTAACGGCATGCTGGGAGGTGTAGCATGCTGGGAGGTGTAGTTCGGCAGCACAACATGGCCGCCGTGCATACACCACTGAGAGGGAAGCAGGGTCTGGATCAGGGGCCTAGGGCAGGAGGGTGGCTGGGCGCAATAGGCGCAGGCAGGGGGCTCTGGCCGGGCGGTGCGCAGGAAGTGGGCACTGGGCCAGCGGGGCGGAGGCGCCCGGGAACGGCACGGCCAGCTGCGCCCAGCCTAGCCAGGGCCTTGGAGTGGGTGGGAGGGGGGCTGAATGAGCGGGGGGCTGTGGGGGGGGGGGGAGGGGAGGCTGAACAAGCGGGGAGGTGTGGGGGGGAGGGGAGGCTGAACGAGCAGGGGGGCTGAGTGGGGGGGCCTTGGAGTGGGGGGGCTGAGCGGGGGGCACGCTTGGAGTGGGGGGGCTGAGCGGGGGGGGGGGGCATTACTGTTGGCCCGTGTCCACGGGCTTTTACACTAGTAGTAATATATTAGACTAATTTAGTCCCTCTTTGCACATGATTTGTTATGAATTTGTTTGTTATTTGAAATTATCTGGTGATTTTTTTATGGAGACATTTCTTCCTATTAATTACCTACAAATTATTTGCTGTGACTATTGATCTGAGATACTGCATGATTAATGACTTCAGTTATATGGCACAATATTTCTGCTTCCCAGGTAGATGACTTGAAACATTTATAAATAGGAGGACTAGACTAAGGTACATGGACTGCTATGTCAGTTTCAGACTGGCAATGTAAACCCTTCCATTGTGAACCTTGATAAAACCACATTGGCACTGGTATTTGTTAGACTTTCATTATCGATAAACAGTTTTGAAATCACAAACCTGAAATTAAAGGGTTAATGATACCATCAACATAAATTGAGTTTATATTCAAATCAATATTCTTGAATAATAGTTGACAGTGTTTTCCCTACTCTAGAGGCAATGTAGAAAAGTGATTCTCAATATTTTCCACTTCAAAATCCCAAGTGATAACAAAAAAATGGACCCCCATCTCTCCTGAACCTGACTGTGACCCCAATTTGAGTGCCAATGATTTAGGACAGTCAGGGCCAGCGACAGGGTGGTACAACGGTTACAGCTGTACCGGGCCCCGGACTTCAGGGGGGGCCCCCTGAAGTCTGGGGCCGGTACAGCTGTAACCGTTGTTGCCAGGGCTGTGAGCGAGGCGCGCTCACCAGCCCCCTCCCCCGGCACCCAGCAGCCAGCCCCGCCCCCCTTTGCTTCTCCCGGCAGCCAGCCCCGCCCCCCTTTGCTTCTCCCAGCCGGCCACGCGGCCGCAGCACATGCCGGGGTTGGGGCCCGCTGGAGGTAGGAGACCGGCCGGGGGGGCCGCGGGAGATCGGCGGGGCGGGGGGGGCCCACGGGAGGCAGGAGATCGGCGGGGGGGGCGGGAGGCAGGAGACCGGCCGGGGGGGGGCGCGGGAGATCAGCGGGGTGGGGGGGGGTCCGCGGGAGGCAGGAGATCGGCGGGGGGGCGTGGGAGGCAGGAGACCGGCCGGGGGGGCCGCGGGAGATCGGCAGGGGGGGGGGCCGCGGGAGGCAGGAGATTGGCGGGGGGGCCAGGAGGCAGGAGATCGGCGGGGGGGGGGCGCGGGAGGCAGGAGACCGGCCGGGGGGGCCGCAGGAGATCGGCCGGGGGGGGCCACGGGAGACCGGCCGGGGGGGGCCGCGGGAGGTAGGAGACCGGCCGGGGGGGCCGTGGGAGGCAGGAGATCGGCGGGGGGAGGCCGCGGGAGATCGGCCGGGGGGGGCGCGGGAGGCAGGAGACCGGCCAGGGGGGGCGCTGGAGATCGGTCGGGGGGGGCCGCGGGAGGCAGGAGACCGGCGGGGGGGGCGGGAGGCAGGAGACCGGCCGGGGGGGGCCGCGGGAGACCAGCCGGGGGGGGCGCGGGAAGTAGGAGACCGGCGGGGGAGGGCCCTCGGGTGGCGGGAGATCGGCCGGGGGGGGCGGCGGGAGATCGGCCGGGGGGGGGGGGCCACGGGAGATAGGAAACCGGCAGAGGGGGGGGCCCTCGGGCGGCGGGAGATCAGCCGGGGGGGGCACGGGAGGCAGGAGAGGGGGGGGAGCGCAGGCGGTGGGAGACTGGCCGGGGGCGGGGGGGGCCGTGGGCAGCGGGAGATCGGCCGGGGGGGGCCGCGGGTGGTGGGAGACTGGCAGGGGGGGCCCCGCAGGCAGCGGGAGACTGGCAGGGGGGGCCCCGCGGGCAGCGGGAGACTGGCAGGGGGGGCCCCGCGGGCAGCGGGAGACTGGCAGGGGGGCCCCACGGGCGGCGGGAGACTGGCGGGGGGGGGGCACCGCAGGCGGCGGGAGACCGGGGGGGGCCCCGTACGGTCTGCCGTACGGGGCCCCAAAATTCCTGTCGCCGGCCCTGAGGACAGTGTGAATCATATACACTGTGCAAAGTAAAAGAATACCTTATCCATGTCTGATCCAATAATATATATTGGACTTCTGCTGCTCCCATCAAAGCCAATAGTCATGTATGCAGGGTTGGACTCACTGTAATTATTCAAAAAAGAAAAGATCCTTAGAGAAAGACCTATATGAAGGTCTCTCCCTGTCCATGTAAGCAGGAAAGGACTGGCAAATCTGCCTATATAAATCCCAACCATGTGATTCATCACAGATTAAAGACTAGCAGTCAAATGCCGCAGACCCATCCGAACTCCCCTGGCCAGAAGTCATCACTTTACCACAGCCTGGCTCTCAGTACCAGGCTATCCTGAGTCCTTTAAACAGGATCCACATGGACCATTGATCTTGGAAAGAGGTAACAGAGGAATTAACCTTGTATTTTTGTCCCCCCGGCGAGATGAAATATTAATAATCATGATATCTAGTCATCTGGGACCCTTCATATACACTCAGTGGGTTGCACCTTAACGGCAACATTTTTCATCATTATATTCCCTGCTCATGGTTAATGGCTTCTTTCTTCTTTCATGGTTTACAAAATGATATTTTTATATAAAATGGAAAGAACAAGATCAGCAAGGATATAGATATGCCAATTTATAATATGTGGTCTGATGGTAATACTACAGGCCAAAGTCAGTATTTTGGTGTTCTAGTCCCAGCTGTGCTACTGATCTGGCATGAGATCTTGGGCGAGCCAACAAGTGACTGAGGCCATGTCTACGCTACCAGGGACTACAGAGGCATAGCTATGGTGCTGTAGCTATGCCAGCATAGCTCCATAATGGAGACAGTTTACAGTGACAGAAGAGGTTTTTCCATTTCCAAAGAAACTCCACCTCCCCTGACAACAAAGACTTTCTTCTGTAGACTTAGCTCATCTACACGGGGGGGGGGGTTAGGTCTTCATAGCAACATGTGTGGATTTTTCACACCCCTGAGCACCATAGCTATGTCAACCTAAATTTGAAGTATTTACTCGGCCTTAAACTCTCTGCTTCAGTTTCTCTATCTCTGAAATGGGACTGGATAGTGAAAGAGTTAATTACTTCACCTTATTTAGGTGTCTAAATTGAAGTTCTTTTGAAAATCTGGCCCCAATTGTTGGTTCTAAGCACCGGATAATCTGGTCTTAAGCTCTTTCAAAGAATCTGGCCCCAAATATCTTGCTCAAAGTCACACAGAGAGTATACAGCTTGGGCACTAAATGAATCAGACCATCTGAGCCCCAATCCAGGGCCTTTCACCCATCCTTCCTCATATTGGGAACACAGGGGAAATGCCATATGGTTTTTTCCCAATAAATGTGGTTCTATCTCAATATTAACCAGTGAACATATGCCTCAGAATATTCTGAGATAGAGTAACAGAGTTTACATGTCTGATGCAAAGTTCATGGATACAAAAAATTCAAGCACAGCACTCATGAACAAAGGCAAAAATCAAACCAGAGATGACAGAATCATGAATCTTGTACTTAATAATGTAGCACGAGGAGCATTTTAAACAGCTGCAGCTAACTTTCTATTTGCATATTTGAGTATTCTCAAGTGTTATAGAATGATGTAACATATTTGTTTCTCTAATTATCAAATGTTCAAGGTAACATTTGAAATGGAAACTGAAGTCCTTTCTCAAACTTCAGAAGACTGCATAGTGTGAACTTCTCTGCAGTGCCACCAAAATCTTTGCTTTGTCACAGAAATTAAATAAATAAATCATCCACCAAGCCATCTAGCTCCACAAATTTTTGCCCACCCCCATCCCCATATGTTTCACTAACTGCAAAGGTCCAGTTCCTCAAAAGCTCCTAACATTGATCCCATGTTAGGGGTTGGCAAACCTCTGATTGACTCCAGGATTTGACTCTCATTTCAGTGTTCCCTGATATATCTTATCTTTTCATTGACATGGGTCCCACTGCATCTTCCTTGAAAGCAGTGCATATGCTGTGCTTAAGATTTTATAGCACTGATGGTCTGAAAAACTATGTTCCTGTAAAACACAAGACCAGAAAACAAAAGGAAACCCTCTTATCGAGTTGGCAGAGTAATCATAGTAGAGCACTTATCTGTGAAGAGATAGCATTTTATCTATCGCCCATATATCCCCATAATAACTGGCACATCTAGCATTTCTGTACAAAACTTGTCACAATTATTGATAATTTATTTCATTGTTAGTCTTATTTTATACTGGCTTCCATTTATTCAATGAATCATTTCTTACCTTTTATCTTAGGATGAAAAACAAGCTACCTAGCCATAATTTCAGTCTTTTTTATTTTTTACTCTTTGTAGCTAGAAACTTTAGCCATTATAACAGGGAAACTTTGCTTTTTCTGTCTCCCGAGCTCACAGGTCAGATTGTTTGGGGTTTTTTTTTATTTTAAACTAGGATATCTACCTGGCTCAGTATCCACGGCAACAAATCTCTGGTTAATGATTCACTAGAAATTCACTGTGAAGGTGGTTTATTAGTTTTTATTAGTTTTTCCAAAAGCTGGTGCAAGCAGCTGCCTTTAAAAAAATTCCCTTAAACTTATGAGCCAAGGGAAATATGGAAAGCTTAATTACAAATAGAGGAGAACAACAATTAAAGCTTTTTAAAGTGTTTTTATTTTTGGGGAGGGAGGAGGGTGGAACTCACAAAACTTTAAGTTAAAACAAGAAATACTAGTGGTCATTGGAATTGTTTTGAAATGCTGTCTAAGAGGCAGAAAATAAACAGGAGAACAAATTTTCAATTTCAATTTTCTGCATGTCAGAAGGTTAGCAGCTGGGGTGTGGGAAGGTTTTGTACTAAGACTGGTGCTATTTAATATATATATTCATTAGTGGTCTAGAAAAACAGGTAAGCAGTGAGCTACAACATTTACAGATAATGACACAAACTTAGGTTACTCAAGTCAAGAGACATTCAAACTTCAAAGGGATCTAACAAAGATACATGAATAGGCAACAAAATGGCAGATGAAATTCAGTGTTGATAAATGGCAAGGTAATGCACATTGGAGGAGAAATATTTAACTACTTATACACCTTACAAGTAGGATGACCAGATAGCAAGTGTTAAAATCGGGACAGGTGTGGGGGGTAATAGGTGCATATGTAAGAAAAAGCTCCAAAAATCGGGATTGTCCCTATAAAATCGGGACTTCTGGTCACCCTACTTACAAGTTTAAATTAATTATAATGGCTCAGGAAGATGACATGGGCATTACTGTGGAGAGCTCAATGAAGCTCTAGCCCAGGGGTCAGCAACCTTTCAGAAGTGGTGTGACAAGTTTTCATTTATTCACTCTAATTTAAGGTTTCGTGTGCCAATAATACATTTTAACATTTTTAGAAGTCTCTTTCTATAAGTCTATAATATAGAACTAAACTATTGTTGTATGTAAAGTAAATAAGGTTTTTAAAATGTTTAAGAAGTTTCATTTAAAATTAAAATGCAGAGCCCCCTGGACTGGTGGCCAGGACCCGGGCAGTGTGAGTGCCACTGAAAATCAGCTTGCATGCCACTTTCGGCATGCGTGCCATAGGTTGCCTACCCCTGCTCTAGTCTCTATTCAACAGCCTCAGGGGAGATGGGAGGGGGGCGGTATGACCTGGCCTGTGTCTCTTCCCCCTGCCTCCCTCCTCTTTCCCTCCCCCCTCCCCTCCAAGGCTGGAAGCAGCTTGTCCTTTCCTACCCACACAATGTCGAAAGGCAGCTAACACCTGCAGGCTGCTGCTGGCCACCAACATAACGCAGCCACCTCCTGTCCCCTGATTATAGCATGAGCAGGAAGGGGTTAAGCCAGGGGTGGGCAAACTACGGCCCGCGGGCCACATCCAGCCCGCAGGCTCCTCCTAACCAGCCCCCAACCTAACCAGCCGACTGGGGAGGCCCCTCCCCTGCTGATCCCTTCCCACACGGCCTCAACGGGCCACGCTGGGGAAGCTGCTCCGGTGGCATGGAGGAAGCTGCTCCAGCCCCTCTCAGCAGACCACGTGAGCAGCACTGGGGAGGGGGAGCTGCGCGACCACGTGCCTGGCTCCCAGTCAGACACGCTACGTGCTCTGGAGGATCAATGCATCCGCGCGTCTGGCTCTGGGCCAGACACATTATTCTGAGCGGTGGCGAGGTAAGAGGATCAGGGGGTTGGCTAAGAGGGTAGAGGGTCTCGGGGGGCAGTCAGGGGATGGAGAATGCGGGGGGGTTGGATGGTGCGTGGGAGTCCTAGGGCGCCTGTCAGGGGGGCAGGGATGTGGATAGGGATCAGGACAGCCAAGGGCCAGGGAGCACAGGTGTTGGAGGGGGGTGGGTCCTGGGGGGTTATTAGGGAGAGGGGGATCTCTGGAGGGGGTGTCAGGGGACAAGGCGTGGGGGGGCTTAAGGGGTGGGGTTCAGGGGGGCAGTTAGAGTAGGGGGTCTCCCAAGGGGGTGAACAGGGGACAAGAAGTGGGAAAGGGGTTGGATGGGTTGGAGGCTCTGAGGGAGAGCAGTCAGAGGGTGTGAAGTGGGTAGGGGTTGGATAGGGGGCAGGGCCAGGCTCTTTGGGGAGGCACCATCTTCCCTACCCGGCCAAAACGTTTGCCCACCCCTGGGTTAAGCCCTAAGGACACACTGTGCACCAGGGCTCAGGGAGTTTGAGTGCAGGGGCTTCAGCAAACCCCACCAGAGAGGTGGCTCGGCAGGGAAAGGTGCCTAGGGAATAGAGCAGCCCTGTGCTCCCTGAGGGCTGGACCCAGAGAGGTGGAGGGGGGCAGGTGAAGAGGGTGCTAAGCCCCTGCCCAGGGGTCTGCTGTGGAGCCTTCAGGACAGGGTGAGAAGAGACTGGAAACACTCAGTCCAAACTCCACTGTGCTCACTGCCAAGGCTTTCCTCGGTCTGGGATCTCTCAGCTTACCTACTGATAAGTTCATTGCTTTTCTTACTAGTCTCTTCCTCTGTTAGTTTCCTGTGCATTTAGAGAAACAAAATGCACTTAAAACTATGTCATTTGTGTTTGGGGACTTAGCTCCTCCTGTCTAAAACACCTTCCACTCTTCTATATGCAGATTCAGTTCCTCAGAATTCAGTCCCCTATCAGAGACACATCTAAGTCTGACCCTTGGCTTCTCTGTCATACACCACGGAAGAAATTAAATTATGAGTGAAATCATGACTTATTGACCACGATCTTGGCCGAACTTTAGAATGCTATTCTCCTTGACATTCTCAGTTGCCTATCAGTGATATGGCTTTTTCTTTCTTTCCCCTCTAGCTTGTATTGATTAATTCTGAGTTGTTTGCTATAGATTGGGGTGGGAGGTTAGGGATCTGTTTTGTTTGCTTGTTTAGATAATATGGCCTTATTTGTGCTCTTTAGAAATATAGGTCTTTAATTACATTTTCCTTGGCACCCACAGGTATTTCAACACAATTACCTATAAACTAAAACTTATTTTGATTATTATTTCTGTTCCGGTAACTTATATAGTCAGAATATTTTGAAATTCCTTCCTTTATTGGCTCGGTTTTTGGCAGTCTCTCTCTCAAGCCTTGTGAGAATATTGATTTTTTTCAATAAAAGACAATGATAAACATCCATGAACTGTTCACCACTACTCTAGTTTTTCTTCATTTTCCTCAAATTTTTACTTGTACAGTAAATGTTGTCTAGCTTGTAATTGCTATTTACGTATCTGCATTCAGCTGAAGAAACTGCTTAACAAATTCCTCATTAGAGTCTCAGAAGATACAAAGGCCATTGCCATCCATCTAATTTTGTGAACACTCATATTGTTTTGTCTGCTACTTAAATGTCAGCCCTATCTGACTATTTAAGAACTTGGTGTTATTATTGTCCATTCTTCACTGTAGGGAAAAGGGAAGAGAAAAAGGAGAGAAAAACTGGTAACCTTGGGAGAGAGAGAAAAAGGTACGTGGAAAAGAGAGAGGGAAGGAGGATAGAATGTAGAGATAGAGGCTGTGAACTGAGGAGTTCAGAGAAGCAGATAATGTGAGGCGAAGACAGGGGCAAAGGGAGTCAGTAGAGAACTAAGAGAAAGCATTAGAGAGAATACATGAAAAGCAACTCATCAAAATACACAGAAAGCAAAAAAGGATAGAAAGAGAAAAGAGAGGGAGAGACAAGCAAAGATGCAGCAACAACACAGGACTTGGGGTGGGGAGAAGGGAGAAGAGTCAGATTCATTACAAACTGAGGGTTCAGACCCACAGAGTAGGGGAACCTCTGTACTTGCTTCTATATTCTCCAAAAATGGCATTATGGAGTTCCCCGATTATTGCCTTTCAAAAGCTTCAATATCCTATTTGTTACAAACATATTGTACTGAGCTTTTATTTACAAAGTGGGATGTAAGAATCAAGGTGTGTGGCTTGTTTTTCCCCCCACCTGGTGCCATCACTTACACCTCTGTGGGAGTAGACCTCTGGGAGTCTGATTTGATAGCAATTTGCATCCATTCTGAACAGATGTAAGTAACTACAAAAAGGGCAATGCAATGGATAATTAAGGCCACTTTCCCCTTCATCCAATATCACCGATGAAGATTTTCCATCTGGAACTTAATTAATTACATTGATGATCTGTAAGCCAGAAAAGAAGCCAACTCTCCTTTTCATGGCTGTGTTGGCTCAGCAGAGTTAGCAGGTTTAAAAAGTAGCAAAAATGTTCTACTGTGACTACAAAAAGCAGTTGGGAATCTCAGTGCACACAGAGGGCAGAGCTATTGTGTAATAAGGTGCTATTTTTATACAATCAATATTCTGACTACAATTGCACCTTAAAAAGTTGTTCATATGTCATCTCTATTTATGGCTCTTGGATGCATGGACACTCAAAATAAAAATTTGCTCCTGTCCAGCTATTCAACTGATAAATTAGTAACAGTTTGTTGTTTAATTTACTAGAAAAAATCACAAGGAAAATGATACCACATAAAATAAAAGCACAGAAGGCTGTGGGAGAAAATTTCCCTGCTAACTTTCTCTGCACCAGGTAAACGCTGCAACTCAGCTATACCAATTTAGCTCTCAGCAGCTTGCCACAGCCTGGCACTGCTTGAGGTCTTCTTCAATAGTATAGCAGGAGTTCCAGGCTTTCCTATCAGCCCAGGCTCCACAAATAAATCCTGTATATTTTATTCATTACATGCTGCAATTAGATAAAATTAGATAAAAAGGTTAAAAAGAAATGTAATAGACCTGCAAAAAAACTGCAGAACTGTAGCTTCTCCCCATGACATAAAAACTCTAGCAGTCAGGTTGGTTAGACCCTTGAACAGAACAATCAGGCTTCATCTCCAGCAGCTAAGCCATAAAAACAGTTTCCTGCCCAAAGACAAACCTTTTCATTTTGAAAACAGGAAGAAAAAAAAAAGTCAGGGGGAGCTAAAAACAGACCCGGAGATATAATGTAACTATACAATGGAGGGGAAGGGGGCACCTGGGATGAGGATCCATGTGTATGGAGTGGGCTATGCCCTCTCAGTCCAGCAGTTGCACCTATTGCTTGGATGGTGGTGAAGAGAATTTACTGGCTAGCAAAGGAAACTAAAAGCATTAGGAGCTCCTAAGGCAGCTGTTGTTCCATTTTTAGCTTAGCTCTAGAAGCTCTGTCTAACAATACCCTCCCCCGCACAAAGGAAAGGTTAAAACAAAATGCAGAACAGATGTTCTCCTTGAAGTTTGACTCTTCATTTCCAAAATGCCAGTCCCTAGCTTTAAACAAACACTACTACTAAAAGAAGAGAGGATTCCGTCCCACTCTCTCTTCCTTCCTCCCTCCCTCCCCCAACCCGCTGTTAGATCTAGTTGCTCTTGCTGTCTTAATATCATGGCATCATATACTGACTTGACACAAGCAATTATGCTGCAACCTCCCAGAAATGACAAGCTGCAAAGAAAACTCAGCTCCACACAGAAACGAAAACAGCATAAGGAAAGTGGGGTTTAGACACTTTCTCCTGGAAATTTCCCTGCAGCAATCAGGAAAGAAAAAAAAGACAATCAAGCTACTTTTAAAGAGCATATTGGAACCCATATATAGATTTGGTTAGATGTGGCCAGAAGTTCAGATAGCCCTTCTTTCATCTAAACTATTTCAGATTCAATATACACATATCCTTGCCATCCACCATTGCCAATACTGTACATCATGGCTGAAAACGTATATGGACTTTTTTTTCTTGTGCTTTACTATGCCTTGAAATAAAAGACAGCCTTGGCCTAAGTGCCATTTCCTAGGATGGCCATATATCTCATTTTGGCTGGAACGGTCCCTTTTTTAAATCATGTCCCAGCCATCCCTACTCTTTTGGCACAATGGGGTACAGAGAGAGGGCAAGCAGAGATGCCACCCCTGTGTGGGGAGGTTGGGCTGGAATGGGAAGGAATGGTTCCAGGAAGAGCAGGGGGTGGAGGAGAGAGGCAGGCCGGAGGGCAAAGGGGGGCAGGGTTTGAGCGACTAGTGACAGCCTCGAGTTCGGGGGCTGACAGGGTTTAAGTGACCAATGACAGCCTTGAGTGGGGGGCAGGCAGGGTTCAAGTGACCAGTGTCAGTCTCAGGGGAAGTGCCTCAGGTAAGCTTCCGGGGCCATCCCCACGCAGAGTCCCATTTTCCCTTTAGGAAATATGGTCACCCTACATTTCCACAACCTATTATTCTCTTACTTAAAACCTCCATTGCTGTATTTTTTCCTTAATATATAGATATAGATATAGATAGATAGATATAGATATCTCTCTATATATAGAGAGATATGTATTGTATCAATCTTGTTCTTTATATATTCTGTAATATACACACTTCCATTTTACTTTCTTTAAAGCGAATTGAATCAGGTCCTTCAAACAGGCCTGGCATCTAAAATTAACAGGAAAATGTAGTGATAAATGTCTGATACAATGCCACTGTATGTTGTACAGCAACTTTCGTACAAGCTATCAGAAAATTATTTACAGTGTTAAAATGACAGTTACATAAATGAATAATAGTGAGAAAATTTGAGATAGCAGCAAATGAGAAAAGATGCATTCAAAGATTTGAAGATGAGGTTTAGTATAAAATGCTCACTCAGGCAATAGGGGGTGCAGATTGACTTTTCACACCAATAGAGGTGTGACTGTGTGAAGGCCAGTAGTAGGACAAGAGAGAAGAGAGAGTGAGAGAGAGGCAAGCTGTGTGAGAAACACTGGAGCATGTGGATCAATGTGGTTTGGAGCTAATCATAAATTTTATGAGCTGATCAGGGCACTGCTAAGAGCTAGAAAAAGAGGGAAAGGATCTGAACTGGCAGAGAGTCTGTGGCGACTTGTGTGCCTAGATACACTGTACAAGTATTGAGGCTTTCCCAACTGAATTGGCAATGGATCAATTTATAAATGCACAGCTGGACATGGACTTGCAGATCAAGAACAGTCAAAGGAAGCCAAAGTCATTCCAAGAGGCTGTGGAATTTTCCATAGAACTCCAATCTGTTCTTGCAGCACCAGAAGAGGAATCGGGTGCTAGTGAGGGAGACAGAAATTGATCACTATGTGCTCTGTGGGCACAGCTTTGTGTCTAACGTATGATGAAAGAGGGGATTTTAATCTGGTTCAAGACTGTATTGAATGATTAGAACAAATGATACATTTGCTTTGTAAAACAGGGAAATTAGTAATAATGCAAAAAGTATAGGAGATAACTCAATTAAATGCTGGTACTGTGAAAAATAGGCCACAAAAAGCATTGTTATAAATTTAAGATAGGCAACACAGATGACCACAAGTGTCTAGTAAAAGCCTCCCTCCAGTTCAGGAAACAGGGGTTATCAAGCTGAAGAGAAGAACCTTGGAGCTGCAAGGCTCAGTCCCAAGGTTTTTGTTTAGATCTGGGCAGTTAAACAACAATAACTGGAGTTTGGCTACTGAGTCTGCACTAGGATCTGTGATGTCTACAGGAATAGTTGACACAGACTCAAACATAACAGTTATTAGACCAGACATGCTGAAAAGACTAGGGACCCAAACCTGAATCACCTAATTGATCTCAACTGGAGACCACGACTGAAGCAAGGGCATCTCTCCAAAAACTGAGTTTGAAGGATGGATCTCTGGAATTCAAGCAAAATGTTTGGAAGGCTGAAATAGTGAAAGAGCTAAATATTTGGCTTGGATTTAACTGTGTAATCAATGTCAAGAAAGGTATCTTACAAATTCAGTCAGTGGAAATTACCCTTAAAGAGATGGTCCAGGTGAGAGAAATAGTTTTTAAGCAGTTCATTTGAAGTGAGATAACTCCCCCCCAGGAGCAGAAAGCATTATAACAGCTACATGCCATGGTAGCTTTCCACCGAGGGAAAGATAGGCATGGTTGAAACTTATTTTTGAGACCCAAGATCTTAGGGAATTCTTAGCTGCTAAAACTCTGGATCTGCAACAAGATCTTATCCCTGTTCATTTGCTGACTATCTCTCAGAAGGAGCAAATCGTTTTTAAAAAATGGAACTGTAGCTGCAAATGTGAGCCGGTGGATCTGGTAAATACGGTACAGGGAAAAACTACAATGGGGAAAGTGTGCTGCTCCTAGAGTTTCTATTGAAACTGTTGCAATGCAGTGCTGTACATGTTAATGAGGAGCAGTATGGGCTAACAGCCTTGCTGATTAGGAATCAGGAGTTGTTCTCCCAACGCAACAAAGACAGGGGGTACTGCACTGGCCCAGCACAAGATTGATATGGAGGGAAACTGAACCATTAAACAGTGACCTCACCATTCACCAGTAGCAAAAAAGGGAAGAAGCACCATAGACCATTGAGGAAATGTATCAGGAAGACATAATTGAGCCTTCATCCAATATTTGGGCCTTGCCCCACATGCTAGTTAAGGGAAAGGATGGTAGCACCAGATTTTGTAGACTTCAGAAAATTAAATTAAGTCACTTGAAAGGATCCCTTACCACAAATAAATGATACACTGGAAGCTGTTACAAGTTCAGTTTGGTTTTCCACACTGGATCTTAAAAGCAGGAATTGGCAAGTGAAAGTGGATCTAAGAAACAAGGGGGGGGGGGAATCCTTTCATTGCAGGGCAAGGCCTGTGGCAATTTAAAGGGATGGCTTTTGGCTTGTGCAATGCACCAGGCACATGATGGTTGAGCTAATGGAGAAAATACTTGGCATGCCCCTCTTCGCCTGTTATATCCTGGAGCATCCTAAAACATTTGAGCAAAAGCTAAGCCATTTACAAATGGTCTGATAAGCTGAACTGCCCCATTTGAAATCGAACCAAAAGAAATGTGAGTTGCTTAAAAAAAAAATAATCTACCTAGGGCACACAGTTAGTGAGGAGGAAATTTCCACTGACCAAAAGAAAGGCTGAGGCTATATGGAAATGCCTAATTCCACAGATATTCACAGACGTGCAGAGTTTTCTATTAAAGAAGGGTTATTTCTGGTTTTGCCAATATTGCAAAACCATTGCAGAGGTTGGACAAGAAAGGAACACTATTTCAGTGATGAGCAAAATGTGCTTTAGCATTTTCAGAGCTGCAAAGGTCTCTTTTGGTTTCTCCTGCCTCGACTTACTCAATCAGGTGCACACATACCAAAGGGGAAATAACTGCTTAGGAAGGAGTACTGCAGAGTACTGGATCTGGGGTCATAGTGGACCACAAGCTAAATATGAGTCAACAGAATAACACTGTTGCAAAAAAAGCAATCATTCTGGGATGTATTAGCAGGAGTGTTGTAAGCAAGACACAAGAAGTAATTCTTCCACTTGACATTAAAGAGTGGCAGCAGCACAGCTGTGCCACTGCAGTGTTTTAGGTGTAGACAAGCTTTTGGAGGCAGGAAGAAAGCCAAGAATTAGCCTGTAAGCACAGTGTGACCCTGGAAACAATGGTTCTTGGCTAGTGCTGGGTAAAGAGGGTTGGGGCCATTAGCAAAGAAACTATCCTCTGTTTTTTGGTTCCTCCTACATTTTCAGAAGCAGGACTTTTTCTATTCCTTGTAAATGAAAAAGATTGAATCAAAGAAAATACCAGACTCCATCGGCTTCTGTTCCCAACTGGAACATCCCTAGAGCCTGATCTTTGACTAGCCTCTCAGATCAAAAAGGGGTGGCAATTTCTATCAATAAGACACCTTGTTGAAAAGCAGGTGTGACAGTTTCAAGTCCCAGGATGTTAACTGAGCTGCCAGAATATTTCATGGATCTTCTCTTCACACTGTAAACACATTAGCATTTTTATTTCAATTGCACATAATGAGACCCCATTTGGATGTGATGTATTTTTTCCTCCAGCTTGCCATTTCTAGGCTCTCCTAGGGACTGATAAAGAAGCCATCCTGCACTCACTTTAATTGCCTTTTAGTTTTCAGCAAAAGGTCTGACCCTATGATTTGTGGGACATAAGCTGGGGTGGGGCGGGAAGAAGTGTGCAGGGCTGACAGAGGAAAATCACACACTAAATTGCTTTCCTTAGGTGAAACCATTGGCAGGATGAGGAAATGATGAAAAATATGAGCCCCCCGAACCTTTTCCTGTTGCTACTCCCTTCAGAACAGCTGTAGGACTAATGCTTTTTCATTCCTTGCCCCTCCCCATGTCAACGTTTTGTCTGTGGTTCCAGCACTGCTCTTTTCGCCTTGTCTCCTGCAGCTGGAGTTGTCCCAGAAAGTGGGACACTTCTGGACAAAACCATTAACATATTGTACTTCTGCTTTATTGGGCTGATTCAAAGCCCACTGAAGTCAAGGGGAATCTTTTAATTAAAACATTAATTTAAATTAATCTTGTAATGAAATTCAATGGGCTTTGGATCAGGCCCACGATGTGCTTCTCTGCTGAAAAGAGACTCTGTAACTAGCCCCAAGAGGCACCATGTTTATTGCCTCTCAGTGATTTCCATATTAAATGTACTCAGGCTACAAGTTTAAAATAAAGTTTTTTTCCACCTGCCAGCCCTGCGAACTCACCCCAGCATCAGAAAATGCTGATTTTTCAGAAAACATGAATCAACAGGTGGAAAATGACAAGACCAGCAAGGAGAAGACAGATTCAAATAAAACAGTGAAGGGAGCACATGCAGGAGAAATGCTGGGGTGGCCCTCCAATTCCATGGGCATTCTGCCTCTCAGTAGCCATCCAGAGGGACAGAGGGAGCTGATTGGCTCCTTGTTCCTCTGCCCCCTCACTGATTTTAATTCTTGTCAGTGTTTTTTGGGATCCTCTGGCTACAATTTAGCTGCCTCACCCTCCTATCCTCTAACTGTAATGTAGGGGCAGTGATTTTTAGGATGCTTGTTTGGGGCTGCCGGGGGTTCAGGAAGGAATTTTTCCTGTTGTGGCCAAATTCACAGAGGCTTGGCGTAGGTTTTTTCCACCTCCCTCAAAGCATCATGGAGGCACAGGTCAGTTCAATTACTAATAATTGAATAATTGCTAGGTGTGACAGGAGGCTGTAAAATATCCCTTGTACACTCATTTCAATAAAGATTATAATCAAAGGCTTGAAGGAAAATTAGAATACTTAGAGGAAAAAGAAGAAGAAAATAAGAGGGAAGAAACAGAAAGGTGAGGTTCAAAGAACAAAACAACGTAAGGGTAATAAACAATGTTTTTGTTAGTCGCCTTGGCATCCTACACCTTGAATCTCTTCCCTCCTGTGAAAATCTCAAGCAGGTGAATCAAAAGTGATGTTATCTTTGATTGGCTGATGGCCTTGATTCAATGCTCCTAGGCAATAGAATGTATTAGCACAGAATTTCACTTGGAGACCCCGCAGAGTGGCCTTCTTCTTACTATGTTTTAGTCAGATACAACAGATACTTTTTCCAGTGTTGTAAATTTCCACTAAGGAAACCAATGTGTCACTTTCCACCGAGGAAACCAACCCACTTTCAGATGCCACCATCTCCACTGTTATGTGGTTACATAGAAAAATTGGGTGCATTTTAAATATGAAGATAGCATTAATCAATTACTTTTTCCATGCTCATTTTTCATTTGCTTTTGATCAAATGTATAAGCAGTAGAGTCATTTATTTCTGTGGCATAGGAGCAAAGTGTATTTGCCATTTTCTACTGTATGGTGTGGGTGATTTTTATTTTAGAGATTTTATTTAAAGTATATTCAGATTACTAATACAGTAAACCCTCGATTTAACGGACCTCGATTTAACGGACTTCGGATGCAACGGACAAAATTTCTAAGCAAGTCTGATGCATCCGAAATCCATTTGTCGCGGGCTGGCTGCCGGCTCCCGGCTGCTGCCCGGGTCCAGGCAGCGGGTGGGCTGGCTGCCGGGTCCCGTCTGCGGGCGGGCTGGCTGGCTGCTGGATGCCGCCTGCAGGCGGGCTGGCTGCCGGCTCCCGGCTGCCGCCCGGGTCCAGGCAGTGGGCGGGCTGGCTGCCGGCTCCCCGCTGCCGCCCAGGTCCCAGCAGCCGGGACCCGGGTGGGCTGGCTGACGGCTCCTGGCTGCCGCCTGGGTCGGACCCAGGCGGGCTAGCTGACGGGTCCCGGCTGCCGCCCGGGTCCCAGCAGCCAGGACCCGGGCGGGCTGGCTGACGGGTCCCAGCTGCCGCCCGTCTCCCAGCAGCCGGGACCCCGGCGGGCTGGCTGATGGCTCCTGGCTGCCACCCGGGTCCCGGCAGTGGGCAGGCTGCGGAGCTGCCGCCCTGACCCTGTGGCGGTCGGGCTGCTGCTCCGACAGCTCATTTTTTTTTATTATTATTAAATAACGGACTTTTTCATTTAACGGACACCCCTTCGCCCGAATTAGTCCGTTAAATGGAGGTTTTACTGTAGTCTCTCTGTATGGGCCAACTGGACACTAGCATACTGACCTAGGCTGACCATACGTCCCGTTTTGAACGGGACAGTCCCGTTTTTTTCATATTTCTGGACCGTCTCATCTTTTTGACAAAAATATCAATTTTGTCCCGTTTTTGGGGCAGGTCCCAAACTGCTTTCTAGGGGGAGGTTCTTTCTTTGCAGGACTCGCAAGAGCTCAGGTGAAGAATCTTGCTACCTAAGGACAAGTATCAGATGTCAAAATCTCCGATGAGCAAACTGCGCTCATCGGAGATTTTGACATCTGACACTAGTCCTTAGGTAGGGAGAAGAGGCAGCGGATGGAGGGAAAGAGCAGGGAGGAAGGGAGGGATGGAGAGAAGGAGGGAAGAAGGAGGAATAGTGAGAAGAGGAGGCAGCGGGCTGAAGCCGACGGTGGAGCGGAGCTGTCCGGAGCCGCAGCCGGGGGCCGAGCGCGCCGGCGGGGGGCTGCCGGCCGGCCGGGTTTTATGAGACATAATCACATAAATTCAGTTATGTGATTATGTCTCATAAAACCCGGGCCGGCAGCCCCCCCACCGGCGCGCTCGGCCCCCGGCTGCGGCTCCAGACAGCTCCGCTCCGCCGTCGGCTTCAGCCCGCCGCCCGCTGCCTCCTCTTCTCACTATTCCTCCTTCTTCCCTCCCTTCTCTCCATCCCCCTTCTCTCCATCCCCCTTCTCCATCCCTCCCTTCCTCCCTCCGTCCGCTGCCTCCTCTCACTCCCGCCATCCCTTCCCTCCATCCCTTCTCCCTTCCTTCTCTCTATCTCCCTTCTCCAGCCCTCCCTTCCTCCCTTCTCTCTCTCCCTCCGTCCACTGCCTCCTCTTCCATCTCCCTTCTCTCCATCCCTCCTTCTCTCTGTCCCTTGCCTCCTCCATCCCCCCAGTTCCCTACCCCCATCTCTTCTCTCATTCATCCATCCTCTCCCTTCTCACCTTCGTGCCTTCTCTCCCTCTGTCCCCTCCATCCTCTTCATTCCTCATCCCCCCTTCTCTCTCCCTCCGTCCACTGCCTCCTCTTCCATCTCCCTTCTCTCCATCCCTCCTTCTCACTGTCCCTTGCCTCCTCCATCCCCCCTGCTCCCTACCCCCATCTCTTCTCTCATTCATCCATCCTCTCCCTTCTCACCTTCGTGCCTTCTCTCCCTCTGTCCCCTCCATCCTCTTCATTCCTCATCCCCCCTTCTCTCTCTCCCTCCATCCTCTTCATCCCCCGTCCCTGTTCTGTTTATTCCTCCATCCATCCCCCCCCGACCCCCCTCTGCCTCCCCCCACGCCCGGCGCTGGGGGGCCCAGGTGGGGCCATGGCGCTGGTCACCTCGCCCACCGAGCTGGAGTGCCTGGCCAAGCCGCTGTTCTGCCGCAAGGGGGCGCTGCGCCAGAAGGTGATCCACGTGGTCAAGAGCCACAAAGTCACCGCACACTTGTGCAAGCAGCCCACGTTATGCAGCCACTGCACCGACCTCATCCGGTGAGACCCCCCTAGAGCCCCCCCCCAGAGCCCCTCAGCCCACGTTCTGCAGCCACTGCACCGACTTCATCTGGTGAGACCCCCTGGGACCTAGAGCCCCCCCAGACTGCCCAGAGCCCCCCTAGAGCCCCCAAACCCCCCCCCCCCAGCATCCCCCAGCCCAGGTTCTGCAGCCACTGCACTGACTTCATCTGGTGAGACCCCCCCAATCCCGTCCCGTTTTTGCCATCCCAATGTCCCGTTTTTGTCCCAAGGAAATATGGTCAGCCTATACTGACCACTACTACAATGCCTTGTAATGGTTCTCAACTTGATGCCACTTCAAGGACACAGCAAATAAGAAAGACAACAAAGCAACCAATTTTACTGAGATGAGAAAATTTAATCTGGAGTAAAGCATGTGGATTAAAATGTACAGTACTCTTGCTATCTGATAAACCCTTCTCTTTGATACATTCTGATGCCTTCTAATAACAGAACTCAGGATAGACCTAGAATGCCTGTGGGTTAAAGCATCTATATAAAATAAATTCATGATATGTAATATATTTCCATTTCCCTCAGATGAAAGATGTCAGTCTTGTCTTTGTGTAGTGCTCAGGGTATTCTGGGGTCTTTGAAAGTCCTCCATCAGTCTTCTCTGACAGGTCCCATGGCTGACAGTAAATCCTAGATCAGACCAGAATCTCTGTATGAATCTTAATTTCTGTTTGGCACTTAGATGCTACTGTGATAGGCAATGTACCAATATCTAAAATAGACATACAGGCTGATTATCCTATCAAACACTCATTAGGTTTGGAGCCACCTTTATAGAATGTCATCAGTATTTTCACCTGACCTAAAAGGAATACAGGAATTTCCATTTAAATTACAATGTTCTCTAAACCCCCACCTTGCTATTACTAACTTAGCACTATACTACAGTTTTCCAAAGCAGGAAGGTGTTTATGTGGAGAAAGAGGTTCATTTATTTGAATAACCACAAAAGGCCACATCATATATTGTGGTAACTATCTGACAACTAATACAACTTCACTGTAAACTATTCAGCTATTTCAGCTTCATGTATTAATTTATTATTATTATTTTCTGTCTTTCATCATGATATTATGAAAAATAGAGAGGTTTCAATACCTGTCCATATTGATGAATATATCTAACTACACAAAGTGGTCTAATCACTTCTGTTTTACTTTATCATTTTTGTTACATCTTTGAATATTTTATTTACAGTAGAACCTCAGTGTTACAAACACCTCAGGAATGGAGATTGTTTATAACTCTGAAGTGTTCGTAACTCTGAACAAAATGTGATGGTTGTTCTTTCAAAAGTTTACAATTGAACATTGACTTCCTAAAGACTTGAAACTTTACTCTGCAGAATAAAAATGCTGCTTTCCCTTTAGGTTTTTTAGTAGATGATGTTTAACAAAGTACTGTAAAGTAAAACCTCGATTTAACGAACTTCGGATGCAACGGACAAAATTTCTGATCCATATCAGACCGCGACCCCTCCCGGCTGCGGCCCCGGTCCCCTTCGCAGGTGGCTGGCTGGTGGCTCCCGGCTGCCGCCCCGGTCCCAGCTGCTGGCGGTCTGGCTGCCAACTTCCGGCTGCCGCCCCGGTCCTGGCAGCAGGCGGGCTGGCTCCCGGCTGCTGCCCAGATCCCGGCAGCGGGCGGTCTGGCTGATGGCTCCCGGATGCTGCCCCGGTCCCGGCAGCAGGTGGGCTGGCTGCCGGCTCCCGGCTGCCGCCTGGGTCCCGGCAGCAGGCGGGCTGGCTGCCGGGTCCCGGCTGCCGCTCGGGTCCCGGCAGCAGGCAGGCTGCGGAGCTGCCGCCCCGACTGTGTGGCGGGTGGGCTGCTGCTCCGACAGCTCGTTTTTTTTTTTATCAAATAACGGACTTTTTGATTTAACGGACACCCCCTCGCCCGAATTAGTCCCTTAAATGGAGGTTTTACTGTACTGTATTTGCTTGGGGCGGGGGGTTTCAGCTGCTGCCTGACTGTGTACTTCTAGTTCCAAATGAGGTCTGTGATTGACTGGTCAGTTGGTAACTCTGCTGTTTATAACTCTGAGGTTCTACTGTATAGCTGATCATTTACTTTGGTTTCTAGTCACATACCAACTTCTGTGTTACAATACACTGCAATACAATAACGTGCTCTGGCCAAAATTTTCAAAAGTGGGTACTTAATGGTGCTACTATGACATATATTACTTCGAAGCTGATCAGTTCAGCTGAGCCATCAATATAATGTGCTTGTTTGTTGTAGTGGCTGTGGTGATGGATACTGAGAAAGGCAGCAGAGGGGTACCCAGTTGTGAAGGATTGCAGGGGTAAGATTCCCCCCATTTTAATGTCACTTTTTCCCCTGCTCAGCAGAGAGGTTGTAAAGAAAGAAATGCACCTCCTCCCTGAAATTAAAGGCCACAAATGCCTCCTGAGTACCAGCGCTGGCTCCAGGCACCAGCACAGGAAGCACATGCCTGGGGCAGCACTTTGTAAGGGGCGGCATTCCGCTAATCTTAGGGCTCCTCTGGCTGCGTTGCAATTTTTTACTTTTTTTTGTTGTTGTTGCTCAGGCATTGCTCCTCCAGCCACCCTTTTTTTGTTTGTTTGTTTGTTTTAGCTTGGGGCACCAAAAACGTTAAACAGCCTCTTAGAATTGGTATGGTAATATACAACTTTTTTTTGCTTTCTGTGTATATAATTGCATCTTCCTTTCGTGGGCTATAGCCCACGAAAGCTTATGCTGAAATAAACTGCTTAGTCTCTAAGGTGCCACAAGTATTCCTCGTTTTAAAAAAGTTAGAGCTGGCCCTGCTGAGTACTCAGTGAGTTTGTTCATTTTGTATTCTGAATTCTCTCATTTTGTATTAGAAATGCACTGAACAGTTAAACGTAATTTAAATGATCTCTGAGGACAGGAATCTCCCAGATAAAAAGGGATAACTCTCATTCTGGTCATACCAAGAGTTAAGTAGAACCACTGGGCCTTCAAAATCAGGAGTTCTGAATTTCCTAGGTTGCAGCACGTTATGCCTAGTTGCATTAGGCACAGGGTATGAAGTTCCGTGATAGAACTTCACACAGTGTGACTAATGCAAGCAGCTCTGACACACGTCTCTCTCAACCGGGCCTCATTCCTAGGCACATCCATCCATTTTAGACCAAACTTTCCCTTTATTCCACACAAACTTGGTATTCTGTTGCTGTTCGATGCTATATATTAGTAACATATTGAAGCAGAGATTATAAACACCTTCCAAGACACTAAAGAAATGAACTTATCATCACCCATGTTAAAGTCCCATGTCAAACATTTGGGCTGGGGCAGGTTGAGTGTTATGCTATGTTAGAACCAGCAGGTCATATTAGCATTACAAATAAGCCTAAATTGCAAAGTTTAGCTATTTCTCCTAAGTTGGGTATATTGGGATCTGCAGGGCTAGCTGTGAAGTTTGGATCTAAGCTTCCCAATAAAGATAGGTATGGTTTGGGGGGTTTGGTTTGGGCCAATCTCCAAGTGGCACACAAAAATTAAGACTATTGGGCTAGATTAAATGGAGTTAGGGAGATCTTGTTTTTGGAAACCAGTTATTTTAACATTCCAGAACAAAAAGCCGGTTGTCACGGGTGCGAGGCCTCTAAAGGGTCAGACATCCAACCTCTCTGTGACAGGCAGCACCATGGAGAATGAACCAACCCTCATCCCAGGGAGCTAGCTAAGTAATTAATTATTTAAGGAGTACTTGGGCCTTTCTAAGGAGTTATGAAGGCTCAGGGAGTGGCCAGAACACAAAGAAAGGAAGTTGCACAGGAAAGAAACTACAAAGACAGGGAGGAATGGCAGAGTCAGCAGGGAAGAGGGTGCAGAGGTCCTGGCAGTGAAGAAGCCTGGGGACTTACAGCAGAAAGAGAAGGACTGTTTATGTACCTTGGTTGGTGCTTGATTATATACACTACACTCCTGAAGAGGCATTGTTCAGTGTATACAAGACTCAGTAGACTTATTGAAACCCCACTAGAGGAAACCAAGGCAGGGATGTAACTGTGGTTCAACGTGGGACCGCCAGGGGTTGTTCCAGGGGTGAGTGCATGCTGTTATACTGACCAACAATAACAAGCTGAACAATGAGCAGACGGAGTAATCAGAAATTCTGATCTGAAGAACATAATTCCACATTTCTTGTCTAAATTACTTCTGATTTTTGGCTCTGCAAAATTATGTCTCAGCTTTTCTGGAAAATGTAATCTGGAACTTGCATTTCCTCAGCTCCAATTTCAATACATCAACCAATGCCGCTCTTTAAATGAACTACAATCCTCACAATTTTTACCGTAAAGCAGTGCACAACAGCTCATAAAATATCAGATTACGTTTTTAAACACAGTTAAGCATTACCCAGAAGGATAGAGTGAGTAATACAAGTAGGGAGAAAATAGTTCTTTCAGGTCTCATATAACATGTCAGAATACTCTAAAGAAAATTACGTAACATGCCTCAGTCATCAGTGTCATCATCTCTTAAGTCATCCGTGCCTTTTATAGGCACACTGTTCACTGACTATTTCAAAATTATGCTGAGAACGTTTAATAAATAATGCACTAAACATCCGATGATCTGTCAAGTCAAAGTACATAGGGAAATGTTAAAAACACAGAAGAGTGCTTTTATCACAGATTATGCTCTCCGTCAGTTTCTGTTGTTTGTACTGAATGAATAATTTGTGATTCTAAAAGTAATAATAAATCCATTCCCCCAGAGCATCTACATATAGTCCAATGTACAGTTAGGTCACACAACATGAAATATTTAACTAATTTGAATATTTTGGTGAGGCAATACAAGAAGCACTAACAGCAGGGGGAAGAGAATGTGTAAAATGTTTCATATAGCAAACTTTCTCAGGCTGTACAAAGTACAACAAATAAAATCATGCAATATTAACAGAGAGAGAGGAACTCACTGAAAGGCCATTTCCTGGTGCATGCAGAGGATATCCAAAAAAGGAAGAATTAAAAATACTGACCACAGGCCAAATTCTGCCCTTGAATGACATATGTATGACTCCAAGGGTGAAACCCCAGACCCGCTAAAGTCAGTGACAGTTTTGCTATTGACTTGTGTGATCAAGATTTCACTCCAAGTTCCTTCAGAATTTAGTCATTCATATTTTCTGATTGTTTCACGCTTACTATCCTAACCAGAGCAAGAGTTTGAAAACATGCAGCCTGCTATTTGTGTATTTTTTTATTTATTTTTTTTAAGTTACAGGAATTGCCTGTAAGATTTTTAAATCAGGTTCAAATACAGACACTTGCCTTGGAGGCCTTATGCGGTGGCACAGTTGCGTCAGTACAGCTGTGCCACTATAAACTCGCTAGTGTAGACATAGATGAGTTTAGAATCTACTGCACAGGAGATGCTGTAAATCAGTGGCACCGGATTATATGCAGCTGGAGTCCAGCAGAAATAGCTCTCTCATTAAACACTGTATTGTTTGTAATTCACACAATGGGGAGCATGTGGGCTTATTTTTGGCACTTCCTGACTTTTGAGTGCTTAACTTTGCATACTGAATGTTCTCTTAATACAGTTTTTGTATAAATTTCCCAGGAAATCCAAAAGTTACGTTCAGTGTTTAGTGAAGCTGGCCTGACCCTGTCAATGGTGGAGGCTCCTATAGTTTCACCTGGAAAACTTTAAATGGAGGAAGCAAGAGCTTGTACATAGAATCATAGAATTAGGACTGGAAGGGATCACAGGAGATCTAGTCCAGTCCCCTGCATTCAAGCAAGGACTACATAATAACTGCTAGACTGTTCTTGGATTCATCAATGCTATTGGTTGCCCAAATACAGATGGCAGAAAAACTACTCGCTGCCATCTGTGGCTGGCCAGAAGACTGGTCCCCAGATCTGGCCACCATGATCCACACATCTGGGATTGCCATACCACATTACCACAATTCATATCTATCTAAGAATGAAGCTATATCACATGAACAAGACTTCAGTTACCTTCAAGCACAGAAGCCCATCTGTTTAGCAGCACTAATCACTATGAACTCATCAGAATGTGTGCAGTTAGTTATGCACATTGGGCTTGATCCAAATCCCGCTGAAGTTCATGGAAAGACTCACATTGACTTCAGTGGGCTTTGGATCCGTCCCATTAAAATTATTCTGAAAAGCTTCAGTGAACAACCATCATTATGCAGCAAGCAACGTAGCTTCACTGACTATGCAGGTACTGTAGGATACGGTACTAAGTCTGCACACCTCCAGGATTATTTTATAATATGCACAAAATGCATATGGTACTGCAGCTGTCTTTCCATTAGACTTCTGAGAGAGCATTATTAAAAAGCACTTTCAATGTTTTGAAACATTACTGTGCATGCTCCAACTACAATTGTCAAGACTACCTAATGTAGCCAAATCAAAA
Organism: Sternotherus odoratus; assembly: GCA_032164245.1. NCBI lineage: Eukaryota > Metazoa > Chordata > Testudines > Kinosternidae > Sternotherus > Sternotherus odoratus. Next base: position 71,231,659 of record JAVMKO010000002.1, read on the forward strand.
CCGCAGCACTGAACAGCATTTCTCTTCCCTAAGGACTATCTCCTTACCAAGTTTCCACCTTCAAACCCAAGGTATTTAAGTGTTCGATCTACTGGAGGAAAAAGGAGGCCAATTTTTTTTAATAGGAAAAAAGGTATTGTTTGCACACTTAAGAGAAACTGGTTTTGCTCAAGCTTTAAACAAACAAGCTTTCAGACATGGGGTGGAAAATTGCATCAGAAAGATGAAAGACTGAAAAAGTTACAACCCACTGAAAGGGAAGATTTAGAATGAAAAAGTTTAGGAATCCTGCAGTATAGCTGTTGCTAAGGCACTGGAATGGGAGTCGGGAGTTCTGGCAGAGGCTTCCTGTGTGACCTTGGACAAGTCACTTCATCCTGTGCCTCAGTTCCCAATTTTCTGCTTGTATGTTGTCCACTTTCTCCCATCCATTGTCTGTCTTATCAGTGTAGATTGTAAATTCTTCAGAATAGTGGTTGTTTTCTAATATGTATTGGGGGGAGTGGTTATATACACATTTATACGATGGGACCTTAATCTCCTAATAATAGTGCTCAAAGGATGAAGTCTTCTTATTTGTCAAAAATATTTTTAAAAACCCAACAGAAAAGAGACATAGACACAGGGGGTGTTACACATGCTGCCCAACCCAGGGCCGGCGACAGAAATTTTCGGGCCCCCTACTCTGATCGTTGGGGGGCCCCCCAGCCTATTCTCCTTCCCCCCATGCCTGACCCGCCCAGCTCAGCCTTCCCCCCACCAAACCTCCTTCCCTCCCGCACTCACGCCTCGCTGCCCCCCCCCCCCCCCGCGGAACAGCCCACCCGGCCAGTCCTCTGCAGCTGCCGGGGGGAGGCGATGGAGCCAGCATCCTGTGGCGCCGCCGGGGGGCTCCCCTCCTCCCCCCCCCCCCCGCACCAAGGGCTGGCCCGGCTCTTGCTGCAGGTGGGCGGGGGAAGCGCTGCAGCTGGGGTGCCTCAGGGCAGCTCCTGGGGCATGGGACAAGCCGCCGGCTGAAGGGCTCGGGAGGCAGCTGGCCACTGACAGGCGGACACAGCCTGGGAAAGAGCGGCCAGGGAGATGCGGTGCCCAGGGGGGACGACTACGGGTACAGCTGTGTACCGGTCCCCGGACTTAAGGGGGCCCCCCTTAAGTCCGGGGCCCGGTACAGCTCTACCCGTAGTACCCCCCTGTCGCCGGCCCTGGCCCAACCAAGTAAACTTCTAGTGATGGATGGGACTTTGGTTTGGTTTTGTTTTGGTTTCTCCTCCTCCCCCATAACGTTTCCCTCCATATTCCATTTTTTTCACACTTTGCTGGCATTATCCCTCACACAAACAGTCCTGCAATCTGAGTACATGTAGTTCTTTTCTGCTGGGCTCTCATACTCCCTGAGTTATCACATATTCTTGTGTTGGATTTTGTGTAAGGGATTGTCAGGTGTTTAGGAGTTAATAAGCCTGGAAGTGTTTTGTTAATATATATACCCACCAAAGAGGTCTCTCTAGTAACTGTTTTACTCTGACGGCTGTATTGTCTAGTTATTGCAAAAATGAGAGAAAAGAAGATGTCATCCTGTACAGGATGACTGAGAGCCTGCTGTAAAACATCTGTAGCAGTTTTAAGAGAACAAAGCTATCAGAACACATCAAAAGGCCAAATGAGCTTAAAAAAAAGAGAGCGAGAGAGAGATTACAAATAGCAGTAGCACTCTGGGGGGATTAAAGCTTTGTTGAAAGTCAATTGTCACATAATTTAGAAAGTAAAATGTCAGAAATGCTATGCTTCCTATAAAGCTGTACATTAATGGCCAAGTTCTGCTACCCTTCCCCCTCTCCAGGTAAGTAAGTCCCACTTAACTACTATTGGCCCATCAAATTACCATTCTGCATGAAGAAAGATGTCAGAATCTGGCCCTCAACTAATGTTCTTTAACCTGTCTGAAGGGTGTGTGGGTTGGTGGGTGTACCAGTGTATAGGTGGGAGATACACAAATCCAAAAGAGAGATGAGAATGAAAGAAAAGTGGGGTAAACAGGGAATGATCGGTTTCCATCACTAAGAAATAAAAATTCTGTTCTTGAATACAAAACTGGAAGACTTTTTTATAGTAAGTTGAGGTCACAAATACGGTAGCTTAATCTTCCAGAATTAATATAAACATGGTGGAGATAACTCAAGAGGCTCAGTCATGAGTCTCACTACATCACCTTTATACTTCTTCAGTGGCACAAAGGGCTTTGAACAGCTGGGGCTTGTCCTTGTGTCAGAGGAGTCTCTGGGTGCTGTGAAGTCCCCTGCTGGCAGACGACCCTTTGAGACCATTGCAGCTGAGATATAGTTTAGAGCAACCCTGATTTTTCTAATATAGATCACCTTTGTTCTGCACTGAACTCAAATCTGATGCCAAGATTCTAACACTTATGACCTAAGCCAGTCTGAAGTTCCAAATCATCATAGTCTCTTTGCACATCGCGCACCAACTGGATCGATTTCTAACTAGATCCTTAAAGTGATCTGGCTGGATATTCACTTTATTACTGACAGTCTTATTGTGCCACAGGACTGCTGGCCATATAGTGGCATTCCTTGGTAAACAATAACCAGGCCAATGCACACTGCTTCTTACCTCACCAGATTGACCATTCAGCTGTAGTGAATCAATGAACGGAGCCAACAAGACAATGTGCATGATCATGGTCTCCAAGCAGAATGATGATCAGCTCAGCACATCCGACAGCTGCCTCCTCAAGCTTATCCATCAACCAATCAATGCTGATATTAAACAATGGTGACAGAACTCGCCTAGCTAAAATCCCATGGAAACAGGAAACCAGGCTGTGTGTCTGTCATTGATTTGAGCACAGCTTTTCATTCCATTATAGAATGCTTCTATCAATGACATTATCTTCCCAGGGATGGCAAGTCACCTGGGAAGTCCGGTCCAAAGAAAATCCTCAAATGATTTTTGCCAGGCTTTCCCAAGGTAGGATGTAGCCTGTTTAATCAAAATCAAGGGATAAGACAACTGAACATCACATTTTTGTTGGGCTTTTGTCTCTCGTCTTTAGAAGTTTTCAGAATTTTCAGCTGGTATTTCTCCCTTGTTTGGTTTTCTTGGGGGGGGGGGACAATACTCCTTAGAAAGAATTGGCAGGTGGCACATTTTTCTGGATGTATCATTTCAAAACTGCATTGACTCAGACTACTGGCAGCTCCAGAAAGTGTAAGAAGAATACTTAAAGGAACACTGTCAGATTGAATATTATATTTTCTAACAAATTTCTTTGCCGGTGTTGTAACTAGATTATTAAAATTGAAATCATTTTTTAAAAATCTAATTTACTTTTCCCTATCTCTGATATTTACTTCTTGCATTGCTCCCTACTGGCATAATGAAAATAGATAGTCACTTTCATTTTACTGATAGTTTCTAGTCAGTTTCATTCTCAGGCTCCTCCACTTTATTATTTCTAATTGCAGTACAGCCTTCAGGCCTCAGACTGGTCCAAACACTATTGTGCGGGACACTGTACAAACATATAGTCAATGTCAGTTAAAGAAGATACAGTCTAAAAGACAAGATGTAAATGGATGAAACAAACACAGTGAGAGAGGGAGGATGGGATAACAAAGCGAGTAGGATCTTTTTACACAGACGAGGTGTTTAGACTATTAGTAACCTATCAGTAGCAATGATCACAACTCTGATAGCAATTTTGGGTGTAGAGCTATACACAATCATACATGGCAGTTTTTCAAAGAGACATTATAAAGGGCACGAGAGGAAACTATCCCACTGCATAGGAAAGATAGGAAGAATAGCAAGAAAGACCAAGGAACAAAATGAGATCAAACTAACCAGAGCCATGAGGGTAACAACAAAACATTCTACAAATACATTAGAAGCAAGCGGAAGACCAAGTACAGGGTAAGCCCATTCATTACTCAATGAAGGGGTGGGGAAATAATAACAGAAAATGTGGAAATGGCAGAAGTGCTTAATTACTTCTTTGTTTCAGTTTTCACCAAGAAGGTTAGTGATAACTGGATGTCTAATGTAGTGAATGCCAATGAAAATGAGGTAGGATCAAAAGAGCTAAAATAGTGAAATAAGTTAAAAATTACTTGGACAAATTAGATGTCTTCAGGCCACTAAGTCCTGATGAAATTCATCCTAGAATACTCAAGGAGCTGACTGAGGAGATATCTGAGCCATTAGCGATTCTCTTTGAGAAGTTGTGGAGAGATTCCAGAAGACTGGAAAAAGGCAAATACAGTGCCCAACTATAAAAAGGGAAATAAGGACAACCCAGGGAATTACAGTTTATCTTCTGTAGCCGGAAAGATAATGGAGCATATAATTAAGCAATCAATTTGCAAACATCTAGAAGATAATAAGGTGATAAGTAACAGTGAGCATGGATTTATCAAGAACAAATCATGTCAAACCAACCTGACAGCTTTCTTTGACAGGGTAACAAGCCTTGTGGATGGGAGAAGTGGTAGACATGGTATATCTTGACTTTGTAAAGCTTTTGATACTGTCTTGCATGACCTTCTCATAAACAAACTAGGGAAATGCAACCTAGAAGGAACTACTGTACGTGGGTACAAAACTGATTGGAAAAACATTCCCAGAGAGTCATTATCAGTGGTTCACAGTCATGCTGGAAGGATATAATGAGTGGGGTCCCACAGGATCAGTTCTGGATCCAGTCTGTTCAATATCTTCATCAATGATTTAGATCAGGGATTGGCAACCTTTGGCACGTGGCCTATTAGGGAAATCCGCTGTTTGATTACCTGCAGCGCCCACAGGTTTGGCCAATCACAACTCCCAGTGGCTGCAATTCACCTTTTCAGGCCAATGGGGCTGCGGGAAGCGGTGGTGCCTACACCACTTGCTGAAGTCCCCATTGGCCTGGAACAGCAAACTGCAGCCAGTGGGTACTGCAATCAGCCAAACTAATGGACACTGCAGGTGAATAAACCGTCATGGCCCGCCAGCGGATTTCCCTGATGGGCTGCATGCCAAAGGTTGCCAATCCCTGATTTAGATAATGGCATGCAGAGTACACTTAAAAAGTTTGTGGACAATACCAAGCTGGGAGGGGTTGCAAGTGCTTTGGATGATAGGATTGAAATTCAAAATGATCTGGACAAACTGGAGAAGTAAATAGGATGAAATTCAATAAAGACAAATGCAAAGTACTTAATTTAGGAAGGAACAAACAGTTACACACATACAAAATGAGAAATGACTGCCTAGGAAGTACTGTGGGAAAGGATCTGGGGGTCCTGGTGGACCACAAGCGAAAAGACAAGACTGAGCAGGGACAGAGGGGACATGATAACTAATTTCAAGTACATAAAAGGTTGTTACAAGGAGGAGGGAGAAAAATTGTTTTCATTAATCTCTGAGGATAGGACAAGAAACAACAGGCTTAAATTGTACCAATGGAGGTTTAAGTTGGACATTAGGAAAAACTTCCTGACAGGGTTGTTAAACACTGGAATAAATTGCTTAGAGAGGTTGTGAAATCTCCATCATTGGAGATAAATGTTAAGAGCAGGTTAGACAAACACCTGTCAAGAATGGTCTAGATAATTAGTCCTGCCACAAGTGCAGGGGACTGGACCAGGAGACCTCTCAAGGTCCCCTCCAATTCTATGATTCAATGACCACTACCACATTTGTATTTCTTCTTTAACTGTGAGCTCTTCAGGGCAAGAACTGATTCTTCCTGTGTGAGTAGTCAGCACCTAGTAGATGGTGGATGCTACCATAATTCTAATAATATACAATAACAATGCTGAAAAACTTTACTTGAATGAACTATACCCTTGACTTTTTTTGGAAACAGTTCTTTTGAATGTTATTTTTTCAAAACCTGCATTTGGAGCAAATTTATCCTGACAAGGTATGAAACCTAGAGGCTGAGATTGTAAATTGCAGACATTGTAAAGTGTTGGGTACATTAATTGTGCTATCTGCATGTTTTTATAATATCAAGAATATTCAGTGAATCAGTTCACTAGAAAAGATTAAAGAATAGATGTGAATGGTAGGTAAGTGAAGACAAGAGAAGTTTATTTAAGAGAAAAGAGAAAAAGTCCTTAAGGTGTCAAGAAAGTTGTCAAGCCCTTTGTGGTAATGTACTTAGAGCAGCTACAAGAATAATTTTAATAATTATGCAGGAGTGATCTCAGCTTGCATGAAGAATTTCATCAGCCTGAACAAACGGGGCTCTCAGTCGCTGACAAGGTTACCACCTCAATTATAATAGGTGGGTAATTTAGGGCAGCCCTGGGTTTTCACAGAGATAAACACAGGGGGAAAATCCTTTAATTAACAGCTTTGAGAGAATGAGGAAGTTGTCGGGTTTTTTGTGTTTTTTTTTTACTGTGCATCAAAGGTCTCTCTCAGAACGCTGGAAATATTGATATACTTCCAAAGCTTCCTCCCTCCCGCCCCCACTCCCACACATACTTTTAAAAATAAGCACAGGAAAGTCCAATTTTATTTCACCTTTTTCTTTTACAAGAAAAGAGAGAGCCAACAAGTCATACATCTCAAATTTAGAGCTTCACCAATACTTTTTAACAAGGATGAAAAGTAACTGTTCAGCATCACGAAGAGTCAGGATTAATCAAAAATAATGAGAACACTTTAGAGAGTTCAACCTCAAAGATGGCCTATTCTGCAGTGTTTTAAGCCCAGGCCAGACTGACTGTTTTTTCTAATGCCTTAAATTAAACCACAGACATCAGTGATCTCAGGGTAAGAAGTAAAAAGTAGCTGCCAAACTTTCAGTCTTCAAAAAAACAGCATTAACTGGGGGGATTCATCACTGTTGGTTCTCTATTTCTCTGTCTTGCATTTTTCTGGAGCCTTCCGGAAGAGGTTAAATTACTGGGGAGTGGAGATGGCCACGGTGGTACTCTACTCAAGCTCGTCAAACAATGGAAGTGGGACTTCTACCAGCTGATTAGGCTCAAATCAGAGGTTTGGCACCTGGAGAGGCCTGGGGAGACAGTTAAGGATTGTGGAACAAGGGCTTTAACAAGGCAGGGCCTCTCCCCAGCTTGTAAAGGATCCACTGTCACAGCATGTGTCTTTTAGGCAGTTTTTTTCAAGAATTGTTCCAACTAGCCTCAGGGCATAGATATGAGGTCTTGTAATCTTTGAGCCACTAGCCATGGTTGTTGCCCCCACAGGAATGGTTTGACCCAAAAGCAGTGCCTCTACACTGCTGGAGTCAGCTGCAGAGTCTAACGGCCCAGCAACTTCTGAAATCACTCCTGTTCCTGGAAGGGGATCTCCTGCCACTGCTGTTGAGTGGCAAATTATGCCTCATGTTGCTTCTATAGGCTCACCATCAGTTGCAGGAGCATAGCCTAGTCTGGTTCCTGCTGCCTCTCTTGAACAGCTATCTGCTGCTGCTGCGCTGTGTCTGCTGCAACAGCACCATCAACAACAGGCATATCACCTCCTCCAGCTTTCTTGATCATGGAACCACATGTGGTCAGTCAATGCTTGGAGGCTTCAATTTCCCCTCAGTTCCAGGGGCTGACCAACTGCCCGCATTCTGCCCCATGTGTAACAAGGCAGGGCTTCTCCCCAGTTTGCAAGGATCTACTGCCACACCCACAGTCTCTTTTAGGTAATTTTATTTTTCACACGTAGGCAAAGCAAACAAAAATGGTTCTTCAACTCACCCTGGGCTACAATACCCATGACTTCTCAGTCTCTCACTGCCTGCCCTCCCAAGAGACTGTGGCAGGCGTGCTTCCTGAAACTTCCTAGCTCTGATTTATGGGGTCTACCTTTTCTTCAGCCTCAGGTGCCCTCTTTTAAAGCCTAATCTGGGTCAGCTGATCAGACGCAGGAGCACTGCCCCTGCTCCCTCTTAAAAGACTAATGTTTTCTCTCTGACAGTGCATTAGCTGGATATCTCTATTAAAATAAGCATCCATCATCATCAGTGATGATAATACTAATGTTAGAGTAGCACATAGAACAGCAAACAAGGATCAGGATCTCATTGATCTACAATCTACACACTGAACAAAAAAGTGAAAAAGACAGGCTCTGCCCCAAAGAGCTCAGATTCTATGACAGGGGTCTCAAACATGCGGCCCGGGGGCCACATGCGGCCCGCAAAGCCCTTCACTGCGGCCCGCCAAGCTTCCTGGCCCTCCCCCCCCCCCCGGTCCCCCCATAGCAGTTTGCAGGACGGAGGGGCCAGACGTGGAGGCTTCTCTGCTGCCTGGCTGGGCCACGTGTGTTTCTAGCTCTAGACTTCCTAGATTGCTCTTGCTTTGTTTGCCAAACAGCTGTTGGTGGTGCCTAGCGCTTTCCAGGAGGGAATGGGGAGCTGCGTGCTCAGAGGAGGAGGTGGGGCAGGGGTGGGACCTCTTGGAAGGGGTGGAGTGGGGGCAGAGCCGGGGCAGCAAGGGCGGGGTGTGTGTCAGTGGTGCGGCCCTCGGGCCAGTGCACTAGTCCTCATGGAAGGGGTGGAGTGGGGGCACAGCCGGGGCAGCGAGGGTGTGTGTGTGTGTGTCAGTGGTGCGGCCCTCGAGCCAGTGCACTCGTCCTCATGCGGCCCTCGTGGTCATTTGAGTTTGAGACCCCTGTTCTATGACAAGACACAAGAGGTGGCAGAAACAGAAAAAAGGGTGTGGGTTGGGAGGATTAGCTAACCATAAAACAAGTACATTTTACATCATAAACAATGGTTCCAACTGGTCACCTGCCCAGAAGTGAAAGAGTTAACAAATGCTTATATCATATCTCATATATATATTGTCTTGTAATAACACAGAAAAAGGTTTGGGGTGCCACTTAGAAAGATCTTATTGGCTGAACTAAAAAAAAAATAGCTTAACTTTCCATTGTCTGTTGGGTGGAGAGTAGCAGAGCATGTTTGGCTATTAATAAAATGTTTGATTAAGATGTAATATACTATGGGTGGGGAGTAGAAATGAGCAAGCATGCTTAGCACATTAGTAATATGTATGTTGGCAAACCTGGTCTAGATATAGTCCACAAATAAGTATGGCATAAATTTAAAGCAGTTATATTACAACATAATATAAGTAGCCCCTTGCTAAAGTCTGTGTCAGGTAGGTAATTTCAATCCACATAAAGGTGAAGATTCAAATATAGTGTAAAATATCTATTGTCACTTACCAAGTGTTTAATGATTTGGCTCCTAATAGAATTCACAACATCTTCTCTAATTGTATCTGTGCCTTGTAAACCCATCCCCTCATAGTCTGAAAAGGATGGGTTGCAGAATAAAAGAAATTCCCTGATACCGAAAGACCATTTTTTATAGTGAAGAGCTTTAGAATACTTAATTGCTTTTCCAGCTTCATCTCCACTCGTTACAGAAATCCTTTCATTCCCCTGGCGCTAACTTTGTGATGCCCATTGCTTCTGCTATCACAAGTGCAGTAGGATGTCAGTTTGGAATTCCAAGTGTTTTAAAATCATTAAAATGAAAGCTCCACTAGTGATTCTTTCTGGAATCTGTTTTATTTTCTAGCTGGTCATCTTTAAAACTGGTTGGGTTTTTTTATGCAAACCTTCCTTGTCTATGATAGACATACGGTTGGACAGATTATCTCAGATCCTCTGGTTGATCTCAACTCCTTTTCTTCCATAACCCCCGAATTCAGTCCTTTTTCTCGCCTATGATTCCACATTCCAGGATTCTTTGCACAGGACTTGCAATGCTTTAAGGCCACTCACTCTTTCTTCCCAGTCTATAGTAGGGAAAATTCACTTTCACTTTCAAGCCCAAACTTGAAAAGAGAATCTGTACTCTCCCAGCCCCAGCCCTTCATTTCAGCATAGGAGACAGTGCTATTTACTTGGACTACAGTGGAAGTAAAAATACCTTTCCATACAGAAGTAACAAAGAGTCCTGTGGCACCTTAACGACGAACTAAAGTATTGAAGCATAAGTTTTCGTGGGCTAATACCCACTTCGTCGGATGCAAGCACATGGGTATTAGCCCACGAAAGCTTATGCTTCAATACTTTAGTTCGTCGTTAAGGTGCCACAGGACTCTTTGTTACTTCTGCTATTCCAGACTAACACGGCTACCTCTCTGATTCTTTCCATACAGTTCACAAAGCTCTTGAAGGTCCCTGTTGAGATATAGATATTCAGGCCTGTCTGTAAAAGCCTATACTTTAAGAATCAAAGAGGTAGCCGTGTTAGTCTGGAATAGCAGAGGTAACAAAGAGTCCTGTGGCACCTTAAAGACTATCTAAAGCATGGGTGTCCAATCTTTTGGCTTTCCTGAGCCACACTGGAAGAAGACGAGTTGTCTTGGGCCACACATAGCGAGAGCGTACGGCGCACGGCGGCATTATGCCTAGTACACACGAATTCTTTGTCACAATGTTTTACGCGACATTAGAGTTCCTCTCGCTCTTTATTTTATTAGTCAATTTTATCAGTTTTTCATTTTTTTGGTCACACTGTTTGCAATTATAATGCGAATTACGAATAATACTCCGTTATTTGTGGACATAATCTCATAACATTGTAAGTTTACGATTTTGTGTTGGGCCGCATTCATAGCCATCCTGGGCTGCATGCAGCCATTTAAGGCGCGTGCCATTTAAGGCAATTGACATCTCTGTGTTGTTTTCATCTCGGCAGGAGGAATGCGGAAGTACCTTTTCAGAGTTTCTCTCTTAACTCAGCAGATAAGCACTGCAAATGTTTCCAAAGGGAGCTGTGTGGTGAGAAACTTATAAAGCAGGCTCTGATTTCAAAGGAAACCACTGACAAAGACTGTCACCCGTAGAAATCCCCTTGCTCGCTCTCTCTGCATACGTACTACATGTTACCCCTCACCCCCCTCGTTTGAAAAGCACGTTGCACCCAGCTGAATGCTGGGATAGCTGCCCATAATGCACCACTCCCTGTGATTTGAAAAATGTTTTAAAAACAAAAGTTGCAACATTTTCAAAACAAGAAGTTTTGGTTTTTTAAATTTGAATTAACTTTAATTTGTGTAAAAAATTATTAAAAGGCCAAAATCAAAATGAAATGTTCTGAAATCATTGAAACAACACATTTTGATTCATCCAGGGGAAAAAATCAGATTATTGGTTTGTGAAAATATTCGAGATTTCAACTTTTCAGCCTGATTCAGAATGGACAAAATGCTTGAAATCTTGAAAATCCTCATGAGATGGAAACCTTTGTTTTCCACCCAGCTCTACTATTCTCCCGCATGGGAGTCCGGACATAATAGGCACTGTGACTTCAATTCAAGGAATTGTACCATATTTTCCCTCCTATATTTTCCTTTTATTGTATTAATTGGTAATCGTTTTAATCAGAATGAGATGTCGGTGCCCATTCACCAAGTCCAACTTTGCTCTATCCAGATAGTTCTCAGAGCTCCCTTGCTGATTTCTAACCTACTATTCTATTATTGTCAGGGAAGGGGGCCAGGGCAAAATGTATAACAGCATTCGAAAGAGAATGCTGGTCTCATAACGAACACAAATTGTTAGCATTTATCATCATGTGATGTAATCATATAAAAGCTTTTCCATCCTCATTCCCATAAGGTACTGTTTGTTATATTGCATTATAATGATAAATGACAAAATCTTTTGCATGACATTTTAAGCTATTACAAAATTCTAAAGGGAATGCTGCCGTATAATGCTACTGGAGCCTTTTGATCGAAGAACCCACAGCTGAAAGACATGATCATAAGTCTTAAAGCTGTCAACAACTTAACTTCACAACATTTACTTCTAGAAAAACAGTTTTCTTTAAACATGCTCTTAACACTAGGTAGTAAACTATATTCATATTACTGAGGTATCTGAATAGGAAATATGAATGGGGAAATGTTGGCTTTTAGAATGTTTTATTTAGGAAAAAAGAGCCCAAATTATAGTTATCAATACAATAATGGTTACAGGCTAAAAGCAATGGACATACAGCTATTTATCTACAAGGCATTCATTTGTTTTTTGTTTGTTTTAATTGACAGAGCCATTCCATTCAGGTGCTGGGCGTCTTTAACTCCTGGTAAAGCCGATAGAAGTCATGGGTACTCAGCCACGCAGGCTTGACAAAGCCCTGGCTGGGATGATTTAGTTGGGGATTGGTCCTGCTTTGAGCAGGGGGTTGGACTAGATGACCTCCATAGGTCCCTTCCAAACCAAATATTCTATGATTCTATGATTCTATGATATGTGCTCAGGACCAATAAAACCCTGCCACTGTTTTCAGTAGAGAAAGCAAAAACTGTCCCTCAGGTTATAAAAATAGACTTTACCCATAACAAATATTGTTTTCCCTATAGCATTCTAGTGACTACAGAATTGTGGTGGTCTATTTGCAGAAAAGAGTCTGTGTAATTAAGATGTGACATATGGTACAGAGTTTAGAAAAATCAGACAGATTAGCATATGATTTTCCACATAATTGAAGCAATCCTTTTGGGGGGAAACTGAGGAAACCCATATGCAAACACTGAAAGACCTCTGCATAATACTGTTAAACCTCAGAGACCCTAATACATTCTAAGAACACGGAGTGTGATTCTCTTCTAATTTTACACCAGCTTTTCACTGGAGTAGCTCCACTGAGTTCAATGGAATCATTTCTGGTTTACATCACTGTAAATGGGAGGTGAATCAGGCTCTAAGACATTCCTTCCCATATTTGTGTCCTAATTACAGCAAATGATACAAAGTTCAAGTGATTGACCTTTGAATTTTGATAGTTTATTAAAATCAATAGAAATACATTAAATATATTTAAATTGAATCGGAACAGATAGACTTTCTTTGGCTTCCACTGAAATATATTCCATAAATTCTGCACATTTTTACATTTTACTTAATTAAACATTTAGTAGGACTAATTAGCCCTGACTTTACACTTATTTCAGCTTTTCACAAGAATAAAATGAGAAGGTATCATAACACAGACCTCTCCGTATGACATTGGGCCTGAATCTGCCATTAACTTTCATGGATGTGCATTTAACTCAGGGCATGATTTGACCTAAAGCATTGTGAATTCTGCCACTGGTGTTATAATTTAGGGAAATAAGCAGTTAATGTTGGGTACGCTGGCTTCTTATTACTCGGGAGAAGAAAAGAGCAGGTCACACATCCTTCCACTGGGTAAATATTTCAAACAACTCTGTTTTGAGACAGGTGAGCTATAAAATGCACAACTCTCTATTAAGCAGAATGAATGGCATTTCACTCTACCACATAAGAGGTTACAAGTTCCATTTTGTGAGGTGTTGAGCATCCTTAACACCCAATAAAGCCAAGATAAAATGAAGGTGCTCAGAATCTTTAGTAAATGCTCATTGTTTCCTCAGATTGGGCCCTAACCAAACATCTCCTGGCATCCATCATAGATGTTTTTAATACCCAGGAAAACTGCCACATTGGCAACACTTGCCACTGAAGTCCTCCAGCAATAGAAACAGATGTCCTATAGTGGTTTGCCTCCCACTGACTTGCCAATGTGCCTCATCCTCCAAAGATGTGAGGGGATTCATTTTCCATGCCCCTTCAGTCTCACAGACTTTAAGGCCAAAAGGGATAATCTTGATTATCTAGTCAGATCTCCTGCACATTGCAGGCCACAGAACTTCACCCACCCTCTCCTGTATTAGGCCCATAACCACTAGCAGAGCTACTGAAGTCCTCAAATCTATTATTTACTCTCGTTCTAACCAGCAAGTAACCCATGATCCATGCTGCAGAGGGGGGCGGGGGGGGGGGGGGGAAATCCAGCATCTCCGTCAATCTGACCTGGGGGAAATTCATTCCCAACCCCAAATATGGTGATCAGTGAGACCCGGAGCCTATGGACAAGAGCCACCAGCCAGACACCTGGGAAATAATTCTTTGTAGTAACTTGGAGCCTTCCCTATTTAGGATCTCATTTCTGACCATTGGAGATATTTGCTAGTAGCAGACGCAGATGGACCGTATACCATTGTAGGTAATCTCATCATACCATCTTCTCTACAAATTTACCAAACTGGGTTTTAAAACAAGTTAGGATTTTTCCCCACTAGTCCCCTTAGAAGGCTGTTCCAGAACTTCACCCTTCTGATGGTTAGACACCTTCATCTAATTTCAAGCCCAAACGTAGTGATTTTCAGTTTATAACCATTTTTTCTTTCGCTAACATTGACCCAGAACTTAAATAACTCGTCTCCCTCTCTGGTGTTTATCCCTCTGATATAGTTATAGAGAACAAGCATATCTCCCATAAACCAAGGGTGAAAGTAACATTCAACACTTACCAGTACTGGGCCAGCTCCAGCTCCTAGAAGGAGCGGGGCCTCGGGCAGAAGGGGGGGGGGGGGGCTGGGAGGTCAGCATCCCCCAGCCAGCCCATCCATGCAGCCTGGCCCCTGGCACCCAGGACTCCAGCAGCAATTTAAAGGGCCCAGGGCTCTAGCTGCTATCATGGCAGTGCTTTAAGCAGGGTCCTCTGCCACAGTAGCACTTTAATATTGCTACCCCCTTTTCACCCTTCCTGTCGGCAGCCCTGCTGGCAGGGCTGCCAATGGGGGCACAAAGGGGCAGCGCTGTAACGTCAGCTGAGTTGGGTCAGTACCGGAAGCCACTTTTTACCGGTACACAGTACCGGCCCATACTGGCTTACTTACACCCTTGCATCAGCCTTCATTTTGGTGGCTAAACAAGCCAAGTTTCTTAGGTGTCCTCTTGTAAAGTAGGTTCTCCATTCTTCTGATTATCTTAGTAGTCCTTCTCTGTACTGTTTCCAGTCTGAATTCATCTTTCTTAAATGTGGGAGACCAGAATTATACACACTATTCCAGATGAGGTCTCACCAGTGCCTTGTATAATGGTGACAACATTTCCCTATTTCTGCCTGATGCATCCTCAGATTGCCATAGCCTTTTTCATAGTTACATCACTTTGGAGGCTCATAGTCATCCTGTGATTGACCATCTCAGCCTCTGTTGATTCCAACTGATGCATCCCCAGCTTATAGCAAAATTTCTTACTGTTAGTCCCAAAGTGCATGACTTTGCACTGTTAAATTTCATCCCATTTCTATTATTCCAGTTTTCAAGATCATCCACATCTTCCTGTATGATATTCTGGTCCTCCTCTATGTTGACAATACCTCCTCCAAGACTGCTCATGGGGGTGCTCAGCTGGTTGGTGGTGAATGTGATGAGGGAAAATATGAATGGGAACAAGATGGAAACCACCAACTAATTTCACATCAGCCACCAAACACCTGTCAGAGAGTAAGATAATGATTTTCACAGTTCGGGACAACTGCACCTGTATTTCCCCGCAGTGGTCCAGCAAGGGTCAAAACTCTCAGGCTTCCAGGTGTTGCCTTTCCGGATGGAGACCCGTGCTTCTTTCCCTTCTGACTGGGGTGTTTGCTGAGCAAAGACAGGTTACCCCAGGACAGCCAGCACAGACAGGTTACCCCAGGACACCCATTTGCTTTCTCATCAGAGCCAGTTATCAGGTGTAATTGATACCATTTTAAGGTACTTCTTAGGCAAGCCTGTATATTCTTAAGGTAAAAAGCATTACAGAGAAAACGTATTTAAACAGAAAAAAAAAAGACCCTACACACATGCTAATAAGCGTACCAGAGTTCACCCGAACATGGATTCTGGCAGGAGCAGTCCTTCACACAAGGCAAGTCCTTGTGGATATCTGGGTATCTGACACTGCTTCAGAAGTGAGACAAGAAAAGCAAATGATGGGAGGACATTTCAGCTTGATGCGTTCACATTCTGCCTATTCAAGGGCTTGTCACTTCAAGCTTGTCCTGAGCTGAAGTCCCTAAGACTTGAAAGACCCAGGAGTCTCTCAGCACCATGCAGGAGCAGACCAAATGAGCAAAAATGAATTTAGAGGAGAATAAAATAAGCAAATGCAAGTGATCAGATGATTGGAATTCATGTTCTTTTGAAGCTCCAGTTCAACGACACACTTATAGTAATAACTTAATGTTAACCCGTTGGATTAGCTCATCTGTGCAACCAAAAAAGGGTTCGAAATAACCATGGATTTTAGCCAGTATTCCAAATGCTAACACCAAAAATGTCAAAGGTTCAATATTCCAATATATATTCAGCCCTAGATTTTGCTGCTTGAATTACAAATAGATTCTTATCTTTAGTTATAGATTGTCACTCGTTTTTAAGTATCTACTTGTTTTTTTCTAGTTGACAGCTCTTCTTTAAAAAGTCCCAAGTTAAAAGAAACATTTTTTCTTCAGATTGCTTCTACTTTTTACAGCATCAGACTTTATGGCCATCTTGTTCTTTTTTTCTTTTAAGCACTTTTCTGAACTTTTTTGAAAATCTTCTAACAGGATGGAGTGCTTTTTAAAATATTTGTTTGCGTCAAAGAATTCTGCCGGAAGGAATCATTGCCATTCGTATGCTGTAAATCTTTATACTTACAAGTACTTGTTGGATTATTATAGTAGTTTTATGTTTTGCAGGAAAAACCTGTGGCAATAAGAATGCCTGGAGCTTTTGGATAACTTGAGAAACAGTTTAGGAAGCTTAAGATCAGAAATAAAAATCAAGCTGCTTTTTAAAAAAAGAATCATAAGTAGTTGTCCACTTCTATGATAGTAATTTGTTTACACTGTGACAGTTAAGCAATTTGTTGTTAGTTTACAGCACAAGGATATAATATTGAATCTGAAGGAGTATGTCATGTGTGACTCAACATAAGATTTTCAATTTCCTGGGGGACAGCATTTCCCCAGTGTCTGACAGATCCTTTGGTTCCTCATTAATGCCTGATTTTTGGGGCGCTAATCTGCTTAGCACTTTTGAATGTCAGGCCATAAACTTTTTACTAAAACTCTACTGGATATCTAAGTCTACCTGAACAGCTGTGTCACTGATACAGTATAATATGTCTACCTAAGGTAGTGGTTCTCAACCCATAATGCGTGGGCCACTTTCAGCCCGATCAGCACACAGATGCATCCTTAGGGCCATCAATGTAGTATACATAGAGCTGAATATGTGGCCCATAACAGTAAATAGGTTGAGAACCACTGACCTAGAGAGTCTATAATGTAGGCATGGGGCAATGAATGAGAGAGCCATTGTGTATTAAATGCCAACAGTCAAAAAGCCTGTTCCTAAGTTAAGCTTTTTAGGAAATGCTTTCTTAGCTCAAAAGAGCTATATACTCCTCCCTTTTTTCCATCACTTCAGAACGATACAGCACTGCCTGATGAAATCAGTGACATGGCATTTCATGTTGCCACATAATGTGAAGCTTCATTTGACATTGTAGATAATGTCACTTCCTGTCAGATGATGAGCCAATACACACTAACATTGAAAATTAAGAAAGAAATGCCTTTTGTCAAGTCAATCACTGTCAGTTGGAGACTAATGGATTGCAACCTGACCTATTTTATAAACAGCTGTCATACCAATGGATAGTGGAAAATGGTCACTGATATCTCAGAATAAAATGGTCTCAAATGCTTATGGATCAGTGTCCGAATAGATAAATTACAAGGTGAGGTATTATTTATTGGTCTCTTCCACAGAACACCAAATTACACTAGGGAGCATGATATGTCTGCCTTCTTACACACCTATGTGTAATGTGTAGGAAAAATACACTGTGATCATGGGGGGCTTTCTGTTTGAGTGACATATACTGGAGGTCTCATGTTGCTAGTACTAAAACATCCTTAGAATCTCTAAATGTTGTATGTAGATGACAATTTCTTACTTTCCTATTTTCATAACTGCCTTTGCTTTGCTTTCCATTTCACTAGTATCTCAGGGGAATGTTAAACAGCAGCTACTAATATTACATTTTAAAGTCAGCAGGACCAGGTAACTTGCATCCAAGAGTTTAAAAGAGCTGGCTGAGGAGCAAACTGGATCATTATGTTGATTTGCAATGTACATCTTTGTACACTGTTCCAGAAAGAAAGTTAACTGGAAGAAAGTTAATGTTGTGCTGGTATTTAAAAATGGCATGACTCAAGAAATTATAGGCCTGTCAATCTGATATTAATCCTGGGCAAGATAATAGAGTATCTGATATAGGACTAGATTACTAAAGAATTAAAGGACAGTAATATAATTAATGCCAATCAACATGGATTTATTGAAAATAGATTGTAAAATAACTACCTTTTTTGATACGATTACAAATTTGGTTAAGAACATAAAAATGGCCATCTTTCTTTCTTTCTTTCTTTCTTTCTTTCTTTCTTTCTTTCTTTCTTTCTTTCTTTCTTTCTTTCTTTCTTTCTTTCTTTCTATCTTTCCTCTTCCCATTCTGGCTCTGTAGCTTGTGAGAAGGAGGGTGGGTGGTGTGGGATACTGGTCCAACTAGCCTAGTATCCTGTCTTCCGACAGTGGCCAATGCCAGGTACATCAGAGGGAATGAACAGAAAAGTCAATAAAGTGATCCATCCCTTGTTGATGGTATTTTATATCTTAATCTCATTTGTTAACTGCAAGCAGAATAAGTCTCACTCAGTAATATATCTATATATATATATACCTCCTTTAAAAGGGCCAGTTTCACAAAGCTGAAAACAATTATGAACCAGTTGATAAAGTGAATAATGTTGATGTAATATACTTAGATTTCTGTAAAGCGTTTGACTTGGAAGGGCATGGGATCCTGATCTGATCCAGAGTCAGAAGAAAACCATGGAAGAACAGAGGGAGAACTGGGTGATGCTCGAAATGTACTGAAATAAAATAGCTGCCAATGCAGGAAAGGTGAAGGTCTAAAGGCAGGAATTACACCTACCTTTAGACCCTGCATAGACTTCTGGGAATGGCAGTGACTAAAAATCTATATGAACAATCCACTTGCACACTAGGGAAATAAGGGACAGGAACTTTTCAATAAAAAAGTTCCCGTAACACATTAGCTGAGCAGGTACAGTCAGTGTCAGAGGAAATACAGACCTATGAAGGAAATGTAATACAAATGGGAATTTACAGAAGGGCATAGGCTGTGGTAATCAGGTGGAATATTTCATCAAAGATTTTGTAAGGCACCATTTGCCTGTAGGTTACCCAAACAAAGCTAAAATAGTATGAGATTTAGAAAACTATTGGTTACTTTTTAAGGAAGGGTATTTTGCTGTAGAGACTTGAAGTGCAGTTAACTATGTATGAGTTGATTCAGTAGTCCAGGGGTTCTCTTGGGTAGTAGCACTATGTAAAATAAAAGCACTTCAGAAGCATGATTAGCATCAGGGCTTTTAGGAATAGTCCAAGTCTTCTGAAAAAAATTAGATTATAGAAAATATTAGATTGGAGACCTTTGAAAAATGTTTCTCTAAAATGGCATCTTTATTTTATTAGAGAAAGGAGATGTTGAGAGATCATCATTCGAACTTTTTGTACACATGCTTCTAAAACGAAGACAGATGTTACTGAATATCAGACACTTCAGAATGACTAATGCACCACTCGGACTCCTGTCCACACATTCTTTTAGATAGGAATAAATCTATGTATTCAGCCTGTCAGGCTACACTGTAGGCTGGATATTCTGTTCAGCTGGAGAAGAACAGATCTGTATGCTTGACTTTAAATAGTCAGGTAATATAAGATACTAGAATTCCAGTAGAATCCTTCTTTCAGATATAAACCATGCTACATCCTCATTAAGACAGAGATGGATAATGCTATATATAATACCTGGATATTTTTCATTTATTTAAGCCTGAAAAAATGAATAATATTTTTAAAGTCTACTTAGGAACACAGGCAAAGCCATACCAGAACAGACCAATGACCCATAGCACCCTGGATAATAGTGGGAAAGATTGGGACAGACAACAGTAAAAAGGAGACGGGAGGAGAAAACATGACAAGTAAAAATAGACATAAGAAGAAAGGCCAAAAAAAGAAAAGTGATTTTGAATGGAAAGGTTTGTAGGGAAAGGGGTGGAATGAATGAGAAAAATTAGACTGAGGAAAAATAGAGACACTGAAGAAAACTGTAGAAAAATGCTTTAAGACGTAGAGAAAGGGAAGAGGAAAAAAGGAAAGAGGGAACAAGAGAAAGGAGATAAGGAAAAATCAGCACCTAGAGCCATATTTTACCACACTCACTCATGTTGAGCTGCACCTTGCTTCACAAGGAATTCCGTTGATTAGAGTGGGACTGCTTGTGAAATAGTACTAGTTCCTCTGAGTCAGGGTATCAGAATCTGGCCCTTAAATACTGTAGGACCAGATTGTAGCCCAAAACTCCCTTTGGTGAAGAGTTACTTGCCCAGATAGTAACAAAAGGAGTGGATGTGGCTACAGCAAATAAGGGGTTCACAATCTGGTCCTATCCAACAGGCACTAAAGATAAAACCAAGACAGAGAGATTGAAAAATGGGACTTGCACCCACACTATACTGTTCTTGAAGTGTGAAAGGTCCTTAAGGAAGCCCTTGGTGTCACTGAGATTCAGGCCTATGAAGGATAAGTCCCAAGGTGGACTAGGGTAAGTAACCCCATTTATCCCAGTGTCATTTAACTGAGAATAGAATTCTACTCATTGTCATTTATGTTAATATTGTTTTCTACAGAGGCTCATTTGCCTAATATTTTGAATCTGGCTTCATGGTGTCTTGGTTGTTTCTAGGGGGAAGCAAATAAAAAAAAAATCTGAAAAATTTCCCAGCTTTGTATTGATAGTGGGTGGCACTGGACAGAAGGCCAAAACAAATTAGCCCTACACATGGAGTCCTCCTTAAAAGATAAAACAAATCTCTCTCTCTCTCAAGGCTTTTCCTTTTCAGGTCTTCTAGATTGTTGCACGGACTGGCTACATAGTTCTCCTCCTCTAAACAAAAATGTGTACATTGGACAAGTATACCAAACAAACCAGATTATGCCTCCTTCTTCTAGGAGGTAAGTCTCTCCTTTTGTGACTTCGTGAAACTTTTTTCACTTCTGAGGATAAGGAACATCTTTCATACCCTTCCCCATTCCCATCATGCCTTGCCAGACTCTAAACTATAGTTCCTGCCTACCCTGGGACATACATATTAATCCTTTCATGCCCCTAGTGCTTTGAAAAGAAGGGAACTCCAACCCACCCTGGACTTTGGAACTCCAGCCTTGGGCCCTGAATAGAGACAGCAGTTTGCAGTTCTTCCCAGTCTGCCAAGTGCCCTCTCAAATCCACTTCTCCCCTCTGTCAGAAACCATATTTTCTGACCACAAGTGCTGCTTCTACAAACTCAAGTGAAAAACAGATGAAATGGAGTGCTGATATATATATATATAAACTGACAGTTATGAGTCTTCCAAAAGTTCAGACATGCCATAAAACGACTTACCAGCTCAATCTGCATTCTAAGAATACATTTGAAAAACGTAATTGTTTAGTAATAATTAAATTTTATTCAGTCCACCAAATTGCACAGCAAGAAAGCAGTTTTTCCTGTGGATTTTTTTCAGCCATACAAGTCTCTGAACAATGGTGAGAAAGCAGAGAGTTCAGAGCAATATACCTGGTGTGCAGCAGTTTTTTGAAATCTTAAATAATAGAAGTATATTTTTGTTTATTCAAATAAGCTTGTTTTCTCAAGAGGTAAGAATCCTTTCAAATGATGTGCCACAGGGCTGCAGCTCACTTCTGAATTTTGAACAATGCAAACTGATCACTGTTGAACCAAAAAATGTCGACTGGTTTTAGCTGCTTATCCAAAGCAAACTTTTCTAATTCCATAGAGAACTTCCTTTGTTTGAGTGAAAGATATTCCGGGGGCAGAAGGGGAAGTTATCAGCATTTTAAATGATCTCTAGCTGGTTAGTAGTAGTGCTATTTGGTGGTTTGTCAGCAACTGGCCTCAGGCAGTTCTCAGTTAGAAAGTAAATAATAAAACTGACACAGTCTGAGAGTTATAGAAGATGGAGCAATACTTTATGCACTTACAGGAATAAAATAAGTTACTATCGCACACGGCAAATTTTTAGATAGCAGAACTTACACAGTATTTTGATTTGATTTAATTGTGCAGCCTTTCTTACAATGTGGGTTGAGCCAATTCTTGCTGGGGCTCCATTCCAGTCTTTTCTCCATTATGTAACAGGCAAATCATGTTTGTCTGACCCCTTCATAATTCATTTCTCTTTCTTATTAATAACATCAAAAGGAAAGAAGAAGTACATAGCTGAAATATTTGTTCCATGGTGTCCAAGAAGAGGGCCTCTGCCCTCTCCTTTCAATGGAAAATGACCTCACAAGCACACACACAATCTACGTTTGAACTGAGTAAATTGCAGAAAGGATGATACAGCCTTTATAGTAGACTCCAGGGATATTCCCCCTGGGAAATTATTGTGAAACAACCTGCCATTTCATGCAATCAGATTCATTCCAAAGGCGAGAGAGAGAGAGAGAGAGAGAGAGAGAGAGAGAGAGAGAGAGAGAGAGAGAGAAGTCATCCTTAGTAGGGCTGGTTTAACAATAGCCAGAGAGTGATATGATAGGTTAACAGCCTTGGGGTAATCATATGCATATTAGTGATTTGGACCCATTGAGAATACCCGGAAATAAATACAAATCCTAGGAACTACAATGCCTGTAGATTTCTAATAGATGTATGACATTCTGGGGTGCAATCCAGATCAATGAGGGGCTGTTACTCCTTCCCTGCAAGCTGATGTGCCTCACAATGCTTTGCTGTTTTAGCTCCTGAACTGGGCTCCTCACAAACAGCTAAACAGTGTCTGTGTAAAGTCACTGCCCCGGTCCAGCAACTCTGATTCCAGTAGCCTGTTAGCAAACACAATCACACTCTGGCTTCCAGCAACCATGGTTACTACTTGCAAGGTGACCTCAACACTCTCCCAGTCCCAGATTTTCCCATAAAAGTGTGTTCTGCATTGTCCATCCCTCTCCAGATATTTAGTCCATTGTTCCCTAAAGGGAACAATATACAAGAGTCTGTTACCCTAAATGGAGTTTTATTTAATTACAAGGAGATAGATCTTAAGTGAGTTCAAGATAAGGCATTAAAGTCCAAAATTGCTACTAGAGAACTAAAGGTAAAACACTTTCTAAACTTAACAAACTAGACTTGGTTCAAGACTTTATTCTCCCACATAGTCTCAGCAACAGGACTGATCAAGTTTCAGGTCAGGATCCTCTCCAAGGTTTATTGGCTGTTTCTTTTGTCATCTTAGGTAGAAAAAGGAGAGAATACTCGAGGTGTTTTTGCTTGTGCCTCACTTTTATATCTCAGCAGGGCTGGTTCCAGGCAGCTGCCGAGGAAGCATGTGCTTGGGGCAGCACAGTCCAGACGCCTCTTTTTTTTTTTTTTTTTTTTTTTTTGCTTGGGGTGGCAAAAAAGTTAGAGCCGGCCCTGTATCTGTTACCCTTTTAAATGCCTTTTCCTGAAGGTCACCCCCAGACAGAGTTCTTTGCAGCTGTGAGGATGTAAAAAAGGGGTCTGGTAGTGAAAAAGGTTGCACACTGTTTCGTCTCACCTCTGTTTGTTGAAATGCAGATTTTCATTGTCTCCTGTCTTCCCCCTCTCACTGTCCAGGGACCCTGTTTACAATTTATATGTAAATTGAGTAAACACACATTCCTTTGTTTGAGACCTGTTTAACCAGCCTAAACAGGGCTGTGTGGGTTTGAACATGTGCCCAACATCATTCCGGTGGGAATTCATAACTTTACATATAATGCTGTTGTAAGAGAGTCTATCCCCTCACTCTGAACACTGGGGTGCAGAGAGGGGTCTCTTCTATGCAAGACCAAATAACTGCAAGCTGCTTTCCCAGCCTAAGTTATTTCCATCCCCCCAAAAACCCACACTCTACCAGTTGGGAAATTGGGGTACCGCTGCCACCATTCGTGTGAATCTCCAAGACCCTGGAGGGGGGCACCTTAGACACTGCTTCACCCCTCCCCCTCTTGTACCGGGAGAGATGAGAAAACAGACTCTGAGCACCAGCCACTCCTCCCTGCTCTTAAGGAGAGAGAGCCTCAGATACCCAGGCTCACTAACCAATCCAATGCTAGGATTCCTTTATGAGAATAACCAAACGCTTTTTATAACAAAAAAAAGGTTTAATAAAGAAAAGAGAACAACACTTAGCTCATACAACTTCACAGATATAAAGCTTCCTAACCATTTCCTCTGAGAAGGTCAGTGACACCCTAATCTGGTACAAAATTATGAAATCAAAAGGTTACTTACAGTTAGTTTACTTAAAGCTTATGAATATCGGAAGGAAAGTAGGAGGTTGCTCTTCATAGCTGAAGAGAGGAGATGGGTCATGCCCAAAGCTGGGACCGAAGGGAACTGAACCAACCCTCCCCCTCTGTCCCTGGGACGGGAGCTCTTACGTCACTCCCTCTCAGGTTTAGTTAACCCCATACAGGTAAAACAACAACTCTCAAGCACTTCACACTTATGACAGCTGTTATATACATTTCACCGTGATATCGTTGACCAGCAAGTTATTAATTTTCAGGTGATACCTCACAGCACATCTTCTGTACACAGATTATTGCAATTGTGTGTAGCGTGTGAATACTGCATGCCATCACAAGATGTCTGGGTGCTTGTCATCAGGACCATTATATTATTATTTGTTATTATTTTTCAGGGAATTCGTAAAAGATAGATAATGTAACAAAAAATCAGAAATGAATGTGAATGGTCAGGCCATGTTGTGTTGTGCAGCTATACAGTTACCAAAGGACAGGGACAGTTCAATGAACAACTTCCCCTAAGAGTCTCCACACAGCAGCAATTTACAATTTTAGTCCTTGTATCCCCTTGACCACAAAGAATACTCTTAGAGAGAGAGCCTCTAGTGGTATTAATTATCCCAAGCAGGGCTGGAAGCACATGATTCTGCACCCTCTCAGTACTGCCTGGCTGCAGAGAGGAACAAAGCTTGCCTCTTCTTCAAGTAATACTTCTCCAGCAGGCATGCTTCCCCTGGGGGCCTGGCAGTTTAAGGAGGCATTGTTGTACTTTGCCTCCTGGACAGTTCCACATCATCCCAAATGCAGATCGGTCCCTTATGGTATGATTAAGCTCTCATGTAGCAGAATATTCCTTTTGCCAACTTGTAACAATACTACCAGCATTCTGACCACATTGATCTTTGCCAATATGGAACAGACACAATGAAAGTCAGACACTTCACTTTAAACAACACTGAAAACATTACCACTGAGATGGAAAATGTATCATTATTAATGAAGTGTCCTTGAGGGAAGCATTGGTTTAATTTCTGCCTTTTAGTCTTCTCTTTTCATTTATTTAAGAAAAGCATGCAAAAGAACAGTATACACCTCACAGAAACATTGTTAAATGTGACAGGTTTAAGATTAGCAGCCATGATAGCCTGTATCCATAAATAAGACGAGACAGAATTTGTAGCACCTTAGAGACTAACCAGTTTATTTCAGCATAAGCTTTCATGGGCTATAGCCCACTTCATCGGATGCATAGAATGGAACAGAAGTAAGATGCATTTATATACACAGAAAGCAAAAAAAAAAAAAAAAAAAAAGGTTGTACATTAGCATACCAATTCTAAGAGGCTATTAAATGTGTGAAAGGAAGATAAAACAGAGCTGAAGTAACTTTAATCCCTGCTAATATATATGGTGTTACTCCACCATTTAACACTGTTCATAAAAAAATGTATTGTTGCCATAACAACTGCAATATCACATGCAAACTATCTGAGATAGTGTACCCTTAAAAAATCAAATGCATGCACACACACTCACGCCTTAAAGTACCTCATGGGTACTTTCACACTACCTACTCTGTTGTCTAGTAAATTTTATCCCCACGTGAACTTAAATTCCTCCTGCTCCTCTTTTATAATCATTACTTTTAAAAAATGAATCTACAGTCTACATTATTTTAATAATCTTTCTTTTCGCTACTGGACAATTTAACAATTATACCAAAAATAACCTCAGGGGATAGTGAATGCTTTAAGCTAAGCGGGAGATCTGAGTGTATGCAATGTACATTCACTTCATCGTCATCATTTTGCTGAGGTTTGGCAAAAAGTAACAAATGACTAGTTCCACTCATCATCTGAGTAACACTCAACACAAATCCCAGATAGTGACCCTGGATACAAAGTGGATCCAGATGGGCTGGTCTCTGCACCCACACAGGGACCCACTGAAGTTGAGGGGATTACTTCTCTGAGAACTGCACACAAGTAGGAGCAAGAGGGAGGCAGTCTGGCTTTATATGAGAAAAGCCTTAATATAATGCTGCCACACATCCTAGTCCTGAAACACCGCTACAATGTAGGTCCCAACAGAGCTGCCATTTTTCTTCTCTGTCTTTGCATGGCCTTGGTGTCTAATGCCAGTTGGCTCTATTTGTAACCCACTTCTTCTTGCAATATAGATATTGCTTTAGCATCTAGCTTCTTTTCAGTCCTTCAGATGGCCACTTTGGTTTGTAACTCTGGGCAAGTCACTTAATTTTTTTATGCTCCACTTTCCCCATGTTTTGAAAAGTACTCTGAGTTTTAAAGGTGGAAATGGTTTGAATAAACATTAAGTACGTTTCCACAATGTAGCTTCTGATTTGGGGTGGCTTGTTTTGTTTTGCTCTAATGAGTGGCATTAGAATCATAGAATATCAGGGTTGGAGGGGACCTCAGGAGGTTATCTAGTCCAATCCCCTGCTCAGAGCAGGACCAATCTGCAACTAAATCATCCCAGCCAGGGATTTGTCAAGCCTGACATAAAAACCTCTCAGGAAGGAGAGTCCACCACCTCCCTAGGTAACTCATTCTAGTGCTTCTGCACCCTCCTAGTGAAAAAGATTTTCCTAATATCCAACCTAAACCTCCGCCACTGCAACTTGAGACCATTACTCCTTGTTCTGTCATCTTGAACCACCGAGAACAGTCTAGATCCATCCTCTTTGGAACCCCCTTTCAGGTAGTTGAAAACAGCTATCAAATCCCCCCTCAATCTTCTCTTCCCAGTTCCCTCAGCCTCTCCTCATAAGTCATGTGCTTCATCCCCCCCGATCATTTTTGTTTCCCTCAAATTTTCTTGGATTCTTGAATTGGATTCTTTCCAATTTTTCCACATCCTTCTTGTAGTGTGGGACCCAAAATTGGACACAGTACTGCAGATGAGGCCTCACCAATGCCAAATAGAGGGGAATGATTATGTCCCTCTATCTGCTGACAATGCCCCTACTTATACAGCTTAAAATGCTGTTATCATTCTTGGCAACAAGGGCACACTGTTGACTCATATTCAGCTTCTCATCCACTGTAACCCCTAGGTCCTTTTCTGCAGAACTGCTGCCTAGCCATTTGGTCCCTAATCTGTAGCAGTGCTCCCATCCTAAGTGCAGGACTCTGCACTTGTCCTTGTTGAACCTCATCAGATTTCTTTGGGTCCAATCCTCTAATTTGTCTAAGTCCCTCTGTATCCTATCCCTACCCTCCAGTGTATCTACCACTCCTCCCAGTTTAGTGTCATCTGCAAACTTGCTGAGGATCAGTCCACACCATCCTCCAGATCATTAATGAAGATATTGAACAAAACTGGCCCCAGGACTGACCCTTGGGGCACTCCACTCAATACCGGCTGCCAACTAGACATGGAGCCATTGATCACTACCCACTGAGCCCAATGATCTAGCCAGCTTTCTATCCACCTTGTAGTCCATTCAAGTCCATGTTTCTGCTTATATAATCATTCTTCGGTGGGTGTCCAAACTCATTTCTTAAGTATAAGGAATGTTGTGTACAATCCATTACATTGTTCAGCCTTCAGCAGAGATCCCATTTATTTACTTTATTTATTGATTGAGATGGAATGGTCCAGAAATCTGTTCCTACTTCATCTGAAAGGCCTCAGGTATTCTGCCACTGCATACATATATTTGTACTTCTACTGCATATGCAAAGACCATAGCTGGAGTCAACTACAAGGTAAAGAATTTAGCAAGACTCTGAAAAACACTGGGCATTTATATAGAAAACAAGAATATCCAGAGAGCAAATATTTTGGAAGGGACATAAAACCTCATGCTTCAGGGTTTAAGACCATAAATAGCTATTAAGAATTAGAATGAGACCTTCACAGGGAGCAGATTTCCTGTATCTGACTACTGTGGGGTTTCTTGTACCTTCTTCTGAAGTGTTTGATGTTGGCTACTGTTGGAGATAAGATACTGGACTAGAAGAACCATCAGTCTGATCCATTTTGATTATTCCTGTGTTATCTATTATTCTACATGAAGCACATGGGCTTGTGGTGGGACACCAACCAGAAGAGTGTTCCCTGTCCTGCTTAAGGTATTAGAGTAATCCTGTGAACCACACTCCATTCACTGATCTGACTGCATGTTTCCAGGCAGAGTAAGAAATGGAACAGAGCTTGTTATGTGGTAACTTCCTGTGCTGTACTCCTAACTAGAGAGAGGGGATGAGAAAAGAAGGGAGAAACAAAGAATGGAATGTGGAGACGTGGTCAGAGAAGAAGAGTTCAAAGCGGCCAGAGAGGAAGTGATTCCATCGTGGGTATTTATAGAACACAAGGAAAGAGAGAAAAAGTGGCAAGAAAGATTCCAATTTAGCTACTAATAAACAGACCGTTTCTCTCATGAATAATTGCCAGAAAACATGTCCTGTGTCACTGGTACTCTAACCAATAATGATACAGTACTGACCTGTTGTGTTTATAACCATGGGATAGGTTTATAAAGCCATTTCTTTGTTGCTGGAAATGTTTTCAGTTAGAAAGCAATCCAGACCTCAAAAAACTCTCAAAATATAAACTGCTTCCTTTCCTAGTACTGTAAAAGTTATTTGTTAAAGTCAGTGCTAATTAAAGAAAAAAATAGTGGTGTTCACCCAAAAAGAACTCCCTCAAGAACTCTTTGATGTAAATGTCCAGCTCTTTATGCAAATGTATTTCAGATTTACACACAGGAATATTGTAGTCACATATTTAAATTTGTTTTCCAATACAAACCTGCTTTCTGTCTTACAGACTAAATCACTGGTTCAAACGTCCCTCCTGGCCGTTTTAAAACCTTTATTATAATTTTTGATGAAACAGAGACATGCATGTTCATTTTATTTAATCATAATAAATTAAATGAATGATCTTCCCTGACAGAGCTATTCATTTTCCTATGGACACGACTCTAGTTTTAGTTTATCATATATAAACAGAGTAAGAAAATTTCTTATATAAAGAAGTTTAACATTTCTAATTGATAAATGTTCCAGTTACTATAGAACATATATTTTCCTGAGGAAAGTGGAGTGTGTTTGTCTACTGTTTCTTTACGTTTGTAGCTGGAAGTCAGAAAAGAGTGGGACAGGGAGAGGTTCTGGGCCAAAATTCCATCAAGAATCAGGAAGATCTAGATTAGCTTTAGAGATAACACACAAGATTCCTTGTTCAGTGTTAGAAGCAGAGGTCAAAGTAAGGCGGTATGGGCCAGTACACCGTAGCAGTAAAAAGCCTGTCCGCCCGCTACCACCTTACTTTAAAGAGACACTGTGGCAGCGCTTTAAAGGACCCAGCTTAAAGCGCTGTCACAGCAGTGCTTTCACGCTGCTCTTTTTGCGTGCCTCCCACTCCCCATCTGCAGCCCTGCTAGGTCCCGACTAGCAGGGCTGCCAACGGGGAGCGCAAAAGGGGCAGAAATGCTAAAGCGCTGGCAGCGCTTTAAGCAAGGTCCTTCAAAGCATCCCTGTCCCTTCTGCATGGCCCCCTCCTGCCGCCGCCACTGATGGGGGGGGGGCAAAAGGAGCAGCTACCCAGCCCCGGTGGCAGCAGGAGGGGGCCATGCAGAAGGGACACCATGCACACAAAAATTTGCACAGAAGTTTTTTTTGCATGCACAGCCTGTCAAAAATTTGCACAGGAGAAATTTTTTGTGTACACGTCCTGTCAAAAATTAGAGGGAACATTGGTTCCGATACCACTGCACTCTGTACCAAGTGCATAAAAGCCCTCGCCTAGTATCTACACACTTTGCTTCTGCCTAACGCAGTGTGGAGGTTTCTGGGACACTTCACAAAGCACACAGAAAGGAGCCTCACTCTGATGCACTTTGTGAGCTCCACTGCTGGGGAAAGCGCAGAGAAGTCCTGGAACAAGATCATGACTTAACACTGTGGGAAGAGTAGGCTGATGGTGGAAAAGACAGAAAGTATTTGCCAATGTGAAGGGACTGTCCCAATGGGAAAGATGTGACCATTCAAGGAGTGCCTCAGGTTTCATCCAGCAGCAGGCCAAAGGAAGGACTGAAGAGGGTGAAAGAGTGAGATACAAACAAGAGTTGGAGCTGCTGAAGACATGTGGAAATCCCTACGTTTGGGATTCAAAACCTCCAGCAGATTTAGCTTTTCTCCCTTGCCATCTTTTCTCTCTGTCCCACCATTTCACCCCAGGCAGCTGAGTGCTCTGACTGCCCATAGTTCTTTGCTGGGAGCTTGCTCCTCTCCCCTTTGCAAACCTAAGCAGCCTAAGACCTTGTCCTCACTGGGGGGGGGGGGAGGGGAAGAAGAGGGATCGACGGCAGATATGCAACTTCAGCTAAGTGAATCACGTAGCTGAAGTTTGCGTATCTGCCGCCGACTTTCTGCCATCCCCACAGCGGCGGCAGTCGGCAGCGCGCTCCCCCGTCGAGTCCAGTTTGCCCCTCCTGGCAAGCTGGAGTTCCGGAGTTGACGGGGGAGCCACAGGCGATCGATTCATCACGTCTTCACCAGACGCGAGAGATCGATCACCAGAAGATTGATCTCGCACCACGGAAGTGAAGATGAGCCCTAAGATCATCTCTATCCTCTCTATATGTCCCTGGGTTTCTGCGCAGATTCATGGGCTAACCCAGAGCACTTGCGCTTCCATAATTCACCATTGTTGCTCTCCCTCTTCCCTCCCCACTTTATCCACCCTCAAAACCAAAAACTTTTGGAAGTAACACAGCAAAAGTGCCCAGACTGTCTCCTCAGGCACAGCAAGAGTTACTGTGACCAACTTATTTAAGCCCAAACAAATTCCCTACCAAGTGACAGACACAAGAGTCACATCCCATTGTGACTCAGACTCGGGGCCATGGTGGGACGAGTGCTCTCTCCAGTAACAGGAGAAGAGACGCACTGTACACTCATGCTCTATTTGCAGCTCTTAAAAGGAAAATAAAACTGTCTGCCGCTGGGTAAGAATCACAACATCAAATCAAATGCCGCAAGCTCGCATGCTGCTGCAGATCCTGTACACACCACATGCTAGCTTCTTCACGCTGCTTGTTTAGGACAGTAGCTCAAAACAAGAGACCCTACAACTTCAGTTCTAAAATACCCTGGCTACTGGTGTGTTTTTAACCATTTCAGTCTCAGAATCCTGTTTTGTATTAATGATTTCATCCCCTGCTCCTATTATTAAATTCTCATCATTCATACATAGTCCAGCTCCAGCCCGTCATTTTAGACTGACAAATGCAGGTTTCAAAAATGTAGTCTACATTACTTTTAGTCGATATTTTGTGGAGCAGGCATCTCATTAGAGGAAGCAGGTAACTTTGTTTTCTCCCTGCAGCCAGCAGAAGTTGTTCCAGTTCCTCATCCATGAACTCACATCAGAGGGCTTCCTGTGGCATGGCACCCTTGAAAGTTTGATCAATAAATCAACTGGATGCTAGTTTGGCAGTGGAGTCTTTCTTTATTTGTTCTTACTTTTTCTTACCCCTTGAGTTATCAGTAAAAGAAAAGTCTTTTATCCAGTAGTAAACCAAGGAACTCAGGGACCACAGTGAGTAAGAACCCAGACAGATAGGTTAGACTAGAAATATAAAAACATGTAATTTTGTAGTAGTGCGGCTCAAACTATGACTATTTCAATTCATTAGGGTTCACACACTGGTTTTCTAGATTATTACGCCTGTGTTCAGACCCCTATTTAAATTCGATTTGAGAGCTAGAAATAATGTGCTGTCAGTCTATTTACTAAAGCCAAATACATTGTCAGAAACACACTATCAGAAACAAAGTGTAAGCAGGGGCAATCATGTGGAAGTCAGTGTTACATTCTGTCTGAATGTGGCTCAGTCAGGGCCGGCGACAGAAATTTGGGGGCCCCCTACTCTAATAGTTTGGGGGGGCCCCCAGCCCAGCCGCCCCCCCCAGCCCAGCCAACAGCGGCTGGGGGGCCCCCAGCCCAGCCGCCCCCCCCCAACCCAGCTGGCACTCCCCCCCCCAGCTGACAGCGGCTGGGGAGCCCGCAGCCCATCCGGCGCTCCCCCCCCCCCCCCCCGCCGGCCACCCCCCCAGCCCCGCCACCCACCCCCCCAGCTGACAGCGGCTGGGGGGCCCCCAGCCCAGCCGACGCTCCCCCCCCCAGCTGACAGCGGCTGGGGGGCCCCCAGCCCAGCCGGCGCTCCCCCCCCAGCTGACAGCGGCTGGGGGCCCCCCAGCACAGCTGCCCCCCCTCCCCAGCCCAGCCGGCGCTCCCCTCTCCCCCCAGCTGTCAGCAGCGAGAGCCGAGAGCCGAGAGCCAAGAGCCGGGGAGCAGGGAGAGCCTCCCTTGCTGCTCCCTTCCTCCCTCCCTCCCCCGGACTGAGCCGCTGCCGCTGGACGGGCTCTCTGCTCCGGCCGGGGACAGGCGCTCGTCCGGGGGAGAGCCGCGCCGGATGACTACAGATAGAGCTGTACCGGGGGGGCCCCTAAAGTCGGGGGGGCCGGTACAGCTCTACCCGTAGTACCCCCCTGTCGCCGGCCCTGGGCTCAGTCTGTGTTTAATATAAGGGCTAGTACAGATTATAACTGTAATTTAAAAAAAAAACACACAGCATTTAAAATGAACCAGTAGAAGAAAAATCCCCACTAACATAACATGCATCCTGAATCCCTTTTCTTAGAAGCTACTCTTTGATTACTGAATGAAGTAAAGTTATGAAGTAAAATAAATCCTAACTGTCTCAAGTTCTGTTTAATTGTTGCTGGTAGATATTGTGCTCTTCAGATGGTTAATAATTCAATTTAGTACTTTGAAAGAATGTTATTAGTGTATAAAAGGTTACCTTTGGGGCATATTCGAACTACAGAATACATCCTGCATAAAAATATGCAAAATTACTTCAAAATGTCTACCATCCAAAGCCCCAAAGCGGTTGCTCATTTTGCAAGGATTGTTTAATTGCAACGTATTCATCTACCCCTTGTTTAGTTTTCAGATGTTAACATTAGGCTATTTTGTCTGTGGATTTTCTAGAAAAGAGGTCCCTAACAGGTGGCTGTTAGACCAAGTTCTGCTTGAGAGGATAGTATTAATCAGTATATTGCAAAACACTTAAGAACTGAGTCCCACATTAAATCCATGCTTAGTCTCATAAGACACTAATTATGAAAATGCTTTCATATATTTCAATGATATTAGTTACACATCCAGATCTGCTTCAGACAAATGAAACAGTAAAAGACATCTTAACTGAAAGACAATTAAAGATGCATGTTAAATCTATAGCTCCTGATAGTTTGTGAAATAGATGCAACATTGCAGGCTTGCAATAAATGTAATATATAGTTGTAATAAAACCAAAATTTTTCTGCAGCTGATCCACAAGAATGCAAACAGATACTAGCCAGGTTTCAGCAGTAGTTCTCTAGGAAAATAATCTCACTAACAGGATTTTTTCAGATGATTTTTATACTATTTAGAATTTTATGGTACACCCTCCATTGTACTAACTGCTGTTTGTTTTTGTGATTTAACAGTCTAGCAAGAACAGTTCATTGGCAAAATAAAGATAATTCAAATTCAATTACATTTTTTAAATATTATATAAGTAGGTCCTATTATATATCATTAGCATACCTATAATATATAATTCTCCTTATATAGATTTGAAGTCACTTGCTGATTTAGTGAAGAAGTGAAGAATCAGGTAAGTTAATAAATTATTGCATACTTAGTTTGATGATGATCAGCAGAATCTTCTGGAGCCCTGCCTCATCTAAACACACCTCCCCTTATCATAGTCACATGTTAAAGGGTCCATTTCCAGTACTATCAGTGGAAAGACCCACACTGATATTAATTAGTATTGGATAAGGCCTAGAAAATGAAATTCCACTCAGTTATTATAGTCAAAACCCAGCGGATGCTGGCAGATCATTAGTTTAAAAGAAAAAAAATCTGCTATATTACAGATTATTTTATTGTTGCTATTATTATAGAGGGTTGATATGAACACTCATTTAGCACAAAATTGAGATGTTCAGAAAAAAATGTAAGAAGCAAAGAAGGTGAAGAGAAGAAATTTTGTAATTGCCTATACACCATGTTCAGATCAGTTCCTGTCTGCATTCTGTAACACTTGCCCATCCTGGTATTGCCCTGGCCTCTTCTTTTGTCATTCAGGTTTGCACACATTCTATAACAATGTGCGTTTTCTCACCTTTTGGGGGTGAAGCCAGACTTTGGGTCACTTGCTCCTGCCCTGGCCTCGTCTTTTGTCATTCAGTTTTGTGTGCATTCTATAACAATATGCATTTCCTCCCCTTTTGGGGGCGAAGCCAGACTTTGAGGCACCAGCTCCCCTACTTGGTGTAAACTTTGCTTGTGCCAATCAGAAGCGAACACAAACAGGTTTTGGGCCCCGTCCCCTATGACACTTTTGTGATGTCATAGTTGGTACTTATGTTTCTGCCTGCCATGTGCAGACAGAGAGAGGAAAACGAATCCCGTGTATCCCGTGTACCCCACGTAACCAAGCCTGATCAACTCGAAGCCTCTCTCTCAGCTCACGTGTTTTCAAATAGAGCTTATACGTTTACCGGTCGTGTTATGCATTGGTTTGTATTTGTAAGTATCAATTATTACTAAATGCTGCATCTTTGTTTGTAAATATTGTTAGCAGGCATTTTAGTCATTGCATGTTTTAAGTTTCATTAACTCTATTAGTTAATCAAAAACTGCTCCCTTACCCCTTGTAATTATCCCCAGTAAAACTTTAAATTGATTAATTTTTACTTGTGTGTGTGTGTATCTGCAGCTCACGTCCTGACTCACACTCTCCTTGCGTCTCTTACCTATATAGTTTATTGCCACGTGCAACCTGGTAAATAACAGGCTTGCAATTTTTCCTCGCCCCTGCGAGTCCGCGGCAATCCACACACCAATGCTAGGGACATGGATAACAAGCAAGAAGAATTGGAATTGTTTATTTATGAGCATAAATTCAATCTAGTTAGTATTACTGAAACCAAGTGGGATGAGTAGCATGGCTGTACTGTTAAAATCAATAGTTATAACCTACTGTATTTAGGAAGGAAAAAGTGGGCAAAAGAGGTGTGGAAGTGCCACTCTATGTCAAAAATGGTATTATTATTTCTGAGTCACTAGTAACTTATAAAAATATGGTCTTATTTATGCTTATGAATCAATGTGCTAACAGGTAAAGCACAAGATGGGGTATTATTGATTGGTGTGTGCTTCAGACAACCAGATCCCACTATAGAACAGGACGACGGACACCTTAGGCAACTATCTGTAATGTGTAGGGGGGAAAAGTGATGTGATCATGAGGGACTTTAATCGGAGTGACATATGCTGAAGGCAAACATCCTTGGAATTTCTAAATGTTGTAGATGACAATATGTCCTAACTTAGAAAGTGTTGCATCCAGCGTGGGGGAATTCTATAGACTATCTTGACAGATAAAGAGGAACTGATCACATAACTAAAATGTAATGGTAGCTTAGGTACAAGTGATCGTGATATGATCACATTTGTTATATGCAAACAGAATAAACTCCTACTCAATAGTATATTTACTTGGTGCTTTTAAAAGGCCAATTTCACATTGCTGAAAACAATTATGAATTAGAAGGAAGAATTTAATCATAAAAATGTGTGTGATAATTAGAAATTGATTAACACTTTACTGGGTGTCCAAAAAGCAACAATTGAAGAAGGACATATTGGTTAAAAAACCGACCTGCTTTAGAAGGGTAGTGACAGCAGCTGTAAAAAATAATATATATATATAAAACAAATGAAAGAAAGGGGGATTTGATAGTAATGAATATAAATTGGAAACTAGGAATTTTAGAAAATTAATGAGGGAAACAAAAGGACAAAAGGAGAATTCTATGGCCAACAGTGTTAAGGACGATAAGGGATTTTTGTTAAGTAATTGGGAACAAAAAGGATCCTGACAATGGTACTGGTCTATTACTACATGGAAATGATAGAATTATCATTCTGGATCACTAAATGTTGATTTTCAGAAAGTCTTTGGAAAACTGGAAGAAAGCTAATGTTGTGCCAATATTTTAAAAGGATAAATGGGATGATTTGGGTAACTATAGGCCTCTCAATGTGATATTGATCCCAGGCAAAATAAGGGTGTGGCTGATAGGGGACTCAGTGAAAAAAAGAATGAAAGGAAAGTACTATATAATGCCAATTGACATGTGTTTAAGGAAAAATAAATCCTGTCAAACTAACTTACTTTTTTTAATGAGATTACAAGTTCATTTAATAACAGTAATACTGTTGATGTGCTCTACTTAGACATCTGTAAGGCATTTGAGCTTGTACTGCCCTGAATTTTGATTAAAAAACTAGAATGATATTAAATTAATATGACACACAAGCTGAGAAACTGATGGTTCTCAAAATGTACATGCAAGCGTGGAATCATCATCATCAAGCAAATGTGTTATACAGGAAATTATTAGACAAGATGATCAGTCCCTTCTGGCCTGGGAATATGTGAAAAATTTCTGAGGCGCTACTACTATTTTAAATTAAAGATGCAATTATTAATTTTGAATAACAAAAGTTGTTTTGTCTGTTTGTTTTTTCCTTCAGATTTCCAAATGCCTGATCCACTTTTGCTCAAACCTAAAAAAAAAAAAAAAAAAAAAAAGTCATCTTGACTGAGATCAAGTATGTTCAATTTCAACCTGACAGGTAAATGTTTGACAAAGTTACAAACAGCAGAGAAAGACCCTTTCAAATGACATCACTATGCCTGTAATTACTGTACATCCACCCAGTTTCTTAGCCGCATTAGCAAGCGTGAACTTGAGAGCTGTGGAGCATGGGCAAGGGTCCAATCTGCAGCTTATTTCAGAATTTTTAGGCCTAAAAGATATTTTCAACAAAGATAGAAGGGGTTCAAATATATGAACTAGAATTGAATCACCCTTTTCAGCCTTACCCATTGTCATGACTTTCTAATAAGACACATACTAGATCAAGGGCTGTGGAGCTTTTCCCTGATCTAAACTGTGCCAGCGTGGTGAGAGCTATTCCACCTTCATCAGTCTATTGTTACACTGTTTGTCACTTGTTCTTGCCTGGTAATTGACCCTAAAGTTGTGGTAAATAGTCTGCAGCCCACTACTGTTTCCTGTGGTCTACTCATAACTCCATTAGTGATGCAGAATTAAGTTTTCATTTTGAAAAGAAACAGTTTAGCCTAAGCTAACCTTCCTAACATGACTTGCTGCCTCATGCTTGCCTGAATAAAGAATAAACTTTGTCGGGGATTGTAGCAGGTGGACATGCTGTTCCAGCCCTGAAGGGGTTAAAAGCAGCCCTAGAGAGGGCTGCGGCTGGGGAAAGCAGCAAAACCGAGGCTGATTGGCATAGCAGCCACAGCTGTGGCCATCTCAATCAGGGCCCAGATGGCCCTATAAGAGGGCTGTGGATGGAGAAGGACCTGGCTGCCTGGGAGCGCAGGCTACCTAGGGTAGGACAGGGCTGGGGGAAGGCAAGAGGAGCGGGGAGTGGGCTTCAGCCTGGCAATCCCCCAGGCTGCAGGCTTGGAGCAAGGCCTAAAACAAGTACAGTAAACCCTCGATTTAATGGACCCCTATTTAATGGACTTCGGATGCAACGGACAAAATTTCCCGATGCATCCGAAATCCGTTATAGGGGGCTGCCGGCTCCTGCCCCGGGGAGCCGGGCGGGAGCTGTCAACCCGGCTGCCCGGATACCCACAGAGGGGAGCCGGGCGGCCGGGTTGACAGCTCCCGCCCGGCTCCCCGCAGCGGGGAGCCAGGCGGGAGCTGTCAAACCCCCCCCAGGAGCCAGGCGGGCGGTGGGGGGGGTTGACAGCTCCCGCCTGGCTCCCCGCTGCAGGGAGGGAGGCGG
The DNA here is from genome assembly GCA_032164245.1 of Sternotherus odoratus. Lineage (NCBI taxonomy): Eukaryota > Metazoa > Chordata > Testudines > Kinosternidae > Sternotherus > Sternotherus odoratus. The sequence goes on from JAVMKO010000002.1 coordinate 71,269,855, forward strand.
GGGTTTGAGGGAGGAGGGGGGCGGGGGTTTGACAGCTCCCGCCGGGCTCCCCGCAGCGGGGAGCCCGGCGGGCAGTCTGACAGCCCGGCGGACGGGAGGGGGCGGGGGTTAGACAGCTCCCGCCTGGCTCCCCGCTGCGGGGAGCCCGGCGGGAGCTGTCAAAGCCCCCCCCCCCTTGCGGGAAGGGGGGGGAGTTTGACAGCTCCCGCCCAGTAAAACCTCTATATAAGGGACTAATTCGGGTGAGGGGGTGTCCGTTAAAGCCAAAAGTCCTGTTATTTAATTATTTTAAAAAATTATTAAATAACGGACTTTCGGCTTTAACGGACACCCCCTCGCCTGAATTAGTCCGTTAAATCGAGGTTTCACTGTGTTAGGTAAAAAGCAAGTCCCTACTCACCTCTCCAGCACCCGAGTTTCGTGCGGAGTTGGTTAGGGCCCACAAACTGTCAGAGACCACTTACACAGACTTCAGTTCATTGATCAATGGGCTCACACTATCCTTAGCTCAAAAAGCTTCAGAGTAGTGTGGCAAATTTACTAGGGGTGAGCATCAATATTTATACACAGAAGTAAACAAAGTGATTTACAGATCATAATGGTCATGCATAATCAAATCAAGATTCTACAGGATAAAACAGGTTAAAATGTAAATTCTAAAAGATAAACGGGAGATGGATACTTAAGGGGTGGGCGGGGTGTCGTGAGTAGTTTGCAGGTCAGAGCTTTGATTAAAAGTTCAGACAGACATCAAGTCTGGGATAAGATTAAGCTTAATCAATAGTTCAGACTCAACATTCCCCCATTTGTAGCTTTGGTATAAGTTATTTATCAAAAAGCTACATAAAGTTTAAGGAGCCAAGGGTCGCTTGGTAACTTCAGCCTGGGCCAATTCGAAGAGTGTAAGGCCTTTGGCTGAAAAAGAACAAGCTGATCTACATGAGTCTATGAGGGAGGGGACACACTGAATACAGCAACACAGTATTATAAGGATTACTATGGCCCCAACAATACCCACCAAGAGTTTTCTAACCCACCCAAATCCAGGCAGCCAATTCCATAAGGCTCCCCACCAATCATAAGGTGGCTGGCCAGAGGAGTAGTTTTTAGCCATTTCCCTTAGATGTTTGGTACGTTGAAAAGTGTCAGAGTAGGTGTCATTTACAAAAACACAGCATTCTTCATTTATAAGGGCGCAAGTTCCTCCCTGAGCTGCTAACATTATGTCTAAAGCCATTCGGTTTTGCAAAGCTAACTGGCGCAGCTGGGACATTTCCCCGGCCTGATTTTCGAATAGGGTCGCAGTTTCATTGGTTAAAGATTCTAGCAGTCCCTGTAGACGGATGACACCACCCCTCAAGCTAATGAGACCAGCCCACCGCTGCCACGACAAACCATCGCGGATATTAATATCTCTGAAGGTTTCACGGATGTTACGAACGTGGGGAAAATGAGGGGGAGTGAGGGAGATGCGAGAAGGTGGTGCTAGCCACGCTAAATAACATGACCCTGCCCAATCAGGGGAGAGAAAGTAATAAGCTTTGGACCCGCACACCCAGTATGTTCCATACAATGCGTTTCGGGTATTCCATTTCTCAAAGTAGGAGGTAACCCACCACCCATTGGACCACTGTTCCCCTGGTAACGCAGAGGGGTCGTTGTGCGAACTGCAGAGGCACAATTTGGTAGTGGTGTTTTCAAAGGGCAGTGTAGTACTGTTTGAGCAATTGTAGAAGGCAATTGTATATCCCTTAGCAATTAGTTGGACACCCTCATGATCTGAGCAGGGCTTTTTAAAAGCTGACTCTGAAGGCTTGCCCACCAATGAGAAAGTTGGATCGGGGTGAGGGATCCACATATGAGATAAGTGGGATGCGCAAGGCTTGAAGCCAAGATTTTTACTAAAGGCGGTGCCATTAAAATACATGTTGCATTTACTTGTACCCACAAAAGTTGACCCCTTTTCTTTAACAAAACACAGTGATCCTGTCTGATTGGTTACCCTGAGATATCTGTTAATTGGCACTCCTGTTTTGTCCCATGTAAGATTATGTGGGACTGGATTTTTCTCTTTAGCCGGTGGCATCCAAGTCATATTAGCAGTGGTCAGGGGAATGGGGGTGAAGGGGAGTCCCTGCTCTGCATTTACTGGAAATTGAGTACATACCCAGCAATTACCTCTATTTCCTAAAATACGAGTTTTAACCTCGTGGGAATATCTAATAAAAGCATTATCTTCATAAGCAGAAAATAAACTAAAAAGGCATAGTAAAAAACATACAGTTGTCAGAATAAAAGGTCCTCTCATTTTTTCCGAGTCAATTTAAGTCTGGTGTCTGAAAGAGGTAAGCTGGTCCACTGGTCAGAGGCAGTGTCCTCAGTGGTGGCAAGAGCTGCTGGTCCGTCACTGTGGTCCACTACGGCTGGCTTGACGTGGGAGTGATGGATCCAGGATTTGCGTCCTTCCAGGAACACTGCAGTCTGGGTTGTTAAAAGAACCTGGTGGGGTCCAGTAAACCTCGGCTGGAGGGCGTCACCACGAACGAACTTTTTGGCCCAGACGAAGTCCCCTGGTTGGAACGGGTGGATCTGTTCTTCCAGCGGCACGGTCTGGGAAAACTGCGAGGCTTTCCAAAGGGTACGGAGGCGAGCCTGTAGGGAGAGAAACTGGCACGCGGTCATATGATCCCCTCCCAATAGTGAAACATCAGCACGTGGTAGCACCCCACCTTTGAAAGGGGGGTGTCCATAGAGCAGTTCAAAGGGGGATAATCCCAATACACGGGTTGGGCGAGTACGAAGGTGAAACAGGACCAAGGGAAGAACCTGAGGCCACTTTAACCCTGTTTCCTGACAGTATTTAGCCAATGTAGACTTAAGCTCCCTATTCATACGCTCAACTTTCCCGCTAGACTGGGGGTGGTAGGGTGTATGAAAGGAGTGTGAAATGCCCAGTCCCTTTTCTAAGCAGCTAAGGACATGACCAGTAAAGTGAGGTCCACGATCTGAGTCAAGCACGAGAGGGATGCCAAAACGGGGTACAATGTCTCTAAGGAGGATCTTCGCCACTGTGGCAGCAGTACAATTAGCAGTAGGAAAAGCTTCGACCCAGGAAGTCAGAGGGCAAACCAAAACAAGGAGGTGCTTTTTCCCAAAAGCCTTTGGCATGTCTGCAAAGTCAATTTGAAGATGTTGAAATGGAGCAGCAGGCGGAGGTCTTCCACCCTTAATTTTGTTAAGAGGCGGAGCAGGTCCATTGCGCTGACATGTGCTGCATGCTTTCACTATTGACAGGCAGTAGGGTTGAATGCCTGGAGCATACCAAAAGCGAGCGATGGTGTCCACAAGGGCATGCGTGCCGTAGTGACCCCCCTTATCATGGTGCCAGCGAACTGCCACAGGGTATGTGGAGCGAGGAAGGCAGGCTCGGCCATCCGGCATAAGCCAGGTCCCCTTGACCAGAGTGGCTCCGAGGCTCTCCCATGACTGTAGTTCAGCAGTGGGTACTGGTACGGGGTGTGGTGGAGTAAAGGAGGAGGCTGCAATAGCCAACGTGGGCATGGCTAAGGGTAAGACGGCAGCCGCCTTGGCGGAGGCGTCAGCCAGGGCATTCCCACGGGTGACGGGGGTATCATCTTTAGTATGGGCCCGGCAGTGAACTACAGCCAGGACCAAGGGTTCTTGGAGGGCATCCAAAAGTTTGTGGACGAGGGGGAGGTGCTGAATGGGTTTACCGGCAGCTGTCTGGAAACCTCGAAACTTCCAGAGGTGGATGTGACAATGCACAACTCCAAAAGCATACTTGCTATCAGTAAAAATGGTAACGGTCTTACCAGCGGCCAACTGGCATGCTCGGGCCAGGGCATAGAGTTCGGCGGCTTGGGCTCCCCAGTTGCCTGGCAGCGAGGCGGCCTCTTGAATGTCCCATTCAGAGGTGACTGCATAACCGGTGAAACGCTTGCCATCAACATAGAAGGAGCTTCCGTCCGAGAAGAGGATGCAATCAGGGTTGTCCAGTGGCACGTCAAACAGGTTGTCTCTTATCTGTAAGACGCTATAAACCACTTCCACACAGTCATGCTGATCCTGGAGGACTGGCAGGTCAGGAAGCAAGGTAGCTGGATTAAGGGGCCCACACCTTTCAAAAATCAGGTTAGTGTCTTCTAAGAGTTCGGCTTCTAGCTGTTGCTGACGATGGGCCGAAAAGACTTGGGTTGTGCCCCTATGCAGAAGGGCTGACAAGGCATGAGAGGTCCAAACCGTGGTAAAATGACCCAGGGTCAGGCTCTTTGCCTTTGTTATCAGCAGGGCAGCTGCTGCCAGAGTCCGGGTGCAGGATGGGGTTCCCAGAGAGACAGGGTCGATCTGCTGAGAGTAAAAAGCAAGCGGGAAATGGTGGGGCCCGCTCAGCTGGGTAAGGACGCCACTAGCAATTCCGCCCCTCTCGTGGACAAAAAGGTGAAAAGGTTTGCTGTAATTGGGGGGGCGGAGAGACATGGAGGAGGCCACACTGTCCTTGAGTAACTGGAAGGCTTGGATCGTGTCCGGGGACCACTGCAAAGGATCAGGAGCGAGGTTAGCAGTGAGTCGGTGGAGCGGTTTGCTTAACTCCCCGCAGGACGGCAACCAGGGGCGACAGAAGCCAATTAATCCTAAGAAACCTCGAAGTTGTTTCTTGGTGTTTGGCAGAGGGCAGTTTTGGATAGTCTTTATGCGGACTGGGTCCATTTGTCGCCCCTCTGGGGTTAACAGGAAGCCCAGATATCGGACCTTCTGTGAGACCCATTGAATCTTGTTAGGGTCTACCTTGTGGCCTCTGGTGTGTAGGTATAATAAAAGTGCCTTACCATCGATGCGGAGGGCAGCTTCTTCGCGGTTACCTAATAGGATGTCATCTACGTATAGGACTAACGTGGATCCCTGCGGACTGGTGAAGCCTTCCAGGTCGTGGCGTAGGCATTGGCTGAAAATCGTGGGGCTGTCTCTGTAGCCTTGAGGAAGCCGTTGCCAGACATAACTCTGTCCTTCCCAGGTGAAACCAAAGAGATACTGAGAGTCTGGGTGCACAGGAATGCTGAAAAAGGCTGATTTTAAGTCAATAACAGTGAACCACTCAGCATCCCAGGGGATTTGGCTGATGATAGTAGCTGGATCAGGAACTACTGCATGAAGAGGGACCACATACTGATTAACAACCCGTAGATCCTGTACAAAGCGCCAACGAATAGGGTCTCCGTCCTTTTTAGGAGGCTTTTTGACAGGCAGTATAGGGGTGTTACAGGGAGTGCGCTGAGGGCGAACTAACTTCTGTGCAATAAATCCCTCGATAATGGGGCGGATGCCCTCCCGGGCTTCCAGCGACAGGGGGTATTGAGGGACTGACGGGGGAGGTAAGGAGGGCTTCACTTGAATCCTTACTGGCTCTGCCGAAAGGAGCAGGCCAACGTCAGTGTCAGAAATTCCCCAGAGGGTCAAAGGCAAGTCAGTGAGGTCAGGGGAGAGAGAGAGGGGGTGTTCCCAATTACCCTGAGTTGGGGCTGAATCTCCTAACACTGTCATCAATAATCCTACCCCTTCAGGAGTGCAGGTTAAAGTAGCCTCAAGCTTACAGAGTAAATCCCGGCCCATCAAAGGGATCGGACAAGCTGGGGAAAAAAGAAAACGGTGAGAAAAACATTTATCAGCATAAACAACATTCAGAGGCAAAGTGAGTCCCAGAGACTGTGGGTTGCCCTCCACCCCAGTTGCAGTTTTAACCTCAGAGGAGAGCCAGGGGGAGGGGGCATGATTTAAGAGAGAGAAAGTAGCTCCAGTATCAATGAGGAAAGAGACAGGCAGGCCTTGGACTGAAAGGGTTAGACGAGGCTCTTTGCTGGGAGGGGAGAAAGTGAGGAAAGAGCCGGCTAAAGACATTAAGGAGATAAGACCATCACATTGTTTGCCTTCGCCCCCGGGGTACCGTCATTGAGGAGGCTGAGTTTGCTGCAGCTGCTGCTGTTGCCCGTAGTCGATCCAGGCCTGGGGAACGGGCTGAGCTGGTGGTGCAGGGGTGTATTCGTCCCTGGTGTAATTATCTGCGGATGCAGCCAGGCCCTCTGGGCGTCCCCAGGGGCATTCACGTTTAAAGTGACCAGGCTGTCCACACTGGAAACAATTTCCTGGTGGCTGGGGTTGCCAGGACCCTCTTCCCCGAGTACCCTGAAATCCCCTGCCACGGCCACGGCCTCTGCCTCGAACACCACCGCGAAAAGCTAAAGCCATCAACTTAAATTCTTCCTTTTTCTCTTTCTTTTTACTACTTTCCTTTTCTTTCTCCCATGCAAAATCAGCTACATCCAACACTGAAGTGACTGACTCACCTCCCCAACCAGGGCGAAACTTTAAGAAATAATCCCTTACAGGGGGTGCTGACTGATTCACAAAAAATGAAATAAGAGTAGGGTGGTCTGCCTCTCTCTCAGGATCCATCTGAGTGAACATTCGGGCCCCCTCTAATAGCCTCGACCAGAACTTTCTGGGTGGCTCATCAGATTCCTGCCGAATCTGCATAAACTTAGCCTGATTAGGCGAGCGGCGAGCCATTTCTTTGAGTCTCTCTAACAATCGCTCTCGATCTGTTCGCAGCTGAGTCAGCCTTGGCTGATTCCAGTCTAGGGGATTCCAGCCAGCAGCTTGATCCCTCCTATCCATCCAAGTAGTATTAGCCGCATCGCTATCCCCCCATGTCCTTTCTGCCATCCACAATCTACTACGTTCCTCTCCGGTCAAAACTCTACTCAACAACTGATCTACATCCGTATAAGTAGGATTATGACTTGAAAACAATCTTTCTAAAAGTTCTGTGATCTTTCGGGGATTCTCCCCAAAGGACCCTGACAACCGTCCCCACTCTTTCAAGTCCCATTCTAGCCATCCTTTATATTCCACAATATTAGTATGTTGCAGCTGGCCATTATTGGCCACAAAAGGTTGATCATGCACCTGTAAAGGCATTTCTCTACTTACACCTTCATCACTTGTAAAAGGTGAGGCAGCCTCTGGGCTATCCTCAGGGCAGGGGTATGCAGCCTGCTGCATCTGCTTGATCTTTTGCCTAGTAATTACTCCTCCCGAGGTGTGTCCCTCCATTTCCCCCTTATCCTTCTGCAGAGATTCCGACCTGGAGTCCTGCAGATTCCCCTCTGCGCCCTGGAAAGAGTCCCCCTGCGGAGGAATAGGGGCAGGTGCAGTGGGGACCAACTGACGAGTCAAAACACGCCGTGGTTTACACCCTTCATCGAAATAACATGGAGGGGGTTCACTCTCGGGAGAATACCTGACTGCCATAATCTTTAAAGATTTCCACAGCTCTGCTGCTGTGTCCCAACAAAACCAGTAACATAACTGTCCCGGATGGTCTTTTTCGATCTGGCTCCTTACCCCTCTTAAGGCAGCCTGTTCGAAAGAGCCATACGAAGGCCACCTCATCTCCGGGTCGGCCAATACCGCGGTATACCCAGTCCAATTACTTACACACAGTGTGTACAACTTCCTCCTAGACATTCCTGTCTGTACTGGGAGTTTCCCTTCATTCCATAACTTATTTACAATCCCCAACGGGCTCTCAAGAGGCACACTAGTCCCTTGACCCATGGTGTCTGACAGGAGCCCTCCAACTGGCGTTTATCCTGCTGTCCAGTACACGACCCCTCAATATTGAATTGGCTGGGAGAAATCTCCCGTGGCGCCTGCCAATTCGTATATGAGTGGTCTAACCACTGGACAGAGGTACCGCACCAGAAGGAAAATCCCAAGACAAGCCCCCAAATTGTTAGGTAAAAAGCAAGTCCCTACTCACCTCTCCAGCACCCGAGTTTCGTGCGGAGTTGGTTAGGGCCCACAAACTGTCAGAGACCACTTACACAGACTTCAGTTCATTGATCAATGGGCTCACACTATCCTTAGCTCAAAAAGCTTCAGAGTAGTGTGGCAAATTTACTAGGGGTGAGCATCAATATTTATACACAGAAGTAAACAAAGTGATTTACAGATCATAATGGTCATGCATAATCAAATCAAGATTCTACAGGATAAAACAGGTTAAAATGTAAATTCTAAAAGATAAACGGGAGATGGATACTTAAGGGGTGGGCGGGGTGTCGTGAGTAGTTTGCAGGTCAGAGCTTTGATTAAAAGTTCAGACAGACATCAAGTCTGGGATAAGATTAAGCTTAATCAATAGTTCAGACTCAACAACTGTACTAGGGTTGCAAAGGTGCAGCCTGGGACTAGTCAGAGGCAGCTGGTCCTACCCCCCCTTGCCAATCATGAGTGGCCATTACAGACTGCAGTCTGCCCCAGTGAGCAGGGGCTAGATGAGGACTGGCTGTACCTACTGAAGTAAGGTGTGATTAGGGGGCTGGGGGTTCCCTGGGGGGGGAACCCAGAGTGTGGAGGTATTGCCAGGGGACAGCACCCCAGGTAAAGGAGCACTGGGGTCCAGGAGGGACATGGGGGCCTGAGGCAGGCAAGCCACCAGCCTGAAGAGGGTGCTCTGAGCTGGAAAATAGCTACCGTATTTTTCGGCCTATAAGACGCCTTTTTAACCCCCAAAAATATCCTCAAAATTAGGGGGGGCGTCTTATACGCCGAATATATTACTCACCGGGCAGCTGGAGCTGGGGCGGCTGCAGGTGGCCCGGCGGGCGGGGCGGGGCGGGGCGGCGCTTCCCCCCCAAGCCCACCCGCATGTGTTCGGGGCCGACGGGGAACGGGAGCAGCTCGGGCCCCTGGAAGCGCCCGCCCGCGCGGCGGGGACGGCGCTCCCCCAGCAGCCCGCCCGCGCGGCGGGGACGGCGCTCCCCCAGCAGCCCGCCCGCGCGGCGGGGACGGGAGAGCGGCGCGCTTTTTGTGTGTGGTGGGTTTTTTTTGTTTTTTTTTTTTTTTGTCCGGCTTTTTTACTGAAAAACTCGGGGGCGTCTAATACGCCGGAGCGTCCTATATGGCGAAAAATACGGTAACTCCTGGATAACCACAGGAGGTGCCACTCCGGTGGGGCTCACACTGTTAAAAGGATGTATTTAGGATCTAATTCTGAATTTTCAGAACTGAGCTCAGAGGAGTTCGGGGTGGGGAAGGACAGCACTAAATTAAGGTTTGCTGTGCTTTATAGTCACCTGTAATGGCCTGGAATAGCTTGCTTGCCATGTGTTATGGTCACATCTGCTCCCTCCCCTGACACATCCTCCCCCTTCCTCCTTGTGATATTGTTGAGGCCTAATTGTTTGTAGTAACCTGCATTGTGACCTCCATCATCACCAGCTTAAGGATTGCCTGAGGAAATCAAGCTGAATACAGTGATTCACTTTGCTACCCTGCAGATGGAGCATTTTGGAAGAGATCATGGCTTGTATGATAAAGAAGAGACAATTTGTCTATATGCCTGGAAACTGAAAGCAGCTCTCAGCTCCTTTATTTCACACTGATATGACATTACAGCTAAATGACTTGAATCTTCAGGCCAAAAATCAGCTAGTTTCTGATCTTTTTTTGTCTTCCAAACAGAGCTTTGGCTTGCTCCTGGACAGGCTCAGTGTAATGTGTATTGGCAGACTAAAGGTGCTAAATAAAGCACAAAGATAGAGATGGACATCAAGAAGAAGTCTATATACTCTTTTCCCCCTCCAACCTTTGAAACATATTTCATGTGTGTCATCTATAAAGCACATACTCCTCTGGATCAAGAGGAGCCATTTAAGGTGGTTCAGGCACATAGTAAGGATTCTCCCAGCTTCCTTTGGAATGTCCTACTGGAAGAATGCCCTGAGGCTGACCCAAGATGTGCTGGCTGGTCTGGGAATGTAGAGGAGCTGGAACCTGTTGCAGAGGACAGAGAGGTCTGGTCCTCCCTTCTCTGCATGCTGCAACCATGACCCCCACCAGGAAGAGTGGCATAAAGGAAGAAGAAGAATGTATAAATAAAGAAGCAGCATGTGCATTTATCTCTGATGAAATACTATGTAAATTCCTAAGCAAATTAGGAGTAACCCTCAGCTCAGTCTTTGGTGTCTGTAAAGGTTGTGTTCCAGTGTCCTAAAGAAATCTTATCCTCATCTGCTACATCAAAAGTAACACCAAAAGTACAAACAAGAACATAAAAGCCTTTTACTAGTATGTACAAGTACCAGATCCACCTCTCTAGACTGTCAAGAATCAGAGTGGTAGCCGTGTTAGTCTGGAATAGCAGAGTTAACAAAGTCCTGTGGCACCTTAAAGACTAACTATAAAGTTTTGAAGCATGAGCTTTCGTGGGCTAATACCCACTTCGTCGGATGCAGGCAGTAGAAGTGTTCACATACAGGCAGTTATAGAAAAGTAGGTAAGAGCCAGGGGGGAGGTGAAAAGGTTAGTCCAATTAAGCTGAGCCAGCTTGTTATCTCCGATCAGGGAGTGTGGATTATTCGTCTAGCATTTGAATGGGGTGTGTGGACATGGAGAGATGAGAAACAATGTCTGTAATGAGCCAACCATTGTAGATCCCGGTTCAATCCAAAAGTGTGTGAGCTGAATTTGCAAATGAATTGAAGCTCTGCAGTCTCTCTTTGCAGTCTGGATCGGAAGTTCCCTTTCTGCAGAATGGTGACCTTTAAATCTGTAAGAGGAACACAAGAAGAGGAACTCCACATGGACTCCTCCTGAGGGTCGAAATGACAGTCTGGACCTTTACATAGAATGCTTCCGCCGACGTGCACAGGCAGAAATAGTGGAAAAACAACATCGCCTGCCTCACAACCTAAATCGTGCAGAACGCAATGCTACCCACAGCCTCAGAAACAACCCTGACATCATTATCAAAGAGGCTGATAAAGGAGGTGCTGTTGTCATCATGGACAGGTCAGACTACCAAAAGGAGGCTACCAGACAACTCTCCAATACCAATTTCTACAGGCCACTTCCCTACGATCCCACTGAGGAATATACTAAGAAACTGCACCACCTACTCAGGACTCTCCCTGCACTAACACAGGAACAAATTAATATACCCTTAGAGCCCCGACCGGGGTTATTCTATCTACTACCCAAGATCCACAAACCTGGGAACCCTGGACGCCCCATCATCTCGGGCATTGGCACTCTCACTGAAGGACTGTCTGGATATGTAGACTCTCTACTCAGACCCTATGCCACCAGCACTCCCAGCTATCTCCGTGATACCACTGACTTCCTGAGGAAACTACAATGCATTGGTGACCTTCCAGAAAACACCATCCTAGCCACCATGGATGTAGAGGCTCTCTACACAAACATCCCACACAAAGATGGAATACAAGCTGTCCGGAATAGTATCCCTGATGATGCCACAGCACAGGTGGTTGCTGAGCTCTGTGACTTTATCCTCACACACAACTATTTCAAATTTGGTGACAATATATACCTCCAGACCAGCGGGACTGCTATGGGCACCCGCATGGCCCCACAGTATGCCAACATCTTTATGGCAGACCTGGAACAACGCTTCCTCAACTCTCGTCCACTCACACCCCTTCTCTATCTACGCTACATTGATGACATCTTCATCATCTGGACCCATGGGAAAGAAACTCTGGAAGAATTCCACCATGACTTCAACAGCTTCCACCCCAACATCCACCTCAGTCTGGACCAGTCCACACAGGAAATCCACTTCCTAGACACCACAGTGCAAATTAATGACGGCCACATCGACACCACCCTATACCGAAAACCTACCGACAGCTATGCCTACCTTCATGCCACCAGCTTCCATCCCGGACACACCACACGATCCATTGTCTACAGCCAAGCACTGAGGTACAATCGGATTTGCTCCAACCCCTCAGACAGAGACCAACACCTACGAGATCTTCACCAGGCTTTCTCAAAACTACAATACCCACACAAGGAAATAAGGACACAGATCAACAGAGCCAGACGTGTACCCAGAAGCCTGCTGCTACAAGACAAGCCCAAGAAAAAAAACAACAGAACACCACTGGCCATCACCTACAGTCCTCAGTTAAAATCTTTGCAACGCATCATCAGTGACCTACAACCCATCCTGGACAATAATCCCTCACTTTCAAAAGCCTTGGGAGGAAGGCCAGTCCTGGCACACAGACAACCTGCCAACCTTAAACAAATTCTCAACAGCAACAGCACACTGCACCACAATAACTCCAACTCAGGAACCAATCCATGCAACAAACCTCGATGCCAACTCTGCCCACATATCTACACCAGCAACACCATCACAGGACCTAACCAGAGCAACCATACCATCACTGGCTCATTCACCTGTACATCAACCAATGTCATATATGCCATTATATGCCACCAGTGTCCCTCTGCTATGTACATCGGCCAAACTGGACAGTCCCTACGAAAAAGGATAAATGCACACAAATCAGATATTAGGAATGGCAATATACAAAAACCTGTAGGGGAACACTTCAACCTGCCTGGACACACTATTACAGATTTAAAGGTCACCATTCTGCAGAAAGGGAACTTCCGATCCAGACTGCAAAGAGAGACTGCAGAGCTTCAATTCATTTGCAAATTCAGCTCACACACTTTGGGATTGAACCGGGATCTACAATGGTTGGCTCATTACAGACATTGTTTCTCATCTCTCCATGTCCACACACCCCATTCAAATGCTAGACGAATAATCCACACTCCCTGATCGGAGATAACAAGCTGGCTCAGCTTAATTGGACTAACCTTTTCACCTCCCCCCTGGCTCTTACCTACTTTTCTATAACTGCCTGTATGTGAACACTTCTACTGCCTGCATCCGACGAAGTGGGTATTAGCCCACGAAAGCTCATGCTTCAAAACTTTATAGTTAGTCTTTAAGGTGCCACAGGACTTTGTTAACTCTCTAGACTGTGGGATTTTAGCAATTCCCAGCACACTGCTGCTGTCACTATGACTCTCTCCCTTTAAATGTCAACAGCATGGGGAGTGCTCTTAAAATGACAAGTGTAATTAATATATGGGGCATTTTTAAAAATAATTCAGTATGCCTAATACACATGTGGCAAAGTGGGAATATTTTGTAATATTTTTATGAGTCCTAGTTGCACTTTAGTTTCCCCTATATTCTGCATTTTTCCTGGGAGGGGAGGAAAGGCCTGTTTGTCCTTGGGGCAGGCTAAGAGAGAGAGGTGTTGGTGTTGCCTAGTTTTCTGGGCCTTAATCCCCATATCAGTGGAGCATCTGAGAAGATAATGGCCAATACAATCACCAGGACTTGAAACCTATCAACCAATGACCCAGAGGAATAGAGATGTCCCTGCCTCTCTTTAGGGAAGCTGAGCTACAATTCCTCAGCTCGAGGTCAAGGGACTGGGAAGATGGGGAATAAGAGTTGTCTACTGGAAGGAGTCAGAGGTAACAAAGTCCTGTGGCACCTTAAAGACTAACTATAAAGTTTTGAAGCAACTTTATATTTAGTCTTTAAGGTGCCACAGGACTTTGTTACCTCTGCTATTCCACACTAACATGGCTACCTCTCTGATTCTTGGAAGGAGTCAGGGCTCTCACATGGAGTCTGATGAAAGAGGTCAGAAGACAGAGACAGAGCTTTCAAGCAGAGGGTTCACAGCAGCCTGGCTAAGCTATAGGCTAACCAGAATGGACTATGCTTTAACCTTCATTTCTCTGGGCCCGCCCTAAGAACTCTCTATGCTGTGCTCCAATTAATAAATAAACTCCACTGTTTTGACAGTGCTGCGTGAGTATCACTACGAATACTTGGCGAGGTGCATTCATCCCTGAAGAGTCTCCATCAGGGTTCTGTTGGACTTGCTTTGAATGCAGCTTATGGTGGGAAGCATTCCAAAGCTTGGACCAGAGCAGCAGTCCTGTGGCTCTGACACAACACAATATTTCAGATACAGAAATTTCAGTTTGTTCTGATGGGATTAAATCCTGATCAGAAATATGGGGGGATGGATTCATTTGAGGGGGAAAAAATCAATAATCAGACATCCTAAATTCAGACGTACCAAATATTTATCCCCACTTATAAGGGACTAGCATAAGTGCCCGGCGTTGCTCGGGTCAGCCGGAGGTGGGGAGGGGGCAGACAGTTGACACCCCCTGACCAACCCCAACACCCACACCTCACCCCTCACCCACCCCGACACCTTCCCACCCCCCCTGACCAACCCTAACACCCCCCGGCTCACTTACCCCCCGACCAAACCTGACACCCCCATCTGACCCCCCCAAGCAAACCCAACACCCCCACCTCACCCCCCCGACCGAACCCGAAACCCCCACCTGACCCCCCGACCAAACCCGACACCCCCACCTCACCCCCTGAGCAAACCCGACACCCCCACCTCACCCCCCCGACCGAACAGTGTATTTAATCTGTGTGCTACACAGTGCACCGTGAGCCGGGGGGGGGGGGGTGTCGGGTTTGGTCTGGGGGGGTGGGAAGTTGTCGGGGTGGGTGAGGGGCGAGGTGTGGGTGTTGGGGTTGGTCAGGGGGTTTTGCGGTTGGTGGGGGGGTGAGGTGGGGGTGTCGGGTTCGGTGGGGGGGTAAGTGAGCCAGGGGGTGTCGGGTTTGGTCTGAGGGGGTGGGAAGGTGTCGGGGTGGGTGAGGGGTGAGGTGTGGGTGTTGCGGTTGGTCAGGGGGTGTTGCGGTTGGTGGGGGAGTGAGGTGGGGGTGTCGGGTTTGCTTGGGGGGATGAGGTAGGGGTGTCGGGTTCGGTCGGGGGTAAGTGAGCCGGAGGGTGTTGGGTTTGGTCTGGGGGGGTGGGAAGGTGTCGGGGTGGGTGAGGGGTGAGGTGGGGGTGTTGGGGTTGGTCAGGGGATGTTGCGGTTGGTGGGGGGGTGAGGTGGGGGTGTCGGGTTTGCTTGGGGGGGTGAGGTGGGGGTGTTGGGTTTGGTCGGGGGGTAAATGAGCCGGGGGGTGTCGGGTTTGGTCTGGGGGTGTTGCGATTGGGGGGGGGGTGAGGTGGGGGTGTCGGGTTTGGTCGGGGGGTAAGTGAGCCGGGGGGGGTGTCGGGTTTGGTCTGGGGGGGTGGAAAGGTGTCAGGGGGGGTGAGGGGTGAGGTGTGGGTGTTGGGCTTGGTCAGGGGGTGTTGCGGTTGGTGGGGGGGTGAGGTGGTGGTGGCGGGTTTGGTCGGGGGGTAAGTGAGCCGGGGCTGTGTCAGGTTTGGTCTGGGCACCCATCCCGACACCTTCCCCCCCCCAGACCAAACCCAACACCCACACCTCACCTCTCACCAACCCCGACACCTTCCCACCCCCCCAGACCAACCCCGACACCCCCCGGCTCACTTACCCCCTGACCAAACCCGACACCCCCACCTGACCCCCCCCAAGCAAACCCGATACCCCCACCTCACCCCCCGACCGAACCCGACACCACCACCTCACTTACCGTCCCAACAAACCCAACTCGGATCCGTCGTGGGGGGGGGGGCCCAGAGCCGAGGGATTCCGGGGACCTTCGCAGGTGGGGGGGGGGCACAGAGCTGATGGATTCCGGGGTTCGGTTGGGAGGGGGGAGGGGCAGAGAACTGAGGGATCTCCGGGGTTCCGTTGGAGGAGGGAGGGGTGAGCTGAGCGAGTGCGGTGTCTGTTGGAGGGGGTATTATGACATCATCACCACCTAACTGCCCAGCTGATGTGATTGGCCCTGAAAGACTTTCACCCCTGGGGGGCGTCAGAGGTGAGATCCGAAAATTTTTCAACCCTTACCAGCATCTAGACCCCAAGACCCCTAACTGTACCAAATTTCAAGTCTCTGGCTCAAACGGTGCGAGAGGAGTTCGCTGTCATACATACATACATACACCACTTGACTTTTATATATATAGACTAGCATAAGTGCCCGGCGCTGCTCGGGTCAGTCGGAGGTGGGGAGGTGGCAGACAGCTGACACCCCCTGACCAACCCCAACACCCACCCCTCACCCCTCACCCACCCCGACACCTTCCCACCCCCCGAAGCAAACCCGAAACCCCCACCTCACCCCCCCGACCAAATCCGACACCCCCACCTCACTTACCGTCCCACCAAACCCAACTCAGATCCGTCGCAGGAGGGGAGGGGGCCCAGAGCCAAGGGATTCCGGGGACCTTCGCAGGTGGGGGGGGCACAGAGCTGATGTAGTCCGGGGTTCCGTTGGGGAGGTGGGAGGGGCAGAGAACTGAGGGATCTTCGGGGTTCCGTTGGGAAGGTGGGAGGGGCAGAGAACTGAGGGATCTCCGGGGTTCCGTTGGAGGAGGGAGGGGTGAGCTGAGCGAGTGAGGTGTCTGTTGGAGGGGGGTATTATGACATCATCACCACCTAACTGCCAAGCTGATGTGATTGGCCCTGAAAGACTTTCACCCCTGGGGGGCGTCAGAGGTGAGATCCGAAAATTTTTCGACCCTTACCAGCATCTAGACCCCAAGACCCCTCACTGTACCAAAATTCAAGTCTCTGGCTCAAACGGTGCGGGAGGACTTCGCAGTCATACGTACATACATACACTCATACATACACCACTTGACTTTTATATATATAGATTTATTTCTTTCTAATTTTTATTTTGCAAAATATTACTTTAGAGGTTGGTGTCTTGCTGCCTGCTAGGTGCCATATGAATAATAAAATATTAATAATTATTAGTATACACTATATTTTATCCATGTGTATGTCCCAATCTCAGGAGCCCAATTCTCCCTCACTTACACAAGAGTTACTCCATTAACTTCAGTTGATTTACTCATAACACTATTGTAAAGGAGTGGAGAATCAGACCACAGAAGTGTCTGTAAGTTTACAGTAAGCCAGTTCTTTATTTCCTTATTAAATATTGAAGCAACTTGGAATACTGGGACTTGAATTGCAGTGTCCTGACTGGTTAAGTGGTGATTTTTATCTGATAGTTCAGTCGTCACTTTGGGCGTTTAATTACACCTCTCAATGGCCTGGAAAAGAACTCCATCCAGCCTTATCTTTTAACACAATGTAAGTTTGCTTTCAACTATAGCCTGTCCATGTTCCCTTGACCCTCATGTCCTTTCTGTCCCTATTTCTAACGTGCTCATTACTTTGCTACGTGAGCACCTTTGCAGGAAGAAAAATAACTTTGTATATTTTGAACAAGAAAATACATAGAGTATTACTATTTCTTTACCCTTACATAAAATTTGTAACTCTACTGATGTTAGTAAGGGCATGGAGGCTGTGTCTTTAAAATATTCATTGAAATATTCAATATTCCATTGAAATCAATGGAAAAACTCCCAGTGACTTTCCTGGCCTTTAGATCAGGCCCTAGATTAAGGATTGCCAACCCTCCAGGATGGTCTTGGAGTGTCCATGAATTAAAAATTAATATTTAATGAAAGATTATGTCCTGTGATGAAACCACCAGGAATACATCCAACCAAAATTGGCGACTCTACCTAAATGCCTTCCAGCCATCATTTTCCATCATGCTTTTGTACTCTTATGCTAACTGGAGATATGTGCTCACCAGAGGAATACAAGTCTGTGTCAGGGTAGAGCACGGGGGGGGAAACATTTTTAAAAGATAGCTTCTACTAAAAAAAAAGTGCTCTATTAATAATTTACCATTAAACTGTGACACTGTAGAAAACAGCTTATGGAAACCTTGAACGGTAACTTAAGAAATCCATTAAAATCCTAATTAAAGTGCATTTTGCATAACAGCAAGCCTTGACAATGGAAGTAATCTACCAAATACTATTAAATGTGTTTGAGAATTGGGAGGTAAATTTGTAGTCCTTTAAAAAAAATCAAAATATAATTTAATTCATGAGAGAAAGAAAATTAACAGCATTTGACTCACCCAGTATTTTAAGTTTGCCTGAAATTATGCATTAGTTATGTAAATAGATGCTTACTACAATTATTATTTGTACTATAATAGTGCCCAAAGGCCCCAATCAGTCTTGTAGCTACAGTGTGTTCAACACTGTATAAACATATGGAAAGACTTGATCCCTTTCTTGAAGATTTTACAGCTAAGGCCTTTATCCTGCAAGCCCAAGTAATATATTGCATTCAATGGGACTTCTCATATACAGAGACAAAAGGTGGGCAAAAAGGGGTAAAACAGAAGCAAAGTCATCAGAGTGATTATAACAATTAATGGGATATGTGCCTTTTAAAAAAATATATTAACTAGATCCAGATACCCATCTACTGAGTATTATTAGTTCAATGTATTTGCTTTCCTTTGCCTGTTTTTAAAAAACAGATTCCAAACAGTACACATCTGCCTGTTTGTTTATTTTTGGAGGTTTGACAAGTTGTTGTTGTTTTTAATGGAAAAAATAGTAAATTTCCTGCCAATGCCAAAGTCTCCTCTCTCAAGATCCTACTCAATGTCCATTCTTCTCCTCTCCAAGGGTCCTTCATAAGCCTCCATGTCAGCAGCAATGCCATTCCCTCCACATAATGGCCTGGGCATTCCTGGTGTCGTAGGGGGAACTCCCAGGATTATGACAGTGTGTTCTCACACCTCATCCTGCTTCTCAAGCAACCACCTAAGTCAATGTCTGGCTTGCCAGGGGGGTTGGGCTTCAGCTCAGAGGGCTGGTGGGAATTCCTAGTGCACATGGATATCCTGGAGAAGGTTGGGCATCTAAAGTTTATATCTAAGATTCAGGAATGGCTTAGAAAACAGCTCATACCTGAGCTAGCACATCACAGTCACACACAGGCAAAAGAGAACGCTGTTGACTTCTTTTAAGGATACTGTATCCTTGTGAAGAAACCTTACGAACAAGGAGGTATTTAATACAGAGTCAACACTTGTTACTAAATCTTGACCCTTAGACACTGGCGCACAGGCTAAAATCTGCCAGTACATTTATTAACCCATCGGGGGGGGGGGTCAAAAAGTTGGAGTGTAAAAACATTTAATAATCAGAGAAAATAGGAAAAATGGGCAGGCCTCCTTTCACTTGCTTAGGCAACTTCCCAAGTGACACAGCTGGCCATGACACAGTCATATTTGAAAACACCCTGTGGAATTGCAAATTTTATCTTTCAGTGGGTTTTCTTCCCAGACAGAAATCGGAGGGAGGGGTGATGCAGAAGCCCCTAATCTGTTTTGCAGAGGCTGCTGGTATTGTGTCACTGAATAAAGAGGAGAGTTGAACTGAATAAAGAGGTAACTTGAAACAGTGGAACAAGGGACGAGGCCATAGAAGTTTCAGTTCAGAGCAGCAAAATTAGGTTATTAAATCCTACTGTGGTGCTCCCAGGGCTTGTCACTCTGATGCTTTGGGATTCAACCCAGAGCAGTAAGGGGTTGTGTCACTTCCTGTCCTGTAGCTCTGGGCACATTAAATGCTCTGTTGCTGCGACTCAGCCTTGACACCAACCGCAAACAAGTGTGCAGATCACATCCTCCCCTTCCCCTGCCCAGTTACTTTATTCAGGGAAACCCCAACACTCTGCATCCCAGTTTTCCCCAGACTGCCTGCCCTGTAGTGTACAGCACTCTCACTGAACACTTACACAAATTATAAAATTTTCTGCTCCCCTTAAAAGACAGTACCCAGCAGCTTATTACCTTAACTGGGGTTAACACTCAGGTTTTTTTTAAAGCACTGAATTGGTTTACAATAAAAGAAGAACAAGTTTGATAGAATGGGACTCTTTAGGTAATAAATGCCAATTTAACAAACCAAAGTCATTTGTTCAAAGACGAGTTTCTCACGAAGTCTCTCTTCCAGCATGGCTGGCCAGATGCTCTGTCAAGGACCCTTCACAGGATTCTAAGGCCTTGGTTACACTGGCACTTTATAGCACTATAAAGCCTCCAGGAGCACTATAGCTCTCTACCCGTAGACACTGGCAAGGCACATATTGCACTATAAGTCCAAGTTTATAGCGCTCGTGGTAAACCACCTCCGCACGGGGAATAAGGGCTGTTGCGTATTCCCTGTAGCGTGTTATGGCAAGTGTAAACAGTCATTACGCTATAAGTGATCTCTGGCACCCCTCCGAGCCATTTAAGGCAATTGACGTCTCTGTGTTGTTTTGATCTCGGCAGGAAGAATGCGGAAGTACCTTTTCAGAGTTTCTCTCTTAACTCAGCAGATAAGCACTGCAAATGTTTACAAAGGGAGCTCTTTGGTAAGAAACTTATAAAGCAGGCTCTGATTTCAAAGGAAACCACTGACAAAGACTGTCACTCGTAGAAATCCCCTCTCTCTCTCTCTCTGCATATGTACTACACGTTACCCCTCACCCTCCCTCGTTTGAAAAGCACGTTGCACCCAGCTGAATGCTGGGATAGCTGCCCATAATGCACCACTCCCTATGCCGCTGCAAGTGCCGCAAATGTGGCCACGCCAGGACATGTTATAGCGCTATACCTATTGCTGTATATGGGTACAGCTATAACCAAAAGCGCTATAATCCTGTAAGTGTAACCATGACCAAAGTCCTTTGTCTCCTCAAGTGAAGGATAATTGTGGATTTCTCTCCCCTTCTTTTCATAGCCCTGTAAAACTTTGAAATGTATTCTTTGAAAAATAAGCCCAAAGCTTCTTTCTTTGTTTATTTGATATGTAAAATGACCTTCATTGTCTCCACCTGAAGACCAGGCTGCTCAGACAAGCAAGTACATATTCCTTTAGCTAGGGCAGACTGGCTTTATGCAGTGTTTGCCAAACACATCATGAACATAATCTCAGCACATGTTTTTAATTCTTTGTACTTATCCCATATATAACTCAGGCAAGAAAATTAATGATCAGTGAGTTATTAGTTTTCTAATAATATATTACATGCACCTTTTGGGTTCATATCATGACAACAGTGTCAGATGTAGTGAGTTTGTCAGGCCTGACAGAAGTTGCTGACATAGAATAGTGAACTATCAATGGGCCTGTGTGTTACCATCACCCAAAGCCTGACCAAGTAATAATTTCCAACCAAGGTCTTAATTTCTGCTGCTTTCTACTGAGTGTTCTCATTGGCATTTATGCAAAGATAGTGTATTATGCCACCAACATAGAATTGCTATGGTGGTGAGGGCTATCTAAGTCCCTTGATTGATTCCAGGCACCTAAACCAATGGCTGAAAGGCCAAACTATCTACTGTAGACCAGCCCCTGTATTAGTTTCTGGGTCTGAGTTCAGGGAACTGAGTAATGTTGCAACAAAAAAACCCCACAAGAATGTAGGATTAAATGAGGCAGGTAAATAAATGAATGAAGTGTGGACATCTTGGATTTGATATACTGTTGTCTTATTAAATAATGTATATTCGGGATCTGAACTGCTTTCTACTTTACTTTTCAGACTCTTTCTACATATCCCAGCCTCAGTTCTACTTCATGATGTAGCAACTTTTATACTGGCACCATAGAATATGCCTCCTAATTTCAGAAGTCTGTCAGGACAAGCTGGGAAGAAGGGGGTGCCATGAAATCAGAACTGGGGGGGGGGGGGACAAGGGACCATGCCCCTCCCCACACTTTTTAACATGGGTGTAGATTGGAGGTGATAGAGCAACACTGGGGAGAAGGGGCACGGAGGGGAATGCAGGAGTTAGGCTAGAAGGGGCACAGGAATCCACTTTGGCCTTGGCCCTCCCCATCCCACATCTACAAAGGTTCCGGCACTCTTGAGGAAGTGAGGCCAGCTAGCAGCATGCTCCAGCTATTCTGCACCAACATAATGTGCTATGGTGGTCCCTAAAAAGCCAGCACAATTTTAGAACAACCCCAGACATGGTGCACAATTAGGTTTGCTCATTTTCTGGGCCTCAGTATCTTTCAAAAGATTTTGGAGTAGGTTTCCTGTTATGCTCTTTTTTTAACCATTCCACAATAATCTAGCTGAAAGAGTACATACATTTCAATACATCCTTTGGGTTCTTCCAGATGTTCTTCACACAGATGGCAATGTTTTATCTAGTTTTATATGTGTATTTTACTTTGAAGTGGTAAGACATTTTCACTAATGCAGTAAAAAATATTTATTTTGGTATGCAAAGTTGTTTTTAATTCTCTGATTGGTCTGGATGCTTACATGTCTTCTTAGAGCATTTCTTTGCAGGCCTAATGGAGAAAATGTATGTATTTGGGCAAACTAATTGGATTCTAGCTGAGAAGCAACATTTCTGAATACAATCAATAAAGATTTTTGTCATCTAATATTTTAATGTTTGTATATTGTGCGTACTGTAGGTACAATTATTAAAAATTGAAGGAATGCCTCTTGAATGCATTGGGATATCATGGGATGACATGAAAGCCGTTGCCTAGGAAACCAGAGATGAACCTTTGAGCATCTTTTAGGTGTTTTCAATTAATAGCTATGTTCTATTGAGATTATCAAACCTTATAATACAAGAAGTTGTTCATGGAAATTAAGTTCAATAAGTAGTTAGTGAATAGCCAAGTTTGCCACCTCCAGTAATTGTCTATGTCAAAAATCATTACAGAGTTAAATAACCCTAAAAAATTTCAACCCAAAACTGTATGGTGTTTTGCCCTCTATGTAAAAAGGACAACTGCATGGTAACAGGTGTCTTAGGAAAACAGTCAATAGGTAAATTTCTTTTTAATCTGGATGATAATTTTCCTGCACCAAAACTCCTTGACTGATATCTGGAAACTTCTCAATAGCCAGAACCCTCTTTTGATTATTTCAGGTTCTAAATGTACTTCTGATATTGCTGTTTTATTGAGCACAATGTTTGGTGTGTAATATTTTTAAAACTCGATTTCTTGTCTTGATTGGTATCTTCTATCTGCCAAGGTTTGTTTTGTTGTTGTTGGGGTTTTGCTAATTCTCTGTCTCTTCTTCCTCCCCCTCCCCCCCCCCCCCGGGGGGCTGGCTCTAGCTTTTTTGCTGCTCAAAGCAGGAAGAGTGCCACTGCCCCACCCCCCCAAAAAAGGGCAGCTGAAGGGGGGTGGAGGTGGGGAAGGCAACCAGCATGTGCCGCCCCAAGGATGGCCAGAATGCCGCCCCTTAAAATGTTCCGCCCCACACACGTACTTCCTCTGCTGGTGCATGTTCCCCCAGCTCCTTAATAATGTTTTCCTGTTGGGGTTATTTTAATCCCTGTGTAGCTCCTGTGACAGAGCATATTGATTGTTTCCCATTACCACCCTGCATAGGGAGTTAGCATTTTATCTCCTTTTGTTGTTGTATTTCAACACCTCCATTTCTCTTTGCATCTTTTCCTCCTCTTCATTAGGAATGATCTGTTTCCTAATGATCTGATAGGTTACTCCCGGTGCTGTGGGGCTCTGTAATAATTTGATACTTTGATAATTGTAGTTATCAAATTCAAAAATTCTGCAATCTCTCTTCTTCATAATTTAAATGAATCCCTGGCATTGACACACCCAGGGAGGCTGGCTGACATAAATACCACAGCTGTAGGGGTACTGAGCACACATTAATTCTGTCAGAGACAAATAGGGTAACATTTCTAGTTGGAAATTCTTTTCCCAAAGCTGCCAACAATTTACAGTAATTGTAGTTTCTCAACAAACAAAATAAATTAATCTCTTCTTTAACCCTCTAATATTTGTCTGCTAGCAAGTTTTCCTCTCAGATCAACTGTTTCAGAAAGACACAGTATCTAGTTTCATACAAAGAGTTTATACCTTTTAGAACCAGCACTGATATGTTAGTTGACAAATACAACAATATACTGAAAATAAATTAGTTACAGTAAAACCTCCATTTAACGGACTAATTCAGGCGAGGGGTTGTCCGTTAAATCCAAAAGTCCGTTATTTAATTTAAAAAAAAACGAGCTGTGGGAGCAGCAGCCCGCCCGCCACAGGGTCGGGGCTGCAGCTCTGCAGCCCGCCCGCTGCTGGGACCCGGACGGCAGCCGGGAGCCTTCAGCCAGCCCGCCCGGGTCCCGGCTGCTGGGACCCGGACGGCAGCCGGGAGCCTTCAGCCAGCCCGCCCGAGTCCTGGCTGCTGGGACCCGGGCGGCAGCCGGGAACCGTCAGCCAGCCCGCCCGCTGGCGGGACTCGGTCGGGAGCCGGGAGCCGGCAGCCCGCCCGCAGGCAGGACCCGGCAGCCTGCCCGCCCGCTGGTGGGACTCGGGCGGGAGCCGGGAGGCAGCCCCCGAAAAACGCATTTGGGATGCATCGGACTTGCTCATAAATTTTGTCCGTTGCATCCAAAGTCCGTTAAATCGGGGTTTTACTGTATTTTCATCTGCCTACTAATACCAATAATTTTAATTATATAACCATACACTCTTTTCCCTTGACCTTGGACGCTCCAGGGCAAGATTCATCCCTGCACATGGATGGAGGAGGTGCAGTTTACTAGAAAGAGTGTTGCAAAAGACCCTGTAGGGCATTAATGGGGTAAATGCCTGACCATGCCTCCACCCTCCGGTCCCACCACAGAACGCTGCTGTAGAGGCAGCTCAGAGTTGGTGGAGCTCCACTTGCACCTCTTGGGGAGGTGGACTAGGCCATCTGGCTCCTCTGCCATTACTGAATCAGCTAAATTGATGCAAGATAAGCTGCTGCAAAGTGACCACAAAGCAGAGGTGAATTCCTCCCTCCCTGTATCCCACCTATCTGCTGCATTCACAGCCTCCTGTCCATTCCCTCATCCTACCTTTCACTGATCTGAAGATGCACTAATGTAAAATGGTCTATTAAAGTAGAGAATCAGCTCCAAAGATTGCAAAATGTTTTTACAAGACAGTGTGTTAAAATTTTTTACACCTGTGTAAAATGTTAGGCAATTAGTTGCAGCTTTCTACACCCTCTTCACGCTCACTTTGCACAAGTATAAAAAGGTGTAAGACAACAAAACAAGATGTAAGGCATCCCCAGTGTTGGCAGCTCTGATTATACTTAGTCTTTCCTCAGCTCCTGGAATCATGTTACTTCATCAGAATCTCAGCTTTCATTTCAGAAGTGGCTAGCCCACATAGCTGTGGAGAAAAGTTTAAGAACATGACCCAAATACATCCTAAATCTTCAAAATCCAGAAAGAAAAAGAAAATACACAAATTATATTATTTTAAATATTCCATGATGTTGTGGGGGCCTGACTTATGATTTTTTTGAATGGTTGGGTTTGGCAGTTTTGAAAATCAGACTTATAAATGTTGCACATTTTTGGCATGAATGTATGCACTTGGACAAAACACTTGACTTCTTTTTGCCTCATTCATCCCAGCAGAAAAATTGAATAAAATGAGGACAATACTGAGTATCTGATGCCATACCTGAGTGGTGTAGGCTAAAATAAGTTAGAAAAAAAATCACTCATTGTCATTCTAATGTCATGGTTAAGACTACCTTGTCATCTTGAATGTATTTTGCAACTTGCATAATTCTGTAAATTGCACAGCTTTGTGTTGAGCATAATAGAACAACCTTGAATCATGATGCCTGACAACACAGTGAATTAACTATATACATGTGGACAAATGTTTGACTATATTCTATTGCCTCTTGATGGTACCTTACGCTCTTTTCCCACATTGCATTCAGTGAATTCAAGGCTATTGATTGTTCCAATGCATACATGAAGTTCAAGTCCTTTTGAGGAAGGGCATCTGCCTCTTATGCATCAAGATTTTCAAACTCTCTGCCCCTGGGTACTGTGGAGCTTTACTTTTAACTTTTACTTTTAACATCATATTTAAAGCTAAGAAGTTTGGGGTTAATGAATGTTAAATTTTAGTATGAGACACTGAGGAAGAGCAGCAAACCAGTGTTGAGGATTCAAGGGCGATCCAGTAATAGCCAGACAGAGACACATAAGCCTATGGACAAAGAAGGTTCAAATGAACATTGAAGCTTTTTTTTCTGTTTGCTTTTACTTTGGAAACATCAGAACTGCTGGGTCTTCCTTGCATCCTTACAAATGTCCATTGAGAGCTTTCCATCCCCTTTAATTAAGGTCTCAAGGTGTGCGGAATCTTTAACAAATTAAGTCTTTCTCTGGAAGATTTCTCAGATGTTAAAATTAAATGGGTGTTAAAGAGTAAAGGGTCTAGTTGAGAAAACTTTATTCACACTGATGGTGAGCACTTAAACAAGCAAGAAGTCCTAATGACGTACAAAACTACTTACACGAGTAAGTATTGATAAAAGTTGCACAGTTTGGCCAAATTATTCTTAATGCTCGATATAAAAACCACTTGCCCTCTTAGTTCTTAAGGCTTCAGTTCCTTGCTATCATAATGTAATTATGCTACCCATTTCCAGTCATCACTATAGAGTCTTTTAGGGTAGATAAGACCTGATTTTCTATATAAAAAGAATGGGGGGGGGATACTTTAATAATAGGAAAATGGTTAGTCCTTCCTCATACGTCACACAGAGACCAAAATTAGAAACACCCCATTTCTTTCATATTTGTGGGTTACCTTGAGCCCAGGGTTTGAGGCACATAGGGCCTGTACATTAGGGTGAATTTCACCTTTAAGATGTCTCTATTTCAGCTCACAAAGCATAAATAAGGAATGGTGTTGAGGAAATTGAACTCACCTATTCATAGAATGGCTAAAGAGCGGCCAGTTTGGTCTTAGATTAATCAGCACAGTCTTTAGCTGAGAATCAGGTTAGGGGTTGATTTGTTTCTTAAATAAAATTCAAAGCACAGCCCAAAGACACACAGAGCTGCATTTGCAACTTGAAAAAATAGGCAAAGAAAAAAAATGCATGATCAGTTCCCCCATTCTCCACCCACCCTAAAGATACAATACATCCCATACCATACCAGCAAGCAGTGCTAAGTGCACATTAATGCACTTTGTAATAATCAAAACAGACATTAAAATCATTTTGCTGTTAGTGTTCAAACGGTTGCTTGCAGTAGCGTGGAGAAGTTGTCCCTGTGCAGTCTGAATTTCAGAGTGAAATGAAAAGTCTCTAAGATGATTGATGTCTTAGTGCCCTTTTCATACGGATTCATTCGTGAGAACAGATTAATAGGACCAAAGCCTGTCTTCACTGCCCTTTGCAGGGACGTGGAATGCCTACAATGCAGCAGAATCACCAAAGTTCCATAGAATGAGGAAGCCCAATAGGAAGATTCTACAAGTCTCTGAACACCTGGGTCCATCGCACAGGGCAAAGGCTGTCTACACCTGCATGCAGGAAAGTTAGAAACAGGGTGAGGTGGTGGAGTAGACACATTAACACTCCTCCAATGATCCTAGCTGCCAGAACTTCTACTTGGGGGTGAGAGGTTCCCCTTCACAAGAATCCCATGGTTAGACTGTCATGAAAAATTATTGAGAGACTACTCAGAATAAAGTGAAATAGTTTTAATGTCATTACACAGGATTTTCTCGTGTCACAGAGATCTGCTAATTTCTATTAGATTAACATCACAGCTAGAGCAAATACTGCAAACAAAAAATGCAGCTATTTGTTTGGATTTTTAATCGCAATTTGCTTTATCTTTGTTTGTATTTGTCACAGGGTAAGATGTCCCTTTAAGGTTTAGGGCTCAGCTTTACCTGTAACAGGTTTGGCCAGCCTCCCCAGGTGAAGGGAATGGCACCAAGGGTCATGTGATGGTAGCACATGACTAGACTCCAGGCTTGCTGGAGACTATAAGTGCGGCCTGCATTCCCTAGAGAGTTTGGAGATAGGGGCTTGGTGATAGTACCTTAAAGCTGCTAAGGAAACGTGGAAGGAAGCCTGTTGACTGATAAGCCTTAGCTGAATAGCCTGCAGGATGAGAAACTACAGATAGGCAGGCTCTAGTCTACAGGACCATGCACTAGGAGGGAGGACTATAATCAAGGGGAAGCCTTTGTAAAGAACTGACAAATGTTTTGAACCTTGGGGAAAGGCTATATGATTGCTGAAGGCAGTTGTTTCAATTTATAACAGACTGAGCTAGGGGTCTGCAGTGTTTGGAAGGGTCTGAGTGTTATATTATGGTAATAGACCACTCCCAGTGTTCTCCAAGTAATACCCCCCTTCTAAGTGTGGTGGTTTGTGTAATGTGAAATGGAAGGCAAACTGAAGCAGCAGCATGGCCCAAAGCCAGACTAAGCCCTGTGACGGTGCCCCTCTTGTGTTCACTTTCCATAAATATTCTAAAGAACAGACTTCACTTGTGTGAATACTCAGAAAAAGTGAATTTTAAATGTAAATGGTTGAATGATCACTGAAAGCAATTATCTGATTGTATAACTAAATGGGAAGAGTTCAAATTTTACTCTTGAATATGCATTTTAGAACTGCTATCCTTGTTGGTCTTTAGATAAATCATCCTGTCATAGAATTAGAATAATACCCCAGGCTTTGTGTAACTAACTAATACAGCATGAATTTCAGATTTTGAATATTCACGTTGAGCTGTTTGCAAACTTCTGTGGGCCAAGAATTATTCACTGAAGAAATACATGAATAAATCTAAGAAGATTGCAATTTGTTTGTGCACAAAAAGGCAATATTCCTCAAATTATTCATTATGAATTATCCATCCAGCTCTAATCAGGACAACTGAACATTTAAAAAAATCAACAATGCAAATTTCAGTTAGCATAATTCTCCAAGTGCGATCATTCATGTGTTTTTATTCTTAACAAATAGTCTGAGTGTTCAGAACAGTACTGCCTTCCCAGGAGGTGTGTGTTAAATGATAAACATAAAACCAATCACTTCCAGGCTCTTCAAAGCAGGAGCAAAATAGAGGAAACTTGCAGTTGTTAATCAGTACATTGGAAATGGTGCTTCAGTCCATTAATATTCACTTGTGCAATTTCAAGTGCTTTGTTTTCGGCACTTGTTATGTGGCATTCAAACATTCCACAGAGGATGCCTAAAATAGTTCATATGCAACACCCCATTAGAAAGAGTATGTTTAGAGAGACAATCTTGGTAAATAAAAAAGGAACATGAATGCTGTGCACCAACGCATGAAAGAGGGAATTCTTCACAATGAAATAGAACTTTATCACACGTTTCCACAACAGAGGGGCAAATCTTACCATTGCTCCCATGCCCCTAGAAAAACCTTGGCAGAAAAGCAGAGTGGTTCTGACGGAAGAGGTTTAGGTTTAGTGAGTACATGTGCAAATTATTGTACTCCTTGCATGGTGTAAAATGAACAGTAGTATTTGTGGCACCTTAGAGACTAACACATTTATTTAAGCATAAGCTTTGCATGGTGAGGAGCCCTCTTCTGCAGGACATCTTTCTGCAAGGGGCTAGGAGAACCAAGCCCAGGAAAAGGTGTGGGTGGGGCCAGAGGATCTGCTGATAAGATTCTTCTAGTCCTCCCGTGTTTCTCCCTACAGGACAGTCCCATAAGGGGTGTCATAGGCTACCCCAGCCACTGGGTTACAGTAGGCTCCCGGGGAAGGCTCCCTTGCTACTTCACCATCTGAACCACAAATTCCTCCCTGCTTCCTATTTGTTTCCTGTCTCATCAGCAAAGAAGGACATTCCCTGTGCCAGCTCAGCTGCACTGACACAGTGGTTTGGAAGTAGGGCCACAGCTCTGTACATTTCCCACCCACTTGCTCCAGAGTGAAGGAAATAGGCATGTTGTGCCCTCTATCCAGAGTGCCTAGATCCAAGGTCTGAGACGCTGATCTAGTATCTTCTTATGGCCTTGCAAGAGCGTGTGGTCCATGATATAGACCTAGCCATAAACCATTTAGCCAATGCCATCTGGTATCTAGGATTTGAAGAAGATATAGCTTGTTTTTCACTCGGTGTTGCTTACTTTTAATGGCTTGCATCGATACCGTTTCTTCCAATGTAGTGTGGATATGTGAATACTTTCAAGAGAGAGGTCTGTCTTGAATTATATGACTCGTCGGGCTCACTGGAAAACGTAGGCGGATAACAAGGTAACTTCATCTAGCTTGTCCCTGGAAAACTGCAGGTTTCATGTGCAGCATACAAATTTGATGTAGTACCATATTTTTATTGTTTTACTTCACCGTCGCTAGCATCAAACGGTGGGGAGGGAGGGTGAAACCAAGAGAGGAGATGAAAAAAGAGAAATGTGCATTTTCTTTCTGCCTCCTGATAATCTTTGTGTCAAAAAACACATGACATTTTTGGAGGATGGATCAGCAGTTCACACATGAAATACAGGTTCCTGTTTCTTGTATATGCCATACATGTTCAAGATTGTAGTTTTCAGCTAACCAGTGTGACAGTGAGGTGGAGGGAACAGGAAAGGGGTGTCAAATAACCCAGTTAGTTTATGAAGGAGAAAGTATGGGCCTGTCCAAAGTCACTAATTATAATAATAACTTAAAGCAGGCTGAGGAGGGAGCTTGAGCTCAATTCCTTCTCCACTCTCATCTCACGCCTCCGTGTCAGATTCTTTAACATCGGCCACAAATTACTGGTTACTAGTCTGGTCTGAAATTAGGTGTATAGCAAAGGGCGTTACCATCTGCTGTGGGTCACTAGTTCTTGATGGCCCAACAACAGTTATTTTTGAGGCTTTGAAAATCCCAGCCTCAGTGATTTGATCTCTAGCATGAAGTGGTAATGAGATGAGCTGCTATGCCCAGTACAGTGTGTCCGAATGTTTCGTTTCATATATAATGTAATGTAATCTCTTTCAGTTATTTTTAGGGTATCCATCATTGTAGCATCTAGACACAATCATCTATGCTTCTTGTCATCCTCATGCTCACCAGCATTAAACTTAGGGTCAAACGATATCTTAACTGTCATCTGACTTGGATGCTCTATTTTCATTCTCCCATTAAAAAGCATTTCCAGCAAGGATGGAGCAGGTCAATCATATGAGTTACTCAGCGTATCTGATTATGATCCAGCTAATTGGCTCTAATAATGTAGGAGGAATTCCTTTAAAAATTTCAGCTGGAGCCCTGAGTTCCCTTTCTGAGTCTTCCATCACACATGGTTGAGCATGTTCTACCACACATGATTGACCATGCTGCCCACTTAAGCCAGTGAGACATTCATCTACAAATTAATTAAAATTGTATAAGTTATGCAAAAATTTTCATCAGAAGTGAACCTTTTCCAGAACTGTATGAAAGGTTCACTGAGGTCAGCAATTAAATGAGTTGGGAAAAGTCTGTATCTATTGTGTTACAGTCAAACACCCAGTTATTCAGCTAACATTGCATTCAGGATTCTTGTCCACACCTTGAAGCCTCTGCAAGTCTGACCATCTTTATATGTCAGCTCTTGTCGCATAGCGTTCCCCACGCCTTTGCTCTGTGGCTGATGCCTTCTTTGATTCTTCATTGGTCTGCTCCTCCTAAACCTACCTCTCTCCATGCTACACCTTATGGTTGGAATGCTCTTCCTGGACTGATCTGTAGGGCAAATACCCTCTCCTATAAAGTTCTCCAAAAGTCTCCTTCCATTGCATCTACATGAAATGTGCAGCTTAATACAGAACTGGTTGGGGGGGCAGTCAGGTACTGTTGTCTACAATCTCTCCATTAATGACCCAGTGAAAAATCTGTGCTCCTCTTGGATACTGAAGTTAACAGTGTCCTTCACAAAGATATAAGGCATTCTAATACTATAGAGGATAACCTCCCAGAGCAGAGAAGACTTAGCCGAAGCCTGATTGATTTCAGAACATGCTGCTAAACTCAAATTCCTGAAACACCAGAAGGCAAAGAATGGCAACAACAGTAAATGTAAAAAACAAACCACCATAAAAGAATGAAGATACCAAACCTGGGAGAAGCAAAAAGGAGAAAGTCAACTATTGAGCCCTCTGTGAACACCTCTGTGCAAATATTAATATGATACTTAGAGTATTATGCTAATGGCCTCCCTAGAAACACCTAAACTATATATCAAATATCTATAATCACAATAAACTTGTGTTTCAGATAGATAGGTAAGATACTTATTTGTCTGGATTTCCAAAAACTGCTCATCTTTGCAAACTAGACATACATACATTAAAATGAATAAATCACATTAAGACAGGTGAGATAAAATTAAGTGGAAAATGTTCATAGGCCATATAGCTGCAGGGAGAGACAGGTGGACATGTCCAGTCTATTCTGTAATTCACAGGCCAGCAACTAGTTGATTTAGCTTTACACAAAAGGCCTTCCTTTCTCAAGAATAGACTGGCCTGCTAAGGAGTTTCCATAGCTTTCTACAGTCTGAACAGCTCAGAAGGCCATACAAGCGAATGGAAAATGGAAACATGAGCTTGTACCAAATTGGGGATCCTCAAGTGGTGCAAACCAGCATAGCATCATTAACTTAAATGGATCCCTTGATTTAAACAAGCTCAGGATCTGGCCCTAAGAACTGTCACTACATTAAACCCAGGATGACTAAGGGTGTCACAAAAGTGTAGTCTCTACATACAGTGAGAGAAATAACTACCAATACCCATCAGTCTCACACATACAAAGTATGCAAAATGATAAGCTCCGTTTGCTAATCCCGGACTATTGCAAATGAAGATAAGTAATCTTCTCTAATCAGATCTGTATGGGGTTTCTATTTTTTCATCATAAAACATTTATGTTACAGATGCCCTGACCGATTTTACCATCTTGCAATTTTATTGATTCTTAAATAGGAAAGCTATCATAATTCTGACTGCTTCTCATGAGGAGACTAATTAGATTATTTGATCGTCTGGTTCATCAAAGCAGGAAATTTTTAAGTGTCACAGCTGGTCTCAGACTAAATAGCATGTACCAAGATTTTAAATGAAAACAATTCTATCTTTACTGGGTAAGCATTTCATAAATGACTAGACAGTAAAAATGATCAAGACAACAACAGATATCACCGGATGACTGCAAAGGAAGTCTAAACAGCACCAGTGCTCATGGATTTATTTTCACTTGCTCCTCTTATTACCATCATGCAAAAAGATTTTGCATAATAAACAACCTTTAAAATATTCAGACAGCTATTTATTTTTCCAGTAAAGATTAACTTTTAAAGACTCAGAAAGAGGTGATTTCTACATTTTAACTGATTCACCACCTCCTGTTACTGATGCAACCTTTGCAAACTGTGTCTGTGACTACATGTGGCCCTGCTTTAATGAAAATGAAACAGCCTCCACAGACTGAACCCAACTCTGTCATCTCTGCTTCACACCTCCAATCTTTCTCTCTCCCAATTTGTGGCTCTGGAAGGATCTTGTTAACTCTTTAGCCTGCACACTTCTCTATTGGTTCACAGTATAAAAATCTAACCACGGTGAAAATGCAATATTTACATTGCACACCCGAACCCAGTATAAAACATGCCTTGTATTACACCTACACATGATGCCAGTTGGAAATTTGTTCATTTAAAGGAAAACTTGTATTCCAATTGCGCATCTCAGCAATCTTGCAGTTAATATGGAATGAAATCCCCTCCCCATTCTTCCCCCAGGTCCACTTATGGCCTCAAAATAGCTGTGTGACCTTGGACACATCCTTTCTCATTTCTGTGCTTCATTTCCCCCCAAGTGAAAAGTGGAGATAATGGTTTGTATCGTACTTTGAGAGCCATAGACAAAAAGTGTTATGTAAGAGCTAAGTATTATTATGTAATAACTATGCTATGGAATGATGATACAACCCTAGTCTTTACAGGGTGTAACATAGTTCTGTGATATGTTTACAGACAACTTCAAATTATGTGGCAATGCTGTTCCCTCATGGTAAATGTTACTGTTTAGATGGGCCCTGCAGCACTGTAAGAATTGAAAGGTTGCTCCATTGACCTTTTTTCTTTAACTTGTTGAAAGTTGGGATACCGCTAAGTAGCTCATATGGGGGATTCCAGCCAACCGTCATGGACGGGAAGAAGGAACTGAGCGGGGGGAGGGTTGGCAGGGGCATATATACATCGCCATAAGGGCGCCACTCCAGGGGTCGCCCCTGCCGACCCTACGGGTACCGCTGGGGAAAACTTTCCAGGACCGTGCATGCACGGTGCACACACACTTGTTGGAATGCACATGAGCAAGCACTCGAAGAAGAATTATGCTTCTGGAGCTAAATGGATCTCTGCCACGATCATCGCTCAAACAGGACCTGTTTCCTACACAGTCCAGACTGCAGATAATCTCACCTGGCGGCGACATGTAGATCAGCTGTTGCCAGGTCATGCCAGTCCTCAGGACACATCTTCAGTTGAGTTGTCTGACTTCACCTCTTCTGGCGAGACACTGAATCAAGAATCACCTGTCCCTGACTGTTCTCCATTACTGCCGGCAGCTGAGATACCCCCTTGCCCCCAACAAGGTGATGCCACCTCCTCACCCATTACTAACCCTGAGCCTGTCATCAGGCCTGCGCCCAAGGTACTTTTGGGTGCAAAAACACCAAAAGTTTGCCATAATCCCCCTAGAGACAGAAGACCTCTTCTATGGCCTGGATCTTTAGCAAGGGTGAACCCACGGTTATGAGGCAAAATAATCCCAAGGGTTTAGCTGGGATTGGAGGCAGTCTACCCTCCTCCTCTAGTGTTTGTTTTATTTAGGGATGTTCTTATTAAGGGGGGGGAGGAATATGTTGTGTATTTGGTTGTTGTGGTAATAGCACCTTGTTGTTGCTATAGCAACTGAGTTACGTTATTAGGGGATAGCCCAGCCAGTTTTGGCCGGTTTGATTAGTTCAGAGTGTGGAAAAATAAAATGGCTCACAGGTCTCTCTGTCTCAAGTGATTTCTTCCTAAACCTCATGTCCCCAAGGATACAACAGGGCAGACCCCTGAAGGGATCAAGGAGCTATGAACATGGGTGCCAGGAAAGGCTCTAACCTTGCCTGACCACTAGACAGTACCTGCAGTGAGAGATACCGAAATTATTTTTGAATGTATGACAGTCTCATAAATGGTCGGAATATCCCATCAGCCCAGTGTGATTTACAGAATTTGCCATTTCCACCAGCTTCATTGTAGTGCAAAAGAGAAATTGATTACAGCACAAAATAACTTGTCTTCCCCTCTCATCTGAAAATTCTTTCTCTTCTCATGCAAGATCTGAGGTGAAGGTCATATTTTTACTAGTGGTGTAGAGGATTATTAGTATTATATGGGGGGGAGGGTTGGGTTTTTTTGCATAACTGCAAGATGAGTCGCAAAAAGAAAAAAAAAAGTCACTTAAAATATCTACCTCACACCATGGGTCTGAGTAACAATAGCAAGTTAAACATGAAGATCATGTTCTTAGATGATTTGAAATGAATGATCTGTTTGCAGTGTCTTGCTCATCATATTCCTTGTGGTTCCTGGATGATACCTTGCTTTGTTCTTCTGTTATCACAGAACATTGCTCCTGATATTTCATAAATTAATTCCACCTCATTGATTGCATTCATGTCCTATTTCTATTCATGTCCTATTTCTATTGAAATAGTCATGTCTTAATTACTGGAGGTACTTTTCAATTTCTATTATTTCACTCACATGGAGACGGTAATACATAGCAAAAATTCAAAGGCAGAAGAAACGTATGGCTGAAGTATTATTATGCATTGGGTTAGTACTTAGAGGCCCCCAATTGAGACCAAGGTCCCACTGTGTTTTGGCACTGGATAGCACAGAAAGAGACAGCCCTTTACAGTGAGTAAGCTAGTTGAAATGGTAATAAAATCAATGTGCATATTTTCAGGATCCTTGCCTTAATAACTTGTCCTCTAGGGGACCCGTTGATTTTTACTTTCAAAGTTGAGTACCTATCTGTCCTTGGAACCTTTCAAAATCTCCCCCAGATAAACTCTTACTATCCCTACACTCCCCTCCATAACCCCCTGGGGCTAGGACTGTACCCCAACTGTGAAGTTAACAATGTGTATAACTCAATAGGTCTGAATATCTTTCAAATTATTTTATATTATACAATAAAAGTTGGGTGAAGAAATGCCAGATAAGCTAAACAATTGTATTGCCCTTTATGCTTCGGCCACCATTCCACAGGACATGCTTTCATGCTGATGACACTTGTTAAAAAAAAGTGTTAATTAAATTTGAGACTGAACTACAACTCCCCCGCTCTGTTTTACCTGCATTCTGCCATATATTTCATGTTATAGCAGTCTCGGGTGATGACCTAGCACTTGCTCATTTTAAGAACACTTTGTAGATTTCACAAAATGCAAAGAAGTTACCAATGTGAGATTTCTAACCGAACTAAGGTTTAAGAATCTGAAGTGCCTTCCAAAATCGGAAAGGAACGAGCTGTGGAGCATGCCTTCAGAAGAGCAACACTCTGCTGCAATTACAGAACCCAAACCACCAAAAAATAAAATCAACCCTCTTCTAGTGGGATCTGACTCTGATGATGAAAATGAACATACATTGATCTGCATGGCTTTGGACTGTTACTGAGCAGAACCCATCATCAGCATGGGCACATGTCCACTGGAATGGGGGTTGAAATATGAAGGGACATATGAATCTTTAGCGCATCTAGCACAAATATTTTGTGACGCTGGCTAAAACAGTGCCATGTGAATGCCTGTTCTCGCTTTCAGGTGACATTGTAAATAAGAAGAGGGCAGCATTAGCTCCTGCAAATGTAAACAAACTTGTTTGTTTTAGTGATTAGGTGAATAAGAAATAGGATGTAGTCTTGCAGGCTCTAAAATTTTACATTTTTGAATTGCAGGTGTTTTGTACATGATTCTACATTTGTAAGTTCAACTTTCATGATAAAGAGATTGCACTACAGTACTTGCATTAGTACTTTTCAGTTAATCTATTTCTTTTGTTCTTTTTACAGAACAAATACTTGTAATCAAAAATAAAGTGACCACTGTACACTTTTTAATGTGTTGTAATTGAAATAAATACATTTGAAAATGGAGAAAATATCCAAAAATATTTAAATATTCTATTTTTTAAAAGTGCAACTAATCACGATTAATATTTTTAATCACTTGACAAGTCCTAATAGTACTCTCAGATTAATGCAGAGCAGCTCCACATCCCACACACCCACTTGCAGTGGAATTGATGTACATGGAAAGATATAAAAGTAGCTTAACTTGGGAACTTTTAGCAAGCAGGGCCCAGATGTAACCTCATGTCTTACAGAGAGTCAAGCAAGGCTCTACCACTCAATAAGGATCTGTCAATTGAGTAATCATGACTCAACATTTTGGATAAATATGATCTCAGATCTTGCCCACTTCTATCAATTATTTATATTTAAATTCAGGTGTAAAATGGTAAGTAGTCTCAAATGATGTGTTAAGGATGATGAACACAATACAAGGATGACAGCTGCAAAAATGCTCTGGATATTATCACAATGTCTTGGAAGCAATTTTTCATAGCTTGTTCTTTACTGTCCTTGCCATTTACATAGACTGAAAACTTATGGAAAGAGAAAAGCACAGCAGACTGCTACTTCAAGTTGTATCTTCTCATAAGAAGCTTTGTAGTCTTGGTAATTTCAACAGGAGCTGAGATCACAATCAACACCTAGGAATAACACTATTCTAGAAAGTATCACAACATTATAAAAGATTTTTATTAGATTTTAAAAATATAACTAAAGGTCATATGATAATTTGACATTTCAAAATCATACTCATCCTTCAGCTTCATAAAAATGTTTTATAACAACTCATTGATTAATTCTAAATATGAAGATAGCTTTAAATGACTTAATATTGCCTTTATGAGCTAAGATTTTCATGTAATTATATAATTCTCAAAGAATCTTAGGTACTGAGCTTCTGCAATTCTTCCTCAAATAAACCTTCATAATTTGATAATAAAACGATGCGCCAATTTAAAAATCTGTGTCTGAAAATGACCTACTGTACTTCTAAAGGCCTAATAATGCAACAAGTGAAAATTAGAAAGAAAAATATTCTTCAGTGTATGTTTTGTTCATTAGACAGCATTCTGCATAAAGTCAAGGTACCTTGTTGCTGTGTTAAGAGACCCATGCAAACAACAAGAGGAAAACCTTTTAAAAATAAGAAAATGATGACAAAACAACAAAATTTGTCAGGAAAGCTAAGGAGCACACTATACATAGGCAGCTGCTGTGTATCACACTGATCTGAATTAAACTCCTATAATCTTATGCTCCTTTATGTATTTCCAACAGTTCTGTCTTTTTATGCCTCGGTTGCAAACTCTTTGAGCCAGGGATTGTCTTTTTAATCCAGGTTTGTACAGAGCCTGGCACAATAGGCCAGGGTTCCTTTCACTATGACCACAATACACCCATGTGGACTCCACAGATTTCAGTGGGGGTTCCCACTGGCCCAGAGCTCTGCCTGCCTGGAGTCAATAGGAGGATTAAGCCCTCAGACTGTAATCTCTCTGAGTGAAAATATGTGCGGGGCCTCACGAGTTAGAGCACAAAACAACCTCTGTGGGGCCAATGTTGACTTTTTACGCTCCTTCTAACTTCTCCATATTCTGGACTGCTATGGCACCCAGAATAAGTCACACAGCCCTGGAAGGCAGCCAAAGTTATACCAGCCTGTTCCCAGCTGCCTGTGCGTGGTAGCGGCACCTCAAATCCCCAAAATGCCAGGTGCTATAGCCCTTCCCCCAACATACCCTTCTCACCACTAACTCCATGGCACCACACCCCATTGCTGGCGCTTGTAGAGGAGGCTTTTTAGAGCTGCACAAGACGTGTTAAAGCCCAGAATAAGTGTCAAAGCCCTGGTACCATGAAACTTATTTAATTACATGTTTATAAAAAAGTACAGTGAGATCCTCAGTTTGGGAACTGCTCTAGACATTCTGAGTTTGAGTTTATTTTCTTTTGCAATCCTTGACATTCAACTATCTTAAAAACAAATTCTATACTTAGTCGGTAAGCAAAGCTGCCATGATATCAATAAAAGTTTTGCATAAAATTTTTTCCCTTAATGATCAACACAGAACAATGTTTTTTAACTATGAGTTTAGCTTCCTAAGAGAAGCCTAAATAAACCCACAGAAAACATAATATATACAGACACACTGACATATTAAATGCAAATTAGATATATTGTAAACATTTAGCTCCCCTCCCCCCCCCCCCCCGCCTTACACTTTGGACAATTAGAAACTCACAACTATTATTTAATACTATAGCCAACAGAAGGTTTTTGCTTACTGGTAGGTTTATAACAGCTTGGACTTCATTCTTGAAATATTTGCATAATTTTTGTGTTTTAAAAATGACCTATCCAGCATAAAAACTAGCATTATTTCAGCTTCCTAATTCTACTGCCTAAATAAAGAAAAAAATAAATTGAACCACAATATAAACTATAACAGAGAAATTGAAAACCCGTGAATAATACATTGACAAAACAAATTAAATTTATAAAAATGTGTTAAAGTTACAAAAAGGAGACAATTTTTGAACATCAGCCTTTGGTTAAAAACAATCAAAAGTTTATTTAATTTGAGGTGTATGATTTATTTTGCCTCTTGTTATCAATAATGGCAATTTATCTTCTGAGGATCTCTGCCTCCAATGTTGCATACAAATAGCAATGTTTCATTAGACACTTATCTTTTTCATAGTAAAACCTAAGGGAAGCAAAGGACATATGCAGAATATCATTCTAAAAATAATGTAATTATTGCAGAACAGTTATCAGTTAAAACGAAAAAGACATAAAACTTTAAATATTTTTCAACAACATTACAAGGAAGAGAAGCTATATATAAAAGTTAGGTATAAATTGAAACATGAAGCATAACTTAGTTTTTAAAATGTTTTCAAGAATGAGGAAACAAAGTTTATAAAATATTTATATTCTGCAAAACTTTTACCATATACATATGCCTTAATATACAGAATTTGTAAGATGTTCAGACTATACTCAAAGTATTAATAGCATTAAAAAAAAACATGGAATTGTTTACTATTTTAAAAGTGTAATTTTTAGAAATACAGACATGTACATAGAATATGTACCAGTCAATAGTTCAGGTACCTATTAATATGGGCATTGCTCCCTTTTTTCTTAGGGTATAGAAAGACACATGACAATGTGGTAAGATATGCTGTATTTATACTTATTTACTTCAGTTTCCTTTGTTTTCTGATTTGTCACCAACCCAAAGTAGTATTTTCTTTCAGAAAAATCAATCAGATTCAGAAGAATGTACTAGGAAGTTATCGGCCCTACTTCTCAAGGGGAATCAAAATACAGGAACACTTTGTGAAACTGAAGACACTACTATAATCTAATCAGAAGGCTAATCACTACAAGGATTTCAAGTTAAGTGTCTGTTTCATTTACACTGCCTTCTGAGTGCACCCCTCATAATAAAATTGTGTTCTAGAACTATGGGGAGTTTTCAAGTAAAGCTAAAAGATCCTACTTCATTTTCGTTGTGCAGAGCAATGAAATAATCAATGTGTTGGAATTTAAGAACCTCATTTCCCCAACTGGTCCAACCAGGCTGTAGGCAGCGAGCAAACAACTCCAAACATTCTGCATCAGATTTGATATATTCTGTCAGAATCTCTGTGCAAAAGAAAAAAAAAAGAAACAAAGATGATGAAGAAGGAGTAAAAAAAAAAATCAATTTCCTCCAAGCTGTTGGAGATGAAAAAAAGAAATGTTTCATTAAAAAAAAAAAAAAGAGACAGCAAATTAATTTCAAGGATTTCATCAACCAGCTTGACTATTTATAGTCAGAAAGTCATTTGAAATAAGTGCCCTTGAGATTTTGAACAATACTGTCAAAGCCTTCAATAGCCCTGATTTATCGGTTTTCATTTGGAGTCAGGGAATGAGGATTTCACTGCCTACACAGGTGACTTTTCAATTTTTCAATACTGTCACCTTAACATCTTCTGAGTACTGACTTGACTCTCTTTTTAAACACATGGACATTAAAAAAAAAAAGTTTTCCTTCTTAAAGAGCAATTGCTTCTGATTATTTATTACTGCAGTGCCCCTCACCCTTCACAACACAAAAAGGATAGAGCAATTAGTGATGACATCCTGTAAAAAGGTGAAGAAACACCAGTTCAAGCATCTAGTAGTAAGTAAGTAGTTAATACAGAGACGACGACTTCTTCATAACACTGGAACTATTCTATCCTGGAAGCATTCGGAGAAAGGTCTATTAAAGTGTTCTTTCCTTTAGTACTACAAATATAATCATGTTTCTTCTATAATTTTGTATTCTTTTTTAATGTTTAAATCTAAATAAATAGGTATTTTCTGTTAAAATATCAAATATTTCACTGCTTCTGAGGACTATTTGGTAAGGTGGGGGCATAGAAAGTATCTTGATTCATTGATTTTATCTGAAAGATATTACTGCAAATATTTCTAACATTTTTGAATTAGGTATTTGTCAGACAGATCAATATAGCTCACTGTCGGAACAAAGGGATTCTTAATTGTTAAGTTTCAGGAAGAAGGTTTAAACTTTCCTCCCGAACTCATTCAGAAGTTTCACTATTCCTCATGAAACATGAGGCATAGAAAACAGTTCATTATTGTATCAGGCATTTTGTTACATGACCTGATCTCTCCTCTCACGATCATTTCAGAAAGCAGAAATACAGTAAAACCTCCATTTAACGGACTAATTCGGGCGAGGGGGTGTCCATTAAATCAAAAAGTCCGTTATTTAATAATTAAAAAAAAATGAGCTGTCGGAGCAGCAGCCCGCCCGCCACAGGGTCGGGGCGGCAGCTCCGCAGCCCGCCCGTTGCTGGGACCTGGGCGGCAGCCGGGAGCTGTCAGCCAGCCCGCCCGGGTCCCGGCTGCTGGGACCCGGGCGGCAGCCGGGAGCCGGCAGCCAACCCGCGAGAAATGGATTTCGGATGCATCAGACTTGCTCAGAAATTTTGTCCGTTGCATCCGAAGTCCGTTAAATCGAGGTCCGTTAAATCGAGGGTTTACTGTACATCTGATCAGCATACATCAAAGCAAGGGTGAGAACATTTATGGCTAGAATCCATTGTTTGATTCATTTTCAGGTCAGTTATTCATCAAAGAATTACATTTTCAGGTAAGTGGCCACTGCAGATTTCTCATCTCTTCAAACGCACATCATGAAATGCTCCTGCTGCTGGAAAATGAATATCCTCTCAAAGATCTACTGTGCAACAATCTTACCACATGCTTTCCCCAAACATTTTCCCTTCTCTAAAAGCTGCAACCCACTTTAAATTCATTCTAATATTGTATTTTAAGTTTTTTTTCCCTTTAAAGTTTCCATACTTCTCATATTTTGGTACAAGCATAGGTCATGTAGATCTGCCCAACTCTAAAACAAAAAAATCCACAGAAATTCTACAGTGGCTTATTCACATTGGGTTTTTTTTGCCACACTACTATTACTACCGTATATACTCGAGTATAAGCCGAGTTTTTCAGCCCACTTTTTGGGCTGAAAAAAGCCTCCTCGGCTTATACTCGAGTCAACCCGGTAAAAAAAAAAAAAAAAAAAAAAAAAAGCCTCGCTCTCCCGTCCCCGCCGCGCGGGCGGGCTGCCGGGAGCGTCCCGGTTCCCCCCTCCCCGCCGCGGGCGGGCTCCCGGCAGGGACAGGACGGGTCGCGCCCGCAATGGCCGGGGCTCCCCCCGTGACAGGCCGCGGCACGGAGCCGCCGGGCCCAACCGCCCCGGGATCCTCCCGAGCCAGCCCTGCTACCGCGCAGCGGGGGCCGTTCCCCCCCCCGGGGAGGGGTGAGTGCAGGGCCCGGCCCGGGCGGCGGGCTCGGGGGGGGGGCGGGGAACGGCCCCCGCTGCGCGGTAGCAGGGCTGGCTCGGGAGGATCCCGGGGCGGTTGGGCCCGGCAGCTCCGTGCCGCAGCCTGTCACGGGGGGAGCCCCAGCCATTGCGGGCGCGACCCGTCCTGTCCCTGCCGGGAGCCCGCCCGCGGCGGGGAGGGGGGAACCGGGACGCTCCCGGCAGCCCGCCCGCGCGGCGGGGACGGGAGAGCGAGGCTTTTTTTTTTTTTTTTTTTTTTTTGGTCCGGCGGGGAGGGGAGGAACCGGGGCGCACATTTTTTTTTTTGGTCCGGCGGGGAGGAGGGAACCTCGGCAGCCCGCCCGCGGCGGGGAAGGGGGAACCTCGGCAGGGGGAACCTCGGCAGCCCGCCCGCGGCGGGGAAGGGGGAACCTCGGCAGGGGGAACTCGGCAGGGGGAACCTCGGCAGGGGGGAACCTCGGCAGCCCGCCCGCGGCGGGGAAGGGGGAACCTCGGCAGGGGGAACCTCGGCAGGGGGGACTCGGCTTATACTCGAGTCAATAACTTTTCCAGCTTTTTGTGCTAAAATTAGGTGCATCGGCTTATATTCGGGTCGGCCTATACTCGAGTATATACGGTAATAATCAGAAAATCTACTCCTTTGAATAAGCAGGCTAGAAAACCTAATCCAATCTACCATTTGCATAAGAGTCTGGCAGGTTTAGAACAAAAGGTGCATTCTGACAGCAAGCCTGCTACACTGAACAGTGCTTTTTGGTCTCATAAGCATTTCCCTCCCTCCACCTAATTAGACAGCTAGATAGTACTCCTCAAAAAATGTGCTTATTTTGCGAATCCACCACTTTAATAACAAAAGTTTAAAAAAACGGGTTACTTACCTGTAACTGTTGTTCTTCGAGATGTGTTGCTCACATCCATTCCAGTTAGGTGTGCACGTGCTGTGTGCACGATCGTCGGAAGATTTTTCCCCTAGCAACTAGCGGGGTCGGCTAGGGAGCCCCCTGGAGTGGCATC
Organism: Sternotherus odoratus; assembly: GCA_032164245.1. Taxonomy (NCBI): domain Eukaryota; kingdom Metazoa; phylum Chordata; order Testudines; family Kinosternidae; genus Sternotherus; species Sternotherus odoratus. The sequence goes on from JAVMKO010000002.1 coordinate 71,313,460, forward strand.
GTTATGGTGCCGCATATATACCCCTGCCAACCCGGCACCCCCCTCGGTTCCTTCTAGCCGGCTGATCCGACAGTGGGGAAGGAGGGTGGGTTTGGAATGGATATGAGCAACACATCTCAAAGAACAACAGTTACAGGTAACCCACCCGTTTTTCTTCTTCGAGTGCTTGCTCATAAGCATTCCAGTTAGGTGACTACTAGCCATACCTAGGAGGCGGGGTCGGATCGACCAACCATTGAGCGCAAGACTGCCGCGCCAAACACCGCGCCGTCCCTGGTCTGCTGGACTACGGCGTAGTGATCGGCGAACGTGTGGACGGACGACCAGGTAGCTGCTCTACAGATGTCCAGGATCGGAACTCGTTCCTGGAATGCTGCCGAGGAGGCCTGGGCCCTAGTAGAGTGTGCTGTCACCTGCTCGGCTGAGCCTCCTGCCAGGTCACAACAGGTTCAGATGCAGGAGATAATCCAAGAGGACAGACGCTGGGCTGATATCGGCTGCCCCTTCATCCGATTGGCGACCACAACGAACAGCTGGGTCGTTTTCCGGAATGGCCTTGTCCTCTGTAAATAAAACGTGAGTGCCCTTCGCACATAGAGTGTAATTGTTGTTCTTCCCAGGAGGTATGGGGTTTCGGGTAAAAGACCGGGAGGAAGATGTCCTGGTTAAGGTGGAAGGCCAACACCACCTTCGGGAGAAATTCTGGGTGGGGGCAGAGTTGGACCTTATCTTTGTGGAAGACCATGTAGGGAGGCTCTGAGGTGAGAGCTCATAACTCAGAGACCCTACGTGCAGAAGTAAATCGCCACGAGGAAAGCCACCTTCCAGGAGAGGTAGAGCAGGAAGCACGTGGCGAGGGGCTCGAACAGGGGCACCATTAGTCGAGAGAGTACCAAGTTTAGGTCCCATGGGGGGACCGGTTGCTTTACCTGCAGGAAGAGTCTCTCCAGGCCTTTAAGGAACCTAGAGACCATGGGGTCCGAGAATACTGAATGCCCCGAACTGCCCGGGTGGAAGGCTGATATGGCCGCTAAGTGGACTCGGATAGATGGAATCGAGAGTCCCTGCTGCTTAAGGGCCAGGAGGTAGTCTAGGACAATCTGTATGGAGGCTTCTGATGGGTTGGTGTTGCGTTGAGCACACCAAGTAGAGAAGCTGGTCCATTTCGCGCAGTAGGTGGTGCGGGTGGAGGGCTTCCTGCTCCTGAGGAGGATGTTTTGGACTTGACTGGAGCAAAGGAGCTCCGGACCTTTCAGCCATGCAGGAGCCATGCAGTGAGGTGGAGGGACTGGAGGTCCGGGTGATGGAGGTGACCGTGGTCCTGGGAGATCAGGTCTGGCCATAGCGGGAGGGGTAGTGGCAGTCGCACCGCCAGCTGGAGGAGGGACGTGTACCAGCGCTGTCTGGGCCACGCCGGGGCGATGAGAATTATCCGTGCTTTGTCCCGCTTCACCTTGAGGATTACCTTGTGAACCAGCAGGAAGGGGGGAAACGTGTACAAAAGATGGTGTGTCCAGGGAACAGGAACGCGTCCGCGAGGGAGCCGGGGGAGGCCCCTCTGAAGGAGCAGAACAGGAGACATTTCCTGTTCTGGCGCGTTGCAAACAGTTCCACGTGGGGAAACCCCCAGTTCAGGAAGATTGACCGTATCACATCTGGCCGAATCGACCACTCGTGTGAGAGGAAGGACCTGCTGAGGTGATCCGCGAGAGAGTTCTGGACCCCTGGGAGGAATGAGGCCACTGGGTGAATGTCGTGGGCTACACAAAACTCCCAGAGGAGAATGGCCTCTTTGCAGAGCGGGATTGACCGCGCTCCCCCTTGCTTGTTGATATAGTACATGGCCGTGGTGTTGTCGGTCAGTACTGAGACGCAGTGGCCTGTCAACCTGCTCTAGAATGCCCAACAGGCTAAGCGTATTGCCCTGAGTTCCCGGACGTTGATGTATAAGAGAAGATCGGGGGCTGACCACAGGCCCTGAGATCCCCTAGGTGTGCCCCCCAACCGAGGGACGAGGCATCCGTAGCCAGGGATAGGGACGGCTGCGGGGGGTGAAAGGGAATGCCCTCGCAGACAAGACTTTGGTTCGTCCACCAGGTGAGTGAGTCTAGAACGGTGGTGGGAATGGTGAGTAGGGCGGTCAGACAGTCTACGTGTGGTTTGTAGACAGACGCTAGCCATGCCTGCAGTGGGCGGAGACGTAGTCTTGCGTGCCTGGCGACGTAGGTGCACGATGCCATGTGCCCTAGAAGGCTTAGGAATGTCCGTGCAGAGGCTGTGTGGAAGGAGTGTAGGCTCTGGATTGCAGAGTTGATGGCCTCGAAGCGGGGTTGCGGCAGGTATGCCCTGGCCGTGGTGGAGTCCAGGAGTGCTCCTATAAATTCTAGCCTCTGAGTGGGCTCCAGGGTAGGATTTTCCCTGTTGAGGAGGATTCCCAGGCGGTTGAACGTCTCTAGGATTAGCAAAACATGGGAGCGTACCTGCTCCTGCGACGTGCCCTTCACCAGCCAATCGTCCAGGTACAGGTAGACTTTCGCCTGTCGGTGGCGGAGGAATGCTGCCACTACCGCCATGCATTTGGTGAAGACCCTGGGAGCCGTGAAGGGTAGGACCGTGAATTGGTGATGTTCGTGAGCCACTACATACCTGAGGAAACGTCTGTGAGAAGGCTTGATGGCTATGTGAAAGTACGTGTCTCATGTCGAGGGCAGCGTACCAGTCTCCGGGATCCAGGGAGGGGATGATCAAACCCAGGGAGACCATGCGGAACTTTAGTTTTGACATGTGCTTATTGAGTCTGCGAAGGTCCAGGATGGGCCTCAAGCCCCCTTTCGCCCTGGGTATGAGGAAATACCGGGAGTAGAACCCCTTGCCCTTCAACTCCTCTGGGACCGGTTTGATGGCCCCTAGAGAAAGAAGCGAGCTCACCTCCTGCGACAGGAGTTGCTCGTGAGAAGGGTCCCTGAAGAGGGACAGGGAAGGGGGATGGGAGGAGGGAAAGGAGGAGAACTGGAGCAAGTATCCCACTTCTACCGTGCGAAGCACCCACTGGTCCGAGGTTACACTGGACCAGGCACAGTAGAAGTGGGAGAGTCTGTTCCGGAATGGTGGATCCGTAGGTATGCCTGGTGCTCTGCCCCCGGGTGCACCCTCAAAAGTTAGGTTTGTCCCCCTGCGGGGGCTTTTGGAGCTGTTGCGGCCGGCGTTGCTGGCTGGATGACGAACGCCTCCGGCCTCCACGTCCCCTTCTGTGATGGAAGTCTTGGTGGAGGGTAGAAGCGGCGCGGTGGTGGCCTGAATGGCTTCCGTTGCGTAATCGGAGTATGCGTCCCCAGATTACGCATCATTTGCCTGGAGTCCTTTAGTGACTGTAACCGGGAGTCCGTTTTCTCGGAAAAGAGTCCCGATCCCTCAGGCGGTAGGTCCTGGATAGTATACTGGACCTCCAACGGAAGCCCTGACACCTGGAACCACGAGATGTGCCGCATGGCCACACCGGAGGCTAGGGTTCTGGCCGCAGAGTCTGCGGAGTCTAGGGCTGCCTGGAGGGAGGTTTTGGCAACTTTTTTGCCTTCCTCCAGAAAGGCTCCAAATTCCTCTTTAGCCTGAGCTGGCACAGGGTCCTTGAATTTGCTCATCGAGTCCCAGGCATTGTAGGAGTACCTGCTAAGGAGGGCTTGCTGGTTTGCCACTCTTAGTTGCAGGCCCTCCGCAGAATAGATTTGGCGGCCAAAGAGGTCCAATCGTTTAGCCTCCTTGGATTTAGGGGCTAACGCCTGCTGGCCGTGGTGCTCCTTCTGGTTAACCGAGTCGACCACGAGCGAGCAGGGTTGGGGGTGAGTGAAGAGGTACTCATGGTCTTTGGCCGAGACAAAGTACTTCCGTTCAACCCCTTTGGCCGTTGGTGGGACAGAGGCCAGAGTCTGCCATATAGTGGCCGTGGACTTTTGTATTGTTTTAATTAGGGGGAGGGCTACCCTTGAGGGGCCTCCCGTGGAGAGAGAGTCCACCACCGTCATCTACCTCAACCACCTCCTCAGTTTGCAAATTCATGCCCTTAGCCACTCGTTTCAGGAGAGCTTGGTGGGCTGAGAGATCAAATGGGGGGGGGGGCTGGACACCGAGGTGCCCGCCACCGCCTCGTCAGGGGAGGAGGAGGAGGAAGCTTCTGGTGGCATCACATCCGTTGCCTGCTCCTGGAGGGGGGCATGCTGGGAGGGGGCCACGCCTGATAGGTGTGACTGCCCCCATGGCTGCAGACCATCCGACCCACTGGCCAGGGGGCGGCTGATAATAGCCTCTGGGACCCAAGACTCGGAGGGTAAGGAGGCTCCCGAGGGGGCTCCCTGGGCTTGGTGGTAGGCCCAGGGGGTCCAAAAGGGCCACTGGGAGGAGCCCTGAGTGTGGGTCTGGGGCTGGTCTGCCCACTGGCCCTCCAAGCCCCCTGTTGGTCCTGCAGTTGGCTATGTGAGTAACTCAGCTCCGAGAGGGGTGAGACCGAGGCTGATCTAGAGGGCCAGGGTGGCACCGAGCATGCACCCTGCTGCTGCGGTGCTGGTGAATGGTGCTGGGATTTGGAGCAGCGGTAATCATGGCCTCGGGATCTGGAGAAGGACCGGTAGGCTGGGCGGTGATCGGTGCCAGGACCGGTACCGAGACGAGGATCTGGAGCGTGACCTTCACCGTGCCGGTGAAAGGTAACGGGCTGCAGATCCGTGCCGTGATCTTGACTTGTGCCGGGACTGCGAGCGGCGCCGGGACTGCGAGCGGCGCCGGGACTGCGAGCGGCGCCGAGATTCAGACCGGTATGCAGGTGATCTGTGCCTTGATCTTGATCGGCGCCTGGAGCCAGAACGGTGCCAGGAAGTAGAGCGGCGGCGGGGTGTGGATCGGCACCGGGAGAGTGATCGGCGTCGGAGGGCTGCGCGCCTGGTGCCGGCGGAGGTAACATGGCCGGTTTTCCATGGGACGGCACTGGAGGTGGCTGGTCCGTCATTGCGATGAGATCGTGCGCTGCCACGTAAGTCTCCAGGGTGGAAGGGAGACGTGGCTCCAGCTGAGCCCTGGGTGAAGCGGACGGGTGTCCCAGACTTAACGGCCCTTGGGGAGCCGGAGTCAACGGGGTCAAGGGCTGGATAGCCTGCCTCGGTCGCTCCACTGCAGGACGCAATTCTGCTGAGGAGATAGGGGGAGCCGCTGGGGCTACCTGCGACCTTTTAGGCGGCAAGTGGGAGCGGCGCTGGCGTGGAGCCGTAGGCTTCGGCGCCGGGACGGACTTCTGCTTCGGTGCCGCCTTGTGCTTCGGCACCGGGGCTGATGACGCCGCCGGGGCGCTGTGCACCAAAGCGCTGGTGCCCGGTTTGGGTGCCGGCAGTGCCGGGGAGAGAACCGCCTCCATGAGGAGCCACCGCAGACAGAAGTCTCGCTCCTTTTTCGTGTAGGGACGAACATTTTTGCATATCTTGCACTTCTCTGCCTTGTGCGCTTCCCCGAGGCACTTGAGGCAGGAGTTGTGCGGGTCGCCCACTGGCATAGGCTTCCCGCACTCGGTGCAAGGTTTGAAGCCTGGAGCCTTGGACATAAGCCCAGGCTCCGGTGAGGAGGAAAAACCTCCCCACCAAAAGTACTATACACACTATACTATATACACTACTTATAACAAGAACTTGAACTAACTAACTAAACTATATACACTATTTGCAGAAAGAGAGCTAGGGAGTACGGAGAACAGAACACTGAACTCCGCGGTTCCAACGACCGTCACGGGCGGTAAAAAGGAACTGAGGGGGGGTGCCGGGTCGGTAGGGGTATATATGTGGCCCCATAACGGCGCCACTCCAGGGGGCTCCCTAGCCGACCCGGCTAGTTGCTAGGGAAAAAAATCTTCCAACGATCGTGCACGCAGCGCGTGCACACCTGACTAGAATGCATATGAGCAAGCACTCGAAGAAGAACCTGTAATTCTTTTCAATGCTCCCTTTAGTTAAGGATTGTTTGTGTACTGATATAGTGCCAGTATTTTAACAAACATCTCCCAAAAATCAATTCCCCCGATCATCTAAGAAAGCCCATGTACTAGGGGTATGAGCCCTTCTTCAAAAGAGGGAATCTCTAAAGCCCCGAGCTTTCAATAAATTCACCGTAGGCAGAATTCTGCTCTTTTGACTTCAACAGGCACCAGCATATGCAGTTTCTTATCCCCATTTAGAAATAAAACCCACTTTTCATAGCCAAAAAGTGCAAATAAGGAGACAACACCATTTGGCCAACAAGGTTCTATTAAATTTATATTTTGGAGTACTGTACCTGTATTTTGTTCCTAAAATATAGAGAGAGAATATTTTGATGTTGCAACGGGAAGTCCAGCAGCACTAGTAATACTAATTACTGAGCACCAAAACTTCCATCTTCTGAAAAGAATTTTAAAATACCTACTATCTGACAGCACAAGGGACCAATTACTTCTGATAGGGATTACTAAACTGTAACCAGAGGTGCGACGCCAACCTTTCCATCAATTTTGGTGACAGAATTTAGCCATTGGTTCCTAGGAGTCTCTCCCACTTTCCCTTCTCCTATAGCCCTAAAGATTCCACTCCAGTACATGATGACTGTGTGTACAGATGCATCCAGATTATATTTACAATAATTCAAGATATCACAATATAATTTTTCATAGCTTGGATTGGGTATTTACATAATCACATCAGGCAGTAACCTCAGTGCAATGAAAATTAGCATATATAGAGGGCAATAACATGGCTGTATTTTGTTGCTATAAAAACTAATGCCACCAGTTTACTTGAACATTAACTTTCTGTTTTAAGATACAAGTTATAGTAGTATCTTTGTTAGGGTTTTATAGCCTTCCTCTCTTCAATGGTATATGAACATATACTTGTGGGGACTGACCTTCACATGTTAGTTGAAAAACTTTGAATTTTGCTTAAGTAAGGACTGACGGGTCAGGCCTTTGATACCAAAAGATAAAAATATTATTTTCTCTAAACAGCCACACATTAAAAATACTTTTAATTTTTCAGTTCTATTTACTATAAACAAAAATGTCACTGAAAAATCAATATTATCTAACTTAAAAAGTCACTATCAACTTACACTTGGCCCAAAATGTACATTTTAGAACACTTATTTTAAATAAGAGTTCCAAGAAAGGGTCTGTTTTAAAATAAGCAACCATTCCCCTGTAGTGTTTGAAACTCAAATATTGAAGTAGTAGCAACCTAGATAGGAAATTGTCTATATAAATGCAAGTGAAAAAACATCATTGATTTATGGTCCGAAATGAAAACATACAGCATAAATAGTGAAAGGAAATCAAATGACTGAAATTCTCTCATGTTTAGTAATATATTAGGAATATTATTCAAAACATGAGGGCCAGACTATCTGGGCTGACTGATTTGTGCTTCGCACCAGACCAGAAAAAGGTGGGAAGGGAGTGTTGGAGGTTGGGCAAAGGTGGCATTATGCCACCTAGCCTTTGTCTAAGCCTCCAGTTGGCTGAGTTCCAATTTATGCCTGGCTGCTAACAGTCCCATAGACAATTGCACAGCAGGGTACCACATGGGACATTAGAACTCCCTGTACATGCCCCCTTTAATTCACTCTCAGGCATGTCTCTAAAACATGGTCCAAGGGGGTACAAAGCTGCTACAAGAAGCAGTTTTTTTCTGGGCTTCCAACTGCTTTGCTCTGGTACAGCAGGGCAAAGTGGCTGGGGCAGACCCAAAAATAAGGCCCAGGATTTTTAAGTCGGCTGTCACTTCATAATTATTAACTTCTTTACAAACTGAGGAAGAAATCTGAAATCTTAAGAGCCAGTCTGGGACCCCGTACAGAACAGGAAAAAAGTCCCAACACATTATTTGAAATTCAACATTGTTCAGTGTCCTCGTGTAAAAGAGCCACCCTTTATGTATCCTAGCAGCAACAATGAATTGGACTAGAAGGAAAACCTGCTGTTATTTGAATCAAAATCATAAGTGATAACATTTCATTTTGAAGTATTTGCATAAAGCAGCTTAAGTACATTTATAATGACATATTAAAGCTGTGAGAACTAAACACAGAACGTGTATCACCAAAAACCCTTACAGTCATGATTTCATAGTTAAATGCACTCAGGAACCCGAATGTCTCCTTTTGATGGCTTGCTTTAATTTGCATCTTCCTCTTCCCCCCAGAGAAACAAATTGTTACAATCAGTCATTAAATGCTACATATGTAACAACATAAAACTTTATAATAGTAACAAGAAATCAAGTGCCAGACAGTAGCAATAAATACTAAGATTTTTTGGCTTTGTTGCTACTTAAACAAAACACAAAGAATGTGTGTGCGTGTGAGTCATCAAGTTTCCTTCTCCTCCAACCCAAACTTTAGCTTCTATTCAGGTTGTTCTAAATAATCTAGAATGTGGATCAGCTGCTCTCTACTGGCAAATCTAGAATACTGCCTTCAAAAAAACAAACAAACAAACAAAACCTGTGTAATACTACTAAGAACAATATCTTTAGACAGAAGCAACAACTTTATACTTAAATTTTTGCTGTTCTAAGAGTAGCCTTTACTTATTGCAAATATACATGTACATTAGAAAAAATGTGTGTAAATCATTGGCCAGAACTGTTCTCAGTGGCAAATTTCTTCTTCCAGCAATAAAAATGAATAAAGCACAATAGGCGTGTAGCAATTCTCCAAAATAATTTTTTGCATGTAATGTACTTAACTCTACACACATCACTCTACTCACGTCTACATCATATATTAGGTCTTATTTTATGTACTTTTATAGGAACACATGATGCGGAGCTGTCAAATGGTGCAGTAAGGCTGAAGGACACAGTGAAACAATGGTACCCAAAATGAGTGTGTCTTTTTTTGCAGTTCTGGAAACACTAAAACATGACTGACTATACTTGGTGGGTTGTTTTTTTTTTAAATAAATAAATATTGTTCATGTTAATGTCAACACTTTAATGTGGTGTTTATTCGTCAAAATTACCAAACATCAATGTATTAAAGTATTTTTATTGGTTTTGCAAGGGCAAATATTTTTTCCATCAATGATTAAGCTATTTTGCACATGGCAAAAATCAAGATTATGCAATATATTAACGTGAAATGTTGTCACATCACATTCTTAACTGTCAAAGTATCTCATGAGTGATAACAGTTTTCTATATTTTCAGCTGAAATTTGCTGAACAGATAGGTTCACACTGAAGATGGTGCACCAGTAGCAGTAGATTGTGTACCTATAGTTTGTACTACAGAGTGGACAGATATAAACGTACATGAATTTTTAACATAATACTTCTTCATTTGTAAGCTTTTGTACATACAACATAGCCTCTAGTCTGCCTGGTAGAAGGTTTTAATTTGTAATTGCCTATGCATGCAGTACTAACCTTTGAAATATACTAGAAACAAGCTTTTTAATTCAGTGACACATATGCACAAGTCAGCATAAGTGAGAGATCATAATACACACATTCATATTATGAAAATGCAAAAGCTATGAGAGAAAGCAATGACCTAATGTAGGGAAGACAAAGTCCACAAAAGTCCTTGCCTCTAAACTGGAGATGAAGAGCACATACAAGAGTCTCGATTGAAAATTGCAGATGCTGGTAAAGAACAAATGGAAAGATCTGTGAGAGGTTAACTTGATTTTCACGGGACATGTAGCTTCTTCAGCCCAGAGTCAAGAAATTTGCCATCAAAACATTTGCTAACATGGTGAAAAAGACCAAATTTAAGTCCGGCAAGGGAGGGACAATCACAACAGCTATCAGTCTTGAAACTGCTCTCCGCAGAGCCCAATCTTTAGCAAGATACAGAAATGATGTTTCAATACCAACTATTCTTAGTCTCCCATGGGATCCTGAGCCTATGTCTATCTTAGCTGACTTAGGGCATCAACTGGAAGCTGAAAGAATCCATGAGCCAAGAGCATGCAACGAAGAAACTTCCGTGTATAGCAGAGATGCCATGGCTGTCATACAAATGGTGGCTGGACACAAATTCCACACATTCGATGAACTGGCTCCTGAGTACTTCAGGCAGGTCCTAAAAGCTAATTCTGTACCTGAAGTCTTTGACAAGAAACTGTAGAAAGACAGCACCAGCCAGGATCTAAGGTTAGATGCAAGAAATACCAGGTGACTGGTGGACACTCCATGTTTCCATGAAGTTTTTAACCATGGCATCCAAGAAGCAGTCACTTGTAAAATTTCTCTGTGAATATACTGTTCAAAATGCACCTGAGAGTGTAGGAGCACATCAGCACAAACATGCCTTTTGCTGGATGCTTTTTCAGTAATGAAGTAACCAAGTCCCTCACCACTAAATGTGTTGAAGAAGCCCAATGGCAGGACTACAGGGGAAAGTCTATCTAAGCTACGCAATTTGAGTTATGTTCGTAGCATAACTCAAGCCGACATAGCTTAGATCTATTTACTGCGAGGTCCACACTATGCTACGTTGATAGGAGATGCTCTCCCATCGACTCCCCTTGTTCTTCTTGTTCCAGTGGAGTACCAGAGTTGACAAGAAAGTTACAGTTAACTTAGCGGGTCTTCACTAAACCTGCTAAATTGTCCCCCAGTGGATCGATAGCCACAGCATCAATTCACCAGTTAGTGGAGAGGAGCCCCAACACTTGAACAGTACTCAAAAGGAAGTGGACACAAAGATGCTTTTGCACACTGTATGTGCCACAGTGACTTTTGGGTTTCTCGTATGTCAAAGGAACTATAACAATTAGATCTGACACATGATTTGGAAGTACTGTTCACTACTTTCCAAAAATGGAATACGCAGATAACATGTGGCCTAAAACAGGCACCACTACAAGCACAACTAACAAACGTTGCTTCATACTTGTGCACACAATTTGTGGCACACTCACTCCCGACTTCCACAACATTCCTCCTGCATTAAGAGATAGAACTGTCATCCCTATTTGGTATTGGAGGGGGAAGGAGAAATCTGTGTTTAATACTGTGAAAACAAAGGGAGCTTACCACTTCAGAGATCTTGCCAAATTGGGAGAGTCTGACAGACAAGCTGCAATTTCTGCAGCAAAGCAGCACTCTAAGACCAGAGCAAGAAAAGGAAATCCACACAGACCTGAATTGTCTGCACCTCGATCTATTAATCAAAAAAGACAAGTCACTGGCCAAATTCCCCCCATGAGAGGATAGTTTTGAATAGCATGTCAAAAGAGACTCTTCCCAAACAAAATGAGAAAGACTTTGTAGCACCTTAGAGACTAACAAGTTTATTTCAGCATAAGCTGTCGTGGGCTATATACAGCATTTCAAAATACCATTTCAAAAAGGTATTTTTTTCTCCTGTTGATAATGGCCCATCCAAATTAAACAGCCTCTTAGAATTGGTATGCTAATGTACAACTGTTTTTTGCTTTCTGTGTATAAATGCATCTTACTTCTGTTCCATTCTATGCCTCCGATGAAGTGGGCTATAGCCCACGAAAGCTGTATCCTCGTCTTATTTACGGATACAGACTAATACGGCTGCTAATCTTAAACCTTTCCAAACAAAGATGTCTTCACATATAGATAAAACAGATAGTGGATCACCATTGCAACATATGGAAAAATGTGTATGATCTATTTCCTGTATTCTTCACGGGACCAATTGCATCTCAGCTTCTGCAGGACCTTATTTGTGCCTGTACCAGTAGGCATTGCTCTATAGTTAACTGTGTCTATAGTCAGAACAATCTTTCCTTCATAAAACTACATGCATACCAAGGCAAGGAAGACAGTGGTAACCCACACTCTCAGAGATCAGAAAAATTATAATGATGTTGACTAGAAATGTCACCAGTCATAATTCAATGACACCAGTACAAAATGTATTATTAGATTTTGTTTTACCCTTTAGATTGTTGTTGTGATGCTTTAAAATCACAAAGAAATCCAATTTTGTGTCTTGTAATAATACAAAGAGCAATTACACTAACAAACAAAGGCAAATATTTCAAAGTGTGTCGATAGTGTCACTATTTATTCCTGTTTCTATGGTAATGGCACCACTTGACAGCTCTATATCATCTCTCATCTTAAAGGTAGACATAGTAAGCTTTCAAAATGACATATGATGTGTGCACACATAGTGAGGGTACATTAAGCCTACCATATCATGGTGCCTGTCTCTGACCTACAGTAGCATTAGTACCAGATATTTGTGTGACAAGCAAGCAGCACACAAATAAAAGGTGAATTCTAATCATACTTACTTGACTATAATTAATTTTGCCAAATCCCTGGCTTTAAATACTTTTGCCAATCCCCAAAGTACAATATTTTGTTTTTAAGACAATTTCAGACCTGAATTCATATACAGTAATTCACCAGTGTTATTTCTATAGTTTGTATCAGACACATACAGTATGAAGGAAGAACCACTCTAGTACAGGAATCCTGAACAATCTATACATAGTAGTCAAGAATCAGAGAGGTAGCCGTGTTAGTCTGGAATTGCAGAAGTTACGAAGAGTCCTGTGGCACCTTAAAGACTAACTAAAGTTAGTCTTTAAGGTGCCACAGGACTCTTTGTAACTTATACATAGTAGTGTCACCATCCTGCGCACTGTGGATATAAGTCATTAATCCATGGTTCTCAAACTTTTGTACTGGTGAGCCCTTTCACGCAATAAGTCTGAGTGCAGTCCCTTCCCTCATAAATTAAAAAACAATTTTTATAGTAAACACTATTATAAATGCTGGAGATGAAGCGGGTTTGGGTGTGGAGGCTGAGAGCTCACAACCCCCATGTAATAACCTCATGACCCCCCTGAGGGGTCACAACCCCCAGCTTGAGAACCCCTGCACTCAGGAAATTGGACATTTTGAGATGCAGTATGACCTGTGACCTAAATCACTTTTGTCAGAATTGGATGGCAGTCTCCCTAGTGCCTGACCAATATCTGACACGGATGCAAGACAGCTGGCTGAAGTTCAATCCAAATAAGAAACTGGTGGGTAGCGAGAAGCCTCTGGATAGTCTGGCTGGGGCTGCATCTGTTCCCTTGGGGGTTCTATCTGCTCCCTCAATTCCCACATCTACCCATTTTAAGATTGCCCACTGTTCCCCTGCAATACTAGGGGCTTTGTGCACCCCATTTCTCCCTTTCCCCATGCCAGGGTCTCTGCCCTCCACCCCGCCATTTCCCCTTCAGTACTGTCTCTGTCTTCCCTGCATGCCCAATCCCTCCAAGCAGGATCTCCCATTCTCAACACCATGCCAAGGGCTCTGTTCCCCAGTTCCTCTCTTCCCCCACACTATGGGTCCTATTCGCACTCATTCCTCCTATGCCACAGGCGGTGTGACTCCCCTTCCTCAAATCATACTCATAGAAACATAACAATGTCAGGCTGGAAGGGACCTTGAGAGGCCAACTCCAGCCCCCTGCACTATGGCAGGAGCAAGTAAATCTAAACCATCCCTGACAGGTGTTTGTCCATCTTGTTCTTAAACTCCAATGATGGGGAACCTACAACCTCCCTTAGAAACCTATTCCAGAGTTTAACTACTCTTAGAGTTAGAAAACAGTTCCTAAAAATCTAACCTAAATCTCCTCTACTTCAGATTAAGTCCATTACTTCTTGCCTGACCTTCAGTGGACACGGAGAACAATTAATCACCATCTTCTTTATACCAACCCCTGACATATTTGAAGTCTTTTAACCTTTCGTCTTAGCCAGCTTTTCCATACATTTTGCTATTTTTGTCGTTCTCCTCTAGACTCTGTCCAAAGTACTGTTTTTTCCCCCGGGACTGGAAAGGAGGGGAGCACTGCTGCTTCCCGACCCACCACAGAGCAGGAGTTGTGGAGGCAGGACACTAGAAGGGAGGAATGAAGCCTTCTTCTCTCTCTCCTCTCCCTCTGACTGCCCCTACAGGTTGAGCATCTACACCACAGATCCTATCAGGAAGAGAAATTATCTCTCTTCTGTCTGTCTGGAAGATAAATCAGTCAGAATGTCAACCACATTAAATTCTATTGGGAGGATGAGCAGGGGTTATGCTGAAAGGCAATAAGGGGTACCATCAATGAGTTGTTTGATCTACAGATAAGTGCAGAGGTACCTGAAACCGTGGCTGCACTGAACAGCAACTCCATAAGTTCCCCATTTACCCCCAGATCAATAGAGTTCTGCCCACTGATAACTTCTGAACGGTGCATTAGATCAATTCCAAAATTTCAGTGATCTAGTTATCACATTACATACACTCAACTCGACTGCATTTCTGTTTGTCTGTAAAGCCTTTCCAAGCTTGGCCAGTAAAGTCTTAAGGGGTCTGAGTCCTGGCTGCCTCAGTCACCATGAACCTTGCAATCATGTAGATCAGTCCATGCACCCCTGTTCATCAGAAAGACTTAAATTCTAAGGCTCATTGCAGGATATTGTTGACGAATGGTCATGGATTTAAGCTTTCTTATATTTCAGATTATGAAATTGTACCCAATTACTTGTCTCCAGATGCTTGTATATTAACACAGACTATTAACAAAAAAAAAACCTTCCAAAACTCTCTCTCAGACAAAACCGCAAAAGGAGTTGAGACTAGTACCCTATCCACGGACAACACTGCTCTTCAGACACAATGCAACTTTCTACCTTAAGAGTAAATCTTGTAATTGCAGGAGACAGAGCTTCTTGGGGGCTGGTCAAAGAATGTGGAACAAATTCCCACAGGAACCAAGAATCTCACCACCTTCCACTCCAAAAGCAAAGTCACACTTCTTCAACCTGCCTTCTACACCAGAAATAAACAGGATTGTAGGCATATGATTTTTAAAATCTACCATAACTAACACTACACTGCACACACAACTTTCCCCCTCTGAGAGGATGAACTGAAGAACAAACCACACATGACAAATGTTAGTCATGTCATTTAATCGACCACTGGAAGATGCTCAGATACTACAGTGATGAGGTCAGTATAATTACCTATGTAGAAGAGTAATCAAACTAGGATTCTGTCAGAAGTGCGCATGGAGAGAAGGATGGGCTAAAATTTAAACTAAAGTTGAAAGATTTCTACTTTGCACACCCTGTCACCAAGCTCTCACACATTTAAAACCAGTGATTTATGGTGGTTCACGGGGAGAGACGCTATTGTAATAAATGTGCATGGTCTACTTGCTATCAATTATTGTGCATATCTATGTATGAAAAAATAAATAAATCTCTTCCACAAGTAGGTGTCCTAGAAAGAAGAGACTGGTGGTTTAAGTAAGCAAGCAATACATAGTCTATTTTATATATTCCTGGCCAGGGAAATGCTGCTCTCCACGGAAAGGAAAGAACTCAGGTCATCTGGGACTCTCTTACACACATTGCAAGAACAGAGCAATTTTGAAGTAGTTATAAACCAGCGGTTCTCAAACTTGTGGGCCCCGCGACCCTTTTTCGTTCTGCTGCATCCTCCTACACCCTGGGTATGTCTGCCAAAATGCCGCCGAATTGAACTCTTCAGGTTACGGTGGCATTTCGGCGGACCATCTCTGAGTTCGCTAAAATGCTGCTGAAACCAGAAGCTGGCACATCAGCAGTTTTTCAGCGGGCACACTCGCGCATAAGGAGTATCCGCCGAAATGCCGCCAAACACATCGGCAGCTCTCAACCCCCCTGTATTTGGCCCATGACACTCCTCCCCCCCCCCCCCCGGGAGGCACGACCCCCAATTTGAGAACAGTTGTTATAAACTAAAAAAAAAAAAAAAAAAAAAGATGGTTGCATTTGTTTTAATTTAAGACCTCTGTCCAAAAATTTCAAACAGAGATGCCCAAACTTTGGCACCTAACACCCATATCAAAGGAACTAAAAGTGGCAGGATTTTCAGAGATGTTAAACATTTGTTATTCTTATTGACCGCAACTGCTTGGCATCTCTGAAAATCAGACCATTTATTTGGAACTTATATATGGATTTAGGTGCCTAACTTCAGACCCTCAAGTTTGAAAAATCTTGGTCTATATAATCATTATATTGTAGAGAGGTGTTCAAAGAACATACCAGTAAGAGGAGGTTTGTGTGAATGAAGAGTGCAGGGTACGCTGACAATTAATTTGTGGTCTGGAATTGGAAGTACTTCTACTTCTGATTTCCTGTTGTATAAAAAACAGAAGAAAATAAATGAGATTTCTCAATTAAAACCGTGATACAGGTACACATTTTCATGGGGTTCTATTTCAAATGGGACATAAAAAATAAAGAATACTCCTTCACTATCAGACTTCACCATAAACCTTGGGGAAGCTAAATATCTTAATGTTGAGTAGATTTGTTTTCCTGAAAGATAAAGAGCCATTTATGGAATTTCGGAGGCTTTGGAGAAAATATAGGCAATAAAGGGATAAAACAAGAGGGTGAAAAAATCCAAACTAATTGATAGTTCTGTCATTTTAACCAAAAGAACCCAAACCAAACCTCTACATTATGTGCATACACAAATACACACTGGCCCTTTGCTATGGTGAGATAAGCACAGCACAACCCCACCCACTTTTCTTCCTCATGATTCTGGGCCACCTATTCATTGGCCTGGTTCCCCAGTAAGAGAGAGAACAAACAAAGGACTATTCTAACTTCCAATGGCAGCCAACAACCCCAAGCAGGTAAGACTGCAGCTGGGAAGTGCCAGTGAGGGGAAGCTCTAGCCATGTCCCCTTTCCCAGGGCCATACTCCACACACAGGCAGCTTGGAGAAACAGGAGGTGCTTTGGTCACTCTGCGCCACTGGAGAATTTCCCTTTCATTGGCATGATGCCCCCAAGGGTGGCTGTGCCAGTTTTAGGTGCAGTATGAACCAGTTGAGGGGCAAAAAGTGACCAGCCTGCCTTAGTGTACAGGTACAGTATCACAAGTGTAATTTGTAAAGTCAGAATGACTAAGAACTTAAAAACTGGATGGTAACACATCACAAATCCCACTAATGATTAAACCTGGTGATTTTCTGAACAAAAAGATCTCTCAGTTCTTATAGCTGTTTCCACCGCTTCACAGTGATTAAACAGAGATTCTAGGCTGCAGAGTGACACACAGTGACAACCCTGGAAGCTTATTATATAGCTTATATAAGAATGACACATGCAAAAAGAACAACCACTTCGAAAAATGCTTACTAAAAATAGTCTCTCCTACCTTAATGACAAATCTATACTTCCTTGAACTCTCCCCAACACAAGAACTTCATAGGGTTTTTTGTGGGAAGAATCTAATGGAAATACAAATTCTCCAGATCTGGTAATCTGACAAAAGGAAATGAGAAATAAATTTTGTATGTGACTTGGTATACAAACAGGTATATTTTTTCTATTACTTATTATTTAATCTCCCGTACCCACCCACCCACACAAAATGAAGATATAAAATTACTGCATCCCAGTGAAGAAGTAATGACCTTTAAATACAAAAAACACTAAGGAACAGAGAAATTAGAGAAATATGCAGAAAAGCACCATGTTGCATGCCCTACCCCCCACCCACCAAAAATAAAAAGATTCAGAACTTACTTTCACCCAGTGCCACTCAGCAAGAGTCTTCACAGACCAATGAGGATAAAGTTCATCTTTAACAAAACGTAGGTGCTTCTGTCTATTGGTCACCCATGTGACCACAAGACAATTTGGAGCAGCTAGTGATGGTATGGGAATTTGCTTGATTTGCCATGAAGACAAGTGGCTGTATCTGTACCTCGGTACATTCAGAAAGCATATTAGCAAATACAAAACTAGTATAAAAAACAACAGTGAAAGGGGCTATCTAGAGCCCCAACTCTGACATTCTTCTTTAAGAAACATTTCCTGAATACAAATAAAACCCCACCATTAAATAAATGTAAATACGAGTCAAGAGTGACATCCAGTGGCCAAATATGTGAGATAGTTACAAACAAAAAAAAACCTCCACACACATTGATTTTATTTTTATAAAATATATATAGACTGTAATTTTTATCTAAATATTTCTCCCATTCCCAATATATGTCAGGTCTGTAAGAATTTTACTTTTGAGAAAGGCTGATTTCCAGTCTTAATTTTGTTAAAGATTATTGTTTTTAATCCAATACTCTCATTTGTACACTAGAATAAACTATTTGACACAATAGTTTCTGTTTATATTGTATCTTCCACTCAAGTCAATACCATTCAGTCTCTGATAAGAAATCTCCCATTTAATGAAAAGTAAATGAAGTAACCTACAAGCAGAAGAGCAATGCCAACTTGATTGTCAGGTTAAAAGGTCAAAACAGTAACCACTTCTCAAACCATATACAAAAGTAAGTTATAATTTTAAATAAGAATTTTTGTTAGAGGTACAGTAGGTTGCTCAAAAAAAATCTGAATACTGTAAAGTTAATTTTACTCCAGTGTGACGAATATAGTGAGGGTTTCAGATCATGTCTCTAACTTATGGAGGTGGGTCTTTATTGTTTTGAATGCCATGCTACATACACTAGGAACAAAGTAGTTTTCATGGAACTCACTAGTCTCTCAGGATGCAGTCTTCCTATAAATGTTGCAGAATTATTTCTTTTCAGTTAAGTACTAATCTCAATATGTATTTCTTCTCTAGCTTAATCATTGTTAATCATACAGACCAAGATCCTTATGTTGAATGAGACACTAAACCCCTTTCAACAAGATAGTCCACTGATCTGCAATGAATAAAAAACTTGAAAGGAATCTCCACTGAAGCCCCTTGCTGGCTTCCAGCTCAAAAAGTAAGCACTTACACTTGTTGTGGAAGAGTGTACCTTTCCCAAAGGGGATACAATAGAAAGGTGTGTCCTATTATGACTGGTGCAGCTATTTCAAAATACAAACCTGTACCACGTTCAAGAACAGAAATAACTGAATTTTCTGCTTTGACAGAAAGTTGGATGTTTTATTTAAGGGGAATGGGAGGGACAACGGGACAACTTTGCTACTAAAGCCCTTAAATCAAAAAAAGACAGACTGTAGATTACATGTGACCCTGGTAAACTGGCTTTTGCCAAGTCTGTAGGAGTCAGGTGACAAATTCATAGCTGGAAACCAGACCAGCTCACCTACACATTACTGTTATTCAAGATACATGTTAGACTTTTAAGTATATTTAGAATGTATAAAATGCTGCAGGTATTAATCTTACTTGTAATGTCTATATTCTACGCTACAAAGTAAAATGTAAGTTTGTTTTATAATTGTAAAAATGCCTGCTCTGAACTTGTGAACTCAGGCAGGAAGAGTGCTTGCCTCTACCCACTCAAGAGGGCTATCAAAATTAACTGGGCCATTGTAGGATATAAGCTTTGTTGATAGTCCCATGGAGAAGTATGTGCAGAAAACCTCATCCCATTGTTTTGAAAGCTGGAAGAGGGAAATTAAACTAGTGGATATGAAGATTTTTCATCTCTTTACTGTCTGGACTCTTACTAGGGCTGGCACTAAGAAACAAGGAGCACACATCTCCAGTGCCAACCTGTCTTTCATTGACATTCAATGCAGACAGATTGCTACAATACTATCACATTTTGTAATCATAAACTGAACTCAATTGTGCATATATGTTGGGTGCTTTAACCTGTAAATAACAATTTCCCCTAGTTAATAAATCCTTAATTAGTTTACTATAGGATTGACTACCAGTGGTTTTTGGTGAGAGAGAATTGATCTGGCATAAGTGACTGGTCTCTTGGGACTGGGAGCAACCTGAATATCTTGTGATCTTTGATGTAAGTGACTATTTACCACTAAGTCCAGCTTGCCTAGTTGACAAGATAGACTGGAGAGCCTAAGGCAGGGGTGGGCAAACTTTTTGGCCCAAGGGCCACATCAGGTTTGCGAAATTATACCGAGGGCCGCATAGGGAAGGCCCCGCCCCCAATCCAGCCCCCTCCCACTTCCCATCCCCTGAGAATCCCTGACCCATCCAAACCCTCCCCTTTGTCCCCTGACTGCCCCTTCTAGACTCCTAAGCACCCCCCAGGACTCCACCCCTTACCCAATTCCCTTGCTCCCTGTCCCCTGACTGCCCCAACCCCTATCCACCTTCCCACCCCCTAACCACCACCCCAGGACCCCACCCCCATCCAACCCACTCTGCTCCCTGACTGTCCCCTCCAAAACCACCTCCCAACCACCACCCTGGAACCTCTCCATCCCCCCTCTTACCATAGCTGCTGGAGGGGCGGGGGAGAGCATGCAGTCCCGGCCCCCAGAGTGCAGGGTAGCTCCGGGGGAGGTGTGCAGTGCACAGCCCCGTCCCCAGAGCTTTGTCTGCACAGCGTGGCTCTGGGGGAGGGGCGAGCGCGCAGCCCCGTCCCCTTGGAGCGCTGCCCGCGTGGCGCGGCTCTGGGGGCGGACGGAAGCATGCGGCACACTCCGATGGGGGGGGGGAGGGGGAGAGGGCAGAGCCCCGTCCCCTTGGAGCGCTGCCCGCGTGGCGCGGCTCTGGGGGCGGACGGAAGCATGCGGCACACTCCGATGGGGGGGGGGGAGGGGGAGAGGGCAGAGCCCCGGCCCCGCTGCGGTCCCTGAGCTGTGCGGCTCCCGGGGGAGGGACCAGGGCACCGCCGCGGGCCAGATGGGACAGTCTCGCGGGCCGGATGTGGCCCGCGGGCCGTAGTTTGCCCACCCCTGGCCTAAGGGGACAGTCTGTGATGCCACAGTACAGGGGTGGCCAACCTGAGTCCTAGGAGGACCAGCATTTACCAATGTACATTGGCAAAGAGCCACAGTAATACATCAGCACCCTCCCATCAGCTCTCCCACCCTTGCTTTCAGTGCCTCCCATCCACCAGCAGCCCCACCAATCAGCACCTCCGCCTCCCTCCCCGCATTTCACAATCAGTTATTTTGTGACATGCAGAAGCCTTGGAGGGGGAGAAGTGAGGGCACAGCATGCTCAGGGGAGGGATGGAAAGTGGTGGAGTGCACGCAGGGCCTGTGGCAGAACCAGGGGTTAAGCAGTGAGCACCCCCAGCACATTGGAATGTTGGCACCTGTAGCTCCGGTCCCAGAGTCGGTGCCTATACAAGGAGCTGCATATTAACTTTGGAAGAGACGCATGTGGCTCCGGAGCCACAGGTTGGCCACCCCTGCCATAGTAAGACTGTTACAGTAATCCAGGAGTTCACACTTGTTACTAGATTGGTGAAATCTAGTGAGAGAACATATTACCAGTTTGGGGTGTCTGCCCTGAAGTTGGCACTCATGGTTGTGAACCACTCCAGACAGCGTGACATTACGTACATTTATTTATTTAAAGAGTAGCTCCTGTTTCCTTCTATTTCCCAATGCCGCAAAATCTTAACTGACCACACCAAGATGTCTTACTGACAGACACACTTCACTTTAAAAGTCTGTAATGTATTATTACTATTTAACAACACCAGAAGAGTGTTAATGTTGTGCACGAGTGTGATTTTTAGGACTGCTTTGGTATGTACTGTCTGTGGTTGTACACTAAAGCAGTTTACTTCAGCAGGGGCGTCTGGAACTCTATTTGGATTTTACGATTAAGAGGCAAGGCATCGGGTATGGATATTAATGTTCTAAATTAGAAATTACTTTAAAAAAAGAAAAGAAATTGCACAGACAGGATAGAGTTGAAGTTAAGTGTATTTCCTGAGTTAGCAAATTTTTTGGTGTGAGTTTCAAAATTAAAAACACCAGTCTAATCCTGTAACATGAGACATCTGAATTTTTTAAAATTGCAAGCTTCCAGAACTACAGCAGAGAAACTACAGTAGACTCTCGATTATCCAGGATGATAGGGCAAAAAATAATTCTGGTTAATAAAATCCTGGATAATTACCATCTATAGGAAATATAGGGAGTGGGGGTTGATTCACTAGCCATACTGTGCTGGGGGAAATGGGGTGTTGGTTCACTGGCCGTCCTGCGCCCTGGTAGGGTTTTTTTGTGTGCGCGCTTGGGGCGGCAGCAAAGCCAGAGCCGGCCCTGCAAGTTGCGCGTATTTTTTTTTGACATCCTGGTTAATCCACATCCTGGTTAATCCAATCCTGGATAATCGAGAGTCTACTGTATATCATTAGCAGAGGTAACAAAGTCCTGTGGCACCTTAAAGACTAACTATAAAGTTTTGAAGCATAAGCTTTCGTGGGCTAATATTCACTTTGGAAAGTTATAGGTCCAGATTCTCCACCATTTTCAACACTTCTACATGGTGGGGGGGTCTATGTAACAACTGAGTCCTGTTGGAATAAAATTTATGTAGCTCACTTAAGAAACAGGTCTACAAATTCTAATGTAATGACTTTGCAAACTAGAGTTCTCAGAAGCCATTATGCCTGATAATTTCAGCACCATCTTATTAAATTTTCTACTTCTACCAATCAAGCAGAAAATCAAACCCACAACAAAAAAAATTCTGAAGTTTCCAAATTAGGTCCCAGTCCTGCAAACACTTATGTATGCATTTAACTTTTAAATCAACAGTACTAGTCACTGTAGTAAAACTGAGCACATGTAAGTATTTGCAGGATCGGGGCTTTGCAATAAAATTGGCTTCAATCTCTCCTGGAAAGTAATTTAAGTGCCAATCCTGTAAACCCTTTGGCACACACTTAATCTGAAGCATTTGACTAGTCTCAATGAAATTACTCACATGCAAATGTGCTTCAAGTTAGGCACATGTCAAAGTGTTTGCAAAATTGTGGTCTATGTAACAGTTATCAATGTGTTGGATTGCATTGCCATATTATAGAAACTGCATCTTTGTGGAGGTAAAAACAAAACAAAAACAAAAAAAACACATAACCAGAACTTTGCAAGTACACTGTAATAGAACATAAACAAAATCGAATGTGGAGGTTGGCAGATATTTTTTTCGGTAAACAGAACATATATAAATGTATTAGAAAGTTACCGGTTACTTCTTTTAACAGACTTGTTCTGCCATGGTGGATCTATCACAATTAAATCATACTTATTCTTATCTGAAAGAAAGTAAAATTGAAGGACTAGTTTAAAACAAGAATTAAAATTATTCCCCAAAGTTTAAGTAACCTAATTACAAAGACCAGAAGGCTAGACTGTGTAGAAGTGGGTCGATAACTATTTTAAAAGCAAAATAGGATAACTAAAATGCTTCTAACTCTAAACCCCTCACCCCCATCCCACAGTCCACACCTCCCAGACAGAGCCCCCTCCTGCACCCTGAACTCCTCATTTTTGGACCCACCTGAGAGCCCTGCACCTCCCACACAACCCCCATTATCATGAGCATTCATGGCCTGTCATTCAATTTTCATAACCAGACGTGACCATCAGGCTAAAAAGTTTGCCCACTCCTAGGTTAGACAAACACCTGTCAGGAATAGTCTAGGTATACTTGGTCCTGATTCAGTGCGAGGGGATGGACTAGATGATCTCTCTGGGTCCCTTCTAGAGCTATGATTCTAAGATTTCCAGATCATGGTTTCTATTCAGATATCTACTACTGAATAGTGAGGGAGATATCGTGATCTGGACAGAATCGGCCAATTCTCTGGAAATTGTAGAAAAAGCTACTTTTGGGAGTAGGAGTTACAGGAAAACATCTGACATGCCCTCATGTTAGGTCAAGAAATTAAATAGAAGGTTAATCCTATCTATTCTCTGATTGAGAGGATCCAAATGGTGCTAAATGTGCAGCAGTATCTGAGATCTGATTTAGAAAATATAAAATGTCTTCTTATTCTTTTATGTATTTCAATGCAGCAAGGCATTTTGCTCAACAAACATACAGCTTGACTTCCCAGCTTGTCAGGGAAGAACTGTAGTTAGGGTAAATTCCACTGCTTGCATGTCTCTCATCAAAACATGGATGATTTCTTTTAAATTTGAAGATGGACTATTGGAGAGTGGGAAATAAAAAGTAACTATCAAGTCACAGTTATTGGTTACAGTCTAAGTAATTTATTATTTTGGTACTACACATGAAGGAATTAATGTCGGAAAAAAATATTTCTCTTTTTAAATACCTTGCTATAGTGTAATTATAAATTATTCAAATGGGTAAACATCACAAATTCATTTAATGGATTATTGGGGAAAGCACAGAAATAAAGTGCTTAGCTAATTAAAGCAGCATTAGTCTGTTGAGTTTCACACAATGCACTCCAGATGAGATTTTCAAAGTAGTTAAGGGATTTAGATACCTCTCACAAAGTTGGGCAACTAAATCCCATATGCTTCGTTGAAAATCCCAACTGATCTGCCTGAAGAATAGCTCATTTTCAAACTTCTAATGGTAGCAGCTTCAGTGGGTATTAGCCTACGAAAGCTTATGCTTCAAAACTTTATAGTTAGTCTTTAATGTGCCACAGGACTTTGTTACCTCAGCTTTCTAGTGTGTTCCCAACTACCAATACTTCATCTTGACATTAGACTGCAATGTGGATTGATTACTTCAGAAGTGGCACTGGCTTAACAAACAACATATTCCATCAGTGAGCAGATTGACACGCTACTGACAAAAAGAGGAAATTTTAATGAGTAAAGATACTTACAGTTCAGAAGTGGTTGGATGCAGGAAATATCAGATAAAAGGAAACTGCTTTTTGGTGGCACCAGGTACTTCTGCCCCATTAAAGTTATTATCTTTGCATAGTCTGTATTGTTCTCTGTAACACATGAAAGCAGATCCTGCTCTGGAATGGACATTTCCTCATCTATAATTTGTGCAGATCGACTGTCATCATTCACAGAAGAAAAATGTTTTGCCATTTCACATAATTCAGCCATCCCACAGCCAACATGTCCTGTAAAAACATTCTTGATTCTAATTTGTTTTGCAGAAATGGGGTGAAGAAAACCACTTTTGAGTCCTTCTTCGATTAAACACCTGGTGCCTTCCAATATCAGCCCCTTGATCTGTACAGTAATAAGAGACAAAGCAGAGGGAAAGGATTTTTGAAATGTCTGGTTGATATCTCTTGAGAATTAAACAAAAATTTCATACATATTTGCTACATTGCAAATATGCAAGTTATCATCAGAACCCGTATTGAGAGAAACAAATTTTCAATCAGGAAAACTGAGGATATCAGTATTCAGGAATTTTAATATGGCATATTTCCAGAACCTTAAACTCACTTTAAACACAACATGTTTCATACATTAAACTAAGAATGATAAAAAAAATTAGTGAGTCAAATTATTATAACTTGTTTTTCATGATCATCTGAATGACACCCTCTTGGGCCCTGATCCTGGAAGTCATTCATGCAGGCAGATCCTTGAACCTGCACAGAATCCCAGTGACTTAAATTAAGAATCTGGTTATGCACTTCTCATTGACGATTCCAAGCCTCAAATTACTCCCTGCATTCATCATCATCACAATCCCACTATTTTCAATTATAAATCAAAGAATACTGTCCATTTATCAGTGTTGCCAACTAGCATGAATCTTACAATATTTATTGTTTTTAAAGCCCCAGTTCCTGGAATCATGAGATTATGTGGGAATCCTAACTTTTTTTTAAAAAGTACATTTCTAGCCTTTATGGTTAAAAAGAACTTTTAAAGGATCAAACATGAGAAGACAAATAATAAGAATCCCACATTTATTGTTTTTAAAAATCTCATGAGTAAGCCCATCTCAATATTTTTGAATACTTGAGGTTGGCACTATTGGAATATGATTATAGCCTTCATGGTCTTAGTATACATACATTCAGGATGAACAAGGGGTTTCTATAAAAAACAAAAAGTTTAAAAATGTAGTTGCTCTGTTCCTACAACAGCTATAAATAAATGCTAAAACAATTTGAACTGAATTCTCATCCTATGTAGAGAAACAAAATTGCTCTAAATGCAAAGCTTAATTTTCTAATAGTTTAAAGGGAGGCTTACAGAGATTACTAGTGTTTCACTAATAACTACTGTTTGTTAGATCTTCATTAAAAAAACTCAAAGTTGTGCACATAGCTAGTATAGGCAACCAAGTGTCTATCTTTCTCACTCCCTCATGCATTGTTTTTATTTAGCCCCAATCTTGCAAAGTGCTAAAGCATATATTTAACTTCACAAACAGTGATCTCATTGAATTCAGTTCATGAAGTATGTGCATAAGTCTTTTCAGAATCAGGGTCTTAAACAGTAAACAATGTGGAGCAATGCATTTGTATAGCACTCAGAATACTGAACCCCTAATATGACCGAGACCTCTGGATCCTATTATATTTAAATAATAAAGATAAGTGTAGTTTAAAGCATTTTGAGATCTGTGGAAAGGTGATATCATCTGTATAAACAGATCACAATGTTTGGTTGGGGATCCTATAAAAATATTGTGATGTAATGTAAAGATCTTAATATTTTAAAATACAATTTCAAGAGAGAAAAAATGAATATAGAGATTACCACCAATTTCAGAAGAAAGGAATGCAAACACACCTCTCAACTGAGGAAAGCATTACTATTCAGGAAATACATAAGCATGTGCATAAGTGCTTTCCTGAATTGATGCCTTAAAAAAAAATCTATTGCTTTATGCACTTGGTTTATATATTTTTTAATTATGTCATATGAAAGGGCCAACATTTAACCAGAGGACCAGTCTATACTCGCTACAAATGTAATCTAAACAAAACAACAAGTATTTCTAATAATGTGATCATGTATAAGAAATAGGTCACAACAGTGTTAATTAATCCATCTGACACCAAATATTAATGTCGTCTCCCATCACGTTGCCAATATAAAGTTATTCTCCCCATCAAAACTGTGTCTGATAACTCTTTCAATATACTATCAGAGGGGTAGCTGTGTTACTCTGGATCTGTAAAAGCGACAAAGAGTCCTGTGGCAGACTAACAGATGTATTACAGCTTAAGCTTTTATGGGTGAATACCCACTTCGTCGGATAGATGTGATGAAGTGGGTATTCACCCACGAAAGCTTATGCCAGGGGTTGGCAACCCAAGGCACGTGAGCCAATTTCCGCCGGCACATGGGGAGAGCTCAGCCCTGCAGCTTTGGGGACTCCCCCGCTGGCGCCTCGCCAGCCGGGGTCCCAACGTCTGCCCCAGTCAGTTTCTGCTGCCAGCCTGGGTGTAAGGAACCCAGGCTGGCAGCAGAAGCTGAGACCCTGGCTGGCAAGAGCCTGCAGGAGAAACTCCAAAGCCTTGGCGGGCTGAGCGCTCAGCCTGCCGCCCCATTGGGGTTTCCCCCGCAGGCTCCTGCCAGCCCGCTGTCAGCCTGGGTTCCCTATACCCAGGCTAGCAGCAGGAGCTGAGTCAGGCAGGCAGTGGGACCCCGGCTGGCAGGAGTCTGCAGGGGAACCCCAAAGCAGCGGCGGGCTGAGCCACTCAACCTGCCCCTGCTCTGGGGTTCCCCTTGCTGGCCCCTTGCCAGCCAGGGTGTCCGCCTGCCCACCTCAACACCTTCACCCAGCCTGCGGGGAAAACCCCAAAGGGGGCGGACTGACCCCCTAAGCCCTTCCCCTTCCGCCCGAAGCTCCACCCCTCCTGGACCTGCACGCGAAGCCCTGACTAAATGAAGACTTGGCACACCACCTCTGAAAGGATGCCGACCCCTGTCTTATGATCCAATAAATCTGTTAGTCTAAGGTGCCACAGGACTCTGTTACTCTTTCAATATATTTTATCTACTTTTAAAAACTACACAAACTAATGTTTTACAACTCTGGTGCATTTTTTTTTGTTAGTAATAAATTATTTTGCACACAGTCTATGTGTGATATAGATCTTGTTTTCAATCACACAGAACTGAGGAAACTAGCATTTATATAACATTTTTCTTGCTTTTTACAATCAATTTTTTACATGAATTAGATTCAATGTTGGATAGAACACAAACCATCACTTTATTGTGCATTTCTTTCCTACTCAAAAAAGAAATTAAATTCTCTCATACACCCACCCAAACCAATTCACCTTGGAAGAAGAGCAATTTATTTATTTCTTAAAGCCACATTTAAATAACTTCACATTTCTACAATAATAATTTTTCATTTACCTGACTACATATTTAAGTTCATATCATTTTACAAATGTTAAAAAAATTAAATGCAAACTATAAAGCTTCAAAAAGTAAAGCAAGGATAATTTTTGGAAACAATCGGCCAAATCCTCAGGTGACAGAAATCAGAAGTCAGGAAGGTAGAAAACGGAGAGTACCAGTTTCAGAAGAAAGGAATGTAAACACACCTCTCAACTGAGGAAAGCATTACTATTCAGGAAATACAATAATCAATAAGCAGAACAGAGATCAGAAATAAAAGTCAATGAAGTCATGATTTACACCAGGGGCATGTTACTTGTCATGATGGAGAAAGGCTGCTATCAAGTAAAGCTGGAAGAATCAATTATCCCAATTTTGTGGTAGTTTTGTGATATGAACAAATATGTACTAGAATAAGAATATTAAATTCTATTAATTAAAACATGCACAGAATTCACCAGAAGGGAAAGGCTAGCATTGTAAGCCACTCTACCACTGGGCAACCAAAAAGGTGCCAGAGGGAGAATTTTGAACTGCATGGGGATCTGGCCACTGAGGGATTATGAAGTTCTGAAATTTTTTGTCCTTTCTCCAAGCTACACTGATTATCCATTCCTACCACTGTTACTCCAGAAATGACTAAAAGGAAGAAAATAAAATTTAAAATTTTATCATCACCAAATTAGTCACCAAAAAAATAAAAATTCCTATTATTCGCATCACGCCTCCATGCCAACCCTAAATTAGTGATTTTTACATAACTTTTTGTATATAGTTTATTTAACATACTAATGTTATCTTGTCTCAGACTTTTTTGCTACATTACATGACACATTTTCCAAAACAAATTGATAAATAAAAGAGTTAAAGTCCTGTGGCACCTTAAAGACTAACTATAAAGTTTTGAAGCATGAGCTTTCGTGGGCTAATACCCACTTCGTCGGATGCAGGCAGTGGAAGTGTTCACAAACAGGCAGTTATAGAAAAGTAGGTAAGATCCAGGTGGGAGGTGAAAAGGTTAGTTAGAAAACCTTTTCACCTCCCACCTGGCTCTTACCTACTTTTCTATAACTGCCTGTTTGTGAACACTTCCACTGCCTGCATCCGACGAAGTGGGTATTAGCCCACGAAAGCTCATGCTTCAAAACTTTATAGTTAGTCTTTAAGGTGCCACAGGACTTTGTTAACTCTGCTATTCCAGACTAACACGGCTACCACCCTGATTCTTGATAAATAAAAGTGTTCAGAAAGGCTCACTTGTCCAGAGATTCAATTTTTAGATTCCATCAGTATGTAGGGTGACCAGACAGCAAATGTAAAAAATCAGAACAGGGAATGGGGGGTGGGGGGGGATAATAGGAGCCTAGTTAATAGGAGACCCAAAAATCGGGACTGTCCCTATAAAATCGGGACATCTGGTTACCCTCTCAGTACATCTCAACTGGTAGTAATCAGATCTCCAAAGGTCATGGCTTTAAACTCACATCAAGACCTGGGCTCTAACTCATTCCAACACTTTACTGTAGCAAACAGGATACTATATAAGATGTTAAAGAATGGGTAATTATGCCTCCCTCCAGTGGATGTGACACATCAGAGCATCTTTGTAAAAGAATTGGGGAATAATCCCAGTTCAGCATCCAATATACACATCATTAGAACTGTTCATACTACCAAGGCTCAAAACCATCATCTGTAGCATTTTTGTGCAGACATTGCCTAGCTAGCTACTTAGTGCTTATTCCAGGATGTTCAGCTACCTAGAATATCAAAGGTGTTATGTGAAATCAGTTTCTAACTCTATGACATTTCTCAGCTGCAGTTTGATTTTTATACAAACACACACACTTAAAATAGTTCCAGTATTGAGTCCTTTAATTGAAAACTGATGAGAACAAATATTGCTCCGACTATAGCAAACTGAAAGTACAAGACTCGTGCTCCATATATTTTGGAATAGTTTCAGAGGGTTTATATTCAATAAATTACCTATGGAGACATACTGTACACTTGTCATTGTTACTTACTATTGCTCAGGATTACCTTTGTATGATATTCTAAAGCATCCAGTTCACCTTGGTTGAACACACTACACTTCCTTTTACGTTTCTGCAGTGAACAAAATGTGGGGGAAAAAATATCAGCTGTGCTACTACATGGCAAAAATATGCTAGAGAAACATACACATGCCTTCAGAGTTTGTAACAATTTGCCATACCCTTCTTTATTGTGAATTTAAGACCTTTGTCATAGTTTCTGTTGTGCCACAGTCATTTTAAAATAATCTAGGCTGATACAGGCTCTTACAGCACATGTTTGCCAATGCTATTCAATTATACCTATGCCACTTCACAGCTCATATTAACTCTAATCTTCACTGCTTAATTTTTCTGTTTCCCTTGGAATAATTCTATGAAATCTTTGTGTGGTTGCCAAGCCCAGGCTATTGGCAACAAGAAAGTGTCACCTAACTCCAGAAAGATACAATTATTGATTTAGCCCATACATCACATACACAAAATTTAAAGGGAACAGATGCACCTCGTATTTCTGTATTTCAATGAAGATTACATAAAGCACATCAAAACTGTCATGAAAACTTTCATTCCCAGGCACAAAATATATTTACCAGCCCTTACCATGTTAATTTTAAAAAATAACCCTCAAAGCTATTTAATCATCCTTGGCAAATACACTTTTTGCAAGGCTGTTTTCAAAGAAAATTTAAGTATAGTTCTGCAGTTGTAAAACAGTATTTGCAACTAAAGTAAAAAGCGGGTGAGGGATGGCATTTTTTGTTTTTAATCAGTCAATAAATGAAGTGAAATAACAATGGCAAAGTCCAGAGATCCATCATTTTGCCAATCTTCATTAAATTTTCCAATAATACCACATCAAGAGACTATTTAATATATACAGTAGAACCTCAGAGTTGTGAATGGAGGAATACAGGAATGGAGGGTGGTCAAACAGTAGACTCTCGATTATTCAGGATTGGGTTAACCAGGATGTCGATTAACCAGGATGTCAAAAAAAACTATGCGTAACTCGCAGGGCTAGCTCTGGCATTGTTGCCACCCCAAGCACACACACACACACACACACAAACAACCATCCCACCAGGGCACAGGGCAGCCAGTGAACCAAAACCACCTCCCCCGGTGCAGGGTGGCTGGTGAACCAACCACCCCTCCCCATATTTCCTATGGATGGTGATTATCCAGGATTTTATTAATCAGGATTAATTTTTTCCTATCATCCTGGATAATCGAGAGTCTACTAGAACTCTGAAATGTTCGTAACAAAACGTTACGGTTCTGCCTTAAAAAGTTTACAACAGAACATTGACTTAACACAGCTTTGAAACTTTACTATGAAGAAAAAAATTTCTGCTTTTAACCATCTTAATTTAAATCAAACAGAGGTAACAAAGAGTCCTGTGGCACCTTAAAAACTAACTAAAGTATTGAAGCATAAGCTTTCGTGGGCTAATACGTGGGCTATTCCAGACTAACAGGGCTACCTCTCTGATTCTTGACATCATGCAAGGCACTGTATTTGGCCGTATGGAGTGGAAATCCAGAAACTTGCTGAAGTGGGTATTAGCCCACGAAAGCTTATGCGTCAATACTTTAGTTCAGTGATGGCGAACCCGTGGCACGCGTGCCGCTGCCGGCACGCCGAGCCGTCTCTGTGGGCACGCCGTCAAAACGCCGGAGCAGAGGGGCGGGGTCAGTAAGAGGCGAGCGGGTGGTGGAGGAGGAAGTGAAAGGACGGCCGGAGCCCGGGAAGGAGAGCGGAGGCGGGGCCAAGGCAGGAGGCGAGGCAAGGCAAGAAGGAGAGCGGAGGCGGGGCCGAGGCGCGAGGCAGGAGGCGCGCGGCGCGAGGCGAGGCGAGGCGCGGCGCGAGGCAAGGCGAGGCGAGGCGAGGCGCGGCAAGGCAAGGGGGGGAGGCAAGGCAAGGGGAGGGAAGGCAAGGCAAGGGGAGGGAAGGCAAGGCAAGGCAAGGGGGGAGGGGAGGCAAGGCGAGGGGAGGGAAGGCAAGGCAAGGGGGGGAGGCAAGTCAAGGCAAGGCAAGGGGGGGAGGCAAGGCAAGGGGAGGGAAGGCAAGGCAAGGGGGGGGAGGCAAGGCAAGGCAAGGGGGGAGGGGAGGCAAGGCGAGGGGAGGGAAGGCAAGGCAAGGCAAGGGGGGGAGGCAAGGCAAGGCAAGGCAAGGCGAGGGGAGGGGAGGCAAGGCGAGGGGAGGGGAGGCAAGGCAAGGGGGGGGAGGCAAGGCAAGGGGGGGGAGGCAAGGCAAGGCAAGGGGGGGGAGGCAAGGCAAGGCAAGGCGGGGGAGGCAAGGCAAGGCAAGGGGGGGGAGGCAAGGCCGGGGGGGGCGAGCCGCGCTGCTGAGGCCGGGGGGGAGGGGGGGGCGAGCCGCGCTGCTGAGGCCGGGGGGGGGGTGAGCCGCGCTGCTGAGGCCGGGGGGGGGGGGGGTCCCGAGTCGAGCGGGGGTGTTGGCACTTTGAAAAAAAACAAGTCGTTTTGGTTTGCAGTTTGGGCACTTGGGCTCAAAAAGGTTTGCCATCACTGCTTTAGTTAGTCTTTAAGGTGCCACAGGACTCTTTGTTACCTCTGCTATTCCAGACTAACACAGCTACCTCTCTGATCCTTAAATCAAACAGGCAAAGAAACAGAACTTTCCCTTTTTTTTTTTTAGTAGTTTACGTTTAACACAGTATGGTATTATTTTTGCCCTTTTGTTTGGTCTCTGCTGCTGCATGATTGCATACTTCTAGTTCCAAATGAGGTGTGTAGTTGGGCAGTTCATAATTCTTAGATTCTACTGTACACACCCTAAACGTATTCCGTTACTCTAGTGGACATACTGCATATCCAGGCACACTCAGAAGAGTGTAACAGGTTCAATATAGAATAGCAATCATGCCAACAAATGCTGTAAAAGATGTAGTAGGGTCAGAAAACAGTGTGTATAAATGAAAAGTGCTTTCTTGACAATATATCTGCACTGATAGCATTTTCAGAGGTATAGCTGTTTCTTTGACTAACAATGAGTTTGTTTTAATATAAAATCAGTAGTGAGTTGCATTCTTTTCAGGCTTACATATAATCAACAAAATCGTGACGTTTCACTTGCAGCTTTGTTACTGATGGTTAGACATTAGCCAAAACACAAAACAAAACCCCAACAGCTTGACTCTCAGATCTGAGACTGAGTTTGTAAAAAATAAGTTATTAAAAAATAGATACGCTAGTTATTTATAAATTGAGCAAGTTTAACCAAGAGTCTAAACATGGAGCCCAAAGTTGTTATTTTTATTTTTTTACAGAACATAACTACTGTAAAGTTATCTAAGCATTTGACGTTCCATTACAAATCTTTCTTTTCAGTCTTTCCTTCCTAACATTGCTCTTTTAAGCTGAAATGGTTCATGATGAATTTCAACCAAATGTACTCTTTTTATAAAATTTGAGTAGAAACCACCCAATGATTTTAGCACTGTTATTTACAAGAAAATCAGTGAATTTACACCATCTAAAGATCTGGCTACAGATTTACTTTAGAATGGAATAATTATGGGGAGGGGAGGAGAAATAATTTTGAAATAGCAGAACACAAAAATTCCAACTTTGTACGTGGCTAGTTCTCCCTCAAGAAGAAAACAAAACATTAGAAATAAAAAACAAGCAATTCATTTCTAAGCTTGTTGGGTAGGCATCTGCTAAGCAGATTTTTCAGAGGGACTGATAACTCACACTAAAGTCAGCTCAGCACTTCTGCTAAATACTTATGGTCTGAATTTTCAGATGCATGCTAAATGATACAGGACCAATAGCTTGAAAATGGGGTCATGAGCTACAAGGCCCTGACATCATCTTGTTAAGGAGCCGGGTAAATCCCTGTATCTAGCAAAGGCTTTGGTTTCACACAATTTTTAAGTGCAGATCTCTTTCACATTTTGAAATCTGCTGTGGATATGCTTCTTCCTACTGCTTCCCAACAATCTGTGTTTTAAATTATTTCAGGAAATAGCAAGACAATTTGCAAGAAGTTGTTATGGTGGACTGTTCAATACATAGTTATTTTATTAATAGTCTTTTTTTTTTTTCCTATAGACCATACCTTCCTAGCACTGGCTATGGAAACATTACTGTTCTTGGTTCCTTCATGCTGCTCTGTTCCACTGTCACTGTCTTTTCCCTCCCCTGGGCCACCATCAGAGCTTCCTTGCTGGGGCTTCTGTTGGGGAGCTGAAACTATATGGGGCTTAAGAACATGAAAGAACTCTTCCCGAAACACATATTTTTTCTTTAGTGTTGCCCTTGCTGTCTCTACTTCAGCTCCAGTAGAGTAAGTAGCATCAACGGTGAAAGGAGCAGCATGGTCCTCCGGAGAAAGGGTGGAAGAAACAGGAGCAACATGAGAAGTTGAGGGAGCAGGGTACTCGCAGGAGGAGCAGAACTGGTAGCCAGCCTTATTGATGAAGGAAAGATGATCCAGTAGCCACCCAACTGAGAGCTGATGCACCACAGACATCACAGTCTCTTCTTTGCAAGGACAGTCTTTGAGAAATTGGAACTGAAATTCATACGTGCTTTCCAGTTCAGATTCTTCCTAAAACTAATACAAAAGCAGACTTTATATAATGATTAAAGTGTATTATAACAATGCCTAAAAAAGTGTACTAGGCATTTCAAATAGTCTGTTGCTGACCCCCACCATGCACTGCAGAAACTACAGCCTTTAAACCCCCTCATCATAGTACCCTTACTGTAGGTTTATTTCACAAGTGTCTCTATAACATACAGAATAAATTCCTGTTATAACAGGCCACAATTTTCTACTCCACTATTATCCCTTTAGCAGCTCTGACGGGGTTTAGGTAAAATGAACCCTCGTGCTACCCTCCCCCCCTCCCCCCCCCCCAGGAATGCGCAAGTCTCCTTCGAAAATACGGCGCCACGAATTCGCGCACAGCTTGGCCAGACTTCTGCAACTTTCCGGAGGGGGCTGATGCTGCAGCCCGCAGCGAGGGTGTCGGGCCCCCTCACACCTTGAAGGGCCGGGCTGGGCAGGCCGGGGCTGCAGCGCCGATCACAGCCAGCGCCACGGAAACCCAGATTTTGTCCCGGGTGTTGCTAGGACCCCGGCCCTCCAGCCACCCCGGCGGCCCCTGCCCCTGTTGCGCCCGGCCGGCAGCGCCTGTTCCGGGCTCTGCCTCGCCTCGCCAGCCCGCGAGCCGGGGAAGGCGCCGCGATAGTAGCAGACAGAAGCGCCGTGACTAGGGCGTGCGTCAGCTCGGGGCGCTCCCCTGGGGTGAGAGCGAGGCAGCCAGCGGGACCCCTGCTCAGGTCCCAGAGAACCCCCACGTGACCTGCCTGCGTGAGCCCCTCATTCGCGGACACTAACCGTAGAACGGCCGGTTGGGCGAGAAGCTCCACTCACCAGAGCGATTAGAGCCCACACTGAGCGCAGCCATCTTGTTGTACGGACAGGCTGGCGTTCCCTAACTTCCGCTGAAACGCGGCAGCTACTACCACTGCTAACCCCGAGGCTAATAAGGGTTTTTTAAATGCCGCAGCTATTAGAACAAATACCGTCCAGAGGAGAACGGAAGTGAGGTCACCACTGTTAGACGGTGCTCTTCACCAGCGGCAGCCTCCCAGCTCCCCTGACGTAAGATGCTCGACTGCGCGCATTGGATAGGACGCCGAGCGCGCGACGCCGAGTGACGCAGGTGGCGGGTGGATTTGAAATTGGGACGGGAGGAAGAAAAAGTCGCGGCGGCCGTAACGACGACAGTGAGTGAGCGGGGCGGGGGGAGCGGCGGGTATGGCGCGTGCGGCTCCCCCCCCCCCCCCGCCCAAATGCTGTGGCGGGAGCGAGTCTCGGGGGGTTGCTGGGGCACCCGCGGGCGGGGCGGTTAGGTCGGAACCGGAGCATCTCGCTCAAGCCCCCTCCCGCTCTACAGGCGCCGTTGCCGGTCGCTCCCGCTCCCCGGCGGGCTGGTTCCTCAGGACTGGGGTTGCCAACCCTCCAGCATTGGCCTGGAGCCTCCCGGGATTGGCCTCGGTCTCCCGGTGGCCGCTGGAAGCCACCCGGGGCATTTCCATGGGGGTGTTTTAAGAAACTGGCATCGGGTCAGGGGAGGGGGAACCTCCCAGAACCGCTTCAGTCAGAGTTGGCGACCCGACTCGGGACCAGGGCCGGCGCCAGGGGGGTACAACGGGTACAGCTGTACCGGGCACCGGACTTAAGGGGGCCCTTTAAGTCCCGGGGCGGGCCCGGTACGCAGCTGTACCCCTTGTCGCCCGGCCTGCGCAGCAAGGTGCGGCTCCGGGCAGCCGCTGCAGCGCTCATCAGCCCCCTCCCCAGGCACCCAGCAGCCTCCCCCCGCCCCCCTTTGCTTCTCCCGGCCAGGTCACGCGGAGCCCCAGCGCGCCGCAGCTCTGCGCCCCCAGAGGGGGAGAGCACATGGGGGGGGGTGTGACTGGATCGGGGCGTGTCCTGCCTCTGCCTGGGGATGGGGCTGCCAGGCTCCCTCCTCCCCGCCCAGCAGCATTAGCCGCAGCGGCGGGCGCCAGGTTCGAGCGGACATGGGCTGGGGGCCTGGGGCGGGTCCGCTGTCCCACGTGGGGCAGGGAGCAAGCCGGCCACGCTGCCGTGGGGCGGGCCGCGGGGTCAGAACAGGGCCGGGGGCGGCGGGAGACTGGGTGGGGTGGGGGTGGGGGGTACACACCTCAACACACTTAAAATCTGCTTCACCAAACAAAGACCTTGTACGAGAGAATGGGCCACCCAAATACCCTGAGAGAACCTGCTTCAATTCAGAAGTAATAACTCAATTGACCACACATGCCTAGTTGTCACTTATGTAAGCGGGGGAATAGTCCCGCTGTTGTGGGGAACTCTCCTGGCTTCTATACTACCCCGGTGAAATGGGCTAGCGGAAGGATCTGAGTCCTCGCTCCCACTTCCTTTACCCAGAGGCCTCCTGACCTTGAGGGCTCCCCTTCCACTCCCCTGTCTGGTGGAGTCCTCGTAACCCCAACAAGGCTGGGCCCAGGATTTCTGGGGGGCTCAACCCCAAACCGTGCTGGGGTTACCCAGGTCAGAGGCTAGGGTGTCCCCACTCCGGGGTGCTCCCTCTGCACTGGACACTTCACTAACCCACATAAAACTTACAGCAAATGCAAATTATTTAATTAACAATTTATCTTAAAAATGAACAAAGAAGAAATAGAACAGTTAGGGAAATCCTGCCCCATGGCAGGCAGCATTACACATAATGTCTCTGTAGTGTCAGGACAGTTTTCAGTCTGTTCCTTGTAGGGCCCAGGCCTCCTCCTTAGCTGTGCTGCAGGGTTGCTGTGACTTGGACGCTGCCTCTGGTGGGGTCCACACGCTCCCAGCCTCTGGACGGCTCCAGCCCAGTTCCACCCTCTGTGTCAGCTCCACGCTGCCTCAGCACGACGACTGCTGCTGCTGCTCTGCCTCCAGAACAGCCCCTCTGGCTGTCCCAGCTCTGCACCCAGCACACGGCTTCTCTGCAGGCAGCCCCTGTGTTTCCGCCCCCAGCACTGACCTCTCTGCCTCTGGTTTCTGCAGCTGCTCCCAGGGCAGGTCTGTCCCTCTGGGCTGAGCTCTGGCTTTGGGGCTGCAGCTCTGCTCCCAGCACAGGGTCTGTCTCTCTGGGCTGCTTCCCTGGCCCCTCCGGATCTGGCCCAGCTCTAGTCTCCAGCTCAGCTCTGGCTCCTCTCCCTCTGGCCCAGGCAATTCCAGCTCACACACGGAGGACGGGACCCATCCTGCCCTCCTGACTCCTTGATTAGTCCCCCGGCCTTGTCAGTCAGGAGTGCTGGCCTCTCCCCATTGCCCCTGGGGACCGCCAGTCTCAGGGTCCTGATTGAGCATTGACCCTCCCCCTTTAGGTCCTGGGAGCTAATAATTAAAACACCCCACTGAGTGTTAGTAAGGGGCTAACAGTCCCCTTACACTTAGCACCACACACTGGAACCTGTACAAAAAATCATCAAACAACTATAACCCATACTTGAGGAGGACCATGTCCTGAACGATTTCTTTCTGGAACTCCCTTTTCTGGTCTTCAAACAACTCCCCCCAACTTTGACATACTCATGAGAAGCAACCTCCCTACAGACTAGGACATACCAAGTCAAAGCAACCCCAGACCCTGCCAGAATAACAGATAAAAAACTTGCAGACATACCTCCACTACTGCAAAGATCAATCCTCATTCTCACCCATAATGCATCTTTCAACATCCATATGTCCTACAGATGCCTATCACAATAGGTGGTGTATTTCATCCAGTGCATCAAATGCCCCAACAACAACTATGTGGTGAAACCGGGCAATCACAACACTCTCAAATGAACCCTCACAGGGAAAAAAAAACCCCACAAAAATACCCTATTACCCAGAGGTGAACACTTTTCACAAAGCGTCAATCCATATCTGACCTCTCACTCTTCATCCTCAGAGGAAACCTGCACAACACCTTGAAAAGATGAACTTGGGAGCTTAAATTCATAACTCTGCTAGATACCAAAAAAAAAAAAAATCATTAGATACTGGTTTTGTTTCATTACAACATTCTGTAACCCAATAACCCTCTTTTGTTCTATGGCTGCAGAAGTGTTAACTGTCCACTTCATTTTAAATGGTCTCTTGCAACATGTGTTAATTCCTCACGCTAACAAATCTCTTCCTTATATTCTGCTGTGACAGATTATTTTTTTCTGACCTGAAGAAGAGCTCTAGGTAGCTCAAAAACTTCTCTTTCACCAGCAGAAGTTGGTCTAATAAAAGATATTACCTTACCCACCTCGTCTCTCTAATATCTTGGAACTAACCACAACAGTGGTGAAATAACAGCTTTAAACATTTAAAGGAACTATCAGTAGCCTTCAGAGTTAGCACATCACTAAGGTAGGTGAGTGGGGCAGGTCATCCCTTTCACAAAGCTCTTGTTTCAGTGTCTATATGCAGGCTCAGGCAGTATACATTTGGGAGGTTTACTTTGCAACTATAATGGCTACAAACTGTTTTTTTCTTATACAGAACTTCAGTTTCTTCAGGAATGATAGGGCCATCGATAATTGCTAGTCCAACATGCCAACCCACCCTAGTTCAATCCAGCTGCTGCAGATAATGGCTGTGATGTTACAAGAAGGATGATGTTCCTTGAAGCTGACTTTCCTGTAATACCAACATCATTTGCCTTGTAGATTAATCACAATGCGGCGCAGCTCGAGTACCACTGGTAGCAGTAGTCGACAATCCTTGATGCCTCTGAGAGTGCAGGATACCAACAAGATGGGTCTTCATACACCTCAGGCGTAAGTGTCACTGATCAAGTCATTCAGAGAGTGGATTTTCATGAAGTTAAAGCATGTCTAAGTCTCTGTAGAGTCCGATCCAATTTGTGTGGTGTGTGCATGCAACTATGGTCAATGTATGATTCTTTGGGAGCTAAAACTTTAATTTCCTGGC
The DNA here is from genome assembly GCA_032164245.1 of Sternotherus odoratus. NCBI lineage: Eukaryota > Metazoa > Chordata > Testudines > Kinosternidae > Sternotherus > Sternotherus odoratus. The sequence goes on from JAVMKO010000002.1 coordinate 71,353,000, forward strand.
TTTCATGTGACTAAAATTTAATATTTTACATTTTTTTTGTTGCATTATCAAGTACAGAACATCTGGCAGCAGTGTTTTTATATAATTGGCAGTCTCTAAAGACTATATGTATTTGGTCAGCAGCACCAAGAAGCTGTCATTTTAAAATGCTTAGTCTAGATCGGGGTGGATAAAAATTGGTGCGTTTAAAAATAAATAAATCTGATTTTTAATTTAAATACAGGTTTATTTTTAAAAAATAAACCAATTTAAAATTGTCAACCTTTGCTAAGGCCTTAACTTATACTCTACTAGCAAAAATACCCGGCGTTGCTCGGGTCCGTCGGAGGTGGGGAGGGGGCAGAGAGCAAACCTGACACCCCCACCTCACTTACCCCTTGACCAACCCCGACTCACATTTTCAACCCCTCGACCAAACCCAACACCCCCACGTCACCCCCTACCAACCCCAGCACCCCCTGACCAACACCCACACCTCACCCCCCGTAGACCAAACCTGACACACCCACCTCACTTCCCCCCAACCAAACCCGACACCCCTACCTACCACCACAAACAAACCCGACACCCACACCTCACTTACCCCTCGACCAACCCCGACCCCTCTCCTCACCCCCAACCAAACCCAACACCCCCTGACCAACCCCAACCCCCACACCTCAGCCCTCACCCACCCCGACACCTTCCCACCCCCCCAGACCAAACCCAACACCCCCACCTCACCCCCCGACCAAACACGACACCCCTACCTCACTTACCCTCCAACCAAACCCAACTCGGGTCCGCTGGAGGAGGGAAGGGGGCAGAGAGCTGAGCGAGTGCGGGGTCCATTGAAGGGGGCAGAGAGCTGAGCAAATGCAGGGTCCGTTGGAGGGGGTATTATGACATCATAATTATGTCACAGAGAACAGCAGCTGCCCAGCTGATGTGATTGGCCTTTAAATAATTTCACCCCTGGGGGGGCGTCAGAGGTGAGATTTGAAAAATTTTCGACTCTTACCCTGATTAGGACCCTAAGACCTCTAACTACCAAATTTCAAGTCTCTAGCTCAAACAGTGTGGAAGGAGTAAGTGCACATGCATACACGCACGCATACACCATTTGACTTTTATATATATAGACTAGCAAAAATACCCGGCGTTGCTCGGGTCTATCAGAGGGGGGGAAGGGGACCCAGCATTGCTCGAAGAGAGCTGAGCGAGTGTGGGGTCCGTTGGAGGGGGGAGGGGAGAGAGAGCTGAGCGAGTGGGGGGAGGGCATTGGAGTGGGGGGAGGAGAGGGAGATTTTAAAAAATTTCAATTCTTACCTGAGGGGCGAGAGAGCTGAGCGAGTGCAAGGTCCGTTGGGGGAGGGGGAGGAGCTGAGAGAGTGGGGGGGGCTTGGGAGGGAGGGGGGGTGAGATTTTAAAAATTTTCAATTCTTTCCTGAGGGGGGAGAGAGCTCAGCGAGTGTGGGGGCCCCTGGATGGGGGGGAAGAGATCTCAGCGAGTTTGCGGTCTATTAGAGGGGGAGAGCGGGGAGAGAGCTGAGCGAGTGCCGGGGCCGTTGGAGGGGGGGGCGGGGGCTGAGAGCTGAGCGAGTGTGGGGTCCGTTGGAGGGGGGTATTATTACATCATAACTATGTCACAGAGAACAGCAGGTGTTAACCTGCTGCCCAGCTGATGTGAATGGGATTTAAAGAATTTCACCCCTGGGGGGCGTCAGAGGTGAGATTTGAAAATTTTTCGACTCTTACCCTGATTAGGACCCTAAGGCCTATAACTGTACCAAATTTCAAGTCTCTAGCTCAAACAGTGTGGAAGGAGTAAGGAAACATACATACACGCATACACCATTTGACTTTTATATATATAGATTACAATCATTTAAATTAAATGCAAAAACTAATTCTAAGCAATATTTGTTTATTGCCAATTTTTAAATAATGTTCTAGCAGTTCTGTGGTTTGTCACTGGGTAAGTACCCGGAACCAGTGCTTGTTGAAGTAACAGTTGCCTTTTCTGCAGGTGCACTGTAGAGAGAATATTTTCTTCATTTCAGTTTATTCAGCTAGTTCAACATTAAGAAACAAGATGGGTACTGAACCCAGAAAGCTTGACTTCCTTTCCCAATCTAAAAATAAAAACTTGGTGTCAGGGGATATCTATTAGTTCTAAAATGTTGCAGGACACAGTGAACAGAAACAATGAATTCAGCTCATAAACTACAGATTAATACTTCCTTTTTTGCATGTCAGTTTTAAACGCAAATCATGTTAACATTTTTTGATAAATGTGTTTTTCTTGTATACCCAGCATCTTTAAAGTGATTTTATTTAATAAAAAAGTGAATGCCTGTTTTGTGCATTTTAAACTGAATTTGAATTTCCACCCAAGTAGGCTTGACACACATTGCAAATACAAAGTTAATCTAATAAATATCATTCACCATTTCTAACATAATAAAAAATGTCAAATTTAAGAATCTGAGTAAATGGACCCAAAGCTATATAATTGCAAAAATAAATGTATATAGGCATTTTGTAACCTGCCGGTAACAAAAAGAAGCAGCATATTTATTGTAAAGGTTATATTTAGTTGTAAATCAATATGTTTTAATGGTTACCAATCAGTGAAAATCAGCCTTTCTTTAGGGCATTAATCAAAAAGTACAAATGCAAAACACAATTAAAATTGATGATTTAAACTGAGGTTTACTGTTTGCTGATTTAAATCTTGATTAAAATCGGTGAGTTAAATCCATAAATTCTAGTCTAACTTGCCTTCTGTTACGAATATGTGCTGTAGTTTTCTTAAGTGAGCATAAAGGTGAAATTACTGTAATATCAGTAACTTACACAAACTTTTTTTTTTTTTTTTTTTTTTTTTTAGGAAAGACAGAACAACTTTTGGGAAGTTGAGTATGAGTAAACCTGCATCTGGTACCTCAGAAAAAAAAGTCAGCTTCTTTGGTAAAAGGTATTGATGATAGGGCTCTGTGTGGTAAATTTAACATGTAATTGAACAGTTTTTTAAAGATCTCTACAATTTTTGTTTTCCCTAGAAAGATTTCTATTGGGGAAGAATGGATTTGGGACACTTTGGAGCAGGAGCAGCTTCATAGCTCTATCTCTCTCTCTTCACAAGGGTTGAGCAGTAGAGTTCATGTACCTGTGCAGATCACTGGCCTCCCCTCAGAAGCCACAGCAAGGGGAGAGGCAATGGGAAAAGTCTTTAGTGGACTGTACTGCTCTGCTCCCATATGAATTTTTTCTCAGTTAGACCAGAGTTGGGGATAATAAGCTAGAGGATGGGGACCACCAAAAAGTTTCATGATAGGATGATGGTAAGGAAGATGAGACTTTATTTTTTTCAATCTAAGGATAAGGTTTATATCTGTTTATTTTGGCTTGTGGTCCAATTAACTATTATTCTTCAACTGCTATTAAAACTAAGGCTTTGTCTACATGGAGACATTTACTTGTATAGATAATGCGGAATAACTTATTCTGCAATAACTATTTCATAATAACTCCCTGTATGGATAACCTGTTCCGGAATACAAATGACACCGCAGAGTAATTATTCTTTAATAAAAGTGATTAAGTAAATAAGCTTAAGAACACTACAGTTATGGTCTACAGGTATCTACACTTTTTCTTTTAGAACTAGTGGTCCTGGAGGTTCACGTAACAGTCAGTATGGTGTGTTTGGTACAGAAAAGATCAAGGATCCCAGGCCACTTCATGACAAGGCATTCATCCAACAGTGTATCCGACAGCTCTGTGAGGTATTTTGCTATTTTCTTTAAATGTTTGATTTAAATCATAAATAGTGTTAATAAAAATCTACCTTTTTCCTTTGCCTCAAACCTAGCTTTTGTCTAGAACCTATCTTCACACACTAGTAATGTGCATGTGTCTTTTCTCAGTTTCTTGTAGAGAATGGTTATGCCCATAATGTCTCCATGAAATCACTCCAATCTCCATCTGTTAAGGACTTCTTAAAGATATTCACTTTTATCTATGGCTTCCTGTGCCCTTACGAGCTTCCGGATTCTAAGTTTGAAGAGGAAATCCCCAGAATCTTTAAAGAGCTTGGGTATGCATCAGGAATTCATTCTTGTCAATTTCTTATTGTAAAAGGTCATAGTAAAACTTAAAATTGTATAATTTAAACTCCCTCCCCAGTGTTGTTATTAGTCCTGTTTTTGTTTTGTTTAAGTGATTGCTTGTTGAATGTAGAAGGTTTTTCAGGATGTGTTTAACTCAAACTGGACAATTGGCTATAGTAATAAAATAGTAATCTTATTGCTTGGAAATAGTAGTAGGTCCAACATTTAAAAAAAATCTTAAATGTTGGACCTACTACTATAAAGTCTCCAAATTTCCAAGTTTATGGGGCAGTGTGAATTGCATTTAACTCATCCTGTGAGGTGTCTTGTGCCAGTAGCGAGGTGATGATTACCCTCAACTCATATTGATATCTTTGAGTCAAGCATGCTGACCATGTCAGATACACAAGGTTTTTTGATTTGTGTTATCTAGTGGAAATTTTGAAAAGAAGGGTGCTCTCTAATGGCCTTACTTTGTGATACTGAGAAACTGACTGTTGTACTGGAGACCAGGTAACCAGAATACAATCCTGGGTAGCTGTCAAAATATGGCAATGATTCTTGTAACGAAAAGACTGTTTGAGAAACTTGTCTCTAGAGCTGGAGGATGGATTTAAATAATTCATTTTAAAAAAAACCACTGAATCTGGATGTTTAAAGAACATTTTCATTTAAAATACTTTACCAGCAAAACATTTTTAGCTCATTGCCCTATAAATCTAAACTAATTTTGTGTAGCTGCCATCCAAAATAATAACAAAATGTGCACAACATTGAATTTCAGAAGATTTCCATACTATGTCTGTAGTTAGCAATGCAACAGACCGGTGTTATATATTTATGATCTTTCTCACTAACTTGCATGTCAAAATTGGTCAGATTATAGATGTTGTTTTATTTAGCTCCCAGCACTGTAAGTTCAACCTAGGATCTGAAAACTATGCTATTTCTGCCTAATAGCACGTGATGATATTAAGTTCACAATCACTTTTTCAAGCCAGTCTTGCATTTGGATAGCCTCAGAAGTGAGATTTAGTGGGGACTTGGATGCTCTTCCTGTTTCTCTTGGCCAGTGGTTAGGAGTGGATGGGCTTCAGACCTGTCTCCACCATCACCACATCTCCCAGTGTGGGAGAAGATAGATCAGTACTTCACATATTGGAATTCTTTTTTCCTCCTTCACCTCATCACCCTCCCTTCCAGGCCTCTGTCTCCTTTCCTAGCACCTACAGGAACTCCTCACTTAAAGTTGTCCTGGCTAATCAATTAGGGAACATGCTCGTTTAAAGTTGTGCAGTGCTCCCTTCTGATGTTGTTTGGCAGCTGTGTGCTTTGTTCACTGCTTGCAGGGAGAGCAGCCCGTTGCAGCTAGCTGATGGGTGGTTGGAACCAGGGTGGACCGGCAGACCCCCATCAGCTCCCCCTATCAGTTAGCTGTTCAGCAGCTGCCCAGCAGGCTATCAATTGCCGGCAGTTCAGCTGTCCCTCCCCCACTGCCATGTGCTTCTCCTGCCCTCTGCCTTGGAGCTGCTTCCTGAGACTCCTGCTTGCTGTGCAGGGAGGTGGAGGGAGGGGAAGAAGAGGGAGGAGTAATGTCAGGGTGTCCTCCTCCCCCCTGCTCCTGCATCCCACTTACCGCCATCTTCCATAGAGCAGGGAGGACACATGATGGAGGGAGCTGCTCGCTAGCAGCAGCTGATCTCTGCACGCTGATCTAATTAACAAGGCAGTGTACTTAAGAGTCGGTGTACTTAAAAGAGAATCTCTCGCTCACACACATACGGGGTATGTGTCTCTGTCTGTCTGCCCTCCCTCCTTTCCCGCTCCTTGTAGAGTTTGAGAGTTAATCCTTGAGGGCTCAACCAATTGCTAGTTCATTTAGCAGTAAGGCATTCCCTGGGAAATATCCCACCCTCTGAATCCTCCACCAAGCTTCACAATCATCATCACTGTGTACCAGTATTAAATTGTTTGTTTAAAACTTGTACTCTGTGAGTGGCTGGATTCCAGGGGAATTGTTTTGCACTCGACAAAAGTCTATATATGAACAAAATTTCCCTAGAACCTAACCCCCTCATTTACATTACTTCTTGTGGCGAAATTAGATTCACTTAGTGTTTCACTTAAAGTTGCATTTTTCAGGAACATAACTACAACATTAAGTGAGGAGTCCCTGTATTTAAATAGTCCTTCCTTCTAGCACTGCTGTGCATGTCTCTCTCCTCAAAATAGCCTAAGAAGGAGAAAGGGGAAAATCACTCTGAGTGGGGAGATATCAGATGGGGATGCGGAGTAGAAGAGGAGAGTCAAGACCAAGAGTTGCCCCCAGCAACAAACTAGAAAGAGGAAAATGTGTGGGGGGGGGAGTGTCTTGCAATCTTGTGAGAAAATGTGAGTTGTGGGAATATTTGAGGACATCCCTTCTGGCTCTAGCACTACCCTTGTCTGTGCAACAAACTTCTACCTCCTCACTCCAAGAAGACATTAAACTGTCATCACCAGCTGAAATATTCTGCTATTGGAACTTAGCTGATTTTTTTTTTTTTTTGGATGCCTGATGTAAAGTAGAATCTACTTTGCTCTTCTGTAGCTGCTGCATAGAAGCACATTCTTGCTTTATTGGTAAGGTGAGCCTCAAGGTGTATGTAAGAATGCCATTTTGTGTAGTCAGGGTATTTTTACCAGAAGAAAACTTATATTTGAGAAATGCTCTGATTCTTCTTCCTTATAGGTATCCCTTTGCGTTATCAAAAAGCTCTATGTACACAGTGGGGGCGCCACACACCTGGCCTCAGATTGTAGCAGCTTTGGTTTGGCTAATTGATTGTGTTAAGGTACGATCTGACTACACTGAACAGAATAACTTTGTTTTCATGTATGGATTGTTGTTGTAGGCTAGAATGTTAATAGATTGTTACAGGTATCTTTATGAGTGACTTTTGAAGTAGCCTAAACACTACAATAAGAAAGAAAAAAATTGCCAGATGACAAGTAACTTAAGAGCTAGACTTTAGCCTTATTTTTATAATGCTATATCAGATGACTTGGTTGTAATTGTATATTTATACTTATTGTTAAGATAACTTGTGCTGTTGATTAATACCTACACTAAAACAGGGTAGCTACATGGAAGTATAAGTGAAATATATAAACACTTTAAAAATATGGATTGAATTCAAAGAGAATATGTAAGTTAGGACTTGAAAAATCCACTTGCTTCTGAGTAACTTCCCTTTTGCTCCTGGTAACCTTTGCTATCTACTTCAGTTTATTAAATTTAAACAGTAAGGGTGGGATTTTCAATAGAAATGTAAGACACCTGTCTCACAATGGGATGTGTGTGCCTGACTCTTGAGCACTCTTAAAAAGCCAACCCTAAAAAGTCCAGTATTTATGGCTGCAACGATACATTTGGCTTACATTCAGAAGGTTAAATGATATAATTTTGTTATATGAAATCTCCAGACTGTTCTTCTGCCTCTCTTGCAAAACTTAGCTTGGTAACATAACAGCAGAATTAAACTAACAAAACTTGTTATTTTCAATGCTGCTATTTAGAAATTGCCACCCAAAAAAGGAGATACTGGTCCAGTGATGCTAATTCTGCATCCATGGACTTTTTCTTAAAATTAATGTGATACTCTAATCCAGGAACTGGTAGATGTCTTCAGAGACTGCATTCTCTGGAATACTATTAATATCATATGCCATTAATTCCCCTTCTAGTTGTATTCTGCCACAAGGGAAAATACACCCTTTGATGAAGGACAGACCTGGGAAGGAGAAACAGAAGATGGAATTGTACATCATAAGGTACTATAACAATTTACCAGTGACTATAGTAAATGGTCTTCTATAGCAGTGGTCCCCACAATTTTCAGGGTTGCTATTTCCCCTCTCCTTGTCCCCAAGCCAGGACCGGCATGGCTGTGGTTCCGGGGGGTCGGGGGGGGGGGGCGCAACAGGGGTAAAAGGAGCTGAAGCTAGAGGCAGGTCTGGGGCCAGGAACAGGATTGAGGCTGGGGCAGGGGTAAGGATGTGATTCTATCACACAGCGCTTCTGCTCCTCAAAAGGAGGGGGAGGAGAGAAGAGAGGGGTGCTTTTCATTTCCTTGATTTCTTTTCTTATTAAATTGTAATACTGTCCTGAACAGTAACTCTATTTTTAAAAGGTAGGGTTTCTTTTGTATGGGGTGACGCTTCACAGGGTTGTGCGGCACCTCACGACCATCTGCCCTTAGCATGAGTAGTCTTGTCTGTGCATGAGTAGTCTTGTCTGTGCCTTATGCAGATCAATTCCCTGACTCCATCATCCTCTGGCAACACAAGCACTGCCTTTCAGTCCTCCCTAGGCCTCAATTTCTTCGCATAGGTTAGCAATAGGCACATGCCAGCCCCCAAGTCTTCCAGGCATCCTTTTGAAGGGTCCAGCCCTTGTTCCACGGAACACTCACAGAACTCTGAGATTCACTGCTCCCAAGGGAATAGTGCAAACCTTTTTGTTAGTTTTAATTCAGGATTACCTGCCTTCCCACTTAACCCATAGCACTCAGATATATGTATAGTAAAAACAAGAATAAGTTTCTTCTCTGATAATAAAGATTCAAATAATAGTAAGAATATTGAAAATATGGTTACACACAAAACAAAATCATAACAAGCTTTCTAGACCTAAACCTAACTCAAAACACAGTCTCTTTCTGCTATGGGAGAGCTTATCCCAAGTCCTTTTAAGAATTTTCAGCTTTTATAAAATCAATCCCACTGTCTGCTTGATTTCATAGATTAAAAAATGCCAGGGTATGTCTCTGCACCCCAAATATACCAGACCAAACCTTTGACTTTTTTCACCTGAAAACAGGGTTTCCCATCCACCTTGCTTCCCCATTTCCTTCCTCCCCACACACCTCTCCATCCCCATAAAGGTTGCCAACCCTTCAGGGTGGCCTGGAGTCTTCAGGAGTTAAAGATTGCCATGTGATGAAACCTCCCAGAATACATCCAACCAAAATTGGCAACCCTAATCCCCATTTACCTCTTCCTGTTAATTCTCTTCTAAAGTCTACTCAAGGTCTTCATTAGCATTTGAATCAGTATGCTAATAGATCTCTATTGTGAGATACTCAATACTGAATGGTCCATCAGGGAGATAAGTGTCTTCCATCTTATGTCTGGAGAAGTTTGTCTCCTGGTACTCTACCCTTGAGTGATCTGCCTTTACCAGATCTATAGAACATAATATTCAGCATATATTCATAATTCCTCACATATTTCCTGTACATAACATCTGTCAATGATTTTGATGACCAATGTGACTGGCTTTCATTAGAGACCTAATATGACAATCTTTTTGGTGACCCCAGGTGATCCCTTTATGCCAGGCCCTCTGCCATTTGGCATCAAGTGGTCCTTTAGTCACACATGTTTCTAGTTCAGATATTCATTTTTACTTTTAAACTGAGTGAAACCTTTTTCTAACTGCTAGTCCTGCAACCCAACCCTAGATCTAAAAGCCAAGCTTCATTCTTTCCTCCTCTTATCATCAGTAATAAAAGTTCTGCCCAGTACTTTTCAGTGAGGTTGCACAGTTTGACAGTGAGCATTATTTGACCTATAGAATTTTTATTAGCAGTGCTGTACAAGGAAGAAAGAATGTTGGATGACTTTTGGATCCTGGGGTGAGGTTGCATGGCTGGCAGTTGCAATGGAAAAAAATGTTTCAAAAAAATCTCTCTGTAAGCTGAACAAATGTGAACTGGAGTTAACGTACAAACAAAGACACAATACCACTTTCAGTTGCTCTTGAGAGAACGGCAGTTTAAAATTGCTAACAAATTACAATCTTTGGAGATTCCTGGATTATATGAACGTCTTCCCCAACAATGTAGGCTACTTCATCTGTCAGGGGACATCAGGGATATATCAGATCATCCCTCATATATCTTATTTTTAAAACAAACAAAACCACCCAAAAATAGATATTTTTTTTGACAGTGCTTACCTCTTCAAGTACCACTTAACCTTCCTCCCTTCTCCTTTGCATGTAAATTCAATTGAATATACAATCTATTTTTTGCTGTCTCTAATTCCCTTAAATCCAGTTCTGCCCCACCATTTAAATGTCTTACCAAGGTTACCAAAGACCCCATAGCCACACCAAAAATCTGCTTACCGTATTTTTCGTCTTATAGGACGCTCCGTCCTATAAGACGCCCCCTCATTTTTAAATAAAAAATCCGGGGGAAAAAAAAAAAAAAAGCGCCTCGCTCTCCCGTCTCCGCCGCGCGGGCGGGCTGCCGGGAGCGTCCCGGTTCCCCCCTCCCCGCCGCGGGCGCGCTCCCGGCAGCCCGCCCGCGGCGGGGAGGGGGGAACCGGGACGCTCCCGGCAGCCCGCCCGCGCGGCGGGGACGGGAGAGCGAGGCGCTTTTTTTTTTTTTTTTTTTTTTTTTTTGTCCGGCGGGGAGGGGGGAACCTCGGCAGCCCGCCCGCGCGGCGGGGACGGGAGAGCGAGGTGCTTTTTTTTTTTTTTTTTTTTTGCATTCGCCCTATAAGACGCACCAACTTTTTCCCCCCGTTTTGGGGAAGAAAAAGTGCGTCTTATAGGGCGAAAAATACGGTACTTAGATTCATCTTTTGTTAATGTGGTCGATTACTCTTCCCACTTGGATTCACTCTTATTTGGGTTTTCTCTTTGTGCTTTGCTCTATGCTCACTTCTTGTTTTTTTTTCTAAAATTTCTCGGGCATTTTGGTTGATGACTATTACTCCTGCTCCTCTCCCTCTGCAGCTCAAACTGAACTCATCCTTTTGACTCTGATTTTTCCTCTTCCCTATTATGTACCATTGAATCCTCATCCATTCTGCCTCAATTACTGTACACCTTGCTGATTTCTCTTTGCTCTCCTCCAGGCCATGCTGAATGCTGCTTCAAAAAAAATTTCCCTCATGCCTCTTAAGTACCATATGAGTCCCCTATTTAAATCCTTTAATTTGCTATATGAAAGTCAAGTTTTGGGATCTTGTCTTCAAATTTCTGAACTCTGCTCAGGCTTAGATCTTCATTTACTCTCACCATTCTCTTTGTATTCTTCTGCATTCTCATCTTTGTCCCTTCTTTTTTATACATAGAATAGTCTCTTTCCTATGCACTATATAGTTATACTATCTTCATTCCAACTATTTAAAACTAACCTAACAGGATTAAAACAAACAGTTCTAAGAGTTAATGGTTATCTGATCAGTTGGTGTATAGTAGGTCTGAAGTGTACTCTGTTTTTTAATTTAGATTGTAAATCCCTTGGCCGGGACCCTGTCTGTCTGTATTGTAAAGAGTTGAGCACGTGGACAGTGCTTAATAAATGAACTAACAACAGATCTTTTTGCTTAAGATGTTCAGTTTAATTCTACTTGTTGAGTGGAACTGGATATCCAGATGCTTAGGAGCTTTGGGCTTTCCTTTATGCAAGTTTTTTAAATTGTATTTTCAGATTTTTATGGACTACACTGTAAAGTGCTATGAGCACTTCATGAAGGGTGGAGACACTTTTGAGGAGTTTGATGCAGAAGTGCAGTCAAAGCTCAGTAAGTTCTGGGGAGGGGAGCGGAGGGCTAATCTATATTTGGCCATAAATTGTTTCAATTAAAAGTGAAATTCTTCTCTGTAAAGTGCCTAGTTGTAACTAAAAGGTTGATTCCATGTTTCTCTTTTCCTTGAAAATTTGATATGAAAATTGAGAGAGATTTGTTTCCCCCCTCCAAACTGCTAACCATGCAAACTCAGCCTGGACTCTGAGAGTCAAATGAGGTTGTCTTCATCTTTTGTATCATCCCCAGTAATGCAGACTGGTCACCCTATACCCTCAGCAATACTTGTGCAATCCTGTGTTACCAGCGGTGTTGTAATTTACTGGAATGCATTATGCAGTGATGTTGATGCACAGATGAAATAGCATTTGCTGCTCATTCTCACCTCCTGGCTCAGCAGAACTGTCCAATAAAAGACAATACACATTTTATTTTCTCACTAAAAGATGCAGATGTAACTGAATACACACAGGCAGCAGATCAACTGAGTAAGAAGGTTCCATGTTTTCAGTTTCTTTTCAGGACCTGTATGGTTCCACACTGTATTGCAGAGCTTCTCAAACTGACTTATGGAGTACTTGCTGATGGTCTGGACAGTGTTGGCAAGTTGTAGAGGGCAGCTCCCTGTTTTAACCTGCTTCTACAGGCCTCCAACACAGAGCCTGGTGAAACAGCTGAAAACAAGGAGAGCGCTTCACTTAGTCCTTCAGTGGCTGTTGTTTATGTAGGAGCCACTCTCAGGGTAGGTCTTCACTACCCGCCGAATCGGCGGGTAGCGATCGCTCTTTTAGCGATCGATTTCTCGCGTCTCGTTAAGATGCGAAAAATTGTTCGCCCTAGGCACCCCTGTCGACTCCGGTAACTCCGGCTTGACGCGAGGCGCAAGCTGGAGTCAACGAGGGAGTGCGCCGCTGACTGCCACCGTCATGAGGACGGCAGCTGTGTTATTAACGTAGCTGAAGTTGCGTATCTTTAGTCTATCCCCCCCCACCCCCCCAGTGAAGACCAGTCCTCTGACTAGAGCCACCAATAGAACTGGAGTTGCCTGCTAATGGAGCCATTAGTAGGAGAGGAGACATGAGATATCAGTGAGAGAGGAAAGTTCAAAAGGAAAGAGAACCAGGCAGCTGTCCAGCATGTGCTGGGAGCAAGGGAAGAGACAAATCAAATTGTTAGGAGGCACATGGGAAGAAAAAAAGAGCATCATTGTTAGAAGAGAAGAGTGAGAAAGTGACCATTTCCCCACCCCCGCCCCCACCCCATTTATCACAGTTTTTAAATAAGTAACATATTGCACAGTCACAGATGGGGCTACACTTGAGAAGTTGTGAGGAACTTACCGTATTTTTCGCCCTATAAGACGCACTTTTTCTTCCCCAAAACGGGGGGGGGAAAGTTGGTGCGTCTTATAGGGCGAATGTGCGCCCCGGTTCCCCCCTCCCCGCCGCGGGCAGGCTGCCGGGAGCGTCCCAGTTCCCCCCTCCCCGCCGCGGGCGGGCTGCCGGGAGCGTCCCGGTTCCCCCCTCCCCGCCGCGTGCGGGCTGCCGGGAGCGCTCCCGGCAGCCCGCCCGCGGCGGGGAGGGGGGAACCTCGGCAGCCCGCCCGCGGCGGGGAGGGGGGAACCGGGACGCTCCCGGCTTTATTGAAAAACGAGGGGGCGTCTTATAGGCCGGAGCGTCCTATAGGGCGAAAAATATGATAATTCATGAGGTGAAAATTCTACTACAATTATGTGGTCCACATATCAAAAAGTTTGAGAATCCGTTTACTGGAACTCGCCATATGGTAGAGCTTCTGCATGTATCTGACATAGACAAAAACTTACTTTATATTTATTTTTTTGTTTGTGTTGTAGATTGTGTGATGAGAATTAACTGAAAACTAACCTTTTGAAAAGGATGCCTATTCAAAGAATGGGTGTCTGGTGTGCTGTAATAAAAGCAACTCTCATGGCATTATGCAGTATGGATGTTGATGATGTGGGAGAGCAGTCTAACTTTTTTGTTTCCTTTCAGAGGATTTGTTTAATGTAGATGAATTCCATGTGGAGGCTCTAGCAGCAGAAAACAAAAGGTTGCATGAAGAGATTGCAAGACTAGAGAAAGAAAGGGAAAGTGAGCCGGTTAGTAAATATACCCATATAAGTGAACAGAAGCCGTTTTTTAACTTGATTTATATGTTCCAGGTCCTCTCTCATATTCCTTGGAATAATATTTCCATAGCAAGGCATTGATAACAGCAGTAAGACCAGAAAACTGATGTGTCTATTTCATGCTAGAATAAAATGTTAAATATTCCTTCAGATGTTCCAAGAGACTCATGCTGGCCCTGGATATCATTGCAAGTTCTCTGAGGCGGAACTAGCTTATTACTTGTTGTTCAGTGCCTAGCACAACTGTGTCCTTATCCTTGATACAGGCTTCGAAGTAGTATGGTGATGCCAACAAAAGTGTTGGAGGCTTTTGGACTGAAATGTTTGAGGTTAATAAAGCTGTTGGGAATGCCTAAGGCGTTAGGCAAGATTTAAGTCAAGTGCTAAAAAGAGGGAGGAAGTTTAAAGGAAAATTTTATCAGCCTAACAAAGCTGCCTGTAATCACAGCACAGTCCTGTGTAGAAAGTAAAAATTATTTTATTTCTACAAATTCTCTAAATCAGAGGTTGGTGTTGTTTTTTTCCCTCTTCTCTTCCCCACAAAAGGATCGTTTAGTGTCATTGAAAAAACTGAAATCTTCTTTGCAAGCAGATGTTCAGAAATATCAGGCTTACATGGCTAATCTGGAGTCTCATGCAGCCATCCTTGACCAGAAAGTGAAAGGAATTAATGGGGAACTGGAAACAGCAGGTGAGGAAGAAGCACTGTTCACAAATGGTTGATCATACTAAAAACAACTTGGTTCAGCTGTAAGTGTGTGAAGTATTTAGAGTGCATATCATGATCTTACAGAGAAACTTTCCTATATAGATTCCTAACAGAACAGATTTTTATTAGATCTGTAGCTGCACTACAGGCTTTAAGGAAGGTGGCATGAGGAAATGGCAAGTGAGTGATTACTTCCCAGACCAATGTATACATCACTTTAAAAACTGCTTGGCTGATAATTAAGAACCTATTAGTTGATCCTAATTTTTTTACTTATTTATTTTAACATCTAGAACACAGGTTCTCAGTCTAGGGGTCATGAAGTTATTATGTGTTTTTAATTTATAAGGGTGCACTCAGAAGCTTGTTGTGTGAAAGGAGACGCCAGTACAAAAAGCTTGAGAGCACTGGTCTAGAACTAGGTTTACTCCAAAACTGAGTGAAAGCATCCCTATCTTGTTTGTAAAGCATTTTGGGATTCTTTTTATACAAAAATAATCTATCTAAATGTAAGATTCTATTATTAATTTTAGTGCATACTTACTGATTTCCTTTCCATATTAATATTTAATTGCCAAAAGTTATTGTATTGCTGATTTTGAGTCACATTAGCGATGTTAGTTCCAAGGCTTAGAAATATATGCCAGGTATTAAATTAGGAAAATTTTAAGAAAGCAAAGTATGAACTAATATGGAGTAGTTATAATGCTTACATGAGGCTGCCATTAACAAGTCTGAGTTTCTAATAGATCTAAAAAAACATTTTGTAAATTCAGAAATGGAAGTTGAAGCGATGAAGCAGGAGAATGCACGCCTCCAGCACATCTTTGATAACCAGAAGTACTCAGTTGCAGACATTGAGAGAATAAATCATGAAAGGGATGAACTGAAGCAAACAATCAACAAGCTGACCAAGGAACTTGAGGCAGAAGAACACCAGTTATGGAATGAAGAGATGAAATATGCTAGAGGGAAAGAGGCGGTATGTGAAAGCACTACTATCTGTGAGAGGCAATTATCAGTTTGCATCCTTAAAACTTAATTCAAGATTAGTCAAAAACTGAAATTGCCAATTAGTTTCTTAAATTAAATCAACAATAGCAGTAACCTGTTTTATCATTTTTAATCTGTTAAAAAGGTCTGTATTTATTCTTATCTTGAACAAACACTTTTTTCTTGCCCACCTCTCCTTTCAAGTGGAGTAGAAATGTCTTTGTGATGCACAATGATTTGTGCATCATTGATGGGGTAGCAGATATGTACCACTGTCGAGCACTGATGTTGATGAAGAAAAGGAGTTTTCAAAGTTGTTGGCTGTCTAAATCACTTTTTTGGAATTAAATATCCCTAACATAATTTATGCAATTTTAGCAGCTTAATTTGCATCAATATTTCTCAGAGCTTTTAGGGCCAAACTTGTCCCTCAATTCCACTGAATTCAGCCCCCCTGAAAGGATTAATTTGGTCCGTAGTATTCTAATTTTAAATCGCAGTTTTTAAAAGTTGCTACTTGTTGGGTAAAGCACACCAAAAAAAAATAATTCTGCTCAAACACTATAACTTTACATGTCACTTGCTTATAGCTATAAAATTCAGAGCTAATGCAAAATAAAAACAAAATAGATGTTTCATTATTGCTAAATAACACGTGGGGATCAGGAAACAGGCCAGTTTGAAACTCTCTAGGTATGATATCTTTAAAGTAACTTGCTAGGCCATACAGTTGTCTGTGTGCAGTGTCCATAACTCTTGCTCCTTACACTAGAAGTTTTGCAGTTATGACAGACTAGTGTAAAAGCTCGTGGACACAGGCCAACAGTAACGCCTTGGTGGTTAAACCAAAAATGCTAAACGGTAAGTTGACAATACCTAGAATTGCATTTCCAAGAAGTGTGTGCACTCATGGAGCAATTGGGCACTCTTTTACTCATAGTAAGAACAATGAGCTTGCTGTAAGGCTTTCAAGTTGGATGTATGCTTGTAATTTCTGTTAATTTTTGGCTTCCCCCCCCCCTCTCTTCTCCACCTCTCCTCTCTCCCCAACCGAACAGATCGAAACACAACTGGCAGAGTATCACAAGCTGGCTCGAAAGTTGAAACTAATCCCAATAAGTGCAGAGAATTCCAAAGGCCATGACTTTGAGATTAAGTTTAATCCTGAAGCAGGACCAAACTGTCTAGTCAAATACAGAACTCATATTAATGTAAGTGGACACTGTTGTATTTAAAAGACTGGTGATTTGATTGCTGCTTTACTCCTAAGAACAGAGTTGGTACTTCTTCTATAAGCAACTTTGTTAGGAAGTTTTAAACTACTCTTTAGGTAATGCCATTACAATGCTTTGGGATGTACTGCCAAGAATGGCAAAAGGAAATAAATGACAAAGTACAGATGGTCTAAGTTTAAAAACATTTTAAAAACTTTTTTTTTTTTATTAGGGGCGTTGGGAGTGGTAAGTCATTTTGGGAGGGAGGGGAGAAATAGACATCACTTTCAGGTTTTTTTTGTCATATAGACCACCCCAAGTCATCTTTTTTTTTCCTTATAAAGTGGCTTGGTTGAAAGCTTGAGTCTTGGTGAAGAGGTTCCAGATTCCCATCCTTTGAGGTTTTAAGTTGTGGAGCTTTTCTCTGAGCAATAATGGCTTTGTTCAATTCTAAATTATCGTAATTCTGGAGGTTTCTGGGACAATTTCCTTATTTCAACATGCACCCCTTCTTAAATGGATATTTCTTTTGTATGTGCACTACAGGCTCCCCTTATGGAGCTCATAAATAGGACTGAAGAAGAAATTAGAAAAGCAACCCACAAGAAGATGGGTTTAGAGGATACATTGGAACAGGTGAGTTACACATGCTTATGGTGTCTTGATATTAAGCTGTGCTAGACCAACTATTACCAGTACTTGACCAATTACATTGTATAAAAGCACTTTTATTTTTATTTTTTAGTTTTTGTTTTTTTTTATTCTGGTAATGTGGTGTGTTTTAGTATATGTGCTGCCAAAGCAAGCACTATATGTATTAGTAACAGGAGCAGCATTCTAAAAATAGTGCAGACATGTCTAGAGGAGGAGCCAAGAAATGAGCATTCAAAGCTGGTACTGCATCAGATAAAATAATTTTTCTTGAAATTTCCAATGAAATAACATACTGCTAGGTTTGCTGCCACTTTTAGAAGCACTTTTAGTAGGACACCTATTACAAAATCCTCTTGTTCAGGAAATGTTTTGTACACAGAAGATATGGCTTGTCAAAGTTTATTTTAGTTTTCTAATAATTATTCATAGTAAGACTATTAAGACTTGTTTTTGTAGTTGTCTTAAAGTTGTCTATTCGCGTAGCTGAAGTTGCATATCTTAGGTCGACACCCTCCCCACCCCACCGAGTGTAGACCAGGCCTGAGTTCCATTGTCTTCTAAGTCTGATAGGAGAACATATTAGCAATTTGCAACACAAGCCCCTTTACATTGAAACAAGTAAGCTTTTATTTAGCATTGTGTAGTGTATTGAAAGTTAGTAGCTTATTTTCACCTCTTCCTCCAACTTCCATCTTCACTTAATCAGAAGTAATACTGATGGCAAAGGGTATAATTCTCTGTGTGTATATATAGTTTGCATCACTAACAATTATTCTTACATTGGTACATTATAGGAGTTGATCTAAGTATTCATCTTTGGGAGTTGAAATCAGAGTCGTGGGAAGATGTGGCTTCTATGTATATATTTTGTGTGAAGGTAGAAAGTAATCAAAATTGCAGGTTGGAATTTTTGCAGGACTACTGTTGGACTTTTTTAACCAACTATGTACTTTCAGGTGAACACAATGGTATTAGAAAAGAAAAGCAGTGTTAAAATGCTTAAGGAAGAAGCCCAAAAGCTGGATGACCTTTACCACCAGAAGCTTAAGGTGGGCACTATTTATAAAGTGAGACAAATTAAATGAAGGATTTGGATAGTGAGAATCCAAAATTGTGTTCTGACTGGACATTTGAGTCTTATTGGTGCTGTCACAGCCATAAACAAACTCCTATGTAATTGAGAATTCAGCACTGGAGAAAGTCTTGATCTAACATCCATTAGAACATGTTTGGTAACAGATAAGAACCCTCCTGTTGACTGAGTGGTCCCCTGAACATCCCCATTTCTGTTTTGGCACCTGTCACCTTTCACCTGTCACCTTTCTCTTATGTTTATTCTTGCCCTGAGAACTATATTTTTGAGAGAGAGTGATGCACAGGAAAAAATGCTACTTCAAAATGAGCTAGTGTTAATGTTAGAGGTGTAGGTTTGAAAGAGTTAGTAGAGCTGTAAACCACAAAAAGATTCTGCATTGCTTGGCTGCTGATGTACTAATTAGAAGTTGAAGGCAGTTGACCATCACGTTCTTGTCTCACAACACACCTAAACTCAGCTATTGATACTGTGCTATTGGAGTAAGTCATTAAAATATCTTAGAACTGTGATATTGGTAATAATACTTATTCATATAACTTTCAAAATGCTATACAAACATTAGAAAGACTATCAACAATTCTTGAGCAGAAGTATGACTTATCTGCTTTTATGAGTAACATTTATATTTACAAGAACTGAAAGCTTAGGAGTGGGGGAATTCTTTTTGTTGGTTTTGTGCATTTGATAGCACTATATGTATTGCCAACTTCACTTTTTCCCTGCATATAGTCAGTCTTTTCACCTGTTTTCTTTGAGCCTTTCACAGAGAAACAGGGGAAAGCGAAACTTGAAAAAAACAAACCAGATATTCTTATAGAATCACAAAAAAATTGCAGGAATAATCAGGATCCAGGAGCACTCTCACTGTGAGAAAGGTGAATACTACTGCGTATCTTAGTCCTTCCAATAACTGGGGGGGAATAGACTTGGAAGGGAAGGCTGGAGCAACCCAAGCCTTGAAGGGTGTAGTGGGGGTTGTATTCGAGAGTAGTACAAAGGGACCCCCCGGAGCCCTTTTTATTTGGTTTCCAAATAAGCTGCAACATGGTGTTACAAATGTGTTGATTTACTAATTCTAATATGAGGATTGGTAGTAAATTGAGAGAGAACAATTTATCTCTTAGAAATATAAAACAGAAATATCAATTTATGTTGTTACTATTACAGGAAGCAGAAGAGGAAGAGAGAAAATGTGCAACTGAGCTGGAATTATTGGAGAAGCATAAACACTTACTTGAGAGTGGAATCAATGAAGGCCTCAGTGAAGCTATGAATGAGTTGCATGATGTTCAGCGGCAGTAAGTCCAGAAACAGCTAGGGATTGGTTTTTGAGATCTATTGCACGGGTCATTCTGTATTAATTCTTAACATGTCTAGCATTATATGATGATATTTTTATATTTCCTCGAGTAGGTACCCATTTCAGTTATTTTTCATGAGGCTCAATATTACCCTCCTTCGGCAAGCTTAGAGCTATAAAATATTTTCCCTCTACAGTAAATGTGCTTTGCCAGAATATTTAACCAGTCTGCCCACTAGTTGTGTTCAGCTGTCTTCCAATGTACCTCCATATCCTGTATTTGGTTATAGTGAGAGTGTAAATCCCTCAGAGTTCAGTAAAGACATACCTGAGTACAATAAAAGAAAGCTGTATTTTGATCCTGATAGATAAGGTTTTCTCAGTTGCTCTTATTTTCCTTGTGATCCTTTACTTTTTATTGACAAGCATAAAAATGATGCTTGATTTTCAGTTAAGTTTAAGAAAACTTAAGAAAAAGTCTGATCTGATTCCATTAAGCCCATGAAAAATTATCCCATGAAAAATTGTGTTAATCTGATGATCCATCGACCAGAATAAAGTGATTCTGTTTCCACTGTGCCAATTTATATAATTAAGGAAAGGGGTTTTTTATTCTTTAGATACCAGGTTGTTATGCAGATGACAACAGAAGAGAGTAGGAAAGTGGGTGATAATTTGAACCGTCTCTTGGAAGTGATTGCTACTCATGTAGTATCAGTAGAGGTAAGTCAAACTTGTTGCTGTTTACAATGAAATCCTTCTGGATGTGGGACTTTCAGAAGGATAACTGTGCATCTGTATTAAAGAGTTTGCTCCTTTCAATAAAATACCAATCGTGTCATCTGTAGTCCTGTTAAAAAGAGCTTGGAGCTTCTGATAATAAAGTTGATGAGTTTAATCCTTTCTTTCTATAATAATGTTGAATGATGGCTTCTTTTTAAGTATTTGGGATTTGCAGCTGCATCTGTTTTGAGTAATCTCAACTTCTTGATGTGAAATAGTTTAACTAGTTTGCTGTAAATCTCTTTTAGAAATACCTGGGTGAGCAGAATATAAAGGTTGATCGAGACTTTGAAGAATTCATGTCAGAAGATTTATTGGCAAACTTAACAGAGATCCGCGACAATTATAAAAAGAAGGCTGATGCAGTGTAATTCTCAAAAAGGAGGAAGAAGATACAAATTTGGAATTTGCAGAGCTCTAGAGGCATCCATCCTTCCATGTAGGCATTATGTGTCATAGATCTTCTTGTTAGCTGAATTGCTGTTATGTTTCATAGACTCTTTTACAAATGTTCATAGCTTCCTTTTAGTTTTTTGTACAAGCATCATTCTCTAACACAAATTAGGTTAATCAAATTATTTGCAAATAAAGTTATGGATTTGTTTTTACTTTCTTTGTTATCCATGTATGCAACTAGGGCAAGACACAACCCAGAGAACATATAGAATTTTAATCTCTCTGTAACTAGTGTGGCAGATCGCCTTCTCACCCCTCCTTAGGAACAGGCAGGAAACCCTTTTTTTGCTCCAAACAGTGCTCTTTAATTCACAGTGCAGGACCCACCACCAATATATACAGTTTTATACAGTTCAACCTTTCAGTTTACAACTCTATCAAACTCTACAGTTTCCAGCTCTACAAACTCTATATAGTTCAGCTCTAATACCACCACAGCTCTGATTAGCTCATAACATACAGCTCTAGATAGCTCATAACATACAGCTCTGAATAGCTCTTAATATACAGCTCTGAATAGCTCTTAATATACAGCTCTGAATAGCTCTTAACATACAGCTCTGAATATACAGCTCTAAGCAGCTACAGGGGGAGGCTGAGTCCACTACCCCCGGTTGGGACCTCCTCCCCAACTGCACCCGCAGAGTGAGTATTAAACAGCTCTAGCATACAGCTCTGAATAGCTTTAACATACAGCTCTAAATAGCTTTAACCACCACCACCCTGGGCTTCCTTCCTGGCAGCCTTATATCCCCCAGAGGAGGCTGCCAGGTGCAATCCATCCAATTGATGGCTCTGCAGCCCAGGTGGCTTATTAGCCTTCCTGCAAGGGAGGTTTGCAGAGGGCTTTCCTCCCTCTTAAAGGGGCGGCAGGCTGGGTCAAGCCCACCCTGCCACACTAGTAGGAGGTGTTCACATCACATCATTTGTGCTCCACCTAGAATACAGCACCACCTGTCTGAAAAATGGCCTGGAATGGATTTATAGATGGAACATAAAGTCCCAGTGCTTAAAGGGACACTACAAACTTGAAAATCTGCCATCTGAAAACTTTGTATTGACTAATGTTGCAATAAACCTACAAGATTTTACAGATACCAGAGATGAAAGGGTTCCCCCCCCCCCCCATTTTTGTGTTTACTGTGCATTTGACAGTATATAGCAAATGCAACTGTTTCTATTGAGGGTGCACATCCTTCCCCAGGCCCAGCAAGAGAGACAGTGTTTTGGTTTTTTAACTAGTGGCAGGTGCAGCACCAAAAGAGAACAGGCAGTAGACAGGGGAGGAGGACTGTACTTGAGCATGTTGGGTATTGCTCATAGACCTGCTGATACACAAAGGAAGCCACCTGTCAAAAGCTTCAGTGTACTTTACAAGCAACTACTATCTTAGATCAACAAACTTATTGCACCAGGACCTTTCTTTCATGGTATTTATCCATAAAGGATAGCATGTGAAGTCTCTACTGAAAGCCTGTAATTTATCAATATTCATAATTATGGTAAGGTGTGTGTACAGATAATAATTAAGGAATAATGTAATTATATTGAAAATTATGCCTGATGGTTCTGGGAACATGCATGGGTGGCGCGCACACATCTTGGAATGGACATGAGCAACACATCTCGAAGAACAACAGTTACGAGGTAAGTAACCGTTCTTTCCTGTCTTCGGGTTACCGCCGCTAACCCGTCATAATCCCTGGCTATGGCTTCGGCACGGTTATTCCACAGTTTCAGCTGCCGAACCTTTATCATGTGCCTTTACATGCTTGATTTTTAGCTGGTTGGGATGAGAGGTAACCCCAGCTTAGATCCATCTCCATTCATCTACATATGCTGTCTCTTTACCGTCTGCGGCTTTCCAATCGTTTCTTTGCCAAACATCCAATAGTGCACCCCGTTTACACAGTAGTTGCTGTCTGCATAGCTGTATACAGTTTTGGGGCAGTTGTCTGCTTCATACTGTTTTAGGACTTGGTATATTGCATGGAGTTTGGCATGTTGTGCTGAGCCATGAGCCAAATATCCCTTTAACACCTCTTCTTCTAAATTTATGGCTGCATATCTGATTCTCTTTTCACCGTGTACCACCATGGAACTACCATCGGTGAACCAAATGTGTCTCTCCCGACCCACGGGATCTAATTCTTCAAGGGGGGGTGCTTGGGCTTGTGCGATTCTCTGCTCTGGTGTGACTATCGGGCATTCGTGCCTAGTCCCCCTTTGGATAAGAGCATGAGTCAGCATGTCAGGTTTGGATACTGTGTCAGCCCGGACTCCTCTGTTTACTAAGATTAGAGTCCATTGTGCCATCGGGTGTTGGACACCCAGCCTCCTATTAATTTTCCGGACAGGATGTATTTCAGGGGCATATGTGTGCTTTGTACAGTAATCGGGGCACTGCCGGTAAGCAGCTCAAGGACTGAACTGTCCACACGGCTGTTAGACACTCACGTTCGCAAGCATCAACATTTAGTTCACTCCCTGCAATTTCTTAGATTCATATGCCACAGGTACCAATTTCTGATTTTCATTTTGTTGTAGGAGGGTGGCCGCCATGGCCACCTCATTAGCTGCTAACCGGGTGACGAATGGTAGATTCATCCGGGAAGCGTAAAGCAGGGGCGGTTAGGGCTTTTTGTTTCAAGATATTTAAAGCAGTATTTTGGTCTGGACCTGTAAGAGGGGTACCCTGGTCTCTGTGCTCTTGAGCACCGAGAAAAGGACTCTTAACTAACCAAAACCCACTTAACTTAGCTGCTTCCCAGCCCAAATTAAGTCCCACACCCCGAGACACCCCCCTTTTTACCAGTGGGGTTCTTAGGGTTACCAATCGCTGCCACAATTCGGGTATACTTCCAAAACCTTGGGGGGGCCCCGAACTTCCCCACCCTAACTTTGTCCCCCTCCCCGAGGGCTAAAGTCAGACACCTGAAGGCTATTCACCTCCCCGCCTCCTCTCCTCTCGTTGAAGAGACAGGCACCTGGAGGCTGCTTTTCCCCTCCCACATCTAACCTGACGGTAAGGAGAGACAGTCTCCATACTCCAGCTATGCACTTAGCTGCCCTGGTCCCTATTTCCCTTCCCTTCTCCCTTCCAGACTGGAAGCAAAGAAAACCCTAAAGGAAATAAACCAGATGGTTTTATAACTAGAAGATTTAATAAAGAAAAGGGAATGAAACAAAGATACAATACACTTTACAATTTGGGGTTCTCTAGCTCCCTTCTGAAACAGAAAGAAACACCCCAAAAGGCACCGGCTTAAAAGAATTAAATGATTATACTCACAGTACAGCTAATCAGAAATATAAGAAGAAAATAGAACCATCTTTATAGCCAAAGATGGTCTAGGACCCTTGCCAAGCTCCATGGCAAGCCAGAAACCAACTGAACTGAAAAACTCCTCCCACCTTCATGGCAGGAAGCTCCTCCCTCCCTCATGGCAGGGAACTCTTACGTCACTTGTCTTAGATAACCTAGCCCCACCCAGGCAAGCACCCTCCACACTTATGACAGGACCCCATTCCCAATGTGTCTTTTTCTTCAGCAGCTTCCATAAAGGAAGGGTGATCTCTGCATATTTATAGATATGGGGCCGCAAAAAGTTAAATCCTCCCAACAAAACCCGTAAGGAGTGCACATCGGTAGGAGCTGGCATTTCAATTAAAGCCCTTACTTTCCTTTGATCTACTTGTCTACCCTCTTGGCCAATGATAATACCTCGGTAAACGACCTGGATTTGCACCAGTGGTGCTTTTTCCAGATTTACCTTGAATCCTGTGTCCTGGATCAGTGCGAGGACGTCCTCAGTAGGTCTTTGTACCTGCGCCTCGAGTTCTCCAAAAACCAAAATATCGTCCACATAAGAAAAGATGAGTGGTCGGTCTGATGGACTTAACTGGTCCAGCCAGCATATCCACCACATGCTTGTGGGCAATAGCTGGAGAGTCTTGGAACCCTTGAGGTAAACGCTGAAATGTGTATTGCTGATCCCTTCTGGTGAAGGCAAACCGGTCCTGTGGATCTGGGTGTAGTGGTATTGCAAAGAAACAGTTAGCCAGATCTGTAACGGAAAAGTACTTGGAGGTGGCTTGTACCTTTTGGATAACTTGCGTCATCTCCGCCACGATGGGGGCCCTAGGCACGCTTCCTTTGTTGATCCTCCTGTAATCAACTGTTAGTCGCCAGGACCGCCCGTCTGCCTTCATGACTGGCCATACAGGGGAATTAAAGGGAGAGTTTGTTTTCCTGATAACCCCCTGTTCTTCAAGGTCCTCGATGATCTGGACCAAATGTGCCTCAGCTTCCTTGGGGTACCGGTACTGTTTCTGGGGTTGTACCAGTTCACATACAATTTTGACACAAGCATTGATTTGACCGCAATCTGTCTTTTCTTGGTCCAGACCGTGGGGAACTTCGCACGCCACCTCTCTTTCCAGTCGGTGGTGAGGGCTGCGATCGGTCTGAATCCTCTTTTGGCAACAACATTGTTTTGATTCTCTGTTGGTAGAAAAGGGGGGGGGGGGCTTCCAGCCTCCATAGGGCACTCCGGGGTAAATCAATTATGATGTTATTTTTAAACAACCAGTCCGTTCCCAGAATTACATCGTTAGTCATGTATTTTGTTTGGACTAAATTCCCACTTGTGTGAAAGCATTGTACCGAGAAGGGAAAACTTTGTACCGTAAAAGGGACTTGTACCCATTCTTGTCCCATGCTAGGTTTCCCCTGAAATGATTGCAGGATCACTTCCTGTCCCTTTTTGCCAGTGTGTGGGGTTGCTTTAATCAGGGAGACTGCGGCTCCGGTATCAATCAGGGCTAGGGTAGGAGGTTGAGTTCCCTGCTGAACATATATGTGGGCAGGGCCGGCGACAGGGGGGTACAACGGGTACAGCTGTACCGGGCCCGGACTTAAGGGGGCCCTTTAAGTCCCGGGGAAGGCCCGGTACGCAGCTGTACCCCCTTGTCGCCGGGCCTGCGCAGCAAGGTGCGGCTCCGGGCAGCCGCTGCAGCGCTCATCAGCCCCCTCCCCCGTCACCCAGTAGCCTCCCCCGCCCCCCTTTGCTTCTCCCGGTCAGGCCACGCGGAGCCCCAGCGCACGGCAGCTCTGCGCCCCCAGAGGGGGAGAGCACATGGGGGGGGTGTGTGACTGGATCGGGGCGTGTCCTGCCTCTGCCTGGGGATGGGGCTGCCAGGCTCCCTCCTCCCCGCCCAGCAGCATTAGCCGCAGCGCTGGGCGCCAGGTTCGAGCGGACGTGGGCTGGGGGCCTGGGGCGGGTCCGCTGTCCCACGTGGGGCAGGGAGCAAGCCGGCCACGCTGCCGTGGGGCGGGCCGCGGGGTCAGAACAGGGCCGGGGGCGGCGGGAGACTGGCCGGCGGGGGGCAGGGGGGGGTACACACCTTAACACACTTAAAATCTGCTTCACCAAACAAAGACCTTGTACGAGAGAATGGGCCACCCAAATACCCTGAGAGAACCTGCTTCAATTCAGAAATAATAACTCAATTGACCACACATGCCTAGTTGTCACTTAGCACCACACACTGGAACCTGTACAAAAAATCATCAAACAACTATAACCCATACTTGAGGAGGACCACGTCCTGAACAATTTCTTTCTGGAACTCCCTTTTCTGGTCTTCAAACAACTCCCCCCAACTTTGACATGCTCATGAGAAGCAACCTCCCTACAGACTAGGACATACCAAGTCAAAGCAACCCCAGACCCTGCCAGAATAACAGATAAAAAACTTGCAGACATACCTCCACTACTGCAAAGATCAATCCTCATTCTCACCCATAATGCATCTTTCAACATCCATATGTCCTACAGATGCCTATCACAATCAGGGCCGGCGACAGGGTGGTACAACGGTTACAGCTGTACCGGGCCCCGGACTTCAGCTGAAGTCCGGGGCCGGTACAGCTGTAACCGTTGTCGCTGGGGCTGTGAGCGAGGCGCGGCTCGGGCAGCCGCTGCCGCACTCACCAGCCCCCTCCCCCAGCAGCCAGCCCCGCCCGCCTTTGCTTCTCCCGGCCGGCCACGCGGCCGCAGCACATGCGGGGGTTGGGGCCCGCAGGAGGTAGGAGACAGGCCGGGGGGGGAGGGCCGTGGGAGATCGCCGGGGGGGGAGGCAGGAGATCGGCGGGGGGGGGCGCGGGAGGCAGGAGACCGGCCGGGGGGGTCCCGCTGGAGATCGGTGGGGGGGGGTCCACGGGTGGCAGGAGACCGGCCGGGGGGGCCGCGGGAGACCGCCCGGGGGGCCGCGGGAGGTAGGAGACCAGCGGGGGGGGGGCCCTCGGGCCGCGGGAGATCGGCCGGGGGGGGCGCGGGAGGCAGGAGACCGGCCGGGGGGGCCCGCGGGAGATCGGCCAGGGGGGGCCCTCGGGTGGCGGGAGATCGGCCAGGGGGGCCCGCGGGAGGCAGGAGACGGGGGGAGCGCAGGCGGCGGGAGACTGGCCAGGGGCGGGGGGGACATGGGTGGCGGGAGATCGGGGGGGGGGGCCCTCGGGCGGCAGGAGATCGGCCGGGGGGGCCGCGGGAGATTGGCCGGGGGGGGCCGCGGGAGGGCTGCGGGAGGTAGGAGACCGGCGGAGGGGGGGCCCTCGGGCGGCGGGAGATCGGCCGGGGGGGCGCGGGAGGCAGGAGACCGGCTGGGGGGGCCGCGGGAGGCAGGAGACAGGGTGGGAGCGCAGGTGGCGGGAGACTGGCCGGGGGCGGGGGGGACATGGGTGGCAGGAGATTGGTGGGGGGGCCCTCGGGCGGCGGGAGATCGGCCGGGGGGGGCCGTGGGAGGCAGGAGATGGGGGAGCGCAGGCGGCGGGAGACTGGCCGGGGGCGGGGGGGACATGGGTGGCGGGAGATCGGCGAAGGGGGGACCTCGGGCGGTGGGAGATCGGCCGGGGGGGCCGGGGGAGATCGGCCTGGGGGGGGCCGCGGGAGGTAGGAGACCGGCGGAGGGGGGGCCCTTGGGCGGCGGGAGATCGGCCGGGGGGAGCGCGGGAGGCAGGAGACCGGCCGGGGGGGGGGCCGCGGGAGATCGGCCGGGGGGGGCCGAGGGAGGTAGGAGACCGGTGGAGGGGGGCCCTCGGGCAGCGGGAGATCGGCCGGGGGGGCCGCGGGAGGCAGGAGACGGGGGGGGGGGGGGAGCGCAGGTGGCGGGAGACTGGCTGGGGGCGGGGGAGGCATGGGCGGCGGGAGATCGGCGGGGGGAGCCGCGGGCGGTGGGAGACTGGCAGGGGGGCCCCTCTGGCGGCGGGAGACTGGCGGGGGGGGCCCTGCGGGCGGCGGGAGACTGGGGGGGGGCCCGCGGGCGGCGGGAGACCGGAGGGGGCCCCGTATGGTCTGCTGTACAGGGCCCCAAAATTCCTGTCGCCGGCCCTGTATGTGGGGTCTGTCTCCTGGATCCCAGGTCAACTTTCCTATGAATCTCCACTGCTGTGCTCCTATGCCAGGTGGAGATTCTATGTTTAGCGGGCTTCCCTAGAAATATTCATGGTCCTCTGTCGGGGAGGGGGATGAATTCATTGGAGGGGCTCTCGGGGAAGTTACCCCCGATACATCCCCTCGCTGGCTTTGCAGCCTTAAGATTTCTCTCATGAGATCTGTCATGGGATCCTTATCCCATTTATCCCGATCTCCCCCCAACTGCATTAACAATTTCCATGTCATCCGGCGCATATCAGAACCAGATTTATCAGAACATTCATGGGGTTGTTTATTTTCCTCAATTATTTGAGTTCTGGGTAACTCTGGATATAATTTCCCTCTTTATTGATAATTTCCCAGTCCGGAGACTTCCCTCTTGAGTATCCTCTATGGCAGGGGTCTCAAACATGCGGCCCGGGGGCCACATGCGGCCCGCAAAGCCCTTCCCTGCGGCCCGCCAAGCTTCCTGGTGCCCCCCCCCCCCGGTCCCCCCATAGCAGTTTGCAGGACGGAGGGGCCAGAAGTGGAGGCTTCTCTGCTGCCTGGCTGGGCCGCGTGTGTTTCTAGCTCTGGACTTCCTAGATTGCTCTTGCTTTGTTTGCCAAACAGCTGCTGGTGGTGCCTAGCGCTTTCCAGGAGGGAATGGGGAGCTGCGTGCTCAGAGGAGGAGGTGGGGCAGGGGTGGGACCTCTTGGAAGGGGTGGAGTGGGGGGGCGGAGCCGGGGCAGCAAGGGCGGGGTGTGTGTCAGTGCTGCGGCCATCGGGCCAGTGCACTAGTCCTCATGGAAAGGGTGGAGTGGGGGCACAGCCGGGGCAGCGAGGGTGGGTGTGTGTGTCAGTGGTGCGGCCCTCGAGCCAGTGCACTAGTCCTCATGCGGCCCTCATGGTCATTTGAGTTTGAGACCCCTGCTCTATGGGGTCCTGAAAATCCCCCTGTTCCGCTGTCATTTGAATAAGTGACTGTTGGCTCCATGGGCGCCACATACGGGACCCTTTCTTTTTTATATTAGGTCTTGGCCCCGCATGTGCGGTAATTTGTTGTACCATCCCCCTTAATTCTTCTAGGGTAGTGGGGTGCTCATCTTGCCAAACAGCAAGTTTCCCTGAATAATAAGGCAGTAGTGACGCGGCACAATCTCTCAGGGATGAGATGGGGAATGGTAATGTGTATAGATTGGTGACACCGGTCACTGTTACTAGACCGGCCATTACCTACATTAATGCCCATCCGGTGAGGTACTTTTCTGGGTCCTCTTTGGAGCCCTGGGTGGAAGCTACAGCTTGGGCAATAAAATTTCTCCTGCCTATTTGTTCCCGGAAAATTGCCATTAAAGATAATTCATTATCAGCTTCTGTTACTCTAATGCGGTCCAGGGTAGCTCTTATTTCTGGTGCCAGGCATATCCCCATAAGCCGATAAATTTCTACGGTAGTTAATGCCTCCCTCCCTGCTAATAGGAAGGCTTTGGTGCACCACTGGGAGAAGGATTCTCTATTAGGAGATCAGCTATTGCCTTTAGGTCTGCTGCTGACACGGGATTGTTGTAACTTGTTCATTACCCCCACCCTCCGCATCTGCTCTGGGAGTAGTTACAGTGCGCCACTCTAAAGCGGCCACCGGGGGTGCAGGACTTTCCTTTGGATCCTCCCGAGTGTCTCCTTCCCAAATTTCCTGGGGGATCCCAGGCTTCTTCTTCCCAATCTGATTTTAGTTTAAAGTTGTCAGGGTTCCACTTTCTTGAGCTAACAACTGTGATCTGGGGGGTAGTGAAGCCCAATTTTAATTTTAGCTGCTTAATAATAGATTCGCAGTGGCTATGGTTTGCCTGGGCTCTGCCTTGTTCTAATGTTAACTTTTTAATCAGTCTTTGTAGGACCTGATTTTCTTTGAGTAGGGCTTGATTTTCGTTTTCTAAGTCTTTACATGCATTAACTTGGTCTGTCAGGAATCGTTCTTTACCTTTACATTCGTGCAGTGCTTCCTTCATTATTTCCATCTGATTTTGTGAGTTTATTGCCATCACTTTCCAATTTTCTATTCCCTTTTCCAATTGGGTTAGCCTTTTCTGCAGAGAGATTTTATTTTCTCTGCAGGTAGCTAAGCGAAGGTAACTTTCATTACATGCCTCCCATAGTAGCCAAATTGCTGCAGAGTCTCATTTGGCAGTGCTACAAGGTTTGAACATGAGGATGTACTGTGCCAATCTATCCTCTAGATCTGAAATAGTGCAGACGTCTGCAAGGGCTTGTTCAGTCCGAGGACTGTGCCCATACCTTTGGAGGACTTGCAGGAACGGTGTGATTTCTTTAACAAAAGGGGAGGTTAGACCTCCTTCTGGTTCCATTCCTCCCTCTGTAACTGATTTACTCAGTCTTTTTCTAAACATCTTAACAAAAATTATATCTATATCTATATATTATTCACTTTCTGCATCACCCCTCATCTTACTTGGCGGGTATAGTGAGCAGAAGATTATTGTGATGGCAATAGGTAGGGGGCGCAGTTACGCTTCTGAGTCGCCTCAGGGGATGGCATAATGAGGTTATCACCTTGGGAATGGCCTTGTGTTTCTGTTATCTCGTGTGTATGTGTCTGAGAACAGTTTCTCAGCTGTGTGAGTTGTTTACACCGTCTGTGTGAGAATGAGTGTATGTGAACTAAACAGGTAAACTGAGGCAGGACAGCACATAATCAACAAGTGCTGGACAGCGTATAATCAACCAGTCTTGCTTGCTATTCATGAGATATGTTTATGTATGAGATGTAAATGAGCATGAGTATTTCTGTGCTGACACACCCTTGTGTGTTGGGCTTCTTTTCTGGGCATCGGTTGGATGTGCCAGGTCCTCCATATCCGCTGTCGCGCTGTCTGTGGGGCCCCCAGCGCTTACAGAGGGACCGGGCCCTTCAATAAACTCATCACTTTCCATCTAGCCACTGTGTGTGAGCCTCGTCTCTACGGGATTCTAAGGGTTTATACAGCGGGTTTATACAGCCTAGATTCCCTGATCCTGCTACTCCTTGTTCCAGCGAGTAGCTCTGCCTGGCCCCCTGGCCTTCGTGTTGCCTCTGATATTTCAGTGAACAATAGGACTTAGATTCAGTAACGGTAGCTTAATCTTATACACCGTCCCCTGCTACCTTCCCGGAAGCCAGCAGGTTTGGTTAACCAAATCCTAAAATATCAAATCACTTTCCCTGCTACCTTCCCAGAGGCCAGCAGGTTTGGTTAACTAGATTCTTCTAATAGAAATAGATTTTACAATAACTGAAGTTTCTTTACCAATATTCTCCACCAATTATGTTATACTATAAAAAAAAAGACCTACAGGATCTTATAAGAGGGATAAGGCAAAAACGCCACATTTATTGCAAATATAATAAAAAGATAGAAAAAAACACAATTCTATATTACTATTATTCCTCTATGTATTCATATATCCATTCATGCAATCATTCATACAAGTTCTGCGCAGATGTTATAGTTACCAGCCTAAGAAATTGCTCATGACAGAGTACTGGCCAGGTAGCCTGTACATGAGTGGAGCAGAGTCCGGGTCTGTAAGAGAATATTCCCCCCACTCTAAACTCTAGGGTAAAAGAGGGGGGTCTCTTATGCAGACCACTAAACTTTAAGCTACTTTCCCAGCTTAAGCTAGATCTTTTCCCCAAAAAACTTAAACTTGAGTAGTTGGGGTTTGGGGTTCCGCTGCTACTATTAATGTGAACCTCCAAGACCATGGAGGGGGCACATTAACACCTCAAGAGTAACACTCCCTCTCTTGCTACCTGGGAGAGAAACTCCCCCCTCCCTCTTGTTACCGGGAGAGATGAGAACACAAACTTCGAGCAACAGCCCCTCCCCTCTGCTCACAGGAGAGAGATTCAGATACACAGACCCCCCCTACCCGGGAACTGGGTCAAATCTAAAGCTAGGACAACTTTAAGGGAATAACCAAACACTTTTTATACAAAAAAAGGTTTAATAAAGAAAAGAGAAAAACTTACAACTTACACAGATACTTAATTTTCTAGCTCTAACCCCTCTCTCAAGATTTCTCCTTCTGAGGAGGTTAGTGGCACCATAAATCAGTTACAAACTTATGCAATCACAATGCTACTTACGGTTAGTCTAATCTTAGAAATATATGAAGGAAAAGGAGGAGATGAACCTCCATAGCTGGAGAAAAGGTGGAGTCAGCCAAAAAGCTTCAGACGAACTGAGACTAATTTCCTGGTTATTCTCTAGGTAGGCTACTCTGACGTCACCCCCCTCTCTTGTTCAGTTAACCCCTTACAGGTAAAACAGCAACTCCAAGGCACTTCACACTTATGACACGCCCCCCAAATCGCAAACTGTGGCGGAAAGTCACTAGATGTGATTTCTTCTTGGAGCTCTAGGAAAAAACAGAGTGAAACACATGCATCTCTAAAAATACTACTGGTCACAGTAAAGCTAACAGAAGGTCCCACATTCCAAGGACAGTTTTACTAATTTATTCTGGGAAACTTTCATGGGAGAGTGAGTCAGCCAATTTATTGCAAGTTCTTGGAATATGTTGTATGTCAAAATCAAAATCTTGGAGAGCTAAACTCCAACAAAGAAGTTTTTTGTTCTTGTCGGTGACGCTATGAAGCCACTTCAGCACAGCATGGTCGGTCTGGAGCTGGAAACATCATTCCCAAACGTACGGACGAGCGTACACAATGGCGTAGCATTCCTTTTCGGGAATGGACTAGTGGCTGTCCCTCTCAGACAGCTTCTTGCTGAGAAACACGACCGGGTGCAACTGTTGGTCGGGTCCTTTCTGCATTAACACTGCTCTCACACTACGGTCAGAGGCATCTGTGGTTACTAGGAACGGTTGGTCAAAATCTGGGGCCCTGAGCACAGGGTCAGACATGAGTGTTGCTTTAAGCTGGTCAAAGGCCTTTTGACATGGCTCAGTCCACTGGACTGGATTTGGCTGGTTCTTTCGAGTTAAGTCAGTCAGTGGGGCGGCGATTTGGCTGTAGTGTTGTACAAATCGCCGGTAGTATCCGGCCAAGCTTAAGAAGGATTGGACCTGTTTCTTGGACTTGGGGACAGGCCACTTTTGGATAGCATCTACTTTGGCTTGTAGGGGATTGATAGTTCCTTGACCCACCTGGTGTCTACGGTAAGTTACTCTGTTGAGGCCTATTTGACACTTTTTAGCTTTACCAGTTAGTTTTGCTTCCCGGATGCTCTCAAAGACTTTCTGGAGATGTTCTAGGTGCTCCGCTCAGGAGTCAGAGAATACGGTTACATCATCGAGGTAGGCAACTGCAGATTCTCCCAGTCCCACTAGGAGATTATCTACAAGTCTTTGGAAGGTGGTGGGTGCATTTCTCAACCCGAAAGGGAGTACATTAAACTCATACAGCCCTGCATGAGTAATGAAGGCTGACCTTTCCTTGGCAGATTCCTCTAATGGTACTTGCTAGTACCCTTTGGTTAAGTCGAGGGTGGAGATGAATTGGGCCCTTCCCAGTTTCTCTAATAGCTCATCCGTGCGAGGCATCGGATAGTTGTCAGGACGAGTCACCGCATTTAGCTTATGGTAGTCCACATAAAAGTGTATCTCCCCATCTGGTTTGGGAACTAGAACTACTGGAGATGCTCATGCACTTTGAGAAGGGCGGATTGCACTCATCTCTAGCATGTCTTGGATCTCTCGTTCTATAGAAGCTTTGCTTTGAGGAGCTACCCGGTAATGTTGGGCTCTAATTGGGTGGGCATTACCTATGTCAATGGAGTGGTATGCACGTTTCGTTTGTCCTGGGGCAGTTGAGAATAGTGGCGCGAAGCTGGTGCACAGGTCCTTGATCTGCTGGCGCTGCAGGCATCCTAAAGTCATGGAGAAGTTTACCTCTTCTATGCCACCGTCATGGTTCCCTTCGTAGTAGACACCGCTAGGCCACTCAGCGTCCTCGCTTCCCTGGGCTATAAACTGACAAACCTTTACGTCTCTGGAATAAAAAGGCTTTAGAGAGTTTACATGGTACACTTTAGGCTTTCTGGGTGAGGTAGGGGATGCTATCAGGTACTTAACTGTTCCCAGGCGCTCTTTGACTATAAAAGGTCCTTCCTATGACTCTTCCATCTTATGGGCTTGGAGTGCTTTTAAGACTATTACCTGGTCCCCTACTTTAAAGGAACGTTCTCTGGCATGTTTGTCATACCAGGCCTTTTGCCCTTCCTGAGAATCTTTCAGGTTCTCTCTAGCAAGGGCTAAAGAGGTTCGGAGGGCATTTTGCAAGTTGGTTACAAAGTCCAGAATGTTAGTCCCTGGAGGTGTAAACCCTCCCATTGTTGTTTCACCAACTGTAATGGCTCCTTAACCTCGCGGCCATACACGAGTTCAAAGGGTGAGAACCCTAAGCTGGGATGTGGTACAGCCCTGTAGGCAAAGAGCAACTGCTGTAACACTAGATCCCAATCATTGGAGTGTTCATTGACGAATTTCCGTATCATGGCTCCCAAAGTTCTATTAAACTTCTCTACTATGCTATTGGTTTGATGGTGATAAGGGGTGGCAACCAAGTGGTTTACTCTATGAGCTTCCCACAGATTTTTCATAGTCCCAGCCAGGAAATTGGTTCCTGAATCTGTAAGGATGTTGGCAGGCCAACCTACCCTGGCAAAAATGTCTGTTAATGCTTGGCACACACTCACAGCCCTGGTGTTGCTTAGAGCTATGGCTCCAGGCCATCGGGTAGCAAAGTCCATGAAAGTCAGTATGTACTGCTTTCCTCTGGGTGTTTTTTTTTTTGGGAAAGGACCCAGAATATCCACAGCTACTCGCTGAAATGGAACCTGTTATGGGGACTGGCTGGAGAGGGGCCTTCACCTGGTCTTGGGGTTTTCCACCCTTTGGCACACCCCACAGGATCTGACGTGCTGAGCAATGTCCTTGCCCATTCGCTTCCAATGGAAGGACTTCCCCACACGGTCTTTGGTTCTGTTCACCCCGGCATGACCACTAGGGTGATTGTGGGCTAAGCTTAGGAGCTTTGCTTGGTACTTAGTTGGGACTACCAACTGTCTCTGAGGCTGCTAGTCTTCCGGGTGTCCACTAGCAAGAGCTTCCCTGTATAAAAGTCTCTTTTCGACTACAAACCGGGATTGATTGGTAGAGCTGAGAGGCGGTGGGTCGCTCCGTGCCGCCGTCCAAGCTTCCTGGAGACTTTCATCTGCTTCCTGTTCAGTCTGGAACTGTTCTCTTGATGCTGGACACCTCAGTTCCTCGCTCGGTTGTGGACTTGGGTTGGGTTCCTCTGGACGTGATGCAGGGGATGGGGTTGTTTCCATTGGCGGTGGACCACTCTCCGCTGGTGCACCGTGTTGCATTTCAGGCTCCGGCAGAGCCTCTGGGGTTGTTTCAGCTGAGGTTGTCAGGGCAGGTTCGAGGTTGCCCTCTGGTGTTGGGGTGGTTGATGAGGTTGCAAACGCTGGGCTCAGTGCAGGCAATGGTTCTGGTGTTGGTTCCTTCGCCAGTTCTGTTCCCGGGACTGGCTTTGGCTGAGTCTCTGGGACTGGATCCTCCATGGCTGTTCCAGTCGTTAGCAGGGTATCCGGCTCCACTACCTCCGTCAGGGTTTCTGGTAACACATTGGGACCCCTGGTGGAAGGTTCAGGAACAGAGATAGGTGTGCAAGCGTGCTTAGTCTGGCTGCGGGTGACCGTCCCCACCCTCTTGGCTAGCTTCACCTGATTGGCTAGATCATCCCCCAACAGCATGGGAATGGGATAATCATCATAGACTGAAAAAGTCCACACTCCTGACCAGCTTTGGTACCTGACAGGTAAGTTGGCTGTAGGTAAGTCGAACGCCACCAACTTGAAAGGGTGAATGGTTACTGTAACCTTGGGATTGATTAGCTTGGGGTCCACTAATGCTTGGTGGATAAGGGACACTTGAGCTCTAGTGTCCCTCCAAGCTGTAACTAACTTCCCACCCACTCTCACAGTTTCCCTTCGCTCTACGGGTATCTGGGAGATATCTGGGCCTGAGGGTCCTGGGTATGACTTCGGGGTAATACAAAGTGTGCGGTTGGGGTTCTTGAGGCAGTTAGCCTTAATATGCCCCGGTTCATTGCATTTGAAACATCGCCCCACCAACTGGTCATTTAGGCGAGGTTGGTTGCTGGAGACTGGTGGGGTGAAACGAGGAGGTGTTTGGGGATTTCCTTGGGATGTAGGCAGTGTCTGGGATTGTCCCCTCTGGTAGGAAGTGGTTCCGGATTGTCCCTTCTGGAATCTACTCCCTTTGCTAGGTGGTTTACTTGCCTCTACCCCCTGCATCCATTTGTGTCTGATGTCCC
Organism: Sternotherus odoratus; assembly: GCA_032164245.1. Lineage (NCBI taxonomy): Eukaryota > Metazoa > Chordata > Testudines > Kinosternidae > Sternotherus > Sternotherus odoratus. The sequence goes on from JAVMKO010000002.1 coordinate 71,389,818, forward strand.
CAGCCTCGAGAAGATTTGTGGGTTTCCCATCTCAGATATGCCTTGCTATTTCTTCAGGAACGCCAGTCAAAAACTGCTCCATTTGTACTAGGAAAACTACACCCTCTATAGTTTTAACCTCTGCTCCCGACATCCAGGCTTCACTCTCCTTTATAACATTGTAGGCATGTTGGGGAAAAGCCATATTCAGGTGCCACTTGAGGGCTCTAAGCCGCCGACAGGCATGCTCGGGTGTTATGCCCATTCATTTTCGGGCCTGCTTTTTAAAGAGTTCATAGTCGTTTATGCTCTCCCGAGGCATTTCAGATGCCACCTGGGACAATGGTCCACTGAGCTGTGGCCTCAGTGCCACCATATACTTGTCATTGGGGAGGTCGTACCCAAGACAGGTTCTTTCGAAATTGGCTAAGAAGTCCTCGGTATCTTCGCCGATCTTGTAGATGGGGAATCTCTTGTGATGGAGAGCAGCACCGGGAGAAGTGTCGTTAGGCAGGGCTGCTGGTTGGTCCGCTTTAGCGTTTGCTATTTCCAGAGCATGTTGTCTCTCTTTTACCTTCTCTCCAATTTTTTTTCGTTTTCTAGTCTCTCTTGCTCTTTCATCTGCTCCTTTGAGTGCAGCTTCTGCCCTTTTGTGTGAAGCTTCTGCCCTTTGGTGTGCAGCTTCTTCCATTTCGTCTTCCTGTTTTCTGGCCTCCATTAGCTTTTCATGTTCCCTCTTCTTCTCCTCTGCGTGGAATTTGGCTAACTCTAAATATTTTTGAGGCTTACCGCTTGTCATTTTAGTTTCCTGTAGTTAACTTACAACTAAAATAAGAAAATAACTTTGCATAAGGTTTGTAATCAAAATTTTTTGATCTAGGGTGTCACTTTCCTGCTTACCAGCAGAGGGCAAATTCTCCCTGCACTAACTTTAGGTTTAGAGGAACTGGCTCACTCATCTCCCCCCCCCCCAGGCAATTATCTGTATAACAACTTTATTCAATTCTCCCTGCTCACAGGCAAGAGAATACCTTTCTCACTGAACTCTCCAATTCAGCTGTCTGTTTCTTCACAGGCTATTCACAAACAGAATTTCCCTCTGCTGTTAACAACTCTTAACTACTCTTTGCTTACTGCTCAGAGAAATTCTTTGTTCTCAGCTCCAAAAAAACCTGTTTTTCTGCTTCTAACTAAGTCCCCTGTAGGGAAGTAATTAACATATGAAAACTCACAGAACTAACCCTGCTCACTGAGCTGTCCAGCTTCAGCCTCACAGCTAAAAACTGTTCTCTGAATCTTCCAGTTCAGCTTCACAGATAAACAACCTTGCTTTCTAAGACAATTAATATTTTCTGTATTAATCCTCTGGGTTCACCTTTATCCCATGGCTGCCAACCATGTAAGAGAATATTCCCCCCACTCTAAACTCTAGGGTAAAAGAGGGGGGTCTCTTATGCAGACCACTAAACTTTAAGCTACTTTCCCAGCCCAAGTTAGATCTTTCCCCCCCCCCCAAACTTAAACTTTACCAGTTGGGGCTTGGGGTTCCACTGCCACCATTAATGTGAATCTCCAAGACCATGGAGGGGGCACATTAACACCCCAAGAGTAACACTCCCTCCCTTGCTACCTGGGAGAGAAACTCCCCCCTCCCTCTTGTTACCGGGAGAGATGAGAACACAAACTTCGAGCAACAGCCCCTCCCCCCTGCTCACAGGAGAGAGATTCAGATACACAGACCCCCCTACCCGGGAACTGGGTCAAATCCAAAGCTAGGACAACTTTAAGGGAATAACCAAATGCTTTTTATACAAAAAACGGTTTAATAAGAAAAGAAAAACTTACAACTTACACAGATACTTAATTTTCTAGCTCTAATCCCTCTCTCAAGATTTCTCCTTCTGAGGAGGTTAGTGACACCATAAATCAGTTACAAACTTATGCAATCACAATGCTACTTACAGTTAGTCTAATCTTAGAAATATATGAAGGAAAAGGAGGAGATGAACCTCCATAGCTGGAGAAAAGGTGGAGTCAGCCCAAAAGCTTCAGATGAACTGAGACTAATTTCCTGGTTATTCTCTAGGTAGACTACTCTGACGTCACCCCCCTCTCTTGTTCAGTTAACCCCTTACAGGTAAAACAGCAACTCCAAGGCACTTCACACTTATGACAGGGTCAGATGCACATTAGTCTAACTGATCGCCATATTTGGTATCAGGAAGGAATTTCCCCCCAAATGAGATAGGAGAGATCACTGGTTTTTTTTTGTTTTGCCTTTCTCTACAGTAACTCCACCAGAGAGGTCCTTTGGGGCCATCTGCCTGTCCCAAGTCAGGATAAAGGAGGAGGGTTAGGCATGGGGCTAGCAACTCCACCCCATAAAAAATCAACTTGCTACAGAAACGCCAACAATAGAGATAACAGAGACTTTTAGCCTGGAAACAGAAGGGTCTTCTAAGCCAATCACCCTTCTTATAACCAGGAGGATCACCTTCTGCACATGGAACGCGAGGACCATGTACGATTCAGGAAAGATGGTGCAGGTTGCAGCAGAGATGAGAAGCAACAACCTGACCCTATTAGGTATTAGCGAGACAAGATGGACGCAAGCTGGACAGAGACGACTGTTGACAGGAGAGCTGTTGCTGTATTCTGGACATGAAGAGAGTGACGCACCCCACACACAGGGAGTAGGCTTCATGTTGTCCAAGCAGGCACAGAGAGCACTGATTGGTTGGGAGGCACATGGCCCCAGGATCATTACAGCATCCTTCAGAACTAAAATGAAGAGGATTAAGATGAATGTTGTTCAGTGCTACGCTCCAACCAATGACAGTGAAGAGGAGGACAAAGACTACTTTTACAACAGACTTCATAAAATATTAGAGACTTTCCCAGACAAAGACATCACCATCCTTATGGGAGACTTCAATGCCAAAACTGGACCTGACAACACAGGATACGAACAAGTGATGGGCACCCACGCGCTGGGAGAGATGAGTGAGAATGGAGAGAGATTTGTGGATCTGTGTGTACTTAACAACCTGGTCATAGGAGGCAGCATCTTTCCTCATAAGCAGATCCACAAGAGTACCTGGGTATTGCCAGCAGGCATGACAGAAAACCAGATCGACCATGTCTGCACTAGCAGGAAGTTCAGAAGATCCCCACAGGAGTTAGAGTTAGAAGAGGAGCAGACGTGGCGTCCAACCATCACCTAGTGGTGGCCAGATTGAAGCTGAAGCTGAAGAAGAACTGGATAGACGCATCTGACAGAAGAGCAAAGTACAACATCAGCCTTCTGAAGGACCACAAGACCAAGGAAGATTTTGGACTGATGCTGAAGAACAAGTTTTCAGTACTACAGGATAGGTTTGAGAAAGAGGAAGACAGTGTACTCAGCAACTGGCAGAAAGTGAAAGAGACACTTAGGTCAGCATGCCAGGAAGTGCTTGGAATCAAGAAACATCAACAGAAAGAGTGGATCACAGCAGGGACCTTGACTAAGATAGAAGACAGAAAGAAGAAGAAGGCAGCAGTCAACAACAGCAGGACTAGAGCAGCAAAGGCCAAAGCTCAAAAAGAGTATGCTGAAGCCCACAGAGCAGTGAAGAGGAACATTAAAAAGGATAAGAGAGACTATGTGGATGGACTGGCAGCAGAAGCGGAGCAGGCAGCATACAGCGGCAACATGAAACAGCTGTACAACACCACCAAGCGACTGTCTGGAAAGTTCAGCAAGCCAGAACGTCCCGTCAAAGACAAGCAGGGAAAGTCTATAACAGGAATAGAACAACAGATGAACAGATGGGTGGAGCACTTTGAGGAACTCCTGAACAGACCAGCACCACCAAATCTACCAGACATCGACCCAGCCAATGAGGACCTCCCAATCAATTGTGACAAACCAACCAGAGACGAGATCAGAAAAGCCATCACCATGATGAAGAACAGGAAGGCGGCTGGACCTGACGACATCCCAGTAGAGGCCCTGAAAGCAGACCTGGATGCTTCAGTGGAAATGCTGTACCCCCTCTTTGAGAAGATATGGGAAGAAGATGTGATCCCGGTAGACTGGAAAGAGGGATATCTCATCAAAATCCCCAAGAAAGGGGACCTCAGCAACTGTGCCAACTACAGAGGAATCACACTCCTGTTGGTGCCAGGGAAGGTCTTCAACTGAGTCCTCTTAGAGAGAATGAAGGATGCCATTGATCCACAGCTACGAGATGAGCAGGCAGGCTTCCGGCAGAATAGATCATGCACGGACCAGATAGCAACACTCCGCATCATAGTCGAGCAGTCCATGGAGTGGAACTCCTCATTGTACATCAACTTTGTTGACTATGAGAAAGTGTTTGATAGCGTGGATCGAGAGACCCTCTGGAAGCTCCTTCGGCACTACGGCATCCCAGCAAAGGTGGTTAACCTGATCAAGAACTCATACAACAGCGTACACTGCAGAGTGATCCATGGAGGGCAGCTCACAAACAGCTTCCAGGTGCAAACCGGAGTCAGACAAGGATGCTTGTTGTCACCATTTCTCTTTCTCCTCGTCATCGATTGGATTATGAAGACATCCACTTATGAGCGCAGGAATGGAATCCAGTGGACGTTGTGGACCCAGCTCGATGACCTGGACTTTGCCAACGACCTTGCACTCCTTTCGCACAGCAAACAGCAGATGCAAGAGAAGACCAAAGTAATGGCAGCCATGTCATCACAGGTTGGCCTCAACATCCACAAGGACAAGACCAAGATCCTTTAGATCAACTCCATCAGCAGCGACCCAGTCACACTGAATGGAAGCCCCCTGGAAGAAGTGCAGTCCTTCACCTACATAGGCAGCATCATCAACCACCAGGGCGGCACAGACGCAGACATCAAAGCAAGGATTGGCAAGGCAAGAGCTTCTTACAGCTCAAGAACATCTGGAGCTCCAGAGAGCTGTCTTTGGCAATAAAGATTCGACTGTTCAACTCCAACATGAAATCAGTCCTACTGTATGGAGCTGAAACCTGGAGGACAACCAAAACAACCACCAGGAAGATCCAGACCTTCATCAACAGCTGCCTCAGAAGGATTCTCCAGATCTGCTGGCCAGACACCATTAGCAACATCCACCTCTTGGAGAGGCCCCATCAACTCCCAGCAGAGGAAGAAATCCGAAGGAGAAGGTGGGGCTGGATAGGACACACTTTATGCAAGCAGCCAACCAACATCACGAGATAGGCACTGCAGTGGAACCCCCAAGGCAAGCGGAAAAGAGGTCGTCCAAGAAACACCTGGCGATGTGACCTTCAGGCTGATACCACAAAAATGGGCTACACCTGGAACCAGCTAGAGAGAATGGCCCAGGATAGAGGACTCTGGAGATCTGTGGTTGGCAGCCCATACCCCGATTGGGGTGACAGGCATAACTAACTAACTAACTTTCTTTACAGTGTGGTGGAGTCTCTGTAATTTAAAATTTTTAAATCAAGTTTTGAGGACTTCAACGACTCAGCCCGAGGTTATGGGACTACTACAGGAGTGGGTGAGTGAGGTTCTGTGGCCTGCAACATGCAGGAGGTGTTACCAGATTTGCCCATTACTTTGGGAAATGCTCATTTATTAGGGTTACTTTTCTGTGGAGTGGAGGTAGGGTTCTGTAATTCTATCAATGTACTACTTGTGTCACACATGTTCTCATATGGGGAAACAATAATGGTTCAAGGGAGAACACTAGATTCGTTTATGAGTAAACTGCTGGCTCAAGGGAGTTGTCATAAGTGTAGAGGGCTGGAGAGGGTTAATGTCATCTGAGAACAGTGACGTAGAGTTTCCCTGTGATGAGGGAGGGAGGGGTTTTAAGTCAGTTTTCGTTGTGCTGGCCATGTAGCTGGAAACGGGTCTTGGAGCATCTTTGGCTATTAAGATGACTCTGCTCTTCTCTTATATTTCTACTTAGCTGTACTGTGAGTATAACCTTTTGATTCTTATAAGCCTGTGCCTATTGGGGTATCTCGGTCCTTTTCAGAAGGGAGTTAGGGAACCCCAGATTGTGAAGTGTACTGTATCTCTGTTTTATTCTCTTTCTTTATTAAATCTTGTTAGTTATAACAACTGGTTGGTTTATTTTCCCTAAGGTTTCCTCTGCTTCCATGCTGGGAAGAGAGGGGGAGGGAGGTAAATAAAAGGATCAGCTCAGGGTAGAAGCTGAGGAACGGTGCCTCTTCAACGAGAAGGGGGGGGAGGTGAATAGCCTCCAGGTGTCTGGCTCTGGCTTTCAGGGAGGAAGACAGAGTTAGGTTTTTGGGGAGTCTGAGTACCCCAATCCAGGCTTTGGATATCTACTTAGATGGTGGCAGCTATGGTACCCCAAGAACCCCACTGGTAAAAAGGGGGGTGTCTCGGAGTGTAGGGACATAATTTGGCTGGGAAGCAGTTAAAGTTTTATTGGTCTGGCATACAAGAGTCCTTTTCCCCGTACTCAGGAGCACAGGGATCAGGGTACCCCTCTTACAGGAGTATACCAGTTGTTTTATTCAGGCAAAACAATAGGAACTGATCGTTCCTGGCTACGGGTAGTGTTCCTTGGGGGGAAGCTCACAATGCAATTAGGGAACTTCATTATTTTGGATACCAAAAAAAAGGATTTATTACTAGAATTGGTCTGATAACTACTGCGTGAGTATGTGCAGGTGTGGAGCAGTGATTCCACCCCACCCCACCCCCCATCATGCAGTGCTGCCCTGCTTTTCTGTTCCCAGAGTTCAGTGCGGTTCTTGCCTTGGAATCTCTGTTCTCCATTCTGTATGCTAATGGAGCTGCCTCCTGTCCCATCTTTGATGCAAATTCGATGCATCTTTGAGGCTGGGGGGAATTTCCTGAATCTTGTCACCCTTGTGCCAGAGGTTTAGGTATGTCTCCCACTGCCTTTTCACTGCTTTTTGTAAGTCTTTTTTCTAATCAGATTTGATTCAAACAGAAGCCAGGGGATGGGGAGGTCTTTTGTGAGTCAGACAGGCTGGGTACTGCGTCCTGGTTCCCCAAGAACACAGAGCTGCTAGGTAACAAGTCCCCCCCCCCCCCAACTGATGGGGTGCTTGCAGTCCGTGAGTATCCCCATCACCTCCTTACTCCACGGTACTGGGTCTGGTCTTCAATCCATTGCAGCCGCCGCATCAGTTGCTGGCTCCAGCAAACCAGTAGAACCAGACCAATTTCTAGTATAATTGGGAAACCGATGATCATCATTGTGATGGGTTGGATCACAGAAACCCACTTGGGAATATCCAACTGATGTGCTGAGACTATCTTTAAGCCCATTTTCCCTGGCAACTTGGGACTTCAGTACCCTGCCTGTTTGTGTGAGACACACTAGCCTGCTACAAACACAGACCCAGGTCTGAACTACGTCCCATACAAGTGGCATGCTTAACTGAAAACAGCTTAAGAAGTGTTCCTGTCTCCAACACTTAGACCAAAGCGGTCTAAACCCCAAATAAATCCATTTTATACTGTATAAAGCTTATATAGGGTAAACTCATAAATTGTTCACCCTCTATTACAGTGTGTGTGTGAGAGAGATACAGCTGTTTCCTCCAATCCCTCCCCCCCCCCCCCGCCCAGGACTTAATGTATACTCTGGGTTAATTAATGAGTAAAAAGTGATTTAATTAAATACAAAAAGTAGGATTTAAGTGGTTCCAAGTAATAGACAGAACAAAGTGAATTACCAAAATAAAATAAAACACACAAGTCTAAGCCTAATACTGTAGGAAAGTGATTACAGATGAAATCTCGCCCTCAGAGATGTTCCAGTAAGATTATTTTACAGACTAACCTTCTTCTAGTCTGTGTCCAGCAATAACTCACACCCCTGTGGTTACTGTCCTTTGTTCCAGTTTCTTTCAGGTATCCTTTCAGAGGGAGAGGCTACCTCTTGAGCCAGCTGAAGCCAAATGGAGGGGTCTCCCAGAACTTTATATAGTTTCTCTCTTCTGGGTGGAAATCCCCCTGTGTAGAATTACAGCTAGAAAATGAAGTTTTGGAGTCACATGGGAAAGTAACATGTTCATGCATGACTTAGAACTTTACAAGAATGTTCCCAGGAAAGCTCAGGTGTGGATTAGAGTCTTCCAAGGTTCCATTGTCCATTAAGTGTTTCATTATTGGGCACTGTGGTGGGGCAGCTGCCCCACCCCCAGGAGAGGGGGAGCTAGAGTAGGCCAGTAGGGCTGCACAGGCAGGCAGGCAGGCAATCAGGAAAGGGCCTACTGGGAGCCAATCAGGGCCAAGATTAGAGCCAGCCAATCAGGGTTAGGCTAGGCCTATATAAGTGCTTCCCAGTGAGTGAGCAGTCAGTCTCTCCCAGACCTTTGAAGGGGAAGATTTGGCTCCTGAGTTAAGGAGTAGCACTGATGACAGTGCAGTGTTGGGCAGGCTCAGGGGGGCAGAAGGGAACTCCAGCCCGGTACCTGCCAGACTGCATGCCCTGATAGAAGGGCCCAATGGGTGCAAGGGGCCAGAGGGGAAGTGGCCCAGGGAAATGGAAGCAACAGGGGAAAGAAGGAGGGCGGGGAGGCTGTTGCCAAAGGGTCCCTGGGTCAGGACCCAGAGTAGAGAGTGGGCCTGAGTCCTCCTTCTTTTTCCCCATATGCTACACCTGGCTGTTGAGGCAACAGTGTTAGGCTGCAACCTGTCCCCTGCCAGAAGGGGCTAGACTTGGGGGTTGTGGTAGGCCACTGAGGCTGGTGTAAGGACTGCTGTTAACACACACACACACACACACACACACACACACACACACACACACACCCCTGGAATGGGACCTGGGGGCACTGCTGCAGGGCAGTGCTCTGAAGAGGACGCCGCGAACGGGGAGCAACGCGGGTCCAGACGCCAATTGAGAGCGAGAGGAGGACGGGACACCATCGACAGAGAGTGCTCCAGGACAGTTGAGAGCTAATTCCCACACCTAACAGCAGGAGGCACTGTGGTGGTGAGTCCTGACCAGTCATAGGCACTTAACTTGAAAATTCCTTTCTTAAGAAGCTGACTAAATGCCTTACTGAGGCTACTTAAAATCAAACAAGTACACAGTCAACATTCATAACTTTGAATACAAAAAAGATACATGCATACAAATAAGATGAATATATTCAGCAGATCATAATCCTTGCAGAGATCTGTTACATGGCATATGTAGAACAAAACATATTCCAGTTATGCTTACGAATGTATATATGACATATTTCCGTAAAGCATTATGGGTGAAACATCACAATCACAGTGGGGTAAAACAGGATATTCAAAAAACCTGTTGCACTGGGGCTCCAGCCAAGCAACGTCTCCCACCAGGAGTGAAGGCCTGTGTTTTTAACTGCTGCTGCTAGCCTAGAGATCTCCTGGTTGTGGTGTTGAATCTCAAGTCCAGAACTTCTGCAGCTCAGTTTGTAAGTAGGGATGAGTCAATAGTCCCTTAATGGCAGTGAGACCCATTCCCAGAGAAATGGGAAAACCTCCTTGTAGAGCTCAGGATTGGCTTTCAAATGCTGTACAGTCCATATCGGCACTCTGATGCAAATGAGGTTAGGGGAGTTTTCTTAATCCTGTCATCTTTATCCCAGAGGTTTAAGTGTATCGCTCACTGCCTTTTCATTGCTTTTTGTAAGTCTTTCTTCTGATCGGTTTTCGTTCAAGCAGAGGCTGGGGACGGAAGGCCTTTTGTGAGTTGGACAGGCTGGGTTCCCTGAGAACACAGAGCTATTAAGTAACAAAGGTCACCAGATGATCATGATAGTCCTTTCTAGCCTTAGTCTATGAGAAATGTAGCTTAGCACAAAAGTTGTGGGCCTGATTCATGGGTAAAGTTATTCTCTTTTGAAGCTGTTATGCTAGTTTTGCTTCAGCAACCCCCCAGTAATCCTCCTGAGACTATAGATACTACTGCAACCCTATTCACTTCTATGTAATTGCATGATTCAGATTTGCTCCTATCTTCTCTAAACACCTATACAAGTGGTTATATGATTATAAAATCATATAACTAGTCTATCTCAGGACACAATAGATACCTACACGTATGTTGTCTACAAATTGCAAGAAAACTAAGCTTGTCGGAAGGTAAAAATCCTTTCCAATTACTCTAGATCAGGCCTTGTATAAAATGCTCCTGCACAAATTATTTATTCCTAAAAGAAACAGCAACAAACATGGACATAAAGATAAAACTCCCAGAGATATCTGCAGTTAGCCCTATGATTTATTCACCTACATATTCAAATAGCAATCTCATAAATACCTGATTTATTTGACAGGACACTTGGGGACAAAAGCTGGCATATGAAAGAGATGGAGAGAAAAGATGCATAGACTTTAGGACAGGATATGTCCTTTCTCTAGGTTATGAACAGAAATCCTTTCATGGAGCATTTTTGTCACTTCAAGTGTGTGGAGGGTGTAGAGTAAGTGGGCTGGGAAACTTTGACTGTTTTCTGATCTACATTCGTTTCACTGTTACTTTAAAGAGAATTAAGAATACATTTAAATTTAAATATCTGCTGAACTATTTTAGTTAAATGTTGTTTTGGAGTTATGTTCTTTCTAGTCTTAGGGAGAAATTGAATAAAGTGGCATTACTAAAATGATACATGTCATAAGTGTAAAAGGCTGGAGAGTGATACTCTGCCTGTGTAGAGTTAATGTTATCTGAGAACAAGTGACGTAAGAGCCTCCCGACCATGAGGGAGGGAGGGGTTTAGTTAGTTCACTTTCAGTTTTGCTTGCTATGTAGCTGGAAACGGGTTCTGGAGCATCTTTAGCTATGAAGATGGCTCCACTCTTCTCTTATATCTCTACTTAGCTGATTGTAAGTGATCTTTGATATTATAAGCCTGTGCCTATTTGGGGTGTCTCGGTCCTTTTTAGAGGCGAGTTAGGGAACCCCAGATTGCGAAGTGTACTGTATCTCTGTTTTATTCTCTTTCTTTATTAAATCTTGTTAGTTATAAAACCGTCTGGGCTTATTCCCTTAAGGTTTTCTCTGCTTCCAGTCTGGGAAGGGAAGGGAGTAGGTAAACAGACCAGCTCAGGGTAGGAGCTGGGGAGTGGAGCCTGTCTCTGCCTTCAGCCGAGAAGGGTGAAGGGGGAGGGGAAACAGCCTCTAGGTGTCTGAGGGTCCAGCTCTCAAGTAGAGAGACGGAGAGTGGGGAAGTTCGGGGGCCCCTCCAAGGTTTTGGAAGTACACCCGAATGGTGGCAGCATTGGGTAACCCCAATTTCCCAGCTGGTGAAGTGGGGGTGTTGGGGAGAAAGACTTAACTTAGCTGGGGAGCAGCTAAAGTTTAGTTGGTCTGACATACACGAGTCCTGATCTCTGTACTCAGGAGCACAGGGATCAGGGTACCCCTCTTACAATACAAATATTCCAATTTTTAAAAATTAGAAAGTCTTTATGAAGAAAGTATAAACAGAAACCAATAAGATCCTTCAGAGGAGTAGTGTTATAAGAAATCATATTCATAGTAGCTTATTGTGTGTTATGTGTGTGTTTGGTTTTCTTTGTTTGTTTTAAGGATTCCATAGCGACTTTCTATACTGGATTTGTATATTTTCTCCAATTTGACTTTACTCGCTTAGGGGCTAGTCCCACTCCCATTTATATCCATGGCAGTTCTCAAATTATGGGGGAAAAAATTGTCTCTGTGTGTTAGGTGGGGGTAGGGGGACAGAGGGGCTGAATGCAGGGATTTCCCTACAGCCCCCCAGAATTTCCCCAATCTCCCTCACCTCCCCCCATTTTGTGAACTAGTTACATGCAATGTTGCCAGTATAGTGATAGTTTGGAAATCTGAATTGAAATTGAAACATTAATACACTTTAAAAGCATATAAAGTGTATGATAAAATATGTGTATCTGAAAAAATACAGTGGATTTGAAAAGTATGAACACAGACTAGCTTCCTTATGCAGCATTTGTTTTTTGTGATAATGTCAGTTCATTCATTTTGGTGATGTTGGCCAACCTAATTTCAAATTATGATCTGAAAGCAAAGTCTAAATGAGCTCTCCCTGACAGCTAGTGATGAGCTGTGGGGAAAGGCTTCAGGACCAGATTGTATTTACATTCACACCTAATACACATAGGTATCCAGCAAACAGAGCTGTGTTGCCCAAGTGATAGATTTTGGCTGGGTTCGGGTACAAATCACTTGAATGCAGAGAAGGGAGTAATGAAATGTTGTTTTTTATTGCATGAGTAAAGGTCAATAGAACTGTACTTAGCTTGTGCTGATTGAGGGCATCAAGAGAGATGGTGGGGACAGGTGTTTTGCTTGATGGTCTGCCTGAATCACACGTACTATTTGACCTGCCCCTCTCCACTGTTTAAAGACGGAGCTGATTAGGCTTCATAGAGAGTGTCTGTCTGTCACAGTTCTACACAACTCTGTGATTTCAGCTCTTGGAGGACGGGGCGGGGTGGGGTGGGGAGGACAGGACCTTGGTGATAGTGCAGACTGGGCCACCTCCTCCACAGAAACACTGTCCCACAGCAGGTCTAAGCACTTAAACCTGATTATCAGAGATTTCAGCTCCAGTGGTCCATAAGTGAAGAGGACATGAAGTGTGTGTGAAGCCAGCTGAAAAAGTACACAGACTTGATTCTTACAAATCTACAACAGAGATTTCTGGATTTTATCAACATCCATGTAGCTTTTATAGATGCCTGTTTTATAAAACACCTACAATTGAGTGGAGTGAGGCACTACCAGCAATGGGGCTGATATATGATCAGGACAGAATAGAGAATTTTGAACACAGAGTGGAATACAATACGAAGAACGAATGAAGATTTAACTTCAACTTCTTTATCATCACTAGTGGTTCAACCCAATCTTTGTGCTATGTTTCCTGGGATGAAAGTAGAAATTCATCTCTTGCTAATCCCAGTCACAACAACTACAGTTGAGCATATTTTTTCCTCATTGAATAGAATGTGTTCTGAAAGAAGTCACCTTCTGCCGGATCATGAGCATATCATGAAGGACTGGAAGTAACAGTCACAGAAGAAGACATCAGAGTGCAAAACTACAAGAAAGTAAGACTGATGTAGTGCTTCATAGTAGGCTTGAGTAACCAACTTCAATTTGCGTGATGGTTTTAAAACATGAGTTAAATCTAATAAAATGTTTGTGAAATATTTTTCAGTTTTTACTATGGTGCCATACAGTCCACCTTTACCCTCATGGTCGATGCCCTCATCGGCTTTCACCCCCTGACCCCATATATTCCAAACTCCTTCCCCCCCCCCCCCATTTCAATTTCTGAGGAAAACACTGGCTGAATGTCAAATGGCTTGCTTTAATTTAAGCATTAATGAGGAGGTCATAAAGCAGAAGATAGATAGTCCCTATAAGTAGTAAGAGGGCCCACCTCACCCCAACCTCTGTAACTTGAGCACTTTAACCTCCTACTTACCGTGTTTCCTCGAAAATAAGACCGTGTCTTATATTAATTTTTTCTCCCAAAATTACATTACATTATATTACAGCGAGAGGCAAAACTGGAAGTACGTCTTATTTTCGGGGGATGTCTTACTTTTGGGGAAACAGGGTAGTAATCAGTGAGGAATCCATCGTCAAATCAGAGTGTTTCTAGTGGGGTTCTCTAGGAAAGCATACTAGGCCAAGTACTATTAAATGTTTTCATTAATGATCTGGGAGTATAACAAAATCACTTCTGATAATTTGTGCATTGCACAGATTGTCTGAGTTACAAATAAGGATGGGACACTGTGTCACACAGCATGATTTGGATTGCTTCATAAACTGGGTCAATTCAAACAAAATATAGCCTAGTGCAAAGCTATGCTTCTAGGAACAAGGACTGCATATTGGGGCATGTCTAGAAGACTAAACTCTTAAGTTGACCTATATTAAGTTGACTTACAGCTATACTGCAGTAATTACTGTGGTAGTTCATGTCCCCACTACCCTCCTTCAGTCAGTGGAATGCATCTTCACCAGGTATGCTTCCACTGACTGAAGAGGGGCAGTGTGGGGAGCTGAGAGCCCACTTGCAGCTCCCCACTACCTCACAGGCTCTCAGCTCACTGGTGGCTGCCCCTCCTCCCCACTGGCAGCCCATCTGCCCACTCCCCCTCAGTTTCCTGCTCCCCAATGAGTTTCCTCTCAAGCTCTCAGTTCCCCCTGGGAGCGGGACAGCTGCCCAAAATCTTGCCTCCCTGCCAGCAGTGGGGCAGCCACCTCGGCTCGGTGCAGGTGGGCTCCCAGGGTGGAGCAGGATGCTAGGAGCAGCCCAACTGGGCGGGAGTGGGAGCCATGAAATTGACAAAAAAGATGGCTATCAGTCCATATAAGTAAGAGAGCATATTCATAGACAGTGCATTGTCCTAACTACACCAACATTAGCCCTACATCTCTCCTGAAAGTGGAATTGTTATGTTGGTGTACTAGGACATTTATTGGCAGGAGCAAGGCTCTATGTAACATGGACACTTTCTAAATAGACCAGCCAAAGGGTGGTGGACAGGGTAGAACACACAAGCAGAGTGAACAATATGATGGCAGAACATATCATGTTAGTTCCATGATTTTGTTTGTTTTTTGGTTTGGGTGGAATTCCTTAGCATTCTGTATTTAAGTACTCTGTGATTATAGGTAGATTAAACCAGCACTACTGATAGATCAGCACTCTTTTGGTAGTCCAATGAGTTTCTGCAGAATTTATGTTTACATTTAAAATATTTTCTAGCTTTATTAGTGCTGAGACAATAGAGCATTGTCTTCCTGAGTTTGCAAACTGAATAGCAACACAGAGGTAGTGATCAGCTCCATTCATCTCAGTAGTGTGCTAACGCTGAAATCTAATAATGATCATATGTAACCTGATCACAGATTATGCCGACTTGATTTTTACCAGGTATTTCTAGGGATCTACATCTGGAATTGTCTGTGGGGTTGAGTGTCACTTCAGTACAACGCTTTTGCTTCCCGCCCTCACGTTATTTTCAGAGTCAACTAACTCCCCGTAAGCACGCAGAGCTAGGACATTTTCTCTACACTCCGGAAATACTGGCGGGAAGTGGACAACAGCTGCAGGGCGGCTGGGCGGAGCCGGGTCCCCTACTTTGCGTGGCCAGGATGGGTTGAGAGCAACTGACATGGCGCCTGGATCTTTGATCAACGGAGCCCCCCGAAGATCGTCAGGCAGCGACGCCCCGAGGCGATACCGCTGGGCGGGAACAACCGGGACATTCAGGGTGATTTCAGGGCTAAGAGCAGCCGAGGCCACCGGTGCCGGGGCTGCTCGGGGCTCTGCTCCAAGCGGCAGAGGGAGGCTCAGGCTGCAGGGCCAGAGTATCCAGCAGCCTCCTGTGGCGACGCTTCTCCGCCTACCAGCGCAGCAGCTTCCCTTGGGTCCGGAAGCTGGAGGGGCGCAGAGGAAGACGTGGTTCCGGTGCCGCCTGCACAGGCGGTCTCCTCCCACCGCCAGCCGGGGGCAGCAGCGGGGCTCAGGATTCCTGGGTGAAAAATCGGGGCTTCCCTGGCCACACCATTTCCCCTCTCTATGGTGCACCCTGGCACGGAAGTGACGTATGGTCCTTAGTTTTAGTCCGTCCCAGCATGGTTTTTTCACGAGTAACTTCACTTCCGGGACAGACAGGACTGGCCGGTCCCCATCCCGCCTTCAGCTCGCTTAGCTCCGCCCTCACGCCGATTCATCTCGGTGTCGTGCTCGGAATCCCCTAACTCAGCCCTGCCCCCTCCGCTAGTGTACTTCCGGGTCCCCCTTCCTCGGCGTAAATTCCATCTCCAGGCCCCGCCCCTTCACTCCACAGGCTCCACCCCCTCACTGGAGCTCCTCAGCCCCGCCCCCTTCCGAGGGGGCGCTGCCGCTCGCTGGGAGAACAGCGCCAAGCGGGGGAGCCCGTGCGCAGAAGCCTGGCTCAGGCAAAGGCAACGGTGACTGGGCAGGTTCCGTCCCGACTGCGTTCTGCGCCCCAACATGGCCGCGGTGGCGGGAGGCGGCACCAGGGCTCTGGAGTCCAGCCTGCCAGGGCCGCGCGGGCGCGAGAACCGGACCGTGTTCTTGTTCGACCGGCGCTGGGAGCAGGGGGACCCCAAGGAGAAAGTGCTGAGCTGCGACGAGGAGACGTACCGCGGCTTCCGCAGCGCTGTGTGCCAGGTAGCGGGGGGCCCGGGCTGGCGAAACTGGGCTGCTGCGACCGCCGGGAGGGGGGGAAGGGGGACGGGCGAGGGCAGGAAGGAGGCACGGGCGGGGCGGAGGGGTTGGAGTCCCTGATCCAGCCCCCAACCGACCGACCGTTGGGCGTTCTAGCGCGCGACGACCTCGGGGCCGGGGGTCTGGTGCGGCCGAGTCCGGCACGTGCCGCGCTGCCCCCACGTGATCCCACGTTCCTTTCGCGGGGGGCTGCGGGGAAGGGACTGCGCAGGTGCGCGGTGATGCCCCGTCTGCCTCGCGAGGGCGCTGGAGACCACGTGGTCGTTGTGCTCAGTGCGCATGGCAGGGCGGGGCTGCAGTGACAGCCAGATGCTCCTCTTTGCTCTATGGTTAAGTCTCAGTCCCTGGTGGCGGTAGCCTTGTAGATCACCACTGTAAGCTGCAGCCTCCTGAACAGAGAAAACTCATAGGCCAGCTACATATTGGGAACCTGTGTGTGTACCGGTTTCAGAGAGGTAGCTGTGTTAGTCTATATCAGTAAAAACAAGGAGGAGATGTCCTGCCACCTTAGAGACTGACTTTGGGCATAAGCTTCAGTGTGATGTAATAACCCACTTCATCAGATGCATGTGTTAAGTTTCTCTGACATTTTAAGTTCATTTATGAAGTGGGGTTTTGTTGGTTTTTGTTAAAGTTTAGTTTCAGCTACTTTCTTGAGAGAGATGAATTTGTTGGATTAAGAAGCATCGTAACTGGGAAACAAAAGTTCTCCGTTATCAAGACTGTAGCTGTTTTTCTTTCTGAAAAAGGACTCGCTGGCTTTTATTTCAAGTCTTTTCCACATTTTTGAATGTGTCACTTTGAAGTATTTATGTTACAATCACATTTCATTTTTTATTGCAAGAAACATGTTTGAGTTTGGGAGTGGAAAACTTTATTCAAGAAAGATTAAAAGGGAAACATGAAGCCCACATTTGAAATGCAAATGCGTGGAGGAATTTCTTATTTGAGAGAGTGTCCTGTGGGTAATCAGTGGAATTAACTTCGCTGTCAAAGAGATAGGAGTGGGTGAAACTATGACGGGTGAAGCAGCTTTCTAAAATTTAAAAACTTCTGGAGATGGGTATCTGTGCTCTTTGATTCGGCCCATTCTTTTGCCATTCACTTCCTGTAGTAAGAAATGTAGTAAGGTGAGGCCCTGAAGCATAGATTCTTGTATGAGACATGAAGCCTGAACTAAAGTAATAGTCAAAAGCTTGGCTAAGTAAAGCTGGGCCGTGAGCCAAAGTCAGGTCCCTGCTCACAAGTTGGCAAGAAGAGGGCTGCTAAAAGTACATATTAATCACTACTAAAATGAACATGTGCCGAGATGGCACCAGAACAGCTGGGTACGAACACATCCCTCACAGGTAACAAAGAACAGGCAGCTCTAACCTAAAGACAGTATGGGTATGTCTTCACTACAGCAGTAGGTCGATTTCCTTTCATTCGATTTTGTAAAGCAGACTGTATACAGTCGATTTTGTGTCTTCACTAAGCACAGCAAAGCACAGCAAGTCGACAGTGTCTGTCCGCACAACTTTTGCAAGCGTTGACATAACGAGCGTTGCACTGTGGGTACCTATCCCACAGTTCCTGGATCCCCCAGCAGGCACCATTTCGAGTGCTGCACTATGGGTAGGCATTTCCAAATTTCGCGCCCTTTTTCCGCGCCGCCGACCCCCATTACGAGCGGTGTACTGTGGGTAGGCATCCCATAATTCGCGCCCTTTCTCCACGCCGCACTAACGCCATAGCACTGCAAGCATGGAGCCTGCTGACACCACGGAAACAGTAATGGCCGTTGTGAAGACCTCGATCACGGTTGCGGATTTCATGCTGCACCGTCTGCAGAGGAATGCGATCCGGGGTCAACTGCGCTTTCTGGAACCCGACGACAGGGAGGAGGAGATGGACCAGGACATGCACAGCAGGGACGACAGGGACACTGACGTTTTTGGAAGTAGGGCGACTGACAATCTGTCAAATTTGGTGGCAATGGGGCAGGCTCATGCCATCGAACGCCTATTCTGGGCCAGGGAAACAAGCACGGACTGGTGGGATCGCATAGTGCTGCGGGTCTGGGATGACTCCCAGTGGCTCAGAAACTTTCGCATGCGTAAGGGCACGTTCATGGAACTTTGTGACTTGCTGTCCCCGGCCCTCCGGCGCGAGAATACCAAAATGAGAGCGGCCCTTACAGTTGAGAAGCGAGTGGCGATTGCCCTCTGGAAGCTTGCAACGCCAGACAGCTACCGGTCAGTCGCGAATCAGTTTGGGGTGGGTAGGTCTACAGTGGGCTTTGCTGTGATGCAAGTAAGCAGGGCAATCGTCGAGCAGCTGCTACACCGGCTTATAAACCTCTGAAACCTGCAAGCTACAATAGATGGCTTTGCCGCCATGGGATTCCCTAACTGTGGTGGGGCTATAGATGGGACTCATATGAGGCCGCCGAGTACAGAAACCGGAAGGGATATTATTCAATGGTCATGCAAGCAGTGGTTGACCACAAGGGACGTTTCACCGACCTGTACGTGGGGTGGCCGGGAAAGCTTCATGACGCTCGAGTGTTCAGGAACTCTAGGATTTTTGGACAGCTGCAGCAAGGCACTTTCTTCCCCGACCAGAAAATTTCCATGGGGGGGGGGGGGGGAATGCCGATCGTTATCATTGGGGACCCAGCCTACCCCCTAATGCCCTGGCTTATGAAGCCCTACACAGGAGCCCTGGACAGGGGTCAAGAGCTGTTCAATTACAGGCTGAGCAAGTGCAGAATGGCCATAGAGTGTGCATTTGGCCGTCTGAAGGGGAGATGGCGTTCGTTACTGATTCGCTCAGACATCAGCGAGAGAAATATCCCCATTGTTATTGCTGCTTGCTCTGTGCTCCACAATCTCTGTGAGAGCAAGGGGGAAACGTTTATGGCGGGCTGGGAGGCAGAGGCAAATTTACTGTCTGCTACTTACCAGCAGCCAGACAGACAGCAGGGAAAGTAGAAGAGCGCACCATGAGGCCCTGCGCCTCAGGGACGCCTTGAAAGCCAGTTTTATGAGTGCCCGAGATGGCGTTTGATAACCTGCTCCCTTGCTGTGCTCTAAGCCTGCTGTCCTTGAACCCTCTTTCCCTCCCCCCTCCCGATGCTTGCAGAGGAAATAAATTCGCTGTTTAAAAAATCATGGTTTCTTTATTGCTTCATCACAAATACAAATACAGGGGATCACTGGCAAGGTAGCCCAGAAGGGGTGTGTGTGAGGAGGGAAATCAGCAGTCGCAGTGGTGGAGGAGTGGGGGGGAAGGGTTTAGAGGGGGCGAAGGGGGCCAAGACACAGCATCTTTTAAAAGGTTTTAGAAAAATTCATCCTGCTGCTGCTTTGGCTTGTGGGGTAGAGTGGGTCGGTGCCCGGAGTTCCCCCCCCCGGGTTCTCATCCCACATTTGGGTGGGGAAGCTATGGGACTTGAGGAGGGGGAGAGGTGGTTAGACAGAGGCTGTAGAGGCGATCTTTGGTTTTGCTGAAGCTCCACCAGACACCGGAGCATGTCGCTTTGGTCCTCCATTATCCGGAGCAAAGCATCCATCCCCCTTCACGCTCCTGCCGTCGTTCTTCACGCTCCAGCCACTGTTCTTCGCGCTTTTCTGCTGCAGCTCTTGATTCCTGTCTTGACTGTAGCAATTTTGCCCTCCATTCAGTCTGCCGAGTGG
Source organism: Sternotherus odoratus (assembly GCA_032164245.1). Classification (NCBI taxonomy): domain Eukaryota; kingdom Metazoa; phylum Chordata; order Testudines; family Kinosternidae; genus Sternotherus; species Sternotherus odoratus. The sequence continues at coordinate 71,409,730 of JAVMKO010000002.1, forward strand.
CCTCAGCGTGAGAGTTCTGCAGTAGTTCATTAAACATGTCATCACGCGTTTTCTTTTTATGCTTTCGTATCTGCGATAGCCGGCAAGAGGTGCAGGAGGGTGGATTCTGAGATAACTGAGCAGCTGTTGTGGGCAAAGAAAGAAAGAAATGTACAAGGTTATGAGACAGATACATTCTCGGATCACAATGGGAGTACTATGCAACGGGGAACCAAAGTATTCAATGGCCTGATATGAGTTCTGTACAAGGTCATATTCCGCACCTAAAAGTGACTGGATGGTTCACACAAAAGACACAGAAGCATCTCAGATACATGAGACAGGCTCAGCACGGCTACTGAAATCACCATGCAGCTGGCCATGGTAAGCTTAAGCCATACTCGGATATTCCAGAGTAATCCCGCCCCCTTACCCCCCAACCATGTGGATCCCTCCTCCTCCCCCCACCGTGTGGCTCCCAGTGAACCGCGAACTGCAAAACAAAACTGAAAATCTCTCGCTAAGGTACTGGCTGGGGAAGCAGCCCAAAAATCTCTCGCTACGGTCTGACTGGGGGTCTTCAGCGGCAGCAAACGCTTGCAGACTCATCAAAATCCCTGCTAGCTCTCGCTACGGGCTGGCTGGTAGGTGGGGGTGTGCGCTGGCTGGAGGGAGGGGGAGTGCGCGATTGCAGACTGAAAACCCCTGCCTGCTCTCGCTACGGGCTATCTCACTCGCTGTTTCCCTACTAATTGCAGTCCGTATTTCAAACAGGCAACCATGAATGACATCACTCTCCTTAGAATTTCTCAGAGAGATAGAGAATGCATGTTGTTGGAATCATTACAAAGTCCTGGTCCATTCGCCGCGATGTTGTGCTATTCAGTGATACCAGACTATTTACTAATTTCGTGGTGTGGGATTTTCTCCTATCACGGGGGGCCAGATAAGGTGGCTCTCCACAGAAATCTGTCGCGGAAGATTCATCGCTACCTCCTGGACAGTTTCATGGAAATGTCCATAGAGGATTTCCGCTCAATACCGGAGTATGTTGACAAACTGTTTGAGTAAAAAGGGACCAGCAATGAATGCACGCCAAGTCCTTAGGGCAAGTTAATCATTAATAAATCCTTCCTTTAAAAATCATGAGTCATCTAATCCCTTAAAAAAGCACACTCACCAGAGGTTCCTTCGCTGGCTCGGGTACCCCCTTGGGAGGGTTGGGAGGGTACTGTGTCCAGGGTGATAAACAGCTCCCGGCTGTCTGCTAATTCTCCGCTTCCCTCCTGCTGTTCCGTGATATTTCCGTCCTCATCATCCTCATCCGAATCCTCCTCACGCCTGACGATTATCCCATCGGTGGAGTCCACGCAGACCGGTGTGATGGTGGTGGGGGCGCCCCCCATTATCTGATTCAGTTCATTGTAGAACCGGCATGTCTGCAGAGCACCCCCCGAGCGTCCGTTTGCCTCCTTGGCTTTCTGGAATGCTTGCCTCAGCTCCTTAATTTTTATGTGGCACTGTTGGGCGTCCCTGTTGTGGCCCCTTTCCAGCATGGCCTTAGAGACCCTGGCAAACGTGTTTGCATTCGGTTTGTTGTTACGGAGTTCCAACATCACAGATTCCTCTCACCAGACAGCGATGAGATCCAACATCTCATGACTGGACCATGCTGGAGTTCTTTTCCTCTGGCTGGTCTCCTGTTCTGCTGAGCTCTGCATGGCGGCTTGTGCTGCTGATTTCGCTGAATGGCGACTGAGCTGTGCAGGTGAGCTAGCCACGCTGACCAAACAGGAAATGCTATTCAAATGTTCCCGGGTCTTTTCCTGTCTACCTGGCCAGAGCAGCGAGTTGAGAGTGCTGTCCAGAGCAGTCACAGTGGAGCAGTGAGGCAGTCCAGAGCGGTCGGAGTGGAGCATTGTGGGACAGCCTCTGGAGGCTAGTAATGTCACTTGCGTCCTAACTAGTCCACAATTTACCCAGAGAGGTCGATTTCAGCGCTACTCCTCTCGTTAGGGAGGAGTACAGAAGTAGATTTTGAGGGCCCTTTAAATCGACACAAATGGCGTCCGTGTGAGGACGGGTCAGGTTTATGTCGACTTAGCGTTGCTAAAGTCGATGTTAAGCTGTGGTGGGGACCAGCCATAAGACTGGTTCGGGAGTCAGAGTTTCTGACTCCTCTAGTTTGTCAACGTTGGTGTGCTGTTAAACACAAACCAGCGAAAAAATCCTTCCCTCCTGAGAAACGACTGATGAGGCAATTTTTCTTGCCTCTCACATCAGGCCATTGAATGCTTAGCTAACTAAGTGGTTCCTCCAGATGAAATTTAACTTTCTAATCCTGCTCTGTCTCACTTCATCCAGTTTCACATTTTGGCCTGTCTTTCACATGTTTTGTGGATGTTCTGTTTTCACCTTTTGATGTTAATTCATTCCTCAAGCTCACTTCTCTCCCTCCACCATTGTCGTCATCCCCTCGGCATTTTGTGTGATACAGTTCCTCTCTTTGGACTCAAAAATCCAGACATCACCCAAATTATGTTGCTGCTTCCTTCAGAACTGTGATGGAAGATCTGAGGACCTGGTCATAAGTCATTTCTTGGTAAAATAAAGAATTGCTTGGAAAAGTTAAGCAAGAGGCCTGTCTGAATCTGGGTATAGCCAGCTATAGTGTTCCATGCAAGGTGCTGTCTGAGCAAGATTGTTCAGTATTTGAAAGGTCATTATTTGTGATTGTTAGTCATCCCTCGTTGGGCTTTCTCCTAGTCCTAGAGTGTATTTGTATAACTGGTTAGGAAAATGAGGGGAGAGGCTTACGTATCTAAGGAACACAGAGCAAATGTTTGTCTCTGCACAGAAGAGAAGTTTCCAGTACTTTATTTACATTCAGTCATGAGAAGGAGTAACTTAGATGTGTTAAGCAAACCATTTATTTTATTTCATTTTGTTCTTTAATATTTTTTGGTTGGTTTATTACGATTCTTCCACGTCTCAGGCCAGTGTTCTAACCGCTAGGCTATATTATTTGAAATTAAAATGTTTTGATACTTTGTTTTGTCAAAAATGTTCCAACAAGCTCTAATGTTGGTCACGACCAATATTTATTTATAAGATCCACGCTTTCTTTAAGTATATATTAAGTTTGGGTCCATGTTCATGTGCACAAGGTTGGATTTCTTTTGAATAACAGTGTTCTTCATGGTCATATATGTGTACTGTGCATAAAAGGCTGAGTGGCCATTCTCCTCCATCACACCCCTCTTAACAACTGTGGAAGCAAGATGGAATCCAGCGAGTATCTAGCCTGGTACTCTATTCAGATCCTTTAAACCAATTCTTTTTAACCCATTTGGTGATTAATTCTGTTTTCTCTAAAGTGTGAAAAAGAATGTTCCTTTTTTAAAAAAATAGTGAGAATTGATTGACTCCCCCAGGGGTCTCCAAACTTTTCAGCCCGAGGGCCGCATTAACTATCAAATAGCAGTTCGGGGGCCGACAACACACTCGAGGTCCAAATAAAAAAGAATCAAAACATGGATGTTGTTTTTAATTATTTATTTAATATTATTTTATTCAGTTATTATTTAATAACACATTGATACACTACACATGAACACCTGTTCACTACACATGAACACTACACATGAACACTACACATGAACACCTGTTCACTACACCTGTTCACTACACATGAACACCTGTTCACTACACCTGTTCACTACACCTGTTCACTACACCTGAACACCTGTTCACTATACATGAACACTACACATCAACCCCCCAACTGACCCACCCAGCCAGGTCTCTCCCCCCCAAACCTCCTTTCCTCCAACCCCCAACTGACCCACCCAGCCAGGTCTCTCCCCCCCAAACCTCCTTTCCTCCAACCCCCAACTGACCCACCCAGCCAGGTCTCTCCCCCCAAAACCTCCTTTCCTCCAACCCCCCCCCCCAACTGACCCGCTCAACCCGGTCTCTCCCCACAGACCGTTTCGCCGCCTGGCAGTGGGTGGCTCCTTGTTTCGCCGCCTGTAACTGGGTGGCGGTGCGGCGCGTCCCGGCCCCAGCTCTGAGCCGTCCCTGGCCGGCGGCGGCAGCGGAGCACGCGGCGCGTCCTTGGCCGGCGGCGGCAGCGGAGCACGCGGCGCGTCCCGGCCGGCGGCGGCAGCGGAGCACGCGGCGCGTCCCGGCCGGCGGCGGCAGCGGAGCACGCGGCGCGTCCCGGCCGGCGGCGGCAGCGGAGCACGCGGCGCGTCCCGGCCGGCGGCGGCAGCGGAGCACGCGGCGCGTCCCGGCCGGCGGCGGCAGCGGAGCACGCGGCGCGTCCCGGCCGGCGGCGGCAGCGGAGCACGCGGCGCGTCCCGGCCGGCGGCAGCGGAGCACGCGGCGCGTCCCGGCCCCGCGACTGGCGGCGGCAGCGGAGCATGCGGCGCGTCCCGGCCCCGTGGCTGGTTCCCGACCCCTGCCATAGACCGTAGACAAAAAGATCTCCACGGGCCGGATGAGAGGGCCTCGCGGGCCGCATCCGGCTCGCGGGCCGTAGTTTGGAGACCCCTGATCTAGTACAGTGGTTCTCAGACTTACCATTTGAGCGACCCCTTTTACACATCCAGCCTCCAATCATGACCCTGCCATGTCCGCCAAAATGCTGCCAAATAGAATGTTGCAGCTTTTGGTGGACATGCGCATGGTTATGTGTGCCAAAATGCCGCCGAAAGCGGAAACATTCAGTTTGGTGGCATTTCAGCAATGTTGGGGGCTCACAACCCCTCCTCGGAACTGGGATGCGATCCCCCGAGGGGTTGCAACCCTCAATTTGAGAACCACTGATCTAGTACATTCCCCTGTGTGGCAGGGTGAAGCTCTTAACATCAACTGCCATGCCCCAGGGTTCAAACCTTGCCTGTTATATGACTGAGTGATCCTTATGAAGGGTGGACACAGCCAATGTCTCTTCTGCCTAGGAGAGAGTGCCTTCTGGATAAATACTCTGTGTGCAAGCTCTTCTCCACCAGACCTGCATCTACTTGAGCAGTCCATGCAGATTACTTTGTACCTTGAGGGGTGACTATTATGATCAGAGTGAGATCAAGTATACCAGTACCAACTAGTGCTCCCTCAATCATTCATTCTCTGGGATAAGGCAATGAAAATAATGTAAAAAAGATATTGGCAGGATTGACGACAATAGCGTTAACACCAACCTCCTCAACATGTTGGAGAAGGCCCAGATGTGTAAGGCTTCGGTGCTGACAGTCTCAGCATTGAGTGCATTAGCACCAGTAGTACCAGGACCAACAACTTGGCTCATATACAAGTTTCCCCCACTTAGGCAGCAAAACTAGCACCTTTGCCCACTCAAACAGGATGCTGACTTGCATAGCTGGTGCAGGCATAAGCTTGTTTTCAAGACCAGAGGATGTTCTCAGACAGAAGATGCAAGACACCGCTCTGAGGACAAAGTCCCTAAACGGGCAGAATGAGAGACCTAGCACCAAACCTGTAACCAGAGTCCACAATGAAGTTGAGCAACAAACTCGGGCATGCTGGAGGCATCTGTATTGCCCTGGGGATATTCTCAGTACTGAAGAGACATCTGATTCAGTACCAGTGGCACTCTTCTTTGAGGAATATATTCCTTCTTGCCAGCCTGATTTATTCCATCTTGTTGGTATGAAGCAGTGATCCCTCTCTTCTGCCATCAAAGAATGATCCCAATGAGGTTATCAAGGAGCTCCTCTTCAGAGTTCTACCAGTGTGGGACTGGTGTAAGCATGAAAGGGAGTCAATTGATGAATTTTGCTGAGTGCCAGTTAGATTTTAAAGATTCAGATTAACTAGGTTTGCCAATATATGATATAATCCCAATAGGATAATCCCTTTTTATTGAGTCTGGGGAGTGTTAACCTACTAGTTTAATGCTGAGGTTTTTTCAGGTCAGCTTTTAACTTGGGCAGTATTTATCAAACCAAATCACTTGCTTATTCTGCACCAGCCAACAGTTTATTAATTGACCCAGAACAACATTAATATAGTCAGTTCACCACTCAAAGAACTGTGCAAATTTTTAATTACTTATGATCAACAAATATTTAGCACCTATTTATCACACTTCCACAGGAGCACTTTTCTTTAGACACTTTGAAGAGTGTGGTTATTTCTCTTTGACAAGATTGGTTCAAAAGGGACAAGTCTAGAATATTAAAAACAGTTGCTTAAAACAATTCTTTTTCAATATCTCTTGAGGCCAGTCATCTTGATTTATAATCTAAAATATAGTTAGTTGAGGTCTTGCTAGAGAGTGTAGACTCAGCAAGATGACCTACAGTTATTTATATTAAAGAATAGAAAGGGAAATACAGTCTTTGAAATGAAAACTTACCAATTCTTCTTATCCTCTTAACCCTTGCATGCAGGTCCTTTCCACACAGCTAGTCCAGGTGTTGGTTGCATTTAGGATTCTTCACCTTCTTGTGTTGAGTTCAGTCAACTCTCTTGAGAACGTGGTGAACTCAGTTATATATACTAGTTCTGGGGCTCTTTGGAGGCACAGCTTTAGAATTCAGACCGCTGGCCTCTACCAAGAAATGCAGACCTCAATCCAGGATTTCCCATTTGATGGGAATAGACTCTTTGTGCAGCAGACGGGCACAAGCTTGCATGGCTTGAAAGATACTCGGGCCACCCTTTGCTTGCTGGGTATGCATACATTGCAGACTGCAAGGAAGCAGTTCCAGTTGCCCCTGTTGCCTGCCTCAGCGGTCTGCAAGGAGAAGGGATAGAGACACGTGCTTTAGTCATCTACACCTGCCATCCTGCCGCTTACCCACACAGCCCACCCAGTCTGGCAAAGCATCCAGGGGGCCAGAAGCACTCATTTTGAGGGTGACACCCCAGTCATCTCCCTGGATCCACATGGTTCCTCAACTGTCTCCGTCCCTACTGTTCATTCTGGTCATGTGTCACCTCGAACAGCTGGGTGCTAGAGAGAATATCTTGGGGTTATACGCCTCAATTCTTGGCCGCCCCTCTCTCCCACCCACCCTTTCCCCCATCCCTCTTCAGGGACCCTTCTCACTAGCAACACCTCGTTCAGGAGGTTGAGAACCTACTGCACCTGTGGGCAGTGGAGGAGGTCTCTGGGGACGTAGAAGGAAAAAGATTCTACTCCCACTTGAAGTGTCACTGTGGTAGAGAGAATACCTTCCCCCCACTCTCAACACTAGGGTAACGAGGGGGGGGGTCTCTCCTCCTATGCAAGACCAAATAACTATAAGCTACTTCCAGCCTAAGTTAAATCCTTTCCCCCCCAAAACCCACATTCTACCAGTTGGGAAATGGGGACCATGCTGCCACCATTCATGTGAATCTCCAAAACCCTGGAGGGGGCACACGAACACCCCAAACTCCCCTTCCCTCTCCCTGAGAGATCGGGACCCTTAGACACTGCTCCACCACTCCCTTTCCAGCCTGAAAGCAGAGAGAGACGAAGCACACCGGCTCACACACTGTGAGCCTGCCAAATCCAAAGCCAGAACAACTTTAAGGGAATAACCAAACGCTTTTTATAACTAAAAAGGTTTAATAAAGAAAAGAGAACAACTTACAGCTAATACAACTTCACAGATATAAAGCTTTCTAACCCCTCCCTCTGAGAAGGTCAGTGACACTCTAGATCAGGTACAAAACTTATGAGATCAATATACTACTTACAGATCGTCTAATCTTTAGAAATAGAAGGGTGCTTCACCTCTCCCAAAGCTAGGAGAGGGGAGAAGAGCTTCCATAGCTGGAAAAGATGGAGCCAGTCCAAGCTCCGGACAGAACTGAAACTAACAGCCCTTTGTCCCAATAAATTTACATTCTTAATACGTCACAGCTTCTTTGGCTTCCTGTTAACCCCTTACAAGTAAAACAGCCAGTTCAAGGCACTTTACACTTATGACAGCCATGAGAGGAGGTTTTGGAACTAATTGATAAATTTAACTGTAACAAGTCACCGGGACCAGATGGCATTCACCCAAGAGTTCTGAAAGAACTCAAATGTGAAGTAGCGGAACTATTAACTAGGGTTTGTAACCAGTCCTTTAAATCAGCTTCTTTGCCTAATGACTGGAAGATAGCTAATGTAACACCAATATTTAAAAAGGGCTCTAGAGGTGATCCCAGCAATTACAGACCGGTAAGTCTAACGTCTGTACTGGGCAAATTAGTTGAAACAATAGTAAAGAATAAAATTGTCAGGCACATAGAAGAACATAAATTGTTTGGCAAAAGGCAACATGGGTTCTGTAAAAGGAAATCATGTTTTATTAATCTATTAGAGTTCTTTGAAGGAATCAACAAACATGTGGACAAGGGGGATCAAGTGGACGTAGTGTACTTAGATTTCCAGAAAGCCTTTGACAAGGTCCCTCACCAAAGACTCTTATGTAAATTAAGTTGCTATGGGATAAGGGGGAAGATCCTTTCATGGATTGAGAACTGGTTAAAAGACAGGGAACAAAGAGTAGGAATAAATGGTAAATTTTCTGAATGGAGAGGGGTAACTAGTGGTGTTCCCCAAGGGTCAGTCCTAGGACCAATCCTATTCAACTTATTCATAAATGATTTGGAGGAAGGGGTAAACAGTGAAGTAGCAAAGTTTGCAGATGATACTAAACTGCTCAAAATAGTTAAGACCCAAGCAGACTGTGAAGAACTTCAAAAAGATCTCACAAAACTAAATGATTGGGCAACAAAATGGCAAATGAAATTTAATGTGGATATATGTAAAGTAATGCACATTGGAAAAAAAGAACCCCAACTATATATACAATATGATGGGGGCTAATTTAGCTACAACTAATCAGGAAAAAGATCTTGGAGTCATCGTGGATAGTTCTCTAAAGATGTCCATGCAGTGTGCAGCGGCAGTCAAGAAAGGAAACAGGATGTTAGGAATCATTAAAAAAGGGATAGAGAATAAGACAGAGAATATCTTATTACCCTTATACAAATCCATGGTGCGCCCACATCTTGAATACTGTGTACAAATGTGGTCTCATCTCAAAAAGGATATATTGGCATTAGAAAAGGTTCAGAGAAGGACAACTAAAATAATTAGGGGTTTGGAACGGGTCCCATATGAGGAGAGATTGAAGAGGCTAGGACTTTTTAGCTTGGAAAAGGGGAGACTAAGGGAGGGATATGAGAGAGGTATATAAAATTATGAGTGGTAAGGAGAAAGTGAATAAGGAAAAGTTATTTACTTGTTCCCATAATATAAGAACTAGAGGCCACCCAATGAAATTAGTGGGCAGCAGGTTTAAAACAAATAAAAGGAAGTTCTTCTTCACACAGCGCACAGTCAACCTGTGGAACTCCTTGCCTGAGGAGGCTGTGAAGGCTAGGACTATAACAGGGTTTAAAAGAGAACTGGATAAATTCATGGAGGTTAAGTCCATTAATGGCTATTAGCCAGGATGGGTAAGAAATGGTGTCCCTAGCGTCTGTTTTTCAGAGGGGGGTGATAGATGGCAGGAGAGAGATCACTTGATCATTACCTGTTAGGTTCACTCACTCCGGGGCACCTGGCATTGACCACTGTCAGTAGACAGGATACTGGGCTAGATGGACCTTTGGTCTGACCCAGTACGACCTTTCTTATGTTCTTATGTTCACTACTTCCTAATCCTGAAAGCAAAAGAGGACCTCATACCTATTTTAGATCTATGTCACCTCAACAAGTCTCTCATGAAGTTGAAGTTTTCCATGGTCTCCCTGCTCTCCATTATCCCCGTCCTGGATCCAAGAGACTGGTATTCTGTCCTCAACTTGAAGGATACTTATTTCCATATTTTAAGGTCACAGATGTTTCTTCTCTTTCATACTGGGCGGACGTCCTTTCCAGTTCATGGCACTGCCCTTCGGCCTCTCCTCGGCCCCAAGAGTATGCACAAAATGTCTGGTGCCAGTGACCCTTTACCTGAGACATTGAGGGATCCAGGTCTTCCTGTGTCTTGATGATTGGCTCATCAAGGGCAGATCTCCGGAACAAGTGCAGAGGAGCCTCGATCTGGTGATCTCCACCTGCCGCGTTCTGAGCCTAATGATAAATGACCAGAAAGTCCACCCTTAGGCCAGTGGAATGGATAGAGTGCATCTGAATGATCCTGGACGCTCTGTGAGCCAGAGCCTTTCTTCTGGAGGCATGTTTTTCAGGACATGTCAGACCTAATCTTCCATGTGAAGAACCCCCTGCTCATCACAGCTGACTGTGGTTGTTGGGCCACTGACTGTGTGTACATTGTGGTCGGTCATACTTAGCTCCAGCTCTGACCTCTGCAAGCACGGCTGATGTCTGTCTACATTCTCTACAGGCATGACTTAGTTTGGGTAATCGGGGTGCCAGATCATATCTGGTCATCCCTAGATTGGTGGTTGGCCCCTTCCTCAGTGTTAGAGGGAATTATCTTTTATGGCCCCGTCTGCGTCAGTGACCCTCATCTCTGGTCCGTCGGATGTGAGCTGGTGAGCACACCTGGGCCAGCAGCACACAGGGCTGCTGGTTGTGGGATGATCTGGGCCTCTGTAATCAGTGTCAGGGAGCTCAAAGCATTTTGACTGGCCTGCCAGGCCACCTTGCCCTCCTGAAGGGTAAGGTGGTGCAGGTCCTGATGGGACTTGACCTAAACTCTCTTGAATCCCTCAAGCTCTACATTGAAGTCCCAGGAGATTTATCTGCTGGCATCCTACAGAAAGCCTTACAGATATCAACCCAAATAAAGGCAGAGTACACCTTGCTTTCAGGACTGACAGACTGAATATCAGCAACAGAAGAAATTTAGGGGATGCCCTTCTTCTGCCTCCTTTACTATCCCAACTCCCTCTGAGGCAGTAGGTTTAACAGGAATGTCGAGAGCCACAACTAAGCTAATCTGAAGTCTTTCTGGAACCACCTGCTACATTCTGCTGGGACTGGGCAGCTATCACAGCTGACAAATGGATATTAGTTATCATTGCCCAAGTCTGTCCTATACAGATCTATTCTCTTTTCAGGGACTCTTCTAATGAGAGTCTGTTACAAACGGAAGTGGATTAATTGCTTTGTCTGGGATCAATAGAAGAGAATGTGAGAAAGGGGCAGAGTCTTCTCACTATACTTCCTTATTCCAAAGAAGAAAAGGAGGTCTTTGCCCTACCTTAGATCTGAGGAGACTGAACAAATGTATATGCCACCTCAGATTCAGGGTGGTGACACTTTCCTCCATCATTCTAGCTCTCCAGGTCACCACAGACCATAGAGTTCATAGAAGCTCTGATTGACTTTGGTTCAGTGAGAGCATGTCTACCTGAAGACAAGTTTCTGTCCATGCAAACACTGGTGCGTGGGATAGAAGAAAACATGCTTAGAATGGTATGCTTGTGTCTGAGGCTGCTAGGCCATATATCTGCATGCAGATACACGGTGCCAGAGTTAGAGCAGTTGCTGGTGGTAGAGAGAACTTGTAAGCATGCATGGAGAGATACAATTCTCTGAACAAGACTGTAATCACTGATGTGTCTACAGGTCCACCTGGGCTATCTTCAAACATGGAGATATAGTCCCCAGAGGATATGGGGTTCCATATTAACATCCCCCTGCATAGTCTTTCTGCTTGCTCTATAAAACTTCACACTGCATATCTTGATGCATAACACCTTGTGCTGCATTGTAATAACAAAGAGGCACATGCTCCGCTCCTCTCCTCTCTGTCTGGAAGCTATTAGGCCCTGGGCATACCACCAGCAGTTGATAATATTTTGGTTCTTGCATCATCCACAGGTTCGGCCAATCACAGCTCCCACTGGCTGCGGTTCACCGTTCCAGGCCAATGGGAGCTGAGGGAAGCGGTGTAGGCCGAGGGATGTGCTGGCTGCCGCTTCCAGCAGCCCCATTGGCCTGGAACGGCGAACTGTGGCCTGTTGGAACTGCGATCAGTTGTCAGCAACAAACTGGCAGACCTATTTTTCCTACAAGTACTTTTATGCTTCCTTCTGTGCTGCTACTTATGTGTAGAATAACCTTCTTAAATTTAATTCATCAAGTTATGACCTTGTCCTTTAAAACTGTTAACACACGTTTCTCTCGTGATGTTTATTATTGTAATGGCTGGGGCATAGGCAGCAGGCCAATGGTGTCCGCTAGGCTGGGATTCAATTCAGGAGTTGGGACAGATTGTCAAGTCAAGAGACTAGTACTAAGGTCAAGCTGAGCTGGAATTGAAGGTAGAACTCGGGACCGGTTAGTAAGTCAAGTCAGGCAGGGCTCAAAGGCAGGTGTCCAAGACTGGGTGAAAGGCAAGGTCTGTAGTGATAGCGAGCATGAGTCTTCATTGTTGCTGAGAGGGCTCGCCAGGCTAATTTCCTGGTTTAAATAATTGGTGTAGACCAATCATGCGGCCACAGGGTTCTCTTGTTCCGGTGTCTTTGGGTGGTACTTCCTGCAGTACCTAACTGTCCAGTAATTGTTGGATGCTACTCCACCCAGCTCCTCAGTGGAGGTGTTAATTGCCCAGAACCCCACAACCCTGTGTTCTAAATCCTGCAGTCCTTACTGGTTGAAACATCTTTTCTAGATCAGTCTCTTCTGTCTGTTATAATGAAACAGTTCGGCATTTTGTAGCACCTGCTCCAGCTGTTCCAGCATCATCCAGGTGTTCTTCTGTGCTGTGATGCTGATGGGTCTTTGTCAGTGGCATTGATCTGACTCTTTATAGTGTTTGTTGTTTTGTATGCTGGCAAGATTTTCCTCAGCATACAAGCAATAGAAGGGAAATGGTGACATTTAATAGTTTACAACTATCAAATTTGGAAGGAATTTCATGGGACAAAGAAAATGCATTTTTGTAGCCTCTTCCAAATTTGTTGCGAACAATGGAGATGTTGGAGTTTCTCAGGAAAAGAATCTGTTTTAATAGAAAAGGTTAAGCAACCTAAATATAAGGGTTGATATCCATTCTCCCTATAATAAAGTAGTGCATGTTTAATCTATTTTTGCTAAACTTGCATGTTATTGGGTATTCAATTTACAGGATCCCGTGAGGGTTGTGGGAAGCGTTTGGCCTCCTAATAAATAGTTTAATTAAGATATTTACTAGGTGTGCAGAATCATTTTGAAGTGGAAGATAAGTTGTTTGTATATATTAGAAGTACAGAAAATACAGAAATTACCAAATCAAAGAAAAGTACACATTTGTTCAAACTAATGAGTAAAAGTTTTGAAGAAAGCTATAGAAGAGATTGATATAGTTAAGAGGTAATAAAGGTTTTCAGAGGTATGTCAGGCATATACCACCAAAAATGTATTGTTAAACTTGGAAAGGAGAAAAGTTAGATGGGACTTGACTGCAGTATTGAAAATTAGAGTTACAAAAAACTGATTTTAATTTTATTATAATGTGAGAAAGCACAGCCACTTTGAATGAAGATGCTATTTTAGGAAAATAAAAGAAATGACATTCTGATGTATAATTCCCTTTGTGTCAATATTGTACTCAGATACTAGGCATGGGTTATTTTCATTAATATTTGTAGCTATGCAGTTTAAATTATGGTTATTCATATTTCATCCATCAGCATCTAAGATGATTGACCACACGACAGTATCACCTTGTGCAAAGCCTTGCACAGCTGTCTACTTGATGGTGCTTAAATCATGTAAGGGAAACTTCTTGTAGCAGAGCATTCTGCAAAGATGTAACAGCAAGTGAAAAAGAACTCTAGGAATTGGATTGTATTCTGTCAATTCTTGAAGGAATGTTAAGGGCAAAATATTACATATTTGATCATTGTTAATTGATTAATTATCTTTTTCTATCTAGATCTTTATCCTTCACTTTATGTAGTTTATAACTGAGTTTTTTACAATTTTGTAGGCACTCTGCATTTCTTCTGAAGATAACTTTGTTATCACAACAACCAATAGAAAAGAGGTTACAGATGACAACTTCAGTAAGTGTGATATATCATTTACCATATTTCTTGCTTCAAAACAGCTGTCCACTGCATAACTGTATCCTGTGCTGCATATAAGAATATTATTTGTATTCCTATGCTACATATACAATAGCAAATGGAAGTGCAAAACCTCTTTATATAATAAAGCCTTGCAAAATTGTAACGAAAATGTAACTTGGAACAGATTTCACACACACACTTTTTGATGATGTGGAAACTAATATTTAGTTGTCTGTAATCAGATGAAGTACTTCCATGCGCTAAGTATAATTTGCAATGTTGTCAAATGTATAGTTAAGGTTAATATTTTTATTTTGCAATTCTAAATAATACCAACTCTTCCAGGAACCATTGGGGCACTGAAAAATTAACAATGTGGTTAAGTTCATGATAAATAATGTCTGCAAAATAGCACCTCATTCTAAGTGAAGCTTAATTTCTTATGTAATTAGAGTAAAAAGTGGGTTTAGCTAAGCATACCCGAATAGCGACATGAAATATTTTGTAACTGTTACACAGATCAGTATTATACTGTGTTTGTAACTACACTGTTTTCTTGTAGTGGATTTATTATAACATTGGCTGATGAGGTAAAGTTGAAAAAGTATTTCCAATAAAACTGTATACATTCATTTACTTAGAAAAGTTTTGGGTTTTTTTTGGTTTTTGGACAAACTTGTTTGCTTCCCTTTAACCAAAAGATAAACTTCGCTGCAAATCTGGAAGGAAATCTCAGCCATTTTGGCTATGACAAAATGCTTTCTCTGCTGTACATTATGGTGTTATGCTTTTCATTCAGCTAATAAAAGTCTAAACTTTGAAATGGCAAAGAGAGTGTGTTAATACTTCAATTGGAAGTACTGACTTTGCTAAGTTTGAGGTTATGAAAAGATTTTGGATTAAGTGGGGGAGGATAGCTCAGTGGTTTGAGCATTGATTTGCTAAACCCAGGGTTGTGAGTTCAGTCCTTGAGGGGGCCATTTAAGGATATGGGGCAGAAATAGGGATTGGCCCTGCTTTGAGCAGAGGGTTGGACTAGATCAGTGATGGCAAACCTTTTTGAGCCCGAGTGCCCAAACTGCAAACCAAAACGACTTGTTTTTTTCAAAGTGCCAACACTGCAATTAAACCTGAATAACGAGGTTTTAGTTTAGAAAAAACAATTCGTACAGTTTTTCAAACTAATTAACAGCTTTTGTTTAAAAAGAAAAACACAAAAACACTCCCCCCCCCCCCCCCCTTGCATTGCCTTGCCTCCTGCCTCCTGCCTCGGCCCCGCCTCCGCTCTCCTTCCCGGGCTCCGGCCGTCCTTTCACACACACACCCCCCCCCGCCTTGCCTTGCCTTGCCTTGCCTCGCCTCCTGCCTCGGCCCCGCCTCCGCTCTCCTTCCCGGGCTCCGGACGTCCTTTCACTTCCCCCCCCCCCTTGCATTGCCTTGCCTCGCCTCCTGCCTCGGCCCCGCCTCCGCTCTCCTTCTTGCCTTGCCTCCTGCCTCGGCCCCGCCTCCGCTCTCCTTCCCGGGCTCCGGCCGTCCTTTCACTTCCTCCTCCACCCCCCGCTCGCCTCTTACTGACCCCGCCCCTCTGCTCCGGCTTTTCGACGGCGTGCCCACAGAGACGGCTCGGCGTGCCGGCAGCGGCACGCGTGCCACGGGTTCGCCATCACTGGACTAGATGATCTCCTGAGGTCCCTTCCAATTCTGAGATGCTATGATTCCTCCTTGGTAAATTTCATAGCTAGTGGAAAGAGAAAAGAGCTTAGGCACATTGCATGTTAATCTTCCAGATTTTGGGGCAGGAGTTTACCAATATCTGGAGGGATTTTTCCTTTTGTATTTCATATTTTTTAACTCCATTGCAGGTGAAATTGTTGAAGAAGGGGTTACTTTGTATTTGCTACAGTCAGTTGATCAGACACTACTTTCAGCAACAAAGGAGCGAATTGATTTCCTACCACACTATGACACACTTATCAAAAGTGGCATGTATGAATATTATGCTAGTGAAGGACAAAATCCTTTGCGTAAGTATTCAGATTTTTTTAATAATCTAAATAGCTGTTTTTCATGTATTATCATTTACCTTAGAAGGGCCTTAAAGACGAGAAATGCCTTGCTCATGAATAATTTCACTTGTATTTTACCTTTTGTCACTTCTGTTGGAGCATTTAAACTTAAGTTTTTTTTTCAATTTAAGTTCACCTTTACTTTTAAATCTCGTTTAAGAAGTGAGTCTAACAATAGCATAATGAGGTTCCAAATTTACTGCATCTGTTACTTGCGGAAGAAATTGGCTTATTTTACAAGCAAAAATATTCTGTTGAGAATCTTGCAAACTCAACCAGAGATTTGAAAATCCAGCCTTTCTTTCTAGTGCCTGCACTTATAGAAGATTCTGTATTTTGAATGTATTGATACTTATTGATACATGAGTCTGAATACAAACCTGCTCGCTGTCCCTATTTGGCTCCTCAGGGCTGACAGGATTAAAAAAATAGAAACTAGTTATCTTTGTTAATAAAGTAAGGTGCCACCTCTTTAAAGAAGGTGCCAGTTGTATATTGGTCATTTTTCTGATCGTTACTGTATTTCAAGGTACAAATTAATTTGGGTACCAACTTAATTAAATAGTCCTAAATGTTTTTCTTTTTTATTTAGTATGCATATCCTTCTAGGCTCAGAACCGCCTAGAAAAACCACTGTTGTAGAACTATATGTACATAACTTTATGCATGGAGGTCTGGATTATAATAAGATGTGGCTCACAACCATCCATATTTCTTTTCACTAGCAGCAAACACCAATTACTCACATTACATTATGGATTACCATATTTCTATTTTCTTCTGCAGTTTTTTGGTTTAGTCTTTTGATGACTATTATTGTGGTAATTGGAGTATGTAGGAACATAGGAACAGACTTACTGATTTAGACAAGTAGTTCATATCTCCAGCAGTGACCAGTACCAACTGCCTTAGAGAAAGGTGCAAGAGCCCAGCAGTAGGTAATTATGGAATAACCCATGCACAGGGAAAGTTTCTTCCTATCCCCATTTCAGATTAGATTATTTCCTGAAGCAATAAAGGTTTATAACCCTTTTAAAGACTTTATTTCAATTTATCCTATTGTATGTCTGGATGACATTATTCATATGTGTGTCCAGTTCTTCTATTGAATACTGCATAACCCTTTTCCTCTATGGTATGTTGTGGCAATGAGTTTCACAGACTAATTGTATGTTCTATGGGAAAAGTATTTTATCTTATCAGTTTTAAATGTTCTTCCTTTCAATTTAATTGAATATCCACTGTTTTTGTATTAGAGAGGGTGATTAGAAGTAATCCACTCTCTATGAACTATTCATCATTTGGTTTACCATTATCACATCCAGTCTTATAGATCTCATTTAAGGTAAACTGTTCTAATCTTTTCAAACTCTTTATTATGCATGTTTCTTATTGCTTGTTGCCCATATCTGATGACCCAATCCTTCTGTGATATCTTCTTCTTTTCAGGTGGAAGTACCAGAAAGTAACATCTTACTTCAGATTATTCTAAATCATCACACTTTAATTTTCATCATTGCTCATCATCGCCTTATGCACCCTATTATTTTGTTTGCTTTTTTGATTGTTGCTGCACACTGAGTAAAGGTATTCACTGACCAGTGATGTCCCATTCTTTTTTACTAATATGTTACAATTTGGAACCTAGCGAAGTTGCCTGAGAAGTTCCCATTACTTCTTCCAGTGTGTGTTGCCTTACATTTCTCAGATCTGCTATTGTACTTCCATTCACCATTTTTTTTAGCTCCCTCTTCAATTTTCTTCATATTCTGTGGTCTTGATTAAACTTTAATAATTTTGGTTTCTGTAAATTTTGCCACCTGTGCCCAATCCTTTTTTTAGTGCAGCCAGGCTGTCCCATAAAAGTTTGTAGGTGAAAAACAGTCTGTTAAACATTTGATGTCTCAGAAATTCATTCCTGATTGTGATAACTGATCCAGAGTATGTTCCACCAATAAACAAGGAGGAACAGATATATCTCAGGGGTGCAGCCCCATTCAGTTATGTTCCCAAGCATAACTAATGGCCAGTTGCCTGGTAGGGGACTTGAACATGCTCAGCAAATCACTAATGGACACACATGAGTGACTCTTAAAACAGGTGATGGTGGATCAAGTATTTTTCATTGTCAGTCATATATTGTCCACACTTATCTTGGGAGTCATGCCCAAGGAACGCCAGTTCAAATATGTGAGTATTTTCCTACTGCTCCTTTTAGAAATCAAGAATTAGTAACAGTTTTTTCTCTTTCCTTAGCATTCGCCTTTGCTGAGTTGATTGACAATTCTTTGTCAGCTACTTCTCGAAATACTGATACTCGAAGCATACAGATAAAATTGGTAAGATACAAAAGGAATACCCTACTTGCTTCAAATTTAGGTTTTCATGTATTCATTTTGGGTTTTTTTTGGTTCAACTTGTTTTTCTTTCCAAACAGTTGTTTGATGACTCTCAAGGAAAACCAGCTGTTGCGGTGGTTGATAATGGAAGAGGAATGACTTCTAAACAGCTTAACAACTGGGCTGTGTATAGATTATCAAAGTTTACGAGACAAGGTGACTTTGAAAGGTAAGAGAGATTTATACATTGTTTTTAACTGAAAAACTGACAAGTTGTGAAGATCTTTACAGAGCATATTTTCAAATATAGGGAACTGCTAATATCAGGCTTCATGTCTCTGTATATTGCATTGCAGTAGCCCAGCTGAGAGGTGATGAAGGCATGAAAAACTGAGGTCAGGTCATTGTTCACTAGGATGGGACAGAGTGCCCAAACCAGCTGGATATGGTAGAAAATATTACTCATGGATGCTGCTATATTAGGGGTTAGTGCCAGTGGAGAATCCAGGAACATACCTAAGCTATGCACCAAATCAGCCAATTGTGGATGGGTACCTTCAACCAAAAGAGATTGCACTGTGTTTTGCAAATTATGTTATGACAGTAATTCACATTTTGCTTCCATTTTGGACTGCTTCAATTTGAAATACAGATCAGCCTATTCATTTCTATTGTAGGAACAAAGGATTTTCCAAACGAGTTGAGTTTGTCCATCAAGTTTCATATCTTTGGAGTCAGGATTAAGTATTGGGGGCACTTGCACCTACCTCTGTCACACCACATTAGAATTGGGTATTTGACAATCAAAAATAATTGGTCAAATAATTTTAAAGCATTAATTTATTGGAACAGTAACAACATTAAAAAAGAGTTCATGGTCTCCAATAGACTTAGTCTTAAATATATACATACCTATACCGAATTACAAAAAACAAGTTACTTAACTGGGTTATTTTAACTTAAAAAAAAGAAAGAAAGAAAGAAAAAGAAACACAATGAAATGAAGTTTTTAAAAAAATGAAAGGGTGGCACCATGACTGTGGTCAAAGAGTAGGTGGCCAGTCGATATTATTTGACTGATCAGTTGACTGGCTTGCCAAACCTGCACCACTTTCTCATCTTCCTGACCCAAAAATGTGTGATGAAAAAGGGGATGTGTTACAAAGAGAAATTAGCTTCTTAGTCTGTTTCTTTTTAGTGGTTCCCTGTGTGCTCTACACAAAGGGAAAACTATGATAGGATTAAATGTCTTTTACCATTCTGTCATCTTAAGTTTCTGTATATTGGCTATCTCAAATGTTTTTCACACACATCTGGCAATTATGATAAATGTTTTTAAGATTGTGCCTCATGACTTTACAAAAAGAATTTGAGAGAAGGAAACTGACTTAACCAAGTCATTTTCCTTCTGTAGTTTGATGGGTGCTTATGGGTACAAACAAAATGGTAATAAGAATAAAGGTAATTCAAATAAGAGTTAAAATGCAGAAAACCAAACAAAGACTTACTCTGCCGCAGGAGGGGCAGAAAAATTGTATACATGGGTCATTGGGGAGCGGCGGGGGGGAGATCTATAAACAATTTTGTTAGGCAGCCATGTTTATCAGAATACATTGTGATCTACATGATTTCAGTTTAATAATCAACTTTGATTTTTCTTTTTAGATATTGATAAAACTACAACCTGGATATTAGTTACAATGTTACATGCATGTTCTTAACATAGATCTGAGGTCTTGAATGAGAATTTTTTTGAATGAAAACTTTAGGGATGATGATTACAGGAGGTGTTTAATAAAAATGTCTATCCTTGAGCAGTTTTGTGATGTTGGTTTTGAAAAACCTATTAAAGACAATTTTATTTCTAGTGATCATTCAGGATATGTACGCCCCCCTCCAGTACCTCGCAGCTTAAATAGTGACATCTCATATTTTGGTGTTGGAGGCAAACAAGCCGTGTTCTTTATTGGACAGTCTGCCAGAGTAAGTAGAATGATCTCCGTATTTTAATTATTAGCATTTTTTTACACCATGACATTGAGGTAAATCATCTTTTACCACATCACTGAACTGTCTTATTAACAACTCATTTTGGTGTCCTACTGTGATTTTTAAATTTATTTTACATTAATACTGAACAGATGATAAGCAAACCTGCAGATTCTCATGATGTCCATGAGCTTTTCCTTTCTAAAGAGGATTTTGAAAAGAAGGAGAAAAACAAAGAAGCAATATACAGTGGATACATTAGAAACAGAAAGGTAAAGTAACGGTTTTGAAATGAACATCTTTCCTAGGCAAACTAGTCTGTTTTATATAGTATACCTATAACAGTCTCCAGGCATACATATGTCAGATGCACACACTTTGTTTCTGGGGCATAAAAGTTAATGAAGCAGACTTAATGGCAGTATATTGTAAGGCTTTCTCTCATATGGTTCTTCTGCCATGTATTTTATGGCAGCTAAATTGATTGATGAGTCAGAAAGTGGCACTTTTTCTGTCTGTCACTCTGCTGCTTTGAGATGCTGATTTGCATCTGGAGAAAAATGCATTTAGCATTATTACTAACAACTGCAAATGTTCTGGTTAGTACCAAACATAAAAGGAAAATACAGACGAGCCTCATTATTCGGGGGTTCCGTTCTGCGGTTAGAGTGTAAAGAAAAAAACGCGTATAGTGAAACTGTCATTAAGTTGAATGGCGGGCAGAATTGCCCACACTCAGATGAAGTTTTTATATTGTTTTTCTTTTTCCCCCTGATTTTGCCGACCCCGTAAAGCCAAATTCACGCATGTGAAATGTGCCTAAGATGCGACTCCTCTGTAGCTCAGCTTCAAGACTTCAGTCTAATTTAGAGAGTACATTCCAAACCAAAATATTATACTTTGAAATATACATTATATATAGGTGAGAGGTTCAGTGAGGGTTTGTTTTTTTTTTAATCTTGATGACTTATCATTGAAAATCTTGTGGAAGTAAAGAGCCAAGGAGGAATTTGGTCAATTCTGCCCTGTTCCATTTTCCTGACATTTTGGAAGAAGAATTAAAAATGAGAGAGGAAAGACAGTAACATTTAAGGAGAGAGGCTAAAAAGGAGTGTAAGAAGAAAGAAATGAGACCAAGTATGTAGGCAGGGACACAACTGGAGGCACCTTGGCGACGATAAGGGGCTTGGATTTTGATTTGGAAGCTGAGAAGAGTGGCAGGCGAAGAAACTGATATTTAGAGAGAGCACTTCGAAGCTGCTGAACTGGGAGACTGGTAGGCTGACCAGATAGCAAGTGTCAAAAATCGGGAGGGGGGGAGGGTGGTCACCCTAGAGACTAGAGAGAAGTAGGTTGGAATAGTGGAGGCAAAAATGAATGCATCAACAAGAGTTTTTGCTGTAGGGTTGATAAGGAACAGATACATTTTGGATATGAAGAATGGGTAGGATTTGCTAAGGGCCTGGATGTTGAGAATGACTGTGAGGTGGGCGGGGAGAAGTGTGGAAGGGTGAGTTCAACAGAAATGGAAAAGAGTAAAAGAAATAAAATAAGTTCTTAGAGTATGTGTCATTGTGGATCCCAATGTAGGCATATGTGTGCAGGAGACCAGATTCCTCATGTTAATAGTGTCTGTTAGGGCCATGCATGTGTTGTATGCCTCCTTGTGCTTCCCATAAAGGGAAGGCTGTCTGAGACCTTCCTCAGTTCCCTCTTACTTAGCTGTGTTTATTGCTGAGAACTCTAGCATGAGCTGTCTTTGTCTTAAACATCTGAAACATTTCAGATCAACCTTCATTCTCTTTCTTACAACATTTTGGCCTTGGATAATCCTTATCCAGATCTAAATTCTTTGACCTGACTTCCCTGCACAACACCAAACCACCACCTCATACTGACAGCCCCTGTACAAAAACCTCAAGGTGGCAGATTCGGAATCCTGTAGTAGGCTAATTTTGTTTAAAAATAAGCCCAGCAGGTACTTTGTATGCCCGAGTGAATCAGACATTCTAAGCAGTGGCTTTGTTTACCTTGAATTTTTCATTGTACTCGAAAATGGTGGGATACAAGACACAGGCTCCATCTCTTAGAACAATGTGAGTGTATCAGACAACCCAGAAGCTTCAGAATCAAAAACCCCCATACTGGTCAAACGTGCCCTTCAGTCCGAGCAGTGCCCAAGATGTCAGTGGAGAAGTCTCCACTGAATAAGGAACTGACAGTGGCATTAATGCTGGCGCTGACCGTAGAACTGGAATCATCAAGACCATTCACATCAAAGGTGATGCCTAAGATATCAAAGAAGGCCACTGAAAGAGGACATCTTGGAATACAGGAGTTCAAAGGAGAGCTTGATGTCCTCTTATGCAGAGAGACAGGAAAGTATCGGGGACTAAACCCTCCAAAACGTGTCCAGCTCTGCCGATGCATGGAAAAAAAGCATACTGCAGTGAAGCAGACTACATTAGTACCCAACCTGGTACCAAAGGCTCAGCTGCCAGTATTGACCCCAGCACTGGGGGAACAATCATGGATTGCAGAACTGTCATTGATACTGAAAAAACCCCAGCACCATACCCATTTGCACCGTCTCTGGAGGAGTTGTACTCCTTGTCACCATCACAATGGCACACCTTGCTGGTGTCAAGGAGGAAGCCCTTCCCTATACAGTTCTTGAGCAGTACTGCCAGAAGAACCTACTGATCCACCCTTGTATTCATACAGTATGCCACTGTAGTTGTTCTGGCATCTATCTTCCCAAGCCTCAAGGAGCCACTTGCCTCTATTGCAGAGGAGATCTCCTTCTCCAGTAGCCTCATTGGCAAGACTACAGCTGACAGAGTACTAGGAGGAGCGAAACCTAGATGCACAAACCTATTAGAGGCTGGTGTTGCCTCTTCCCTCCCACTTCCCCAAAGACCTTTCCTCTTTGTGTGACAAGGGAGTTGCCTCTGCACAGGTAACAATGCCAGATGATTTCAAAACATTCCAAGAGTTCCTGGTATGATTTGCAGATTAATTGGAGATTGAAACTTTGATAATACCTGAAAAATCTTTCAAACTATTTGATATCTAATCACCTGTAGGTCCTACCATATTGTCTTCCTCATAAATAAGGGGTTACCTTATAAATAAGGGGTTACAAGACCCATTGCAAGTCCTGCCACTAACAGCTGCCACTGCACCATCACCAGCAGAACATACTGATGCCAGGTTATACTTTCCAGGGTTGAATACTTTTATTTCCATCTTACCACAGATCTCTAATGGTCTTGGCCATCTAAGAAAAATCATGCCAAAAATGCACCCAAATTCAAAGATTCCAAATTATTGAATCTATTCAGGGGAAAGACCAACTGCTATGCATCACTAGAACGGGCTAGTTGCCAAGGTCTCCTTGCCAAATACGACTTTTTAACATGGGACAAAGTGATGCCATTTATTAACAGGCTCCCTCATGAGGCTAGAGAGGCTCTAGAGGACATTGTAAAAGAGGGATGATTGGTGGCAAATATGTTGCTCGGTGCAGATGACATCACATCACTGTGGTGACCATGCTGAGGGCATCTTTTGCGAACTACAAGTCACTACTGAAGATCTGCCATTTAAAGGAATGGATAGAGCTTTTTAGTGAGAAAACAATGCCCTATACTCACTAACAATTCCAAGGAAATTCTGTAATTTTTTAGAATCTGCATACGTCTGGTGTACCACTCTTCACTTTAACATCAAGAAAGACAGTGGATGTCTACCTACTATAGATATCCTGATTATCAGTCTAAAAAGTGTCAAGGGGCAGCTGAAGACATGAATGTTTCTCCACTATACTTGTGTACAGAACTAAATTTGTGTACCAGAAAATTTGACAGCTTGGTCAAGAACTACACCAAATCAACAGAGTACCTCCTTCAGAAGCCACCTTGCCTCGTTCCTTCAGACAAATAGGTGCTAGATATCATCATCCTGTTTCTTTTTCTACCCCCTTCCCTGCCTTATTTTGCAAACAGAATTGGTCTCATTGCTCTGTCTAGGAGCCATAGAAGAGTTGCCTCAGGAATACCAAGAGGAAAAGGCTGCTATACTCTGTATTTCTTCATTCTGAAGGAGAGTGTCTTCATCTTGTTCTAGACCAGACAAGACTCAACAAATACATTCTGTCCAATTCAGGAAGGGTAATGCTTTCCTTCATTACTCCATGCTCAAGACTGGTTCATCACTCTTAGCTTGCGGGATGTGTACTTCCACATTGCCCACCCACCTAGACCACAGGAAGTACTTCAGATTCATAGTGGGACCCAGGTTCTATACTTTGGACACACCATAGCACTGGAACTATTTCCCCGAGTACCTGGCAGTGGTAATGTATTTCACATCTATGCATACCTAGGTGACTGGCTGATCACAGGCAAGTGCCAGGTGAGAACAAGACAACACTAAGTCAAGTTCTCTCCCTGTTTTCTCAATTAAGGTTTCTGGTTAACTACAAAAAATCATCTCCCACACCATCTCAGAGAATAGAATTAATAGGAGCCCTACTCAACTCAGTCAGCCCAAGCATATCTATCAGAGTACTTATTCAGTTCCTTTCAGTCACTGATAAGACACTACATGATGCTTTTGTCCATGCCTGGGGTTATTGGGATACATGTACTTAGGTGACGCTGTTTGCCAGACTTTTCTCCACTTTACTTCATACACTGTAGACATTCCAACATTGGCCAAAGACAGTACATACCCCAACCACACACTACATGAACAGATTGGTCATGGTACCATCCCAAGTCCTTTGAGAAGACACCTGGTATCTGGACCCTTTGAATGCAAGAAAAGGAGTGTTCTTCCTGACCCCATTCCCATCAGTGACATTTACTATGGCTGTATCAGGAACAGGTTAGGGCACCCACCTGAATCACTTTCAAATCCAAGGAGTATGTTGCTTAGATATTATATGTGAACATCTTAGAGCTTAGGGCCATCAGGTTGGTCTGTGTAGTGATCCTAGCTTGTCTACAGAACTCTGTAGTGTAGAGCCAGGTAGACTGTGTCAGCAATGCACTATATCAACAAGCAGGGAAGTGCACAATTGTCCTCACTTCTCTGGAAGCCATCGAAGTCTGCGGTTGGTGTCACCAATATGGAGTGACCCCAGGGGCCCTGCCCTGCCTCTTCCATGAATTTTGGAAACAAATGTGGTAACCAACAATAAGCAGTGGCTGTGGAAATCCATTCTTAATCCAAGATGCTGACTATTGGGGAATCAGACCATATACCTATTTGCCATCACAGAGAATACCAAATGCAAAGTTCTAGAAGAGGCATGACCCTAGGATCCTCTCCCAGATGCTTCCCTCCTCTGATAGTCTCGAAGTCTCCTCTGTGTTTTCCATGGGTCACCATGATCCCTAGAAAAATATCCAAAATAAGATAAGACAAGGCTACTGTTGCCATGATGACCCCATACTGCCAAGACAGTTTTGACTGTCAGACCTACTCCAGATGTTGGCCAACCTCCCATTCATCTTTCCCTTTGCCCAGACATAGCATCATAGCATTAGGGTCAGATACTGCATCCAGTGGCTTGGGCCCAGCATATCTAAAAGATGGCCTAAGGATCCAGGATGAAGGACAGTGGTTGACAGCTCCCTTACTTAGTCACAATGGAACTTCCTATGAAAGAGTGAAGATTGTCTGTGCAGGAGAAAGAACTGTGTTAGGGCCTGACTGAGACTCTGGAACAAACTCCTTCAGCAACTATGGGCTCTCTCTATCTCCCACTCGTGCAAAATGCACTTTTTGGACCTTGCCTTTTCTAGTTTAAACCCATAGCAACATGTACTCTTAGAAAGGAAAGCCTCAAAAACAAAACCATACACATTCTCCCCACTAGGCAAAGAGAGAGAGAATGAACCACACAACATAAGTTAGTCACATAGCTTAATGCATTACTGGAAGACATCCAATTACTACAGTGATGAGGCAATACAAGACCCCCCGTTATAGAATTACATAGGTGTTTGTAGATTGAAGGTTGCTGAATCGAGAGCACCAAATACTGACAGGATATTAAGTAGAACGCTCTGCTATAAGAGTGTTCTGCAATTTTTGCCTCCATATGCTGGTAGGACTTTTTTCACCGATCTTTGAAATGGTATAGAGGACCTTAGGAAAGTATACAGTTCAATTCCTGTCTTTGATTCATTTTTGACCCCTTTTTGTAGCCATCTGACTCTGCTCATATCACCAGTGATGATGAACGATTTCTACACAATCTCATAATGGAAGAAAGAGACAAGAAGAGTTTCACTGCAGTTATTGTTACAGGTGTACAACCAAATCACATGCAGTACTTGAAAAACTATTTCAACCTTTGGACAAGGCAATTGGCGTGAGTCAACATTTAATTTTTGTAAAAGATTTGTTTTATTTTTTTTTTAAAAAAACTCTTATGGAAAGTCAGATCATAATCTGTTCTTATACTTTTAGTGATGTAATTTGTGCTTGGATTTACTATTAATAATGTTGATGATAAATATTCTAATGATTTTGAAATTTATTACACTTGACTGATATCATACAAATTACAAGCTATTCCAGTTCCACTCTGCTATGAAGAAGTCTAAAACTTTCTAAATATATAAACTCATGCAGTGTATGAATCTTTATTGAATGTTACAAGGAAAAACCTTTTTGTAACTTTTTAAACAAATCTGCTAGCTTGCAGGATCAGGGCTTAACTTTATACACATAAGTAGTCCCATTGACTTAAATATTGCAGTAATTTTCCATAAATAACAAACTCTTTAGGCTTTATTGAGAGTACACAAGTGGCTAAATTAGGCATGTATATGGGTAGTTCCGCTGAAGCCTAAAGGGTTGGGTAATTATTAAAATGTTAAGAATCAGAGAGGTAGCCGTGTTAGTCTGGAATAGCAGAGGAAGTGCATCCGACGAAGTGGGTATTAGCCCACGAAAGCTTATGCTTCAATACTTTAGTTAGTCTTTAAGGTGCCACAGGACTCTTTGTTACCTCTATTAAAATGTTGAAGTCAGTAGAACAGTTGACATTGTTAGTAGTGTTCACGGATTTGGGACTCCCAAGTATACAATATAGCACGTGGGTTCTTAAGACTTCTGAAAACTAGGTTATATATCTTTAGAGAATTAAAGAAATTATCATTCTATAACTTTTATGTGTCTTTGCATGCACACAACCTAGCTATTCATACTGTAGTAAAATAAAAGAAAATATAAGGGTTATTTGTGACATTCTAATTATTGTATAGAAAACTTGGCACCATTACAAAACTGATGATCAGAATAAATAAAAATACCTTGCTCTTATACACCACTTTTCATCTGTAGATTTCAAAACACTTTACAGTAGTTGTATTACTTTGTGCCTTTCTATAAAGGAAACTGTCATCAAAATAATACATATCACCATGTCACTTATTGCCTTGCATAGGTATCTAAATATTTCCAAGTCTTCCCTCGAATGCAAGTATTTCACCTTTTCTGATAAGTCTGAGAGTAGATCTCTAGATACCCTTGCCTTTTCGGTTGGTGAAAGAAAAATAATGTACCTTAAATGCAGCTAACAGCTTGGCCACTGTTCTTAGTCACTTCACCATATGGTTTTCATGCTGTTGAATTTGGGTATCCAACAATGCCAAAAACTAGTTAAATTTAAATTAAAAAAACACTGTAATATAAAAACTCTTATGAATATATTTAGGCTTTGTAAATTTTGCACTTTAGATTACTTTAATTTTCCTGTGTGTGTTTTTGATTTAGTTAAAAATATTTTTTTTAATAACTTCAGACATATCTATCATTACTATGTCCATGGACCAAAAGGAAATGACATGAAGGCTACAGTGAAAGAAGCTGGACCTTTCAACAACATTGATATTGAGGTAGGATATATATGGTAATGTATTACATGTCATTAATACATTGCTGTAATTATATTTACTTTTAATTGCTCTGAAATACTGCAGTGTTTGAAAGATGAGTGTAATTTCATAGAAGACTAAGACATTTGATGATTAATTTAAAAAAATGTAGTTAACCAGTTGTAACATTATGTGTTGACTGTAGTTTGTTGATGACAGGAAAAAATTATACTTGTTTTGTTTAATCTTTTAGATTTTGATGTTTGAAAAAGGAAAGGTACCGAAGATGGTCAACCTTCGAGAGATCAAAGATGACATGCAGACATTATATATAAATTCTGCAGCAGATATCTTTGAGTTTAAGTCGCATGTTGAAGGAGAAGGTATAGTGGAGGGCATCATCCGCTACCATCCTTTCTTATATGATAAAGAAACATATCCTGATGATCCATGCTTTCCATTACGTAAGTCAGTTAAATCTTACTAGTTTTAAATTTCACAATCCTATATAATCCTGTATAATCCTACATTTTGTCAACATGCTATATACATATGTCCAGTTCTCGTCATTTCTAGAATCTGCTTAAAAAGACTCAAGAATATTCTTTCTGAAGCAGATACCGATCTCCAAATTTTGAGAGAAACTTCATTTTTTTAGGGCAAATTTCCATCTTGAGTCATCTCAGAATTCTTTGTACTGAGATGAATTAGAAACTGAGTAGTGATAACATATGAGGGGGCAGCAGTGTAAGCCAAGTTGAGATTTAGTGCTGTTATTCAAATTAGGTTTTACAATTTCAGTTTTAGGGTAAACTATATAATGAACTAAATTATGAAAGTTGTGTGCATACACAATATTTGTACACCTTTAGGCCTGTTTTCAGTGAGTAGTAGATTTTTTGGGGCTGAACTCACGTTCAAAGGAAGGCTGTACATGCATGCACAGCTAAGTTAGCTTTGCCATCAACTGGCTGGTTATGTGTACTTCTGGAAGCTGTAAGAACAACTAGGGTGTAGGAAATAAAAAATCAGATTTTGTTTCTAGTGTTAAAACTATTGTCTCAGAAACTGGGTCTGAATGGAGGTGCAAGTCTGTGGAAGAGAAAATTGTTTTGGATACTCAAGATAAGTAGATCTGATGCAGCAAAGGATGTTTTTGTTCCCTGGTAGATGTCATTGAGTGTAAGAAAGGTGTTTGAAGCTGGGGAAAGAAAAAAACATGTGATATATAGAATTACTGGTACCTACTCAATACTTACTATGTATAATTTAACAGAGAAGGTAAACGTAATATATTCTTGTTTTGGCTCTTGTTTTGTTATGGTAACTCTGGTGTTCCTTTAAATCTAGGATTAAAAGATGACGATGATGATGATGACTGCTTTATGATAGAAAAAGGGGCCAGGGGGAAAAGGCCTATTTTTGAATGTTTTTGGAATGGAAGGTTAATACCATACACAAGTGTTGAAGAGTAAGAGATTTCCAGGTCTACAGTTTAAGCATTTTACTACTTTTTAAAAAAATGACATTTCTAATTTATTTTATCTTTTTGTTTTAAGCTTTGACTGGTGTGCTCCTCCAAAGAAGAGAGGACTTGCACCAATTGAATGCTACAATCGAATTTCTGGTGCATTATTTACCAATGATAAGTTTCAGGTCAGCACAAACAAGCTTACCTTCATGGACCTGGAACTGAAGTTAAAAGACAAAAACACTCTTTTTACAAGGGTCTTCAATGGACAGGTGATGCTTTTAATCTGAATTTGTACTTCTTCTTGCCATAATTCAATGAATGTGATTTTGCGAGTCTCATCCCACTTCTTAGTACTCATTTATCCATTTTACTAAATGTTTGCACTGTTTCCAGTGACAAGTCACTGTGGAAACTTGCATAGCACTTTGCAATAGTAATCCATATCAATATTAATAGTCCTTAAAGTTGAGCTTTTTTAAAACTATAAATGAGCACAAACCCTTGGGTTTTTTTAGGGCTGTTGATTAATTGCAGTTAACTCACATAATTGATCATGATTATTTTTTTGAGTTAAACAATAGAATGAATACCAGTTGAAATTTATTAAATATTTTTGGATGTTTTCCTACGTTTTCAAATATATTGATTTCAGTTATAACACAGAATACGAAGTGAACAGTGCGCACTTTATATTACTTTTGATTACAAATATTTGCACTGTAAAAATGACAAAATAAATCATATTTTTCAATTCACATAATATAAGTACTGTAGTACAATCTCTTTATCATAAAAGTGCAACTTAAAAATGTAGATTTGTTTTTGTTACATAACTGCTCTCGTAAAACTTTAGAGCCTACAAGTCCACTGAATACTTCTCCTTGTTCAGCCAATCACTAAGAAAAACAAGTTTGTTTAATTTATGGGAGATAATGCTTCCCACGTCTTAATTACAATGTCACTTGAAAGTGAGAACAGGTATTCTAAAAATAACTACAGCTCTCAACCCAAGGTGTAAGAATCTGAAGTGCCTTCCAAAATCTGAGGGGGCAAGGTGTGGAGGATGCATTCAGAAGTCTTAAAAGAGCAACACTGTGATGCGGAAACTACAGAAAATCAAACTTCTGTTGGTGGCATCTGACTAAGATGATGAAAATGAGCATGCATTGGTCTGCACTGCTTAGGATTGTTATTGAGCAGAATCTGTCATCAGCATGGATACATGTCTGAATGGTGGTTGAAGCATAAAGGGACATATGCATTTTTAGCACCTTTGACGCATAAATATCTTGTGATGCCAGCTGCAACAGTGCCATGCAAATGCCTGTTCTCACATGCAGGTGACATTGTAAATAAGAATCAAGCAGCATTATCTCTCATAAATTAAACAAACTTGTTTGTCCAAGCGATTGGCTGAGCCAGAAGTAGGACTGAGTGGACTTGTAGGGCTTAAAGTTTTACATTGTTTTATTTTGAATGCAGTTATTTTGTACATACAGGAACTCCACATCTAAAGTCGCCCAGGTTAATATTGTTTCGATGTGAAGTTGCTGATCAGTTAGGGAGCATGCTTGTTTAAAGTTGTGCAATACTCCCTTATAAAGTCATTTGGCAGCCACCTGCTTTGTTCACTGCTTGCAGGAAGAACAGCCTATTGGAGCTAGCTGGTGGGGGCTTGGACCGGCAGCCCCCCATCGGCTCCCCACTCCCCTAAGTTCCCTGTGTGGCAGCCACCCAGCAAGTTATCAATTGCCACCATTCAGATATCCTCCCCCCCACTGCCATGTGCTGCTTCTGCACTCTGCCTTCGAGGTGCTCCTGGGAGCCTCTTGCTTGCTTTGGGAGGAAGGTGAGAAAGGGCGGGACTAATGTCAGGGTGTCTCCCTCCCTCCTGCTCCTGCACCCAGCTTACCCCTTTTCCATATAGAGCTGGGTGGGACAGGGATGGAGAGAGACAGAGAGAGCTTGGGACAGTAGCTGCTGTCTCAACTTCCTGATCCACTTAAAAAGACAATATACTTAAGAGTGGTGTTGGTGTACTTAAAGGGGCATATCTCTCTCAAACACGGCGTGTGTGTCTGTCTCTCCATGCTGCCTTGTAGAGTGTGAAGCTACCTAAACAACAATGTATTAACCCTTGAGGGCTCAGCCAAAAGCTAGTTCATCATTTAGCAGTAAGGTATTCCCTAGGAAATATCCCACCCTCTAACGTTACCACCTCAACCAAGATTCACAATCATCATCGCTGTGTACAGTATTAAATTGTTTGTTTAAAGTGTGTGAATATATAGTATTTTTGTCTGGTGAAAAAAATTTACTTGGAACTCCACCCCCCCCCCCCATTTACATTAATTCTTATGGTGAAATTGGATTTGCTTAACATGGTTTCGCTTAGTCGCATTTTTCAGGAACATAACTACAACGTTAAGCAAGGAGTTCCTGTAATTCTAACTTTGTAAGTTCCACTTTCATGATAAAGAGCTTGCACTATGGTATTTGTATAGGTGAACTGAAAAATACTATTTTTTGTTTTTTACAGAGCAAATATATGTAATAAAAAAGTGAGTACTGAACACTTTGTATTCTGTGTTGTAATTGAAATCAATATATTTTAAAATATAGAAAAACATCCAAAAATATTTAAATAGATGGTATTCTATGATTGTTTGAGAATGCAATTAATAGTGCGGCTAATCACATTTTTTTTTTAATCGTGATTAATTACGACTAATTTTTTTAATCGCTTAACAGCTCTAGATTTTTTGTTTTGAAGAATCAAAAGGTGATTTCTATGTCTTCTGCTATACCTAGTTTTTATTATATGGATGTAACTAGGTATACAGTGAGAGAGAGACTTTTTCCTTAAGATAACCTCTTATTTGTAGTAAGCAACATTTTGAAAATTAGCTCAGTGTATCCGTAAGTAAGGCTATTTTAAGCATTAATAAGGTAAGGTAAGTTTGTCTTAGAATGCTTTAAAAATAACTTTTCGACTACAGTATCACTGAAAACAACCGTTATCTATAAGTTGCTATTCACACCTCTGAAACTCAGATTTACATTTTGTAATGCATCTACTAAAACTCTTTATAGGAGCAGCGAATGAAAATTGACAGAGAATTTGCTTTGTGGCTCAAAGACTGCCA
This sequence comes from Sternotherus odoratus, assembly GCA_032164245.1. Lineage (NCBI taxonomy): Eukaryota > Metazoa > Chordata > Testudines > Kinosternidae > Sternotherus > Sternotherus odoratus. Next base: position 71,442,598 of record JAVMKO010000002.1, read on the forward strand.
TGAGAAATATGACAAACAGATAAAATTCACACTGTTTAAAGAAATAATTACACGTACTGACTTGACCTCCAAAAGAATGCAAAGTCCTTGGGCTACATATTCTGCAATAGAGTGGGATGGGAAAACATACAGAACTGGACAGTTGGTAAGTTAATTGCTTGATAATGTTGGCACAGTTTAAAGTTAAAAATGTGTAAACGTTATGTAGAATATTTGCAGTATATTAGGTAAGTATGATACTAGTTAGAGCAACAGATTATAATTTTCTGTACAAAAATTACATTAAAAAAATTAAGATTGCAAGCTCTAAAATGTTAATTAATTTTGCCTGTTCTTCCCTAGCTCCTTCTTTGTCTCCTGCAGAATTTAGAATCAATCTTCAGGGTTCCTGTTTTTCCTTAACTTTGCAACCTACACAAAGTTTATAAATATACAGTCAGTTTACTTCAGACTTGTCTGCACCAAAGGTGTGTAACTTTTAATGCCCATTAGTGTGTTGCACACTCATTGGCCCAAGTGGACCTTGTTGGAGTGGATTAAAGTCGTCCTGTTTGGGACTATGTTATGCAATGTAACTACCTTTCAGTTCACGCCAGAAGCAGTTAACCATGTGAATCAATTCATGCCCCATGGTCCACTCTGTGGCACAGGGTAGACAAGTCCTTGATCACTTTTTTGAAATTAGGGGTTCTTTGTTCTAAGACAACAGAATTATTAGAAAATAATAAAATTGGCCCATTTTTTTCAGTTGTAGTTCATGTGCAAGATTTCAAATAAATGCAACTGAAAAATGTGATGGTAGTAACAAGCTGACTTAGTTTAGGACACACGTTAATTTCAAATCAGATTATTATTTTTTTAATACCCTGTAGCGCAGTTTGACCAGTTAAATACATGCTTTACAGAAAAATTTTCCATTAGCCTTTAGAATAAACCTGGAAATTTTTAGTCCACACCATTTCTTTTAGCCAGAGTTACAAGATGGATATAAAATAAATCTTATAATGGAACTTGATGACAACCTTAATTATGGATGGATTATATCATCCTATGATTTGTCTGGAGAGAATCTCTGAGAGAAATTCTTGGCTGCATATGCTGTAGGCCACACTAATTTAAAGCAGGAAGTTTGGGTTTTAAGGAGAGCTGCTCTACTACAAACTAAAACCTGGGTGAGGAATGTCTAACTTCAGAAAGGTTCATTGTTTGATTTATACATGCAAGCAGAGTAATTGGAAGGTGGCTGGTGCACAAATGTAATTTTTAATGTGTAACTTCTGTATAGTTAAACCACATCTGTTCGGAACTAATCCATATTAAGGTTTATGATAATTACTGAGCTGTATTTTCTCCTTTAGGTGAAAACAATTAAAACTCTTCCAATATTTTATGGAAGTATCTTGAAATTTTTTCTATATGGAGATCATGATGGGGATGTGTATGCTACAGGAGGAGAGGTTCAACTTGCTCTGGTAAGTAAACTGTAAAGCAAATAGTACAAACTGAAACTTACTCCATTTTGATCCTGAGATTTTTTTCTAACCTTTTTTTTTTTATCTAAAAACTAGTCATGCTAGATTTTTTTAGGAGGTTTGTTAAACAAGCAGTTCAGCGTTTTAGTATAAATCTCCATAGTTCACATTATGGAGGTGTGTTAATTGAAATGGTCTAGTTAATTTAAATTTGATTTGGCAGTGCAGTATCTCAGTTGGCACTTAGCACAGTTGCTGCATTTTGTGTGTTTAAATTCAGCTGCCCAGCATCAACCACAAATACACATGTATTTTATAATCATGCTGTGCTAGAGTTGAGAATGGAAAATGTCTTACTTGATGATCATTTCCCTTCTGCTAGCAGTCTCTCCCACAGCTCTGACATGTATGGGCTATATATTCTCCTCTTGTCTGAAGATTCTGGAGGCAGTTCAAAGCTGCAACACAGCCTGTGCTAACCATGCTCCATTCTTTTGGTTGCTGCCAGATCTTCTGCCTTTTGAGACAGCTGCCAAGTGGTGGTTCACTTTTCTCCCTTCCTTTTCTTTTTGATTTGTTATTTTGGGCTATTTTGTAGGCATTTAAATTGTTTTTATTTGTTTTCAAGCCTTTTTTCCTCTTCCTGGTCTGGGATTTTAGCTGTTCTGTGGTCACAGTCACCCAGAGCCTCTGGTGCGGTGCCTCCCTGCTGAGCTTCTTTGCCCCATTTCAGGTGTGGCACAGCAGCCATGCAAGCATTGAGTGAAATCTAAAATGTACTCCGTGTTTGAGGCAGCTTTCTCTGTGTTGGAAGAAGGTAAAAAATACCCAGCCTGCAGTCATCCAACCCTCTTTCCCTGAGGGCACAGGGCTCTGAGTTGACTGGCATATTGGGTCTCCTACCCCCCAAAGTACCCATGACTTCGCTGTGGAAAAACCAATCAGGAAAGACAGAGCAGAGCAAGAAGAGGTGCTGATGATAAAGAGGAATTTGTCCAGCTGACCAAAGGATTGTGTCCTGAATTGTGTCCTGATTGTCCGGGATTGTGTCCTGATTGTGTCCTACATTGAAATGTAGTTGGGTTAAAGATTATTTAATACTAGCAAAAATACCCGGCGTTCCTCGGGGTACAGTAAAACCTCGATTTAACGGACTAATTTGGGCGAGGGGGTGTCCGTTAAATCAGAAAGTCCGTTATTTAATAATAATAAAAAAAACCGAGCTGTCGGAGCAGCAGCCCGCCCGCCACACGGCCGGGGCGGCAGCTCCGCAGCCCGCCCGCTGCCGGGACCCGGGCAGCAGCCGGGAGCCGTCAGCCAGCCCATCCGGGTCCCGGCTGCTGGGACCCGGGCGGCAGCCAGGACCCGTCAGCCAGCTCGCCCGGGTCCCGGCTGCTGGGACCCGGGAACCGTCAGCCAGCCCGCCCGGGTCCCGGATGCTGGGACCCGGGCGGCAGCCGGGACCTGTCAGCCAGCCTGCCCGGGTCCCGGCTGCTGGGACCCGGGTGGCAGCCGGGACCCGGCAGCCAGCCCGCCCGCTGGTGGGACTCGGGCGGGAGTCGGGAGCCGGCAGCCAGCCTGCCCGCTGGTGGGACTCGGGCGGGAGTCGGGAACAGCCAGCCTGCCCGCTGGCGGGACTCGGGCGGGAGCCGGGAACCGCCAGCCTGCCCGCTGGCGGGACTCGGGCGGGAGCCGGGAACCGCCAGCCTGCCCGCTGGCGGGACTCGGGCGGGAGCCGGGAACCGCCAGCCTGCCCGCTGGCGGGACTCGGGCGGGAGCCGGGAACCGCCAGCCTGCCCGCAGGCGGGAGCCGGCAGCGAGCCCTCCCACTGCCGGGACCCGGGCGGCAGCTGGGAACAGCCAGCCAGCCAGCCCGCCCGCCAGCCAGCCCTCCCGCAGGCGGGACCCGAGCGGGACCCGGCAGCCAGCCCGCCCGCCCGCAGGCGGGACCCGGGACCCAGCCCGCCCGCCCGCACGCAGGTGGGAGCCGGGAGCCGGCAGCCCGCCCGCTGGCGGGACTCGGGCAGGACCCGGGAACCGGCAGCCAGCCCGCCTGCTGCCATGACCCGGGCGGCAGCCGGGAGTCGGCAGGCAGCCCGCGAAAAACGGATTTGGGATGCATCGGAAATTTTGTCCGTTGCATCCGAAGTCTGTTAAATCGGGGTTTTACTGTATTTGTAATTGGAAACTGGGATGTAAAAAGACTACAATGTTTTTTATTAATACAAATTTTGTTCAGAAGTCTCATTTTGTCTAATTAATTTCATTTTCTTGCATTTAGATGTGGGGGAAGGGGGGAGAGAGCTGAGCGAGTGGGGGGGCTGTTGGAGTAGGGGGGAAGGGAGAGAGAGCTGAGCGAGTGCGGGGGCCATTGGAGGGGGGTGAGATTTAAAAAAATTTCAATTCTTACCTGAGGGGGGAGAGAGCTGACCGACTGCGGAGGCTGTTGGAGGGGGGAGGGGGCAGAGCTGAGCGAGTGCGGGGTCTGTTGGAGGGTGGTATTATGACATCAGAACTATGTCACAGAGAACAGCAGCTGCCCAGATGATGTGAATGGGCTTTAAAGAATTTCACCCCTGGGGGGCGTCAGAGGTGAGATTTAAAAAAAATTCGACTCTTACCCTGATTAGAACCCTAAAGCCTATAACTGTACCAAATTTCAAGTCTCTAGCTCAAACGGTGTGGAAGGAGTAAGGCAGCATACATACACGCACGCATGCACACACACACACACACACACACCCATACACCAGTTGACTTTTATATATATATATAGATATTGCATTATATCTATATCTAATTTGCTGATCCTTTTATATAAAGTGATAATTCTACTCTTTGAATGTTACAGCATAGATATTGATCATTTAATTTAATTTATTCAGGAACCTCAAGCATTGTATGATGAAATAAAAACTATTCCAATCTCAAAACTTGACAGAGCAATGTCTGAAAAACTTGTTAAAAAGTATATTGAAGATGAAATGGCAAGGTAAGATCTCTTTTTTTGTAACGAAGAGCTTTTACTTGCTAACACCCTGCTCTCCAGATTTTTATATTTCTTCCAAAATCATTATAATTACTAATATGTAGAATGTAGTTCCATTACTCTTGATAATCTCATCAGCTGATGTTGTAGAAACAAAGATTTCTGAATTCTGAAGGTAGCACGAAAGCAAGGAATGACTTTCAAAATCTGCTTTCTTAATGTGCTTATGTATAAAATTTAGCAGCATATAATTAAAGATTGTTTACTGTTTCTTACTTACAGAAAAAAAAAATCTTGTTTCTTTTTTAGATTTCCTGATAGATTGTCAGTAACATGGCCTGAAGGAGATGAGCTGTTACCAAATGAGACCAAGCTTGCTGGTACACCAATAGGTATGTTTCTTTCCAGGTACTATTTTAATTTAATGTGGTTTTTTTTGTTTGTTGTGTTTTGTTTTGCATATTATTTATTATAACTTTAAATTAAAACATCTTGGGAACAAATGTACCAAATTTGTAAATTACGTGTTTTAAAAATCAGTCACTTTTGTTCCCTTATGTATAGGCGCATTAAGAATTGAAATATTGAATAAGAAAGGAGAGGCAATGCAAAAACTTCCAGGTACAAGCCATGGAGGGTCAAAGAAACTGCTTGTTGAACTAAAGGTTATTTTACACTGTAAGTACACAACCTTGAAAGATTAACAAATTATTCCTTTGTAGACTAATAAAGCAAATTGTCTGTGTATAGCTAGTTTAGAATTTGATGCCCCAATGTAAATTTAAGATAAGGATGAAATCTTGTCAGAACTATACATTTTAAGGAACTGACAAATGTTTAATGCCCTGATATGTTAAGTATGGCATTTAAAATCCTCCATTTTATATCTATATCTATATCTATATATCTATAGATATATATAGATGTGATATGAATTTCAGGTCATATAGATTTAGAGTGTGAGACTAGTAAGGAGTAAATGTTATCTTCAACCTTCTTCGTATGTGTAACTAATAAGGTAGGTATGTGGGAACCCAAGGCTTATAGTTTTACTCATGGACTTCTGCTCTCATCTATTATATAATGCCCTTTTGATTTATGACAGTTAAAATCCATTTCATGAAAAAGTGACAGAAGAAACTGTATAAAAAGATTAAAGAGTGGATTAAAAATTTAATGTTGTTTTGCAAAAAAAAAATCTAGAGATCCCAATGAGTATCCGAGTTCCATTGTGCTAGTTGCTATACATATACATGTACAAACTGTTCGTCTCTGGACCAAGAGTTGAGACATTTCCTAGCAGGATGTAGTGTATTGAAGGACATGCCACATCTCTTTAATTCATGCCATGAAATTTTGGAGTACACAGTATCTGATGTTTGAAAGTGTAACAGAATATGAGCATTTCGGCCTCTATGTAAAGCATTCTTGAACATGCATTTGATGGATGGCGTTAGCATTCTGTTGAGGAACAGTTGCTGTAGTCATCTAGGTCAAAAGATATTCTTTACTGGGTATGAAGAACATGGTATATGGCAGAGACAAAAATGTCTATGACACATGGATTTAATATCACCATGTCTTGTAGAAGTGTGCCATGGAAAATTTCTCCACAACTGGAACCATAAAAATCAAGTTTTGCTAGCTTGGTTACATGGTAAGATCCACCAAAATGTGTAGGTTGTTTCCTTGAATAGTAAAAAGAGCAAAATTAGTTACCAGATATTGCCTATACTACACCACCAGTGCAATACATTCACATTAGCCAGGATTTTTTATGTTCAAAAATATGGTTTTGCCACATTCCCCTGTGTACTGTTTTACACAACTACGATATGTTACTCTCTGAGTAGGTATTCCATGGTTTTTAGCACAGCTCCAAGGGGCAGTGGAATCTAGGAGGTTTTAAATCAATGATACTCAGACTGAAGCTCGTGAGTCACTAGTGGCTCTTTAATGTCTCCCCTGTGGCTCTTTGCAGCACATGATATTAAAACACTGGTTTAATTGTTAACCAAGCAGGATACTTTAACTATGTTGTTAACCAGTTATGATTGATAAAATAATAATACTTGTTCAGTCATTTTGCTTTGAAAATTACACACACACACTCTCACTGACTCTCTATATCCCCTCTCGTGCTGTTGAAATATGTGTCTATAGTATTATAGTAAATGAAACAATGAATTCACGCTACTGTGGCTCTCTTGGGTAATGTTGATTACTAATTTGGCTCCTGAATCACTAAGGTCTGAGTATCACTGTTTTAAATGGTCTTCTGGAATACCTCAGGGAACCCAAGAGAACTGTGAGAGAAGAGATCAAGCTCCTATGAGTTATTTACTAGCACCATTTCCAAACCATTTTCTTAAATATGGGAATCCACAATGAATACTCAACTTAAGCTCTTTGTCTAGCAATAAGGACTGAATGAACTCTCGGTGTGACCAGAGATATAAATCTCCCTGTCTAGCCCTGAGGAAATCCAATCTAGGAGGTAGTCCAAAGCCCAGATGAGGTCCTGCTGATGGCTTGGTGACTGGTCACTGTTTGGCCTCAGTACAGATTTCGGAAGCAGAGTCCCAGCATCTGAGAGTTAAAGTATCAGGTATAGAAACCGCTGACACTGAAGCAATTGAAACTGAAGCCAGCAGTATGGATGGCTCTTCAGACCTCCCCGCACCGACACTAAAAGTCCTAGTACTGAGAGAGCATGGTCGGAGCAAGACTCTATTGAGAGCGGTGAAAGCCACAGCACTGGCTCCCTTCACACCATGCTTGATGATACCGGCTAACTTTCCTGAGCCAAAGAGACTTCTCCACCAGTTTCTCTTTGTGGTATTCATGCAGTTTATGGTCCAGGGTGACCTAGCGCAGGCACCATCTAAAGTGATACCCACTCAGAGGAACCCTACAAAGTTGGACCTCTTTGACCAAGAGTCATATTCCTCAACCATCCAACTAATGTGCATTAGGAATTACTAAGTGCTGCTGGCTAAATACGAGTTCCTGAATTGGGAAAGTATACCTCAGTTCAGTGAGAAACTCCCACAGAAGTAGAGAGAGGAGTTTAAATCCCTTTTGCAGAAGGGACAGGTGGTCTGACAAACCTCGCTACAAGCTGCTCTCAACACTTCATTTTCAGCAATCCCATACTATGACTACAACAGTAACAATGTGCAGAGCCTCCAGTATTCCTAAGAACTGCAATCTGAAGGAGGTTCAAAAAACCATTGAGGAGCTTCTCTTCATGGGTGGTAACCTCTTTAAAAAGAACATCATCAAAGCCCTTCACAAGTTAAAGGATTTGAGGATGTGTTTACACTGCCTGGGGGTATAAACTGCAGTTCCCAGAAGGAAGCTGGGAGCTGCAGTTCAAATCTCAGCCCGGTCAAGCCAACAGTCCTCAGACTACTGTGGTCAGCTGAGATAGTCCGAACCTTTGATCCTAAGATCAATCTTGAGAAAAATCAGACTGGATTTAGCCCTAATGATAATTAGGTATCACCAGCCTGTCCTAGGGAGTTTTGAGATTCCAACCTCATAAACTTGTCAGCATGAACCTGATCACTCTCCCAACACACCCACATGTGATCACATAAATTGAAGGGACAAGTCCTACCTCCAGATCTAGCATCCCTCCATTTCGTAATATGGATGTTGGCTGGCTGACTTCTGATGACAGTGGATTATGTTCGTTATCAGTTAAAAACATCTGGAAACCAAGCATCATAGAACAAACAGAACTAGCCTTAGTAGTATTTGTTATGAAGGCACATAGGACTCCTTGATAAAGTATCCTCAAATGTGTAGATTAATCAGAAAGGCCAAACTAGAAAAAAACTTACCTCCAAAAGACACATTAAGGAGTTAATACCTTTTTGTACAAGATTCACATTGCAGTTCTCATGAGAAAAAAAGCTATTCTTGTAACTCCAGAAACATTTTGCTCCCAAAAATAAATCTACCAAATAAATTCTGTACTTCAGAAAATCTGCCATCACTTTTTTCCAAACATTTTTCCAAGCATTTTTTCCATGAAAATAAAGTTATGGCATAAGTGAACATCCCTAGAGTTTTAGAGACTGTTACAACCATGTGGAGTACACACACTAGCTGTATTTGTCCAAAACACCAGGGCCTTAGGGTCTCAAAGGCAAGATGTTAAAATATTGCATCAGTTGTTATGGTAGGCAACAGGGAAATATTCTCAGAGGGAATCAAGGTTCCTTCTGCAAGATCTGCAGTGGCTTTGTGTATAGAAAATAGCCTCATCTGAAGAATTTTAACAAGTAGATTTCCATTTTTCTGCAGGAGCATCCTTTCTAAAGACAGTACTATGGGTTAGTTCCCAGATTATTTTTTCAAGTAACATGTCTTTTATTGTATAGAGGGGAGCTTTTATTTCTTCCTATTCTGCTCTAATGATGATAATTAAATTCTGCTGTATCCTTCTCCCCCTATTTCTGTGATGCACTGCTCACTACTTTTTATTTATTATGACTGAGCTGTGCAGCAGAATGAGAAATTTTATACTGAAACATTTTCTTTGTTTTTAGCTTCTCTCATCATTCAAATCTGCCTGGAATAAAATTTGTAATAATTTGGGAATTTTTCTCTGAAAGGAGACTTAAATATAAACTTGCCTTAATGTTGGATAATATATTCTCAAGTCTTAATGCTAATTACAGTTTACTGGAATGTTCAGATAGCTTTTTGAAAATCTTTTCTGGTGGTCTGAGGGGAAAGGCAGGGATGGGAGGAGAAGGTAGCTTCGGAGTCCAAACAGTCATGTACCGCCTCTGAATTCCACAGGTGAGAGGCATTATCCACTTGTTACATGTGATGAAAGAAGTTGCTAAAAGACGATTATCAATCAAGAAACATTTCAGTCTCCCATCATAGAACAAATGTTATCAGTTTGAGGTTTTTAAAACAGTCCTGGTTTTGGAGACCAGCATTTTTCCATTCAAACTCTTCCTTTTTGCTACAGCAGCTGCATATATTGCCTCTCCCTGGATCACATTCTCCTTTGCCTAGAACAGAGTAGTGTGTCTGCACAGTACTATTAGTCACATTGTACATATGGCAAACTAGAGGTAGAGAGATGAAGTGACTTGCCAAAAGAGCTTTCTTTTGGGTGTTAATCTTGCACTACGACTAAATGATCAAATTTAGGCTACCAATAGCTAGTGATACTTCTCAACAGGATATTCCAAATTTATTTGAGAGTCACCAATTTCTCAACCCCCTCCAAAAAAAAAATCATAATGGTTTATTTTTCCACACTATATCCCAAGATTAATTACTAGTAAAATTTATTTAACTCACTGCTTTAAAATTGTGTACAAGAACAAACTTAGGACAAAGCCGCCTTTGGCAGCTATTTCAAAACATGCATGTAATTTGGTGCAAGAACATGTGAATAAAGAATATAATTGTAAGGTAGTGTAAGAATTTGAAATACCCACATTAAATTGCTATCTAATTTCAGACAGGATGAATGAAATAATGGCATGTTGTAATGAGAGATGGTTTTATTTCTTCCCATGAGACCCTTTCCTCCCCTGCTTCTTCCTTGATTTATTCTGTTTTGTCTGATTTTAATTGCTTAGTTTTGCTACATCTATACTCTATTTACCAACACACAAATTTATCAGTTTTTTTTTAATAATAAAAATAAACTCAAGCCCTCTGAGATGAAGGTGTGAATGAGTGATACATGGGCAAAATTTACAGTGATGCGTATGTATTGGATACTATGTTAGAAGATGTAAAACTTTAGTAATTAAAAACACATTTTTTTTGGATGTGTCCTCTTACTACAGGAAAGATTCTATAGAAAAAGAGGAGACAACCTGAGAGAGGGGAGGATAAATGTTTTTGTACAGTGTCTTTTAATTGGTTTTAGGTAACAAAGAGTCCTGTGGCACCTTAAAGACTAATTGGTTTTAGTTTTTTCTACCCAATTGCTCCTATTTTAATCTGTTTATTAGTAAGTCACTAGTGAAAGTGGCTTCTAAAGCACAGTTGAGTATGTGGACTAGAAGTCTCTCCGTGTGAGACACAGCATAATTGGAAGGATCTAAAAGTGGGCTTCCACAGTTGTTGTTGTTTCATAAATGTATGTTTCTAGTGGCAACAATTTAGCAGTGTGAGAATTAAGTTCTTTAGTAAAGTTTACCTGTGATCAATTCAATTGATCAAAAGAGTTGATCAATTGAATTTAAACTCTTATCTCTCTTTTTAAAAAAAAATTAAAAATATGGTGTGTTTGGTATCTGTAACAGGTATAATCGGTTCCTAGAGCAATAAAGATTATTATATCAAATCTAAATTTATGTAGCTGAATGATCTCTTTTTCTGTTCAAGCTCCTGTTGGGAATAAGGAAATCATTTCTCACATAAGTCAACATGGGGGTAAATGGCCTTACTGGTTTAAAAAAATGGGTGAGTTTGTCTTTAAAATATTACCTTCAATTTATCTATATTTTGGAAAATTTTCTTTTTAACTTTATTTTTATCTCACCCTATCTAGAAAATATTCACAAACTTGGGAGCTACACACTGAAACTACAAGTGGTGCTGAATGAAAGTAATGCAGACACCTATGCAGGAAGGCCTCTACCATCTAAAATATTTAAATTTAATATTGTAGGTAAGGAAAATTCAAACTATTCCAATTTACTTCAATTAGATCGTTCACAAATGCTCAGTTCTTACTTTTGACTCACTGTATTAACTGTGTCCTGGATTCAGCTTCAAAATAAATTCAATTTTGGTTAAGAAGTGTGGTATAATACCATCAGCAAAGACAAAGTGGTGTTTGAAGGCCAAGGTGTAGCTTCACAAATGAACTTAGACACCTAACTGCCACTCGAGGTACCTGAATTCCAGAATCTGGCTCTACTGGGATTCACAGAACCTTGCTCAGCTGCCCCGGAGCCTGTAGACCCCTAAATTTGGTCCATATCTAAATTTTTGCAGTTAAAGTTCCTGAGGTACCTATGTTTCTGCCTCTAACGTGCACTACAGCCCTCTGCCAGGCATCTGGATGCCTGAGCCCAGAGTGATTCACAAATCAGGAAGATAGGCATTCTTCCACCCAACTTGCTGGTGGGGCCTGATCTACTAACCATGATCAGAGCCTGCTTGCTGAATTGAGCCCTTGTAGGGGAGCTTATCCTAAAGGGTTGTAGGACATGGTTGTGGAGAGGATGACCTCCCTCAACTTTTAGCCCAGTAGTTAGGGTACTCACCTAAGATGTGAGCGACCTCTGGTTCAAGTTCCTCCTCCACCTGAAGGGGAAAAGAGATTTGAACTGGGAAATGCATCTCTCAGGTGAGTACCGTAGCCACTGGGCTCTGGGATATTCTTGGGGGGGGGGGAAGGGGGGCGGGCTCCTTCACTCTTTCTGATTGAAGTTCTAGTTTGGATAAGTAATGAGTGATTTGAGCAGGGGAACTGGATCCTGGGTCTCCTACATTCCAAGTGAGTGCTCTAACCACCAGGCTATAGAGCTATTTTCATGCTTGCTTGCTGCTTCACTTTCTGTCCTTTCTCTAGCTCTAGCCTTGTGACTCTTTCATTATTTATTCACAGTGAAAAACTTCAACAGAAGAGATAGAGGGAGCTCCATATTAGAATACCCCATAGCACAGTGACTAGGACATTCACCTGAGAGGTGAAATATCTCTGTTCAAATCCCTTCTCCCTCTCAGATGGAGGGGGGACTTGAACCTGGGACATCCCACGTAAGTAACCCAACCATTGGGCTAAACATTATGAGGGTGGTGCCTCCTCTTCCCCCCCCCCCCCCCACTTTCTTGCCACAATGCCACAGCTACCTAATGCCAAGAGAAGGTTTGCATCTCAGAATTCTGTGCAGACTTGGGCTCCTATCTCTGAGACAGGGGCAAGGCTTCACATACGCCCTCTCTTTGGCATATCCCATTGGCTAGTTTAAAGGGGAGTGGCCTAGCCTGCTGGCTTTTGTGAATTCCATTCTGAAGTGCCTGTCTCTCCCCATTCATTATATCGGAAGCCTAGATACCAAATTCAGGCTTTGTGAATCCCAGTGATTGTCTAGTTGCCTAAAGGTTAGATGTGGTAATGGTCTGCCTCGCCATGCCTAAATTCCTTTGTGAGTCTAGCCCATGTATGAAGTGGTTAGAGCAGAAAAAAGCCTGATGCCTGCCGATTCACTATCTGACAAATCAGATCATCGTTTTGTGTCTTAGTCAGCCTTACAAAAAAAAGTAGGATTTTGATGGAAGTTAAAAGCTACCCTTGAACTGAACTTCCCTAAAATATTTATAAAAGAAAAAAACGAATTTCTCTCCTTAGTAGGTTTGACCGTAGGGTAATCACTTTACTAGATATGGGAACTTTCATAATTTCAGCTTGCTGACTAATCCTACTCTTTTATAAAACTTGGAAAAATTAGCTGACTTACGATACATTTTTTTAAAAAGCATATATAATATAGAAATTGACTAATGAATCCAAATATGAGTTCATACAACCTAAAGTATTTCAATATGTTCAGTCTCGTTCATCTGTATTTTTACTGTTGTTATATTACAATAAAAATCTTACAGAACATCAAATAAATCAGTACATATTCAGTATATAGATAACTTTGTATAATCAGCTGGAAAATACAGTGGCCTTTGAATATAGTAAAGCAAACTACCAGAAAGAAAAGAGCATTTTCCAGAATCAGAGAGGTAGCCGTGTTAGTCTGGAATAGCAGAGGTAACAGAGTCCTGTGGCACCTTAAAGACTAACTAAAGTATTGAAGCATAAGCTTTCGTGGGACGAAGTGGGTATTAGCCCACAAAAGCTTATGCTTCAATACTTTAGTAGCATTTTCCACTACATTTGATGTTAAGTAATTCATTATTTGTCCTTATTCTGATATAATATCTATATTGGCTATAAAACCAGTATATGGTGGGTCATGTGTTTCAGAGAGAGTTAGCTGATTCTGATTTGAGTGGCATAGTGGAGCATGTCTAAGATGCACACTCTGCTATGGTTGTATCATGTACTTCATCGACTATGTTACTGGCTTTTTATTGAGAGGATAATAAAAATTGAACTACTTCAAACCTGCTATTTAATTTACTTTTCTGACGTCAAATGAAGCTGAACTTTTAAGTAATATTTGAAAATTGTTTTGCAGCCTTTTCTGAAGCAATTAATTCCATGCCATTGAGCAGCCTTTATTTATCTTTCTTGAGTAGTTTTATATGTGTATGGAAAATGATATACTACTCATACCTTGAAGTCCTGTCATAACATGTTGGCTTTAATGACTACAGTGATGCATTAATTTGCTGCAATGAATTATTTGTATTCTTTATATGCTAAGGAATCTAGGGGTTTATACTACTTTCTATATTTTGTATTTTTGTACACCTTAATTATAGGATTTCAGAAAGAACTTGTAATTATTCAACTTTAAAATGTTCTTTCCTCTTAATTCCTTTTAATTTGTGATTAAATATTTACATTTCTCTTTAATTGGGACCTCAACTCAGACACATAGACTCCCATGCCTAATTGCAGTAGTCAGCCAAACAGTCCTATCCACGACCCGAGATTCTTTAGTGGTAACTGGGCCTTACCTGCCCTGTCTCTTTTTTGGGGGTGGGTGGGGGGTGGTTCTGGTGTACCTTACAGTAAGGAAGCAAAGTGTCCACATCTAGTGGACAAAGTGTGTTTTACTTAGAAAGTGGTAGGGTCTTTCTTTCCTGCTTTGCAGCTCATATTCTCAGGTTCCAAGACACAACTTATTACCAGCATCCTTCCCAGCTATTGTATTTGTCAGCAGTTCACAGTCCAGAAAAAATTGTCCAAATACTACAAATATAAATGTTTTGGGCTTAAAAAAATGACTTTACCTCAAAGGAAAAAAGAAATCCTAGGTGATCTGTTTCTAAGAGATCAAGAGAAAACTGCTGTTTTCATGGGCCTCTCATAATCGGATGATGATAGCCCCTCAAAGCAAACCAAATGACTAAAGGGTTTTTTAAGTCATAGTTTAAGTCCAGAGGGGGCCACCAGATCATCTAGTCTGACTCGCTTTGTATGATCATCTTCCTCCTTTAGTATATTTTAGGAAGACAGAAGTATTTTCCTTTTAGGAAGAAGAGGATTCATAAGAAGTGTTTGGCATTATTTGCGTCAATTAGTTATTTATACATCTGTCTGGAGTTTGCCAAGATCCAAGATCCCTCCCTCAAAATCTAAAGAAAAAACAGAATCACTTTTCCCTAAAGAAAATATGGGACAAAGTTATTCCTATTCATTAGAGCAAAGAAAGAACTTTAAACAGGCAAAAAACCCTGAATTCAAAACATTCCCTTCCCAGGTAACTTTCCAACCTATGTGGGATATCCTCCAACTATAGAAAGTCTTTTCCTTTAATAGCTTTTGCTGTTTTAAAAAAATAAATGTTAGAATATCTTCCATTATTTTGGAAATAAACCTATACCTTCAGACTCCCAGGAAAAGATAAATGACAGCATTCCACAAAAAGGATATAGTGTAACATATCTGCTATGGATCCCCAAGCTAGAAGAAAGTTTAAAGTTGCTTGACTTAATTGTTTATGCTGTTGATTTCCTGAATGATGGAGACGCTGCTCTCTCTATTTTAGCATATGGTAGAAAATGGTGTATGCATTAAAAACTTTGGGCAGGAGACTTGGTTGGTATCTGAACAAAAATTCATGGCTCTTTTCTCTTTGGGGAGCAGCTAGATATGTGACTTTCCAAGAAATCAGTAAGTTAGCATTCTTCCTGATAAACAACAAAGTTGGGTCAAAAAACCAGCAGTTTTCCAAACTAGAATTTTCTTGGAAACGATCAAGTAGGTTTTGTTTTTAAGTCTGGATTACAGTAGAAGCAACGCCAGCAAGTATTCAGCTCAACAATGCAGAGAGATAGGGTAACCTTTATTCCCCCCCATCCTTTTTTATGTTTGTCATTCTCTTGATACATCACATGTAAAATGAGTTTGTAAACTGTCTTAGGCAGAGACCTTGTCTTTTCAGAAAAACAAAGTACCCACCACACTTCTGGGCACTGTAAAGAATAATAGGCCAGTGGCTCCAAAGCGTGGTACTCCAAAGCATCAGGGAGTTGCCCCTATGAGCTCAGCTGCACCGCCTAAAGATGCCAGGAGCTCAGACTCCAAGGCACGGTACCGCCATCGAAGGAGAAAGGCAAACATTGCACTGCCACCAATGAGCGGAACCAAGTAAAGTATTGGTACTAGATGTGGCAAAGCTCCCATCTATAGAGCGTTCCACACATTCACAACTGTTAGTACTGATAATTTACCACTGCTGCCACTCTGTGGTACCGAGTGAGCCAGTAATACCGCAATAGTTCTAGTACCCTAGAGCCCTGACAGTCGTGGAAGAATCCTAATCATCAGAACACAGTACAAAGGCCCAGGTAATGAGCACGTCATGGCGATCAGAATCACCCTAGTCTCAGGGCCTTGTATTACCAGTACCCCAATCAGTGCTACCCTTTATCAGTGACGACTCTGACAGTGAGCAGAAGAATGTCATTTCCCTGGCTTCTCATCATGACCTGTCGTCACTGAACAGAGGACTTCCGCCATCCCACTGTGTTGATCTGCAGTCATGGTACTGGCCACCACCACCCAGGGTCTTCCTTCCCTATTGGCCATATTGGGATCCTTGGATGATGTACAGATCCCACAGCTTGTCTCTCAGAGAGAGTCTGCCAGATAGTCTTCTATAACTTCACTGTCCTGAGCCCTTGAACCAGAGGAGAAAACTTTTGAAGAACAAGAGGAAAGGCTTGAAGGGGAAGCTACCCCTCTGTTGATACAGGTCTTTAATGGCCCACAGCTGAGCAGATTGTTACTTGTACCAATGAAATGTCGGATTCAGTTTGCTCAATACGCAGCAGTTTATTGGAGAAAGAATTACACAAGCAGTAAAAGGTTACATAATATGTCTTCCTAATAAGCCTCAATTCCCCAAACATAAACTTTCAGTAACTATGTTGGCCTTATACAGTATCCTGATTGGCAAACAAAGCAGGTATAACTTCCAATCTTAAATGGAGACCTCTTGTGTCCTTGTCACTTGGTTTGTCAAATGTCCCCCGAAGAAGGTCTTGATTACCCCAAGGACCTCTGGTTCAAAAGTCCTTCTTAGCAGGTTTTTGGCTACCCTGGACCCGCTGTCTTACAGTGTCATGGACCTCTTCATATATTAATTGAGGAACTTACTAATTTATGATAAGAATATCATTTATATCCTCTGTAATCAAAGGAGTCACATGTCCTCGAAATATGCCCTGAGGGTGTTCCATTACTGTTTTTTCTAATTAATATGTTAGAAGGGACTGAAAAACAGACAGAGGCCAAAGATGAGTTGATGTTTACCCTCTCATCAGTCATTCACATGAGCTCTCAGTGTGATGGTATCCAAAAGGTTCATTTTGGCCTGAGACATTCTGTACCAAGCTCACTGAATTGATGTGTTTGCGTTTTCTTTACTTGGTGAGCTGACCACTGACTGATATGATCAAAGTTCCAAGTTGAAACATACACATGGATAGTCTCAATTAACTATTCAGGTGCAAATTTCAGCACTCTCAGTAAATTTCCGTATCAAGTACTGGATACTAAGAGAATTCTGTTCCCAGGATCCTCTAGTACCTAAAGTACCAAGCTAAATCAAACTCAAGTTCGCCACATTCATTCATATAAATCACAACAATTTATAATAATTTGGCACTGTCTCAATACCCTCCAGTTTTACTCCAGTTATTTTCTGATTCCCTAAGGCCCATTTTAGATCCAAGGCATTAAACAAATGCATGAAGGCACAGAAGTTCTAGATGGTGACACTAGGAGCCATTATTCCAGCTATAGAACCAGGAGATTAGTTTTCGGCTGTCAGCCTCAACATGCTTACTTCCACATCTCAATATGACCGTCATACAGGAGATTCCTACAGTTTACCTTTTAGGCAGGACCATTATAAGTACAAGGTGTAGATGAGAGGCCCAATGTCCTTGTTACTGCTCCAGGGCTGGCCTGGAAAAGCATTCCATGGGAGAAGCCCTCATAATGGACGGGGTCCTCTCATATGCCTTTCTTCCAATTTCTCTTCTGTCCAAGGTCCTGTTGAAAAGTCGACCGGACAAAGCAATTTATTTTAAGATAGTTCCCCAGTTGACTTCATTCCAAGTTACAGAGGTTTCTATTTGTACTGTGTAGAGTCCATGGCAAATATTTTTAGAAGAGACTAATGATTTTTGGGAGCTTTGATGTTTTTCGAGCAGATTTTCTCAAATGAGGTAAAGGTGAGGGTGGGGAAGGGACTTATTTCCAAAGGATGGGTATGCTCAGATTTTTATTTTATTTTTTTAAAATCAGTATGCATTACGGGGCTCAAGTTGGGAACAACTGGATAACAAAAATGTTTATCCTTGCATGTAAACTGAATTTCATTTATGTAAATCAGGAGAATGTGTAAATAGTCTGTTTAATTTTACAAAACTATCCACTGTTCTTTTGGATTTTGTTGAGACATTTCACAGGGCTCTGAAGTTTTAGACATGTTTTATATAAGTTCTTACATCTATATGTTTGTATTCTAAACAATTACTCCTAAATCTATACAGACTGAAGAAGGAGACACTGGGAGGTTCTGATCTATCACTGTCACCAAAAAATTCAGTTTGTCTACTTGCCTGTTAGGATAGGACCCTTCCCCCACCCTCCCTTCATCTATTTGCCTATTAGGGTGGGAGCTTAGGTGTCTGTACTGATGCCTCAGTTAAAAGAAATATGTAGTTACAGTATAAAATTAACTATATTAACTTTTTTCTCTCTCAGAGGGGAAACCAGAAAAATTTTCAGTGGGTCTTTTGGATCCTCCATTTCGAGTTGGAGTACCTTTTAATATTCCTTTGGACTTGAAGGATGAATTTGGTCATCCCACACACCTTGCAACTGATATTAAGCCAATTCTTGAAGCTAGGTAATTAAACATATTGAATTTTTATTCTCCCTTATTTGTAACTCTCAAACACTATTGTTCTTTAATTTTACAAGGTGTTGGAGTAGGTATTTTTAATGTAAATTGACTGGCACTTCCTGTTGTTTCCAAACATTCTGACATCTTTTATATATATTGGGTGAGAATTAAAATGCTTTTCTTTAAATTAATTTTAATTTATTTTTGTAGTGGTTTGACTTTACAATATGAAGAAATAAGTAAAGGAACAAATTGCATCATTAAGGGTGTCACTGCTAAAGGACATATAAACAATTACCTGGGCAAGGTAGGCTGAGTGATTTAAATTTGGGCAGTATATTAAAACTGCTCACTGCTTTATATGAAAAATGCATTCTAGTGTACTGTTGTCTTTATTTGTTCTTGTTAGAAGTATGGGGAATAAGCAGGAAGAACTTGAAATGCTAGTAAATAAACACAACTATGACATAGTTTGCATCACAGAGACTTGGTGGGATAATACGCATGACTGGAATATTGGTATAGAAGGGTACAGCTTGCTCAGGAAGGACAGGTGGGGAAAAAAAGGAGATGTTGCATTATATATTAGAAATGTATATACTTGGACTGAGATTGAGATGAAAATGGGAGCTAGACTTGTTTGAAAGTCTTTGGGTAAGGATAAAAGGGATAAAAAAACAAGGCTGATGTCATTGTAGGGGTCTACTACAGACCACCTAACCAGGAAGAAGTGGATGAGGCTTTTTTAAACAACTAACAAAATCACCTAAAGCACAGGACTTGGTGATGATGGGGGACTTCAACTACTCAGACATATGTTGGGAAAATAACACAGCCCAGATTATCCAACAAGTTCTTGTAAGGTATTGGAGATAATTTTTTATATCAGAAGGCGGAGAAAGCTACTAGCGGAGAGACTGTTCTAGATTTGATATTGACAAATAAAGAGAAACTGGTTGGGAATTTGGAAGTAGAAGGAAGCATGGGTGAAAGTGATCATGAAATGGTAAAGTTCATGATTCTAAGGAATGATAGGAGGGAGAACAGCACAATAAAGACAATGGATTTCAAGAAGGCAGACTTTAGCAAACTCAGGGAATTAGTAGGTAAGATCTCAAGGGAAGCAAGTCTAAGGGGAAAAAGAATTGAAAACAGTTGGCAGTTTTTCAAAGAGACCTTATTACGGGCACAAGAGAAAACTATTCCACTGTGTAGGAAGGATAGGAAGTATGTCAATATACGATACTGGCTTAGCCAGGAGATCTTCATTAATCTAAAAATAAAAAAAAGAGTCCTACAAAAAGTGAAAACTAGGCCAAATTACTAAGGATAAATACAAACAAATACTGTAAGTATGTAGGGACAAAATTAGTAAGGCCAAGGCTCAAATCAAGATTAAACTAGCTAGAGACATAAAAGGGTAACAAGAAAACATTCTACAATCACATTAGAAGTGAGAGGAAGACCAATGACAGAGTCAGCCCATTACTCAATAAGAGGAAAAAAACAATAACAGAAAATGTGGAAATGGCAGAGGTGATTAATGACTTCTTTGTTTCGGTTTTCACTAAGAAGGTTGGTGGTGATTGGACATCTAACATAGTGAATACCAGGGAAAATGAGGTAGTATCAGAGGCTAAAATAGGGAAAGGATAAGTTAAAAATTACTTAGAGAAGTTAGATATCGTCAAGTCACCAAGGCCTGACAAAATGCATCCTAAAATACTCAAGGAGCTGACGGAGGAGAAGGGCAGGAGAGGTTCTTGACTGAGATGAGGGAGACCTATTCTGGTAGTGCACCCCAACTTCCTCCAGCTCTGCCAGTGAACCCCAATTCCCCTTTTTCACATTTTCACTGGTGTAGAGTCTGAGGAATATTTTTTGCACTTAATTATAATATCCATGATTGAAGTGACAGAGAGTCCTGTGGCACCTTAAAGACCAACTAAAGTATTGAAGCATAAGCTTTCGTGAGCTAATACTCACTTCGTTGGATGCATATAATATCCATTATATTTCATGTGGTCAGAACTTAAAATATAGGATCATATTCTTATTATTTGGGGCTATGTAAAGTGTGGTCATTGTGGTCTTAGTTTGGTCAGTGTGGTCTTAATGAGTGTGTAAACTCCTATGAGTAAATCTGTAAGATAATGTTTGTAAAAACCATACGAGTCGCTGCTTATGCTAAGTGAATTAATGCATGCTAACATTATACATAATTTTTTTAGAACTTATTTTTTATTACTCATAATGGGTCTGCTCTAAATATTATTGCCATAGGCTGGTGTATGGTTTCCTGCAGCTAGTAGTTTAAATAAGATAATTCATATGCTTAGCACAATTCACCATCATTCCACACAAAACCCTAAATTTAATAACACCCAAAAAGCCTTTAGGGCAAAGTGAAGGACTCAAATTAAGAAATGCCAAAGTTAAAGATGGCCTTGTAACTTAACTCTTGCCTCCTTTTTTGTTTGCCTTCTTTAGAGCACATAAGTATTCTGCAGGACTCATTCATTGTGCAGAAAGAATAGTGCAGTGAATGAGGCTATTCTTAAATATTTGTATTCTGCTTGTTCAGTGAATGGACTCCTCATTCTTTCACCATCTATTCTGTCCTTTGCAGAGTCGTATGTGCTGCTAGGCTGGTGTAAATTCAAATTTATTCCAGATCTACACCTTCACAAGTGCAGATAGTTGATTGAGCTAGGTTTTTATATACCATTGCCATAATTTGTGAGGAGTTTGATCAGAGTGTTTACCTGTTGTCTATTTTTTCTGCCTTTTACAGTATTGTTTGCATTTAGTTTCATGAGCCATTTTTGGAACTTTAGTTTCCCAAATTTGGCATCTCTGGGGCAGAAGAAAGATAAATGCAATCAACCACTTGCAACTATGTCTGCTCAGTTTGTTTTGTAACTCTTTTATTACATACTCTTGCAAATTTGTATACAAATAAACATTTTCAAGTAGCTACAAAATACGAGGCACCTAAGGACTGCAGTGCTCCCCATTGGATTTAATTCCTGTAAGTTTGGGCTTATGGGAGGTCTTGAAATTGGAGCCTGGGTTTAGTGAAGATTAGTGATATATCTTCAAATCAGTACTTACAGATAATTATATAACTGGAGTTGCCTACATTTTTATTACCTGTCCAGACTGGTATTCACTCTCCTTCACTTCACCTCACTGTTTCAGGCAGATAGAAAGTGATAGAGACAAGGTCTGCTTATCTCTTCTTTTTTTAAAAACAAAAAAAACCCAATAAACCCCCCCACTAAAACTAACTTTTTTTTAAAGGTGTTGTTTTGTGTCCATTCATGCATGCATCTAAGCAGGCAACCACAAGTTATGTTAACTGCTTTTAAAGTGTTTGGATTCATGTGGGTTGATATTCAGCAACAAGAATAGAGATCTTTGGAGGCAATAACATCAGAAAACTGATAACCTAGCTTGCAACTCAATACAGAAAATTTGTGTAAACCTCTGGAATTTCACAAAAATATGCATGAAAGTCCAAAATATGTTTTTGTACGATATGAGAATGTATGTAAACAAATCTATGAGCTGCATTTGTTCAGTGTTAATCTTTACAATGTTCTTTTAAATAGAATTTCAATCTCAAGGTTATTCTTCCTGGTTTGAAAGAAGACTCTCAGATCTTGAAAATAAAATTACTGCCTGGTAAGTATTTTGAAGTATTTGTAATGACAAGTAATTCTAACACTTTTTTTTTTGTAATAGTGTGTCTCCATCCAAGAAGACACAATACAGTGGCACCCCGCAATGCCACGACGATCGGGGTCCAAAAATATCTACTGCGGTAAATGCCGGGTTGCGCTACATCAAAGCACTGCCTGCTGACGCCGACTAATGACTTAGTTTTCTTTAGGGACTTAACATTAATTTTCAGAATTAAGATTGACAACATGTGAAAACTATTTTACCTTTTAAGCTATAACGTTTATTTTGATAGCTCTCACTATGCCCTCCACATCACATCATTTTTTTCTTTTTCTTTATGTGTGTATATGACTTATAAAGGTGATAAATTACATGATTAGAGTGCCTTTTAGCATGATTGATCAGATTTCTTTGTTGTTATCTGTACCCTATAGCACATTCCATATATTTGCCCTGCATCTTACAGGAAAATCCAGTTTCACTATCTTTATTGGTTTACTGGTCCACACTGATGGTATTAGTGATTGTAAAGATGTGTTGTATATATCTGGTGATTGCTATATGTTAGTCTATTTAAGCATATTCAGGAGAATAGTAAATAATGCACATGCAAGGACAGAATCCCCTGCTTATTTGAATACTAGTATTTTTCTGAGGAAAGATTCATGAACATGAATTGTGCTAGATTGTTTATTACCAAGGTACCTTGGGAGTTTGTAACAACTGTAATTTGAAAATAAAGAGAAACTGAAGTCAGATAACTTATAAAATTCTGAGGTGTAACCTCTACTCTAAAACTGTATATGTTTACAGGCCCTCCTCGTCAATTGAAAGTGAAACCTGATTCTGAAATTCTAAAGATTGAAAATGGGACATCTTTCCCCTTTCAGGTTGAAGTGTTGGATGAAGCAGGAAATATAACAGCACAACCAAAACTGATAGTTCATTGTAAGGTAGGCTACATTTTATGTATACTGGCACAGTGTTATGGCACTTGCTTTAACAAAAAAGTGTGGAAAAGGTCTATTTTGTTCCATCAACCAAATCATAGAATCATAGAATGTTAGGGTTGGAAGGGACCTCTGGAGGTCATCTAGTCCAACCCCCTGCTTAAAGCAGGACCAATCCCCAACTAAATCATCCCAGCCAGGGCTTTGTCAAGCCTGACCTTAAAAACCTCTAAGGAAGGTGATTCTACCACCTCCCTAGATAACCCGTTCCAATGCTTCACCACCCACCTAGTGAATTTTTTTTTTCCTAATATCCAATCTTAAACCTTCCCAACTGCAACTTGAGACCATTACTCCTTGTTCTGTCATCTGGTACTATTGAGAACAGTCTAAATCCATCCTCTTTAGAACCCCCTTTCAGGTAGTTGAAAGCAGCTATCAAATCTCCCCTCAGTCTTCTCTTCTGTAGACTAAACAATCCCAGTTCTCTCAGCCTCTCCTCATAAGTCATGCGCTCCAGGCCCCTAATCATTTTTGTTGCCCTTCTCTGGACTCTTTCCAATTTTTCCACATCTTTCTTGTAGTGTGGTGCCCAAAACTGGACACAGTACTCCAGATGAGGCCTCACAAATGTCGAAAGAGGGGAACAATCAGGTCCCTCGATCTGCTGGCAATGCCCCTCCTTATACAGCCCAAAATGCCACTAGTCTTCTTGGCAACAAGGGCACACTGTTGACTCATATCCAGCTTCTCTTCCACTGTAATCCCTAGGTCCTTTTCTGCAGAACTGTTGCTTAGCCATTTGGTCCCTAGTCTATAGTAGTACATAGGATTCTTCCGTCCTAAGTTCAGGACTCTGCACTTGTTCTTGTTGAACTTCATCAAATTTCTTTTGGCCCAGTCCTCTTAATTTGTCTAGGTCCCTCCGTATCCTATCCCTACCCTCCAGTGTATCTACCACTCCTCCCAGTTTAGTGTCATCTGCAAACTTGCTGAGGGTGCAGTCCACACCATCCTCCATATCATTGATAAAGATATTGAACAAAACTGGCCCCAGGACTGACCCTTGGGGCACTCCGCTTGATACTGGCTGCTAACTAGACATGGAGCCATTGTTCACTATCCGTTGAGCCCGACGATCCAGCCAGCTTTCTATCCACTTTATGGTCCATTCATCCAGCCCATACTTCTTTAACTTGCTAGCAACAATATTGTGGGAGACCGTATCAAACGCTTTGCTAAAGTCAAGGAGCAACACATCCACTGCTTCCCCTCATCCACAGAGCCAGTTATCTCATTGTAGAAAGCAATTAGCTTAGTCAGGCATGATTTGCCCTTTGTGAATTCATGCTGACTGTTCCTGACCACTTTCCACTCCTTTAAGTGCTTCAGGATTGATTCCTTGAGGACCTACTCCATGATTTTTCCAGGCACTGAGGTGAGGCTGACTGGCCTGTAGTTCCCTGGATCCTCCTCCTTCCCTTTTTTTAATGTAATATACTAGTAATTCTCCAGACGTCTTGAGATTTGATAGTAATTGCAATTTCAGTGCCACCTCACAATATAGTCCCTAACTAAATGTTAGAGGTACAAAAAGCTGACACATTAGAGATTAAAGAGATATTGGGATGTTTAATTACATTATAAAGATACTTCAGGTCATGTGTGAGTGTGCGCGCATGCACACATATAGAGATAGGAACCCTGCTTACATTTATTTGGTTTTTGGATTAGCGGATGCCTTAAGTGAACTCTTAATATAAGAAATAGACTATTATTTGCAATATATTGTATGACAGTGATTGTTTTTAATATTGGTTTTTTAACTGTCAGCAAACCACTGCAGAAAGTAATATTTTCAAATTTCTCTAACCCATTTCATGTATTTAGATTTCTCAGAAATAAGCTAATTGCAGGCAACTTTAAAATGTTTAACAAGAATGTTTGTACTTAGATTTTCATGTATGTATTGTTTATGCATGTTACAAACTTAACTTTTACCACTCATTCATAAAATAAAAATGTTAGTGTTCTCTCAATTTTAGGGTATAAAGCTAAACAAATTTTAAATTTTGAGTGGCATGAGTCATTGTTTGGAAAAAATAATTTAAGGCAACATATTTTAAATATGTTTATAGATGAAAATGCAGGCTAATCTGTATAAAAACAAATAGTGTGATAGCCTAAGACTATCACACAGAACCATTTGCTGTACCTATATCAGCAAAAGCTTTCCAGTGCAGGTGTGACCTAAATTATTAGGATAATGTGAGGGGTTGTTGAAAAACAGTGTTTAAGACCAAGCTACTTTCTTGCTATAACTAAAGGACTAGTGCTCCTTCATTATGCATGTATTTTTCAGATACTTTTTTGTATATATTATTGAATATGCATTATTAAACATGTATGTCTGTCACAGTTGTAATCCTCATCTCCCCCCCCCCCACCCCCCCACCCCCCCGGCCTCTCCTATTGTTTGTTGTTCTCCATTGCTGTGAAAATCCGGGCTTTTCATTCCACGATTCTTGAAGGAGTGGACCTCTAATTTTACCTGTAAAGAGCCAGACTTACCTTTGGTGTTACATAACTTATACTTGCACTTAAATATAGTAGCATGTAAATAAGTTGAATTTTGCATTTTAAATAGTTTGTAGGTGCTCCAAATCTTCCTTTGTATGCCGTGGATTGCAGTAATGCTGGGACAAATATTTTAACTGGACCAGTTGTGCATGTACAGAATATAAAGAAAGACCAGATGCTCAATGCAAGGATTGAAATACCTGTAAGTATTGATCTGGTGATGCATGCGGATGAAAGAGGTAGGGATGAATTTAAGTGTCAGGCTTCAACTTTTTGAACTACATAATGGGGAGGGGTGCTATATGCCTACTCCCTTGCATACCAAGCAGTTAAAGGAGGCCAGTATAGAGTTACAGGGTTCCTGCCCTATAACCAGTAACTCGTGTTAGACCCTCTTCGGGGCTCATTCTCCCCACCTCTGCTCCACGCAAAGGGGTTAGACACTACTAAGGGAAACCTCTGACTTAGAAGACTTCAGGTCTCCCTTTCTTCTTACAGACACAAGGGCCACCAGTGAAATCCCAGGTCTCATTTACTTCTGGGAGCTGGCCCTTCTAACCTTTATCTACACTAGGCACCCGCTGCAATTTCTGATGAACTAAACATCCTATATTATCTCCTAACGTTAGACTGCCAATCTCTACTCCTTTTGTCTAACTGCCTCCACAATGCTGCCGGGAAGGCAAAACAAACTACCAGACCTCTGCCAATTTGGCATAGTAGGAAAAAAATTCCTTCATAATCCCCCAAATAGGCTATTCAATATATGGAGATATACCTAACTCATAGAACTGGAAGGACCTTGGAAGGTCATTGAGTCCAGTCTCCTGCCTACACTAGCTGGACCAAGTACTGTCCCCTGACAGATTTTTTTGCCCCAGATCCCTAAATGGCCCCAACAAGGATTGAACTCCCAACCATGGGTTTAGCAGGCCTATGCTCAAACCACTGAGTTATCCCTCCCGCCTTTATGTATTCTGCTGTGGATACACATGTGCCTGAGTCTGGAGAATTCTAGCTAGTAGTGTTCATTGGAAGTGTAGATAGTAGTTAATCACCTGATCCCCCAGTGTAGGACTTAAGTTATTGCCAAGTTTCCATGCTTTAAGAATTGCATCTACTGCCCCTGCTTTTTTTTCTTTCAGTGATGACCACTAGCACTGCCTCTACTACATTGGAGAAGCCCATATTCCCATTACGTACAGTATATGCTATTCCCTTCCAAGATGAAAGCAGTAGGCACGAAAACTCCAGCTTTGGAAGTACCTAATGAAACACGCCAGGGAGACCCAGTCAGATCCAAGCTGGGGAGAATCCCATGTACATCAGTCTAAAACATGAAGGAGTGCACCTCCTAGCTTGATGTCTGACTCAGGACCAGGAATAACTAGAGCCAAGGATCCTTCGTCTGGCCCATCTCACAAGAGTAAAGGGCACTCTCTCGTGAGCATAAAAACAGATTCCTTTCTAGATCTGCTAAGAGTAGGGATCCCTCCCTGACCCCATCCAGGCTGGGCAAATCCTTGCACACAGGGCAAAAGAACTTAAGTTCTCCTAAGTCTTGTGCCCGTGATCAGAAGGTACATAGAAGCAAGGCTTCTTCAATAATGTTCCATATGTCATCGACACTGACCACAGTACCAGCTAAGACCGAGCACCTGGACCCGAAGGATTGTGAACCATTGGTACTGACAGTTACTACATGGTTGAAGTCTCCTTGATTGGTGCTACTGTCAGATTCCCCTAAAGAACCACCAGTTACTAAGAGTCCCTTTACACTGACTCCAGTGGTGCAAGATGACAGGACACAGCCTTCTAAGCCTCCAGTATGTCCTACACCAATGCACATGATCTCTTCATCCCCTGAGACCCGCAGTCTCCCCTGATGTCGGGATTGACCCTCACCACTGTGACGGATTGGGTCACAGAAACCCCCTTGGGACTGTCACCTGATCTGCTAAGACTACCTCTGAGCCCATTTTTCTCTGCCAGTCTGGGCCTCCAGAACCTTGTCTTGTTGAGCCAGATACACTAGTCTGCTGCAGTGCAGACCCAGGGTCTGACCCACTCCCCTAAAGTCACAGATTTAACTGAAAACAGCTTAGCAAGTACTCCTGTCTTTAGCACCTAGCCCCCAATGGGATCCAAACGCCAAATAAATCAGTTTTACTCTGTATAAAGCTTTTACAGGGTAAACTCATAAATTGTTTGCCCTCTATAACATTGAGCTATACACAGCTGTTTGCTCCCCCGGGTATTACTTACTCTGGGTTAATTAAAAAGCAAAATTGATTTTATTAAATATAAAAAGGAGAATTTAAGTGGTTCCAAGAAATAATAGACAGAACAAAGTAAGCTACTAAGCAAAATAATACAAAACATGCAAATTTAAGCCTAATACATTAAAGGCTGGGCTACACTACTGGGGGCGGAGAGGGGGGGGGGGGAATTGACCTAATATACACAACTTCAGCTACATGAATAGCATAGCTGAAGTCACAGTACCTTAGGTCTACTTACCTGGCCGTCCCCACAGCAGCGGGTTGACCATGGCCGCTCCCCCACCAATTCCACTTGCTGCTCCTGCCAAGGTGGAGTACAGGTGTCGATTCGGGGATCGATTCACCGTGTCTAGATGAGACGCGATAAATTGATCCCCAATACATCAAGAGCTATCCGCCAATCCAATGGGAGTATAGCCATACTCTTAGAATCTCATTACAGATTAAATCTCACCCCCAGAGATGTTCCAAAAAGCTTGTTTCACAGACTGGACTCCTTTCTAGTCTGGGTCCAGCAATCACTCAGACCCCTGTAGTTACTGTCCTTTGTTCCAGTTTCTTTTCTTTTCTATTCTCTCTTGTGGGCAGAGTTTCCTTATTCTTCTGTGCAAAGTCACAACAAGATGGAGTTTTTAGCTATCTGGGCAAGTCACATGTCCATGAATGATTCAGCTTTTTTGCATATACTGTTTTACATGTTAGTTTGAACATTCCCAGGAAAGCTCAGATGTGGATTGACGTCTCCCAAAGTCCATTGTCAGTTAAGTGTTTCTTGATTGGGCACTTACTGAGAATAGTCCTTTCTCAAGAAGCTGAACAAATGCTTCTCTGAGACTACTTAGAATCAAACACATTGAGATACAAGTACATCAAATACAAAAATGATACACACTTACAGACAGCATAATCATAACCAGCAAACTACAACTTTTCCGTAGACATCCCACTTGATCTCCTCTGTACAAGACCTGGTGCAACTATAGGACTCTAGTTGAAACAATGATGTATGTGGTCACAGTTCATATCAATAACGTCACAATCTCCTTGATTAGGGAATCTGACATAGCATCAAAGAACACCCAGTTATTAAGCATCCCTTTACACTGACCCAATGATGCGAGGCAACAAGACACAGCCTTCTAAGCTTCCAGTATATCCTACACCACTGCACAGAATATCTTCATCCTCTGAGACCCGCAATCTTCCCTGTTGTTGGGATCGACCCTCACCAGAGAGATTCCAACACCAGAAACAAACCCAGTCCATTAGCTACTCATGACTTCATGACATGGGTACTGATGGCACTTCAGATGGAACTGGACCTGAACTTCTCATCATTAGGAGAATCAGATGTACCAGTTAAACTATCCTCCCTTCCATCAAGGGAGTTCAGCTCAGATGGGAGATCAGGAATCTCCTACTACCAATCTCGTCCATCCAAGTAAGGACTCATAGACTCTACGGTCAGAAGGGACCATTATGATTATCTAGTCTGACCTCCTGCACAATGCAGGCCGCGGAATCTCACCTACCCACTCCTGTAATAAATCCCTAATCTGTGTCTGAGCTATTGAAGTCCTCAGATCATGGTTTAAAGACTTCAAGGTGCAGAGAATTCCCCAGCAAGTGAACCATGCACTATGCTGCAGAGGAAGGCAAAAAAAACCCAAAAAACAAAACACTGCCCTGGAGGAAAATTCCTTCCAGACCCCAGATATGGCAATCAGCTAAGCCCTGAGCATGGGGGAGAGACTCACCAGCCAGACAGGAAAGAACCCACTGCTGGGACCAATTTTTCCCAATAGCTTGGATACTGCCACAACCTACTTTTGATCCCTCATACTGACATTACTAGGGACCTGTACACACAGCATCTGGAGTCTTTGTGATTCAAGAGGGACTCTTTACACCTCCTTGCCTCCAATAGATCAAACAGAGCTTCCTGAGCCTATGCAGGAGGAAAAAGATGAACCAGATATGCCGGTACCACCAGTACCAACACACATTTCATCTTCCTGACAGTCTGATTGTTTCCTCTGGACAACCACAAAGTTCCAAGAGCTGCTTTGGAGAGTAGCTGGAGAGCCCCAGAGTCCCTTAGAGGAGATCCAGGACTCACAACACAAGTGCCTGGACAGCTTACAAGATCTAGCTGAATAACACTCCTGATCAATGAGATGACTCTGGAACCAGCAAAATCTGTGTGGCACATGCAACCTTCCCATTCTTCTTCCCCTAAGACAGCAGCAAAAAGTGATACTTTGTCCTGGCTAAGGGAGTGGAGTTCTTGTTCTCCCACCCTGCCCTGAACTCCCTAGCCATCAAAGCAGCCATGGACAGTACTAAAAACACTCCAGGGCCAGCCCTGTGGCTCAGGAGGCCAAGCATTTAGACCTTATTGGGAGAAAGGTGTTTACTTCCACCAGCTTCCAATTTCGAATTTCCAACTACCAGGCCCTCCTTGCAAAATGTGTGTGGGGGCGTGTGTGTGTGTGTTTTAATTCTAAATTCCTGGTCTCTTAACACCAGATTACTCCAGAAGAATAGGGCTTGACCTCACACCCATTTTGATAAGACCATATTAGTGGCAAGAACCTGATTACAAGATGCTGATACTGCTTCGGGATCACTAGTGACTGCTAGAGTGATGCATCAGGAATCTTGGCTAAACTCTTCAGAGTTCCCCAGCTAAGTACAGAACATCATGCATCATTGCCCTTTAATTAAATCAGTCCTTTCCACCTGCAGACAGACAAGTCTTTGCATTCATTAAAAGACTCCAGGGCAATCCCCTGCTTCCTGGGTATAATATACACTAGTCCTGAAGAAAGTAGAATAAGCAACCTTGCAAGCCAAGGGCTTTGCCACAGCCCTTCTATCACAAGCGCATTTGAGCCACCTTGCAAATGGCAGTGGGTGCAGAAATGGAGATATGTTGCCCAGTACCCCTCTTCTGCAGCCATCCCGCCTCACCACCCCGCCTCTCCAACCAAAAGATACTTTTGACAGGACACTAAGGAGCTGTAAACCAATGTTCAGGACATCTTCACCCAACTCAGAGATCCACTTTGGTGGATGCTTAGCACAATTTCACCACAACTGAGGGCAATAACAATAGACGAGGTCATTTCTTTAGCTCAATAGACATTTACCTGACAGCAACCAGCACTTGTCACCCTTCAGGGGATGACGTCTTTATCTTTACTCACCCGGTCACCTCTCAATCAAGTTCTTAAAGGTCTCAATTAGAACTTTCCCAATGGTAATAAGACCAACTGCTCAATTGGACCTCAATTTAGTATTTTCAGCACTTACCACACCACCATTCAAACCCCTGTTTAGCTGTCTGAGGTATCACCTGACTATGAAGGTTGCTTTCCTCTTTGCCATTACTTTGGCCAGATGGGTAGGTGAACTGGAGTCCCTAATGGCAGACACTCTTGTCATTTTATTTTATAAAGACATGGTCTCGCTATGACTACATTCAAAATTCAACCTTAAAGTAGTTTTGGATGTTTGGATGTTCATACTTCATATCCCCTTACCTCTATTCTTTCCAAAACCCCACAGCTTCAGGATAGAGAAGAAACTTCATTCCTTCAACGTGAGATGAGCATTGGCATTTTACCTACAGAGAAGAAAACAGATCATCTAGGTTGTTTCTTGCCATACTAGATGTAGCCCAAGGACAAGCTATTTTTCTCCCAGTGTATCTCTGGCTGTTTCCTACATTTTTATTCAGTGAGCAGACCACCTTCCCCCACTGAGCTACAGGCTCACTCTATGAGAGCCGTGGCAGCCTTAGTAGCATCACTTCTTAGTAGCATCACTTCTAGAAGAACCTATGCTTAATATTTGCGAGGCAGCCATGTGGAGTTCCAGCCACACATTCTTGGACAATACACCTTGGTCCAATCCTCCCCCACTGAGGCGTCCTTTGAGACCCACATCACTTGGATCCTCACACCCTGTGTATGTACTGGTTGTCAGTCCTCCACGGTGGAATACACATGAGGAACAGCACTCGATAAAAAAAGGGCAGTTACCTTTATAACTGCAGGTTTTTTGAGATGTGTTGTCCTTATCTCTATCTCACTACCTGCCCTCATTGCCTGCTGCTTTGGCTCCCCTGAATCAGGGTCAGATGAAGAATTGGAGAGTCCTGGGTCCACACTGCCCCTTATACTCTTAGTGGTGAGCATAAAGAGATCAAGAGCACAGACGCAGGCCAGTAGACATTACTGACTAGAATTCTTTGGTCTCAGGTGCACCGAGCACATGTGTACCCACAGTAGAATACAGATAAGGACTGAGCATCTCAAAGAATTCCAGTTATGAAAGGTAAGTATTTTCCCTATGCCTTAATAGGGACTGCACCATTGGACCTGGTTGGATCCCTGCATGGTTACTTTCCCTAGATCCTAGGTGTCCTGGGAAGGATGTCCAGGGATTCTTAGATCTGAATTGGTCAGATTAGTCCTTTTCATAGACACTTGGAGTCTGGTTGTGTCTCCTCAGAGACTTTGCCAAGAAGGGATATTGCAAATTTACATCTCCAAAGCTTAGGGGCTGTAGAAATTTGGATTAATGGTGATACTTTGTATCAACGATGAATATATTCTTAAGGTCTGATTTTCGGGGATACTGAACCTCCTAACATTGACCACTGATGTCCAGGGGAGCTGCAGTACTCAGCACCTCTGAAAATACTGCCATTGGTATTTAACCCTTCAAAAGTTATAATTGAATAGTAAGATGGCAAACTGACCTATTTCAAAGGGTGATTATATTTCAACACAACTGTAAGGTTATTTTTAAAAATTGTTTTTAAAAATTTACACTGGATTTGAGGCGTGTGAAACATGGAAATTTCTACAAATAATATTTAAAGGTGTGAAATTAAGATTTACATTTTTATTGTAGTTTTGATTGGTGATTGAGAGGCCAGATTCTGACCTAAATTTATACCTAGGGCATTGTAAATCCAGAGTAACTCCATTTATCCCAGTGGAGGTTAGAACTCAAATTCACTCAACACTCACAAAATGTACAAGTATATATTTAATGTCTTATTTATGTCACATTCAATGTTTTTGCCATGCATAGAGTTGTAAAGATGTGCCACCTGTGGAAAAGACTATTAAGCTGCTCCCTAGTAGCCATGTTGCAAGACTGCAGATTTTTAGTGTAGAAGGACAAAAGGCTATTCAAATCAAACACCAGGATGAAATTAACTGGATTGCAGGGGATGTCATGCACAACCTTATCTTTCAAATGTATGATGAAGGAGAAAGAGAGATCATCATAACTTCAGCTCTTGCAGAAAAAATTAAGGTAGGTATTTTAGAAGAAACTTTATAATAAATTCAAAGTAAATGGGACACAATTGATAGACTATACAATATGTAAAGAAGAAAATGTAAGGGCTTCTTTACAAGGGGTTTGTTTTCTCTCTCTCTTTTTTTTAATCAGGTAACGAGCAACATTCCAACTGATAGTCTCAGGATATGTCTACACTGCACTAAAACGCCCATGGCTGGTTCATGTCAGCAGACTTGGACTGCTGGACCATAAAGTTGAAGAGTAGACATTTGGGCTTGGTTGGAGCCTGGTTCTGGAACTCTTCTTCCTCGCACGCTCACAGAGCCTGGGCTCCAGCTCAAGCCTGAATGTTTACACAGCAATTTTGTAGCCCCGCAGCCCAAGCACCAGTTATCTGACAGGCCAGCCCTGGATATTTTATTGTAGAATAAACATATCTTCACAGGCCCCTTGAAGATCTATTCTAAAACACCATACAAACATGGAAATGTTACTTTTCTCATTTAATAAGATTGCTCATCTCTATAAAATCCAATAAAATGTTAAAACTGATGCAAATAGTATAAAGACACTTAATGGCCATTTTATTTAATTAAGTAAGACTTGTGTTAATATGCATCATATTCTGTTACCATTAATGCCAGAACTATCTCAACAGTAAAGGTTTTAGACTAAGATTACTTTAAATACATAACATGTTTTATTGATTGATAAAAGTAACATTACTTTGCTTGTATGGCATTCTTGTTCCTCAAGGCTACTGAGACTCAATAAGAGTCTTGCCTGAGTAAAAATTATAGAACAGACCCTTTGGTTTATTCAAAACATCTTTTGCAGTAATATAAATTATGAAAAATAGGTTATCATTTTCAATCTATATATATAAAAGTCAAGTGGTGTATGTATGTGTGTATGTATGTATGTATGTATGTACGTATGACTGCGAACTCCTCCCGCACCGTTTGAGCCAGAGACTTGAAATTTGGTACAGTGAGGGGTCTTGGGGTCTAGATGCTGGTAAGGGTCGAAAAATTTTCGGATCTCACCTCTGACGCCCCCCAGGGGTGAAAGTCTTTCAGGGCCAATCACATCGGCTGGTCGGTTAGGTGGTGATGATGTCATAATACCCCCCTCCAACAGACACCTCACTCGCTCAGCTCACCCCTCCCTCCTCCAACGGAACCCCGGAGATCCCTCAGTTCTCTGCCCCTCCCCCCTCCCAACGGAACCCCGGAGATCCCTCAGTTCTCTGCCCCTCCCCCCTCCCAACGGAACCCCGGAGATCCCTCAGTTCTCTGCCCCTCCCTCCTCCCAACAGAACCCCGGAGATCCCTCCGTTCTCTGCCCCCCCCCTCCCAACGGAACCCCGGAGAGCCCTCCGTTCTCTGCCCCTCCCCCCTCCCAACGGAACCCCGGAGAGCCCTCAGTTCTCTGCCCCTCCCACCTCAACCCCGGACTCCATCAGCTCTGTGCCCCCCCCCACCTGCGAAGGTCCCCGAAATCCCTCGGCTCTGGGCCCCCTCCCCCCCTGCGACGGATCTGAGTTGGGTTTGGTGGGACGGTAAGTGAGGTGGGGGTGTCGGGTTCGGTCGGGGGGGTGAGGTGGGGGTGTTGGGGTTGGTCAGGGGGTGTTGCGGTTGGTGGGGGGGTGAGGTGGGGGTGTTGGGTTTGCTTGGGGGGGTGAGGTGGGGGTGTCGGGTTTGGTCGGGGGGTAAGTGAGCCGGGGGGGGGTGTCGGGGTTGGTCTGGGGGGGTGGAAAGGTGTCGGGGGGGTGAGGGGTGTGGTGTGGGTGTTGGGTTTGGTCTGGGGGGGGGGAGGTGTTGGGGTGGGTGCCCAGACCAAACCCGACACCCCCCCCCCGGCTCACTTACCCCCCGACCAAACCCGACACCGCCACCTCACCCCCCCACCAACCGCAACACCCCCTGACCAACCCCAACACCCACCCCTCACCCCTCACCCACCCCAACACCTTCCCACCCCCCCAGACCAAACCCGACACCCCCTGGCTCACTTACCCCCCGACCGAACCTGACACCCCCACCTCACCCCCCCCACACCAATCGCAACACCCCCAGACCAAATCTGACACCCCCCGGCTCACTTACCCCCCGACCGAACCCGACACTCCCACCTCACCCCCCCAAGCAAACCCGACACCCCCACCTCACCCCCCCACCAACCACAACACCCCCTGACCAACCCCAACACCCACACCTCACCCCTCACCCACCACGACACCTTCCCACCCCCCCAGACCAAACCCAACACCCCCCCCCGGCTCACTTACCCCCGACCGAACCCGACACCCCTACCTCATCCCCCCAAGCAAACCTGACACCCCCACCTCAACCCCCCACCAACCGCAACATCCCCTGACCAACCGCAACACTCACCCCTCACCCACCCCAACACCTTCCCACCCCCCCAGACCAAACCCTACACCCCCCGGCTCACTTACCCCCCCCGGCTCACTTACCCCCCCGACCAAACCCGACAACCCCACCTGGCCCCCCCAAGCAAACCCAACACCCCCACCTGACCCCCCGACCAAACCCGACACCCCCCCCCCCCCCCGGCTCACGGTGCACTGTGTAGCACACAGATTATTAAATACACTGTTCGGTCGGGGGGTGAGGTGGGGGTGTCGGGTTTGGTCGGGGGGTGAGGTGGGGGTGTTGGGTTTGTTTTGGGGGGTCAGGTGGGGTTGTCGGGTTTGGTCGGGGGGTAAGTGAGCCGGGGGGTCTTGGGGTTGGTTGGGGGGGTGGGAAGATGTCAGGGTGGGTGAAGGGTGGGTGTTGGGGTTGGTCAGGGGGTGTCAACTGTCTGCCCCCTCCCCACCTCCGACTGACCCGAGCAACGCCGGGCACTTATGCTAGTCCTTAATAAAATAGAAGTCCTGCCCCCTCCAATGCAAAACTTCCTCAACTCTTCATAGCTAGTCTCCAATATACTATGTTAATCCGTGTAATATGTTATACGGACCCATACTCTAAGCTTTGCGGGCTTTCCTAACATTCAGTAGTCTGATCAGATTTGTGTCAATCCTGTAACTTCATGAAGGACTTTACGTTCCCTTTCATTCTTCCTCCTATGTATCGATGTAGGGATTGATAACCAGGCAGAGCTCCATTGAATTGATTTTGTCTTGATAAGGTTCTATAGCTTTAGGACTCTGTTAACATGTTCTTATGTTCTTAACATGACATTTTAGGCAGTCAGGCTGAATGTAAGTTCTTTTCAAGGTAGACGTCTGTATTTGTTCAGATAATATAGGTTAGTGCTGGAAAAACTCAAGGCTCTGATGAATAAGATTACTAATACTGTGTACATTTTTACGTACGCAGTCCAGTCCTGAAAACCATAATGTACCGGTACAAATGAAGGGATGAATGTTGTATAGCCAGTGATTGATTAATAAATATTTTGGTTTTAGGTTAACTGGACACCCAGGATTAACAGAGAGCAAATGATTCAGGGACTACTGCCTGATGTCAAAGTACCAACATCTGTAAAAGATGTACGTTATTGCCTAATTACATTCCATGATGACCATGTATCTTTGGAGAGTGCATTTACAGTCAGGTCTGTTCTTTTAAAACACATTGTTATTGATAATACTTTTTGTAAAGGATTGTAATACTGTCCTTTAAAAAACAACAATTAGTGTTTTTTGTATAAAAGGGAAAAAAATGAAAATATTTGGTGAAAGAGATCATACTTTGTAAAGAAATAAATAGGCTGTCCTAAAGCAAAAAAATGTTGATTGCAAAGAAAAACGTGGTGTGTGAAGAAAAGCATCAGTGTATGTACTGTGTATAGCTATTCATAGGTAGACAATCACTCATGAATATGAATCCATTTATAGGGAGAATGTTCGTGAAAATTTTTGGTAGGCTTCAGTTGCCTGTGTTACAGGATTGTTGAAAAGCATTGGCCTCTCTATATTGGTTACAGTATCAACAAAAGGGAAATATTTGTGTCAGTGCAGAGCAAATTGTTACAGCTAAGGTATAATTGAAAATAGTGATTGTTAAATATGTAACTATCTTTCAGCAGCTTCAGAGCAGTGTACAAATATTAAGTAAAAGTCAAAATATCTTTGCAAGGTAGGTTCTTCTTCGAGTGATTGCTCACATGCATTCCACTATAGGTCAGGCACGCGCTGCGGGCCTGGTTGCCGGGTAGATTTTTCCCCTAGCTGCAGACTGGGCGAGCAGGGAGCCCCCTGGAGTGGCGCCACTGAGGCACTCTATAAGTACCCCTGCGACACAGTCTGGCCCTCAGTTCCTTCTTCACCGCTCGCGCTGGTAGTCGGAACAGGAGTACTGCTCTTGAGCGTCCTCCTTATCTCCTAGCTGTTATTTCTATTGTTCTTACTAATCGTTCTTGTTAAGTAGTTGTTAGTTAGTTTACATAGTTCTATAGTGTAAATAGTTAGGTGCAGGGGTTTTCCCTGCCACCGGAGCCATGTCATCCAAGGCTCCGGGATTCAAGCCATGTGCGGAGTGTGGGAAGCCCATGCCTGCGGGGGACCCACACTCCAAGTGCCTGAAGTGCCTCGGGGAAGCGCACTTGGCAGACTCCTGCAAAATATGCAGGGCTTTCAAACCCAGGACCCGCAAGGACAGAGAATCCCGCCTGCGGCAGATCCTGTTAGAGGCGGCTCTCACTCCGGACTCGAGTGCGGCACCGGGCCCCGCACCCAAGCTGGCCAAAGCAAAGCCTCGGCACCGGTCGCGCTCCCCCAGCGCTAAGCGCAGAAAGGACTCGGAGCCGCGCCCAGCATCGGCACCGGACCGAGTGCAGCCTCCGGCGCCGCTCACGCGCCCACGGTCGCCGCCGGGGAGCCGACCAGAGGCACAGCCGCCTGCACCCGCACCGACGACTCCGGCGCCGCAGGAGGCCCCGTCGAGTCCGGTGCCAGTGGTCTCGCCACTCAGGGTGCCGATTCCGCAGCAGCTTCCCTCCACGCCGGAGGCGTTCGCTGCTGCGAGGAGGTTGCTTGCGGAGGATACCCCTCAGCAACCTGTCCGGTCTAGGGGCAAGCCGCCCATGACCGTGAC
This sequence comes from Sternotherus odoratus, assembly GCA_032164245.1. NCBI lineage: Eukaryota > Metazoa > Chordata > Testudines > Kinosternidae > Sternotherus > Sternotherus odoratus. The sequence goes on from JAVMKO010000002.1 coordinate 71,480,985, forward strand.
GGAGATCGCGGCTCGAAGCCCGGCCTGGCACGGACGCCGATCGATCTCGCGGCGCCGATCAAACTCCCGGTACCGGTCAGTTTCCCGGCACCGGTCGCAGTCTCGGCGCCGCAATGAGTTGAGACCATGCTCCGGGTCTCCTCATGGCCGGTCGCGCAGATCGCGCTCCGGCCGCCGGTCTGAGTCCTGGCGCCGGTCGGAGTCCCGGCACTCCCGCACGGACAGACGCCGGTCGTACTCCCGGCACCGGTCGCACTCCCGGCACCGGTCCGTCAGCTGCCACAGGGGCCGCTCTGGACGCCGATCGCCGAGCCGCTCATCTTCCCGGCACCGCTCGTCGTCGCGGCACCGGTCACGCTCCACACGGCACCGATCTCCTCGGCACCGTTTGTCGTCGCGGCACCGCAGACATCGGCGCTCCACATCTAGGCGGCACCGCCGCTCGCCCCGGCACCGGACCTCGTCGCGGCACCGGCGATCAGCCCGGCACCGGTCGTCATCGCGGCACCGTGGATCCCGCAGAAGTGGATCCAGCAGCAGCCGGTCTTCAGGGGGCAGTCACTTCTCCCGGCACCGGTCGAGAAGCCCTCGGCGCCGGAGGCGTAGAGAGTCTGCTGGCACACAAACCCGGCATGACTCTCCGCCTAAGGCCCTCCAGTCGGCCACTATAGCGGCTCCATGGCACTCCTCTGCCTCAGCGTCCCCTCCAGTAATGGGACCAGCCCCAGCCACCCAAAACCCGGCCTGGCCAGAATGGGTGGCATGGGAGCATGACCAGCCCGGGGAAACCCAGTCTGAGCCAGGGTTCCCAGTATGTGCGAGGGCTGCTCGGCAGGACCCACCGGGGCCATCCTCGGCCAGCCAGCCGTCGGCAATACACAGCCCCCGAGAGCCAGGTCCTTACGCCTCCCCAGTGGGGGTAGAGGCGGTGGCGGGCACCTCTTCCAACAGCCCGCCCGCACTGGAACTCTCCAATTACCAGCACCTCCTCCAGGCAGTTGCGAAAAATATGAACCTGCCCCTTGAGGAGATCCAGATGGTGGATGACCCTGTCACCACCATGCTAACAAAGGGCACCCCGGCACGTGTGGCTGTGCCATTCATTAATACGATTAAAGCGCACACCACGTCGGTCTGGAAGACCCCCGCCTCCATCCCCCCCACCGCCCGGGGGGTAGAGAAGCGCTACTTTGTCCCGGCCACGGGCTATGAGTATTTGTATGTTCACCCTACGCCCTCCTCCCTGGTGGTGGAGTCGGTGAACAATAAAGAGCGCAATGGACAGGAGGCCCAGGTACCTAAGGCCAAAGAAGCCAAGAGGCTGGACCACTTTGGCAGGAAGGTTTACTCCTCCGGGGGCCTCCAACTCAGGGTGGCTAACCATCAGGCCCTAATGAGTAGGCACCACTTTGATACAGTGGAGGCCCTCAACAAATTCGAGCCCGCTCTCCCCCAGGAGAGCAGACAGGAGTTTAGGGCCCTTCTAACTCAGAGCAGGGACATCTCAAGGCACACCCTGCAAGCGGCCCTGGACTCAGCAGACTCAGCGGCCAGGACAATGGCCTCGGGCATAGCCCTTCGCCGGGCAGCATGGCTCTGCTCATCCAGCCTTGCCCCGGCGATGCAGTACAAAATCCAGGACCTCCCGTTTGAGGGACAGGCCCTCTTTTCGGAGGACACAGACGCGCGGCTCCAGGCCCTCAATGACAGAGGGGTGACCCTCAAGGGCCTCGGCATGCACACCCCGGGGCCGCAAAGGCGCCCCTTCATCCCTCCGCGCCGGAAGTTCTTCCCACCCGCCCGCCAGCCACAGGACTCCTCCAGCAGGAGAAACCGCCCCTTCCGCAAGCGTCAGGGGCCTAGGCAGGGCGGGAAACAGCGGGGACCTAAGCCTCCCCAGGGGCCTAGGTCCAACTTTTGATGGTGCGCCCGGGGGCAGCTTAATAACTACAGTCCTGGATCCTCCCTTCGGAGACCGTTTGTCTCACTTCCACCGTGCATGGTCGGACATCACATCAGACCAGTGGGTCCTCCGCACGGTGGAGGTGGGATACTCCCTCCAACTCTCCTCCACTCCTCCAACCCACCCACCTCCCTCGTCCCTCTTCAGGGACCCATCTCACGAGCAACTGCTTGTACAGGAGGTCAGGTCGCTCCTCGCACTGGGAGCCATCGAACCTGTACCACAGGAGTTCAGGGGAAAGGGGTTCTACTCCCGCTACTTCCTAATCCCCAAGGCGAAAGGGGGCCTCCGGCCCATCCTGGACCTGCGCGAACTCAACACCTACATGATCAAGTTCAAGTTCCGCATGGTCACCTTGGGCACTATTATTCCCTCTCTGGATCCGGGAGATTGGTTCGCTGCCCTCGACATGAAGGATGCCTACTTCCACGTGAGCATCAAACCTTCCCACAGGCGCTACCTCCGCTTTCTAATAGCGGAAGAACATTATCAATTCGCAGTCCTGCCCTTCGGCCTGTCCACCGCGCCCAGGGTATTCACGAAGTGCATGGCAGTAGTGGCGGCGTTCCTGCGGCGCCGCGGGGTACAGGTATATCCGTACCTAGACGACTGGCTGATCCGGGGCACCTCCAGGGTCCAAGTGTCAGAACACGTGCGTCTGGTCATCAACACCTTCGACCGCCTGGGAATCCTCCTCAACGAGGGGAAGTCCACCCTGGAGCCCACCCAGAGCATAGAGTTCATTGGGGCCCTACTAGACTCCAGGGTGGCAAGGGCATCTCTGCCCCAGCCCCGGTTTCTCGCCATCCAGTCGGCCATCAGACAACTTCGCAGCTGTCAAATGACCACGGCCAGAGTCTTCCTCAGCCTGTTAGGCCACATGGCGTCGTGCACCTACGTGATACAGCACGCCAGACTGCGACTACGCCCACTGCAATCGTGGCTCGCAGTGGCCTACCGGCCAAGAAGGGACAGTTTGGACACCCTCCTTTCTATTCCCATCGCCACCCTATCCGCTCTGACTTGGTGGGAAGACCAGAGCAATGCGTGCCGAGGGGTCCCCTTCCTCCCCCCCAGCCCGTCCATGTCCCTAGTGACGGACGCCTCGTCGATGGGTTGGGGAGCTCACCTAGGGGATCTCAGGACACAAGGCCGCTGGTCGGAGTCAGACCTCTGCCTCCATATCAATGTCCGGGAGCTGAGGGCCGTCAGACTCGCGTGCCAAGCGTTCCGGGACACACTACAGGGTCACTGTGTGGCAGTGTTGACGGACAACACCACTGCCCAATACTACATAAACAAGCAGGGCGGGGCCCGATCCAGTCCCCTGTGTCAAGAGGCGATTCTCCTATGGGAGTTTTGTATAGCCCACGACGTTCACCCGGTGGCCTCTTTCCTCCCCGGGATTCAGAACACGCTGGCGGACCACCTCAGCAGGTCATTCATGTCCCACGAGTGGTCCCTTCGGCCGGATGTCATCCGACCGATCTTCCTGAGGTGGGGACTTCCCCACATCGACCTCTTCGCCTCCAGGCAGAACAGGAAGTGCCTCCAGTTCTGCTCCTTTCGAGGCGGCTCCCGGGGATCCCTGACAGATGCCTTCCTCCTACCCTGGAGGCACCTCCTCCTACCCAGGGGCACCTGCTCTACGCGTTCCCTCCAATCCCGCTTCTCCACAAGGTGATCCTGAAGATCAGACGGGACAGGGCACAGGTCATCCTCATAGCCCCGGCCTGGCCCAGGCAATGCTGGTATGCGTCCCTCCTCCGGCTGTCCAGGGCCCCTCCCATCAGCCTCCCGCTGTGGCCCGACCTGATCTCGCAGGACCACGGTCGCCTCCTGCATCCGGACTTGCAGTCCCTCCACCTCACAGCGTGGCTACTCCATGGCTGAGAGGTCCCGAGCTCTTATGCTCGACTGAGGTACAGAATGTCCTTCTGGGTAGTAGAAAACCATCCACCAGAAGTACCTATACAGCCAAGTGGACCCGCTTTTCTGCATGGTGCAGGCAACATGATGTAGTCCCAAGTGAGGCGGCTATCCCGCGCATATTGGACTACCTCTTAGGCCTTAGAAACCAGGGCCTTTCTACTTCTACTATACGCGTCCACCTCGCTGCCATATCAGCCTTTCATCCGGGCCAGGGGAACCACTCAGTCTTTTCAGATCCTGTGGTATACCGTTTCCTCAGGGGCCTGGATAAAATGTACCCGAACGTCAAGTGTCCCGTTCCACCCTGGGACCTCAACCTGGTGCTCTCACGCCTTATGATGCCCCCGTTCGAGCCCCTCGCCACGTGTTCCTTACTCCACCTTGCCTGGAAGGTGGCATTCCTAGTAGCCATCACCTCGGCTCGTAGAGTGTCGGAGATCCGTGCACTGACCTCCGAGCCGCCCTACACTATCTTCCACAATGACAAGGTGCGGCTACGTCCCCACCCGGCCTTCCTGCCTAAGGTGGTCTCCCCCTTCCATGTGAACCAAGACATTTGTCTCCCAGTCTTTTATCCTAGGCCACACACCTCTGGAAGGGAACAACAATTGCACACGTTGGACGTTAGGAGGGCTCTTGCTTTTTATTTAGACAGAACAAAGCAATTCAGGAAAACAACGCAACTCTTCGTGGCCGTTGCAGAGAGAATGAAGGGCCAACCAGTTTCCGCCCAAAGGCTCTCCTCCTGGATCACCTCGTGCATTCACACCTGTTATGAACTCGCGGGCAAACCGCTTGAGAAAGTAACAGCACATTCCACGAGAGCGCAGGCGTCCTCTGCGGCCTTCCGGGAAGGAGTCCCTATCACGGACGTTTGCAGGGCGGCTACCTGGTCCTCCGTCCACACCTTCGCCGCCCACTACGCCATAGTCCAACAAACCAGGGACGATGCGGCGTTTGGGTCAGCGGTCTTACGATCAGCAATGGGTCCACCCGACCCCACCTCCTAGGTATTGCTTGTAGTCACCTATAGTGGAATGCATGTGAGCAATCACTCGAAGAAGAAAACAGGGTTACTTACCTGTAACTGTTGTTCTTCGAGATGTGTTGCTCACATCCATTCCAGACCCGCCCTCCTTCCCCACTGTCGGGTTAGCCGGCAAAGAAGGAACTGAGGGCCAGACTGTGTCGCAGGGGTACTTATAGAGTGCCTCAGTGGCGCCACTCCAGGGGGCTCCCTGCTCGCCCAGTCTGCAGCTAGGGGAAAAATCTACCCGGCAACCAGGCCCGCAGCGCGTGCCTGACCTATAGTGGAATGGATGTGAGCAACACATCTCGAAGAACAACAGTTACAGGTAAGTAACCCTGTTTTTGCAGCAATCAGGAGCCATAAAATAGTAGCCAACCTTGAAGCAACAAGATTTATAGAAAGTTGAAGCAGGAATCTCATCTTAAGTGCTTGTAAAACACTCAATACACCTTTTGTAGTGAAAAATAAATTACTTCAATAGAGACCGGAAGATATTTTGATTAGATAGAAGCCTCCATTCTTCTTCAGGAGAAAAATTCTTGAATAATAAACCAAATTGTTGTTGCTGAAACAAAACAGAATAATAGAGACCATCACCTTTATTGTTTATTCCTTATCTGAGAATGTAATTCTTCTGTCTTCCCCTTGATAGGAATCTTCTTAACAAATTGTGTTTAGGAAGCTGATTCAAGTACAGTTATTTGTAAAATAAACTTTTATTTGCATCTGAATTTTTTTTGTTTTTTGTTGTTGTTTTTCAGACATGGTAGTGTCTGTCTAGAAGGCACTAAATGATGGTGCCAAATGCACTGACTGTTTGGAGTCCAAAGACTTGTTTGGTGCCAATACAGCATTAATATCACAAATTTATTCCCAGTCTTCCTGTAATCTAGATGAACCCTAGACTATCTTGGGAAGAATAATAATAATAATTATTATTATTAATAATCCTGCAATGTTCTTGTAGTTGTGTCAGTCCCAGGATATTAGAGAGACAAGATGTCTGAGGTAATATCTTTTATTGGGCCAACTTCTGTTGACGAGAGAGACAAGCTTTCGAACTACCCAGAGCTCTTCGTCAGCTCTGAAAAAGATACTAAGGCTATGTCTATACTGGCAATTGAACGACAAAACTTTGTCTTTCAGAGGTTTTTTAAAAAAAAAAAAAACCCTGAAAGGCAAAAGTTTTGCTGCAAGTGCCAGTGTGAACAGCGCATTGTTGGCAGGAGCATGCTCCTGCCAACACACAACCAACACACAAACCAAGCCAACACACAAGCCAACACACAAGCCAACACACAAAAGCTACTCGTTGTTGGGTAGAAGTTTTTTGTCAGCAGGAGAGCCAACAAAGAGCGGCTACACTGCACAACTTTTGGTGTCATGACTGTGGTGACAGCCATGTCTCTGGAAGCTGTGTAGTGTAGACATAGCCTCAGAGTGTCACAGCTAAATATAGCCTTTACCTTGAATGGTCCCTTAGAGTATATGCTAACTACTTATACTAAATTATCTGTTCAACCTTGTATTTAGTCATGGCACTGAGTACCTTTTCCAGACCCAAGGAAAATTTTGTGTAGCTTGAAAGCATCTCTTTCACCAACAGAAGTTGGTTCAAAAAAAGATATTACCTCACCTGCCTTGTCTCTCTGAGAAGAATGGTCAATCCTAAACCGAGTAGATATAGCTTAAGTTGGTCATTTTCATTTTATGGCCTCATTTAGAACATAACTTGAATACTGATTCTTTCAGCTGTTCACAGTCAGACATAATACATCTGGAAGACAAAGCAACTCAAGTCAGTAAATAAACTAACTTAATTTTTTTTTTTAGAAAAAATATCATTTTAAAGATCATCACACTAACTATTCATGCTACAGTTATACATACTATAGATTAGGAAGAAATAAATTCTTCAACAAGATTGGTTAAGCCAAAATGCGCTGAAGGAAAATCTGGTCTTTATAGATGAGATCTTGATATCTTTGTGCATGTAAATCAAGGCATATTAATCATGATCCAGATTCAAATGGATTTAACAACTAGACAACTGTTTTAAAATTAATTCAGACAGCTGTACAATTTTTTTGTCATAATGTGGTTACAAATGCTATTCCAAATTGAAGAGTAGGCTGGACTTTAGCGTGGTTACAAAACACAATTAATCTCATCTATGCTAAGTATTGGTAGCCAGATTAGTAGAAAACCAGGTTCTCTGACATCATATTTTGTCATGCATACAGTGTTCACACTGGTTGTGGCTGAAGTGAAAATTCAAAAATTTGTCAAATACTAAATGAAGTGTAAGCACTTGAGTTCTGTAATATATACAAGGATATACATTTTGAAACTCCAATTGCAAATTAATTATTTTTGTTAAATATATTTGAAGTAATTGATTTAATGAAGAACTACAAGCCAATTTTGTATGCCAATTTAGACCACTTCCTGATGAGCCTAAACACATTAAATGCAAATTAAAAGGACCAAATACATTACAGATGGGTGAAGAGCTACAAAGTGAAATCGGTGAGTACCTGCATGTCCTGTGCTTCATTGTAGGATATATAAATTTCCTTCTTCTTCGAGTGATTGCTCACATGCATTCCACTATAGGTCAGGCACGCGCTGCGGGCCTGGTTGCCGGGTAGATTTTTCCCCTAGCTGCAGACTGGGCGAGCAGGGAGCCCCCTGGAGTGGCGCCACTGAGGCACTCTATAAGTACCCCTGCGACACAGTCTGGCCCTCAGTTCCTTCTTCACCGCTCGCGCTGGTAGTCGGAACAGGAGTACTGCTCTTGAGCGTCCTCCTTATCTCCTAGCTGTTATTTCTATTGTTCTTACTAATCGTTCTTGTTAAGTAGTTGTTAGTTAGTTTACATAGTTCTATAGTGTAAATAGTTAGGTGCAGGGGTTTTTCCCTGCCACCGGAGCCATGTCATCCAAGGCTCCGGGATTCAAGCCATGTGCGGAGTGTGGGAAGCCCATGCCTGCGGGGGACCCACACTCCAAGTGCCTGAAGTGCCTCGGGGAAGCGCACTTGGCAGACTCCTGCAAAATATGCAGGGCTTTCAAACCCAGGACCCGCAAGGACAGAGAATCCCGCCTGCGGCAGATCCTGTTAGAGGCGGCTCTCACTCCGGACTCGAGTGCGGCACCGGGCCCCGCACCCAAGCCGGCCAAAGCAAAGCCTCGGCACCGGTCGCGCTCCCCCAGCGCTAAGCGCAGAAAGGACTCGGAGCCGCGCCCAGCATCGGCACCGGACCGAGTGCAGCCTCCGGCGCCGCTCACGCGCCCACGGTCGCCGCCGGGGAGCCGACCAGAGGCACAGCCGCCTGCACCCGCACCGACGACTCCGGCGCCGCAGGAGGCCCCGTCGAGTCCGGTGCCAGTGGTCTCGCCACTCAGGGTGCCGATTCCGCAGCAGCTTCCCTCCACGCCGGAGGCGTTCGCTGCTGCGAGGAGGTTGCTTGCGGAGGATACCCCTCAGCAACCTGTCCGGTCTAGGGGCAAGCCGCCCATGACCGTGACGGAGATCGCGGCTCGAAGCCCGGCTGGGCACGGACGCCGATCGATCTCGCGGCGCCGATCGAACTCCCGGTACCGGTCAGTTTCCCGGCACCGGTCGCAGTCTCGGCGCCGCAATGAGTTGAGACCATGCTCCGGGTCTCCTCATGGCCGGTCGCGCAGATCGCGCTCCGGCCGCCGGTCTGAGTCCTGGCGCCGGTCGGAGTCCCGGCACTCCCGCACGGACAGACGCCGGTCGTACTCCCGGCACCGGTCGCACTCCCGGCACCGGTCCGTCAGCTGCCACAGGGGCCGCTCTGGACGCCGATCGCCGAGCCGCTCATCTTCCCGGCACCGCTCGTCGTCGCGGCACCGGTCACGCTCCACACGGCACCGATCTCCTCGGCACCGTTCGTCGTCGCGGCACCGCAGACATCGGCGCTCCACATCTAGGCGGCACCGCCGCTCGCCCCGGCACCGGACCTCGTCGCGGCACCGGCGATCAGCCCGGCACCGGTCGTCATCGCGGCACCGTGGATCCCGCAGAAGTGGATCCAGCAGCAGCCGATCTTCAGGGGGCAGTCACTTCTCCCGGCACCGGTCGAGAAGCCCTCGGCGCCGGAGGCGTAGAGAGTCTGCTGGCACACAAACCCGGCATGACTCTCCGCCTAAGGCCCTCCAGTCGGCCACTACAGCGGCTCCATGGCACTCCTCTGCCTCAGCGTCCCCTCCAGTAATGGGACCAGCCCCAGCCACCCAAAACCCGGCCTGGCCAGAATGGGTGGCATGGGAGCATGACCAGCCCGGGGAAACCCAGTCTGAGCCAGGGTTCCCAGTATGTGCGAGGGCTGCTCGGCAGGACCTACCGGGGCCATCCTCGGCCAGCCAGCCGTCGGCAATACACAGCCCCCGAGAGCCAGGTCCTTACGCCTCCCCAGTGGGGGTAGAGGCGGTGGCGGGCACCTCTTCCAACAGCCCGCCCGCCCTGGAACTCTCCAATTACCAGCACCTCCTCCAGGCAGTTGCGAAAAATATGAACCTGCCCCTTGAGGAGATCCAGATGGTGGATGACCCTGTCACCACCATGCTAACAAAGGGCACCCCGGCACGTGTGGCTGTGCCCTTCATTAATACGATTAAAGCGCACACCACGTCGGTCTGGAAGACCCCCGCCTCCATCCCCCCCACCGCCCGGGGGGTAGAGAAGCGCTACTTTGTCCCGGCCACGGGCTATGAGTATTTGTATGTTCACCCTACGCCCTCCTCCCTGGTGGTGGAGTCGGTGAACAATAAAGAGCGCAATGGACAGGAGGCCCAGGTACCTAAGGCCAAAGAAGCCAAGAGGCTGGACCACTTTGGCAGGAAGGTTTACTCCTCCGGGGGCCTCCAACTCAGGGTGGCTAACCATCAGGCCCTAATGAGTAGGCACCACTTTGATACAGTGGAGGCCCTCAACAAATTCGAGACCGCTCTCCCCCAGGAGAGCAGACAGGAGTTTAGGGCCCTTCTAACTCAGAGCAGGGACATCTCAAGGCACACCCTGCAAGCGGCCCTGGACTCAGCAGACTCAGCGGCCAGGACAATGGCCTCGGGCATAGCCCTTCGCCGGGCAGCATGGCTCTGCTCATCCAGCCTTGCCCCGGCGATGCAGTACAAAATCCAGGACCTCCCGTTTGAGGGACAGGCCCTCTTTTCGGAGGACACGGACGCGCGGCTCCAGGCCCTCAATGACAGAGGGGTGACCCTCAAGGGCCTCGGCATGCACACCCCGGGGCCGCAAAGGCGCCCCTTCATCCCTCCGCGCCGCAAGTTCTTCCCACCCGCCCGCCAGCCACAGGACTCCTCCAGCAGGAGAAACCGCCCCTTCCGCAAGCGTCAGGGGCCTAGGCAGGGCGGGAAACAGCGGGGACCTAAGCCTCCCCAGGGGCCTAGGTCCAACTTTTGATGGTGCGCCCAGGGGCAGCTTAATAACTACAGTCCTGGATCCTCCCTTCGGAGACCGTTTGTCTCACTTCCACCGTGCATGGTCGGACATCACATCAGACCAGTGGGTCCTCCGCACGGTGGAGGTGGGATACTCCCTCCAACTCTCCTCCACTCCTCCAACCCACCCACCTCCCTCGTCCCTCTTCAGGGACCCATCTCACGAGCAACTGCTTGTACAGGAGGTCAGGTCGCTCCTCGCACTGGGAGCCATCGAACCTGTACCACAGGAGTTCAGGGGAAAGGGGTTCTACTCCCGCTACTTCCTAATCCCCAAGGCGAAAGGGGGCCTCCGGCCCATCCTGGACCTGCGCGAACTCAACACCTACATGATCAAGTTCAAGTTCCGCATGGTCACCTTGGGCACTATTATTCCCTCTCTGGATCCGGGAGATTGGTTCGCTGCCCTCGACATGAAGGATGCCTACTTCCACGTGAGCATCAAACCTTCTCACAGGCGCTACCTCCGCTTTCTAATAGCGGAAGAACATTATCAATTCGCAGTCCTGCCCTTCGGCCTGTCCACCGCGCCCAGGGTATTCACGAAGTGCATGGCAGTAGTGGCGGCGTTCCTGCGGCGCCGCGGGGTACAGGTATATCCGTACCTAGACGACTGGCTGATCCGGGGCACCTCCAGGGTCCAAGTGTCAGAACACGTGCGTCTGGTCATCAACACCTTCGACCGCCTGGGAATCCTCCTCAACGAGGGGAAGTCCACCCTGGAGCCCACCCAGAGCATAGAGTTCATTGGGGCCCTACTAGACTCCTGGGTGGCAAGGGCATCTTTGCCCCAGCCCCGGTTTCTCGCCATCCAGTCGGCCATCAGACAACTTCGCAGCTGTCCAATGACCACGGCCAGAGTCTTCCTCAGCCTGTTAGGCCACATGGCGTCGTGCACCTACGTGATACAGCACGCCAGACTGCGACTACGCCCACTGCAATCGTGGCTCGCAGTGGCCTACCGGCCAAGAAGGGACAGTTTGGACACCCTCCTTTCTATCCCCATCGCCACCCTATCCGCTCTGACTTGGTGGGAAGACCAGAGCAATGCGTGCCGAGGGGTCCCCTTCCTCCCCCCCAGCCCGTCCATGTCCCTAGTGACGGACGCCTCGTCGATGGGTTGGGGAGCTCACCTAGGGGATCTCAGGACACAAGGCCGCTGGTCGGAGTCAGACCTCTGCCTCCATATCAATGTCCGGGAGCTGAGGGCCGTCAGACTCGCGTGCCAAGCGTTCCGGGACACACTACAGGGTCACTGTGTGGCAGTGTTGACGGACAACACCACTGCCCAATACTACATAAACAAGCAGGGCGGGGCCCGATCCAGTCCCCTGTGTCAAGAGGCGATTCTCCTATGGGAGTTTTGTATAGCCCACGACGTTCACCCGGTGGCCTCTTTCCTCCCCGGGATTCAGAACACGCTGGCGGACCACCTCAGCAGGTCATTCATGTCCCACGAGTGGTCCCTTCGGCCGGATGTCATCCGACCGATCTTCCTGAGGTGGGGATTTCCCCACATCGACCTCTTCGCCTCCAGGCAGAACAGGAAGTGCCTCCAGTTCTGCTCCTTTCGAGGCGGCTCCCGGGGATCCCTGACAGATGCCTTCCTCCTACCCTGGACGGGGCACCTGCTCTACGCGTTCCCTCCGATCCCGCTTCTCCACAAGGTGATCCTGAAGATCAGACGGGACAGGGCACAGGTCATCCTCATAGCCCCGGCCTGGCCCAGGCAATGCTGGTATGCGTCCCTCCTCCGGCTGTCCAGGGCCCCTCCCATCAGCCTCCCGCTGTGGCCCGACCTGATCTCGCAGGACCACGGTCGCCTCCTGCATCCGGACTTGCAGTCCCTCCACCTCACAGCGTGGCTACTCCATGGCTGAGAGGTCCCGAGCTCTTATGCTCGACTGAGGTACAGAATGTCCTTCTGGGTAGTAGAAAACCATCCACCAGAAGTACCTATACAGCCAAGTGGACCCGCTTTTCTGCATGGTGCAGACAACATGATGTAGTCCCAAGTGAGGCGGCTATCCCGCGCATATTGGACTACCTCTTAGGCCTTAGAAACCAGGGCCTTTCTACTTCTACTATACGCGTCCACCTCGCTGCCATATCAGCCTTTCATCCGGGCCAGGGGAACCACTCAGTCTTTTCAGATCCTGTGGTATACCGTTTCCTCAGGGGCCTGGATAAAATGTACCCGAACGTCAAGTGTCCCGTTCCACCCTGGGACCTCAACCTGGTGCTCTCACGCCTTATGATGCCCCCGTTCGAGCCCCTCGCCACGTGTTCCTTACTCCACCTTTCCTGGAAGGTGGCATTCCTAGTAGCCATCACCTCGGCTCGTAGAGTGTCGGAGATCCGTGCACTGACCTCCGAGCCGCCCTACACTATCTTCCACAATGACAAGGTGCGGCTACGTCCCCACCCGGCCTTCCTGCCTAAGGTGGTCTCCCCCTTCCATGTGAACCAAGACATTTGTCTCCCAGTCTTTTATCCTAGGCCACACACCTCTGGAAGGGAACAACAATTGCACACGTTGGACGTTAGGAGGGCTCTTGCTTTTTATTTAGACAGAACAAAGCAATTCAGGAAAACAACGCAACTCTTCGTGGCCGTTGCAGAGAGAATGAAGGGCCAACCAGTTTCCGCCCAAAGGCTCTCCTCCTGGATCACCTCGTGCATTCACACCTGTTATGAACTCGCGGGCAAACCGCTTGAGAAAGTAACAGCACATTCCACGAGAGCGCAGGCGTCCTCTGCGGCCTTCCGGGAAGGAGTCCCTATCACGGACGTTTGCAGGGCGGCTACCTGGTCCTCCGTCCACACCTTCGCCGCCCACTACGCCATAGTCCAACAAACCAGGGACGATGCGGCGTTTGGGTCAGCGGTCTTACGATCAGCAATGGGTCCACCCGACCCCACCTCCTAGGTATTGCTTGTAGTCACCTATAGTGGAATGCATGTGAGCAATCACTCGAAGAAGAAAACAGGGTTACTTACCTGTAACTGTTGTTCTTCGAGATGTGTTGCTCACATCCATTCCAGACCCGCCCTCCTTCCCCACTGTCGGGTTAGCCGGCAAAGAAGGAACTGAGGGCCAGACTGTGTCGCAGGGGTACTTATAGAGTGCCTCAGTGGCGCCACTCCAGGGGGCTCCCTGCTCGCCCAGTCTGCAGCTAGGGGAAAAATCTACCCGGCAACCAGGCCCGCAGCGCGTGCCTGACCTATAGTGGAATGGATGTGAGCAACACATCTCGAAGAACAACAGTTACAGGTAAGTAACCCTGTTTTATCTCATAATGTATTATCCCATTATCTGTACAAACAGTATGTGGCAGAAACTCCGTAGTATGTTGTTCAATCTAAAATAGTCAGCTACATTTTAAAATTAAAATCCTAGTATGGAAGAGTTTATCACATCTCAAAGTGAAAAGATAGTGTTACAGATATCTTCTAGAAAACAAAAACCACCTGTAAATCTAAATTCCTAGTCTATTTGATATTCCTTCCTCTGGAGCTCGGATCATCAGGAAGATTTTATTTTATTTTATTTTCATAGACTCTAAATGTCAGAAGGGACCATTTTGATCATCTAGTCTGTGACCTACTGCACAATGCAAGCCACAGAATCTCACCCACCCACTCCTGTAATAAACCCCTAACCTATGTCTGAGCTATTTGAAATCCTCAAATCATGGTTTAAAGATTCCAAAGTGCAGAGAATCCTCCAGCAAGTGAACTGTGCCCTATGCTGCAGAGAGAGGCGAAAAAACCCCAGGGCCTCTGCCAGTATGTTCTAAAGGAAATTCCTTCCTGCCCTCAAATATGGCCATCAACTGAACCCTGAGCATCTGGGCAAGACTCACCATCCAGACAGGAAAGAATTCTCTGTAGTAACTCAGATCCCACCTCATCTAACATCCCATTACAGGCCATCGGGCATATTTACCGCTAATAGTCAACGATCAATTAATTGCCAAAATTAGGCTATCCCATCATACCGTCTCTTCCATAAATTTATCAAGCTTAATCTTGACACCAGATGTCTTTAGTCCTCACTGCTTCCCTTGGAAGGCTGTTCCAGAACTTCTCTCCTCTGATGGTTAGAAACCTTTGTCTAATTTCAAGTCTAAACTTCCTGCTTGCCAGTTTATATCCATTTGTTCATATCCCCATTAATACTGAGCTTAAATAATTCCTCTCCCTCCCTGGTATTTATCCCTCTGATATATTTATAGATAGCAATCATATCTCCCCTCAGCCTTCTTTTGGTTAGGCTAAACAAGCCAAGCTCTTTGAGTCTCCTTTCATAAGATAGGTTTTCCCTTCCTCAGATCATCCTAATAGCCCTTCTTTGTACCTGTTGCAGTTTGAATTCATCCTTAAACATGGGAGACCAGAACTACACACAGTATTCCAGATGAGATCTCACCCGTGCCTTGTATAATGGTACTAACACCTCTTTATCTCTACTGTGAAAATACCTCGCTTGATACATCTCAACACCGCATTAGCTTTTTTCATGGCCCTATCACATTGGCGACTCATAGTCATCCTGTGATCAACCAGTACGCCAAGGTTCTTTTCCTCCTCTGTTACTTTCAACTGATGTATCTCGAGTTTATAACAAAAAATATTGTTGTTAATCCTTAAATGAATGACCTTGCACTTCTCACTATTAAATTTCATCTTATTATTGTTACTCCAGTTTATAAGGTCATCCAGATCTTCCTGTATGATATCCTGATCCTTCTGTGTATTAGCAACACCTGCCAGCTTTGTGTCATCTGCAAACTATTAGAACACTCCCATTTTTTGTGCCAAGGTAGTAATAAAAAGATTAAATAAGATTGGTCCTAAAACCGATCCCTGAGGAACTCCACCAGTAACCTTCCTCCAGCCTGACACTTCACCTTTCAGTATGACCCGTTGTAGTCTCCCCTTTAACCAGGTCTTTATCCACCTTTCAGTGTTCTTATTGATCCCCATCAATTTAACTAAATTCTCCATGTGGAACCGTATTAAATGCCTTACTGAAATCAAGGTAAATTAGATCTACTATATTTCTTTTGTCTAAAAAGTCTGTTACCTTCTCAAAGAAGGAGATCAGGTTGGTTTGGTACCATCTACCTTTTGTAAAACCATGTTGTATTTCGTCCCAATTACCATTGACCTCAATGTCCTTAACTACTTTCTCCTTCAAAATTTTTCGGAGACCTTGCATACTACAGATGTCAAACTATAACAGGTCTGTAGTTACTCGTATCTCTTTTTTCCCTTTCTTAAGAATAGGAACTATGTTAGCAATTCTCCAGTCATACGGTACAACCCCTGAGTTTACAGATTCATTAAAAGTTCTTGCTAATGGGCTTGCAATTTCATGTGCCAATTCCTTAATATATTATGGGATTCGGTTATCCCATTAAGCTGTTTGAGTTTTACCTCGGATGTGGTAATATCCTCATTCCCATTTGTCATCCTGCCATTATCCCTAAGCTTCTCATTAGCCTCATTAAACACCGAGGCAAAGTATTTTTTTAGATATTGGGCCATGCCTAGATTATCCTTAACCTCCACTCCATCCTCCATGTTTAGTGGTTCCTCTTCTTCTTTGTTTTCTTCTTATTTGTATGACTGTAGAACCTTTTACTATTGGTTTTAATTCCCTTTGCAAGGTCCAACTCTACATGGCTTTTAGCCTTTCTCACTTTATCCCTACGTGTTCTAACCTCAGTAAGGTAGCTTTCCTTGCTGATCCCTCCCATCTTCCATTCCTTGTAGGCTTTCTTCTTTTTCTTAATCACCTCTCTGAGACGCTTGCTCATCCAACTTGGCCTACAACTCCTGCCTATGATTTTTTTTTTCTTGGAATGCAGGCTTCTTATAGTTTCTGTAACTTTGACTTGAAGCAATTCCAGGCCTCCTCCACATTTAGATCCACAAGTTCTTCAGTTCAATGCACTTTCCTAACTAATTTCCTTAATTTTTTTAAGATAGCCCTTTTGAAATCAAAACTCTAGTCACAGACCTATTTTTGTTTATCCTTCCATTTAGTTTGAACTGAATTAGCTCATGATCGCTCAAACCAAGATTATCCCCTCTAATGATTTCTTCTATGAGACCCTCACTACTCACCAAAACCAAATCTAAAATGGCATCCCCTCTTGTTGGTTCAGCAACTGTTTGGTGAAGGAATCCATCAGCTATCGCATCTAGGAAAATCTGAGCCCTGTTATTATTACTAGCACTTGTCCTCTAGTCTCTATCTGGAAGTTAAAATCTCCGATGATCACACAATTCCCATTAGTATTTACCGTATTTTTCGCCATATAGGATGCTCCGGCGTATAAGACGCCCCCGAGTTTTTAAATAAAAAAGCCGGACACAAAAAAAAAAAAAAAAAAAAACCACCACCACACACAAAAAGCGCCTCGCTCTCCCGTCCCCGCCGCGTGGGCGGGCTGCTGGGAGCGCGCCGCTCTCCCGTCCCCGCCGCGCGGGCGGGCTGCTGGGAGCGCGCCGCTCTCCCGTCCCCGCCGCGCGGGCGGGCGCTCCCAGGGGCCCCGGGGCCCGAGCTGCTCCCGTTCCCCGCCGGCCCCAACACATGCGGGTGGGCTCGGGGGGGAAGCCCCACCCCGCCCGCCGGGCCACCTGCAGCCGCCCCAGCTCCAGCTGCCCGGTGAGTTTAATATATTCGGCGTATAAGACGCCCCCCCTAATTTTGAGGCTATTTTGGGGGGTTAAAAAGGCGTCTTATACGCCGAAATATACGGTACTTCATTAAAAATATTAAAGAGGTCTCTGTCCATATCCAAATCAGATCCTGGCTATCTAAAACCCCTTGATTTGAATACTATTTCAGACCTAATTCAGAAAATCTGTTCATCTCAATATTAATTTATTTTAAGGCTGAGGCTGCTAATCCAAATGGAAATAGCCATGTTGGGAAGACCATCAGCCTTTTCAGTATTCATCAGTTTTGATGTTTTTCACAGCTTTTACCTCATATTTCAGTGTCTTTATTATGCATATATTGATGACTTAAGTTCCCATTGGCTATGATGCTACAAATGTTTGGCTGTGAGGTATTTTATTGGTAGAATTGTCAGTGAATAATATGTTGTGATTTTTTTTCAGCTGATTGAGAGGGTTTTTTTTCTATAGTATACAAGTAGTTTAGCTATGCTGAATGTGTAAGCAACCTCAATGAGGTCTGAAAAATATCAAATAATAGTTAACTAGCCTCTAGAAATTAAAAATACTAGGAACCTTTTTGTTGGGGTATAAAAGTGTATCTTGAAATAAACTCCTATTTTATAGAGGCAAGAAAAAAATAAGCAAAAGACAGCTCATGTCCATGCTTTAATGTGTTCTCACATGAGTTTCAATACTAAGGAGACTTCCTTTTTAATTCTATGTCAAGTTAAGAGATGAGCTACTACTAAAGGTAAATGTGTGTGAATGGGAAAGGAGTAGTCTTTTCAGGTATGGCTAGAGTAAATGAATGCATTTTTTGCTATTTCCTATTTATATAGATGTTGTGCATGTTCTTTTTCTTATTAAAGAGGACATTGTGCAGTTACAGATTTTTTGGAAAAATATGCTTTCTTCGTTTTAATAGATGTGATGATTACAGACCAGTATGGGAATCAGATTCGGACACTCTCAGCGTCTTGCATAAATTCCTTAGGAATTTCTGGGAATGGGCTGGATAAATCAAATTTGAAAACTACTTGGCAGGTAGGTACTCAGAAATACTTTCTAAGATTTCATACAATGTGTTGTTGCCACCATGTAGTAATTAATTTATCATAAAAGTAGATGTCACTCAGTAGAAATGTAATCAAAATTGGAAAAAGTCTAAATTATCTCTTTTTGATAGGTTAAAAGAGGAGGGTGATCTTATTAAACTGTATCCCATGTGCCTGTTACAACTGGGGGAGTATAGCAAATTAAGTTCCGTTTTTACTACTGATGACAAATCTCCATGTCATTGCTGCAGCTATACAACAAATGTCATTTTTCAGGTTATGCTTCAAACTTTTGTGTTGTGCTTTGCCAATGCAGGGATGTTTGGGGGTGGGTGGGAAGAAAACTGCTAGATATAGACCATTAGATGCATTACTGAGTCGGTAATAGAGATGATCCAAGTATTTTTCAATGTCTGTGCCACCATTAAGTTTCTGGAATTGCAAGGTCTCATCTTGTCTTTGTGTGACTGAAGAATGTGTTACTCCAAGTTCTTCTATAAGTCTATCTTCCTGGAAATAGTTGGGACATAGTAGACTTGGCAGAAGGATTTGCTAGAGTGAGCAAGATTCCTCAAAAAAGTATAAATTGATGTGTAGAAAGCAAACAGTGATTTTTGTTATATTTGGGGTGCAGAAACAGATGACAGCTTTAGCTTTTTAAAATGTGGACTCTAGTTGCTGATAAAATAATTATGGACTGTTGTGTGATTAACATGTAATTACAAAAAAATGTACAGTGATGCGTATAAAAATTCCTCCAAGCCAATTTCTCAGAAAATTAACATCTGAAACAAAAGTTCCACTTTCTTGGCAATAAAATGACAATTGTTCTATCATTTTATTTTGCCTGAAGTTGATGTAAAATATATGTCATTGCCTGGTTAATAGTCTTTCTCTCTCTCTCCAAGCTGGTGTTGTCAAAAACAATTTTAGCATATGTACAGTAAATGCAGTTTCTTTCAGTATTCAATCAGTGGTCAGTCAACTAACTAAATTTTGTGACTTTTTCAACTCTTAATATAATTTTTCATGTTCCTTGTTTTCCTATTTTCCAATTGATTTGAATTGTATTATTTCTTACTACCTAGCATAAAAATCCTGCTCCATGGAATTTCTGCCAAATAGAACTTAGTTTAATTTTCAGTGGCAAACAACCACCGAAATAAGAGGAAGGAGATTTTTTTTATGCTGTCCCATTCAGTTATGTTACAAAATTCTTTTTTTATTTTTGGTGTGGCTCCACTTGTAGGTCCTAAACAAGGATTTAGGAGCTTTTAATATTTTATTATTGCATGCAATTGCTCTGCTGTAGTTATGTTTGAATAAATTGAGATCCTCAACCTGCTTTTCATTTTTGTGTGTTGGGGCAGTAAAGGCAAGTGGCTGATCTTGCTTTCTGTATTGGGCAGTTTAATTTAAAGTTTGTTAGTATTTACTTTTAATATAGCCTTTCAATATTCTCTGCTCCTTCATTTGAGTGAGTTATTTATTTTGATGGGGGGAATAAGCTATAATTTCTTTTTTCATGTTGATTCATCATGCTAAGACAAGCAAATATATATTGTCTGACCTTATATATTTTTGACAGTTTTGCACAGTTGTTTTCCTGTATGACCTGTTCTTAGGTATCATGGCATAAAAATCTATATATATAAAAGTCAAATGGTGTATGCGTGCGTGCGTGTATGTATGTATGGGTGTATGCTTACTCCTTCCACACCATTTGAGCTAGAGACTTGAAATTTGGTACAGTTAGAGGTCTTGGGGTCCTAATGACCGTAAGAGTCAAAAAAATTTCAAATCTCACCTCTGACGCCCCCCAGGGGTGAAATTCTTTAAAGGCCAATCACATCAGCTGGGCAGCTGCTGTTCTCTGTGACATAGTTCTGATGTCATAATACCCCCTCCAACAGACACCGCACTCGCTCAGCTCTCTGTCCCTCCCCCCTCGAACGGAACCCCGGAATCCCTCAGCTCTGTGCCCCCTCCCCACCTCCGACAGACCCCGGAATCCCTCAGCTCTCTGCCCCCTCCCCACCTGCGACAGACCTGAGTTGGGTTTGGTCGGAGGGTAAGTGAGGTAGCGGTGTCGGGTTTGGTCGGGGGGGTGAGGTGGGGGTGTCGGGTTTGGTCGGGGGGGTGAGGTGGGGGTGTCGGGTTTGGTCGGGGGGTGAGGTGGGGGTGTCTGGGTGGGTGAGGTGTGGGGGTTGGTCAGGGGGTGTTGGGTTTGGTGGGGGGGTAAGGTGGGGGTGTTGGGTTTGGTTGGAGGGGTGAGGAGGGTCGGGGTTGGTCGAGGGGTAAGTGAGGTGTGGGTGTCGGGTTTGTTTGTGGTGGTAGGTAGGGATGTCGGGTTTGGTTGGGGGGGGAAGTGAGGTGGGTGTGTCAGGTTTGGTCTACGGGGGGTGAGGTGTGGGTGTTGGTCGGGGTTTTGGTAGGGGGATGACGTGGGGGTGTTGGGCTTGGGTGGAGGGGTGAAAATGTGAGTCGGGGTTGGTCGAGGGGTAAGTGAGGTGGGGGTGTCGGGTTTGGTCGGGGGGGGTGAGGTGGGGGTATCAGGTTTGCTCTCTGCCCCCTCCCCCCTCCAATGGACCCCGCACTCGCTCAACTCTCTGCCCCCTCACCACCTCCGACTGACCCGAGCAACGCCGGGTATTTTCGCTAGTAATTAGATAAAATCCCATTTACTATGAAGATAGATGTCTTAAGAATATGTAGAATTATCTTAAAATCAGTACTTTATTTGCATATCCCAAAATACCTTGACATTATAACAGAGATCAAACATTGCAATATAATCTTTTCGTGTATTGTACAACAAAAAGACTGGCATCCAATGTACATAAATAGTAAGCCACATTTTTAAATCTGAAAAAAGTATAAATTACATTTTGCTTTGCTTTTTCTAAAAACATATAAACTTCTGTTTCTTAATAGGAAAGTACACAAACCATGACAGTCAAAGGTATTAAGTTTTATCCAGGTCCTCCAGGAAGCAAAGAATTGTGTTTTGCTTGGCGCGAATTTTCTGATTTTCTCAGAGTAAATTTGACTTCAGGACCTCCAGTTAAAATACAGCTTATCGATTGGCCAGAATTAGAGGAGGTGAGTCAGCTTCTTTTGGTTCAGATCCAAAGGGTTTAATGCCAGCATTTTATATTTCCAGAGTTTTTCTGAAGTGTAAGGAGCAAAGATGAATCTTGTTGAGTTTTTCTTTCAATATAGAATATTCAGTATTCCTGAAGGTTTCTAGAACATAACAGCCTGGAGATCAAAGTTCACTATCTCTAGAAGACAGTATAGTACAGACAGAAGTAATTCGAGCTTCCACCAGTGCCCCTATTTATATGGATATATGTAACAGGGTATACCAGAACCTCTGAGGCCCCGCCACCCCCCACCCCCAAAAAAGGGCAGTAGAGAGGAGACAGTCATCCAGGCTGCATTCAGGTACAGTGAACAGGGTGATGACTGGCACTACATATGTTAACACTATCAGATCTTTAGTGGGCTTTTTATTTTCTTTTTTTACATATTAAAATTTATTCAAGTGATTACTTTGGGTGGTGAAAAGGAAGACGAGGTAAGGAAGGGATAGGGCTAGCTCAGTGGTTTGAGCATTGGCCTGCTTAAACCCAGGGTTGTGAGTTCAATCCTTAGGGATTTGGGAAAAATGGGATTGGTCCTGCTTTGAGCAGGGGGTTAGACTAGATGATTTCCTGAGGTCCCTTCCAATCCTGAGATTGCTACACTGAGAATAGAAAAGAAGACGAAAGTTTAGTCTGAAATAGTTAATACTATTTTTTTAAATTAAATAAAAATCTAAATGTAGTGTAGGATACTATTAGGGTGCTCCTGCTGCAGCTCTGTTGAAGACCGTAAGAGAGAAGATTTTTAATTGCCTTTGAACAGACACCTAGAAGCATCTCTCCCTTACCTCTGTAGTCAAGGCCATGTGGATGGGTATTAGGTCAGAGGGATAGCATAGTGTTCACCACCCCACGAAAGCAGTGCCACTTCCCTGCAGCTTCCAGCTATTGCCTCTGCCTCTTCCTGACCAGCACAGCTGCCCTGCAGAGAGAGTGCCTGGCTGCTCCATGTGACCAAGCAATCTGGGGTACATGGGACCCAGCATACCCACTCACCCATGCGTTGCCTCCACTGGGGCTTTAATGCTCTACCATAGACCGCCTAGTTTAGGAGGCAGCTGATGGAAGGCATGCCCTCATGTTACTTGGCTGTGATTTGTTGGGAGGAGGAGGGTAGTTCTTACTCACACCCCTGTAATGGTGGTCTGACACACATTCCATTTACAGTAAAGTAAAAAATAAATATATTTGTATTTTTTTCAGCCTATTGGAGTAATTAATGGCAGAGAACTGCAGAAGCCTCTGATAGTTCAACTCTGTGATCAGTGGGAAAATCCGTCTCCTGAGCCAAATGTCAAAATCAGTCTTGTAAAGGCTAGCAACTTAAAGGTAAAATGACATCTTAGATGATGTCCTGGAATGTTCATGTATCAGAGCTTATAAATGTAATCTACCAGGACATAGCTACATCACCTCTCTACATCCCTATCTAGTTTCTCCTTTTTAAAAATATATTGCAGAATTTTAAAGTACAGCTGTGAGTATACCAGATAAAAAAGAGCAGAACAATCTTTTACAGTAGTAACATACAATAGGTATAAACTATAAAAAGCCAGTCCAGTTTGCACTCTAGACCCTTGAAAATGCTCACTATTACAAGAAGCATCGCATGGTTGGGCACATATATGGAAAACTTAATAACCATGGTATTATGGTGTCTCACTCAAAAAAGGAAGGTATCCGGTTCTCTCAAGCACAAACACGTGATGTACAGGTTTCCAAAATCACAGAATAGACATCCTGTTTAGTTCACTTTGAAAGCTCTGTCAGTGAGGTGTCTGATCAAAAACATAGGAATGGTCATACAGAAACAGATCAATGGTCTAGTAAATCCAGTATGTGGCTGCTGAGAGTGGCCAGTACCCGAAGCAGTGCAAGAAAACCAGTGGTATATAGTTAAAGAATAGGGGAAGTTATCTCCTACTTTTGGTAGAGGCTGGCTTGTCATCTGAAGCATGAATGTTTTTACCCCTTTCAAAACCAGAGGGTAACAAGAAGTTGAAGCTTCTCTAATACAATGGAATTAATATTCTGGTCAGAGAAGAATCCACTGCTTTTCAGAACAGTTCATATAAAGGAAACAGAAAAGTGTGCTGAAGTCCTTCTAGTCTTGTGTTGGCCTTGAAGGCACTTGTTTGGATTTGATAGCCAAAGAACCTCAATTGCCCCTGCGAAATGACTAGGCCCCTTAAAGCATGGACACCCCAACCCAGACCTGGACCACTTACAATTCACAGCCTGGACTTTGGAAGAGAAGTGTGGTTTAACAAAGATTTTCTGTTAGCCTCGTTCATACATTATGGAATCCATAAAGAACTCTGGGGCAGGGACTGTCATTTGTACATTGCCAAGCACAGTGAGCACTGGACTTCAGATGCTACCAGAATACAACTAATAATCACAACATTCTTGTGATCTCAGCTAGTCTAGGGTTTATCCCACTGACCTAGGGATGGGTTGAAGTTCTACACCTAAACATCATAGGAAATACGTTACCAGCATTAGTGCCGTTCTTTATGCAGGCATATTGGACTCCCAATCTGAGTCTGAGGTATCAAGACTAAACAAAATGGTATATTAAACAAACCTGTGGCTTTTTAGTTTCCATTGCCTCTAAAAGACTTTCTTTGGTGTGTGTTCTATCTATACAAAATACATACTGCTGCCATTGGGGTAAATGTCGTCATAGCTTCAGAAAGCTTTCTGACCAAAGTATGTTCTTCTTTCCACAATTCTTGGGAAATTGTTCTTTCATCATTTTGTTCCAATCCTTAGCACTCCTTTGCGAGGTCATAGCATAAATAGATATCCTTGGAAATCTATAGATATATCTTGAAACTACAAAATACATGTGGCCAATGTACCCTGTTGTGATTCTATCCAAACTTTTGGGCCTTAGGTTTTCAAAGTTGCTAGATATTAACGTTGCACCAGTTGGTATGATAGGCATTTGGGAAACCATTCACAGAGGGAATCAAGGCTCCTGCCACAAGATCCACTGTGGTGTGTGAGAAGAATATGTCAGAACCTCATGTGAGAAAAGCTGACTAAATAGGTTTCTGTTCCCCTGGAGAGGTATATCTGGAAGAAAGGTACTACTGCATTGCTTTCCAAATTCCCTTGATTTGCAAAGCTTTTGCCTTTATATGGGATAACTTCTGTTCTGTTTGATAATCTGCTGGATTCAAATTCTTTATCCTTTCCCATGCTATGCCCAGGAATCACTGCTGGTAGCTACGTCTCAGCAATAACATTGGCCTACCTCTAAATTCCACTAGTGAGAAGCATTACCCATTTGTTCTGATTGAGAGACGATGCTGCTAACAGGAATTTCAAATAAGTTCTCAGTCCTTACACTTGGTTAGTAGTGAATTGGTATGGTATGCAGTTGGCAGTTTTTTGAGCGCTGGTACCTTTGTGTATTCCACTGGGCATGCACATTTGCAGTAGTATACAGATATACATAGTATATCTATATTACATAGCCATATATACCAATTATGCCTGTAACATTCTGTATTGCAGTGGTTCTCAAACTTCTGAGAACCGCGACCCCTTTTTCATTTGTCGGCTGCCGCGGCGGACCTTTATATGTCCGCCAAAAAGCTGCCGAATGAATTACTTCTGCATTCGGTGACTATTTTCGGCGGACATGCCGAGCGCTCCCGAAATAGCTTGGCATGTCCACCGAAAAGCCGCCGAATGTGGAAGTAATTCATTTGGCAGCTTTTAAGTGGTGCCGCGAGCTCGCGACCCCCTGGGAGCGCCGGTTTGAGAACCCCTGCTGTATTTTAATCATCCTCAAAAAACTAAACAAATCTAGAATGGCTACAAATGAAGAGAAGTGGAAGGCAGTTTGTAAAGGGTGCAAATAACTTAATATATATCCCAATTAGCATATTTACAGAATAATTAAATTGATATCAGAATCTAATAAAACATAACCATAGTAAAATATAAAAGCAGGTAAATTAAACCAAAATCTGCTTAGTCAGACAAAATTTATCTGAGTGTCTTAAAAACTGGTCAAGGATATTTTAGAACCTGTGAAAATCTTCCTTAGGGTAACCAGACAGCAAGTATGAAAAATCAGGACAGGAAGTGGAGGGTAATAGGAGCCTATTTAAGAAAAAGACCCCAAAATTGGAACTGTCCCTATAAAATGAGGACATCTGGTCACCCCAATCTTTAATAAATCAGAAGAGTCAGGACAGGTACAGTATAAAAAAATGAGCTGAATTGTCAGAATACAAGGAAAAGTATTGAGTTGAAATAAAGCATAATAGAAAAACAGAGAACTAAATTTTTGATGTAATTTAAGACTTGACACTAATTCTGTGTCATTAAAAGAAAAACATTTCTTGACAACCTTCAACTCTCTTTACAGATCATTTCTTCAAGACAACAACATAAAACAGATGAAAATGGTAGGGCTAATCTGGGAGTAATTACTATTCATGCACCCAAGTAAGTAATGGAAATGTATAGACAAAAATTAACTTCTGAAAAGACTCTTGTTAGATACTTTTAAGTTAGTTAGCGGCATGTTTACTAAGGTAGTTGATAGGAAGTCATCTGGAGCTAAGTGCAGACACTTAACTTATTTATTCCTGGGGGAATGGTGTGTGCACATAATTAATGAGCCATACATATTTTTAATTTTTACACAGAAAAAAGCTGCTGATGAAATGTTCCTACAGTTCTGCCTTTTGCCCACCAAAGGGCACTGTGGTGATAAGACACAGCAGCTCCCTTCTGAAAATAACTTCTGAGGTTCTGCCTTTTGTCCACCAGATAGAACATAGCAGCAGCTCCCAGCTAGCTTGGAAACTGGGGCTATGAGGGGAGACAGTGTGGGGTGCTGTGGGTGTGAGGGTCAGACAAGGGCTTATAAGGGCTAGTGAGTGAGGACAGACTGGGACGGGCTGAATGGGAGTGGAGACGCAGGGCCATGTGGGCAGAGGTGAAGAGGGTGCATAGCTACATAGGGACAGAGGGTGGCTGAGTGGGGCACAGAGACACATGGGGTTGGAGAGTGGGGACGGACACATAGGGACAGGAGAGTGGCTAGGTGGGGGCACAGAGACATAAGGGGATGGGGAGTGGATGTTTGAGTCTGGATGGAGGGACACATGGAGGTTCAGGAATATATGGGAACAGGGGCAGATGTGTGTGACTGAACTGGAGAGCCTAAGGGTCAGCCAGGGTTTGCATTGGGGAAGCTTCCTAACAATCCCTCCCCATCTCCCCCAAAAACCCATTTCATACTTTTCCCACCTATAACCCTCCAAGTTCACACCCAATCTCCTTCCCAGCAATTTACTTCCCTGTCCCTCAGCTCCTCCATTATCCCTGACCTCCCACAAGCCTTTGCACTGCTTCTGAGGGGTGCAGGAAATATGGTTCTGTATAGTAGTTTAAATGAATTATTACTCAGAATTCTGTATTAATGTGCCTAGTAATAATCTATTTGTCAAAAAACATTTCCTGAATCTTTCTTTGTTGTCTTTATTGTTACAGACACACTTGCTGATGTATTTTGAAATAAATGACTAAAAATAATTGAAATGGGTGTGATTATGTCGTGTTATTTGACAAATAAAATGTGCAGAATTTTTCAGAATTTTAAAATATTATGTGCAGAATTTTAATTTTTTTGGCACAGAATTCCTTCAGGAGTAATTTATTGTTTGGGTGAATTTGTTAGGCTAATTGTTCAGCTTTGAAAAAGTCATTTTATTAACACTTTTTTTTACAGAATATAACAGCGTACTCCATATATCTGCCAAGAGAAGCTGCTGCTCTTGTTTTGGAGATTTTTTTTAGACGTGGAAAATATCTACTAAAATGCACATTTTTAATCACTATGTAGCACCTTGTGTAGATAGGGGTTTAGCATCTTTAAAAATGTGTTACTGCCTATTGTTGATCTACTCAACTAACATGTTAAAGTCAATAACACTTATTTTTAGAGGTGTACCTAGTGGTTTTTTTAAATATTCATTAAAATGCTTTTGCTAACATTTTTTTTAAAACAAATACATTTTTCCCAGTCTAGACAAGGCCCTGGAGTAGAAATTTTAAGGAGCATTGGAATGAAAGAGAAATATAGTTATAGGTCCTGTTAAGGAGCTTAAAGTTTTCCAAGTATATTTCCACCACAAATTGGCTGTAAATTTTTTTTTCTTGTCTTAAAGACTCCTGCATTCCATATAAGAAGACAGAAACTAAGGGACTGAGGCCAGCTTGTTTCCTTTTATAGGTCCGGTCTTGGTGACACAGGGAGCATGATTTGAGACATTCAACCCAAGCTAAACTATAGCATTTTTTTATACTTCTAACCCAGCCAGGTGCCCCAGAGGAGATCTGTATATCCAATAATTGTAGGACTCAGTAACTATTTCTAACCTTGCATTAATACCAGGTTTTTCTCCTTACTATAATTTTGATGGCGATGATAAAAAGTGGACCTGGGGAGGAGAATATTATAAATTCAGAAAGTCAAATAAGTCACAAGTACCTTTATGAAAAACCATTTAAACATCTTTTTTGAAAAACTGCTATTAACTTACTGCATTATAACAATTTGTTATATGATTGCTGTATGTTTCAGGGGAGAGCATACGTTGCAGCTTAAAGCCTCATACAACAGGAACACATTAGATTGCCCTATAATCAAGTTCAGTGTCCTGCCTGACCCTGAGAAACCTGTGTGTATGAATGTTAAGTATGACAAAAATGCTTCTTTTGCAGCAGGAAGTACCTTCCCTGGTGAGTAGCCTACTTAAATTAGCTTCTTATTTTTTCGCCCTGTAATTTTGGAATCAGTCATCCAAATAAATTATGGCTTTTGATGTCTGTAAAAAGTGATTTGTGAGATTTATTTCAATGGTGATCAGTATTTTCATAAATCTCTTTTAGCCGATATACCGGGGATAAATATGTGAAATGACTGACAGAAGTTCCAGTTTTGCCCTTTTTTCCAAATTTTTCCTTGATGCCTGCTAAAAGCCTGGAGGAGAAGAGATGTCTTTAGGCTATGGCTACACTAGAGCTTTTAGCAACACAGCTGTACTGCTACAGCCGTGCCGCTAAAAGACGCACAGTACAGATGCTGTTTGTCAACAGGAGAGAGCAAAAATTTGAACCAACCACCCATTTTTTCTTCCTCTGTCCCAGATGACGCCATCATTCCCCCTCCTCCTAATGCGGGGAATGACTTTAGACATTTCCAGGATCTCTATAAGAGAGCTGCAGATTCTCTTGACATCTCACTGGAGGAAGTGCAGGAGACATGACATAAGCTTGTTGACATCCTGCAAACATCAGCATCATCCAAAATCGCTTATCCCATGAGTGATGCAATCATGGAACCTGTCAAACACATCTACGGACCCTTGCAACAATCATTCCAACCTGCAAGAGGTCCAACAGGAAATATTATATCCCTGCAAAGGGAACAGAGTTTCTTTTTTCACATCCCACACCAAACTCCCTTGTAGTGGATGCTGTTAATGAAAGGGGAAGATAATTATACCCCTAAAACACACTGTATGACAGTCGTTTTGCCCAAAAAATGTATTCCTCAGTGATGCTTCACCTTAGAATTGCTAATTATGAGGTGTTATTAGCAAAATATGACCACACACATTATGGCAAACTATCAGAAATTATTGAATTTCTCCTTAAGGAGAAAACAAGCAATTTGGTGCACTCATTGCTGAAGGCTAGCTGATCTTCAGGACAGCCTTCAAGGTTCCCTAAACTCTGAAGATATAGCAGCATGATCTACAGCCACTGCAATCATAATGAGAAGGGCATCCTGACTGCATTTATCTGGCTTCCCCAAAGAAGTGCCATTCGAAGGGTCCAAATTCCTTGCAGCCAAAACAGATAAGTCTCTGTGCACCCTCGAGGACTTGAGGCAACTCTGAAGTCCCTGGGTATCTATGCTCCTAGGACAAAGAGAAGACAAGGAAAGTATTACAACTCGCAGAGATTCTAGTCCACACCATGTGCACAGATATACAGGCAATATGAGCCACAAACCCGGAAAGAACAGCCCCCAAGGAGATGACAACCATCAAATCAATCTACTATATCTCATCAACCATCCTCCAGGCAGCAAGTCTGAGATGTTGGTTGAGGGCCTGAGATCCCCACAACTTTCAGCATTGAGAACTACCATCTCCTAGCTATTCAGAGACTATTTAAGTTCCTACTACCCAGTGTGGCAATCCATTACTACAGACAGATGGGTGCTGGCGATAATCAAAGTTGAATACTTCATCCCTTTTACTTCCAACCTCTCTACCCACTCTCCCTCCCCGTTCCTCTTCAGGAACCCCACTCATGAAGATATACTGCATCAGGAGGTAATCCACATCATCCAGCTAGGAGCAGTAGAACTGGTACCAACAAAATACAGAGGGACAGGTTTCTACTCAGCCTACTTCCTCACACAGAGTAAAACAGGAGGATGGAGGCCTATTTTCGATCTCCCAACAGCTCAACAGATTTGTCAGAAACCAACATTTCAAGATGGTGACTCTGGCAACCATTATCCCAGTATTAGAAATGGGGGACTGGCTCAGCCCTCGACCTCCAGGATGCATACTTCCAATGTGCAACCTAAATCTCCCTTGCTGCAGTTTAAGCCCATTGTTTGTTGTCCTATCCTCAGCAGTTAAAAAAAACAATTTTTCTCCTCCTTGTAACAACCTTTATTGTACTTGAAAACTGTTATCATGTCCCCTCTCAGTGTTTTCTTCTCCAGACTAAACAATCCCAGTTTTTTCGATCTTCCCTCATCGGTCATGTTTTCTAGACACATAATCATTTTTAAGGTAACAAAGTCCTGTGGCACCTTAAAGACTAACTATAAAGTTTTGAAGCATAAGCTTTCGTGGGCTAATACCCACTTCGTCGGATGCATCCGACGAAGTGGGTATTAGCCCACGAAAGCTTATGCTTCAAAACTTTATAGTTAGTCTTTAAGGTGCCACAGGACTTTGTTACCTCTGCTATTCCAGACTAACACGGCTACCTCTCTGATTCTATAATCATTTTTGTCACTCTTCCTTCCTGAAATGTGGCGCCAGAACTGGACACATAGTTGAGGCCCAATCAGTGCAGAGTAGAGCGAAAGAATTACTTCTCTTGTCTTGCTTACAACACTTCTGCTAATACATCCCAGAAGGATGTTTGCTTTTTTTGTAACAGCGTTACACAGTTGACTCATATTTAGCTTGTGGTCCACTATGGCCCTTAGATCCCTTTCCACTGTACTACTTCCTAGGCAGTTATTTCCCATTTTGTATGTGTATAACTGATTATTCCTTCCTAAATGGAGTATTTTGCATTTGTCCTTATTGAATTTCATCCTATTTACTTCAGACCGTTTCTCTAGTTTGTCCAGATCATTTTGAATTTTAATCCTGTTCTCCAAAGTCCTTGCAACCCTCCTAGCTTTGTATCATAAGTGTAGTCTGTATTATCTAAATAATGTCATTATCTAAATCATTGATGAGGATATGGAATAAAACAGGACCCAGAACTGATCCCTGTGGGGGACCCCAAGATATACCACATCTTCCCCTCATCCACAAGGCTTGTTACTTTTATATGTGTTCAAAAATGCATGTGTTCTGGAATGCCACATTTAGTACGCTCTCAAAAACTTAGTGTCTCTATCTTTCTTTCTCCAAGTTTGTATGTGTTAAGGATGCTGAATGAGTTGATATTACCAGTTAACATTTCTTAATGTTACCTGGATATAGTGGTCACAATAGAACTTATTTTGAGAAACTGGAAATCTACAATTCCTCACACTGGTTTATTGAGCTCTCTACAAAGTTTTAATGGAGAAAAAATGGCTGATTAATAGAAACATTTGGAAAAAATATGAATTGCCTCTCCTCCAATGGGTTCCAGAATCCAGCTGCTCCAAGAATCAGTCATTTAAGGTGTCAAGAAATTTTATCTCTGCATCCTGTCCTGAGGTGACATATACCCAGTCAATATGGGGATAACTGAAATCCCCCATTATTATTGTGTTTTTTTTATTTTATTAGCCTTCAGAGTCACTATAACCATCCTGGTCAGGTGGTTGGTAATATATCCCTACCGCTATACTCTTATTAGAGCACGGAATTTCTATCCATAGAGATTCTGTGATACAGTTTGATTCATTTATGATTTTTACTTCATTTGATAACAGGGTTACTTACCTGTAACTGTTGTTCTTCGAGATGTGTTGCTCACATCCATTCCACTATAGGTCAGGCACGCGCTGCGGGCCTGGTTGCCGGGTAGATTTTTCCCCTAGCTGCAGACTGGGCGAGCAGGGAGCCCCCTGGAGTGGCGCCACTGAGGCACTCTATAAGTACCCCTGCGACACAGTCTGGCCCTCAGTTCCTTCTTTGCCGGCTAACCCGACAGTGGGGAAGGAGGGCGGGTCTGGAATGGATGTGAGCAACACATCTCGAAGAACAACAGTTACAGGTAAGTAACCCTGTTTTCTTCTTCGAGTGATTGCTCACATGCATTCCACTATAGGTGACTACAAGCAATACCTAGGAGGTGGGGTCGGGTGGACCCATTGCTGATCGTAAGACCGCTGACCCAAACGCCGCATCGTCCCTGGTTTGTTGGACTATGGCGTAGTGGGCGGCGAAGGTGTGGACGGAGGACCAGGTAGCCGCCCTGCAAACGTCCGTGATAGGGACTCCTTCCCGGAAGGCCGCGGAGGACGCCTGCGCTCTCGTGGAATGTGCTGTTACTTTCTCAAGCGGTTTGCCCGCGAGTTCATAACAGGTGTGAATGCACGAGGTGATCCAGGAGGAGAGCCTTTGGGCGGAAACTGGTTGGCCCTTCATTCTCTCTGCAACGGCCACGAAGAGTTGCGTTGTTTTCCTGAATTGCTTTGTTCTGTCTAAATAAAAAGCAAGAGCCCTCCTAACATCCAACGTGTGCAATTGTTGTTCCCTTCCAGAGGTGTGTGGCCTAGGATAAAAGACTGGGAGACAAATGTCTTGGTTCACATGGAAGGGGGAGACCACCTTAGGCAGGAAGGCCGGGTGGGGACGTAGCTGCACCTTGTCATTGTGGAAGATAGTATAGGGCGGCTCGGAGGTCAGTGCACGGATCTCCGACACTCTACGAGCCGAGGTGATGGCTACTAGGAATGCCACCTTCCAGGAAAGGTGGAGTAAGGAACACGTGGCGAGGGGCTCGAACGGGGGCATCATAAGGCGTGAGAGCACCAGGTTGAGGTCCCAGGGTGGAACGGGACACTTGACGTTCGGGTACATTTTATCCAGGCCCCTGAGGAAACGGTATACCACAGGATCTGAAAAGACTGAGTGGTTCCCCTGGCCCGGATGAAAAGCTGATATGGCAGCGAGGTGGACGCGTATAGTAGAAGTAGAAAGGCCCTGGTTTCTAAGGCCTAAGAGGTAGTCCAATATGCGCGGGATAGCCGCCTCACTTGGGACTACATCATGTTGTCTGCACCATGCAGAAAAGCGGGTCCACTTGGCTGTATAGGTACTTCTGGTGGATGGTTTTCTACTACCCAGAAGGACATTCTGTACCTCAGTCGAGCATAAGAGCTCGGGACCTCTCAGCCATGGAGTAGCCACGCTGTGAGGTGGAGGGACTGTAAGTCCGGATGCAGGAGGCGACCGTGGTCCTGCGAGATCAGGTCGGGCCACAGCGGGAGGCTGATGGGAGGGGCCCTGGACAGCCGGAGGAGGGACGCATACCAGCATTGCCTGGGCCAGGCCGGGGCTATGAGGATGACCTGTGCCCTGTCCCGTCTGATCTTCAGGATCACCTTGTGGAGAAGCGGGATCGGAGGGAACGCGTAGAGCAGGTGCCCCGTCCAGGGTAGGAGGAAGGCATCTGTCAGGGATCCCCGGGAGCCGCCTCGAAAGGAGCAGAACTGGAGGCACTTCCTGTTCTGCCTGGAGGCGAAGAGGTCGATGTGGGGAAATCCCCACCTCAGGAAGATCGGTCGGATGACATCCGGCCGAAGGGACCACTCGTGGGACATGAATGACCTGCTGAGGTGGTCCGCCAGCGTGTTCTGAATCCCGGGGAGGAAAGAGGCCACCGGGTGAACGTCGTGGGCTATACAAAACTCCCATAGGAGAATCGCCTCTTGACACAGGGGACTGGATCGGGCCCCGCCCTGCTTGTTTATGTAGTATTGGGCAGTGGTGTTGTCCGTCAACACTGCCACACAGTGACCCTGTAGCGTGTCCCGGAACGCTTGGCACGCGAGTCTGACGGCCCTCAGCTCCCGGACATTGATATGGAGGCAGAGGTCTGACTCCGACCAGCGGCCTTGTGTCCTGAGATCCCCTAGGTGAGCTCCCCAACCCATCGACGAGGCGTCCGTCACTAGGGACATGGACGGGCTGGGGGGGAGGAAGGGGACCCCTCGGCACGCATTGCTCTGGTCTTCCCACCAAGTCAGAGCGGATAGGGTGGCGTTGGGGATAGAAAGGAGGGTGTCCAAACTGTCCCTTCTTGGCCGGTAGGCCACTGCGAGCCACGATTGCAGTGGGCGTAGTCGCAGTCTGGCGTGCTGTATCACGTAGGTGCACGACGCCATGTGGCCTAACAGGCTGAGGAAGACTCTGGCCGTGGTCATTGGACAGCTGCGAAGCTGTCTGATGGCCGACTGGATGGCGAGAAACCGGGGCTGGGGCAAAGATGCCCTTGCCACCCTGGAGTCTAGTAGGGCCCCAATGAACTCTATGCTCTGGGTGGGCTCCAGGGTGGACTTCTCCTCGTTGAGGAGGATTCCCAGGCGGTCGAAGGTGTTGATGACCAGACGCACGTGTTCTGACACTTGGACCCTGGAGGTGCCCCGGATCAGCCAGTCGTCTAGGTACGGATATACCTGTACCCCGCGGCGCCGCAGGAACGCCGCCACTACTGCCATGCACTTCGTGAATACCCTGGGCGCGGTGGACAGGCCGAAGGGCAGGACTGCGAATTGATAATGTTCTTCCGCTATTAGAAAGCGGAGGTAGCGCCTGTGAGAAGGTTTGATGCTCACGTGGAAGTAGGCATCCTTCATGTCGAGGGCAGCGAACCAATCTCCCGGATCCAGAGAGGGAATAATAGTGCCCAAGGTGACCATGCGGAACTTGAACTTGATCATGTAGGTGTTGAGTTCGCGCAGGTCCAGGATGGGCCGGAGGCCCCCTTTCGCCTTGGGGATTAGGAAGTAGCGGGAGTAGAACCCCTTTCCCCTGAACTCCTGTGGTACAGGTTCGATGGCTCCCAGTGCGAGGAGCGACCTGACCTCCTGTACAAGCAGTTGCTCGTGAGATGGGTCCCTGAAGAGGGACGAGGGAGGTGGGTGGGTTGGAGGAGTGGAGGAGAGTTGGAGGGAGTATCCCACCTCCACCGTGCGGAGGACCCACTGGTCTGATGTGATGTCCGACCATGCACGGTGGAAGTGAGACAAACGGTCTCCGAAGGGAGGATCCAGGACTGTAGTTATTAAGCTGCCCCCGGGCGCACCATCAAAAGTTGGACCTAGGCCCCTGGGAAGGCTTAGGTCCCCGCTGTTTCCCGCCCTGCCTAGGCCCCTGACGCTTGCGGAAGGGGCGGTTTCTCCTGCTGGAGGAGTCCTGTGGCTGGCGGGCGGGTGGGAAGACTTTCCGGCGCGGAGGGATGAAGGGGCGCCTTTGCGGCCCCGGGGTGTGCATGCCGAGGCCCTTGAGGGTCACCCCTCTGTCATTGAGGGCCTGGAGCCGCGCGTCTGTGTCCTCCGAAAAGAGGGCCTGTCCTTCAAACGGGAGGTCCTGGATTTTGTACTGCATCGCCGGGGCAAGGCTGGATGAGCAGAGCCATGCTGCCCGGCGAAGGGCTATGCCCGAGGCCATTGTCCTGGCCGCTGAGTCTGCTGAGTCCAGGGCCGCTTGCAGGGTGTGCCTTGAGATATCCCTGCTCTGAGTTAGAAGGGCCCTAAACTCCTGTCTGCTCTCCTGGGGGAGAGCGGTCTCGAATTTGTTGAGGGCCTCCACTGTATCAAAATGGTGCCTACTCATTAGGGCCTGATGGTTAGCCACCCTGAGTTGGAGGCCCCCGGAGGAGTAAACCTTCCTGCCAAAGTGGTCCAGCCTCTTGGCGTCTTTGGCCTTAGGTAC
Organism: Sternotherus odoratus; assembly: GCA_032164245.1. Classification (NCBI taxonomy): domain Eukaryota; kingdom Metazoa; phylum Chordata; order Testudines; family Kinosternidae; genus Sternotherus; species Sternotherus odoratus. Next base: position 71,516,464 of record JAVMKO010000002.1, read on the forward strand.
CTGGGCCTCCTGTCCATTGCGCTCTTTATTGTTCACCGACTCCACCACCAGGGAGGAGGGCGTAGGGTGAACATACAAATACTCATAGCCCGTGGCCGGGACAAAGTAGCGCTTCTCTACCCCCCGGGCGGTGGGGGGGATGGAGGCGGGGGTCTTCCAGACCGACGTGGTGTGCGCTTTAATCGTATTAATGAATGGCACAGCCACACGTGCCGGGGTGCCCTTTGTTAGCATGGTGGTGACAGGGTCATCCACCATCTGGATCTCCTCAAGGGGCAGGTTCATATTTTTCGCAACTGCCTGGAGGAGGTGCTGGTAATTGGAGAGTTCCAGGGCGGGCGGGCTGTTGGAAGAGGTGCCCGCCACCGCCTCTACCCCCACTGGGGAGGCGTAAGGACCTGGCTCTCGGGGGCTGTGTATTGCCGACGGCTGGCTGGCCGAGGATGGCCCCGGTAGGTCCTGCCGAGCAGCCCTCGCACATACTGGGAACCCTGGCTCAGACTGGGTTTCCCCAGGCTGGTCATGCTCCCATGCCACCCATTCTGGCCAGGCCGGGTTTTGGGTGGCTGGGGTTGGTCCCATTACTGGAGGGGACGCTGAGGCAGAGGAGTGCCATGGAGCCGCTGTAGTGGCCGACTGGAGGGCCTTAGGCGGAGAGTCATGCCGGGTTTGTGTGCCAGCAGACTCTCTACGCCTCCGGCGCCGAGGGCTTCTCGACCGGTGCCGGGAGAAGTGACTGCCCCCTGAAGATCGGCTGCTGCTGGATCCACTCCTGCGGGATCCACGGTGCCGCGATGACGACCGGTGCCGGGCTGATCGCCGGTGCCGCGACGAGGTCCGGTGCCGGGGCGAGCGGCGGTGCCGCCTAGATGTGGAGCGCCGATGTCTGCGGTGCCGCGACGACGAACGGTGCCGAGGAGATCGGTGCCGGGTGGAGCGTGACCGGTGCCGCGACGACGAGCGGTGCCGGGAAGATGAGCGGCTCGGCGATCGGCGTCCAGAGCGGCCCCTGTGGCAGCTGACGGACCGGTGCCGGGAGTGCGACCGGTGCCGGGAGTACGACCGGCGTCTGTCCGTGCGGGAGTGCCGGGACTCCGACCGGCGCCAGGACTCAGACCGGCGGCCGGAGCGCGATCTGCGCGACCGGCCATGAGGAGACCCGGAGCATGGTCTCAACTCATTGCGGCGCCGAGACTGCGACCGGTGCCGGGAAGCTGACCGGTACCGGGAGTTCGATCGGCGCCGCGAGATCGATCGGCGTCCGTGCCCAGCCGGGCTTCGAGCCGCGATCTCCGTCACGGTCATGGGCGGCTTGCCCCTAGACCGGACAGGTTGCTGAGGGGTATCCTCCGCAAGCAACCTCCTCGCAGCAGCGAACGCCTCCGGCGTGGAGGGAAGCTGCTGCGGAATCGGCACCCTGAGTGGCGAGACCACTGGCACCGGACTCGACGGGGCCTCCTGCGGCGCCGGAGTCGTCGGTGCGGGTGCAAGCGGCTGTGCCTCTGGTCGGCTCCCCGGCGGCGACCGTGGGCGCGTGAGCGGCGCCGGAGGCTGCACGCGGTCCGGTGCCGATGCTGGGCGCGGTTCCGAGTCCTTTCTGCGCTTAGCGCTGGGGGAGCGCGACCGGTGCCGAGGCTTTGCTTTGGCCGGCTTGGGTGCGGGGCCCGGTGCCGCACTCGAGTCCGGAGTAAGGGCCGCCTCTAACAGGATCTGCCGCAGGCGGGATTCTCTGTCCTTGCGGGTCCTGGGTTTGAAAGCCCTGCATATTTTTCAGGAGTCTGCCAAGTGCGCTTCCCCGAGGCACTTAAGGCACTTGGAGTGTGGGTCTCCCGCAGGCATGGGCTTCCCACACTCCGCACATGGCTTGAATCCCGGAGCCTTGGATGACATGGCTCCGGTGGCAGGGAAATCCCCTGCACCTAACTATTTACACTATAAACTACTTAACAACTACTTAACAACAACGATTAGTGAGAACAATAGGAATAACAGCTAGGAGATAAGGAGGACGCTCAAGAGCAGTACTCCTGTTCCGACTACCAGCGCGAGCGGTGAAGAAGGAACTGAGGGCCAGACTGTGTCGCAGGGGTACTTATAGAGTGCCTCAGTGGCGCCACTCCAGGGGGCTCCCTGCTCGCCCAGTCTGCAGCTAGGGGAAAAATCTACCCGGCAACCAGGCCCGCAGCGCGTGCCTGACCTATAGTGGAATGCATGTGAGCAATCACTCGAAGAAGAATCTATGCTTTCTTTCACATATAATGCCACTCCCCTATCAGCATGACCTGTTCTTTCCTTCCGATATATTTTGTACTCTGGTATTACTGGGTCAGTGGGTAATATTTAGTCCTTATTATTATGTATATCATGTTTGTGTAGCACAGCATAAAGTACTCTTAAATATGTGTTTAGATTAACTGTGAAATATTCTTGGATGCCTCCTAACAAATATGTTATGCTAATACAGCATTTTGTGTTTATCTAAAATAACTTTTTCTCTCCAGTGTTATGTTTTGAAGGACAATTCGTTTGCACTGCCACAATTTAAATGGCCTAACACACTTTCGTTCTCAATTTTGTGATCTGCCTAGGAAAAGTTGTGGGAGAGATAGAGGACAGTAATATTTTACATGTATTATTATTTGAAGAAGTTAGAAGTGAGTGTCTGAATATAAAACAGAGTCTTAATAAATGAAAATGTTATTTTTCTATTTATGCAGATTTTATGGTTAGTGTAATTTCTGAAGATAACAACATTATTAAAAATATTAATCCAGGACGGATTTCTATGAAAATGTGGGAAGGACTGAGCAGTGGAAACAGAGAATCAGCTAATGTGAGTAGTTGGAAAAAGTTATAACACATTAGTCCTGTGAATATGACACAGACAACATTTTCCACAGAAGTGAATTCTTGTGTGATTTGTTTAGAGAAATGTCTTTTTTTGGGATGCAGCTATTAAGTGTTAAATTTCCTATACATTCAGTAAAATTATGATCACACCAGCTGCTGTCCCTATTACTATAAACAAGACTAAACTGTGGTAAAACTGCAATACTTCAACATTGGGAATGTTGTTGCTATTCAGCTGAAGCTCACTAATTCACACTCGAGGGAGACCTGTTACAAATTACACAGCAGTGAAGTTTATGAATTACCAAGTAAAGGAGCTTGACCCAATGATAAGTGTGTACATAACTGAAGTTTTACTTCAGGTTCTATTGTACTTAAGACAAGAAGCATGAATATATTACTGTAAAAACCCACCACTCTCCAAATCTTAAAACCAAAGGAGGCTCTTTGCATTCCATAAGGATGTTAGAAGAGTTGTGAAGTATTATCTTTTGTCAATCTGATGTTCTTTGTTTGAAGATTTAATTTCGCTGAGTTAAAATAACTATAAAAATAATCTCCAAACAGACATTAAAATATAATGAGTTTTATAATATAAAATAACTGAGTTTATTTTCGCTGAGTTAAAATAACTATAAAAATAATCTCCAAACAGACATTTTGCCTTTTGGCATTACAGGTTCACACTCCATCAGCTCTTTGTTGACATTATTGTCAAAGAGAAGCAGGACATATTGCACTGAAACTTGGAAAGCACATATCCATGCCATTATAGAGATATAACTTGTTTTCAACTTTTAGCTGTGATTCTGTCTAGTGTGTTATCTACAGATGATACATCAGAGTTGTCTGGATTAGCATAGATGTTCTAGAGCAGGGGTGGGCAAACTATGGCTCACGGAGCGGATCTGGCCCGCGGGACCATCCCATCGGGCCCCCCAGCTGGGGAGACTGCACCCGTCCCTCCCCTGGAGACATAGCTGCACGCTCCCCCCTCTCCTGAGCCATGCCATGTGGGTATCATTCCTGGGGCAGAGCTGCATGCTCAGCCCTCCTCAGAGCCGCGCCGCGCAGGCGGAACTCAGACCAGGGCTGCATGCTAAGCTCCTCTCCCAGAGCTGCGTGCTCCCTCTCTTCCCCCAGAGCCGGTTGAGCACCTATGATAAGGGGGCGGAGGAGCGTTGGGGGGGTTCCGGGGTGGTGGCTGGAAGGGTGGTCTGGAGGGGGCAGTTAGGGAGCAGGATGGCTTGGATAGGGGATGGGGTGGGTGGGTGGATTGGGGTCGGGGCAGTCAGGTGACTGGGAGCAGGGGAATTGGGTGGGGTCCTGGGGGGTAGTTAGGGGTCTCTGGAAGGGGCAGTCAGGGATTGGGGGGGGTGTTGGATGGGTCGGGGGTTCTGAGGGGGCAGTCAGGGGGGTGGGAAGTGGGAGGGGGCCGGATTGGCGGCACAGCCTTCCCTACCTAGCCCTACATATAATTTTGTAAAGCCAATGTGGCCCTCCGGCCAAAATGTTTGTGCACGCTTGTTCTAGAGAGTGGGACAAATCTATAAATTGGTTATCTCTTAAGAGAGCATCCTCCAATCCAGAATCTCCTCATTCCATTCTGTTTATATGGGGTTTTTATAGAATTCATGTATGTATATTAGACATGAAATCCTGCCCCCACTTTAGTCGATGAAAAGCTTTCCTTTCCTTCAATGGGGCAAGAATTGTACCATAAGCTTTTCCAGTATAATTCACAAAAATATTAAAGGTCTCTCCCAGCCCATGTGGTTAGACTAGCACCTCTCAGCAGGAATCTATCCAGCTAGGGAAAGAAGTGGAGGAGGAGCAGCAGCATCAAGCTGCCTCTGTGCACGTTCCAGTAAACAGAGCTCCTCTATTAATCCAGCTAGCCACACTAGCTGTTCTTATACTTGGAAGTGAAGACAGGCTGTGGCTCTCTGTACAAAACATTGTTCCTCTGAAGGCTGAACAGAAGGGGTATTTCCACAACTCTTCAGTAATTTTCCTTGGCAAACTAAGGAACAGTGCTGTGTTCAAGTATTGATTAGTTCACTCATCTCTGTTATGCAGGGACTGAGAATACCAAAATACCTTCTAAATTACAAGTGCTTTCAGAAAACTGCTATGCTCAGCTTAATTTAAAAAACTTGTTTAATGGGAACAGCTTTTACATTTTATAACAAACCTACTGTTTAGTAGGGATGTAAATAGCATGTAAAAATACAATCCATATAACTGACTAAAATTCTATCAGTTAAATGTTTTACCAGAGAACTGGGACCCCCGCTGCCTGCCACACGCCCAGGAATCCCCACTGCCACCAGCATCCCCGTGCCAACCCCGCAGGGCGGCAGCTGGGACCTCAGGTGTGCGAGGAGACAGCGGAACTGTAACTGATAAACATCAAGCTTATAAGTTAACCGGTTAAAGTTCTACATCCTTAGTGTTTAGTAAGACTTGATAGCATTTTATATATGAAGTGCTTTAAAAATTTATATCTGTTACATTTACCTTTTTAAAATCTTGGTCTTTTCAGATTACAACTCTTGGCTGTAGTAAAGTCAAGGATGGCAAGGATGAGGGCTTCTTTTACTTCAGGTTTGAGCAAACTCATTTTGTAATTAGTGTTCAGAATAGCGTAAGCATTAACAATATAACTGTTGGAGAAATGCTTTAATTTCAACATTATTGATGAGAAGCTGGTATATTGTAATATATTGACATGGTATAATGCATATGGATTGGATTCATTCACAAGAAATAAACCCTCTTCTTTTGAGATCAATGTGAATATTTTACATATAATTTTTCAACATATTTAGAGATGGTTGTGGGGCGATGCATCCCTCATTTTGAGGCCACCTCCCCTATCTATAATTTGCCATTTATTTGAGGTGAAGGAAAAGGATAATTTTCATTCCTCTTCTCCTCTGCCCCAGTCAGTGGCAAAGATGCTCTATTTTCTGCCTCATAAGTTACCCATTAGTTCACAGTACTGAGTTATCTCCTTTCTCTGCAGTAGACCCACAGTTAGCAACCCGTCAGCTTGCCCACATCTTTTTCTTATGTGTCACAGATGGCAGGACCAGACAGCAGCAGAAAGTGCTCCCTTTCTCTGGAGCAAATTTTATCAAGTGGGCAAGTGTCATGCAAAAAGCGGGTAAATCAGTAGTGCTCCAAAAGTAACTTAAATAAGTGTGAAGCAGTCTGGGGAAGCAAACAGGAACCCTGTCAGGAGTGCCAGGATCCTGTAGTGCACTCTTCCCACAACTAACAGGATAGTGTCCCTACTTGGACGACCTTTCCACACAAGTGTCTTTCCACCTAAATGCAGCTTAGAGAAGCACATCCAAAGTGTGCATGATCACTTGAGTAGTAATTGTTCACAAAGAAATGAAAAGAACAAAAGCTAAGAAGCCTAAAAATGGTAAGTCCAAAAATCATTATTCATCCTCCCCCATTCCCAGCATCTCTGCCCTTGAAGAAAGCAAACTGTGTCTGACCATAATGAGCCAGAATCAGATTCTCAAGAGAGGTTCTTTACACCTCAGTTCTTTGATTTTCTTGATATTAAGCCTAGTAACATGGAGGAAAAAGACCCAAAGTTAAGGCAAAGTCCTTCTCCTTTGAAATTATCATAAGATCTGAATGAAAACTTTCAGATAAAACGAAGAGGGTTTATGATGAAGTTTTGCAACTAACAGGAAGCAAAAATATCCCTAACTCAGATATCCAAGATAGATGAAGCGGTAGCCTCACTAACAAAAGACATGGTTACTCCCTTGTGGAGAGACTCTCTTCTTTTCCCAAATATAGTATATTTTACAAGGATTTCAAAGCTTCTTTAACAACCATACAGATATACTTTGCGAGAGCCAGAATAGTCAAAGGTGGTGATCTGAAGAAAACTGATCTTTTTAACTAGGATAAGTTTTTTGTCTTTTGATAAAGAAAATGTACTTCTGTGGCCTTAGATTCTTCTACGGTAACTGAGGTTTAGGGCAAAAGCAGACACTGTATCAATAACTATTCTGATGCTCTGTACCTAAATTTTGAATACTAAGTAGTAGCTGACAACAACAACAAAAACACCAAAACAAACCCTAAAATTTTACCTCTAAACATCAGAATTAGACTATAAGGGTGGTTACAGATCCAAGCAGTTTGTTTGCTTCTACCAAAACCAAATGTACTCAAGAGAATTTTCCCCCAGGAGCAGTGGGTCCAGAGAGAGATCTAGGTAGTCCTCTTTTTCCTCATTCTTTTCCATCCTATCAAACCTCACATTGACACAGACTGTGCTTCTGGGCAGGTTCACCTGGGGAAGGCAAGAAGAGTGTCTCACCCATTCTAATTGCTCATGGAAGAGTCAGTATTAGACAAAGGTTCTGGAGATGCCTCTCATGTGCGTCCATGCTGCACTCAGATATTTTCTTTCTCCATTCTTCATCATGCCCCTGACTTCTTTCAATAAAATAAATGTTATTTTTCTACACATCTACAGAAATAATCCATCTTTTTGTCCACTCCCAAGGTACAATAAAAACATTGTGGCACATTCTAGACATGTGCAGATCATCAAGAATCTACTTAACGTTTCAATCAATCAGTTCAAGAGGGTATTATAGATGACTGTACCAGTGTCCAAATCATGCTTGCATCTCCTGATCAGATTTGTTAGTAGCAATGTGTCATTATAGTCCATGTTCTTGAAGTGCAACAAACTAGACAAGCTTCCATGTGCTGTAAATGGTACCCTTTGTTAAGCCAAATTCCTGTTCTGACTTTCCCTCAATTTTGATTCTGATATTACTCATTCTTTGCATACTGCAGACTAGTGATGATGATATGAGGCAGAATGGAAATTTGTATTTCCTGTTTATCTTTCTGTGATTAAATTCTGCACAAGTATAAACCACCCACCTTTATAAACTGTAAATTTAATAATTGAATTCGGATTTAATTGAAGCTGAAAGAATCATATTACGTGTTCAATGAAAGTTAGGGATTTTTGTACACATAAGTTTCCTTATATATTAGTCCAATGCCTTTGAGAGAGTTCATCTAAATAGTACGGGAATGAGTTGTGATCAGGCTGACAAATTGCTCAATAGCTTGGATTACCCACAGATTTGCTGCAGAGAGCAGACAGACCAACTCTAAACTAGTGGAGAGGCTAATCCCAGAGAGCCATATTATGACACTGATGTGCAAGAGTAAGATTTATCCTCTGCCCCCATCACTTGATAATGATCTCTGTGGGCTAGATTGAGCTGCAAGGCTTGGCAGTGAGTACAGAGTGACACATTCTTGTGATTCTGTTCTGCCATTTCCTCTTCCTTCATCATCTTGCTACTGCTGTTGCCATTTTGAGTAGCAGCAGCCTATTGTTGTTTGTTTACAGTGTGATAGCTCTTGAAATACGCTAAGCATTTCAAGACACACAAGATACATTTCTGGGTCAAGTGTGTGGCGTATTCTGAGTTGGAATTTCTAGTAGCAGCACCCCCTGCTGATATATGAAGCAGCCTGTGCAAGAAAGCAGGGCATTTTGCTTATGAACTGGCTGCAGAAAAAGAGGAAATTTATCCAAATGAAAGTAAATAAAGTAGTCTAAACCGATTTTTAAAATGTTCATCCATTCCATTATTAAATAGAACTAATAACTTTCTAGGAAGTAGTTTAAAATGACGTGAATAAAATTATGGTTGTGACACAAGCTAACAAAACCAAGGAAATTCAGTGTTGTTATGAATGTGAGGGGGAGGGAGACGTACCTTGTAGCATTCATCATTCCATCTTGTATAAAAGAAGAGAATTTCATAAACTGCACAGAGACTTTTCCTCAGATGGGTTATCACAGTTTTTTTTCATAAATTGGGTAAAGAATGGAAGGATTTTTGTGGAAAGTAAAGTACCCCATCACTTTGCAGTAAGTGGTTAACAGGAATAGATAAAGATTTGATTTGCTGACCTTATTTGTAATGTCAACATTAAGATCACTATTTTTTTTTAATTAACTTAGGGATAAAATGGTTCCAGAGAGAGTGGGAACTTACAGCATCCAGTTTGCTTTTGCGATTGATAAGACAAATATACTCAGCAGTGAACAGGTTTGCTTCTGTGATGAATTATATATAGTTAGGTGTATATATAGTAGGAAATAAAGTATGTGAATTCTTTACAGTAAATGAAAGATGACTGATTTTAACAACATTTGAATTACTATTACAATTGGCTGATTTTTGGTAATAACAAACCTAGAACAGTTGATTGTCAAATTGTTTTTATTGGCCTTTTAAGTAGGCAGACATCTGCTGAATAGACTTTTTTCATTTTGTTCTATTGTGTCTTCATAAATACCTTCTGACTATTTCTGTTAAAATATAACTTTTTTTTAAACTGCATAATTTATAAACTAGTAAAACTTGTTATGGCCCTTTGAGTTGATTAAGTTTTAAGAACATATTTAGCTTATAACATTATATTTGTTTCAGTATTGTTGGGCAGCCTACATATTGTAGATGAAATTTCAGTTAACTATGCTGTTCCTCTTACTTTCTTAAGATTATAATTGAAGTGGTACCTAATGATCCAGTGCAACTTCTACCAGAATCTCTACCAGCTACTCCAGTAGTTTCTAATGTTCGAACTGTTGCCAGCCGCACTCTGATCAACGATTTATGCCTCCATATAAAGGTAATGTTATTTTTCTGCAAAGAAGTAGTTGGAGCAATAAATAAAGGATAGTGTTTTGCTCATAAAATTATGATTATCTTTAACTGTAAAATGTTGGATAAGTAGATTAGTATACTTGGATGCAGCTGTTCAAAACTCAGAACTGTTTAAAAATATTTTTTTTAAAACTTTGTCTACATTAGAAAATAAAAAAAGGGTTGTATTTTTCCAAAAAGTAAGAACATAGAAATTACATAACATTCTGTTATTTTCTCTACTATTTTTGTGGACTTTAATTTGTAGGTTGTTGACAACAGAGAGTGCTACTACTCCTGATATGGATTTTTACTGGTTCCCAGTGGATCAGATTACTGCCATACCAGTGAAAAAGTCCACAGCAATTATCTTCAATACATAGCAGTTTATTGAGACAGAATTATACAAGTGGTAAAGGATTATATCAAGCACATAACTCCTGTGTTAGACATTAAGAGCTATACATAAGACATATACATTCCTCTTAACACGTGTCTCTTTTACAAACATACACAAACAGGCTGTGTGCTAGCCTCATGCATTTCCTACTTGGCAAACAGAGAAGGTGGTTACCAATTTTATAGATGGCTTTTTCCCTCCAGGTCTTCTGTTCTCAGCCCTCTGGTCCGTCTCGGATTCCCTGCCTTTTGACCCCTTTAGTTCACAGTCCTATTCAAGTCCACGAGCAGAGTTTTGGCTATTCTGTCTAACAGCATTACTTCTTCAAGCATCAGTTAAGGAATCCCAGTCACAGTAATTTACTTTGCTTGAGTCTTATACTCTTTTTCCTCAGAGGAGTCACATGTCTTAAAAGCATGCCCGATGAGCATGTGGTTTTTAATTTTATCTGATTAGTATTTTAGAAAGAGCTAGAGGGGTGGTACCAAATGAAGCTCACCTCATGTTTACTCACTCATCAATCATTCTCTGGCTCTCTTCCTGGTGTCCTTGCTGCAAGGTCACTAACCAGGTCAGCCTGTGCTCCATGCTGGAATTTTATGCATGTGCTGGTTACTTTTGCATGGGCCCATATTTTCAAACCAATAGGTTCAATATCGATTGCACATGAAGACTTTGCCAGTCCTTTATTAAATCCACTTCTGCTTAAAGGGGCCCCTCCTTCCAGGATCCTCTGCAGCATTTCAGCCATTTTTAAGCTTTAGCAAAGCTTTTGGTATGGTCTCCCACAGTATTCTTGCCAGCAAGTTAAAGTAGTATGGGCTGGATGAATGGACCATAAGGTGAAAAGAAACCTGTCTGGATCATTGGGCTCAACAGATAGTGATCAATGACTCCATGTCTAGTTTGTGTCCAGTATCAAGCGGAGTGCTGGTTTTGTTCAATATTTTTATCAGTGATCTGGATGGTGTCGACTGCATCGGCAGCAGGTTTGAAGATGACACTAAACTGGGAGGAGTGATAGGTACACTGGAGGGTAGGGATAGGTTACAGAGAGAGACCTAGACAAATGAGAGGATTGGGCTGAAAGAAATCTGATGAGATTCAACAAGAACAAGTGCAGAGTCCTGCACTTAAGACGGAAGAATCCCATGCACTGCTACAGACTAGGGATCAAGTAGCTAGGGCAGCAGTTCTGCAGAAAAGGACCTAAGGTTTATAATGGACAAGAAGCTGGACATGAGTCAACAGTGTGCCCTTGTTGCCAAGAAGGCGAATGGCATTTTGGGCTGTATAAGTAGGGGCATTGCCAGCAGATCGAGGGACGTGATCATTCCCCTCTACTCGACATTGGTGAGATCTTATCTGAAGTACTGTGTCCAGTTTTGGGGCCCACACTATAAGAAAGATATGGAAAAATTGGAAAGAGTCCAGAGGAGGGCAACAAAAATGAATAGGAGGCTGAAACACATGACCTATGAGGAGAGGCTGAGGGAACTTGATTTGTTTAGTCTACAGAAGAGAAGAATGAAGGGGGATTTGTAGTTGTTTTCAACTGCCTGAAAGGAGGTTCCAAAGAGGATGGATCTAGACTGTTCTCAGTGGTACCAGATGACAGAACAAGGAGTATTGATCTCAAGTTGCACTGTGGGAGGTTTAGGTTGGATATTAGGAAAAAAAATTTCACTAGGAGGGTGGTGAAGCACTGGAATGGGTTACCTGGGGAGGTGGTGGAATCTCCTTCCTGAGAGGTTTTTAAGGTCAGGCTTGACAAAGCCCTGGCTGGGATGATTTAGCTGCGGTTGGTCTTGCTTTGAGCAGGGATTGGACTAGATTACATCTTGAGGTCCCCTCCAACCCTGATATTCTATGATTCTAAGTAATGTCAAGTTTTGCTCACACCATTCATTTAGTATGGCTACACCAATTTAGCACCATCCCAACATAGGTCTTTCATCCCTTTATATTCAAAACTGTGAGAAACTCACACCTTAAACTGTTAGTCCTACAAGTTACTCTAGTATAGAGTGTAACTCTGAAACACCTGCTCTAGATGGCGTACTCAAACCCCTCTTTTCTCCTCTCCCCCCAAAAAAAGAAAAGAGAACCTCCTTCCCCTCAAAAGACAAAAGAAAACCAGATTATTACAAGAGCCACAGAAGGTGAGCTATTCCATGATTGCTTTTTGTTCTGCTGGGGGAAAGATTTGAGCCTGAACATCTTGTTATTCTCAACGCATCAGCCAAGACATCTTAACAAGGATTGATCAGTCCTTCTTATAATTGTGAAAAAGACAGACAGTCCTTGCCAGTGAAGGATTCACAGTATGAAAGTCTAGAAATCTCCCCGAACCTAAGGATGAAGTCCAGCTCTAAAGGAAAAAGAACATGAATCCCATCCCAGCTTCTTAAGAGGGTTAATCATGTTACCATATTATCTGGCAACTTGGACTATTTCTGAAGAAAAATCTAAAGAGCTTTTTTAGAAATGTTCCCTTTCATTTCCTCTCCAATTAAGTCACATTGTAATGCGTTTATCATCATCGTCGTTCTTCCCTCCTCCCTTCCAGGAAAAATCCAAAAGGGAATAACAGATTAGAAAAGTCAATCCTCTGGGAATTACCAGTCACCTTGTCCTCTTCCCTGTTCTTCCCCTCTTCCCCCCGTGTCTTCAACCCCTGCACACGTGCGCGCGCACACACACACATACACACAGAGAAGATTGAAAAATAAAATCATGAAAAAAAAGCCAGAAATCACCACAGATTTTCATTTCCTTCAATGCGTTCTAATTCCTCCTTTAGAAAGGGGGAATTCTCAGCTCTAAATCGAGATAATCATAAATCCAAAAAGAACTACAACACTGAGCTGAAAAATCAGATGATATTTACTCAGACTTCCATGAAATTCTGAGAGTGGTGGCTACTGTGTTAAGATAGAATATTAGAAAGTAGGGCTAGAAGGGACCTCAATGGGCCATCTATTCCAGTCCCCTGCACTGAGACAGGACCCAAGTAACCCAGACCATCCCTGACAGGTGTTTTGCTTAACTAGTTCTTAAAAACCTTCAATATCAGGCAATCCATAACCTCCTTTGGAGCCCTATTCCAGTGCTTAATTATCTTTATAGTTATAAAGTTTTTCCTAATATCTAATCTAAATCTCCCGTGCTGCAAATTAAGCCCATTACTTTTTGTCCTACCTTCACTGGATATGAAAAACAGTTGGTCACTGCGTTCTTTATAACAGGTCTTTCATAAATTAGAAGATCTTTTTCAGGTTCCCTCTCAGTATTCTTTTCTCAAGACTAAAAATGACAAGGTTTTTTTTTTAACCTTTCCTCATAAGTCAGGTTTTCTAAATGTAGCAGGATATAGTAGGGGCCCCTTTATTCCTACCTCTGTCTGTTCCAAAAGTCTCTCAGAGACCCTGGGGCTCAGCAATCACCAGTCCGGTTTATTTAAAGCATGCAGTACCACCACCTCACCATATACAGCTTGGAGATTTCAGCTTTAAGGACTTCTCAGCCTCTGTACCCAGGATGGAATAGTTACCACTTTCCTTCCACTCTCTGGCTTTCCCCTCACTTCCTTCCTCTGGGCCTGTTTGTAGCCCCCGGCTAATTAGGTTGTCAGGTGTTTCCCATTTGCCAATCAGGTGCAGGTTTCTCTAGCCTCCCTTTTACCTCCCTTAATTGGAACTGGCATGACAGAGGGATGGCTCAGGAGCTCCTGCCCAGCACCCTTCACACTAAACTTTCATTCTGTTGCTCTCTTCTGAGTTCTCTCCGGTTTGTCCAAAATGCGGGGCCCAGAACTGGCCCTGGTACTCCTATTGAGGCATCACCAGTGCTGAGCAGAACAAGATGATTACCTCTCATATCTCACATATGACATTCCTGCTAATACATCTCAAAGTGATATTAATATTGTTGACTTGTATTTAATTTGTGGTCCATTATAACCCCCAGATCCTCTTCTGCAGTACTACCATCTACTCTGTTGTTCTCCAATTTGTATTTGTGCATTTGATTTTTCTCTGCCTAACTGTGGTGCTTTGCATTTGTCTTTGAATTTCATCTTGTTGATTTCAGACCAATTTTCCGATATGTTCAGGTCATTTTGAATTCTAGTGCTATCATCCAAAGTGCTTGCAATCCTTTCCGCCTTGGTGTCATCTACAAATTTAGTAACTGTGCTCTCCACTCCATTATCCAAGTCATCAGTGAAAATATTGAATAGTATCAGATGTAGGACAGACCCCTGCGGCATCCCACTAGATATGTCTTCCCACTACTCTGGGTATGGTCTTTCAGCCAGTTGTGCCCCCACCTTATAGATCCTGTCAGAGAAAGCATATACACAGACTAAAACCAATAATAAATATCTCCCATCCAAAACGAAAACCTTCAGAGATCATTAGGGAGGAGCGGGGAACTCCTGAAATAGAAAGTAATTTAGTTAGCAAGTCTTGAAATTATGCAGGCCTCAAAATGGGAGAAATTTGTCTTCATGTTATCCAGTGTTGATACAGTGGTGACATCCTTACCAGAGGATAATGGATAATTTATGTTAAGAGGGATGTCTTTTCCAGAGACCCTGTAGACTGGAAGATAGTCCTTAGAAGGGACTTCAAAGCCTTTTCAGAGCCCTAGTGGGAACCAAATGGTTTGCTAGAGTGTCAGTAACTGATGTAATGTCCTAAAAATATTCAGTCCCCACATCCATGGTAAATTCAATCCATACTAAAGAAGATATTCCTAACTGTACATTAGTGATTAAGTGTTCCAGGGATTCCATGATCCTTACTGTGTCAACCAGTTCAGTGGCCAGATGCAAACTTTTACTTTAAGCTCGGACAGTAGATAACTTCTACAAAACAAATTTGAGTACCATTACTACTATTTCAAGTGATTATCCACATATTTCACTTCTGGTACACATGTATGCCATAAATGTGAAATCAGATTCTTTTAAGTTAGTAGTGTCTGTTGGTGTTGCCTCTTCAACATAGCTGTGCTCATGGCTCCAACCAAAGGACATAAAGGGCTGAGAAGAACCACCATTCCATAGTTCCTTCTTACTGCCCATTGCAACAAGATAGAACCCCCACAGCATCTGTTTACACTGCACACCATGCAATCTCTTGTTGGCTAATAAGTGTAGATAGTATATTTACTAGTTTGTTTACATGCGTTGGCCCAAAAACCCCAAAACCTTTATAATACGTTAGGGAATACTCCCAATTCTGGAACCCTCACCAATATGGCAGAAACAGTTCCCTGGAATTTGAAACTTTCCCTTTTGTGATCTGCTGTTCCACTCAATGAGCATTC
The DNA here is from genome assembly GCA_032164245.1 of Sternotherus odoratus. NCBI lineage: Eukaryota > Metazoa > Chordata > Testudines > Kinosternidae > Sternotherus > Sternotherus odoratus. The sequence goes on from JAVMKO010000002.1 coordinate 71,531,770, forward strand.
TAGGTGCCTGTTTTTCCTTGATGAAGGATATATCCCTGGTCAATACTCTGATCCTTCTCCAAATGGACCCAGAAAGCTCTTTCTGCTGGATTGTTCAATGAAGGCATCTTCAGAACCAAGAGTGAAAAATCCTGTCAAGCCTGAATAGAAACTTTTGGCTAGTGCTCCTGTGAGCTGCAGCTCTACTCTCCAAGGGCCACTGCTTTTACCTAGAACTTTACATAACAAAAACTAGCAGAGTTTGAAACTAGAAGAGTTTGAAAGGTTGTGTAACATCGCCACCTGGTGACTCCTTCTATATCAACATTTACCCTAAATCAAGGGTTCCAAAACTGGATTGCTCCATCAGTGGATGGAGTCGTGGCAGTCCCTAGTGCATGGAGGACACCACTTTGTTCCATGCAGTGTAACCTCACTCATGCTGTGTTCGTGAGATCAAGCTGTACGGAGGATGTCATTTTGTTCTATGAAATGGCATCTTCAGATGCTGTCTGGGGTCTCAAAAGGAAATAATTCATTAAAATGGGGTCATGCTGACAAAGAGTTTGGGGGGGGGGGAAGTTTACTGCCCTAAATATTCTTATTCATGACCTACACAAACTCATTTTTCTTTTTTCTTCTTTATTAAGGATGAATACAACAACTGTGCAGGAAATGATTTGGTTGGCAAGGTAATAGCTGCAATTAAGAGTTCCAATGAAGGAGATACAGAGATCCCATTCTTTCAGGGGAAAGTTAAAACAATTGAGTTTCCACTTAACAGAGGATCTGCTGAAATTGTTGTAAGTATTTTAATGATAATGAAAAATGTGTTTTTATTTGTAGATAACATTTCAGTCATTTTAATTAAATGGAATTCCTTGTTTTTTTCATACATTCATAGATTTTAAGGCTAAAAGGGACCATGAAATTATCTAATCTGACTTCCTGTATATCAGAGGCTATCAAATATCACTCTTATCTGTGTATTGAGCACAATAAGTTGCTTTGACTAAGTTGCTTTCAGTTTCTAGCTGCTAGTTCTTGTTGCACCTTTCTCCACTAGATAAGAGCTCTTTTGTACCTGGTATTTTCCTCTCATGAAGATTACTTATGCACTCTAATCAATTCACCTCTTAGACTTCTTTTTGATAAGCAAAACATATTGAGATCTTCTTGAAACATGGAAATGGAATTTGTGAGTGACATCACAAGAAGTATATTATCCTCTTAGTCCTATAATTATTATTTTTTATATTGAGTAATTTATTTTAAACTTTTCAGTGGGGAAGAGGGAAATTACTTAATTTCATGGAGTGCCAGTCTCAAGGAAAATGTTGGTTAGTACTTCACACTAGCTTCTGGAAGCAGAAATTTTATAAAAAGGTCTCCAACCACTGGCACCTGGCCACAAAGAGCCATTTTGGCATCTAAACTACATTCTTCCTGCCTCTCAACAACAGACCTTCTTTCTTTCCCTGTTCTCTTTCCCTGGTTTTCAGCTGTCCTGCTGGGTTTTTTCATTCTGGAATGGTAAAGATCTTTCTGCTTTGGGCAGGAACGCCTGTTGTCCCCCTCTCTCCCTTGAGGGAATGAGGGAGTACTTCTGTAGTGACCATCTTCAGTGACGCTTGTATTCCTTCTCCTTCCAGTAGCAGGTTGAGTTGTTTAAAGGTATATCTGCATTGCCAGGTGAAGATGTGATTATAGCATCATTTGGCATACCCCATGTTAGCTTTAATGTAGCTAGCACAGTTAACAATAGCAGAATGGTGGCACAGACTTCAACACAGAATAGCAATCAGAATATCAGCCCTCGAGGGCATGTCTACACTGCAGCTGGGAGCTTGCCTGCCGGCCCAGACTTGTTTGTGCTAGCTTGGCTAAAAATAACAGTGTAGATGTGGAACTGGTGGCAACTCAGGCTAGCCCATCTGACTCCTGGGACCAAGCTCATGTTGTTAGCCCAAGCTGCTGCAAGTGCTGTAGCATCTACACTACAGTTTTTAGTGTGCTAGCAAATCTGTCTACCTGGGCTGGGAGGCATAGTCTGAAATGCAGTGTAGACATACCTTTGAGGGCTGGTATTCTGATTGCTAGCCTGTGTTGAAGTCCATGCTGCCATATCTGTCCTATTATTGTTACCCATTAAAGCTAACACGGGTATGCCTATCCATGCTACAAATCCTACCTTTACTTCGCAATGTAAACATATCCTTAGTAACCACCAGTGGTCCCATTTATGGTAGCTGAGAGCCTTTTGGTTTCATATAACTTAATGTACATTAGTAGACCTACAAATTCAATGGGTCTATTCATGTGCGTTAAGTATTTGCAGGATTTGGGTCTTCACTACAGCAGTAGGTCGATTTCCTTTAAGTCGATTTTTTAAAGCAGACTGTATACAGTCGATTTTGTGTGTCTCCACAAAGCACAGCAAAGCACAGCAAGTCGACAGTGTCTGTCCGCACAACTGTTGCAAGCGTCTACATAGCGAGCGTTGCACTGTGGGTACCTATCCCACAGTTCCCGGAGTCCCCAGCAGGCACCATTTCGAGTGCTGCACTATGGGTAGGCATTTCATAATTTCGTGCCCTTTTTTTGTGCTGCCGACCCCATTTTGAGCAGTGTACTGTGGGTAGGCATCCCATTATTCGCGCCCTTTCTCCACGCCTCGCTAATGCCATAGCATTGCAAGCATGGAGCCCGCTGATGCCACCGCTGCAGTACTGGCCGTTGTGAAGACCTCGCGCACTGTTGTGAATTTTATGCTGTACCGTCTGCAGAGGAATGCGATCCGGAGACAACTACGCTTTCTGGAACCCGATGACAGTGATGAGGAGGAGATGGACCTGGACGTGCACAGCAGGGACACTGACATTTCTGGAAGTAGGGTGACCGACAATCTGGCAAATTTGGTGGCAATGGGGCAGGCTCATGCCATCGAACGCCGATTCTGGGCCAGGGAAACAAGCACTGACTGGTGGGATCGCATAGTGCTGCGGGTCTGGGATGACTCCCAGTGGCTCAGAAACTTTCGCATGCGTAAGGGCACGTTCATGGAACTTTGTGACTTGCTTTCCCCGGCCCTCCAGCGCAAGAATACCAAAATGAACTCTAGGATATTTAGAGAGCTGCAGCAAGGGATTTTCTTCCCCGACCAGAAAATTACTGTGGGGGGTATAGAAATGCCGATCATTATCCTTGGGGACCCAGCCTACCCCTTAATGCCCTGGCTTATGAAGCCCTACACAGGAGCCCTGGACAGGGGTCAGGAGCTGTTCAACTACAGGCTGAGCAAGTGCAGGATGGCAGTAGAGTGTGCATTTGGCCGTCTGAAGGGGAGATGGCGTTCATTACTGATTCGCTCAGACATCAGCAACAGAAATATCCCCATTGTTATTGCTGCTTGCTCTGTGCTCCACAATCTCTGTGAGAGCAAAGGGGAAACGTTTATGGCGGACTGGGAGGAAGAGGCAAATTCCCTGTCCGCTGCTTACCAGCAGCCAAACAGCAGGGAAAGTAGAAGAGCGCACCATGAGGCGCTGCGCCTCAGGGACACCTTGAAAACCAGTTTTATGAGTGCCCAAGATGGCGTTTGAGAACCCGCTCCCTTGCTCTGCTCAGCCTTAAGCCTGCTGTCCTGGCACCCTCTTTCCACCCCCCACCCCCCCATGCTTGCAGAGGAAATAAATTCACTGTTTTAAAAATCATGCTTTTTTTATTGCTTCATCACAAACACAAATACAGGGGATCACTGGCAAGGTAGGCAAGAAGGGGTGGGTCAGGAGGGAAACCAGCAGTCACAGTGGGGGGGGGGGGGGCAGACAGCAGCTTTTACTGGTTTTTAGAGAAACTCAGCCTGCTGCTGCTTGTGCTGGCTTGTGGGGTAGAGTGGGTCGGTCCCCGGAGCTTCCCCCCCGGGTTCTCACCCCGCATCTTGGCGGGGAAGCTATGGAACTTGGGGAGGGCGGGAGGTGGTTACAAAGAGGCTGTAGAGGCGATCTTTGGCCCTGCTGAAGCTCCACCAGAGAACGAAGCATGGCACTTTGCTCCTCCATTATGCAGAGCAAAGCATCCATCCGCCGTTCTTCACGTTCCTGCAACTTTTCTGCTGCAGCTCTTGATTCTTGCCTTAACTGTAAAAATGTTTCCCTCCATTCTGTCTGCCATGCGGCCTCAGCATGAGAGTTATGCAGAAGTTCGTTAAACATGTCATCGCGCGGGTTTTTTTTACGTCTTCGTATCTGTGTTAGCCGGTGTGAGGGGCAAGAGGGAGGATTCACAGATAAGTGTGCAGCTGGTGAAGAAAGAAAGGTATAAGGTTATGAGACACATACAGTCGCGGAGAACAATGGCATTACTATGCAGCGGGGAAACACAGTATTCACAGGCCTGATATGGTTTCTGTACAAGGTCATATTCCTCACCCAAAAGTTACTGAATCAGTCAAAAGTCACAGAATCACCTCACGCAGGAGAGAGCCTCACCACGGCTGCTGAAATCACCGTGCAGCCCGCTGTGGTAAGCTCTTTACAGCAGCGCTCGGATATTCCAGGGTAATCCCACCCCTTTCCCCCCCACCGCGTGGCTCCCTGTGAACCGCGAAATGCAAAACAGAAAAAAAACTCTCTGGGTTCGGGCTGGCTGTGGAAGCATCCGCTTGTAGGCTCAAAACTCCTCTAACTGCTCTCGCAACGGGCTGGCGGGGAAGAAGGGGGGGTGGGGTTGGAGGGTCGGGGGGCTTACAGGCTGTCTTGCTCACTGTGTCCAGACTAATTGCAGTCCATATTTCAAACAGGCAACCATGAACGACATCACTTTGCTTAGAATTTCTTAGAGAGATAGAGAGCGCATGCTCCTTGAGTCGCTGCAAAGTCCTGGTCCATTCGCCGCAATGCTAGCCTGCTCAATGATACCAGACTACTTACTACTTTCGTGGGGTGGGATGGTCTCCTATCACGGGGGACCACATAAGGCGGCTCTCCCCAGAAATCTGGTGCGGAAGATTCATCGCTACCTCCTGGATAGCTTCAGTGAAATGTCCATGGAGGACTTCCGGTCAATACCGGAGTATATTGACAAACTCTTTGAGTAGAAACTGACCAGCAATGAAAGCACGCTAAGTCCTTAGGGCAAGTTAATCATTAATAAATGCTTCCTTTAAAAATCATGAGTCATGTAATCCCTTAAAAAAAAGAACACTCACCAGAGTTCCCTTCGCCAGCTTGGGTATCCGCTTGGGAGGGTTGGCTGAGTACTGGATCCAGGGTGATAAACAGCTCCTGGCTGTCTGGTAATAATACTGTTTCTCCGTTTGCATCCTGCTGTTCCGTGATATTTCCTTCCGCATCATCCTCCGCCTCCTCATCCGAATTGTCCTCATCCCTGGCCATTATCCCATGTGTGGAGTCCACGCAGACCGGTGCGATGGTGGTCGGGGCGCCCCCCATTATCAGATTCAGTTCATTGTAGAACCGGCATGTCCACGGCGGACCCCCCGAGCATCCGTTTGCCTCCTTGGCTTTCTGGAACGCTTGTCTCAGCTCCTTAATTTTCACGCAGCACTGCTGGGCGTCCCTGTTGTGGCCCCTTTCCAGCCTGGCCTTGCGGACTCTGGCAAACGTGTTGGCATTCCGTTTGTTGTTGCGGAGTTCCAACATCACAGCTTCCTCTCCCCAGATAGCGATGAGATCCAACACCTCATTATTGGACCATGCTGGAGCTCTTTTCCTCTGGCTGGTCTCCTGTGCTGCTGAGCTCTGCATGGCATCTTGTGATGCTGAGGTCTGCATGGCGGATTGTGCTGCTGATTTTTCTGAATGGGGACTGAGCTGTGCAGGTGAGCTGGCCACGCTGACCAAACAGGAAATGCTATTCAAATGTTCCCAGGTCTTTTCCTGTCTACCTGGCCAGAGCAGCGAGTTGAGAGCTCTGTCCAGAGCGGTCAGAGTGGAACATTGTGGGACAGCCTCTGGAGGCTAGTAATGTCACTTGCGTCCTCACTAGTCCACAATCGACCCAGAGAGGTCGATTTCAGAGCTATTCCTCTCGTTAGGGAGGAGTACAGAAGTCGATTTTGAGGGCCATTTAAATCGACGCAAATGACATGCATGTGAGGTCGGGTACAGGTTTATATCGACTTAACATCGCTAAAGTCGACCTTAAGCTGTAGTGGGGACCAGCCCTTAGTAACCACCAGTGGTCCCATTTATGGTAGCTGAGAGGCTTTTGGTTTCATATAACTTAATGTACATTAGTAGACCTACACATTCAATGGGTCTATTCATGTGCGTTAAGTATTTGCAGGATTTGGGTCTTTGCTGTGAAACAGCTTTTAACTTTTTATTTAACTATAATTTTACATCAGAAATTCAGGGATATTCTTAAATTTTGGCAGCATTCCATCTTGACTATGGCTTAGGATAAGTACCAGTTAACATCATGAAACTGATAATCACATACCGTATTTTTCGCCCTATAAGACGCACTTTTTCTTCCCCAAAACGGGGGGGAAAAAGTTGGTGCGTCTTATAGGGCGAATGAAAAAAAAAAAAAAAAAAGCGCCTCGCTCTCCCGTCCCCGCCGCGCGGGCGGGCTGCCGAGGTTCCCCCCTCCCCGCCGCGGGCGGGCTGCCGAGGTTCCCCCCTCCCCGCCGGACAAAAAAAAAAAAAAAAAGCGCCTCGCTCTCCCGTCCCCGCCGCGCGGGCGGGCTGCCGGGAGCGTCCCGGTTCCCCCCTCCCCGCCGCGGGCGCGCTCCCGGCAGCCCGCCCGCGGCGGGGAGGGGGGAACCTCGGCAGCCCGCCCGCGCGGCGGGGACGGGAGAGCGAGGCGCTTTTTTTTTTTTTTTTTTTTTCCCCGGATTTTTTATTTAAAAATGAGGGGGCGTCTTATAGGACGGAGCGTCCTATAAGACGAAAAATACGGTAGATTTTCAATGATGTTTTGTGAACATGGAAAAATGAGGGAAATGGGGAAATAATTTGAACCTATAATATCTGTAACAGAATTTAAAACTATGACTTACTAGAATTTTTGTTTCTTAGTAGTTGCTGACCAGATATGTTGTTGCAGTATTTTTTGAAAGTCATTGAATTTCTCTAAAGGTTTTATTGTTTTGTTTTATTTCTTCTTGTATTGGTGACCTTTAAAAAGTGGCTTTCTTGTCTGGTTATGTAGAAATCTCTCAGCATTAACAATGGAGTTCAGCATTAGATTTATCATGATCATCATTTATATAAAGTTTGCAAAAGATGCTATGCATGTGCCATTATTTAAGTTTTATCCATACAATTCTTACTTTTATATCATTCTTGATAGTTGTGATATTTGCTGTGTTAAACTATAAGGAAAGATAAGGGTTTTAATAAGAAATTATTGAGAAATAGGCTGGTCTAAAAATATAGTGTTTGGAAATGGGTTAATTTTCATCTTGGAGAAAGTGCCCTTTAATAATAAAATGACTTCTCTGTCATAACACTTTGTTCATTCACTTGGGACCTACTGTCTATTTCCATAGTAACAGCAGCAACTTTAACTCAGCATTGGGAGTTAGGCGCTTTTCTTACCTGGGTTTATATATTTGGCCTCGTTTCCCATTGTGTTTCATTGTTTTCATGTGATACAAATGGACTCTAATACTTCCAGGAAAATTTTACTTATGGGAGAGAGTATAAGGTATATTTTTTCTAAATGTTTGATCTTACTTAATTCTACAGCTACAATTCTGTAACAAAGTACAATTCTGTAATCAGTAAAGCTGATATTTTAATCCTTAAACTTAAGATATAGACTGTTTAATCTTCAATTTTTTATTAAGAAAAGAAATTATAAATATTATTAAGAATAAAAGATAGTCATCTATAAATTTCTAAGTCAGTATTTAAATCTTTATCCATATTTTATAAATAGTACTTAATCCTACGAGATTTGACTAGGAAAAATTCATAAGTCAAATTTTATTTGTTGTGATATATTCGTGCATGTTATATGATGTGTGTGTGTATGTATGTATGTATGTATATGTGTGTGTATATATGTGTGTATATATGTGTGTATATATATATATATATATGTGTGTATATATATATATATATATGTGTGTATATATATATATATATGTGTGTATATATATATATATGTGTGTGTATATATATATATATAAATCAAAATATGTGTGTGTGTGTATATTTGTTTCTACAGAATCTAGTACTGGCAGAAAACTGCCCTGGAAGAGATAGCACTGAATATATTCTTGAATTTGAGGCAGACTTACCAGCTTTGGCAAAACCTCTGGAACCATACCGTGTATCATTTATGTTTTACAATGGTGAGTTTCAAAAGTAGCTTCAAAATACTTCTCATTCTCTCATTCCTAAATTTTGACTTTTATTTTCCACCCTCAAAAAATCCATGTTGCTTTTGGGCATCTTTTCTCTATACCAAGCTATGTGAATTTTAATATGTGCTTCAGTTAGTATTGTTAATTGAATGTAGCTGTGTTTAAAAAGAGTCTACAATATTTTTTATTTAGATTTTAAGAAACAACAGCGGATGACAACACTTACAAGAGAGAGAGATAAACTATCTAAGTCAATAGCGGTATACAGAAATATGTTTGATACCACTGAGCAACTTGTTACTGAAATGAAATGTAAGTCATGTCATTTACATATATATACATTTAAAATTTTTAAAAATATGTTTTAACTATATATAAAAAACTTTCTCAGGAGGAAAACTAGTTTTTTCCTATTATGATTTTGATATTAAAGAGATTGGAAATATCAAAACTGAAAATGAGAAAACAAATTTTACAGTTTATTTTTTAAAAAGTGGTGTTTGTTGCATTGGGAGAAAAGCATCTGGTTATTGGAGTAGGTGTACATATAAAAAGTCTAGTAGTTATCTTGACGTGAGGCAAAATTCCTTAGGCCAAAGTTTTTTTAACATGGGTGTCTAAAGATGGGTACTTAAGTCAGTGGCTTAATTTTCACAGCTTCTGAGCACTTTCATTTCTTCAGTGAGAGTTTTGGGTGCTCAGCTTGCTAGAAATCAGACTGCCTATTTAGTTCCCTAAATATAAATTTAGGGACTTAACTTAAGGCCAACACTTACAAAAATAAATACCTAAAGTTTCATAATGTAATTTTCTTCCCTCACCCTCAAGACCATAACACCCAAAAGTATTCATCCAAGTTTGTTGTATATATTTGTGTCACTATAGCAAACATAGGGAGACACACAAAATAAGATTTTATAAAAAAAAAGATTTTAGAAAAAGAATTTACTGAAGAAACTGTCAATTAGATATGTAGGGAAGGCTTATGTGGAAGAATGAGATAAGTACTCACACCTTCTTGTCAGCTATTTGAAATGGGCCGCCCTAATTACCACTACAAAAGTGATTTTCCTCCTGCTGACAATAGCCCCTTTAATTGAATTGTCTTCTTAGAATTGGTAAGGCAACCCCCATCTTTTCATGTACTCTGTATATATATCTTCTTACTATATTTTCGACTCCATGCATCTGATGAAGTGGGTTTTAACCCACAGAAGCTTATGCCCAAAACATTTTGTTAGTCTCTAAGGTGCCACAAGGACTCCTTGTTTTTGCTGAGACAGACTAACATGGCTACCACTCTGAAAAGTATACTTGTTCACTTTTGAAGCGACAAGGAGTCCTGTGGTACCTTAAAGACTAAAAAGTATTGAAGCATAAGCTTTCGTGGGCTAATACCCACTTCGTTGGATGCATCCAACAATACAGTTCTAATATGGGCTCTCAGTGCAAAGCTGGGGGCTGATACTTGTGACACAGGAACTTTTAGGAGCAGTTTCAGATCTGGACACTGGAGCTGTGCACTATGCACTGTTTTTAAAAATATTTTTGTTTTGATTTGTTAGATTGAATGGAGAATAAGACAACAAAATTGTTGAATTTACTTCTTTGTTTTCAAAGCTGTTTCAATATAATTGGGAAGCACTTATTTGAAAGAAATTGTTTGCAGTCTTGCCAAGCCCAGGAGCTCTTGTGATCAAATCTGAAGTGCGTCCAGTATACACTGGACTAGAAATATCTGTGACTAGGGAAGAAATACTCTTAGAAGAGAACTTATTGGGTATTAACTTTTCCATTCCAACATTACCTACCATGTTAAGTGTTGATTATTAAATTGTTTCAGGTCAGGTTCAGGAAGCTGAAACAAGACAGTCTCACCTGAAGAACGAATTGAAAAAGCATCAAATTGATATTCCACAAACAAACATAGTATGGCTTTTTAATTTCCTTTTTAATTGTTTATTTCACAAGCAGCAGCATATTTAACAATACACAAGTAAATCCAACTGTCAGCTTGTGTTTTATCAAAGAATCAATAAAATGTATAATCCATACTTGCGTATCTACCAAAACTTTCAAGTATAAATTTAATGGGTCACGTATATGAAGTAGTAAAGCAAGTTTCATTTACAGTTCTGTTAGTATGCCTGAACGTTTATTTGAGGGGACCATTTCTGAAGGTGAGTAGTTAGCTGTGTCTGTCAGTATGTAGTCCTTGCTTTTCAGCAAAGACTACCAGTAGAACTGCCAGCTTTGAGCATTTCTATTTATAATATTATACAAATGGTTATACATTTCACACATTATTGATCAAGGCTGAATTTAAATTAGTAATTTTGAGGTTCAGTACAGTATCTCCCATTATCAATTTCCCTGAAATATCAAGTTACTCTTTAAAGAATTTTTTGAGACATCTTGTATTAGTAAAGTTTTAAGTTCATTATTGAAATAATTGAATATAAAAATGAAGGTTATAAATAATATATAATATTTCATCACTAACCAGTAAAATAAATTGTTTTTCTATGCATTCAACCGTCTGGCCAGTCGGTTTCCCTCTGTTAGCTTACCCTTTAGGCAGAGAGGCTAATTGCAGTCTTCCAAAAAAAAATTCTCTCCACCCAGCTACAATCCTTCCCTCTGGCTCTTGCACTTTCTTCAGTTCCTCTTCTGTCTTGGCTTAAGGCAGGCACCTTCATTTCCTCATGAAGCAATCAACCAGTCTGACAGATAGAAAATGAAATAAGTAGCTGAATTCTTTCAGCAAAGGGACCATATTTGTGATGCCACCTTTTTTCTCCTCTGACACCAACTAGAACAGAGCCAGACTAAGTCTGGTCCAGATTACTGTATGTTTCACTGCAGAAACTTGATTTACAGCTAGGTAATATCTTTTTCTACAAGATGAGATGATGTACAATTGTTAACTTTCAGTCTCAATTTACAGTTGCAATATGTTGATTCTCTCATAAAACAAAAGATGTTGGAACAGGAAGGAGTAAAGAAGTCTCCGAGAAGATCATGTACCCTTTCAAACTATCCCAAAGACAATCAGGATATTTTAGGGAAGGTGAGTTTTTTTTGTTAGTCCTTTTCACAACAATTCCATGATGAAGAATTTCAAGCTATTCAGTCAGTAAGCTCCTAAACACTTTCCAAAGTTTGTTTGTTTTTCCTAGCGTTATTCCCGCACTATGGCAGGGTCCGATTAGACTGGACACAACCAGTGATACGACTGGGGTATACTCCAACTGATGTGTCCTTCCCTCTGTCGTTGGAGGCATTTTATACCTACTGCCAGGTGTTAAGCCTACAGCATTTGGTATTCCCAGGAGGTCTCCCATCCAAGTACTAGCCAGGCCCGACCCTGCTTAGCTTCCGAGATCAGACGGGATCGGGCATGTTCAGGGTGGTTTAGCTGTATAAACACTTTCCAAAGTAACCTCTGAAAAAGCAGCCTCCAGACAGGGGTGCTAACAGCACCCCATCAAAATTTCCCAGTTATTGTAATGAGCCTTCAATTGAAGAGGGATTGTGGTTAACAGAAAAAACATATATGATCTTGTTTCCAACAAGTATTCTTTACTTTTGTTGTACAGATTGCACATTTAGCACAGATTGAGGATGACAAAGCAGCAAAGGTCATCTCTTGGCATATGGCTAGTGATATGGACTGTGTAGTCACCCTAACTACTGCCGCTGCTCGTCGTATCTTTGATGAAACACAGGGTCGACAGCAAGTCTTGCCTCTTGATTCTGTTTACAAAAAGACTCTCCCGGATTGGAACCGGTAAAGGAAAAAAAAATATTTTTTGTTTTCCTGGAAAACTTTTCCCTCACTGTATTTTTTTTTTCTAATTTTGTTTAACTTTTATATTAGCAAAGAATTCTAATTAGAATATGTTCACAATCATGTTAACTAGCAGGAACGTAGCTTAAAATATTAAGTAATATCCCAGTTTTGTTAATTTAATTTTGTATTGTTACTTTCTATATTCTATAAGAAGCTTTTCTCTTGTAGTACAGGAGATCATATATAACTCCCTTACAATAAACAAAACATTACTGGATAATGTTATGGTATATAATTAAGTATTTGGACTTATCACTTAGTACTTTGAGATGGAATAAACTCTAACTTTTTTGCATTCAAATAATGAGCATGTTCCCGGAAATCATCTGTAGTCATTCAAATTTACTATACTAATCTATTTCCTAGAAGAAGAAGATGCAGTGTAGAATTTCAGGTTTCAGCTCTGCCCCCAAAAGGAAACTAAACTAATCAATTTAAACAGATAACATTATATGCATTTGCTTTTTAAACACACCTGTACTTAAATATCTTGGGAGGCGGGGGAGATAAAACAAAAAACATGTTTTTTTAACTGTTTGTAGAACAGTGTATCAAATCTGGCCTACATAGGATTATATATTCAAAAGCAACTCTTTAAGTCAGATCAGTTCAATTATATATTACTAGGAATTTGGGTTTCCTCAGGTGATATGTATTAATGTTGGGAACTTCCAACTCCTGGTATTGAAGTGTTAATATGTAGATCAAGTATAGTTTTGTGTTTCTTATTAGTGTGTCAAAAAGAATGGTAGAATAAAATAAAACATAATTTGTGTTTGTTTTTTTTAAACCAGGACTTTACCTCACTTACGAAATGGAAGAAATCACTTCAGACCTATTGGAAACCCTGTATTTGCCAGAGATTTGTTAACATTTCCAGAAAATGTAGAGCATTGTCAGATAGGTAAATATCACTAGCGAAGTATTATCTTAAGTTATAAAAGGAGGAGACACAGAAACCATATCAAAGCGTATAGTGAGTGATCGCCATTAAAATCTTTACCAATTTGCCTTTCATCAAAGCGATCACATTACTTGTTTAATGTTAGTTTGCAAATGACAAGACTTTAACAATAACCACGATCACCAGTCTTCATTCTTTTAAAAATATTTTCCAAATTACTATGTTACACTATTTGCTGTTCCGTGTCTTTTCAAAACTATGTAGGGTATCATATCACCTCAGTCCAAGATATATTCTAGCTGGATTATATATAACCATATATGTATGTTCAGTACCTGCATCCAAAAATATTTTATCCTTAAACAATTTCACAATATTTTAAGTATTAACTTTCTCATACCTTTTCTAGCAATATACTATTTCAAACCGCTGCTTTCTTAAGGTTTTAAAGATCTACTCCAAAACTAAATATAATCTGATATTTTTTATCACATTACCAGCATTAAAGAATTCCTCTCCAGTATTCATCAAAAACCAGTTTTCCTCCAAATCTTTTCTCAAAGTTATGCATCTGCCTCCAGCATTCATTTGACTCAGATTCTACTTTTCATGAACATTCAAATTATAGACTATTGCTTAGGGGTTGGCAATAATTTTTTGGTGTTGCAATATTACAATAAACATTTTCCAACATAGTCTTCCAAGGGAAGTAGTAGAAACCAAGTTGCTTGAAATGTATAACAAAAGTTGGACACTTAGAAAATACTTTGCAGGGCATAGTCTTTTCTTGTCAGGGGAATGGACTTGGAAAAAAAATCTACTGGTCTTTGATTTCTGTGGTAATGTATGTTTCTCACTATCCAAAGGATTAACCAATCAAGGGCAACATTAAAGGAAGGAATAGAGCGAGCACTCCTGGAATAAGAGTGAGCACTCCTGGAATAAGAGTTCTTTGAGTTTTAACACCAGTTGTAATCAGTTGATCTGCTGAAATTAACACAAGTTCAGTAACCTTACTTCTCTTCTGAAGATTCCAAGAGATAATGTTGTGAGGGAAATATACTTCCAGCTAAATAATCTTTGAGTAGCATCCTTATGGATGCTCCTCTTCAAGTGTGGCATTTTTCTTCCATTGGAGATTTTCAGTAACAGTGCCTGTTCAGCCCATGTATGCACCCTAAACATCCTCATACCCACACAGATGCTATATAGGGCTGCATGGGCCAATTGTCCTCAGTTCCTTCGCAACCACCTGGGCTGGAGATGGAGTGTTTAGCCTGCCCATTTGGCTGTTTGTTAAGCTTGCCTTCTAGTTTAGTTTAGCCCTTATTAGTGTTTTGTTTAGTTTATTTAGTTTATTTGGTGGGTCTTTAATTTATTACCTCATTTTTCCCCTTACTACCTCTGCCCTTTGTTGGGGAAAGGGGCGCGGCCCTTTTCCTCCCTTATGGGAATATGCTGGGATCACCAGAATTCAAGCATTGTCTCACTTTCCCAAACACTATCCTGCTCAGTGACAGACATTCCTGTTGTATAGTTTCTGGGTGATATACACATCCCTCAAAAGTAATTTCTGTGTAGCCCTCAAGAGCAGGGCTAGAAAAAAGTGGACAGATCAGACACAAAACTTTTCAAGATGGAGCATTCTCTTTATCATTCCTCTGATCCAGGGCAGGTGGCCCACCCTGTAGATCATTGCCCAGACCTTTTGAAGGTCTTCTAATAAACAGTCTATTTCAAAAAGATCTCTGTCTCCACTGAAACTAGCTGTTTCTGAATCCTCCATCCCTTGTTGGGTACTATTGGGATTTCAGACTCCTTCAGAACTGAGAGGTCTCCAAGACACTGAATTCATCTAAGAGCTATGGTTCCAAACATATTTTACATTAATCTTTAAGGAGGACCAAGATCCCCTTCTCTCTGTGCCAAAGCAATAAAGCTATAGAACTGGTATATAACATCTTCATTTCTGTGACATACCTTCCAGGCATACAAAACACCATAGCTAATGCTCTCCACAGATGCTTCTCCTATGATTGAGTGAGACTCTCAATCATGTCTTTCTGACCTGTGGGTTTCCAGAGGTGAAACTTTTTGCCAACAAGAAATTCAGAGAGCTTTGTTGAAGAGGATTGTGGGGCCTTCACTCACTACGAGATGCATTCCTTATCCCATAGATGAGGGGACTTCTTTATGTATTTCCCCCAATACCTCTAACATTAATAGTTCTAACATGGCCAAGGCAGGACTGGTATGCTTACCTGATTCACCTGGCTGTTTGCGGGCAATCAGCCTTCTGTCCATTCCTCATCTCCTCGCTCAAGATACCAGTCAGACTCTTCATCCTAGCCTGGGAATTCTTTGCCTTAAGACTTACTGTTCTGCAGAGGTTCGACAGGCGCTGTTGATGAATAGTAGGAAAAATTCCACATGATATACTTACCTTCAAAAATGGAATAGATTAAACCGTTGGTATGACCAGTGGCATCTTTCATCCAGTCATTCTTCCCTCTCAGCTGTTCTGGACTACCTCCTGATATTGAAAAAGACAATATTTTCTGAGTTCCCATCAGAGTCCACTAGTGGCTTTAATGGCGGACCCGCCATTTACTGTTGTTTCCCCCAAGGACAAGATTTTGTTTTGGCTATATGTTATGCTCTTACATTAGGTGCCATCTGAGTTTCACATAAACCAAGTCACCCATCATTCAGTCTTTTTCCTGAAATCATATCAGTCCAATAAGGATGCTGTCTTATACACCTTGTACATCAGAACGGTGTTAGCCTTTTATCTGGACAAAACCAAGGCTTTCAGGAAGTTTCCCAGACTATTTGTTTGTAGCAATTGGTGATAGGTCCAAAGGGTCCACCGTCTCAACCCAGAGACTCTTCAGGTGGATTTCTGGTTGCATAATATCTAGCTGTGAATCTGCCAATATACCATCTTCTTCTAGGGAAGTGATTCTCAACCTATTTGCCATTGATGCAGCCCACAGTGTATTATGTGAGTACATCCAATACCACCTGTAGGGCCCTAAGGATGTCACATGGGCTACATCTCTGTGCTAATTGGGCCACAGGTTGAGAACCACTGTTCTAGGGTATTAGCTCATTCCACAAGACCTCTCTCTGCCTCTGTGGGGTTACTAAAAAATTGGAAAGGCTTCATCTTGAACTCATTGGGGCAGTCTCTTTGATCACGGTAGCAGTAGCCGTATACATCCTTATGCCCCACATTAAGGCTGTATTGGGCTGCACAGACGAACGAGCCTGAGTTCTTTCCACCACAAACTCAGTCAGAAGAAACTCTTAAGCAGAGGGGAAGGAGGTGGATAATGGTGCATTCATAGATTTCCAGTTACTGCACAAGGTGAGTAACCTCCACCTGTGTCCTAAACACAGAGGCAGTCCTAAAACTTTAGTAAATCTTGTGTAATAAAAACTGCAAATTAAATAAAAATACAATATATACTGATGAGCTGAAATGCAAAGGAATTTGGTTATTTGTAGTTTCTCTCACCTCCTTCCTACAACTCACAACTTACATTGAGCTTTCTTACATCATAAATATCACCTTTATTATTGTGCATTTTTTGTCTTTTTTGCCAGAGAATTACATTGTAAAAAGCGGTTTTAGATTTAAATTACTATAGATATAGCATCTTAGCTACACTATAGCAGATATATTTTTAAAACCCAGTTAATTGTTATGCAAGCTTTTATTAAGAACTGATACTGCGTCTCTTAAACTATTGTTTTGAGTTGTCAATATCTGTTCATTTCGGACATTTAATTTAATATAGACTAATACTTTTTTAAAGTATTTTATTGCTGAGAAGTTTTACCAATTGAAAATTCATTAAATTTTTAGTGTTCGGGATGCTCTTAGGTGACACCATCATTATTGACAATTTGGATGCTGCCAATCATTACAGAAAGGAGGTATGTACTGTTTCCTCAGGTGTTTGTGTATTTGCTTTTAGAAAATCCTGTTGTGTTACAGATTTTCTATACTTATAAACGTAAAGGGACAGATTCTCAACTGGTGTAAATTTTCATAGCTTCAGCAAATTAACTGGAGCTATGACAATTTATATTAGCTAATGATCTGCCCGAAAGTGCTTTTCATTCAGAAATCCCAATGCACTTTACAATGGATGCAGTCTATAGTATCAATGTTGAGAAAATTGTCTTGGTTTTTTGTTTCCAAAAACAAACAAACAAACAAACAAACAAAAAGAATACTACCATATGAATGTTATAGCGTACCATGGTATTTACCCTCGAGCTAGCCAGATAGAGTCCTCTCTGTCCTTATACTCTCCCTGAAATGCTCTCACTGTTGCTCAGAGTTGAGAGTCCTCAGTGGCAGGAGGCGTGCTGACCATGCCAGTCTGACTGAGCTCTATGCTCAAGCGCCATCCAGCTGTGAACAGGCACATCATAATTCACCGTCCAAAGTGTCTGTGAGTAACAGAGTTTGCAGAGTTGGCACTTTTAAAGGAAATGTAATTATACATGTAAATTGAGCAAGTTTGTGCTGTAATTTTGAGATGCAATAAACAATGCCATTTTTACAGAATCACTTTTCAGTGTAGAACCACCTGCATTATAATGTAATAAACATAGCTACAAAACTGTGGGATCCACCATAACCGGCCCACCACTGCTGATGATTAAGTTTTTCCTTTTAACAGATTTACTATACCTACATACTTTTTACCTGTGAGATTATTTTTATACCTATGCAGGTTGTAAAAATCACACATTGCCCAACATTACTGACTAGGGAAGGAGATAGAATTCGCAGCAATGGAAAATTTGGAGGACTTCAAAATAAAGCTCCTCCAATGGACAAACTCAGAGGAATGGTATTTGGAGCACCAATGCCAAAACTTTACAGTACTCTTTCTGGACAGATAGGTAAGGTCACAAAGTAGTGATAACACCCCAAAAATTATTTACTGTGATGTTGATTGTATGGTTTTTGTTACATTTATCTAAGTGATACTTTAAGTTAGGTGTAGGGCTGTCTTTTTGAGTATTACTGTACAGCAGTGCTTCTCAATTTTTTTCCGTCGTGCCCCCCCTAGGGGGAAGAAAACATTTCGCGCCCCCCCGCTCCTCTCCGCCCCTCGCCGGCGCCGCCCCTGCCGGGCGCCAGCCTATATCTAGGGCGCAGCGGCCCGGCGCGCCCGGCCAGGATGGCAGGCGGGAGGCGGGGGCGCCTCACCCGGGGGATGCGCGCCCGGCCGGCCGGTGACTGAGCGCGGCTCTGCACCGGGCTGTGCGCTGCGCGGGGCCCGCGGGCGGGCTGGCGGGGCGATGCTGCCGTGGCGGCGGAGCCGCGGCAGCCCAGCAAGCCGCAGGGCTATAGGGCGAGGCTGCGCCGCGCCGCGCCGCGCTCGGCTCGCTGGCCCGCGCCTTCCCCGAGCGCGCGCTGCCCCGCGTGGGCAGCATGTTCCGCTCCAAGCGGCGCATGGCGCGAGCCCCCCTTTACGGAGCCTCGCGCCCCCCCTGGGGGGCGCGCCCCACTATTTGAGAAATGCTGCTGTACAGTCACTTTTATGACTACGAATTGAAAATTTGGCCTCTAAACTCTGTCATGGTGTTTCTTCAAGAAAAGAGAAATAACCAAACAAAAAACAAAAAAAGAAATGTTTCCTGTTTTATAGGTGTTAATAGTAAGAGAACACTCTGATGGGTTGTCATCCCGCAGAGTGCAGTCTTGGAGGTGTGGGAACCGCTTTGCCTCCTAACCATTCAGCTGGGCTGGTCTCTCTCACACTGTTCTGCTGGTGATTCAGCCAGCCTTTCCAGACCCTGTTATCCAACATGAGCAAGTGGTACCTCACACCAACTGAGCTACCTGAGTTCTTTACCTAAGCTGCTCAAGGACAGATGGAAGACAACAGCCAATTTTTCAGCTCCCCAGCCTTGAACCCTTGCTGAAGTATAAACCCAGTATTATACTGTCTTGCACTGTACATGGATCTGTACAATGCAAGCTCATTAATGTAGTTCACTTTGCTGTCGATGTGGGAAAGATATGCACAACAAGCTGGTGTTAGCCAAGCTGAGATTTCCCCAAACACTTCACTTAAAGACACACTGGTTAAAATAAGACAAGTTTATTAGCAACAAAAGATAGATTTTAAGTGATTGTGGGTGATAGCAAACAGATCAAAGCCAATTACCTAGCAGTTAGAGTGAGGGGTCTCTCTGAAGGAGGCGATGAGGGGACAAGGAGTGGGGATTTTGAGGGGGGTGGGAGGGGGGTTGGATAAGGGCTTCCCACAGCCTTCCCTACCCGGCCCTCCATGCAGTTTTTAACCCCAATGTTGCCCTTGGGCCAAAAAGTTTGCCCACCCCTGTACTAGATAGATAGGATGTGAATTAGCAATTTCTCTCCAACTGATGATACAAGCAGGTTGCAGATTCTTAAGGCACGCACTATAATCACTATGCAGCCTGGGTTCGCCTACCCTGTTCCAAGCCCTTTGTCTTTGAGCTTCTTTCAGGTGTTTAGTTGTGGGGAAGTGAAGATAAATCATGATGTCACTCCCCACCTTGTGTAGTCTCTCCATATGCCAGGAACCCTTTGTTTCAAGATAAGTTCCCAGCCCGGTTTGTAATCTGTTTCAGTTCCAAAATTCTCTGGTGTGCAGCTGCTTGTTTCTATGCCTCAATTTCCAGCTGTTTTAATTCCATATGTTTCTTTTTTTCTTCTACCTGCAATCTGCACAGCTCCAATTTCATGAAAGTTTTTCATACACTGATTTCCTGCTTTTCTGTGCCTACTTCCTTTACCTGAAATAAGTAAACAGAAAATAACAAGATGGTAACCTCCTTGATTATCTCATCTCTTGACTCCTTGACCCACTACACTTAACTTTCACTTAAATTCTCCACCATATATGAAGTGTAAATCTTATTTAGAACAAGAAGCTGCATTTTCTCTGCTCTATTACGCCATTGTCACTGTGCCTCAGTAGGTCACAACTAAGAATACCAAATTCAGGACAAACTGCTGCAAAATAGGGCAAACATACCCCAAAACTAGTGGTTATTCTTGTATAAGGAATACCCAGCCAGCAACAAAAGTAAATTTCTGTCTCACCACACTGGCTACCAGAAGTCAGAAAAGCTGTCTACTTGGGGTATCCCAGTCACTGTAATCACCAAAAACACTAAACTTAATTGAGTGGGTTATTTAAAGACTAGATGCCATTGGGAGTAAAATGTTTTTGAACTGCATGGGGGCAAAGCATTACATCCAACAAATGGATTTTGGAGATCTTCATATCCTATTGTCCCATCCATTTCACATCCATCCCTCCCTCCTGTCCCTTCACAATCAGTTGCTGAGATGACAGATCTCTTCTTTTCTACATTTAGAATCTCTAGAGCCTGTCCCAGCTCAGCAGAGGTGAAAGGGGTTTTATTCCAAGTACTTCCTGGTTCCCCCCCAAAATGGAAGATGGAATTAGATCTCAGATGTCTGAAAAATGGAAGATGGTATTAGATCTCAGATGTCTGAAAAACTGTGTGAAACAGCATAAATTCATGATGGTGACCCGTATCACTATGATTCCCTCCCTATGTTCTGGGGATTGGTTTACAATTCCTGGCCTTCTAAACACCTATTTTCATGTTGCAGTTCACCCCTCTCACAAGAGGTTTCTTCACTTCAAACTCAACAACCACCATTAGTACAAAAGATAGATTTCATAGGGCCTTCTCTGGATGCAGTGACAGGCAGGGCTTACCTAGCTACAAACACATTTCTCATCCTGAAGCAGGAGTAGTCCATTATTTTTTATCAAGGTCCAGACTCCAGAGAAAATAATACAAATAACAATAATAATATAATAAAGAAATAGAAAGATTTTGTGGTCCATTCAAAAGCATCTGGTGGTCCAAAATCGGCCTGTGGTCCACCTATTGACTACCCCTACCCTAAAGAATCTCATCTCAAAGATTCAGTTCAACCCTCAAACCTCAGTAAGGCATTGTCTTCAACTGTTGGGGCATGTCATGGGGGTCCACTCATGTGCCTCATGCTGCCCATTCTGGGATTAGCTCTGCCAGCTTGTGCTCTTTCTCTGGTGGTGTTCTTTTACCATCTTGTCTCGCTCTGCTTCCCCACTCAATCCCGGGTCTGCAGCTTCCTCTTTGTGGCTTGGCCCTCCAGCTAGACCACTAAAGACCTCCCTCTCTGGGGAATTCAAAGTATTTCCAGACTAGCTGTCTGGATGGCACCTCCAATACCCTTGCCACTTCCCAGTGGCTGCTAGGAGAACTCAGGCCTGCCCTCTACACTGGATTCTAACCCAAGGACCCTATAGCAAGCAGCCATAGTCCCGGTAAATCCTTACTTTTGCTGTTTTCATGGAATTTCTTCCTATATATTTGGCTTTCCTCCTCTCTGAGTTTGCCAGTCTCCAACTCCCTCCACTTAGGGGGGTGACTGCAGCCTACTTCCCTGCAGCCTTTCCCAGGAGCAGCAGCCCCCTCCCCCATCCTTGTCCTTCCTCTGCAGCCAACTTCCTGGCTTTATGTTCCTGCACAGGTGAGTCTGTCCTTAATTAGCCGCCTCCATCTTGAATCTCCCTTGCTTGCAGCCTGTTAAGCTGATTGGGCCCACGTGTCCTAATTCAGCTCTTGCAGAGCTAGTGTGGGGACACATGGCAGTTTGCATCTGTGTAACCCAAAACGCTAGGTTACATCTTTGTTTGCCCAATGTCATCCCTGAAAGTAATCTGTATGCTGAAGGAGCACAGTGTGGACAAGCAAGTGTCTGTACATAGCTGGGTTCTGCAGTCAGTGGAAAGACCCTTCAGAGGTCAGTGCATGAGTCCTGTTAATTCAGAATTCCCCAACCATTGTGATAATATCAGATACTTCAATTTTGGGATGTGGGGGGCACATCTAGTGCCTCATTCAATCCAGGGCAAATGGTTATTCCAACAGCAGTTTTTCGACATCGTCTTCTGGAGGTGAGAGCAGTTAAAAATGCTTCCCTTTACTTCCTTCCTCTGACCAGAGTCATTTCAGTCAAGATCATGACAGACAACATGGACTGCATATTTTATATCAATCGTCAGGGAGAGGCGCATTCCCACTCACTCTGTACCAAAGTGATAAAAGTCTGGAATTGGTGCATAGCCAACCAGATAGTTAGCTTCTTCCAGGTCCTCAAAGTACCATGACTGATGATCTCAGAAGGCACTTTTCCCAAAATAATGAGAGCTGGACTCACGAGTCCTCAGCAACATATTCTTACCTTGGGGGTTTCCATAAGTAGATCTTTTTGCAGCTGCTGCTAACAAAATGCAAGAAATTTTGCAGTTTTCCAATCCATCTTTTACAGTGTTTTTTGAGTAAAAGCTATCATTACAACCACATCCAAAGTTTCTATCTAAGGTGTCCTCTGAATTGCATGTTAATCAAACCTTTCATCTCCCAGATTCTCCCCCCCCCCCCCCAAAAAAAAAAACCACATCAGACTAGACAAGAAGATGCTTTCCAAACCCTGGATGTAAGCCTTCTATCTGGACAGAACCAAACCATTCAGAAAGTATCCTAGACTTTTTTTTCAGTTGCAGACAGATCTGCTGTCTCTGTACCCAGAGACTTTCAAGATGGACCTCAGCCACGGTGTACAGCTGCATGTTACGACTTGGCTGACATTCATCTTCCTTCTAAACTGATAGTTCATTCTACAATGTCACAATCTGCTTCTGTGCATTACTCAAAGATGTTCTAGTTACTGAAATCTACAGAGCTGAAACCTGGACCTCTCTGTACATTCTTTTTCCAACATTTTGCTCTGCTTCATGTCTCTATATCTGATGCTGTGTCTGTGCTGAGGGCTAGATCAGCATAGCTGCAATTCTAGGTGTGTGAATTTTTCACATCGTTGAGTGCCATAGCAATGTCAGCCTAACTTTTTTAAATGTAGAGCAAGCCTCACTAGTTTCAGCTTCATAGTTCTAAAGGAGTAAATAATAAATGAGTAGAACACACTGATTTTCAGTAAAATATTACTCAGAATACATGAGAGTAGCAGATCTGTTAAATAAGTGCTATCTTTCCAAGCAATTTTTCAGAGTAGACTGATACTTTAAACTATTGCTGTCAAGCGATTAAAAAAATGAATTGTGATTAATCACATTGTTAATAATAGAATACCATTTATTTAAATACTTTTTGTATGTTTTCTACATTTTCAGATATATTGATTTCAATTACAACACAAAGTGTACGTGCATACTTCATATTTTTTATTCTAATATTTGCACTGTAAAAATAAAAATAAAAAATAGTATTTTTCAGTCACAAATTTAATTAATTCATTATTTTTTTAATGAGTATTATCAGCACGGAAGCATGTCCTCTGGAATGGTGGCCAAAGCATGAAGGGGCATATGAATGTTTAACATAACAGGCATGTAAATATTTTGCAATTCCAGCTACAGAAGTGCCATAAAAAGACTTGTTCTCATTTTCAGATGACGTAAATAAGACATGGGCAGCATTATCTCCTGTAAATGTAAGCAAAGTTGTTTGTCTTAGCAATTGGCTGAACAAGAAGTAGGACTGAGTGGACTTGTAGGCGCTAAAGTTTTGCTTGTTTTGTTTTTGAGTGCAGTTATGTAACAAAAAAAATCTGTAAGTTGTACTTAGACGATAAAGAGATTACACTAAAGTATTTGTATGAGATGAATTGAAAAATACTATTTCTTTTGTTTGCCATTTTACAGTGCAAATATTTGTAATTACAACTAATAATATAAAGTGAGTATTGTCAACTTTGTATACTGTGTTGTAATTGAAATCAGTATATTTAAAAGTGTAGGAAAACATCCAAAAATATTTAATACATTTCAGTTGGTATGTGTCTAGGGAAGTTTACCTTTCCTGTATTATGTCTAACAGTCTTTTTTATTAGTGGCCGTTTAAAATAATACCCACAATGGAAGTTTAATTATTTTATTGTTTTCTGTATTTTGTGTTTTATTACCTTTTTGTTCTTTTTCTCTATTAGATCTTCTTCAACAATACCGTTCAGCAGTTGTTAAACTGCATAGTGATAATGATGATCTTCAGTTACAATTACAGTCCCTTAATACTCCAGAGATGCAAAAGACAAAACAGGAGCTTGCTGAACAAGAGAAAAGTCTCAAGCTAATAGAGGAGAAACTGGGTATGTTATATTAACTTTTTGTTAACACCCACTTGTCTCTCTGAGCCGAGAGAACAGCTAATGGACTAGTGTACATCCACAGTATTCATTTTCAGAAAACTAGAGAAACTAAACCACAAAGGCAAAAAGTTATGAAGTCATTTCATAAAGTGAGTTTTTACTTTAAATTGAGATTTAGATTCTTGATAATGTTTTCTAATTTTTGTCAAGAAAAATAATATAAAAACTATTTGCAGTGCAATATTCTGCATAGTGATCCAGATGCGCATTTTCTTTCAAGGTGTCTTTAAATGACATCTTGAAAGAAAATCTTATTTTATCATCCCAAAATGGCTTGTGAACAAGAGAATATGATCTCGGTAATAAGAATTACATAACTTTATTATTATTTTTGTTTGCCAATTTTAGGAAAAGTTGCTTCTTGAAATGACTGCACAGCAAATAGTTGGACTGAGGGTGTTTCCTTAACAAGGTGTCACAGGGCAAGTGCACCCCATGCCCTTTTGAGGCAGGGTGAGGGTTATTATTTCCTCGCGGCTGAGTCTGTGATCTTCCTTTGTCTGGGGTAAAAGTCAATACTACCCTGTCTTCCAGGGTTGCAAGGCCCAGTGGCCAGTCAGTAGGGCTGCCCTTTCAGCAGACCTGTGCAGCCTAAGGGCTGAGTCAATATGATTGCATGGCCAGAATCAGTATGGCTGACCTCTTCACCATGACCGTGTGGCATAATGGCTGGTCAGGGGAGTGGGTCACCACCTAACAGTGGATGGCAGCCAGGTAGAGGGACACGGGCCTTCCCTGCTCCACCAGTTCCCAGTTTAGGGCCTTGCCAGTGGCAAGTGCGCTTGCTATTGGGTCAGTGGGGGATCTGTCCAAAACACACTGACACCATCTGGTACAATGGTTAATTTCCCCTGAGCTACCCTGTCTCTGGTTCAGTGGTCCTGGCGTCTCCAAGATCTTTGGGCTCCTTGGCCTACGCAGCTCTCAGCAGCTCTGTCACTCCTTGGGCATCCACAGAAGCTTGGGTGTTTGCCTGGGTCTCAGTGTCTCCGGCTTCCACTGCCTGGGGCCTCACCAGTTCCCAGGCTGGAGCCTGCAGAGTGCACCTTCCTCCTCGGTGGTCAGCCCTCAATGAGCTGAGCTGCTCCCTTTTATACCTGGTCTCCAGCCAGAGCATGCCCAGCACGACTAAGGGGGCATGGCCTCCTCAGCCAAATGGGTGGAGTTAACCCTTGTAGAACCAGTGCAGGGCAAGTGCACCCCATCACACAAGGGCAAAACATTTTTGACTCGTTTGGTTTTTTAAAGGCCATAATTACCTAAAGACAAACTTTCCAAATGTAAGAAATGTTGAGTTGATGTGAAACATTGCTATAATGTATATGAATAATATGGAAACTAAGTGTTTATTCTCTGAGACCTATAAGTAAAGTTTGTAAGTGATTATTTTTTGTCTATTTTCCTTCACTTTATATGGACTATTGTATAAACAACAGGGTGAAAAATGGTTCTGTTTCTGATGTATTTTTATTTGTACTTCTCAAAGGCATGACCCCATCAGGTAAAGGCACTGAACCATTACTTCCGCCAGAAGCACTTGATATGTCTGACAGTCCCACTCCACCCAAAAGAATGAGAAGATAAACAGTAAAAATGTTTATATAGGTATGTCTACCCTGAGTTCAGTCATTATTTTCCCATATACTAAACTAAGACAGAAAATTGGTTTATTTCTGTTTCACGGAGAGGAGGTTTTTGTGATTGTTATTTTTTTATGTATAGTCGCCAACCTCTAAGATAAATATAGATTGTCTGTAGAGCAATTCTGTCCCAAGAGATTTACAATTTCCTGCAGAATTTGTGCTGTAACTTAAGTTCTACACAAAGTCTTTACCAATTAGGTTCTGCTCCCCTCTCTGAAGTGAGCCAGCTTTTCCTGCTCTTCAGCTCTCTCGCCTCTTAGAAAAACTTAACATCCACCTATAAACTATCCAGGTAGCTAGGTCAGACATGGGTATATGTGCATTCCTACATAGGCTGCTTCAAACAAGTGTCTGCGGTAGCTTTCTGACACCAGGTGATGACAGGACAGACAAGCAGCTGATCTCTCTCTCACACACACACACACACACACACACACACACACACACACACACACACACACACACACACACTTGTCAATACCCTGCTTGCACTACAAGCTCCACATTGATAAAGGTGTATATGTAAGATATGTATAATTGTTGAGTGGCCCCCCATATTCCTCCCAACACTCCCTTTTTTCAGTAAAGCCATGCCACTTCCCATGCCAAGGGAGCCTCTGCACCCATAAAGAAAATGGTAAGAGTTGCTCCTTATTGATTAAATGTGTTTTGCTTTCTTACAACCCAATTTCTCCTCTTTGACCATACTGAAGCAAAAGCTGAATTTTTCAACTGCATTTACCACTCATGAAATGCCAGAGAATTCTGCAGTTTTGTTGAAGAGCCTCATTTCATATTTTGTATGGGGTTTTGAGATCAACAAGTTCCAGCCTCTGAGGGATTTACTTACCTCCCTCTCCTATGGAATTAGTGTTAACCAGTGAGAGGACTTAGATCTGTCCCATAAATCAGGATCAATGCTTCCTTGCTTTTCTAAAGAAGAATCAAGCTTTCTGCTTTTCAACAAGTAAATATATCTCTCGTAGACTGCTGAATATTTTGTAAGCCAAAATCATTCTACGAATGATGTAAGTGTACAGTTCTAAGATGGTAGAGAGAGTTACTTTTTGTTCATTTCCATTTGCCATTATAATCCTTAGAATTAAGTTGTTAATTTTATACTAGATTATGGTTAACATTTTTGAGACCATTTACATTTTTGATAGTTGTATTCTGTAACAGTAAGATCTTACTACATTACTTGTCACATTGCTTTTTTTTACTATTTTCATTTGTTGGGTATTCTTTTCCTCCTCTTAATTATTGCCTAAATGCACAATTTAAGTAGCTAGCCAATAGAGAGGTCTAAACAATATATCACCCTGCTACCACCACCGATTCTTATAAAAATAACTACAGAACCAGTGATAAGTATAAAAGTAATCCATTTACAATATTAGTAATTATATTTTACTCTTATGCTCATCTCATCATGTTGTTCAGTCATAAAATACATAGTCAAAACATCAAAACAATCGGGGGTGATTTCTTCTCCACAAATTTTGAGACATACCCTCTAGCTAATGTAAATTACCATAGCTCCATTGAAATGGTCAGTTTACATTAGCTGAGGATCTGATCCTTTACTTCGATTATAGACTTGGTTTATAACACTAATACCATATTTTCTCTTTACTTCAGAAAAATATATCGCCTCTCCTATGAAGAAGCAGCAGCAGCCAGTGCAAACCTCCATATCAGAATTGAGTTGGACCCTACAGAAGGGAAAGGCATAGACCAATCAGTTTTGATGGAAAGTAATTGTGTATTGAAAAATGTAAATAAGCTCTAATTTTTTGTAAAGTTAATTTTTATTTCTATAAAAGCTTTCAGAGTTTTTAGTTTCTTCAATGTGGAAAAGCTTTAAAATATACCCTTGTTTATTATGCAATAAAATTGCTGCAATACAAAGAACATTACAAATACAATATATTGTGTTGATTTAAGGCTGCTGTAAATGTAATGAAATATGATTTTCATTTTGAAAGTGTCTTCACAAGTGGCTTGGATAAGAGGTAATTCTAGATTGCCCTGTTCAAGTAGATGAAGGAAGTAATAATTCTAAGGCAAACATATGGATAGAGCAACAATACATTGAGATCCAACCAAAGCAGAGTCCTTAGGCAGTTGACTTCAAGCCAAAGTCTAAGGTTCTGTCCAAGGAGTGGAAACTAAAGGTTTGTGTACCTCAGATGATATCAACAGAGGAGGCAAGGTTTGTCTTTAGATATTAGATCTAGAGCTTAAATTGACATAAGGCTGTATTTCCATAGCATGGCTTGACAAACAGAGACATTATGGATGCCTGTAAAATTCTTCTATACATAAAGCTGAAAATTACATTGCTGGTTGTTATCACCAGGCATTTTTTTGTTTCCATATCACATTTAACAATGTGATATTGTCCTGATATAAACTATTATTTGATTTACTGCAACTCCTGTAATGTGTTGTTTGCTTTCTGTGCAAATAGGAAGACTATTTGCAAAAAGCAAACTCTATATGACAAGCAATAGATAATGGGTGGTGAAGAGAGAGAAAATACACAATGAAAGGATTTTTTTCAGATTGTCAGCTGTTCCCAATTATCTGTCTATGTAGCTATTATTAGCCAGCCAGTATCTTTTCAGCATCATGATGAGAGAGGGATGGGAGGCTGTATTTGTAGAAAGAGAGGGTAGTTGCCTTACAAATTCTAAGTTGGGATCCAATGCATGAGAAAGGACATGGAAGAAAGCACAAAGCACAGAGACAGTTGTGAGAGAAGCACACAAACAGGGCATGGAGATTAGTAGCTTCTGCAGAGGAGAGAGGATATGACGAGTCACTGAAGAGGGCAAGCCAGAGATATGAAGGAGCTTGGAAGTGAGAACCAGGAGCTTGAATTAGGAACATTTGGAAAGTATCCAGTAGAGGTAATTGAATGGGGGAAGACAGAGTCCAGAAAAAAGATCATAGCAGCTGAATTTCATATGGACTGGTGGGGGACAATGAGGTTGAGGCCTGAGAGAAACAGGTTATAGTAATCAAAATAGGATATGGTGAATCCCTGAAGAAAAATTTTACATATGAAGACAGAAGTTAACATTTTGAAAGTGCGTAAGCCTTACTGACTTTCACTAAATTACTTAGTTGCTCCAGGTTCTTCAGTTGAGTCACATGGATGGTGGTCATGTGGTCAATATGACAAAATAATGGGTAGTGGGGAGGCGGGGGCATGAGTTCAGTTTTGACCAAACTGAATTTAAATAAGTGGAGACAGGATGAAATGTCAGTTTGAATGGAAGGATACAGATCAAGAGTGGAAAGGTAGATTTGTGAGTTAGTGTAACTGTATGATGAAGATTGAGATGAAGCCATGTGAGCAGATGAGATCTAAAGAAAGGATGCTGAAGGGAGTGAAAGGATCAAGAATGGAATCCTGTGCATTACACTAGCCTCAACAAATCCATTTCTTGGGGTCAAACTTGATATAGAGAACCCAGGTTTCTTCATTACCCCTGCCAGTTCTCAGACTATATCATTGGAGACATTTATTTATTCTCACTCAGCAACAAGTTAGATAGCTTTTTAGGCTGAAGCATACTGTGCAATGCTCTCCCGGAGAGTAACATTTGCTCTCTTTCATAGCTGAACTAGGGTAAGTTGGGAACAAAATGAGCAATTTCAGAAAAAGTACCCTTTTCAATTATCTTGGAGAATGCTGATCAGTGGTGGACATTTTGTGAGTTGTCTTTTTTTAAAAAAATTAGAAACATAAGTACAGAACTTAATGATTCACATTTATCTGTGGAGTTTTTCCAGGCATCAGTTTGTTCCACTGCTTATTTTTCTTTTTAAAAATCACATATATTAACTGCAGCAATGTAAAATTAACTACACGTATAATAATAAAAAGTACTTTAATCTGGTTGGAGTACCAGCCATCTCACATTTAATGGCTATCAGAAAAATAGGAACTAAAGGTAAGGTGCATGTTTGCCTCCATATAAATTTCATTCTAGCCCCTGAAGTACATACAGTGAAGCACACCCGCCATTTGGGCTTACACACTGCTTTTTTGTGTGTTTATATAATATGTATAATTTATTAGAAATGGGAAAAATTGCACTCTGAATTGTTTTCTTATGAAATTAAATAGCTATTTCATATAAAAGATTTGGATTTTCATGTAATTATACATCTGGATAATAAACAGACTGAACTGAAACAATATAGCTGTAAATTATTTGGTTTATACAGGACCATTTATAATTATATAGTTTGATGGCTATTTAGTATATGGATGAAATGGGGCACCAGATGGCAATGGTAATGACTATACTGATTATTTTATGAGGCAAGAAGAAAACAATATAAACTAGTGTGAACTCCTGTGTAATTTAGGCCAAAGAATGTCACCCAATAAAGACACCCAAGTGATGGAGAATCTACCATGCATCTAGATAAGTTGTTCCAATGGTTAATTACTCTCCCTGTTAAAAATTTGCACCATATGTGTAGTTTGAATTTTTCTAGCTTTAGCCTCCAACCATTTGATCTTACGTCTTTTTCTGCTAGATTGAAGAGCTATCGGAAATCTTTTACCCACATTAGTACTTGTTACACCATGATATGGCTAAACCACCCTGAACACGCCCGATCCCATCTGATCTCGGAAGCTAAGCAGGGTCGGGCCTGGCTAGTACTTGGGGGGGAGACCTCCTGGGAATACCAGGTGCTGTAGGCTTAACACCTGGCAGTAGGTATAAAATGCCTCCAAAGACAGATGGAACAATGCATCGGTTGGAGTATACCCCAGTTGTATCACTGGTTGTGTCCAGTCTAAGCAGACCCTGCCATAGTGCGGGAATAACGCTAGGAAAAAATAAAGTACTTGTTACACCATGATCAAGATACCTCATAAACCTCTCTGTGGTAAACCAAATAAATTGAGCTTCCTTAGTTTCTCACTACAAGACGTGTGTTCCCAATCTCAAGTCATTCTTGCATGTTTTCTGAACCCTTTCCCATTTTTCATGATCCTTTCTGAAGTGTAGATATCCGAACTGGATGCAGTATTCCAGTAATGATCTTATCAATACCATAAACAGGTAGTAAAACATCTCTACTCCTACATGATGTTTCCTTGTTTATCCAGCCAAGGATTGCATTCACCCTTCTAGCTACTAAATTGCATCAAGATCTAGCCTAAATCCTTTTCAGATTTCTAGGAAACAATCTCCTAGTTTTATAAATGCAACCTACATTATTTCTTTAAGTGGTAGTCCCTATGTGTATTCCACACACAGGTACCAAATGCACCATGCAGCTGAGACCATAAAATCCTGCAAGGACTGTCCATTGGTTGGCCTGCACTCCGGAGCTCTTTATGCTCAGGACTGAGGGCATATGGGGAGGTGCAAACTGACTGCATCTCCTCTACCCAGGTAGACCCTCCAAGAGATTTCTGGTCAACAGTGTTTTGGGGCTCCCTCCAAGCAGCCTTCAATCATTCATACAGACCTATTGAGGTCCATGGGATCCTTATGACACCCCGGATCTGTGCAGTTTGAGAGTCACATCATCTTCCTTTGAGACAACAGCAACTGGCAGCGCTACAGGAATACATGGAAGAGGAAGACAGTGAGCCAATCCAGTGGTACTGATAGATGTATCGTTCCCATCCAAAGAGGTAATTGCCATTTCTTCATCATCCCTACCTGGTTACCAGAGGCAATATAAAGAACTATTGCACAGGATGGCAGCAGAACAGTACAAGCCCTTGGATGTCCTGCCGCTGACTGGACCCAGTCAGATAGCTCTTTCAGCGAATGTCCATTATGGAACCCCCAAGAATGTTGTAGCATACACCAGCAATGGGTGCTTCTGTTCCTAAAAGGGCTGAGAAATGTTACTTTGTGCCCACAAAAAGGGCAGTATTCTTGTTCACCCATCCTTCCCCTAACTGTAGCTGGAGAATTTTGCCTAGCAGTACCTGTAGGAAACAGTGCTTTCACCTTGTAGCCATAGCTCATCCCTTGGCTATATGAAGCAGTGCCACCTCAGCCTCCCTGCAGTTCCTTCTTGCCTCCCATGGCTGGACTCTGAGCTCTGTGAGTTTCTCAACCTCACAGTTCCTCATCCTTTGACTTAGTTGTACATTGTTAGTACCCTTAGTATTCGTTTTAGTTAGCATTCGTTTTAGGAGTCATGGCTTCTATTCCCGGTACTTCCTGGCTCCCAAATCCAAAGGAAGGGTAAGATCTATTCTCAACTTCCACATCCTCAATAAATATATCCAATACACAAAATTCCTAATGGTCATCCTATGAACTCTCCTGCCTGCTTTGACTCAGAATGAGTAGTTTGCTGCCCTGAACTTTCAGGATGTTCATTTTCATGTGGCAGTTCTACTGAGACACAGAAGATTTCTCTGGTTCATTGTGATGAACCTCCATTTTCAGTGCACAGTCCTTCCTTTCAGTCTCTTCTGCCCCCTGGATTTTTACCAAATATATGGTCACAGTGACTGTGCCTCAGAAAGAAGGGAATTTATCTTCCCATTTCTGGATGACTGGCTACTGAGGGGCAGGTCTACAGAAGAAATTCTCACTTACACATTACACTGTGCTTATTTGACTGCCTGGGTCACATCCTAAACACTGGGATGTCAGCATTGGTCCCCACTCAGAAAATCAAATTCATTGGGGCCATAATAGGCTCTACAAGTTCAAGAGCATTTTGACCCACCATTTTCAGGTGATTCACCACCTTTGTCATGGTCTGCAAACAACCTTCCACAACAGAATGGCTGTGCCAGAGGCTCCTGGCTCACGTGTGAGCTAATTCTATGAAACCACAAGCTACCTCAGTGGCATTCTTCAGTGACATCTCAATATTGGACATTTGCAGGGCCACCAGGGTTGTCGATACATATGTTTACAAACCATTGTGCCATCACCATCATCCAGAGCAGATGCAAACTTTGAGAAGGTGGTCTTGCAGTTCTTGTTAAATAGACTCTACCCTTCATGGGTACTGCTTTCGAGTCTCCTAAGTGGAACAAACAGATGCATCTACTCAAAAGAAATGGTTACTTATTGTAATTGTGGTTCTTCGAGATGTGATGCGGTCATGTATGCCATGGCCCACTTTCCATCCCCCTCTACATCAGGAGATAAATGGGGGTTGAGATGGCATCACCTCATAGAGCCTGGGGAGGGGCTTTTGCCACAAGGCACAATGAATGTCTTCTATAGGTACTGTTAGGCAAATTTCTCCAGCTCCAGTGCGCTTGGCATACTTACGCTTAAGTGGAATACACATTTGTATCGCATCTTCAAGAATCGTACTTACAGTAAGAAACCATTTCTTCAGAATCTCTGAACTACCAAGCCTTGGAAGTGAAATACAATTTATGAGCTTGTAGCAGGGCAGCGACTCACCCCGCAGCTCCTCCTGCTGTTCCATCCGGAAATTAGCTCTTCCAGCATCCAGAGCGCCCTCTGCAGGCTGATGTCCCGCTTGCTGCTGGCCCCGTGTCCCTCCCGGACACCGGTGATCTCTTACTGAGGGTGCTGCACCCCTGAAGTACCCCCACAGGTCTTAGGGTGTGGGGGTTCCCCAGGGAGGGGAGACCCTATCCCCACCTTGCCTCAGTCTAGGCAACTGCCAGTCACCACTTGCCCCCGTTCACTGGGGCTGACTGCAGTATCATTGCCACTCATCACTGGCAAGGAGGGTTTGGCCTGCTGCTCTGCCTCTGTAGCCCTGGGCTGCCTCCTGCAACCCCAGTACCCCCTTGTTGAGCCTTCCCCTAGGCCCTGCAGCCTGGGGGTTTCCAGGGAGGAGCTCCCCCAGCTCCTCTTGCCTTGCCCCAGCCCTGCTTCCCTCTAGGTACCTTGCTAAGCTTCCCAGCAGCCAGGCCAGTCTGCCTCTGCAGCCAGAGAAGACTCACTCTCTCCAAACTCGGAGAGCCCTTTTTATCAGGGCCAGCTGGGCCCTAATTGACCCAGCCACAGCTGTGGCTCCTCTGCCCTCAGCTGCCTTATGTTGCAGCCCTCTGCTGGGCTGCCTTCCCAATGTTACCACGCTGCAAAGGACTGTTTTAACCCCTTTTTGCCTGGAGTGGGGCATATGCCAGCTGCGGGCTCGCCTGACAGTCTTGGGAAAGCACTTCCGGCTGCTGCAGCTCCAACCAAAGGAGAAGGGCTGTGCTGCCCCACACTCGAACCAGCCAGCTCAATAACCCCTCCCCTGGCTCCTGGAAAAAATCCTCCACAATCTCCTGTAACTCACTTGTCTTAAAGGTGCACAGCACCTCAGGCTACAGTGCACCACCCTGCGCCCGTAACTCTCACACCAGGCGTGCCTGTAGGAGGGGGGGTCAGCCTCCTCGCTCTCCAAGCCTGAGGAGGAGCTCCAGATGTTGCCATCCCAGGTCTCAGGGTCCCATGAGGGGGCTGCTGTAACCACCCTGACCTGGGCAATCGTAACAGGCTTTCACCCCTGCCTTACCCAGCGTCTGTTGACAACACATGCTACCAGTACCTCACAATGGCACGTGAGGGCTTGAGCCCTCTCCGCCTGCGCGGTTAGCACCTCCTGTGCTACTGCCCGCGCCTCCAGCAACTACAGAGTTAACTTCCCCCCTCTCTCTAATTGACTTGCTTGTCTCTCAAGGTTACACTTTTCCTCAGTCCAAGAAATCCTCCTGCTTATTCTTACTTACTCCCTTTCACTATGCCTTCAAAGTTTCCAACCTGTTATTTTAAATCTTTCTCTCTGTAGCCTGCCTGCTTGCCTGGGCCCGATCCTGCTTTTTACCCTCTACAAGCCTCTGTAAACGTAGAAGCTCACCGTCTTGGGTCCGGAGCACAGTAAGAAATAGCCACGCCAACTCACCCATAGCGCGCCGCTCCGTCCCAGACCACCAGCTGACTCGCAACCGGTGCAGCCCCCCTACGAGCTGCTCCGGGGTGACCCCAGCGACCTGGTGGGACTCAGGCCAATCAGCTGGGGTTGCCCAGCCGGCACCTACCTGCGCAACCGGCCCCCATCGCTCTGTCGGGGGCCCTTCTGGTATGCGCTGCAGGGCCAGCGACAACTGCCCTGCCTCCCCCACCTTCAGCCACAGGGGCATTGTTTCACGGGACCCTGCTCGCTGCACCATTTTTTGCAAGGTGAACTGAGTCCCATAGAAACGAGGCTCACACACAGTGGCTAGATGAATAAAAGTCATGAGTTTATTGAAGGCAGTGACATAACCACACCATGGGCCCCATTCACAGTGCTGCCACTGGACACGGGGGACCTGACACACCGGAGCAGTGTTCAGGATGAAGCCCAACACGCAAGAGCAGACCGACACAGAAATACTGCGGGCTAGAGGGCTGGAGTCCCCTCTGGGTAGCGGCAGGTCAGGCGGAGCATCCTTCTCCTCCTCTGCTTCTCCTCCCTCTGGGCTGCAGGGCTGGGCTTTTATAGTTCCGGTCCCACCCCTGTACTTCCAGCAAGGGGGGCGGGGCGGCCTTGGCTCCACCCTCCAAGGGGCGTCTCCGGCTCCCTCGCATTCCCACTTGGAGGGAGACCACTCGGGCTCACTACAAAGATCAAAGGGTCAAAGTTTTTATCACATCCCACAGTACACATGTACTAACTGGTCACGTGGCAAATCTCCTTTATCGGTCATCTATTGAATTATGTAAAAACCACAGGTTTAAACAAAGATGTAAGGCCCTAAATTTATGATAGGGTTATTTAACAATCACCATATGAAGGGTAGGGGTGGGACGTGTAGTCTGTAGAGAGAGCTTGTTTTTATTATATTCACTGCCTTGGCTTCCTTACATTCTGCCCTTATTATATTCAGCAGTAAAGCAAGGAACCTACAAGCTTGTATCCTGTGTAAGTCACTGGCTTCCGCAATTTGCATGAGGCTCCAGGCCTATGGACTTTGGCACAGATATGATTTAATAGTCACCCTAAGTTTTGAGAAACTGGAAATAGCATGTGAAAGGGAAGTTTGTCCATAACGACACCAGCCAATCACAGAAACAATGAGCTAACGCCAACTTTTGGAAACCTTTGGAAAGCACATTAAACCACAAGAGTGATATGGCAACGAATTGATGTATATGATAAGTTGATAAGTTTATTATAAATAACTAAACTATTGTTGGATGTAAAGTAAAGTTTTTAAGATACATAAACTTCATTTAAAATTAAATTAAAATGCAGAGCCCTCCCAAACCAGTGGCCAGGACCTGGGCAGTGTGAGTGCCCCTTAAAATCAGCTCTCGTGCTGCCTTTGGCACACGTGCCATAGGTTGCCTACCCCTGTAGGACATCTATCTAATGACAATTCCCCGATTACAATTACTTTTTGCAATATATCAGTTAACCAGTTTTTAATGCATTTAATATGGGCTACAGTGATTTTTACAATGATAATATTTATCATAATATTGTGTGCAACTAAATCAAATGCCTTCCAGAAGTCTTATGTTAAGTTATCTTTATCAATCAAACTTGTAATATCAAAATATCAAGTTTGTTGACACAACCTATTTTCTATTAAACCATTTTGATTGGTATTAACTATGCTACTGTTTTTTAATTCTTCACTAACTGTATCAGATATCAGCCTTTCCATTATTTTACATGGAATTGATGTCTTGCTAACTGGCCTTTAGTTTCCCAAATCGTCCAGTTTACCCTTTTAAAATATTGGCTTTAGATTAGCTTTTTCCAGTCCTGTGGAACTTCCTCAGTGTTCCAACATTTGTTAAAAATCAACCTTAAATGGTCAGAGAACTCCTGTAGCACTCTATAGCACTTTCATTTGTTCAGGATATACTTAAATAATTCCTTATTACTGTCTAACCCTATTTGCCATAGATTTTTCACTGATACATTGAACTTAATTTATCAGTTGTCTGCATTTTGTAATTGTTGATTTGTACTCTTTGCTATCAGCTTTCCCAGTTTTTCTATTTGCCAGATAGTTTTGGTGAGGGGTTTCCCTCCTTCCACCTCTTCTTTTAACCAGGATGTTTGTTTTTTAACCAAAAAAGTATTCTTCTTTGATTGCTGAATTGTGTGTTTTGGAGCATGTAAAAAGCATTCCTAAACAATTTCCAATTATAGTATAGACCAATTTACACACGGATGTCGGGAGTCAAGCCGTCACGACCACATGTTAACAGACCACGGGTTAAGAGGGCCATGCTGAAATATCTTAAGATATCTATACATAATCAAATCAATGAGAATCAAACAATTTTGAAATTTATTAGCACAGACTATATATTACACTAGCATAAGTGCCCGGCGATGCTCGGGTCAGTCGGACGTGGGGAGGGGGCAGACAGCTGACACCCCCTGACCAACCCCAACACCCACACCTCACACCTCACCCACCCCGACACCTTCCCACCCCCCCTGACCAACCCTGTCACGGGGTCGGTCACTCACCCAGCGGCGCCCCCGTCTGGTCGTCACGGGAATTAGCTCTTTGACCCCTGGAGCGCCCTCTGTTGGCCGACGTCCGCTTCTCCACACTGGCCCCGTGCCCTTCCCGGACCCCAGAGCCCCTTGCTGAGGGTGCTGCACCCTGCAGTACCCCCCTGGTTTTAGGGTCTCCCCTCCCCAGGGAACCCACCACCCACTATCCCCAACTCGCCTCAGAATGTGCCACTGTCAGTCACTACTTGCCCCTGCTCACTGGGGCGGACTGCAGTATCATGGCTACTCATCACCGGCAAGGAGGGTTGGCCTGCTGCTGCTATCTCCGGCCCTAGGCTTCTCCCTGCAACCCTGGTAGTTCTGGGTTGGACCTTGTATCAGGCCCGGAGGCCTGGGGCTCGTGGCTAGAGCCCACCCAGCTCCTTCTGCCCTGCCCCAGCTCTGCCCTAACCCAGGTACCTGGCTTCCTCCTGCAGCAGGCCTGTCTCGCTCTGACTGCAGAGGAGACTGCCCCTGCTTCTCTGCCTCCCAGCCCTTATATCCTGGCTGGGAGTGTTTGGGGCGTGGCCACACAGCTGAGCCCAACTCCCAATCAACCTGGGAGTTTGCAGGCTAGCCTCCCAGGCTATTTCAAACCCCTTTTGGGGCTTTTCCAAGTCCCTTTCAGTAGGGGGCGGGTGGACACCCCGCCACAAACCCCAACACCTCCCGGCTCACTTACCCCCCGACCAAACCCGACACCCCCACCTCACCCCCCCAAGCAAACCCGACAACCCCACCTCACCCCCCGACCGAACCCGACACCCCCACCTCACTCACCGTCCCACCAAACCCAACTCGGATCCGTCGCAGGGGAGGGGGGGGGGCAGAGCCGAGGGATTCCGGGGACCTTCACAGGTGGGGGGGGGGGCACAGGGCTGAGGGATCTCCGGGGTTCCGTTGGGAGGGGGGAGGGGCAGAGAACTGAGGGATCTCCGGGGTTCCATTGGGAGGGGGGAGGGGCAGAGAACTGAGGGATCTCCGGGGTTCCGTTGGGAGGGAGGAGGGGCAGAGAACTGAGGGATCTCCGGGGTTTCGTTGGGAGGGGGGAGGGGCAGAGAACTGAGGGATCTCCGGGGTTACGTTGGAGGAGGGAGGGGCAGTGAGCTGAGTGAGTGAGGTGTCTGTTGGAGGGGGTATTATCACATCATCACCAGCTAACTGCCCAGCCGATGTGATTGGCCCTGAAAGACTTTCACCCCTGGGGGGCGTCAGAGGTGAGGTCCGAAAATTTTTCGACTCTTACCAGCATCTAGACCCCAAGACCCCTCACTGTACCAAATTTCAAGTCTCTGGCTCAAACGGTGCGGGAGGACTTCGCAGTCATACGTACATACATACATACACACATACATACACCACTTGACTTTTATATATATAGATGTACCAAGAATCCACAGTGATATATAGTCCTTGGCTCTAAAAAGTGTCTATGATTCACTTAGAAAAAAACGCCGTTATTTTCTGCTCTTTCTGGCGCTCATTTTCTTTCTTATGAAGTCTGTCATTCGCCACAGATGAATGATTTCAATAGCTTCCACATTTTGCTCCTCCATAAATCTTACAACAGTTTCTACAGCACTCAGGGCTTCTGTGGGCAAAATTTTGACCTTTTCAACTACATCCTCATTGTTATTAGAATTCTGACCATCACTTTCGTGGTCCGACATAACTTCGCAGCCCGTTAATATTTCTTCCTCAGACAGAAATTCTGAAGTTGGGCAATCTTCATTCATCTCTAGCCACTCGGTAATGATTTCCAGCGACGTATCTAAACTAAAATCTTTTATCATTTGAAAGAGAAATTTACCGTTATCCTTTTTTCTCTGCGTGTGCGTTTGTAGGACATCTTCTGAAAACTCTTCAAAGTCTGGCTCTGAATCGGGGCCACTGCTGGAGTTTTCCAAGTCTGAACCATCTTTGACAGAAAACACATCACCGAGAGTCTTCATCCAGCAGTTTTCAATGGACTTTTGTTTTACTCCGTCGCAAGCTTTTTTAACTAAATAAATAATTTCCGTCATGTTTCACTGTTTCAGGAATTCGGAAAAGCCTGAAGGACGTGCATGACACGATTGCCTAAATCTGCTCCCGTTGATAATTGTTTTTAAAATTCTGAATAATGCCCTGATCTAAAGGTTGAATTATTGATGTTGTGTATAATGGTAGGTATAGCACCCCAATTTTTCCATTGCTTGATACCAGTGATTCAGCTGAAGGATGGGCTGGACAATTGTCAAGTAGCAAAAGTGCTTTGGCTTCGAGTTTCTTTCACCGCAAATGCTTACGAACAGCTGGAACAAAGCTGTTGTGGAACCAGTCATCAAAAATGTGTCTTGTCATCCAAGCATTTTTGCTGTTAGCATATATTACTGGCAGTCTGAGGTGATTAAAGCAGTGAGGGTTATGAAAGAAGCCAATGAGAAGAGGGGCAGGCTTATGGCTTCCCGTCTTATTACTACAAAAAAGAAGTGTCACGTGATCTTTTATCTTTTTAAATCCAGCTGATTTCTGTGTCTTGTAATAAAAGGATAAAGTCTTATCAGGTAGCAGTTTTGCAAATAAAGCTGTTTAATCATAATTATAAAGTTGTTCTTCGTGGTAGTCTTCATTTTGTAAAATAGATTTTAACTCGGTGGGAAACGCGTTCACGGCTGATCGGCTTTCTCCAGAGATCGATACCTGCGCTATGCCATGACGCTTTTAAAAACTATTTATAAACCCCTTGCTGGCTTGGAATGATTCATCCCCCATTAAATTTTCAAATGTTGTCACTAGGGTTTGAATTGGCCCACTTAGTGGCATTCCTTTGAGCCTTTCCTTAGCAAACCACATGTGCATGGCTTTGTCTATTGTAGATTTTGCTTAATAGTGCAAACGTTTTTGCTTAAGCCCCACGGCAGACTCAGTATTTTGTACAATGCCATTCAGTTTAGATTCGTTTTTTAGCCATCCTCAGAGAGTAGATTCAGCAATCCCAATATCTTTTGAAACTTTGGCCTGGATTTCTCCACTATTCACTCGATCTACTGCAGCTAGCTTTTCTTCTACAGTGTAGGAACATTGACGCTTGCCCTCTGCCATTATATTAGGGAGAGGAAATGCCAGTAGGCCTACAACACATTTCTGCTCTGCACTTCCTGTCGATTTCTATGTTAGTGAGCAAATCTTTAGCACTACATAGCAAGTTCCTGTCCAGTGTGTTAACGAGTCTCACATGTTAAATAGGTAGCACTGGGAGGCATGGCGCTACCTCCCGTTAAGCGAATTTGCGTGTAAATGGGTCTGTACTGTATCATCCATATTCTTAGGTTTAAATATTTCCTCCCAGTCAGTTTTGCTCATAACTGTTTTTGTTTTTAGTAAATTGGCCTTTTTAAAGCATCAGTTAGCACACTGACCCATAAACATTCCAGATCCTGTCTTTCTGAATTGTCTGTAACTGTAAATCCAGTAATGGTGTCTTTAATGTAGAGTGCCATGCCACCTATCCTTCTGCCCACTCTATCTTTCCTAAATAGGGTGTATCTTTTAACATTCCAGTCATGTTAATCATCCCATTGGCTTTAAGCAATACTAATCAATGCATTGTAATTAATTAGTATTTCTAAATTACATTGTAATTATACAGTATTTCTATAACCAGACCTCCTATGGCCATTGGGACACCTTGAAAATGGGTGGAAGAGCTAAGAGTATGACAAAATTACTGGGGCTGACCAGATATGCACTGCTGGCTGCATATGCATCTGGATAATTCTCAAAAATAATTATTTCTTCCCAGTTCACACGTGCTACTCACAATGGAAGTGGTTCCAAGAGACAGATCAATCACAAATCATTAGCAGTAGTAAATATAATATTTTTAATAGACGTATACTTAACTTTTCAAATGTTTTTCAGACGTTGGTGTAAAATTAGGCACCTGTTTAAATGTTTTAATCTTCAAAGTCCTGAGCACCTACCACTCCTACTGGCTCTCTGTCTCCAGACAGATTAGTTATTCCACAATATCTGCTGAGCTTTCAGTGAGTTATACTTAAATATTGATCTCAGAGTTTGTGAAGATTAAGTAATGTTTGTAAATTATTTAAAAATGAAATTGCTATAAAATATTACTTTGAGAATACATTTGATAGTTAAGTCCCTGCAATTAGCCATTTACAGTAGTACAGTGTTTAGGCCCTGATCCTGAGAAGAGTCATGCATGTGCTTAACTGTGTATACATGAATAGTTCCGCTGACATCTGTTGGGACTATTCACATGCATAAAGTTAAGCATATGCATAACTATTCATAGGAGTTGAACCTTAATCTACCATTCATTCAGTCACAATCGTAAAAGATTTTCTCATACCAAAGCTGTTAATTTCCCACTTTGAAGGAAAGAGCAGATTGTGATGACATTTAAAATAATAAATGTCATTATCAAAAGAGGAGGGGAAAAATTGTGCCTAAGTCATGTATTTTCAAATTTTTAAACATAGGAAAAATTACACATGAGGTACAAATTATCATTAATGGGCCTGCATTTCTTCCCTCCTTCTTCCCCCTTCCCAGCTTTATTCCCATCACAAACAAAATCACAGTATTTAAGGGAGTTCTGGAATTGTGTTCTGGCATTGTTTCCTAGAGCACAGAAATAATTTTTCCCAGTTTACTCATTATAGCTGTAAAATGTTTTGAGGTCACATTTAGGTGAGCCAGGTCATATGGTTTCAACTTCTCTAAATCTATATTAAGATTAAATCTTTCTCCTCGAAAAATGTTCATGGTAAAACTTGTGTTTAATTTCATACAAAAATATTTTATTTGATACCTTTGTGTCATAATTTTTCTTCTGTTGCAGCTCTCTAACTATATACTTCTACACAGATGTATTTAGCAAACTTTTGTTGAGCTTTCCATAAATTGTAAACTTTACAATAGAGAAAAATAAAGGATGACTTTCACATGTCAAAAGATTGATTTTTTTCCCCAAAATACCACTCACAGAGGTACAGTAGAACTATGGGAAAGTGGAACTAAAAGTTAATCTTAGGGCAAGTCTACACTATCCACTGGATCGGCGGGTAGCAATCGATCTTTCGGGGGTTGATTTATCTAGACGTGATAAATCAATCCCTGAGCACTCTCCCATCAACTCCAGTACTCCACCGCCATGAGAGGTGCAGGCAGAGTCAACAGGTGAGTGGCAGCAGTCGACTCAGTGCTGTGAAAACATTGCGGTAAGTCGACCTCAATACGTCAACTTCAGCTACGTTGTTCCCATAGCTGAAGTTGCATACCTTTCGATCTATCCTTCCCCCCCGCCGCCTCCTCCCCCAGTGTAGACCAGGGCTTAGTCAATGGAAACTTATTTGACATTCTTCACCTTTATTTTTTCATGCAGCAACTCTAAACCAATGTTTCTGTT
Organism: Sternotherus odoratus; assembly: GCA_032164245.1. Lineage (NCBI taxonomy): Eukaryota > Metazoa > Chordata > Testudines > Kinosternidae > Sternotherus > Sternotherus odoratus. The sequence continues at coordinate 71,574,662 of JAVMKO010000002.1, forward strand.
TCATATTGTTCCATCTGCAAAGTTCCAGACACTAGCAGTTGGCTGTTGCTTCTGTAATTATTAAGAGTGGGTCATGAACTATATGAATAGTCTGGTCCAACCCTTTTGGAAAGAGATTATTGGTTCAAAAAGTTACAGAATAAAATATTGACTGATTTATTTTTTATTTTTAAAACCTGCCTCTTTTCTCAGTGAGATAAAAATCTTTTTTTAAAAAATTAGATTTAACTTCCTTTACAAAAAAGTTGTGCTGTATTATTGAAAAGAAACCTTTAAATTTCACAGTACCTCCTGGTTTTATAACATTTGGTTTGACAAAAAGTACATTTGAGACGGTTTCTGTGAGGGGAACGTATGTGATCATGTCATTAAAGACATATCATACTGCATATGCACAACGAGAACAAATTAAGGTTACTTAGGCTTACCTTGAGAGCTTGACATTGCAACCTCTGGTCTTCTTTTAATGTATTTTTGGGTAATATAATGATCTTGATCAATAATTACTGTAAAGGGAGGTGCAGATTGCAGCTTTTTGTCTAGTAAGGCTAGTTGTGGAGGAGGATTAATTTTTGGAATATAGTAAAACAGATCTAAAAATGTAGAAATTACTGCTGAAATTGAGAGGATGCAGTAGTTTGGTAAGTAGGTGTTTAAGATCCTTGCGGAAGTCCCTGGCTGCCCATTTGACAGTTGGTTTTTTTTGGAAGAGGTGAGAATGGAGAAGCCCTGTGAAGGTTACTAATAACAGAGCTTCTGTCAGAAATATTCATATGAGATGGAACAGTTTGAGGAAGTGCAAGAGAAGATTATAAGAGTGCCTGGGAACTAGAGGCAAAGCCCTTAAAATACAAAGCATGCAGGATTTCTGTGAATGTGCAAGAAGCCTCCCATTCTGAAGCTGAAGAGTAATTGTGACAGCAAGACTGTCTATGAAAGAACTTCCTTAAGCTTATGGAAATATTCTTATCGTCACTCACTCAATTGTCCTAGGGGCACACAGTAAGGCTGAAGGAGTTGAGCTGTTGTAGCATCATGGTAAAGATGGGGATAGGTTAGGCCACTTATCGGGGTGCCTTTTGGGGGGATGGGGTTGTAGGTCTGTTTGTGGTGCACATCCTAGCCCTAGTCTGAAGCTCTTAACTGCGACACAACCCCGAGTGTGGAATGTGAGTTCTGCAGAGGAGAGGTGCTGCTCCCAGTTTGTGCCCCTGAGTCAGTATCTCATTTTCAAACAGAGGAAGGATGATTAAGATAAGAAAGGCCTGGTGCTTAAATTAAAAACCTGGAAATAGTTAGATGAGCCCGTAAAACAGGATTCCCTCTACAGCAGACATGGGCCAACTATGGCACACAGGCCCCATCGGGTCAGTCAGACCTTTTAATCTGGCTTTCAAGCTCCTGCTGGGGAGTGGGGTTGAGGGCTTGCCCTGTTCCACCAGGTTGTCCCCAGCCCCTGACTCTCACACACAGAGCCACACTGTACAGGTGCGCCCAGCACCCCAGACTTCACCATGCTGTTTCCAGGATCAGAATCCTGCCCTGTGAGGCAGCGCACCCAGTCTCCAAAACGCCAGCCTCTTTGCACCAGCGAGACCCATCCCAGCTAGTAAGGTTTATTTCCACTAAAATGTATCTTTATTAAACAGAGCTTATTTGAATATCTCTGAATTGTTAAATTTGTGAACATTCATGGCCCTCCATATAATTTCCATATCCAGATGTGGCCCTCAGGCCAAAATGTTTGTCCAAGGAAAGGGTCAGCAGTGATATACAGGAGTTCCTACTCTACCTGTGGTACTTACGTGATACTTATTGTATCTGAGCACCTCACAATGTCTAACCTATTTTTCTTCACAGCCCCTCTGTGATATAGCACAGTGTTATCCGCGATGGTACAAATGGGGCACTGAGGTACAAAGAGACTAAAGGCCAGATCTTCAAAGGTATTTAGGCACCTAGTGAGATTTTCAAAAGCACTTAGAAGGTTAGATGCTTCATAAACTCCACTAGATGCCTAATTGCATCTTTGGGTGCCTAAAAACCTTTGGAACTCTGTCCCTAAGGGACTAACCTGAGGTCATACAGGAAGTCTATGGGAGAGGAAGCAAAAGCCAAGTCTCAGGGTGAGCTCCTTGTCCACTGGACCACCCTATCTCTCTGCTGCATGCTGCAAAAAAAGAGGACTCTGATAGATGGAAGCAAAACGAAGAAGGCCAGTTCTTTGAGACTCCAGTAAACAGTGCCAGGGAATTGGGAAGGATGTCATCGTTGACAGCATGGAAAACAGCATAGCGGTCAGGAAGGATGAAGAAAGAGAGAGAAAGTATCAGATAAGAGGAGAGGAAAATTACTCGCCTTTAATAAGTTAAAATCTCTTTTTGTATTGTATTGTGTTTTCTAATAAAAAGTCACCATAACGCTCCTGTTCTTTGTAGTTCCTTGCAAATTACCCATGCTTCCATGCTCTAAATAAAGTGTGTTTTCAAATACAAGTAACCACCAGCCTTATTCTTTTTTTAAAAAGTCATCCCCAACAGAGGACACCATCCCAACCCAGGTACCACAAGAGCGGGAGTTAGGAAGTAGCCTGGGAGCAGCCGACCCTCGTCTGGCTGGAGCACTGCCAGAGCCTATGTCACTGTGTTGCAGCCAGGATCCCCACTGATACAGCAGCGGGTCTTCTGCTGCTGCTAGGGCCCTGGGCTGAGACGCAGTGGAGTGGGAGGCCTGCGTCCCAAGTGGCAGTCTCCCCGTTCCCAGGCCTTTTTGGAGGATTGGGCCTACTGTTATTGGGCCTACGGCCTGGGCTTGCCACTGTTTGTACTATTGTTGCTCAATCCTGCCTGAGGGTCTGAGCTTCTGAGTCACTATTGCCCCATTCTGACCTAGTGTTGCACAAATATCCCTCCTCTTAAAAGATACTTTCTTCTACATTTTACATCCTATCGCCTACAAGGCAGGGAAGTACCACCCATCAAAGGTATAATGATTACCATAACAAGACTATAATCCCAGAAATACAATGACAATTAAACAGATTACCCCACTCTTAATCAGTGATTCAATCCTTACTTACATAAGGAAGCCAGGACCACAAGGACTCCCACCAATCAATGGGTAGGTAGCCAGCTAATTGATTCCCAACCAAAGCCAATTCCCTATACCCAATAAATCCCATTGACAAATTTAAATTGGGCCCAAATTTGGCCAGCTAGGCCCAGGTCCTTGATTCCTGTAATGGGGCAACCTTTATTGTCAGCAAAAACAATAATCCTGTCTTATTAACAATCGTAGGATACCCAGAGGTAGACACCCCTACCCTGGTCCATTTCCTAGGTCATGTTAATCACAGACAGGGCAACAGATATAAGAAAACTCTTGTTTTGGGTCCACTGGAATCTTGGTGAGAGAGATATCCAGGGGAGGCAAAACCATACAATTACAATCTCAACAATCCATACAAAATCCAGTCCATAAAAAGTCCTTTACAAACTCCAGTCCATACAAAGTCAACTTGAGTCCAAGTCCCTTCAACAAATCACAGTCCCAAAGTCAATTTGAGTTCAATTCCTGAGAGAGACAAACCAGTCCACTGCTCAGTCCAGTTCTCTCTCAGAGAAATGTATCTCTTGACACGCAGGCAGCCCTCTGTCAGCAGAATGTATCTCTTGACATGCAGACAACCCTCCGTCAGCAGCACCTGGAACGGATCCTCCAGCCTCTTCCTTCCACCTCTGGATCAGGATCCGGGATGAGGACGTCCAAGGACATGCTTCTGGCAAGGCACAGCAAACCTGCAGAGAAAACAAACTACACGGCAGTACCATATTCTTTCCAATTAAGCAGTGTTGTCTTTCCACCCCGCTAACAAAATCCTGCCAGTGTCTAAGAGAGACATCTCAAACATTAACCCAAAAGGAGAACCTCTTGTCAGTCCACATGACTGAACATCTAGATCTCCTTATTCAACAACAATCAGCAAAAACAAGCAGCTTCTAGCTATCCCTGTGCAGTAAAATGGAGGAGAAAGTATCCTTTTAAATCCAACACAGAGCTTGTCCTTCAGCACATACACCAGGGCCTATAAACCCAGCAAATGCTTCACAAGCCAACAAATCCTCACAAAACCAGCAAATGCTCCAAAGCCTAGCAAATGCTTCAAAAGACCAGCAAATGCTCACAGACCAGCAAATCCATGCTACACAATACCAGCAATGCCTACACAAAATCCAAACCATACACCAATCTACACATGGGGCCATCTGCTAGTCTGAACTCTGCCTTTCCAGCAGCTACACCACCATGAGCTTATCACAGAGACTAGCAATACTTTACAAAACCCAGCACATGCTTCCACAAAGCCACCAAGTGCTTCACAACACCCAAATCACATGTCCTAATCCAAGTCCTACTTTTTCAACAACTGCATTTGACATCCACAAAGGAAACCTAAAATCCTATCACCATAGCACCTCTACAAAGCAGTCAGACAGGCAGGTAAAGCCACACAGACATACCCTAGTACATCACTTCAAATCTAGAGGCTCACATCTCTCTGCCTCTCATAAGTCTCACCAGTCTCTACACCTCTCACTGTCACTGCCTCTGAACCTTACTCCTGGTCACAGGACCTTCCTATCCTGGACACTTAGGTGACACTTCCTCCATGAAGGTGGTATCAGGGGCCACAGCAGATCTTAATTCTGCTCTGTGATCAGGCAATGAAGGGCTCTCAGAATCAACTAACACAGACAACCGCTGCCCACAATCTCTAGCCCTCATCTGCCTGCACATCTTAACAGCAAATTTCATAAACCAGGGTGGCCGGTCCTGGCAAATCGCCAACCAACAATCTATATAGGGGAACTGGTCCCACAGTCCATCCCTCTGCACCCTACTGTGCACCAATCTTACCAGTTCCACATCAAAGGAACCACCTTCAGGCCATCCCAGGCCAAACCTAGTCCACCTTAGCTGACAGAACTTTGTCAAGTCCTCTCTTGTCAGCTTCACCACACAGGTACCTTTGAACTTCTTAAAGTTCTCCAACATACAATCAACTGGAACCTTGGAGCTATCAGTCCGGGAGCGACCCGAGCCCATGTTCCCCTTCCGCACAATAACGGGCTTGCTCCAACTAGATTGGGTCTATCAGTGATTCACTCCCTCGGGCCCCCAGCTCGCAGAGACTGCCGCAGCCTTCGTTTCCTGATCAAGTTCCTGACCAAATGACCAAGGACTCTCGGAGAGTCTGCAAGACTTTTTACCTCCTGAGTCCCGGAGATTAAAATCACTAGACCAAATGACCAATGCCCCCCGGAGAGTACTCAGCTGAGGCCTTGATCAAGCTATCAGCGACCAAATAACCTCCACCTGCGGCCTCAATCAAGATATCAGAAAACCAAGAGACCAAATGACCCAATGACCAGTGACCCCACAAATGACACAGGAACACCAGTCACACACAATCAACCGTCTCCCTGCAATCACTGATTCCTCAGGAAACCCGTACGATCCCCTGAGGGTCTGCGCTCACACCTCGTAACACAAACAACCCGTTGGAGCCTCACCTTCCTCGTACTCAATCAAAGGAAGGTCGGTAGAGTGGTGAAAACACCCTCTACCCCTGTGATGTCTCATGACCACCACTGAGAACAATGAGTATACCGATCCTAGCCTCCAATATCTGGTTCCCTGCCTGACTTTAACAGGCGCATTCCTCCCGGAACCCCGGCACAGGGACAAAAATCCAAACTCCTTCCAACCAGACTTCGTATCTGGTTCCTCTAAAAGGAACCCCGAAGCCAGACTCCGTATCTGGTCCCAGTAAAGGAACCCCGGAGCTACTCCGTATCTGGTTCCTCTAAAACAGGGGTCTCCAAACTACGGCCCGCGGGCCAAATGCGGCCCGCGAGGCCCTCTCATCCGGCCCGCGGCAGGGGTCGGGAACCAGCCACGGGGCTGGGACGCGCTGCGTGCTCCGCTGCCGCCGCCGTCCGCGGGGCCAGGACGCGCCGCGTGCTCCGCTGCCGCCGCCGGCCAGGACGCACCGCGTGCTCCGCTGCCGCCGCCGGCCAGGGACGGCTCAGAGCTGGGGCCGGGACGCGCCGCACCGCCACCCAGTTACAGGCGGCGAAACAAGGAGCCACCCACTGCCAGGCGGCGAAACGGTCTGTGGGGAGAGACCGGGTTGAGCGGGTCAGTGGGGGGGAGGGGGGGGGGAAGAGACCGGGTTGAGCGGGTCAGTTGGGGGGGGGGAAGAGACCGGGTTGAGCGGGTCAGTTGGGGGGGGGGGGGAAGAGACCGGGTTGAGCAGGTCAGTTGGGGGGGGGGGGAAGAGACCGGGTTGAGCGGGTCAGTTGGGGGGGGGGAAGAGACCGGGTTGAGCGGGTCAGTTGGGGGGGGGAGGTTGGAGGAAAGGAGGTTTTGGGGGGAGAGACCTGGCTGGGTGGGTCAGTTGGGGGTTGGAGGAAAGGAGGTTTTGGGGGGAGAGACCTGGCTGGATGGGTCAGTTGGGGGGGGGGTTGGAGGAAAGGAGGTTTTGGGGGGAGAGACCTGGCTGGGTGGGTCATTGGGGGGGGGGTTGGAGGAAAGGAGGTTTTGGGGGAGAGACCTGGCTGGGTGGGTCATTTGGGGGGGGGGGTTGGAGGAAAGGAGGTTTTGGGGGGAGAGACCTGGCTGGGTGGGTCAGTTGGGGGGGGGTTGGAGGAAAGGAGGTTTGGGGGGGAGAGACCTGGCTGGGTGGGTCATTTGGGGGGGGGGTTGGAGGAAAGGAGGTTTTGGGGGGAGAGACCTGGCTGGGTGGGTCAGTTGGGGGGTTGATGTGTAGTGTTCATGTGTAGTGAACAGGTGTTCATGTGTAGTGTTCATGTGTAGTGTTCATGTGTAGTGAACAGGTGTTCATGTGTAGTGTTCATGTGTAGTGTATCAATGTGTTAATAAATAATAACTGAATAAAATAATATTAAATAAATAATTAAAAACAACATCCATGTTTTGATTCTTTTTTATTTGGACCTCGAGTGTGTTGTCGGCCCCCGAACTGCTATTTGATAGTTAATGCGGCCCTCGGGCTGAAAAGTTTGGAGACCCCTGCTCTAAAAGGAACCCCGGAGCCAGGTTATAGCTCTGATAATCGTTTCCCTCCCTGCCTCACAGTGCAGGAGGATCTCCTGAGTTGAGTACCTGGTGTAGCTATCCTCAACACCCCTCACACTCAGAACACCAATTATTAGAGAACCCAATACTCATCTCCACCTCGCCTCAAACGGTTGGCACCAGGGATACGGTCCGCCGGAATCCTTCCACCCTCTCGCGTGTCTGGTGCAGACGGAAACCTCGTGCCCGCACTTCAGCGATTCTGCGCAGCCTCTGCTAGTCCAAACCCTCGGCTCAAGCGGTGGAGATCTTGGAAGGAGCCGCTGATCAGCTTTCTCACTCGAGGCCCCAAGCCTCAGTCCAAAAATCCAAAAATCCAAAACCAAAAATCCGCGGTCTTCTCTCAGGAACCTTAGCTTTGCCTGATTTCAAAGGAGCTTGCCTTTAACCTCCCAGGTATCCCCGCAGCTGAATCTAGATTTAGGGACAGGCAGAATAGTTGCCCGGTGATCACTTCCCCTCTTCTAGTTCACCTACGCCAATCCTGAGGTGGTCCAAGGGATCTCCTGCCTGGCTCGCCAATTGTTGCACAAATCTGTTCTTTCCTTGGAGGCCTCTCCCAATTACCTTCCAAGAACAGGCAAAAGACTCAAGGTAATCCTAAACAAAAAGGGTTTATTTGCTAGCAAATAGGGGATCAGGGGAATAGAAATCCAAAGCCTGAAAGCCCACTGACACAGGGTGGGCACAACATATATACAGAATACAAATATATAAGCAACCAATCATATTACAGAGAGTCACAGCTACATACAGCCAATAATCATATGCCACATACATGCTTGTACACAGATTCAAATAGTACCATGGCTACCAGCCGTTAGTTCCCGCTCTTTCTGTAACACAAGCATGACAGACATTGTTGCAAAGTAAGGCATGAGCTGCCAGGCCTACATGCAAGCTCAGCCTCTGATTATGGCTACATGCCCACCCAGCTGACAGACTCCATTTTAAAACAAAACTCCATTTTGCATTACATATATTACATGACTATTAACCCCGCAGTTACCACAAGCATACACTGCATGTTACACAATACCCAGTAATCAATAAATACCATTTTCGTATTTGTACTACACTAGGGCCCCGACATAACTGTACTTATTTCTGCCTCCACAAGGGCCTCCAAGGAAGACGCCCATGGCCGAACTAATTCCCCTGTAGTGGGGTGGCTACCTGCTCCCAGCCAGAAGGGCTTAAAACAGCCCAGGAAAGGCCTGGGGCTAGGAGCATGCAAGCCCCCCCCCGGCTGATTGGGAAGCAGGCTCAGCTGGGTGGCCATGCCCCAAACAGACCAGCAGGCCCTTATAAAAGGGCTGAGAGGCAGGAGCCTGGCAGATAGTCTCCTCTAGCTGTAGAGGCAGACAGGCCTGGCTGCTGGGGAAGCTTGACAGGGTACCTAGAGTGGTACAGGGATGGGGCAAGGCAAAAGGAGTTGGGGGAGCTCCGGCCTGGAAACCCCCAGGCTGCAGGGCCTAGGTGAAGGCCCAACAAAGGGTACTGGGGTTGCAAGGGACAATGATACTGCAGTCTGCCTCAGTGAACGGGGGTAAGTGGTGCCTGGCAGTTGCCTGCCCTAGACTGAGGCAAGATGGGGATAGGGAGTGGGGATTCCCCTGGGGAGGGGAGACCATGAGACTGTGGGGGTACTACAGGGGTGCAGCACCCCAGGTAAGAGGTCACTGGGGTCCGGGAGGAACAAGGGGCCAAGTGCAAGTGGAACTACGGTCTGCAGAGGGCGCTCTGGACACTAGAGTGAGATAATTCCCTGGATTTACCAGCAGGAGGCGCCGTGGGGTGAGTTGCCGCATGCTTATATCCCCCAATACATCAGAAGTGTGTAATGAGGCAGTGTGGTTCCCCACTGCCCCGGAGACATAGGTTATTCTCCTGTGAGAACTGTAACTCAAGCACTGTAGTGTCAACGTTTGAGACTTTTGGAAAGTAACCAGCCTTTAAACAGAAGTGAAAGGGTCCAGTTACAGCCAACTGATGACCATCCACAAAGGGGACTCAGCTAGGTCTGTAACAGGAATATTCTAAACCAACAGTTCTCAAACTGTGGGTTGGGACCCCAAAGTGGGCCAGGACCGGCTTAGACTTTCTGGGGCTGAAGCTGAAGCCAGAGCACCACCACCAGGGGCCAAAGCCTGAAGGCTTTAGCCCTGGGCACCGGACTCGGATTACAGGGACTGAAGCCTTTCGGCTTCGGCTTTGCCGTTCCCCCGCCGCCCACACACACCTGGGGCTCAGGCTTCAGTCCCCTCTCCTGAGGTCATGTAGTAATTTTTATCGTCAAAAGGGGGGGGAGGGGTTGCGATGCAATGAAGTTTGAGAACCCCTGTCTAAAGCTTGGAACTACTTTAGATAGTCAAGGAAGCATAGAAAAGACCAGCAGAAAAAGGGAAGCTGGCCAAGTCCCTTAAAGTAATACCCCGTCTATCCTCCTTATGTAAAGTTAAGTGAAAGATGTCCACTTCCACCAATACAAAGGCAGAATTATTGTAGATGTAAGGCGATCGTGAATTGTATACAGAGAGTCCTGCATGCTTACAAGTTTCTTTGTAGCTGCCTCCAGTTGGTTCTTGTGTGGATCCTAACTCAACAGAACTGTTGTTATATTCATAAACATACATGAGTTCAAATTTTTTTAAGATAAATCCTCTATACCCAAGGATTCTTAAACTAAGGGTTGGTCTTCACTAGCGCTGCCGACTCCGGAACTCCAGCTCGCTGGGAGGCGCAAGCTGGAGTCGACAGGGGAGCGCGCCGCCAACTGCTGCCGCCATGGGGACGAGCAGTAAGTCGGCGGCAGATACGCAAACTTCAGCTACGTGAAGTTGCGTATCTGCCATCGATCACACCCCCCCCCCCCCAGTGAGGGCAAGCCCTTAATAATAATGTAAACCACATCTTGGAGATTGTTTTGAGGACCACTTTCCCTCCTGTTCTTGTTTATATAACATCCTTGTAATTTCAGCAATTGGTTTACATGGAGATGTAATAATGAAAGACCTGAATTTTGACTCTCAGTAGTATAAGTGTTGTCTCCTTTTTGGAAAAAATCAGTCATGTTGTCTTCTGCTCTTCATTTCATGTCTCTCAAGTTTATTTTGTGCCTATCTGAGCCAGCACCATGTCACCAGCTATTTGTCCATGCAGCAACAGTGCACCACAGATCGTAGTTTAGAAACCTATAATCCTAAACCCTGAACCTTTAGAGTAATTTTTTGTGATAATAAATACAACTTCTGGAGAAAGCAAAATTGATCTTGGAAAGAGGGTTTACCAGTTTGAGACAGGCACAGTTCACAAAGCATATATACAAAATAATAATTTTGGGGTACAGCGGTTCCCTTTCTTTAAATATTGAATCGCTGGGTCTTTAAACCATGTGAAGTGTTTAAAGCATCAGTGCTGTTGGAGTAATTTCTGCTCTTGTGCACTACTTTCTTTTATCTTGGAATGTTAATATGCATAATATGCTGCAAAACAAAGTTAGGAGTACTGTATTTTGACCATATTTACAAGTAACAGCTAAGAAGGAGTTCTTGTATGAATGACTGAGGACTATCCTGGGTTCCATATACAAGTATTCCTAAAGGCTGTCCTTTTGCCTCCAGCTGTAGGGATGCGTGAGATGGTCTCTGCAAGACTTGGAGGAAGAACAAAACTTGAATGGTTTGTTACATTTTTGGCAATGGAATTAGCTTATTATATATATAATTTTGTACATGAAGAACTCCCATCCATCCATCCATCCCAAGGAGGCAAAAAATGAAATTCAGAGCCTCAAACCGTGATTAAAATCTTTGGTTTTTACAGTATGAGTCCTTGCTTTTCCAGTCTGCTGATTTTTTTCTGTATTGGTGACACACTTATAATTTAGTTTGTAAGAGAGACAATAGTTGGAATGTTGAATGTTTTAGAGCCTTTTAACCACAACAGATAAGAAAAATTAGCATAGCCTGGAAACAAAGGATCTTTATAATACATTTTTGGTCAGGTATATTCATGATTAAAGTCAAACTGAATTTTGTCAGGAACTAGTGTCCTCTGTTTCCTTCACTTTTGAGGAGTTTCCTACATGCAGACAGATAGCAGTGACCTTGTGTCGTATGTGTGATAAGATATGTTCATTGACAGAACAGGGACTTTCACGACTGACTTTGTCTGCAAGGATGATTGTTCCAGAGAATTATCAAAGGCATGCTGGTACATCCTTTTAGTGTGTCAGATGGTGGAGTATATGGGATACTTTCTAGGATAATACTTCTAGGCTTAAAAACATGACAATCTGTAAAGTGTTTTGAATATGTAAAGCACTAATTAAAAACATACGATCTTCATGGGAAGTGAAAACCAAAAAGAAATCTTGGATACTTTTTTCTGAACTGCCAAAGCAAAAAGCTGTTCAGCATTCTGGATTATAAATACTCTCTGCAAAACATACAAATACAATTATAGCTTTGGAAACAAAAGAGTAAGTTCTTCTTTGAGTATATGTCCCTCTGGGTTCGCCACTGTAGGCTGGGTGCATGCCCATGCACTCTTGATGGAAGACCACAAAGTAGTGTCTGCGGCCTGTACCTGCACAGAGCAGTGCCACATGCTTTGAATGAGGACATATACGGAGGCACAAGCCTGCCACCACCCAGTTCTTTCTCAACTGCCTGTACCTGAAGACAGAGTTCTGCTGTCTGCATATGATGGGGTCCACTCATTGCTAAGGGTGCCTCCTCCTGGCTGCTCAGGGGATTAGCTCCACTCACGTCTGATGCCACCTTCTGCTGCTTGTTCATGTTCCTTATTGCCTCTCTCTATAGCTAAAGTTATAACTATAGAGAGAGGCATAAGGCCCTCCTGGCAGGTCACTATAATTCTCCCCTTCTGGGGCACCAAAGTCCCACTGGATGACTATCCTAGGCAGTCTTCTGTTCCACTGCCTGGTCTTTGTACCACTTCCCCAATGGCTGTTAGGAGACACTGGGCCTGTCCACTACTCCAGGTTCCAGTTCAGGGACCCTCTAATCAGCAACCAGGGGTCTGCACCATCTAAGCCTTGCTGCCATTTCCCTGAACCTGTTCCTATACGCTCTCCTCCTAGGTCTCCTTTCTTCCCACTCTCATGTCCAGAGCATGGCTGCAGGCTCCCTCACTAGAACTCGGTCCACATCTAGAGCTCTACTTAAGGCTATTCCCATAGCAGAAATCTACAGGATTGTCACTTGGTTTTCGATCCATACCTTTGCCAAACATTATGCCATTGTACCTGTTTCCAGAGATACGTCCTTTAGTGATGCAGTGCTTCAAACGGTCATGGACTTACCTCTTCAGCACCTATCTCTTCATTGACTTACTGCTTGGAAGTCTCCAAGTGGGAGGACCTTTAGGAATGTATACTTCAAATAGGAAAAGAGATTACTTACCTTACAGTAACTTGAGGTCTTTGAGATGTTTAGTCCCTATGTGTGCTCCACCTCCCACCTTCCGTCCCCTCTGCTGTGGAGTTTGGCTTCACAACTGAGAAGCATTGGGCTCACACCTGCATATATGCTGTCATTCAGAACATGTGGTATTGCTCTGCACAGGCGCAGGCCTTTGGATGCTGCTTTGCGTAACCCATTCCAGTGTTTCACCACCCTCCTAGTGAAATAGGGTTTCCTAATATCCAACCTAGACCTCCTCCACTGCACCTTGAGACCACTGCTTCTTGTTCTGTCATCTACCACCACTGAGAACAGCCTAGCTTCATCCTCTTTGCTCCCCCCCGGAACCCAGGTAGTTGAAAGCTGCTATCAAATCCCCCCTCACTCTTCTCTTCTGCAAACTAAATAACCCAAAGTTCCCTCAGCCTCTCCCCATAAGTCATGTGCCACAGCCCCCTAATCATTTTTGTTGTCCTCAGCTGGACTCTCTCCAATTTGTCCACATCCATTCTGTAGTGGGGGGGACAAAAACTGTATACAACACTCCAGATGTGGCCTCACCAGTGCCAAATAGAGGGGAATAATCACTTCCTTTGATCTGCTGGCAATGCTCCTACTAATACAGCCCAATATGCCGTTGGCCTTCTTGGCAACAAGAGCACACTGCTGACTCACATCCAGTTTCTTGTTCACTGTAATGCCCAGGTCCTTTTCTGCAGAAATCCCCAGGTCCTTTTCTGCAAAAGAGTCCAGTCCAATTTTAAAACTCAGATAACTGGGCTTCCATCATTTTGTGGGGGGAGTATTTCACATTTGAATAAGATCTCAATAACTGGGACCATTTCCTAATATTGTTTTTGTTTTACTCAGTTTCATCCCATTCCTTTTAATCTATTCTTTTGTATCATACAAAATTATTTCTTTCTATTTTGTGTTTCGCTCTTCCAACATGACTATTTGTAAATACAGTATGTGTACATTTATCATATTCCCCTTAATCACCATTTCAACAAACTGTACCATGAATACGTAAATCCCATAATCCTTCAAGCATTTGAATTATTTTTGTACTCTTTAATTGTCCTTTAGGACACAATGTAAATTTTAATGGTTGGAATAGAAATAGGCAATGTGTCTGTCTATTTTATGTCATCTGTTTAAAACACACTACCATACAAGACAGTGTAAATAAAACATTGTAAAAATTGAAAATACAACATGCCAAAAAGTAATAACTGAATCCATGACTGAGTTCATTCCTAAATAGGTGCAGTCCTACATAAACTCTTCACTCTCTTTAGTAAACTCTAAAATAATGAATTCATTCCAGTGCTGCTACATTTTGTCCTATAATGCTGTTAACTTTGTTAAGATATTTGATCAAATTATTTTAAGTCTACTGTACAAAATATAACGAGGAAACATTTGTAGCACCTTAGAGACTAACTAGTTTATTTCAGCATAAGCTTTCGTGGGCTATAGCCCACTTCATCGGATGCATAGAATGGAACAGAAGTAAGATGCATTTATACACACAGAAAGGAAAAAAAGGTTTTACATTAGCATACCAATTCTAAGAGGCTGTTAAATTTAGATGGGCCATTATCAGTAGGAGAAAAAAATACCTTTTGAAATGGATTTCTGTCAGGCAGGATTTAACATCTATTGAAGGTAAATTAACAAGGGAAATGCAATCAATTAGTGTAATGAGAGAACCATTTGCAAGTTCTGTTAAGCCCTTGGTTTATTGTGTCCAACTTGAAAATTAATTCCAGTTCCTCAGTTTCTCGTTGGCATCTGTTTTGAAGTTTTTCTGTTTCAAAACTGACACCATCAAGTCTTTAATGGAGTGGCCAGGAAGATTAAAGTGTTCTCCTACTGGTTTTTGAATGTTATGATTCCTGATGTCATATTTGTGTCCATTTATTTGTGTCACATCAGCCACACCATCAGAGGCTCATTCACCTGCACATCGACCAATGTGATATATGCCATCATGTGCCAGCAATGCCCCTCTGCTATGTACATTGGCCAAAACGGCCAGTCTCTACGCAAAAGAATAAAAGCTTATGCTGAAAGAAACTGGTTAGTCTCTAAGGTGCTACAAAGTCTTCCTCATTTTATTTATGGATACAGACTAACACGGCTGCTAATCTTAAACCTGTACAAAATATATATCAGTCGTTTATGCTGTTTGAAAGTTCTCTTCCAACACAGTGACCTCTTTAATCATCCTGTAGCTGTTGCTAACTGAAAACAAGAAGACGACTTATCATTTATAGGCTATGGAAATTTCCTTTAAACAATAAAAAGACAAAATAAGGATGACAGAGGTTAGTGCGTGATTGAAATAACCATCAGTACAATCTGCACCAGGAAGTATGTTTGCAGAAGAAGAGATGTCAGAAGAATGAAAGGAAATAGCATCAGGAAATCACTGTGTCTCAGGTGGGAGAGAGGAAGTTCATCACTGGGCTGGGTTTGAAAAGTTGTTCTATTGTAGGTAATTTATAGACAGTACTGAAATCCATTAAGTTTTCTACCCCTTTTTGACAGAAATACTGACAAATAAATGCTTATTTCACTAGGAGATATTAATAAGCAGTATGGCAGCCTGGGCTGTTCTTCCTTGCCAGAAATGACTGACAATTTACTGGTGATAATTTAGTATCTTGGAGTTACTGGCATAGGCGTGTGCAGCACATTTCATTAGGGTGTGCACCCAGGGAATTTTATTTTTTTAAAAAAGTGCCACACTCTGCATTGAAAGCCACTTCTTTTTTTCTTTTTCTTTTTTTGAGACATTAGGGTGTGCCTGGGCACACCCAGCACACCCTGTCCTCACACCTATGATTGATGGTTAGAAGGTCTCTCTCTCTCTCTCTCTCTCAAACCCATCATTCTTTCTCGGTGTTGGAAAGAAAGGATAGACAAGGCCACTGTAATGGATACAGTTTTCAATACATCATCTTTACCCTAAATATGTGCACACGAGCTGATTTTTAGTGGCACTCACACTGCCACTGGTCTGGGGGCTCTGCATTTTAATTTAATTTTAAATGAAGCTTCTTAAACATTTAAAAAACCTTATTTACTTTTACATGAAACAATAGTTTAGTTATATATTAGACTTATAGAAAGAGACCTTCTAAAAACATTAAAATGTATTACTGGCACATGAAAACTTAAATTAGAATGAATAAATGGAGACTCGGCACACCACTTCTGAAAGGTTACTGACCCCTGTCTAACAAAACACAAAGACCCCAATCCTGCATCGGGTTTTGCTACTGCAGACTCTCATTAATATCTGGAGGACTCTGCACAATACAGAATTGGGGCTGCTATTGTTTGTATTTTCATGGATAATTAATTTGATCAATTCACACCTTAGTTCTTCAGCTCTTAACTTTCATATACTGTCTGTATTGCACAAAAACACATGAACATCCATATTGTATTAGACATAATGTTGCCTGTTACAACTATGTCAGCAATAACTGGAATCAATTTTGTTCAATTAAGTATCTTTTTCATTTTCTTTGAGATTTTCGAATGAGCCTAAAAGACACCCCAATCCCTCTGAATTTTCCATTGAAACTAGAAGAATCAAAGGGTGTGAATTTCAGCTCATTTTGGATACTTAGGTCCAGATCCTGAAAGGCACCTCATTCTCATTGAAATCCTAAATAATTTTGAGGATATTGGCCTTAGCTCCTTTATATTATTTTGAAAAATACCAGCCTTTGCATTCACCTCTTTAAAATAAATTCTTGCACCCTTCTGTGTATGACTCTGTATACAACCCATTTTAAACATTTACAAGTACAAAATAACACGAGATTAGAGAAAATTTTCTATGTGCACAGTAATTTATTACAGAGATGCAAAACAGATATATAAACCTTCAGTTTTCCTGTTTTGCTATTAGTTTCCGTTTTTCTTTTGAAATATTTTTGTATATACTTTTCCATTATAGTGTGTATTTAAACTTCATTCTTTGAACAGTTAGCCCCTAAATAGAGGAGGCCTAACGAATATTTAGCAGGTACTTTCATAATCAGAATAAGTGGAAAATTGTTTCAGAAAACAGTATTTTCAAGGCCTCAGGTACGATGCAATTATTCAGACAACTGAATGGTGACATAAAAGTTGTTGTTCTGTCTCATAGTTTATAATTTGGCATATATATAAAGTGTAAGAGTATGTTAAAGTACTAGTACCTGATGAAGTTCCTGCCTCCTGTAGTCAACGATTACAGCCTCTTGCTGCTGACACGGTTCTTAATAGGCTGCTGCAAGCAGTTTAGAGGGAATTTAGATCACTAGTCTGAATGCTGAACTTTCATAAAGTACATCAAGTGCTTCTGTGTATCTTTTGCTGATTGTGTCTAATTTTGACTGTAAACTCCTTGGAGGGATAGTGTGATCCTCTGAATGGGTCAGATTATGATAACCTTACTCC
The DNA here is from genome assembly GCA_032164245.1 of Sternotherus odoratus. Classification (NCBI taxonomy): domain Eukaryota; kingdom Metazoa; phylum Chordata; order Testudines; family Kinosternidae; genus Sternotherus; species Sternotherus odoratus. Next base: position 71,591,716 of record JAVMKO010000002.1, read on the forward strand.
CACCTAAGTAGTCCCATTGAATTTAGAGGGACGATTCACACACAAGTGAGCATATCTTAATCTGACCCTGTATTTGTTCACTGTTGATAATGAATAATAAAGTTATAAGAACCTCCTCTTTGGGACCGGGAGGGGAGAGTGGTTACATGGAAGAATCTGTCCAGTGGTGCATGTGCCTCTTTGGGATACGTAGTCTGTTTGGGGGACCACAATGGATTTTAAAGGATTACATATTTTTAGCCCCCAATTAGTCTTAATCTTCCCCCTTATGAGTGTCACTGATTGGGGTGGGTGAATGCCCTGGAGCTGTCATTCTGCTATGTTCAGCAGAAAGCTTCAGTCTACAGTATGAGTTGTAGTTTTGAGTGTAACTCATAGAAAGTGCATAACATTTATAAGAAGCAATTTAGAACTGCAGACTAGAGAGGAGAAGTTTTCCTTGGTTTGTTCCTGTTGTTTTTTTTTTAAACCCTTTAATTTCTGAATGTGACAATTAGTATAACTTAAATCATAAATTTACAGGAAAAAAGTAGTAGTATGTTCTACAGGATACTATAGTGTGGAAACCAGAAAAAAACGGTGGAATTCAAATATATATTGCTTTATATCCAGCTGGCTATGTCAGAAAGAAATAAGTTGGCTTCCATAAACCCTTTTCTTAATATTGCCATTTTTGAGTGTGGTTAGGTACAAGGTCAGATAATTTTGCTAATGAGTTTTTACATAATACCATGTTTTTCTCAATATTTTATTTTATTAGATTTTCTTTTAAACAATGAATTTCTGTAAGAACATTACAAGCTTTTTAAAGTTTGCACTAGTGAACAAAAGATAGGATTTATCATTGAATAGAGGTTCCAGAATGATCTGGACTGTAAAATAGCTGAGAAACTGTCAAAAAATAGTAAATACACCTTGAAAAACAGCAACTGTTCCACATAACTGGAAAGCCACTAACATACTGACAACTATTTTTTTCAGGAACCAAGTAAAGTGTTGAGCATTATAGTCCTGGAAATTGTCTATATGAGAAAGTTGCATCAGTTTAATTTAAATCAGTTTTTAAATCTACTTGGCTAAACTGGAGCAAACTCCTTTGTTGACATTTTCATTTCAGTTGAAGAGGGGTTATTGCAGTTTAATTTAAGTTGATTCCGCTAGACTAAACTGAGCTATAAACTAGACTAAAATGAGTCTGGTTTAAATTAAAATAAGAGCATGCATGCCAGAGGTTTGCACCTGCTTAATAAAAGGGTTTCAAATCTCAGCTTTGAATTTTTGGCCATTTTAAAAAAGCTTCCCACAGCCGTTATTTTGGTAAATTTTTGTGGCAAACTTCTAGGAATCATTTTGGTTTTGGAAAAAGGAACCAGGAACTTTAAAAACAATTGGCTGCCGCAATAGGCACACAGGGAGCATGCTTTGCAAATTAAAGATACAGTACACAGAACATATAAAGACACAACTTTTATGGATATAGTCACCCGATCATTAAGGATAGTTTGTCATAAATAAGATTATTGTTTTAAAAATTGAATGTATGATTCACTACTTCTTGTATTTATCTACTTTATGCAGTTCTCCCTACTTTGGCAATGAAGTCTTGCATTTGTTTCTAGTCCTGGGGTGGGCAAACTTTTTGCGCTGAGGTCCACAACAGGGTTGCAAAACTGCATGGAGGGCAGGGTAGGGAAGGCTGTGCCTCCCCAAACAGCCTGGTCCCTGCCCCCATCTGACTCCCTCCCACTTTCCGTCCCCTCAGAATTTCCCACCCATCCAGCCCCTCCTGCTCCTTGTCCCCTCCTAAGATCCCCCCACACACCATAACCACCCCCCTAGGATGCTATCAACACCCCCTGCTCCCTGTACCCTGAGTGCCCCGACCCCTATCTATCCCCTGCCCTCCAACAGGCCCCCTGGACTCCCATGCTTATCCAACACCCCACCCAACTGTTCATATCTGTAGCAACAGCAACCTGGCCATTGGCACAATGTTCTCCTCCTGTTATGCCATCACTCAGCATTCCAGAGAGGATGTCAAATGTGGCTGAGCTGTACTGCAGACAGTCTGTTCATTAACTCTGATCCCTCCACCCATTCAACTGCTTGGGAGTCCCCTAGAGTGGAATACATGTGCAATCACTCAAAGAAGAAAAAATGGTTTCCTACCTGTCGTAACTATTGTTGTGCCCATGTCCATTCTCCACCCTCTCACCCCTCTATATGAGAGTTTTTCAGAAAGAAGGAATTGAGGGTCAGCTGCGCACTTTATACTAGTGCTAATCATGTGCGGCAGCAGAGAGCGCTTGAGCCAGCCCCGCAGGTAACACTGAGGCAACAATTTCCGGTAACTCCACACAGGGCATGCACTCACCTAGAGTGGAATGGATATGTGCAACACACAAGGTACAGAAGGTAGGTAATCATTTTTATCTTAATGCTGTTGCTTGCTTTTTGGGCCACTACACTCTGGTGCATAAACCTATTTATTCTGTGGAATATTATTCAGGTGCAAAGTTCCATGCAGTCTCAGTTTCATTGGTAAGAGGAGAACAAGCCTAAATGATTTATTTACTTATTTATTTAATTTTATTTTTAAACTTTATGGTTCATGTTTAATTTTGCAATGAAGCAAATCATAAAATGCATTGTGTCTGGTGGGTGAGGTATCATATTTCCTTCTCATAAACCAGTAATGACAGCAAGGATTATCATTCCCACCTCGTACCATTTATTTATGAGGACTCTGATTGTTGGGCTAGAAGCTAGAAAACAGCAGATACATTTGATCATATTGTGGCAGGGTCCTGGCCAGGAGTGCCTGAGCCAGCTCTGCCGGCCCTTTAAGAGGGAGAAAAGCCCTCTGCAAACCTCCCCTGCAGAAGGCTAATTAGCCACCTGGGCTGCAGAGGGCTCAGGCTTGATGAGTGACACCTGGCAGCCTCCTCAGGGGGATAAAAGGCCTGCCAGGAAGCAAGCCCAGTGTGGTGGGGATGGTATAGAGTGAGGTGGTGGTTTGAGCTAGTCAGAGCTGTGTGTTTGGAGTTGTAAACTGTAAGCTGAAGACTGGATTGCATAAAGCTGTATATATTGGTGGTGGGGTCCTGCACTGTGATTAAAGAGCACTGTTTGAAGCAAAGAAGGGTTTCCTGCCTGTGTTCCTGAAAGGGGTGAGAAGGCGGTCTGTCACAATATGTTCATATACTCAAGATATATTTCCCCTAAGGGTGGAGTTCTGAAAAAAGTTTCAGGCAGCTGTTAGTTGATTCATTATGTGTCATGACAAGGAGATTAATAAATGAAGGTTTACAGTTAGCCTCTGTTCTGCTGTGTTTCATATTGTGTTTGATCACAGAATCTAGGTTTCAATCTATGGGTTGTTAGGGCACCTCATGCAAAATCTGAAGTAGAAGCCGCTATCTGGTTATTGCGGGGCACCTGAATCATTTTCATTCACCAGGGTATAAATTCAAACAAAATATTTTGTGTATAAAGAAATGCCACCGTGTCTTAGTTATTTTTGTTTAAATCATCTAATTAATTTTTCCAGTATGTAGTCATTCGAAAGATAGGGATGACCTCAGTCCTGTATTATTTGCTGATTTTTATCTTTGGGGACAGCCCACTCTTACATATTACGTGTAGCCTTTTGAGCTGGTTGGAGTTCCTTTAGCGGAGGGGGAAAAAAGAAAGAGTCTTTATGGTTGTGTTTATGACCGTTTTGGGACAATGCTGCATTTTATCTTGCCTTGCTCAAGATAAATTCCAAATAAGTTCCATTGGCATAAATAACTAAGTCTAAAATATAATGGTATTGCAAGTGTAAAACATGATGCAGTAGATTATTTGAACTTTGCCTGTAAAATCATTTATTACACTCAGTCAGTTGTTGTCTTTCCGACAACAGCTATGGAGCACTGTTTGAAGACTGTTATTATTTTAGGTGAGACAATAAAAATATCCATCATTCCTAAAGGAATTAAAAAGAGGGCAGTAATATTGAAAAGTTCTTATTTTAGATGGTCTCTTTCAATATAGGTGTAATTTAGAGAAATTTCTAGTGGTAAGCATGGGTAGAAAACTTTAGCAGTTTCAAATGAAGCAACTACTGAAAAGAAATTTGCTGAAAGAATGATTTGGCCTCATAGTTTTGCAAGCTAATTTTCTTTCAGATTTAGTGGCCTTATCAACCAAGCAGTTGGACAGCAGGTTTTGGCAGATTAGCAGGTGGAATTCAGGTAAAGTTAGGAGTTATGTCAGACCATGTGAGAAGCACTAAGGTGAAGATGTTATGATGGTAATGATTTGTTTGTATTGTAGTAGCACCTAGGGACCCCTATGGTAAATCAAGATGTCATTGTGAGAGGCCCTGTGCAAACACAGGACAAAAAAACACACTAAGAATTATAAGAATATAAGCCTGTCATTTTCCAAAGTAATATCTTGAAGAGAACAGTCCAGTCAGCAACGCAGCGGGGCTAAGGCAAGCTCCCTGCCTGCCTAGCTCTGTGCGGCTCCTGGAAGCAGCCGCTAGGTCCTTGTGGCCCCTAGGTGCATGGCTAGCCAGGGAGGCTCTCACTGCCACTGCCCTGAGTGCTGGCTCCCCAAGGGCTGGGAACTTTGACCAATGGGAGGTTGGGGAACCCCGGGAACAGGGCCGGCGACAGGGGGGACTACTGGTAGAGCTGTACCGGGGCCCAGTACACAGCTGTACCCATAGTCGTCCCCCCTTGTTGCCGGGTCTGCCGCCTGGCGCTGGACTCCACCCGCGGCGCCCGGCTCCGCCGCCCACTCCGACTCGGGGTGCGTCTGGCTCGCCGGCGGCGAAGGGGGCAGGGCTGCGCTGGATGCTCAGCACCAGAAGAGGGGCTGGCCGACCGCACAGCATCCCTGGGAAAGCAGGAGCGAGCCCGAGCCAGAGCCAGAGCTGCAGGCGGGGGGTGCTGGGGCAGGAGCGGGGGCAGCGGGGCGCCAGGCACCTCCCTCCCATTAACCCTTCGACATCCTGGCCCCAGTGCCCGGCCCCCTGGTGTCCAACACCCCGGGGACAAAACAGCGACCCCCGCACCACAGCCCGGGCAGGGCGGCTTGTCCCAGACTGCCTGATGGCATGGGTGGGGAGGGGGAAGGTTAGACTGGGGGAGGAGATTAGGTTGGGTGGGCCGGGTCAGGCGGGGGGAGGGGGGAGGAGAATAGGCTGGGGGCCCCCAACGATCAGAGTAGGGGGCCCCAAAATTTCTCCCCCCGGCCCTGCCCGGGAACTTCGGGGGTGGCACCTGCAAGCATGAGGGCAACACATGGAGCCTCACTGACTGCCCATGTGTCTGGGGCTGCAGGGACCTGGCAGTTGCTTTCTGGGAGCCGTGGTAACTGCTGCCAGGACCCCACACACTCCCACACACCCTCTACCCAAGTCCTGAACTCCCTCCTGCACCCTAAAATCCTCATCCCTGGCCTCACTCCAGAGCCCCCCCACACACACACACACTCTGGAGCCCCCTCCTGAATCTCTCATTTCTGGCCTCACCCTCTGCCCCAGGTGACATCCTTGTTCCACATCCCAAACCCCTTATCCCTGCCTCACCACAGAGCCCACACCCCCAGCCAGAGCCTGCACCCTGTTCCACACTCCAGACCCTGGAGCCCCCTCCTGCACCCTGAACCCCTCCTTTCTGGCCTCAACCAGAGCCTGCACGCCCCACACTCCTGCCCCAGGCAGGAGCCCTCTCTCACACCCCAAACGCCTCAATCCCTGGCCCCACCCCAGAGCCCTCATCCCCCTGCTACACCCCAACCCCCTGCCAAGCTCAGTGAAAGTGAGTGAGGGTGGGGAAGAGTGAGCGAATGAGGGAAGGGAGATGGAGCAAACGGGGGCAGGGCCTCAGAGAAGGGCTGGGGCAGGGGTGTTCCTCTTATGGAAGTAGAAAGTTGGCAACCCTAGGGGGCCAAGTATGGGTAGCAAGGCAGCACTCCCATTATATAAGATACAGTAAACCCTCGATTTAACGGACCTCGATTTAACGGACTTCGGATGCAACGGACAAAATTTCTGAGCAAGTCTGATGCATCCCAAATCCATTTCTCGCAGGCTGGCTGCCGGCTCCCGGCTGCCATCCGGGTCCCAGCAGCCGGGACCCGGGTGGGCTGGCTGACTGCTCCCGGCTGCCGCCCGGGTCCTGGCAGCGGGCGGGCTGCGGAGCTGCCGCCCCGACCCTGTGGCGGGCGGGCTGCTGCTCCGACAGCTCGTTTGTTTTTTTTATTAAATAACGGACTTTTTGATTTAACGGACACCCCCTCGCCTGAATTAGTCCATTAAATGGAGGTTTTACTGTATGTGACACCCTAGAGCAGTGGTCCCCAACCCCCGGGCCGCGGACCGGTACCGGGCCGTGGATCGATCGCTACCGGGCCGCGGACGCGTTCCCGGAAGTGTCCGCCGAAAAGCCGCAGTTTCACTTTTCGGAGTGAATTCGGCGGCTTTTCGGCGGACATACAACCGGTCCGCGGCGGCGAAGAAAAAAGAAATCCGGTCCGTCCCGCAAAAAAGGTTGGGGACCACTGCCCTAGAGGATAATGTTGATTTTGGACTGAGCCGTTTCTCCATTAATTACCACTATTAATTTATAAAGCATTGATTGTTCCTGTTTGCTGATTTGTATAACTGGGAGGGGGGGGCAGGCCTGAGTGAATGGGAAGAGGGGGGAGTGGTGGGTGAATGTCAAATTAGTTGCCAGTGAATTTAAGTATCTCACAGTTGCACGTGTGCACTCCTAGGGGATTGGAAGACTCTTGCCAAAGGCGCAGGCCAATAGCGGGCGGGGCCTGTTTGTCTGTAAGGCTCTGCCCCTGTCTGGCTATGGGGCGGTGTGTGCAGAGATGCTTGGTAAACTCTCTCTCTCAAACCCCTCCCCAGCTGAGTAACATGAAGTAATCAAGACCTGCCCCTTCCCCCCTGCAGGGTGGGAAAGGCGTGGGGGCTGCCTGCCTTGCATTGGTTTGGCCAGACAAAGCGTGGGTCGAGGGGAGTCGCCCGTCGGGTGTGTGACTCCAGAGGCGGGCGGAAGCCGGCCGGGGGGCTCTTGCGTCAGTGCGGGCTCGCAGGAGGAGACGGGCGGGAGAAAGTGGAGGGGCGCCAGGAGGGAGCAGGGACGGGGGTTGTCAGCGGAGTGTGTCCGCGCGGGGAAGTTCTCTGCACGCCCCGGTCCGCTCTCGGGGCTCTTCAGCCCGGGCTGCTCCCCGCGGCAGCCCCGCTCAGGCTGCAATGGGGCTGCGCCCGGGGCCCGTCGCGCCCCTGGGCTGGGCACTGGCGCTCCTCCTGGCACTGGACGCCTGGCCCGGCGAGGCCACCCCGCCCTTGAGGTACAACCGGCCCGGCGCCAGGAGCAAGTAAGTGCCTCTCCCTCCTGCGTGCCCGGGGCGGGAGGGTCCCAGCTGCGGCTCCCGGGGCTGCTGTCCTGCTGATCCCCTCCTGGGACCGCGCCCGCAGCAGGGCGCCGCAGCAACTCCCGAGGCAGCGCTGTGGGGGTGCAGGGGCGGGAGGCTCCCTGGGAGTCCCCGTTAGCCTGGGGGGCGGGGGGAGGGTTTCGAGAGGTAGCTAGACCAGCTGCCTGCATCTGGGCGAGCCGGGGCGAGAGGAATGTGAAGCCCCAGCCCTTGAAATGGCTGCGGGGGGAGGATGCTGACACTTGGCTCGGGGCGTCGGAAAGTCATTCCCGCAAAGAGCTGATCATGGGCTGGTGCTAGAGGGCAGGGAGAAGGTTTGATGAGCTCCAGTCACGCCGGGCTGTCTCCTGACTGGTGCTTTTGTTCCACATTTGACATGCCCCTGGCTTCATAATCTTTTATTGTTTGCCCCTCTTCACTGTGGGTTTGTCCTGTTTTTTGTCACCCCCTCCCAGGAACTGGTGTGCCTACATAGTGAACAAGAATGTGAGCTGCTCTGTGCTGGATGGAACTGAGCGGTTTATTCAGGCTCAGTACAAATGTGCCTGGAACCAGTTTCCCTGTCCACCAATGCCAGTGTAAGTAAGAGAGGAGGAGATTTCTGGGTGGGGAACCATTGGGTCATCGGTAAATCATTTCCACATCTAGCAAGAACACAACAGCTAACAAGCTTTACATCACCAGAACTCAGATGGTCCGTGGGATTTTAAAAGTTTGGGATCTCTGTGTGGGCATGGCAGAAAAATGTGTATAATTTTCTAGCCTCTGAGTACTGGGCCATAGCTTTGTTCCTGATTTACTATCTTTTTTTATTACAAACACAAGGCAGCTGAAATGAATTAGAGCCACATTGAGGATTCTGTTGTGAGATCATGCAATAAGTTAGTTGTACATTGCTAAAACAAATCAAGGAAATTACTTGCAAAAGTCTGAACTGTCCATTAATTGATTTGGTGCTGCTGTCATTCTAGTGATATCTAGTTTGGGTAACGATGCATCTGCACTTCAACTTTTATGGAAAGGGTGCAAGCTTCTGCCGAGAGTACAGTTACACACTTTGGCCTAGAATCGTAGGTGCACTCCAGCTGCTTCTCACTGTTCCAGTGGTGCAAAGCAATTGTAAACCTGGCTAAAGCTGGCTTTATGGTTGCTTTGCATTGCTGGAACAGTGTACTGGTGAATGTGGGCCAATATATTTACAGTTTATAGATTCGTAAATTGTCCAGCATAGACAGGAGTCAGTGCAAAATCGCTTAGTTTTGCTTTTTGTTTTTTAATAAAGCTAGCGTATTATGCACTAAGACATGTTTCTGTAGTACATGTTTTATGCTGGGTAAGGCATTGTAGTCCAGTGGACAGGGCACTGGAGTGGGAGTCAGGAGACTAAGTTTTATACCTAGCATTGCCACTGACCTGTTGTGTGACAGGAAAATCACTTTAGAGTGCTTCAGTTTCCATATCTGTAAAACAGTGATAATGGTACTTACCCTCCTCTGCAAAGGAATTTGAGATCCACAGATAATAAGCTCTGTTTAGGTCTGATCCAACTCCTACTAAAGTCAATAGACTTTAATGGATTTTGGACCAGACACTAAATGAATTAAATTTTATTGTTCTAAATAGAAACACAAAAATTGTTTGTATGTATTTCTGAACAGACATGAGTGAATAAAGTATGTGGCTGATACTGCAAGGCCCTGAGCACCTTCCGCGATGGGCTGTCATCAGTCCACTCAGCTCTTGTTTACATTTATGGGATCTGAGGATGCTCCTTGCCCCACAGGGGCCTGAGGCAATTAATGTTGCATATTTGGCATTTGTGAGACTTTTTGGCGAACACAAAAAAAGGTACCTTCTTTTCTTTTATAAACATTGTCCACTTGAGACAAATCATGGGAGGCTCCCCAGACACACAGCTGAATAACCCTGTCTGGGTCATTTCCGATGTTTCTTTTCTTAGTATTTAACTGCCCATTTTAGAGTTGTGACACTGAAGTGGACAAATAAAGATTGGGTGAGGTATATCCTGGTTTATTAATGGTGCCTGTCATTGCTTCTGAGTGATAATCCTACCAGGAAGTGATATATGGTAAGCCAGGTTCTAAAATATTGACTGTGAATATCTGATAACGTATACTGGAGGGGTCCATTTAAAAGGAAATTAGATCTTCCTAATCACAAATATTTATTTCCTGAATCTGACTTGCTTTATACTGGTGAAGATAAACCATATCTTCTGGATAGCTAGAGTTGAAATTACATTAAAAATAAAAAGATGCTTTGTAAGTTATACTATAGAAAGGTATCTTTAACGTTTCATATGCATTCAGGCTAATGTTAATATGGCAGCAGTGTGGCTATAAAAACTGAGAATATTTTTTAAATAACTCAAAATATAAGTTCTGTAGTCTTGGAAGTTTGCTGTGTGCCCAAAATTGTGTGATATTAGGAGAGTCTGTTAATATTGATCTGTTATTCACTGTGTGCTAGTTTCCTTAAGGATAGATTACAAACTCTTCAGTGCAGATTCCTTTCTTAATCTCTGTCCTTGATCCTGCAAACAATTATGCACCTGAATAACTTTAACTTTACTCATGTGAGTAGTCTCATGGAACTCACTGGAATTACTCATGCAAATAAAGTTACTCATATATAAGTGCTTTAAGGTTCAGAATCCAAACATAGATGAGACAGTAAGAGGACGGAGGAAGGCTTATAACAAACAAATAAAAACCATTGAGGCAAAGTTCTGTGTAATTATTCTTATTTCCTGTACAAATTTTTTAGGTAGAGGACTAAATCATGAAGTAAATGGGTCAAATTCTGGTCAAATAGAGTAACTGAGATCGAATCAGGCATACAACTTGTTACCTGTGTCATAGATGTGTGCCTTTTGTTATTAATGTTGATCTGTGACAATCACTGATGTCAGACTGACTTTCTGTATGCAACTTAAAAAAACTGGCACTGCCCCTTCCTATGAGGATTCTCACCTGTTTCATGAAATGTCAATCTGTCTTTCATTCGTAATAAGCTGAGCAATAAATAGCTAAGAACTTATACCTTTCAAATAGAAGCTCTTCTTCATTTTAATGGTGAATCTTAAATTGCATTTGCCATTTACTTTTAGTTAGATCAAGATCATGTCCACAGTGCTATTTTGGTATTTGGATGACCTATGTTAAATATTTTGATGAAACAAAACTACATTATATGTTGTGTATATAACTGTCTTAAATATCAAGTATTTACCTGAACAGAAGATATTCCATACATATGAAGAGTATCTGTAGTATGGATATTAATTACTATAGACATATGGATTCCAGTGACCAAACCCAGTAGCATGTGAATTCATGAACTCATTTTTAATCCTCTTACCCATTAGTCCTATTAAATATTTTGTTTAAAAAAAAATACTGTTGAATTACTGCATTGCTAGGAAATTTTACCTGTAACAACTTTTAAATACAATTTAAGCAACTACATCTTGTAAATTAAAATTTGGGAATGAAGTAATTGCAGTAGGATCTCGTTATTTAAGTATCTTTTTATATGTATTGGGGCCCATTTCTACAGTCTTTCACAGAAAAGTTAGTGGGATTTTTTTCTAAATAAGATTTTAGGATCTGTATGAGCAGATGCTTGGAGTCTGAGAAGTTCTTCTTCACGCAGCGCACAGTCAACCTGTGGAACTCCTTACCTGAGGAGGCTGTGAAGGCTAGGACTATAACAGGGTTTAAAAGAGAGCTGGATAAATTCATGGAGGCTAAGTCCATAAATGGCTATTAGCCGGGATGGGTAATGAATGGTGTCCCTAGCCTCTGTCTGTCAGAGGGGGGTGATGGATGGCAGGAGAGAGATTGCTCGATCATACCTGTTAGGTTCACTCACTCCGGGGCACCTGGCATTGGCCACTGTCGGTACACAGGATGCTGGGCTAGATGGACCTTTGGTCTGACCCAGTATGGCCGTTCTTATGTTCTTATGTTCTTAAGAAGAGAGTTGGAAGAAAAACTCTGGAGTATTTTCTGAGAGAGTCGATTTATTTTTCCTTTAACAGTGACTAGCCCTGGAGAGAGAGGGGAAAAAAACGAAACAAACAACCTTTGCTGTTGGTGAGAAAAGGGAGTGAAATGTGCTTGTGCAAAAATGTTCATGTGTTTACTTACCCACACTCAAATATTTGTATAATTTAAAAAAATCACTAGTGTGTACAAATAACTGACCTGTACTATTTTATTTTTTATGTTTTACTTTTTTCCCTTCTATTGTGCATTCACTCACTTTGGTTTCTTATTGAAGGGTTACTCGAGAGTTGGGTTGATACCATTATAATAGTTTTCATATAATTATATTAAAATATATTGGCCTTCTGGCAAATAACAAGTGTGGTATTATCAATAGAATATTATATCTGAGGATTATAGGACTGATCCTACAAATATCTATTCATGTGAATAAAAACTACTCGTAACTAGTCCCATTGATTTCTATGGTTCAACTCATGGGAATAGAGGAAGAGAGTAATTCAGGTGCTTAAGTGATTACTGGGTCTGGCTATATGTTCTTACCGTGTAGGGTGGGGTGGGAGGGGGAATTTAATGATTAACTGGTCTTTTTCATCTTTAACTTTTCTGATCAACATATAATAAATGGAGACATTATTCCACTAAATTGCAAGTAATTAGAACAGACAGGAAAAATGACAAATTGTCTAAAAATAAATGACTCAATGAACACTTACAAATTGACCCATTAAACAAGTATTTTTGAACCTGTTATGTATGATTATCATATAAATAAATCTAATTCCAGAATAATCACAGTGTGATTAACACCACCATGACTAAAACATAGAATTATATAGAACAAGACAGTGAAACACCCATAAACTCTAATCACTAGTATATGTAATTGTAAAGGCTGGGAGGCCAACCTCTAAGTAGCATCAGACAGTGTGTTAATAAAAACATTCCAGGTTAAGATCTAAACATTATTTTATTTAATGGGGGGAAGGGTTTGGGAGAATGTTCAGGTGCTCCCTTTAGAAAGAAAACAATAGACCAGATTCTTGGTGTAAATTGGTATTGTTGGTTGGTATGTACATTTTTTTTTTCTGTCATCGACGCAGCTGTTTCAATCCCTGTTCCTTACATATAGGGTACTATAATAGGGGTCAATCCTTCCCAGATGGAGTACTCTGGCTCCAATCCAGCATAGCACTTAAGCACATGCTTAACTTTCAGCTGTTGGCAGTCCCATGGTAGTCAATGGGAGTACTTGAGGGTTGAAAGTTTGGCATGTGCGTAAGTGTTCTGCTGAATCAGGGCCAGAGTATCCTTCCCGGGACAGGATCAAGCCCAGGGTACAATAGTCCTTGATTAGGGCCTGAATGGGTCTCTGGCTTTCAGAAGTCAATATCGTATTTAAAAAAACCCTTAAACACAGACACTGTTAAGTACAAAAGGGGAAAACGGAGGACTATTTTATATTTTCCCCTAAATATCAAAAAAGGTTTTTGTTTTGTTTTTAATGAGGGTATCTTCTGTGGGACAGAAATCTCTCTGTACAGGCTCCTGCTCGCTGATTACATGGAGAATTTAGCCTAAGAATGGGATACTGAAAGAAGTAAGAAAACATTAATATATTAGTTTCCTGGAGTGTTTGTTTGATAATCTTTGCAAGACAGCTGGGTGTGGTGATCTTGCCTGGCTGTATGTCTCTGAGCCTAATGTTGTGTATCTGTCTATACACACAGCAGACAACACGGTCTTTCTTCTCTGAAACTTGGACAGGCATTTTCATTTCAAACATCATTCATAGTTTTTTGTGAAGTTTTTGGAATTATTGCAAACTCCCCCTCACCTCACATTATACAAATATTGCAGTTGATATTTGTTTTGATTATTTGAAAATTGTACTGAGTGGAAGTCTGAGGCTTCTTCTATTAAGTGCAAGACCAGTTCCAAAGTAGCATCGGTGGTCCAGAAGACCACTGACCCAATTTAAGGTCTGATATTCAATAAACCACCAGAAAAATAGAGGAATGCTCTACATCACTGCCAGGTTTTCCATGACACAGAATATTCCTCAATTCTCCTTGTGGTCCTTCAACATATCAGACCTTCATAGAATGTTCTGATTACAACTTGCCTGTTATCTCCCCCCACTTCTGACCAGATTCAAGTCACGGTCAGCAATGTGTCCATACACAAACACAACTGTGGTAAAAATGCTGAGGTCTGTGGGGGCGCTTACCATGGCGGTGCTTACCGGAGGTGGCTCCCCGCAAGCAGCTCCCCATCCCTGCTGTTGGTGGCAGAGTGTGGCAAGGCAGCTTTGCAGGTACACTGCCTCTGTTCCCACTCCCCCAGCACTGACTCCGCAACTCCCAGCCCATTGGCTTTGAACCATGGCCCATGGGAGCGGCAGGGGTGGTACCTGCGGACAGGGCAGCACACAGTCACCTGGCTGTGGCTACACCCCAAACCTGTAATCTTCAGCCCCACCCCAGAGCCTGAACCCACAGCTGAAGCCCTCACACACCCCAGCCCCCTGCTCCATCCTGGAGCCCCGCACCAATGTCTGTCACTAAGTCAGATAATTTTGTCAAGTGTCCATTGCGCAATATAGTGGTGCTGATTTGAATGCATGCTGCCATGAGAAATGTTTGCTCTAGAAACAATCATAGAATATTAGGGTTGGAAGGAACCTCTGAAGGTCATCTAGTCCAACCCCCTGCTCAAAGCAGGACCAACCCCAACTAAATCATCCCAGCCAGGGCTTTACCAAGCCTGACCTTAAAAACCTCTAAGGAAGGTGATTCTACCACCTCCCTAGGTAACCCATTCCAATGCTTGACCACCCTCCTAGTGAAAAAGTTTTTCGTAATATCCAATCTAAACCTTTCCAACTGCAACGTGAGACCATTACTCCTTGTTCTGTCATCTGTTACCACTGAGAACAGTCTAGATCCATCCTCTTTAGAACCCCCTTTCAGGTAGTTGAAAGCAGCTATCAAATCTCCCCTCAGTCTTCTCTTCTGTAGCCTAAACAATCCCAGTTCTTTCAGCCTCTCGTAAGTCATGCAGTCCAGGCCCCTGATAATTTTTGTTGCCCTTCTCTGGACTCTTTCCAATTTTTCCACATCCTCCTTGTAGTGTGGGCCCCAAAACTGGACACAGTACTCCAGATGAGGCCTCACCAATGTTGAATAGTGGGGAACATTCACGACCCTCGATCTGCTGGCAATGCCCCTCATGCAGCCCAAAATGCCATTATCCTTCTTGGCAACAAGGGCACACTGTTGACTCATATCCAGCTTCTCATCTGCTGTAACGCCTAGGTCCTTTTCTGCAGAACTGCTGCCTAGCCATTCAGTCCCTAGTCTGTAGCAGTGCATGGGATTCTTCCATCCTAAGCGCAGGACTCTGCACTTCTCCTTGTTGAGCCTCATCAAATTTCTTTTGGCCCAGTCCTCTAATTTGTCTAGGTCCCTCTGTATCCTATCCCTACCCTCCAGCGTATCTACCACTCCTACCAGTTTAGTGTTATCTGTAAACTTGCTGAGGGTGCAGTCCACACCATCCTCCAGATCATTAATAAAGATATTGAATAAAACCGTCCCCAGGACCGACCCTTGGGGCACTCTGCTTGATACCGGCTGCCAACTAGACATGGAGCCATTGATCACTACCCGTTGTGCCCGATGATCCAGCCAGCTTTCTATCCACCTTATGGTCCATTCATCTAGCCCATACTTCTTTAACTTGCTGTAGTTCATTCTGAAAACTTAGAATCCCAGATCTTAAATAGTGCAAAGTATGAAATCTCTCAGTGCTAGTGCTTCATGAAAATACTGGTGGTTTCTGAATTCAACATTTATCTTCCATATCTATTCTTTAACATTCTGTGAAAGTTTTTCTAAGAACATTTTTGCCAGGAAACTTATTCATGGAGGGCAAAGACAAGAGCCGCAAACACAGATTAAGCAAATTCATTTTTTATTCAAGTAAATGTACTCAGAAAAAAAAGGTACTTCATTTTCACAGTTCTCCTGATAATGTCCACTACTGCTGATGTGTTAATCACTGTCAGAGACCTATCCAGTAAAAATAATCTTCTGATAAAATATTGTCGCATCAGTGAGGAAATCAGCCTGTGAAAAACTGCAGTAGTAATTAGCAAGACCAAATGCCTCTGGTCCTCCTTGCTTTTGTGAACAAACTTAAAAAATGATGATAGCATAGACCAAAATGAAATTTTGCTGCAGACGTTATGTGGTGAGGCAGTGAGTGATACCGTACTGTCTACTATCTATGCCATTCTAACACTAACCAGAGCTATTCCTTTCCCCTCTGTAGAGAAGGATAGATTGAATGATAATGACCTAAGCCAGGTGACGGAAGAGCACAGAGTATTTTGAAGAGAAACGTATAGCAGCAGCAAAAATGTACTATTGTCCAGTGTCTCCTCCCTCACAATGATTCAGTGCTGGTAATAGTAAAAATTCAAAATCAAGCAACTTTGCCAGGTCTGGTGTGAATTCCAGCTCCAGTCTATCTGTAGAACACAGCACATGCTCATGCTTTACCTAGCCTGAGTTGGCAGGGGAATCTATTAGGAAGACATTTCAAAATTCAGTTAAACACATGTCCTTTCTACTCACTGCACTGCTTTAATCTCTTCTTAAGTTTCCTTGGTTATCTGTAGGGCATCACTCCCATTGGTGCTTTTTACCTTTCTTCCTGCTCATTACAATGCACTGTTCACACTGCTGCTTTGCTCCTACACTTTGCATCCCTCCTACTTCTATCTTCCTCCTCTGACTTCTGATTCTCTCTCCTCCTTTGCAGTGTATCTTGTCCTAAGCACACAACTCCTATTTCCCACTTTGCCAATTGCCCTCTGTAGTTCCAGTTCCCAGGAAATTGTAAAATGGGGTGCCCTGCAGGCTTTTATGCCCCATCTCCAGTTGGCGCATGCCCAGCAGAGCTTCCACGGCGTGGCTTCCTCAGCCAAGAAGGAAAGGTTAACCCCCGTGATACCAGTGTGGGGCCGCTCAGCCCCGTCACAAGGCGCAGCCGTGTTAGTCT
Organism: Sternotherus odoratus; assembly: GCA_032164245.1. Lineage (NCBI taxonomy): Eukaryota > Metazoa > Chordata > Testudines > Kinosternidae > Sternotherus > Sternotherus odoratus. The sequence goes on from JAVMKO010000002.1 coordinate 71,608,257, forward strand.
GGATCTGCAAAAGCAGCAAAAAGTCCTGTGGCATCTTATAGACTAGCAGATGTATTAGAGCATAAGCTTTGGTGGGTGAATACCCCCTTTGTCGGATGCCTCTGTATTCACCCACCAAAGCTTATGCTACAATATCTGTTAGTCTACAAGGTGCCATAGGACTCTGTCGCTTTTCAAAAAATCACAGCAATTAATCACGTTTAAAAAAATTAATCATGAATAATTGTGCTGTTAAATAGAATACCATTTTAAAAAATATTTTTGGATGTTTTCTGCATTTTGAAATAAATTGATTTCAATTACAACACAATACAAAGTGTGCAATGCTCAATTTATTTTTGATTACAAAAATCTGCACTGTAAAAAAAGTTTTGTTCATGAAAATTGAACTTACAAATGTAGAATTAAAAGCCTGCATTCAAAAATAAAACAGTGTAAAACTTTAGAGCCTACAAGTTCACTCAGTCCTACTTCTTGTTCAGCCAATTACTCAGACCATCAAGTTTTTTTACATTTGCAGGAGATCAAGGTTCCCGTTTTTTATTTGCAATGTCACCTGAAAGTGAGAATAGGCATTTGCATGGCATTGTTGTAGCTGGCATGGCAAGATATTTACATGCCAAAAGTGTTAAAGATTCATATGTAACTTCAGGCTTCAACCACCATTCCAGAGGACATGTGTCCATGCTGATGAGGGATTCTGCTTGATAACACTCCAAAGCAGTACGGACTGATAAATGTTCATTTTCATTATCTGAGTCAGATGCCACCAGCAGAAAGTTGATTTTCTTTTTTGGTGGTTCGAGTTCGGTAGTTTCTGCATCGGAGTGTTGCTCTTTTAAGACTTCGGAAAGCATGCTCCACACCTTGTGTCTCTCAGATTTTGGAAGGTGTTTCAAATTCTTAAACCTTGGGTCAAGAGCTGAAGCTATCTTTAGAAATCTCACATTGGTACTTTCTCTGTGTTTTGTGAAATCTCCAGTGAAAGTGTTCTTAAAACAAACATGTGCTGGGTCATCATCCAAGACTGCTGTAACGTGAAATATATGGCAGAATGCAGGTAAAACAGAGAAGGAAACATACATACAGTGACTGGGATTCTCTGTCCTGCCCCTAGTGCAGTTTAGACTGTTCAGAGGCTGCTCTGATTTGTGCTAGTTAGCAGTGATATGGGCACTACCACATTCACAGTCCATTTTGGTCAATTTTATGGTCAGGATTTAAAAAGTCATAAATTTCAGGATTTCAGCTACTTAAATCTGAAATTTCGTGGTGGTGTAAATGTAGGGGTTCTGACCAAAAAGGAGTCACGTGGAAGTCGTAAAGTTATTGTAGGGGACATGTGGTACTGCTACTCTTACTTCTGCGCTGCTGCCTTCAGAGTAGTGCAATTGCACCACTGCAGCTTTTAAGTGTAGACAAGCCCCTACAGTGTAGATTTGCTACATTTAAACTGTTTCCCACCAAGTCCCCATAAATGTTCATCGAATTGTTTGGCCAATAGGCGTTTGTTCAAGACTTAGCTAGTATGGGCAATAGTTGTGTAAACAGATTTTTCATTGATTTTAATGGTAGTTGTGCATGTATAAAGATTGTAAGATTGATTCCTAAATACTATTTTTGGCTTCCTCTTTCTTCATTTTCCATCTTCACTTGCTAGAAGGAAATTATTTTATTCAACAAGTAACTCCCTATCCTTCCTCCTCATCTCCCTGCCTAGCACGTGCTCTTATCTTTTTATATATCAAGTTAGGAACTGGAAATAAAAATAGCAACAGAATACAGTAAACACTGCCAGCAATAGAAAGACAATTCTTTCTCTAGTGCATTCAGTAAAAAGAATCTTTTCCCCCCCTAATATCAGACCCAAAAACTGATTATTTTCAGATTATGTTTATTTGGTTATTTTTCTTTGTTAATGGCATTTTAACACATAGCGTAGTCTAGATTTACTCCTAACTTTACAGCTCTCTCTCCCTACACATTTAGGCTTTCAGCAAGTTAATCTGTGTTCCTGCCCCCCAAAATGTTTCTGTTTTTGAAATATATTTGGATTATATGCACACAATTATTTATCAACATATACAGCAGTAAAAAGCTGACTTTTTAGTTTTCAGAATTAAAAGTTTTTAAGAATAAAAAAACTCAGAATTGAGCTGGATTTTGAGACCCACAAGAACCAATTCTTCAGGAATTTGAGAAGGTGAGGAGAGCTTGAAGTAATGGAAGTCCCCCAAAATAACATTGGCAGCCCCAAATCCCTAAATCCAGCCATCCTAGGAATTCACAAAAGAATTTAAACTACTTGTAGTAAATGGTTTTGGAATAAACTCCTACTTTATTAAGACACCTTATATTTTCCTAAAATCAAACCACAAATGCTGTAGAATGGTGGTGAGTTGTATCATAAAGCATCTTGTCTGAATGAAATCTTGACTCCATTAAAATCAATGGTAAACTTTCATTTACTTCAGTGGATCTAAAGTATCCCCTACCATTTATAGCAGTACTGTACATGAACTCTCTTCACCCTTGTGCTGCCAGCTAAAGGTACTAAGGGGTGGCTCTCTGACCCACCCTCAGTTTCTTCTCACTGGCTGCTGTTGGTAGTTGGGGAATGTGTGAGCGTCTCACCTTTTTTTCCCTTTGTCCTTCTAGAAATCTTTCTAGAAAGAATGTATTGTAAATAGTTTTTAAATAGCAGTAGTTTTTGTTAGTGGTACTTGTGATTTTTTTCCAATAAAAAAAATCCTTGTTTTTATAGTAGTGTATTTTCTTTGAGATTTTGGATACAAGGGTGTGCCTAAATCCTTGAGATTTAAGTACTGTTCTTGGTCTAACATGTCCATGCCAGTCAGCAATCCTCATCCCTGCTGTTTAAATGTTTGAGAGAAGGTCACTTTGAGGCACAAGTCCCTTATTTTTAGGGAGTTTAAGACCAGGACTAAGTAGTTGAGAGAAGTTTGCCTTTCATCCTGATAGAAGCAGCTTTGTACCCCCATTTGATCATACCCATTTCTTGCCAGAAGAAAGCCACCTCTTTGAGAGCTAGATTCCCTACAGATTCTCACAAGAAGACGACTTCTGGTAGGAGCTCTCTGGTACTGTATTCTAGCAATGTACAGTCATTGACTCTGGATCCTCATGTGGTACCATGTAAACCAACTCCATTGCTGGGACCTTCAACAGCATTGACTTCCTCTGCAATACACACTACTATATGTGTGTCGACAAAGCCTGAGTTGTATGCCACGGACAAGGATCTTTTGTCGGTGCTGAACTTGCCTGTAACAGGATGAAATCCAGGTACCGATTATTCCTTCCGTGCAGGTGCTGGTACTAGGATCTTGCTTGGCACCTGTACATCTGATAGCTTTGGGAACTGAGCCTTTGTTGATACCCTCAGAGTCTAGACTCTGTGGTGCAACAGTCTAAGTGTACAGTCCCTTCGGCAGAGACGCCTTGGATAATTCTTCCGCTAACATCCTCTGAATGCTAGTCCAGGTACCAGTCCCTGGCTACTCTGCCCTATACTGTGCCACCTTGGTATTTCAATGTTGACTTTTCTTTGGACACAGATGTGGGATCCTATATATCTCATTACAAGAGATATCAGCTGTCTCCTTGTTCTTCATGGCACAGGTCAAGGTTCCAACAGTGACTCTTACAGACATGTATCTAGATAGGTTGGCATTGGGGCTGGACTCTGGTACCATATGAAGTATAGCAGTGGCATTGCTGGAATCCATAGGGAGAGGCGGGGGGGGGGGGGTCTTCAGTACTCTAGATCATCATCTCCTCAGCACTGCTTTACTAAGTCCCTCTCCAGGCACTGTTTACCATCTGATACTGCTCTCTCTACTGACACTGGTACCCAACAGCTGAAGGAGGTTATCCCTGTGGATTCTGATCTACCTGCTGCTGAGGTTAAGCAGACAATAGACAGACTGACATTTCAGTGTCTCTTCTCAACACTTCTTCTCCATCAGATGAGGCTACTGTTTCAGAATCATCTTCCCAGTTCTGAATGATTACAGAAATGGGCCAGAAACTGTAGAAAATTGAGGCCACATTTGTAGGTTTCCAAATAGAGTTGTACAGGATAATCCACACAAACTGGTGGATATTTTGCATTCTGCAGGATTAACTAGCTTGGCTGTGCCTATTAATGAGTCTATCTTAGAGCTCACCAGACTTCTTTGGCAAACTCCCTCTGTCAGAAGAACAGAGAAGAGATACCAAGTTCCATTTACGGGACATGAGTACTTTGATTCACATCCCACCCCAGATTCTCTGGTGATGAAGGCCGTGGATGAGAAAGTGAGGCGGGGCATTCTAAGTCTACTCCCAAAGGTAAAGATGCAAAAAAGCTGGAGTTATTTAGGTGACCAGTTCAGAATTGCAAACCGTCAGCCCTTCTTACCCCCCTCTGATTACTTCATCTGGGACTCCATATTAAAATTTGCAGACAAGCTACCATCTGATGTCAGAGGAATGTAGTACAAAGCTCTTATAAATGAAGGCCACCTGGCTGCAAAATCATCTTTACAGGCTCTGCTATGAACATGATGATTCAGCTGCTCGGGTGATGGCTACAGAATTGTGCTTCTTGGCTGCAGTCGTTGTGCGTGCCATCAAAAGTCTGACAAACAAATGAGGACTTGCCTTTTAAAGGCCCAAATTTGTTTTCAGATAAGGCAGATGGATTCTCTTAAAGATTCTGGCGAACCACAACTGTAAAATCATTTATACTCCAGCCTTAAGAGAAAGCAGTTTCACCCCCAAGTCTAGCAAGGGATATCTATGCTATCCATTAAGACAACCTGACCAATCCAGAAGACACCATAAGTCTCAGAGGACAAGACCTCCTCCTCGTCCATCTTCTGCTAATGTAAACAACCTGTAGCTTCCAAATAGTCTTTGATGTCTTGATCAAGGCCAGTGAACCACTCAGTGTGATATTTTTTTTCCCCCTCCAGGTTGGCAGCAAGTTATCCTAATTTATAAATACTTGGACCTGCATTGCAACAGATTGATAGGTTCTAAGCATGGTGGAACTGGGATATACCCTACAATTCACTTCTCTTCCCTGCTTCCCATTCCCACTCCTCATCCCTTTTCAGAGACCATTCTCATGAGCCTACTAATCCAAGAAGTTCAATCCCTACTGCAATTAGGGGCTGCAATTAGGAAGCACCTCCTCAGCATCAGGGAAAGGGATTCTATTCCCATTATTTTATCATTCCAGAGTTCAAGGGAGGCCTCAGGCTTCTCCGAGATCTGCAAATACATAAAAAAAGATAAGATAATGTTTTGCATGGTTACCTTAGCATCTATTATCCCATCTCATCCCTATACCACAATGACTAATTCCCTGCCCTCAGCTTAAAGGATGACTACTTCCACGTGGCAATTCACCAGAGTCACAGGAGGTTCTTAAGATTAATTGTAGCAGATGTTTATCATCAGTTATTGGCAGTGCTTAATTTGTGATAAAAGAGGTGCCAGGGCTCAGGCAATTTTTTTTTTACTTTCATAACTAATGCAGCAAGCCTAGAGGTGCTGGGGCTCAGCCCTGGTAAAAATTAAACACTGGTTTATGGTCCTCCGCTTTGGCCAGTGGTCTGGTTCAAGGAAAGTCCAGACAGCAAGTGTTAGTGTCGGGTGTTTTGATCAACAAGGACAAATCAAGTCCTCTCGAGTTTATAGGGCACATCTTAGCTCAACCACAGTGAGAACATATTTACCTCGGACCAGGTTTCAGATGATATTGGACCTATGCAAGAACTTCAAGGCATTCCCTTGTAGAACCATAAGGCATTGCCTGGAATTTTTGGCTCCTGTGGCAGCTTGTATGTAGGTGACTCAGCATGTCAGACTTCACCTCAGAACCATGCAGAGAGGTTGAAGTCTGGCTACCATTTCTCTCGTCATCACCGGATATGTTGGATCACATATCCAGGTTAGGGTTGTAAGAATGTAAGGGTTCTGTCATCTGTAGCTGAGTGGGCTAGCTTACCTCTATTGTATTCACTGCTTCATATTATATTTTGAATTATTATAGTTGGCATTAATGCAAGGAACCTACAGACCTGCATCCTGTAAGACATTGGCTTCAGCAGTTAGCATGAGATTTGAGGCCTATGATCTTTGGCATAGGTAAACTTAGGTAACTCCCAGGTGTTGGGGAACTGGAAGTAGAGTGCAGGGGGGGATTTTGTCCATAGTAACTTCGGCCAGCCACAGAAACATGAACAAACATGAGCTTCTGGAATGTTTTGGATGGAACATCCATCTGCAAGATAGGCATGTAAATACCGTTTAAAAAGTTAACCATTTAAACGATTAAAATATCTAGTTTAACTGATTAAGTGGCTGGGGCAGATCAGGCCTGCATGCCTGGGGTTGGGGCTGTGTGGCTGGAGCGGGGCTTGCTCTGGGTTGGCAGCAAGCTGGACAACACGGTGCTGCTGGGGATAGCCGGCTGGCCTGAGGGTTAACAGTTGAGGTGGTTAACATTTTACATCCCTTGCGCAAGAGTGCGATGGCAATGAATTGATGTATAGATGCTGTCAAATCATAAATATACTAACCTATAGAAGAAGGATACCTTAACATTAGTAAGAGGAGGAAACACAAATAAGGGGTAGGGGAAAGCCCCCTACTTAAATATGCATTAGACATGGTAACATCAGCCTAACATATTATAAAAGTGGCATCCCAGCCTGTGGGCAATAGGAGAGAGAGAGATGTAGCCCTTGGAAGGGGCCAGGATGATGGCCACTGGTGAAGATGAGGAACGTGATGGGGAAGATGATGGCTAGCATTTCAGGTTGTTCTGCCAAGGGATGGTATAAGTATGGGTGTTCAGATGTACTTTCTGTATTATTTCTATCTCCCTTATTGAGATAGTATATGTGACTTTGCTAAATGTATTAATAAGTTATTTAAAAAAAAAAAAAAGAGTTCCTGTAGTGTAAGTTTTGCAGCTGAGGACATCAAGGTTCCCAACTATATAGTAATCTCAATACTGAGCTTGATCTTGGGACAAGAACCTGTCAACCCTCAAAGTAATAACTGGGAATGTTATACATAATCTATAGATCAGGCTACACATTCATGGACTGTTGGATGGACCCAGCCAATGTATGTATTGTAGGTTCTCTTTGCCCTATCCCTGCTTTTCATGACCCTAGTCACGGATGCTTCATCTTGCAGATGGGGAGCTCGCTTAAGGGACCTCCATACTCAGGGCTGCTGGTCAGTCAAGATCTCTCCCTCCACATTAGTGTTCAAGAGCTTTGAGCTATTCACCTGGCCTGAAAAGGTATTTCTTACCCACATCAGAAGTTATTCTATGCAGGTGTTACACAGACAGCACAGCTGGAATGTTCTATCTGAACAAGCAAGGTGATGCCAACTTGGACCCCCTTTGGCAAAAAGCAATGAACCTTTGGTCTTTCTGCTTCCCCAGTGGGATTATGCTCAAAGTATCTCATCTTCCCAGATCTCTGAAATGCTTAGTGGACCATCTCCGCATATCATTCAGTGCCAATCACGAACGGTCTCTTAGATCGGACATTGGGAAGTCCATTTTTCAGCTTTGGGGAATGCCAATAATAGACCTATTTACCAACTGACAAAACAGGAAGTGGCTGTCACCAGTTCTGTTCAAGGGCAGGCCACAGCCGAGTGTCTTTGTCAGACGTCTTCCTACTAATCTGGAAGGGGGAAATTCTTTATGCCTTTCATCCCATTCCAGTGCTACTGAGAGTTCTGAGGAAACTCGGACAGGATCATGCCAGTTTCATTTTGATAACACCAGCGTGGCCCTGTCAGCATGGGTTCTTGGATCTCTTGAGGCCTGCTCTGTCTGCATCTGACTGCTTGGCTATTCAGTGGTTAACTCCCCAGGAAGCTGTCTGTTCCATTGGAGAGCAAAATGTCCTGCTAAATAGCGGGAAACGCTCCACCAGAAATACTTACCTCAGGAAATGGAAAAGGTTCTTTGTGTGGTCCCAGAAGAAAGAGGTCTGTCCTGCACAAGATCCCATTCAGTTAATAATCTAGATTACCGGCTTCACCTAAAGGGAAAAGGGCTTTCTGTCAGTTCCCTGACACTTCATTTGGCAGCTTTCCATCCATATATGGACAGAAGATCTGTTTTTTTCCTAGTCCTCTGACCATTCCATTTGGACAGGCTATTTCATCCCGACACCATCCTGGGATCTGCACATAGTTTTCTCAGTTTGTATGGGCCTCCATTTGAATTTATAGCTACAGTAGAATCTCAGAGTTACAAACAGCAGAGTTACAAACTGACCAGTCAACCATACACTTCATTTGGAACTGGAAGTACACAATCCAGCAGCAGCCCACCCCCAAAAAAAGCAAATATAGTACAATGCTGTATTAAATGTAAACTACTAAAATAAAGGGAAAGCAACATTTTTCTTCTCCACAGTGAAGTTTCATAGCTGTATTAAGTCAATGTTCAGTTGTAAACTTTTGGAAGAGCAACCATAACATTTTGTTCAGAGTTACAAATATTTAATAGTTATGAACGTCCATTCTTGAGGTGTTCATTACTCTGAAGTTCTACTGTAGATCCTCTTTCTCATATCTCAGTAAACATAGCTTTCCTGGAGGCCATTACTTCAGTTAGGAGGGTAGAGGAACTTCAGGTTTTAGTTGCTGATACTTCTTATACAGTATTTTACAAAGTCAAAGTTGGCTTGCATCCACACTGTGTATCTCGCTGAAGTGGTGTTGGGCCCTTCATATGGATTTTGCTATATATTGAACCAACTTTTTTCCCCAAAATCTCACTCTCACAAAGGTGTGGAAAAGCTTCATTCTTTAGTCATTTGTAGGATGGTGTTCCCTTACCTGGACAGGACTAAAGAGTGTAGGGCATCTCCACAATGATTTGTCTCCTTTGCTGATAAAATGAAATGACAGGGCAACCTGTCATTTTTGCAAAGGAGCTCTTCTTGAATCTCTGCCTGCATTCCTTTGTGCTAAGCTATTGCTAATGAGCCACTCCCTCTACAAAAGCACAGGCAGCAGCATCTGCTTTCTTGGGTCACATTTCACCAGTGATATTTGCAGGATTGTAACTTCATCATCTGTTCATACATCCACTGCTCATTAGGCGCTGTCCCAGATGTCAAGAGACGATGCTGAATTTGGGGAAGTGGTACTGCAGTCCTTGTTTAGGTAGACCCTGATACCTTCCTTCCATCTGGAATTGTTTGCAAATCACTTAAACTGGAGTGGACATGTGCAAGCAATTGAAGAAGAATAAATAATGACATGGCTGTTCAGTAACTGTTGTTGTTCAAGATGTATTGAATACGTTGGTTCCACGACCCACCCCCCTTTCTCTCTACATTGGAGTTACAACAAGCATGGCTTCCAATGTGAAGACACTGTGGGAGGGGAAAGGCAAGGGGATGAAGCAGCTCCATTCTTTATACCTGACCTGGCAGCACAAGGTTGCAGAGGGTGCATGAGCTGAGCTGGTGAGAATAGCTGTGGGGAAGTTTTCTGTCTTCAGTGCACTGGTGCACGCAAACCTAAAGTGAAATGGACATGTGCAAAACACCTTGAAGAACAATAGTTACTGAACAGCTGTGTAACTGGTTTTTTTAATAATCAATTACAGAAATTCAAGTCAACGAAAGGACAATTTAATCTATATGTTAGAATATTTTCACCACATTCCAGTACTAGCAAGTAGTAAAATGGAACATGATGGTGATGGGGAAGATGATTGAAGATTTTCCAAAGGCCTTGGCAGACCTCTGAAATTGTTGTGAAACCTCTGGTGCAGAGTTGCAAGGGGAGGGCAGGACAAAGCTACAGAACATGCGCTGAAGGCTGGGGATCAGGATTCCCTTACGAACATCTTGCCATGTCACACATCAGCCATGATCTGGATATATGGGCTGTGCGTTGACTGAGAGTATATGAGACATGAGAAGCCCATGGACGTTATTCTGTCCATGCCCTCCTCCCCACCCACCCACCAGCATTGGGGTACATTGTCTTTAAACTTTCTCTCTTTTCTGCTAGTTGGAGTGCATCTCATTCACTGTGAGATATGAATCCTCAACATGGAGTGGCTTGGCTTTAAATTGTTATTTGTACTGTACGGCACTTATACATGCTAGTAACACTTAAGTGTACTATTAAAATATGCAACCTCACAGTTCATTGTTAGAATATGTTCACTGTTAGATAAAAAAATCTTTAAGTGATTGTTCTATAGAGTACCTTCCATGAAAGGTAGAGATGCCACACTTCCTGTACATTCTTCATGTAGTCTTTGGTGACATACTTCCATTCTTCTGGGACAGAAACAGGGAAGCCCGGGACAGAGCAGTCACAGGCTGCAGCTACACAGCATAGTAGGGAGTTTTTTTACCTCATGTCTGTACATAGTTCTGTTCATAATAAAGGATTTATCTTGAAACGGGTACATTTGACCCAAAAATACTTATGCTCTGTGCAAATAATGTAGGCCTCAATGCTACAATTGGGTCTGTGAGGGTGGACCGTTGTTCCCACCCAAAATCCCAAATGAGGTTCTCTGAGGGCCCAAGGGTCTAGCTGTGCAGCCCAATTGCAGAATGGAGACCTTTGGCTCCACTAGTTACAGATCCTCATTGGCACTGGTCCATAATGATATCTTCAGCTTTTGAATATGAAAATCAGAAAATGACTATGGGAAAATCACTAACTGGATTTATACACTGTATACACATGTTGTTAATTATCACCTGGAAACACATCCACCATGTGATAGTGGTCATGTACTACTTAGTGTGAGCAGTTTTGACATTCATGTTGGAATGTATCAGTAGTCAAAATGCTACAGCAATTAAGAAATTAACCTTATTGTAGCTGGGAACATGGTGGAAAGCCATTAAGGTCAAATCCTGTTTGCCTTACTCAGATGACTAGACACGCTGATGTTGATGGGACTGCTTGGTCGAGTAGCTCCATAAATCCCAATTTAAATGCTAAGGTACATAGATTTTTATGCCTGTAGTTCTCTTGCAGAATATAGACATGTAGAACTTGTAGGTTGTTCTTTGTATGGCTTTTAAAGCATTTTAATTCTTGATTGGTTTTGCTCCAGTGAAGTTTTATTTTAAGATTCAAGTGAGTTTCAACCTGATGTGGTAAAGCTGAAACTCAAATCAGAGCCAGTGGGGCTTAGTAAGATGTATGCTGTGGCTATCAGATTTGCAAAAATTCACAAGGAATAGAGTTGGTGAGGGGTTTCTTGATTTTTGGGACCTACCATGTGGGGTTTCTTTTAAACTGTCAAATCAGAATAGGAGGGACAGCCCAATATTTTAGGCTTATTTTTGTATTAAATTATTGGAAGTATTTTAAAATGTAATTGATGGCATACTCTGTATTTTCATATATAACCATAAGTGTATCAAGTAATGGTTAGCATACTGTAATCACTCATTTTTTAATTAATAGGATAGAGTAGTAAGATCATATGTAAATTGTGTGTATGAGTAAGATTTGCCCTGATTGGCTTTAGTTTTTGTTGCACTCCTCCTTTATACTTGTGTGTGGTTTTTTATCATGATTTATTTTTACCTGAATATTGTTTGAGATGATTTCCTCTTGTTTAGCTGTAAAGGAGGTCACAGGGAAAGTGTGCACAGGGGAAAGAGTAATAGTTGTGTTATGAATTGCAAAAGTGACTTCGACAAAAAAAATTAATTACAGTTTTTCAGAGTAAAGTGAAATAAATTCTGTTTGAGGTTTTTTCTTGTATGCCTTTAAACTTGTTCCTTTAAAAGTTCATTACGAAATCATAGCTAATGGTATTTTGAGCAGACTAACAAATTTTTCAAAAAGGAGTTTGGCCCCACAGGGATGGAATGGAACACATACCAAGCTTAGAGTAGTTAAACATTTCATGGAAATCAGAGAGTATTGCCATCTCCTTCATACCAAAATTGACCTATGATAAACCAAAGTTTATATTCCAGTTAGATGCTCTTTCTCAGAGAGATTGTAATGACCCTCAAACCACTTCAAACCATTGAAATATCTATCTAACTAATCCTCAGTCACTTCACTGTCTCCAGCAAGTAGTTCAAAGTAAAAGCACCTTAACAAAATTTACATACAAATTTAAGTGATTTAATGTTATAAACAAGAGAAGATGAACAGGAAAGTCGTGGGTGGCCAGGATGTTGTCTTTTTTTCATTGTTCCACTTTCCACTACATTAATCTATTTAATGTTTAGGAATTTGACCTAGGACATCTGTACTTTGCATTTACAAACAGGATTTGTTAGGTCTGTCAATGGAAATCATAACAGAAATGATAAACTTGTGTGCAAACTACAGTTGTTGAGTTTATATTTTCATGAATGTAAAATTTATTGGAAACTGAGTCTGAATGAGTGTGCCCTAGGTCAGAATTTGAAACCATGATACACTGATTCACTCTGATTATTATGTTGTTAGCATTAGCTGAGTAGCAGATGAGAAATCCTGTGGACTTCTGCATTTGAGATAAAGTAACCACAAGTAGCCACAAAGAGACTTCAGAGAGTGATTTTTAAAAAAAAATAATTTTTAATTAGTCTGCCTAAAAATAGAACAGTTGAAGAAAGTACAGGGCTGTCTTCACAGTCCAATAATTCTTACTTTCTCAAATTAGAGATTGCAATGAAAATAATGCAGAAAAACATTCTCTTTCATTAGATCTAAGATTGATGCAAAGGTTAAAATATATTATAGTGGAACATGCAAAGAAACTTGATTAGAAGAGAAAAGGATTCTAATAGTTATTTCCCCCCCTGATTTTTCTGAACAGCATATTAAAGCAGAGAGGGACAGTAAATGGATAACAGATGTAGGACATTATATTAAAATTATGATTGTGAAAATGACAGATTTTTACAGAATAGAAGATGTTGGTAAAATATGTCTAATTACTAGAGCAACTGTTTTTGCATGTGGCAAGAAGTCAGCAAGAGTAACAGTTAAAATAATATTTAATTTGTGTTAGGGATTGTTTCCCAAACACAGCAGGATTTAAACTTTTCAGTCTGGTGGTTGATTTCTCTCTTATTTAAACAATAAGACTCTTCCCAATTTAATGTTAGAAAATGATTAATACAGTCATTCATATATGGTTTGTTTTGTGACAGCTTTTTTCTGTGGTGCTCGCTCCTCAGTGTGTTGCCTTCCCCATATGGTCCTGAAGTCAATGGCAAAACTCCCATTGAGTCCCCTGTTTTCCCTTCTACTGCATTAACTATTCCAGTGACATCAAAGTTGTGGAGTGTGTGTGCTTTTCATTGTCTGATTGTGAGTTCTGATGACAGCCTAAACAAATCTGAGACACAAAAAACCAAACCAAATCATACCCAGTATAAAGAATAGCAACAGGATACTCATTTTATCCACAGTGCTGGCATTATTTCAAACAAATAGGTAACATTGTATTTGTTCATGTTACTTTTTAGTCTAAGTGTAATAACTTATGTAGATACAGTTAAAGGAAATAGTCCCAGTTTGTTTTATTTTCCTCGTCTCTTACTCTGAAGTGAGATTTGTGTTGCCTTGCTTCAGTGTTTTAAATACAGTATAAACCCATAAGGAGAAGATGGTCAGATGCTTGTCAATGTAGTATGAAAAAATTGCAAGATGCCACATGTATCATATATAGGGGGAAAACTTGATATTTAGAAATAGTTGGTGATCATCTGATTAAAGATTGTTGTAGTACATAACACAGGGTGCAAAATTAAGGTTACACATTCCAAATAAATTTGGAATTTAATGACTTATGAGTGCTTAACCATGGAAACTTAAAATTTTTATATATACTGTATATACTCCTTCATAAGCCGAATATTTTTGGTAAAAATGTGAAGCATCAAAGAGCAGGAGTCAGCTTATAAATGGTCCTACACCAAATTTTGATGCTTTTAAACTCTGTGGAATTATTGAAGTGAATTCAATATCTAATACATTGTCATTTTGTTTACCTGGAGTGCTCGCAGGCATGGAGCCCCTCAGCCGTAGTTTGCCATTCCCAGCCAACGGGAGCTGCGGGAAGTCACTTTCTGCAGCTCCCCTTGGCTGGGAATAGCAAACCGTGGTCATTGGGAGCGGAGGGGCTCTGTGCTTGCAGACGCTCTAAGTAAACAGAACATCCTGACCCGCCAGCACTTACCCTGACGGGCTGGGAGACAAAGTTTGCGAGCCCCTGAAATATATAGGGTTGGCTTATGAAAGATGGTCATACAGTTTTTGCTATTTTTACCTATCCATCTTGGGATGCAGGGGTTGGCTTATAAAAAAATGACTAATGAATGACTATGGTAGTTTTTTGCATTTAATTAAATTTATTTTTTCTGGATTTTTCTAAAAAGAAAACAGCTGGTGGGAAGGTGGGTAATTAAAAACTATTAAAAGGTGTTTCATTCTCTAGAGTCTAGAGTTTCAAAGCTCTGCTGGCTTACAAAGTAATGTACACGTGTCATAAGTATGAAGTGCCTTAGAATTACTGTTTTACCTGTGAAGGGTTAAACCTGAAACAGGAGAGGGAATGACGTATCGGAGCTGCTAATACCTAGCAGACAAAGGTTTTAGTTTCACTTTGTTCCCGGAGTTTGTCTGTCTGTCTTTTCTCTCAGGCTACTGGGAGCCTGTCTTCATTTCCCGGCTATGGGAAGAATCATATCTATGGTTATATTCATCATTTCAATAACCTGCTAAGAAAACAAGTGGTAGTAAGTGTATTCTTGAATTGTATCACTTTGTAATCGATCCACGGAGTCCTTAAACTGTTAAGCTAGCAGGGAGAGAAATTCCAAGGGAGGGGCTCCACGAGGGCTGAGTTATGCTAGGAAGTTTAGTATCTATGGATTCTATAAAGTAGTCTATTCTTTTCTCTTTTCCTTTATTAAAATCTTTTTTTTTTTGTAAGAACTGTCTGTTTATTTCCTTTGGAGTGATCCTAGTTTGGATCAGGCTCATCTCACAACTAGTGAGGGTTTGTGTTCTCGAATCTCTCCCAGGTGAAAAGGGGGAGAGAGGAGGTATTACTAGTGGGGTTCCAATGTGCCCCACCCCATAGTTTTGGGGGACTCACATCGGTGGTGGCAGCAATTTCCAAGCCCCAACTGGAGAAGTTTGGGTTTTGGGGTAAGATTTAACCTAAGCTAGTAAACTAAGCTTGGGGGGTGATTTGTCTTTCATGCGGGGTCCCCACATCTTTACCCTAAAGTTCAGAGTGGGGAAATAAACACCCTAACAACACCGAACATGGTAATTTCATAATCTTGAACTATTTGGCTAAACAGCACCTGGACATTGCCACCAAAGGCACCAGAATCTCGCCATATTGGCTGGTTTTGGATCACTGAGGGAGATGAAGGGCTTCGTAATGCACGTAACTACTGACATATACATTTTAAGTGGTCACTATTATCACAGATGCTGAAAAAAATTAAGTCAACATATTGCAGAAAAATAACAATATTTTAAATGAGATAAAATAGGCAGCAAAAGTTTTGTTATGAGATTCAGGTTGGCTCTGATTCAGCAGCTGCTCTGTGTTTAAAGACGTAAGAAAACGTGTTCAGTGGGAAGGAAAGATGCTGAATCAGTATTAACACCTGTAGTCACCAGCACTCTCAGTAACTTCCCATTCTACTGTACATCAGTCAGTTCATAATGCGAAAATCTGATTTATACAGGTGGCACATCATTTGTTAACTCTTACCAACAATGGGTAAGTGTGAATGTGTATGTATAATTGGAATGTTATGTTCCATCTAAGAGAGAAAATAAATCTTGCTAGGTATTATTAATCATCATTGATTACGTCTTTTTGAATAGGTCTGATATAAATGGCTGAATGATTATAGATGACTTTTAAGTATTCTCTCTCTCTATTTTGGCAGCTACCGTATGAGTTTCAGACCTCGGTATACAATTGCTTATAAGACAGTAACAGAACTGGAGTGGAGATGTTGTCCTGGTTATAAAGGTAAAGATTGCAGAGAAGGTCCAGCAGAACAACCAAGAACCATTCTGTTTCCCACTCCACCACCACCACGAACTGGCGTGAAGAAAGTCTTAGGTAACTTTTTGTTTGAATCTTGGTATGCGTGATCATGTCTAGTTTTGTGTTTTGTCCTTTGAACCAAAAGAAAAGTGGCTTCTGTTACATGTCTACTGAATGGTTCAAAAACAATATTCAAGATGTCATATAGTGGGAGCAGGAGAGGGGGAAATAGCAAAGCTATAACAATATTGATTCAGGGTGTTTCCTGGGGAATGATGAATGATTGGATTAGAAGGCTGGTCATAAACCCATGCTGGTTAGTAATAGTTCAGGAAATTCCTTGTGATAAACTTGTTTGTGGTAACAGTTTAAAGGTTTTTAGTGTTGTTGGTTTTTTTCCAGAAAGTTGTAGGGAAGATGAGTTTGATTAGTACTGCTATATAACCAAACGTAATAATAGTAATAAATTATCATTTTAAATTATATACTAATAATACATAATACTTGCATAGCATTTTACTTGTAAAAGGGCAGTCCAAACATTAACTAATCCTACAGGGCAGACAAATAGTAAACCTCAATCGCTGAGATAACACCTAAAAGGGTAAATGGTGTTTTCATAAGACATTGTGAGGGTAAATTCACAGCTAGTAGAAGTTTAGCTACTACAACATTGTGACTTTAGTCTCAGTTAAGTAGAAGACAATGAAACAGAAGGCTTCTACTGGAGGAATTTATTATAACATTTATCAGAAATTAATATAATGTACAACACTCAGAATTCCTTTAGCATTTGTTACATAGACGGGGTTGGAAGTGAACAGATTGCTATGATTTTAAGTAGTAAATAAATCTATTTTCAACAGAATAATACAGATTAGATAATGTAAGTGATTATTTGTGAAAAGACAACAGAAGCTGACAAGTGTTTCAAATAACTGGCACACCAGTTATGCCTATAGAGTCTTTCCTCCAGACTGATGAGAACATAATCACGATCTTAAGTTCCCAAATAAAAACAGCTCAGTGCATCTGCACTAGTCACAGTTCTGATGCATACTCAGCTCTGGTTTGTACAGAATTAACATTACACTCTCTGCCAATCTTGACTAGGTAAACTTGTGGTTTCTTGGCTTCTTCACAATATCCGTCAGCTAAATGCCAGTTTAAAAACAAACAAGAAAAGTTCCAAGTTCGTCTCCTCTGTTTCCCATCTCAGCATAGTCCTCCAACTTGCTTCTACTTCATAAACTTTGCATCACACTAAAACACATATGCCTGCACATCTGCCCTTAACTAGCTCCATAACATTGCCTGTGTACAACTGCTT
Source organism: Sternotherus odoratus (assembly GCA_032164245.1). NCBI lineage: Eukaryota > Metazoa > Chordata > Testudines > Kinosternidae > Sternotherus > Sternotherus odoratus. The sequence continues at coordinate 71,625,653 of JAVMKO010000002.1, forward strand.
CAAATCTGCTACTGCTGAAATCCTTATCCATATTTTTCTCTGTTCTGACTCTGTTGGAATTTCTTGTTGGAATCTGACAGTTGGAATTCCTTTTCCACACCCCATGCCTTAGCTCTCAGAACTCAGGCATATGGAGAATAATGGTGTCAGCATCTTCACACATAGAAAGAAGCACGAGTCACTCCCATCCTTAAACATGTTGACTAGTTCTGTTCATTTCAGAATCATTTTAACAACTTCCCTCATTGTTCTTAAACCTTTTGTGGATTTGTTCCAGCCTGTCTCATTCCACTTTCCTCCTCACTACCTCACCTATCAGCGACCTATTTCCTGTCTCATAACACAGTCCGGTCAGTATTTGAGTAAGAGTCTTTTTTTATTCATCTGGGACATCCCATGCCATTTGCTTGTCATTTGAAGCATCCTTTCAGAACCAAAAGATTCCTTATCTCTCTTTGAAGGCATATTTTTTCTATTTTACCTCTACCTCTTAACTTTTCTTTCTCTACTTTTATTTATTTCTGCAATAGCATGATTTAATTCTGTAAAACACTTTTGGGTATAGTTTGTATGAAAGATACTATGCATAATAAAATACTATATATTCCCCATGTTTGCAGTGGTGTTATAGCTATGTTGGTCCCAGGATATTAGAGACACTGTAGGTGGGGTAATATTGTTTATTGGACCAACTTCTGCTGGTGAAAGAGACAAGCTTTCAAGCTACACAGAGCTTTTCCTCAGGTCAAGAAAAGGTACTCAGAGTGTCACCGCTAAATACAAGGTGGAACAGATTGATTAGAATAAGGAGTTAACAGATATTCTAAGGGACCATTCAAGTTGAAGTGGCCCATTAACGCCTTTGCAGTCATAGGACGAAAAAGGGCAGGGGAGGAGTTAGTGGGTTGCAGATTCTTGTAATAAGCCATAAATTCATTGTCTTTATCAAAACCATGATTTTTAGGCCTTGTCTACGCTATGGGGTTAGGTTGACGTAAGCTGCCTTGTGCCGACCTAGCTGTGGAAGTGTATTCACTTAAATTTGGCTCTTGCCCGACATAAGTGCCTCTGTGTGCTGATTTAGTAACATCACCTCCCCAGGTGGCATAGAATTGTGGTCAATGTAATTAAGTCAACGCAGTATCAGTGTAGACACTACCTTGCTTATGTCGACTGTTAACTGGCTTCCAGGAGCCGGCCCACACTGACAATATAATTGATACAAGCGCTTGTGATGAGGCTGTGCACCGCTGACACAAGAAGCCAAATGTCTACACACTCAAGTGATTTAATAACTGCAGTGGCTCTATGCCCATGGGTCAACGTAATTCTGTAGTGTAGACATGGGTCTTGGTGTCCAGCAAAGTTATGAATGTAAGCTCTCATGCTTGTCTTTTGAAGGTGTTTATGCAGGTTTACTTAGTGGGTGAGTACAGACTTTGATATGGAATAATTTTTTTGTGAAAAGTCTTCACCCATGGATGATACAGTGTTTCTGTCTTATCATTTTTCACACACAAAACAGAAACATCATATCACTCTGGAGGAGCCAAATTTAAGGGAAGACACTTCCACAGCTAGTTGATATGAGGCAGCTTACGTCAACCAAATTCTGTAGTGTAGACCAGGCTTAAAAATCATGGTTTTGATAGACAATAAATTGATGGCTTATTACAAGAATTTGTAACCCCAACACTTCCCCCCCCCCCCTTTATCCTATGACTGCACAAGTGTTGATGGATCACTTCAACTTGAATGGTCCCTTAGAATATCTATTAACAACTTATGCTAAACAATCTGTTCCACCTTGTATTTAACTATGACACTGAGTACATTTCCCAGACCTGAGGAAGAGCTCTGTGTAGCTTAAAAGCTCGTCTTTTTCACCAACAGAAATTGGTCCAATAAAAGATATTACCTCACCTACCTTGTCTCTCTATTACACTAGATATACAGTTATGTCTATATTCATATTATATATATATATATATATATATATATATATATATATATATATATATATATATATATATATATAATACACACACACACACACACACACACACACACACACACACACACACACACACAAATCTCTGTATATATTTTATTTATGTATACAAAAATTACATCAAGGACCTGAATTGAATGACTAAATCCAAAAATTAACGATCAGGCTGAAAATTAGTTCATTGTGCATATATGTTCTATATAAGATTTCCCACTATATCTTAACCTTCCATTACCTTGCAATTGAAGTGCAGTTATTAGCTAAGAACTGAGTTTCAACTATAAGACTAAATGTTTAGCTTTTTGACATAAGAAAATAAAATCAGTGTTTGAGCTAATAATTTATGATCTAATAGTTATGATCTAATACTTTTTTTGTAAGAATTTCCTTTTTCCTTTTCTAGTTTTTGCTTGTAGAAAACACACATTTCTTGTCGACTTTTAAAATGTATATTAAATAACCTGAAAATATTAAAACAAGGTTATAACCTTGGAATCTATATTACTCCATCCTATAATTGTGCTTAGACCTTGGTTCAGCAAGATACTTAAGAACAAGTCTTAACTGTAAACACATGAGTGGTCCCACTGAAATTAATGACTATTCACAAATAATTCAGGGGGAGAAAAAGGCAAAGTTGTTTTCTGCTTATAATGTGACCAGTATTAATTATTGTTATGAGAGAGAGAATGTCTCTAAAATAATTATTCATGTAAACTCTAGGTAAATATAGCTACTTAATGTGTATACTAGTGGCAAGATATCATGGGACTACAAAGAAGGGACAAGCGTAAGGATCTCTTTGACCTCTAGTGCAGGTTGCAGCCAAAACACTAAAGATTTCAGTCCTTTAGTTTGGAATGAACTGATAATGACTGATTTATAAACCACTGACAACAAGGACTGAGAATGGAAAAGATGACACCAAACTATCTAATATTTACAAAGCACTAATATGCTTTTAACTTGACCTAAAGAAATTAAAATTGATCTCCAGCTGTTCTAAACTGTTATTGTTTAGACGTACTTACATCCAAATTTTGTTTCCGTTATGTCTTTAAAACAGATTTAGAACCAACGGAAATGCCACGGGAATCAACTGAGAAGAAAATGCAATTCCTTGAGGATGAATTGTTTCGACTTACAAGGACAGTGCTTGATCTTCAATCCTCCTTAGCAGGTGTGAATGAAAACCTGAAACTTACTGTCCAAGAAGATGCCAGTAAGATGTTGGTCTCGTGGCTGAATAACCTTCATGATCACCCAGGATCTGATAGTGTCCTGGATGGTGAAACAGACAGTATTCATCTGCCTGGAATCCTTGGCAATAAAGACCAGAAAGAAACTGATTTTGGAATGGAAAACATAAAGTCTGAACTAGCTGAGGTCAAAAATACCTTGAAGACAAAAGATGACAAGCTGGAAGAACTGAATGGGAAAGTGAAAAGCTATGAAGGGCAATTAAAACAACTGCAGGAAGCAGCACGAGGACCTACAATAACAATACCGAGCGGTGATTTATATCAGGAATATCTAGATTCTAAAATTGAGGCCCTGAGACAAGAAATGCTGGAAGGATTGGAGAAGAAAATGGCAGATCTGAAAAACTCATGTGACTACAAACTAATGGATATTCAGCAACGATGTGATGACCATGAAACCAGCTGCTCAGAAATAATACAACTTGTAGAAGAAAAGGAAAATGGCCTGAGGAAGGAAATAAATGAGTTCCGCACTCAGATCCAGGCTCCTTCAAACCAGTCAGCTTGCTGCAAGACTAGCCACAGTGATGACTTTGGTCAACAGATAAAGAAAGTGGATGAGAGAGTTGACAGAGTTGTGGAAGCACACAAAATCTTAAATGCCAGAATAGATAATGAAATCATTCATATTTCCACCCCAAATCTAGAAGACCTCTTTGGCTCAAGATGGGAGGAACTAGATGCTAGAATCAACGTTACAGAAAGGAATTCTGAAGAACATTGTTTTTACATTGAAGAAACTCTCCGAGGTGCTATAGCTGCTGAAGTAGATGAAGTCAGAGACTTGCTTGATCAAAAACTACGGGCACTGGAAGACAGGCTGGGTGGCACTATTTTAGACATTGCCAATGCCTCAGCCTCAGATGGAATATCAGTTAGTTCAGGCTCAGTCTTGCACAGTGACTCAGTATCTGGAAATGAGCAGCTTACAACTGAGATGAATCTCTTGAGGAACAAACTACAAGCCATTGAACACGTTTGCTGGCAGAAATGCCAGTCTGCACCGCAAGATACGGAAGACCTTCAGAAAAGCATAGCAAATTGTAGCAACAAATATGAATACTTGCTTTTGAAAGTAGAAGACAACTCTGCTCTTTTGAAGTCTTTAAATGGCTCCCTTAATGAGAAATTTAACTTTACTAAGAGCAACCAACAGCACATCCAGAGGGATTTGCGCAGACTTCGGTATGGTCTAAACATCATCAATAAAGATGTGGAAAATCTTCAGGTTGGCTTGAACAGCTGCAAGGAACAACTTCTGGGTGTCAATTCTACATGTGAAAAGACCCAGCAAGGTGTATTCAGAAAAATAGATGAAATACAAAGAACAGTTGTGAATCAAAGCTCTAACCCAAGTGATTATTGCTGTAATGAGGTGAAGGAGAAGATGGAACAGCTAAAAGAACAAATCTTTAATGACCTCAGGAAATGTAAAGAGAACTCCGATGGTATCCAGGAGGGAGTCTCAGATGTGGATAGCAGACTGTCCCAGGTTGAAAAAGTCTGCAGCAAAATGGACTCCATCTCAGGTAGTCTGCAGCGAATAAAAGACGGTCTGAACAAGCATGTCACTAGCTTATGGAATTGCATCAGTCAGATGAATGGAACCATGATATCTCATTCCAAAGACATTTCTGGCCTCAAAAATTCTGTCCAACAGTTCCACAAGCAGGTCACCAAAATCACCACTGACCTTCAAGAACTGATTCAGTTGGGGGCACGTAAGTTAACCTTCCTTTTTATTTTCTCCACAAGCTTTCTCACCTGAAAAGTTTAGAGAGTTGAGCTGATCTAAACAAGTCCCCTAACTCAGTTCGGCGTAACAAAGTTCCAGGGAAATTTATTTCACCAGACAAAAGACTATATTACACACACACTCACAGTATAAGTTTTAAACAAACAATTTAATACTCTCAAGAATCAGAGAGGTAGCTGTGTTTGTCACTTCTGTAGATCCAGACTAAGAGTCCTGTGGCACCCCAGTGTGGCATCCCACAAAGTGAGTATTAGTCCACGAAAGCTTATGCTTCAATACTTTTGTTAGTCTTTAAGGTGCCACAGGACTCTTTATCGCTTCAATTTAATACTGGTACACAGTGATGATGATGATTGTGAAGCTTGGTTGAGGTGGAGGATTCAGAGGGTGGAATATTTCCCAGGGAATTCCTTGCTCCTAAATGAACTAGCAATTAGCTGAGCCCTCAGAGGTTAATTCTCTCAGTCTACAAGAAAGGAGGGAGGGCAGACAGAGACCAAGATGCATATTTCCCCTTTAAGTACACTGCCTTGTTAATTAGATCAGCAAGCAGGAGTCTCAGGGAGCAGCTCCAAGGCAAAGGGCAGGAGCAGCACATGGCAGTGCAGGGAGGTACAACTGAACTGCCAGCAATTGTTAGCCTGCTGGGCAGCTGCTGCACAGGGAACTTAGGGGGGCCGGAGCTGATAGAGGGGCTGCCGGTCCACCCTGGTTCCAAGCCCCCTCCAGCTAACTGCAATGGGCTGCTCTTCCTGCAAGCAGTGAACAAAGCAGGCGGCTGCCAAAGGACTTTAGAAGGGAGCATTGCACAACTTTAAACAAGCCTGTTCCCTAATTGATCAGCAATGTAACAATGTTAACCGGGACGAGTTTGTGAGGAGTTCCTGTAAAACTTTTTGCGCACATTTTCAAAAAATACAATGAATATGTTCGGAATGGTATCTCTCTTAGATTAAAAACAAAGCAGCAGCAACAAAACAAATGTTTGGTACTTTTCCCCCCCAAGTGGTGAATTTCAAATGAGTGTTTTAGGTAGCGAACATCAGTGAAAATTGCTTCAGATTATTTTATTGTATTCACCGCCCTCCCTCCCTTTTCTTTTTTTTAAGTGAAGCGAAAGACGAATTAGAAAAAATCAATTTTGACTTGAAATAATTGACACAGATCTCTAAGTTGGACACTCCTACATATCACTCTAAGGTTTCTTTTCAAACAAATGAGATTCTCAGGTTGTGTAATTCAGCACTGGTCCGTTGACTTATATGGAGCTATGCCATTTTACACCAGCTGAAGATCTGGACTAAGACTCTCATGTATAGTTTTACAAAGAAGACGAGTTTACTGAAGGACATTAAGTTCCTGTCTTTTTACCATGATTAAAAGGTTGACTGTATTATGAAATTTGCACTCTTCAATTTGTTGTGAAACGCATAGCATTATTTTATTTTATGCTTTATAGATATTTGATAAATTTGATATTAACATGGATTGATTATGCTATAATTTTAAATCAAGGAAAGCACAGTTTTATTATTCACTGATATTAGGATTTAAAATGTAAGTGTTGAACTTCTATGTGCATTCATTTCACAGTCTTTTACTCTGAAGTTATTTTCATGTAAGTATAGGATAGTTAAGTAAAGAAGGGAGGCTTGTGAAGGTTAGATAAGGCACTTTGGAAATAAACCTGTTTCTTTTTTAAAATGACAATGTTTAATTGTTTAAACAGCAACAATTGTGTATTTTGATAACAGAATTAATCTATCTTTCTTCAAGTAGTGCCCCTATTGGTGCTCCGCTGTAGGTGAGATCAAAGATTTTACATAGCAGTGTCTGTTAGTGCCTGGCACAGTGGCTATATAGAGCTCTGTGGGTGAACTTCCCTCAGCTCCTTCTCAACCTCCTTGGCCTGAAACAGAGCCTTAGCAGCATCTAGGGGTATGTCTTCACTACAGCAGTAGGTCCATTTCCCTTAAGTCGATTTTTTAAAAGCAGACTGTATAGCAGCGGTTCTCAAACTTGTTGAGACCGTGACCCCTTTTTGTGCTCCGGCGGGGGGGCGACCCCTCCACCGAAAAGCCGCCAATTTTTTTTTTTTTTTAAAAAAACATGCGTGGACCCCCCTGCCCCTGGCCCCAGTCCCCGCCGCGGGCGGGCTACCCCACATGCAGCCGATTACAGTTGATCTCCCACGTGACATTTCCCTTTCTGGATCCCGGTGGAGTTTGTTGGGGGATCCTCACGGGCTCGGCGCGTCTCTCCCTGCAGCTCGGGCTCCGTGCGCAACTTTTTTGGGCGGGGGTAGGAAGGGAGAGGCGAGACCGCGCGTCGGCGGGGCAGCTGGGGATGCTTCACCTGGTGCCTGAGGGTTAGCGCGGGGCGGTGTCGCCGGGAGCCCCTCGGAGCGGCAGTTCAGCAGCCCCGGAGGAGCCGCCTGCAGGGAAGCAGCAGCACCAAGCCCGGAGGACAGCACCAGCCGCCACTTTCCCACCCCGCGGCCAGGAGGGAGCCGCCGCGGCGCTGAGCTGCCTCCTGCAGGTGGGAGAGCAGCCCCGGGACCCCGCCAGCGCGTCCGGATGGAGGGGCCCAGCGCCGGTCCCGCCTCCTCCGAGAGCAGCCCCCTGCCGGGCGGGCGGAGCACTACGGCCGCAGCTGGCCGTCGGCGCAGGCAGAGCCCATGAGGCAGAGTGGCGGCTCGGCGGGGCTGTGAGTGCCCAGCGGCAGTTGCCTTATGCGGGGCAAGGCGGGCGGGCAGTGAGGAGGAGGCGGCGGCCGAGGCCGGCCCGCTGCCCCGGCACCATGCAGAAGACCCTGTACCTGGCCCTGCTGGCCCGCAAGGAGGGCACCAAGCACGGCTACTAGCCGCTGGCACCAGAAGTGCAGCCGGGAGCCCACCCGCGGAGACTGGGGGCTGGGGCGCAGCCGGCAGCCCGCCCACCACGGCAGCCCGCCCACCACGGGCGGGCTGTTGGCTGCCCCCCAGCCCCAGTCGCCGCGAGTTGCGGTGGCAGGAGCTCGCGACCCCCTGGGGAGCGCTCGGTGACCCCCAGTTTGAGAGACCCTGCTGTATAGAGTCGATTTTGTGCGTCCTCACTGAGCACAGCAAGTCGGCAGTGTCTGTCCACACAACTGTGGCAAGCGTCGACATAGGGAGTGTTGCATTGTGGGTAGATATCCCACCGTTCTGGGAGTCCCCAGCAGGCACCACCTTTCGGGACAGCCGGGCACGCTCCCCAGGGGACCAGCCACCATTCCAAGGAAGTCCGTGGACCCCCCGTGCCCGCTCGAGCAGCTAGCTCCGTGCCGGCTCCCCCCGCCCGCCCGAGCAGCTCCGCGGACCCCTACTTGGGCGGGCGGGGGGGAGCCGGCACGGAGCTGCTCGGGTGGGCGGGCAGGTCCGCGGAGCTGCTCGGGCAGGCACGGGGGTCCGCGGACCTGCTCGGGCGGGTGGGGGGGAGCCGGTGCGGAGCTAGCTGCTCGGGGGGGGAGGGGGGAAGGGGGAGCCGGCACGGAGCTGCTTGGGCGGGCACGGGGGTCCGCAGACTTGCTCGGACTGGTGGCTGGTCCCTTGGGGAGTAAACGGGCATTATGGAAGGTCGGAGGCTAGCTGTCGCATGCATCCTCACTAGTTCACAATCGACCCAGAGAGGTCGATTTCAGCTACTCCTCTCGTTAGGGAGGAGTACAGAAGTCGATTTTGAGGTCCCTTTAAATCGACTTTAATGGCATGCATGTGAGGACGGGTACATGTTTATATCGACTTAACGTCGCTAAAGTCGACGTTAAGCCGTAGTGGGGACCAGCCCTAAGTTGAGCTTACCTCAACTGTATTTTTTCTCATATCTTTCTCCACTGTACCACTAATAAAGAAGCCTCCCTTCTTTATTAGTGGTACAGTGGAGCCCCGGTATAATGCTCCCCACGATAACACAAATTCGGTTATAGCGTGATCATATCGTGGCTCCCTGGATAAGTCCCTATATCCTGGCACTTGGTGGTGGCGGCGGCTTCTCTCCCCTGCTGGCCAGCATAGAGAGAAGCTGCGGCCCGGGACAGAGAATTCCGGGGCTGCAGGCTGCGGCCGCCTCTGTCCCTGGCAGGCACGGGCCGCAGCCTCTCTCCCCTGCTGGGATTCATACGTTTGAGATTCATACATTTGAGATTAGACTCTGAAGCCTCACCTCTTCGTAGACAATACTGCTCAGTAGTCCATTAGGGCTGGTCCACAGTAGGGCGGGGGAATCGGCTGAAGATACGCAACTTCAGCTATGTAGCTGAAGTCGGCATATCTTCGGCTGACTTACCTGCCATCCTCATGGCAGCGGCAGTCGGCGGCACATTCCCCGGTTGACTCCATCTTGTGCCTCGCGGCAAGCTAGAGTTCCGGAGTCAACGGGGGTGCTGTTGGCGATCGATTTATCACGTCTTAACGAGATGCAATAAATCGATCGCCAAAAGATCAATTGCTACCCGCCAATCCGGCAGGTAGTGAAGACATACCCCTAGAGTGGAGCAGCCATAGGGACATTACTCGAAGAAGAAGAAGAGATGGTTACTCACCCCTGTGCCTTAACTGTAGTTCTTCGAGATGAGTGTCCCTGTGGGTACTCCACTACCTGCTCTCCTTCCCTCTGTTTTGGAGTTCTTTACAATCTGGCCCTGAGGTAGAGAAGGAACTGAGGGTGGTTTACCTCTGCAGCTATATATAGCCATGGTGCAGGGTATGGAGTTGCAGAGGGCGTATATGCAGGCCAAACAGACATGATCTGAGGCATGCACACCTAGAATGGGGAGCCACCCATAGGGGACACATCTCCAAGAACCACAGTTACTGTGCAAGGTGAGTAACCATCTCTTCTGGGAACTTCCCACATGAAATCCCAACCCCAAATTGCCACTTATTTAAGCAAGGAAAGCAAAGAAGACTCATAACTTCAAGATATTTCCTGGGGTGAAATTCTGACTTCATTGTCATCAATGGGAGTTTTAACATTGACTTCAGCAGGGTCAGGATTTCACTCCTAGTTCCTAACTCTGTGCCAGATTAGACCAAGACCCATAGAAATACAAGATAATGGTGAATTTCTAAGGAGAAGGATATATATAAAATCCAAAAATAGACTACATATGTCCTGAAATAAACCCCCGTCTGTTCTTCAATCTAAGATGATCACATTTATTAGACGCCACCTGAGAGGAATGCACACACGGAACTTTCTCATTTCTGCCAGTGTGATTTAATATCAATAATTTGTGGCCAGAATAGTGGGGTCAAGATTATTGTTTATTCAACACCTTTGCCCCCCCAAACCTTTTATAATTCTGCTGCATACAGAAAAAACGCCATCCCTCACCACTATTAATATCTCTCTTGCTTTTTTCTTGTCATTGAACAATTTGAGTTTCCCAAAGCATTTAACTAGAGTACGCATCTCTATTAATACTCCTGAGAGGGCTGCGAACCTGCTCACTGATTAATCATTGTTGGAATTTAATGAAAGAATGAAGATCAGAAATATTGGTACCAGCCAGAAGAGTAGGCTTAGCCCTTCACTGTAGTTCACTTACCCAGTGGTTCTCAAACTTTTTCTATTGGTGACCGCTTTCAGACACCAGGCCTCTAAGCGCGACCCCCCTTAGGGGTCGGGGGCGGGGCATGGACCAGGCTGGGGGTGTGTGCCAGCAGCTCCCCTGGGCAGGGGCTGAGCTGGGGGGGGTGTGGGTGTAGGGGTGCCAACCCCCCGGGGCAGGCGCCGGGCTCAGGGGAGGGTGCCAGCAACCCCCCGGGGACAGGGCCCAGAGTGCGCCAGCAGCCCGCCGTGGCAGGGCCTGGGGCTTGGGTTGCTGCCAGCAGCCCGCTGCAGCAGGGGCCAGGGCTTGGGTAGGGTGACCAGATCGCAAGAGCAAAATATCAGGACACATTGGGCATGGGGGGGGGAGCAATGGAGGGGGTGCAAGGATATTTTGGCACCCTAGGCAAAAATTTTACCTTACTACCCCCCCTCCCCTTTTCCCAGAGCATTGCTTATTATAATTTTTTTAAATGAATATTGGATAATGTAATGTAGCATGGGGAAGAGGGTTGGGGTATGGAGGGGGCTCTGGCTGGGACTGGGGATAAGGTGGTTGGGGTGTTGGAGGGGCTCAGGCCTAGGGCAGAGGGTTGGGATGTGGGGGGAGGGCTCTGGCTGGGGCTGGAGATGAGGGGTTTGGGGTGCTGGAGTGGCTCAAGGCCTGAGCAGAGGGTTGGGGTGCGGTGGGGGGTGTGGGCTCTGGGGTGGGGCAGGGCTGGGAATGAGTTTGGGATGGGTGCAGGCAGGCTGCTCTGGGACTGGGGCCCCCCATCCCTTTCCCCACCAGCAGCAGCAAGCTCTGGGGCGGGGGCCCCCTTTCCTGCTCCCCCAGCAGCAAACTCACTCACCCGTCACTCACAGTGGAAGCTGGCAGGCACTAGGACCCAGTGGCAGCAGTTGCTGCAGGGAGGCAACATGTTGCTACAGGGAAGAGAAGGGAGCTTCTGACTTGCCCCTGTCCATGGAAGGTCTCAGGGGGCAGCAAGCAGAGGCCGGAGGACCCATGGGGGAGGTGCGGGGGGGGGCAGCTGGAGCCAGGTTGCGAGGGGGGGCTCGCTGCCCTGGCGCTTTCTGCATGGTGGGTCCCCGCCCCTGCAGCATGCCCCGGGAGGCAGAGAGCTCTCCGGCTGGGGGACGCAGTCCACCTTCCCCTGACTCTGACTCTGCCAGAGGGGAGGGAGGAGAGGGCTCTCTTCCGCCCCGCCTTCCTCTGCTGGTGCAGCCGGGGCCGTGGCTCCGCCGCCAGAGGTTAGGGTCGGGGCCGGCTGCTGGTGCAGTGTCTTATACTGCTCCTTGTACGAATGTGCTACCGTAGCAGTTCCTCATAGTTAGGGTGTAAGAAAGTGCTACCATATAAAGCTACTGTAGAAAACTGCTACCAAATATAGCACATGTCTACAGGTAGCATTTTCTTGCATTCTGTAGTGTATTATACTGCTCCCCATAGGACTGTGCTACTGTAGCAGTTCCTCATAGGTACGTGTGCGCATACAAAAAAACCAGTTTGATCAAATAAAAAAAGTCTCTCACCCCCCACTACAAACTATTTCTGCAAATACTGGTGTCTCAGTCCCACTGGGGCAACTGCAAACCCCTGTTGCCCCTGCCTGTGCTGGATTTTGCCATCTGTCACCCTCTGCCAGGACCTCACTCCGGGACTTAACTCCTCCCTCTCCCCCCAGACCCCTGATTTTGCCCGTTTGCCCCTTTGTTAATCCTTTCTCCAGCTGCTTGACCCACCTTGACCAGTCCATTTCCACCACCTGCTCAGACCCCGGCCACCCATTTCCTCCCTTTTGCCCCCTTTGCCACTTTTTAAGCCCTGTAAACAGCAGTCAGCAGACTCTTATGGCTAATAAAGGTGGGGAGAAGGGCAGTGGCTACAGCCGATGTTACTGAGCATGCTCAGTTCATGTGAGCATGCTCATTACACCCTAACAAAGTCCTGTGGCACCTTAAAGACTAACTATAAAGTTTTGAAGCATGAGCTTTCGTGGGCTAATACCCACTTCGTCATTAGCCCACGAAAGCTCATGCTTCAAAACTTTATAGTTAGTCTTTAAGGTGCCACAGGACTTTGTTAACTCTGCTATTCCAGACTAACACGGCTACCACCCTGATTCATTACACCCTAAGTAGCACAGTCTTACAAGGAGCATGATAATACATTGCACCTGCAGCAGGGGCTTGCGACCTCCACATAATCGGGTCAACCCCCAGTTTGAGAACCAATGACTTACACTGAGTTTCACGGAAGTCTTATTGCAGTATTGGTAGATGGATTGTGCTGGTGGATTTAACTTTGGATGTGAACCAGGATCTTCAAAGTCCGTGATTCCTGAGTTGTCTGATTATATAAAACATATAATGCTTGTATTTTAGGCCAAATCCTTGTGCCCAGCTCAAGAAGCTGGGCTGAGCATGAAACAGACAGGAGAGGAGAGGGAGGAATCTTCCTTCCCAAGCAGTGGAACAGCCCAAGAACCACTCTGTAGTGCAGGGGTGGGCAAACTATGGCCGACGGGCCACATCCAGCCCATGAGCTCCTCCCAACCGGCCCTCAAGCTCCTCCCAAACGGGCCCTCCCTCGCTGTCCCCCTCCCCCGCGGCAGCTTCATGGATTATGTTTGTTTAAATCTACTGCAGTATTTTAAAGCATGAAATGGGTTTAAAACACCCACATTTCCATAGTATAATTCATTTTGATAGCACTTTATATGGTCTCCATAAACTGTACCGACAGCAACCGGTAAAAGAGAGCTGGATAAATTCATGGAGGCTAAGTCCATAAATGGCTATTAGCCGGGATGGGTAATGAATGGTGTCCCTAGCCTCTGTCTGTCAGAGGGGGGTGATGGATGGCAGGAGGGAGATCGCTTGATCATACCTGTTAGGTTCACTCACTCCGGGGCACCTGGCATTGGCCACTGTCGGTAGACAGGATGCTGGGCTAGATGGACCTTTGGTCTGACCCAGTATGGCCGTTCTTATGTAACCCTTAAAGTGACTCAATCTTAGAAAGTAAACAGACAAACATTTAAAATTGTAGCTTCTAATGTCAAATGCCTGTGGCCTCAAAAGGTTCATAAAGCAAATGCTTATGTCCCAGAGTGATTCAGAATAAAATAATGTTATTTAGCACAGCAGTCTGAGTAAGTCTTGATGTTTGCAGCTCTAAAAAGCTTTTGGCAACAGAGGGGCTCCATTGGAAGTGGTTAGGGAACCTTGCTCCACTCGGAACTTATGTCTTGTACTTTTTTCCCCTTTGGGGATTAATGCTGTTTTTGGAGTAGAATGTGTCTTTATCTATGTGCATAATTCCACTAAGATTTAACTTTTTGATGAGTCTGATTTACAATATTTTCTATGGTATCTTTACTATGAACTGGTGATTTTCAGGTCTGGCTTATAGATCAGTGTTAAATTCATACCTAAATTTAGGTACTATTTGCCAACATATTGTATCATTTAAATGATGTCATTTTGGTATGGGAGACTAGAATAGTAACGCATTTCTCTTTCTACAGTTGTTTGAATGTGGTAAAACAAGGATACCCTAAAAGGTTTTGTTTTAGAATACTTGTCAAATTACATGCACCAATTAGACAACTAAACTGAGCAAAAGCAAATTAGTCTGAAGCCAGGAATATGGCTGCTTTGGCTTCAAATTTTATATTCAGACATTTTGCAGCCAAGAACATTTAAATGACTCAGTCCAAACTAATGTTGCAGAGTAATAGGTTATTGTGTGTACTGTATATAAACCATGGGTCAAATCTTTTCTAAGTCATTTAGAACTTCAAATGAAGTTTGCCTGTTAGGACTGAGCAAGACTGCAAGCTTTGGCTCATTATGAATAAGAAAACTAGATAGTCCCATAAAATGTGTAAATCTGTAACTCTGTGTCTCTTTAGCATTTAGAAAAGCAAATTACTGAAATGATACGGCACTAAAATTGGCACTACAATCATCTCTTCTTTAGATGTAGCCTGTTGACACATTTTTGCCATTCATTTTTGAAGCCAGAAAAAGTGTGGTCTGCAGCCAAAAGGGGCTTTAGGATTTTAGTTTGCTTTGATTGCAACTATTTCAATCCACATATATTTCTTTTTGTTTCAAATGTATGAATTGCTAAGAGCAGTCTGCTATGGTTATTCTCGATGAAACGTGGTGTATACAAATTAGCACACCTCGGGATATGTGGTAAAAACTTTTCTGTAACACTGGTAATAGGAATTTTGGCACAAACATCAATATATCCTCTACCAGCTACACCAGGCAGCCTTTTGTAACTTGCCAGTTGTCAAATCCATTGTCAGCAACAGGTGGTTGGAAGTCATAGCTCTTCTTGATTCTTGTCAGTGGAATCACTGACTCGTTAGTTATCTAGTTTATTTCATCCTGTCCTTGTTCTTGTCTGCTCAGTGTATCATTAGGGAAATGGAACTGATCTGCCTGTCATGACATTACTAGAAGTGGCAGAACCAAGAGAAAGTGCAACCTGAGTTTCACATACCTGCCCTCCCCCAGTGCATTTTTTCTCAGTGAAGTACCAGTGGAGTTGAAAAGCAAGAGAAAAAAGGAATTGGCATTTTAAACCTTGGATGGGGGGAGTTTCTCCTCAGCTTAATTTTAGACAGGCCTCTGAGGTCAGCAAGCTGAGAATGGCCAGGCAGGTGATACTAAAGAGAGCAGTGTGAACACTCCTAGTGAAGAGGGTGCCCCTGAGGAGACTCTAATTTGAAGTATAACAATGGTCTAAACTCTGCTGCTTGCCTTTCCAATTGCTTTGTAGGCAATGGGGAATACTTCTCTTTTATGTGCTACTCAACACAATACAAGCCGATTTGGCCAAATTCATCCCTAATTTTCCACCGTAACTTCAGTGGAGTTACACCAGGGAATTTTGCCTTCATTCTTTGTATTGGTAACACATGATCAGTCCAAATATATGCTGGCTTCTTTATCATCTTTGCCTAGTGATTTTAAAGCACAATGCTATGATATGATGCAATTCAGTACAAGAGACCAAAAAGGCCTATGAAAACGGCCAGAACTGTAAAAGTGACGCCTCTCAGCTAACACACACATTGGATGATTGGCCTATGAGTTTTTTCCAAAATGGGGTTGGTATATCTGGATATTTCCAGATGTATAGATATCCACCTTAAACCATGCCAAACATTGTTAGAAAGGTATTAAGACTTTTGGTTTAAGTTATAAGAGCTGGGTGGGGGAGGAGGGAAATAGTCAGACATGCAAATTTATTCTGCATGTCCCTGTCCAAGACTGCAGGCAAGAAATAAGAATACTGAGCCAGTATGTGTTGTCAGTTATATCAGTGCAAATCTGAAGTAACTCTGCTGATCTCCCTGGACTTCAAATTTAAATCCATGTTATTGAGATTAGCGACTGCCCCATTAGTTTAAAAATCAAGCACAGGTATTATTCCGTTAGGGATATATTAAACACTTGCAGTTCACCTTTTCCCTTATAAAAGTCTTTAAAGTATGACTTTACAGTATTTTAATGTCATGATGAAAGCAAAAAATTATAGTATGAATCAGTTAAAAGTATATATTCCATTCTTAATCTTATCCTGTGGATAGAATTACCTAGGTAACTTTCAGAAAAACTTTGTGGTGCCTACTTCTTTAACTTTTCCCTCTCATTGCAGTTCTAGAACTTAGTATCAGTCTACAAAACGCAACCAGGAAGGCCCAGGGAGTTTTCAAATTGGGAACTATCACATGATGCAGGTACCATGAGAGTATGGAATTTTTTAGATAAACCTTCCAAAAGAGTGTAATGCCATGGGTAATTTACTTTTTTGAGATGGAGAACAAGAAACAAACCACCCAAGATAAGAGTGAAGATGTAGGATTTCTCACTATTGTCATCTTCAATTAAATGTTACATTTGCAAGGCAAAGTTCTTACCAAAACAGTCCAAAAAATAACACTTGTGAATTCCAGTGTATTTCTCAGAGACTCAGGACTACAGACAGCATATCTCAGTGTGTAATTAGGGTTTGATCACACACACTCACAAACTCTTCCCTTTTTCCACACTGGTCTAAACCATGGAGGCACACTTCCCTCACTATTCAAATGAAGATCACCACAAATAGCAAACAGTAACCAACACTAAGGCCATGTCTACAATTACCAGGGATCACCGCTGCTGTGATCAATGAAGGAGGGGTCGATTTAGTAGGTCTAGTGAAGACCAGCTAAATTAACCTCAGAGAGCTCTCCAGTCAACTGCAGCACTCCATCAGAATGAGAGGATTAAGGTAAATTGACGGGAGAGTGTCTCCTGTCAACACAGCACAGTGTAGACACTGCAGTAAGTCTACCTAAGCTACGTTGACTCCAGCTATGTTATTCGTGTAGCTGGAGCAGTGTAATTTATGTCAGTTTACCCCCGTAATGTAGAAAAGGCCTAAGTCAGTACTACAAATACATTAATAAACTAAAATTACTACCATACGCCTCTTCATTATGTTCACCAGAATTCGAATTTGTGGTTGATATTACTTTTTTTCCCTTTAATGTAGAAGGTCTTGTGAGTGATTAAGGAGCTGGTGTCTATACATTTGCAATCTCCAATTTATTTAGACAAAATTTGTACATTTCACCCACACAGTATCCATTGTAATTACCACCAAAGCCAGCCAATATAACGATATACGTTTGCCCTGCAGTCTTCACATGTTCCTATACAAAAAAACAGCCAGGTACATATCATACCATCATGCCAACATCTGCACTGGTTGAATTTCACTTTCATTACATAACATTAGGTGTCGTATGTACTGTACAACTCAGGCGCAATAGGTAAAATTTCCAAAAGCACTAGGGGAAGGTCTATACTGCAGTTAGCCACCCAGAGCTGGCTTGTGCCAGCTGATTCAGACTCACTGGGCTCAGGCGAAGGGGCTGTTTAAGAGAGGTCTAGATGTTTGGGATCCGGCTGCAGTCTGAGCTCTGGAACTCTCCTACCTTGCAGGGTCCTAGAGCCCTGGCTCCAGCCAAGCCCAAACATCTACACCACAGTTAAACAGCTCCTAAGCCTGAGCTCCAGTGAGCTGGCATGGACCAGCTGTGCGTTTTTAATTGTAGTATACCTCATACCCTAAGAGACCAAGGAGCATCTGAAACTCAATGACTTTCAGGCTCATAAATAATTTAGGATCTTTTGAAAAGGTTACCCAATGAGCAGTATTAAGGGGCAATTAATTACTACTCTTAACTTTTGAATGTCCTTGCCATTCAGATGTTAGTGATTTTTGTATAACAATTTTAGAAAGAGAAGGAAATGGAAGCTCAACATGCATTGCTATGCAGTGTAGTTCATGGCCTGATTCTGAACTCACCGACACCAGTGTAAATCAGGCCTAATTTTACTGAAGTCAGTGGATTTAAACAAGCATAAAGCTTATATAAATTATAGTAGTTATCTTCTGTGGTTAATTTAAATAGAGATGGAACTTCTTAAAATGAACAAGGCAGATTTTTGATGGAGAGCAAGGATTGGGAGTAAGGTCCTTTGTTCAAAGGATCATTTTAGCACCCTACCTAGCTTTTAAATCTGTATAAAAATTAACCCCCCATGCAAATAATATACATTCACTTTCAGGAAGACGTTACTTTTCTAAGATGTGATTGGACTAAATTTTTTGCAAATATGTTGTAAACGCTATAAAAAGGGATTTGAAATAGACCAGCTACCCAACTAGCGCTATCTGGCATGGATATCGTACAGTACACTGGCTATCCTACTGGAAAAGACCTTTAACAATGACCCTTCCAAACAATTAATTTTTTTTCCAGTAAACTGTGACCCTGGATCTGCCTTCAGTGTCATAAAGTTTTTAAAACCCAAGAACATTGTGATTTTTTTATTATTCCATCTTCAGAAAGGAAAGAAACAAGAACTCGTAGTTAATTAAGTGTTTGTTGTACAGAAGTATAAATGTAATGGGTTTTATGAATTTTCTCAGATGGATAATATTTGACTTTCCTCTCTCTACAAATACTTAGCTGAAAATCAACCAAGAGTACCACTGCAGATACCACAAGAAAGAACTCCCCTACAGCCACCAGAGCCGAGAACTCCCCTACAGCCACCAGAGCCGAGAACTCCCCTACAGCCACCAGAGCCGAGAACTCCCCTACAGCCACCAGAGCCGAGAACTCCCCTACAGCCACCAGAGCCGAGAACTCCCCTACAGCCACCAGAGCCAAGAATAGTAATACACCCACCACGACCAGGAGCCCCTCTTCAGCCATCACAGCCAAGAACTCCCCTACAACCATCATTACCCGGTTCACCAACTTTACCACTTCTGCCTGGATCAACTGGGATCATTATGGAGACTGGACAGGCTGGTCCTCCTGGCACAGTTGTAATGTCAGGAAGTGGACGGCCTAAAGGCATAGATGGTCAGTATACTATGCCCATAGCTGAAGGATATGCAGGAGCACCAGGTGAGAAAACTGAAATGTTATCCAAGTGATCACTTTATAACATTCAACCCCAAATCTAGTGTTACTGGACTGAGCTGTCAGATTCCAGCAGTGAGTTTGTTACTGTCCTAGGTGCAAAGGGCATATTGGGGCTGGCTACGAGATAGAAAGTGGCACCCTTCTATGTTATGAGTGTGATGCACTTTGCCAATCCCCTGCAGGATATGAGATGATGCTTAACTGGCATATGTTAGAGCTATTAAATTGGAACAGCTTTTGGCTAATTTAATTTTGCATGATGTCTGTTTTGGCCACAGCTGGCCACAGGACCAGAGGAGATGTAAAGAAGGCCTCAAGCCAACTTTGCTTCCCTGGCCAAAGCTGCAGCAAGCATAATCTCAGTATGATTGCTGTGTAGCCCTCAATTGTGAAACTATGTACCACTAGGGTAGCTTAAAATAACCTGGTTTGCCACAGTACATACAACAGACCCGATAAACCGTAATGCGGAACGTGGCCCCTTTGCTGAGGCTGCTCCTTTTTTTTTTTTTTTTTTTCCCAACAGTCTTAGTGGTACGAGTTTTTGCCATCTGGTACTGTGCACTTGTTGAAATGAGTTGCTATTTGATAAAAAGAAAAGAAAATATTGGTAAACTGTTGTGATATTTAGACTATGTTATACTCTGACTTGCTGTGTAACATAACTTCTTTTGTTTTGTAGGGTATCCAAAATCTTCTCCGCCTTCTACAGACTCGCAAGGTAATCCAGTTGTTACCTAGGAATTCTTTGAACAACTATTCACCTATTTCATAAATGGAAAATTCTAGTAGGGTGAAATTGAAGAGCAAGAATGTGAATGCTTTTAGGGCACAGACACAGTTCTTATCTCTTTATACTGGAAAGGGACAGCCACCAGGGATGCTAGCTTTCTCCCCTTGTTAGTCACACTAGCACTCCTGTCCTGGCTGAGAGGATGTTCAGGGCACATGGTGTATGAGAAGGTAATGGAGAAAATGGTACTTAACATAAACAGTATTTTAATTTTTTCTTTCAGTGCTTGGAAAGTCACTACTCTGGGAGGGAGGGATAGCTCAGGGGTTTGAGCATAGGCCTGCTAAACCCAGGGTTATGAGTTCAGTCCTTGAGGGGGGCCATTTAGGGATCTGGGGCAAAAAATCTGTCAGGACAGTACGTGGTCGTGCTAGTGTAGGCAGGGGACTGGACTTGATGACCTTTTGAGGTCCTTCCAGTTCTATGAGATAGGTATATCTCCATATATTACTGAGAGAACTAACTGAAAGTTATGGGTCATTTTCAGGAATTAGCCTTAACTTTAAAGGGATTCTAACACTGTCCTGCCAACCCCTAGTGTTCAAAAATAATGGGTCAAGTCCCAAAATATCAAACATTTGTTTCACGGAGATGGTAAAAATCTGATTTTAAAAAATAATAATTTGGGGGTTCTTTTTATTTGTATTCTGGTTTTTGAGCCTTTAAGCTTTAATTCTTCCATACTTTTTCCTGCAACCACCAGGATAATAACATTTTTCTTTTCAAATGAAAACTGAGATTCTTACATAATCATACGACTCTAGAAGCTGGAGCTTTAAGAAAAAGACGAAATATCACAAACCTCAGTTTGCAACACTACTGTTGACTTAATTATCCTATTTTAAACAAGCACATAGCTTACCTATTTTACCAAGAATACTTTAGATTGTTAAAAAAAATCCAATTTACTTTTTTTCATTATTTATGCACTTTGTTCACTTTATTTATTTCTCTCCTCTTCGACAATGAAAGTCAATGAAGCTAATTTTACTTTTGTTTATACTCATTTTAACGTATTGGTCCTCCGTGCTGCATGTCTGGGTTTCAAGCACTATTTCGGGGTATTTATTTAAATAAACTAGTTTAGTTTATTTGAACTGTTATACTTTCTGTGCATCAAAATACACCAATGCATTTGGATTACAAATAGTGTAAATCTTTCAATAAATGAACAGCATTTATTAGTTTAATTAGCCCAACTATTAGTTTGCTAGGTAATCTGACTACCCTACAACCTTTAAAAATTCTTTTAGTTTAGCCCTTTTTATATTTAAGCAATGAATGAATATTGTTATCCTGCATCAAATAGATCCTCCTACACTCTCTTCACAGAGAATGATTTAATCAAATTCTTGTTTGAAGAAATGTCAGCCACAGATAAAAATGAAACACTAGAATTTTATGACCTCTGAAGGCACTTCCTTAGGACTTTGTTCACTGGAGCTAAGAAAATTGCAGACACCAGGCACAACAAATTTGTCTGGGAATTGACATAAAGACAACTGTAAGAGTTCATGCTGCAATTTTGAGGTTAAAAGTAACTGATTAGAAACTTAATGTAGCCTTAGAGGAGGCTTTGTATTTGGGAAGTGTGGGGGTGGGAACAAGAAGCAATAGGTTAGGGTTCTGGAAAGGGATAAGAAGTAAAGGAAAAATATTTTTCTGTCAACAAAAGCCATGATAAATGTCTAAACATATATTAAGATCATACTCTGTTTTTCTCCTTTGTACTGGTATTTGCATTTTATAGACAACAGTATTTTTACTGGCTTATGGTTACATTGTATGATACATAACAGTATAATATAATTTAAATGTTAAGAGATGTTGGGATACATAAACAATGTTTTATTGTGGCAGCCGTTATTTGCACTCAGGAAATATATTAAAGGAAATAGATACCACCCAAGTAGATCTATCTCCCAGCTAGAGAGGAAGATTTAGCAAAGAGATTCCTTTGCTAAATCTCTGTGCTTTTTCTTAATTGTCCTAGACTGTAATTAGAAAAACTGAAAGTAATTGTATTATTTACATTATATATACACACTCAATATGCAACAGCCTCTATCTCAACGTGCCTCACAAACTCAGATAGCAGATGTACTCATGTAACACTATGGT
Organism: Sternotherus odoratus; assembly: GCA_032164245.1. Classification (NCBI taxonomy): domain Eukaryota; kingdom Metazoa; phylum Chordata; order Testudines; family Kinosternidae; genus Sternotherus; species Sternotherus odoratus. Next base: position 71,647,679 of record JAVMKO010000002.1, read on the forward strand.
GAAGGGGATATAAATAGCTTGGAGTAGATCCTCAGCTGACCTCAGTGGAGCTGTGATAGTTGATGACAGCTGAAGAGGCACCCTGGTAGTTAGTACTACAGTGGATACATACAAACGTCACTGAAAGGCAGCCACCTCTGGGGAAGAGAATAGCAATTAGCACCCTACACAACAGCTGGGGAAGGAGAGGTTTTGGCTAAAGGCCCTGGTGCAAGCTATTATCCAAGGCAGTGGTTCTTAAACTGGGTTGGGACCTCAAAGTGGCTCACAACCTTTTTTTAATGGGGTCGTCAGGGCTGGATTTAGACTTGCTGGGGCCCAGTGCCAGAGTCAGGGCATGAGCCCCACCGCCTGGGGTCAAGGCCTGAGGGCTTCAGCCCTGAGTGCTGGGGCTCAGTTACAGGCTGAAGCCCTTGGGCTTGGGCTTTTCCCCTCCTCCTCTCCCACCTGGGGCAGTGAGGCCCCTGCAGGCTCAGGCTTTGTTCCCCCCTCGTGGGGTCATGTAATTTTTGTTGTCAGAAGGCGGTTGTGGCCCAATGAAGTTTGAGGAGCCCTGCTCCAAGGTGTCGTCAAATCTCTAACATCCATGCAGAGCAGGACCCCCGTTTTTAATTTCTCATCCAAAGACCCACCTCCTGTCAATTTTATGTGCTGAGTTCATATCTCAAAAGAACATAGGGCTGAGCTGACCCTTCTTGTATTTGAATGTGCGCTTCCCAAAATAATAGGCTTTTCAAGCCTGAGATTTGGATTACTAAACCATCCCACCCACCACTCTTTTCACTCCTCTATAGTTTCTACACTTCTGAAAGTGTCATAAGAGCTGAGTTGATGGCTCTGCTCCAGTCCCTTATTCTCTTCTTGGGTGATCATTTCCATATGTTCTGTATCAGAAAATTTCCTCTAACCTCTTCAAGTTCCGGAACATCCAGACATACACCTAACGGCTAAAGTTCAAGTTTACATTTAGTTCAATTTTTTTTTAAATATCCAAGAAAATAATGTTTTGCACTTTATTTAGGGTGAGCAGACAGCAAATGTGAAAAATCAGAATGGAGGGGGGAGAGGAGACATAGGAGCCTATATAAGAAAAAGACCCAAAAATTGGGACTGTCCCTATAAAATCAGGACATCTGGTCACCCTAGGTGCAGTCCAAAAGATACCTAATTCACATTAATATAGGACCGCTCTGGCACTATTTTCCTTGCCATGTAGACAAGCCCCTAGGATTACCTAGGGGCAATTTCAGAGGTGAATCTATGGGAGTCTGATATATAACTTCATCCTTCCAAGGCCCACTATCTGAAAAGGAGTAAGTTACACTTCCATAAACTCAGACAGGCTCTCACACATTGACTGGCATGTAATTTACAATCTTATGCTTCCTTTTCCCTACTGTTCTATGTATGTTCTTCTACTATCCTCCTCACTTTAGTATCTCAGTGCCTTCCAATGCATTAAGCAGTTTGATGAACATCTGTCATGTTGTTCCTGCTTCATGGGTGATGGGTGTAATAGGCCAGGGAAGACTAAGCCTCCCCTGGTGCAGCCGCTGTCAGCGGATGCCCAGTGGCGGGTTTTGGCGGTTTGCATGAGGGAAGTTTTTGTTTATTATTATGACTAAAAGCTCAGGTTCTTCAGGAAGAGACAAATGCTCTTCCCTCGGAGTCTCAGGAGAGGAGGCGTAGATGGGGAGCTGGGGCAGGTTGGGCTGATCGCAGAGGAGAGGGGAGGGGAGGGTCAGGGCTCTAGCCAGGGCTCCTTCAGCTGTTTGGGGGTGGGGGCACTCAGTTGGAAGTGGGAAAGGGGAAGGGCAGGGCAGCCGGCTAGCCGCCATGATTCTTTCTTTCCATCAGGGAGGGGAGAGGGAATTGTGTGTTTAGTGTAGTGTGGTATGTTGGTTGTGGAGTTTTATTTAATCTCTGAATACAGCCCATTGAGTCTTGAGGAGTCATAAGGTCTTGTAACTTACATGCTGAAGAGCCAGGAGGCGTGCAGCAGGAGCTGCAGGTAGCAGATAGGTGGAAGTAGATGTAAGCTACCATAGTCACCCCAGTATTTTAACTCCACTTTCTTATGAGTCCTCAGCATACAAATTACACCAATTTAGATTCCCTTAGAGACACACAATTCCATACAAGTAGGTGTAATTAGCCCTATGGAAATCTAATTGACAGGAGAATAGGGAACTTTAAGTCACTCTGAAACTGACCGAGGGACTTTCTTGCATATGAGAGCCCCGGCTAACAAACCATACTGCCTGCCTCTCCACAGCAATAAAGCCCATTTGTATTACCTACATTTTTATTTATGCTTTTCTTTCTAGTTCCACAATTCATCATGCTTTTATTTGAGATACTGAGTTTTCAAATCTGAAACTCAGGCAGAGAAAATAACTTTAATCTTGTGGGGAAGAACAGAATTGGTAGATAATGGCATATGGTGGAGACCTTGCAAGAGGTCATGTTCGACCTTTCCAAATGCTGCTGTGAGGGCCACTGACAGACTTGAGTGACTTGAAAGGTATTAGGTGTGGGTGGAATTTGCTGCATTGCCTTCTTTCCCACTCTCTTCCCACCTTCTTCCACTTCCTGCCTACTAAAATCCCAGTTGTCTACTTTTCCTATTTCTCTTTTGTATCGTGTAGTTAAAACTTTGAATAGATGTTGTACTAGGCAAATAGGAAAATCTGAAGCAATTTCAGCTGTAAGATCGTTGTAAGGACAGGAATGTTAATCCAAAGAACATTAATGCAGAGTGTGTAAGAGACAAGACCAGAGATCGTCTTTGAGTGCTGTTGTGCTGGTCCAGTAGTGGAGAATGATCTTCTGAGAGAAAGTACAACCCATGCAACGGAGCAGGGCATTATCACTGAGTAGAGAAGTGAATAAGGATTTCAGCCAGGAAGATGAATCAGCAAAGCTGGGGGAATCGGGCAGAAGGCTGGAGATGAGAAAACTCCAGTTCAGGAAGAGTATGGAGCACAGTTGGCAGGGATTATTCAGGCAGGAGCAGTCAGGGGCAGCATGGTTCCTGAAGAAGGGAGCTCAGAAAACAGCATGAAACACCTGGGCTGAAATCCTGGCCCCAATGAAATCTGTGGCAACACTCTCATGGCATTGTAGGCCATTCCTCCTGCATACCTTTTCGAGAGGAGCATGTGTTAAAGAAACCCAATTGCCAAGCTCCTTTGCTGCTGTCGGGTAGGCTGTGCTATGGGAGGAAACATTATGGCTCTCAATGCTTATGTGGTGAGGTAACTGGAAAATGAATGACCCAGTGGCACTCATGCCAATCTCTCTAGATGGACAGAAAACAATGTGTGTGCAAGACCACAAACAAACTCACCCTGCTATAAGCACCAAGAGTAAAAGGCAACATCTTTATTCTGATTGTCTCTGGATTATCTTCTCTTCCCCATTCTAGGACCTACTGCTGCTGCCACTTCTCTGGTGTCTTTTTCGGCTGGTCTTACTCAGAAGCCTTTCCCCAGTGATGCGGGCGTGGTCCATTTTAACAAAGTGCTTGTGAATGATGGAGACTCTTATAATCCTAACACAGGTAACAGCCAAAATGGGAAATACAGGGAAGCTGGTTGGGCACTATCATGGGATAGAGATATCATTACACTATCTTGAGTGTTGCCAGGATGCTTGTGCTGGAGAAACAAAATACATAGTTCTGTGGTATAAATCGGACATACCTTGGTTAAAACTACTTGTTACACTGGAGGATGACCCGGCCTTTAAGTGCAAGTATCTATGCATTCACAAAAAGACTTTGTTACAGGGAATTCAGGTTGCTTAGCAGAGCCTTGTATCCTTCCAGAACATGAAAGTTGGCAGCAGAAAATTTAAACATAAAACCAAAACACAAACCAGGAAATGCTGCATTATGGCCATGACCCCACAGCCCCTACCCCTGCCATCTCCATGACTCCTCACAGCAGTGCTTAGGGGAGGGGACAGAATTAAGGGAGGCATGACCGTAATTCTACATTTCCTGGTTTTCAATCTCTTAGAGATGTATTTATGGGTACCAGCTTCTATGTTCTGGAAGGGTACAAGTGTAAGCAACCTTAATTTCCCTTTAGCAATGGTTTTTGGTTAGTGAATTTCCCTTGCTGTTTGAGAAATTGGTGGTTGTGAGGGGGACATGGCTGAAGGACCCTTTCGGGGGCATATGATGGAGTTCCCTGGGCACAGGTATCCCTGGAAGTCAAAAAAAAATATCGGCTTTTCCGCTTCCCCCGGCCAGGACGAACAGCCCCCAGCCCGGGAAAGTGGGCCCTGCTCCTCAGCCACTGCTCCTCTAGATGTAGGTACTGGTGGAGGGTTATAGGAAAGTGGAAACTGAGGGGCTGTGAGAAGTGCAGGTACCAGCTGGAGGCAGGAGCTCTGTACACTCCTTGTGCTGATGGCGAATCCCAAAGCCTTTACCCCAGATGGGGGAGGAGGAGTTTTGCCCCAGCATTCATTCCCTTGCTGCCTTCCTCTTTTGAAAGCTTTGTGACATTTGCAACTGGCACTGCATACCCCCGGAGGCGTGCAGATGTGTGAGCTGTGCCCTTCACCTCAATGGAAAGATTCTTCTCCTTTCCCCTCGTCACCTAGCCTGAGTGCTGTGAGCCTCTGGCATGTTAGGGAACCTTCACTGATGCAAAAGATTTTCTTTTAAGCTCTGGGGAATTGTGAGCTATTCTGAGGTAAAAACTGACGTGAAAATGAGGCACTTTAGTTTTGCTAAGAGGCAATTAAACTTGCCAAGGTCAGCACTATACCCTCACCTAGTCCTGAGTTTACGTCCCCATGTGTGTAGCATTATCCTGGTTTCCCATTTCTCATCTCCCTTGGTGTATGTGATCTGCACTGCTTGTGCCCATTCTCCACTCAACCCCCACCAGTGCTGAATGTTACAATGCCTAAGTCCCTTTGTGGATCTAATCCTCTGTTCCTTCCCTTCTGCAGCCAGCTGTGGGGTGGGGACCTGTCCTCCATGCTCAGACTCATTTTTCCCCCTAGCCTAGGTTTCCGCATTTTTCTGCTGGATGTGGCCTGGGTGTGAGCCACCCTACTTAGGCTGCACCCCCACCTCCCCAAACAGGTGACCAGATATTCCAGTTTTATAGGGACAGTCCCAATAGTTGGGGCTTTTCCTTATATAGGCTCTTATTACCTCCATCCTCTCTCCCGATTTTTCACACTTGCTGTCTGGTCAGCCTACCACTCTTTGACTCGATCAACTTTGGCACACAGTACAGAACTATTACTTTTTTGCTGACTAGAGTTTTAGGTGGTGGTAATGATATCAGGCTAGCTAATATGAGCAAACACCCCCCCCCCACTGAAATTCTGCTCCACACAAAGCCTGAGGGCTTGTCTACACCTGGAATAGCTATTCCACTTTAAATCCACCTGCTGTGGAATAACTGCCTCTTGTCAGCCCAAGAAACACATCAGATAGAGCAGAGGGTGGTGAGATTTCTGTATCAAATGGGCCTTTATTGTCCTTCCTCGACACTGCTTATTCAGAGGTCTGGGTATGAGCAAGTGGATAACTTCTGTAGTTTTAAAATGAATTTGTCATCATTCCTACTGCACTGGAGAGTTTTCATCAGTAAAACTGTAATTAAATGTCTCTGTAGGCATCTTCACGTCTCCCTGTGAAGGGCGTTATCTGATCACCGCCGTCCTTGCACCTGAAAGGGATGAGTACGTGGAAGCAGTGCTGTCTGTCGCCAATGCAAGCGTTGCTCAGCTCCACACAGCAGGCTATAGAAGAGAACTGCTTGAGTATCACAAACCACGATCAGGGAAACGAACCTGTGGTGGTGCTGGAACATTCCACCTGGTTCTTCACCTAAAAGCTGGAGATGAAGTAAACATTGTAGTTACTGGGGGCAAGCTGGCCTACACGGACTCCGATGAAATGTACTCCACCTTTAGTGGAGTTCTTCTTTATCCTTCCATTGCTCATGTCTAGATTCCGTGTGAAAGAAGGGTAAGATATTCAGAAGAAATAAAATTTGAAGCTTTAATATATTATTTTTATATATTTGAGTGGTGGGTTTATGATCCATATTTAACTCTACCTTCTCCCTTCCCTCCCCCACAAGACTAAGTACTGCCACTGTAAAAGGCATGAATCAGAGAGGTAGCCGTGTTAGTCTGGAAGAGCAGAGGTAACAGAGTCCTGTGGCACCTTAAAGACTAACTGAAGTATTGAAGCATAAGCTTTCGTGGGCTAATACCCACTTCATCGGATGCAAGCAGATGTCCTAGTGTAACATCACTGAGGTTTATCTGCGTGGGAATGTGCTGCAGATTTGTAAAATCTATAAACTGATGTTTTCAATAGTCTACCTTTTGTGTAGTTTTTTTATAGCAATAGTGTGTAAGTATTTAACTTTTCTACTGATGAATCCAGAACAATGCTTAGTCTCTGTCTGTATACAATTGCTAGGAGGTAAGCACTCCTTTTCCTGTGATAAATAGATATCTAGTCAACATCTTGTTACAGCTGAGGTGTTAGCTTTGGAATAGAAGCTCTTTAAGAATTCTGTTTTGGGAATCTTTAGCTCACTGCTTGGAAACATAACTACTCAGTTTTCAGGGTCAGTTTGAGAAGCTTAGTACATCATCTACAGAAGAAACTATTTTACTCTATCATGGATTTCTGAGTCAAAGTTTCTTCATAATTTGTTTGACTGTAGTTTTTATAAGCAAAGTATCAGAATCTCTATTGGAACTTTAGCAGAGCCTTCAGCAAAAGTTGTTGGCACATTCTTGGTTTCCAGTGAGCAAGTTATAGCTAAGCTGAGGCTCGGAGTTTGTGTGGTGTATAGTAGGAAAACTACTAAGTGGCTGAGAGATAGCAGCTCCTCCAGTGACAGAAAACATACTAAACGCTTCACAACTTAAGTCTTTCCTGGAAGCTATATGATGTTTTCCCTGAAACCACAGTGCAGTTTAAGTGTTGTCATGCTGGATGACAAAGCAAGAAGCTTTATAAGGGGGGTGGGGGTATATTTTCCTCTGCCTTAAGTCCCCTTTATGCTTTCAAGCCATATTTTTAAAATATAGACATAGGCCATCTGGCCTCACTCTCTGTCAGCCAACTTTTATGACAACCAGTTTCCTCCTAGTATAGGCAAAGAAGTGAGAGACTCCTTAAGTTTTCTTTCCCAGAAGATTATGCTCTAAGAAGTTGGCTCTAGGTGATGTGAGAGTCAAGTGTTGTTACAATATTGGTGACTGGCTGAGAAATGACTCATGGAAACAATGTGAATTCAGTGCTCAGGGAAACCCAGTTGGCAGGCCGTTTTTTTTGTTTTTTTTAAGAGAAAAAGTTTAGACTAATGAATCAGTGATAGAGACGTACAGGAGGTAGTGCTGCTGCTGCCTTATCCAGAGAAGCCTTGCAGCATGGAAATAGACTGAAGATCTCATTCATGTTCTAACAGAAAATAGTCAAGCCTGTTAGGTGCCAGTTTCAAGGCAGGTTGAAATATAATTGAATATTGATTATTATTAAATATTAAGCAGTTACAGTATTTCTGTTATCTCAGGTAAACCTGATGAGGGATTTTACAATAGACAGCTTTCCAATAAATGGCATTATTGTAGGATAATATGCTTGTGTACAGAATAATGTCTAGTCAGTAAAAGTAAGTGGAGAGAAAGTAAAGCTTGAAAGTTACACTGGCTAGCCTCGGAAAGAGACTGTGTGCAGCACAGCCAGCAGAAGTGTACTGTTTTTATTTATTTTAACAGACTGCTTTGCTCTTCACCTTTGGTATTTCCATCACAATTTCCACCTAGCTATTGCCTAGGTTTTAGGCCATCTGAGTCAGCCAGTTTGAAACCCTGGTTTTAGCTACAAGAGCATAGAAATATTGCAGATGCAGTTTTTAAGCTAACCAGTCAGTTCAGCTGGTGCATCTGATCAGATCACTCCTCCTCCTCACAGCTCTCTTTGATGCAGGTGCTGAACAGTGTTCCCACACCAGAGCTGAGGACATAGACACTTGATTCAGAGAGGGAAATCAGTAATGATACAGCCTTGGATAGGCCTACTTTTTCAAGGTAAAAAATTGCATTGAGTGTATACCCTTTTGGAACTTGTGTTCTTTTCAAACCCACTACCACTCTCTCTTTCAACCTCTTCCATTGCCATGCTCTGCGACGTTAGGACTTTGTTAGACTTTGCATCTCCCAACAATAGGTCTACACACACTGAACTAAAGGGTTTGCTATTCTAGTAGAGATGTTTGTCCATAGTTTCTGGGATCTTGTGTCTATGAGGGAGACAGATTATTTCTGCCACTAAGTAAATGTTGTTAATCCCCTGTATACTACTACTTGTGGCCATATACGTGACTGCAAATCTGTCGCTTAATGTTGCCACATATGCTATCCCCAGGCCCATAGTGGGCAAAGTACACAGAGTACAGCAGGAAGGCTGGCAGGAAGTGGCACCATATCTGCTGTAGCAGAGCCCACACTCTAGTTTTGAGGTGGTCTGGGGCCTGGCTATAGAGCTCTGTATAAGAGAAATTGATGTTTAAGTGGTGGGAAGGGCACACACATTATTCATTTATATTGTGAAGAGTCAAAGACATAACTATTTGTTGGTGAGTATTTCTGTGTACAATTCAGTACTGTCCCATATTAGAAGTTACTGAATCAGATGGATTATCATGAATAGAGTAAAAAAGCTGGTTGGATTAAAGTAACTCACAGAAAATAGCAAGTAATTAGAACAAGTAAACTTCCCTAGTAGACTGTAAGTAACATGATCTGTATTAGTACCTCACATTTACTTTTATCAGTAAACAGAAGTGGATAATATCAGCAACCTTACAGTAAAATATGTATCAAGAATAAGCCTCTGAAATGTATTCCAAAGAAACATTTGTTTTTCTTCCTGATTTTTTTTTAAATAGGTATTTTCATTAGATAAACCAGATTCCATTTAAAATATGAAATGCTGGTTTACATACATCCTTAGTGAGTTCTTTGGCAATCTATTCTAAGAGCAAATGAGAATAATTCTTTAAAAAAGAATAAAGATAAAAAAAACGCTAAGTTTATTTATTGTGGCAACATTGTTTTGAACATCAATAAACATTGCACCAAAGTGTAAGTTATTTACCCAAAGAGAGTTCAGTCTTTACAAAGACCATTGTATTGGCATATTCACAGAGTTGATAATTTAACACTAACATTAGTGATTGTAGTTTAACAATCAACTATTTCACGTTTTCAATTTAATAATGAAATAAAAAGTATTAGAATCCTCCTACCCTTCACCTTAAAAACAAACCAAATTGCAGTTTTCATCTGGAGATATTTAACACTTGTTAACTTGGTTCTTTTTAAAAAATGATGAAGCAGAGTTTCATCCTACTTAGCAGGATTTAACATAGGAAACAAAAAAACTTCTTAGGCAAAAGTGACAATTCAAAGGCATCTAAAAATCACTAGCTATTTCTAATGTTTCATAATGAAGGTGAACTTCTTTTATTTATTTTTGAACTCCTCCTTCAAATGTCAAGGAGTCTATTTCTAGAAGACTTGAATACAATATCAAATGTATATTTTTACCCAATTGCCAGATTGATTCAGAGTTTGTCAAAAGTTATGTAATTTAGTTGATTTAAGTGTTAAGACTTTTCCAGTTGAAGACTTATGTTCTAGAAACAGTAGAATGATGTCATGAGGCTAACAATACATGATCCAGCATGGCACCTGCACTTCTATGCTCAAAAAGATTATAAAAGCCCCACATTTTTGAAGTACAAGCTTAAACACATAAGTAAAAAAGAAATCCAGACGACATGTTTACCTCTGTACATACAAATGACTTATGATCTTTAATCACCATAGAAATGGGCAGTGTCCAAGGGATTGGCCAGATCTGAACTGAGGTGTTCCTTTTTTATCCCCAGATAAATACTGTGGACGTTTATGGTGTCAAACACTGTTCCAATGCACAGGGGATCTGCATCTTCAACAGTCTTAAGAGATGTGTGGGTGTGTACACACACTTAAAAGCTCCTCTCTTTCACAGAAAGAATTAGTTAATTTGTGCTGATCTGAAACAGGTGTAGCACAAACATTGTTTTCAAACCATCTGTTTTCACCAAGGAAGCAGACTAATGTATAATTTTAATATATTCACTTCATATTGTAATACTGTAGCACAAACCTACCATTTGGCAGTTCTAATAAGATGTCTTTTCTAGAGTCTGTTTGTAATACTGGACATTTTACACCCCCCCCCCCCCCCAGTATGTAAGTAATGGTCTACATAGAACACTCAAGTTTGGTCCCCAAAATGGATTCTAAAGTAATATTACCAGCCACTCTGAGTAGGGCTCTAAATAGAAAAGCCATTTGCTTAGCAGGAAGACTCTAACACTTTTGCATTGTATCAAAAACTATATAGCAGAATTGTAACCATCACAAACAGACTGGAAGGGGCAGCATATTTATTGAGCAGGTTTTTGGAAATCCCTAAATGCCAAAAATTCATCCTAAAAAAGCAACACAATCCAAGTGCTCACATTAATGTAAAACTACTGGTGCTTAAAGGAGACATTTGACCCTATTCAGTTTGTCATTTAAACAGGTTTCATGTTGATTTTACCCTGTCTCCACTTTAAAGTGCACAGAATTAATCACTGCATGTGTAGACATCATGAAAACCCAGGTTAAAAGAAAACTAGCCAAGTAAGATAATGAGCTAAAAGTGCTGAAGGAAATGCTGACTACCACAGAAGAACTGATCTAGGAGATATAGGTCCATTCCTTTTGTGGAAAGATTGCTTCATTACTGAGGGGGCAAAAAAAATTTCACTTACTTAATAGCCTGTATCTCATTGATTTTCAAAACACCTTATGAAAAGTCTACCCTTTGTGAAATGGCTTTCCCTATTAGAAGAAACCAAGAACAGAAATAAAAACAGATACAGAGCTTTTAAAGACGGGGGTTTATAAGCCTTTGCTCAGTGCAGTGCTCTGTAAAATAGGCCATTTTCTGTTCTGAACCTGTGAAATAATAAACCAGCAATAGTATTTGGAGCCCCACTACTTCCCTTGAAGACAAGGAGTGTAGCTCTTGATTGAGTAATCCTGATATGATTATGGCTTCTGCAAATACTAAAACATCTTTAATATTTGTTTGGATCATGAAAAAAATGTAATCCCATCTACTTAACCACTAAGTAGACTTGGGGAATGCCCAACTTTTCTGTGAAAATGATTGTTAGCATACCATGACATCCAGATATTCTAATGAGGCTGCCATTTAAATCATTTGTTTATATGGCACAGAAAAGTTCACTAATGTAACTCGCTTGTTCCTTTCCTTCACCCCAGCCTTCATGAAAGAGCCAGGTCCCCTTTGCAACTTCACCTCCTTGTTTATAATTCCAGTTGCTGTGAGCTATTCATTAAAAATACTCTACTTCAAATGATCTGCTGATCCAAAAATATTCAGTGAATCTATTTTTCAGTTGACTGGAGCTAGCTCCTGTTGTGTTAGAACCTCATGTGGAGAAAAGATTCCTCCTAAAAATCTGCTGTTTTCACTGATAGCCTAGACTCCGCGTCCTCACTTCCACTCTACACCTCTAACAGGCACAGCACAGAATCTCACTCCAGCTTTATGCTATACCCTTCCTAAGAACGGTGCTGTACAAGCTAAAAGGAAAAACCTTCACCTTCAAGAATTTTTTGGAAACCCAGTGAAGGCTGCAGGAGTTGGTAAATATTAGGCCTGGGAGGCAATTAGCACAATACAGTAGTTCATAGGAGCTGGTCTGAAACCAAGGAATAGCCACACAGCAGCGCTTGTCATTTACCTGAAAACTGTTGGCTCTGTTCTGCTCTACAGCATTCAGAACACGAACTTTACACCTGGGGACTCACTGCTGTACTGTACTTCCTTCAACAACTGAAAACCCCTTCACACAGAATTCTGGAAAGGCCTGCAGTAGATTCAATTAAAAAAATTAAATACATAATTTTCAAGGACGACTCCCTGAATATGATCTGTACATGCTTTTTACTGGCCTACACACTGCACACAAATATACATTTCAATACCATAAAGAAATGCCAACTTCTCAGCTATTCCAGTAAAGCTCGCTCTCAACTTTCTCTGGATTGAAAATTGGCATGGAAGGTTGCAGTTTGGGAATATCCAAAGGCATACTGAAAGTCTCAAGACCGCTTTGGATTTAAAATAAGGAGGTTAAGCAATAAACTCATAAAATCACTGTATTTTTATGTTTAGAAAAATGTAAGAAGCAGAGCTAACATGAGTGGCACAAGCACAGCCTCTATCTTTAATATACACTAGACTAGATTGTACATGTGACAATACTATTTACATTTAAGGAGGTACTTTATATCTTCAGTTTCTGTCAGGTGGTTAATGTTTAAGACATTTTCTATATTTTATGAGAAATTGAGCCATAGTTTGTTACTCCTTTTTAAAATGGCCTAATTACCCATTTGAACTATAACTACTATAACATGGCTGAGAGTCTATTGGCAGCTTCCATGCACTTTTGGGCTTACTTTCTAAAAAAAATTTAAGGAGACTAAATACAAAAAGTCTATATTTAAGGTAAGTTTTGTATCTATGGAAAGGCAAAGATGTGGTGGAAACTCCACCTTTGTGTTGCCATCTAGTGTCTCATTACTGCTGCTATCACTGTTCTCAAGCATTGATCTCAAATGCCTTAAAAAGTCAAGCTAAGGACAAAGTCAGAGATACAAAAAACTTTGCATTTTGTGTGTGTCAAAACCATAAATTCAAAGTATTGTCTTAAGTAAGACTCATGGTACCGATGTATAAACTAGCATCTCCTGAAAAGAAGTTCTCTCTTCACATTTAAACTGAAGTTGAATGACTGGATACGAAATCCCATCTCCAGGTGAGCAGAGCTGTTCAGGCTAGGTCTTCCATGTTCACCTCAGGAAATGGTTGTCGCCAATAGCAGAAGGAACTGAATTCCGGGCACAGAAAAGCAGAACTCTGTTCTTTATTGAGCAGCGGGAACACATGTTCCACAAGCTCACTTAGCCTGAAATACCTACATTCAAAAAAGAAGATGGTTATTTCACAGTCTAGTCACTGTTCTATTGTTGCACAACTTTAGAAGTGTAATTCCAAAAGCTGACAGTCAAAGAAGCAGTGTTCCTCCAAAAGCTATTTTCCACTTTACTTTGTTAGTTTACATTTTCTTTCTGAATAAATTTCAATAAATATCAGAGGCTGAAGATCTCTAGTAAACAGGATTTCACACAATTCCTTAAGATTTAATATTACAGTATCACGTACAGTGGTTACTGCCTTGCTCGAAGCTCAGCCCTCCCCCAATTCTTCTAACTATTTGAAATAATAAAAGTGGTCTTACGAGGACTTGTTTCCCTTTGTCCGTTCCTGGATCAGTTCACCCTTTGGGTTCACTGTAAATATTCTGCAATCTGGGACTCCCACTTTTGTGTAGGCAAACACATCCTGCAAAAAGCATGAACAGTGGAGCAGAAGGAAGTCATTACTCTGCTTTCAGATTCCCTTATGAGAGTGAGCACTCAATAGAAAAAAAAAACTTTACAGAAAGAACATGAAGATACATTTAAAAGCAGATTGAAGTAATTGAAATGTGGCTCTTCAAAAGTTAAAAAGAAGACATGCAGAGCATCAGACATATTTAGAAGCCATAATCCTTTAGAATATAGAGCAGCAAATAAGATGAACTTTCAGCCAGAATCTGGGAAGTAAGATTTGTTCCTAGGCCTTAGGCCACAAACAACAAAATGGAGTATTTCCCCAAAGAATCATTTCTGGAATAAAAAAGCAATACTTTTTGGGCCAATCCCTTCCTTGCTAGTTCAGGGCTCAGCACCTATGTGGTTGAAGACAAGACAGGGAGAGAGGAAAGTGAGAATTGTGTGCAAGAATGAATTGAATTGAATTGTTATGGAATTAATAAACTGTCTCTCAGAACACCATTGCAGAAACACCAAAGAATGGAATATTATCATATATTTTTAAAGGCCAGTTTCTGAGAACAGTTACAAGTGAGTAACTTCACTAATACAAGTAGTTCCACCAAAGCCAGTAGAATGGCTTGCATGAGTGAAGTTATTTAAGTCGGTTTGTATGATTGGGCCATAAAAAGGAAATGTCATCTGGTGTTTAATAAATTAAAGCTGTTCAATTTCCTTCTTACATTTGTAAAAAGACCAAAAAACCCTTATTTCCCTTGCTTCACAAAATAAAATTTTTTTGGGTGTTTTGACCCTTCAATTAGAAAGGTGCAGACTTACATTGAGCCTGTTTCCAAAAGCAGCATAGAAAGGCTGTTTACTCGGCACAAACAAGTTCTTGATATCATTCAAACACTCGATTTTGAACTTTTCAGGCTTCTTTTCTATCACTTCCCTAGAATAAAATTTGAACACAATCACTGAATCCTAAATCACCATTTCAGAGAGGTAATTCCCTTTAGTCAGCTGGTGTTTGCATTCTCACAGTACATTGTGTAGCTGAAATTTTGAATGTACAGATATTTTACCAGCTGTGTAAAAATAAAAAAGTCTACTTGCCCAAGACCAGTAAAACTTAACTATTTTTTTCCTTTATCAACAATCGCAGTAAAATGCAGGTCAATAGATTCTGTGCTTGGGCTAGTAAATTTTAATGTCATGCCAAATTCATAACTGCTCTGACAAGGTCTCTGCCCTCTCATAGGATCATTTAAGCAGATCAGGAAAAATGGCAAGTGAGAATATGTATGAACACATTAGGTCTACTCTCAGTCTTCCTCCCACTGAAGACAATGGCAGTTCTACCAGTGATTAGTGGGGGTAGAACTGGGGGCACTGGTGGCTGCTACTTATTGTGGCAGGTCATTTTATTTTTCTTAAAACTATGTTACTTTTACCTCAATTAGTTATCTTCAGTGACAAGTGATTAGTCTACTGAAGTTTCCAAAAATGATTGTCTCAGATACTTAGATAACAAATTGAGAAAGCTGAACATTTCTGGGTTCTTTATAATAAATAATAATAATCATTACATTCTTGTCACAACGTAGAATTCCCAAGGTTCTAATACCACTTAGTGTGGCAGTGAAAAGCTGGGAAATCCAGATTAGCTTGTGGAAGTTCAACTCTGCAGTACTTCTCTGGACTGAATTTTACTGATTCGTATAGAACCTTATGTTAAGTGTCAGTTACAGGATGGGAGGAAGAGGAGTGGACAAACCTCTCTTTTACCAGGCTGACCTTTTACCTGCGGTAACAGCTTTTAATATATGAATATGATCACAAATGTTACATTGCAAATGAAACATTTTGGAATCAGCAAATGGTTTCAGGGGATCGTAATAAAGCCATGGCCCCTCTTCAGTTTGCAGGGATAAAGACTCCGAACAATGGCATGATGATAGTTCATAAAGCAACCATTTCACTCAGTTTCTCAAACTGTTTCTATTTATCTCCTCCCATTCTCTTGCCTCCTTAGTACAAATAAAATTGCCAATAAAATACCTATGTGCTTACCTATGAAAGGCCGAGAACAAGCTGCTGGGGGACAACAACAGGGGGCCTCTGGGTAGGATTGTTCCTTTGTCATTCACCCAATGTAAGTACCCTCTCGTCATATCTGCCATTCCAATGGCACGAGCAGAGCAATACAGAAACTTGTAGCCATTCCTATGGAAGAATAACCTGCTTAATTTATATTCCAGATAAATAAATGTTTTGCTAAGATCAACACTGTATTATGGGAGTGCCTAGAAGCACCAATCAGGGCAGTAACCTCCTTGTACACCCACCATGCACAGGAAGAGGAGATTATTAGACTTTTCGAAGTAGGGACAATTTAAAGACTCAAGCAATCCTAATAGTGATGGGGAAAGGAGAGCAGGCACTAAGTACTAAGATCACACTGTTACAGGTTAGATTTATGTACAACCTGGTGGTGCTGTATAATTGGCAAAAAATAATAATTTTGTAAACAACCCTATATCCAACTCTCATTCAACCCCTCCCTTTACTACTTATAGCAAGTATTTAAATGTGCATGTGCAGATGACTCCATTTCTGGATATTAAAAGATTCTGCTGGTGCTTGTAGGCAAAAATATTCAGTTACAATATGTCATGTCAGAAGTGCTGAACAATGAGTTTTCAGTAAATCTCTAAAAATGCTCCTGCAGTCTTTGCAGACATCTATTCATTTGAAAAAGCTACATTTTAGCATGTTCATAGTGTTGGTATGCGTGTGCAGGTGGATGGAAGTGCATTTTTAGAGGTCTGATGAAATTTCACCCACAATGCCAAGATTTCTGCTTTCAATGCATAAGATATTGAAGTTCTGCCCAACTCCCATTGACAGTAATGAGCATGCAAAGGCAACATTTGGCCCTCTGCATTATATCTGAGGTCAACATGAAGGTTTCAAGGCTCCAAACCTAATCTGTCAAGGCAATGATTCTGAAGTTCAATTTTAAAAAATTGCATTGAAAATAAATTATTTGAAAATATCCACAAACAGTTTCTCATCTTGTATTCCTTAGGCACAATACTAAATGTAGCTAAATACTATTTCCCAGAGCTGCTGGTGAATAGTGGTGACATCAATATGTTTTTGAAAAGTGTTTGCCACACAAAGGACCAAATCAGGAGGGAAAAAGATATTTGTTAACTTAACAAATTGAAACAATTTAAAAGATTAATAGACTATGCTTTTTAAAGAACTGATCATTTTTAAGAAGCAGCATTCATTACTGTACATGTGGAGTTCAGTAACTTACATGTATAAAATTATGCAAGCTATAAACAGCTGAAAGCACACAGTTTAGGCCCAACACTTACATTTCAAATAACATTTACAAAATAGTTATTTGATTTCATGATTCTTTTAAAGTATAACAGACGCTCACTGCAATCTGAAGAACACTGCTAGAATTCTGCTTCCCAACCAGCACAACAGTTAAGAATATCTTTAGAATTTCTGTTCTAAAACTACAATTTTTAAAACTAAAATCTGATCTGGAAATCTGAAAAACAAAAAATCTCGAAATATAACAAAAAAAGACCAGATTACCAGGAAGAGTGGTAGTTGATGGGCAAAGCAACAGTATGTGTTTTAGAAAGTTCTGTTAATGTAAAATAATTTAGTCTGAAGCAGACAACTTATTTTTTTGTTATTAGATCATGAAAAGGTGGTCTAAAATCAGAAACTCAGTTAATCTGATTCATGTTAATTCTGTTAGTAATCCCAAATAGCCAGTTACTTCAAAGTAAGATACATACTCATTGATGGAATGGTAGAGTTTTGCAATGCCTTGATGGGTCCAGTCCTTGCCAAGCTGTGGGAGAATTTGCCCTAAGGCATCAGATCTAAAAACAAGAACCATCAGAACTAAGTATACAAGGAGAGATGTTGCATTTAAAAAAAAAATACATGTCCTTGAATTTGTTTTTCAATAAATATTTGTGGAAGATTCAAAGAATCTCTGTGCAGCAGATTTTAGAGGTTACAGCAAAGCTTTGGTAGCTTGTCTGGATTGAGCCATTAGTGAGCCCACTATGCAATAGTAAGTCACTACACCCAGTCTCAAGCTACCCATTAAACTGGATGGAAATACCCCAGGATATCACTGAAAGCCAATGGTGCTACATTTATATTCTTTTAAAACTCTCATCATAGATGACTAAGTAAAAGTACAAATTACAGGCAAAGAACACTGAACAATACTGTAATCATCAATCTTTCATTGGGATTCTCTCTGTGATGTAAATTTAGAGGACAGGCTGGATTCAAGCTCCCATTGAATCACTTTTGATAAGCTGTTCAAAGAGGGTGCTATAAACAACAGCAAAACATATCACCCAAAAAAAAATTTTTTTAAAGCAAAAATGATGTAATGGTACTTGCTTTGTTATTGTTCCATCAATATCAGAGATGATGATTTTGTCATTCCAGTTCCAGAGGTATATTGTTCCTGCACAGCGGCAAGTACCTTGATATTGGGTTGTAATACTAAACACAACATCATTTGGACCATCTCTGAGCTTCAATTTTTCCTTTAAAATGAACCAAAACTATTAAAGTGTTTTGCACAGTTAAGAGTTTTAGCAAAAGAGCTACAGGAAATGTCGTGGGTGCTCATACACATCTACTTGTGAAATCAGATTACATACAATTTGAAATTATGCGTCTATTTCATCCTCAAATTAATGCCATTTCACAAAATCGAATGTTAGCTTGGTGCACTATCCAGATACAACAACCCATCCTCTTATCTACCAAAAGAAACAATTCTGGTAATTTCTCAACTTTCTCCCTTGAGTAAAGGAACCTAGCCTCAATTTTATTTTAGCACTATTCTACATCAGCAATTATCTTCTGGTAAAAAAAAAAAAAAAAAAGAATTAAAAAAATCAATGTAAATCTCCTTCCTGAAAAATCCTTGCTATTCTTTCCTACTGAGTTAACTTTCGTCAATGGAAACAGACAAGATTGGGAAAGATACCACTTCTAGAGCTTATATCTAAGATGATAATGAAAAAGAACTAAATTATGCAAGGTCATCTATAATATCTATATCTAGAATTCCTGTGCCAGCTTTTGTTAATACTAATATATGCCTCTTCCTCATCTAGAGAGAAACTTGTTTTTTTGCCTCATCTACACTAGTAAAAAAGGGACCAGAATTCAACACTGGTGGACCACCACTGATAGATTCTGTAGTGTTTTTTACCAGTGTCATCTAATTCTGTTCAGAATAAGCCTGGACAGAACAGTAATAAAGATACCAGAGGCCTGGTTGCTTTGCAACTTCCACTCCTGCAACTGTGGTGATGTGACACCACTAATAAGTTATGGTCCCCACTTTTGCCAATGTGGATGCAACCTTTATGTGAGGGCATCCTTTCCTATATATGTCATTCTTTCAAAAAGGGACAGAAATGGAAATTAAATGCTTGCCTTGATGAGAAAGAATGATAAAATATTTTGGACTATTAGTGTGTCTAAAATGAGTTAAAATAATAAGAACTACACTCAGAATTGGACCGGACACCTGCACACTGCTTCAAATATGTGCAACTGAACACTTATGAGAGTCAATGGCACGGGAATTATAAGAGGGTGTGAAATATAACATGTTATTTAGCAATGTCCTGATAGAGCGGTTTGACTATTTTCTGCAGAAGAAATATGGATTACAATTACCATGATTATATTCGCTAGATTATTTTTCATCATAACACAGAACTTCAAAGTCTTTTTAACAAGATTGCAGCATTCCTACACAGCACAAGAAAGCAGAGGTCCTTTAAATCCAGTCGTTCCTTGTCCAAAGTGCTAAATATAGGAACCCCGTAAGTGATTCTGGTCCTATTTTATTTTTATTAGAAACTTAAATTCAATGGTTACTGTAGTAAATTTAGTGAAAACCTCAATATGAAAAAAAATAGAACACTTATCATAGCTGCAACATGCAAAAATATACCACTTACTATTTGGTCTGAAGACAATCTAAGTGACTTCTTATAAGAGATAGTGTTCCCATGGCTTGGATGTTCCACTGGGACAGAATCTATTTTTAGAGCTTCTTTCAGTTCTTGTGACCCTTCATCACTAGAAGAATCATCTGTCAGCCTAATATAACATAAACCAAAATAAAAGTAACCTGTAAAAAATGTTTGGAATTGGCTTAAAACTCATATCTTCTCATATGCATAAGACCAATTTTAAGTACAGTATCAAGATTTTCTGCCTGTATCAAGGATTTGCCATGAATTTGAGAAAATTAGCCCTTGAGGTATACAGATTTAATCTAGGGACAGAATGTGTATTTTGCAAAAAAATGCCCACACCATCTTAATCTGGCTAAGCCATACTACAATGGGAAACTCTACTACAGATTACTGAGGTTTGTGTGTTAGCATGTGTCAAACCAGGACTAGTTTATGCTAGTAGAGCGGAGAAAAGAAGTTGAGAACCACTGATTTAAGGAGTTTAGTATGCATTGCTAGTGCCTAAGCTGTTTACTGCCACACAATTTCGTGTGGAAGAGTTGGCTGAAACGATCTGTTTTTGTTTAGTAGCTCAGAGGAAACGTTTCTTCCCACCATAAATCCTCATTGAATTCTTCAAAAATCATGACACTATTCAGTCTGCAAACAAATCTTCAGACAGGAACACACCTGCTATTAACCTGTTCTTTTGTAGTTGCTGGCAGGTCATTTGTTCTTTGTGCCTCAGATTTCCTCTCCTTCGCCTCTGGTAGCTAAGATAGCACAAGAATCAAGAACATACCAACATTTTAGGCCTCTGTACTGACAAGAACTAAATTTAAATTTCAGGCATAACCAAATAGCTATCAGATGAGCAGTAAATTTGCTACTCTATTTGTATGAGGTACTCAAACTTGCTCATTACAGGGACTACTTCATAAAAGATCCTTTCATAGACCATTTCTCCTCAAAATATTTTATTTTGTAGGCAAACAGGAAGGACTCTGCAGACCAGATACTAATTAATGTACTTTAATCAGGTACTTTCTGGTGCGCCATCTATGATCCAAATCTTGCAATCAAGTCACTTATGGCAGTCTTTAAAAAGAAAAAGGATAAAATCAATACAAGACTAGTGTTTAGTGGTCTTGATCCTAGCAGGCAAATATTCCTATTCCAGAAATTGCTATTAAAATTTACGGTCTTTTCAATAGCACTTGAGACCATGAATGGGCTTGGAGACAGCCATCCTTAGAGGTGGACCTCTTCAAGTTTGGTGTTGTGGCAGGTGTGCAGGAGAGCACAATGGAAATTGGCACAGCTACTGACCATTTTGTAGTAAGCAGGCCTCTCAATCCAACATCTTTTAGAAATATTAAATTCACATAAAAATAAACTTTAATAAGTATTAAATTTAAAAGAAATGCATGTTCTTAAACTTAAATCAACCTAAAAGAGCTAGTCAAAATTAGTGCTGTAATTATGTAAGGGGCAGACTGACACAACAGTGTGTCCATTTTTCTATTTCCCTTTTATTTGCACACAAGTTCCCAAAATACACTGCAACTTCTTTGAAAAGTAGTTTTGAAAACAATTGATGGTTTACAGTGAGGACAACCTGAAATAAAGGTTATGTCAAAATGGCCCCACAATGGGAACTACTGGTGTGAATTGCAGTGTACTGTGCTGTAACTTCCTCGTGGGGATGCCAGCATGAACTAAAAAGTACACAGCATCACACACTGGGTAATTTAATTTGTGCCAACAGCATCCACACAATGGAGTTACAATGTAGCATGCTAGCGTGTACTGCAATCAACACCACTGTAATCCAAACTGCAGGGTATTTAAACAAGGCCTAAAATCCTTCACTCCAAATTTGTTGTGTTTAGTTGGTAATGTTACTAGTGATATTTTAGCAGTTTAAATAGTTACATAATATTGATGAATCAATCATATTGCTCAATCAATCAATCATATTGATGAACATCAAGTTTTATAGTGCTGACTGCCAAAGATCTGATCAGCACATGTTGTCTGATGCATTTAAGAGCAAAATTTTACATCTGATTTTAATTCATATAACCATTAAAAGATACAATAGGCTTCAATTACTTGTTTAGCCATGCTGTCCCTCTTGCGCCAGAACCACCATCTTCCAGATTTCTTGGGCATCTTGTCTTTAACCCAAGACTCTACTGTAGCCTGAAAATATTTAGTTTAGTTAATTTGTGTGTATAGTATATATATATAAACACACACAAAATATTAAAATGATAGATCAGTATTACTGTACATACAAGTTGCATTAAAGTATAAGTTTGTGTTAGTTTACCTTGGGCAAACTTTTCTGGAACACCTGCAAGCTGAGAATCATGGGAGCAGCCAATGCCCAGTTATAGTACCTGGTTTAAGGAGATAGTCTTGGTGAGAAGCTACAACGAGGACTGAATTCAGTAGAAATAACTGATTAGCATGCAACATGCTCTTTGGTAAAATAAAGTTTGGTTTTTGTTGTAGGCTGCTCATTGAAACATGCAACTAATGTCTGCTTCAAGCCAAATAGTTTTCCTAATGCGCACTGTTTACTGTTAGTGACAAATGCTGCAAGATTTTGCTTTAGAAAATACAAATCTGACCACCTGCAATTCAAAAGCATGTTGTATGAGCAAAAGATCACAAATACAAAATACATATGGAAATTTGAGGCAGAACTGGAACTGAAAGATGTAGTACCTTTAAAATGTATTACTAAAAAAGGAAAGCTATATGACACGCAAACATTTTATAGTAATGGGAAATTACCTGTTGTAAATCCTTATAACTAGATTAGGATTGTCTATGAGTCCTGGATTTTCAGCAAATTCATTGTAAGTAATAATATGTTCCATGAATTTTTCTGTAATACAAGGATATTTTATCAATTCGGTTAAACATTAACTATTTTTGCCTCCTCTTTTTGAGACTGTCGTAGTAAGTCTGTTGTCTTGTATACAAACTAATTTAAATCCTTTCCCTTGAGCTTTCAATTACCTTTGCTGACTTTCTAACATCAGCCAAAAGAGATGCTGAGAATGGTCCACATCACAGGTGAAAAGTGTGAAAGCTACCATGACCATTTCCTCAACTGAAGATGGGCCTCATCTTCCACACCCCCACTCCACCAGTCACAGTAACGAGAAGTAAGGAAGTACAGGAGGGAAGTAGAGACTGATTTACTTTTTATTTTAAAAAAAGAAAATGTAAGTGTATCTAATCATGAAATCTACACATTGACCTACAAGTAACAATTGCTTTGTTGTGCCAACAAGTACCCATTCCTTATAACAGCTTTTGACAGCAACTATGCATTTTACAGAAATTCAGCATTAAACCCTCCAGTGCATTAACCCTCCCCCCATCACCACCACCCTGCATGAGGAAGATTTTTAAAAAAATATAGCTTTTTATAAATCAAGCCTGATTTTTATACCTTATGCAAATCAGATCACCAAGATATACATTCAAAATGTGTATCAGTCTTGGACTTTATAAAAAAATTAAGCTCCCCTGGGTCACTGGA
Organism: Sternotherus odoratus; assembly: GCA_032164245.1. Taxonomy (NCBI): domain Eukaryota; kingdom Metazoa; phylum Chordata; order Testudines; family Kinosternidae; genus Sternotherus; species Sternotherus odoratus. Next base: position 71,670,791 of record JAVMKO010000002.1, read on the forward strand.
GAGGATTTTAATGGCAAAACTTAAATATTGAATAAAACAGATGCTAACACTTAAATATCCAATATGTTCAGGAAATAAATGACATCTAAGGAGAAAAAAATAAGAAGCATGTATGGTTAACTTTCACCTTCTACAGAGTGTGAATAATCGAGCAGGAAAGTCTAGAGACAAAATCAATGTGACATGAAAAGATCAGGATAAGGAAATATTTTATGAGGGGAAAGGAAGATGATTCTTCACTTCTAAAGCAGGATATTCCAAAATGATGACACTTGCCATCCTTCCTCTTGCTGAGCAAGAGATTAAAAAGAAATTCACATTTCTGGCTTAATTTGACTTAGTTTCTGACATACCTTTAGAGATCTCTCCATTTTCACTTAGACCTCCACAGACAGAAAGCGTGACATCAGGCAAGTCCATAGCAGAATCAGACATGCACTCTGTGCCACTGTCAGCAGCAGCACTTCCCACTGACTGTGGTGACTGGGAACCAGAGAGGGTATCCGACTCAGTACACTGTCTGGAACTTGGATCAGAATCACTAAAGGAAAGGAGTTCACATTTTGTGTGTGTCATCCTCTTGCACACACATATGTATGTATTTTAAGTTATATGCAACCATCATATTACATGCAGCAAATGATACAAAATTCAATTCCAGCACTACATATTCTTGTATTTCAAATATATACTGTAATAAAATTAAAGATATGTTCTACAATCACCAGATTTTCTTTTCTGAAAAAGGAAAGCTGAGTATTTGTGCACCCAGATGTTAACACAAGGCATTTTCTCTCACTAGCATTTCCTTTCATCTCAGGATTGAAATATTAAAATGGAATGTCATCTGCTATACCATTACTTGACATACTCTTTGGGATAGGAAGTAATGTACAGGTGAGTCGCATCTTAGACGCATTTAACATGCATGAATTCAGTTTTGCGCGATCAGCAAAAACAGAAAGAAAAAAAAAAAAGAAGAACAATTTAAAAACTCCATTTCTAGTGCGGGCAATTCCACCCGTCATTCAACTCAATGAGAATTTCACTATACTTGGTTTTCGTTTTACACGCTAACGGAACGGAACCCACACGCAAGATGAGACTCGCCTGTATTTTGTAATTATCCAGACCAAACAATCAGGCTCTAATAAATAGATACAGGTTATTTGTCCAATGGTCTAAAAACTGAATAGGTACATGGATCTAAAGATCAGTAAATTAAATCTTTTTTTTTAAAAAAAAATTAAACTCTTGATAATGCTGAAAAACGGAGAGCCCCAATTTTCCTACCATTTACACTGACATAAATCAGGAATAACTACACTGAAGTCATACTGGAGTTACACTGGTACAAACTGCTTTAAATGAGAGCAGAATCTTGGCCTTAAAACTGTCATTTGACTTAGACAAGCACCCTTGTTCATGATAATATTTAGGAATGCACTTTAGCACATGCTTGAATCAGGGATTCGTTACAGCTGAATTAGAGACTGGACATTGACTAAACTATTCCTACTGAATTTTTCAGGGTTTTATTTATTTTTAATATTCTGAAAAACTAAAATACACAAAATACACCAGTACACTGTTACACACAGCATACGGCCAAGTATATTTTATAACGTTAAAAAATCTCATTCTCTCTTCTCTCCCCTCCCAACAAAACAAATAATAATAAAATATTTTTTTTAAAAGCAGCAAGACGTTGCCTAATTTTGATATTTAGAAAGGAAACCAACAGTTACTAAAAGTATTTGAACATTTAGCAACAGTATAATCCTGATTTCCAGAAGGGGGGAATGAATATATTTTAAAATCTAAACTAAACAATAGTTTCTAAACTATATGTTTTTCCACGATGCTCATAGTGAATTTCTACAACTCACACTGGCAGAGCCAGGACTGAAAGGCTTACTTAACATCTGAAAAGTTGTAGGATACAGAGCTCAGGGAGTAGTTTTCAGAAGTCAATCCAATGTAAGGTGGAGTGGGGGGGGGGGTTTCTTTCTGGTTTAGAACCAAGTGTAGCTGGATAAGAATGAACCTAAAAGAAAGCTGGACTGTGTACTATTAGCTGACATTAAAAATCATTTACCAACAGATAAAACTGCCTGCTTGTCTTGAATCGGCACACTATCAGTAGTAAGAAATCCATTAGTTTAATCAGTAAATATTACCAATTTATCTTCTTGTTATCTGGATTCAATGAGTATCCAGTTTAAAGAAACAATGTTGGGGGTTTTTTTGTTTGTTTTTTTACAAAACACAAATGTAAGTACAGAAAGTGAATCTACTAACCAAGTTGGAACAATTTCCTTAGCTCCGCCAATTTAGACTGCACTTTTACTCAGGCACTGAAATGGATGTGTTTTGGCACTCTAGATGTAAATAAAAACTACTTTAAGCTCATGATACTGAGAGTAATTTCTTGACAAGGGAATTAACACAAATTTACATTTGCATTTCCAGTATTAGAATGTTAAGTTTTGATTTTATGAAGGCCTCGGTGCCACCCGTTGCCACTCCAACACTTCGTAAAAATCAGGAGGAGTTTAGATAATTTGGGTATCCTAGGTTATGGCTGATACAGTTTAAGACTGGAAATTGCTTAGCAAATGAATCTGCTAAAGACTTTTGTTCTTTTGAAGCTCTCAAATACAGTTCATGTGGTTAGCAGGCTTTTTATAAGTGATACTACAGAAAATAGAGCCTTAAGGCAAAGACAAGCAAACTAATTCTTATTTGTTCATAAGAAGATTGCTGTACTATGTTCAAAAGTTGTCTTCTTTCACTAACTCCTATTTTAAGCAAATTAAAACCTTGATTATCTATCTAAGGTTCACTTATCTATAGCCCTGTTGACTGAAAAGTGTTCCCTGGAGCCTTGGAAAAGAGCAAAGATTATCATTGGAGAACTGGTTCTCTCAAGGCCAACTCAATGGAGCTCGTCCTGTTCTCTTCTCTTCTTCCAAAACCAGCCACTTCCCCAGATGAAGGAACTCTACAGTTGGAGGGAGAGACTTCAGTTCTGCTGCAGTCCTATTTGCCCCCCCCCCCATTCTAATCCCACTCCCACCATTTTCTCTCAGCCCAGTTCTTAAGCTATGGAGGAATTCTGAGCTCAACAGAGCTCAGGAGCAACTCTTCAACTATAAAGACATCTTGCAGGAAAAGAAAAGCTCAGGGAGAAAGAGGAGCAGGAGAGGATTACAGGCCTCCTATGGTGATTAGGCTTCCACAACAACTTCTAAATTTTGGTCATGCATAGATCCTTGTCGTTTTCAAGCGAGGCAGGAAAAGAGGAGCAGACCAGCAGTCTAAAAATCTGTGCTCAAGTTAGTGTTCAGGTTCATAGCCTGCTAGCTGACTCCCCCTAATTATCTGAAGGTTTTGGATGCCTCTGGAACCTTCAAATAATCCATGCTTGGCTGTAGCAACATACTTTTTAAATAAAAAATATTTCCATTAGCCTTTATTAAAAGATTTAGGACTCTGGAATATAGTTTCTAAGTAAACTACTAAGTCAATTATACTGAACAAAATACATGAGAAAATGCTGCACTGATGACAGTCCTGCCTTTGACAAGAGGATAGACTAGATTAGCTTTTCTTTATCACCCCATCTTACCACAGGAAAGTGTCAGAATCCCTCAACATCTAGCTATAAAGAAAAGGAATGGTAGCAATATCACGAACCCTATTTGTGGTATTCCAGGGGTCATAACCCACAGGCTGATAACTTGCAGGCTTGATGAAAGAAGCCCCCCAGTACTGAGCCATGATTCCATTATTCTGATGGCACAATTACACTCTACCATAATTTTGAACTCCATCAATTTTGACAAAATTGTAAGTTTGCCCCCAATATTCTCTCTAGCCTGAGAACAGGCATTACAGTATACAAGTTTCCTTCACCAGTTCCACATGCCACTTTTTGCACAACTCATTGCTAAATTTCTCTGCGGAAATTGGTACAAAGCACCCCTGATCATACGGTATACAACCCTGAGGCTAGCAGTTAAACACAGTAGGAGAGAGTAAAACTGTTAGATGTATCATATTTCACCTTTTCTAATGCTACTAATTCTCTCTGAAATGAAGCCAATATGCTAGATGCTTTATGACCATTTGTAAAGCCTGTAGAATTCAGATGTTTCTTTTTAAGGGGCTTCTTGGAAAGACATACTGGAGAGTACCTTAGGAGTTAAAACATTTTAACTACATAGAATATGAAAAAGGGTAACTCAGTTACATATGTTTTCTTACAAAAAATGCTCAGTTTATATAGTAACACTAAGGATACACATTTCATTCCATGAAAAGAGTGATGTCAGTGACATGGGAAAACACATTAGCACTAAGATAAATTACTGGGAATACTGCTCCGCCTCAAAATAGCTATATATTTTAAAGTTTCCCACAAAGCCCCAGCACTTTCTTGGTTCAGCTGGGATGGAAATACCACAATAGCAGCCTTTTACATCGTATTTCATTGTCTCTCCTTCTTGCCAAAACCAGAAGCAGAGAGAGATACAGAACAAGTTCAATATTGATTTATCTTATTACATACTCTAAACACTCAAAGAGAGGATTGAATTTTGAACAAGGATTGGCTCAGTTCTTTTCTCTCAATTGCTCATCCACTCCTAAAACTAACAGATGAATTATTTTGCAATATAAGCCTCGAAATATTAGAACACTAACTCCAAGCTACCTTTTGGGAAAGTAGAGTGCGGCAACTTCAGGTTCCAAAGCCTTCAAGTCATCCAAGTAAATATCATGAGGCCCCTGGTGTTGACTTCGCTTGTGCACCCCTGTTGATTGTCATAACAATTAGGTGGTTTGAGATTAATACATGTATTAAATACAGTGCTGTGGGTGGCAGTTTTCTACACTCTGAACATTGTTCATATAGGAATCTAAACAGGAATGCCTGCAGGTTAGTTGGCCTGTAGTCAGTGGGGTTTTCTGGTTGCTTTTTTAAAAATTAAAAATGTTAGTTGTATTTAAATCTCAAAAGTGAAAGTGTAAAGCTACAGTTTTTGGATAGCTTTATCAAATTTCACAGTACACTCTGTGGGAACGTACCAGTTCTTTTAAATACAAAACAAATACCTTTCTTTTTTGATGGAGAGTCCATTTTTGGTGGTGGTTTTGCTTCTGAAGGACTATCAGCTAATGGGCTGGGCAGATGATCAGCATCTAATGTAGATGATTCTTGAGGGATCTCCAGCAGAGGTTCTGTGACTGCAGACGCAACAGCATCTTTAACCTCTATTTGCTTAAACAGAGGATGAGTTCTTGGCTCAGGTTTCAGTACCGTACAGACAGAATCTTTCACCAAAAAATCACCTTCAACTTCATCAGAGCTGAGGATGACCCTAAAATGAGTCTTTTCTGATGGGGTAATGGTAGCTGTTCTAGGATGCTCCAATTTGTCCTTCTTGCTTATCTGAAAAGAAGAAAGGTCGTACAATATGTCATTTATTTCATTCAGCTCTGAACATTAGCTAACAAGTGCTTACAGTGATTATGCCAGAGATGCTACTTTTCAAACCAAAAAAGTCAAAAACCTGCTGGATTAAACCTTAATGTACCTTTTAGCAACGTCACATGCAATCTCATTAATAAAGTCCCAGCAATGTCAACCACATAGGAACTTGTTCACCAGTTTCACAGAGTATAAAAATCAGTCCATATTTCTATATTCTATGCTCATCCACAATTCAAGTACTTCCTGGAGGCCCACCTCTACCATGCTGCCTACAGGAAGCTTCCTGACTGACAAGCTTGAAGAGTTTTATGCTTGCACTTTTTGTCTTTACACATACTGTATTTATGTTACATCACATCTCCTGCCCTCTACTTATTCATCTAGATTGTAAACAGGCCACGAACTGGGCCTTTTTCCCTTAGGAAAGCACCTATCATACTGTGATGCTACCATAAATGCCGGGCTAAAACACCATTTAGCACAGAGGCATACTATGGGCCACAGGCCAAATCCAGCCCAGAGAATCATCCTACCGGACCCCTGAGCCCCCAGCCCCTCCTCCACTACCCCCTCTCCCCCAAAGCCTCAATGCGCCGCACCACCAGCATTCTGGGCAGCGTGGCTGCATGCTCCTGCGGGGTGGCATGGCTGCCAGACATGCTGCTCTGAGCATCATGGTAAGGGGGCTGGGGCCAGCAGGTTGGATAAGGGGCAGGGGATCCCGGGAGGCAGTTATGGACAGGGAGTGGTTGGATGCAGTGGAGGTTCGTTGGGGAGGGAGGTCAGGGGGTGGAGATGTGGGGGGGTTGTTGGATAAGCATGGGAGTCCTGAGGGGGCCTGTCGGAGGGCAGGGGGGTGGAAAGGGGTCGGGGGAGTCAGGGGACAGAGTGGGGGGAGTTGAGTAGGGCATGAGGTCCTGGGGGGCAGTTATGGTTGGGGGGGGGATCTTGAGAGGGGGTGGTTAGGGGACGAGGAGCAAGGGGGTTAGATGGGTGCGGGATTCTGAGGGGCATGGGAGCAGGAGGGGGTCAGATAATGGACAGGGGACAGGCTTTTTGGCGAGGCACAGTCTTCCCTACCCAACCCTCCATACAGTTTTGCAACCCCGTTGGGGCCCGAGGGCCAAAAAGTTGATCATTCCTATTGCATCTAATGCATCATTTTAAAACTATCTTCTGTTTCTAGCAGCAAATTAGAGAGCTACAAATTTTTACTCTAAAGATCATCTTGGAAGATTTTTTGCAGCTCTGCTTTTGAAATCAATAAAAAGCCTTCAGCTTAGCCAGCCACAAGAGGGTGCTGTTTTCATGTAATTTCTGTTGAATTATTCACAATTGCTACATTTTCCCCAGCAGTCTAATGTGAAATGCAGAGTTTTAAGGAAGACAAAATTCAGTCAAATTAAAAATCCCAGACAATATATAAAAAATTCATCTGTAAATAACTTTACCTTAGTAGATTCTGGGAATCCTCCCCATGTCCACTCCATATGAGATTCAGTTCTAAGCAAACTCTCTGCAGGTTTCACTTCTAGTTCTGAATCACTTTTAGGACAGACTGGGTCTGAGAAAGGGCTATCAAAATAAACACAGAAAATTACAGTATTTAAAGTGCATCTGTTGTGCAGCTACTTGTGTTAGTTTTCTCTAGTTTAACACGGCTTTAATTATTCAGCAACAGAGCAAGAAGCCCAGTTGGGTTTTCAGACAGAGAGAAATTAGGTTAAAACAGAAATCACATTCAGGGGCTTACGTACTGATCACCCTAAACAGATTTCTTCTTTGTACTTGAAGTGTTCTCAGTATAATCCCCCACAATTTTCTCTTTAAAAAAAAAAAAAAAAGTTAGATGATTTAGCTGCCGGCATGAGACAGATGTACTTTCTCCTGTTAATTTAGGATAATCGGTTTTAAATTCCTGTGTTCCAGACAAGAGACAGCATTCCAGTTTGCAAGGCCCGAAAAGTTTCATCCATTACTAAAGTCTTGTTACTGCTGCAAGTTAAGTTAAATGGATGGTTACACTCCAATGCAGTGACTCCTAGCTTAAAGTCATTCCTGGTTAACATTGTTTCATTGTTACGTTGCTGACCAATTAGGGAACAGGCTTGTTTAAAGTTGTGCAATGTTCCCTTCTAATGTCATTTGGCAGATGCCTGCTTTGTTCACTGCTTGCAGGAAGAGCAACCTGCTGCAGTTAGCTGGAGGGGGCTTGGAACCAGGGTGGACCAACAGCCCCACTATCACCTTCCCCCACCCCTAAGTTCCCTGTGCAGCAGCTGACCAGCAGGCTAACAATTGCTAGCAGTTCAGCTGTCCCTCCCCAACCTGCATATGCTGTTTCTGCCCTCTGCCTTGGAGCTGCTCCCCAAGACTCCTGCTTGCTATGTGGAGGAGAGGAGAGAAAGAGAGGGGCTAATGTCAGGGTGTCCTCCTCCACCCTGCTCCTGCACCCTACTTACCCCATTTTCCAAACAGCAGGGGGGGGGGGGCACACAACAGGGCACAGGACAGAGGGAGCTTGCTGGCAGCAGCTGAGATCTCAGCAGGTCAGCGGACTTAAAGGGGAAGTGTGCATCTCTCTTACATGGTGTGTGTGTGTGTCTGTCCCTCTCTGTCTGCTACACTGTCTCCCCTTCCTCCATTCCTGCTGCCTTATACAGTGAGATAGTTAACCCTTGCTGGCTCAACCAATAGCTAGTTCATCATTTAGCAGTAAGGCATTCCCTGGGAAATATCCCACCCTCTGACTCCTCCACCTCAACCAATCATCATCGCTGTGTACCAGTATTAAATTGGTTGTTTAAAACTTATACTGTGTGTGTGTGTGTGTGTGTGTGTGTTTATTTATATATAGATAGATATAAAATATAGTCTTTTGTCTGGTGAAAAAAATTTCCCTGGAACCTTACCCCCACATTAATATGAATTCTTATGGGGAAATCGTATTGGCTTAACATCGTTTTGCTGAAAGTCACATTTTTCAGGAACATAACTACAACGTTAAGTGAGGGGTTACTGTATACAACAGCATATAGCAGTATACCCCATCCCCATCAGGTGGGAGCAGGGACAAAAGTAGTAGAGCATATATCAAATTAGGGAAAATATTGTCTGTTTACTTTAAAGTTTCCTTAGAATAATGAGGTCCAGATACATTACAATGGTATTTCAGGCTGCTTGCAGCTTGCAGACAGAACCACATCCCTCAATCACTGATAAGAGAATGCCTATTTTTTGGAAACCAGACCTCTTCTGCCCCACTCTTCTCCCCTCTCTCCAGACTCTATCACACCTCTTCTCCCAAACCCCCACCCCCTCTTGCTCCTCTCCCCCATCCCATGTCCTCATCACTTGATCCTCTCCACTTCCCTCTCCCACCCAGCTGTGCTTCTTCTGCTCCGGGACTGGGAAAGGAGCTGCAACCTGACACGGAGCCTGCTGCCTGCCCACGAAATGTAAGCAAAAAGGTGGCCCAAGCTGAGCAGGGGCTGGTATGGGTTGATGACTTGGTGCCACCCGCCCCAGCCCGTGGTGACTGGACACTAGTAGGTCCTCTTCTCAACTTTCCATTGAAAACCAGACACTCAGCAACCCTAAGAATGCCCTGCCCCTTGAATTTGCCTTCAGTTGAGACAACTTTAACAGGCAGGATAATTCAATTCTACTTTCTTAAATTACAATATGGATACTTTTCTAAATAGCAGAATGACCAATGACCTTGTGTGGCTGGAATAAGGATTGTTTCTGAAGGAAGCATTTGGTTTTGGGATTTGCACAAAATTTTCTTTTCTTGAATATGTTGATAACATACTACAGAAACTTGATCTTTTGCTTGAACATTCATACACAGTGAGTTCCTCTAGGAGGGCCTTCAAGTACTGTTTCATCAGTTTAATGTGCTAGTTAAACATCGCTCTTTGCACCAGGAAGCAGAATAAATTCTACTGATTGACTCTTTAGGGTGCACAAGATTATCATGAGTGTGATAATCATGCAAGCATTGATTTTGAACCTGTCTAGTCTTGGGCTGGAGGCAGACTCATCAGAAGATCCAATGCTAAGTTAATCAGGTGCAAGAGCAACAGCTCTTTCAGCCAGAAAGCCAATAGTATCATTGCTGTTCTCTCCTTTGTATATTTTGTATAGTCCAGGGGAGTAGTGGGGAAAAAAAGAAATTTCCAAGCTTTCAAAGAAGTCATTTCACTACCTCACATCCCAGGACATGATACAAGGACAGGACACAGGACAGTTTATTGCCGTTCTCGATGCAAAGAGGTAAATCCCCATCCCACTAAACAGATTTAATATGCGTGATGGTATTTCTAGGTGCAGGTTCCACTCTGCTTAATCCATTTTCTGTCATGTAAGTCTTGGTGTTCCTCTCCACTTTGACTGACAGTGCAAAAGGAAACTTTGCTTCATGCAGAACCAGAGGAGGGATGATGGTGTTCTTCCTAGACTATTCATCCTAGAGTATTCATGAAACCCCTTCAGACATTAACTATCATGACAAGAACAAGTTTGTTATCCACAAAAGGAACAGTGCTCAGATACTTCAATGAATCATTGTACTCCCAACTGATGGATTCTGGGTACCAGAAAGAGAATACATTTCCAGGATTAAATGGAGATACCTTGTTTCATACTGTATTGCTCCAACCTGAAGTCAATGATGGATTATTTCATTTGTGTCCTGGCATTTCCATATCCTTGCTGGAGATGGGGAGTGGGACAAAGCCGTCTCTGCGATTGTAGCACAGCTCCACAGAGCAAAAGAGTAGGAGCCAAGTCTTTCTTCTCCTTCCCCAACATCCACCCTCTCCTAAACAGCTAAAGGACCCCTCAGCCACCAAAATTGCTCTCTCATCCAAAATGGGTAGAGTGCCTCATGTACTAGAGAGGAATGATTATTTTATGGTTAAGGAATTGGACTAGGAAACGGAAGACTTATTCAGCCCCCAGCTCTAACCCAATCTTGTTGTGTGATTTCCACATCTGTACAATGGGAAAAATACTCCTCTCTCTCACAGGTGCGTTGTGAAGATAAATTCGTTCATTCTTGTGAAGAGCAAAGATACTATAGTGAAGAACACCAAATACCCGTTAAGGCTGAAGCTCCCTAAACCTGGAGCTTTTACGCAACTATAACTGGCTGCTCCTCTGCTCTGTTTGTCTAAAGCTTGTGGTCATGTTTTAATTTGAGTAATTAGTCATTTAACTCAACTTAAGAAGAGTTATTACCAATATTAGACTAGGCACTTTACAAATGTTCACTCTGTCTCACACACATTCGTGGCTGACTTTAGGTTGAGTGCTTGGGAATTTACCCTCTAACTGTAATTTATTAGGTGTGAATAAAATTATCAGCTACAGTTTTATTTTTTTCCCTGGTGAACTTTAACAGCAGCTTTTGTTCATTCAAAAAGAATGATACAAGTACAACAGGGTTTTTTTTTCTCCAATTTACACATAAATTATGCACAGTCCTTGAGCCCGTGCTAAGTAGCAAATGCAGTCCTGGATGCCACAGATGTTAAGCACCCTTCTTTGTGTAGTTTTATACATCAGAAGTAGTTCTGGAGGTGGTGCATTACATAACGTAAGAGTACAAAATCATACAGAAAGATGACACCATAAATGACCTACTTCTCTAAAGGGGACCAATCGCCATCAGATAAAGGGTAATGATCCTTGGAGTGATAAATCAAAGGCTCTTTCTGCTCGTCACTCTTTGGTGAAGAATTTGAGGCTCCTCTGTGGAAACAAAAGAACCATTTTTGTTTTAAGTGAGTCAATGACATTGGCAACTTACCTAGAAGAACTGAATTATTTGGACCAAAAATCTTAGGTCAGAAAGTGCAAGGAAGATAGTTGGGAGAAACTAATAATTGAGAGAGAACTTTAAAAAAAGAGCAATAATTCATCACTGGAGGTGCTACTTTCTTCCCTATACAGCCACCTTTAATACCCGTAAAAAAGATCCTAGCAAATTTTTTAAATGACCCCTACCACTTATTAAACAATTTAGTGTTAATCTAAGAGATCTCACAAACATATACCAAGTGATGCCATCCTCCACAAACTTGCTGTTTAGTATGTAAGCAAAAAAAATTGAAATTGGGGAAAAATTCAAGCACAATGTTGATGATCTTTACCAAAAGCCTGCAAAAATATATTAATTTAGAAAACTGCAATAAAGGAATGCACAAAATAGATCTGACACTGTATTCTTTGAATATTAGCCTAGTTTGTAGATAGTGCAGTAAAAAAAAAAAGTTATTGGTAAGTCTCATAGGACCTAAAAACTCAGTATCCAGTGTTAGTTTGGCTATTAGTTGCCTCAAGTACGTTTATGAGCAAAGGATGTAACTGGGTTAATTTTCCAACACCAGGCCCAACTGTGATTAGCTGAAGAGCACTAAAGAGATCAAAGCACATGGCACTACAGCTGTATCTAATCACTGCATTTAATTTATAGAAGCCCCTTTCAAATACAGTCAGACCCCGGAATACTGCGCCCTGTGATAGCCCGGATCCGTTTATAGCACGGTGTGCAGCTGGCTCCCGCTGTCAGTGGCAGGCGCTGCTTTGATGCAATACTGCGACCCCGCGCTTATCGTGATTGATTTTTTTTGGATCCCAATCGTCACGGTATTGCGGAGTCCGACTGTATTTGCATCTATAAATATTCAGAGCTTTGTATAACTCTAACCATAACTGAACAAGTGTATTGAGCATGATAATTATTCTTAGAAAGAATAACTTGTTCACAAAACAGTTTATTCTGTCCCTCCTCCCCCATCCAAACACTAAAGCAAGGATACTAGGTATGGAGGATGAGTCTGGCATATGATTATTTAAAAAGTTATTTTTTTATTTAATAGCTGTAAGTGTAATATGCAAAAACAAAAAATGCTTCTCCTTCACAGGTGAGATGGCCATACTGGTTTTGTACAACATTTCTTAAAGCATCCCAGTGCACGTTCTTAGTCCAAAAAAGAGAGATCCAAAATCTAGGTATAAGCTTATGAAAATTTATGCTGCCCACTCTAGATCCCATGCACCACAATGACTTTTCTACCCATCTGAACACATCTTTCAGTCAAAATGGGAAAGAGTCCATAGTTAGTGGGTAATAACACTGGAACATACTATGATGAAAGTGTATTTTTCCGCTTCTTAACATAAGCAAGTATTTGTTGTTTCACTTACAATATTTATCGCTGTAGTGGGGTGGCTGCCCCACTCCAGGAAAAGGGTTTAAAACACTGCAAAGGGTTGTGGCTGGGGGCAAGCAGCTCCCAGGCTGATTGGGGAGAGCAGCCACAGCTGTGGCTTGGTCAATTAAGGCCCAGCTGGCCCTGATAAAAAGGGCTCAGTTTGGTGCACAGAGGGAGAGTCTCCTCTAGCAGCAGAGGCAGACAGGCTTGGCTATTGGGGAAGCTAGACAAGGTACCTAGACTGAAGCAGGGCTGGGGTAAGGCAAGAGGAGCTGGGGAATGCTCTGGCCTGGAAACACCCAGGCTGCAAGGCCTAGGAGAAGGCCCAACAAAGGGTACTGGGATTGCAGGAGACAGCCCAGAGCTACAGAAGCAGCAGGCCAAACCCTCCTTGCCTGTGATGAGTGGCAATGATACTGCAGTCTGCCCCAGTGAATGGGGCCAAGTGGTGACTGGCAGTTGCCTAGACTGAGGCAAGGTGGGGATAGTGGGAGGAGGGTTCCCTAAGTGGGGAGACCCTGAGACTGAGGGGGTACTGCAGGGGTGCAGCACCCTTGAGCAGAGGGCACCGGGGTCCGGGAAGGACACAGGGCCAGCAGCAAGTGGGACATCAGCCTGCAGAGGGTGCTCCGGACTCTGGAAGAGCTAATTCCCAGACAGACTAGCAGAAGGCGCCACAGGGTGAGTCACTTCCCTGCTATACCGCTTATGAGAGGTGCTAAATTAACAGCCTTAGTGACAAGAAGCATATTGGCTGTGACAATATGTTTCCTCACACAGCTCATGAGTGCATCCAGTGTTGAAGACCTGAAAAAATGACAATGGTTTCACCTACACAAAAACATTGGAAATACTAACAAGACTTCCAGGTAGTGCCATTTGCGAGGGCAGTCATTTGTGCCAAGTGGAATCTATTCCCAGAGAACTAGACAAACAATCAGTTCATTTCACATAAGGCACTAAACCATCAGATGAACAACAACTTTCAGTCCTCAAATGAGGAAGACTATTTGGTCTTGGAGCCAAGAAAAGAAAACCTATACATTGGCTGTTAAAGTTTAGAGCCACACAAAACAGTCAAAAGCACAATGCATCTGAATGAACAGTAAAAGATACATAGATGATAGATACACAACACCCTCTATTTCTGCTTCATACATCACAATTTCAGTAACTGGCTGTTGGCAGTAACTTAGCTAAATCAGGCACTTTTGAGAACAGATGCATACAACATACCACTACATTTAGAGAGTCAAATTCTATTTGTGGTAAGTTACAAGAGTAACTGGAAGCAAACTTTTCTGAAGAACAAAAGAGAGCTCCTTTCCACTTTACAAGAACAGAAATAGATAAAATGTTCCTTCCTGGTGCCTGCTGCTGTACTTTTGACCTTTCTGTTGGAAACACTTGTCTGGCTTTTCTGGTGTTAGTGTTATTTTTAAATCTGAACAGAGACTCCGATATCCTTATTAGTATTTCAGAAAATACCTTGGCACTTCATTCCAAAAAAAAAAACTTAAGTGCCAAGGTATTTTCTGAATTTTATCACCATTATAAAATACCTGCTAATATGCAGATATACTTTTGAGTAGTTCTCACATCCCCACTGTATATGAAATCAAGCCTCTCAACATTTCGTCAGAGTTAATTGTACAACCATGATTTTAGATGGATCCATCTAGTAACTTGATGGTTGAAATAGAGTTCATTCCTACCATATGTTTTTTACTTCCTACTTTGTTAGAGCATGGGAACAGACACAAGGGACACAAATACGAGATCTACAATTATAGAGCTAGGTCATCAAAACCATCTCAACGTTTCAGGTCTCATGGAGTTCAGTCCTGAATTTCATTACATATCCATGGTTAGTGTGATGCAAAAGACCAAAGACCAAGTACATTTAGCAGGTAGTCCGTACTGAACTACAGTATCTTTATAGCAGCCCCTGTGTTATTCCATTTACCTTTATCCTATTGTAAATACATTTACAAGAAAATTGACTTTATTAAAAAAAAAATTGTCTCTATTGTATTTTTCAGAGGATTTAGATAACTAAAGATAGCCTTTTCATACTCCCAAAGCCCTACAACCAGTCACAATTTTGATTAAACCAGCTACTTCAGCCAACCTGCAAACTTTTAGCCTCTCCTCTGGTCATAAACATAAGGGTAGCCTAGAATTCCTTCTTTCCTGTAAAGGGTTAAGAAGCTCAAACAACCTGGTTGGCACCTGACCAAAAGATCCAATGGGGGCAAAAGGTACTTTCAAATCCGGAGGGGTGGGAGGAGAGACTTTGTGTGGGCTCTTTGTTTTGTTGTAGTTCACCCTTGGATTTTAGAGGAACCAGACATCAACCCATATTCTCCAAAATCATTCTGAACCAGTAAATCCAGCCAGATAAGGCAGGTTAGATTATCTTTGTTTTCCACTTGTGATTCTTTCCTCTGTAGAGGAAGTTTTTATTCCTGTTTTTCTCTGTAACATTATCACTAAGACTACAGGGGATTCATCTCGGGTGGGGGGTTAATCTGTTTGTGACTGTAAAATTACTTCCATCCTTATTTTACTGAGGTGATTTTTTTCTATCTTTTCTTTAATTAAAATTCTTTTTAAGAATCTGAATGGTTTTTCCATTGTTCTAAAGATCCAGGGTTTTGGATCAGGCTCACCTGTAAGGATTGGTGAGGGTTTTATTCTCTAGACTTTCCCAGGAAAGGGTGTAAGGCTTGGGAGGACTTGGGGGCGAATAGAACTCCAAGTCGTTCTTCCCCTGAGTTTTTGTGTAACTCACTTCGTAGTGACAGCAATGCTGTTCCAGGTAGTTGAGCTTGGGGAAGTTTTTAACCTAAGCTGGTAAAAATAAGCTTAGGGGGGTCTTTATGCAGGTCCCCACATCTGTACCCTAGAGTTCTGAGTGGGGAGGGAACTCTTGACACTTTCAAACAAGTAATTTAAGACACATTTTGAATGATTCCCAAAAGCAACTGCTTGAAGGTATGCAGCAGTCAGTTTCCCAAAAGGCCACTAGACTTTAGTTATGTTTAATGGATTTTAACCTAATGCCAAGAAAAACAGGGAAAGGGAGGACTACTTACAGGTAAAATTTGCTTTCTTCATTTGTAATGGGGATTTTTTTCACCTGCCTCTGCAACATGATGCACAGGTCACTTGCTGGTTTGAACCAGAGTAAATGATGCATTCTCTGTAACTTGAAGTCTTTAAATCAAGATTTGAGGACATCAGTAACTCAGCCAGAGGTTACAGGTCTATTATAGGAGAGTGGGTGGGTGAGATATGTAGGAGATCAACTAGATGATCACAATGGTCCCTTCTGGCCTTGAAGTTTAAGTCTATGTTTACAAATAGAAGATTCTTTTCAGCCACCTTCTCTTCCTACACGAACATTCACTTCCTCATCCTATTAAAGACCTTCCTCCTGCTCACAACCAACTACCAGCTCCGCTTCAATGAACAATTTGTATAGCTCCTATGTTTTCAGGCTGGGCATTTACCATTCTTTCAGGTCCAGAGCAGATCTCTAACAAACACAGTCAAATACGAAATATAACCCTTTCAAATATAATGTGATAATGAACTAGTGCAATCCAGGAAACAAACTCCCCCCTCCTTCTGTTAATCTGAGGCCTTGCCTAATTTGCAGTAGCATATAGGGTATGTACATGTGAAAACCTTGGCAGTGAAAACCTCCAATAAGGCAGGGAAGGAAGTGGGAAATGGCTCTAGCGGTAGGAAATTGCTAGAGCCTTTTCCTGCTGTCTCACCGCTACCAGAGCCTCTCTCCGCTGAGTGAGTCTTCACAACAGCAAGAAAAGGTTCTGATGATGGACACTAATGCTAAAAAACAGCAGTGTAGATGTGGGAGGCACTGACTGAGTGTGTAGAGAGCCATGTAGGGTATATACCCTAGGGTTCAGGTATGTCTCTACACTACTTCCTTAAGTGGTGCCTCACTATCTACACTGCTATTTATACCTATTGTCAGGATTGCCTCCCCACTCTGAACTCTAGGGTAAACATGTGGGGACCCGCATAAAAAAAAAATAACCCCCCAAGCTTATTTTACCAGCTTAGGTTAAAACTTTTCCCCAGAACACAAACTTCTCCAGTGTCTGGACTTGATACCAGGTGCCACCACCAATTTAAGCCCACAAAAGAATGGGTTTGGATAAATTGGAACCCCTCCGTTAATCCCCCCAGACCCTCCCTTTACCTGGGAGAGGCTTGAGAACACAAAGGAAAAACCCTCACTTTTCTGTGAAACTTGCCCGATCCAAACCAGGATCTATCCAATGGAAACAAGCAGTCAGAGTCTTAAAAGAAAGATTTTAATTAAAGAAAAAAAAGAAGGAATGTACAGCAATCAATAGAAAAACCCACTTGTATCACACAGCATCACTGACCCCCTCCCTAGGAATTCTTCCTCTGCTAAAGCTTAACAGTATAAGCAACACCGTGGATCAATTATCAAGTGATACAGTTCAAGCATACAATTCACTTACTACTGAACTTGACTTGTTAGAAGATTATAGATAGGTAGAGTAAAGACGTAGGTGTGGTTCATCCCATAGCCGGAGAGAACAGAGCGAGAGAGATAAACCGAAACTAAAACTCTTTGTCTCCGAGGTTGATTAGCATCTCCTGTTCCTATTCCCCCTCAGGTTAACCCTTTATAGGTAAAAAGTAATTCTAGGCTACTTTATCCAAGCATTCAGTGTCTACACATTTCCCCAAGTGTAGACTTAAAGAATCAACTACAGGAAAGTGCGGCTTGCTTATGCTGTGCCCATAATATAAAGGGCAGGACAGAAAATAAACAGATTTAATTATTTATTTTTTTGATGGGCAAGTATACAGCTCCAGTCATTTTTATATTCCAGATGTCAAAATTAATTTTACTGAAATTTACTGATGTTGATAGCTTATCCATTTCAATATATGGGGAGGAGGTAGTTCTCCTTTACAAATAATCCAGAAGGACCTGCAAGCACTTCTATAATTCAAACCAGATTTTCATTTTGAAGTTAATTTGGGGGAGTCTAATATCTAATGGAGCATATGTATTTGATACTACTGAGTTTGTTCTAGAGGTTTTTAGGTACGCTACAAGCAGTATGGTGCTAGCCAGAGATGAGGGATTGAGACATTTGAATAGCACACCCCCGTGTGGTAGTATCTTGCACAACACTTGTTCATTTTACCTACAGTCTTTCAGATATATTTATTATGGGAGAATGGCAGCTGCCTTGTAGTTAAAAGTTGCATCACCGTTTGCTTAAAGCCAAATTCTGATGCCCTTAAAACAGGGTGGGGAAACTACATCTGGCCCATCAGCTCTCAAGCTCCCACCAGAGAATGGGGTCAGGGGATTGCCCCGCTCAGCTCCTGGAAGCAGCAGTAGGTCCCCACTCCAGCTCCCTCATGAAGGGGCAGCCAGAGGGCTCCACACATTGCCCATGCCCCAAGCATCGACTCTGCAACTCCAATTGGCTGGCCGGGCCACATCTCCACATAGGAGCCAGAGGGAGGATGTGCCACTGCTTCTGGGAGCTGCTTGAGGTAAGCGCTGCCCAGAGGTTGCACCCCAACCTCCTCCCATGACCCAACCCCCTGCCCCATCCTTGATCCTCTCCTGCCCTCTGAATCCCTTGATCTCAAGCCCAGAGCACCCTCCTGCACCCCGAACCCCTCATCCCCAGCCCCATCCCAGAGCCCACACTCCCAACTGGAGCCTTCACTACCCCCGTACTCCAACCCTGTGCCCCAGCCAGGAGTCCCAGTCCTGCACTCAAAACCCCTCAGCCCCAGCCCGGAGCCTTCTCACCCACACCCCAACCCTCTTTCCCCAGCCTGGAGCCCTCTCCTGTACCCTATACTCCTCATTTCTGGCCCCACCCCAGAGCCTACACCCCCAGCCAGAGCCCTCACCTGCTCCTGCACCAACCCCCAATTTCATGAGCATTCATGGCCCAGCATACAATTTCTATACCCTGATGTGGCCCCCCAGGATAAAAAATGTGCACACCCCTGCCTTGAAAGGGGATTTCAAAGACGGTAGCTTTCTCCACCAGAATCAGTACACTCAATACATCTTCAGGTCAGGACTGCTTTTTAGTGTTCTATAAAGCGACATATACATTTACACATAGGTGCTGACTCTGTGGGTACTCCGGTGATTAAGCACCCACGGGGGAAAATTGGTGAATTTTCCCTTTGCTTGCTTTGTAACTCAGCCAAGCTCCCCACCGCAGCTCATCTCTGTCTCCTCTCCAAGCGCACTGTCCCCACTTCTCCCAGCACTTGTCCCTGCGAAACAACTGCTGGCGTCAGAAGTTGGTGCCAATGCATTTACAGAACTATGTAAGCGTGCTTCGTAGTGTGTTGCCAGCCTGACCAGCCCCCCAGGACTGATTGCTAGGCCATGAGTGATAATTTTGCTGGACGCTAGCTTAAATAAGATTTGACATTTGCTCTGGGATTCAAATGGCTCAATTCTGAAAGATTCTGAAGAGTTCTGGAAGAAGTCAAGACTACAAATATAATTTTTTTTGTATTTTTGAGGAAAGAAAGACTTCCACATTCTATAACTTATTGAAACCTACTCTGACTCAAGGGTACCTTACATAAGAGAAGAGATTAATACACAAGCCACAGTACAAAGCCTTGGTGATACCACATGAAAGCATTCAGTATGTATTTAACCATTTACCTCGGATGTTGAACACCTCTCTCATCATCGGAGCTTGTGTCTATTTCAAAAATCTCTTCAACACCAGAAGAGGAGACCTGATCTTCCTTCTTGCTGTCTTGTTTACATTTCTTTCTTCTTCGCTTTTTCTTCTTCACAGATCCTGAGGTGAACAGAGTCTCTGTTTCCATGACGTGTGTACCTTCAGAGCTCTGACATGTTCTTTCATTTTCACCTGACTTCAGCAAGTAATCTTCAATCTCTTTAAAGAACTGATCCTCGGTGATTATTGGGGAAGTTGCCAGATATGCAGGAACTTTTTCCTAACCAAAACAAGGGGAATAATAAATAAGCAGATACATTTATTATGTACCCACAAACAGAATAACAAAAGGTTAATTAAATGTGGGAGTGCGGTAGAGTGGGTGAGGTGAACAACATCAAGGACTGATTGGCAGATATGGCAAATTTCCTGCCTGACCAGCAATACTGCCCCACGTGACTGACTGCTGGGAGACCTTATTGAAATTAATTTAAGTACCTCTGATGTCCACTGTACTAAAGGCAACATTTATGTCTTGTAGGATAGAATTGTGTGTAACCTCTTGGAGGAGACATGGTGGAGGTATGATGTAAGGCCTGGGAATTAAGTGCTATACTGAAAATATGCCAGACAAGAATGGACTTTTAGGATAAGCGTGAAGTGGATTTTCTGGGGAATACCTAGGAAGAGGTAAATGCAAATTTCACACCTCTGGTGATGCAGAAACCCAGGCTTTTGAAGATATGTCCTGAGGTGTGAGTCTTTGCTGATTACCTGCTCCCAGACAGTAGTGGGTTTACAATGGCACCAAAGGCTCCAGGCTGCAGCTCCGAGCAGTCTCTGCTGTCTACCACTGGTGGACCCCACCTTCATACCCACCTGGGACCAGTGCAGAAGGTGGCTGTCTCAGCCAGGTCACAGGAGGGTGGGAGGAGCAGAAAAGGTGCTCAGCCAGGCCCCACCAGCGAAGTGGGTCCCGAGGGAACGGAACCTGGGCATGCTCCACTCTGGCTCCGGCTTGGCTGATCACACCACTCCCAAGGGTCCACATCCTGGGACTGGCCCCAGTCGCACTGCCAGCTCAGCCCAGCAGACACAGTCACCTCTCAGCAGGGCTGGTGAGTGTAACTGGACATGGGGGAGTGGGTGTCTGGGGAGGGGTGCTTGGCAGAGGAGGAGCCCTGTGCATGTTGGGGTGCTGGGCACAGGAAGACCATTGGGAGGGCCACTAGGCGGTGGAGGGGTGGGGCAGAAGGTCTGCATGCATCTGGTGGCTTCCAGTTTGTAAACTATGTGCTCATGTTCAGCTGGGTGAAGTAGGGCCACCCCTGCCACACCCATTGCACCCAGCCAGCCCCTTGCTCTGGGGGATGACCCCCCCCTCACAAACACTATGCCCCTCTGCTTCCATGGGGACCCAAAATATGTTTGGTACAGGCCCACGAAAGTTAATCTGGCCATTTCCAGAGAGTGGAGATCAAAGGCCCGAGCTGTATAAAGAAATGTCTGAACTGTCCAGCCTAGGCACTAGTTCTGAATCTGGAAGTTATGAACTTATAAGCAAGGTGAAAACCTAGTTGTGGGTTTTGAAGAACTGACACTACTAGACCATGCTGGAGTTAGGACTGACCGCCGGTAAGCTTTTTAGCATGTGTGTAGGCTTTTTTTATTTCTCTGTAAAGTTTTGACTTTAAAAGTAAATGTACTTGCTTAGAAAGAGTTGTGTGGTAATTAACAACTGTAAGCAATATGTTGGTCAGAGCCTCTGGAGAGAATCAGCACCTGCACTTTGTAGGCAGCCTGGCTTGCAGAGGATATCAATATGGGCATGGAATGGAGCAGCCTGGAAAAACCCTAATCAGGATGAAATGAGACATGCATCTGTGCCCAAGAGAGGTGATGGCTGGGAGCTGGAAATCATTAAGTTAAGGGACTATGGAGTGGGAATACAGGTGCAATTACCCTGAAACTGTGACACTGACAATTGCATCATTTTTGTATACAGACGCTCCGCAACTTATGCAAGCGTTCCGGAATGCCTTCCGTAACTTGAATTTTACATAAGTCAGAAACGCATCTCTGACAATTATGCAAAAAAAAAAAAAAACCAAAAAAAACCCCCAAACCCTATTTCTAGCTTACTGAACTTTCTCCGTAAACTCGGTTTTGTGTATGTACAGTGCCTAGTAGGTTTTTGACATTATTGTAATATTAATAAGTGTTCATTTGAGACACAAGATGGGTAAGACAATATATATTTTATTGAACCAACTTCTGTTGGGAGAGAGACAAGCTTTTGAGCTTACAGAGCTGCTCATTCAGATATATTGGATTCAATTACAACACAGAATACAAACTGCTCACTTTATATTATAACTTGATTACAAATATTTTCACTCTAAAAATGACAGTATTTTTCAATTCACCTCATACAATCTTTTTATTACGAAAATGCAACTTACAAATGTAGATTTTTTTGTTACATAACTACACTAAAAAAAAAAACCCAATATAAAGCTTTACAGCCTAAAAATCCACTCAGTCCTACTTCTTGTTCAACCAATTGCGAAGACAAACAAGTTTGCTTAAATTTACGGGCGATAATGCTGTGTGCTTATTATTTATGTCACCTGAAAGTGAGGATAGGCATTCGTATGGCACTTTTATAGCTGGCATTGCAAAGTATTTACATGCCAGATATGCTAAACATTTGTAAGTTGCTTCATGCTTCAACTGTCATTCCAGAGGACATGGCTCCATGCTGATGACGCTCATTACAAAAATAATGTATAATTAAATTTGTGACTGAATGCCTTGGGGGAGAATTGTACGTCCCCTGCTCTGTTCTACCCGCATTCTGACATATATTTCATGTTATAACAATCTCGGATGATGACCCAGCACATTGTTTGTTTTAAGAACCATTTCACTACAGATTTGACAATGCAAAGAAAGTACCAATGGGAGATTTCTAAAGATAGCTACAGAACTTGACCCAAGGTTTAAGAATCTGAAGCGCCTTCCAAAATCTTAGAGGGACGAGGTGTGGAGCATGCTTTCAGAAGTCTTAAAAGAACATTCCTATGTGGATCCTGAACCACCAAAAATAAAATCAACCTTCTGCTGATAACATCAGATGATGAAAATGAACATGCATTGGTCTGCATTCCTTTGGATCGGTATTGAGCAGAACCCTGGTCACAACCATGCAGCTAAGGGTAGCCTAGAATTCCCCCTTACCTGTAAGGGGTTAAGAAGCTCAAATAACCTGGGACAAAAGATACTTTCAAATCTGGAGGGAAGGAGGGAGAGGAGGCTTTGTTCGTGCTCTTTGTTTTGTGTGGAGGCTCTCTCCAAGGAAGAGACCGAGCAGGAAAATACACATCTCTTACAGACAATCAGAAAATAAGCATCCAGAATTACAAAAATAGTAAGTAGAAGCCAGGCAAGGTGTGTTAGATTAATTTTTGTTTCAACTTGTGAATTTTCCCTTTGCTAGAGGAAGATTATTCCTGTTTTTTGTAACTTTAAAACTAAGCCTAGAGGGGGTTCCTCTGTGTTTTTTTAATCTTTTTGTTACTCTCTAAAGTTATCTTCTGTCCTGATTTTACAGAGTTGATTCTTTTACCCTTTCTTTAAATGAAATTCTTCTTTTAAGAACCTGACTGATTTTTCCATTGTTCTAAAGATCCAGGGGTTTGGGTCTGTGCTCACCTGTACCAATTGGTGAGGATATTATTCTCAAGCCTTCCCAGGAAGGGGGTGTAGGGCTTGGGGGATATTTTGGAAGAATAGGAGCTCCAAGTGGTCCTTTCCCTGATTCTTTGTCTAAATCATTTCGTAGTGGCAGCGTACTATCCAAGGACAATGGATTTGTGCCTTGGGGTAGTTTTAACCTAAGCTAAGGGGGGAAATAAGCTTAGGGGGGCTTTCATGCAAGTCCCCACATCTGTACCCTAGAGTTCAGAGTAGGGAAGGAATCCTGACAACCCCTCATCAGCATGGAATGGTGGTTGAAGCATGAAGGGACATATGATTCTTTAGGGCAGTGGTCCCCAACCCCCGATCCGCGGACCGGTACCGGTCCGTGGAGCATTTGGCACCGGTCCGCGGCCGCGTTCCCCTCCGCCCCGCCCCTTCCGGCTTCCTGGCCGACGTCCCTTCCGGTTCCGGCCGACGTCCCTTCCGGTTCCGGCCGACGTCCCTTCCGGTTCCGGCCGCCTTCCGCATTTTTAAAGGCGGGAAAGGAGCAAAATGCGGAAGGCGGCCGGAACCGGAAGGGACGTCGCCCGGAACCGGAAGGGACGTCGCCCGGAACCGGAAGGGACGGGGCGGGCCGCCGGGCCGCAAGCCTCACTCGGATGCGTGGCCCGGTCCGCGGCGATGAAAAGGTTGGGGACCACTGCTTTAGGGTATTTGGCATTTAAATATCTTGATATGCTGGCTACAACCATGCCATGTGAACACTTGTTCCCACTTTCAGGTGATATTGTAAACAATAAGCAGGCAGCATGATCTCCTGTAAATGTAAACAAACTTGTTTGTCTGAGTGATTAGCTTAACAAGAAGTAGGACTGAATGGACTTGTAGGCTCTAAAGTTTTAGACTGTTTTGTTTTTGAATGCAGGTTTTGGGGCTTTGGGGGTTTTTTTTGTTTTGTTTTTTACATAATTCTACATTTCTAAATTCAACTTTCAAAATAAAGAGATTGCACTACAGTACTTGCAATGGGGGAAATTTAAAAATACTACAGTGAAACCTCGATATAACGGACTAATTCGGGCGGGGGGGTGTCCGTTAAAACCGAAAGTCCGTTATTTAATAATTTTTTTAAATTATTAAATAACGGACTTTCGGGTGACAACGGACACCCCCCCGCCCGAATTAGTCCGTTATATGGAGCCAGCCCACCCCACCCCCTCCCCCCCGCCCGGCTCCCCGCTGCGGGGAGAGGGGCGGGGGGGTTGACAGCTCCCGCCGGGCTTCCCGCTGCGGGGAGCCGAGCGGGGGCTCTCAACCCCCCCCGTCCGTCTCCCCGCTGCGAGGAGCCGGGCGGGGGGGTTGACAGCTCCCGCTCGGCTCCCCCCAGTGGGAAGCCCGGCGGGAGCTGTCAAACCCCCCGCCCGGCTTCCCGCTGCGGGGAGCCGGGCGGGAGTTCTCAAACGCCCCCCCCCCCCACCCGGCCCCCCGTTGCGGGGAGCTGGGCGGGGGGGTTGACAGCTCCCGCCCGGCTTCCCGCTGGGGGGAGCCGAGCGAGAGCTCTCAAACCCCCCGCCCGGCTTCCCGCTGCGGGGAGCCGAGCGGAGGCTCTCAAACGCCCCCCCGCCTGGCTCCCCGTTGCGGGGAGCCGGGCGGGGGGGTTGACAGCTCCCGCCCGGCTTCCCGCTGGGGGGAGCCGAGTGGGAGCTCTCAAACCCCCCACCCGGCTTCCGGCTGCGGGGAGCCGAGCGGAGGCTCTCAAACGCCCCCCCGCCCGGCTCCCCGTTGCGGGGAGCCGGGCGGGGGGGTTGACAGCTCCCGCCCGGCTTCCCGCTGGGGGGAGCCGAGCGGGAGCTCTCAAACCCCTCACCCGGCTTCCCGCTGCGGGGAGCCGAGTGGAGGCTCTCAAACGCCCCCACCCCACCCGGCTCCCCGTTGTGGGGAGCCGGGCGGGGGGGTTGACAGCTCCCGCCCGGCTCCCCACAGAGGGGAGCCGGGCAGGAGCTGTCAGCCCACCCGCCCGGCTCCCCGTTGCGGGGAGCCGGGCGGGGAGGCGGGGGCGGGGGGGTTTGACAGCTCCCGCAGGGGTCCGCGCTGCGGGGAGCCGGGGGGGAGCTGTCAACCCAGCCGGCTCCCTGCGGCGGGAGCCGGCAGCCCCCAATAACGGATTTCGGATGCATCGGAAATTTTGTCCGTTGCATCCGAAGTCCGTTAAATCGGGGTCCGTTAAATCGAGGGTTTACTGTATTTCTTTTGTTTTTTTACAGTGCAAATATTTGTAATCTAAAATAAATATGAATTGAGCACTGTACACTTTGTATTCTCTGTTGTAACTGAAATCAATATTTGAAAATGTAGAAAACATCCAAAAAGATTTAAATAAACAGTACTCTTATTGTTCAACATCACAATTAATCGTGATACATTTTTTTAATCACTTGACAGCCCTAATAATGATAATATGCTGCTTTGCGATTGAAGTTAGGAGCAAGAATAAAAACAAAGGATGCTTTCAAAGATCTTATTTAAGAAATGAAGTGTGCAAGCCACATTACAGTATTCCTGAAAACAGGACATAAGGGATCTCCATTAAGATCCAAACGAGCTTTATGTCCATTTCCCAGCTGAACATTTTACAGCAAAAAAGGTAAGAGGTTCAATGGCCTTTCATATCATGATGCAGTCGCTTTTTCCAAATAACTAAATGAATCTGTAACCAGACTTCTCAGCTTTCAGAGTATCTTGTCAGTCCTTTTCAGGTCTTGAACTTTACGAATATACTTTATACATGTATAAAGTGTTAGTAATCTGAGCCACTTGGAAAACAGCTATTTTATTAAGAGACTGAAGTGGCTGTCTGTGAATCTAGCACACTTTGGCATAGTTTAAAAGAAAACTGAAAAGTAAGTGTTGGTGAGACAGAATGAGCAGTTGAAACAAAGAGGAAATATCAAATATTTCAGCTAGACAGGGGACTAGAAACCAGGATGCCTCAAGTCTATTCTCAGCCCTGCAACTACTTTTTCTGTTACCTTTATGTGCACCTGTACATACCAATAGTTATCTGGAACACTGTTACACAGATAGGATTAACTATTATTTTATACCTTGATTTCAGTTCATATTGAGTGCAACAGCTGTGTTAAAGTCCCATCCTAGACATTTAGGAAGTGGCTGTTGGGTTGGTGGTTTTTTAAACTTTTGACTGATCAATTCCCATCAGTGATCTGTTTGCTCTCTGCCTCTATCTGAAAAAGAACGGCTTTCAGTTTTGTATTCAGTCATGTTACGCGTTATATTTAAAATATAAGAATGACCATACTGGATTAGACCAATGGTCTGATTAGCCCAGTATCCTGTCTTCTGACAGTGGCCAATGCAGGGTGCTTTAGAGGGAATGAACAGAACAGGCAATCGAGTGATCACTCCCAGTTTATGGCAATCAGAGGCTAGGAACACGTAGAACACAGGGTTGCATCACTGACCTCTGGGCTAATGGCCATTGATGGATCTATTCTCCATGAAATTATCCAAATTTTTTTTTAAACACCATTATAGTTTTCGCCTTAACATATGTTGGCAACAAGTTCCACAGGTTGACTGTGCATTGTGTGAAGTACTTCCTTTTTGTTTACTTTAAACCTGCTATCTATTAATTTCATTGGGGAATTCCTGGTTCTTATGTTATGTGAAGGAGTGTCGAGGGGTCTGCTCTTACCCGGGGCGCCTCCTGCTGGGATTGGGGGGAATTAGCGAGGTCCCAGGGTTGAGGGCGCCCCCTGCCGGGTGGCCTCCGCCTCTTGTCAGGGCCCGGTCGCTGATGAGGCACCCTGGCTAGGTGCCCAGGTCGTCCGGCGTACCGCGTCTGGAGAACGGGCCCTCGCCGGTCGGGTTGTGGCCCGGGCTCTCCTGGTCCAAACAGCCAGCCGTACACAGTCTTGTTAGGCTGGCGGTCGTCTGGGCTCTCCTGGTCCACACAGCCGGCAACTACACAGTCTTGGTTCAGGCTGGCTTTCGCTTGGGTCCTCCTGGCCCAAGCAGCCAGCAAATACACAGTCTTGTTAATCTGGCAGTCGTCGGGGCTCTCCTGGTCCAAACCGCCAGCAGATACACAGTCTTTGTTCAGGCTGGCTTTCGCTTGGGCTTCCCTTGCCCAAGCAGCCAGCAAATATACAGTCTTGTTAGTCTGGCAGTCGTCTGGGCTCTCTCGGTCCAAACAGCCAGCAGATACACAGTCTTTGTTCAGGCTGGCTTTCGCTTGGGCTTCCCTTGCCCAAGCAGCCAGCAAATATACAGTCTTGTTAGTCTGGCAGTCGTCTGGGTTCTCTCGGTCCAAACAGCCAGCAAATACACAGTCTTTACTCAGGCTGGCTTTCGCTTGGGCTTCCCTTGCCCAAGCAGCCAGCAAATATACAGTCTTGTTAGTCTGGCAGTCGTCTGGGCTCTCCTGGTCCAAACAGCCAGCAAATACACAGTCTTTACTCAGGCTGGCTTTCGCTTGGGCTTCCCTTGCCCAAGCAGCCAGCAACTCCACAGTCTCTCTCTCTCTCTCTCTCTCTCTCTCTCTTTCTCTCTGGGTTCGGCTCGGGCTTTGTGGCTCCGGTCGCCGAGGTAGCTAGCCCCTTCGTTTCCCCTCCCGTGCCTGACCTTAGGGTTCCTGGCCCGTGGGGGTCCAGTCCATTCCGGGCTCCTCCGGGTAGCTGGCGGCTGGAACTCCGGGCCAGTCGTCTGGGGTCTCGGGGCTGTCAAGTGGGGGTCCCGTCAGGTCGCCCCCTGCGTCCGCTGGTTCCACCAGCATCGGGGTCTCACCTCCTGCTTCTGCCTCCGCGGGAGGCTCGCTGCCCAGGTCTCCGCTCCCGCCTGTCCTGAAGGCGGAGTGGGGGCCGTCGGGGGCGTCTGGTTCGCCCGCAGCCTCGGGGTGCTCCGCTCCCCTGGTTCCCAGGCCGGGGGGAGGCCAGTTCTCCCAGCGGGGCTCCGTCCTCCCGCTTCCGCCCCCTCCTCGGCTCCCGGCCCCGCCTTTTGTGCATCCGGGTGGCCGGGTGCACTTCCGGGGCGGGGGGCGTGGTCGCGTCGGCTCCGCCGTCCACAGCGGATCGCCGGTGCGGGGGCTGTCCCCCCCGTAGGGGGCCCATCCGGGCCCGCTACAAGGAGTAAATAGAGACCTCTGTTATATCCCCTTTTACTAATCTCTTTTTGAAGCTGAAAAGGCAGTCTTTTTAATCTCTCCTCATATGAAAGCTGTTCCATACCCTTCATCGTTTATGTTGTCCTTCTCGGTACATTTTCCAATTCTAATATATCTTTCTTCAGATGGGGCAATCAAAACTGCATGTAGGTGTGGCCATATCATGGATTTATATAGTGGCATTATGATATTTTCTGTTCCTTCCCTCATGGTTCCTAACATAGTTAACTTTTTTTAACTGCTGTTGCACATTGAACAGATATTTTCAGAGAACTATCTACAATGACTCCAAGATCTCTTTCTTGAGTGATAACATAATTTAGATCCCATCATTTTTATGTGTAGTTGGGATTATATTTTCCAATGTGCATTACTTTGCATTTATCAACACAGAATTTCATCTGGCATTTTGTTGCGTAGTCTACCCAGTTTTGTGAGATCCCTTTGTAACTCTTCGCAGTCTGCTTCGGACCTTCATGAGTAAGACTATTTAATCATGGATATTTTTAGCAAGAAAAAAAATAACCCATACTTATACCATAAATACCTCTGACTGAATCTTGGGGGGGCAGGGAGGGATCTGAGGGCTCACAGCACCAGCTGCGGAGCGGGTGGGTGGAGGAGGAAAGCCCCAGGGTCCCATTGCTGCTCTAACCACTGCCACTCCAACCACTGTCATGGAGCCCCAGGGGCCAGCTGCTGCTCTGGATGTCCCAGGACCACTGACAGGAGCCACTGAGATGCATCTGATCCCACTGCCCTCGGGATGGCTGCTCAGGTAGTCTCCAGGGTCAGCCACACTGGCTGCTGCTTGGACAGTCCCCAGGGCTAGCTGCCAGGACCACCAGAGCAGTAGCCGGTGAAGCTAGCCCTGGGTCATTCCAGCAGCACCTGATGGGGCTGACTCCAGGGCCATCCAAGTGGCTGGCTGTAGAGCCACTCCAGCAGCAGCCAGTGTGACTGTCCCCAGGACCACCTGAGCAGCTGGTCCTGAGGCTTCCGGGGAATCTGTAACTTCCACCACCTTTGTGACAAACATGGAGGCCTAATCATGAATAATTCTGTATCTGCAAATTTTGCCACCCCACAGTTTATCCATTTTTCCAGGTCATTTAGGAGTATGCTGAACAGCACCTTGTTACAGTATAGATCCCCGGGGGACCACCACTATTTATCTTTCCATTATGAAAACTGACCATTTATTCCTACCCTGTTTTCTGTCTTTTAACCAGTTACTGATCCATGAGAACAGACCTTCCCTCTTATCCTATGACTGCTTACTTTGCTTAAGAGCCTTTGGTGAGGGACCTTGTCAAAGGCATTCTGAAAGTCCAAGTACACTTTATCCATTGGATCTCCTTTGTCCACATGTTTGATGACTCCCTCAAAGAATTCCAACAGATAGGTGAAGGATGATTTCCCATTACTAAAACCTGTGTTCATTTGTGTATCGGATAATTCTGTTTTTCCTACTACAGTTTCAACCAATTTGCCTGCCACTGAAGTTAGGTTTGCTGGCCTATAATTGCCAGGACTTCCGCTGGATCCTTTTTAAAACATTGGTGTCACATTACCTACCCTTCAGTCATATGGTACAGAACCTGATTTAAATGACAGGTTACATACCACAGTTGGTAGTTCTGCAATTTCATATTTGAGTTCCTTCAGATTCTTCAGGGAATACCATCTGGACTTATTACTGTTTAATTTATCAATTTGTTCAAAAACCTCCTTTACTGACACCCCAATCTGGGGCAGTTCCTCAGATTTGTCACCTAAAAAGAATGGCTCAGGTATGGGAATCTCCCTAACATCCTCTGCAGTGATGACTGACAAAGAATTCACTTAACTTATCCACAATTCTTCCTTGAGTGCTCCTGTAGCACCTCAATCATTCTGTGGCCCTACTGATTGTTTGGCAGGCTTCCTACCGTGTTTCCCCGAAAATAAGACAGTGTCTTATATTAATTTTTGCTCCCAAAATTACATTACATTATATTACAGCAAGAGGCAAAACTGGAAGTACGTCTTATTTTCGGGGAAACAGGGTAGTTCTGATGCTGTTATAAGTGTGAAGGGTGCCTTGCCTGGGTGGGACTATGTTATCTAACACAGTGTGCCTTGCTTGGGTGGGGCTTGTTATCGGAGACCGGTAATGTAGGAGTTTCCCTGCCATGGGGGAGGGAGGAGCCTCGAGCCCATGAAGAAGGGAGGAGCAAAACAGTCAGTTCCATCTTGGCTGGTCTCCAGGGAGGAGGCCAGGGCCAGGGGAGTTCCATATTGGTTGTCCATGAGGCAGGGAGCTTGCCAGGCAACATGGGCAAGGGTCCAGGAGTGTGTCTCTAGCTATGGAGATAACTCAGCTTTTCTTCTCTTATACTTCTACTTAGCTAATGTGAGTATTACCATTTGATTCTTCTAATAAGCCGTGCCTTTTGGGGTGTTCTTTCCTTTTCAGAACAAAGTGGGGAACCCCAAATGTAAAGTGTCTGTATCTCTGCTTTAACCTTTTTCTTTATTAAATTTTCTAGTTATAAAACCGTCTGGTTTATTTCCCTTAGGGTTTTTCTCTGCTTCCAGTTGGGAAGGGGGAAGGGAAGGGAATAGGAACCAGGGCAGCTAGAGGCCTAGCTGGAGTGTGAAGACTGTCTCCTTACCATCAGGTTAGACGGGGGAGGGAGGAAGCAGTCTCCAGGTGTCTGCCTCTCAGGTACAGAGAGACAGGGGTGGGGGAAGTCTGCCTTCAACCGGGGAGGGTGAAGGACAGAAAGCAGCCTCCAGGTATCTGACTTTGAATCCCAGGAAGGGGTGCAAAGTTAGGCTCTGGCTCTCAGGTTGAGAAAGACAGGGTTAAGTAGGCTGACCATATTTCCTTGTGACAAAAACGGGACATTGGGATGGCAAAAATGGGACGGGGTTATAACTCCCTTCAGACCCCAAATATAACCCTACAACGCCTCCCCCCCCCATATCCATAAAGTCACCAATACCCAACCCTCACATAACCACCTCCAGGCCCCCCAACACCATCCCACTACCAACCCCCCAGCCCCTTACACCCCCACAGCCTTCCCTACACAACCTCTCCCCATAGCCCCCCACTAGCAACCAATACACCCCCCAGACCCCCCCCAATGGCCTCAAAAGACAGCCCCGCCCCCCCACAGCCTCCCACCTCCCCCATGACCCCCCAGCTCATCCCACCCCTGCAGGCCCCACCGCTGCGCCCCCCTCCCCAGCCACCACCTGCGCTGGGCTCCACGTTTCCTCCACGTGGGGGGGGGGCGGGGGAGTGAGGCACCAGGCAGCCCCTGCCCGGCCAGCAGCACCCCTCCCCAGCCCCTACCTACGCTGGGATCAGCGTTTCCTCCATGTGGCGGGGGCGGGGGGAGCGAGGCACCAGGCAGCCCCTGCCCGGCCAGGAGCTCCACTCTGCCGTTGCGCCGGGCTCAGCTGTAACCGGCTCGCGCGACACCTGGGGGCGGCCCAGACAATCGCGCCGCGCTGGCTCTGCAGCAGCTGCGGCAGAGGGGAGGGGGGAGCAGGCCGGGGAGGGGAAGGTACTGAAGGGCTGCGGGAGGAGGTGGGACCCGGCCCTGGGTCCCTGAAATAAGCCACGTCCCGTTTTTTTTACGAAAAACGGGACAAATTTGATATCTTTATTAAAAAGACGGGACGGTCAGAAAATATGTAAAAAATGGGACTGTCCCGTTCAAAACGGGACGTATGGTCAGCCTAGGGTTAAGGGAAGTCTGCCTTCAGCTGGTCAGGGTGAAGGGAAGCAGTCTTCAAGTGTCTGACTTTAAAACCCAGGGAGGGGGTACAAAGTCAGGGTTAGGGGAAGATCGGGGGCCCCTCCAAGGTTTTGGAAGTATACCCGATTGGTGGCAGCGATTGGTGACCCCAAGAACACCAACTGGCAAGGTGGGGGTGTGGGGGGAAAAGGACTTGTTGGTCTGGCATAGAAGAGGCCCAGCCTCTGTACTCAGGAGTATAGAGGCTGGGGGTAACGCCTCTTACAGATGTACTTAAATTATTTGCTGTTAGAATCGGAGTCTTCCTAGATATTATGGTTCTTCTTCACAAGTTATTATTTTGGGTACTAAATCTTGATGCTGACTTTTCCCCTTTCATTGTGAATGATTCACAACCACTTTGCTTCTATAATGTTTTCTATTTAATCAAAAAATGAACTGCCACAACCCCTCCTCCCCCAACAGTTTCACATTTGCAAGTTTTCATGACTTTGCACATTAATTTATAATCTGTTTGTATCTCATTGACCAAAAAGTGTTTACTTTTGATAATCCTCCTATTCCCTCCAAAAATACCAATGCTCGTGACTCCTCCCCCCAAGCTCCTGACCAGGATGTGGAAGAGGCTTTATGATTCACAAAATATCTACCAACTTAGACAAGTTTTGACATAAATGCATACAATGCAGTTTGCTATGAATATGAAGTACTTAAGAAAGTAAGGGCTTGTCTATACAGAGAAGATAGTGCAAAGTAAGTACGGTGTAAATTAAGTGCAAGAGCTATTCCACACTAACTTCTCTGTGTGGACCATCTTGTTCTGCACTAAGAATACCTTTTTGTTAACTAGATTAATTCACTTTCTAAGTAGTAACAATTCTGCGCTAGTTACTCCAGGATTCTTCCACTCCCCCAGACAAACCTTAAATGCTTTTTAAGGCAACAGCTGTGCAAGCATCAAAAAAGCTGACAAGCCTAGTCTCAAGAGGCCTTCGGGGATATTCAGAGGACAACAACTGTATCAGAAAACCAAGCCACTACAATGACTTCCTAGTCTTGGAAACAAGTTAACTAATAAAAATTCAGAGATAAGAAACTGCACCCTGCCAATGCAAACAAACCACACTGATACTGAGGTCAGTAACACAAGTGACTTGAACTACTTGCAAGAGCAGTTAATAATCTCACTGCACAATCTGTACAGCCAG
Source organism: Sternotherus odoratus (assembly GCA_032164245.1). Lineage (NCBI taxonomy): Eukaryota > Metazoa > Chordata > Testudines > Kinosternidae > Sternotherus > Sternotherus odoratus. Next base: position 71,704,110 of record JAVMKO010000002.1, read on the forward strand.
CAAGTCACCCTACAGTTAACAACATTATAGATTATTGTTCTAAGTAAACAGGGTGAAAAATGCAACAAGTCTTTCTGTTACAGCTCTGAAAAACAAGGTGTGCTAAGGAGGGATCTGTTACTCTCCTGCCACCAGTAGCTGAGTTAGATGCAGTATTTTATTGAACTATTGCAAGCAAATAATGCAAGTTATGAATCAGCAATAAAAAAAATTAACAATGCTGTTCTTTAATATTGAGAACATAAGACACAGCACTAACAGGATATAACTAACTAAACAATGCACTCAGCAATGTACTCTTCATACACCACAAACCACTTACGTATTCTTCTTCAGTTTCCTGTACGAAGAAAGCTTCTCCATTGTCACCCAGCTTCATATGGAGATCAACTGTGTCTCCATTAATTTCTATATCAATCTGTGGGTGCAAAGACAATTTAATGTAGAGTATCTTTCACACAGCCACACACACAAATATTTACCTTAAAACTGATTCCTCTGGGATTATTTTTATATTAATGCCTCCATTCCAATTTATGATCACCACTCCAACTCCAGGCTTCTCCCAACTTCGACATTCAAATCAAGACTATTTAAACACCATGTCTCATAGACTTTTAAAAGTCAGAAGGGACTATTATGATCACCTAGTCTGACCTCCTGCACAACGCAGGCCACAACTGCACCCACAGATTTCTATCCCAGATCCCTAAACGGCCCCCTCAAGGATTGAACTCAACCCTGGGTTTAGCAGGCCAATGCTCAAACCACTGAGCTATTGTCCCTGTCCCCCCCCCCTTTTGTTATTGTGAATTCATCGTTTTTATTCATTTTGTTGATGTGAATCCACCTATTTTGTGGCAACTGCACATTCATTTAGCTTAACCCACTCAAAGATATTTAGTTTTGGAGGCTATATATCCAGTATTTGTCACAAGGACACACAGTGGGCTTGTCTTACTGTTTAAAAAGTTACAACTATATATTTGCATACTTTTTAGTCTGAATATAACAAATTTATTTCTATTTAGTCCCTCTGCCTTGTTAGGTACACTTTACAGCCTATATCAAATATGGCAGCTAGTACAGATATTGCCAGGAAGATGGAGTTTTAGGTTACACACACAACAGCAGTAAGATTAACATGGAAAAAACCTTGATGCTTATAAGGCAGAACCATCTTCAATGTGATAGTGAACTTACACTTGGAATGCTTACTGGTTAACAGTGGTGCATGATGAAGCCAATAGTAAAGAAAAAACAGTTACTAAACTTTCTGTAACTGTTGTTCTTCAAGATATGTTGCACATATTCATTCCATGTTTGGTGTACCCACACTGCATGCACAGTCGCCAGAAATTTTTCCCTCAATTGTATCCACTGGTTCAGTTCTAGCACCTCCTGGTGCCCTGCACTAAATGTGCCGGTATAAGGGGTCAATTTTTTGCCAGTTAATTCTGACAGAGTAAGAGAGCAGGTCATGGAATGGACATGTGCAACATCTCAAAAAAAACTGTTATGAAAAAGTTATTAACTTTTTCATATTTCTTTGAGTGCTTGCACATGTCCATTTCATGCAAGGTGACTCCCAAGCAGTACCACAGGATGTGGGATCAGAATTCATGGACATGCGGACTGCACCACAGTTCGACTAAACCCAGCAGTATCTTTAGCTTGTTGGGCGATTGCACAGTGGGACGAAGATGTATGTACTGACGACCAAGTTGCCGCTCTTCAGATGTTCGAAACCGGAACGTGGTCCAGGAACACCGCTGAGGAAGCTTGCACCTTTATAGAATAGGCCATCACTATAATCAGCGGTGGGACTCTCACCAACTCATAGCATGTGTGGATGCATGATGTGATCCAGGATGAAATCTTCTGAGCTGAAAGAGGAAGGCCCTTCATCCTGTTTGCTACTGCCACAAAAAGCTATGTGGGTCAACAGAACAGGTCTTGTCCTCTCAATACATAAAGCAAGGGTGCATCTAAAGTCCAGGATGTGGAGACGTTGCTCCTCTCTGCTTGTGTGTGGTTTTGGGGGGGGAAAAAAAGGGCAGGAAAATAGCCTAAAATTGTGGAAACCTCCTTCTGGAGGAATGCAAGATGAGGACAGAGCTGTATCTTGTCCTTAAAAAAGACTGTGTACCTGGTTCTGACATAAGGGCCCTGTTCTCTGAAACCCTCTATGCCAAAGTGATAGCCACCAGAGAGGTCACCTTCCAGGAAAGATACAAGGGGCATGTTGCCAGTTGCTCAAATGGGGGGCCTGCGAGTTTTGCCAAGACCAAGTTTAGGTTCCAGTTTGATGAGCTCCCAAATCTGTGGGTATAGTCTGTCTAGGCCCTTGAGAAAACGAATGGTCATCTCATGCGAGAAAACCAACTCGTCACCCACTGAGATGTGGAACTCCAAAAATCACTTCCAGGTGTACTTCAACAGATGAAATTGCCAGACCTTGCTATTTCAGATGTAGTCAATACTCTACAACGGTCTGCAGTGACGGTCAGATGGGTGAGAGACCTGGCTTGGAAGACTAAATGGAAAAACACTTGTGTAATGACCCAGCCATTCCCAGTCTCTGTTTAACCCTAAATTGATGGTATCCACTTTGCAAATTGGGTCATTACACAAATTTAATTATTTCCCTCAAGTTAAGTATCCTCACACCTTCTTGTCAACTGTCTGATATAGGCCTTCTTAATTATCACTACAAAAAGTTGTTGGTTTTTTCCCTTCTGCTGATAATAGCTCATCTAAATTATATGGCCTCTTAGAATTGGTATGGCAACTTCTACCTTTTCATGTTTTTCTATGTGTATACACACACACACACACACACACACACACAGACACCCCTTCTGTGTGTTCCAATCTATGCATCTGATGAAGTGGGCTATAGCCTATGAAAGCTTATGCTGAAATAAATTGGTTAGTCTCTAAGGTGCCTAAAGTACTAATGTTTTTTTGTATTCTGTGTTATAATTGAAATCAATATACTTGAAAATTAAGAAAAACATAGCCCACGAAAGCTTATGCTGAAATAAACTGGTTAGTCTCTAAGCATTTGTCAGAAGACAGAGTACTGGGCAGACGGACCATGGTCTGACCCAGTATTGCCATTCTTATGTTTTCCAAGAGCCCCTTAGTTTTCCTTCTTCTAATGCTAAAGATTTCATGTTACAGTGTCCCTCCTCCTAGCTAAGATGGGGTAGATTCTACAACCTCCTAAACTAGTCAATACCCCTGAACATGTTATAAGAGTCTTTTGCAACTTTGATTGCTATAAAGTGTCAGAGTATTGATTACATTTCTTATAGCATCAAGAAAGTTACAGGGGAAAGAGAGTAATGACTAACAAATAAAAGTCCCTAAGCATAAGTAATCTGCAATAACTGAGGTCCCAGTACTATAATATCAGCCACTTGATTCGTGCTGCTTCAGCTAGCAGCACTGGGAAAACATCCCAAAAGTTTAAGACCATGGGAAGACTATACATCACTTGGGCTCATATTAAGTTTTCATAGTTCATTGAGTAGCTCTCAGAAATTCCATCATTCATTCCTGACCTGCACACATTTATCTTTGCAGTGATCTATTCCTTATCAGATGATCGTGCAGCCAAAGGTTGTCTATTAGACCTCAAAACCATAATCTTATACCACGTATGTGAGAAAGTATTCTGGCCTCAGCATTGCTGCAGGTTGTGCATGCGTAAAAGGAAAAAAATATAATTTTTAATTTTTTATATATCACCTTGATCGATTGGTCCATCAGCCCTCACAAAGAGAGGACACCAATCACAACATGTCAGACATGTTGTTCTAGTCAGTCCTTTCGCTACCTGCTGGCCAGGCTCTCTGATTAATTTTTATTTGTTCTTTCAAGTGAGATGTCCATTCCCCAGGTCTATGCCATTTACTACACTTACCACTTTTTCCTTAGAACGCAGAACACCAAGCTTCCCAAAGCGGACATGGAAAGGAGAACACTGGTATGTACCATCCTGCTGCCGAACCACAATTACATCAATGCATCCTGAAAGAGTGGCCTGGTTAATGCCTTTATATAGCTCTTTCACAGTAACCAGAACTTGTCCTGCAAGCTGTCCCACGTAATTCATAGTCTGAGACTGAAAAAAAAAATATCAGATATTTGTACCAAAATTTAATCATGCAGTGTCATTTAATTGTCAATTAGTCTGTTTACTATAAGCCACATGATTAGCACAAGTCTTTTTACAGGCACTCCACTCATTGAACTTAGAACTCCTTACCCAAAATAGAATGACAGTTTCCATATAGATATCAAAATGAGCCTATTTAAGAATTTAAGCTAACCTATGAAAAACTATTTTTAAAACTATTTTAAAAGACAGACTTATAATTTATGTTGTTTTCAATTCTGAAGGCTTAGATTTGAGTCCTGCTTAGCTTTCCAATGGAACACAGTGTGGTCGTTTCATTCTCAGAGGACTGCCTACATGAAAACCTTAATATTTTTAATACAATTGTTCAGACAATCTTTACTGACAACAGACGCACAGGTCAACACCACAACATATTGACAGAACTGTATGAAGGAGCTTCTGGTGCCCCACTATGTCGGATTCTTCCTTCATTTTCACCACACTAATTTATCAACAATATTAAAGAGATTATTACACTATAAAAGTTAAATTCAGAGTCTTATTTGGAGGCAAAGTGATGTAGAATGAAAGTGAAACAAAACAAAGGAAGACTGATAAGAAGTCTAGTTCTCCTCCTACACAAGATTAAACTGCCTTCTGAAGCAAGAGATGTATGATAATTGTATGTATTTGCTAGTAAAGTCACCACACATATGCAGCGCCAAGACTTTTCTCAACATAAAACATTCAACTTATCAAACCCTTTCCAGAGCTTTTAGGAAAAATGCTGCCACTCATCTACATCAGCAACCACAGTGGGCAATAAGAAAGATTTCTGCCTGAAATAAAGGGACAACAGCACCACTCTAAGGAAGTTTACACAGATGCCTCAATTCATTTTTAATAGAAAAAGGTCAAAACAGAAGACCAGGCACTGTAGCTAGAAGTGACAACAACATATGTCTGACACACAAAAATTGAGACAATATATCTGAATTAAAAATAGATGAACAAATAACATGTTCAGAGAACATCAACATCCAGCTACCAACATTATTAATACAAGGCTTGAAAAACCCACTCACCAGGGACAAGTAGGCACCTTTTCTGGTGACTGTTCTCAACTTCTACAGAACCTAAGCTTTTATTTTAAAAAATGAATTTCCATCTCTTAAATTTATAAAGATAGCCTTTCATACACAAAGAATGTAAGCTGATTCACTATTACCGCCTTAAACCAGCAAATATCCAATCCCTCAGCTACTTTCCATAGCTTTCAGAAAATTTCAGCCCAATGAAAACAGACCTATTCTTTCTATTTTCACTGTTCTCATTCAAAATCCTGTTGACAGCAGTAAAACTGAAAATGGTAAGAAGTGGAGTGGGTGAAGAAATACATCTTGGAGGAAATAATGAACAAAATGAAGGGGAAAGGAAGAGAAGAAAAACCTGCTGGCAAATATTGAACAGCAAGAGATTTCCTATAATCTAAACTAGAAAGACAGATAATGAACAAAGAGCATAAGGCTGTTTAGTATTCAAATACAATTGCAAATTCATAAAGTAATACTAGAAAGTACTTTGGTGTTACTCTCAATGATAGCAGGTAAAATTATTGTAGATTAAGAATAAGCATATAGCATTGGACTCCCTGAAGAAAAAGCCCCGCCTCTTAAGCATTAGTGTTGAGATGTTTTAATAGGAAAGGTTGCAAAAGTTGTTATACAGAGTCTACTGCCAAAAAAATGCAGATTAATTGCAAATGTATTAAACGGACTACATAACTCTGGTGTAAAGTCAACATTCCATGTAAGAAGAGAAAAGCAATTGAAGCCAAGCACAGCACTAAAACTGTGCACACAACTGGTCAGAATGAGATCTGTACCTTGAACTTGTTGCTGCCTGAGAACACACAACTTCAGTATTTCACTGTTTTTTATTTTGCTCTAGTCTATTTTACCAGATTACAACAAGATTCCTGGACCCACATATTATTCTACATTCATTAGAATCGATTAAACTGAAATCTTCAGATTCAAGAGTGAGATCAAGGTTTTTCTTAGGACATGGCTACACTTGCAAGTTAGAGCGCATTAAAGCAGCCCCGTATGCTCTAACTCACAATGCATCCTCACTGGCAAGGCACATAGAGCACTCTGACTCTGCGGCTAGGGCGCTCCTGGCAATCCATCTCAGTGAGTGGAATAATATTTGATGCGCCCCTGCTGGAGCGCCACAGCATCAGTGTGAATGCCCTGGTCTGTTAATGCACTTTGATCCACCTCCAGAAGTGTCCTACAATGCCTGTTCTAGCCACTCTGGTCATCACTTTGACCTCTATTGCCCAGAGGTGACCAACGGTCAGACCCACCCTTTAAAATCTCTAGGAATTTTAAACATCCCCTTCCTGTTTGCTCAGCCAGTCTCTCATTTGCTCTCAGCAAATCTTTCCAGGTGACCATTCCTCCATGAGCCAGGTGATCCCCAGTACTGAGCAATGGCAAGGTGCTGGACCCATCAGTGTTTGAGAGGAAGAAGCTGCCCAGTCCCAACTGCACTCCAGCCACAGGAATTATGATACCTTTGGGCAGATATCAAGGGACATGATGGAAAGGGGCATAACCAGGATGCACTGTAGTGCAGAGTTAAAATGAAGGAGCTGCGGAATGCCTACTGCAAAGCCCATGCGGCAAACCACCACTCTGGTGGCGTCCCCATGACCTGCCGTTTCTACAAAGAGCTGGACACGATAGTTGGGGGCAACCCCACCTCCACTCAGAGGACCACCATGGACACCACAGAGCCCGGTTCAACAAGGCAGGAGGAGGAGGAAAGCAGGAGGAAGACACCCCAAAATCCCTAGCTGCATGCAGCCAGAAGCTCTTCTCAAGCCAGGAGGAAGGTAACCAGTCACAGCGGCCAGTGCTTGGGGAAGGACAAAACACCAGAGGAGGTGCCCAGTAAGTGGCTTTTATTTTGGGAAGGAAGTTATTCAGTGCGGGCTCTTGGGGTGAGGAGGGTTACGGCTGCATTCATGCCTAGATGCGGAATAGGGCATTGATGTGCTTTCCCACATCATGGTAACCTGCCTCAGTGATCTCTTCAAAGGTCTTATCCAGAAGTTGGGCAATGTGCTTGCTCAGGTTTCTTGGGAGAGACACTGTCGTCCTTGTCCCAGTCAGGCTAACATGTCTGCACCACTGTGCTATAAGGAGTGTGGGGACCATTGCTGCACACAGGCAACCTGCATATGGGCCAGGGTGGAAGCTGCATTGCAGTAAAAGACCCTCCCTTGCTTTCCAGGTCACCCTCAACAGCGAGATGTCTTCCAGGACAAACACCTGTGGAAAATGTGGGGACAGTGCCCCATGTAGCTGTTGGCTCTCCCAAAGGCACAGAAACACCAGAGGACAGTACAGCAGTAAAACAATCAGTCCCCCTTGACCCTGTGCTTACTCACCATTCTGGGGCTCTGGTGGGTTATGTGCACTTGCTTTGGGATGGGCAAAATTATGCTATTGTTTAGACTGTGCTTGCTGTTAAGTATGGGGGAAACATCACTCTGTCTGGTGTGAACAATGCTGCCTCTGTTAAGTGTTGCATTTTGCCTTTACAGATGCAACCTCGAAAACTCAGCCATCCATTTTATCAAGGCCGAAAGACTCCAAAGAATTAGGAATAGGTCATGTAGAAGCAAAAAAGACATGCTGCATGAAGTAATCAATCAGTCCCTTAACAAGACTCTAAAAGCACAGGAGTGGAGGGAGAGTGAAAGGAGGATCCGCTAGCAGAATGAGGAGCGCTGGCACAAAAGCGCAGAGCTCTGGCAGCAAAGCAGATTGGCTGATAAGCATCATGGAATGCCAAGCAGACTTGATTCAGGCGCTCGTAGCCATACAGATGGAGCACTACTGCACCCACTCTCCCACAGCCCTTGTCCCTTGTCCCAAAACTCTTTCCATTGTAACCTCTCTCCCATGTAACCTCCAACCCACTTTCCCCAACATCCATGTTCTCATCACCACCAGCTACCTTCAACATCTGTAGCTTCACCACCCAGGCCTGCAAACTACAAACCCTTATCCACTGCACTCAATCCTCATCACCATACATTTTAGCCAGCCTGAAGTGCAGAACTCATTGCACAGCACTCCAGACAGAAAAGGGGACTATGATAACAGGACATACGCAAATCTGTGAATGTATTGTTCCCCATCCCACCTCCTTGCCCTTTCTGTTTCCTAAGCAGTTGTGTTTCTTTTCAATAAATGGATTTTTTGGCTTTGAAAACATTCTTTATCCTATTTAATAATCGGCTAGAAAAGTGTGTATGAAGCCGTCATGCGCAGTAGAGACGGCCCGGACTAACGGCATGCTGGGAGGTGTAGCATGCTGGGAGGTGTAGTTCGGCAGCACAACATGGCCGCCACGCGTATGCCGCTGAGAGGGAAGCAGGGTCTGGATCAGGGGCCTAGGGCAGGAGGGTGGCTGGGCGCAATAGGCGCAGGCAGAGGGCTCTGGCCGGGCGGGGCGCGGGAAGGGGGCACTGGGCCGGAGGCGCCCGGGCATGGCCCGGCCAGCTGCGCCCAGCCTAGCCGGGGCCTTGGAGTGGGTGGGAGGGGGGCTGAGCGAGTGGGGGGCCGTGGCGGGGGGGGACTGAACGAGCGGGGGGGGCTTGGAGTGGGAGGGGGCTGAGCGGGGGGCGGGGGGGCGCGTTACTGTTGGCCCGTGTCCACGGGCTTTTACACTAGTTACTGAATAAAGAAAAAGATACCTTAGCCCAGGAAAACAATAGGCACTGCAAGTCAGCGTAGCAAACACAGATTCCTATTAACATTGCAACCACTGCACTCTACTCCCGTGCCAGTGCACCAAACACTGCTGGTAGCTTTCAGTCTCAAATTGCTCCCTCAAGGCATCCCTAATCCTTGCAGCCTTGCTCTGGGCTCCTTGAATAGCCCTGCTTTCTGGCTGTTCAAATTCAGCCTCCAAGTGTTGAACCTCCAAGTTCCATGCCTGAGTGAATCTTTCACCCTTCCCTTCACAAATGTTAGGGAGGGTACAACACATGGATATAACTGTGGGGATGGTGTCATCGGCCAGGTTCAGCTTCCCATACAGAGTGTGCCAGCGGCTCTTAAAATAGCCAAAAGCACCCTCCACAGTCATTCTACACTGGCTCAGTCTGTTGTTGAACTGCTCCTTGCTGCTATTAAGGCTCCATGTGTAGGGTTTAATAAGCCATGGCATTAAAGGATAAGTGGGGTCTCCAAGGATCACAATGGACATTTCTATTTCCTCTACAGTGATCTTCTGCTCTGAGAAAAAAGTCCTGGGTTGCAGCTTCCTGAACAGGCAAGTGTTCCGAGAGATGCATGTGCCATGTACCTGTCCAGGCCAGCCTGCATTAATGTCAATGAAATACCCCTTCCGATTAACGTACGCAGAGGTTAGGTGGGCTGGTGCCAGAATTGGAATATGCATCCATTCTATCACCCCTCCACAGTTAGGGAAACCCATTCGTGCAAAGTCAGCCACAATGTAATACACGTTACCCAGAGTCATGGTGGTTCTCAGCAGGATGCGATTAATGGCCTTCAAACTTGAATTAACACAATTCCAACGGTCAACTTTCCCGCTCCAAACTTGGTAACTGTCTGGAATTGCTAGCTTTCAGATTGCAATAGCCACTCGCTTCCCCACCAGCAGAGCAGCTCTCAGTCTCGTGTCCTTGCACCGCAGGATGGGGGGTGAGCTCCTCACACAGTCCCATGAAAGTGGCTTTTCTCACCCCAAAGTTCTGCAGCCACTGCTATCTTCCCAGACTTGCATAATGATGTGATCCCACCACTGAGTGCTTGTTTCCTGAGCCACAAGGCGGCGTTCCACGGTGGTGAGCATATCCGTGAATGCCACAAGCAATCTCGCATCATATGTGTTACTCGAGTCAATATCATTGTCTGAGTCCTCACTCTCAGTTTGGATCTTAAGGAGTAACTCGACTGCCAAACGTGATGTGCTGGCAAGACTCGTTAGCAAGTTCCTCAGCAGTTCAGGCTCCATTGCCACAGACCAAAAGGGAAGACAGAGCACGCAGTGCAAAAAACATTGAAAGATGGCACCAAATGTGGACGGAAGCACAGGGATTACTGGGATGCGAAGTGATGCATCACAGGGCCTTGGGACAGGACCCAGAATACCCCCACCCCCTTCCCATGAGCCACAGCAACAAAATGAAGTTTTGGAGTCACATGGGCAAGTCACATGTCTATGTATGACTCAGGACTCTACAAGAATGTTCCCAGGAAAGCTCAGACATGGACTGGAGTCTTCCAAGGTTACATTATCCATTAAGTGTTTCATGACTGGGCCACTTACAAATTCCTTTCTTAAGAAACTGACTAAATGCCTTACTGAGGCTACTTAAAAATCAAACAAGTACACAGCCAACATTCATAACTTTGAATATAAAAATGATACATGCATGCAAATAGGATGAATATATTCAGTAGACCATAACCCTTGCAGAGATGTGTTACATGGCATATGTAGCACAAAACATATTCCAGTTATGTAATACATACATTCATAAGCATATTTCCATAAAGCATTATGGGGTGCAACGTCATAATCACAATGGAGTTAAGCATGATATTCAAAAGACCTGTTGTACCGGGGCTCCACCCCAAGCAAAGTTTCCCACCAGGAGTGAAGGCCTGTGTTTTTAACTGCTAGCCTCGAGATCTCCTGGTTGTGGTGTTGAATCTCAAGTCTGCCATTCTCCCCCAAAGTTCGGAGCTTCTGCAGGTCAGTTTGTAAGTAGGTATGAGTTAATAGTCCCTTAGTGGCAGAGAGACCCATTCCCGGTGAAATGGGAAAACCTCCTTGTAGAGCTTAGGATTGGCTTTCAAATTCTGTACAGTCCATAAAAGGCAAAAAAAATTACATACCGTATATACTCGAGTATAAGCCGAGCTTTTCAGCCCACTTTTTGGGCTGAAAAAAGCCGCCTCGGCTTATACTCGAGTCAGTGAAAAATGTGCGCCCCGGTTCCTCCCCTCCCCGCCGGAAAAAAAAACAAAAAAAAAACGCCTCGCTCTCCCGTCCCCGCCGCGCGGGCGGGCTGCCGGGAGCGTCCCGGTTCCCCCCTCCCCGCCGCGGGCAGGCTGCGCTCCCAGCAGCCCGCCCGCGGCGGGGAGGGGGGAACCGGGACGCTCCCGCCAGCCCGCCCGCGCGGCGGGGACGGGAGAGCGAGGCGCTTTTTTTTTTTTTTCCGGCGGAGAGGGGAGGAACCGGGCAGCCCGCCCGCGGCGGGGAGGGGGGAACCGGGATGCTCCCGGCAGCCCGCCCGCGCGGCGGGGACGGGAGAGCGAGGCGCTTTTTTTTTTTTTTTTTTTTTTTTTTCGGCGGGGAGGGGAGGAACCGGGGCGTAATGCATATTTACTCTCCTTTAGGCAGGTTGAGCCAATAATGATTGCAATCAATACAACAGTCTTTAATCAGTATAGTTTTATTATAGAAGCTTCAAGGGTCTCCAACTATCAGATGCACTCACTTACATTTTGTGGGTGATTTACCGGATGTACCTTGTGAAAACTACTAAAAGAAGTTTAAAATGTATTTTCATTTGGAGTGAGTGAAAATCCTGATAGATACGGTATCTATTTTTATTTTTGAAATTTACCGGTAGCTGCTGCATTTCCCACCCTAGGCTTATACTCGAGTCAATAACTTTTCCAGCTTTTTGTGGTAAAATTAGGTGCATCGGCTTATATTCGGGTCGACCTATACTCGAGTATATACGGTATCCAGAAAACACTGCCATACAGTATTAAAGGTTTTTCAGGCAAAAACCCATGACAGAATGCAAAAAATTGAAACTGCCAGCTCTATCTTCTACTAAGAGAAAGTGTAACAGTAAATTCAGAACAAGGGGAAAAGTTACTCTGCAAATGAAGCAACATGTTTATGAAAATTAAAAATAACTAAGTTATGTAGCATAGTTCATTCCACGCGCAAGATACTTAATCCAATATTAACTAAATTAACTCTCCACTCCACTGTGAAATAGATTTTACAGTTCGAGAAACTGAGGCAGAGAGTAGCTTTCACAATAACAAATGGGACATAACTCAGGAGTTTTCAGCTCAGACTACATGTATGACTTTTCTAGACACTAGACGTTCGAATTACATTTTTAACACACACCTTCGGCAGGAACTCTCAGATTTAAGGAGTTCTAAATTTAGGTTCTGAGGTCTGAGGCAGGGACCACGTCTGTCTGCCATAAAGCATGTAGCACACTTCTGAATACTGCAAAAGTAATGTAAAATGTACAATACACATTGCTTATAGTTTAGGAACTTTTAATGGAACATCTACATGCAATCAAGTGACATAACTGGAACTGCATCTACAAGAGGAAGAACTTTCTGTGTATTTGTGGCATTTCTTTTGTGCAACAATGGAAAAACAATGTATCTTCATTTTCTAAAACAGAGCTCAGAGTCCTGGTGTACTCCATCTGGTTTACTAATCCAAACTTTGGTTAGCTAACTGTATTGTATATGAAATCCAGAGTATTACATGCTAGTGTATATTCTACAGTACAACTTTTTCAATCAAATGATATACAGCTCATATTACATACACACAAGCTACTAACAGGATGTTTTCACTCCAAAGGGAATGAGTCATAACTATCATTATGAAAAAAAATCATGTCAATGGAGGTCTTAATGGATAGCAGAATGAATTGTTATATTGATTTCACATTGTATCTAGTGCAAGGTGCCTTCTGAGCTAATAATAAACGGTGGCTCCTTTTCATTACGACTACATAAAAGGGAAGAATGCAAAAGAAAAAAAAAAGTATAGTCTTGGTTTACCTGGTTTTGCCCACGTAAAAATACATATTTATTAGGTAGAAGTTATGTTTAACTGGTTAGAATTGTAATTTACTCAAAATTATATTAGATTTGTTCCTCATTTTTAATTTTTATTAGTATCTTGGTAATTTTAATTAAGAGTTGTGTACATATTTAATTACAAGATCAGCAGAACTATAACTGCAACTATAATATTCAAATCAAATACAGTAATTTGACTTGTATTTAGTTACGATAAATAATACAGGGGACTGGCAGATTCCAAATGTCACCTAAATAAAAAATCCTAATTTAAAATAATGTTTCATTAATTTTTTACTTTATGCTCCATTTTTCAGTTTGCATATAAAAATAAATTTCTAACTAGGTCACTTCATAGTCTTTATAATGAAAGTTAGCTAGGTATACAGAGGTATATCTAACAGAGGAACTGGGTATGCCAAGGTATACATAGCAAAAACAAATATACATTTTGCTCTCAAGTAGACATAACAAAAAAGATTTAGAAGTTGTGGTTTAGCATATAGTTATGAAAGAGAATGTGAAACCAAAGCAAGTCCGCTGAAGTTCAAATTAAGGTTTTCTAAAGAGTACTGCAACTCAAAAAGAGCTTGAAAATAAATGTTTCTCTGACAGATCCACCGTGACTATTCACTATGCCACACAGAATGAAGTCACTTTATTTATATTAAATAAAGACATCAGGGACAGAACTCACCAAAATACCAGAAGGGATCCCTTCATGTACAATGACTGCACTCTTGTTTAGGTCATCTTCAATATCATCCTTTTCTGAGAAATACATCTCAAAGAAGTTTAGTATTTACCTGTACTGTGAAAAGTTATCTAAAAAGCGTAACATCATGCTGTACCAACTTTTCTTCTTAAGACAGAAGCAGACTTTTACCACAAGTATTTTAAAATAGTAAGGTTTTCTCCTCTGCACTCTTTCCTTCCTGAGAGAGGCAGATGTTCAGTCTACTTTCACACGTAATGGTACGGTTAAATAAGGAAATGGCTCTGTAGAAAAAGTCACATAGGAAATCCTTCACCAATAAGATTTGCTTCAACTGTCATAGCCCCCTTCCACTGTGAGATAAGAAGTAACATTGATATACTTTAGCATGTGTTTGTACTGATAGTGTAATACAAAATCATTTACCCTAAGTCACATGATATGAGATGAGACTTCCATGTAATGAAACAGGGATTTAGTTAATGATTCTTATGCTTTGTCAACACTATGCTGATTTAGATTTTTTCCCCATTGTAACTGCCACCTGTAGCAATGTTGTGAGCTTTAGTACAGACCAGAGTTTGCTGTGGGTACAATTGGAGGACCCTATGAGCCAGTCTACCCTAGTACTCCATCAGAGGCTAAAAACAGTGGAATTGAACTGAAGATTTGTGTTTTAAGGGAAAAAATCCTACTATTTCAACCCAAGTCCTGATTCACACAAAGGTTTTGTACTGAAATTTAACTATTTCAGTAAGGGTGTGGTTTTTTTTAAAACTGAAATAGTTAAATTGGTACAATCCCTAGTGTGGATCAAGTTGTACTGGTATAGTTTATCCCCTACAATTTATAAGAATGAGATATACAAATTAGCACTTGTATACCAGTGCAATGATATCCACACTGGGGTGTTAATACCATTTTAGCTATACCTGTATTGTGGTGGTACAACTTGTGTGTTTAGACAATCCCTAAGAGTTCAACATGTACCAGAATCACTATTTCAATAAAGGCAGAGAAAAAAACAACTTTTTTATTTGAGAGAATGTAAAGCAGCACTACTTTTCTAATTTCAGTAGTATCAAGGCTATCTGAAATCACTAAGAAATTCAGTATAAAAACAAAGCAATTTTCTCCTCGAATGTAGGTGACCTTGACCACATTATGAAAAATATGAACCATCTAACAGACGGTTAAAATTATTCTTCCACACAGCTTTCATCAATCTTTACCAACTGCAACTAAAAATAAAGAGATTGTAACTACCACAGACATTTCTTTAACTTCAAATTTATATTTTTTTTCCGGAAAGGTCCTACATGTTGAACCACCATCTCCATTCTACCCTCCTCTGAAGTAATCAATACATTAGACTTGGATGAAAGCAAATTAGTTATTGATTGCAGCCGAATGGCCTTGAGAATCTTCTCAAGAGACCTTCTAGAGGCCACAGGTGAAATCAATCTAGATTAATCTACATTTTTGACAGAAAGATATGCAGCCTTATTATAGTCCCTCACTTGCAGTAACTACAACGAGGCTGGACAAGGGCAGACTCCACTTGCCCCCAGATTTTACAGTCACCAGAATACATAATGTTGTTGTTTTAGTTAAATAAAATAATTTAAATGTCTGTCTCCTCCTAATACAGCATGGCAAGAAAATCCTCCAAATATTAATGATTACCCTGTTGTAACTGGAGATAGTTCACCTTCCAATGACTTCATAAATATCTTCTTCAATTACCTTTGGTAAATGAAATAACCAATCATTCATTTTCTTATATAGCTGTAAAACTAATATGAAAAGTTTTCAAAATAAATCACTTAAAAATGTATAGTGTGTGTACCTTCTAAAAATGAAACCTACATCTATCTCTGAGTTGTGAAGAATATGTATTAAGGTTATAACCACCAAAAATATACTTTAATGCAGAAATCCAGGATTAAATAAAGTCTTCCTGACAAGTGATTTAAATAAAATCCACCCCAAAAGTTTGTACAGCACTTTTGGATACTACAACCGCCACAGAAAAGACCAGTATTCTTTCTTACCAGTGAGGTAAAGGGGGAGTAAGAAATTAATTTTTGTATGTGTTATTCTTACCTAAGTACTTCAGTTTCAAATGCGAGTCCTCTCCAGTCTGCAAACAGCTTACTTGTGTCTCCTACTGCTCACAACTTTCCTGATATTTATGAAACCTAAATTCTCCTAGCAAGAACTTTGTTCAATAAGGCCTATGTGACTGTTTGGATCACAGAAACCCCCTTAGGGTTGCCAACTGATGTGCCACTTCTTCTGCCCCTGCTTTCCTGCCCTGCCAGCGTGGACCTCCAGAGCCCTGCCTGGTTTGAGCCAGACCTGCTAGCCTGCTGCAAACCCAGACCAAAGTCTGAACCACGTCCCCTAACAGCTGTAAGCTCAATTGAAAAGAGGTTAAAAAGTATGCCTGTCTTTAACACTCATATGCTCAATTCCCAATGGGGTCCAAACACCAAATAAATCCATTTTACCCTCTATAAAGTTTATACAGGTAAACTCAGACTGCTCGCCCTCTATAACACCGATAGAGAGATATGCACGGCTGTTTGTCCCTCCAGGTACTAATACATACTCCAGGTTACGTAAAAAGTGATTTTATTAAATACAGAAAGTAGGATTTAAGTGGTCCCAAGTAATGACAGAATGAAGTGAATTACCAAGTAAAATAAAATAAAACACACACAAATCTCTCTAATACAGTAATGAAACTGAATACAGATAAAACCTCACCCTCAGTGGTGTTCTAGTAAGCTTCCTTTTACAGCAGGGGTGGGCAAACTTTGGCCTGAGGGCCACATTGGGTTTACAAAATTATATAGAGGGCTGGCCACGCCCACAATCCGGCCCCCTCCCACTTCCCGCCCTGACTACCTCCCCAGAATCCCTGACCCATCCAACCCTACCCCCACCTTGACCACTAACCACTTCCCAGGACCTTACCCCGTTCCCAATTCCCCTGCTCCCTGTCCCAATTGCCCCAACTCCTATCCACCCTCCCACTCCCTAGCCACCACCTCAGAACCGCACCCCCTGTCCAACCCACCCTGCTCCAACTGCCCCTTCCAGAGCACCTCCCAACCACCACCCTGGAACTCCCCCAGTCCCCCTCCTCTCCCTTACTATATGTGCGCCAGGGGAACGGTGGGAGCACGCATCCCCGGCTTCCCGGAGTGCTACCTGCATGGTGCGGCTCCGGGGGAGGGGGAAATGTGAAGCGCCCGCCCCCCCTCCCCCCCGGAGTGCCGCCGACACAGCTCCAGGGGAGGGGATGAACACGGACCTGGCCCCCCGGAGTGCTACCTGCATGGTGCGGCTCCGGGGAGGGGGAAATGTGAAGCCACGGCCCCCCCAGAGTGCCGCCGGCACGGCTCCGGGGGAGGGGATGAGCACACAGCCCCAGCCCCCCAGAATGCCTCTGGCGTGGCTCTGGGGGAGTGGGGAAAACGCGCAGCCCCGGCCCTGGAGTGTTGCCCACCTGGTGCAGCTCGGGGGGAGTGGGCTGAGCGCGCAGCCCCGGCCAGCACTACAAGGTGCGGGTCTGGAGGAGGGGCAGCCTCCCCAGACGGGAGGGGGGGGCGGATGGAACGGGCCCGCGGGCGTAGTTTGCCCACCCCTGTTTTACAGACGAGACTCCCTCTAGTCTGGTTCCATCTATCACTCACACACCCCTGTAGTTACTGTCCCTTTCTGGTATCCTTGGGGGTGGAGAGGCTATCTCGTGAGCCAACTGAAGACAAAATGGAAGGATCTCCCAGGGGTTTAAATGGACTCTCTCTTGTAGGTGGATACCTCTCCCTTCCCCATGTGAAGAATCCAGCTTCAAGATGGACTTTTGGAGTCACATGGGCAAGTCACGTGTCCATGCATGACTGAGTTCCTTACCAACCAAGTCACATTCCTAGGAAAGCTCAGATGTGGATTGGTATCTCCATGTTCATTGTTGGCTTAAGTGGTTCTTGATTGGGCACTGAGAATAGTCTTTTCTCAGGAAGCTGACCAAATGCTTTTACTAAGGCTACTTAGAAATCAAAAAAGTACACAGCCAATATTCATAACTTTAACTACAAAAATGATACAGTAGACTCTCGATTATCCAGGATGATAGGGAAAAAAATAATTCTAGTTAATAAAATCCTGGATAATCACCATCCATAGGAAATGTGGGGGGGGGGGTTGGTTCACCAGGCACCCTGCACTGGGGGGGAGGGGGTGTCGGTTCACTGGCTGCCCTGCGCCCTGGTCGGGGGGGCGGGGGGGGGTTGTGTGTGCTTGGGGCAGCAGCAAAGCCAGAGTTGGCCCTGCGAGTTGTGCGTATTTTTTTTTTTTTTTACATCCTGGTTAATCCACATCCTGGATAATCGAGAGTCTACTGTACATGCATACAAATAGGAGTAATAGATTCAGTAGATCATAACGTTTACAGAGATGTAGTATAAAACATATTCCAGTTATATCATATATACATTCATAAGCATATATACATTCAGAAGCCTTATGGGGTGCATCGTCACAGCCTGTTAAGTGGGCAAAGTGACATAGGGCATAAGCACACCCTAGGATATAAATGTATTCCTGTCTACGTCAAAGATAGTAACTATATAAAAAAGGTTGTGTGTGGCACATTCTTATGCCAGTGAAACCAAATGCTTTTCCTCTGCTTTTACTTTAACTAGTTTATTCCTCACTTTCTTTAATATAGTCTCTAAGGTGCTACAAGTATTCCTCGCTTTCTTTACGGATACAGACTAACACGGCTGCTATTCTTGAACCTTTCTTTATACTGTTCATCTTTTAGCACCATTTAAAGATTAAGCCACCTTATCTACCCTGTTTCCCCCAAAGTAAGACATCCCCCGAAAATAAGACGTACTTCCAGTTTTGCCTCTCGCTGTAATATAATGTAATGTAATTTTGGGAGCAAAAATTAATATAAGACACTGTCTTATTTTCGGGGAAACACGGTATATACAGTAAAACCTCGATATAACGGACTAATTCGGGCGAGGGGGTGTCCGTTAAAGCCGAAAGTCCGTTATTTAATAATTTTTTTAAATTATTAACAGGACTTTCGGCTTTAACGGGCACCCCCTCGCCCGAATTAGTCCATTATATCGAGGTTTTACTTGGCAGCCGGGAGCCATGAGTAAGCCCGCCCGGTGGCAGCCAGCAGCCCGCCCGGTTCCCCGGCTGCTGGGACCCAGGCGGGAGCTGTCAGCCCGCCCGCCCAGGTCTCGGCTGCTGGGACCCGGGCGGCAGCTAGCAGCCCGCCCGCCCGTGTCCCCGGCTGCTGGGGGCTGTCAGCCTGCTGTCAGCCTGCCCGCCCGGGTCCCCGCTGCTGGGACCGGGGCAGCAGCTAGCAGCCTGCCCGCCCGGGTCCCCAGCTGCTGGGACCCGGGCGGGCGGGCTGCTAGCTGCCGCTCGGGTCCCAGCAGCTGACACCTGGGCGGGCGGGCTGACGGCCCCCAGCAGCGGGGACCCGGGCGGGCGGGCGGGCTGCCGCTTAGGTCCCAGCAGCGGGGACCCGGGCGGGCGGGCTGACAGCCCCCAGCAGCGGGGACCCGGGCGGGCGGGCTGCCGCTTAGGTCCCAGCAGCGGGGACCCGGGCGGGCGGGCGGGCTGACAGCCCCCAGCAGCGGGGACCCGGGCGGGCGGGCTGACAGCCCCCAGCAGCGGGGACCCGGGCGGGCGGGCTGACAGCCCCCAGCAGCGGGGACCCGGGGGGGCTGGCAGTGGGGAGCCGGCAGGCAGCCCGCCGGCTGCTTGGACCCGGGCGGCAGCCGGCAGCCAGCCCCCGAAAAAACGGATTTTGGATGCATCGGACTTGCTCATAAATTTTGTCCGTTGCATCCAAAGTCCGTTAAATCGGGTTCCGTTAAATCGGGGTTTTACTGTATTGATTTTTCAGCTTCAACATCTTCGAGTAAACTCTACCTTTTTCTACACAATTTTCTGTTTTTCCCATTATTTGAAGAATTTCAGCATTCTAGTTTGACACTCAGTACTTCAACAGATCCTTTGAGCCTGGATAGCTGCTTTAGAGACCACATTTCTATACAGCACTTCAGTTGCACCTACCAGAAGGCATTCATATCTCCAGCTGTGCAAGGTGGAAGAAACTTTGCATAAGAGCTACACTCTAACCTCTCAATAAGTTTCCCCAAATGTTAATAAATTAAACAAAATGTATTTCCCTTTAAAAATAATTTTAAAGTTACCATATTTCTTAAAGAAACAAAAAGACAACATTGATGCATACCTGACTGAGGTTGCAGTTAGGAAATGCCAGAATTAAGATTTCTTGAACAACCTTAATTTGGCCACCGTGGGCATAGGCATTGTAAATAGTCTAATTACATGATCACATAGTATTTTTTCAACAGGACTACTTCTTAATTCAGTCCACAGGAGGGTGCACTTAATGAGCAGCTAATATTTTATTTTATCCATATTGTTCAAAGTGTCCCCCCAAGTCTTGTGTACTTCGCACTATCCAAATCCTGCTCTGAAGACAGAATTACTTTCCCCATGGTCTTTTCTATGGCAGTCACTGTAGTATCCAAATGCTATACAACCTTTACTTTATTTTCACAATATCCATGTGAGATAAGTATTATCCCCATTTTGCAGATGGGGAACTGAGGTAGAAAGAAGTTTTCCACTCCACTCCTCACTAATTAGGCCTCAACTGGAGTGTGTGTCCACTTCTGGGTGCCACATTTCAGGAAAAAAGTGGACAAATTGAAAGAAGTTCAGAGAAGAGCAATAAAAATGATTAATTAAAGGGCTAGAAAGAATGACCTATGACGGAAGACTGGAAAAACTGGGTTTGTTTAGTTTGGAAAAGAGAAGACTGAGAGGGGACATGATAACTATTTTCAAGTACAATAAATGAGAAGGGAGAAAAAATGTTGTTCTTAACCTCTGATGATAGGACAAGAAGCAATGGGCTTAAATTGCAGAAAGGGAGTTTTAGGTGGACCATTCTGAAAAACTTCCTGTCGGACCGGTTAAGCACTGGAATAAACTGCCTAGAGAGGTTGTGGAATCTCCATTATTTTTAAGAGCAGGTTAGACAAACACCTGTCAGGAATGGTCTAGATAATATTTAGATCTGCCATGAGTGCAAGGGACTGGGCTAGATGACCTCTCAAGGTCTCTTCCAGTCCTAGGATTCTAATTTCAAAAGTATCCACTAGTTTTAGGTGTCCAATTTGAGACACAGCTAGATATTTGAGAACACTTAGCATAATATAGCACAGCTCCCATTAACTTCAGTTGCAGCTCTGGATGCCCAGCATTTCTGTAAGTCAGACCCCAAGGTACCAAGTCAGACAGCCAGAAAACAAGGTACACACAATTACTGACCAAATTGAAAAGCTTGGTTTAAGTAACTGGACCCTCCCTGTGGGCAGTCTCATTTTCGTTATATTCTCATAGCTTTGGTTTAGCTTCAAACCCTTCCCAAGAGACATAGGCTAAATTGAAAATATATTTGATATGAGAATTTTTTAAAAGTGCCTACACCGATCAAGGTGGAGGAGGGACAGATAATTATACCAGTATCTGTGTAAATTCATATCTTAGGTTATACCTATGTAGACAAAGACGTTCGTTTTTTTGGCATTTTCCTTTTAGTGGAAAAGTGATCTGTTTATTTGAGGCTGAAGACCTTCCCACACACATCCTAAGAGACTCAGCCACTTAATGATCTCCCTCTCTTCACAGCAGTGCAGCTCCTCTTGGAGCCATATCACAAGTGGCTTGGTCTCTCAGTAGCAATCATGGAGGAGAGCCATAAAATTTGTGCTATATTTCCTCTCATTTCAATTTCTTCCTGGGATGACAAAGTAAACACCCCTCTGCACCACTACAACCCAATTTAGTGAGTGAACTCTGTGTAGAGGCACAAGCATGCAGCACCAGGGGAAGAGCTTTATTACAGTGCCTATGCCTCTCCTTTCTCCACAAACCAGATGAGAATCATATTTGCACTGACCTTACTTGGATTATCTAGGTCTCTATTTTCACCCGTTCTCACCTAATTATGAACAAATAAAGCATCCATGTACACTGCAAGATTGGAAATATGAAAACCAATCCAACAATAATTAATTTATGCTATCAATAACATATATTGCATTGTATCCACACATTATACCATTATTATCACTATCAGTTACAAGCATAGAGATTTCAGAGTCCCATAAAGTCTTTACCAAAAAGTGCAAATATGCAATTTTATAGCCACAGAATGACAATTTGAAACTTTCCTTAACCTACTTTCACACTTCAGTGTTAAATGATTTTACACTCTCTCACACACACACACACACACACACAATTTTCTCCTTGATGCACTTAACATTCCTTAGCATTTGAGTTAAGCACATGCATCACAAGAGGAATCTATTCATGCCTTCAATTTGCATATAAAACAGTTTTTATTATTAATGGGATTTAAAAAAAAAATCAAGATGCCAGAATTTGGAAGGGAAGAAGGAGGAGGAAAATAGATCTGTTTCTTAGTATAAAACATTAGTACTGCTGATTGAACTTTTATGGACTTTTCCAAAACTTCTGTTTGTAAAAAGGATAAATCTGTTAATCCCCAGCATGTGGTAGTGTTGTCTACATTATGCATTTATAGCTCATCTATGCCTGACATTATTGTAATGTAATGCAGCCTCAGAGTTCCTTGACCCTAATAACACACAGACTTTTCATCCAGTGAATCAGAGTAAAAAAATCAAAGGCATAATGTATCAGCAGTAGAACAAGAGTACACAAAAAATCCTACAACAATATCAAGTTTTATAAAAACAGCTTGAAGATGGTAACTCCACTTCAGTATATATCACAAGTAAAAATCAAATTTGTCTTCCATTAATAAGATCTAGAGAGTTTAATCTTTTTTGTATATTTAACCATGATGAAATAAACCTGCATTTCAGTTCCAATGCACAAAAACTGAAACCGTTCCTCCTTCACAGAAATGCTTCTCCATTGCTTCCTTTCCATTATTTCCTCAAAAAAAAAAAAAATACAACAGCAGTGACCATGCCACCAGCCGAAAGTCGGGATTTCTTTTTGAAATTGTTATATTCCATACTTGCATATATCCTGAGACTTCACTGTCAATGGAACTGTACTGTGTACACCAATGCAGAATTTTGCTGTTTACAGAACAGGGCCTCAATGTTATTACTCAGAATATTTTTAACCTATGGAATGGCCCAATTACAATATGCTGTATGCTAATTCAGGAGACTTGAGTTTAACTTCTGAGTTCAATCTCATTTCCTCAGCCAAATGGGTTAGGACTGTTAAGCAGAGCTACATTACAGAGTTAGGTAGTGTAGTTAAAAGGCCTTACACTGACCTAATAATCAATGTGTCTACGCATCAGGCCCCTTTCACGGACGTAATGCACCCACTGCATCAACTTAATTACTCCATTTCCATGAGAGGTGTAGTGCTTAATTTGATGTTGCTAGGTCAATAAAGAGGCAGTATAGACACTTTTCTAGACCACCCCACGTTAATGTCAGTGAATTGCCCACAGTGATCCACAAGCGCCTTTAAAACCACAGAAAAGTACCCCTTCCGATTGACGTACTCGGTCGCAAGGTGTTCCGGTGCCAGAATTGGAATGTGTGTTCCATCTATCAGCCCATCGAAGTTAGGGAAACCCATGTCTGCAAAGCCATCCACAATATCATGAACATTGCCAAGAGTCATGGTCTTTCGCAGGAAAATGCAATTAATGCATTGCACACTTGCATTAACACAGCACCAACGGTTGACTTCCCCACTCCAAACTGGTTCACGAACGATCGGTAGGAGTCTGGAGTTGCCAACTTCCACACTGTGATTGCCACGTGCTGCTCCACTGAGAGTCTGCGCTGGAGGGTTGGGGCGAGCTCAGCACACAGTTCCATGAGGTGACTTTCTGCATCTGAAAGTACTGCAGCCATTGCTTGTCATCCCAGACTTACATAACTATGTGATCCCACCACTCTGTGCTAGTTTCCCAAAAGCGATGTTCCAATGCATTCAGCTCCTCTGTGAATGTCAAAAGCAATCTAATATTGCTGCTGTCCAGGTCAGACACCATGTCAGGCAACTGTGACTGACGTTGCCTTTGTAACTTCAAGAATAACTCCACTGCCATTTGTGATGTGCTAGTGAGAGCTAGCCATGATCCCCTCTGCCTTCCCACAAGACCTAGCAGTGGGGAGGGAGACAGCTGCAATGTGGGATAGCTACCCACAGTGCACTGCTCTCATTGGCAATTAAAGTGCTGCAAGCGTGAACATACTATGGTGCTAGCGGAAGACAGTGTGAACATGCAACAGCGCTTTTAATTAACATGCTTTAATGAAAGTGGTATAACTTTTGGCACAAAAATTGCCAGTGTAGACATACCCTAAATCAGTGGTCCCCAATCCCCGGGCCGTGGACCGGTACCGGTCAGTGGATCAATTGGTACCGGTCCACGGGGCAGGGGCGGGAGCGGTGAGGCGGGGGGAGCGGGGCAGCGGCGGGGGGAGCGGGGCGGCGGGGGGCAGTGGGGGGGAGCGGGGCAGTGGGGGGAGCAGCAGGGGGCAGCGGCGGGAGCAGCGGCGGGGAGCGGTGGCGTGGCGGGGAGCGGTGGCGTGGCGGGGAGCGGTGGCGTGGCGGGGAGCGGTGGCGTGGCGGGGAGCGGTCAACCACCCCCCACCCCCCCGGGCCGCAGTAAAATTGTCACGCGTTGACCGGTCCGCGGTGACAAAAGGGTTGGGGACCACTGAATGACTGGCTGGAAAGGGCCCATTCAAGTTGGAAGGTCCATCAGGGGGTCACTTAACTCACAATAGAGAATGGAAAACACCCATCTACATCTAATGGGCTTTCCTGTAAACTGTCCAACTAAAGTATGGGTAATGGCCTCTCTCACAGTATTCAAAACAAGCGATGCATGCATGGGCATGTGACTTGCCCATGTGATTGTTACTGGACTCAATCTTAGAATATCAGTGTTTATCCACTGAAAAGCGTGGGAACCAAGCTTGGAAAGAAAGGGTTCCCACCATATGCAAAAGCTATTTAAGGTAGGGGAATGACATCATCACGGTTCTTCACTGACTCCCCACCGAAAGGAGACTCTTGGAAACACCTGAGAAACAAGGACTGAACTGGGAGCAAGTGCTGGACCCAGGCTGGAGCGATTTCTAGCCTGTGAAAGGAATAGTCAGGGTTTTAAAGCTACAAGCTTGGGCAGCTAGCCCCTTAAGAATCTCTGCAACAGGTGAGAATGGCTACTCATATTCAATCTTTTTAGTATGCTACGCTTAGATTGCATTTTTATTTGCTAAGTAATCTGCTTTGATCTCTTTGCTCTCCCTTATAATCACTTAAAATCTATTTTTGAAGTTAATAAATTTGTTTCTGCTTTATCACAAACCAGTGTGTGGGTGTTATAACTCGGCGCAAAAAGTTGTTGTATAGATCTTCTCCACGAATTTCATGAGCTTATGCTGTACAGATCTCAGTGCAGTACAAAACAGTATAATTTTGGATTTACAAGGTGGAGGGGTGCAAGTATAGTTTTGGATTTACAAGGCGGAGGGGTGCACTTGAGCAGCTGGGCAGTTCCTTAGTTGTAGCCTCCCCATGCAGAGCTAATCTCAGCAGTCTGTATGTACTGCAGCTGGGAGTGTCCCTACCTGTATGTGTGCTGGAGCATGGCAAAGGGCTCGGCAGGCTGGCTACTGCAGTACAGTTTAAAGGGAGCCCAGGCTGGTGGCTCAGTGATACCCCAGTTCCAATGGGACTTTGGGGGAAACCCGTCACATCCACTTTTCAAAAGTAATCTACATTTTAAGTGTTATAGTTGCCCATTTTAAATGGAGATTTTTTAAATCCACAAGGCCAAAATTTCAGAGATGAGCAAGAGTGTGCATGCCCACCGAAAACCATAAATACTCATTTTACAAACAAATAGGCTGTTTTGAATACTGTGGCAAACAAATGCCTACTATATACAGGGATTACAAGATTTGCATGTAAAAAAGGAGGGCGTACACAATTAGACATACAATCAAATGTTCCATATTCAAAAAAGTGGTGCAAAGTTCACAAAACAAAGAATCAAACTTAAATATTGATATATTTAGACAAAGAACTTGGATACTTGCAGATAAAATTATATTCATTGTTTACCACTCCTTTTAGGTGTACTTTTGCTGTATCTGAAAGTAAAACCCAAGAAGATTCATTGATGATGTAGTCATTAATTCAAGAAGCCTGACAGCTTCAGTAACTATGTTCATTTATAGACATCTCTTTTCCTTTGTTTAGCTTACGGGGTTCTAAAATTCTTTTTAGAATGTTTCCCACACAGAGTGTTCATGGACCATCTCCTCCCCTATTCACATTAGTGGTTAGAAAGGGAGGTGATTGTTACAATCACATAACGTACCTGTAGCAATTACAAAAATTGTTTTCATGGAAAAGTAGCATCAGGCAACTTTTTACATCTGTATTCATGCGATTTAGAAGTTAAAAACAAGGAGCAGCAACACTGCAACCAATCTCATCTCCATCAACCACAAGCAAGTGCTCCACAGACCACAATTCAAGAGCCTTTGAATTAATGGAAAGAGCTAAAGCCTCTTTAAATGCAAGTTAAAGCTGTGCCACCTTTACACAGCCCTCAAAAGCTTTCGACACCTTTTAAAGATGACCTACAAGGGACTATTTCTGATTGGGTTTGTGCTCTTTTTGCTCTTTTATGCTGTACTAGCAAAAATACCCGGCGTTGCTCGGGTCCGTTGGAGGGGGTGAGGGGTGAGAGCTGAGCGAGTGCGGGGTCTGTTGGAGGGGAGGATGGGGGAGAGAGCTGAGCGAGTGCGGGGTCCGTTGGAGGGGGGAGAGGGAGAGAACTGAGCGAGTGCGGGGGCCATTGGAGGGGGGAGGGGGCAGAGAGCTGAGCGAGTGTGGGGGCCGTTGGAGGGGGGTATTATTACATCATAACTATGTCACAGAGAACAGCAGCTGCCCAGCTGATGTTAATGAGCTTTAAGGAATTTCACCCCTAGGGGGCATCAGAGGTGAGATTTGAAAAATTTCAATTCTTACCCTGATTAGGACCCTAAAGCCTATAACTGTACCAAATTTCAAGTCTCTAGCTCAAACGGTGTGGAAGGAGTAAGGGAACGTACATACATGCACGCATACACCATTTGACTTTTATATATATAGATAAAGCAGTAAAAACATTAAGGTTTTTTGTTTTTTTTAACATTACCTATTTTTACCTTCAAAATCAGGTTTATCAAATCTGGTCTTTCCTGGTTTGGTGGGAGGATCTTTAAAAAATGTAATGGATTTTTATCAGAGATGTAAGGGTGTACAGATTCCAGTGAGACAGAGAACATGCCCTCTACTCATTAGGAAAAAACCACAAGTGAATATGTATATACCACTTTTCCCATTCAATGCATTTCGCAAACATTAACTAAGTAGCACTCAAAAAGACACTGGATGCATCATATTGTTAAGAAACTACTTTAATGCTTTGGATTTTCCTACCATTACATAAGAATCATATGCAATCCTCCTTCTCCCCAGAAGAAATCCCAACTTGGCAACACAGAACATCATGGGACATGGCTACTTACAGCAGTGCCAAGTTAACATCTCAGGGCTCTTCCTAATCAGGGTTTTTTCATGGGGGGGGAGGAGGAGGGGGAAAGAGGAGCAGGAATAGTGATGTTCAGGGAGACTGAAAACATTTTCTGTCGCAACTGACAAACCACCACCTAAGACCATCCCTGACTACTAAATCCTATAAGAGTGTGTAGTACTTAGGCCTTGTCTACACTACCAGCAGGATACACGTGTAGAGCTCGATCTATTGGGAATCAATTTATCATGTCTCGCCAGGACACAATAAATAGATCCCCAGAGGCATTCCCATCGACTCCGGAACTCCAGCTCACCAAAAGGCGCAAGGCAGAGTCATTGGGGGAGCCGGCTGTCACTGCTGTCACTTTGAGGACGGCAGGTAAGTTGACCTAAGATGTGTCAACTTCAGCTATGTAAATACAGGTTTTAAACACCCGGTCATCCAGCCCTGCTCAGAGCCATCAAGGCTCTCAAAGTGTATTCCATGGTCGCTTAAGAGGAAAACCACAGACACCTACATAAAACAACTCGGAGAAGGCAGGTCATTGGCAGCAGCTCAAAACGCAGGCTAAGGGATTCATAACTTCACCCTCTGCTCCACAGACAGGCAGAGCCAGGAAAAGCAGGGCAAAAATGCCCCGCAGCTAAACAAATTCAACAACTTCCGGTAAGAGATGCACAGGTACAATAGGCAGGGGGTGGGCGCTCAAGCTGCTGGCCGGTGTCTTTGGGGTAAGTATTTTCCCGTTACTTGGCACGGGTTAGGCCCGGCTCGCAAGGCGCCTCACGCGGATACGTGCCAGGCGCGGGGGGCTCGCTCCCCACCACTCGCCAGGTGTCGCCCCTGGAGGGTCGGGGTGCGCCCCCCCCCCCATCACGCGCCAGCTGCTTTACCGCAACCGGCCTCAGTTTCCCGCGGTGTCTCTCCCAGACGGACCCGCCCCCAAGCCCGGGGGCCCCCGCGACGCTCCCGTTCGGCAGCCCAGGCCGGCTCGCCCGCCGGGGCCAAAGGAGAGCACGGGCGGGTCCCACTCTCGCCCCGGCAGCGCTCAGGCAGGAAGCGCCGTTGGCTCGCCCGGGGCGGCGGCACCGTGATGAGGTGGCAGCCGGTCCCGTCCCCGCAGCGGCCGGGGAGAGAGGCCGGGGCACGGCGGAGGCGGGAGCTTTGGCCGCATCCAGCGCTCCCCTCCCGGGCTAGCTGGGGGTTGCGGGCGTGAGGACCCCAAACCCCAGAGCGAACCACCCGCGCCCCCGTTTACCTCCTGCCGCGGCGGGCGGCGCCGAGGAGCAGCGGTTGGGGCCGAGCGGAAGAGAGCGTCGGTTGCCCCGGGAGCCCGTGAAGCAGGCGCGTGACACGCGCGCGCACGGATACGGGGATTCCGGGCCCCCGAGACCAGCCAGTTCCACTCCGCGGAGCCGCCCCCACGTGACCCGGCTCCCTGGCTTATCTGCACTGCCGCTCGCCGCGGGGGGCAGGCGCGCGCTCGGAGCGGAGCTTCGCCGCCACGGGCCAATTAGCGACAGCAACCGGGGGGGCGGGGCTATCAACGTGCGTGTGCGCGTGTCCCGGAGCCGTCCTGCACAGCCCGGCCTCCTCTCCCCGTGTGCTGCGGGCGAGTCGCTGGCTGCTGCGTCCGTCTCCGCGCGTTACGGCTGTTAACGCGTGTGTCTCTCCGTGCAACGCTACTATCCCGGGGCGTGTGTCTGTCTGTCTGTTCGGTGCTCTGCAGAAGTATGGCCAGGCCCGTACGTGACTGCTGCCAGTCCGCTCTCTGCACCAAAAAATGTGTCTATATCCATGGCCGTTCTTCTGCAACCCAGAGCCGAGGGGAGTGTGCGGTAGGAGGACGGACAGAGAGAGGTAACGACGCCCTCCTCTGTGCTGGTAGCAACAACCATTGTAAGGGTTGTGTATGGGTTTTAGCTCCCACATTCGTTCTCTCACAGGTGGTGTGGTGGTGGGATGACCAAACAGCATGTGAGGAAAAATCGGGACAGGGGTTGGGGGGTAATAGGTGCCTATAGAAGAAAAAGCCCCAAATATT
Source organism: Sternotherus odoratus (assembly GCA_032164245.1). Lineage (NCBI taxonomy): Eukaryota > Metazoa > Chordata > Testudines > Kinosternidae > Sternotherus > Sternotherus odoratus. The sequence continues at coordinate 71,733,618 of JAVMKO010000002.1, forward strand.
GGAACTGTCCCTATAAAATAGGAACATCTGGTCACCCTATGTGGTGGGGAGTTTGCCCCAGAGCAATTGAGAGGCTGCCAGCTGTGGAGTTTGTGTATTTTTATTGTTATATCATTAGTGATGGGCCTAGCTGCCTTCCTGGTAATTCTGGAAAATATGCTCTCTTTCAGCACCACCACTGTTTCTGCCCCTAGTTTCTCATTCTTCTCCATCCCCCTTTTCCTCTCTTTCTCTTGTCTCCCCTCCACCTGATATTTCCCTCCCTGCAGCAGCAGCTCCTAATTCCCCTTCCTTTTGTAAAAGTTGCCACTGGAATCAGGATTCTGACCACACTGTCTTGTATCTTTTGCAACCTTGACTCAGTTGAGGGTACTGTGCCCAGACAATAAAGTTCCTTTTCTTACCAACACTCTTGTGTGATGCACTTTTTCTATGTCATAGATTTCACTCCCACCTATTTCCTCATCCCCATCTGTTACAGGCAATAAAATGTTTTAATACTTAAATTTCTAGTGTCATCATTTGTTATATTTTATTAACACCCAAAGAGATGAAAACTAGAGAATGGTAGAGTTCACACTTGTCAGAGCTGTTCCTTCAGACTGTCCACACTTGGTTCATACTGTGAACGTTATCTAGGCAGCCACCAGGGGCTTGAATGTTTTAAATGAAAACTTCACTTCTGTAGAATCTGAACTTGTCAAGCAACCTCAAGTGAGCTGGATGTTTCACACCACTGGTTTAGAGTTCAGGGAAGCTGGTTAGTTATTATTTATTTGTATTATGGTAGTGCTCACAGGTCCCAACTGAGACTGGAGCCCCATTTTGATAGGCAATGTACATAATAAGAGACAGTCCCTGCCCCAAGAAGCTTTCAGTTTAGACAAGACAGGGGAAACAGGCAGAGAGAGATGAAATGACTTACCCAAGTTGACACAGTAAGTTAGTGACAGAAGTGAAAATACAGCTCAGGTCTCTTGAGTTCCAGTCCAATATTTTATAAACTAGACCAATGATCAGCAACCTTTGGCACATGGCCCACCAGCATAAGCCTCCTGGTGGGCCGGATCAGTTTGTTTACCTGCTGTGTCCACAGGACACAGTCCAGGGGCTGCAGGAAGTGGCACAGGTCGAGGGATGTGCTGGCTCTGCCTTCCTGCAGCCCCCATTGGCCTGGAGCGGTGAACCGCGGCCAGTGGGAGCCGTGATCAGCCAAACCTGTGGATGTGGCAGGTAAACAAACTGGCCCAGCCTCCCAGGAGGCTTACCCCAGCGGGCTGCATGCCAAAGGTTGCCGAAACCTCAACTAGACCATGCTGCCTCTTTATTTTAATGTAGATTTTTTTAAACCAATAATCAGATTTTTGTAAAGAATGGATTTCATTCAATTTAGGTGGAGGACCATTTTGATAATTACCTGTGTTTTCACATTTGGTTGACCTCACAAAATTGGGTATTTTGTATAATATTCAACACAAGACAGCAGTCATTGCTAGAAAATGATATGCTAGCACAGTGATCTGTGGGTAGGGAAAGCCTTGCTATGGTGGGGAGGCATATGTTCTCTGAATCTCAGCCTGTGGGCTTCTTGCATATCTTTTGTACATGCAGAAGTCTCAAACAGCTAAGACAATGTGGTTTAGGGTGACCAGATGTCCCAATTTTATAGGGACAGTCCTGATTTTTGGGTCTTTTTCTTATATAGGCTCCTATTACCCCCACCCCTATCCTGATTTTTCACACTTGCTGTCTGGTCACCCTAATACAGTTTGATCTCTGCATCTCTTACAACAAACAGCCTAGAAAATATATATTTTAATTATTTGTGAATCGTGTGTTTCGCATTATCATTAAAAAAAACTTTGGGACACAGAACTGAAATCTGTTCCCTTCATCGCGCACACACACTGTTTTTTTATTGAAGATTTTTGAAAGTATCTATTTAGAAAACATACACAGAATTGCATAGGCCATGCAAATATATATACCTTTTAAAATTATAGGTCAAATTTCAAGCCTAATTTTTCTTGATAATGTTGCTTTTTCACATCAGCAGTTGAGTCAATGTTGGAAAACTTTATGGGACAGATTCTTCCCCCAGATACACACTTGCAATTCTCACTCAAGTCAGTAGGGTCCAATTTATTACTTCACTGCTGCATAAATATGCCTGTATCAGCTGCTGTAGTTTTCTAAAGACCCACTCATTTGAATAGAATGGAAGGGCAACAATGACCCAGCTGTATTTTAATATCTTTCCTGAACATATGATATCTGGGAACTAAGATTTAAAGATATCAGATACATTCATCCTAAATTAAGTAAGGTTTCCCTTCCATTACTCTTTGTTATGTTCCTTATTTGATGCCTTAATTCAACTTTGGATAAGGGCAAGATAAGCATGTTAGTGTTTGTCCCCATACAAATATTTTCTTCCTCGACCCATGAAGATATCTTTGCTGCACACAACATAAGGAGCTTTTCCAGTTAAGAGGCATCTCCTTTCTGGCACCAGATTATTCTGTCTCTTCCCCCCTGCAAAAAATAAACCATTCTTCTTCATGTTCTCAAAATTAAATGTTAAGCTAGAGCCTATTGTAGCATTAAACCAAATCCAGCAACTGATGGACTGTTCAGACGGCAGAAAAATCTTTCCTGCCAGGTGGTGTGTCACTTTAACTGGTAATTCAGCCCTTTCATTTCAGACTCTGACACAGATTGCTCTGACATTCTGAACAAACCACTTCCAAAACCTTAGTCGTAAAGACACAAAAGTTTTTGTATTTGGCTGTTGCCCCCTTCAGGCAGGATACCACTTGCCTCTACAGGTAAATCATCAGTAGCAAATCAAAAGAACAATAGTTCCACATCAGATCTATCTTCTCAGAGAGGCTCTGGCAGGCAGCCTTCTTTTACCATTCCCTGTTCCAGCTAGGCCTTTCCCACAAAGTGAGAGCTGAAGGTCGGCTCTCCTTTCCAGTCAGTCCCTCGCTGAGCTGTGATCCACACCCCTCTCTTCCTAACAAGCCTGAGCCCTTCCATAGGTGTAGCAGAGTGGGGCTGATTGAGTCTACAGCCGCTCATTAACCTTTTCCTGGCACCTGCTATGTACACGCTATCCAACAGCTCCAGAGAAGAGGTTCCTGGTCATAGGGAAATCCATTTCAGAACACTAGGTGGGATCTGTGAAGGGACTTAGAAGTTGAAAGGCTGAACAACATGTTGCCTAGATAATCACAGTAAACTGCGATCCACAAAGCTGAGTTAGGTGCCAAGGCTCCCTATACAATGGACGTGAAGAGATAGATCTCAGACAGCCATCTACAAAAGCCAGCACACTAGGCAAGGAGCCACCTAAGCAGGCAGTTGTGAGGTGCCGATAACAGGGATGTGTGCTAATCCCCATCCCTCTGTCAGCGATAAATGCCTAAATCCAGGCTGCAGGGAAGCACCTAGTTCTGTTTAGCAATCTAAGAATGGGAACTTGCTGCCTCTAGTCAGATAAGATGAGAATCAACATTCTTCTTGAATTCAACACCCAGCATTTTCCCCAATAAAATATTTAAAATAATGAGAAAACCACAAGTCTTAATAGGACCTCACACTCAGGATTTTCAAACACTGGTATGCTTACAACAGGGAAAAGGCTGAATTTTTCCACTCCCTTGTCACTTTCCCCTTTCTCATCTTAATATTGTTCTGGTTCTTCCCTACTCTGCTTTCATTATGAATAGATGCAAGATCATCATTTGTAAGAAATTAATTTCACTCAGTTCGAGTAATTGTATGAGTGGAGACATACTGGGGAATCAGTGGAGAAGATAGGAGATGGGGAAAGGGAGAAGGAAAGAGGAAAGAGGAAAAAGGAGGGAGAAGAGGAACTAGAGGGAAAAGAATGGCATGTGAAGGTGCAAGAGGAAGAATGAGTAAAGGGGACAAGACACAGGCATAATGGAAGGAAAAAGAGAGGATGTCTCTCTTCCTTTATGTCTCTCTATTCCCAACAGCCTCCCACATTCCTTGTTTTCTTAATTGTTCTCAGCTGTGTAAGAACCTGAACAAAACTAAAATGTTTCTTCTTGAACATTTTCCTCTTTATGTTTTCTGTCGGTCTTTGCTCCTTTTTACAGTCATAAACCACTTTGCCTCAGTTCTCCATCACAGGGACAATCTGTGTGTTGATTTTTTTTGAGCCATTCTAAGGAAGTAGAAATGAAGCTTAAATGGAGTATCATTTATGTATTCTGTTTATAGCTGTTATTCAGGGAATCAGGGTGAAACACTGATTTATGTTAATTAGTTTAAGTACTGTGCCTCAATTTGCAGCTGGCTGACACAAAAAATAGGCCTTTTTATATTATGAAATTAGGTTTCACCAGTCAGAGTCCATAGCCAGAGCTTTCTCGATGACTGGTTGACAAATCTGGAACTGATTCCCACAAGACATCAGGAAAACCAAAAACCATAAAGTCATTACTGGAGTGAAATGCAAAACCCAGTTCTACACTCTAGGCTTCCTACAATAACATCACAAAAATAAATACTTATTTGTATGCATATAAGCAAGGACCAGGCCCTCCTCGGGGATCTGGTTACCAGCAATTAGAAAGGTGGCAACCTTAGTCACAAATGTCTGTACCAGTCTGACTGCAGGATATAGAAATAATTCACATTCTGTCATCATATAAAGGACTGAGGACAAAAGAACAAAATTCCATGCTTCATCATGGCTAATGGAGCATATAATGAGCTCTCACATTAAAGATTCAAAACACAAGAAAAATATGTATTCAATACCATGGTAAATGGAGTACACTCAACAGTTCTTTTATTTCAGTTTTATTGTAAGTAGTTTAGGGTCATGCAATCAGTTTAACAGGAACAAGATAAAAAGATAATTTTTTTAAAAAGCACTTTCTTGCCTATGTGAATGACACCAAGTTAGTAATTAAAATGATAATTTTAAAGATTTTATTTAATTAACAAAATTTTTGCGGTAGGTTTACCCTTTGCATTTTACTCACATCTAATAATGACACTAGACTGATTAGTGAATATGCCCTAACAGAACTTTGTGTCTGAACTTTGTGGAGGAATTCAAAACAAAACAGATATCCCGATGTATTTTCAGTGACAAAACAAAAAAACTCATTTTCTATTCGCTGTACACTTTGATAAAAACAGCAACAATCTATTTTGTTTTAAACCAAAACTTACAGGCCCAGTCTTGCTTCAACTGAAGTTAATAAAGAATTCTGTCTTTGCTATCCATAGCCTAAACTTGAGGCTTCCGCTACTTGAGAATAGCCATTAAATCAGGCCTTGAAAGAACATTCAAATCAATGGAAAGACCCGTACTGACTTGAATAAGAGCTGAATTAGGCACTAAATGGCAAAAACCTGCATCATGTTATATTTATATTTTATCACTTATATAGCACCACAGATATTCATGGTATTTTGATGCAGGCAAAGACAGATTCCCTGCCCTGAAGAGCTTTAAAGAATGATTGATAGGATTATGCAAATTTCAAATAATCACAACAATAAAGAAAGTTAAGCATGTAAAACAAGCAGCAAATGCCAATTTTTGCATCGAAGTGACAGTTTGAAAGGGCAGGGTTCCTCTAGCTCAGTGGTTCCCACACTGGGGTTCATGAACCCCTGGGGGTTTGCAAAATGTTACAGGGGGTTCTCAGGAAAAAAATCCCTAATAGCAGATATCTGTCACTAGGGACCACGGGCAGCACGGGGCAAGCAGCCCAGAGCCCCTGGACTTCCAAGACCTATGCAGATCAAAGCAAGGATCTCTATCACACCAAGGAGATTTAAACTTTAAGACTCCTTATAAGAAATGGAAAGGAAGGTGGATATTTTTTGTTGTGTTTAAAATTAAATCAGCAGCTAGTGTTGTTTTTAAAATGATTGTGAAGAACAAGTTTAAGCTTTGTTGTAATGTGTGTTGTTTGCCTGGACTGCTGCTTGTATAGGAGGAACTCTTTGAGTTGGCGTCTTAAATACCTTCATGCTGTTTCACATCTGATACTCCTTGATGAAACATAGGAGCCTTGTCTTATAACAGGCTTATTCAAAGTGATACAAGCTACGAAAGTGAGATCTTGGAAGAGTGTGTTTTCATAATGTAATAAAAATACTGTAATGATAAATAATAATTAATAATAAATAGTGTGCCATGAGCATGTCCTAAAAACAAATTTTATATTTCCAAGATCACTGCTTTTATAATTTATACTCAGGTAAAGAAGAAAATCCCTGGAAATACTCATTTTTAGGAGGGGGTTCACGAGACTTAACATTTTAGTGAAAGGGGTTCACAGGTTATTAAAGTTTGGGAACCACTGCTCTAGATGCCGCTCTCTCACTCAATGACATAGTCATTATTTCTCCTCTGGATTCGTTACCATGTTTCTGCTGCAGTCAAAAGCCAATAGGTGCCTAACAACATTTGTATCATTTGAGTTGCCATTTAAAAAAATCTCATAGTGTAGAATCACTCCTTTAAGTGTTTCTGTATCAAACCAGGGCTACATTAGCATATATGATTTGTCAGCCTGATTTGTCTGTGTGCTACTCCAGTTTTCTACTGTTTTGAATGAAGTTACAGGGCTGGTCTTCACTGGGGGAGGGGGGGGGGATTGACTGAAGATACGCAACTTCAGCTACGTGAATCCCGTAGCTGAAGTTGGCGTATCTTCAGCTGACTTGCCTGCCGTCCTCACGTCGGCAGCAGGCGGCGGCGCGCTCCCCCGTCAACTCCAGCTTGCACCTCTCGGCAAGCTGGAGTTCCAGAGTTGACGGGGGCGCCGCTGGCGATCAATTTATCATGTCTTGATGAGACACAATAAATTGATTGCCAAAAGATTGATGGCTACCCACGGTAGTGAAGACAAGCCCACAGTGATGTAAAACGGAAGTAATACAGTAGTAAACCAGGCCCCATGTGTCAAACAGTAACTGTGGCTGTTGGAAACAATCTTAGCAATAGCTCAGTCTGAGATGTATGCATTCTTAGGGCTTGTTTTCTGAATTTCTTGCTTAATCCATATTTTTCTGTGTGTTATATAGCATCTGCTGGCAATTTGCTGTCTCTCAGAATGAATCACTCTGTATGGGTCATCCTAAATTGTTTGCGTTCTGGTTTGTCTGGTGCCATACACCTTGTTTACAGGAAAGTTGTTAGCATTTCCAGAGCGAAAACTTACTCAAATTGCCTCCAAATAGGGCCCAATTTAACTACCATTTAAGTCACTGGGAATCTTTCCATTGTTTTTAGTGGGAGCTGCTTGAGGCCATTGGATCCCTGTTCAATAAAAAGCATCAAAGTATCAGCAAATGATTTAAACATTTTAAACTTTTCTTTCTTGAATATATTTCTGTACAAGTTCATTAAAACTGGCCAGTTTTTATGATTTTCAATATTCCAAAATTTGTCATGGAGCTTATATCCTGGAAATATTTTATGAGCTTCATTCTTTTAAATGGAAATAATCCTCTGAACTATCAGAGGAAAACCAAGAGGACTTCTCCCCTGGGTAAAGAAAACAGAATTTTGCCTTGAGGGTCTTAAAATTAATTTTAAAACATTCCATAGAAATGTACAAAATTCAAAGGTATGAGTTAACAAAATACCAGTAATCACACCAAAAAAAAAAAAAGAAGTTAAAAGTGGTTATGCTTGTGTTGCAGATCAACAAAAGACATTTTGAACTCATCATTGTTCTTTTCACCTTGCTTCTGGGCATCCACTTTTCAATTTCTGTCATTTTTATGCAAAGGTATCTAAATAAACAAAGTTCCAGGACTCCTTAGCACAAGTTTGAATCACTGACTTATGGATGAGTATTGTAATGCTGGTAAAGCATGATGATTAGTAGGCATTGGTCTAACCCTTCTACATAGCTCTGTACAATATCAATGCATGCCTTTTGCAGAGTAGTAAATATGATGCTTCTTGACAGGATATATCATATCTGTGTTTGTGCCAGAGCATAAAATCACTTTATCAAAGCCTGAATCACTGGCCAGACAGATACATTGTAAAGAATATTGAGAAGAAACTGCAATGTATTTAATCAATGACATTAAGATGTGAATGTACACTTTAAAAAAAAACCCACAACCCATTGCGTGTTGTGAAGCCATTACAAGGGTAGTTAGGAGGTCTTTCTGTAAATATATTATGAAAATGCTAAATCCCATGAAAGTACAACACAAGATCGATATCTATTTTAGAATAAAATCATCGTTACACACATACAGTAACATCATCGTTTTATTCAGGTGTTTGTTTCCTCTGATTTCTCTCCCGGTCTAATCAAGCTTCCTGTGGGATGAAGACTTATTTCTGGTAGTGTAGACTTCACATCACTTTCCTTTGCAGCTTGCCAGCTACCTTCTCCATCATCTCCCTCTTCCACAGTCAGGATTTCATTTGGATCAGGTGTTTCTTCTGTAGCAATAATCTCTTCTACATGCGGCTTAACAAAATCTGATTTAGGAGAAGTAATACAAATTCTCACATATTTACTCTGCTTGACATAACACTACAGCATGTAGAATGTTGGTTTGTTTTAACTTTGTTTATGACCTTTTTCCTCTTCTTTTCCCTCTTCCCACCAGGGCCGGCCCAGGCATGTACTTGCCCTGCTGGTGCCTGGCGCTGGTCCTGCTTCACACATCTATTTAGGGAGGTTCTGCACTAGAACTCACGTTGTAATGTTATATATTATAGAGAGCCTGAAGTGAGCTAGTCCCTTTACAAACATGTAAGTAAACAGGTCCATGTCTAAAGAGTTTGTATAGTAAGGGACAGAACCTGCAAACATTTACTCAGATAAGAACATTGGCCAAGATTTTCTAAAGCAACTAGTGATTTTGGGTGCTCAACTTGAGACACCAAAAGGGGCTTGATTTTCCAAAAGTGTGGAGCACCCCACCATCTGAAAACCTGCCATCTCAAGTAAGGCATGCTAAACACTGGTCACTGTTGAAAATCTTCCCATTATATGTATATGTGGTTTAAAAACTCATATCAAAGGAAGTAATGATCCGCATGGACTTCTAAGAGCATAAAGTCAGACATTTTTCTTCTTGGAGCTGCACCCATATAAATGAAGGAGTTCGTACCTTCTTTCTCCCCTTCGTTGTGACAATTACTTGTGGCAGTTGTTTTTTCTCTTTGAGCTCTGGTTATTGTATTTAGATTAGGTCCATGCACATCAGCATCATGCATAACCATGCCAATCTGTGCCATCACAGGAGTCACAATCACCTATACCAAAGCAAGAACAAAGAATGCACAAGCAAGAAATGCAGATGAATCAGAAATTCTCTTTTAAACAGCAGTGATAAAACCCCTATAATCAGTATATTTAGAAATGGGTATCAGCCTAAATTCTTCATCGAGATATACATACACAATGCCTACTGAAGTGAAGAAGCACAAAATTTGGTCCATTATTTAGTAGATGATCAGTGTATCTAATTAATGCTTGCCATTACACCATTCATAATGGGAATATTCTCTTTTACCTCTGTCAAATATATGGAGGAATGATGGGGAGAGAAAACAAAATTCTGCAAGAAAAATTAAGCTGTATTTAAAATATACTTGCAAGAAATAAGAAAGATTCATTAATCTACTACTCCAATGAGAAATGGCCAAATTATGCTCTCAGCTACACCTCTGAAATCCTATTGATTTCACTGATGATGCAAAAGTGTAACTTGGAGCAGGTTTAGTCAATTGTACTTTATAATTATAGTGTAAGTTCTGGGCCCAAAATGGAATGCTCTAATTATCAGCTTTCAATTGGCTTCATATCATATTAAGTGAAAGTATCAAATTCATTGGCAACATTTGTATTTACATTTAAGAAGGTTAATTATGGCATATTAAACAATGAGGCTACTTTCCCTGCTTTCATTTTGAAAATAAAAGTAAGGAACACTTTTACTTTGTTTAATATATAGAAATTATGTGTAAATAAAGTTCCAGTTGATCTTTTTTAATTCCTTAAGCCTTATCCAAAGTATTTATGCATCTGCTTAAACTTTAAGCTTGTTGGTTGTTCCACTGAAACCAGGGGCCTACTTGTGCTTAAAGATAAGCACATACTTAAATGTTTTGGTGGATCAAACGTACCAGATAAATCCTGCTTACCTTACTTATATAAGTGTTGCAAATGAAGTCAGTTACTGCATAAACATAGACAGGTTTTGCTTTGGATATGTACATTCAAAATCTTCATTCTTAGAAATTAATCAAAATGTTACTATTCCAGTGCAAAAATGACTTACATCAATGTGGATAAATGCATTAAAATTTATCCTGTTACCTGAGCCATACATAATTTAGTAATTTCAGTTCACAAAGGTTTGCATAACCCCTTCTCTTCAGTTTTGATCTACAGGGAATTTGTGCCTCTTGAGTGTCACTTTTCAACTGATTTCTTAGCAATCTATTAAAAACTGCAAGGTCTGCAGGATTTCAAACAGAAGTCAGCCTAGGTTAATTCAAAATGTTTGTCAAGGTCATCAATCTTTTGGAGAGAACCTGAGCTCAGCTTCAGATTTATAACAAAAAAACCTCCAAACTGGAAATATTGCATGGGTTTGTGTTTCATGCGGAACGTTTTATACTCTTTCATACATTAGACTTCAGGGGTCAATCCTGCATCCAATGGACTCCTCACATGAATAAGGGTTACACACTCAACCCCAAATAGCAAGGGTTTAATTACCATCAGCACTTACCTGTTTGATCCTCACAGAGCTGCCATTACTACAGCGAGGGAAACCGCAGGATTTGTGGGTTCACAACAGTTGAGATGTTATAGGAGATAAAAGTGTGTGAAAAGGTGAGCACACATCATGCTTAAATAAAATGCTAAAAATAGGTTAGTTCTTCAGATTTTGATGTGACAAATCATGCGGCTGTTAGAGCTATTCTGAAAAAAACCCCACCCATGGTATATTCCACGTGATATTAAGATAAGTTTGCTCTCAAAATAGAGACTGAGTTAATAATGACTTAAGATACTGAAAATACATATGAACTCCATTGCTCCAGCTCATTTAATAATGAGCAAAGGCCCCTTTGTATATCACTTACAAATATACAGTATTATCACTGCCACCACAGAAGGCAGTTGTTGCAAAGGATCAAAGATTTGGATTTGTGGTTATGTAAAGCTTTCTGCTGAAAAATAGTTTGTCTAGGATTTTTCTTCTTGGAGCTGCACCCATATAAATGAAGGAGTTCGTACCTTCTTTCTCCCCTTCGTTGTGACAATTACTTGTGGCAGTTGTTTTTTCTCTTTGAGCTCTGGTTATTGTATTTAGATTAGGTCCATGCATAACCTCCCTTCTACCAGAGGCCCATAGGAACCATCAGAGCTTCTCACATGGGTGGCATGGGGATTTAAGTGTGTGGTTCAGTGGAGCTGGGTGATGTGCTGATCCGGCCCATCCACACTGCAGTGTCTACTGGCAATCTTCTAGATCTTGGCCCCAACAGAAGCTTATGCTGATTTTTCCTAGGGCAAACCCCCGGAAGGGCAGTGAGGGAAAGATTACCTGCCCTTCTCCACTGATGAATTCCCACTTGGAATGGAGCAGGCCTTATTGTCACAGTGTAATGTAAACTGCACCCGCTAGGGTATATCTGGCCCAGTGACCACTTTTCAGAGGTTATTAAGTTCTCTGCAACAATCACAGGCATTCATATAACATTTCATCTTCAAATAAAAATAATTAATAATCATAATGTCCCTCTCAGTTGAGTAAATAGTACTGTACTCATTTTATGTAGGGGAAAACAAAACAACAGAATTTAAGAGACTTGGTTAAGTCCACTTCATTAGAGTCACAATGAATTAATAGGGTCACAATAGGGTTAAATTTGGCCAGTGAATTAATGGTAGAACTGAGATTACGAATTTAGGAGTTCCTGGGTCCTATCACCATGCTTAGTTCACCAGGTGATGCGGCTTCTACTCTGCATGATGTAATTGAGAAAAATTGCAGTCACCACAGCTTATAGCCGTTGGAAATAAATGTATAAAAAGACAGTATTGAATGTACTATTTAACAGCTTACGTTACTTCTAATACTCATTGCTAGTTCTCTGTGGTGTTAATGTTCAATAACAGATGTTAATGTGCTGAACTTTAAGAAGGAGATCTTCTGTGGCCTCAGTTAAGCAAAATGCTTAAGCACATGCTTAACTTTAAGTATGAGTAGAACTGTCAGAGTCAATGGAAGTACTCATGTGCTTTAACTTGTGAATGTGCTTATGTGCCTTGTTGAACTGGGGTCTGAAGTTGGTGAAGATCAGAATTGGAACGTGGAGGTTTCAGTTATTTCACTCTGTGTTTTATAGTAAAGACCAAAGTGAAGATTACCACAGTCAAAAGGGCCATTACAGGAAGTTGCAATGGTGAAGAAGTTGTTAAATGGAAGGTGCTGTGAAGAACTACCAGCCCAGTGACCAACAAAACAAGACAGTGAAACGAGGTGGAAGTAGAGATGAAAGAAATGTAGTCCATTTATTTGTGACCATCGAGGAGGAATCATACACTGTTGTTGACATGAGCGCACATTAATATTATAGCAACACATACAACATATTTGTTGATTTAACATCCTGGGGCTCATTCTCATTTATACTACAGCCCCCTTTACACTACTCAGACAGTATAAACAAGCCTTAAAGTGGTTATAAATTACATTTACTCCCATTTTAAGGCACCTTTCTTTATACTGCCAAAACTGTGTAAAAGGGCCTTAGTGTAAATGAGAATCAGAATCTCTGTTTCTAATAGCTACAGTACACTCCATATACACTACTTCACCAAAGTCTGGCCAAATCTAAATTGATGCTCAGATCTCCTTTAAGCCTTGATCATTCTTAATCCTTTCAGCCACCTCATTAATTGCCTCCCTTGAAACTCTCCCTCACTCTTCTTGTTTGTGTTGTATGGAGGAAGAGGGTCAAATCTTGAACCTGATGCTGCATTCAGTAGGAATTTGGCTGATTTAAGATTTGCAGGATTAGACTCTGTGTGTGATTAGCTATAAGAGAATGGTATACATTAGTAGAGGTGCTATTTTGCTTGGTGTAATAAAAACACAAGTGAAGTGAGTGGAAGGATCCAAGGCTATTGGCTATGCATAAAACAATTTACACACATGAATTATGCCAGTATATCACTCAATCTCTCCCTCCCCCCATACTTCTGTTTCCTAGTCTCAAATTCACACTTTCTTTTTATCTCCTTTACTGGGCTCAGGCGGAGATACTTCATCTTCTCCCTCAGGTATGAACACACTTACAGTGAAATCACTTGTTTCTGTGCCATATTTGTTTTTCACCAAAATGCAGTATCTCCCAGAGTCGATTGTGTTGACACCAGTCATAGTGAAGCTGGCGCTTTTTCCAGATTCATATTTCAGGATGCAGTGGGCATCTGATATCAATGGTTTCTCATTCTTCAACCACGTGACTTCTGGGACAGGATCTCCCCAGACATTGCAAGTAAGATTAAGCGCCTACAAAAAATATACAAATGGGTTATAAATAACAGATAATTGATTTTTTTGCATCCATTTGGATGACTAATTCCCTGAAAGTCCTCTCTTAGCTTCCTGCTATTAGACAATGGATACCCATAAGCATCAAAGATCAATAATTTCTGATGTAGCCTGATCCATCATGAAGCAAGAGAATGAATCCAACTAATTAAAAAGCCCATTAAAAACCTTCAATATTTTATGGGCCCTCTTCCTCATGATCATTACCACAACCCCCTCTGCATTCTTTAATACAAAAATTAGACATTAGCAGTACCTGAATGTTAGGCCTTAAATGAGAATTTGAAGAACCATCTTCAAATTGGATGGATTTGTTCAGGTTAATTCTATAAAAGTACCACAAAAATAAAGGCAAATCTCCCTAAATATAATAAGTGCTTAACCATTAAATGATCATGAATTAATCTCAAATTTAAGAATGCCCTAAATTACATCCTGACAATTTCACAAACAGATTGAGTTGTTTTACAGACGCCCATAAAACTGCATAACATCTAACTGCTATTATTTTTATCTGAAATCAGTACTTTTCAGGGATAATTTCTGCCCTTGGATGCTCACACACATATTTCCCTTTGAAGTTAATCTGAGCCAAGTCTGCATGAATGCTGAATTTGGTCCTAACATCAAGGCAGCATCTTCATTAGCAGAGGGCCAGTTGTTAGAAAGATCACTCTGACAGTTCAATAGCTGCCGCAGGTTTGCAAATCTATCTCATGCCAGGGCCGGCGACAGGAATTTTGTGCCCCTGTACGCAGATCGTGCGGGCCCCCCCCCCCCCGGTCTCACACCGCCTGCGCCCCCCCCCCCCCGGCCGGTCTCCTGCCGCTCGCGCCCCCCCTCTCCCGGCCGGTCTCCCGCCGCCCGCAGGCCCCAAGCCCCGCATGCGCTCTGGCCGCGTGGCCCGGCCGGGAGAAGCAAAGGGGAGGCGGGGGGAGGCTGCTGGGTGCCGGGGGAGGGGGCTGACGAGCGCTGCAGCGGCTGCCCGGAGCTGCGCCTTGCTCACAGGCCCGGCGACAAGGGGGTACAGCTGCGTACCGGGCCCGCCCCTGATTTAAGGGGGGCCCCCCTTAAGTCCGGGGCCCGGTACAGCTGTACCCATTGTACCACCCTGTCGCCGGCCCTGTCTCATGCACCAGTACTAAGAGCTCCTTTAATTTTTCTCTCTCAATGCCAACCCAAACATACCCACAGGGAAGATATTGAGACATGTTAAAAGCATGCCATTCACTTCAATACAAAGGATGAAAGTGGTCCTTAATTATTAAAGAAAGTACTAAGTTAAAATGAAATTAAGATACAATCACTAAAAGAATGAAGACTCTCACAACTGGGACATATCCCACCCCTTCCCTTTAGGGACATACAGGATCTCCAGGAGCAGAACATTATTTGTCTCAGAATGTTGTCTTAAGTAAGAGCAGTTGCCTGGAAAGGAGGCTTAATGTGTCCTAAAAATGTCATCCTGCTTAACTTAGCTGCTACTTCTCCCAAGAGATTCAAAGCCCGAGTGGGTTTTTCAAGCCCTACTCCTGATTGTAAGGGCTTGTCTTCACTACCCGCTGGATCGGTGGGTAGCGATCGATGTGTTAGTGATTGATTTCTCGCGTCTGGTGAAGACGTGAGAAATCGATTGCTCGCGGCACCCCCGTCGACTCCGGAACTCCAGCTTGCCGGGAGGTGCAAGCTGGAATCGACGGAGGAGCGCGCCACCAACTGCCACCGCCGTGAGGATGGCAGGTAAGTTGGCTGCAGATACGCAAACTTCAGCTATGTGATTCATGTAGCTGAAGTTGTGTATCTGCAGTCAATCCCCCTCCATAGTGAAGACCAGCCCAAGGTCTCACACTTCCAATCACAATGCCACATGACCAACTGTAACTAATAAATACAGCAATAAATATTTACAGCATATTATCAGGAATCAATTCATAGTAAAAAAAAAAAAACTTGCAAAATGATCTCTCATTGAGTAAATTCAAATAAAGAATACGTTTACTCACCAACATTCCAGAAGCAGAAAGAAAGATTAAATAAGTAAAATCAATTATTCTCTGTGAATTAATGAGTTCTCTCTCTACATCTCTGCACCCTCCCCCCCGTTAGACACAGGTGAGTATAGACACAATGCTGGGATCTAGGATTCAGAACCTGTCTAATTTTTATTTCTTTGCTTAGGTTTTCCACTGTGTGCATCTCAAGCTACGTTAGCTTTAATTCTGAATACCCTGGACGTGTGTGTTGAGCTGGGAGTCAGGCAGTGGGTAATGTCTGTTTCCTGGGGTTAAACATTTCCTCCTCTCCTTTTCCCCATTTCTTTAAATCATTAGCTTGTAAACAATTACAGTACAAATTCTTTCAACAGACAATAGGTAGGAATCAAATAGATCACATAAGAAAATATAAAAAATAAAGTCCATCAAGTCTTGTTTTAAAAGTCCATAAATGAACACTTCAGAGACAGTTAAGTGTAGAGAAGTATGGTTTAAGTGGGACTTAAATGGTGTGGAGGCCTTATGCTGGTACTCTGCACTGAGGGGAATTTTATCGCTCTGATGTTGAGCCCACCGGGCCAAGCTCCAGTCCTAACAGAAAAATCCATCATTTTAATATCAGTCTCACTGTTTCTTTTCCTACCTCTGTAATATATTGCAATGTAAAATATTATTTAAAACAGTCTGTTTCAAATTTAGTTTGAAGGGTTTTATTCCAGAGAAAATCATCTCCTGTGAGATGATAGGAGTGAAATGTAGTGAAAAACCAGAATCAGCTTTCTGTTCCTCTAATTCAGTGGCTCTCAACCTTTTCAGACTACTGTACCCCTTTCTGGTATCTGATTTGTCTTGAGTACCGCCAAGTTTCACCTCACTTAAAATCTACTTGTTTACTAAATCAGGCATAAAAATACAGAAGTATCACAGGACCCTATTACTGAAGAATAGCATACTTTCTCATTTTTACCATATAATTATAAAACAAATCAATTCGAATATAAAATATTGTACTTACATTTCAGTGTTTAGTATATAGTGCAGTATAAACAAGTCATTGTCTGTATGAAATTTTAGTTTGTACTGACTTCGCTGGTGCTTTTTATGTAGCCTGTTGTAAAATTAGGCAAATAGCTGATGTACCCCCTGGAAGACCTTTGTGTACCTCTGGATTATGCATAGTTCTGGTTGAGAACCAGCTCTCTGAATTACCTGCTCCTAATGCAGATTTTGCTAAAGGTGACTGTGGAAGAGACTGAAAATATTCCTGCCCCATGTTGTTAGCCCCAGCTAGAGTCCTGGAAAGATCAATGGTAAAAAGTATCCAATCAACCTCCCCTTTCCCCTTCTTGCCTCAGGAATAATGTTGAAAGGTGAAAAAGAGATCCACCCATCAAATCAAGAAACGGGGGAAGATATTTTTTCTGTCTCCTCAAAGTACTTCTTCATAGTGGGCCTTACTGCAGGGGATTCCCAGAAACAATAAACAATAACTCCAAGAGATTAAAAAGGGAACAGAGGATGAAAAATATCCCTCCTCCTCCAAAAAATATGTAACTTGGTGAGATCAGAGAAAAGGTGTCTGGGTGTCTGGTGGTCAAAGCCTGCTGAAATGGAGACCCTATCTGGTCTCCAGCAGCAGCCATGGTTGGAGAGTAAGTGGGGCTCTTAAACCTGTTCTCTTGGAGTGCTCTGGCATTAAACAAACATGTTTTTAATTGCAGAGATGTTTAAAAAGCTGAAGGAAAAGGAAAAAACCCCACATTATTCCTGGCTATTCAAGGTCTATGAATATGAACAACTCAGCCACACCTGGACACTGCAGCCAGTGAAGAGTCTATAGTTTCATTCTCTGTTCAGTACTTTCAGCGGTTCTCAGACAGAGGGGTTGTGTGCTCCCAGGTGGTCACAAGGTGGTTACACAGGGTTCACAAACTGTCAGCTCCCTGGGGCTGACAGCTCCAAGCCCCCCGTTAAATTAAATCCCCCATTTTTAATTTATATGAGGGGGTCACACCAAGAAGCTTGCTATGTAAAAGGAGTCGCCAATACAAAACTCTTCTATATTGTGTCCTCATTCTTTGACAGCCAAGGGATCAGTATTGAATTGTCCCTATTGTCATTCCAAGGTCCTAATGAATTACTTGTCAGTGACACAGAGCGCTGTATTGGATGCATCACTCAAACCCTAACAGTCTAGAGTTGTGCCAGTTTTCCCCTAACTGAGAGAAACGGAAGCACCAATAACCCCTTTCTCCTTCAAATTGTTTCTTAAAATAGCTTCCCCTTTTGCTTAGCCTTACATCACTGGTCTGATCACTGGTGCTGTTTGTTCCCACTCCGATTCACCCACTTTTTTATTGTTTGTGTTCTGCCTATTTATGGGGAAAGATAATTTGTATATTTCAGTATGAAGATGGTAAGATCCCTGACCATTTTAAAATCTTCTGGGCGGGAGTTTCATTACAGTGGGCCTGCTGCCAAGGCCTGATCCTTTGTACCTAGCATTGCATCTATCTGTTGTAGACATTTTTGCCCTTGGAACACCGACCTTTATCAACATATGTGTTGGTAAAACACTATGCACACCTATGGCATTATAGAAATCATTGATTATACTACAGGTCAAATCCTGAGGTCTGTCTTCTAGAATGAGCTGCAAAAACACACTGGTCTACTCCTGTTGGGGAGGGCAGTTTCCCCCTCCAAGGATCATTCCTTTTCTTCAGGGGAACTCTCCATCACTCATACTTGGTGGAATGTGGAACTCAGCCAACAACAAACACAGCTATCTAGGCAAGAGAAGGTGAGAATTTTCTGAGGAGGCAAAGTATCACACCCATTTGCTAGAACAGGCGTGAGCAACCTTTTTGGCCCAAGGGCCACATTGGGGTTGCAAAATTGTATGGAGGTCCAGATAGAGAAGGCTATGCCTGCCCAAACATCCTGGCCCTGCCCCCTATCTGACTCTTACCACTTCCCACCTCCTGACTGACCCTCTCAAAACCCCCAACCCATTCAACACCCCCCCCAGCTCCTTGTCCTCTGCCCCCTCCCGATACCCCCCACCCTAACTTCCCCCCAGGACTCCTCCCCCTCCCTCCTAACTGTCCCGACCCCTATCTACACCCCTGCTCCCTGACAGACCCCCAGGACTCCCACACCTATCTAACCTCCCCCATTCCCTAATCCCTGACTGCCCCCCCAGAACCTCTGTCCCATCCAACTTCCCCCTGCTCCCTGTCCCCAACTGCCCCTCGGGGACTCCCTACCCCTTATCCAACCTGCCCGCCCACTGCCCCCTTATCGTGCCGCTCACAGCAGCATGTCTGGCGGCCCACCGGAGCCAGACACGCTGCCCCACAGAAGCTAGCAACCCCACCCCCTTACCAAGCCGCTCAGAGTAGCAGGAGCTCAGGCCCTGCCGGAACCAGCCATGTTGCTGCAGCGCTGCCTGGCAGTAGCGGCAGGCCAGAGCACCGCCCAAGCGGCAGCATGGCTCCGGGGACAGGGGGGACAGTGGGGGATGGGACAAGGTAGCCTCCCCAGCGAGGATGTGGCCCGCAGGCTGTAGTTTGCCCACCTCTGAGTTAGAGGGCTGTAGCCCAAATGAAGATTTCTCTGAGCCTTTGTTTTATGTCAAAACTTTTGAACAAGACTTGGGCAGAGACTTTTCTCTTCTTTCTGCACCAGTCCATCAACCTAGATGACTCTACACAAATCCTGCACTATATTAATTGTAAAAGGCTTTACAACTCTGTCTACACTTCTCATGAATAAAACAAGGTCTCTTGACATCCTATTGAACCCATAATTGTTGGGCCAAAGACACTCACCTTGAGTGCTCTGAGTTTTTAGTAGCATCCAGCCTTCCTCTATTCACAACATCTCAAATATCTTTGTGGTTTTGAATAATGAATGCGCTAGGAAGCCTTTACAGCTCACTTTGTATAATTCCAACCAATCTCTACATATATCACTGCATTTTGCTTCTGAAATCTCATACTTACCTGTATTGTTTCATTTCAACTCTGTTCTGGCAGAGAATTCTCAACTAATATAACCTCCCAAGTTTTCTCACCACAAACGCATATCAGACTCATCTTTCAGCAAAAGCACTATTTCAGCTGAAAATTGGCAAATTCACTCACTTTCCTCCTGCCTTCTTCCCCACTCTGTTGCAGTTGCAAGAATTCTCTGTGAGAACGTCTAATTAGTAGTTGAAGGGAATGCTATAGTAATCAACATCACACAAAATTCTTTTACCAATTCCACCTATGATGTCTCTGGCAGACAGTGGGAATTAAATGGCAAGATTTGGTTTCAAACACTGAGTGCTTGAGAACTGCAGCATCACAGGCCTCAAAGCTTTTATAGTGAGACCGTTGTTGAGATGGTGAGGTCACGTGGTCCGTATGTCTGATAGTAGGATAGCAAAGGCCAACTTTTATGGAGAATTGGACGGGAACTCATTTTAAGAGCAGATCAAGAGAATGTTGCAAAGACACTCTAAAAGCCAATGTCCAATCTTGCAATGTTGACCTCAACACCTGGGAGCTCTTAACCCACGACAAAATCTGATGGCGGCAGCTCTGCCACCTTGGACTGAAAGGCTTTGAGAGCTCAGGGATTGCTGCAATCAAGAAGAGATGTGTGAGGCATATAGCTAAAAGCAGCACACATTCATCTACACTTGTCTTCACCTGTGGCACCTGCCGGGGTTGTGGGGTTGCAGGTCTGAAATTGGTCTTTGGTCTCATCTAAGGACTCACAATAAGTGACTGTAGCTTATCCATCAAACTCAACAATAAATGTATCATCATCAATATAAATCCAGAGTAATTCCATTGACTTCATTTGCTTTATCTCAATTTGCCCTAATATAACAGAGAAGAATTTCTCCTTTGTCTCTTAGGATGGTGAGGTAGGAGATTGTGTAGATTTCTACCACACTTTACTCCCCAACTCTCCAATATCCCACAGAAAAATGCAGCTGTGAAATCTCTGTGCATATTGTACATTTTTAAAGATATGGTTGCATCTGAATTTCCTAAGAAGTACATTTTAGTCATGACTGGCATTGTCATCTCACTTTTATCTTATGCTTAACAAATGAAACTGCCCCAAATACATAAACCTATCTGTCCAAGAAATTCAAATTATGTACAGATGATAGAGAATGAATAAATAATGCAGCAGATTTTTAAAATGGAACCTTTGAAATAATTCTTATGTTTTCCCCTTCTCTGCAAGACATAGAAGCTGCTCAGTTACTGTATAAAGCTATAGTTCATTTACTGTACCTTGCCTTCCTGGATGGTGACAACATCGGGCAAACCTCCAAGTATCCGGGCACGATCTGAAAATACATGAGTGAAGTTTCCTTTAATGTCTGCAAAAATAACTGTCCCAGATTTCATTTCCCCTCTAGGGCTGTTCTTTTATCTTATCTTTGTACAAGTCTCTGTATATGCAAATGAAGAGAGCTATTCAGTACACCTAGCACACCATTTGTACATGTAAGATCATGTCACTCTGCTGCAAAAAGCAGACATCTTAATATCTGACTGTCAATCACCTCCTCAGTGGAATTAAAGTATGGTCCTTACCCTTACCTCCACTAAATTCAGTTTGAGTTTTGAGTGCACAAAGAATGTAGAATTGGGCCTGATGTTTCTAAGTTTCCAAGGTAAGTCTGGCAATTCAGAGTTTATGAAAAGAGATGAGTTGCAGCCTATAGAAGAAACTCACAAACCAGTGAAGTTTAGGCTTCTGATCTAAATTAAAAGACAAATTATGATGTCAATTACACCATCTGGAATAATTCCATTGACTTCAGTGGAATTCCTTTGGATTTATCCTGGTGTAAACAAAATCAGAATCTAGCCATTTGCTTTTAGTTTCAAAATCCTACTGCAGTCCAATACAAGTAAAGTGACCCTAACATGCACATTCTCTGCTGCAGGTATTCCAGGAAGTGGAGTTCAAGTCTTTGTTAGTAGTGAGGGAGCCATGAAGAGGCAGAAAGTGGCTACATGGAATAATCTCTCCTTCAACATAGGTGCTCTTCCTTCTCTGTAAAATGGGGACTTGGTGGAGAAATTTGTTGAAGCCAGAGGTGGAAGGAGCAGGAGTGGGGAACTAACCTATACCCAGGGCGTGTCTTTTCCCCACTATCCATGATCTCCCAAAGTCAGAGTCAAAATACAGCCGAGGAACAATGTCTAGCGGCAGCATGTTTACTGGTCCTGTTGTATTGGTTTGGGTCTGCATGATGGTGGGGACTGCAGCAGAGTTTGAGCTTGCCAGGATCTTTAGGGTTAGGGACCCCAAATGCTGCATACCAATTCCTCTCCACTGCCTTTTCAGACTCCATCTTTGCCTACACTATTTCTATGCTGGTCCCAAACATGTAGAAAGAAGGGAAACTTTGCTGAGATGTTGCATTAATCTGTTCCACCCCATGCACTTTTAAATAGAAAGGAAATCATATAAAGCTTAATGTTTGTAGTTAATTTATAATGGCTTTGTTCATTAATCTAACAATTACATCCTTTTTTTCTCTTTTTAAATTACTCTGTATTTTGTGTCTTCAGTATAATGCTATGACTGAGATTTTAAATGCACAAATGTCAGGAAGCTCAAACCTCTGGTTACCAGAGCACCTGTGACTTGGCCCAGTTATCCATATGTAATATTTTTCATTGGTGCTTGTGATGTGAAGCCATTTACCATGTAGGATAATTCAAAAACAACTAAATAATTTTCTTCAGACTTTCAAAAATAAAGTCACTTTTGTGTTGCGAGCAGGCATGAGAAATTTCGGCTCAAAAGGTAACCTTTAGGAAAGTTATTTGGCTGTGAAAACAGAAGCTAAGACTGGAAAAAGTTAACACAACTATAATTATACTGTCACTAGCTGATTGTTTTAATATTAGCTATCAAACAGGTCACTTTTCCTGTTTCTCCTTGGTGTCAGGATAAACTAGTTCTATCAAACGCACACACCCATAATCATGAGGATACAGAAACTTCATAACTAGTTTATGGAGATAATTGTAAAAGAAAGCTCACTTACTTCTTTCTGCAACAGCAGCTTGTCTGTAGTTGAGGGAAACAAAAAGAAAATTCAGTTTTAGTTGAGATTAATGTAGGATGACTAACAAATGGCTAATTTTGAGACTGCTTTCAATCTTTCTGCACAGTACATCACTTGATAATCCTACTTTTTCCTTATTAACATGGACTCAAATCCTTGTTCCATAGAAGTCAATGGCAAATCTCTCATTGACTTCAATGGGACCACAATTTGGCTCAAAGAATTTTTTTTAGTGTTGAACAAAGTGAGCATGAGTACAGTTTCTTGCTTTATTAGCAGCATTTTGTATTCAAAATAATACTTGTCATAATTAATACTTACTTTAATCTTTGGAATTCAGTAAAGGCTTCATCAAAGGCTTTTAAAAGAGAAAAACTGATGTTAAAGGTAGTTTTCACAGGCCAGTCATCACAAGAAGGTAGTTAACATTTTAAGACGTAGATTAAAATGTAATCAGTGTAAGAAAGATTAACCTTTGCAGTCTTTGCTTTGATACCATACAAGACTTAAAATGACTAAAGATTTAATTAAATGAAGTTGGTCTGTAAGTACGGTAACAGAGGGCTGAATGTGATAATAATAATAAAAAATCATCAGTCTTTAACACAGAGAGAGAGGCTAAGATTATCTCACTAAAGATACCTCAGGAACAAAGCTGCAGTTTTCAAATTCATTATAGCTTTCAGGATTAAAAAAAAAACACTTTAACAAGTATTTTCATGCCCACTGCAAAGTTCCACATTGATGCCCAGGTAACCAACTGAACAGCAAGATTTATTTATTCTTGTAGCTTCTCCATATGTTGATGTTGACAAACCCTTTCTCTCCTTGAGTGAGAAGAAGGGACAAAAACTTTGCCAGAAACTGGGCAAAAGGTACAGAATGGAAAACAATTATTTCACTAAATGATTCCCCCATCTCCTGGAGCTCACAAACTCAATGTGGAGTTGGGGCTTTGTGGGTTGAAATGGCTGTCAAAGGAAATGTTGGATCTTGATAGCAGCCTGTTCCTGGCACATATTCTCCTTAGGAATCAAGAGCCATCTAGGTGGAGATCTATTCCAGAATTAATCCAACACCATTAGCTTTTTCTCTACGTTTTTTACCCCCTGTTCTGAATGGCGTGGAAAGACATCAGCACTGACAACTCTGAAGAATTAGGTATTTATAGTGTGACAACTCTACCTTGTCCAGAAAGATCCAGCTTCTTTGTATGTGTAGTTTTACCATCAAAGAGCTCCATTATATATTTGCCCTTGTCCTGTGGAGTCGGCTCATTGATCTGTAACCAGATCTGCTCCCCAGTAACACCAGTCTTAACTCTGTCTGTATACTTAATCTTGGCATCACTGAAAAATAAAAAGCAACATTACCCTTCCTTTTTATCATCCTATAAATGTGAATGACCTTTGTGGCCTCACTGGCCGTGTCTGCACTAGAGAATTTTTGCAAATGGTTCCTGTGGTGCTATGTTATGAATTCAAAATTTCAAACTTTTTAGACCTAATTCTGGCTGGAGACTGTGTCAGATCAGGAAAGCTGAGGACCAAAGGTGGGGCACAGGATGGAATTTTTCTGTTCCAATTCTAGCTCTCCTCACAACCCATAGAGAGGCTGTGGCATGTGCTCTCCAGGACCAGAGCTGCAGAGGTCAAGACCCAAGGATTGGTGGGGGAGATCCATGTGTCTCAGCATGTAACCCCAGAATGCATCCCACATTCCTCTCTCTACCTCAGCACATGTCATCTTGAATGAGGTGAAAAGGGGGGTTGTACAAGGGGCAATGAATGGCCAGGACATGAATAGACAACAAAGCTGCTTTTGTAGCAACAATATATGTCCATTTCGGGGGCAATTTGGCACAGTGCCCGAATTTGGTCCTTCAGGTAAATACATGCATACATTAGTATATCTCTTTCCACAAAAATATTCATTTTCCAGCTTTCTAATCAAAGAATTAATTACCCTAGACAAGGGAGGAAGCTTTTTGTCAAATCAGTCACTCAGTTTCTTTTTATCCTTAAACTGATGCCTTGGAATGTAACAGAGGGCCAGGGAGCAATTTACTAACACTTGGTGAATTAATGCGATCGTTCTAACATAAAATTAATTTCAAAAAATGAAGCATGAGAGTGAGAGCGAGCAACAAATCTGCAGCATTTGATGTTAGCTTCCAGTTTTCAAATGTGTAGGGCCTCCTGGCGATGCAAAGTTGAAAGTAGAGATGGTACTAAGTAGATTTAAAAATAATCCTAATCATTCATTCCTCTGGATTTCCAGTGCATCCTGTCTACTCTGGCTGAGATTTCAAAGCTGCTGAAGGGATTCTGATACCCAAGAGCCATTAATTTAAATGGAATTTGAAAATCTCATTCTCTGTCTTGTTTCAGTTGGAAGCTCTTCAAGGTAGATACTGTCTGTGTTTGGGAGGGCGGGGGTTCTGCCTCAGACACATGTTGGAGTTTAATAGATAAGGGGTCTCATAAGGATGGATCCACCTATCAGAGGTATATATTGCACTTCTTAGTTCTGTATCTGTACTGTACCTGCAATTTTGTAAAAAAGTGCAATCCAGGGAGACAGACTAGCTGACCTCGAGCTAAACATTTCTGAACTCCAAATGTTCTTCAGTTTCATGGACCTTCTGGTCATAAACACTTTACTCATGTTCTTCCTCCAGGCTGCTAAAAATTAATGGGTCCAATTCCCCGCTGACAGACGGATATAATTCCATTGACTTCAATGGAGCTACGCATGATTATGTGGGAGTAAATGAAAGGAGAAGTGGGGCCAGTATTTTAACATATCACTTCCTGTTGAATGTGTAAAACCAAAAATTTTGTAGATTACTAGCAAGCTTTCATACACTTACTTGTGTAACCAGCTCACTCTCAGATCCTCCAAGTAATAATTAACAAAAGAGAATAATCTGATACCCTCTGCTGTGCTCTGGATTTTCAGTTCTGTGGCAGATACAGCTGAAAGAAGAGCACATGTTTTATGCAACCCTACTTGCCATTCATGAAGAAGCACGAGTCATTCATCTGAAGGGGGAATTAAATACTTACCAATCTTTCTGCATACTTCGTTCATCAGATCTGCAAAAGCTGTGGAAACAAAATCCACAGGCTGAGACTCAGAGAAGGTCTATACTACCCGCCGGACAAGCAGATAGTGATCGATCTTCGGGGGTCAATTTATCATGTCTAGACTAGATGCGATAAATCGATCTCCGAGCATTTTCCTGTCGACTCCAGTACTCCACCGCCAGGAGAGGCACAGGTGGAGTCGACGGGGGAGTGGCAGCAGTTGACTCAGCCCCATGAACACTTACCACGGTAAGTCAACCTAAATACATCAACTTCAGCTACGCTATTCCCGTAATTACCATAATTATGCTATTCCCGTAGCTGAAGTTGCGTATCTTAGGTCAATTTCCTCCCATCCGCAGTGTAGACCAGGGCTGTGTCCACCGCTCAAACATGCTCAGTAATAGGTTGAAAATTGGCATGCAGTGTTATGGCTCTAGAGCCTTCCTTCCAAAGAGTTCCTAACAGAAATCTGATTTGCATTTTAAAATGTATCAGAACCTTGTATTCCTCAGTTTCGAGCACAACAAAGCTAAGGAGTGTTTTCAGGGAGTTTGCCTGTCTGTTCCATGGCTTCAGCACTATGTTTAAGCCCTTCACTGCTGCACAGGGCAACATTCCTTTTTCTAAAGATGACAGTATTCAACTGGAATTTTGGCCATTCCATATCAAGGTCTTATATACTGAGCATGAATTTTGCTCCATGTACTGGGCACAGTAATTAGAAATAAGATCTTTAAAATATACAGAATTCTATGACTAGAAGTACCCTTAAATAAATTATTGGCCAAACAGATTAATTAAAAAGTCTGAAAGTGCATCCTCATAGAAACCTAAATTATATCATATTTATAAAATGATCTAGATCAACAACATTCTTCTACACTAATGGAATTACTTTTAGTATAGTGAGCACCCTATTTGAAAACTGTTATCATTGTGAATACCCTCAACTGAGGTCTCCTGAGGAAATATTACAAATAATCTAATTAACAAAAGTATATTGGAATAACTTGTTACTGAAAAGTCACCATCAGGATGGTCTCACGGCATCTGTGATAACTTTTGGTTTAGGAGCCTGTTTAATAAGCAGGAGAAGCAAAAACCACTTGAAAAAGATACTCCAATTTGCCTATGCAAAATTCCTGTGCAGACAAAGAAACACTGCCTGTATCGGATAAGCGATAAAATATTCCCCTGACCTGCATCCACAAGCTTCAGTTTGCTTTTGTCCTTTCCTCTGTCATCCTTCAGTATTACTTCATAGTTACCAGCATCTTTCTTGGAAAACTGTAAAGCAATAACAACAAACATTAACATGCAAAACAAGTTATTTCAGAGAGCAATATTGTTTCTGTCCTGGTGATTTATGTGGCTGGCAAAATATATATTATATATACGGACACTAAATTAAAAGTTCTATCTATATACTCTTCCTCATTAGGTATAGAATTAATTTTGTTCCTTTTACAGTCTGGGAACTGAGGCACAAAGAAACTAAGTGGCTTGTTCTAGAGCACACCTGAAACCTGCATCAGAACTAGGAATGGAACCAATATTTCATTAATTTTAGGCTAGTGCCTTAAGCACAAGATCAGATTCCTCTCTCTGATTTATAGGAGCACACATTACTGTTAACCCTTTTCTAATGTAATCAGCACAGCAGTCTGATATAATCCTCCAGCGCTTTAAACTGATTTAAAAGGGAAATGTGAATCTCTTTAGCTCTTTCTCACAGTTTCCTGGAAATCTGAATTCACAAGGATTTAAATAGAAATTTGCTGTAGCCAAAAAATTAATGCAAGGTGAGCTTTTTCTTTATAAACTATATCCCAGTTCCTATCTATAGTTGGAATATCAGATTATATCACATCTATGAACTGAACTGAATACCGTAGATCTGTACATCAAAAAGCCAGGAGTCACTCACCTCTGATATCAGCAGAGTACATACTCCATCTTTAAAGTCATGCTCCTCATCCACCATTATCTCTCTCCCATCTTTGTACCAAACAATGAGTGTTTCCTTCTTAATATTAGCCACCTAAAATGTATGAAAAGCACATCAGTATTATCCTATTCTTTAAATATAGTGAATTGAGTGCTAGGTGTGTCGGCTTATGTGAATTCTGGGATCACCCACCAGAACAGTGAAAGATGCAACCCCTCAGATGAGAAAGGGGACACAGAATCCAGAACTTAATTGATAACAGGAGACAAAAAATGAAAATCAGGGAGAATGCTGCAGGTTCCAGGGTCAAATGAGAGATCCAGGGGGGAGCACAGAGTACGGAACCCTGAACAACCTTCACTATTCTGAAAAGGAGTCAGTGGATACCACCCAGAGGAACTCGGCCCAAATCAGAGCACAGAACAGGAACCAGAAAAAGGCTTCAGAGCATCCTGAGAGAGATACTCCCCACACACATCTGGCTTGTTCCTCCTGGACTGAAGGATGACTGACAGTGCTGGAGAGTGACGCCCTTTTATCCACTCCTGAATCGAGGAGTGGATTATTCAGTCTACTAATCTATATATATAAAAGTCAAATGGTGTATGCGTGTGTGCGTGTATGTACGTGCACTTACTCCTTCCACACCGTTTGAGCTAGAGACTTGAAATTTGGTACAGTTAGAGGTCTTAGGGTCCTAATCAGGGTAAGAGTCGAAAATTTTTCAAATCTCACCTGTGACGCCCCCAGGGGTGAAATTATTTAAAGGCCAATCACATCAGCTGGGCAGCTGCTGTTCTCTGTGACATAGTTATGATGTCATAATACCCCCTCCAACGGACCCTGCATTCACTCAGCTCTCTGCCCCCTCCCCCCTCGAACGGACCCCGCACTCACTCAGCTCTCTGCCCCCTCCCCACCTCCGACAGACCCGAGTTGGGTTTGGTCGGAGGGTAAGTGAGGTAGGGGTGTCGGGTTTGGTCGGGGGGTGAGGTGGGAGTGTCGGGTTTGGTCGGGGGGTGAGGTGGGAGTGTCGGGTTTGGTCGGGGGGTGAGTGAGCCGGGGGTGTTGGGTTTGGTCTGGGGGGGTGGGAAGGTGTCGGGGTGGGTGAGGTGTGGGTGTTGGGGTTGGTCAGGGGGTGTTGGGGTTGGTAGAGGGGTGACATGGGGGTGTTGGGTTTGGGTGGGGGGTGAAAATGTGAGTCGGTGTTGGTCGAGGGTGAGGTGGGGGTGTTGGGCTCGGTCGGGGGGGTAAGGTGGGGGTGTCAGGTTTTCTCCCCTCCAACGGACCCCGCACTCGCTCAGCTCTCTGCCCCCTCCCCACCTCCAACGGACCCGAGCAACGCCGGGTATTTTCACTAGTTCATTATATTCTTGGCCTTTCTTCTGAGACAGCAAACAAAAGCATACTGGTTTTGTGGCATGTACATATATGCACTAAGGACTGGACTGATATCACTGATGCATTTCAGAAAGGATGTAAGAGAACTGCCAAATTATAACAACATTATGACTTAGAGATGAAATGCTCTTTATCCCTTTAGAACAGAATCTCCTTCCTCTCTCTCACCCCTGCTCCCTGGTTCTCCTTACTATTTAATATTTATAACACAATAAGACCAAGAGGCCTCCAATCAGGTTCAGGGTATCATTGTTCTAAGTCCTGCACAAACTTTAATGAAAGCAGAGTCCCTGCCCTGAGGAGCGAACTCTCCCTTTTGATCTCTTTCTCTCCCATGTTCAAAGACTAAGACTTTGCCATTAGATTGAGACACTATTCCTGCTAAAAGAAACAGTGGTTTGACCGTATCAGTTATAGTGATAGTGCCTGCTAGGAAAGGGGGGTATGGAGTTAACCATCCCAGTGGGAGCACTATGGAGCCCAAATCAGGAGGAGGAGAGTACAGTGATGACATCAACCTTAAATTCTAAATCACCCAAGTCCAACGGTCAGAGGATCAGTTCCTTGTGGCACTATCCAATATGCAGACAGAGCATGCCTGTTTGTGACACTCCTTAATGGCATGTAGTATGTGTTCCCTTCTTCTGACCTGCTCTGCTTAGAGGGACCCAGCCTCCTCCCCACAGATCACCCTTTGGGAGCATTATGAAGAAAACAGTTTGTGCTCAAGACAGTACAGAATCTGACTGTGTCCAGACGTCGTTGGAGGAATACAAAGGGAAAGGAAACCTCTTTGCACTCTTTCCCACTTTGCACACCTGTGCAGAGACTGGCCACAATCTGGTCCAGGATATCTCTTGCTTTTATAACTATCTGAACAGTGTTGAAAACCAGCCAACTCTTACCTTGCATTTCAACAACACATTGCAATCAGCAGTAACTTCCCATCCCAGATACTCAACAAAATGAGGACCTGTTTAAAATGAGTTTTTACAAAATCAATACAAAAGACAAGTCAAATGAACTTTTCTTGCTAGATATACTGTTATTTTTATAATGTCAGAAATATAGGCTTTTTTCTTTATTGTTTATGTAAAAAATGAAGCAAGCAATTAATTAGAATTGAATAGCAATTTGTATTTCAAAATACCATATTTAAACCTGCTCCCACATTTAATCAGCCAAAAGATGCCTGAACTCCTTTCATTTGCATATTATTATGCTGTTCATTACCTTGTTTCCTGAACCACTCTTGCCTCTGAAAGTCTGCTTCATTCTGTAGCTTCTTGAACACTAGGAATCAAAAACAGTCAGAAAAACAAATGTGAGCTTTTCTAGACAGAACATCTCGTTAGTAGGGAATGAGATATTATTGTATTGCAGGGGTGAAATCCTGTCCCTGATGAAGTCAATGGCAGTTTTGCTATTAACTTCAATGGGGCCAGCTTTTCACCCCAGGTTGCTGATAGTAACTACTTCATTTGTTAACTATTTCAGCTGTCACAATGTTATTACAGCTGACCCAGGCTCTCCCAGCCACCCATGGGACATTACACTTTTTACAAGCATTCCACCTTTTGAGGACACGTATGTTATTGATAGTGGTTCATTCAGCACTTGAGGACTCTCTTAAACTCATTGTAGTAAACTCATTGTTATAGTAAATGTCAATGTAATGCTACAAAGAGTAATATTTAATTATATGTAAGAGAAAAGATCAAAGAGAAAAGTATGAATTGTAAATATATCTGAATATATTCCATCAAAAGAAGACATTTATTGTCACTCATCTAATCACATTTGATCCTCTGAGGAAGGAAAAGAAGAATGACAGCAGAGTCATCAAGCAGTTGAAATGTAGACAGCTGCAGGTATGTCTGAATATCTCACTTGAAATAGGAGAACAGTCCCAAGTATCTCTAACAACATTTGCATCACAGTAGCATTATAGGGCATTTTCATTGTAGACACAGGAGAGCAGACTAGATAGATGTGAGAGAGACATTATCGGTAGTAAATACTTAGCATTAATATGGCATCTGCCGTCTTCCAAACGCTCTGCAAAATTAATTAATCTATACAAAGCCCCTGTGAGGCATGTAAATAATAAAGAAGGTTGAAAAATGTGAACATTTTTCCTAAAGATTATGATTAAGATTAAAATGTCCTTTTTTCCCATTTAAAAAAAATCTGAAACTTGACCAGATTTGGTAGATGTTATTATCCCCATTCTACAGATAGGTAAACTGAAGCAGAGATGTTAAGTGACTTGCTCAAGGACATGATCAATATTAAGAAATTAGTTTCAGAGCACAGATCAAGACTCAGGAGTCACTGGCTCCTTAGTTCATCTCCCGATGCTAGTTGTAAAAGTGAAGTTCTAGATGAGCTTACCATCACCAATAAGGACAAGACTGGATTGGTTCATTGCTTTCCCATCCTGAAGTTGGAAGGTATAAGTCCCTTCATCATTGTCCTCAAGTTTATCCATGATCATTTCAACAAGGCCAGTATTATGGTCCACCTTCATCTTATATTTCTTTAGGAACAAAAAGAAAAGTGAGTGTAATGGTCTTCTTCAGATTCAGAAAAGACTCATCTATCTGGCCATATTCTATAGTAGTACTTTTAATACAATTCTTTATTTTCTTTATTCAGCTTTGTTCATTGAGTCTGTCCTGTGTTGTATGTATATAACCAAACATATATATAAAATTCATTAATCAAATGTGATATAGGCATATTTATTATTATCATAATGCTTCATATCTGTTCTGTGCAGAGCATCATGTTCTGTTTCATTAGAAAGGATTTCTTCAAATATATGAAAACTATTGCCCAACTCTTCAAAACAATATTTTTCCTGAGATGATGCTTTTATATCTTACTTCTATAGAATGCCCTGTCCCTGCCTTTTAACCAATGTAGTGGAATCCTAGAGACTCCATCTGTTTTGGGGTTAAAAAAAGTTCTCTGCCTGTTGCTTATGGGACTTTGCACATAACATAGGCCCTGATTTTGGGTTACATGCAGAACTTTGGTCAGTGGTGTAGTCAGAATTCAGGGAGTGGGGACATGGGTGAGGAAATGTGGAGATGTGGTTTGAATGCACTGTGCTCTGGGAATTTTGGTCTCCTGGAATGGCCTACAGAGGGATATGGACGGTAGCTAAATTACAGGACTGCTCTATTCCGAGGATTGGAATGGTCCCTAGGTCTTTACAGAATCTGGATCCCACAAAGGTGGCCATTGATGATCAAGGTGTGGGGGACATGTGAGATCACGGGCCTCACCAGATTTCTTGGGCCACCTCTTGCCAGAATGCCCCAAAATGGCTCACCCTGGTGGTGGCATTCACCATGTGTCTGTACGACATGGGGAGGGAGGGCACTGAGCTGACTGTGAGCTGAGCTCCCTGTCGCTACATGGAGCTGCTGCTTCTTCCCTGCTACTGGAGTCCCAGCGCTTCCTGCTGCCTGGTTTGCATGAGGAAAGTGAGGGGACATCTTAGAGATTGGAAAGAGGACCTGTGTCATGGTGCTCAGCGCCAGGCAGCTCAGGTGGAGCCCCATCCAGCGCAAGAGCCCTGGAGGTGAGTGAAGGGAGAAGGCTGGGGGACAGAGTGGGAAAGACGGGTGGACCCTGCTGTTGCTGCTGCTCCAATGCACTCCCAGTAACCGTGTTCTGCTGCTGCGGGTGCATTGAAAGAGCAGTAGCCTTCAATGTGCCTCACAAGGAGAAGGCAATTTGGGGGTGTCATATACCTCCCTCCCACAAAAAGTGATTGATAATTCTCCAACTTCTTGTTCACTGGGACAATCCAGCCCCCAAGCACCATCCCACCCTGGTGCCACCCACCCTGATGGCGCGTGGGGGACTGTGCCTCCCAACTGTGTTGCTTCTTTTGTTGGTCTTGTTTTGAACACAGGCAGGGAGGGATGCCTGCAAGCTCTGCCGGGGGCTGGGCATTCACAGGACAGAGACTAGGAGGAGGAGGAGGTAATTGCAAGTGTATGTTGTCTACATACCAAATTTCAGGGAGTAGAGGTAGAGGCAACACATGGGGGCAGTCACGTGGCCCCACAGAACTGTTTAGTTGTGCCCTCCCCTACTATCCAGAGTTACGTACGGTCTCTGCAGGTGGCAGAAAGCCACACTGAGTGCACCCTCTTCCCCCCGAACTGCATCCAGCAATGCTCAGCCACAGCTCAGAATGGGGGCACAATCTTTATACGGATGTTTTCAATCACATGCTATGTTTTCCATGTAAATGTATTAGAGTAATGGAGTCTGATTACATTCAAAGTGCTTAGCGGGAACATTGATACTCATTGCTTCTAAAAGTCAAAAAACCATAAGCAATAAAAGTCATACCTCTCCATTAACAATTCCTTTGTCATTAAATACAAAGTTGACCTTTGCATTGCCAGACAGCTTTTCAGCCTGCAGCCAGAATCGCACTTGTCCCTTCTCCAGAAGTTCAGCTGCCAGCTCAGACTTAAGTGGGACAGCTACAGAAATCAAAGAAAAGACTGAAGAGAATCTTTCCTGTGTTTCACAACTGTTCTTTTCTACCATCAAAAAGTCAATTCTCCCATTGATACTGTGACGGGGCGGACTGGCCCCGCACGGGCCAGGGCTGCCCCTGGCCGGAAGTCCTAGCAGCGGAAGTCCCGCCCCCGCTGCACTGGGCATGCTCCAAGTGCTCAGGCAGTATAAAGGAAGGGAGCACAGCTCAGTTTGGGCGGGCGGCCGGAGGAGGAGGACGTGCCGGGAGAGCTCCCGCGGAGGACCAGTCCCAGCCGGAGCCGGAGCCGGAGCCGGAGCCGGAGCCGGAGCCGGAGCCGGAGCCGGAGCCGGAGCCGGACCATACCTCAGCGTCTGATGCCGACCACAGCCAGCCAGGAGCCCTAGACCACTACGGGTTTGAGGAGGTGACGGACCCAGCCACATATGGGGGATCAGCAACCAGCCAGGGGACCCCGTCACTGGCACAGGTAGGAACTGACCCCGGGATAGTGAGGGAGTGGTATTGCCCACCCGAAGACACTCAGCGTGTTGCGGTGGGATCTCCCCGCTGAGTGGGGGTCTGGCGCAGGACCGGAAGGTCACACTGCCCCAGGGAAGGGGGATTGTTACAGACTCTGGCCGCTAGGCCACACTGCCCCAGCCGGAGGGCTGGTATTGACTCTGGCTATTGGACCACTGCCCCAGCCGTGGGGCTGTCATTGATTTTGGTCCTTAGGCTGTACTGCCCCTACAAGGGGGCCGTCAGGGACTCCGGCCACTAGGCTTCACTGCCCCCGCCCGGGGGAGCGAACCCTGACAGATACGTATAGAATGTATGGAAGTGTGTTGTCTGCCCCCACCCTCTATTGTTCAGGGTCACTAGCACTGTGTAGAGCTAGAAATATTCAGCATTTGAGTTATATCTGATGCTGCTCCATTCTAACTCAAAATAAAATCTGCCTCAAAGGTAAGCTGAAAATATCTATGCCGCATGATGTGAGTGTGCAGGGCCCAGAAAGAACGATGCTTTATGACTCACTCTGTAATGTCATAATAAAATGTCAAATTGACTCGGCAGAAAAAAATAGCCTGCAAGGTCTTGCCTTCAGAGGTAGTCAGAAAGTAAACAGTTGAACCCCACATTGGTTCTTCATTCCTAGAATTGATCGTGTGTGTCATATCATGCCAAAAATGTCAGCAGTACACTCAGAGATAACCAGAAACACTGACATTATGAGCCACATTCATTGCTGATGTAAGTGGGGTCAACTCTATTGAATGGCATTGTGGCCATTTATTTCACAGTACTGTATATTTAGCCATGCTTTTAGTTTTCCCATAATTGACAAGTTCAAGTCTTCATCTTTTTTTCATTCTAACTTTTTCTTAGACTTCAGCTTACTTGGAAAACACAATCAATTAGACCTGGTCATATAGGGGCTGATTTTTCAAAGGTGTTGAGCATCTAACTAGCTCCCATTGATTTTTACCTAGACTCACAGAGCTATGCAAACACTTCTTTACCCTCCTGTAAGTATACAGCATGTACAAGCATATATGAGGAGCTTCCCAAATATAATAAGGACATGTCAGATTTGTAGTCTGAATTAGTGAGTTGTTGTTTTTCATCTGTCAAAATCCTGTAAAGTGTATGGGTGGAAAGGTGTGACATTGTCCCAGAGCTACTGAGATCTACAAACATCTTTGTGAGACAATCGGGGCAGAGTCTTTTCATTTGTTCATATAGTCTGGTAATGGCTGTAGAAGTAAATGTAAAAATCTCCTACCATATAGATATTGGTAGAAATCTGTTTCTTTAATTTGACATATATAAAGGACTCAACAACAGTAAAGTGGGGCTATGCATGCTACACTGTAAAACAGAATATCCAAAGTATGAACAGCACAACTCCTGCTTGTGAAACTGTTTTAGATACATACAAGGCTGTACTGCAGGGTATATTAGCTTGTTGTATAGCAGGGCTAGTCTAGCATTTTTCCTTTATTCCTCAGCTCCACTTGCCAGCAGCAGGGAGTGAAACTGACAAATCATTTTCACTTTTCTTCCCACTTTTCACATGTAGAAATGGCTCCTTTCAACCTCTTCACTTGCTTGCTCCTCCCAGACCCCTAGCGCACCTTCTGAAGCAGGCAACGTGTATGAAAGCAGCTGCCTCCCAGCCATTCCAGTCTACACACACACACACACACACACACACACACTTGTCCTGAGTAGCAGGAAACCAACTTCCTTTCTCCCCCATCTAAAGACATCTGATAGGTAGGGAAATGGGGAAATAGCCAAAAGAGGAAGAAGGATGAGCAGTAGCTAGCAGGAAAAGGGGAAGATGGCAGAAATGGTTTCATCAGAGGATTGGCATGGTAACTGGAATGTGAGCAGAGTACCACCACTTTCCACTCATTTTGACTCCTGCATGTTAGTACAGTGGTGCTGTAAAAAGCTTTCTCAATTACTATGAGAAATAAGAGGTACCTTGGATCTTACTTAATCTCTGAAAACAAAAGGAATGAAATGCCAGTTGTACCCGTGTTTGCAACAGGAAGTGAGTTTAAATGAAGAAATTAGGCTGTGCTGCTTTTGTTTTACTGTCAGGTTTGTGGCAATTTTAAACTCTTAATTTGATTTGTATGTAATTAACTATGAATATCTTAGTCTAAAATGGAAAGGAAAAAACCAGCTTCCCAGAGGCTGTTCTATAAAGGACTAAAATAAGCTAAAGGCATCTTCTTTTGTGAAAAGAAGTCACGCCCCAATCCACAAGACGAACAAGACCTTGTTCTTGTGCTTCCTAACAAAAGTGTTCGTTTAAAAACATGTCCATGTTATGAAGCACTAACTAGCAGCTGTATTGGAAACTTCTAGCAATCCTGCTTCTGAGTTTTACTCCCTATTCTGTTAAGTGTCTCAATTTATCACAAGCACCTGATTAAACCTCCTTTAGCAGTTACCAAGTTCAAGAGCAGAAATAAGGGGACTTTCCGATCCTTCTCCTGAGCCCTGTGGAGCTACTACACTCATACATTATCTCTGTTCAGCAAGGGTATGTCCACACAGCAGAGAAAAACCCGTGGCTGGCCTGTGCCAGCCGACTCAGTCTTGTGGGCTTGGGGCTGAAGGTCTGTTTCACTGCTTTCTAGAGACTTCTGGAACCCAAGCTCTGGGACCCCCCCCCCCCTCCCCACCCTGCAGGGTCCTAAAAGCCAGGCTCCAGCCTGAGCCCAGAAATCTACATAGCAGTGAAACAGCCCTGCAGCCCAAGCCATGTGAGCCCGAGTCAGTTGGCACAGACCAGCCATGGGGTTTTCTTTGCTGGGTAGATGTACCTCTTGTGTGGAGTATTCGAGCAGCCCACTTATCAACTTGCCAGCTGTAGTTGTTTCTGAACACAAGTTACATGTGTTAAAAGTAAGCACTGAGCAGTTTAAATGAACTAACATGCAAGTGTTTAAGTCGAACAGGCAAGTTCTAGTGATTAATTTTCACGTATATTACTAACTTTGTTAGTGCTTGTAAAAATAGCTTATCGAGAGATGAGACTGAAGCACCTCATATACCCAAGGTTTTCTCTTCTCTTAGGCATTTCATCTTGCTGTTATTTAATATTTTACAGTGCCTAAAAATATGGTGACAGTACAAAGGGAAAGACATCATCTCTGCCCTGAAGAACTCACACTCTGATATGGAATATTACACCGTTGGGGGGAACAATCAACAGAAAAGGTACGGGGTGAAAAGGGCAAAGGGTGATGGAATACAAATGTGTGATTATTAACCTTGGGAATGGAGGTGCAATTAGGAGTTTATTTTTGTTGCTGATTTTATTATAAATTAATAATAATGTTGATTTGCTTTTGGTGACATCATAGAAGTCATAAGTCTTAAAAAAAGAGATTTGAATGATGAGACGGTAGTAGGTTATGGGGTTTGGGAGGTTATTCCACGGGCAGGGAATGGCATAGAAAAAGTCATGGAGGTTGTTTGGGAAGAAGCAAACAAGTGGGACATCGAGGTTGGGATCACTGGATCAGAAAAGGCCAGTGGGTGGCACAATAAGAGACCATGTCAGATATGTAGAGTTTTGTAGGGCCCTGAAGTGGTGGAGAAAAGGAAGGCGGTGGAGGGATTCCGAATGAGAGATGTTGTGGTCAGACTGACAGGCAAGCAAGACCATTTTAGCGGTCACAGTTTGAATGGACTGAAGGGGTGCAATGTGGGTACGAAGCAGGCAGGGTGGAAGTTTTAATAGCTGAGATAGAGATAGGAGGTGATGGACAAAAACTTTAGCAACTGGGATTGAGAGGAACAGTCAGAGCTTAAAAATGCAGTGGAGGAAGATATGACAAAATTTAGATATGGCCTGGATATATGGGACTGGATTCACCAATGTGTTACTCCAATTATACGCCATTGTGACTATTTAAAACAGTGGTATTGCACCAGCTTAAAACTGGAATAGTACAGTGATAAATAAAGGAGAGGGAATAGAAGGAGAGGGAATCATCAAATATAGTCCTCAAGGTACAAACCTGGGTAACAGGCAGAATGGTCAGGTTGCCTACAATAACGGAAAAAGAAGGTGGGGAAGTTCAGAAGGAAAACTCCAGTGCAGATGGCACATTCTAGCTGGACTTGCCATGATGTTTTGTTTTGTTAGCCTCAAATTTGGTCTTAACTTACACTGAAGTAAAGTTGCCAGCTAAAGTTAAAGGGGGCAGAAAATTATAAACTCTCACACTGGCTTGGCAACTCACAGGGATCTGAGTAAGTGTAAAGTTCAGGGCTCCAGAAAAAACAAATCCATTGGTATGCTTACTACACATCCAGTATATGGACTATGCTGTCCAGCTAGAGAGCAGCATCTAAATAAGCATCAAATGCATCAATTAATATATTAATGTACTGGGAAGAATTGAAAGACTGACTAGTAGAAACCATGACCTCGGCTTCACACACTGAATGCTTTTCTAGTGAACCAGCAGAGCAGCTCCCCTCGCTGATGCTGACAGGGCCTCTGTAATATACAACCCGGAACTCTTCACACTGCATGCCAGTATCTCGTCTATGAGCATGCTCATTTCACTTACTTGGGAATTTGTGCTCATGGCTGAGAGCGAGCAGGCGTTTCATCTCTACAAAAAAATTTAAAAAGAAATGTTACGTTTGCATTTCTGATTTACCAGTTAGATTCTCTTACTTTTTCATGTATTGCAGAAGACGAAGTGAGATGGGAAAGATAAAGCAGGCATCTTAAGAAGTAGGTTTTGTCCTTACCTTCCTCGTCTATTGTGTAGCTTGATGAAACTCCATCAGTGTCTGTGACAGCACAAGAGTAAATGCCCAAATCATCTTCCCCAAGATCTTTAAAAGCAGCTTTTGACCTTCGGACAAAAACACTTCGATTAAAAGTGTTAACTTAACCAAAACCCTGAATCAGAACACCTCCCTTTAAACCTTACTACTGGGTGCTTCATCTGCTATGGCTTTGGCTGAGCAGGAGAGTATGGGGCATAATCAGTGAAAATGTGAGTATATCCCACGGTGTTTACCATACATGTTGAACCCTACAGGCCGGCTCTGGGAAACATCTCTCTGGACTTTGTTTTCATGTGAGATGTCAGGGATGTGTTGGATGGCTATAAACAGGAAGGGGAATGTCACATGGTTTCGGAGGTGCTACAATTGGCAGGGCTCATATGTCTACTTCTCCCATATATGGTATTTTTGCATCTGATATATTTGTATATATCTCCTTCTTTCCTAGAAAAAGCTAGGGAAACAGGTGATCCAGGCCATCCTGAAAGTCACCAATTCTGGGGTGTGGTGAACAAAAATGTTCCAATATTCACTGAGAATGCCCCACCACCAGCTCCCTCCTGATCAAACCAGAGTGTTGTTTGCTCTAGCACCGAAAAGAACTGCAACTAGTGGAGTATAACATGGGAACATATTTTAAGCAGTCAGGACCAAAACAATTTAGGTTAAATATGTTAAAACATACTAAATTGCACCTGCAAATCTGGTGGCCAGTGCAGGTCAGAGAGTACAAGTGTAATGTGCTCTTTATGTGAAGCACTGCTTAAACAAGTGGGATGCATCATTGTGTGTGTGCTGCAATTTCTGAATAGTTTGAAGGTGGTCTCCCATGTAGACAGCACTGTAATAATCTAACCTTCCAGTGACAAGGGCATGAATAATCTTGGTGAGGTCCACCTCCAAAGGGTGGATTACTGTGATTCCTAGGATTTCCAAACATAACAGGGCTGCTATAAGCAAAGTTCCTTACTTTCCGCCTTTGGTGTCAAAGGCTAATCGAGATTCATCCTCAATTGGTTCATAATTCTTGGACCAGACAAACTTAGAGTCTGAAGACATCTGGTCACATTCAAAGTTCAGGGAAATGACTCCATTATCATCCACATCGACTTTCACTTCTTTAGTTCCTGGAAGATCAAACAAAACTACTTTTTAATAGAAAGCAGCATAAATTATTTGCATGCACATCATTCACAGGGTAAACTAAGCAGAGCTCTTTCCTTCCTTCTTCTCATACATAAGCTGCTGCAACAGGCTAGTGTCCTTGATCCTTTACTCATGAGTAGAGTCTTTATCTAGGTGCATAATTCCACCAAAGTAATGAACAAATTAAAAAGGGTACATAGGTCAATGATTGCATATGATTAAGGACTATGCATACATGAAGATTACATCATTCGGCCCTGGGCTGAAAGAAGCTTTATCTCAGGTTTAAAAATAAAATTAAATGTACTAGAAAAACTGAACAGGAACAAATGCAAGGCCATTAAAGTGCATTAGATGTTGAAAATATTGTAAAAGAAATACCTTACTCAGTAAGGAATATTCATTGTATTCTTTACAGAGGGAAATGTATCCCTCACCTTTTGGGAACAGATAGCTCAGTGGTTTGAGCATTGGCCCACTAAACCCAGGATTGTGAGTTCAATCCTTAAGCCCCCCCCCTCCCCCCATTTAGGGATATGGGGTAAAAATAGGGATTGGTCCTGCTTTGAGCAGAGGGCTGGACTAGATGATCTCCTGAGGTCCCTTCCAACTCTGAAATTCTATGAAAA
The DNA here is from genome assembly GCA_032164245.1 of Sternotherus odoratus. Taxonomy (NCBI): domain Eukaryota; kingdom Metazoa; phylum Chordata; order Testudines; family Kinosternidae; genus Sternotherus; species Sternotherus odoratus. Next base: position 71,774,382 of record JAVMKO010000002.1, read on the forward strand.
CTTCTAATTTTCTAGTAAAATACAAGTTCATGCCATGTACACATGAAGGGATGAAGGGGAAAGATGGAGGGATAAATAGAAAATTAAAAGTTCATATTAATTTCACAAATGAATCATCACAGGAGCACTCACTTGTGCATCTAATGGTGTTACACACAGCAGCTCATTCACACGTACAGATGTTGGAATAATCAAGTCTGACATGCCCAGAAATGGCCTATGGAACACATCCTGTGCACACCAGTAAGGAGAATATTTGTGATTGGCAGCCAAGTGCAACACCTTGATTCAAACCAAGAGCTGGTTCTGAATACTGCCTGCTACTCCTGCAGCCCTTGGTAAGGGTAAGGCCATCCGGCGTGCACTGGAAGGGCACTGAATGGGGAATAGTAAATCCAGGGTCAGAATATACCTAGGATTTGCCCTTCATGCATACCTGTGCAGCCAAGAGAACTGCATTTTCTGTATGGGTACAGAGTTGGCTCTTTACCCCTTTTTCAAATGTGGAAGTAATTTGTATCTAACAACTTGTTTGATATCGTCACTGGAAGCACTGTTCATTCAAGGGGACTTGGAGAATATCCTTTGTTTTTTGCACAGTTCTGAATGGAACTGGACCTTATACTTTAAACGGCCTCTGATGTTATAATATTCAGTTTGAGAGTGTCTTGAACAGCCTAAAACATCAATGACATACTTTTCCCCTAAAATGTTATATCTTAATGAAAAGGATCTCATTCACAAAAATCCATCAGAATATCCAGAAACTAGTAATAAATGCTTTATTTCCAGCACATTTCTTGAGTCATGTTACTATAATCCTAATACCAGCACTGTGAGCAGCAGCACATTCCTTTGTAATGAAGTAGTTTGTGAACATGTAACTGACTGGCTTACTGTTTATAGCTTGCCATAAATGTTTAATAAAAGGAGAGATCAATATTTGTTGCTATACCAGTATTATCATTTACCAGTCCTTTCTATAATGCAATATGCAGTTCAGAAATACATGTAAAGTACCTGTGAATGATCAATGAAGTCTGAGGTTCACATCTCTTACTGGGCAGTAACATGTTTGTAAATTTACCTGTGTAATCCATTATACAGAAATTCACCATTTGACATGTCATTAGTGTTTGTTTCCACTACAGAATGTTAGCGTATGAATCTTTTGATGACAGTGTAGGTAATGTGCAAAATCTCTGCTATAAGAGCGATACAAAAGGCAATATGCTTGACACTTCATAAGTTTGCATTCACTATATATTACTACTACCACTCAGCATATGTATCTGGCAGTGGTGTTGTTTATACACGCGCCGGCCGCAGCTTCTCTCCCAGCTTCCCCACTGGGAGAGAAGCCACGTCCCCGTGACTGCCGGGACAGGGGACTCTGGGGCTGCAGGCGCCGGTGGTCCCTGCCCCTGGCGGGCGTGGGGGCAGCGGCTTCTACAGAGAACTCCGGGGCTGCAATCTGCAGCCCCAGAGTTCTCTGTCCCCGGCAGGCATGGAGCCGCAGCTTCTCTCCCCTGCTGGGCAGCAGGGAGAGAATCTGCAGCCCCCACCTGCCGGGAATGGAACCGCTCTACAATGTGACCCCCGCATTTAGTGCGATGGGATTTTTTGGCTCCCATCCGTCGCATTATAGTGGGGTTCAGCACTGTACCTTTCCAGAAGATTTGAGAGCAGTTTTTTAAAATGTCATGATTGTGCCTGAGATTTGCATGGTTTGAGTGAAAAAGCATTTTTAACCAGATTTTGCCTGAGAGATTTGTTTTGTCTTTTCTTAACCCTCCATATGAAGTGTAGTTTGGCAGAGACCATATTTATGGATCTGAGCTAAAAGTATGGGTCCACAACAAAGTTGCTAACAATATTTATTGGCCCTGAGCTTCTCTGAGAATTTTGTTGGGACAATATTGACTCTCCAGCTTTGTGGACTTGGAATCCAACCCCAGCGCTGTATCCCTGAGCAATAATGAAATCCCGAGACAGGAGTCCCATATTGGTAACAACCAGAGTGCAGCTCTGAAGCCCTGTCCCCAGAGTTAAGGGCTGTGGGCGTTCTCTGCTGAACTTGTCCCGATGACTCATTACTGCAGCTATCATAGATCTTAATGGGAGTTAACGTGGCTAAATCTCCTTGCAGGTGGTAAAAAAAGTATCCCCAGCTCTGAATGGCTGGTTAAATTCTCATTCTGTTGGAACTGAAATTATATGTGAGGTTCCTTATTTGACGTGTGGCAGTTGCTATTGAATAAGAAGCTTGTGTTATCAGTCTGAAGGCTAAGCATTAATCCTCAAAGGGAAGCAGAAACTTTGGGGCAAATGTTCATCTGATTCTTATTTCATGAGGTTTTCTGTTTCCATTGTGTATAACCCAATATCAGAACAATAGGACTCTATGGGTAAGTCTACACTTCAATGAAACACCCACAGCCAGTCCATGTCAACTGACTTGGGATCACAGAGCTCAGGTTGTGGGGCTCTAAAACTGCAGAATAGACATCAGGGGCTAGCTGGAGCCTGGGCTCTGGAACCTTCTCCCCTTGGGGCTCCAAGTGCGAGCCCAATGCCTACACTGCCGTTTTATAGCCCCTAGCCTGAGCTCCACAAGCCCAACTCAGCTCACATGTGATGTTTTATTGAAGTGTAGACACATCCTACACTGTCCTGCTCTCATGGCGACTGGCAAAAGTCCCAATGACTCAAGGAGCTCCCAGAACTAGCCTGCAGCCTTAGATGTGTTTATCTGAAACTAAATTGTTACTAAATTATGTATTTTAAGGAGATTTTGCGGGTACATTTTTCACCTTGTATCTTTTTGTTTACAGCACACACAATATACCTGCATGAGCCTCAGAGTCTTAGATGTTTTACTTTGGGGTTTGTTTTTATTAGTTTCATATATTGTGTGTCTGTTCTAACAACAATACTATCTCTTGTGAGTAGGCTAAAAATCTATGGGCCCAATAGCCTCTTCCTATGGAAATACCAATGGAAAGGATCTGGAGGGAGGAAAGCTCTATGAGGATCACAGAGATTCCTCCACATTCTTCTGTTTTATTAAGGGCTATGCCTCCTGTGGAAACAGCAAGGGTCCAGAGTCCAAAACCACAGATACCCAGATACCTATGTGAAACCCATGGATCCACTGGCGTTCTGGGTTCAGCTGTGTGGGGATTCTGTGCCTCCACACTGATTCATGGATTCCCTGCTTCTCGCCACACCTTTCTAGCATTGCGGATTCATTGGAGCCACGCTGCAAGCGTTTCTCCAGTCAGCAGATATCTCCCTGTAAAGGTAGTCTCCACAGCACAGATGGTGTCTGTAATAACTTGTGAAAGGATTTACTGTTGGTGCCATGGGAAAAAAAGAACATTCTCCTTGGCCCATTCACAGCCTGCCCCATCCCCAGGAACTCTCTGTGAGTCAAGGGACAGAAGGGCGGTAGCTGCAGCTGATCTCCCTTCTAGCTGGGAAAGACTAAAACCAAAGTGTGGCAGTTACACTCCATGCACTGATCTGGGGGAATAATTGGACCCTCTATTTCAGTATTTATCTGCAATTGTATTCAAATATGATTTTATCATATTTCTGTGTTCCGGTATCTGTGTGTATGTATAGTATGGGCATCCAAGCATATTCAGAAAATTTATTTTATAAAGGAGGTAAAGAGACACACTCAACTGGTATCCTTTCTAGGAAAGGGGCTTGGTGCATTGGTAATACATTGAAGGACAGATGGGTTCAGTTCCTTTTTGTGTATTCCCTGCTTATGAGCATGTTTGATAAATATGAACCTATATTAGTGCAGATGCAAAACAACAAACGAACCTGGTCGTGTTTCTGCTACGACGGCGTCACTGGTATCAGAAGGTTTCCCAACACCAGCCTGATTTGTTGCTCGCACCCGGAATAGATAGCTGACACCTTCCTTTAGGCCACTGACCTAGAACAAGCAAATAGAGAAGCAAGGTACACAACTGAGCACTTCATTTTACTCTTCCATATCTATAACACTAGTTTGGAGGCTTGACAATAATATCTTCCTCTTTTGTTTTTCTCCTTTTCCACTTGGCAACTTCCGCTTTCCTTATGTCCCTCCCATCCAGGCTAACGTCACTGTAACTTATTTTTGTTTGCTACTTGTGTCTAGCCAGCATTTTTGATGGTGTCATCAATGATGTTAGCACATTTCTGGGAACAGGATGTTTTTAACTCTTGTGCAGTCCATCTGCCTCTGCAGCAGCAGATCAAAAATACTGCAGGTCAATTTTGACTTGTAAAAAAATTGTAGCCCGAGTGGATAATTCACACCATAGATATTTAGAATCTGGAGGTTATTCTCTATTGGATTATAATGATTTTAACATCCAGTTTGAGGCTACACTACATTCCAATGTTCCTTTAAAAATACACAAGGAAAGATCACATTTTAAAGTGAAGAGTTTTTTTTAAATGACCTTTGAAATATACAAATTTCAAATGTATGTATACATTTGTACACTCCTGGAAGAATGTTCAGGATCAAGACACAGTTCATCTTATATTTAGAAATTGCTCCATGAAATTATGTACCATAGTAACATAGCCATCTAAATTACAAACTCACAAAAAAATTAGATGACAGGGTATATTATGTTTAAACCAGTCATCCTGTCATATTTTCACAGCACACACCTCAGTGATTTGCCATTTGCGTTCACCTTTGAGTCAGGAAGTACAGAGGATACATCTGTGTAATAACACTATTTTAGGAATGCCATTTCACTTTGGTAGTGCATTCTTTTATTTTTAGACTTATTGTGCCAAATTCTCTTCCAAATTAAACCCTTATGTGACTCTGCAAGAATTACATGGGTGTAACTGAAGGCACAATATATCTTGGTAAGTCTAAAACCATAAGGAAGCACTACCAAAATAGGCATACCTAGAACTGACTTCACAGGAGTTGTACTGGTATAATTGAATTTGGTTCCAAAATTGATTACCTTTAAGAATTTATTTGCAATTGGCTTCTCATTGACACTCCTCCAATGTTCATCTGTTGCTTCGGTTTGCTTCACATCAACATAGTAACCAGTTACGGGACTACGGCCAATATAAACTGGTGGTTTCCACAGTAAAACCAAAGAGTCTTTTCTAACTTCAGTGCATAAGAGATCATGGGGCGGTCCTAAAGGATTAAAAAAAAAAGTTGGAATCTTGTGCATTATATAAAGCCACAAGCAGACCGCTGCATAAAACAAATGAAAAATGTACCATCCCAAAAAGACTGTGGGCTAAATTCAGACTGGGTATAAGTAGATACAACTCAATTGTACCTGTGAACTTATACAGTTCCCAAAATGAACTAGCTCCCAAAATAATCCAATTTCCCTTTTTTTCTAACCTACAATATCTCAATTAAACATAAATGACCAGCCTCATCAAATGACAGGGAAAGAAGTTAATTATTAAATTAATTCATTTGCTGAGAGCCTGGTCTAATGTCCATTGACGTCAATGAGAGTCTTTTCATTAACTTCAGTGGGTATTGGATGTGGCCCTGAACTGATATGTTTAGGACAGGGCTAAAGGCCCTGTTTCTTCACTGCCTATACCTTGTGTAGGCATTTACACCAGGCACAGATGTAGTATAGAAACCCAAACAGAAAATAAATAAACAATTAGCTGCAAAGTGGGTATTAAATGCTATCAAATCAGAAGAGCAATGTTTCACACCCACTTCGCACAAGTGTAAATGGCTCTGCAAAGCAGTGGAGAGTCAAGCCTTATATACTGAGCAACTTTTTCATTGATTTCTATTGGAACCAAGAGCACACAGCAGGTGTAGCAGCAAAACCATAGCAGACCTCAGGATACAACCTGCTGAGAATAAAAAAAAAAAAAAATTTTTTTTTTTTTTTTGGAAACTGCAGTTAACTTGCAGTAAGTTGATCAACTTCATACTCATTCTGCAATTACATTGACAGCACAGCCAGGAACTAGGTTCTCTTATTCCTGTCTGGGTTGTGTTCAGCCCTTGGGCACCATACTGTGCACTCCTGCAATATTGGATGGAGCTTTTACTGGGAATTTAATTGTGTACAGAAACCCTGCCCCTGGGTTGGCAGACACACACAGCAGAACACAACAGGTAGGTTAGCCACTTTAACCATCCTGTAACGGGGTCACCACTCACCTCTGCGGCGCCTCCTGCTGGTCGTCTGGGGAATCCTGCTGAGAATAAGGGCTTGTCCTCACTAGCGGGGGGGATTGACGGCAGATACTCAACTTCAGCTACCTGAACCACGTAGCTGAAGCTTGCATATCTGCCGCCGACTTACTGCCCGTCCCCACGGCAGCGGCAGGCAGCGGCGCGCTCCCCCGTCGACTCCAGCTTGTGCCTCTCGGCAAGCTGGAGTTCCGGAGTCGATGGGGGAGCCGCGGGCGATCGATTTATCGCGTCTTAATGAGACGCGATAAATCAATCGCCAGAAGATTGATCCCGGACCACGGTAGTGAAGACGAGCCCTAAGAAGAGAACACCGTTCTAGCCAGTAACATTCCTCTCACATTTCGTGTAGAATGTGGGTTTGGTATGTTCCACTGAATGACGTTGAGCTTTGATATTCTGTTTAGATTTTTACCTGGAACAGCAATGGTCCATTCTTCACATTTGAAGGAACGAGTAGGTGGGGAGGGAGTGCCGACCCCAGCTAGGTTAGCAGCAGCCACTTGGAATTGGTACACCATGTTTTCCTTCAAATTCTGAATCTGCAGGATTAATAAAGCCATACCCATTAACCTTGCTTTAAAGTTGTAGGAGGAGGTTGCACTGATTACTGTCACATATGAAAACTCTAGGATACAAATCCTCTTTATAAAGGCTGTGCAATGAACAGGTAAAAGCAATATTAAAAATTAGTTATGTATTCTTTCATTTCTTTCCAATGAGTTAAGAATGAAAAGGTACCACAAAAGCTACCTTTGTGGGCTGATGTCTGATCAATACCTTCTATAAGCAACCACTTCTGAGCAAACTGAGGAAGGCTTGAGACTATGGGTCAGTGGTGCAGTTGCACTGTTCTAGCTCTTTCATGAAGACACGACTACACCTGACAGGAGAGCTTCTCCCATCAGCATAGTTAATCCACCCCCAAAGGAGAAGCTATGTCATGGGAAAAGCTCTCCCATTGACATAAGGCTGTCTACACAGGGGGTTAGGTTGGTATGACTACATTGCTCGGGCCGGGTCCTTGGATAAGGGGCAGGGAGTCCCGCAGGTCTGTCAGGAGGTGGGAGTGTGGATAGGGGTTGGGACAGTCAGGGGACAGCGAGTATGTGGGTTTGGGTGGGAGTGAGGTTCTGGGGGGGGGCAGTTAGGGTGTGGGAAGTCTCAGTAGGGAGCGATCAGGGTCAAGGAGCAGGGGGGATTAGATGGGAGGGTGGTCCTGGTGGGTGGTAAGGGGCATGGGGGGGTCTTGGGAGGGGGCAGTCATGGGACAGGGAGCAGGGGAGGTTGGATGGGTTGAGGGTTCTGAGGGGGCGGGAAGTGGGAAGGGGTCGGATAGAGGGCAAGGCTAGGCTTCCCTACCCTACCCAGGTCTCCATACAATTTTTGACCTCGATGTATTTGCCCACACCTGTTCTAGGACATAAAACACCATTTTAAAAGCTGAATACCCTCTATTAAATTGTAGACCAGGTTTCTGACTCACATTTAATAGAGAAATAATACTTTTTCACTTATATAGCACCATTCTATCAAGGAACCCAAAATACTTTGAAAAAAGGACAGCATAGCTCTTATTATATCTGTGGCATTAAAGAATGAGCAAACCAAGCAAATATTAGACTAGCATTTGTTTGCTATGGAGTATCTCTGACATAAACATCCCAATCCACTGGAAACAATTAATTAGAAGCTGTTTTTCCTAATCTGTCTTGTTACATATATACTTCTGATGCATGCTCAACATTATGAAAATTAACCTCTTACCCTGTAGGCCCTCTCACTAACTGGTTTAATGTTGGCCTCATTCCATTTTCCAGGAACTCCATCAATCACTTCACGATAGTTCACATAGTAGCCAGTAATATCAGCTCCGCCAATGATATTGGGCTGTTTCCATCCTAGCACCATTGAGTCATGAACACTTTCAAGTACAGTGATGTCATAAGGTGGAGATGGGGCAGCTGTGTCAACACGAACATCATATGAGTAGGCAATAATCATTCTACTAGTCAAACGAGCATCTGACGGGCTTTCTCATCTTGTATTTCTTAGTCAGGAAAAACTCCATTTGTAGTTAATGGAAATTTTGCTGGTGTAAGGAATGCAGGATGAAGGCCTCCATAAACCCAATAAAAAACTAAGCTACATAAGGATTAGCTGTACAGCAGTGTTGGATATTTGAGAAACAAGCTGATAAACAGTGAAAGTGTGTGTCGCAACTGCAGTTGTCATATAAGTGAGCAGGGTTCATTTTCAATACAGTGAAAGATGAGAAACTAAAACTAACACCATAGCAGACTTGCAAAATTTTGGAGATGCAATGATTTGTTTTCTTTTACTGAAACCAAACTTTTTCCCACACTCAATTTTTTCTTTAGTTCCTTTTTTACCCCACATGCCTCTGATGAGAACAGAGATAATGCAGCACCAACTACTTCCTCATTTTTGGTATCTTAATGTTATAATGATATCATTGCACCCTTTGGGTAAACTTACCTTACTGAAGGAAAGCACAGTCATAGTCACAGCTGTCTGATCAGAAATGGAAGAGGCCTGTTTCTGGAGCTTACTTTAAAAATATCTGGAGCACAATTTTTTTTAATCCAACACAGAAAGCATGAAACCTCAGTCCAACAACTGCACCCACTTTCTTATAATATATCCTACATACATACCAGTGGTTTATTTGTACAGAGTATTTACACTGGTCAGCTGTTGGCTGTTCCTAGTCTTAGGAACTCCTAGTCTCACTTTGGATATAGCTCAGATAGAATTTTGAAGGACTTCATTTGCTGAATGTTCTTTCAAAATAACACATCATCCAGTCAGCAAAAACTTTCTTTTAATTAGTAAAGGAAACCTGCAGAAAAAACCCCTATTGCCTTTGAAATCAAGGATATCTCCATCAATAATTAACTACATTAAATTGAATATATTGTGCAGGGAACTGTTACTGACGTGTATTCAACTGTATGTAGGTATACATTTAGACAGGTGCTCAGATACCACAAGGATGGACATGTATTCCTGGATGATGTGTAAGAAAAGTCTAATTGTGTACATATTACAGTAATTCCCCCTGTTTTCTCTTTGTCCGGTTTAACAGACTACATCAGCTGGTGTCAGCATAGCTCTACTGAAATAACCAGTTTACACCAGCAGAAGATCTAGGCCAGTGTCCTGAAGTATGGTGAATGCTAAAGTGTTGATTGCATATAACTGCTGTATGTGCACTTACAAACTTGTTGGGGTTTCTCCATTAAAGTATTTCTGTCAACTGACAAATACAGTATATAATATACACTAGCACTATGCCTTAAAGTATAAGAAGAACCTTGGGCATAAATCCACAAAGGAACTTAATATATCTAATAACAGCAGAGGTGTTCCTGGTCCTATTATGTAACTATTAACTCACGAGATTTTGTTTCCTTTTTATATAACCTAGAGTCTGAATATCAAGACTCCTTACAGAGAATGATTTGCTGGCAGGTGTTAAAAATCCCTTTGACTATGCAATACAAGCTTTGTTGTTATCCCCAGAAGTACCACCAAAGTGATTTAGAAGTCATGATTTTTTTGGATACATAAGTGTAATATATAAAGTAAAGTAAAGCAAGCTATTAAATTAGTAAATGATTTTAAATGTTTTGCCATCAACAGAAGTAATGTATGGGAAATGGTCCCCCGTACCATTCCATGCAAAATGACCCTTAATGAAAAGTTGGGCATGTAAATGGATCTGATGGAAGATGCATCATCGGTGAGAATGTCCATTGTGACTTGGATGATAAGAGATGAAAATTGTCTGAGATGAATGTGCTGGAATGGTGAAATCTGTTTATTAGCTCTCACCTATATCTTTCTTCTCTTTCATTTTCTCCAATGCCAAAGGATGCCCAGGTTGAGTCTTACTTGCCTGCTTAGCAGCTCCCTTCTGTGGTGAAGGTGTAGGAACATTCTTATCTTTCATTTTCTCCAATGCCAAAGGGTCCCCAGGTTGAGTTTTACTTGCCTGCTTAGCAGCTCCCTTCTGTGGTGAAGGTGTAGGAACATTCTTAACTGTTTCTTTTATTTCACTGACTCCTGTACTTCCCAGTTTATCAGAGCTACTGGGTAGCACGTGTCTGTTAAATTTAGCATTGCATTTTAGCAAAGCATCTGTGTCAAATATAGGCTGGGAGGACTCATGCATGTCTTCCCTGGAGGTAGTGTAGTCTGTTAGTCCACCAGCTTTACCACTCAGTTCAGGACACACACCATGAAGCAATCCTCCCCCTGTAATTGCCAGAAAATAACAGACATTTTGAATTAGACATCATTCCTTTTTCTTCATTTATTCAACAGAATGAAGAAATGACCACAAAGAACAACACAGGCAGGACACGAACAAACACGATTTTTGCAGACATTATGATATGCTTCAACTCACAAGAAACTCATGTGAAAAGCATATAGTACCTCCCAACCTTCTCATTACAAGTAATTCTTTTTTTAATGATGTATATTTTACAGCACAGATGTGACAGTCCATAATCAGGAAAGCTAACAGAAGTAAAGCAATTGCCACTTGCCACGCTTCTTTTAAGATTAGACCCTTTGACATATATCTATGATCATTTCAGCTCATCTTTAGAAATGCCTCTGTGCCACACTTGTCTTCTGAGGTTGGGAGGTGTGTCAGTTTGATACAAATAGAGTTAGAATGTTGTAAACATACAATTTATTCTGGTTCATTTAGTTCATTAGTCTCCTTATGTTAGTTCAGACAGTGGCAAAACAGGAATAGCTCATCAAGGGTATGGAGGATGCACAGGGTTTTAGGAGGTTTACAAAAGAGAACGACAGCATTCTTAGTAGGTTCAGGTATGAAAATAAATCAAGTCCTTAGATTTAGGAACTGACTTTATGCAGGATGATGTGTTTTAGAGGTGATTTATATCGCACTATGAAATTAGATTGGCATTCCATTTTCCAGCGAACTATGACGTGAACTTAACAGCGTTTTCATACAGTGGTTCATGAATAACATCTGCGGAACCTGGATGGTGAAGATGAACAATCTACAAGTGCACAGTGACTGAGTGACTGTAAATGTATGGCTGTGAAGCATTACACATGATATGACAAATGGGAAAATCATTATCTATGGACAACAGTGTAAAACAATATAATTAGTTACAAATAATTCCTGGAAAAAAAATTCTGGAATCATTAAAAAAAATTTTTTTACTATTGAGCAGGGCAATGGAACATAGCTTACCAATGGCTGCTTTGACTTCAATAGCCTCTGATTCCTGTGAATATTCACTGAGTCCAGCCGCATTAACAGCTCTGACTCGGAAAATGTAGTTCTCACCAGTGAGGAGTCCATGGCAAATGAATCTAAAGCAAAACAGTAAAGGAACACTTAGAAAACTCTTACCCCCACTGTAGTGACTGGGAGTTTGCCATTGACCTGAGTAGGGCCAGGATTTCACCCCTGCAGTATCTGAATTGCAGTGAGACAACATACAAAGGAGACTTGGATATCAGCAGGAAGGCTGATATGAAATTTTATCTCAAGGACTCAAATAGGTATGTTTCAATAGCCATGTGTGGAAATGACTGTCAAACCAATCTGTATGTGAGCAGTTCTTGTGCTAATTTAAGGGTTCTGTTTCATAAAAATGAGGCTTATGGAAATGTGCAATCAGGTGAAATATGGAAAAATAAAATAAGCATGTTGCTTTTTGTGCGGAAGCTAATGATCATTGCTCCCTTTAAAAAAAAAAATTAAATATTCATTTAATTGCCATATTAACCCCCCAATGGAATTGATCTTGCACAGCCCAGGTATAGATAGTGGCAGGGCAGGGATAAGTACAAGGTATAATGTGATGGGCAGGATAAGGAGAACTTCTCAGTAAGCAATCAATTACTTCTGCCTAGTAGCAGGAGAAAGGTCAAAGAACTGAGGGCACAGCTAAGCACCTCATTTGCATACCAAGGATTGCACTCGTGTCTCCTGAGATGTGCCCATTCTCCACCAACACCTACCACTTTTTCCCTGAGCTCATGAGAATATGGGAGTTGCTGTGTTGAGGGTAGCTTCCTTCTGCTCATAAGGACATGTCTACACTTACCTCTGGAGCGATCGACCCAGCAGGGGTCGATTTATTGCATCTAGTGAAGATTAACTAAATCAACAGCCGAGCACTCTCCCGTCAACACCGGTAAAGAGCGAGAAGCGCAGGCGGAGTCGACAAGGGAGCATCAGCAGTCAACCTACTGCAGTGAAAACACCGCGGTAAGTAGCTCTAAGTACGTCAGCTTCAGCTACACTATTTTTGTAGCTGAAGTTGTGTAACTTAGGGCTGTTCCCCACTACGGCTTAACGTCGACTTTAGTGACGTTAAGTCGATATAAACATGTACCCGTCCTCACATGCATGCCATTTGAGTCGATTTAAAGGGACCTCAAAATCGACTTCTGTACTCCTCCCTAATGAGAGGAGTAGCGCTGAAATCGACCTTTCTGGGTCGATTGTGAACTAGTGAGGATGCATGTGACAACTAGCCTCCGACCTTCCACAATGCCCGTTTACTCCCCAGGGGACCAGCCACCACTCCGAACAGCCCTGTGCCCCCCCCCTGTGCCCGCCTGAGCAGCCCCGCGCCCCCCTGAGCTCGCCCGAGCAGCTAGCTCCACGCCAGACCCCCCCCCGTGCCCGCTCAAGCAGCTAGCTCCGCGCCGGAACCCTCCCGTGCCCGCCCGAGCAGCTAGCTCCGCGCCGGACCCTCCCCCGCCCGCCCGAGCAGCTCCGCGGACCCCCCGTGCCCAACCGAGCAGCTCCGTGGACCCCCCATGCCCGCCCGAGCAGCTCCGTGGACCCCCCGTGCCCACCCGAGCAGCTCCGCGGACCCCCGTGCCCACCCGAGCAGCTTTGCGGACCCCCCGTGCCCGCCCAAGCAGCTCCGCGCCACCGCCCCCAACCCCTCCGTGCCCGGCTGCCCCGAAATGGTGCCTGCTGGGGACTCCCAGAACGGTGGGATATTTACCCACAGTGCAACACTCCCTATGTCGACGCTTGCCACAGTTGTGGGGACAGACACTGCCGACTTGCTGTGCTTAGTGGGGATGCACAAAATTGACTCTATACAGTCTGCTTTAAAAAATCGACTTAAGGGAAATTGACCTACTGCTGTAGTGAAGACATACCCTTAGACCCACTTAGCTTGCTCCCTTCCCCCACCCCAGTGTAGACCAGGTCTTAATTGCATCCACATGTAGCCTATGCTCATGCTTGTATTTTCCAGCTCACATATCACAAAGTCTTGCTGGATCTAGACCTATGTCCGCTTCAGTGCCATGCTTATAATGCTAGGTGTAACGTTATGTGGTTAGTATGAGTTTCTGCTATAATTTGTCTTCAACCATAGCTGAAAAATTAAAATAACCATGAAAGTTACAGTAAATATAGAGAATAAGAGCAGAAAAAAAGATGTCAGAATTTCAACTTCAATTTCTTGATTCTAAACATCACACAGTAAGCTCCTTAATGTTTAAATAGAGGAGTCAATAGTGGACAGAAGGTGGATGTACATATTTTCCCCAGGCAACATCTTCATTACACTATAGTATAATAAATAGCATTGGTTGTAAGTGCTTCACGACTGGGAACATCTTTTACTCTTTGTCTGTAAAGTCCTCAATAGAACAAAGGCTCCTCAATGTTGACTGGAACCTAGACACTCTAGTTATACAAATAAATAATAATTCTCTATCATGGGGGCTAATGATTGTAATGTTAGTAATATTAATCAGTTACTATAATAAGTCATAACAAGACAGACCTGGCTTTCAATTACAACATAAATATTCAATAACTCCATTGAATTCAATGGAATTTCTCTGGATTTATAGCAGTGTAACTGGGATCAGATCAGAATTTGCTAATTAAGGGCCTGACTCTTAGAGTCTTACTCAGACAAAATTCCTATTGGGCCAAATTTTGGTTTAATTTATGAAGGTGTAAATCTGCAGTAACTTCACTGACTGACAGAATGAATTTAGTATGAATAAAGGAGTTCTATATGAAAGGAATTAGTACATTTGCAAAGTAGCATGAAATTTTTTAATGTGCTCATGAGTCTCTTTGATGATGCAAGTGAAATAGCAGTGACAGGAAGGGCAGTTGGAGGGAAAGCAGCCTCATTTGCTGGTGTGATTTATACAGTTCTAAAAATATTAACCATTGCCCTTCAAAATGGAGAGCTTTGCTCCCAAACACTATCCAATCTAGTTTTCTAAGTTTGTAACCCACTCATTCTTTATCTTACTATTTTATTTTATTATTTTGTACTTGTTAGGACCGGAAGACATTGTGACGGGCAATCACTAGGAAGTGCAGTTACGCTTCTAAGTCAACTCCAGGAGAGTGCATAATGGTGGTATTATCTGAGAATGACCTTGCTGTTATCTGTGTGTTTGGGAACCAGTTCCCAGCTGCATGAGTGTTTACCCTGTCTGTGTGAGAATGAATGCATGGGAAACCAAATAGGGAAACTAAGGCAGGACTGCGTAACCAATAAGTGTAGACCAATCAGTTTGTTGCTTGCTATTAATGAGATGAGTATGTATGAGATGCAAATGAGCATGGGTATATCTGTGCTGACACACCTCTTTGGGTTGGGCTTCCTCTTTGGACTTCTCTGGACATCGCCCGAGCGTGTCAGTCATCTTGTATTGCGGCCGTGCTGGCAGATAAGTCCCCCAGCACGAAATGCCGCTCCCTCCAATAAACTCACCACTTTCCAACTAGCCACCTGTGTGAGGCCTCGTTTCTCCCGGCAACGAGATAAGCCCCCTGCAACAGTACTGTTGTACAATAGCTAGCCTATTTGTAATTCTTGTTCTTCCCTTGTTGCTGCCACTTCCCTTTTTGTTTGTTTGTTACACTTACTTGTTGCCTCTGAATTCAAATTAGATTGTAAGTTTCTTGGGGTCAGAGAGCATGATTTAATATATGTTTCTATAGCACCTAGTGCAATGCGGCCTCAATCTTGATTCAGACCTTAGTTTGCTACCACAACACTAGTACTACTACTATTATTGTTATAGTCATAAAATATATAAACCAGCAAACAAACTTGCCATGTTGGGGGACCAGTAACCCTGCCTTCCATGTTTTTATCCACTACCTTGTGCCTTTCACTGGATTGTTATTGCTTGGTTCCCAATGGCCAGATCCAGCTATGCTTGCTTCTACGTAGTACCCAACCAACTCCTTGGCATCTTTAGATTCTGTCCAAGCGACAACCACTGAGGTATCTGTATTCCTGGTTGGTATAATACGGCCAGGGGCTTTGGGGATATCTGGGGGGACAAACAAAAATAAATTAGTGGCCAATAAGGGTAAAATTTCCCAACACAAAAAGAACACCAATAAAAAAGAATCACATTCTGCTCTTGATTATAAAAGTGTGAATCCACGCAACTCCCAATGACTTCATCTGAGTTTCTGTACTCCACATTTATACTAATGTTACTCTGAGTAGAATTCAGCCCTCAGCTTTTGAAGCTTCTAAAGTAGCCAAGATTACTCTATTGTGGCTACTATCTTGGATTTTCCTCCACAAGAAGTCCCTGTACGAACTTTAGAAGTATCATATTTAGTTTTGGTTTAGATTGCTTAATTTGATAAAATAAAAACAATTGGGGCTGGTAAAATTAGGAAATTCTTTTCTGTGAAAAATTTCAAATAAAATAAAACAATTTTTATCCAAAAAAATTCCCCATTTTTTTATTATTGTTTGTGGTCGTTACAGTTTTTTGCATGATTATTTGAAGTCTTTGATGCCCTTGGTTAGCATCTGCCACCTCAATATAAACTAACGGATCCACAATTCAAGTCACAATGAGCAATGAAAAAAAGAGCAAATCACTGTATACCATTCACAGTTGTGTCTATTATGGAGCATCCATGTGTCTGCTTCAAGCAAAATAACTACCTGATGCTCTTAAAGGGTAGACAGAGATACAGGACAATATGTCTGACTATAAACTTACCAAGTTTGTCACCCACCACAGTAGCTTCAGTTGCTTCTGAGGGCTCACCAACGCCCACTGAATTACAACACCGAACACGGAAACGATAGGATTTCCCTTCAGCCAAGTCAAAAACAGCAAAGCGAGGAGACTTTACAGGGATCTCAGTGTTCACTCTCTGCCAGTTCTCTGTGCCTGCAATACACTGCATTCAAAACAAGAAACAGCCATTAGGACAGAGCTATTCAACACACAGAACTTAGTAGACAATCTAGACCAGGGATGGCCAACCTGTGGCTCCAGAGCCACATGCAGCTCTTCAGAAATTAATTTGCAGCTCCTTGTATAGGCACCGACTCTGGGGCTGGAGTTATGGTGCCAACTTTCCAATGTGTCAGGGGGTGCTCACTGTTCTACCCCTGGCTCTGCCACAGGCCCTATCCCCAATCTACCCCTTCATGCCCTCTCCCCGGAGCCTGAAGAGCCCTTGGCTCCTCCCCCATGAGCCTCCTGCATGCCATGAAACAGCTGATGGGGAGAGAGGAGGAGGCACTGATTGGTGGGCTGCTGGTGGGTGGGAGGCACTAGGAGCATGGTGGGGGAGGTGAGGAGGGGTTGCTGACATATTACTGTGGCTCTTTGGCAATGTACATTGGTAAATTCTGGCTACGTCTCAGGCTCAGGTTGGCTACCCCTGATCTAGAATGCCAAGAAGTTCCATCTGACTGCCAGCCCCACAGCTCTTATAGAAGAAGGGGAGACATATTCTTCTTCTTGGCCAGGCCTCAGAATGAATAAATAGACTTCCCACCTCATGAGTTCTCCAAGTGATCACCTATACCTAGAGGCTTCCTGTTTTCATTATGTCATAGCTGATATATCCTAGAATTCTTTGTGTGTAGGAAGTACTGCCACTGCTAAGACCAATTCTGCATCATATCCTGGGATCAGCGCTCCAGTCCTTGCTCTGGCTGTAGAATTTTCAGGAAGGGAAAAGAAGCATCTTTCACAGAAAGGTGTCCAGTACCGTCAGAGAGGCAAAGCAGTAACACCACCACAGTGCTTTTTGGAGCATCCTGGCCACTCCAGAGCATCCTGGACAGCAGCACAGAATGCACTAGCAATGTGCAGTCCCTGCTCTCTTTTAAATCCAGAGAATGTGATTGTTGGAGGTTGCTGTGAGGGCCTGAAAAGTAGAGGTGGTTCCTTTCACTTTCTCCCTTCCCTTATGTACTAGGTCATGATCAGTCACAATTTGGCCTTGATTTTTTCGGGGGGGGGAGGAGGGACGGGAGCAAGTATTGAATTTGTAGCTGATGCTTGTTCCAGGTGGCCATAAGTACTGCATATGATGAACACTTCTGCTGCCAATAGTATTGAGAAAATAAAGAATATGTTCACTCCATGTGGATTACCTAAATGGTCCTTGATTTGTTTAAGGAATTTCAAATATTCCTCAGGAAGATGTCAGTAGCACACATCACATCTGCTGCCTGTCACCCAGCATTCAATGGACTAGCAGAACACTTTCTTGTGCAGACACTTAAAAGGGCATAAAGGTAAAAAATGGAAGGAGAACCCTGCCAAGCTGTGTTGCAGATTTTCTTCTGTCATATATACCACAGTCCGCTGTACAGAAAATTCATCATTCTTTAAATGTACTTTGCTAATTGTATTTGATTTACCAGATTTCACAAGCTGAATGAGAAACGACAGAGTAGAGAACCCACAAGGTATGTCTCCCATGATTTTATGCCTAGGCCGGTATGGGAACAAAGTGTGAAAAATAAAAATTGTCAGGAGGGTTTGGGGGAGCAGCAACAGACCCGGAAGAGCTAAAAGGGGAGAAAATTAAGAATTACATTGGCTAAAAGGTCCAACATAACGATTCAGAAAAGAGAGGGCACTAAAATTAAGAATGATGACTGTGTCTGACTGGAAAAGAAATGTGTTGTGCTTGTTATCAGCATGAAGAAGTAATCAATGAAAATGTTACTATAGAGGATGAATATGAGGATGCAGATGAAGAAGGAAAAGAAGAGTTGAGGAACATCTCCAGCCACAGCGTGAACCCAGACCTCCCACAAGACTGGCCTTATTTACACTGGGGTGGTGTCTGTATGATTCTGCTTTCCCTATACGTAGAAAGTCCATCTGCCAACCTGCTAGGAGGTGGGCCCATGATACAGTTCAAGTGAGAGGCACCCTCTGCTTTCAGTTTTGTGGAGATTTTATCTTTGTTCTTTTTGTCTCTGTGGTTTTCCTTAACAGGAAAAATCATCCAGACTGAGTGCACATGTTTTGCTCTTTGAATATGGAAAAGACAGTGGTCTGAAGGTCGCAGTATAAAGAAGCTTGGGAAGATTAGACAAGAGGGCAGAGAAAACTTTTAAGAAGATGACACTTCACTTTACTTTGATGCCGCGATTTTACCTTTTCCACAAAATACATGACACCCTCATGACCCCGCTCTCCAGGGGGTTTCCAGCTGAGCACAACATAATTCTTGGTGGCTTCAATAACATGGAGGTCTGAAGGCGGGCCAGGAACAACACCCTCTGTAGAAGATGACAGAAGAAAAGGAAGTTAATGTTTGGATCAGTAACCAGGCTAGTCAAGTCCCTAGCCCTGCCCCAGTACTCCTGAGAAAACATCAAAAAACTCATTTCTCTCAGGTCAGACAATTTCAAAGCTGAATAATATTAATATTTCCTCAAAATGTGCACTGACTTACTTGAATTTCAGAATGATTATCCTGATGAAAGCATAAATCAACTATCTCATGTGGATCTCACAGTTTTGGAGTCTGATTTTTTTTTAAAATAGCAGAGTTAAAAATATCTAAATACTGTTTCTGAATTTGCATAAATTGTTTTCATGTTTATTTATTTGGACCTGAATAACATAAACCATGACAGCTAATCTCAGAGGTATTTTAAGCTACAGAGATTTTAACTGTAAAGGATTTTGGGCCAGATCCAAAGCCCACTGAAGTCAGTGGGAGTCTTTCCATTGATTTCAATCAGCCTCAGGTCAGACCTATTTCAGAGAAGGTACCGTATTTTTCGCCATATAGGGCGCTCCGGCGTATAAGACGCCCCCGAGTTTTTAGGTAAAAAAGCCGGGGGGGGGGAAAAACCCCAAAAAAACCACCACACACCAAAAGCGCGCCGCTCTCCCGTCCCCGCCACGCGGGCGGGCTGCTGGGGGAGCGCCGCTCTCCCGTCCCCGCCGCGCGGGCGGGCTGCTGGGGGAGCGCCGTCCCCGCCGCGCGGGCGGGCTGCTGGGGGAGCGCCGCTCTCCCGTCCCCGCCGCGCGGGCGGGCGCTCCCAGGGGCCCCGGGGCCCGAGCTGCTCCCGTTCCCCGCCGGCCCCGAACACATGCGGGTGGGCTGGGGGGGAAGCACCGCCCCACCCCGCCCGCCGGGCCACCTGCAGCCGCCCCAGCTCCAGCTGCCCGGTGAGTTCACATATTCGGCGTATAAGACGCCCCCCCTAATTTTGCAAATATTTTTGGGGGTTAAAAAGGCGTCTTATATGCCGAAAAATACGGTACATGTTTACCTGCAGGTTCTTCCTCAGTGACAATAATCTGTCCTGTCCAGGGAGCAGAAGGATGACCTGAAATAGAGAGTAGAGTTAACATAGGAGTGAGACGGATCAGAAACTGTTTTGAAAATAATGAAAAAGTAACTCATTTACTGTTCAAAGCAAATGATTGGAATGACCTGAGATTTATATAATCTCCATCTAAGATACTGAATGTTCTGGACAAAACTTTTAAAATATTATTTTAGAATAATTATTCAAATGTCAATTTAAAAACAACCACAACAAAAACCACACATAAAGTATTTAAGTATTCCTGGACACATCTGGTAGTGCACTGCAGCCCATTAGCAGCACTATAAGCCTCCTTTATTTGTACCAAGAAAACTAATTTGTGCCAAGGGGGTTCAGTTATGAAAATGGACTGTATTAACAAAAGGCCAGATCGAAAACTTGAGTCCATTGTCTAGCACAGGAATGGGCAAACTACAGCCCACGGGCCACATCTGCCCCCCAGCCCCTCCCTCCTGTCTCCCTCCCCTGCAGTTACACCATTGCATGGGCAGCGCTCTGGGGGGTGGGGCTGCATGCTCCTGCAGGGCAGTGTGCCTGGCTCCAGGTGGCTGCCAGACACGCTCTCTGAGTGGCATGGTAAGGGGACCGGGACCAGTGGGTTGGATAAGGGGCAGGAGGTTCTGGGGGCAGTCAGGGGACAGGGAGCAAGGGGCAGTTGGATGGTGCAGAGGTTCTGGGGGAATGATCAGGGACGAGGAATGGGGGGGGGTTTGGATAGGGTGGGAAGAACTGGACTTTAGGCTTGTCTTTCGGCATGGGGTGGATACTTGGATGTAAAAATAAACATTTAAATAAAAATCTACCATCAGCGCTTGGAAGTCCTTTTTGTCTCTGAAAGACCAAAACTGGCAGTCCACAGGATAAGGAGTGTGACTCACAAAACATAACTTCCAAGTAAAGAGTTTGGCTTGATTCTCTACTGGCCTACTCAAGACAAGCTTTGGCAAGAAGATTCAGCCTTAAAGCTTGGGGGTGGGGGAAGAGGTTCTTGGCAAATCCCAGTTTACATTGTCATATTGTTATTGCATTGCTCCCTCTTGTGGAAACTTTGAGGACTTACAAAACAAATTCTTGCAGGAGATAAAATTTCTTAAGCCTCTGAGAGCAGTGGCTCTCAACCTTTCCAGACTGATGGACCCTTTTTAGGAGTCTGACTTGCCTTGCCTACCCCAATTTTCACCTCACTTAAAAAATAATTGCTTACAAAATCAGCCATAAAAATGTGAAAGTGTTACAGTGAATTATTACTGAGAAATTGATTACTTTCTCATTTTTATCATTTTGAATATAAACATTGTACTTGCATTTCAATGTATAGTATACACAGCAATATAAACAAGTAATTGTTTATGTGAAATTTTAGTTTGTATTGATTTCGCTAGTTCTTTTTACATAGCCTGTTGTAAAACTAGGCAGATATCTAGATGAGTTGATGTACCCCATGGAAGACCTCTGAGTACCCCAGGCAATATGCATACCCCTAGTTGAGAACAACTGTCTTAGAGAATATATTGAAAAACTCTTACTTCTAAGCCTAGCTCTGTCAGCAGGATCCAGAGCTGCCACAGGCTCAGAAACCCGGGATGGTATGCTTATTCCAGCTTTATTCACAGCCCGGACTCGGAATATATAGGAGCGACCTTCTATCAAACCCGTGACAGGGAAACGAGCAAACTTCACCGGAGTTTCATTGCATTGGGACCAGTGAGTGGTGCCAACCTCACATCTGAAAAAAACAAACATTTCAAGTAGTACTGAAGCTGGAAAGAGAACGAGAACTCTGAGCACACAGCCTAATACTCCAAACAGCTGTTCATGTACATTGTTGATCCTACCATCCTGCCTAGCAGCTTCACGTATTGCCAACATAGAAACAGCCTCACAAAACCCTCAGGACTCAAGTACCCTGTGTGAATGCTGGCACTAAATCCCCTGCAGCTGCATAGCTTCTTTCCTGAGGTAGAGAAAAATAAACTTAACGCTATTCGCTGATTAAACGCTTTCAAGTGTGCCTCAGGATGTTCAATGAGAGTTTTGGATTCAGCCTCGGAAATGAAACACACAACTCCCCTTCCTGTTTATAGGCAGTGAACTCCTCTGCCTTTTCTCTGAAAATTTACATCCTCTGCTGAACATCCAGCAAACATAATTGGCTTCATGGGACATAAAAACATATGCTGTGCATTCTGTGACAAGGTGGATGGACCACACGTAGTACCTAGATGGGATAGGGGAAAAAAACCCTCTAGCATATAATCAGACATGACAGCACATTGAATGCTGCCAGGATTATCAAGAGAGGCAGTGACTGCAGCAGTGCATCAGCAAGGTCTAGTTGTCCGGCAGTAGTTCCATGGCAAAATGCTGGTGAGCCTACCAGGCAGCAATAACCTGAGTCTCTGGGGAAGAGAAATGTAACTCACAGCAGGGAAGATGTTCAGGAGAGGCTGAGGTTTTTAGGAGACCAGGCTGGTGACCTAATTAATTTGTTTCCTCCTATGCACATTAAAACTGAAAGAGACTCTGCCCTTCTCTCATGCTTGAACTATGGGCTGAAGGAAGCTTTTTCCCTTATGAGGAATTAGTTATGGAAAAGTCAATTTGTCGTATTAGAAACCCAGCAATGAAGGTTAATTTTGTCTTATCTGTCACTGCTCTAGCCAGCCCATCTGCACTCATGTATATACCTATATAAAGATCATGATATATAACTTCATTGGCCTCCCAGTTCTAGGAACATGATAAATAAGAAGATAAACTGGCAGCTCCATTAACATTTTTGTTACCCCTGAAATAACTGCTTGGGTAAGTGTAGTGAGCCCGAGTGGTCTCCCTCCGACTGGGAGGGCGAGGGAGTCGGAGACACCCCTTGGAGGGTGGAGCCAAGAATGCCCCACCCCCCTCACCGGAAGTGCCAGCCCTGCAGCCCAGAAGGGGGAGAACCAGGGAAGGAGAAGGAGACTCTGTTGAACTGGCTGCCGACCAGAGGGGACTCCAGCCTAACTGGTGCACCCAACCCCGACGCTGAGGACGACTGGCCCAAGGTCCCTGCTGCCGTGTACCCCGAGGAACTGGAGGCGGACTGGGCGACAGAGGTACCGGTGCTCTATACACAGCCTGCCTAAAAACTGTTTGTGTGCTGGCTGCCTGTGCTCCGAGGCCCAGGCTAGAGCTAGCCTTTTCTAAAAGACTGTTTACTGCCTGCCTGTGCTCAGAGGCCCAGGCCAGAGCCAGCCTTCCCCGAAAGACTGCTTGTTTACTGGCTGCGCTACTCCTGAAGGGGCCAGACAGAGCATAACCCGGGCCAGTTTGGACTGGCCCGAGTGGTCCCCCTCCGACTGGGAGGGCGAGGGCTTCTACAGTAAGTATTACTCTCCCTGAATAGAAGCAATAAGAAAGCCATCACTTTTTGACAGCTATTATTGTTTGTATTACAGTAGCACTCAAAAGTCACAATCAGGATTGCAGCATGATAGTCTTGTGACCAAGGTGTTGGTCTGGGACTCTGAAAATGTGGGTTTAGTTCCTGGCTCTACTACAGCCTCTGTAATCTTGGTATGTCTACACTACCCTCCGGATCTAGCGGGGGTTGATTTATAGCATCTAGTCTAGATGTAATAAATCAATCCCTAAGTGCTCTCCCGTCGACTCCTGGACTATATTGCCGCGAGAGGCGCAGATAGAGTCAACGGGGGAAGACACCGTGGTAAATCCATCTAAATACGTTGACTTCAGTTACGCTATTCTCATTCCCACCCATCCCCCCGACCAGTGCAGACAGGGCTTGGGCAAGTCACTTAGGGGCTAGGCACCAAGTGGGCTTTTCAAAAGTCAGCATCTTTAGGCACCTAAATACCTTTGAAAATTTGCCTCCTGGTGCTTCTGTTCCCTACCAGTAAAACAGAGACAACCTATCTACTCTAGATATTTAATTGTATCACATCCTGTAGTAGTTGAGCACCTCACACTCTGTAATGTATGTATCATCAGAGCACTCCCTGAAGAAAGTAAGTACGATCATCCTCCTTTTACAACTAAGGCAGAGGGAGAGTGACTTTCCCTTAGTCACACAGGAAGTCTGAGGTGGTGGAGGGACTTGAATCAGCCTCTCCTGAGCCCCAGCTGCCCTAAACACTGGATCCTTTTCCACTCTTTATCTGTCTTGTGCATCTTAGATTGTAAGTTATTTGGGGGCAGTGACTATCTTTTGTTATATGTTCATATAGCGCATGGGCCTTGATCTTGTTGGTGCCTGTAGGTACTATTACAATATAAAGAAGTAAAAACAAATGTGCTCTTCACTGCACAAACAAATAGAAAGTCCCTACCCCAAAGAGTTCACAGTCTAATTTATGGTGAGATGCAACAAGTGAGTATGGACGGGAGGGTGGAGGTAACAATAATGGGAACAGGTGGTTACGTACACAAGAAGCAGGTTTGAAATCAATGTATTAAAGTGATATAACCAAACAAAAGAAGCAGTGATCTCAGTGAGCCCTACTGACCACATGCCTGCCCATTATCTGTTGACAATTTACCATAGGCACCAAGGGAGAAATAAGTCTTGAGAAGGGGTTTGAGAAGAGTGGTGAATATTTGCCTTTGTGAGATCTAAATAAAGTAGAGAGTTAAAAGTAGAATATTAACATCCTCTATGGATTGACAAGCCAGAGGGTAATAAGAGCCACCCTGTGGCTGAGCTAGCAGTTACCTGAATTGTTGACTAACGTTGTTTGACGTTAGTTCAGTTTCAAAATTAATTATTTTTCAGTGTCTTTTTCTGTTGTTTTTTTAGCACAATTCTCAGAGGGGATGTGCATGGAATTTAGACCAAGCTCATATCAGTTAGGACACTAAAGGACACTGGAAAGTGATCAAACAAAAGAAAATGTGCTTGTATAGAACGTATTGATCTACTTAGACCTGTCCCCCACAGTCTAGATCCTTATTATAAATCCTTATACACACTTCTGAATAAGTAACTTTCTATCACTGATTAGTGTTGCCAACTCTCATGATTTTATCAGGAGTCTTACAATATTTGGTGTATTCTGTAAAGCCCCAGCTCCTGGAATCCTGTGATTACATGTCAGAATAGCTGGGTGGGTGGCTGAGGCAGAAGCAGACACAGGTTGAAACAAGGACTGCCTAGTGTGGAAACAGGGACGAGCTAGAACAGGAGCACAGGCAGTCTGTCAGAACTGGGCTGTTGAATAACAATGATCAGCAATACCTTAGTAGGTATAGTTTGACATAAATACTGACTTATCAATAAAGTATCCAAGGATGGGGCTTCCTCCATCAACAGCAGGTTGTTTCCAGGAGACGACGACATAATCTTTGTTAGCATCCAAGCATTCCACATCCAGTGGCGAAGCCGGGGCTCCTGGCATTTCAGCATCTGCATCTATGAAGATGGAGATTTACATTTTAAAATCTGAGTCACCGTTTTTTGAAGGTTACTCTTTAAGGGCCAAACTCTGTTCCTATTGAAACCAATGAAAGTTTTACCACTCACTTCAGTGAGACCAGGATTGGGTCCTACATCTTCCTTATTATAGATTTCTTTTTCTTTTATCAATATTTTCTAATGCCCAGTGTATTGCAGCATGTTGTAATAATTGATTGAGGCCCTCTAAAACAAACCAAATTAGGAATATTGCGTCTTGATTAAGATACTGCCATACTTCAAGTGAAATCTCTTGGGTGATTAAATGTCATCCTGATGCTTCACTGAAGTAAAATACTGAACTCTATTCTCTTAGCACTGAACAGTAGTGTGACAAAGTAGGAATACTGTGTGTGCGTGCCTCAGTTTCCCCTATGCATTTCTTGGGCGTCTGTGTAGATAGAGTGCCTCCCTTAAAAGGTATGGTTTTAACCAGGCCGCACCTGGAAACAATCATCTTCATTAAATTATTGTTTGCTAGACTCCTGAACATGGGGGGTGGGGAAGAGGATATATTTTTAAGGACTCATAACTCTATTTTAGATGGACGAACTGTGGTGGGTGATCTGGGAAGGATAACAGAAACACTGATGGATTCCATAAAATGGCTGGATAAAATAAATAACCAGAAACCAATCCCAAACTCAGTCCAAGTCATTTTTTGACATTTGAAAAATTCTGAATATATTTTTCACTCAAAAAAGTGAATATAAGTGGAAATTTCTTATTTCCTTTCTTGTTTTCAACCCTCCCTCCGCCCTCCTTTCATTGCTTGTTCTGGATGGGTTTGGAAGAAAAGCTATTCTTGTAGGATATTCAGTCCACTAGGAGGTAAGAATCACTGGGGCTTTCCAGGCCAATTTTTTCAGACTGAAGACAAGGCTGGATAAACCTTTTCTGGGCCCAGAGTCAAACATATTTGTGGGTCCCCATGGCACAGCGAGGGGGAGATGAGAGGGGTCAGTCCCCGGAGTGAAGGGCCGGTTAGGGACAATTGGGCCCAGCTCATCATAATGGCACTGTTTACAAACTGGCAGCCACCAGACGCACACTGGCCCTCCCGGCTCTGTGCTGCCAGTGCGCCCCTTCCTCTCAGGGGTGGAGTTGGGCCACATATCACACATACCACACTGCCTCCCCACCCAGTGCCCCCCTACCCAGAGACTCCCCCAATAAGCCCCTATGTCCAGCACCCCTCTGCCCAGAGACCTTTCCAAACAGACCCCCCCACCACAACTGCACAGCACCTTGCAAACCACCACCACCCCACCCAGCGTCCCCCCATCCACAGACCCCTCAGTTCCCCACCCACAGCCCCACCACCACAACTGCACAGCACCCCACACAGACTCCCCCATTGCCCAGTGTCACACAACACCCAGACGTCCCCTACCTCCCACTGCTCAGCATGCCCCCTCCACAGGCCCCATTATGCCCAGCACCCAAAACACACAAACCTTCTCCACTGCCCAGTCTCCCCTCACAGCCTCCCCACTGCCTAGTGTCCCAAAACACACAAACCTCCTGCACTACCCACTGCCCAGTTTCCCCTGCTCCCTCAGTGCCCAGAGCCCCACCACAGACCCCCAGAGACCCACTCCCCTGTGCCCTGGCCGCACTCACTGGCCCTGCTGGGAGATGACCGTGTCTTCTGGGCTGAATCAGCCGTGTGGCCGGACCAGGCCTGGGGCAGGGATTGTTCCAGGCCCTCAGGAGCTGCACGATCAGCCAGGCCGGAACAGGGGTGGGGTCTGCCCAGGCCGGGTTCTCTCAGGACCCACTTGCCTGACAGAGCCCAGCCTAGCTCCCCGTGCTATTCCCCCAACTGGCAGAGACCAGACCAGCCTCTGCACCGGTCCCAAATGGTTCGGCTCCCGGGGAGGCGGGCCGTGCCACAATGGTGGTGGATAGCAGAGACCACTCGGAGCCAGAGCTGCACTGGGGACCCAGACAGACCCCTGGGACGTAATTTCCAAGAGCTCACTTGGCCTGGCCGCACCCACCAGCCAGCAGCCCTGCCCAGCCCACATGGCAAAGCCATGGTGCTGGGCAGCAAGCTCCCAAACAGGTGAGTGGGACTTGCTGGCTGGAAGCCGCTCACACAGCAAGACCTAGGTGCTGGACTACCTGGGCAAGGGGCCAGACCAGCCCCATCCATGAGAATGGGTTAGACAGGTCTGTAATGGGTCCCTTCCCAGTGTGGACCTGGTGCCCCAGTGCATTTGGTGCCATTGTAAACCCGGAACTGACTGAAGGAGTTTGATTCTGGTCTCATTTCCACTGGTGTGAACCAGGAGTAAATACACTGAAGTCAACAGTGCAAATCCAGGATAAATGGGAGGACATTTAGACATAAGGAAATCAGATAAGCAAAGATGCTTAGCAAGAAAAATCCTTTGAGGGGTATCTATTACTACTTTAGACAGACTCATTTTGGAAAATAAACTGAAAAAGGGTATAAATTTACTTCCTGTCAAACGTTCATTACAAGTCTGGGTCTATGTGTCAGAGGAGCCCTGATTTTGATTTTGGGGAGTCTGTTTTTAGGGAAACCTTATCTAACACTTCAAATGCTGAAGTGTAGTGCTAGATACAGGGGGCTGAAATTGTTTATTCATAGAAACCAGTAATTCATAGAATTTCAGAGTTGGAAGGGACCTCAGGAGATCATCTAGTCCAACCCCCTGCTCAAAGCAGGACCACTCCCATTTTTCCCCATATCCCTAAATGGCCCCCTCAAGAATTGAGCTCACAACCTTGGATTTAGCAGGCCAATGCTCAAACCACTGAACTATCTTTATGAAAGCGTATCCTGGTTTGTGTGACATGACTTGCTTGTGTACCTGTATGTTTATTAGCATATCTATGGGGCGGGAGAACATTTTGTAACCTTTCCAAGAAGTCCATGTGACAGGTTTTCATAGAAGAGGCATTGTTTCTTTCTGGATCAGCATCATTTGTCCACTTACTCCTGGCATTTTCCCAGTCCTGTTGTGAGCTATTTCACAGGACTAGCTATGGGTCAGGGCTAGACAAAAAGGAGCTTCACATTTGAAGCAAAACAGTACCGTATTTTTCGCCCTATAAGACGCACTTTTTCTTCCCCAAAACGGGGGGGGAAAAGTTGGTGCGTCTTATAGGGCGAATGTCTTATAGGGCAACAACAACAACAAAAAAAAGCGCCTCGCTCTCCCGTCCCCGCCGCGCGGGCGGGCTGCCGAGGTTCCCCGCTCCCCGCCGCGGGCGGGCTGCCGGGGGCGTCCCGGTTCCCCCCTCCCCGCCGCGGGCGGGCTGCCGGGAGCGTCCCGGTTCCCCCCTCCCCGCCGCGGGCTCCCGGCAGCCCGCCCGCGGCGGGGAGGGGGGAACCGGGACGCTCCCGGCAGCCCGCCCGCGGCGGGGAGGGGGGAACCTCGGCAGCCCGCCCGCGCGGCGGGGACGGGAGAGCGAGGCGCTTTTTTTTTTTTTGGTCCGGATTTTTTATTAAAAAATGAGGGGGCGTCTTATAGGCCGGAGCGTCCTATAAGACGAAAAATACGATACATCTCCGCTAAGTAAACATTTTTTACACTCTATCTAGAATCTAAAGTTTTAAAACTGCTGGATCCAAGGGTATTGTAGCATTTTATATAATTGATTATAATGATCTTATTTACAATACTTTCCCAACCCTTATTCTTTCAAGCTCCAAAATAACAATACAAAAAGATTATTCAGCTCTCTAAATTAAAGCTCAGAAAAGACCATATTACACTGTATTTCCCTACAAGTATTGCAGTGTAATTCTGGAGGGTTTGGAGCTATGCCAGTGTTACTGAGCCTGTCTTCTACATGATTTTTTTCCTGTTCTATCACAGCATTTGTGTTATCTTTAAAAACTACTATTTACACAATACATAATCTATTAAATATAACTCAAGAATAAGAATTATTAATAGCAATAATAGTAAATCTTCAACGTACACCTAGCAGTCAACATTTAAACGCCTTTAATTGTCAATATTAACACATAGATAGGGCCCTGCCAAATTCACAGTCATGACAAATGTGTCACAGACCCTGAAATCTGGTTTCCCCCATGAAATCTGAACTTTTGTGTACTTTTACCCTGCCCTTCAGAGCTGGGCAGCTGGAGAGCAGAAGCTGCTGGCTAGCCACCCAGCTCTGAAGGCAGCAGCACCACCACCACCACCAGCAGCAGCAGCAGTGCAGAAGTAAGGATGGCAATACTGCTGCCACCATAATATGCCACCCTTACCTATGCTGCTGGTGGTGGGGATGCAGCCTTCAGAGTTAGGAGCCCGACCAGCAGCCACCACTCTCTGGCACTGAGCTCTGAAGCCAGCACAGAAGAAAGGGTGGCAATACCACTACCCCTCTATAATAGCTTTGCAACCCCCTTTTTGGTTGGGACCCCCAGTTTGAGAAACAACTTAATCTTAAGGGCTTTACATGTTTATATTTTGCTGTTTTAAAAATACATATTCCTGGTTATCACAACACCGCAAAACTTAAGATTGAAATATCTGAAACCATGAAATTTAAGATTTTTAAACTGCTATGACCACAGAAATTGACCTTGAATTTGGTAGGGCCCTACACATCTTGGTATCTGAAGTACTACAGTTCCTCTCCAATAGTTAGATTAGGAAATAACTGTGGTAAAACTCCAACTGATTTCAATGGGGCCAGAATTTCACCCCTACAGCCTGCTAGCAAATGCTGACTTGTTAATGGTGACTACTGTACAGTAGTACAGAAGGCTCACAAAACATTTCAGAAACTTTACTAATGCACTTAAAATAAGGGTCTGATCCTGCACAGGGCTCTGCAACTCACAAGTTGGGGACCTATAGATGGGGATTTCTATAAGGGCAACCACTTCAGAGTAAATACAGCAGCTGATGACCTGTATGTAGTAGCATCATTACACAACTGTTTAGGACAGGAAATGAAGTATGTATTATCCAGTTAAAACTGTAGGGGGAATTTAAATAAGCAAGACTGTAATTCACCTAATTTGAATTTGCCAGGATACCAAAGCTACATCCATACTCTCTCAAAAAGTTCTATGTGGCCTTTAATGTTCACACTTGGTTAAGACCTCAATTCTCTCTCTCATCCAAGGGATGCAGTAGTAACAAAAATGATAATTTATGTATATTCCAAAACAACTTTAGATATGTCTGTTCCCATCTTTCGACTTTGTTGTGAGGTCACAAACAAACATTTTGATGGGTTCTTTCTACAATTTGTGAGCACGACTGGTTGAGTCATGATCTCCAAGCAGGCTGTAATCTGCATAACACAAGGTTCTGCTATATTTGGTGAAGTGGCGCCATGCTGGGATTGTTCAGAGCCAAGAATTTCCAGAGCCTGTAGGATTAGCATTACACACTTCAGCTGCCTTCAGCAGCTGAGACAGATATAGAATCAGTGCATGAACCAGTGAAATCTGATAATCAAGGCTCTTTTTAAAGGAACATTCTCTCCAAGAAAAAATCTCAGAAGTCTATCAATGTACAAGAATATAAAACCAAGAGAGACAGAAAACTAATCTTTTAGTGGGTTTTGAATTTTAAATAACTTCTACCCTTTCCTTGCCTCATAAACTTCCTAATGTACTTTAACTTATTACACTGTGTGTTAAAGAGAGCCAAACAGTTATTGCACAGCATCTTGGTCAAAACAGTGGGCTGCAGTTAGGAACAAAATGGCCAAAATAATACATTCATAATTTGTTACATGGGTTTCTCCTCTTTATCATTAGTGCTCATCACTGTCAACAGGCTACTGTAATCAAAGGGTTGTGTAACTGCATCAATGCAGTGAATTTCTTCATCTGAATAATGGTGCTATCGGTAGGGTCCAAAGACCCTCAGATACATGGTGGTACCACCCAGGCATGAGGCTCTTATCGGGTTTTCCATATGACAATAATGGGAAATTATAATGCTAAACAACTGACATTTTTTCAATGTCACAGCATTTTACCCATGTTTATTAACCAGCTCTTTAAAAGCATCTCACAGTTTTCAATAGTTACACTGTGTTCATTTGAAGAAAAAAAAGAAGCTGAAATTAACGTGACTGATTTCGCCTCACTTTGTTTAGTTATCCTGCTTTCTTCATAGGGTAACATCACCAGATCTTACCTCGAACAAAGACATAAGCACTGTACTGGTCATAGTAGTCCCCCATGATCACACGGAGAGTGTAAAGACCTTCATCCTCCTTGTTAGCATGAGCAAGGGTTAACATAGCCCGCTCCCCACTCCACTGCATCTGGATCCACTTGGATGGTGTAATAAGAACACCTGGAAAATAGAAAATTCCATAATGAGAGATGACTGAATTGAATCTATTCCTAAATACAATGAAACCTGTACAAGAGATCATCCTTATTAGATAATTTTCTGTCCTGAAAGAGAATCACAAAAGTATCCCTAATTCTTCTCTGATACCAATTTTACACTGGCTTCAGTGATCTAACTCCATTAAACAACTGATTTTTCTCAGCCTCTGGAGTGATCAGTTAAAGAGGTTTCAACATATCAATGAATAACAAAAGTCACAAGCACTGAATGGCTATATAAATACTAAAGCTGGTTGAGATGTTTCAGATTTTAAAATATTGAAAACAAATGGGAAAAATTCAAATATATTTTCTAAAACTTTTACCCTCATTTTTGACGAAATGTAGAGCTAATTGAAATTTTTTGAATTTCAAAATTTTGCCTTTTTTTGTAAACTTAAAACAAATGGGGAAAATTTGATAAAAAATAATTAACATTTCCCTCTTGTTTTTATACCATATTTTACAGCTATAACATACCCTTATATTTCCTCTTTTCATTCTTCAATTGGATAAGAAAAGGAATGAAGCTCAATTTCAGACAAGTTTAAAATTCATCTTGTAATATGTGCTTACCATTCCTGTACCACTGGATCTCTGGGTGGAAGCGCTTAATGTCGGGATGAATGATAACTGTGCAACCCAGACTCATTGTCTCTCCTTCTCTCCCAAAGGTTACCTCAAACTTGTCAACAAAGTGGATTTCAAACTTGGAAGCATAGCCATGGGGGCTAACACCAACTGTGTTAAGAAAATTGTCTGGTTATTTAATTTTTTATCTTTTTGTAGTGATAAATGACAAAAAACAGCAAAAGCTACTGAGTATAATTGGCTCCTTCTATATTTTTATAGCAGATTCCTCACATTATTACTACGTTGTCACAATAAGAATAATAAAAACACCCCAAATCCCTCTTCTTTCAAATCTTCCAAATACAGAGCTCCCAGGGCCTTGCAGAAGCAGGTCCAATATACATTATTTAGGTGAGCAGCATTGCTACAACTCCTCCAACTTCAATGTATTTATGTAAATATTTAAAGTAATTCTAAATGTAAGGCCAAATCCTCAGCTGGTGTAAATCAGCATATCCACATTGGTTTTGGTAGAGCTCCTTGAATACCAGCTGAGGATCTGGCTCACTGATTACTTAGAACTAGAACACTTAACTTCAGGTTCTGACTATTTGATCTCTATGACTTGTCCTCATGAAATCACAGAAGCTAGAGATGAACAAGAGCTATCAAGTCATTCAGTCCCTCCCATGAAACCAATGCAAGACTGTCCTCTAATGCAGAGTTTCCCAAACTGTGTTCTGCGGAACACTGGTGTTCCGCATGATGTGAATCGGTGTTCCCTGAAAGAATCGTAATTTTTAAAAAGGGTCTTTAAAAAAAAAAATTTTAAATTTGGCATATTTGAAGCATATTTTACAACTCTTTTTGAATGACTATAATTTAATGTAAAACTCTTTTTCCAGGTATTGATAGATCTCATATTGAATATCATGGCGTAAAGAGAACTTTGACTCTTGCACTTGATTTTTGTACTACGTTATGCATGCTTTCCAGTTAGAAATTGTTAGTTCAAGTTATTTTAAATTTGTATTTTTGCTTTGTTTTATAAAATAACATATATTTGAGCATAAATAAAGCAATTTTTTGTTTGAAAACCAAACGACTACAAAATAATATTATAAGTGTTCCGTATATATAGCGCAGGCTGAAAAAACTGTTCCGTGGCCAAAAAAGTTTGGGAAACACTGCTCTAATATTTTATCCAGTCTAGTTTTACAGGTTTCAAGGGATGAAGCTTCCACCTCTTTCTTTGATCATTTATATTCCAGATCTAAGTGCAATGCCAAAAGTATAAACACAAAGTATGTATCAATGTCTGTCTCACTATTCCAACAGATAAGTACACTAGACTAGAGAGTTATAAAATAAACAAAAATTGTTTTGGTCATCAAGAGATAACATAAGTTTATATCAGGGGTCGGCAACCTATGGCATGCGAGCCAATTTCTGCTGGCATGTGGCAGAGGGCTCAGTTCGCTGCCGCTTTGGGGTTTCCCCTGCAGGCTCCTGCCAACTGGGGGCTCAGCCCGCTACCAGCCTAAAGACCTTCATCCTCCTTGTTAGCATGAGCAAGGGTTAACATAGCCCGCTCCCCACTCCACTGCATCTGGATCCACTTGGATGGATCCACTTATATACATCCAGGCTAGCAGCAGCCGCTGAGTGGGGCATGGAGCGGGACCCCGGCAGGCAAGGGGCCAGCGGTGGAACCTCAAAGTGAGGGTGGGCTGACCCCCTCAACCCCTCCCGTTCTGTCTGAAGCCACACCCCTTCCAGACTGGCATGTGAAGCCTTAAATTTGACTGAATAAATGAAGACTCGGCACACCACCTTTGAAAGGTTGCCGACTCCTGGTTTATATCCTACAAGGTCTGATTTTCAGAGGTGCTGAGCATCTGCTGCTCTCACTAACTTCAACTGAAGTTGCAGCTGCTCAGAGCTTCTGAAAATCAGATCCATTTTGTTTCTAAACAATGTCGCCAAACAATCTGCTTGGTTGTCTTGTCACAACGTCACAATTTTAAAAGGATTAGGTCAGGCAAACACATTTTTTTAACTTACAGCTGAGAGGCATGGTAATAGTTCCAGCATGAAAATAAGTTTCATCAAACTCTCCCTTATATCCTATAAAAAAAAGAGAACAACACTAGTCACCAATTGCCTAGAAGTGATCAGCACATTGAGCCATGTAAACAGAATTTTTAATGTGCCCCCTTAAAAGAAAAATCAAAGGAAACATGTCCTGCAAACCTACTCTTTACCACAATGGAAGCATAAGCTGAAAGTTCTCCTTTAACATTCATGGCAGAAGCTCGATACTGAGCGGTGTCTTCAAAATCACATCTGAAATGATGCAAATGATTAGGCAGGGCACCTGGGACTCCCTGACATTTCTAGGATCTATGTCTGATATCAAAACATCATTTTCTAGACATTATTTTCACTGTACTATAGCAAATGGTTACTCAGTGTTGATTTAAATGTTTTTCTCTCTGATTCAATTAACAAGAGACCTAAACCTTACTCAGGTAAAACTCCCATTGAAGTCAATATAAATTTAAATTACACCTGATTAAACTTGGACTGTCATTTTGAGGCAGGCCATGAGTGAGGAGTGCAGGACAGGGCCTTATGAGATTTTTGAAAGCACAAACCTCCTTTACTCATTAACTAGAAGTGAATTGGTCTTAAAAGTATAATTTGCTTGAACCTTTACCCATCCTCCCTAATGACTTGAACTTGAATGTTCATTATGCTTAGATTCAATTGTATGACTTACTTATCTCCTTCCTTCATTCTCTTCAGCAACCAGCATGGCTGTGCTTTCTTACCTATAACTAAGGCTACGTCTTAGGCACAGGTATTTTTAGTAAACGTAATGGAGAGGTCCTGGACAGTAAACAAAAATTCACAGCCCATAACCTGACCATGATTTTTACTATATACTCCTGACTAAAACTT
This sequence comes from Sternotherus odoratus, assembly GCA_032164245.1. Taxonomy (NCBI): domain Eukaryota; kingdom Metazoa; phylum Chordata; order Testudines; family Kinosternidae; genus Sternotherus; species Sternotherus odoratus. The sequence continues at coordinate 71,809,595 of JAVMKO010000002.1, forward strand.
GAGGGGGTGTAGTTCGGGGGACACCGTAGGTGCTAGGGGTGGCAGGCCAGGGGCACTGCAGGTGCTGGGGAGGGAAGGGTTGTTAGCAAAGCTGGGGCAGGCTCCCTACCCAGCTCCTTGGAAGCAGTGACATCCAGCTCCTATCTCCATGTGCTGCCTCTGCTCCACACCAAGTCCCAGTTCTGCCACTCTTGTTGGCTGGGAACCATGACCAATGTGAGCTGCAGGGGTGGTGCCTGCAGGCAGAGGCAGCATGTGGAGCTAGGAGCTGAGTGAGCAAAGTTCCCATCGCCCTTCCAGGGAGGCCCCCCGCCAGGTAAGCACCATGCCAATCCCCAGCCCTAAGCCCCTCCCCGCCAACTCCTACTGCTGGGGGAAGCAGGGACCCGAGACTGCCCCAGCAGCAGCCAGTGTGACTAACCCAGGGGCTGCACAAGCTGCTCAGGTGGCTCCCAGGCCATCCGCATGGGCTGCTGCAGAAGTCACAGAAAGTCATGGAATCTGTGACCTCTGTGACAAACAAGATCAGGCCCTAGATTTTTGTACAGAAGGGGCTTGATTCTCTCCTCATAAGTTTTTACATCAGTACAGCACCATTTAACTAAACTGATTCACTCCTGATAGAAGAAGAATCAGATCGAATATGCCTTACAAATGGTTTGATACTGTGAAGTGCTAAATACTTTCAGCTTTCGTCAGGAGGAGTACAGCATCTTTCCAGATGTTTTGCAGATGCCAAAGAGCCCAGGGAAGGTTCACTTTTATTCATTTCAGCAAATTATCTGAATTTCACCTGGTACGATGTGCAAGGAGTATGTGCGTGTTTCTTTATTTAATTATAACACACTAATACTTTTCTCCATTACGTGGATATGGAAGAGTAAAGACAAACAAATAAAAAACCTTGCATAGATGTTCAAATAATTGTTTAAGATTCAAATAAGCTAGTTCAAGAAATAAGAAATAGAGCTGAATTAAATATATGAACAGGCTAAAACCATTGGATACATAATGTTGAAGAGATAAGTATTTCTAACTGGTATTATTAATAAATATTAAGTTTCTCCAGGACTCAAATCCAATCTACAGGAGGAATAATTATTTTTATATGTCTCTTTGAAATTCAGGATGAGGATCAATGAATAAAAATAGAAACTCCCCCACAAATGTACTGATTATTTTCCTAGGGATGTTCATGTATAACCCGCAGAGAGGTCTGATGTGGGACCTATGGGAACTGTTAGGTGATCTCTGTAAACTCCATTTTCAAATGTGAGACTCTTACTATGATGTCCAAATCTCACATTTGTATGCTCCAATCAGCACTTGGGCACCTAAAGTAGATGCTTGAATGCTGAAGGCAGAACTGATCACTCAAGGAGCCTCACATTACAAAGAGATCTCCATGTTTCAATTTTTCTTGAATACAGGCAACTGCAAAAAATTCCCAATTTGGATGAGGAATATTGCTAAAACCCTTCTTATGTCTGTGCAGGTGGTGCACGGTAAGGTTCTTTTTTGTAAGACTAACACCCAAGATTTATATTTGAAAATAGAGCTAAATAAATAATCAAATATTGTACTCATCACAGCTGTAAGCCTCGACAATATTATTTATCATGTTTATACTGCAAATGAGAGGAGAAGAAGGTGGCAGAGGTTATCAAAAGTAGCCCAAGTATTTGTGACTCAACTACAAATTGAACTACACAGTACAGCTCCTTGCATGATGTGAAGAATCAGAGAGGTAGCCGTGTTAGTCTGGAATAGCAGAGGTAACAGAGTCCTGTGGCACCATAAAGACTAAAGTATTGAAGCATAAGCTTTCGTGGGCTAATACTTCGTCGGACGAAGTGGGTATTAGCCCACGAAAGCTTATGCTCCAATACTTTAGTTAGTCTTTAAGGTGCCAGAGGACTCTTTGTTACCTCTACAATACAGCTATAACTCACTTAGGAAGACTGGTTATCCTTGATAGATGAAAACCAGAGCTTCTTACGTTTTTAGGAAACACTATTCTGCTCAACTATACCAATTTGGTAGCTCTTATCCCTCAACTCCCAAGAGACAGACACACATTAGGCCGTTGTAAATCACCAGTAACATTTTTACTGAAATCATTTCATTATCTGGTACTCCCTTACTTGTTAATCTCCAGTGAGTGCATTCCATATCGACTTTCAATAATATACTTGCCAGGGTGAGTGTGCACATTGATGGGAACATTGTTTTTGTACCTACAGAACAACAAAAACAGGATATAGTAATCTGAAGTGTAAATCATGTACAATAAAAGGGCAAATGCTTGGTGTTTGTTTTACAATCTATATGATATTACTAATGAGTAGCAGAGCCACAAGTGAGATATTTCAGATCTCTAGATATTAATGACAATAATAATTCTGTGGCTCCCTACACCACCATATATTCAGTCCAAAGCCTAGACTATACTTAACATATATGTTACCAATCTATTTTGGTATAAACCCTCGGGTAGACTCAGTTATACCCACAAAAAAGCCCTTTTTCCAGTATAGCTTATTTCATTTGGTCAACCAATATAACAGTGCTTTTAAATCATGTCTGAAACAGATCAAGCCAAAGCTATCTCTGCTAATCAACCCTTACATTGAAAGTTGCCTTTCAAGTCTTCCTACTGTTGGGAATAACAGACATTACCCACACCAGCAAACTTATGGCCACAGGGTAGTTTTAAAAAATGCTTAAGTGAGTTACTTTCACAAGTCCCATTGACTTTCAGTTTGATCTTCCTCTCAGTGCAAAGTTTAAGGAGATGGGTTTGGTGCAAGGGCATTCCACAGGGATCGGGGATGAAGAAGTCCTATCCCTCAGATGGTGCGCAACACCAGAGTTGTTTGAGGGGCACTATTGCTGTGCTATTCTAGTACCCTATCTTACAGGGAACAGTGGTCAGAAGATCTACATAACAGTGGATCCACCTGCCACCACTTCTTCCCAGGACTGCATTGCTGGGGATGTGCAGGGAGTCTATGCAGAACTCATCTTGGACCACATGCATTGGCTCCTCCAATAGTAACACATGAAACGAGGGACTTAATCCAGCAAGCTACCAAACACTGCGGCAGGGTTCTGAGCACCCAGTGAAGTTCATAGAAATTGAGGTCATTCAGTGCTCAGCACTGAGCAGGATCAAACCCTAAATGAGTTATATCAGTTTTTAGAATCCTTGCACTCCTTTTCATTTCATAATCATGTTAGTGAAAAATAAATGATTACATTTTTGGCAGGTTTATATTCATCTGCTTCACACTTTTGAAGGATCACTTGTTATTTCTGGAAAGTCAAATAAATTCCAGAACAGCCACATCATTAGCAAATGGTGGATTGCAACCAACCCAATATCATTATGAACTAATAACTTTTACTTTCTACTGCAAGTCCCAAATATTCTTGGTTTTCGATATCTTCTTTCCAATGGAGCCAATAAAACTGCATCAGTTAATGAACCTGCATCAAACTGTAAGGATTTATAAAATGAAAGCCCCTAAAGCTTTTCAACTTGTCACCCATAGCATTCAAAATTCTTCATTGTTCATATAATGAATGATGTCTTGGAATATGCAAAGGACATTTAGTTACCAAATGCTGAATGAAAGCTATCAGATACAGTTCAGTGCTCTTCTTATGTCTGAGCAAAACCACCTGCTATAAGGGCTCTGAATTCATTCTTTCCATTGGTAACCAAGGGCAAAATACAGACTTTTTGAAGTAAAATAATGTATTAAATTCCACCACCCAAATTTATTGAGGTTTAAATTTAATTCAAGAGCCAGCTAGTCCTTGCATGCGTGTGGGATACTCTTGTGGACTTCAATGAGAGGTAAGGGCATATATCAGAAAGCTTCATTTAGCCCTAAATAAACAGATCAGTCTTTTTGGAATAAATTAAAGCTGCATCTGAGCTGAAGATAAAAAGTGTTCAATTCTGGTGATTGATTTGGATCCATCTAATAGGGTTGGGCTCCAGCTACGAATTTTGATGTTTCCCTGTGTTCAAAAGGAGTCAGATCTGAAATACTGGATTTAGATTATCTCTTGAATAAATGCATCTAAAATATAAAATTTGTACAAAACTGAAACAATTTGTTGGCAGAGCACTTGATCTGAATTCAGTGGAAAGACTCCCATTAACTTCAGTGGGCTTTGGATTGGGCCCATAGGTAAATTTTTGGTAGTGAACTATTTGTCTAAAAGCACAATGCTAAAGAAATATAGACAGTAAATAAAATGACAAATACAGCAGAGTTCCTGTAGGATGTTAAATAATTCAGGCAGCAAACCCCAAAATTTGTTTAATATTTAAAATACTGATCTGAAAGCAGTTTTTCTAACGCCTCCACAAATATGGTTTCAGTTCTAGTTTAATGGTATCTTTAATGCTTAGTAGGAACATAAATTAATTTTCTGTCAGTTCTTAGTTGTAAACATTTATGGCTTGATGGAGATAATCTCAAAGTATCGTATAAGATAAAAGCAAGTATCAAATTCCATTTAAAGTCTGAAAAAACCACCAGTATGTCCCCATCTAATTGTTTCAATAACTTGATTGTATATCTGTATAGTCCAGGCCAGATTTTAAAAAATCACCTCAATAGATGATGAGACAGAAAGGCTCCAAAGCTCAGCACCAATTAAGCATAAATTAAATTCCTGTCAGGAAAGACACTAACTAATCCAAGAGACTTAGACACATCTGTAAGAGAATATTTTGGAACCTCATAGGGCATGTCTACACTACAGGGTTAAGTTGACCTACATTACGCAACTCCAGATACGTGAATAATGTAGCTGGAGTCAATGTACCTTAGGTTGACTTACTGTGGTGTTTACACTGCAGTGGGTCAAAGGGAGATCCTCTTCTGTCAACTTACCTTATGCGTCTTATTCCGGTGGAGTACCGGAGTCGACGGGAGAGCGATCAACAGTTGATTTAGCAGGTCTTCACTAGACCTGCTAAATTGACCCCTGGTGAATCGATCGCCGCAGCATCGATCCATGGTAAGTGGAGACAAGCCCTTAGACTAAGGCCTTGATCCAAAGCCCACTTAAGTGAAAGGAAAGATTCCCACTGAGCTTAATGAACTTTGCATCAGGCTCTAAATCTATCTATGGCATATAACTTAAATAATTATGATATGACATACCTGGGTCCTCGCATGGAGAGAAACTGTAACTGAATCAGCAGCTGCTCTTAACCACAACAGCCGTTAATGCTCCAGAGACGATAAAGACTCTCTGACGCCTCATAGAAAAACTTTGAGACAGCCTTGATCATATATTTTATTTTATTTCCATTTTTTAATTCTTGGTTTTTTTTCTTTTTGTTAATAGGGAAATTTTTATTACAAAACAGCTGTTTTGCACCTCAAAGATGACCTGTAAATGATTTGTTTTTTACATTGAGCTTATTTGTAACATTTATGCTTCTTTCCTTATAAAGGTGGCCTGAAAAGTGTTTTTTTTTTAAAGGGAAGGATGGCCCCTGAATGTTTTTTTTATCTTAGAAGTATCAAAAATGTCAAATCCAGTCTTCCCTTGTTTTGTTGGAGGACTTCTGTGGAGTCATAAGAACATAAGAATGGAAATACTGGGTCAGATTAAAGATCCATCAAACCCAGTATCCTCTCCCCTGACAGTAGCCAATGGCAGGTGCCCCAAAGGGAATGAACAGACAGGTTAACATCAATTGACCCATACCCTGTCACCCAATCCCAGCTTCTGGAAAACAGAGGCAAGAGACACCATTCCTGCCCATCCTGGCTAATAGCCATTGATAGACCTATCTTCCATGAATCTATCTAGCTCCCTTTTGAATCTCAGAGTCTCAGAGTATGTTCCTTATGAGCCTCTCTCAGCTTAATTTAAAGTATGCTAAGTATTGAAATCAGTGGGACCACTCATGGAGTAAGGAGCTACTCATTGTGATAAAGGTGTATGGCATTCTCTCCTGCTTCTCATGAATGCCTTTGTTTTTTTCACCACTGCTCTGCATTGATCACATATCTACATTGCACTTTCCTCAATGTCGCCCACATAGATTTCCTGAGAATTTATAAATTCAGAATGCATATTTGCAATCAAGAACAGTATTGCTGATGAAGATACAAGCCTACCATGTAAGACGGGGTTCTGGCCAGCCAGTCACAGTACAATGTAATTTGACATTCTGTTTCTCCCAGACAGTATGGGAACGGGGCTTGATAACAAACTCAGGAGCATGTAAAAGTTTATCTTCATTCAGCTTTCTGTGAAATTCCTCAGTCTCTTCTAACTAGAACAGAAATATTGCATCATAAAACTCACCATTTACATATTGCTCCACACCCCAAGAAAGATTTGGGGCTTTTTCTAGGGTAAGATGCAGAATGCTATTTTTATTTTAAATCCAGATTATTATACTTAATATATCCTTCTTACTTAGACAGACAAACAGACAATATTCTTCAGCTTCAAGATGGTCTTCAAAAACTACTAGTGATGCCACCTTCAAGGCACACAAAAAATCGGCCATCTGTGGGTGGGGCCAGGTGCAAAGGGAGGCAGGTCTGGTCTGTGGACAGGGCCAGGTCCCAGCACTGGGGGATGCTGGTCTGTGGGGGGAACCTTGATGAGAGTTGGAAGGATTATGGGGCAGTACTAAGAAGCTGCTTCCCCATTGACTGTTGTCTGCCCCTGGCACGGTGAAAGCATGCAGAGTGGGAGCTGGGGGCTGGCTAGACAGCCATGACATGCCCCATTGTGCCAGACACTGTACAAACAAAAAAAACGAAAAAAGACAATCCCAGGCCCAAAGTTCTCACATTCCATGAATTCATTTGTGTATTATTACCGTTTTCTTCAGCACCAGACGCTCAGCTGACTCTCGTATCGCTACTTTCCTTGACTTCTTCTCATGCTGCTCTTCCATAGAGGATGAAGCGGCCACTTTAGTTGCACTAATTCCTTCACCTGTAGCAAAAAGGTTCCTTCTGGCAATGTATGCCGCACTTTCCTTAATTCTTTCCTCTTCTGTATCTGTAATCCCGCTGACATACACTTGACTGAAGGAATTAAAAAAGCACAATCACTCTGGCAAGTGGTGAGAATACATTTGTTATAACACTTCATTTTAGCTTGGCCCTCTCCATTTAATAAAGGGCCTTAGCCTCTTCAAAATGCATTTCTACTTTAATGATTATTACCCAGGAAACAATTTCATATCATATTAACAACAGATACACAGAAGGGTACAGCTGAATGACTGAGTACTGTACATCATGCTATCTAAGATCATTACCATTTCTCTATAAGTGTGTCATGCAGGTTTTCATTTTAATACGTTTCCTGTTGTGCTTTCATATTTCCATGGCTATAAAGAACAGTGTAAGACATACCCATAGAGCTATCACAATAACACTTCAAATAGTGATTTGAAGCAGTGGCACTTACCATAACAACACAAAGTGGAGATTATAGCAGCAGTTTAACAAAGTTCTCACTACTGACTTATATGAAAAAGAACAGTCCCCGGCACTACAAAAAGCTCTCCGCAATCAAATGAGCACTTTATTCTTTAAAGCCAGCAAAGTCATTTGTTCTTTAAAATGTTTTTTTAAAAGATTATTAGTGTTTCATAAACACTTTATTCTCTTTTCAGCGTCCTCCTCAGGCATTCAACAATGGAGGATAACAATCAACATCAGCTCTAGCAATAGTCACATTCAGGTGTGCAGTCCAGACTAGTGAAGCATTGTGTCACTTCTTACCCTGTAACCCCAAGTGCCTCACAATGCCTTGCCCCATCTCACTTCCTGGGATGCCCACAGTCAGCAACAAGCATGCCTTCTGTCTATGTACTACTAGGGCAACCCTGCTCCAATGCTTTGGATCTAGAGCCTGCCTGCAATACCACAGATTTCCACCATCCTCCGTTAACAACTGGCATGGGGACTTCACGCTCTCCCCAGCCCCGAATTTGCTTGCTGCGCTGGTGGCTGGAGCTGCCCCTGATTATATACTTATGAAGCTAAGCAAAAGACCCAATCTGATGTTTGGATACACAGCTAGAGCTTCCTATCACCTATTATAACTGAAAGAGATTATGGGGAGAAATTCCTAAATTTGCTAATGTTGTGCATTAGACAGCATTTTTGTAATGTCATTTTCACTGTTTCACCTGTATATTCTGTTACTTATTCAGTTGTCCCTGTTCTTTGTGGGGCCTTCCGCACAGCAACAGGTTAGAGGAAAACATTTTGAAAAAGAAAACTTAAATGTAAACCAATAACAACTGTTAGGGATAACCAGGAACAGAGAAGTAACTGAAATTACTTTTAACCCTTTTTTTTTTCTTTTAACTGCAAGTCCCTGTTGGGTTCGGGAGGGACAAATCTTGTCCTTCCCTTACATGGCAGCTCTGGAAAGTGGGAGACCAGATATACTTCAGGGTACCTTTTGGGTTGGGATGCCCAAAATGTCAGAGGTAAGCAAATGAAAACATGAAATTGACCAATTTTAAAACCCTTTGGCCATGAAATTGATCAAAATGGACAATGAATTTGGTAGTGCCCTAAAAATAGTTAAGGTACCAAAACGTTAATGGAACTTGGATTTGATCCTCAAAGTGATGATCAGCTTCTGTGAGATAATGATCAGCCTCAGCTCCAAATAGGCGCTTAGCACCTTGCAGGATTGGGCCTCAAGTGTGTAGATCTACAGCTTATAAATAATTCAATTTTAAAACAAAAGAGAAACTAAATTCTTCCTTTCTTTATCTGCCGAGGCCAAAGATCAGGATTCAATGTTCCCTGCAAGGGTGAATCACAGAAAAACAACAACAAAGCATTTAGGGCTTGATTCCGCATTCCTTATAAAGTCCAAACTCTCATTGACATAAGTGGGAACTTTACCTGGGTATAGACTGCAGGTTCAAGCCTAAAATGATATATTTAAAATACTTTCTTCAGGAAATCAGTTCTCGGTATTGGCACCCACAAGTTTTCAGCTTACATGTGTTGTTGGGAGCAGAGTTCCTATTAGCCAGATTCCATTTCAATTAACTTTGAATGAGCTCATTGGCTTCAGCGGTAGTTGGATCGGGCACTCGGTACTTTATATGCTAGAACAGCAACAGGTTTTCCCTAATTTTATCCTCCATGGACCAAATTCTGCATTGACTTATACCCTACAATTCTACCAAAGCTGATGTTGAGTCTGTGTGTGTGTAAGAACAAATAATAATGAGTTGATTCTTTGTATTCCACGTGAGTGAATTTTTACAGAAGAATTTGAAACTCCTGGAAACAGGGAGTTCTACATTATTGGAAACATTATTGAAACGGTACCATAGCACTGTAGAGTGGCTAGAATGCTGACCTTTTAAAGTATCTATTCCTTCTGTGCATGGGGAACTGTGCATTGGTTTCACAGGAGAATTTAGGTCTGATTTATAACATGCACATGGTTCAATGAGTCTGGGCTGTTATCCCTCAAACAAGAATAAATACTTGTCACTGATGCAACATATCCCTTCCACAATCCTGGCACACAGACATCAATATGATGCCAACAAAGTCACAAAAACAAAACACGTGATAAAATGCCTACTTGGACACTTAATGACCATCATGTGCCTTTTAAAACTCTTACACTAATTCAAAATCACAGTGTAGGCCAACAAAAAGGCCCCAAAGCATTCACAACATTTTGAGTTGCCATGTGCAGGAAATTGGGTCAACAATAGGTAGCAGTATAAGGCATAATGATTATACTGATGATACTATTTTGGAATTCTATAGCCCGTTTATTTTAGGATCTCCAGGTGCTGTACAGACAGAAATGAATTAGCTTCACACCTCCTGTCTGTGTTAGGTCCTGTTATACTAATTTTACAAACAAGTAAAATGAAGCACAGAGCGGTTGTGACTTGCTCCAAATCACACATCCCAATAGTAAAACAAAGCAAATCAGGAGTCATGTCATCCAGTTGCTGGACAACACTTCCTTCCAAAAGATCAGGCACACACAAAGATCAGGTATTTGTAAAGATCAGGCACACCGAAAAGGAGACATGTTTGTCTTGGAGAGAAGGGGAAGCAGCTAATGGAAAATCGCAAATGCAACACTCTTTAAAACACCCCAGTTAACTGAGGACAGATTTACACTAATACTGAAGTCGATCTAACTTGCTTTGCTCAGGGGTGTGAAAAAGACACCCCCTTAGTGATGCAATTACAGCAACTTAAGTGCTGTCCACATTGGTGCTATGTTGCTTTTGCCTCTTGTGGAGGCAAAACACTCTTTTGCCTACATAGCTTCCGCCTCTTGTGGAGGTGGAATAATTATGCCAATGGGAGAGCACTCTCTCAGCGGCTTAGAGCGTCTTCACCAGACATGCTACTGCGGTGCAGCTCTGCTAATGTAGCACTTCTAAGGTAGACCTGCCCTAAATCACATAGTGCCTTAAATCATAAGTAGCCTTAAAGGAGATGTATTGCAAACTGTGCATGAAATTTTAAATTTATCTATTTCCATCATGAGAGACATACTTAAAACTCCAAAATAGTACTTTGAAAATGTAGGGGGCATATCTCTTTGTATCTCAGTTGAATTAAAGAGCAGTGAATCTCTGATATGGAGGAGTAGAAAGGGTAAAATAAAAATTGCTCTTGGATTCAGGGATAATGGGAGGGGATAGAACAAGAAAGAAAATCTCTGTGCTAGAGATGCTGTATCTCAAAAGCAGGGTATTAAAAAGGCAAAAGAAAATGTGTCCCACTAATGAGATGAAAATCTGAATTCCACATAAAAACATGAGGTTACACACATAGTAGAAGTGTAAATTCAGCAGTAGCCCAAGATACCATTGAATTCCACACCTTCACCCATGGGTGAACACTTTTCCCATAGCAACCACTCCACATCTGACCTCTTAATCCTTATCCTCAAAGGAAACCTGCACAACACCTTCAAAAGATGAGCCTCAGAGCTTAAATTCCTAACTCCACTGGACAATAAAATGGATTTAATAGAGACATTGGTTTTATGGCCCATTGCAACAACTTGTAACACATGCTGCTGCCCACTGACCCTCCATTGTCCTAGAATTGTAGAAGTAAGAATTGCTTCATTTTAAGTGGTGTCCTACAACATCTGTGAAACTCTTATGCTTAACAATCTGTCCCATCTTGTATTTAACACTCTAGTTTCCTTCTCCAGACCTGAAGAAGAGCTTGTGAAACTCAAAAACTTGTCCCTTCCAACAACAGAAGTTGGTTCAATAAAAGATATTACTTCATCTACTTTGTCTCTCACACTTCATAAATGTCATGTGAAAAGCACAGTTTCGTAGGAAACATAAAAGCTAAACAGAGGTGTGTATTTGACATCAAATGCGCTTTTCTCCTGATCTCCAATCACGAGTTAGTTTTCCATGACATGCCCTGGTATGAATTAACCTGAACAAATGACTATGCCTGGACTGTCATTATCTCATAATAAATCATTATGCCATATCCCAGGAAAGTCTCCATGTTTGCCTGGGTTTTGGCTACTATGTAAAGTTCACATTCAGATTTACTTAGGACATTGGTGCAGCAGAAATTTGTCACATCAGTAGCAGACATGATATAAATACCACCAGTACCCAGGAGCATTAGAGTTGATTATGTTGGACTTGAGATCTTAATTAGCTTTATCATTAACATTTTTTTCCTCTGCCAGGGAAAAACATGACCAGGTTTTTTCAATTTTTCCGTATTTTACGCTGACTTGATAATAGACATTTAAATTATAGAAAAAACCTTTAAACCACAAAAGCCAAGAAAATTGAGTGTCCAAACTTGTTTCTCAGATTTCTAGGCAGTGGGGTGCATGATCCTTCAGATTCACCACTGATTCACAGATGTAAAAAGCAGAAAAACCATTATGATGATCTAGTCTGACCTATTGCTTTGAATTTTACCAAGTAATTCCTGCATCAAGCCCAGTTTTAATGGCTAAATGTCCATAACTCTTTTTCCTTCCCATAGGGAATAAGGTGTGCACAGTCCAAATGACAAGGGCACAAAACTAAATCAGAATACTTGGCTTTCTTTCTCTGGCTTTGTCATTGACACATTCAGTGACCGGGGCAAGACACTTAACTTCTGTGTATATCCCCATATGTAAAGTGGGGAAAATTCATAGAATTTCAGGGTTGGAAGAGACCTCAGAAGACCATCTAGTCCAACCCCCTACTCAAAGCAGGACCAATCCCCAATTAAATCATGCAACAGATTTTTACCCCAAATCACTAAATGTCCCCCTCAAGAATTGAACTCTCAACCCTGGGTTTAGTTAGCCGATGCTCAAACCACTGAGCTATCCTTCCCCCTTTTTAAAGTATGTTGAGGTCAATACATAAAAAAATAGATGGATTATTAATTATTATCCCAAGGAATATTTTATAAATAAACAAGGACATTAAGAAAAAGGGAAAGGAAAACAAACATACCGTCCTGTGAACACTGGAACTACATAGTCAATGGCTTTATTTTCTTTCTCCTGCAAGAGTAAACTCTGCTTTGCCCTCTTTGCTTTGGGACTCAATTTATAGGATTGATCTTCTATCATTATATTGGAATCTTTTAATCTGAAATAAAAGCCACATTGTTAGACTCACAAAGAAAATTGGGAAGCTGTTGAAAAAAACATTCAGAAAACTAGAAGAAATACTAGGCATTGTATAATAATTTAAGCTTTCAGCTGCTCTTAGCAAGCAGTTATGATGTTTCAGTTAGCAAGTTTTCAAAATGCACTTTATCTCACTGCTCATTAAAGGTGCCAAAGTGATGGACCTTGAAATTAAATCCTCCTATGTACGGAGAATGTCCAGCATACCTAGTAGCAATGCACATTTCACCACTCCTGGGAGATAGGCCTTCTAGAGTTTCTGTACCCCTGTCCATGGCTAGTCTCCAGAGACTGTCAATCAGAATAGGTGGGTTTCAACTCATGTAAATTGTAAGGATATTTTTTGAGATGCGGATACCTGTCTACTAGATCCTAGACAAAGACTACCTCACTTGTTACCACAGGCCATTGAACAGCTAACAAATCCTAATGAATTTCAATCCTTTCGACTCAATTTGAACCAGTGAACTATGGGTGAAAGGCTCTATAGTCTAAAACCAGCCATGAAGTTATCTAGTTGCCCTAGCTGGAATAATTTTTGATATGCAAAACACTTCAGAGTGCTAGTGTTTTTTAAACTATATGTATGCAAACTATATGGCAGCATGAATTTCAGTGACTGATGAGAACCTGTACTACTGCTATTCCAATAAGCCTCTAGAAACCCCTCCATTTTGTCTTCAGCTGGCTCAAGAGATAGTCTCTCCACCCTGAAAGGATACCTGAAAGAAACTGGAACAAAGGACAGTATCTACAGGGGTGTGAGTGATTGCTGGACCCAGACTAGAAAGAGTCGAGTCTGTAAAAGAAGCTTATTGGAACATCTCTGAGGGTGAGATTTCGTCTGCAATCACTTTCTTACTGTATTAGTCTTAGACTTGTGTGTTTAATTTTATTTTGCTGGTAATTCACTTTGTTCTGACTGTTATTACTTGGGAGCACTTAAATCCTACTTTTTGTATTTAATAAAATCACTTTTTACTTATTAATTAACCCAGAGTATGTATTAATACCTGGGGAGGCAAACAGCTGTGCATATCTCTCTATCAGTGTTATAGAGGGTGAACAATTTATGAGTTTACCCTGTATAAGCTTTATACAGGGTAAAATGGACTGATTTGGGGTTTGGACCCCATTGGTAATTGGGTATCTGGGTGTTAGAGACAGGAACACTTCTTAAGCTGTTTCCAGCTGTAGCTTTTTGGGGGATGTGGTTCAGACCTGGGTCTGTGTTTGTAGTCGGCTAGCGTGTCTGGCACAACCAGGCAGGGCACTGAGGTCCCAAGCTGCCAGGGAAAACTGGCTCAGAGGTAGTCTCAGCACATCAGGTGGCAGTTTCAAAGGCGGGTTCTGTGATCCAGCCCATCACAACCATTACCTCAGATCAAAGATATTTAGGGGATGGTTTCTGCTCCACTAGCCCCCATACCCTGTGGTAGTATGGCTCCTTCAGGCTGGATTTGCTTGCACTGCTCTGCAGCAGCCACAGAGAAAATCCATTAGAAACTCCAAGCTTTATAACCTTCTGCACGAAAATCCAGGCATAAACAAAGTGTGTGCAACAATCCAGACAAAGCAACACAGAGCAGGAGAGAGAGTGAAACAAGATCTGCAGTAGTATAATGTTAGATAATGTACTCATCTGTAGGATTTGTGGATGATATAATATGAGCATTGCAGCCAACCACAAATGCTCTGTGACAAGTCATCAAACAAGTGGTAAAAATATTACATCAAACCCAAAGCATGTTAGTTACTGTTCATTAATGAGCGCTGCTCCGAAGGAAAACGAAGTTCTTTACCCACCCAAAAGTCTTATTCATGTATTATTTTAAAATGGTACAAAACTGGCATCTTGAATTTGAACTTGCCTTTTGATTCCTGGCTGTTCCAAATCTAGAGAGACCAATTTTGAATTCTCATTTAGATTTAAATTAAACATAATGAAACATCTGTTTTCATTAGAAGTCAGGCCCAAAATGGTGGAAATCTCAGTTCACTAAATTTTTCAGCACCATTAAATCCAACCCAAGTCTTTTCCACCCTTGATTCTTCCTGAACCACAAACCCAGCACTGTAGTGTGATGGGGAGTTGGCACAATACTGGCCTCTATGTAGGCTGACCATATTTCCTTGTGACAAAAACGGGACATTGGGATGGCAAAAACGGGACGGGGTTATAACTCCCTTCAGACCCCAAATACAACCCTACAACGCCTCCCCCCCCCATATCCATACCCAATACCCAACCCTCACATAACCACCTCCAGGCCCCCCAACACCATCCCACTACCAACCCCCCAGCTCCGTACACCCCCACAGCCTTCCCTACACAACCTCTCCCCATAGCCCCCCACTAGCAACCAATACACCCCCCAGACCCCCCCAATGGCCTCAAAACACAGCCCCGCCCCCCCACAGCCTCCCACCTCCCCCATGACCCCCCAGCTCATCCCACCCCTGCAGGCCCCACCGCTGCGCCCCCTTCCCCAGCCACCACCTGCGCTGGGCTCCACGTTTCCTCCACGTGGGGGGGGGGCGGGGTAGTGAGGCACCAGGCAGCCCCTGCCCGGCCAGGAGCTCCACTCTGCCGTTGCGCCGGGCTCAGCTGTAACCGGCTCGCGCGACACCTGGGAGCGGCCCAGACAATCGCGCCGCGCTGGCTCTGCAGCAGCTGCGGCGGAGGGGAGGGGGGAGCAGGCCGGGGAGGGGAAGGGACTGAAGGGCTGCGGGAGGAGGTGGGACCCGGCCCTGGGTCCCTGAAATAAGCCGCGTCCCGGTTTTTTTTACGAAAAACGGGACAAATTTGATATTTTTATTAAAAAGACGGGACGGTCAGAAAATATGTAAAAAATGGGACTGTCCCGTTCAAAATGGGACGTATGGTCAGCCTACCTCTACGGAGTTAACAGAACTCTAAGGGGGCTGTGTAGGAAGCATCCAATCAGAGAGGGGCTAAAAGGAATGGCTATTCAGGGCCTGGTAGACTCACAGAAGAAGAGCTGTGGGGCAGAGCAGCCAGTTACTCTCTGGAGCTTAAGGAAGGAGGTCTAGATGCCTGGAAGGCAGAAAGAAGCTAGCACCCTAGACAGGGCAGTGCTGCTAGCAGGGACCGGGGAGTTAGAGAGTTCCTGGCTGGCTGCTGGGATTTTCAGGCTGAGGCCCTGAGGCAAGGGCAAAGACGGTGCTGGGGCCACAGGGAAGTGACCAGACCACTGGCTGCAGTTGCCACTGGGGAAATGGTGAGACAGTTGGACCGCAGCACTTACCCCTGGAATGGGAGAGCATAGATTGTGACATGGCTGGAGGGCTGTGTCATGTAGAGGATGCCACTATCCTTGGCGTGACAAGGGTCCAGGAGCGGGTGACAGCAGGCAAGGAACCATCTGCAGTGGGCGGACCAACCTGCAGAGCTAATCCCGAAGACAGCCAGCAGGAGGTGCCAGCAGGGTGAGTGGAGCCCTGTCACACCTAACCTAAACCTAACCTTGATTCAGAACTGAACCTAACCTTCTTGGCTCATATCTAGTTCCAGTCAATGCTTTTCTCAAATCAGACTGTGTACCAGACTACAAACCAGACTCTACACCCACACAAGGAATTCAGGAGCATAAAGAGCCCTCTTGCTTCCCTGTGCAGGTTATTCACATCACATGTCACAATGGTGTTGGGAGAACAAGCTCCAAAAGGGGCTACTCCTCTTCCCATAAAGTGGGTGGGAATGGAAGGGAAAGTAATCTAACACAAATATAGCAGTATAAAAAGGCTAACAAAAAGCTTTAGAACTATAGTAAAAATACAGGGCCCATTCATCTATGGCTCAAAACACTTTGCTGAGTGGAGTACAGTGATTGTCATATAGGCAGAAAAGAAAACAACATATGAAGAATGAATAAAATACATTTATATTTAAAGGGGGTAAAAATTACCTATATTTGAAACTACCACTGTCCTTCCCTTTGCTTTACTTGTGATTTCTTTTTCCAAGTATCTCTGTCTTCCCTAACTGTAACTCTCTAAAATAAAATGAGTTTGCAAAGATAAAATATATTGCATACTCCATTTCCTGTCAAATCATCTAAGTCTGCCTTTAATTATTTGCAACTGAATATCCCTTCTTATTTTCTCTACAACTGGTATTACAGAAAAGGCCAGTTCAATTCCTGCAGACCCCTAAGGGCTTGGCTATACTTGCAGCTGTAGAGTGCTTTGGGTTAAATCAGCCTTCAAAGAGCACATTAGGGAAAGTGTTCCAGTCTGTTCACACTGATAGCTGCAAGCCCATTGGTGTGGCCACATTTGTGGCATTTGCAGCTGCAGTGGGAGTGGTGTGCATTATGGGCAGCTATCCCAGTGTTCAAGTGGCTGCAGTGTGCTTTTCAAATGAGGGTGGTGGGGTGGAGTGTGTTGTGTGTATGTGGGGGAGAGAGAGTGGGTTTTTGGAGTGCTGAGAGTGTGTCAGCATGCTGTCTTGTAAATTCAGACCTCCCTTCCCCACTGCCTCTCATTCACTCACTCACTCCGTAAATATTTGTTTTGTTTGCTTTGCCCAGTAGCAGATAAGCAGCTGCTGTCTGAAACGGAGCTTTGAAAAGGCACTTCCACATTCCTGCAGCAATTTCGCAACAAAGGGAAGAGAGGCCACTTGACTTAAGGGGATTATGGGACATTTCTGGAGGTCCATCAGAGTGGAGTAACGTAACTCCTCGGCCTCACTGATCCTGAAGCATCTCACACAATACGCAACAGCCGTTAATCCTCTCGGGGAAGTTGGAGTACCAGGAGCGCTCCACCAGGGAGTCAGAGCACTCTATGTGTCTTGCCAGTGTGGATGGGGAGTAAGGTAGAGCGCTCTGGGAAGCCTTATTGTGGTATAAAGTGCCAGCCCAGCCTTCAAGTACTGCAGATTCATGTTGGGAATTTCCATTACACTGTATAATCCTGGCCAGCAGGAATAGACCTGAGATTTTCACTGCGAGCCATTGCATATTATAAAAATATCATACATACCCCTGCCCTGCCTTAAATTTCCCATTCACTGCCTTTAACTAAATCTACTGAGCTGAATCTCCCATGAGAGAGACCTCCTACAGTCTCTTTTGCAACCGGTAGCATTCAGTGTAGCAGTAGCTGTGCCAGTCCCAGGATATTAGAGACAAAATGGGTGAGGAATAGCTTTCACTGGTTGGTCCAAAATCTCACCCACCTTGTCTCTCTTTTGCCATAGAAATCTGTGATTATTCCCTGGATCCTTTTGACCAGACTATGGTCTGTCCCTGTGCGAGTAAGAGCTGGAGCCATCACCTTTCTTGTGCCCCCTGTCTAAGGGCCAGCTACAGTTGTGCATATAAAGACAAATCTAGTATCACTGCACCTCCTGGTACCTTTTTGGTTATCCACAATCCTTCCAGTGCTCTCTGATAAGTAAATTCTGTCTATAGTCACCATTTAGCTGGCCTAAGAAAGAGGCCTCCACCATCTTGGAAACAGGTTCCAATAAATTGTGACCAAAGCTTTTACTTGATATGTGCAAAGCTTTTACTTGATATGTGCAACAGAATCTCCCTGGGAGAGAACCTAGCAGACCAACATTGCTCTCTGATTTCACGGAGGGACACTACCATGACCTTTGATCAGCTCTCAGCCTAATTTGATCTCCCAAACTAATAGATATGTGTTTTATCCAGGTCAGACACTATCTGAAGTCTGTTATCGGTGGGGTGACCTGAGCCTACTGTCCTCATTTCTGGATATCCTGTAGTTTTCAATATGGTCAGTGTGTTTATAATATTAATGCCAGTGTTTCTCAGCTGCTCAGATTCACTGAATTTACCAGTGAAATGGGAGCAGAACGAGGGTTGTCCCTAAAGGTGTAAACCCAGATGTAACCCTGTATAGATGTAAGAACAGGAGAGCTATCAATGTGAATTTTTACCCAGTTCTCATCATGGAAGCCCAATATGAGATCACTGCACAGTGTCTTTGTGGCCCCAAGCTGTGGTTTTGCTTTGATGTCTTGCCCCCAGATAAATGTACTAAATATAAATCTCTCCTGTGTGATTTGTCTTGTCATTGTTTCTGGGCCTGGAGGGGCAGATTTCCCACTCCTCCCAAGTGAAACCTGGGTACCATGGGGTTGGAGTGCTCAGGGAATTGATTGCAGCTCCCTGATCCTGAGCCACCAGCCCCACCGCAAGTTAGAGCTGCAGGGGAGCAGCTCTAACTTGACCTTACACCAGTGGAGAATCAGGCACCCTATCCCCAGCATGCCCCCAGAACACCCCTTCCCTCCCCTTATACCCAGGTGGGGAGTGCATCTGTTATAGGATATAGCAGAGCCACCTCTGCTAGCAGAGTTCCCCTGTGAAAGGGAAATTCTCCTTGGGCCATCTCTTCTAAGCCCCTTTGCAGTGTTTAAGTTTACATGGCGCAAAGAGGACACTAGAGACTTGGCTATAGACTCAAAAAAAATGTGGAGCCTCATCAGGCACACGTGCGAGCTAATCTCGTCCAGAAAGATGAGAAGCACCCTTGTTATTATATTCATTTTAATGTCTTGACAGATTCACCATATGGTCAGGTCACATTGCTGGTCAGTGGCTACCTTGTTTCCATAGGCTGCTGGCCTCAGCAACAGTTTTTTAGGAGGGAAATGCTTTCATGAAGCAGGTCACATGAAAACATTTTCTGGCTCTGCCTGTCACTTTTGTAAGCTAGCTCTTTTGAATCCTCAGCTATAATAAATGGATGGGGCAGTGCCAATAGAGATTTCAAGATTACTCAGCTATCTTCTTGTGTTTCTCACAGATACTAATGCATATTAGTTACTCAACTCTGCACTCATCCTAACTTCATTACGTTGCTCATGACCATATTTATTTGTTGTTGGCAGAGCATTCATTGCACATACTGAAGAAAACACCCTGTTTTTCTGTTTGTTTAGTTTGTCTCAGTTATGTCCTCATGATTACTATTTTTCTGCAAACAAGTGAACATGTTTCAAGCTCAAGCCATGCCAAATATTTTGTATTTACTCTTTATGTAAACCTCTGACCCATGCCGTGGTGAATAACCAGTCTACAGCAGAACTTCTTTTGCACTGGATTATTAGCTGCTGTCAGCGAACAATATGTTGTCAGCCATGAAAAATACACATGAAAAACCACTGAAATCTTGCACACAAATTTGAATGATTAATCCTTCAGTGTAAGAAACTAAGTGGGATTAGTGTAGCTCTGCCATTGTACAGACGTAAGGGGCGGAGCTGGTGGTGAAGCCTGTCGGTAAAGTTGATGAACACTTTCTATTCTAAACCGTGGGTTTTAGTTGCTTATAATTGGGACAAACTGTAACCATTAAGGCTGAAATCTTCCATGCTTGCTCCCTTCCTGAGGCTGAATATCTCTGGATAGTTTCAATGAAAATGATTCAACCATTTCCCAAAACGATGCTAGCAAACAACAGGCAACTTTGCCAATGTTAATTTTTTCCTCTTAATTTCTTCAAAGAGCCAGGCGCTGCGGCTGCATCCCCGAGAGCCGGGCGCCACGGCAAGGACCGGCCCTAGGAGCTTGATGCCACTGCTGCAACCCTGGGAGCCAGGCGCTGCGGCGGCATCCCCGAGAGCCGGGCGCCACGTCGAGGACCTGCTCTAGGAGCTGGATGCCACTGCTGCAGCCCTGGGAGCCAGGCGCCGCGGCTGTGGGTGCTGGGTGCCGGGACGGGGACTGGCCCAAGGGGGGTAGTTAGGGGCAGGGGTCCCGAAGGGACAAGGGGGGAATTCTGAGTGGGGCAGTCAGGGGCAGGAAGTGGGAGGGAGTGGATGGGGGCAGGGATAGGGTGGGGCTTCCCCCATGGCAGTGCGTCCTCAAAAAAAAATTCTGCTAGGGGTGCACGAGGAAAAATGTTTGGAGACCCCTGCTCTACAGTATATGACAAATGCACGGAGAATGCTTTCTATACCACTGAGCCTCCTACATCAGTAGTTTTCAGCCTATGGTCCTGATCCCCAGGGGGGGTCTACAGTTTATGTCTAAGATTTCCAAAGGGGTCCGCATCTCCATTTGAAATGTGTTAGGGGTCCTCAAATGAAAAAAAGTTAAAACCCACCATCCTACGTAACTGGCCGTCTGGGGATCAGGTCAAATATTGTGCAATCCACGCTGCATCTCAGCAAACCTTTCCTAACACATCCCCTACACAAAATGAGAGACACAGTTATCATATAGACCAGGGTTTCTCAAACTGGGGGGGCGCGACCCCCTGGGGGGTTGCCAAGCGCTCCTCCGGGGGGTTGCGAGCTCCTGCCGCCACAACTCGCAGCGGGGACTGGGGGCTGGTGCGCAGTCGGGAGCCCGACCGCAGCGGGGACTGGGGGCCGGCGCGCAGACGGGAGCCCACCAGCGGCAGGGACTGGAGGGGTCACGCCGTGCGGATGGAGCATGAAAAGGGGTCGCGGTCTCTAAAAGTTTGAGAACTGCTGATATAGACTGTCTATCAAGGAATCTTTGGCTGCCCCTGGAATAATGCTTTCTGAACATGAGAACATAACAGCCAATCTGGGTCACACCAGTGGTCCATCTAGCTCAGTATCCTTGTCTTTCAACAGTGGCCAGTGCCAGATGCTTCAGAGGGAATGAACAGACCAGGGCAGTTATCGAGTGATCCATCGCCTGTCATCCAGTCCCAGCTTCTGGCAGTCGGACATTTAGGGACACCCAGATACTTGGTTGCATTCCTGATCATCTTTTCTAATGGCCATTGATGAACTTATCCTCCATGAACTTATCTAATTCCTTTTTAACTGAGTTATACTTTGGCCCTCACAACCTCCCCTGGCAGTGAGTTCCAGAAGCTGATTGTGTGTTGTCTGAAGAAATACTTTCTTATGTTTATTTTAAACGTGCTACCTGTTAATTTGATTGGGTGACCCCCCTGGTTCTTGTGTTATGTGAAGGGGTAAATAACACTTCCCTTATTCACTTTCTCCACACCCTTCATGATTTTACAGACCTCTATCGTATCCCTACCTTTGAGTCATCTCTTTTCTAAGATGAACAATCCTAGTGTTTCTCATCTCTCCTTACGTGGAAGCTGTTTCATACCCTAGGCATTTACATTGCCCTTCTCTGTACCTTTTCCAATTCTAATATGGCTGCTCTGTGCTATTGAGCCAGTGTAAAGAAGCCACAGGAGGGGTGAGACTCTGGTCCTATGAGTATGACCAGCAGTGCAAGTCCTCTGGTACGCCATACCAGCAAGATATTTATAGCCAGTACAACATATCGGAAAGACACAGGAGGAGCTGGCAGCCCCATGCCTCCTCTGGCATAGCTGTACCCCCCTCGCCCTGCTCCCTGCCTTTTCACAGAACTGCCTCTCCTCCAGCTTCATCTGCACAGCAGCAGCCCCACTGGAGGACAGAACTTGGGGAAGAAGGGCAGAGCTGCTGCCAGAGGAGCTGACGACATTCTGCTCCTTTCCCCGCTGCCCCCGCGCAGTG
The DNA here is from genome assembly GCA_032164245.1 of Sternotherus odoratus. Taxonomy (NCBI): domain Eukaryota; kingdom Metazoa; phylum Chordata; order Testudines; family Kinosternidae; genus Sternotherus; species Sternotherus odoratus. The sequence continues at coordinate 71,831,790 of JAVMKO010000002.1, forward strand.
GGGAAAGGAGCAGAACCCCCAGCCCCGCCTCCCCCGCCCTGTCCACCGGTGGGGGGCTGCTGTACAGAGGGAGATGCGGCTCTGTGGAAGTCCAGGGGGTGGGGTTGGGGGTTCTGCTCCTTTCCCCACTGCGGTTCCTGGGAGAGCTCTGAACTGGCAGAACACTGGCAACTCTTCTCTGGGCAGCTGTACACCCCCAGTCATGCCCCCCGGTGGGGCTGCTGTACAGACGGACAGGCTGGGGTGGTACGTTCTACTCCTTTTCCAAAGTCTCCAACGCAGCAGGAGGAAGACAGAGCTCCCTGCCCCATCCACAGGTAATGTGGGATGGATCATGGGGAGCGGATGGGGAGAACGTGAGGGCTCCGGGCTGGGGGCAGGATGGGAAGGAGTCACATGGATGGTCACGTGGGGAGGTCATGTGCCCCCCTTAGCTAGTGCCCCCTCCTCCCGTACCGGCAAGAAATGGATTTTACTTGCACCACTGAGTATGACAGGGTCTAAAGGATCCAGTTTGGATCAAATAAGAACTGATGTGAACATACGTTCATAAGAGTGGCCATACTGAGTCAGACCAATGGTCCATCTAACTCAGTATCCTGTCTTCTGACAGTGGCAGGTGCCGGACAGTTCAGAGGGAATGAACAGAACATGGCAATTATCCCCTGTTAGCTAGTCCCCACTTCTGGCAGTGAGAGTCTCAAGGACATGGGGTTGCGACCCTGATCATTTTGGCTAATAGCCATTGATGGACCTATCCTCTATGAATTTAGGTCAAAATTCAAATAGTATATTTTTCTCAAGATAGGCTTAAGCTACACAATTAAAATCTAGATTTGTATTTAAAATCCAGAGTCATGCATCAGCCCGTTATAAGAATGGGGGTTATTTAAAAAATTCTGATCTAGGTCCATATTTGGGTTTGGATTTGGGGGTTATGGCTTTTGAAAGCTATTGGCAACTGGTGTAAAACAGAGCTGATTGGAAGCCATCATAAAATATATGACTTAAAATAAAAATCAAATCTATTTACTCATATGAAAACAGAATAACTGGAAATGTATTAAGGTTATATTTCTATAAGAAAACTGTTAAATGCATTAGGTCAAATTCATTATCTCTGGTGTAACTATTACCTGAGTGTAGCATTCATCCCTGGTGTAACTCCACTGATATCAGAAGAGTTTCATCAAGGATGAATTTGTCCTAACAGATCGATTTCTCCTCTCAAGTGCACTGGTGACTTTAATGAGCTTGCACTGATGTAACTGAGAGTAGATATTTTCTGCTATCACTTGACGATCATTTCTTCTATTGGTAACTGAAGTGCTAATCTTGCTTTAATACTACTGGAGCTGCTATTATCATGGAGGTTCCTGAGGCCAGGAAATGTAGTACATTCCACTAATCTCATTTGTTTAGACAATGTTTCATTATATTATTTCAATGCCAATTATGACATGCTATTTTTGCACCTGATAAAAACTTCATGTTGTTTTGGCTTTGAAAATACCAAGCTTCTCAACCAATTTACAGGTTGACAAGCTGAACATTAATATGAACTGTGCATATAATGTAAAAACACAGCCATTGCACCTAAGGAGAGCTATCTAGTTACCTATGTTCTTCTTATAGTGGGCCCATTTCCACAGTACTTCCAACAAGTGGACTAAATTTCTTCCATCTCCCCAGAACTAACTGAAAGCAGTAAGTATGGAAAAAATATTAACATTACTGATTACAGTGTCTGCTCCTGTTGAAGTCAATAGGAGTGTTGACACTGATCTAAGGGGGGCAGATCTGGCAAACAGTTTTCCCCACCATTGCCCCAAAAATATGGCTGTGTTTTGTCCTACCCGTGACTGTAGGCTTCAGATCCAAGACTGTAGGCTGAAGAACTCTTACTGAGGGATTCTGATCCAAGACTATAGGCAGCAGACCTCTTACTGAGGGATTCTGATCCAAGACTATGGGCGACAGACCTCCTACTGTGAGCTGCAGATTCATGATCATAGGCGGCAGACCTCTTACTGAGGGATTCTGATCCAAGACTATACGCTGCAGACCTTCTACTGTGAGCTGCAGATTCTTGATCATAGGCTGCAGATCCGTGACTGTAGGCTGCAGACTCGTGACCATAGGCTGCTGATCCGTGACTGTAGGCTGCTGCAGTCTCATGACTGTAGGCTGCTGCAGACCCGTGGCGGTAAGCTGCAGATCCACGAGCGTAGGCTGTAGACCCATGAGTGTAGACAGCTGATTTACGCTTCTCCTCCTGTTGGTACTGGCTCAGAGTGGATTGCAGCTCTTTATGGCGGTACGCGCGGTCATAGTGTCGGTGATGTTTCTGGTAGAAAGGTAAAGCCATCATGGTGCCTCCACTACAGTTTTCAGCCTGAAATTCTAAGGTGTGCAGCGTCTGAAAAAGAATAGATTAAACAGATGAAAACTCAAATCAGGGAAACCTGAATTAACAAATAACATAAAACCTAAAACTTTTCTTTAAATCAAACCAATACACTTAGGACAATCTTCATACAATTTTCTTAGGGTTCAGGAAACCCACATTTCATTCATAAAGTTCAGAAATCCCGTTCTGATCTGGAGTCAACCAAGCACTCCCCAGAACTAAATCAAACTATGAAAAAAGAATAGCGTTTTAATGCTCCTATGCTCACTGACGCAACTTAGCCAAAGTCTCACAGCCACATTGTCCTGATAACAAAACTGATCATTTCAATGGCAAAGTCAACGGCATTGCAGCGTATTATTTCAAAAGTTCTCAGCTGTCATTAAATATCTGGGTGAAAACCTGTCCCACTGAAGTCAATAAAAGTGTTGCTATTGACCTCAGTGAGGCCAGAATTTCACCCCCATTTTCATTTTTACCTTCAAAATAGGCAGGGGGACTGCCTGTTGTCCTCCTTGATGAAAACTGATGCAAACAAATCACTTAGCTTCTCTTTAATGTCCTTATTTTTCTTGACTGCTCTTTTTACTCTTGGAAATGTAGTGATCCCACTAACTCTTGTTCAGGATCCCCATTTTTAATATACCTTAAAAGGTTTTTTTATTCATGTCTTTGACAATTTGCTCTTCATAGTTCCTCTTAACCTTCCTAATTTAATCATACATTTTTCCAGTTATAGTTTATCTTCTGTTATGCGTCTCTGAGGTATCAAAAGAAGAGGTGTTAGAACCAAAATGATCATTTAAATTGCAATTATGTAGCAGCATGTGGAATATTCATTCAAGAGTTCTTAACTATCATTAAAAGATAAACTGCTATATCAAAGGGCTAGAGGGTAGCCAATATTGTCTTATCTTTAAAATGGTGCTATGTGTGATCCTGTAAATGACAGACCAAAGAGCTAGCCAGTACAAGGTAAATTGGACACCAGATAACCAAAAAATAAAGGACAGAGTTATTAAATAGCTAGATGAGCATGATAGGATAGGGACAAATGTAAAGGAAAATCACACCTCTCTAATCTGTTAGAATTCCATGAAGGACCCAATGAGTTATGGTAGTGTATAAAAGAAAGCCAGTAGGTATATTTTATCTAGACTTTCAGAAAATATTTGATGAAGTCCCTCATAAGAGGCAATTAAATAATTAGTTATGGGGTGAGAGATTAACTTCTATCTTGAAGTTGGAACTTGTTATAAGAAAGAAAATAAAGACTAGAAATAAACTCAATTTTCAGCAAGGAGGTTGATATGTGCAAACCAAGGGTTCTCAAACTTCATTGCACCATGACCCCCTTCTGACAACAAAAATTACTGCATGACTCCAGGATGGTGGACCAAAGCCTGAACTCACCTGAGCCCCACCATCTTGGGAGGAGAGGGGGCAAAACCTAAGCCCCCCCCCCCCATCCCAGGCTGGGGAGACTGAAGCCCAATCCCAAGGGCTCCAATCCCAGGCAACAAGGCCTGTAAGATGAACCCCATAACCTAAGCTGAAGCCCTTGAGTTTGGGCTCTGGTGCTGGACAGCGGGGCTTGGGTTTTGGCTTTGGCCCAGCAAGTCTAACACCAACCCTGGTGACCCCATTAAAATAGGGTCACGACCCACTTTGAGAACTGCTGATGTAAACGATATGTCTTCTTATTCATATAGCATGAATCGCTGTAGTGCAAGTCTTATTCTTTTCTTCTACACCTTCATCATCTTCATTCCCCCATACAAAGATAGGGATAGGGCTTGCCAGCCAGAGTAAATCCATGTCCATAGAAGACAGGCTAGTGCAAAGAGATTAGTCTTGCTCTATGCATTAAAAGGAAGCAAGACACTGATTTCCTGTCGTAGAGCGTGCTAGAGCTGATCCCCATCCATCTTCACCAGCTTTGTCTCCAGCACTGTCAAGCTTCATTCTGAATACTAGCAGTTCCATTGTTCCTTTTGCTTATGCTATGCCCTCATCTTGAATATTTCAGCATTGAGTTCTGGTCACCCCATCTCAAAAAGGATATGAAACAAATAGAAAAGGTCCAGAGCAGGACAATTAAAATGATTAGAAGATTAGACAGACTTCTTTAAGAGAAGAGATTAAAAAGACTAGAACTGTTTAATTTAGAGAACAGGACAAAATAAGAGAAGGCGTGATGGAAGAGTATAAAATACTGCACAAAATGCATAGTAGAGAGAAGTTAAATCAGGCATTTCTATGTACAGTCTCAGAATATAAGAACAAGAGAACAGTCAGCAAATTTAAAATCAGCATATTTAACATTTTTAAAAGGAAATACTTTTTTCTACAATACTTGATTAACTTATGAACCTCACTGCCACAAAAAATCACTGTAGCAAAGAGCTCAGTAGGATTCTTAGAAAGATTGTACATTTATACAGAAACGAATAAGCATAGTTACACTAACTAGTATACAAACTTGCATGAGCTATTAAACCTCATGGTGCAGGATATAAGCCAACTGCTAATTGCTTGACATTAGCTAGAAACTAATGTTAGGTATGTTATTGCATGTCTTTCCTCTGAGAATCTGGTAATGACCACTAGTAGGAACAGGTTATTGTGCAAGAGGAACCATTAGTCTGATCTGAAATGGCAATTCCTATGTTCCTTTCAAAACTCACAAGAAAATCTGGTACCCTTGTAAGGAATTTATCACTGCATCCTGTCCCCATTGAAATCAATGGGAGTGTTGTCTTTGGCTTCACTGGAGTAAGATTGAGTCCTATGTCTTAATTTTTATAACATGCTCAGTACATCCTCGTACCCAGCTATGTGTGAGGATAGCCTTTCTCCTTGGAATTTGTAAGTGCTTTTGTGACTGCAGAGCTTAGCCTAAACATGGGTGGCCAATGGTCCATGTCATAGGTACCCACAGGTACAGCTTTTGGGTCCATATATTCTGTACTTATTTGTACAAAATAAATATACTACAGAGAGATTTTATTTGTAATCTATCCATTGAGCTAGTAGCAAGTATGACTAGTTTGTGCTTTTAAAAATCTACTCAAAATCATTTTTAAAAAAAATACTGAAATAGAAAAGCGAAAAGGTTTTCAGAGAAAAATATCAGATTTTCCTCTGAGCTTAGTCAGTGTCACTTCCTCTGCTTCAGAATTCACCATAAATCCCATACCATTAGAAAATAGAGGATTATTTACACTTTCTCTCATTCAAGAGGAGTACTCTAATACTCATGCATCATTTGAAAAGTCATATAGGTATCTGTTCCGATAGCTGAGCTGAGAATAACTGAGCCCCTGAACCGATTGGCTTTGTCTCTGCAGCTACACTTTCAGATTTTTCCAACCTGTTACCACAACTTCCTCAACTAACTGCTGAGCTTAAAAGGAGCTACCATCAATCTAGTGTACAGATTCAAAATAAAGAGAGCTTACACGTTAGAAATATTTCCTGGCTAAATGGAACACTTACCAGTTGCCAAATGAACAATGACAAATATAAAAGTCCTGAAGTGGATGAATGATAGGGAGAAAAATCCAGCTAAGTTGAATCCAGCAAAGAGGTGTCAGGACCAGGGGTAAGAACTGGACTCCAAGGTCCAGAACAAAAATAATGCCTGTAGTCAGTGGAATGTCAGAGCCACAGTCCGGACCTTTTATGGCCAGGAAGGCTGATAAATATAGCAGCAAGGAGGGAGAGAGACAGAGACAGATACGGGGAGCTATCTCTATGCAAACACATGATGACAGTAGCTTCAGGCTAAAAGTTCTCTCTTTTAAGTATCCTCACTAAATTCAACACAAAATCTGTATCTCAGTTCAGAATCATATCTCTATATATTTGTCACTGAAATGCAATCAGATTTAGAAAAAGGAAGAGAATGTTCTGTGGCATGATTTAAAAGTAGAAAAGAGAAGTCTCCATACTTTCAGAAGCCAGTGAATTTTATATGGACTCCTTGGATTATTTGTATGACCAAACTACACTACATGACTTTATCAACATAACATGTATAGCTATGTACAGAACAGATTCCAGCTAAATGAAAGAGAATTCAGAGAGGTAGTTAATGGCTAATGTCCATAAGCTCAAGCAGTGAGTTTCAGTTAAATAGGAAACATGATTTCTCTGGTATGTTGACAAGCTGCCACATTTTTTATATTCATATTTAAGATTAGATTCTAAATTAAGGACATAACCTCCTGCCAGGCACTTAACTAGATATAAACACCACCGTTCTAAGAGCCAAGTTTTTTTCTAAATTAATAAAAGTATTCTCTACTAAGCTATAGTCAGAGAAAACTTCCTTTAGCTTTAATCTAGAGATAATTAAATGGGGTTTTCTTTTTCCTTCGTTTAAGTCACAGAAAGTTGACACAGACATTATATACAATTAATATGGCTGAATATAACAACAGATGAATCCCTGTGACCTGGAAATATCTGTGTATAATATGTGGCATGTATTGCAACTTTACAACAAATGAGTATTTTATCCAGCACTATACATTTTATTTAAGATACAAACTATTAGATGATTTTATTTTGTGCATATAGATTTATAGAGATACAGGCCCTAACTCATAGGTCCATTATGATTGTTTTGCATCATCCAATCAGTGCAAAACAGTTGAAAAGTCTGCTGAAAATTCCCTCCTTAGGAGACCTCTTTCCTAGGTGAAATCCCTGGCTGGTGTAGATTAGATCCATCATAGTGGCTTTTTTTCACCTGCTCCCCAGCAAAGGGGGCATGGACAGTAAAAAGGAGCACAGCTGAGTCATCCCTCTTCCGTAGCTATATTTGGCCACTGAAATCACTCCTTGGAGCTGTTAGCAGCTGGGCTTCAGGGGTTGGTCCAACTCTCTGTTGGCCCCAGGACTGAGGGAATGTAAAGTTGATGCTGTAAAGTCACCTTTTCTCCCGATCCGCAGTCCTGTGCCTCTCCAGCTGCCTCTAGGCCAGAAAATCTGGGCTATAATATAGGTTAATTTAGATAAGGTAGGAAATTAGTGTCAGGACTTCTGGGGTCTGCTATTGATTCCCAAATTTGGTTCCTCAGTTTAACCATCTGCAAAATAGGTACAATAATAGCTAGAAATATTTTATGAGGCTTTGTTAGGGCTTCTTGACACATGATGTTGTTCCCATTAACCAAATGGGTGCCTTGTTCCCATTAGCCAAAAGCACTTTCAAAGGTAGATGGGAACAAAATAAGAGTGTCCACACATGGAGCTATTCAGGAACAGCCATTGCACTTTAAATTCATACCCTTCCTTAATTAGAAACACTTTCAAGTGCAGACTAGCTCTTATGTGCAAAGCACATTGGAATCTTTCAATAAAAAACAGTAAAGAGCTGCAAAATATTAACAGTATGTATTAATTTACATTTATTATACCACAAATTGCCTACATGATGGATCAGATATTAAAATCTGCAAAATATTATATTACTATTATTTATTATTATAAAATACCACAACCATGCATGGCGCTTTATAGATATATATGGAAGTGGGATCCCTGCCTGAATGGCTTACATTGTAAATAAGATACAGTACTGTGACAAAGTTCCTCCTCTACCTGGGTGGTTCCTGCACTTATTGGCAGATTTGCTCACCTCAGAGATTCATGACAGCCCTCAGTTTGGCCACTTTTGTGGCTCAAATCAGCCATTTACTTTTGCTGGATTTAGAATGCCTCATAAGGTAGTCTGCACTCCCATTTCCCTATGGTAGAGACCCAGATTGCACTCATTTAATGCCAGGCTCTTGAGAGTGTTGTCAGGGACCTCACCGAACAAGATCAAGTGGTCCTGACATAGCCAAATGCAGGGGCAAGTTCTACCTCATAACCACACAGCAGGAGAATAAAGGGATTACTGCCGAAATTTGCGGTTGGTCTTTTGCCAGCCATTTGCCTTTATACCAACTATTGAGAGGGAGGTAATGACAAGTTGCATAATGGTTCTTCTCTTTGAGATCATCAAAAGACCTATCATTCAGAGAAGAGCATCAATGAGCTTATGCAGTGATCAAACCAATAGTCTGGTAGTCTTTTCAATCAGACCGCAGTCCAAGGATATTTTGCCTAATGATTTCTGGTCACAGTATCTGGCTTAATCTGCCATATACTGTATTATAGTTTTGTTTCTGATATTTACAAGGCAAAAATTTGTAAACCTGTTAATACTTCTGTGACGAAGTGGGAGTACTGTGTGTGTGTGCCTCAGTTTCCCCTATGCATTTCTTAAGTCTCTATGTGAAGGGATGGGGGCTAATGCTGGGAGCAAGGAGGCAACGCCCTCCCCTCTGTGCATCCCTGGAAGCTGTAACCTGACCCCAGGTGGGGGAAGGGAGGTCAGGTGACACCTGAAGCCCGGGGAAAGGAACAAAGGAGCAGGAAGTGGCTAGAGGGGGTTTGAGTCAGTCTGGGTCTGGGTCGAGCTGGGAGAGGCAGAGAGAAGCCATCTTCTCCCTCTTGGGCCCGAGATGGATCCAGCGGAGGGCTCACGCTCGCTCGCTGCATGGTCTGTGTTGGACCAGATGGCAGTCATCGAATAAACCTGGGGGAGAAGCAGGAGCCCAGAATCTGGGTCTCACCTCCTGGCTCCCCAGAAAGGCCTGACTGAGGGACCCTGTTTGGACTGAGAAGCTGTGAGTTGGATGGTTCCTGACATCTCAAATAAACCGTCTATTCTGCTGGCTGGCTGAGAGTCACGTTTGACTGTGGATTTGGGGTGCAGAACCCATGGGCTCCCCCAGGACCCCACACAGGCGGGCTTGCTGGGGGAAGCGCACGGAGGGGCAGAAGGTGCTGAATGCTCCGAGGTCAGACCCAGGAAGGTGGAAGTGGGGACCCCTGAAGCTCCTGGCCTGGGAAACAGGCTGTGTACGGAGAAGGGGCCCTCCACCTGGAGTCCGGTCTGGCTTCCTAGGGAGCGGTTCCAGACCATCGCCCGGGCGCTCCGTGACAACTTCCTAAATAAACAAACAGTAAGAAGAGAGAATTCTGTGCTCTTCACGATCTTTATTACTGAGTAATAATTAGTGAGTATACCTCACTGAGGAGTTATACATGATGGGAAAGGAACCCAGACCTCTAATATGACAAACCCAACCCTCAGCCATTTAATCACACTAGTTCTGAAAAAGACTCTACCAAATTTTTGTACTTGGGCATGTTGTCTGTAAAATGTAGCTACTTCTGCCAATGTGACCCACTGTCTCATTCTGCTACAATTTATATGTCCTACATGAATGGCTGGTTTGCATAAGATAACAGCCTTCTCCTGCTGTCAGCTAAATTACTCTCTTAGCTCAAGTGATGAGGCCTAGGATTCTGTGCTGAAGACACTGCTTTCAAACCATGATGATGATGTGTGACAAGGGATTGTTACAATTGTACAAGAGTTTGGTTGCCTTTTTTAAAAAATTATAGGAAATTACAGTCAAACTAAGTTAAAAGACTATTATTAAGTTTGCCAAGCACTTAAAAATTAGGAAATGCCAGGATTCGGGTTGCTTATTCAACCTTAATTCTGTCCCTTGGACTATAATAGTACTATATAATAATAATACAGTCTTTAATTACATGATCACATAATATTTTTTTCACTGCACAGAAAAGGTTTTTGCTAAGGTGACCAAATTGTTCACCACCTGCTCTTATTCTGTACTTTGCTGTGTAAGTCTTAGAATATATATCCTTGTTTAGTTTTCATCTTCTACTTTCCATTTTCAATCACTATTCTGTACACTGATGTTTCTGGACAAGATTGGGCATAAGAGTTTGAAATTTGGCATGCAAAATCCGGCATAAAGAATGAAGCACTACAGCAGAAGTATCTTTTGCTTTATACATCAGATTACCAATCTATGTGCTGTCAGACAGGCAACCCCTATTCCTGGGGCTCACCAGTCTCAATCAAGGTCTTAAATGGCTGGGATATATCATAATTTGGCAGGTTGCTGCATGCATCAACAATTGATATATTACCCATTTTTGCTGAATGCACAATTTAGGCCCTATTCCGTGGACCGAGTTTCTCATCTGCCCCATTTCTCATTTAGCGCTTCAGTTATTTTTAGGGGCAGTGGGGAGGGCAGATGTGGTAGTCCACTGGCACTAAAAATCATTCTTTAAAAATTTCTGTGCTCTGTTACACTAACTATTCTGTTTCTTCTTGACTTAGATCCCCTACTGAATCTCCACAACTGGGAATTCTGTGGAGATTTTCATTTGCCTGAAATTTGACAGGAATATATGGTGTAAATTTCTTGGAAACATGCAAGTTGGAAAACAGAAATATTCTAACATTCACTTAATTTTTTCCTGGATCATGTCTACAACTGTCTAGCCATAAATCAAAGCTAAATATGAGGGAGAGGAAAACATTATGAGGACTTTCCTTAAGAGTACAGTAAAACCTCGATTTAACGGACCTCGATTTAATGGACTTCGGATGCAACAGACAAAATTTCTGAACAAGTCTGATGCATCCCAAATCCATTTCTCACGGGCTGGCTGCCGTGTCCGGGCTACCGCCCGGGTCCCAACAACAGGCGGGCTGCTGCCCGGGTCCCAGCAGCGGGCGGGCTGCGGAGCTGCCGCCCCGACTCTGGCAGTTGGGCTGCTGCTCTGACAGCTTGTTTTTTTATTATTATTATTAAATAATGGACTTTTTCATTTAACGGACACCCCCTCGCCCGAATTAGTCCGTTAAATGGAGGTTTCACTGTAATAGCAAACATCCTGAGTAGAATCAGTCGTCATTGGAGGTCTATATGCTACTGTGCTTTTACAAGAAGTATGATTTTACATAGAACCATCTCTCCCATCCGACACTTTGTTTTGTATTTAGGTGGTTATTTTGTTCAGTTTTTTGGCTTTTGTTTTTTGTTCTGTTCTCATTTATTATACCTCATAAACTCTATCTAGACTTTTCTTTGTAGTAAAATCTGGGCTATCTGTCCCTAATCTAGCCTGGCCTTCTCTGGGCATATTTGATTTCCATTTGTGTTTGATGTAATATCCCATTTCATTTGGAAAGTTAGTTCAGGAATTTCACTGATTACACTCACTTTTATTTTCCCCATTTCATGAACGTGTAGTTGAAAAACTAGAAAGATTGAACTATTAATTATTTTCTTATCATATTGGAAGCTAGTCAGGAAGATTAAAATACTTTTGTGAGCATAAATTAAAATATAAGTACTCTTTTAAGCAAATTGTTTGTGTTTGGTTTTAATTAAAGAGATCAGCCTGGTAGTGATTTAGAGGAGCTATACTAGTATCTACTGATGTTAATCAGTAGATACTTTGTTACTGTAAGGCCAATAAAAAGTGTTCTCACCAGAAAAAAATGTAATCACATTATCTAGGTTCATTTCCAGTTTTTTGTTTGTTTCTATAAAAGCAATTTCACTTAATTTCTGCTGGAAAAAAGTAAACAGCACTATTTAATTGGCAAAATGTCTCTGTTCAGCACGGGTCTCACCATGAAAGTGAGAGAATTTGGGCAGTTTGCCCAGTCTATCCCTATGTTATTCCAATGTATTCATTTGTTGCCATAGACAGGTTGGTTCATATTTCTTTTACAAAGATTTTACTTTATTATTCTGTGCTTTTTAGGAGTGGGGAGGAGGTCAGGTGTAATAGTTCACTTTCTTTCTTTCTTTCTTTTTGCTGTTCACAGTATCAAAACAGTGCTTGATTGCTTGGAACTCTTTCTAAATTTTCCATACCCCACAGGGAATTGCTATTTCAAATGATGCACCACTAGCAAAATATCTAAATCCAATCCCACTTCACTTGTGGTTTTCAATCAAACTTGTCCCTTATGAAGCAGAAGAGTATACAGCTGTATAGCCCAAGTATTTTGAGCTACCATAATTACCCATACCCTGCAGGTCTGAACTGAAATAAAAAATGGTTGTTACCTGTGTTGGATCTTATTTGTACATTTCAAGAAATAGTAAGTTCAGCGTAATACTTCAATTATAAAGAAATTTATCACAAACTGAAAATATAGGAAAATAAATGTCTTGCACAAAGAAAGGCTGGATTTGTATGTTTTGTGCAAGATTTATCAATAACTACTTCAGAAGTTTCTTATTGTTGAATTTTCATTTAGTCAGTACAGTATAGGTCAAATCCTCCATTATTTATTAAGGCAAAAAGGCAAAACTCCCTCTGAAATCAATGGGAATTTTGCTTGAATAAGGACAGCAGAAACTGGCACTAGGTGTTTAGGAAGATGGAATGCCAATGCTAGACAATCAGAAGCTAATTTACTTATAGAGATTTTTTTGCCATTATTTCTGTCTTCCTAGACTTGCATTTGCTTTAATATGCACATTATTTTCCAAATTTTAAAGAACCAAAAGCATACTTTAAATTAATTATACAGTAACTAAAAACTATCCTTATTGCTAAAATGCAATGGTATAGTCATTTGTAGAGCAACCTTAATATACAGTTTCATGATATGCTTTCCATGTGGGCAATATGGCTATCCCATAATGTTCAAAAATCATGTCTGGCCTAAAAATTATTAGGTTTGTCTAAAACAGTGGTTTTCAACCTTTTTTCATTTGCCATCTCCTAAAATATTTTGAATGGAGGTACAGACCTCTCTGGAAATTTTAGACATTATCTGTGGACCTCCAGGGTTCACGGACCATAGATTGAAAATCACTGGTCTAAACTAAATATAATGTTTTCTGGTTTGTCTTGTTTTTTTAATTCTCCCCCAGTCCAACCCAGTATTGTTGGGCCATTTACAGTGTTTCCCAAATGTGACTCTGGTCCGCACTGCAGGAATTCTTGCTGTCTGCCTGATGGTACAGACCTTTTAGCTTCTTCCCAAGTCCCTAAATACTAATTAATTAATTAGGTCTGTGCCTGTGTCCCCCAACCTCTCACATCAGTTATGCCCTGGAGCACCCATATCTGCCCCTCATCCTTCAGTGTACCTCCTGCACTCAGTGAGTGCTTCAGTGCCCTCCCAGACCTGGGGGTGCAGCTGCAGGAGGGGTTCTCTTCTCAGACCTGTGGGGGAGGGGCAGTTTTCCCCTCTCCCCCTTCCCGAATCTGTGTTGCAGGGAGGGAGAGTGGAGTGGGGAGCAGACTGATTCATTTTTCACAAAGGGCAGCAGAGAGGCTGCTCCTTCCTTCCCTCTCCCCTCCTATGAAAATGGCATTGTCAGGGAGTATGGAAGGCAGCTAGTCAGAGGGAGTTTTCCCCTGGAGCAGGCTGAAAATTACTGGAACTTCTCTCCTTGTGGGAGCCTAGCTCCAGCAGGGGCTGAACTTGCATTACTCAACACTGCAAATATTTAAACAAAGCACATAGTATAGGGTTGCCACCTCCAAAATTCAGAATAAACAGCCAATGGTGACTCCCATCTCCAGCAACAAAAATGGTCCTAGTGCGACTGACTATGACTAATTATTGCTAAAATGTTTTAAAGAATTATTTTATACCACCTTACACACACACACTACATGTATCTTTTTTATTTAATCATTTTTCTTTACTTACCTTATCCTAACACAGTCTACAGTCTGGACTATGGGGGTGTGAACTGTAGGGCATTCTACCATGTCCCAAATGAAAAAACCCCGGTCACGTAGCAACCTTACCATAAATATGGATTCACAGTGACAGGAGAATTCTTAGCCCAGCATCCAGCCTGAGTAGTTGAACATCAAAGGAAGAAAGGACTCTTCCCCCAGGCTATGGGGCAGCTGCTATGCTGCCCCACAGCAGCATATGCAGCTCTGAGGACCTAATAATTCCCAAAGAGGCAGGGTAACGTCACTAGGTTTAACTGCTGCTAGGGAAGATTCAGCAGAGACGATATGACTGATAATGATCCAAAGCAGTACAGATCGATGCATGTTAATTTTCATTATCTGAGTCGGGTGCCACCAGCAGCAGAAGGTTGATTTTCCTTTATGGTTGTTCAGGTTCTGTAGTTTCTGCATCAAAGTTTTGCATGCTCCAAACCTCATCCCTCTCAGATTTTGGGTCAAGAGCCGTAGCTATCTTTAGAAATCTCACATTGGTACCTTCTTTGCATTTTGTCAAATCTGCAGTGAAAGTGTTCTTAAAATTAACAGTATATGCTGAGTCATCATCCCAGACTGCTGTAACAAGAAAATTATGGCAGAATGCAGATAAAACAGCAGGAAACATACAATTCTCCAGAAAGGAGAAGTTTCAGATATGAGCGTGCAGTTAGTTTAAAATAATGAGCTAACAGGAAGAGTCCTTGAAATTAAAAGCCACTCAGCTCTCCTTAGCTTCAGTTCTGTACGCAAAAATAAAAACAATTTTTTCAATGTTGTTGTCAAATTTAGTTTTGGATTAAAATAGCTTTTGCTTGAAGTGGCAGCTGTGGGGAAAATAAACCTTCCAAGCATCCTACTCCTTCAAGTGAGTAGACTACACAGTAATGGGTTTTTTCAAGATATAGTCCGTTATATCAAAGATGTTTGTAACTAACAGCTTAGCCAGTGAGCTTCATATGCAAGTAATCAATTGCCTGCCCAGTGTAATAAGGATTGGACACGAGTGCTGATAAGAAATTGGATGAAGCCCTAATTCCCTGCTAGGACCTAGATGTGTGTGAACATAGTAGAAAGTAGTGGTGGCACTTTCTCAGATTCCCTTCCCCCTCCTGCACTTTGCTGCCACCTTTTCTTATGTTGGTGGGTAAGGAGGAGGCAACTGGTATAGGAGGTAAATGTGATGCAAAGTGGCCTTAGCACACCAAAGAATCTATTGTCTGACCCTAGTCACAGAGCTAGGTCTAGGGTGCCCATCTGTCCTGTTTTAGCTGGGACAGTCCCTTTTTTAAGCCCTGTCCCAGCCGTCCTGAATTTTTTGGCAAAACTGGGCATTTGTCCCATTTACTCTTGACAGCTGATGATCAGTTAGCATGAGCAAATGGGACAAATGCCCAGTTTTACACACACAAAAAAGTGGGGTGTGACCCATAGCAGGGCATAGAGGAACATGCCTGGGGGGAGCAGCAATGCCAGCCCTGAGCAGGAGGGAGGGCTAGGGGAGAGTGGCTTGGGCTGGGCCAGCCCCACATGGGCAGGCAACAGGGGGGCTTGGGCCATCCTTGACCATGGAGGAGAAAGGGGGGCCTCTGGCCATCCGTGCAGGCAGGAGGCAGAGAGGGCTGGGGGTGTGTGGCTTGGATGGCGAGGGGCCTTGGGCCAGTCCCATGCAATGTCTCATTTTCTCTTTGGGAAAATATGGTCATCCAAGCTAGGTCAGGTTTTATTGTTTCATTTCTTTAATCAAATGAAAATAAAATGTAACACCAGCCAAAAATAACAAACGCAAAATAATCTGTCAGTATTTACAGTCTCTCAACCAAAATGGATTTCTTGTCACTTAGCCACTTCTTGTTCTCAGAACAATTCCTTCTGCTGCGTTCTCAACTGGAATCAGAATTTTCTTCTACTTGTTCTGAGTGGGCATGTGTTACTCCAGCTGGTAGAATTCTAGATGTTCACACCAAGCAAAGAGCCAGTGTCCTCCTTGGTTTGTTTAGATGTCTTCCATTCCTCCTTTAGGACTGACCTTTGGAAATTATGATGATGTATGACCTTAGTGCAGCTGGTAGAGCTGCTACATTGGCAGCAAGTCAACCACTTGTAATGGGGGTAACAATGTGTCATTCTTATCACAGAATTCCTTCTTCTCTAGTTTCCTTGCATACACTTCTTTTGTGACTATTTAGGGTTAGGTGTCTTTGGTTCAAGAAGTGTGTTGGATACTGGCAGCAAGATTTTTGTCCTTCTGTCCATGGGTCTCTGAATGAGCAGTTTTACATGCATAGATTACATGCATTTGTTCATGTAACAAAGGATCATGTCCACCTCTTGACATTTTTCTCAGTGTTGTTGAAGATTTTGGCAATTGGATGGACAAGTCTCTTCTTGCTGATTATTAGATATTTATTGGAAGATGTCAGCAAACATCAATTTCATTGTACACACACAAACTGACAAAAAAATCTATCACTAAAAATCTAAATATATAGGTAGACAAAGTAAGAAAAATGCTGCTTGAGAACTTACTAATGTCAAAGTCCAGTGATTTAGCCCTTAGATCGATCTAAGAAACACAGCTTCAGCTACAAGAATAACAGATCTGAAGTCAACGTACTTAGATCCATTTACTGCGGCGTCTTCATGGCAGCGAGTCGACTGCTGTCTCTCCCCGTCGCCTCCACCTGCACCTCTTGCAGCGATGTACTACAGGAGTCAACAGGAGAATGCTCGGAGATCGATTTATCGCATCTAGACTATACATGATAAATCGACCCTCGATGGATTGATCGCTACTCACCGATCCGGCAGATAGTGTAGACATATTCTTGGACTTTGGAATTAGGCTTGTTACAAATGGACTAGTGAATGAATAGTAAGAACAGGTCTGATTTTTTTATTTTAAGGATATTTACTTTGTATATTTTGACATGTGATGTTGATAATTTGTGTTTATAAGGCTTCATTTTTGAATCTCATTGACTATTGTAACAATCATCTGATCCCTATAATTTCCCATAACTGTGAAAATTTAAATTGATAAAAACTGAAAAAATGCTTAAAATTCATAATTTCATGCAACTGTGAACATTTAAATTGATACAAATCTAAGAAAGTGCTTAAAATAAAAAGTGATATTATCGATCCAAATTATAAAAAAATAAAAATTGAATTTTGCCAAAACAAGTTATTTCCCAAGCTTGTACTGTTTATTTTAACTGTTTTTTCAAAATCATGCACTCTACTCATGAAAAAGAGCTGCACAAGTAATTTCATTCCAGGGAATCACAAACAGAGGAATCTGTTCTGCATTAATAGACATGCATACACACAACTCCAGAATACCTAACAGCATAACTAGAACACAGTCTTTTTATCACAAAAGATATTCATGTACATGACCCACCATGTTTTAAACCTGACACAATTAATGATGTTAACAATGGGAAGATGTTTTCCAGATTTATTGTCTGTAACTAGACACACCGTTTAGATTAGTTCAATTGAAAGAACTCTTGTAGTCAACAATATTATTTTTCATATAGAGTAACTAGATCAGTGACTAGCACTTTATGAGTCATAGAACAAAGTTTTAAAAACTTAAAAATGTGGAACCTACTTTTGTTATATTAAGAATGATATTGAGTTCCAAAGTTAACAATCCAAGAAAGAAATACATGCAGCATACATGAGAAACATGGCATGTGAATCTTCTTCACTATTTATAGTTAGAGGCAAAAAACTGAGAGGAAAAATTTGATCATCCGATATATATGTTTTATTTTCTATTAGGTGGCTCAAATTTGAACCCATCTGTCCACCATTTGTCACCTTATGGCAGCTCTTTGAAGCTTAGCCATTGTTATTGTATTTGTACTTGCAACGAGATTCCCTTAGCTAAAGCACCACTTTAGCTGTGGGCAGATGCCAAAATAACAAAAGTTAACCACAGAGCAGAGACTGAAATTAATTGTTCACAAGCCTATTTTCACATTCTCTGGTTTCCTTAATTAAAGCTTCATGTTGGCTAATTTCTTGGAGAGGTTAATATTCATGAATAATGTTCCAGCTGTAGCTGGATTTCTGTGGAAACTCACTGCAGCTGATCTATATTAGGGAAGATTGGCAAGATTTTGGGACCAAAGACATATTATTCCTTAAGATTTATGCCACTGTTTTCTTTATAATTATCTATGTTTTGTGTAATGAAACATGGGCTGTCACCAAGCCTACTACAGAAAAAACCTGAAATTACTTTTTGCACATCTATTTTTGCAGATCTACAAAATCCATTAAAATGAATGAAAATGTTTCAGTTTAGATCAAATTTCACTAATTTTGCCTAAGGAAAAAATAGCATGATTATTAATTCTACTACAATATTTTTACATTGTATAGAGGTTTGAAAATTTCTCTTAAGATCATGAATGAGATTTGTTTGTGGCTTCATTATGAAAGGTTTTCACAGGTCTAATAATGATCATAAAAGGCTGAATCCGCAGCTGTATCCAGTAAGCAAAGAGCTGTTTGTGGTTCCTAATAGTGGGGCTGATTCTCTGCCATCCTATACACCTGCTCGAAGCTACTCCAGTGTCCCCTGGCTCTCTTGGGGCTTGTCAACATGCAGGGCTTTATTTGCATTGAGATGATGTGCACTAGTTGGAGCACAATACATAAGCTGCACTAACAGCATGCAAACAGGGCAGCTGTGCCTTCTATCACTCTGTATCATTGTGTACACATGGCAAGGGCTTGGTGCACACTATGCATATGACATGTCAGGTGGGTATCTCATGATCCTTTGCTTCACTGTTGAGCTGTGTGCTTTCTGGGACTTTTCTTGCTGGGCATTGTGGGATGCACAGCAGAAGCCAGGTGGAAGTCAGTGGAATTCTGGAACTTAGCGACCAAGCTCCCAAAATCCCATGATTCCACCTCCAGCTTTCTTTCTTTCTGGGTGGACAAGGATCACTTTCAAATTGCTATCAGCAAGCATGAATGCAAGAAAGCTCTGCACTCCCATGCTGGCAGTTGTCAACAAGCGGAGGTTCTTTGCACTCCTACATGAGCTCTGGGCGCTGGGTAAATTTTGGAAGCCAACTGACCCACCACTGAGAAACTTTAGCTACAAGAATAACGTAGCTGAAGTCAATGTACTTAGATCCACTTACTGCAGCGTCTTCACGGTGGTGAGTTGACTGCTGCCGCTCCCCCGTTGACTCCACCTGCGTCTCTCGTGTCAGTGGAGTACAGGAGTCAATGGGAGAGTGCTCAGGGGTCAATTTATTGTGTCTAGACTAGACGCGATAAATCGACCCCCGATGGATCAATCGCTGCCCGCTGATCCGGCAGATAGTGTAGACATACCTTAAGTATGTTCTATATCCCATCCCTCAAACTCACCTAAGCCTGTAGGACTTCTATAGGATATATCCTTGTTACCCTTTCCTTTACAGACCAGAACAGGATTTAGCCCAATATCAGTTTAGGTTTAATCAAATAATGTCAATTCTGCCAATTCTTTAGACACATATTCTCTCTTGTCTTTTTCTAAAACAAAGTGAAGAGCTCCTCCTGCTGGTTATGACTTATATAAATTACATACAACGACTGGAAAACTATTTGCTGACAGTGAACAATGGTAGGATGAATTATGTGTACAGATCCATGTCTGTCATGGAGGTCATGGATTCCATGACTTTCCGTGACCTCCATGACTTCTTCAGGAGCCAGTGTGGCTGACCCCAGGGCTGGCCAGGCAGCTAACTTCAGGGCCAGCTGCACAGGTAGTCCCCAGGATGGCCACTCCAGCCAGTGCTGGAGTGGTACTGCGAAGCACCCAACCGGCCACTGCGCTGGTGGCCCCAGGCAGTGGTCCTGGGGTGGCCTGAGCAGTCGCGGTCCACCAGCCCCCAATGAAGTCCCCAAGTGGCCAGTTGGATCAGCTGCAGCCTACTGACCCTGGCAGTGGTCCCTGGGCACTCAGCCAGAAAAGCCATGATCCACTGTTCCCACAGCAGTCCCTGGAAAGCAGGCTGGAGTAGTCGCAGTCCACTGACACCAGCAGTGGTCCCCAGCTGAGAAGCCAAAGGAGCCGCAGTCTGCAGCCCCAGGCAGCAGTCCCGGCCAGAGCAGCCACAGTCTGTGGCCCCTGGTAGCAGTCCCTGGCCAGTCAGCCAGCAGGCCAGAGCAGCCACGGTCCACAGGCCCCAGCAGCAGTCCCTAGCCAGAGCAGCCATGGTCTGCTGGCCCCAGTAGCGGTCCCTAGCTGGAGCAACCATGGTCTACTGGGCCCAGGCAGAAGTTGCTGGTGGCAGCCATGGTCCACTGGACCCAGCAGTGGTCCCCAACCAGAACAGCCACAGTCTGTTGCCCCTGGCAGCTGGTGCTGCTGCCCCTAGGAGCCACCCCACAGCACTGTCCCCCTCAGTCTCTCCCAGCAGTGTCCCCCCAGTAGTGCCCCCCCCCAAGATTTAATCACAGGTTTCTTTTTTTTAAATCATGGACAGGGCCATGAATATTTATTTATTGCCCGTGACCTGTCCATGACTTTTACTAAAAATACCCATGACTAAATCGTACCCTTAATTATGTGTGCAGTGCTCATTTCCTTTAGAACTTTTCACATTTTCTGTGCCTCTTATAATGATCTGCATGAACCTCACCCAGATGAAAAAACATGCCTAACAATGAATTTAGGTCAATACTCAAGGCCTAAAATATGCTAAAATTAAAATTCTGCTCCATTCCTTCTAGATCTTCTGGCATCCCTGATAGCAATAGAACTGGTGGGCTAAGGGAATTGGGAGTAAAATGTTAGGACTCTGTATGGCGGGTCCCAGACTCTGTGTGTATTATAGAGCACAGAGGAATCTCTGTGTCCCAGCATGCATGGAATATTTAAAGGCTGGATAGAGAAAGTCCAGATACACTGTTAGTATGTTTGCTACTATGTGGAAACATTTTTTCCTGGGGAGAAGAGATGTGTGGACCATTACAGATACCCAGTTATCCATGCACCAAACTTTATAATTTTTTCATTCTCCATTCTGTCTTTATAAATCATTAACAAAACATCAGCATTAAACTAACAATACATAGTCCTTATTTTCTACCATTCAGCAATTTTCCTCATATTTTAGTAAATATGTACATACCGATCATCCTAGATTAATCATTCATATAACCTTTACATTTTATTTAATAGAAGCATTATGGGGTTTACCATGCCCTTAATCTCAGCATGTTGTTATCCTTTTCAAACATAGCTCTTCAGGATAATCTTTCTCAAAGCTTTCCAACATCACTCTATCATGTTTGTAAATTATTAAAAGGCCTACTCCATAATTTTACCCATAGCATTTTGTTGGGTACTTTTTAAGTTAGAGCCTTAATAATCAATTGTTCCCCAACAGTAGGCTAACATCCTTTGTAGTTGATCCAACTAGAATTACACATCATGTTAAAAATAAAGGTGGACAGCCACTCATATTAAGTACATTTGTACACAGATTACAGCCTTACTAATATGTCTTTCCATATACACATTATTAACATTTTATCTTTAAAATGTTCCTTCTAATCATAAAATGTTAATAAATATAATTTTGGAGATGCTAACAAATTAAAATTTTTACAAATGGTCATAGAAGTAGAGACATACTTAAAACACCACTGAATTCAGTTTGACATAATTTTTTGTGAGGGTAGCACTTAGAATATGGTTATTGATTTGTAATTATTTATTACTTTATTGGTCGATAAAAGATACTGTGTGCCTCTAAATATTTAATTTACAGCATTCAATTTTTTGTATAATACATAGCCAGTTCTCTCATGCAGTATGAAGAAAAAAAGTGCCAATCCTGCTTCCAGTAAAGTTAATAGTAGTTTTGCAAGTGACTTTAATAGAAGTATTGGGCTCAAGAAATGAGGCTATGGCTAAACCACCCTGAACATGCCTGATCCCATCTGATCTTGGAAGCTAAGCTGGGTTGGGCCTGGCTAGTACTTGGAAGAGAGACCGCCTGGGAATACTAGGTGCTGTAGGCTTGCCACCTCGCAGTAGGTATAAAACTGCCTCCAATGACAGATAGAGTGATGCACCCCAGTCATATCACTGGATCTGTCCAGTCTCCCAGTGGACCCTGCCATGAAAAAGTGTGGGAATAATGCTAAGGAAAAAAAGAAAAAAAAATGGGCTCAAGAAATGAAGATAAAGAAAGAAATCTAAAACAAGCACAAATGTTTGGATGGTGTCACTGGTCTGCAGTGGGTCATGGCTGAGGATGCCAGATTCATGACAAAGTGCTGAAAAATAGAATCAGAGAGGTAGCCGTGTTAGTCTGGAATAGCAGAGGTAACAAAGTCCTGTGGCACCTTAAAGACTAACTATAAAGTTTTGAAGCATAAGCTTTCGTGGGCTAATACCCACTTCGTCGGATGCAAGCAGAGATGCTGAGAAATAGTTCAGACTCACCCCAAACTGGTGGTTATTCTATTGTTAGATATATCAAGCCAGAAACAAAAGAAGGCTTCTGTCTCATCACACTGGTCAACAAGATGTCTAAAATGAAGGCATCGCAGCCCTTGTTTCAACCATCCAGACACTAAACTTTATGATGAGGAGTTATTGAAAACCAATGTAATCAAATAAAGGGTTCTTCTGATCTCAAAAGATCAGCCACATACCCAGGTCAATATATAATTCAGATCTTACCCAGTAATCATGTTGTTATATCTAATATCTAAAGGTTTATTTATAAGAGAAAAAAAGGTAAAATGATTAAGGAAATCATACACACTCACACTCATATGCACACAGTCATTGCAAAGTTCTTGTATCAGGTTTGTGATTAAACAAACTCCTAGTTTGAAAAAGTCGTTTCTGGAAATTACACAAACATCTTAGGGGTCATCAGTCCTTGTTTAAAACTTCCTTCCTCATTAAAAGTCCAGATAAATGAAGCAAGAAATGAAGGTTCAAGAATAGCAGCCGTGTTAGTCTGTATCCGTAAAGAAAGCGAGGAATACTTGTAGCACCTTAGAGACCAGGGTTTTATACCCATTAGTGTCCCAAACAAAGCCCCCAGAAGAGTTTGTGGAAAAGTACAGGCACAAGAGGCTAGGCATCTGCAGGAAGAGCCATCTGGCCAGCATGAGTTTTTTCTATGGCCCATTGTGAGCGTTAACTGCCTTTGATGGGTTATCAACACAAAGCTGTCTGGCTTCTATGTAGATCTGACCAAGTGGCTGTTACCCCAGGATCAAACATATTTGAAATACTGGTTCATAGTCAGTACACATAACTTTAGAGACAAAAATGATACATGCATACACATAGGATAATCATATTTGATATATTGTAATTTTTGCATTGATACTTTACATCAATGTAACTTTTCCATTGATACTTTACATGACATACTTTGTATAACATTAGTTACAATTGTATAAGTGGTATATTTCAATCAGACAACATCACAGATGGCATCAGGAACTTGGGTGTGTTTCCAAGTTCACAACAAGGTGGGCAGTTACAAACTATGACAATTGGAATAGAGATTTCAAAATCAGAGAGAAATACCTTTAGATCTTATTGAAACACACAACAAAATGCTTCTTCATAGGACTTCTCCCTTTAAAAATCCCCTTACAATTACTCCAAAATGAAGTATTTTTCCAATGTGTGAGAAATGGCAGGTCTACAGAAATCCTCAAACACTTCCTCTGGTATACACAAAAAGGACTTGGGAGGGTTATTATCAGGTTTCACCATCTGTACAATAAATAATCTTGCCAACAGCACTGCTAGTGACATGGTATATATACGTTTTTATGTATAAATACAATCGTATTTTAAAACTATGGTGTCAAAATACTTAACAAACATTGAATAATTAAGCTTCTGAACACTTCTTTGAGGTATAAAAATGTATTAGATAGATATGGATCTGCTTCACCCATGACTGAATCCCAGCAGCTGTTTAATGATAAAATAGTTCAGGACAGAAAATGAAGAATATCGTATTAAAATCTAATTGTGAAGGGAAATGGGCTTATACGTTGGGCAGCAGTGTGTCACAATTCCAATGGTTCCATGATAGCAGAGAAGGTATTTGCTGTTCCTTGACCTTTGGGAATGACAGTTGACATTCCATGACACTTACAAGACAGTCTGCAGCTCTATAACAGATGGAGATGACTTTTGGAAACAACAGTTGTGGCTCTGTTGGCAGTTGGGAATGAGAATTCATGACAACTGTGGTTTTATGGAAGATGGAAAAGATAGTTGTCCTCTGTTGCCCCAGGGAATGACATTTAGATGCTCCTGACAAATGGGAATTGTTAAGTAAATAGGAGTCAACAAACCAAACTCAACAGCCAATGAATTCAGTCTTTCTCTGCATGTGGAATATCTGTGAGCTTATCAGAATTTCCTTGACTGTGTTTATTATTTTTGGGGTACAATTCCCAGCTCTGCCACAAAGTTTCTGCATGACCCTGGGCAGGTCACTTAATATCCACCAGCCTCAGTTCTCTATTGCTAAAATGTGCATAATACTTCCTTTTTTCATCCTTTGTCTCAGGACTTAAATTCCCAATGATTATTTCCTGGAACCTCCCCCATTTGGAATTTGGTGCC
Organism: Sternotherus odoratus; assembly: GCA_032164245.1. NCBI lineage: Eukaryota > Metazoa > Chordata > Testudines > Kinosternidae > Sternotherus > Sternotherus odoratus. The sequence continues at coordinate 71,856,446 of JAVMKO010000002.1, forward strand.
CACAAGGGAGGTGCCAGGGCACATGGCTTCAGTCCCCACAGCGCACTCCAGGGGTGAAACTCTGAGTCCCGGTGCCTTCCACAGGGCTGAAGCCACAAGGTCCCAGGCACACATCACAGGGCTGAAGCCCTGAGCCCTAGCTCCCTTCCATGGGTTTGAAAATATTTATTGGAGCTCTGCTCCAGTGGGCGCCAGCTGACTTTAAACCCTGCTTTGTCTGTGTTGTCTATTTAGATTGTAAGCTCTTTGAGGAAAGCACTAATAGGTCTTGTCTACATGAGATATATTTATATTTATATATACAGTATATTTATATCTGTATAGTTAAACTGATATCAGTATAACTCCACATATGGATGCTTAGTCGAGAATATGTGGCTTTTTCTGGTTTCTCTTAACTTACTTTCAAAGCCACCAAACCTAAATCAGTAAAAGGCACTGAGACTAGAATAACATGCCCACAGATGGAACTACACTGCATAACTATTGGTTTAAATTCATACCTTACTGTCTGTATACACCTAGAACTTCCCACATAGACAAGCCCTTTACTGTGTGCACGAACAATGCCTAATCCAATGGGACCCCAAGCTGGACAGGTGCATCCAGGCACTACTGTAATGTAAGTAATTGGAACGGAAAAATTTCAAATTGGTGAAATGGTTTTCACTTTATGGATTGACACTGGATCACTACTGATTAGTTTGAGTGATCAGGCAAGTTATGTGGTGTTGGGTCTGCTCCAGGTATTTCTGGCGTGAAAACTTTGTGCATGAAAATGCTAAATTCCGTAGACACACACTTTGAAATTAATTTCCTACCAATTTATATGCCGATAAGAATGCCTTGGTGACACATTCCCAGAAATAACCCCAGCATGAGTGAAACAAATTAATAAAACTATGAGCGAGGCTCCAAGGAAATACTGAGCTGTGCATGACAGTTGTGTCCCTCAGCCAGTTACCAATGACAGATAGGATCCGTGTAGTTGGGGGGGGGGGGGGGATTCTCAGGCAGCTGGGATCCCGGGACACACTGCAGTTGGGTGACAGGTGTGGGGGTCCCTAGCACCTGTGATTCTGGGACACTCTGTGGTAGGGTGACAGGTGTGGGGGGGTCCCTGGCACCTGTGATTCTGGGACACTCTGTGGTAGGGTGACGGGTGTGCGGGGGTCCCTGGCACCTGTGATTCTGGGACACTCTGTGGTAGGGTGACAGGTGTGGGGGGGTCCCTGGCACCTGTGATTCTGGGACACTCTGTGGTTGGGTGACAGGTGTGGGGGGGTCCCTGGCACCTGTGATTCTGGGACACTCTGTGGTAGGGTGACAGGTGTGGGGGGGTCCCTGGCACCTGTGATTCTGGGACACTCTGTGGTTGGGTGACAGGTGTGGGGGGGTCCCTGGCACCTGTGATTCTGGGACACTCTGTGGTTGGGTGACAGGTGTGGGGGGGTCCCTGGCACCTGTGATTTTGGGACACTCTGTGGTAGGGTGACAGGTGTGGGGGGGGTCCCTGGCACCTGTGATTCTGGGACACTCTGTGGTTGGGTGACAGGTGTGGGGGGGTCCCTGGCACCTGTGATTCTGGGACACTCTGTGGTTGGGTGACAGGTGTGGGGGGGTCCCTGGCACCTGTGATTCTGGGACACTCTGTGGTTGGGTGACAGGTGTGGGGGGGTCCCTGGCACCTGTGATTCTGGGACACTGTGGTTGGGTGACAGGTGTGTGGGGGGGTCCCTGGCACCTGTGATTCTGGGACACTCTGTGGTTGGGTGACAGGTGTGTGGGGGGGTCCCTGGCACCTGTGATTCTGGGACACTCTGTGGTTGGGTGACAGGTGTGTGTGGGGGGGTCCCTGGCACCTGTGATTCTGGGACACTCTGTGGTTGGGTGACAGGTGTGGGGGGGTCCCTGGCACCTGTGATTCTGGGACACTCTGTGGTTGGGTGACAGGTGTGGGGGGGTCCGGGGTCGGGGTTCGGGCACTGCCTGGCCATGAGAGAACTGCGCGGGAGACAGGAGGAGCCGCCTCCCTGGTGGGCCGCATATTGCGCAAGCGCCCCCGGGCCGTTGCCCGTTTCTCTGGCCGGCGGGGCGGGCGGAGGCGGCGGACTGGGAGCCTCCAGCTCCTCCCCCCGCTCAGGGCGCGGACGCTTCCGCCTCGCGCGGGACTCGCAGGAAGCCGGTGTCGTAACGGCGACCAACAGGAAACGCCCAGCGATTCCCTTACAAGGGCATCAGCGTCTCCCTCTCCCCCGCCCCGCCCCGCACGGTGGAATGCGCTGAGCGCACCGGACTGTACCATCACCTCCCGAGGGGGGGGCGCAGTCCGAACCAACTCTCTCCGGCGGGGGTCGCGAGCGGTCATCAGCCGCCGCATTCTCCTGCCCGCTATCTGCGCGGCGGCGGCGCCCGCGGCCGGACTGACGCGTTCTCCCCGCCGATGGTGTAGGCCGGGTCACCTCTTCGCCACCCTCCCCCCCCCCCCCCGCTGGGCGGGCGGTGGTTCGATCTCGATCCCGCTCTCCGGAAGTATCCAGGCAGCTGGAGCAACCGCCCGCCCGCCGCCAGTCCCGTCCCCACCCGAGTCTCTTCAGGCGCCGCCAGGTGAGGCCGCGTCGCGCGGGCCGGGGTCTCGTGTCCCAAGTGCTGGCGCCGGGCGGGAGGCCGGCCCGGCTGGGGGCACTGCCCGGCTGTGAGCGGGGGCGGGCTGGGTCCCGCTGCCCCGGGGCGGGGGCCGGTGGGTGGGTGGTTGGGGAGGAGGCTGCCGGGGCTGCCCCGCCCGGTGGGCGCTGGGTCTGAGGCGGGGGCCGGTTTCACTGGAGCCTTGACAGCGGCACCTTGCGCTGGGACTGCGCCTGGGGGTCCCCGGGGCGCTGCCTTTGGCCCAGGCGGCCGGTGCGCGGGGAGGAAGCGCAGCCCCGGTAAGTTGCGCGGCTCTCAGGAGTCTGGCGAGAGCCGGGTCCGAGCTGGGCAGCGCCCCGGGAGAGCGACTGGTAGGAAACGGCTCCAGGAACCCATGGCAGGGAGCCACCCCCGGCGCTGTGATGCCGAGCTCCGCGATCGCGCGCCTTGTGTTGGGTGGCTGCGAAATCACAAACTTGGGCTCCGCAGCCTCTGCAGACAGGCGAGATTTTACCCTGTCCCTGGGATCACGTGACCCCGGCTACCTTTGGACTTAGTAGTAAGAAATCTAGTTTGGAAACTCACGAAATTGCTCGGGTGGAAAGAGGTGCAGACACTTAACCTTACTGCATAAACTGCCTTAATACATCAACCTTGCAAAACTTTTTTGGGGTGAGTCTTACTCTTTTTTTGGACAGCTTAGAGTGGTTTTTCTCATGGCACTCAGTGAGTGAGTAGACTTTGTGTCTGGGATGATGATTTTCCTATGATATTGCAAGGCTGAAACAACCATGTTTTTCATCAGTGGAAAATGTATAAAGATAGCCAGACATAGCTAATGGTGAAAATGAGGGATGTGTGTTCAGATTAAGAGTACATATGTTAGTTTATTGTTCTGTAGACGTTTTAGCACTGCATCCTTGATCGTGATTCATGTTAAGGAAAAGCTCCGGTATAGTGAGATTCCAATTGTGACTTCCATTTTCTAGCATGTGGATGGCCAAAGTGTCAATCAATCAGCACAGCTAAGAAGTTTAGAAGAAAGGTGATGTTTTGATTCTGAATAGTTAACACACACAGTGTCCAGGTATTACCTTGAACTAAGGCACTTATATGGCCCCCATCACTGTATTGCCTGTGTGCTTCAGTTTTTAACATATTTATCCTCACAGTGCTGCTGTGAGGCAGAAAGTTACTGTTATCTATGTATTGTTACCATCTGTAAAATGGGGAACTGAGGCACAGAGAGACTAAATCAGTTGCTCAGGGTCACACAAGCTGTCCATGGTGGAACAGGGAATTGAACCTGAGTCTTCCAAGCTCTAAATCTAGTGCCCTTACTGCCAGGCCATTCTTCGGCTCTAAAATATTTAAACTGGTGTCTTAATTTGTAGCCCAATATATGCTTAGCTTATCAATCTGTGACCCTCTATGTTGACTTAGGACATTGAATCAGATCCTGTTCCCATTGACTACATTTTTAATGAGCCATTCTTAAACATACTGGAGGCTGCACAAAATAAATAAAATGTGACACACCTTCTCTTTAAATTTTTGAAATAAACTGAGATCCGTGTGAATACACATGAGTAGAAGTTCAGCAAACAAGGCCACAACAGTAGGGCTGTTTTGGAAGTTGATCACTGAGAAACTAAGGAGAGGATAATATCTTAATTTAGTAGCGTTCCCAAATACTACAGCGATGAGCATATTAAAAGATAGTATTCAGTACCAGACCTTCATGTGGAGACTGCTGTCCATGTGTCCAGTTTTGGCTGGCGAGTTCCCTTTGTGATGGGAATGCATGTCACCAGAATGTTTTTCAGCACATCGCATGTGTTGTCAGATAGTGACCACAAGTTACTGCCTTCTGTTACGGTAGCTATCTAACCATTGGTTACTCCTTGATTCATACCAGTATTCTAGGAGATTTTCTAGTAATTGAAAGCCTGTGTTGTTTGATGGGTCTGGCAGATGGGCCAAGTAAATCCACCATCTGTGCAGTCTCCCTCATACAACTAATGAAGTTGTTGCATGCAAATTAGCTGCAAAGTAATAGTGGTGATTGGCTGAGTTACCTCTAATATCAAAATGATCTGGAGTGACTGACACCTGCCCTACTGCATCTATACACCACACAGTCAAAATGGCAGAGAACTTAAAAATTGGATGGTAATTTGGAAAGATGAATCCCAGTGATGATTAAACCTGGTGAGATCTGACCATGCTTGTAGCTGTTTGCATCCCTTCACAGTGACTCAGCAGACATTGTAGACTTCAGAGTGACATACAGACAAGTGATAATCCTGGAATATCACTATATAGATGATACCCATTTCAAGTAATAGTACTAACCACATAGTATGGTTAAATGATCACCACAGCTTTAGTACAATGGCTATCTTTTAGATTTATGTGCACCAGTTTTCAGCATTTTTTTTGCAAAAGTCTACCTAAATAAATGTCCTCTTGTGGGAAAGCCAGCAAACTCTCAAAGAAATGACTACCACAAGTTAAGTCCTTCTACTAAAAGGTTCCTGAATGGTTCCCAAAATAAACAAGGTCTGGACCAATCAGAGCTTCACATTTAGCAACAAATACTACATCGTTTAGTTTTATGCTAATACTAAATTTGTGTGCACTGACATCTGTTCCTTCACTTTGGAAATAGTAAAATCAACACCAGGATATAGTCATGAATATGAAGAGGGTGGCTTTTGTAAGATCTGATGAAAATATTGGATTGTGAGAGATTCAGGACTGAGACAATCCCCTTGTTATATTTCGATAGTTCCCAGCACAATGGGGCTGGGCCTCTAGGAGCTACTGCAATCTAGAAATTAATGAGATTGTATAGCAACTGGAATTCTTTTGATACTATTAAAGCATCATTTCTTGGTCACATCTCCTGCATAATCTCATCCAAGTAATAAAATCTATTGGGACTTGTCTGTTTTAAACAATAGATAATCACAAATGAGCAGTCTGGGAATTTAGTAGATCAGCATTTAGGTTGGTATTTACAATCTATTAGCGACCAGGAATATTGGGTCTTGCCCTACAATAACATTGCATACCTCTTCATGACAAGGGAAAGCAATGGACAAAGTGAGTGTACATTGGTGAAGGCAGCTGTTAATACTCTTGCTCTAATCAGTTTAGAAATGTACCTTGGTGAAAAAAATAGTAAATGTTTATAATCTATGTTCTGCCAGAGATTTTTGTTGTATTCTGTTCAGTGTCAGATGTTCCAACTTGTCTGTAGGACATTTTCAGCCTAAATTTAACCTATTTTAGTCATTCCTAAGTGTGCTCCCCTCTATTAAACTGAATCTGAAGACCTGACCCTATTGAAATCAGTGGGTGTCTTGCCACTAAATTCAGTGGGGCTGGGATTTCACCCATCCTGTGTCCTCTTTCCGCTGACACTGAGTCATACTTGTCTAACACTTCAGACTTTCATAGTAAATTAATCCCTCCAGCCTCCTAAAACATTTTTACTTTTTCTCTGAATATTTACTTCTCTCTGAATATCCTCCAGTGAGCTGATATCTTTCTAGTAAAGAGGTGCTTAGAACTGAACACGATATTCTAAACTTGGCTACACTAGAACTGTATAGATGGGTTATTACCTCGTGAAACTTAACGTTTCTCTGTATGCAGTCCAAAATTGCTCCTGCCTTTTTAATACCATATGTCAGAGGTTCTCAACTGTGGTCTGTGAGCTCCATTCAGGTGGTCCACAGTTAGCCCTCTAAGATGGGAGCCTGGGCAGCTGCACACAAAAGAATGAAGGGCCACCCATCTAATTAGTGGAGTCATGCCTGCAGGGCTCTGCTAATTAGGTGCCTGGACCCTAGAGAAGATGTGCATGAGGTGGTGGCCTTGGGGGAATAGGAGGTAGGTGGGAGGGAAGGCAGTGGGCTGAGAAGAGGGGGTGGGAGGTATTTGGACTGTACAGGGCTGCAGTGGCCAGAGAAAGAGGTGACTTTGCCCAGCTCCAGGGCTGCGGCTGCTGGGGAGAGAGAACCCCTCTCTCCACCCCCCCCCCCCCTTTGCAGCCTCAACTCTGTGGCTGCTGTGATTAGGGAGAGACCCCCTTCTTACCCACCCCAGTTTAGGGGCTGTTGCAGCAGCGGGAAAAGGGCACATACATTGCATTAGAAAGGTAAGACTACTGATATTAAAATATGAGTTTGTGCTTTTATTTGTGGAACAAAAAAAGTTAATTATTATTGAGGATTTTTTATATAGCCTTTTTTATCCAAAATGCTTTACAATAATTAGCTAATGGCATAAGTAACATTTGGAAAGATCATTAAGTGGTCTGCCGAGACCCTCTGCAATTTTCAAGTGGTCTGTAGGGAAAAAAAAGATTGAGAACCACTCATGTTGAATGTACTGTCCACTATCACCTCTAAATCTCCCATAGCAAATTTCCCGGTTCATTACTCTCATTGAATCTGCTCGTCTACCACTACCCCTTAAGATACAGAAGATTGTGAAGTAAAATTTTTCAAATTGACCTGTATTTGTGGTTGGGTTTTTTTTCTCCCTGGATTTACCTCTGATCTCTGCAGTAGTCTGTTTTTTCCATATGCACAAAATAATAGAATTGTAGGAGAGAAACTGACAAGGATTCACTTTTTCTGTATAGTCTCAGTTATCAGAGCACACTGAAGAACTTTGGATAATGAAAGGGATTGTTATTATAACAATAACAAGTGTTGGGGGCATTACCCTGTTCTAGGTAGTAGTGAATCGGAGTAGAGGTTCAGATTATAAGGATGAGTTATTATTGGCTTGCTACCTAAAGTGTGTCCAATTTAAGATTTTACGTCTTTCTTTTGTGTCTCAAAAGCAGATTGTTAGTTTATTAGCTTAATGGTTTTTGGTGAGCTGTGTTTCTTCAGAAATAAAATGGATTTCCTGACATTAAATCTGAAATTTTGTTTTCATTGTATACTGAACACTTGTTTTAGGGAGATTGTTTTGTGAAAGTGTAATGAAGAGTTGCTGGGTGACTTGCAGTTGAGCTTTGTTGATTATTTTTAGTTCAGGGCATAGCAGTTTGTTTTTCATATGTCAGAAGAATGTTGTATATGGAACGTAAGTTTTAAAAATGGAGAATTAATCAGTGGATGAAATCAGTAATGCTATTTGTAGATATACTGGGAGGGACTATAACCTATGCAGTGGCCTCTTTATCATCTGGACTCTGGTTTGGTAAAGCACTTGCTCTCTTGGATATAAAGTAAGGTAAAATACTTCTTAATTGACAGACTTGTGACCTTTTAGATTTAACTGGGTTGTTAATTATGTACTTTAATTCTGATTGCTTGCATGTGGCAGCTATTTAGCTGTATTCAGCTAACTTCAGTTCACTTTTAAAATGAACGAAAATTGTACCCTTCCTTTAATTGCTTTTTATTTTATTTTGGATGGACTGACTTCTCCAAGGTCACTTTACAAGCAATCTGTTTAAGGGAGTCACAGAGAGACTATTTTCTGTGACTCTTTGATTAGCTCTTTTCAAAGGTGCAATTAACTTTTAGAAGTAGCTTGTTTTAAAGATCAACATTTGATAATACTGTAAATTAGTCAAAAGGAGATGTTGCAAGTAAATATAGGCTGGTGGTAATGGCTTCCTGGACACTTAATTGCAGGTGTTTAGGCTAAAACTCATAATTAAGGGGCAAAGAAGTTTATGGCATATAACAAAACCCAGTCTGGGCATGATGCAGAATTATGTGGCACACTAATTTAACACCTTGTTCACTTTTAAACTAGCTTCAGTTTTTCTGAAATTAATTAAATCCAAATCTGGGTTGATATTGACAGTAATATAGGTTAATGGAACACTATCCGCTTGATATTATTCTTTTATATGAGCTGAGTTAAAAATAGTTGTAGGGTACATCCACTCTTGAGTTTATCTGCCAATTTTTGTGGCTTTGCAATCAGTTAGTTGCAAAAATGTTTCTCTACCTATTACTGGGTGAAGGATGAAACTATATAGGGGCAAACGGGGAAATTGACTACACAAACTATGCAATGCCCAAAGTAAATAATCTGGAAAAGAATAGTTACTCTGTTATAATAAAGTTAGGTGTTACAACTATTTTGACAAATGTTTATTTAAATATGTAATCTTATCTACCCACAATTCTTATATTTAACTAAACAGTAAGGCTCTGATTCTGCAGTCAGAACTGCATGGGCAGGCCTGAAATCAACAGGATAACCCTATGGGCACAAAGGTCTATCCATGCAGATTGTTGTAAAACTGAGACCTTTAATATTTAAATTTAACGCTAGTGGATCAGTTCCAGTGTTATCATTAAAATTGCTTAAAAGGTAAATATTTAAATAATTGCAACTGAACAGATACCATGAACTTTAAAGCTTCAGTTCTGTATGAATTATTTTACTGACCAAGTGTTAGTTGTAACATCTGAGGCTACTCTTTGTTCACTTGCACATTTGAAAATACTTTGTGTAGTCAATTTCACTGTTTTCCCCAATTTTATCAGTTTCCCATTTTACACTTGCAATATGGTTGACTTCCTTTATTTTAAAAAAAAAAAGGCATATTGTAAAACCAGACTTGTGTAGTACCTGAAACTACCTTGCTTTTCAACGTGCACTAGATTGTGTCCCTTTAATGGAGTAATTTCACAGTTTAGAATGCACCTATTGATATGCTATATTCGTTTAGGCTTCTTGGTTACCTAACAAAACTGCAGTTCATTGTTTTGTAACTAAGCCCAGATTCCCCCACCCCCCATATACCAGACCCTCTGGCTGATAATGCTGAAAGGACTTTAACACACACAGCATCCCAGAAAGTTGTGCGTTTTTGTCTAAACCAAACAAAAATATAAGAGCGGTCTCAGACTGACTGAGACTTTGTTCTTCAACTAATCCAGTGGTTCTCAAACTTTTTTTTACTGGTGACCCCTTTCACACAGCAAGTCCCTGAGTGCGACCCCCCCTTATGCATTCAAAACTTTTTAATATATATTTAACATTATTATAAATGCTGGGGGCAAAGCAGGGTTTGAGGTGGAGGCTGACAGCTTGCGACCTCCCATGTAATAACCTCATGATCCCCTGAGGGGTCCAAATTCCCAGTTTGAGAACCCCTAAACTAATCTAACAAAGTTAAGCAGAATCCCCTTTTTCCACATATCTGGGCTTACTTGCAAGCTCCTTGATCCCACTCAGGCAAGGTAAGCAGACTATAATTCTAACTGCCAGGTTAGCAAGGCCCTCCACCTGCCAAATATATGCTGAACAACAGAGACTGGGGGGGGGGAGAGCTTCTTTTCAGGGACCAGCTTGATGCAGACTGCTGTCAACTCAGGAGGGTTTTCCTCTGAACCCCAAAGGGCCAGTACACATAATCACAGTTAAGCTTCTAATAAAAGAAAATACAACAAAAGGTGGATGGTAAATTTGTGAATCTGTGCATCTTCACACATTGTCCGGAATTCAAACTTTTTTTTTTCGAGGAACTGTGATGTAGTTAATACACAACTCTTAATTCTTAGACATCTGTTGTTTAATTTTAATTTCCTGTACTTTAATCACTGTTTTTTTCCCTTAGAATCCAACAGCCATCATGTCTAGTAAAAGGGCAAAGACGAAGACCACTAAGAAGCGCCCTCAGCGCGCAACATCCAATGTATTTGCAATGTTTGATCAGTCACAGATTCAAGAATTCAAAGAGGCCTTCAACATGATTGATCAGAACAGAGATGGCTTCATTGACAAAGAAGACTTGCATGATATGCTCGCTTCCCTTGGTAATGTTTATTTCTCCAGATGTCTATCTGATACTGAGCATTATAAAATGGCTGTCTGTTAACCTTTTATACATTTTTGACCTGCTTTAGGAAAGGTGTTAGTCTGTTTAAAATTAGCAAATATAATTGGGTGGATGAATAAACGCATTATATCTATAAAAAATATGAATACTTTAATTGTAGGAAAGAATCCAACTGATGAATACCTAGATGCCATGATGAATGAAGCTCCAGGCCCCATAAACTTCACTATGTTCCTTACAATGTTTGGAGAAAAACTAAATGGCACAGACCCAGAAGATGTAATCAGAAATGCTTTTGCTTGCTTTGACGAAGAAGCAACAGGTAAGTAGGCGAAATATCAGTGCTGGGTTATTTGCTTTTGAATCTTTATTAAAAGGATTTCATGTATTCTGCCATGACTGTAAATATATAATGAATGTAATTCGATCATTTGAGGTTATTATGGACATCAGAGGACTTGTCTCCATGGTGCCTTAGCACATGTCTGCAGGGATGTAAATCCCAATGCGCTCCTCTTTATGCATTAATTGTTCCATGTGAACTCTGCTGGTGTGCAGTAAAGGTCCATGTGTACACATTTAATGTAGTCCAGCAGTACTACATTAATGTGCACTAGGGAACTTTTAGTGCACATCAGCAGGTCTATATGAGCCAGTTAGTGCACAACGTACTGATGTGTGCTAGAATTTACATTCTGGCTGGTGTAGACAAGCTGTCAGTATACAATTTACTGATAATCATCATTTACTTTTTGCAAGCTTCAAAAACACTTAATATAATTTTATCATCTCTGCGCCAGAAATGGTGAAATATTGGGCTTAGACTGTTACACCTATTCATTTGCTTAAAATTCATCTATCCAAACCCAAAATATTGAAAGAGCTTTTAAAAACAGAGATATGTGGTGGTTGGGAACTGTCATTAAATCTCCTGTAATTTTAAAAGCTTAGAAGAGTAGTTTTTAATTGGTTAATGGAACACCAGTTGCCCACAAAAGACTTGCTGGTGGTCTGCAGAGTTGGCTTCCAGCGCTTGCTGGCGCCTCATTTCCTCCTGTTAAACTGTATTTAAAAGAAAACTAAAAGATGTATAAAATATCTAATGTTTTATGTAAGAATGTTGTTTGATCACCAGTAGGAGGGGGAGAGATGGCTCACACATCCTATGTTATGGGAGGCTGTAGTCCATGCTGTGTCGGTTTGGGAACCTTTGGCTTGGAATTTGCCATTGAATTGATACGAACATACAAATATATCTGAAATATTAAGATATCTTCACATTGTTGGCCTTGACATTTAAGTTAGGCTAGATTCAGCTCCCCTTCAATATGAGCTGGATTGTATGCTTAGCAGTTTTAAGTAGAAAAGGTTCAAGACAAGTGAATACAATCAGTTAAAACAAACTTCCATATAGAAATGTTTGACTGTCTTAAATCTGTTTGTTTCAACCAAAATATAAACTCGTGTCTTTCCTGACAGACTGTTCTGATACAACTTGAGGTCACTTCTTGCCATTGAAGTTCTGGGGGTATTGTGCAGGAAAAGCTATGAGAGGTTGTCATGCAGAATGTACCAGATCAGGCCATTCATCCAAGTCTTACGGTGGCCATTACCTTAAGTGTCAGAGGGAGTTGGAAGGTGTAGAGCAGTGGTTCTCAAACTTTGAGACCGTGACCCCTTTTCGTGCTGCATCGGCATAGTGCGACCCCTCCAGTCCCCGCTGGGGGTGGGCTGCCGGCTGCACGCCGGCCACACAGGCTGCACAGTCGCGACCCCCTGTTTGAGAAACCCTGGTGTAGAGGCTGTCATAATCCTGTTGTGCTCCAGCTTGACACTGAAGCATGAGACTTGGATATAATCTTAACTTGCATAATTAAACACTGTATCTTTGGCAATTAAAAATAATCCAGCCCTGTTATTAAATGCAGTTACAATATTTAACTCTGGCCTCCTGCAGTCTTATTGACAGTTTTGTGTCTTCCTTCTCCCTGGAGTTAATGCTTAAATAGGCTTGTAAATATTTATCTCTCTCTTTAGCAATACATGTGTGATGCTTATTTATATATTGATATGATTACTTAACTCCAAACTAGAAATTCTTTCTCTTTGAAGATCCATTAAGAAATTTTTTTTGATTTATACACATTATATTCCAGGGTTCATTCAAGAAGATTATCTGAGAGAGCTGCTGACGACAATGGGAGATAGATTCACAGATGAAGAAGTAGATGAGCTGTACAGAGAGGCACCGATTGACAAAAAGGGAAATTTCAATTACATTGAATTCACACGCATCCTTAAACACGGAGCAAAAGACAAGGATGATTGAACAACATTTCAGACACCTGCAGCTAGCTCTAGTTTTCACTTGCGTTTATTTTTGAGGTTTTTTTCCTGGTAGAATCTGTTGCATGCATCTAGCTTTTACAGCTTTTGCCTTTCTCAGTATATTTATCTATTCCAGGCCATTCTGGCACATTTGCACCTGTGTAATCAGACTGGATGTGGGGGATGATATTGTAGTGAACAGAATCTGGGGACAAAGATCAATGAATTTAAAGGCCCAGGAAAAAAGTCTCAATGTTTCTGGTTTAGCTGGATTTTTACATTTTGTAATAAAAATGTCCTTTTGAAATAAAGATTGCTATATAAATAAAATACCTCAAACTTTTTTTTTGTGAAGTGACATTTTCTTGTTACTAAATGTCTTCATTTTTAAAAGCATATGTGCCTACTCTTGATATCTGGGTAAGACTCCTAGATGTTGCAGTGATTTTATAAACTGAGTTTGTAAACTGTTTGCATCGAGTACTGTTTCTTTGTACTTAAGTGAGGCAGTGATATTCAATTTTATAATATTGTGAAAAGCACTGGTACCTAAATTTTAACACTCACAACTAATAGCTTTAGTCTCTGAAGGGGAGTCTGGCTGGTGTTTTATGTAGGCATAAAGAGAATGGGTGAAGAAAACTCTTGCAGTTGGACAGCAACCAATTCTTTCTTCCCTCAATTGTGCTGCTGATGTAAACAGCTTTAATGATTTTTGTGTGTGCATGCTGATTAGCCCTTTATTTTCCTTTACTACAAAGGTAAGAGCGTTTGGAAAATTGTAACTTGGAGAACAGGAATACAGAAGATAAGATGAGCATGATTCTGGTTCAAGTAGGAGGGGACATATTTACATTTACATTTACATTTCCTACTTACCCCACCCCACCCCACCCCAACCACGCCAATAGCTTGTTCTAGACTGAAGTGTTTACACTACCACTACTGAATGACTGCATTTTAAAAACTATATATTGTTGCTACACAGGCCCCTTGACTTCATGTGCAGCTGCAGCATAATCAGAGCTCACTTTTTCTTCAGCTACATAATTCATAAACAATTATGTGCTAATGTTAAGGGTCTTCCTTCTCTGAGTAAATTCGCAATTCAGTAAGTATACTGCTGTAATGTTCTGAAAAGTAGGATACAAATAGTTAATCTGTTAATTTCCTACATGTGCGCACACCCCCTCTCCTTGCAGGTCATTTTTCCTTCGCCACCAGTTGGAATGGATTGCAATCTGCTGTCAGTCCCCTACTTCATTAACCTGGTCCCAGGACTGTTTGTAGAACCCCATTGCATTCCCCTTGTCTGAGGGTTAGGAGAAGGGATGAGGGGGTTGTCTCTTTGATGTCAGACATTGGGACCCCTAACCGCTTTTCTCAGTTCCTGTATGAGATGTCTTCATTCTCCTATTCCACATCCAATTCTGATTTATCTGGGAACCAGACTCCCTATTAAATGATTACCTGCATGGGTCACCTGCCAAGTTGCAATACAATATTTTTACAACCTAATCCAGGGGTTGGCAACCCTTCAGAAGTGGTGTGCTGAGTCTTCATTTGTTCACTCTAATTTAAGGTATCATACCAGTAATACATGTTAACATTTTTAGAATGTCTCTTTAAGTCTATAATATAACTAAAGTATTGTATGTAAATGTTTTTAAAACCTTATTTACTTTAAGAAGCTTCATTTAAAATTAAATTTAAAATGCAGAGTCCCCTGGACTGGTGATGGACCGTGTGAGTTCCACTGCTCTAGAATGCAACAGGAAAGAAAGGAGGGCAGAAACACATGTTCTGAGAGATAGTGATAGAGAGAAATGAGCATTTCGATGAGGTATCGAGTGGGGTCAAAAGTACACTCACTGCCTGATCAATTAGATCAGCAAACCAGCAACTGCAGCTGGTTGTCTCGTGTGTCCCTTCTGCTCTATGGAAGATGGGGTAAGTGGGGTGCAGGGGGCAGGGAGACACCCTGACAGCCCCCTCTTCTTTCCCTTCCCACTCCTCCCAGCAAGCAGGAGTCTCAGGGAGCAGCTCCAAGTCAGAGGGCAGGAGCAGCGCATTGCAGTGGGGGAAAGGACATATGAACTACCAATTGAACTGCTGGTAATTGATAGCCTGCCAAATGGAACATATCAGCTGACTATGTTAGGAGAGCACATTGCACAACTTTAAATATCATGTTCTCTGATTAGCAACGAAACAATGGGATGACTTTAAATGAGTTACTGTACTGCCCTCTTATTACTTGAGGGAGATCTGGATAGAAGTACTTACTCCTCTTGGTATTCCACTTCCTCTAAAGCAGGGGTTCTCAAAGTGGAGGTTGGCACCCCTCAGGGGACTGTAGGTTATTACATGGGGTTCCACCCTAAGCCCTGCTTTGCCTCCGGCATCTATAATGGTGTTTAAATATATTAAAACATTTTTTAATTTATAAGGGGGGGGGATCACACTCAGAGGCTTCCTATGTGAAAGGGGTCACCAGTAGAAATGTTTGAGAACTGCTTTAAAGCTTTATTCTTGCTGAAGGTTTTTAAGTGGGGAAGGGGGAGTGTTTTAAGAGGAGCGTGGCACTGTGTCCACAGCTGCTGCTTCATGTAATGTAGAGATTCCTTTCTCTAATATTGCTGGTGTTTCTAGCTTGGCAGATTCCTGGAGATGATCTGTTTCTTCTTTGTAAAATATGTAGTTTAAAATAACATTCAATAGTTTTTCCTTGGGGGGGGTCTTTTCCCCTTCTATGCTTTAATTAAAACCAGTTATTTCTTCATTTCCTTGTGTATTTTTATCCAAGCTGCAACTGGCAGTTTGATCATATTCATTGCTTTTTTCTTTTTTTTTGGATCATTCTAGGTTTGGTTTTTTCTACCTACCTGGATAGTCTTTGTCCTTTAACAACAACAATATTGCCTTTACAGACCACCCAGCCAGCTCTTTCTTCCCTGTAGCTGTTTTCCAATTGTCAGTGTGCTCTCTTCAGCAGGGTTGCTATGGCACACCCTGTTGGAATAGCAGTAAGACCTCAGTAGCAACACATTTTTGAAAAGGCATTTGCCAAATATCTCTCTCTGCCTACCACCCCCCAAATTGGAAGAGGCCCTGGAGGTTTTTCACCTCCTGTAGCGGGGGCATGGGTCAGATTTGAGGACTTCAATAGCTCAGGTATATATAGCTGAGGTATATTGCAGGAATGGGTGGGTAAAATTCCGTGGCCTGCATTTTGTGCAGGAGGTCAGACTAGATGATCATAATGATCCCTTCTGACCTGAAGTCTATGAGTCTATGTTCATGTAGACTTTACTTTTAAGATAACATGGGTGTGATGAGGGTGGGAAGATCCATGGTGGCTCATTTTAAGACAGATATTTTTTCTTTCTTAAACCAGCTGCAGCCACTGCTAGCAGTCAAAGGCCTTTTTAAATTTATCTTTCTTATTAATTATTCTTTGAATCCGACATCCTCCCTACTCCATTCCTTCTGGCCTTATTATTTTCTAGGCCTTCCATCTGCTTGCTAGCCGTGGACTTTCTTTACAACATATATTTTCTTAACCAAATTTCAACTAACAATTCTTTAATTTCATATTTATTCTACACCTTAGCTCCTGATCTGTTCCATTTGGCAATAAGTAGATAAGGAGCCTATGGATTTCTCTCGTTCAACCTACCAAGATTTTGGAAATCACTGCCTTAGAATTAATATCCGTCAAGGTTCTTTATATCAAACTGAAAAGCACATCTACTACCTGGTATGTTTGCCCATTTCATAAACAGCACAACTTGTACTGTAGGTTCTCTTGCGCTGTGATGAATATTCCTGTGATGCCATTCCCTATCATGGGTCATCTTAATGTAAAGGCCTGTTTGTCAAAATTCAGATTGTATGATAACATTGGCTAACTGCTGCTCTGAATTTTCTGGAGCCCATTGCAAAACAATGGCTTTGTTGCTTATGCTTTTTATGCCTCCCTTTCTTACCGTGTGCATAAAATTTTATATGTACAAACTGTAGCATCTTATCAAGAAGTCATTTGTCACTGAGGAGGAACTTCCAAAGATGTTGCTGTACTACTCATGCTGCCCTTCTGAGTTAAAGTTTGCCTGGTATCCATGCTGTAATGAAAGAGATTGACCAGCTTGCAAGCGGGCACAATACCATCCCAAGGCAAGGTTACCAACATAGGCAGAGAAGAGACCATATAAGAGCATCAGATGCATTTGTAGCAAGCTAGCCAGGAATGTCTAAACAGCTGAAGTTGGACACGTGAGGTCATGAGGATGTCATTACTAATCCACTTCCAAAAATAAAAAACTTGTTCAGTCACTGAAGCATAGTTTGAAACACTGACAATTTGAGTTTAGCATTTTGTGAAGAGTCAAAAAAGCATGGAAGATGTAATACCAGCTTAATCTACTCTGAATTCTCCCATAGTGCTCCTCTCTTATGGTCTACATATTCCACACCAAACTAAATTTCTGCTGAAAGGTTGTTTGGTTCTTTTGCAAGCTGACACACACATTTTATTTAGTAGTGTCTTAAATCTGCGCTGACATATCAGTTCTCCATGAAGTCCCATTGATAAGTGCAATGATTTATTTCATATGACTGATTTACCCTGAGTCCTTACCTCTATGAAGGTCAATCTATTCAAAGAGCCAGTGAAGCTTCATGGAAAAATCTGAAGAGCATTCTGTTTAGAGATAATGCTGCTGATATATTTCCAGTATTTCTTTCTCCTTGATGTTACAAGATTTGCCTGTTACTTTGGGGTATGCTCAGTTATTAGGGTTACTTTTCTTGGGGGGGGGGGGTCCTGTAATTCTATAAATTTACTGCTTGTGTCACATGTGTTTTCATAGGAGCTCTACTTCTCTCTTCTGTAAGTCCCTCCCAATTGAGCTACATATGCTCCCCGACTTACACAAGGGTTCCATTCTAGAGCACTTGCGTAAGGAGAATTTTGCATAAGTCGGAAATGAAGCTGACCATTATGGAAAAAAACCCTATTTTTAGCTTACAGAATTTTCTCTGTAAGGGTGGATTTGCATAAGCCGGGTCTTGCAGGACCTAGGGTCCCTAGGGCTGGGTTTCTCCAGCCCCAGAACCAAATGAACGAGAACACACACACAAACACACACACTCTCTCTCTCTCTAACAGAGCGAGTCTGAGTAGGCTGGGTCAAACAGCAGTTCCAGGCTGCCACTCTTATATGCCCTGGGTTAAGCAGCACATCCAAGCTCCCACCTCCATATGTCACAGGTTCAGTATGTCCCTATCCCCCCAACTTGAAGAGAAACCCCACAGTATTTTTGGGTGCTTTAGCTTAGGTAAAAGCGTTGCTTCAGAGTAAATGGAGAAGCTAAAAACACAAATGAGTAAAGTAAAGAGAGAAGCAACCAGCTTGATTGTAAAAGTTATTTATTGAATAGTGATAACTACACAAGGAGGACTAAACGAACATAACAGTTGCATTATTAAAAGTTTAATACCTGAGGTAGAAAAGAAAACAGAGGGAGAAAAATAAAAGGAGAAAATATGACTAACAGGTCAGATCCTCAACCCTGAAATCAATGGTGCTATTCCGGTTTTCGCCTGGCTCAGTGTGCTTATGGGGCCATTTTGGGAGGCTGAAACTGGGCTGCAGCATTCTCTGAGGGCTGAGCTACACTACGGGGGGTGGGGTGTCAACCCAAGATTTGCAATATCAGCTACGTGAATAGCATAACTGACGTCACAGTTCCTTAGGTCAATTTACCTGGCCATCCCTATGGCAGCGGGTCAACCACAGCCACTCCCCTGCTGACTCCACTTACTCCTCCTGCCAAGGTGGAGTACAGGTGATGATTTGGAGATCGATTTATCATGTCTAGATGAGATGCTATAAATCAGTCCCAGTTACATCGAGCGCTACCTGCCAATCTGGCGGGTAGTGTAGCCCTATCCTTAGTGTTGCCAGAAGGCTATGATGAGGTATATCCAGAGAGAAACACTTAATCAGACACCAAACCATTATCCATTTTTATCTTACAACTTTTGCTTTCTCTAATGGAAAAAATGGAGCAGTTAAGTGGAAAAGAAAGACAAATGTACTATGTAAAAATACAAAAGCAAATTAACAGTTAGGTAAAGAAACAGCAAGTGTAAGAAACATCTTCCAATAAGCTAATCATTTTTGAAATCTATGTTTTGTAATGTCAACACTATATCACCCCACAAGAGGTGTAATGATTTTGAAATGGCCCCACCAACCAATAATGCTTCATGGGCACCATTTCACAATAAATATTGAACAAAATAGTCTAATCTTTATCCTGACAATCTAAACGAATACACTACAGTATTTTTTACTTTTTATTGTTTAAACAAACAAAAAACCCATCTCAGTCTTATTGACTCCAACCAAATTTGTTTTCTTACCTATTGTTTGGATATATAATATCAGATATTGTGACAAGGTGGCTCCTCGGCTCCCCTGACTCAAGTCCTTTGGGGTTCTGGCACGGCACTGGCACCCTGACCAGGCTGCACCGGACCCCATTTTTCCACTGCTCCTTAGCAGCCCACTCTCGGTCTCTCTCTCTCTCAGGGTCAGGCTCCTGCAGGCTAGGAAAGCTAGGTTCCCCCTGGGAGGGACCCTTCGTTCTCTTCCCCTGCTTGCCAGCAGCCTCTCCGTCCCTGCTTCCTCCAACTCACTCCTCACACTTCTCTGCTTTCACCAAACTCACTCCTCTAACTCCTACTGCCTTCAAACTCCCACACCCCTCTCTGGGGAGGAGTCTCTTTAAAGGGCTCTGACAGCCTCCTTAACTGGCCTCAGCTAGCCCTGCTTCTGGCTGTGGCAGCCTTGCTCAGCTAGACCCAATTTCCCTGTAGTAACCCTTCTAATTACAGACCTTTCTGGCAGCTGTCTGCCCTGGGTCTACCACAATATGTATGAACACTAGTTCAATACACAAGAATAGGCCATGGTCTGCAAACATTCATGCACATGCTTAACTTTTACTTCATAGTAGAAAAGTTAAGCATGAGCATAAGTGTTTGCAGGATTAGGACCTAAGGCTCTTCATTAAGATACATCTGTTCTTATCAATATACACTTGAAGATCTTCTAATCTTATAGAAGTAAAGACCACAGATTTTATCCATATTTCCCTTTAATACTGGTATGAAAAAGGTGTAACAGGCGAAAGATTTGATTGCAAGAAATGGAGGCAGAAAAACAATAAATGGAGTCACTGCTCAACTGGCAGCATAATAAATTATAAAAAATAGAAACATCAAAGGATAGAAATTATGGGGAAACCAACTTAAAAGTCACATTTCAATCTGATGTTTTTTAACTTACTATTCCTATAAATAACACTCAAGACTAATGTAACTGAAAAGCAGTAGAAAAAACCAATGAATTTTTCTGTAGTTTTTGTTTTTTTCATTTTATGTATTTGACAGTATTTGGAGTATTGTCGTTGTTTTGTAGATGATCAGTTGCACTTTCCTGTTTCGAGCACAAGCACCTGTCTGTCATTCCCATATGCTGCTCTGGTGGAACTCATGGTCCCATTTTAAACCAGACCTTGCAGGTGGTTTCTGCTAGCAACACAGCAGGCAGAGCTACATGGTTTGGGACCAGAATAGTGTGTCTCTTCCTCTCTGGACCCCTGTTGCACAACCCTTTTCACTCCCCAGGCTTCAGTCTATGGGATCCCATTTCAGCTTGGATCCCTTACATAGAGGTGGGGAGGACCTGGAGCATAGAAGGGTCTAGGGGAGCTTTCTTCATTCCCCAGAGCCTTGCATGGAAATTGGAAGCATCTGGCAGCAGCAGCAGCATAGGCATTCTTATGCAGGCCCCTCTGTGGAGTCTCAGAGAAGACATCCATTAGAATCACTCTTCTCACTCATAACTTTCCATTTTTTTCTTTCGGTGTAGCAGGGCGGTGACTCACCCTGCGGCGCCTCCTGCTAGTCCGTCCGGGAATTAGCTCTTCCAGCATCTGGAGCACCCTCTGCAGGCTGATGTCCTGCTTGCTGCTGGCCCCATGTCCCTCCCAGACCCCTCTTCCCTAGGGTGCTGCACCCCAGCAGTACCCCCCTGTCACGTTACTGAAATTATTTGGGATCATATAGATCAGGGGTGGGGAACCTTTTTTCTGCCAAGGGCCATTTGGACATTTATGATGTCATTCGCGGGCCGCTCCTCCCCACTGCCTCAGGAAGCCCAGGCTGGCAACGGGAGCTGAGACCCCCAGCTGGCAAGGGGCCAGCGGGGGAAACCCCAAGCCAGTGGCAGGCGGAGTGCTTAGCCCTGCACTGCTTTGGGGTTTCCCACGCTGGTCCCTTGCCAGCCGGGGTCCTGCCGCCTGCCCCAGTCAGCTCCTGCTTTCAACCTGGGTGTAGGGGGTGATTTTCCTTTACCCCCATCCAGCCTCCCCCCATCTAACCGCCTTCCCTCCCCCACCCCTGCCTGGCCTGGCCCATCCCACCGAACTTAACCTCCTCCCCCCTCCCAACCCAGCCTCCTGCCCCCCATGGCTGACCCGCCCAGCCCAGCCTCCCCCACACCAAACCTCCTTCCCTCCTGCCCCCACGCCTCGCCCACCCCGCCCAGCCTGGCCTCCCCCCCCCCCAGCCCAGCCTACCCCCCACACCCCCTTGACCGTCGGCTCCCCGCGGCTCCCCCAGGCGCAAACCGCCCCCGCCTGGCGGCGCGTGGCACCAGCGGCTCCCCCAGGCGCGAGCCGCCCCCGCCTGGCGGCCCGCACGCATCCCTGGCCAGCGGCTGCGGCCCCGCCACCGCGGGCCGCACAGAATGATTTTGCAGGCCGTATAAGGCCCGCGGGCCGGAGGTTTCCCACCCCTGATATAGAGCCGGCGCGGGGCTGCTCGGGCAGGCGGGGGGGTCCGCGGACCTGTTCAGGCAGGCACGGGGGGCCGTGTACCTGCTCGGGCGGGCGGGGGGAGCTGGCGCGGAACTGCTCGGGTGGGCACGGGGGGCCGCGGACCTGCTCGGACTGGTGGCTGGGGCATTGTGGAAGGTCGGAGGCTTAATGTCACATGCATCCTCACTAATTGACCCAGAGAGGTCGATTTCAGCTACTCCTCTCGTTAGGGAGGAGTACAGAAGTCGATTTTGAGGTCCCTTTAAATCGACTTTAATGGCATGCATGTGAGGACGGGTACATGTTTATATCCACTTAACGTCGCTAAAGTCTGTGTTAAGCCCTAGTGGGGACCAGCCCAAAGTGACCAGTCAAGAGAAAATCTTGAGCAGAGTGGGAGGAGCAGAAATGTAGCACTTTGAATTGCTTAGTGTGAAAAAAGAATTCTGTTAGGGTTTTGGATCGCTTACTGTGAAATAACTTCTATTCTGTGCATTTGTCTGGGGAAAATATTACTGAGTGCCTTGTATTGGATGTAAATACTATTAAATGCATATTTATAGCCTTTTTGAATTACAATTGATTTTTACCAATCCACAGGGATGCATTTTCAGTTTTACAAGCAAATGAAAATCACCAGTAGGTGGCAATACTTCACTTAGTACTAACAGCTGCGACTAAGGCTAAGCCTAAGGTTATGTATACACAGGCTTGCATACTCATTACAGTGAAACCTCGATATAACGGACTAATTCGGGCGAGGGGGTGTCCGTTAAAACCGAAAGTCCGTTATTTAATAATTTTTTTAAATTATTAAATAACGGACGTTCGGGTGACAACGGACACCCCCTCGCCCGAATTAGTCCGTTATATGGAGTGAGTCAGCCCCCCCGCCCGGCTCCCCGCTGCGGGGAGCCGGGCGGGGGGGTTGACAGCTCCCGCCGGGCTTCCCGCTGGGGGGAGCCCAGCGGGGGCTCTCAAACGCCCCCCCCCGCCCGGCTCCCCGTTGCGGGGAGCCGGGCGGGGGCTTTGAGAGCTCCCGCTCGGCTCCCCCCAACGGGAAGCCCGGCGGGAGCTGTCAAACCCGCCGCCCGGCTTCCCGCTGCGAGGAGCCGAGCGGGGGCTCTCAAACGCCCCCCCCGCCCGGCTCCCCCTTGCGGGGAGCCGGGCGGGGGGGGTTGACAGCTCCCGCTCGGCTCCCCCCAGCGGGAAGCCCGGCGGGAGCTGTCAAACCCCCCGCCCGGCTTCCCGCTGCGAGGAGCCGAGCGGGGGCTCTCAAACGCCCCCCCGCCCGGCTTCCCGCTGTGGGGAGCCAAGCGGGGGCTCTCAAACGCCCCCCCCCCGCCCGGCTCCCCCTTGCGGGGAGCTGGGCGGGGGGGTTGACAGCTCCCGCTCGGCTCCCCCCAGCGGGAAGCCCGGCGGGAGCTGTCAAACCCCCCGCCCGGCTTCCCGCTGCGGGGAGCCAAGCGGGGGCTCTCAAACGCCCCCCCCCCGCCCGGCTCCCCCTTGCGGGGAGCCGGGCGGGGGGGTTGACAGCTCCCGCTCGGCTCCCCCCAGCGGGAAGCCCGGCGGGAGCTGTCAAACCCCCCGCCCGGCTTCCCGCTGCGGGGAGCCAAGCGGGGGCTCTCAAACGCCCCCCCCCGCCCGGCTCCCCCTTGCGGGGAGCCGGGCGGGGGGGTTGACAGCTCCCGCTCGGCTCCCCCCAGCGGGAAGCCGGCCGGGAGCTGTCAAACCCCACGCCCGGCTTCCCGCTGCGGGGAGCCGAGCGGGGGCTCTCAAACGCCCCCCCCCCGCCGGCTCCCCGCTGCGGGGTGCCGGGCGGGGGGGGGGGGTTGACAGCTCCCGCCTGGCTTCCCGCTGGGGGGAGCTGGGCGGGATCTCTCAACCCCCCGCCTGGCTCCCCGCAGCGGGGAGCCCGGCGGGAACTGTCAGCCCGGCCGCCCGGCTCCCCGCAGAGGGGAGCCCGGCGGGAACTGTCAGCCCACCCGCCCGGCTCCCCGTTGCGGGGAGCCGGGCGGGGGGGCGGGGGGGTTTGACAGCTCCCGCCGGGGTCCCCGCTGCGGGGAGCCGGGCGGGAGCTGTCAACCCAGCGCAGCCCCCATTAACGGATTTCGGATGCATCGGAAATTTTGTCCGTTGCATCCGAAGTCCGTTAAATCGGGGTCCGTTAAATCGAGGGTTTACTGTATTATGCTGTGTACATGGGGGTGCATGTTCCCTATACCTATGCCGACATGGGTGTGATGCTGAGTACATGCGTATACCTACGAGAGTGGCCACTCAGACATTCCTGGAATACCGGACATTCTAGTGCTTCTGGGAATGGCATAGGCCTGCCCCTGCTAGTGTGACCCTGCCCCCCACCAGCATGGCCTCAGACATACAATGCATAGAAGGTCACATTGCACAGGGAGGTGCCATTTTCAACAGTGCACTGTCCCACCCCCACTGGCATGACTTTGAATGCAAGGTCCCGCTGGTGGGCATGGAGTGGTGCGCTTTTCAAAATAGCATTCTCCCATCTGACACCAAAATACATGCCTGGTTTTGTCTGAGTACTGGATGGGAGACGAACCCTAGAAAAGAAGGACTGTCTTGTTTAATACTGGATGAGTGGCCTGCCTAATTCAGGGGTGAAAGTAACTTAACTTTCTTACCGGTACGGGGGCTTGGTGGGGGCCAGCTCTGACCCCTGGAAGGGGTGTGGTCAGGGGGTCAGAACCAGCCCCAGCCCAGCCCCCGTACTGGTAAGGGGCCTCCTCCCCCCCCGCTCCCCTCCTCAGCCCAACACCCGCCTCCCGGCCTCCGGTGGCAGTTTAAAGGGCCCAGGGCGGTAGCGGGCTCTTTAAATAGCTACTGGAGCCCTGCCACCGCTTCCCTAGGGTTCCAGCAACAGGGCTCCCATCCCCGCGGATGGGAGCCCGGGAGAGGCTGCGGCAGGACTCTGGCGGCAGTTTAAAGGGCCCCGGCAGTAGTGGCAGCCCAGCACCGGGCTCTTTAAATAGCTGCCAGAGCCCCACCGCAGCCTCCCCAGGGCCCTTAGATTGCCACCAGAGCCCCACTGCTGGATCCCTGAGGTAGCTGCAGTGCCTGGGAGCCCCGGACCCTTTATATTGCTGCCAGAGTCCTGGGGCTCCCGGCTACCGCCACTGCTACCATGGTTCTCCGGCGGTGATTTAAAGAGCCCAGAGCTTCCAGCAGCAGAGGATTCAAAGCCCCTGTCCCTTCTGATTGAGGCCCTACCTGCCTGATCAGGACCTGAGCCCTGCATACTGGTAAATCCACTAAATTACTTTCCCCCCTGACTGTTGGTATGGTCCCCCACCTTCACACATTTGCCGATAGCAGTTCCTGCTCACCTCTCCCTCGTGTAACACTGGGTGGAAGACACGGAGCAACTGAATGATGACCTGGCTATGCACCTGTACCTTATTTCAAGACAAATGTTTATCCACTGGAGAAGATGATAGGCGAGATACAGGATGGAATTTGGACAGAACTTTCTGACATGCCAAAGATGGCTGATCTTGAGGGGGACATGACAAATATGGAATAAATATGATGAACGCTGCTATTGCCACAGTATGGCCCTGGGTGGACTTTGGCTTATGGCAGCTGGGATAACCAGCAGCAGTGGCTTCAGAACTTCTGAATGAGGAAAAGGACCTTCACAGAGCTGTGATGAGCTTGCGCCAAACCTGCAGCTTCAGAACATTTGATTCAGCAAAGCCTTACTCATGCAGAAGCAGATGGCTATTGCCCCATGAAAGCTTGCAACACCAGACAGCTATCGGTCAGATGCAAACCACTTCAAGGTTGGAAATTCCTCCATCAGGGTCATGGTTGTGCACGTTTGCAAGGCAATTCACATTGTGATCTACCCATGGGTGGTTTCCATAAGCAAAGTTCCAGAAATAATAGCTAAATTTCAGAAGATGGGTTTCTGAACCGCACAAGGGCTATCAATGGCACCCACATCCCTATACGGTACTTTGCCAACAAAAAGGGATGAGTTACTATGTGAACCAAAAAGATTACTGTTGACCTGTTCTGCAAAGATTAATGGACCACAGAGTAGATATTCATTAATACCAACATGGGAAACAATAGAAAGATTTATGATGCTGGGGTGCTGAGATTAAGATTGTATTTGAAGGGGAAAGAAGGGACCTTATTCCCCAGAAACTCCATGGTGCTTTACAGTTTATGAGTGCCAACATTTTCAGATATAGACTTGCTACAATTTTAATAATTTTTATCTAATCGGAGATGTAAATGGACATTTCAGCTATAATCCATTTCGTTTACATTTTTTTCATTTCTCTAAAAGAGAAGTATTGTATACCAAGACACAGAGGGTATGGTTAGACTGAAGATTATAGGGCGTTTATTTGTAGCGCTTCCCAATGTAGCGCAATAGGTATCACGCTAGAGACTGTACAGATTGAAACCTTGTAGCGCAAAATAATGGATACATTTGTTGCGCTTCTGGTGGCAGTAGCAGTTGCGGGATAGGGCAGGTATCCCAGCATTCAGCTGGGTGCAACGTGCTTTGCAAAGGAGGGGGGTGAGGGGGAACTGGGAAGTTGTTCACAGGGAGACGAGATCTGGCTGTCAGTTAGTTTTCGTTAGCGAAAACTGACAGGCTGTCTATTTCAGACATACAGCTCTGTCCGCAAGCATTTTCACTGGTTATTTGCTGTGTGAGTTGTTAGAGAGAAACTGCAAAGCTACTTCCGCTTTTATAAAACAACACCTCACGTCATTTGCCTTACATGGCAAGTTGATTGTCTTTAATGGCTTGCTGATGGCCTTCAATGGCTTGCTGATGGCTTTACATGGCTCGGAGGCATGCAAGAGATCCCATGGGTGTCCACATTCCCACCCTTGCGCTATAACGTTAGCGCAAAAAGGCTTATCACTCTCGGAAAGGAGGTTTAATACTTGCACTTTAAACAGTGAGTCATTTCGCAAAATCTCCCTTTGAAGTGTGTTCGCTACGAAAATTATTGCGCTACTGGAGGGTTTTTGCGCCGCAAAGCGCCAGTCTAACCATGCCCAGATTTATGAAAAGATTCTTTATCAGTCACTCATGGATAGGCTGACCATATTTCCCTGGGACAAAAACGGGACATTGGGATGGCAAAAACGGGACGGGGTTGGGGGGGTCTCACCAGATGAAGTCAGTGCAGTGGCTGCAGAACCTGGGCTGGGGGATGCTGGGGGGGGGTTGGGGGCTCTAGGGGGGCTCTGGGCAGTCTGGGGGGGCTCTAGGTCCCAGGGGGTCTCACCAGATGAAGTTGGTGCAGTGGCTGCAGAACGTGGGCTGAGGGGCGCTGAGGGGGCTCTAGGGGGGTCTCACCGGATGAGGTCAGTGCAGTGGCTGCAGAACGTGGGCTGCTTGCACAAGCGCGCGGTGACTTTGTGGCTCTTGACCTCGTGGATTACCTTCTGGCGCAGCGCCCCCTTGCGGCAGAACAGCAGCTTGGCCAGGCACTCCAGCTCGGTGGGCGAGGTGACCAGCGCCATGGCCCCACCTGGGCCCCCCAGCGCCGGGCGTGGGGGGAGGCAGAGGGGGGTCGGGGGGATGGATGGAGGAATAAACAGAACAGGGATGGGGGATGAAGAGGATGGAGGGAGAGAGAAGGGGGGATGAGGGATGAAGAGGATGGAGGGGACAGAGGGAGAGAAGGCACGAAGGTGAGAAGGGAGAGGATGGATAGATGAGAGAAGAGATGGGGGTAGGGAGCAGGGGGGATGGAGGAGGCAAGGGACAGAGAGAAGGAGGGATGGAGAGAAGGGAGATGGAAGAGGAGGCAGTGGATGGAGGGAGAGAGAGAAGGGAGGAAGGGAGGGATGGAGAAGGGAGATAGAGAGAAGGAAGGGAGAAGGGATGGAGGGAAGGGATGGAGGGAGCGAGAGGAGGCAGCGGACGGAGGGAGGAAGGGAGGGATGGAGAAGGGGGATGGAGAGAAGGGGGATGGAGGGAAGGGGGATGGAGAGAAGGGAGGGAAGAAGGAGGAATAGTGAGAAGAGGAGGCAGCGGGCGGCGGGCTGAAGCCGACGGCAGAGCGGAGCTGTCTGGAGCCGCAGCCGGGGGCCGAGCGCGCCGGTGGGGGGGCTGCCGGCCGGGTTTTATGAGACATAATCACATAACTGAATTTATGTGATTATGTCTCATAAAACCCGGCCGGCCGGCAGCCCCCCGCCGGCGCGCTCGGCCCCCGGCTGCAGCTCCGGACAGCTCCGCTCCACCGTCGGCTTCAGCCCGCTGCCTCCTCTTCTCACTATTCCTCCTTCTTCCCTCCTTCTCTCCATCCCTCTCTTCTCTCCATCCCCCTTCTCCATCCCTCCCTTCCTCCCTGCTCTTTCCCTCCATCCGCTGCCTCCTCTCCCTACCTAAGGACTAGTGTCAGATGTCAAAAGCTCCGATGAGCGTAGTTTGCTCATCGGAGATTTTGACATCTGATACTTGTCCTTAGGTAGCAAGATTCTTCACCTGAACTCTTGCAAGTCCTGCAAAGAAAGAACCTCCCCCTAGAAAGCAGCTTGGGACCTGCCCCAAAAACGGGACAAAATTGATATTTTTGTCAAAAAGACGGGACGGTCCAGAAATATGAAAAAAACGGGACTGTCCCGTTCAAAACGGGACGTATGGTCAGCCTACTAGAGGATTATTTATAGGGTCCCCTTCTGGGCTCACATTTCTGTGATTCTGTCCAAACAGGCGAGATCGGCAGTAACACCCGCTCCCCACCTGCAGGGGGCGCCAGAGCGAGCGGGGAACCCACGATCGCCCCCGTGAGGCCGCTTCCGCGCCCGGCAGATCAGAGCCCCGAAGCCCCGCCCCCTTCCCGCGCTAAGTCTACGGGTCGTGCGCGCGCACGCTATCGGGCGGGGTTACCTGTGTACGACTCCTCGCTAGCCCCGCCCCGTGCAACGCAGTGAGCGCACCGGGCTGCACCATCACATCAGCGAGGGAGGGGGGATGACGGTCCGAACCATCTCTGCCGGGCGGGGGTCGTGAGCAGCAGAGTCACCGCGGAGCAGCCGCGCTCCCCTCCCCACAGTGTGCGGCGCGGCTGCGACCCGGACCCTTCTGACGCCCTCTTCTCGTTGATGGTTTTGCCCCTGTCCCCTGTCTCCCCCCCCCGCTGGCCGGGCGGTGGTTCGCTCCGGGACCGCGCTCTCCGGAAGTGTTGGAGCAGCTGGAAGCGGCGTTGGTTTCTACCAGTTCCGATTGGACCCGAGTCTCTACGGCAACCAGCAGGTGAGGCCGCGTCGCGCGGGCCGGGGAGAGGGAGCCGGGCCCGGTGACAGCGCGGGGCGAGGGGTCCCCGCCCCAAGGCTCCGCCCAGGAGCGCGGGGCCGGTCTCCGCGCCGCACCCCCAGGGCGGGGGGTTCCCCGGGGCCCAGCGCAAACCTCTCAGGCGGGCCCGCACCTGGGGCCGATTCCATCCGGCCGGGGCCGCTGCCCCTTCCGCTGTGACACCGCCGGGAGGCGGCGGGGGGAAGCTGGTCGCCAGGCCCGAGAGTGTCGGTTGTGCGGAGAGACGGGTCTGGGCGCGGCCCGGGAGCCCCGGTCCGTGCGTGCGGGGAAGGGGACGGGTAGGAACCGGCCGCCGAAAGCCAGGGCAGGGAACCGCCCCCGTGACGCGGGGCTCTGCGATCGCGCGCGCTGCACCGCGCCTCGGTTATGCAGCATTTTTTAGTGGGGGATCCGAAAACGCTGCATCGATTGTATCTACAGCCCCAGGAGTTGGCTACATTCATCCCGCTGCAGTGCCGCCCTAGGGGGACGTGGTGCGGTGACGAGAGAGAGAGAGCAGGGATGGGAGGGAAATAATGGAATAAAAGAGAGCAGAAAATCGAAGAGAGAAGACAGGGATAGGAGGAAAAACAAGCGTCCCCTTGAAAGCGGCGGGTCTAGTCATTGAACAGCAGAAGCACTGAGTCCGGAAGAAGATAATTGAAGCATTAGGAAGTTGTACCACAGGGTGAGATTACTCAAACGTAAGGGACAGCATATGGGGCACTTACATGGCTCTTCTGTTCTTGAGTGGGACATTGGAAAACTTTGACCTATTTCTGACATGGAACTGGCCTTTTTTATTATAGGGTTGAATGTGCCACTTGGTTGATGTCACTACAGCGACCAAACAGTGTTAGTCTTGTAGATCTGACTGGTTTTAAACTTGAGTAATGTATTCATATAGCACCACAAATTACTATTTACTGTGGAGTTCAGTTGCTGATAGAGACATGTGAAAATCCAAGCCAACATTATATGATGGGAAAGAAGAAACGGGTGCACTGTTTTTAACTGCTTCACCTTCCTTGTGCCTTTTTGTGCATTCATGTTAGGAATAGTTCCTCATTAGACAATTACAGTGCTTCACGAGGCTGAAACTTGCTGCACTCGGGGGTGTTTTTGCACACCCCTGAGTGAGAAAGTTTCAGCTCAGTAAAGTGCCAGTGTAAATAAGCGCTCGTTTTGATGGGCCTCAAAGTCTATAGGACAGTGTTTCTCAAAACGGGGGTTGCGACCCCTCGGGGGTTCGCCGGCCGGCCCCCAAGGGGTCGCGAGCTGCTTGCGCTGCTGAAAAGCCGCCACCGCGATCACTTCCGCATTTGGCGGCTTTTTGGCGGACATACCGAGCTCTCTCCGGAATGCGGAACTAATTTATTTGGTGGCTTTTCGGCGGACATACAAGAGTCCAGCACGCCGAGGCAGAGAGCAAAAAGGGGTCACGGTTCTCAATAGTTTGAGAACCGCTGCAAGCAGAGTTTCCTTTCTGAAGATCCATGTAGCACCCCAGTTAAACTTTGGAACACGTTTTCAGGACATGTGTGGACGAGAACATTCTAAACAAAAATGGTTAACCGTAAACTTGAAAGGATTTCAGTGGAATTCAGTTTACACTTACCTGTCCTAAAAAATGCACTTCCAACTGTTAGATCTGGAACCTATCAGTTATTGTATCCAGCCAATTCCTTATTTATCCTTAACCTCACCCCACCTTTACCAACCATGCTTATCAAACTTTAACTGTGCCTTAAAGTTTTCAGTTAACAAGCTCTACTTACTCTAAAACAGGGTAGTTTTTTTTTTAAACATCAAACCAATTATTTCAATTTGTAAAAATATTCTTCTATTCCACCAGCCTGCCATCATATTAGAAGCCATTGAGTTCCATTATTCCTGATGCACCTTGAAAATATATTCCTGCAATATTGTCATTGTACATTTAATAAACTTGGATAGTATACATTCTATAGCATATTTTAATTTCAGAACAAAACAAGAGAACAAAGTTAAGGTTGTCTAGTATCAGAGGGGTAGCCATGTTAGTCTGGATCTGCAAAAGTGACAGAGTCTTGTAGCACCTTATAGACTAACAGATCTTAGGGATCATGAGCTTTTGTGGGCTAAGACCCATGTTATCAGAAAGCTTATGATCTCTAAGATCGATTAGTCTATAAGGTGCTACAAGACTCTTTGTCGCCTTTGCAGAGTTAAGGTTGTGTTTGTGTTGTAAACATATTGAAGCGATAGGGACTTGTGAATGATTATATGGCATTGGGGAACTGCTTAAACTTCTTAGCACATCATTTCCAGACTGTACAACTTAAACCAAAAAAAACCCAAAATGTTGAGTCCTCTCATAAAGCAAGCATGATATTTTTTCATTTTCAAACTGAAGTCTCTTGATGACTTTTTTGTTGTTGCTTGAAGTCTGATTGTCATTTGTTTTCTTTTATTTTTCTCATGTTTTTCTCTTCTTTCTCTCCCCTCATTCCTGATGAAGAAAAGGTGATGAGTAGAGGAATGTAAACATTTTTTTTAATCTGCTAGCTGTAAACTTTAACTAAATCATCATTACAGCTTTTATGCAAGTTCTAAGTTCATATTTTAGTCAATGTATTTACTTCCCCTTTTCCAGAATCCAATAATCAACATGTCTAGCAAAAGGGCAAAGACAAAGACCGCCAAGAAGCGCCCTCAGCGCGCAACCTCCAATGTATTTGCAATGTTTGATCAGTCACAGATTCAGGAATTCAAGGAGGCCTTCAACATGATTGATCAGAACAGAGATGGCTTCATCGACAAAGAAGACTTGCATGATATGCTCGCTTCCCTTGGTAATGGTCCAGTTACAAAATTGTTACTTTCTTATTAACAGTTGTCTCAAATAAGTTCAGTAATATTAATTTGTTAAAACTTCAGTATATGAGAACTGTGTTGTGAAAGATGACTAACTTCTAAATGCATACAGTGCTCTGAATTTTAAGAAGTGACTTATTTACTTGTAGGAAAGGATCCCACTGATGCATACCTAGATGCCATGATGAATGAGGCTCCAGGCCCCATTAACTTCACTATGTTCCTTACAATGTTTGGTGAAAAGTTAAATGGCACAGATCCAGAAGATGTAATCAGAAATGCTTTTGCTTGTTTTGATGAAGAGGCAACAGGTAAGTAGATGCAACATGTCTCTTGGGCGTTCAAGCCTAACAGTATAATCTAAATTTGATACATGGGTGAGGATCTTTTTAGCTAACAGGCCCATTCTGGTACCTTGATAAAATGTGGTGTGACACAGGGACAGTTGTCCTAACTTTCATGTCCTATCAAGTGATAAGAAACTGATCTATCAAACTTAGGGTGAAGATGAAGATTGACTTCTTGTCTGTTTCTGTATGAGTATTTGCATACCAGTATTTGTCTCCTACGATGGGACTTCAAGGAAGAACATGTAACTAGGCAATATGCAAACTCCCCAAAATGGAGTATGAGTTATAACTGCCTGAGGAGGAGGAATTCACCAAAGTAGCAGGCTGGGTGGGCAAACATCAATGTCTGTGGCTTTTAAAATGTAACTGAGATGGGAGACCTTTAGTTTTAAGGTAATTGACTTGGCTCGCTTTCCAGAGCCATACATCTACGCAGTATACAAGGCTCTTGTTCAGGCCCTCCTATTGCATCTTAACTACTGTAATCTCTTCTCATTGTCCCACAAAATGCCATTTTTCCTGGTTTGTCACTCTGACTACATCACCCTTGGAAAAAGGTCATTTCTGTTGTTGCAGAATTACAAATCCATGGGACCCAGGTTGAGAGAAATGAGGTGGTCTCGGCTACTGTTTCAAGATTTCTGCTGTCTTAGGCAGATGCCATAGCATTGGTTTGCAGTCTTTTCATGTATCAAAGTTATCTTTGAAACTGCAAGTCTAGAAACTACTTTTTTAATGAAAGTTGAGATTCTGGAGCACAGTCCAGCAGAAAGGAGTGAGTGAATTCGACAGCACTCACTATACTTAACAAATGTAGTTCTATAAGCCCTTTGGAAACTGAAGTCAAGCCTTCATTAGCGTGTTTTGAAATTACGTCAGTTTCGAATCTCCAATGTCATTATACGTTACCTTATCTCACAATTGTCTGCTGTAGCAATTTTAATCTCATTTGTGGATGAGCAGTCTAAGCCTTTCAAAGTGTATTGTCCCATTTCAAACTACTATTTTGAAACTGTATTTTTAGCACCTTTTGCCTTTTCAAGGGATATCCCCTTCCTGCTGGAGCCTAGGTAAACAGCCCTTTTTTGGTAAGGTCTTTTCAGATGTTAATTGACTTCCTCCCTCCCTAGGAAAATGTGTCAGTCCTCTTCTAGAAGAGGAAGTCTGTTAGTAGATGAATTCTATTCTTTCCACAGGTAGTCTTTCTGATTCACTATGCCTACAGTTTAGTACATATGTAAAAAAAGAAAAAAAGAAAGCATATCAATAAGGACATATGGAAAATTTTTATTCAGAAGTATTTGTTACTGGCATGCTTTCTAGCTTATTTATTTATTATCAATTGGCTTGAAAAGTGCCCCTGGTTCAGCCCCCCTCCCAACTAGTGACAAGTTGGTCGTTATCTGTAAAATGTTCCTGATAGATCAGTTTTAGTCTTGTCTTGAATTGATTCCACAGTCTCCTTTAGCATATTGCTCCATTGCCTAATTGTATACTTCATTTTTCTTGACATTTAGCACATCTTTCCTGCTGAAAGTTGTGCCTATTTTGTCTTTATTGACTAAGAAATACAAATGTTTTCTAATATCTCTTCATACATTTTGACCACTATGTTGTTGCCTTTGACTTGTTTTTTCCTGAGATCTGTACTTTGAACAATGTGTTATTAAGAAACTTATCTTGAACCATTTTCAGCATTTAGCAGTTGTCTCCACCTGCATGCATATGTATGTGTTCTGGATAGACTAGCTACTGTTAATTCAGTTCTACATCAGTGTAGCTCCATGTGGTGAATAATGCCAAGCAAGTACACCAAGGAATGGAGTTTTTAGTGCTGAGAAACTAGAGTAATGCAGTTGTGACCCAGGCTGATTTGATATAGCACATCATCTTCCCAGTTTGTTTTTCTGTCTCCCTCTGCAAAACATGTCTCATCCTTCTATATGTGTAGTTTTATATACTACTCCTCCATATCTGTCCAAATAGCACTGGGAATCAATCTAATTGTACTGGTAAAGTTTGTTCCTCTACTCTTAGTTCCCCCAATATCTGCTTTGTCTCTGATGGTGTGCCCCAAGATCAATTCTAAATTAATTGTTTTGATTCTTTTATTCCAGGGGTTCTCAAACTTTCTTAGTTCGAGACCCGTATTTACTGTTCGGCGCACACTGTGGCCCTGGGGTATGTCTGCCGAACGGTACACTTCTGGTTTCAGCAGTATTTTGGTGGACTCAGAGCGCTTCTCTGTGTGTCTGCCGAAATGATGCTGAAAGCGGAACTGTTTCTGTTGGCGGTTTTTCGGTGGACACGCTCCTGCATTTGGAGCAGCCGCCGAAATGCCACCGAATGCAGAGGGCGTTTTTGACACCCCCCCCCCCCCCGGGAATCGCTCTGGGAGGGGGTTGCGACCCCCAGTTTGAAACCCCCTGTTTTATTCCATTTGCCTTAGTGAGGCTACTTTATGGTATTCTGTCAGTATCCTGTTGAGTCCTGTTACCTTTGCAAACTTTTCCTACTTTGGTAGCACTGTTCAGAGCTTTAATCCAGTACAGAACTATTCAGATCCATGTAGATGAACTCCACCACCAAAAAAGTCCTGCACGTTTATGACAAATAAGCCCTATGACAAATAAACCATCTCTTGTCACTCATTTATCTCTAAATATTTTACCAGTTCTCAGATGCTAATCTGTGTAGTCATCTCCTTCAGTTGTTGATCCAGGTCTTTGAAGTGCTATGATCCCATCCCTGTGAGTTTCTGGCTCTGTTAATATGGACTTGGATAATTGAAAGGGTCTCTCCTACTGATCTTAATGTAGAATATTGGTTTAACCTATTTAACATTGAGACACCATACAAAGGCTTGTCCATCACTCACTGGTTGTCTTTTGGTCAACTCTGCTTGTCTGGTCTTCTCTGATTTCTGCTCACTGAGGTTTTCTAGTCCCTTTGTAAAGCATCAGTCTTTGCAGAACATGTTTTTTCACATGCTGGTTGTTTACTCCTTAATCATTATGGTGTCCCTTTGTGGTGTACACCTGTCTTGCATAGTTTAATAGTTCTTCTTGTAGCTGTCTGTCAGCTAGTTTGTTTGACTGGTTTGTCTCCAGTAAGAGCTCAATAACTTCTCCTTTTTCCTTCAACAGGGCAACTACTGTGCATTTGAGGCAAAGTAGATTTCTTACCTCAACATCAGGTTGTGGCCCATCCTCTGCACTGAGCTGCCTCTGCCACTTTTTTGTACTTTCTAAACTTCTCTGGGATTATTTGTCAACCAGTGGCTTTAGTAATATCCATTGATGCTAAGTTAACTTAACTTGCTTTTCAGTATCCAAGTCATAACTTCTTATTTCGTCCCTGTGTTGTTAATTTCCTTGTGGTGTTCTGCTAATCTCTGTTTATCAGAAAATAAGTAGCTTCAGTTGTCCCACTTTTTCTGACCCATTTCCCTTCCTCCAACTCCTCATATCAAGCTTTCCTGCCTCCTGATTTAACTCTCTCAGCCTGTCTGCAGGTCTCCTCCGTTATAAACCCTCCTCCTGGACACGTGCCACATACTTTCATTATCCAAATGAAACCCCCTCTAGCAACAGAACCTGACAGCAATTAAAAAGACAAACAGCTGCTATTTAGTCAGCAGAGGAAACTAGCAGGTGTATTTGTGCATCCACTGTAAGGTAAAGATTAGAATACAATCCCTTAAAAAATGCAAATTGCACAATAGAGCAGAGCAACGGTGATCTTATTTATTTCTGCCTCAGTTAGGAACGTCTTTATGTTCTTCCATTTTTAAATCTATTTCACGTGCCTGTTCTTCCATAAACTATATCTCTGTAAAACAGTCCCTCTTTTCATGAATCCTTGTGAATTGGATCAAAGCAACTGCCTCTCTGGAATTTGAGAAGATTAGTTTATGGAAGTTTTAATAATGTCAGGAAGGGCCATTCTGGTTTCCTGGTGCAAGTACACTCATTTATTGTATTGTATAATAGTCAGATACATATCTATTGCTGTTGGCGTGACTGTTTATCCTATTGATGATGCATCTTTGCATTTGAAGAAATAAAAAAAATTCTATCCTGATTGCTTGTATATATTGCATTCTAGGGATCATTCAAGAAGATTACCTGAGAGAGTTGCTGACAACAATGGGAGACAGGTTCACAGATGAAGAAGTAGATGAGCTGTACAGAGAGGCACCAATTGATAAAAAGGGCAATTTCAATTACATTGAATTCACACGCATCCTTAAACATGGAGCAAAAGACAAGGATGATTGAACAGAACTGCAGACACCTGCAGATAACGTCTTGTTTTCACTCATGTTTATTTCTCAGGGTTGGTTTTCTGTCTTTGTTTTATTTTGCTGGTAGAACCTGTTTGCATGCAGTTTAACTTCACAGCTTTTGCCTTTCTCCATGAATTTATGGATTTCAGGCCATTATGGCACACTTGCACCTCTGTAATCAGACTGGAAATGGGGGATTTTATTGTAGTGAAAAGGATTTGGGGATAAAGATCAGTGAATGTGAATGCCAAGGGGAAAAGACCTATTTCTGGATTTTTACATTTTTATAATAAATATCATTTTGAAATAAAGATTTATATAAATAAAATACCTCATTAAACCTTTCCTTGTAAAGAGGCTTTTCTAATGATAAGCGGAAGCATTTTCCCAAGTCGACAGTTATATCAACTTTTGCCATTTTAGTTCAGAATTAAAATGCTAAGCAGTGGGTTTAAAATTTGTACAACGGTAACCTACAAGTCTTCATTTAGACATTACAGTTCTTGCACTTAAGTTGGGCAGTGATATTACATTTTGTGTAACATGGTGGTGAGGAACCTCCTTTGTTTAAAACTCTGGTACAGAGCAAAGGAATGGTTCTAGTCTTGGCAGTCAGATTTGCTTGGTGTTATGAAATAAATCCTGGAGTTGTGCCCAGTGTTTAACTGTACAGCATTTAATAGTCTGGTAACTTAGTTTGTGTGGAATATGTTAGGTTTTTCCAAAGGGAAAATATTCTGTAAATGGAAGAATTTGGCTAGACGTGACCAGAACACCTTTCATGCTCCTTACAACGTCTGCAGGAGTGAGCCTTCTGGCGAATCTCAGATCTGCCATGGTTCTAGGTTTCTTTTTAATTGGTGAACAATGTTTTCTCCTTTTCCTCTCCTCTTGCCATCCTCTCTCAAAATTAAGTGTTTTGGCTTTGTGGTTGGACAGAAAGTGTGAACTTAACCTAATGTTTCTCTCTTTCTCTGTTTTACAGTGTTATTTCTGTCCTTTTGGGGCAACTGGGAACATACATTTTGCTTTCAGAATGAAAGTTGTTTGTTTTGGAAAAAGAGTTTCTGCCCACTTGTAGGGTGTGAGACTTTAAAAAAAATAAAAGGTACAATTATGGAAAAAATATGACATGGGATTGGATTTATTCATAGCTTTGTATTTAATCCTGGGCATTCTGTAAATTTTGACAGTTTGAAGGGTAAATTTTCTACCCACAAAGATTCTATTTCAAGTTCCTAGAATTTCAGTAGACAGTTCTGGTAAACTTGATTCTTTAATCTTTTTGTTTACCATAAAAAAAAAAAAAGTGGAGGTGGCAGTATTTATTAAAAATTTGTATCCAAAGAAAGATTCGGTCTACCTTGGCGCTAATGTATGTTTGTTCATTCTTGTACCACATTGTAGGGCATATGTATAATCATTTTGTCCATTATTCTGCACATGTCAAGGCCACAACTTGTGTATTAGACTGTGTTGCCTCAGGATTTAGCTGCTTGTTTGCTGCAGTTTTTCTACAGCCTGGCTTATGTGTCGAAGGTTGGATTGTAGCATTCTAATGTTACTATGTTAGGACAAACCAAGTGTTCTTTAATATGTTTGTTAGGAAGGTACTATAATATAACTTTTGCTCATGAGCTTTATACCTTAAAATTAGGGAGACACACCCTTATGTGAAACCTTGCAACTGAATCCACCCAAATGTGGGGAATTGGTGCGTGGGGGAAATTCAGTATCTGAATCCAAGATGCATAGTGCTCCCCTCTTTGACGACCAAACTGAACACTTTGAGGAAGGTAGGAGAAGGTACAGGTATGAATTTTGCAACATGTACACAACTCTTATTTAGATTGTATGTTTACTTGTTGTAATATGCATAACAATAGTAGCAGATTCAACAAAATATCCCCATCCATCTCTTCCAGATTTCTTGAGGTTCAATTTTACAGTCTAGGATAGGATAGCCATGAGAATACAGGTCCTGCTTTATTTACTAAATTTCCATTTGTTTTACAGTTATTGGTAATACCTCTGGAAGTGAAGTTATAGAACTGACCAGTTAACATTGGCTGAGACTGTTTTGCTGGTTCTAGAAAGGTTGCTGTTGTGAACTGAATTTTGGGAAAAGTTCCATAAGATGGAAATATAACTAGTTTTTAGAGGTAAGTTTGTGGCATTCTAACTGAACTGTCTGACGTTCCAAAGCTCAGTGAAAATAAGAACTTTATAATGCAAATTAATTCATTTTGAGCTTGGTATTAGCAAAAAAGTGAATGTAAAGGAGCTGAATCCTATAAAGCATTAACCCTAGGATGGGTTGTCTTGGTTTCTTTTGCATTTGATACATTAGTATATTGAGATGGAATAGTAGAAAAACTGCCTACAGTGAGTAGTCTTAAGAAATTCTACTTGTTTTACGGTTATTGGTTCTGTTGATGTTTCATAGAAGAAGCATCTCTTAAACTTTCTAACTGTTTGAAAGTTGACCAGTGTATAGTGCAACTGCTGTCCAGTGTTTGCCAAAAAAGGCATAGTGCTAGAATGGTAACAAGGAGTTCGGTGGCACCTTAAAGACTAACAGATTTTATTAGAGTATAAGCTTGTGTGTAAAATGCAGATGCATCTGAAGAACTGGGTGTGTGTTTTTTACCCCCACAAAAGCTAATGCCCAAATAAACCTGTTGGAATCTGGTGGCACCTTGAAGACTTTGTTGTTTTTGTGGATACAGACTGACACAGCTATCCCTCTGATGCTAGAATGGTATGAACTTACTCTAGTAGAAAATGCTGTATTTGAAGGTCTTGTCTTTGCGGGGGTTTTGACACATTCCCCAGCTGATTGTAGCATGTGTGTAGGTGTCACACTTATGGCCACTGATGTAGAATGGCTGCTGTGGTGCAGTTGGTTTTTTTTACTATCACGTTATCTAACAACTAGACTAGGGTTAGACACTACAGTGGAAAAGATAGTGGTGGCTAGTCTACACTAATACTTCCTCTCAGTCATGGTAATTCATAACATCAGCAGAGCTGCAACAGAAGGATATCTCAAAAACCACACTGGGGACTTGTGATTTTAAAGATGTCAAGGCAGCATGATGGTGACCTAGATGTGGGGATTTGTTTCATTTGTAGTTTAAGGAAAAAATTAAACCAAAATATTAATAAATCTCACATGCTTGAAATTCAATTAGTGATTTCACGTGAGAAATCATCTGTAGCATCATTGACCCAGCCAACATTTTTCTTGACAGTATAATTTATTAATCCAATTATATGAATGCTAGATAAGCCTATGGAAAAATGTTAAATATTTTATTGTATTAGGAAGTAAATGCTATTTTGAGTGCATTCTTGCAGGATGAAAAACTCTTCACTGGCTTTTTAGGTAATTTCAATAGCCAGTGAAATGTCTTAGAGCTCTGCCCTTCTTTTGGAGTGTTACAGCTGCATAGTCATTTTGCTGGTTATCCTTTGAAAAAATAGGAATACTTGTAGCACCTTAGAGACTAACCAGTTTATTTTTCAGAGAGGTAGCAGTGTTAGTCTTTAAGGTGCCACAGGAGTCTTTGTTACCTCTGCTATTCCAGACTAACTAAAGTATCGAAGCATAAGCTTTCGTGGGCTAATACCCACTTTGTCAGATGCAAGCAGTTTATTTTTATTACCTGTATTTGGAAGTAATGCAGGGCAGCTGCTTTTGCTCTAGAACTGTCCCCAGAAGAGCAGGCAGGAGGAGAGATGAACACGAGAAGGAAAGGTAGAAAAAACCCTGCAACATAAAATGTCTCAAAGAAAGTGGGGAGAGGGGCAAAAGTGAAGTAATAGAAAAGGCTGAAAGTAGTAGTGAATGAGATGTGTACTAATACACAGAAAAAGGCTCTAGAAAATGGAAAGAATAAATCTAGGTTAATTCTTTCATAAAAATCTATGAAATGTGGTTATTTTAATGGTGGTGTGGAGAATCTGAATCTTACCCTCTGATTCATTACAGAAACTTAACATACTACATATCCTCTAGGGTTTAAATGTTCTAGCACCCTCATTTTCATTTAAAACAAGTATTTTTTACTTCGAACACATTTAAAACTATCACTAGGTGGCACTCCCACTCCTAATACTGTACTAACTTAGCTGCACAATATAGTCATTACCCGAGTACCATTACTTTACTTGGTGCTGGACAACACAGAGAAAGATATAATCTCTGCCCCAAGGAATTTCCAATTACAACAAAACTAATATCAGGATTTCTTGGCATGCACTGAAAGTTCACTCTTAAGTTTAGTCTTTACGGGAGAAGAAAGTGTTAACTTAAAATAATGACACGCTGTTCATTTGTACGCTGTTATGCAGTGTGTGTATTCATTTATGTCTACTAAGGGCCAGATTTCTGAAAGATGTTTAGGGTGCACAGTAGAATTTTTTAAAAAATCTTTAAGTTTAACACTTTTTTTTGAAAATCTCACCAGGTGCTCATGTGCGGGTTTAGGGGCCTAAATACCTTTTAAAAATCTTTCCTTATTTATCTACTCTGATATCTTAATCATATCTATAGAATGCTTCAAGATTTAATCTCTGACTAGTAAGGACAAGACCTATACCAGTGGGACTGTACACTATCTCACAGCTGCCTACTGTGGGATTTCTTGCATTTTCCTCTGGAGCATCTGATGCTGTTACCTGTCTTAGGGCTGGTCTTCACTACCAGGGAGAGATCGACGGCAGATACGCAACTTACGTAGCTGAAGTTTGCGTATCTGCAGCTGACTTACCTGCCGTCCTCACGGCGGCAGCAGTCAGCGGCGCGCTCCCCCGTCGACTCCAGCTTGCACCTCCTGGCAAGCTGGAGTTCTGGAGTTGACAGGGGAGCCGCGGGCAATCGATTTCTCGCATCTTCACAAGACGTGAGAAATCGATCGCTACCCGCTGATCTGGCGGGTAGTGAAGACCAGCCCTGAGGCAGCCTACTGGACTAGACCAGTGGTTCTCAAGCGTTTTGTAGTGGTGACCCCTTTCCCACACCAGGCCAGGCTGGGGGGGAGGTCCAGCAGCCCCCTGGTGCAGGGGCTGGGCTGGGGGCAGGGGGGTTCCAGCAGCCCCTCCCCCCCCCCCGGGCCAGGATGGAGGGGGGGCATTTTAGCAGCCCCCCAGGGCCAGAATCAGCGGGGTGTTCCAGCAGCCCCCCGGGGCCGGGATGGGGGGGCCCGGGGGGGCACTGGGAGCCCACCAGGGCCGGGCTCGCGGGGGCGCCAGCAGCCTGTCTCAGCTGGGCTTGGCTTTGCAGGGGCGCCGGGAGCCCACCACAGCAGGAGCCGGGCTTTGGCTTGCTGGCAGCCTGCCGTCGCCAGGCTCGGGCTCGCAGGAGCCTGCCGCAGCAGGACTGCCTGTGGGAGCAGGGGCCGGGATCGGGGCCGGATGCCAGCAACCCGTGGTAGGAGTCAGGGCCGGCTGCTAGCAGCTGGAGCTCGCGACCCCTGCATAACTTGGTCGCGACCCCCACTTTGAGAACCAATGGACTAGAGGAACAATGGGTATAATTCAGGATGGCCATTCCTATGTTCCATATTTCTTGAATATTAGATGTAATTAAAGCTATTTATCTTTAGGGCTACAGGTTTGTCATAGTGTGATTTTTGTCCAGGACTTTTATGGCTGTGATTTCATTAGGGTGGGCCCTGGCCTGACCCTGCCTACATCACACCCTAGCAGGCCACTGGAGCAGGCTGTTTGGCAGCTCCCAGGCCAGGATGTGGGTGGCCCTGTCTGCATGCTGTTGTGAGAA
Organism: Sternotherus odoratus; assembly: GCA_032164245.1. Lineage (NCBI taxonomy): Eukaryota > Metazoa > Chordata > Testudines > Kinosternidae > Sternotherus > Sternotherus odoratus. Next base: position 71,898,710 of record JAVMKO010000002.1, read on the forward strand.
CCATCAGGCTCAAGGAGGTAGTTAGGCTCACCCCATGAAATAGTACCCACTTCTGTAGGGTGAATGCAGTGTAGGCTCACTCTGCAACACTGCCCTGGGCCTCTCCCTGGGGGCTGGACCCAACCCTCTACCCCACTAAATGGCATGCCTGTGGCTTTACACAATTTCTCCTAAACCCATGACTTATTATAATTTACCATGACAGCTCCATAACCTGAAATGTTCCAGGTGTGTCTAGTATTTGTCTGCACTGGTAATAGATGCTGGAGAGATTTATAAAGTGAACTTGTTCAGGCCCGGCCAGTGAGCTAGTACTCATGGTGTCTGTTGCTATGTAGGCGACCTTGTTTAAAGCCTGATCTGCACTTAAAACGTAGTGTCGTGGCTATGTAGGTCACCAGTGTGAAAACACCACATGCCCTAGGTATGTAGCTATGCTGCCAAAAAAAAACCTGTAGACACCGCAATGTGAACAGAAGAAGACTTTTGTTACCATAGCTAATGTTCAGGACAGTGGGGTTCCTACACCCACAGAAAAACTATCCTCATGTACTGCATCTACCCTAGAAGTTTGCTGCTGCCAATGCTACACGGTTTAGACATAGCCTTATGCTGCTGGTTTGTGTCTTGTGGAAAGGGTGGTGTGATATGAGTTCTGCTGAGTGTGTCCCATCACTGTCAGCCTGAAATGTTACTCATTAATTTTGTGTTGCTCTGAAATGAAACCTGGCCAGGATTCCCAGGCAGAAGGACGGTAGTTGTAACTGGTAGCCAAAAGGTAGGCATATCCTGCAAAGGTAGGTGTAAAGGAAAGGGATCCACAAAGCTTCAACAGGGCTGGCAAGTCTGAGCTGGTGGTGGACAGCTACAAAGTGTATAGGTACTCATGGCCATAAAGACATCTGCACCCATGAGTCTTCTCTCCCAGTAGCTGTAGGTCAACATGACATTTGAAACTCTTGCAAAAAAGCTACAGTGAGACCGACATTAGCACAAACATTGCTCGCTAACAACCCTCACTGTGCTTCTCTGAAGTGATATCTGCATAGACTCCTACCATGGTTCTCATTCACCTTCACAACCCTGGAAGGGGAGTACCTAAATGAGGAGCTTCAGAAAAATCAATTGTGTGAAACAAGCTAAAACTGATTAGCATTTTTCTAAATGACACGAGATTGAATTGTCTAACCTTCAATTAATACTGTTGTTTCCTTCTGCTGTTCTTATCCTAATTTAGGTTGCAAGATAGAAGAATCCTATTATTACATTGTGCTGTAACTAACAAGTATCTCTCTGGCACTAAAGTTTTAAAAAACATTAAAGAGGAGTATGCCAGTATTCTATTGGTTACACAAGATCACTAGCATGAATCCCAGGATGTGTTTCTGTAATGGCTAACATAACCATTAAAAATAAAGTTAGTATTGATTTAGCTACCAGAAATCATTGTCCATCCCTCTTAGGTCTTTTCCATGTTATAAAACTTAAGTGTGATTTTTGTAATTGGTTAGTCAGACATAGTAACCACTGCGGGCTACAGGTAGCAGCTTAGGTGTTCTGCCATCTCAGCTGTTCATGCATAATTTCATTTGTACAGTAAACCCTCGATTTAACGGACCTCGATTTAACGGACTTCGGATGCAACGGACAAAATTTCTGAGCAAGTCTGATGCATCCGAAATCCATTTCTCACGGGCTGGCTGCTGGCTCCCGGCTGCCGCCCAGGTCCAGGCAGCGGGTGGGCTGGCTGCTGGCTGCTGCCCGGGTCACAGCTGCCGGTTCTCGGCTCCCGCCTACGGGCGGGCTGCCGGCTCCCGCCCGAGTCCCGCCAGCGGGCGGGCTGCTGGTTCCCGGCTCCCGCCCGAGTCCCGCAAGCGGGCGGGCGGGCTGCCGGCTCCCGCCCAGGTCCCACCAGCGGGCGGGCTGATGGTTCCCGGCTCCCGCCCGAGTCCCGTAAGCGGGCGGGCTGGCTGACGGCTCCTGGCTGCCGCCCGGATCCCAGCATTCCGTACCCGAGCGGGCTGGCTGACGGGTCCCAGCTGCCGCCCGGGTCCCGGCAGCGGGCAGGCTGCAGAGCTGCCGCCCCTACCCTGTGGCGGGCGGGCTGCTGCCCCGACAGCTTGTTGTTTTTTTTTATTAAATAACGGACTTTTTGATTTAACGGACACCCCCTCGCCCGAATTAGTCCGTTAAATGGAGGTTTTACTGTATCAATATTCTCTGGGGAAACCTGGCCAGCTAGCTCATGGTACCTCTCCCAAGCCCAGAACGCGCAGGAGACATGCACACAACAGCACATGCATTCTGGGATGTCCTACTACAACTAGAATTGAGAAAACTGATTACACGGTCCTGTCTACATGGCAGAAAACCAGAGTGCTGGTCCTGTGACAAGAAGGCAGCCCTAGGCAAACCATGCCTCTGCCAAAAGACAAAACTGCTAGTTCTAAACTGAGTTTTAACTGCGTGGGGTGTGTCGATGTAAACTCCATTTAGAGCCAACCGTACACCATTCTCCTTTAATCCCCATCCACATAACAATTTTAACCAAAGTTAAACTCTCATATAGATCACCAAGTTGAAGGCAATCGGATTACACAGAAGTAACGGGTTGCACAGTGTAATTGAGGGGCTATTTTGGCCTATGCAATCTTTATTACTATGATGATGTCTGGAAAGGAGATTCTATGCTGAATTTGCAAGGTTGGGTAGAACACCGCCCTCTCCTCCCACCCTACCTCATTTTACTCACGCTCACCCTTTGCAAGAATATTTTTGTCATCTATAAATGGCTTTAAAAGCACTAAGATTACCTACTAGAAAAGTTCGAGGCATGTGAGAGAGTGCATCGTCAAAATTAGGGTTAATGGTTTGTCCTAATTATTTTTTCTTCCTCTGAAACCAGTTTAACAGCTCCCTCCTGCAATGCTTATTCAGGCACAATCCTTCCAAAGTCAGTGGGGTCTTCTTAAGGTCTACACTCCAAGGGGCACTTCAATAATATGTGTTCATTTCCCATATTTATCTTTACAGTGCCAGTATAGTTCCTTCTCATTCCCGCTTTCACCATTCTAGACAGTATCTATTATCCAAAAAATAAATGGTCAGCTTGGCTGAGTTCCAGCCTTTAGTCAATAGTGTATTTACTGACATTCCTACACAGTTTGCCCATCTGGCTCTGTGGAGCACTTGAGATTTGTACTCTGTGAATCTTACACTTATTAGACTTCTAGCTGACGCACATAGGCTGTTACAGCTATCTGTGTGCTTAAATAATTCTCACAGATTTATTTCATGTTTTCCTCCCCAGATACTATGGGGATGATAGGGATACCAGAACTTAAATAGAACCAAAGAGGTCCTCTGAAAAATATTTAAAATATACTACATATTTTAACCCCTGGAAAATAAACCAACAGAGTATGATGGTATTTGCAATATTGGTGTTTAATGATAGTCACTTATTTGATATGATAGTCATAGTCACTTATTTCATTGAAGGCATCAAATTGGTCTGTCACTTATTTAAATAATTAACTTCCAGTGTAGAAAATTAAATTGCTTAAGATTACGAAGCTCTCTGAACAATACTTCTCCTGTCTTGCTGTTTTCATTGCTTTTCTGCCCCAGCATTTTGTATGTAGTCACCCAGAAACAAGGGACATTTTTTAAATACATGGAGGCGTTCTATAGTACTTTACATGGGCAGTCTTATGTAGTATCATACAGTGTGCAGAGTTACTCTAGCCTAGCTATATAATAATAGCAGCTGAGAGAGACCTTAAAAGCAAAGAAAGACATATGATCTTGGATTCTTTAGTCAAGAGAGTGTTTGAACTCCTGTGGTGGGTTATTTTTTTCATTGTAAAAGAGAGGAGACCAATTTAGGATAATTTGCTTTAGTAGTTTTTACTATTATGAATAGTCTGCACATAGCTCCTGTTAGTACCTTGAATCAAGATGGGTTGACAGCAAAGGCAGTGACACCACCCACAGTTCATATGTGCAGCTCTATTTTCAGAACTCCAGACTGTAAGCTCCTCAGGGCAGTGATTGTCTTACTCGGTGTTTGTAGCGTCTAGCACAATGGGGCTTTTAGCCACTGTCGTAACAGAAATAAGTAGTAATACCTCAATAGAAGTAATAAAGGTATCTGTATTTGAAAAGCTTTAGCCAGTCTCTTCTCCCCTCCACCCCCACCCCCACCCCACTCTCTCAAATATGTCGTGATACTGTTTCCAATCCTGGTGTTAGACAGAGTTAGGGCTTTTCTACACAGGAAAACTATTCCAAATAAGCTGGGGTGTGACTGAAAGTCCATATGTTCTTAATGTTCCTCACTTAGTCTGTGTGTGGACACTTACCCTGTACTAAGCCTGTCTCTATGGGTGCAACAGCGAGGGCAGTAAAGCTGTACTGCAGTAGTGTCTAGAGCAGCGGTCCTCAGAGTGTTTTGGCCGCGGCCCCTTTCCGCGGTGCGGCATCCGCTCACGACCCCCGGAGTATGTATGCCGAAATGCTGCCGAACAGAAAGCTTCCGCTTTCTGCGGCGGCATTTCGGCGGTACAAAAACAGACCGCTGTCGAGTTTGGCAGTCTCCCGGGCGGGATCGGCGGCGGTACATCCCACTTTGAAGACCACTGGTCTAGAGAGCAGTTCTCAACCTGTGGCCTGCATGTGGCCCAATTAGCGCACAGGTGGGGCTCAGCTGTATGCTAATAAAATTCAAAATTTGGTGCTAGTTCTCTGGCAGCAGGTATGGCTTGCAGAGGGGGAGATAGCATGGGGCAGTCTGCAGAAGCACTCCTGCCAGCAGGGGGCTGGTAAGTGTTGCAGGGGGACAGGAGAGGGGGTCTTTGGGCAGTGATGGGGTGGAGGTGCTGGGATCCAGGGGCTTGGGGGGTGTTGCAGCTCCCCCAGGTTTTAGGTGGGGCTCCACTACTGGCCCCACACCTCAGGTCCTGGCTACCAGCCCACGCTGGGCACTCTGCTTTTGTCTGGGCGCCAGGGGTGTGTGGCAGGGTCCAGGCTCCTAGCTGCCCAGCTTTGTGCCCAGGGCTCCACTCCTGGCCCTGCTCTGTAGAGGGGTCTTTGGGCAAGGGGTGCTGGGCATACGGGATTGTGGGAGGTTTTTTGAGGGCGAGGGACGAACTGTGGTTCTCAACCTGCAGCCTATGTAACGCATTGTAAGCCGCATATGCAGTTCACAATGATAAATAGGTTGAGAACCATTGGTCTATAGTATATACTTCCTATATCGACAGAAGGGATTTTTCCTTCAAAGTAAATAATCCCCTTAACCTGCTATGTGGGGAAGAAAGAATTCTTCCCTCATGCTAGCTGCATCTACAGCTGGGGTTAGGTCAGCTAAACCATGGTGTGAATTTTTCACACTTTTAAGTACCATGACTACGTCAGTCTAACTTTTAGGTGTAGCCCAGGCCCAGACTATGGAGACTACAGTGGCATAGCTATGAAAGCATAATCCTGTAGTACAGATTTATGTTCCCACTTCCTGGTAGTCTCCCAGCCTGGATGAAAGTTTTCTGATTTGCATAGTAGCAGCTCTGAGCCTAGTGAGGTGGCGGCGTGATCTTTGGCAACCAGCTGCAAGTATTCCCCAGATAACTGCTGCACAGAAGACTGTAATGACGCATGGCGGTGTGTGAAAAGGTGTGCTGATATGGAGTTATGATGGGCACAAAGAATGTTAAGTTTTGTTAAGGGGAGGCGAGGACCTGTATGGCAGTGTATGGCACACCCTCTCCCTCTGTGGCATGGATCAGGGGTGCACTGACCATGGTTACAGTCTCCCAGATTGTCCTGGGCCTCAGAACAATGCAGCCCAATGGCCCGAGTCAATAGGGTGGCCCTCAAGCACTGGGCAGCATGGCCTAGCAGCCCGAGTCAATAGGGTGGACTCAAGCACCAGGCGGCATGGTCTAGCAGCCAGATCTGGAGGCCATCACCAAAGGGGGTGATAGCCAGGGTAGGGTAACTTGGGCTCACCCACGTCCAGTAGGTCCTGACTCAGGGCCCTAACAGTGGCAGACTGGTCCACCACTGAGTCAGCATGGAATCCAACTGCAACATACTGACCTTACACAGGTGGAATGTACCACTCATTCCACCTCTCTGGGTCACTTCCTACCTGGCTTCCTGAAGCAGCAGTCCATAGGACATCAGAGTCTCTGGGCTCCACGGCACAGGTAACTCCCTGGGACTCAGACTCCAGCTGGTCAGCTGTAGGCAACAGATCCCGTCTGGGTCTCGCAATCTCTGGCTCCTGCAGGCAAGGGCTGTAGTGGCACCTGGGCTGGAGCTTTCATAAAGCATCCTGCCTCCTTATGGGTCAGCACAGATTGAGTGGGCTGCTCTCCTCCATACTACAATAGCAGTTGGAGCATGCCCAGTACAGTCTCAGGGGCAGGACTTCCTCTGCCCATAGTGTGGGATTAACCCTTTCCTGCCTAGTGTGGGGTATGCACATCCTGTTTATATCTCCAGTTCCCAATGCCATATCCACGGGGGGAAGTGTGAAGTAGTGTTGTACTGTCTCTGCATTTTCAGCTTTTCTGGTGTTCATGGTTTTGAAGTCCCATGTTCTGGAAGGGTCTGAGGAGATGAAGGTAGTGCTGCGCGCCATCTACCTCCATAGTTTTGTTCATGAATTTCCCTTGGTTTTGAGAAAGTAGTTGAAGTAATGCAGTGGCCATGATTGAAGTACAGCTTTTGGGGCTTCCTAGGCACTCCTCACAACCTCCATCTCTTCCTGCTCTGAATTGGGCCAGGTCATGCTGGTCAAAACCCGGTACCTTTTGAGGATGTCATCTTGTTCTCCAGAACCTTAAGGCTAGATCCACAAAAGGATTTAGGTGCCTAAATCCAAAATGTAGTCAAAACTGCTGATCAGCTGCCACCTAACTCTCCACTGAAGAAGCCCCCAAAATTTCTGTTGGTGGGCATGTGCAAAGCTACTTAAATCCTGATGCCACTAACCCACTCAGCACCTAGCTCATACCTAAGCCTTAATAGGATCTTCAAACTAGTCCCTCAAACATTCCCTCACCTATCCTGCTTGTGATGCCCAGTCCAGTAGGTGTGACTGGGGTCCTGCACAAAATGTAGCCAACTGAAGGAGGAGGAGGAAGTGTTGCAGCTTCACAACAGTCTCAGCACCCTAGGTGTGTGCCTTGCACCATTCCTGCCCATTCTCAAATCTCCACCTCAGTGTCTGTACTTTATCTTTGCCGTGCCCCAAATAGGCTCATTTGCCGCTCCCCGCCCTTGTTTTCAGTGCTATACACTGACCACATCTACTCTCAGTTCCCCTTCCCATTCTCAAGGCTGTGTTCTTGTGTCATGCTTTGAGCCTGCCTGATCTTGGCTCTCCGGTTCAAGTTTAGTGCTATGTGCAATGCACCGAGCCTTCCCACTTGTAGCTCCCTATGCCCACACAGTCGTGTGTATCTTTAGGATGGTCCAAGATTGCCAGTTCTCAACTCTCAATCCTGGTCTCAACGTTGTCTGTGCCTCCAGTGTAGTAAGTCAAAATAGGCACAACTGAGCATGCCCATCATTAGAGCAGCAATTAAGACCTAACGTTGAGAGATGGTGATGAGGTATGTAAAAAAGAGCACCGTGCAAAGTGAATCTTTTGGGATGCGGGTGGGGCCAGGGTTGAAAGGAGAAATCATTGCATGGCAGATGGGTAAAAGCAGAACTACCATGGGAAGTAACGGGAATGCTGTATTACTGTGGAGGTGATTTAGAAGGATGGAGTGGTGCACAGTGTTGAAGGCTATATTGAGGTCAGACAGAATGAACAGAGAGAAGAAACTGATCAGTAGAAAGGAAGTTATTAGCAACATCAGGGAGTGTGGTTTCTGGGCTACGGCCAGCTTGCTAAGGGTTGAAATCAGATTGAAATATATCTGTATTGTTTATATGAAAAGTCACTGGCGGGACAAAACAAGGATACTTTCTCAGCTTTGCTGTGAAAGGGACATTGTTGTGAGGCAGCGGTAAGTACTCAGGGTAGGTCTTCACTACCGGGTCGGTGGGTAGTGATCGCTCTTTTAGCGACTGATTTCTCGCATCTCGTTAAGATGTGAGAAATCGATCACCCGCAGCACCCCCGTTGACTCCTGTAACTCCAGCTTGATGCAAGGCGCAAGCTGGAGTCGACGGGGGAGCGCGCCGCTGCCTGCCGCCGGCGTGAGGACGGCAGGTAAGTCAGCTGAAGATACGTTGAAGTTGTGTATCTTTAGTCGATTCCCCCCCAGTGAAGACCAGCCCTTAGAATGTCAACCTCAAAAGAATATTTCAGTAGAAAGGATTGTAAGGAAGTAACTGTTAAACAGCTAGATAAGAAAAAGTATTATAGATGATAATGGGAAGAAAAGACCAAATGTAAAGAGAGCATGTGGGGAGGGCAATTGGGGGGGGGGGGGAGGGGTCAAAGTCCCAGATAGCATAAGGAAGTCCTGATATGAGTCAAAGGGAGGGGAAGTAATAATAGCAACTGGTAGGGCACAATAGGATGAGGTGTTTGAAGAGGGGAAAAATTTTAAATTGAATAAGGAAGCAAATTCTTTGCATGTGGCTAAAGGTAAAGGCTGGGAGGGAGGTGCTGAGTTTGGTAGAGAGATAAGAGTATTATTATTATTTATTTGTATTACTGTAGTAATGGTATTGAAAAGGGAACAAAGATCAGCAACTTCTGAAATCACTGAACAACAAAAATTAGGCAGCAGCTGTTCAAGAGAGCCAATCAGGCTAGAGCAGGGATCTCCGAACGCGAATCACCAGAAGGGCCACATGAGGACTAGTACATTTGTCCGAGGGACACCCCCCTGCTGCCCCACCCCCCACTCCACCCCTTCCATGAGGCCTCACCTCTTCCCTCCCCCCATTCCAACCCCTTCCCCAAATCCCCTCCCCTGCCCTGCCTCTTCTCCATCTCCTCCCCTGAGCGCATGTCTTTCCCCTCCCTCCTGGGAAGCACCTGGAGGTAAGCGGAGGAGCCGGGACACAGTGCGCTGGAGGGAGGAGGAGCGGGGTGGGGTGGACTGTGGGAACTAACTCCAGGGGGGTGGGAAGCTTGGTGGGCCACAGGAAATAACCCCACGGGCTGCGTGTTTGAGACCCCTATGCTAGAGTGTCTAATGGGATCAAAATTTTTGAGAGGACAGTGAGATAGATGGTGGTGAGGCAATGGAGAGAAAGCTCAAATACAAGGAGAAGTGGGAGAGGTTATCAGCATAGGGCGCTCAGCAGGGAATGACCAATGATAAAATTAAGGGCATGGCCTCAAACAATTTGAATGGGGTGAGAGGGAGTACAGATTGAGTGAGACTAAAGAAGCCAAGAATGGAGCCACAAGATCATATCATACTGGGTTTCAATGTGTTGATTTGGTTCATTGAGAGATTTGCCAAGCAGTTAAGAGAACTGAGAGTTATTTTTACTTTGGTGTTTTGCAGCCAGTTTTAGCCACTTAGCATTAAAAATCTGACAACCTTTGTTTGGAGGTGACAGGTTGGCAATCAGATGAAATAGCTAAAGAACAGGAGCACGACATGAATTACTGGTGTCCTCCATTTCAGCACTAGAGTATTAATAAGACTGACACACAAGGAACAAATTAAAAATAAAAGTAATATTGAACCAAAGCCATATTAAATTTAGATACTGCTCTTCTTTCTCCTTTGGCTTTGCTAATTAACCAAATGCATGTGTAATAACAGCTCTTTCCTTTCTTTCTAATCACCATCATCCCACTCTTCTCCTTCCTTTCTAATCACCATCATCCCGCTCTTCTCCTTCCCCATGTCATTTAAAGCCACATCCCTATCCCTTACTTATGGAGTAACCCCTTACTCTGCAAGTAGTCCTACTGATTTGAATTCAAATGGTATAACTCACAGGCCAAGGGACTAGACCATGTGAGGAAGGATGGCAGAATCTGGACCTAAGTAATGAATTTGTTTATTGTGACAAGTAGTTTCTTGGTGGTAGGTTCCTTACATGAATAAGGAAGGATAAATAGGTATTTAGGATTAAATTATGGTGTCCTGCAGGGGCTTGCTGGAGCCCCCCGATCCCACTCCCTGGCTGGAGCTCAAGGACTGGATTAAAACATCCGAAGGGCCAGAAGTGGCTCCTGAGCCGTAGTTTGCCTAGCCCTGATTTAGCAGCTGCCCGGCTGAGCATGCTGGCTCCTGCATGGAGTGCACAGGAAGTGGTGGATCTACTGGGTCTGTGGGAAGTGGAGGCTGGGCAGGCACAGTTCCACTCCAGCTGCAGGAACTTGGTGAAGGCATGGAGGAAAAGGACCACATAGGGACACGCAGCTGTGCTGTGTAAAAATCAGAGCTGCAGCAGGCATAGCAAAAGGCAAGGGAGTCAAATAGTCACCTCTAGTGCGGAGCTTCTACAAGGACGGAGTTGGGGTCAGGATGGTGGTGAATAGTCATCTGCTTCCACTCCCCCGACTCCCCTCATTGAGCTCCTCTTACGGCCTTGTGTTCATAAAGCACTGCACAAGACTGAAGAGCAGTGCAGGATCCATGCTTTCTGACACAGATGGCTGGCTTGCAGGTTACCAGGGCAGTTGAAAAGCAGCTGAAAACCAAGTAGAATGTCCATGGAATGATGGAATTGAGAAACCTGAATCAGGATGCTGAACCTGTCCCCATGAGGCATTGCAAACCCTGTCCAAAACACCCTGTGGCCAGCTGCACAGTGGGATAGCTACCCACCGTGCGCTGCTCTCTGTGTCAATGCAAGAGCTGCTATTATGGATGTGTTCTGCTGACACAAGGAGCACAGGGTGGACATGCAACAGCAGTGGCTGTCTGTTGGTGTCACTTAAGTTGACTTAATTTCGTAGTGTAGACATAGTTAGTGCTACTCAATATAAGGGTTTCAGGACAGGCTCTAACAAATTAATCCTGACAACATCCATCAGAGGTAAATAGGTAGGTAGCTTTATCCTCGTTGCACACATGGGGAAACAAGCTAGAAAGCTGCAGAATGATTCCATGAGCAGCTGCGATTAGAATTCAGCAGTTCCTGGCTCCATGACCTAGGTAGAGACAGCTAGTAAATGGCACACTGGTTCTGATTAGAAAGGAGAATGGTTGATTCTTTGGAGAGAACAGTGGAAGGACAGGCTTGATGGTTAATGTGGTTTTGATCAGATATTACACTTTGAAATTTTGCCTGAATGGAGTAGTAGCAGTGGAATAGTATCCGTATTTAAACTCCCTAAAATTTAAAATAACCTTGTCCGCTTACACAAAGATTAAAATGACAGTTCAGTATTAGTACATTCATCTCTTAAACCTCCTCTCTTTTCTAAAACTTCTCACTCAACTATTAAGATATTCACGTGTGAAAAGAAACCTCAATCACTCACTCCTGTTCATTCACACTATTAAGCCAATATTTTTTTCCTTTTATCATTACAGCCGTCCCTTTAGCAACAGATTGCCATCTATATAATGTCATAAAAGGAAACTTAAAAATTAAATTGATGAAAGGGAAGCGAGGCACAGGAACTGAGATGGGAGACGTTATTTTTGCATGTAATTATGTCACAGTCCTATTACTACAGTATGTTCTGTGACAACATTCATGGGTAGTGAATGCTGTAGAGTTAAAGTTAGGTACAGACCTCTCTTATACCTCCTGCTTTCATATGACTTTTTCTCAAAAACGCAGAAGCGTTTTGGATTTGGCCTTTGCCCAAAAGCGAAATCTTTTTCCCTTTTACCTAAAACTCTTTTCTTACAGATCTTAGGTATTTAAATTTTTTTAGCTATGAATGTTTGTGACCACATAGCACAAATTTTGTCCGAAGTGCAGAATGATATTATCTACCTGATTATGGACTACTGTAAACTAGAGAGAGGGCTGAACAAAAAAAGTGAAGCCAAGCTCTGGATCTGGGTTCAAAGCCAGCTTCATAGCTTGTATCTCTCCCTCTTAATGGGGCCTCAGCTGAACACACCAACATGTGGAAAAAATACGGTGACCAGATAGCAAATGTGAAAAATCGGGATGGGACGATGATAAATAGGCACCTATAAGAAAAAGCCCCAAATATCGAGTCTGTCCCTATAAAACTGGGACATCCGGTCTAGACATCACCCTAGAAAAAACTCAGATGTGGAGTTTGAAAATTACTCCAAATTCAGAAGTGTTCAGATACAAGATTTTGGTTCTGTTCATTAGAGAGAGATGTGGACAGATTCTCCCTGTGCCTCAAGACTGGGGGAGTGCATCCTCCCCCCTTGGAGTTACATCAACCTCTCTGTGACCACAGGCAAGGATCCAGACCATTGAGTTTGGAAGTAGCTCTGAGTTCAGATGAGAGGTTTCAAATCTGGGGTTTCGGTTCAGGACTCTATACATATAATTGTGTGGTTTGAGAATTACCTGGGTCCCTCCCTCTGTACTATGCAGCATTTCATACAAATACATAGTGCTTTCAACTCTGATAAAGCGTGGAAGTGGAATCAATAGCACAATGAATATTTAAGGTCCCTGATCCTGAATCAGGATCTGCTAACATGGAACATGTTGTTCAGGCAGAGTCCAAACAAAGTTATCACTAGCAGATCATAATTCAGGGTTGAGGCCTTAGGGGAGAAATAAACTCTTACCTGTTTCTTTAACAAGCATAATAGAAAATTTAATGCAAAATTAAGTGAGAATTAACCACCGCCCATGCAAGCAGACCAGGCCAAAAAGGCAGAGCCTGCTGCCTGACCCGCTTCCCACACCCCAAACTCCAGCCCTGAGCTCCCTCCCATACCCAGACTCCTCCCAGACTACACACTGCAGCCCTGAGCCCCCTCCAATATCCAAACTCCCTCTCAAAACCCCCACCTGGCCCCAATCCCCTACCCCAGCTCAGAACCCCAACCTGCACCCCAAACTCTTGGTCCCAACCCCGCCCCAGAGCCCATACCCCTACCCAAAACCCTTGCCCCCTCATACGCCCCTACCCCAGCCCAGTGAAAATGAGGGAGGGTGGGGGAGCGTGAACTCCAAAGGGAGGATGGGATGGAGTGAGTGGCCCAAAGCGGGGGGATAGAAGAGGCAGGGCAAAGGTGTTCAGTTTTGTGCAATAAGCCCTAAGCCCAAGCCTTCAGACAATTTACTGTAATAATCAAAGTTATGGCACAACAGCCACTTCTCAGATGAATTTTGAAATGGAACCCACAGGATAATTGGCTAATTGACCCGGTTTAGGATTTCAGCCAAGCATCAGGCAATGTGGGCACTTTACTGCCGAGTCAGCCATTTTATCTGCTGACAATCTGACTCCTCTGAAAAGGCAATTCACTCCCAGGGCTTCCCTTCACAAGCAAGAGACATGTCTGCTTCATCTCTCCCTCCCTCCCTGCCTCCCTAACCAACCAGCTGACTACTTCCCCTCTGCTGAGCCAAACTGCATTCTCCAGTGGCTAGCCCATCCCTTTGACAGCTAAATAGCAGGAGCCTGTCCTACCAGAGTGACTTATTTTTATTGAATCTGAATGACGGGCAAGATTAAAGTTTTTAGTTTTTTTAAAATGTGTCCTAACTATAGAAGTAATATAATAGCTGGGACTTCATGCAGGATTCTAAAAATCACAGTGATACTAGAAACTACACTCACTCCTTATCTATCCTGTTTGTGCAATCATTCTAAATAATATTGTAAATCTAAAGAACAGTGCTATTTTCAAGAGAGATTCAGAGTGGAAGAACTACAAAGGAAAACCACTCACTTGTAGATGTCTTGCCAACACAGCTGAGGCTCCGGACAGACTTAAAAAAGTACAACAGCATAAAAGCAAGGGACTCATCTCCCTAAAAGTCCCTGATCTGTATATAAAGACAAACCCGAAATTGGATCCCAGCCCCCTCCCTCCCACCTGCCACACCCCAAAAAAGTTAATAGAAAGTTCTAAAGGTGGATTACTTGAAGAAAATATATTATTATAAAATAAAATGCATGAAAGCCAGGAAAGTCTTAAGTTTAAAGTTGTTGTTTTTTTAATATGAAGATTTGGAAATCTCCCAACTCTGCCTTGTCCCCTTATTGTGTCATACAGTCAACAGTCCACAACATGGATTTTTCTCATTCAGAACTATCACAATTCACTTTCAATATTTTGTCAACCTAGCTCAAGTCAGAGCCGGCTGAATTCATTAGGAGAGTGAGATACTCTGTGGCATGTGGATATTATTTGGTCAGTGGATGGGGTCAGGGTTGAGATCTGATTTATGGATGCTAGATCTCAGACCGAGTGGTATGTACATTTTGTACAGAGAGTAAACTGGGGAGATATGACTGTATCTGCTCTGTTGCCTGGGCTATGGAACTCCTTGAAGTGGAATGCCTCATAATGGTGAATGTATGGGGACTGAACCTAGCAAGTAGAATGTAAACATATTGTGGTCTCTAGAAGACCACAGTGAGAATGTGAAATAGCGGAAGAGGCAGGTTTCTGCTCATTTTTTAAAAGTATACAACTGCAACGTTATATTGAAGTTAAGAGACTATTGAGGCTGCAAAGTCAAGCTCTCAAAAGTGAGGAAATGCCAAAATTAGGGTTATTTGTGCAGCATTAATTCAACCCTTTGGTGCATATGCATGATAGTCTTTATTTACATGTTCACATCTAATTTTTAATACAGGAGTCCTGCCTCTTTCAGTGAATTAGTGGTTATTCCATATTTCTTTTTTATCTTTCACATTCAGTGGGTGGCCCAGGTCTTATTAAACACACACCATCCAAGCCCTGCACTGAATGCAAATGTGTTCATTTTCCCATGAACATTTCCATGGTACTCACACGATAGTATCTTGGTGCTTCACAAACATGAATTTATTTTCCCAACCTCCAAGGAGAATAGGTGGCATTATTACCCTCTTAATTATAGTGGGGGACTTGCAGCAGAGAGAGATTAAGACCAGCATTGTCAAAAGTATCCACTAATTATGGGTAAGGTTAAGATTTAGTCATGGGTAATTTTAGTAAAAGTCATGGACAGGTCACAGGCAGTAAACAAAAATTCACTGCCCCATGACCTGTCCATGACTTGTACTATATGCCCCTGACTAAATCTTGGGTGTTCTGGGGAACTCCGGGGGCGCAGCTGCTGCTCTGGGGAGGAGGCTCTGGGCACCTGCTGGTGGGGGACAGCTCCAGGGCCGACATTACTGTGGGACGGGGGAGTGGCCCAGGACCATCGCTGTTGTGCGGGGGTGGCCCAGGACCAGTGCTGTTGCAGGGGACCAAGGCGGCTGGCTCCGGGGCCACCCGAGCTTCTCCGGCAGCCCAGGGGTCAATTGTACTTGCCAGCTGTAGAAGTCGTGGAGGTCCCGGAAAGCCATGGAATCTGTGACTTCTGTGACCTCTGTGATGGACTCACAGCCCTAATCATGGGTTCCCAACTTGAGATGCCTATGGACTCATTTTTCAAAATGTTTAGCATTTTTACAGCACTTAATACATCCAAAGAACAGCTCCTAGCAACTTCACTTGCAGCTGTGAGTGCTAAATTCTTCTGCTAATCACACCCCAGGTGTGTCTCACTGGGCACCCACAAAATGAGGAACACACAATTAATGACTACCTGTGAATATTTTGCTTTGTTACTTGCTTAGCATCGCACAGGAACAGAATCTAATTTTCTAGGGTGGCATTGAAGTGCATTAACCCTAAGACTCTCCTTTCTCTTCCTGCAATCCCCTGCCTCATTCACTGCACACCATCCAACTTCTACAACAAATGAGGTTGGGGTCCTACAGACAACAGCCTCCTTTACTACAGATCTCCAGGGCAGGTCCGGCCTGTGCACTGAATGAAACTGTGTTCCGGTGGGGAAAATAGCATGAGATGATGGAATTAAAGGGGGCTGAATTAAGTTTGCAGAGGAAATTAAGTAGCACTCCTGCTGCCCCAGCAGAGGACTGGAGGAGAGGCGCTGTCACTGCCACCACTCAAACAGAGGATGGTGTAGGAGCCACCCCTGAAGCAGCATTGTGGTGGCACCTCCCCTGCCTTCTGCTAGGAAGACAGGAAGCGACCCAGAAAGCTCTGCTTAGCACAGTGATGTCAGTAAGGACTGATCCTTACAGAAGGCCTCATTTCCCTACCAGTCCAACCAAGGCTCTTTATAAAGGGGCTGCACAGGTCTGGGAACAGGGGTGTCAGAATGAGGGTGGCCAAGGGGCCAGTGTCCTCCCACTGTTGAAAGTGAATGGGCCTGACCTGTTGCGCTTTGCCACGGGCCTGGCCCCTGCCCCTCCACTTTCTCCCAAGGCCCAGCCCCTGGCCAGGCCAGAAGCTGGAGCCCAGTCGGGGTAAGTGTGGCCCAGGGAGCCCGGACAGCTGCAGAGAATCACAGATCCTCCTGCCTGGGGTGCGCCCCTCCCCCCCCCCCAGCAGTCCCCATCCCTTGTCCCCACCCCGGGCAGGTGGAGGGTCCGTGGCTCCCCACAGCTGCCCGGGCAGCTCTTACCATATCCCAGCTGCGACCCTTTGGCCCCCCAAGGCTCCATCCCCAGACCAGGAGGGAAGCTGGAGCTGGGTTAGGGGTAAGAGCCTGGGTTAGGGGTAAGAGCTGAAGGCAGCTGGGGGGAGCCACGAACTCTCCACCTTCCCTGGGCAGGGGAGTCTGGGGGTGGGGACACAGGCCAGGGGCTGTGCTCAGGCACCTCCTCGCAGGTGGAGGGGCAGGGCTCCCTGGCTCAGTTCCAGCTTGGCTGGAGGCTGGGACCTCGGGGAGAAGGAGGGAAGAAGAGGGACAGAGCCTCATGCCCCTCACTTTTAGGAAGAATCCATTGCCTCCGTCTAGCAACAGTTTTTAAAAAAATCCCCATTCATGGGTTGGGTTGTGGGGTTTTTTTGCTATAGTTCCCTGGTGCAGATATGGCCTGAATCAGTCATGGCATTGGTGGCTTCCCCAGCCTCCTCTGCAGAGTCAAGGCGTTGAGGATTGTTCAGGGCATTTCAGGATCCTGTCTTACAAAAGGACACTTGCATGGACAGAACTCATGCTTCAGTGGAGGAGAGAGGTACCTACCAGTGTAGCGGGATGTTCGCTAGGCTATAGAGGGAGACCAGTAATAAAGTTCAAGGAGACCAATGAGGCTTAAAACAAAACGTGTTTATTCGGCCGAGGTGGCAGTCGCCCAAAAGCGTGAAGAAACTGCCACACCAACCACGCCTAACTTACAGTTTTTATAGTCTTGGTTAACTACGCAGTTTGTATATGTGTTACATGATTGGCTATTCTATATTGCTAGGCAGATTTAGACTACTCACGTGGAGCAGGCACGTGGTAGGAACAGCGTGATTGGACAGAATTCGCGCCCTTTTTGCAGGGTCATTGCTCGTGCACAGAACGTGCAATAGCAGCATATTACTTTAATGAGGTAGTGATTGTATAAATGTGCAAAAACCAATTCTATCACTCATGATTATTCAAAAACTTTTTCCATAACCTTATTAAAATAAACATTAACATTAAACAATTTATAATAACTATCTATTATTTTCCTTAATGGAGATTTTATATTTTGATCTTTACATATCTGCATCAACATTTATCATCATTTGCTTTCTACAACCCTCTCATTCCCTCCTTTTTCTTGTTGCTAGTTACTACAAACTAGCAACATTCTAGACATTATTTTACTAGTTATTGGTAATTTTGGAACATTAACATATTCTTTTGGATCATAACAGATTACAGGATCTAAACTACTATCCAGACATACAGAATATATAAAACATCATGATAAGACTGAACAAGAGAACTTATTATAAACAAAAATATCAGAGATAGTATACCTTGCACGCATTAAACAAACTCGCTTCTGCCCCTTTCCCTGAGAAATATTACAGTAACCTTTGGGGCATTTAAAAATATTAACAATAGGTGAATGAGATTCTTTAAAGAATACATTATAACAAATGTTCATACAGTAGAGCAGGTTTTCAGAGCGGTGCTT
Source organism: Sternotherus odoratus (assembly GCA_032164245.1). Lineage (NCBI taxonomy): Eukaryota > Metazoa > Chordata > Testudines > Kinosternidae > Sternotherus > Sternotherus odoratus. Next base: position 71,916,732 of record JAVMKO010000002.1, read on the forward strand.
GGTCACCTGACTCACAAGAGGTAGGTTGAATATCTTGCTGGATGGGTGGTTGGGCTGGTTTGCGGAAGACGATTTGCAGAGGGTTGGAGCTTTTCACGGAGACCTGCCAGTCGGGTGGAGGCGATGTGTGGTCAGATTTGACACGGGTATAATGGATCCATGGCTTAACACCGGCTAATTTAACAGCAGTGGGAGTGGTAAGGAGAACAGTATAGGGGCCCTTCCACTTAGGTCCCAAGGGGTTAGTTTTCCAATCTTTGAGCCATACAGAATCTCCTGGGGAGAAAGGGTGCAGAGCAGTGACAGGGAAAGGGAACTTGAGCTCACTAACGTAGGTGGATAATTGATTTAACACATTGCTCAAGAGCTGAACTTCTCTGATAAGATCTTGTTTTCCCAGAAGGTAAGTATCCCCTCTCAAGTGGCGGACCCCTAGCGGTGGTCGGCCGAACACCAGCTCATAGGGTGAGAGCTTTAAGGATCGTGTGGGAGTGCATCGAACTCTGAGCAATACCATGGGCAAGGCTACAGTCCATGATAGGCCGGTTTCCTGACAAATTTTACCTAGGGCATCTTTTAGAGTCCTATTCATTCTTTCGACCTTTCCTGACGCCTGTGGATGATATGCACAATGGAGTTTCCAGGTGATGCCTAGGAGTATTGACAAAGAGCGGATGACTCTGTGAACGAAAGCGGGACCATTGTCACTACCAATGTGTAATGGGAGTCCAAATCGGGGGATTATATCTCGAAGCAGGGCCTTAGTAACTTGCTCAGCCTTTTCATTAGTGGTGGGCCATGCCTCAACCCAGCCGGAATATGTGCAAACCGCTACAAGCAGGTACTTGAATTTCCCAGACTTTGGCATTTCGGTGAAGTCCACAACTAGTGATTCCATTGGACTATATCCTATATACTGGACTCCAGGTGGCCGAAGAGGCCCTACACGGGGATTATGTTTTGCACAAATTTGACAGCGTAGGGCAGCACGTCTGGTGAGTGAATGCAGACCATTTATGTATAGTTCACAGTCTAGGAGTTCAGTTAGGCTAGTACTACCTAAATGGGTTTGTTGATGTAATTCCTGGATCAATTCCCAAGCTACCGCTGCGGGCAGGAAGATTTTATTATTTGGCAAGACGTATAAACCTGATTGCTTTACTCCTTTTTCCTGTTCCGCCCAAAGTTGTTCTTGTGCAGTGTAGTGGACTTCAGCAGGAATTATTTCAGCCACGTTGAGATGCTGGATATGAATAGCTGGGGATTGTTGACGTGCTGCATTTCTTGCTTCTTCATCTGCCTGTCGGTTTCCTTTTGCGACAGGATCCTCACCATGTTGGTGTCCTTTGCAATGCATCACAGCAACTTGTTTGGGCATCCAAACAGCATCAAGAAGGGCTAGAATTTCATCTGCATGTTTTATTTTCTGTCCGTTTGAAGTTAGAAGTCCTCTTTCCCTGTATATGGCACCATGGGCATGAAGTGTTAGGAAGGCATATTTTGAGTCAGTGTAAACATTGACCTTTTGTCCTGTTGCTAGCTCAAGTGCTCGACGGAGGGCGACCAGTTCAGCCTTCTGGGCAGAGGTGCCAGGAGGAAGCGCCTTTGCTTCACAGACAGTGCCTTGATCATTGACTATGGCATACAAAGCCAGACGTTGACCCTGATCAATGAAACTACTACCATCGGTAAAAAGGACAGAGTCAGGTGCGGCTAAAGGTGTATCCAGTAAGTCAGGTCGGCTAGAATAAACTTCTTCCATGACCTGAAGGCAGTCATGTTTCTCAGTAGGATTTTCTTCTACAGGCAGTAAAGTTGCAGGATTAAGGGTGGAACAGACAGAGATGATAACAGAAGGATTGTCTACTAGTATACTTTCGTACTTGAGGAGTTTTGTGTTTGTCATCCAATGATGGCCCCTATGTTCCATTAGGGTGACCACAGCATGTGGGCACTTCAAGGAGATTGGTTGTCCTAGGGTGAGTTTACTTGCCTCTTCAGCAAGAAGGGCAGCTGCAGCTACAGCACGTAGACAGGGTGGCCATCCTTGTATTACAGTGTCTAGTTGCTTAGAGAAGTATGCTACTGGTCGCGGCCAGCTACCGATGGTCTGGGTTAAGACACCAACTGCAATACCTTTTCTTTCTCCTACATACAGTGTGAAAGGTTTTTCCAAATCGGGGAGGCCTAGCGCGGGGGCTGTCATCAGGGCAGATTTGATATCTTCAAACCCTTTTTGTTGTGTTTCTGTCCAAATAAAAGGATCTGCGGCCCCGCCTTTCGTGGCCTCATGAAGGGGTTTAGCTAGTGTAGCATAGTTAGGGATCCAAAGACGGCAGAAGCCAGCAGCTCCTAAAAACTCGCGCACTTGGCGTCTGTTCGTAGGGGTAGGAATGGCACAAACTGCCTCTTTTCTCTCAATGTCCAGCATGCGGATTCCTTTTGTGAGTTTAAATCCTAGATATTTTACTTCCTTTTGTACTAGCTGAGCCTTTTTCTTGGAAACCTTATAACCTTTGAGATAGAGATGTTTTAAGAGATTAGCAGTGGCCTCTATGCATTCAGTGTAGGTACGAGTAGCTACTAGGAGGTCATCAGCATATTGGAGGATGTTCCAGCGGTTGCCTCCTTGTGTGAGAGGCACCAAGTCTTGAGCTAGGGCTTGTCCGAATAAGGAGGGTGAGTTACAGAATCCCTGTGGGAGACGTGCCCATGTCATATGAGTCTTTTGACCAGTATCTGGATGTTCCCATTGAAAAGCAAAAATAGGTTGACTGATGGGTGCAAGCCGGAGACAGAAGAAGGCGTCTTTAAGATCTAACACTGAGAACCATTTGGCATTAGCTGGTACCAGACTGAGGAGAGTGTAGGGATTTGGTACTACTGGGTGTAATGGGATCACTCTTTTATTCACGGCCCGCAAGTCATGTACAGGTCGGAAACTTTTATCAGGCTTCTCCACAGGTAACAAGGGAGTATTCCAGGCTGACTGGCATTTGATGATGATACCAGCGTCTGATAATTTTTGTAAATGTTCGTGTATGCCAATTACTGCTTTTCGAGGTAGAGGATATTGGGGAATGGAGACAGGAGTTGCCATGGATTTTAGATCAATGACTATAGGAGGGATGTCAATTGCCAGTCCAGGTGGATTATCTTCTGCCCATACACCCGGGACATTAAAAGCTTGCCAGTCTTGTCTGTTTTCCATGGAGGTAAAAAGTCGCCATTCTTCTTCTACGGGGAGTGCTAACATAAGACATTGAGTTGGGGATGGTTTTTCTCCTAATTGCATTTTCATGTTTCCATCATTATTAAAGGTAAGAGTGGCTCTGAGTTTTGATAACATATCTCTTCCAAGGAGGGGAATGGGACATTCAGGTATATAGAGAAGTTTATGGGTAACAACGTGGCTTCCTAATTTACATGCTCTCTCTTGTAGGTAGGGACAGGGTTTTATTTGTCCTGTTGCTCCAACGATAGTGGTCTGTTGTTGGCTCTCGGGGGCCACTTTAGTATTGACCACAGACCTGGTAGCTCCTGTATCAATTAGAAAGTCTATGAACTGGCCTCCCACATTCATACAGACCATCGGCTCCCCGGGGCCAGTTGTAAACACTTCTGTCGGGATCCGAGGAACCGGTCTGGCCTAATCTTGGTTTCTTGTCCAGTCCTCTATCACTGCCATACCAAAGGTATCTCCATCAAGTGCTTGAGTAGTTGCTGCTTTTGGCCAAAAAGGTGCCCCATATTCATTTCTATTTCCTCTATTATGTGGCCCTCCTCTGGGACCGCTCTCTCCTCTTCCTTTTTCACTTTCTAAGGTACTTTCACTTTCTTTGTTAGGGCACTCATTTTTCCAGTGGCCAACCTGGAAGCAATGGGCACACTGGGTGAATCCCAGTCGACCTCTGCCTCGTCCTCTTCCTCCGCCGCGCTGGGCATTTCCTCTTCCTTTTCCATTGTAGTTGTCTTGAAAGACTGCGGCAACCAACTGGGCTCTCTTTTTCACTTTTTCTTCCGCTTTCCTTTCCTCTTCACCTTCTCGGGCGGCATACACTCGAGCAGCTACTTCAAGAATGCGCCCCATATTCATGTGGACCAATCCCTGATCCTTCTGAAGCTTGCGCCTGATGTCTGGTGCACATTGACTGATAAAACTGTTCTTCAAAGCTTGGGACCCTGGGCTGTCTTCTGATTCATTGTCCATATCGTATGGGGACCATTTGCGATATCCTTCTCTCAATCTTTCTAAGAATGCCCCAGGTGTTTCCTCTCTGTCTTGTAGCAAATCGTGAATTTTCCGGAGGTTTACAACTCTAGGTGGTCCCCTCTTGAGAGCCCGAACAAGTAACCGGTGGTATAAATCAAGGGCAGTTTTGCTATCTGGTGTGTTAGGGTCCCATCCCGGATCTCTAATTGTGGGAAATGTACTGTCCATAAAATCTAAGAGGCCATTAGGGTCTCTTGTTCCATACTCTATACGGGCTTCTTCCCTCCCTCGGCTTAAAACTAGGGTTCGTTCTTCTGGGCTAAGCAACATTTGGAGAAGTTGGCTAATGTCCATCCAAGAAGGATAGTGAGTCCCAATAATTCCTTCGACTAGAGTGGCAATAGCTGTGGGATCGTTTGTCCATGGTGCCTTTGAAGCTTTCCAATTAAGAAGATCACTACTAGTGAAAGGAACATGTTGATACACTCCCTGGACCCGGTACTGTCCTGTGGGGTTGTCTGCTGGAGGGGGAATTAATTGATTAACTACCCGGAGAGGGAACTGACGAACCGGAGAGGTATCGCGGTCCCTACTCCGAAGGGCATAGGAATGTTCCCTTGTAGTGTTTCTTTTCTCATCCTGATTAGAATCATAATCCTCGGGTTTTCTCTCAGGGGTTAGGAGTTGTTGAAGTTTTGCCACACTTTCTTCAAGTTGCTGTAAGCCTGACCGACCGGAGTCAGTTGGTGAATTTGAGACGGACATGCCGGATACGCTTGGCGGCGGGGCTATTGGTGCTTGCAGTATAGGTATAGGCTCGAGCGGGGCGGCCGGGACCACGGGTAGCGGCATATAAGGGGGTGGGGCTTGTGGCTCATCATCTGGGAGGCTTGTATATATAGGTTTCGATTCCTCCTTGGTTCCCCTGGGCCCTCTCTGTGGGCGTGTACGAAGAACTAGGCATTTGGTGTATTTCTGTAACCAGGATGGATTCTCCTCTACTATATCAAACCATGCAGATATATAAGGGTACTGATCGGGGTGTTGGTGTCCCGCGAAATTGAGGACATCTCTAATAATATCCATGACCAAAGTTCCTATGGCCGGCCACGAGGGCTGGATTGGAAATGCCGGCCAGTCTCTCTCACAAAACTTTCTTAATAATCCGGCCTTACGACTGCCGGTGGGAATGTGCCTTTTGAATTCTCCAAAATGCTCTAACATGCAAGTTAGAGGTGTTTTGCGGTCCTCCTTGGATCCGCTTCCTCCCATTTTGCAGACTAGGTCTTGGGGCACCCTCACTAGCCTGACTTTACAGCTGTCTTTACTTTTCTTATTTACCTCTCCACCCAGATAGAACAGATAAAACAGACACAATAGGGAAGACGGGTTCCCAACCGACTATAGAGGATGGGGGAGTCGGTTGGTGGGAGGGTTGAGGTTAACTCTCAATCGCCACAAGCCTGAGTCACCGGAAGTTCCAACGGCTGACAACAGGAACCGTAATGGCCATTCACTCAGTCACACACAATCAGTCACTCCAACAAGAAGATCCCTCCCAGAGACCCTCTTATACTTGCCTCTCCGTAGACTGGCTGGAGTTTTCCCTCCCTTTCCCCACGGTTGTTTTCAAAGTCTCTTTGTTGGCGCAAAAAGGCAATCTGGATGGCGAACCAGCCCATGAACGGCCACCGGTCAAAACGGGGCCCCTCTCGATGCACCGCTCCTGTGCCGGCCCCCGAAACAGACTTACCCCTGCAAGTCCCCAACGGACTTATCCCTGAACCTGCTCCTGATCGTCCCTCGACATCCCGGACGAGCCCCCAGAAGATGTAGCGGGATGTTCGCTAGGCTATAGAGGGAGACCAGTAATAAAGTTCAAGGAGACCAATGAGGCTTAAAACAAAACGTGTTTATTCGGCCGAGGTGGCAGTCGCCCAAAAGCGTGAAGAAACTGCCACACCAACCACGCCTAATTTACAGTTTTTATAGTCTTGGTTAACTACGCAGTTTGTATATGTGTTACATGATTGGCTATTCTATATTGCTAGGCAGATTTAGACTACTCACGTGGAGCAGGCACGTGGTAGGAACAGCGTGATTGGACAGAATTCGCGCCCTTTTTGCAGGGTCATTGCTTGTGCACAGAACGTGCAATAGCAGCATATTACTTTAATGAGGTAGTGATTGTATAAATGTGCAAAAACCAATTCTATCACTCATGATTATTCAAAAACTTTTTCCATAACCTTATTAAAATAAACATTAACATTAAACAATTTATAATAACTATCTATTATTTTCCTTAATGGAGATTTTATATTTTGATCTTTACATATCTGCATCAACATTTATCATCATTTGCTTTCTACAACCCTCTCACCAGCACGGCCTCCCCATAGAGCTCCAATTACAGGTCCCGAAAGGACGCTTTTAGAATTGTGCAATTCAGTCTATCCTATGGGGGTAATTAAAGACAATTTAAAGCTTTTTCATTTAATTCAATCACTGGTAAGCACTAAAATATCCAGTCCTGAAAACAAGTGATACTGCACCAAACAAACTCTGCAGAGGCATTTTTACTGCTCTTTAAAGTGCAGCGCCATTTCAGTTTACCGGCAGGCCCCTATCTTTCCTGGGCCTGAGTCTTCTCTCACTTATACCAGGCTTACTCAGAAATAACTCTGTAAAACGGGTGTAAATTAGAATCCAATACCTTATTTTTAATTCCTCGAGGTACTGTTTCCATGTCGTTTTTCAGCTTGACGTGCAGCAGACACAGCACTTCTCGTAATTAATGATCTGTTTGATTTTCAGCCTTTCCAAAAAGCCCACACATTTCATTCCTGTCAATAAAGTTTCCCCCACTCGCTTAAAGTAAAACAATTGTTCATGGGGAAAATTCTCAGTTGTTGCAAATTGATGTAGCACCATTCAAGTCAATGGAGCTATGCAGATTTACACCATTGAGAATCTGACTCCATGTCCTAAAGATAGTAGCACTGATTCTTATAGGTTGGTATGTGCCTTTGAAAGCAAATATATTAATTACGGTGATTGCTCTTTGGAGCAGAGAAAGAGGAGGGATTCTGAACAAGCCAGGAGGACTGTTGCAGCTTATCCACTATCCTGCTGGGATATACTGGCAGAGCGTCACTGTAATTAAGCTCCTGAAGTGTCTCAGCCCTGTCACTGACGGGTGTAGCCACTAACATCAGAGAAACTGAGATACGAGGAGACCATCAGGGCAGCAGCATCACCAGCATTATGGGATAGCGGGTACCAAAGGAACCTGTTTCTCCCCTCATTTGTTAGTGATAATTGGGAATAATAATTGAAGTCAATCAAGTTTTAAAAATGGTGTGCAATCAGAATCAGGCCCACTATGTCCACAACAGCAAGATACAAGTGTGTCCTGTGTCACTAAGCTCTGCTCTACAGAGTGCTTGTGGGAAAGTAAACATGAATTTAGATACTTAACTTTAACCAATGTTTGCATGTCTGTATGTTTTCCAGTCTGTGAAATGGGGATGGTGACTTGTCATGCAGTAAGCACGGCCAGAAACAGAACCTCTTGATTCACAGCCCACTGATAAATACACCAGACCAGAGTTACTCAAAGGATACAAGAATAAGAAGAAGCTGACAAACCTAGGTCTATCAGGATTACTCATGTGAGTCAAGGATCAAAAGGTTGCAAGATTATTATTGAAAATAAAACGATATTCACTTTTTGTTAAACCAACGGCCGGATTCTCAGTCAAGGAGCTTTAGCGATGGAATCTTCCTGAGGAAATCAGGGAAGTCCAGAGCATGACCATCTATACGAAACACTAACAATCTCTGTTACAGCCTGGCCCACTACCCCTCTACGATACTCATCAATCAGTTGCAAGTGGACTCAACTGCAGAATCCAAGATGCTTCCCAGCAAACTGGGTCTGGGCAGAGCCAGGTCACTGTTCCTAGCTCTGGGTCTGTGACACATGCTCCCAGATTCAGGCATATTGTCTGAACCCTTTCCTGCAATGCGGGACTCAGCAGCTCAGCATGCCAGACTCTGGAATCAGTGCCTCAGGCCTCTTAACCCCCCTACTCACACATGCTCCCTCAATATCCCATTTAGCCTGTGGTCATGCTGATCTTCTAGTTTAACCCCTTCAGAAACAGCAGGAAAGCAAGAAACACAGGCTAAGCAAAGGAATTACTTAACCACAGTCTCTTTACTCTTAAAAAGCACCAGAGAGTGACAGATCTTTGAATAACAAAACTCCTGAATCAGAGAGGTAGCCGTGTTAGTCTGGAATAGCAGAGGTAACAAAGTCCTGTGGCACCTTAAAGACTAACTATAAAGTTTTGAAGCATAAGCTTTCGTGGGCTAATACCCACTTCGTTGGATGAGAGTCTAAGATTGGTGAGCATCAGCATTTCAATCTCTGCGAAGTCCCTCCTGCTCTCTCGCTCTCTCTCACTAGCTAGTCCTGATTATAAGTAGCAATGAACAGTTCCCGGGTCAGAGAGAAAAAAACCCCTTAACTATAGGTTCTCTTTTGTTGCCATGTGCTCAGACTGAGCAGGTGCAGATACTGTTACATGGGGTTGGGCCGGCAGTTGTGACACAATCAGAGCTGATGGCCCTAGACTGTTCTGTGATGGTTTCTCAGTGACAGTCCTAGCCTCTTTCCTGGGCAAGGCACCTGTCTGGCACGCATTACAGTGAGCCCGCCTTAGGCCAGGCTAGATGTGTTTAGCCCATAAGACTAAATTCAGGTCCTAAAACAAAATGGAGGTTACAAAGCTAAAAGGAATTCAAAATGTGAGAGAGATTGTGATGAAAACCTAGTCAACCGAGAGATTTTGTTTCCCTGCCCCTTGTGCACTTTACACCACTGCAAAGTGAGTGCAAAGCTTTACCATTCTGAGAGTTAGTTGCATTACTCCCACTTATTGCACTGGTGTAACATTGCCACAAGGGGCACAGGAAACAATAATATAGAACTAGAATCCATTTTAGGATCTGTCAGTGATACAGATGTCACTTGGGATAACCACGAGTGAAAAAAGTGATAATTGTTCTCAGGGACTGGGCAGGCTTGCAGGGACCTCTGTCAGATTTACCAGTGACAGTTGCAGGGAAAAATCAAGAGTTTTTCTGCCCAGAATAGATCCTAGCAATGTCTCGGAAGAAACTGTATATAGGCAGGTCCACATTTTCATTAAAAAGAAATCCCCCGTTGCCTCTAATAATCCTAGCGATGGGCTTTCAAGAGCTGAATTACAGTTGCCTTAGAACAAAAGTGCAAGCTTCCAGGATCTAAAGCAGAAGCTGAGATAACCACTTCAGATGCTAAACGGTGCATGTGCGTTCTGACCTGAACTGCACTTCAAAGCCAATGAAAGCCAAGTGAAAAGAAAAAGGAAAAGGAAAGAGATTTCTGTGATCACTTAGCCCTGGAAGTTCAGCAGTGGGGAAATGGCACATGCTTAGGATGGAGCAGACTTCCAATGGCATGATAAGCAAGTTGATATTTTAAAAGAAACTATGAAATCAATATTATTTTAACCATTTTATCGCACACACTATGATACTTCATCAATGAAACACTTTTGTTCCTGACCACAAAGATATCTTATAAATAAATAATTTTGGGAGGGATGAGGAGGGTTTGAATGAAGATTAAACACATTCTACCATATCATAGCCTGTATTCTATGTTTGTTCTTTGCTTAGGCCCTAATCCTACCAATACTTTTGTACATGAGTAACTTCATACACAACATGTACCATATATGTAAATGTGCTCTATATGAAATTTCAATAAAGTTTTAATTAGCAGGTTTTAGTACCCCGTTACATGTTAACACAGATTCAGCTATTAGTTTTGTGATAGAACCTGTGATAGACCCAGTAATGGACCAAAGACTCCATTGTGCTAGACACTGTACAAATACCCAAACAAAAAGATAGTTCCTGCCCTCAGTTAAACCAGTTTTACTGCAGACTGCAATTTATTGAATCCTTTGCAGTTTTCCTGCTATACCTATGTGTGTCTATCTGTCCAGGTTCTTAATCCTTTAAAAACCACTTAATCTTTTCAAAAAGGAGAATTTTTACATTTTAAATAGTCTCAAAGTATGTGCATACCTACAAAGGTGATTTAAAAACTCCTCTCCATTCTGAAAACTGACCACGTATTCATACCCTTTGTTTCCTATCTTTTCACCGGTTACCGATCCATGGGAGAACCTTTCCTCTTATCCCATGACAGCTTACTTTGCTTAAGAGCTTTTGGTGACAGACCTTATCAAAGCTTTCTGAAAATCTAAGTACACTATAAATAAGACAAGGAAGACTTTGTAGCACCTTAGAGACTAACCAGTTTATTTCAGCATAAGCTTTCGTGGAAAGCTTATGCTGAAATAAACTGGTTAGTCTCTAAGGTAACAAAGAGTCCTGTGGCACCTTAAAGACTAACTAAAGTATTGAAGCATAAGCTTTCGTGGGCTAATACCCACTTCGTCGGATGCAAGCAGTGGAAGTCTCTAAGGTGCTACAAAATCTTCCTCATCTTATTTACGGATACAGACTAACACGGCTGCTAATCTTAAACCTAAGTACATTATATCCACTGGACACACACCCCCTTGTACACATACTTGTTGACCCCCCTCAAATAATTTGAGTATATGGATGAGGTATGATTTCCCTCTACAAAAACCATGTTGACTCTTCCCCAACAAATTATGTTCATCTATGTGTCTGACAATTTTGTTCTTTATTATAGTTTCAACAAGTTTGCCTGATACTGAAGTCAGGCTTACCAACCAGTAATTGCCAGAGTCACCTCTGGAGCCTTTTTAAAAATTGGCGTCATATTAGCTATCCTTCAGTCATCTGGTACAGAAGCTGATTTAAATGATAGGTTACATTACCACAGTTAGTAGTTCTGCAATTTCACATTCGAGTTCCTTCAGAACTCTTGGGTGAATACCATTTGGTCTTGGTGACTGATTACTGTATAGGTTATCAGTTTGTTCCAAAACCACCTCTCATGAGACTTCAAACTGGGACAGTTCCTCGGATTTGTCAGGTTTGGGAATAGCTCAAGTTTGGGAATCTTCCTCACATCCTCAGCCGTGAAGACTGATGCAAAGAATTCATTTAGTTTCTCCACAATGGATTTATTGTCTTTGAGTGCTCTTTTAGCAGCTCAATAATCCAGTGGCCCCACTGGTTGTTTAGCAGGCTTCCTCTTCTGATGTCCTTAACATTTTTTTTTACCATTACTTTTTGAGTCTTTGGTAGCTGTTCTTCAAAATTCTTTTCTAACCTTTCTAATTATATTTTTAAAATGCCTTTGCCAGAGTTTATGCTCCTTTATTTTCCTCACTAGGATTTAGCTTCCACTCCTTAAAAGGATGCCTTTTTACCTCTCACTGCTTCTTTCACTTGGTTGTTTAGCCAAGTGATTGGTGGTTGTGGTTTTTTTTTTAATTGATCTTATTATAGTTCTTGTGATGCCCTATATGCAGCAAAACTCACCATCATTGGTATGCTTTTTCTTTCCCCCCCCCCCCCCCCAATCTCAGAAACAGGGCCTACTTTGGCAAAATTCAGAGGTAATTCACCACTGGTAACAGTGATGGAAGCTATAGCTCAGGTTAAACCCTCTTTGCCATGGCATCTAGACATTTCTGCCCTACTTCACACGTTTACAAACATTCAACCGTTTGAGGCTTTATTCTGAAAATTGCTGCCAACATGACTATTGCCAGTAACATTGCAAATACCAAATAAAATCCTAAAATTAAGTTGATCTGAACTGAATCCCAGACACCAATGTGTAATCTGTCCAAGGATTACATCATACTCTTGGGATTGGACACATACTAGAACTTTGGAGTTACAAACTGACTACAGTCAACCGCATACCTCATTTGGAACCAGAAGTTCACAATGAGGCAGCAGAGACAAAAAACAGCAGATACTGTATAGCACAATGTGTGTTAAACAAACTACTAAAAAAATAAAGTGAAAGTATAAAAAATATTTGACAAGGTAAGGAAACTTTCTGTGCTTGTTTCATTTAAATTAAGATGGTTAAAAACAGCATTTTTCTTCTGCATAGCAAAGTTGCAAAGTCAATGTTCAGCTGTAAACTTTAGAAAGAAAACCCATAACGTTTTGGTCAGATTTATAAACATTTCAGAGTTACGAACAACCTCCATTCTCAAAGTGTTCGTAATTCTGAGGTTCTACTGTACTCTTTTCAAACTATGGCACTACGATCATGATCATGTTATAAAACATCTTAATATACACTCCACAACTGGTACTTGATGGAGAATAATGCAGATTTGAGAGTTTGGAGCTCAGAGATGGGTAGCTACTCTGTTAAGTCCCAAACATTAAGTATCTGGCAACCACAACTTGGGAGCATCAGATAAAGATGCCTAAAATAACCCCTTGTTTTTTGTGAAACAGGAGGACAAGCTGGATGTCCCAATTAGCTTGCAAACATTAACTTGTATTTACTTTAAAAGATGCCAATATTATTCTACCCTGTGGCACTCTTGGGGAATGGGGAGACCTTCCCGCATACGGAGCACTAAAACAAAAATGCAACAGCTTATAGCTTTGGGAGCTCCCAAACTGCTGACAGCAAGAGGTTATAAATAACCTCTCCCTTAGATGCTAGAAATAAATAGTTATGAAATATATTAAAACAAACTATATACTCTTTGATCTTTGTATGAATAGAACCTCTTTACACAAGCAGTTCTCCGTTACCAAAGATGACATCATTAGAAATGGGAGGCTGAAATAAATGGCTTGTCATCAGTTATCTGTCATCTTTGTTTTGTAAACTTCACTTCCTGGTCTGTTACAATTTAAAAGTGAATGCAGGCATTATCACTTTCTTCAAACAAGTTCTCCCACATTTTGACAAGGGCAGGATCAAAACAAGTTGAGGTACAGTTCCTAACAGTGCTATACAGAAATCAAAAGCCTGTTATTTCACTGCCAAAAAAAGCCTACTTCTTTAGGGAGGGAAAATGAATCAACACCAGACATAGTGTTAATAAATTACCATCATCTGCATTACAGCTGTAGAATTCCTACAGTTAATCTTTACACAAATATCTTACCAGCAAAGCAGCACAACTGAGGCTTATGTACACATGGCCCATCAACTCTATAAAAAGACCTGCTTTTGGGTAATCAAGTTACAAAAGGGTTGTCTCCTGATGTGTTTTTTTTTTTTAAAAAAAAGTGTTCAATTTTGCAGTGACTTGACAGTAGGCAGTTGCAGAACAAGGTTAGGTCTCATCTGCACTGAAAAACAGAACCATGTTTTACCACGATATCAAGGGATAAGTCTTGTAATTATGTCTGCAGTTTGTAACTTGCAGATGAGCCCATAGGTAAAGCATGGTATTCCATCACCATGTATTCTTGGACATCCTCTTTCTCTTCCCCAGCACAGCTCAGAATTTTCCTCTCTAATATATTAGTCATCTTTTATATTTTTTTTCTAGACTGCCAAACAGTTACATTTTATCAATCTGCTGATCAGATGCATCTAGACTAGGGAGACTAATTTAACGAGAAGGGCAAACTATTAGTATGAGCACAGGACTAGAAGTCTTGAAATCTTGCCCCACTGACTGAAGTCAATGGCAGTTTTGCCATTAACTTTAACTGGACCAGAATTTCACCCAGGATTCTAATACCACTTCTAACACTGTGGCTTTGGGCAAGTAACTAGACCTGTCTGCATCGGTTTTTCCCTTGGAAACTGTAACATACACTCCTAATAGGGTTATCGTACCATATGAAATAGTAAAACAGTTCTGTCTATTCTAGACCAGCACTTAATGCATTTTCACTGGCACCTCAATTCTGAAATCAGCCTGGTTCATTTTCCTAGTATAAACCCTCCCATAGACAACGGATATGCAGAGGTTTAGCCCACATCCGATGAAGTGGGCTATAGCCCACGAAAGCTTATGCTGAAATAAACTGGTTAGTCTCGAAGGTGCTACAAAATCTTCCTCGTCTTATTTATGATATACAGAGGTCCATAGTTCTCCAGCAGAGGTCAGTGCAACACACGTACACCATGAAATTCATTACTTTTGACCATTCCATTTTTATTTTTATTTTGTAAAAAGTCTGTGGTATTATCGATACATGCATTCAAAATAATATCCTCCGAGAATATTCTTGGCTACATATTGTAAGACAGCAATGAATAGTGATGAAACTAAGCTTAAGAGTCTTTTATTTTACAAAGTTATAATCTATATAATTTTTGTACATGCAACTTAAGGATATGATCTTCTTTGTTTATCCAAGAATTTCTACCATACTCACCATCTAAGGACCTCCTGCAATCCTTGTTCATTGAGTAATCACTAAATAATCTTCTGAGTTCTACTCCTATGAGTAAGATTTTGGGGTGGGTAAAGCTTGCCAAAGTCTTATATACATGCTTAACTTTATACATTGAGTAGTGCCATTGTGTTCAGCAGAATTACTCACAGTGTATAAAATTAAGCATGTGCTTAAGTCTTTGCAGGATTAGGGCCTAACTAATCATTATTATCACTAATACGCTTACAGTAAATTTACAATTATGTTTTCTACTTCTCAACAAACTAGCCGGAAAGCATACATTTCCCATCATTACAGAACCTATTCCTATGTGGACATCTCAAAATACCCTGCAAAGACCAATAAAAGTAATTCTTCCTATGAACGACTATAGTTTTAAATTCAGGTTTTCACTTGTAAATATAAAGTACACCAATCAGCAGTCTATGGTAGTAGCTGTACCAACACACTGTTACAATGAAACTGACAATATACATGCATTCTATGTATTAGTTACTCTTTCCTTAGAGTGGTAGGATTTAACACACACAAAAAAACACCTTTTTTTTTGTCAGTATATTGTATGTTTTGCTATTAAGCCCATTCTTCCTTGTACACCCACACAGTTTTACTGTATGATAAGATTCATTTATTATGCTGATTCATAGTATGTTAAGATAGCATTAATAAAACACTGAAGAAAACAAGCTTCTCACCTTAGTAGTATGTTAACTATCTTTCTTACAACTCTTACAACACTTTAACATCCTTGTTCAGTACAAATTACATGCGTCAGAATTTTAACCTTTGCAGTTTAGAACTATTCTAAAACATTTTGCTCTGCTGTGTAGCAAGAGTGAGAAGTATTCCCCTTTTAAACTGAAAATTTACTTTGAAATTCCTGTTTGGTAACATGATATATAACAACACACTGATTCATTACCAGGCAATGAATGGACTGTCTTGTATGTAATCTTTATCTGCGAGCAGATGTAGGCCCTTCATTTTAAAATGAACTACTAGCGCTGCTACCCCACGTTCTAGACAGAACCCACAAAATCTCCAATACCACACTGGAAGTCCAACATTTTTTGATTGATATGACAAACACCACTTTAAAGAAATGCACAAGCAATGCTCACAGATCCAAGTTATGAATGCTAGATATGACTACAGTGAAACCTCGATATAACGGACTAATTCGGGCGAGGGGGTGTCCGTTAAAACCGAAAGTCCGTTATTTAATAATTTTTAAAAATTATTAAATAACGGACTTTCGGGTGACAACGGACACCCCCCCGCCCGAATTAGTCCGTTATATGGAGCCGTGAGTCAGCCCACCCCACCCCTTCCCCCCGCCTGGCTTCCCGCTGCGGGGAGCCGGGCGGGAGCTCTCAACCCCCCCCGCCCGGCTCCCCGTTGCGGGGAGCCGAGCGGAGGCTCTCAAACGCCCCCCCCGCCCGGCTCCCCGTTGCGGGGAGCCGGGCGGGGGGGTTGACAGCTCCCACTCGGCTCCCCCCAGCGGGGAGCCGGGCGGGAGCTCTCAAACCCCCCCCCCCGCCCGGCTCCCCGTTGCGGGGAGCCGGGCGGGGGGGTTGACAGCTCCCGCTCGGCTCCCCCCAGCGGGAAGCCCGGCGGGAGCTGTCAACCCCCCCGCCAGGCTTCCCGCTGTGGGGAGCCGAGCGGAGGCTCTCAAATCTCCCCCCCCCGCCCGGCTCCCCGCTGCTAGGAGCCGGGCAGGGGGGTTGACAGCTCCCGCTCGGCTCCCCCCAGCGGGAAGCCCGGCGGGAGCTGTCAAACCCCCCGCCCGGCTTCCCGCTGCGGGGAGCCGGGCGGGAGCTCTCAAACGCCCCCCCCGCCCAGCTCCCCGTTGCGGGGAGCCGGGCGGGGGGGTTGACAGCTCCCGCCCGGCTCCCCGCAGAGCCGGCAGCCCCCAATAACGGATTTCGGATGCATTGGAAATTTTGTCCGTTGCATCCGAAGTCCGTTAAATCGGGGTCCGTTAAATCGAGGGTTTACTGTATTTATATATATAAAACTTGCAGCTTCATTTCTGTGGCTTTGTCTTCACTGCCAAAAAGGTGGCAGTTTTAACTATAGGTTAACTAATACAGTGTTGCTATCCTGCTGTAAAATTCTAGTGGAGACAAGGCAGTGTAGTTTTTACCATTAGGTAAAAGGGCAGGAGTATAGTGTTGACTTTGCCTAACAACATTACAATCAAGGGTACAGGGCTTTGTCCCCACGAAGACTGACAGCAGGACAACTAATGAATGTTCGTTCTCCGGTGGTAAAAACACACCTTTCTTGGCAGTGAAGACGAAGCCAATGTAATTTCTTTTTGAATAAGTGAAACATCAGGACACACAAAGTACACCGAATACATGCATTAGCTTTAATTTTCCCGTTATGAGACATGCCTGGAAAAATTTAAGGATGTCTGTGTTTAAATGCTACTAACCAGTATCAGAAGGTACACTCACCATGGTGGTGCCTCCTGCTGGCCATCCTGGGAATTACATCTGGCCAGGCATTGCACCTTCCTCTGGCTGTCTCTCCCGCACTGCCCCCTCATCCTGTGATCTCCTCTCATTCCAGGAACTGAAGTCTCCTTTTCATGACTCGGCCCTCCAGGCAGATCACTACATTGTTCCCCCTTCCCAGACCAAGTTGCCCCAGGCAGTCTGGTCTCCGCTGCCTGGTACTTGCCACATCACCAGAGACTGATGGGGGAACCTGGGCCCTCCCTCTACTCCAGGCTCCAGCTCAGAGGCCCCTCTGATTAACAGCCAAGGCCTGCACTATTTCTTGCTGCTGTTCCCCTGAGCCTTCTCCTATCTTCCTGGATGCAATTTGGGTTTGCCAGCCTCTCAATTCCCTCCTCCCAGGGAGCAACTGTGGACTACCTAGTCCCAACACACCTCCTCTCTAGTCCCAACACACCTTCCTCCTCCCAGGGAGTGACTACAACCTGCCTTTCTGCAGCCCCCTTTTGCTCTCTGCTCCTGGGCTTTCCACAGGCCTCTCCTGTTCTTGCCTAGCCAAGCCTCATTTAATCAGCCCCTGCTCCTCCACTTAATCAACCCCTGCTCCTCCATTTACCCACTCAGGGCCAGTGTGGGGAGTACATCCCATCACAATTAGGTTTTGGAGATAAGTCATTGTAGTATATATGGCAGCTTTATACTTCTCTGTATTACTGTTCAGTATTTATGTTTGAAGCACAAATAGTCTCTCTCTACTGGGGAAATTTTCTAATCAGTTTCAATACTGGTTCAGCTAAAGCTATTTTAAAACCAGTCGTACCACAGTGTAGATCTGGTTTTATGCAGCAAGCATAGAGATCAAAGTTGGTTACGTAAGAAATACCCTGCTAATTTATTTTTAAGTTCTACAAACGAAACAGGATTTGAATCAAGCAATGCCTCACCTGACAGATTGTACAAGCAGATTTCAGATCCAGCCTGGGACCAGCCTTCTCCAGTTCAAAGTTTGTATTCTCCAGATGTTCTTCTGGGTGTTGATGGGCGGGTAGGGGAGAAGAGAAGGGGCCCAAGTGATGTCACTTCCCCTCTTTTATATTTTCTTCTTGCTGGAAAAATCTTCGCTGTGACATGGAGATTAGGTAGTCCCCATTGGTCAAGCCGTCTCCATTGCTTATGTCCTCCAAGAAGTCTCTGGGATAGCTGCTGGCCCATAAATGGGACTCTACTCTCGCATCAGAATGTCTGGCTGGTCCTTTGTTACAATTGAAAGGTTGGCTATGGACATCTCAACATATGTCCAGTCACACATCTAGCAATGCTTCATAACTTCACATCATGATAGCACACCCATCCAACACGGTATTAATCTTCAGCAGACCAAGACTTTTAAAATGATACCTGGAGGCATACTTTGCATAAAACATATGATTATATGACAGTGGTGAATGGGGTTCCAGGGGGCTGCTTTGAGGTACAGAGCATCACAGTAATGCTAATATACTTCGGGTATTTTATGTCTACGGGGAATTACAGCATATGACGACAAAGAGGAAACAAGCCCCTTTGAGCTTACATCAAAAGAGGAAGACTCTCCAGAAACGTTTAAAAATGTTATTTGTCAGGAAATCAAAAGAATTCAAACTATCAAAAGATACCAGCAGTGGGCAGAATTCTGTAATGCTTAAGAATCATAGAATGTCAGGGTTAGAAGGGACCTCAGGAGACCATCTAGTCCAACCCCCTGCTCAAAGCAGGAGCAATCCCCAATTAAATCATTCAACAGATTTTTGCCCTATATCGCCCCCTCAAGGATTAAACTCACAACGCTGGGTTTAGCAGGCCAATGCTCAAACCACCAGCTACCAGAACTTGCAGCAGAAGCCAGAAGAGAGGAGTTGTTTTGGCAGCTCTGAGATGAGTTTCCTAGTTCAGATGATGTGCCGCCAATACTCTCTCACAGGAGGTGCTTTCAGAAATACTCAAGCAAGTCAAATTTGGCCCTTGTCAGAGTTGTATTGAACCAAGGAAAGATTGGTTTCAGATCAGCCTATCATGTTCACCTGCTTCTGTATCCACCAGAGCAAGCATGCCCTCCAGCAATTGGTCCTGTTGCATTGTTTGCTTGAGGGGAAAAAACCCCAAAAATAAAAATACACACAACAAGAAACTTCATAAAAGAACAATATGGGAGAGCAACCAATCTAAAGGAGCTGATTGAAGAGAGAGGGTCAGTGATCTTATGTATAAATAAGTTCTTCTCCTGTCCAAGCTGCTACAAGATATAAAGCCCTACTACCCTCAGAAGTAGAAATGGCAAGCTATGCCAATAGCAAATTGCAAGCAAAATTAGAAAAATACTGTGGTTCTGAAATTTCATTCCATGCACAGCATGGATAAGGCAAGTCTACCATTATTTTATGCTGCGCAAGAATATCAGTGGATGTTATCCAAACTGCTAGTAATCTGAGGCAGGAACTTAAGTCATCTAAATATTTTGTGAATGTTCTTCTAGTGAGTGAGCTTGATGAACAGCTATCAAATGAACAAGTTGTTTTGTATAATGCCACTTCAATCCTGCACTCTGAAATAGCCAAAATAAAAGCATCAGATCATCATCAAAGGCCAGGCAATTGTAGTTTACAGGGGTCACTTTTGTGTGCAGGAGTTTGTCCTTTGGTTGACAGATAAAGAGGCAAATAATTCACCCAGCAATGAGTATCATCCTTCCGAAGCCATCCAAAGAAGGTGCCTCAATCTCAGAGTGTGTAGTATTCGTATTTAACAGTTCCAAAGTTCACACATCATTGTACATAAGCCTTTCTGCATAGCTAAGTTTGGGTCCCAAAATTAACAGACATATACACCTTCATGGATTCTGCATCAATTATGAGAAGCTGAAGCGGTTCAACACTAATGTTGCCAAAACTGGAGTAGAAAAACAACTCTTTACTGTGTTAATTCAGGAACAGAGAGGTAGCCGCGTTAGTCTGGAATAGCAGAGGTAACAAAGAGTCCTGTGGCACCTTAAAGACTAACTATAAAGTTTTGAAGCATAAGCTTTCGTGGGCTAATACCCACTTCGTCGGATGCAAGCAGTGGAAGTGTCCAGAGGCAGGTATAGATAAATAGTCAGGAATCAGGTTAGTCCAATCAGGCTGAACCATCTTGTTATCTCAAATCAGGGAGGGTGAGATATTCTTCTAGCAGCTGAATTGAAGGTGTGAACCTCGGAGGGAGGAGAAGCTGTTTTTGTAATTAGCAAGCCACTTAAGGTCTTTGTTCAGTCCCAGATTGATTGTGTTAAATTTGCAAATGAATTGCAGCTCTGCAGTCTCTCTTTGCAGTCTGGTCTTGAATTCCCTGATTTGAGATAACAAGCTGGTTCAGCCTGATTGGACTAACCTTGTTACCTCCTACCTGATTCCTGACTATTTATCCATACCTGCCTCTGGACACTTCCACTGCTTGCATCCGACGAAGTGGGTATTAGCCCACGAAAGCTTATGCTTCAAAACTTTATAGTTAGTCTTTAAGGTGCCACAGGACTCTTTGTTACCTCTGTTAATTCAGGATGGAATTTTCCCATTTCATGCTGGTGGAAATCTCATCCATGAAGGAGAGGATAATGTAGACAACATATAGACCAGTGATGGCTCCTCCTCCTCTCTCTCTCTGCAGCTCCCGCTGCTTTCTGTTATTCCCTCTCACCTTTTCTCCTGCCCGCCTGTTATGTCTCTTGTGCCCTCCATCCTCCAGCATAGCACTCCACCATCTCTGTGCATCTAGAGCAGAGAGAATACATATGCACCAGCAGCAGACACAATTTTCTACACTCTGGGTCCTAGTGCCCCCCTCCCCCCCCAGGCTGGTGACCAACTGTCAGACCCAACCTTCAAATTCTCTGGGAATTTTGAAAATCACACCTTGCTGAGCAAACAGGAAGGGGGTGTGCTCTCAGTGAATCTTTCCAGTTGACTATGCCTCCACGCACCAGGTGATCCCCAGTATTGAGCAATGGCGAGGTGCTGGACCCCATCAGTGTTCGGGGGGAGGAAGCTGTCCAGTCCCAGCTGTGCTCCGGCCATAGGAATTATGCTACCTTCTGGCAGATACCAAGGGACATGATGGAAAGGGGCCATGACCAGGACGCACAGCAGTGCAGTGTTAAAGTGAAGGAGCGGCGGAATGCCTACCAAAAGCCCGCAAGGCAAACTGTCACGCTGGTGCTGTCCCCACGACCTGCCATTTCTACAAAGAGCTGGATGCGATACTTGGGGGCAACCCCACCTCTACTCTGAGGACCACCATGGACACCACAGAGCCCAGTTCAACAAGGCAGGAGAAGGAAAGCGGGAGCCACAGTGCTGAGGAGGAGAGAGGCACCCCAGCATCCCTAGATACCTGCAGCCAGGAGCTCTTCTCAAGCCAGGAGGAAAATAGCCAGTCACAGCAGCCGGTGCTTGGGGAAGGACAAACAGCAGAGGAGGTGCCCAGTAAGTGGCTTTTATTTTGGGAAGGAAATTGTTCGGTGTGGGCGAGGAGGGTTACGGCTGCATTCATGCCTAGATGCGGAATAGGTGCTCTCTCACATCACTGTAATTGGCCTCAGTGGTCTCTTCAAAGGTCTCCTGCAGAAGCTGGGCAATGCACTTGCACAGGTTCCTTGAGAGAGCTACTGTGCTCCTTGTCCAAGTCAAGTTAACACATCCGTGCCACTGTGTCATGAGAAGGGGGGCGGAGGGAGGGTACCATTGCTGCACACAGGCAAGCTGCATATGGGCCAGGACAGAAGCCACATTGAAGTAGAAGACCCTCCCTTGCTTCCCAGGTCACCCTCAGCAGCGAGATGTCTTCCAGGATGAACTTCTGTGGAAAATGTCAGGTTACTGTTCAGTATAAAGGCCCCCTGCAGCTGTTAACTCTCCCCAAGGCACAGAAACCCAGAGGACAGTACAGCCATGAAATAATTAGTCCCCCTTGCTCCTGTGTTTACTCACCATATTGGGGCTCCCATGGGTTATATGCACTTGCTATGGGATAGGCAAATTCTGCTATTGTGTAGACTGTGCTTTTCTTTAAGTGCCGGCGAATCATCGCTCTGTCTGGTGTGAATAATGCTGCCTCTGTTAAGTGTTACATTTTGGCTTTACAGATGCAATCTTGAGATCTCAGCCGTCCTTGTTATCACCAGCCAAAAGACTGCAAAGAATTAGGAAGAGGACACATAGAAGCAAAGAGGACATGCTGCACGAAGTAATGCATCAGTCCCTTAATGAAAATCAAAAAGCACAGGAGTGGCAGGAGAGTGAGAGGAGGGTCTGCCAGCAGAATGTGCGTCGCTGGCACCAAAGCAAGGAGCAGCTGCTAAGCATGATGGAGTGCCAAGCAGACTTGATAGAGGCGCTCCTAGCATTGCAGGCAGAGCACTACCACCCCCTCTTCTCCTGCAGCTTTTGTCCCAAAATTCTCTCTCTTGTGCCCCCATGTCTCCTCCAACCCACTTTCCCCAACATCCGGGTTCTTATTGCCACCAGCTGCCTCCAATACCAGTAGCTTCACCACCCAGCCCTGCAAACTGCAACCTTTATCCAGGGCATTCAACCCCCATCACCATGCATTTTAGCCAGCCTGAAGTGCAGCACTCATTGCACAGCCCTCCGGACAGGAAGGCTCAATATGATAACAGGACATATGCAAATCTGTGACTGAACTGTTCCCCACTCCAGCCCTTGCCCTTTCTGTTTCCCAAGCAGTTGTGTTTCTTTTCAATAAATGGATTTTTTGGCTTTGAAAACATTCTTTATTATTGCAGTAAGTAAAGCTTTCCTAGGCTAAGGTCTCAACAGGCACTGCAAGCAGGGCCGGCGACAGGGGGGTACTATGGGTACAGCTGTACCGGGCCCCCCGACTTTAGGGGGCCCCCGGTACACTGCTGTACCCGTTGTGTCCCCCCTTGTCGCTGGCCCTGGAGAGCAGGGAAGGGGCGGGGAGGCGGCGCGGCTCTCCTCCGGACAAGCGAGCCTGGCCCCGGCAGGAGCTGTGAGCCCGGCCGGCGGCAGCAGCGCTGTACGGGGGGGGGGGGGAGGGGGGAGAAAGGGCGGCTCACGCAGCTCTCGCTGCCCGGGGGAGGGGGGGGGGAGCGCCGGCTGGGCTGGGCTGGGGGGGGCCCGGCTGGGCTGGGGGGGGGGCCATCCGCTGTCGGCTGGGCTGGGGGGAGGGGAGCACCGGCTGGGCTGGGCTGGGCTGGGGGGGGCCCCAGCCACTGTCGGCTGGGCTGGGGGGGCCCCCAAACTATCAAAGTAGGGGGCCCCCAAATTTCTGTCGCCAGCCCTGACTGCAAGTCAGTGTAGCAAACATAGATTCCTACTAACATTGGAACCACCGTTCTTCACTCCTGTGCAGGGCACCAAAAACATTACTGGTGGTTTTCAGCCTTAAATTGCTCCCTCAAGGCGTCCCTAATTCTTACAGCCCCACACTGGGCCCCTCTAATAGCCCTGCTTTCCGGCTGTTCAAGTTCAGCCTCCAGGTGTTGAACCTCCAAGATCCATGCCTGAGTGAATCTTTCACCCTTCCCTTCACAAATGTTAGGGAGGGTCAGCACGTGGATATAACCACAGGGATGTTGTTGTCGGCTAAGTCCAGTTTCCCATACAGACAGCACCAACAGCCCTTTAAATTGCCAAAAGCACCCTCCACAGTCATTCTGCACTGGCTCAGCCTGTTGTTGAACCGCTCCTTGCTGCCGTCGAGGCTTCTTGTGTGGGGTTTTATGAGCCGTAGCATTAAACTAAGAGGGATTTTCAAGGATCACAATGAGCATTTCCACTTCCCCTATGGTGATCTTCTGGTATAGGAAGAGAGTCCCGGGTTGCAGCTTCCTGAAGAGGCCAGTGTTCCGAAAGTTGTGTGCATCATGCACCTTTCCAGGCCAGTCTGCATTAATATCAATGAAATGTTCACAGGGATTCACAAGCGCCTGGAGAACCATAGAGAAATACCCATTCTGATTAACATGCCCAGAGTCTAGGTGGGCTGGTGCCAGAATTGGAATGTGTGTCCCATCTATCATCCCTCCGTAATTAGGGAAACCCATTTGTGCAAAGCCAGCCACAATGGCATGCACGTTACCCAGAGTCACTTCTTCTGAGTAGGATGCAATTAATGGCCCTGCAAACTTGCATCAACACAATTTCAACAGTCGACTTTCCCACTCCAAACTGGTTAGCAACTGATTGGTAACTGTCTGGAGTTGCTAGCTTCCAGATTGCAACAGCTACCTGCTTCCCCACCAGCACAGCAGCTCTGTCTCGTGTCCTTGCGCCGCAGAATGGGGGCGAGCTCATCACACAGTCCCATGAAAGTGGCTTTTCTCATCCCAAAGTTCCTCAGCCACTGCTCGTCGTCCCAGACTTGCATGAGAATGTGATCCCACCACTCAGTGGTTTTTTCCTGAGCCCAAAAGTAGCGTTCCACGGTGGTGAGCATGTCCACAAATGCCACAAGCAATCTCGTGTCATATGCGTTACATGAGTCGACATCATCATCAGACTCCTCACTGTCAGTTTGTAGCTTAAGTAACTCAACTCCCAAATATGTCGTGCTGGCGAGACTCATCGGCATATTCCTCAGCACTTCGGGATCCATTCCCACAGACCAAGAGACAAAACAGAGAGCACAGTATAAAAAACGTTGAAAGATGGCGCCAAATATGGACGGAAGCACAGGGATTGCTGGGATGCAAAGCGATGCATTACAGGGCATTGGGACAGGACCCAGAATGCCCCACATCCCCGTACCCCCTTCCCACAAACCACAGTGCCAGAATTGGAAGAGGTGCCCTGTGGGATAGCTGCCCATAATGCACCGCGCCCAATGCCACTGCAAGTGCTGCAAATGTGGCCACGACAGTGCACCTGCAGCTGACAGTGTGAACACACTGCAGTGCTTTCCCTACTGCACTCTGCAAGGGCTGGTTTAACTCACAGCACTCTACATCTGCAAATGTAGTCATGCCCATAGTCCAGGATCACAAGAAAGATCACTGAAATGTGGGAAAGTTAGGGGGGAAAAACACCCGCAAACATCATTCTGGGATGTATTAGCAGGAATGTTGTAAGAATTACTTCTTGTGTCTTTCTTCCAGACCCACTCTGCACTGATTAGGCCTCAACTGGAGCATTGTGTCCAGTACTGAGCACCACATTTCAGGAAAGATGTGGACAAATTGGAGGATGTCCAGAGAAAAGAAACAAAAATTATTAAAGGTCTAGAAAACATGATGTGACCGGAGTCCCAGGGGAGCCAACTGAGGTCATTCAATTAGGGTGAATTGTAAAGAACAGGGCAGACAATTCCCAAAGCTGGTAGATATTCCAATAGTTAGATTTACCAAACCAGCACAAAACAGCTTCTGTAATACCTCACTGGTTACCTAGAAGCCAACAATATATTTACCTTAAAGTAACCCAGCCTCAGGCTCCCATCTAAACACCCCAGTCAAATGTAATGAGGATTACTGAAAATCTTATTCATCATATAAAAAAGGTTTAATCAGTCCCAAAGGATTAGACATATTACCTCCCAGGTTAATGAATATTCCAGATCTTACCCAAATACACTCTTATAGTCCATTCTTATGAACTAAACTGAAATTTATCAAAAAAGAAGAGAGAGAATCAGTTAAAAGATCAGTATACATACAGACAAATACAATGTTGAGATTCAGATTCATAGCAAAGATGGAGAGCTTTGTACATGCAAAGAATTCTTTCAGATATAGTCCATAGGGTATAGTCCAATGTTTATATTCAGGGCGGTCCAGTCAGAACTGGAATCCCAGTCCTTATGACTTAGGCTTCCCCTGCATGAAACCTCAAGCAGATCTGAGACGACAGGATCAGGACCCGAGACATTGTTTATACAGTTTCAAACCATAGGCACTGTAGTGGGGTAGCTACCCCACTCCAAAGAAAAAGGGTTAAAACAACCCTGGGAAGGGCTGCCACTGGGGGCAAGGAGCTCCCAGGCTGATTAGGAAAAAAGCCGGGCTGATTGAGAAAGCAGGCTCACCTGGGGGCCACACCCCAAACAGAACCAGCTGGCCATATAAAGGCCTGGAGCAAACAAGAGAGAGAGAGTCTGCTCCTCTAGCTGTGGAGGTATACTGGCCTGGCTGCTGGGGAAGTATGTGAAGGTACCTGGATTGGATCAGGGCTGTGGGGGAAAGGCCAGAGGAGCTGGGGAGCTCCAGGCTGGCAACTTCCCAGGCTTCAGGACCTAGTCTGTGGCCAAGAAAGGGTACTGGGGTTGCAGAGGGCAGCCCATGGGTAGGCATAGGCAGCAGGCCAAACCCTCCTTGCTTATGATGACTGGCTTATACAGACTGTAGTTGGCCCCAGTGAAAGGGGGCTAGATGGTGACTGGCAGTAGCCCATAGGCTGAGGCAAGGTGGGGATAGTGGGTGGAGGTTCCCCAGGGAGAGAAGACCCAGAGCTAGACTGTGCGGGGCACTTCCAGGGGGCAGCACCCCAGGGAAGAGGGCACCGGGTCGGGGAGTGACATGGGGCCAGCACCAAGCAGGACATTGGCCTGCAGAGGGCGCACCGAAGGCAAAAGAGCTGATTCCCTGGATGACCAGTGGGAGGCGCTGCAGGGGTGAGTCGCTGCTGTGCTACAGACACTCATGAGGACTTTGAAGTGGCCCCATTTCCTAGGCATTCACACAGATTAACATAAAGCAATTGCCTGTTTTTCCACTATTCCCAGATTATTTCCTATACATTTCAAAGAGAGATGAATACAGCCATATCCCATGTTTACAGTTTATTTAAATGTTAAGATGTTCTTTTGATCTCTGAATTAACCGAATACAGAATAGACAGGGACTGTTTGATTACATTGTTGACCTTCACCAATATATATGTAAATACACAAAACACTGTCTCTCCCCTATGTCTATAAGGGTTGAATTTGAGTCATTAATCCTTTAGGATGCTTAACCCCTTCTGGTCATACGTCACACATGACCTATGAGGGAAGACTGAAAAATTGGGCTTGTTTAGTTGAGAAGAAAGAGGGAACATGATAACATTTTCAAGTACATAAAAGGTTGTTAAAAGGAGGAGGAAGTAAATTGTTCTCTAACCTTGGAGGATAGGACAAGAAGCAATGAGCTTAAACTGCAGCAAGGGCAGTTTAGGTTGGATGTTAGAAACAACTGTCAGGATGGTTAAGCCCTGGAACAAATTGCCTAGGGAGGCTGTGGAATCTCTATCACTGGGGATTAAGAGCAGGTTAGTCAAACATCTGTCAGGGATCTAGACCAGGGGTTCTCAAACTGGGGGTCCAATAGGGAAAGAACAAGTCAAAAATTAGACAAGTTAGAGGTCTTCAGATCACCAGGGCCTAATGAAATGTATCCTAGAATACTCAAGGAGGTGACTAAGGAGATATCTGAGCCCCTAGCGATTATCTTTGAAAGTAATGGAAGATGGGAGACATTCTAGAAGCCTGGAAGAGGGCTGACAACTTTCTTTGAAAGGATAAGGGGGAAGCGGAAGATGGGGTATATCTTGACTTTAGTAAGGCTTTTGATACCATATTGCATGTCTTGCTCATAAACAAACTAGGGAAATACAACCTAGATGGAGTTACTATAAGGTAGGTGAATAACTGGTTGGAAAATCATTCCCAGACAGTAGTTATCAGTGTTTCACAGTCATGCTGGAAGGGAATAATGAGTGAGGTCCCAAAGGGATCAGTTCAGTGTCCGCTTCTGTTCAATATCTTCATCAGTGACTTGGAAAATGGGAGGGGTTGCAACTGCTTTGGAGGATAGGATTAAAATTCAAAATGATACGAACAAATTGGAGAAATGGTCTGAAGTAAATAGGATGAAATTCAATAAGGAAAAATGCCAAGGACTCCACTTAGGAAGGAACAACCAGTTGCATACACACGAAATAGGAAATGACTGCCTAGAAAGGAGTACTGCAGAACGGGATCTGAGGATCATAGTGGATCACAAGCTAAATATGAGTCAACAGCATAACACTGTTGTGAAAAAAGCAAACATCATTCTGGGATGTATTAGCAGGAGTATTGTATGCAAGACATGAGAAGTAATTCTTCTGCTCTACTTCGTGCTGATTAGGCCTCAACTCAATTGCGTTCTGGACACCACATTTTAGTAAAGATGTGGACAAATTGGAGAATGTCCAAAGAAGAGCAACAAAAATGATGAAAGGTCTAGAAAACATGACCTATGAAGGAAGATTGAAAAAAATTGGATTTGTTCAGTCTGGAGAAGAAAAGACTGAGGGAGGGGGGGGGGGGGACATAACAACAGTTTTCAAGTACATAAAAGGTTGTTACAAGGAGGAGTTCTTAATCTCTAAAGATAGTTGTTCTTAACTTCTGAGGCGAGAACAAGAAGCAATGGGCTTAAATTGCAGCAAGAGCAGTTTAGCCTGGACATTAGGAATTTTTTCCTGTCAGTCGTTAAACACTGGAATAAATTGCCTAGGGAGATATTGGAATCTACATCATTAGGGATTTTTAAGAGCAGGTTGGATTTTTTTTAATTTCACACAAATCTGACAGTTTTAGTGGAGAAATTACATTTCATAAAGCATCTATGTGGCTTTTAATCTTTATGTAAATAAAGATTATGTTCATAACTGGTTGATTAAATTATTTAGACTTCCAAAAAGCCTTTGACAAAATCCCACACAAGAAGCTACTGAAGGAGCCAAATAGTTATGACAGATGGGGAGGTAAAGTATTTTCATAGATCGAGAGCTGGCAGAAAGCAAAAAGGAGGATTTCATTAAAAGGTCAATTTTCATCAAGATTCCTTACAAGGTCTTCTGTTACTTAATACATTAACAGATGATACAGTTATTTAGGATTAGTTAGAACGAGAGGAGTGCGAGGAACTTCAGAGAGACCTAAACAAGCTAGGTGAACACCCTAGAAAATGAAATTCTGTGTCGAAAAATGCAACTAGAGAAGACACGGAGCAGAAAATTACTGATGATACCTATTGCTTTCCAGAGGCATCTAAGGAGTCAGTGGACACTACCCGGAAGAACTCAGCTGGGAGCTGGTTTTCTGCAATCAGAAAGTTTGCCACCCTAATATCCTTGTCCTGCCATGCCCCATCTCCAAGGCCCCGCTCACTCCATCCCCACTCCCTCCGTCACTTGCTGTCTCCCACCTTCATTTTTACTTGGCAGGGTGTTTGGGGCATGGGAGGGGGCTCTGGGCTAGGGCAGGGGGTTGAGGTGTGGGAGGGCTCAGGGCTGGGGCAGGGGGCTGAAGGCTCTGGCTACAGGTGTGGGATTGGTCTGGAGATGAGGGGCTTGGAGTGGGGGTGCAGGGTGGGGCTCTGGGATGGAGTTTGGTTGCAGGAAGGGGTTCTGAGCTGGAACAGGACTGGGGTGTGTATGGAGGGGATGAGGGCTCTGGCTGGGGATGCAGGCCTTGGTGTGGGCCTGGGGATGAGGGTTCTGGGGTGCAGCAGGGGCTGCCAAGCTGGGGCTGAGGGGTTTGGCATGCAGGGTCTGGGAGGATGTGGGAAGGAGCAAAGGGCTGGGGCAAGATATTGGGGCATGGGAGAGGGGTGCAGGCTCCATCCGGCACTTACCTCAAGTGGCTCCCAGAAGCGGGCGGCATGTCCCTGCAGGCTCCTAGGCGGAGGCACAGTCAGGCATCTCTGTGCGCTGCCCCTGCGCGGGGGGGGGGGGGGGGGGAGTGCGTGGAGCCTCCTTGGTGCCCCTGAGCCTAGGGGCCACAGGGACATGCTGTCCACTTTTGGGAGCCACACGGAGCCAGGGCAGCCAGAGAGCCTACTGTAGCCTTGCTGTGCCCCTGCCTGGACTTTTAGCTTTGCTGACTGGAGCAGCCAGAGTCCCTTTTCAACCTGTGTTCTGGTTGAAAACCAGATGCCTGGCAACCCTAGCTGGGAGGCATGACTGAACAGGGGAATGGAAATAAGATCCACACTCATCGAGTATCACTCCCCCTCAGCTAGCTTCCTCCTCCTGGTATAATGGATGGCTGTTCTGGACAGTGCCATAAGGTAACAGTTAATTTAGATCCCATCACTCTGTATGTATAGTTGGGATTGTTTTCCAATGTGCATTACAGTACAGGCCTGTTTACATGTGAATCCACTTAATGTGCGGTAGTGCCCATGCCTCCCAGTGCTGCCTATTTAACACGCGGTACAGGAACTTGCTATGTAGCGCTACAGATTTGCTCACTGACATAGAAATTGTCAGGAAGTGCGGAGTGAAAACATGTTGTAGGCCTACTGGCATTTCCTCTTCCTTTTGATCGCCGATATTGGTAAAGACATATCACACACATGCTTAGTCATTGTCACGTAGAGCAGTGGTTCTCAAACTTGGGAGAACTGCAACCCATTTTTAAGAAGCAGCTTCTCAATGCGACCCATGTGTGTCCACCGAAAAGCTGCCAAATTGATTACATCTGCATTCCGTGGCTTTTTGGCGGACATGCCAAGTGCTCCCGACTGTCCGCCGAAATGATTGCTTCCGCTTTCTGCAGCGCTTCAACAGGCAGTTGGGAGAGCTCGGTATGTCCGCCGAAAAGCCTCAGAATGCGGACATAATCAATTCAGCAGCTTCTCAGCAGCCACAGAGGCTCACAACCACTCAGGAGGCACCCGACTACCCCTGAGGGGTTGCGACCCCCACTTTGAGAACCGCTTTGCTAGAGATGTAAAATATAGTCTGTGGTAATTATTTCAAAATTGTTTGATTTGCGTTTATTTGATTCTGGTGTTCCACACAATGTGAATAGGTGTTCTGTGAAAGAATCGTAATCTTAAAAAAGGGTCTTTACATTTTCTTAATTTTGAATTTGGCATATTTGAAGCGTAGTTTACAACTCTTTTTGAATTACTATAATTTAACATAACTTTTTCCAGTTATTGATAGATCTTATTGAATATCATGCTGTAAAGAGAATTTTGACTCTTGCACTTGATTTTTGTACTACTTTATATGCACATTCCACTTAAAGTTAGTTAAAGCAAAAATACAAATTTAAAATAACTTGGTTTTATAAAATATATTTGAGCATAAATAACACAATTTCTGTTTGAAAACCAAACTACAAAATAATATTATAAGTGTTCCATAAATATATACTAGGCTAAAGAGTGTTTCATGGCCAAAAAGGTTTGGGAAACACTGTTCTAAAGCAAGGGTTCTCAACCTTTCCAGATTACCATACCCCTTGCAGGAGTATGATCTCTCTTGCATATCCCAGGATTCACCTCACTAAAATACTACTTGCTTACAAAAATCAGATATAAAAATACAAGTATCACAGCACACTATTCATGGAAAAAAATGCTTACTTGCTCATTTTTACCACAATTATAAAAATAAATCTATTTGAATATAAATATTGTATTGCATTTTAATATAAACAAGTAACTATCTGTATTAAATTTTAATTGACACTCACTTTGCTAATGCTTTTTATGTAGCCTGTTGTGAAACTAGGCAAATACCTAGGTGAGCTGATGTACCCCCAGAAATCTCCTGCAAACCCCCTTAATTATATTTTAGGATTACATGGCAAAGGATGTGTAACCCAGTTGTGAACTCAAATCTCACAGCTGGGAACAGGAAAACATGAAGCAAAAAAAAAAAATCCCATGAGTCATCAGAAGCTGTATTACTTCATTTCAAGTTAAAAATACCCACACTGCACTAGGTTCTTCCTTAGAGAGGAATAACTAATTAAGGCATAGACTCTTATAAAGCATCTTGAACTTTAGCTACACACTGACACCTCCCTCACCTGAACCACAGAATTAGTCAATTAGTATTTTTTTAAAAGCCACCCACCCCCTGTGGCAAAAAAAGTTTAACAATCTACAGAGCTGGTGGGAAAGAGAGCGACTTTTCCTCTCCTCCATCCGGGAGCTGCCCAACCCCTCTAGTAATACTAAGAGAGCTGGAGTATAAATTTTGGTTTTGCAAAAGGTAACCCACTCTGCTGTTGCTTTGAGTAACACAGCATTCCCTCCCCGACCTATGTTCTAGTCTGCACTGCTTGTCTCCTCCCCTAATCACACTACACTGGCTCAAGCCTCTATGAGTCAGTCAGTCTGGCTGGCTGTCGCTGGGCCCATCCCCGCTCACTCACTCCTTGCTCAGTCTCTTTCATACAGACACGCCGGATATGAGCTACCAATCTCTGTGCCAAACTGCCCTAAGTTACATAAAAGAGAACCACTAAGAGAACACTAGTGCCTTGTTAACTTAAATTGCTCCAAAGCCACCCTCCCCATTCCACACATGTCCCTCATTCAGAACATCACAGCTGTTTATCTTCAGCGATGGCAGGGTAATTAGTCTATAGAAAAACAGCTACAAGGTTTAAAATTACTCGATAGAAAAACAGCTACGAGGGCATTAAAAAATACTGTTGCTTCCCCTTGTGCCTCAGCTCCGAATGGGCTCTTGTGCATACAGTATATTAATATATATGCACGGCAGGCTGCTGGACTCACAGTAAAGCCACGCTTCCTGGTCTGTTTCATTGTGTAATTTAAAACCGGGTTGACTTTTACAACCCCAAGCCAGGAGGAACGCTCTTTCCTTCATTCAAACACGGTGGCGTGGTTTTGGGAGCGAGTACACAG
Source organism: Sternotherus odoratus (assembly GCA_032164245.1). Lineage (NCBI taxonomy): Eukaryota > Metazoa > Chordata > Testudines > Kinosternidae > Sternotherus > Sternotherus odoratus. The sequence continues at coordinate 71,949,496 of JAVMKO010000002.1, forward strand.
GGGCTGGCTCAGGCTTTCTCGGCTAAAGTTCAGTTCCTCCTCTCCCACGTTTTCGATCAACACTCTGATTTGTCCTGCTCAAACAAAATCCAGTTTGGGAGCCGCTGAAGGAGGAGCCCAAAGGAACCCCGGGCAAGCAGCCGCTGTTCTTTGACCCCCTGTCGGTCAATGGAAAGACCTCGGGGGAGGAGGGATCGAGCCCGAGAGGAACAAACAGCTCGACCTGCCGCATGGCTCATCCAGAGTCAGACTAGGAACAAAATAAACTGTTGCTGACCCACGTGATCCCTTCAGAGGCGTGAGTCGAGCTGGGGTTTAAAAAGCCCCGAGCGAGCGTGGCTCGTGGAAACGCAGAGCAGAGCCCAGCCAGGAGAAAGTGAAAACAAACAAACAAAAAACCACCTTTACAACCCCGCCCGAGAGACTGTTTCACGCCGGGGGGGGGGGGGAGGGGGCTGGCAAACCCGAATGAAAGGGGGACTTTTGGTGTGGCGTCTGTTCCCCTAAAAACCGCGAGGGGTGGGGAGAAAGAAACCACCCCCGGGCCCCCAAATCCGTGTGGGACCAGGGTCTGGGTTATTTGCCCGGGCGCGTCGCCCCGTTCGCAGGGAGCCGGGCGCGCTGAGTCAGAGCCCCGCGATGGAGAAGTCGGGAGGCATGTGAGAGTGACAGCGCGTCTCGGCGGGCCGGGCATGTGGGAACTGCCCTGCAAGCCCGTCCGCAGCAGAGCAAGGCGGCTCCGAGCATAACAACCTCCCCCCCTCCCCCAGCAGGAGCATAGAGCCTTTGGGCGTCTTGGGGTGGTTCCCCCCCTTTTGGGAGGGGGTCTGACTCGGGGGCGGGAGGAAGAGCCGGGCTCGTTCAGTGCTCTGCTAATCTCTTAAGCGCTCTTTTCTCGCCCCACACTGCTGGTCTTTCTTCTCCAGGCTCTTCACACCAAGGAGTGGGTGGCTCATCCGGCAGCAACAGGAGGAGGCTAAGTCAGGGGCAGCTGTCAAAGCTCCCCCCCCCCCTTTCCTCCTCCCCAGTTTAATGATCAAACGCCTGGCTGGGAAGAAAGGCAGGAACCGGGAGGCGCAGAGGCTCTGCCTGGCCTGTCACATCACACGCTCTGGTGTGTGTGTGTGTGAGAGTGAGTATCCCTCTCTCCCTCCCCTCCGCTGGCAACCGTCTCCCCAGCAGGGAGGAGGAGGCAAAGCGGCTCTGGCGCTCAGTTCCTCTCCCACTTACTGAAAGGTGGGCGGAGGGTACCTTTCCCCCTGGTGCCTTTTCTCACGTTGACAAGCTGGGGCCCAACACCGGAGCGAGGGGGGGGAACGAACAAAGGCCCGCGAGGAGGGAAAGCCCCAAACCCGGCCCAAACATCCCGGGCAGAAGGAAGCTGTCGGCTGGCGGGGACACAACTCGCAGCCCATTGCAGCGCCCCGCTCAGCAGCCACGGCTGGGAAGGGAGCCCGCTGCCCGCCGGCCAAGTCGCAGAGCGGAGATTGCTCCGCAAGCAGGACAAGGCAACGCGATCGGTGCGCGGGGCGCCCGGCGGGGAGCAGCCAGCCTCGGGGCTGAGACCACGATGAAGAGTAAAAAAGGTGAGTGCGGGGGAGACCGTGATTTGATTCCTCGGCGCGCTCTTGCTAAGCCCGGATGGGAAAGTGGAAAGCGTGTTGCTTTCGCCATATGGAAATAGCAGGCGTGCGGGTTAAACTTCATTGCACTTCGCTTTGGCTGATTAAAGAAAGTGGAAGCGGGTTTCTTCTCTCGCCCCCCCTTATTTTTCTTTCTAAGCGGCTCCCTTTCCTCTTCGTTGAGCTCATGTCTGAAATGGCAGTTGATAATGTTTCACTTCCAGACAAAACATGAGGGGCTGTTTGGACGCTGCTTTCTCTCCATGCTGCTTGGCTCCCTGTCAAAAACCTGGTCAACTGCCTGCTTTGTCCCCAACAAAGTTTTATTTTCGCTTTTTTTGAACAGCCTTTTTCTTCCCTCTTCCCTCCTCTCTCTCTTCTCACTCTTAATTTCTCCAGTCAGATCCCCAAACTTGCACAACTTTAAAAAGCAAATGCCAACCCAAATACAATTCTCTGAGCAATGCAGTCTGAGCCAAAGGGGTGGTAGGAGCTCTTTGTTTGCGAGTTAGCATGGGGAAAAGGGACAAAAGTGGTGGGCTGTAGGATAATTTAAAGTGAGATTTTTTAAAAAAAATGGTGTGCAAATATCTCTCCTGCCTTTTGGTCAAAGACTTTTTTTTTAAAGACTAAAACTTAAGTGATTTAAAAACTTATCCACCACGTGGCGGGGAAGCAGCACAAAAGACGTTTGAAAAACTTTTCATTGATGTTACTTACGTAATTACCACTTGGACAGACTTTATTATCAAGGGGTTGTTAATATTTCCATCTGAAGTCCTTTGAGTGTCTCGAAAACTAAAATCTAGCTGCAAAGAATTTGAAAACATTTGTAAAACGTTACTACTGTTAAAAAAAGATTTCTGATGTTTGTTTCCTAGTCAGTTCGCCCCTCCCCATTTTTAAGTGGCTAATCAGTAATGTAGATTAATTATATTTGGTTTTTAAAATAGCCAACATACAGAGGGTTAATAAAGGAGTACTGCGCATGTTTACTACTCTAGGGCAGTACTGTTTTTCCTACTACATGTTCTTGTGGTTCAAGAGTACGGAAATCTATTCATTGTTAATGTTATTGAAGCCATTAGAGTATGTGTTTATATCCCCATTAAGCACCTTCTGAATTCTTGGTGTATAATTTAAGATGTGATTTTAACATAGTTTGTAATTCTCATAAATAATCTTGGACTATATATACTGATTTAAAACAAAACGCACAAAGGAAATTAAGCTGCAAAGGCAAAGTTTAGACAATAGTCCATGCTGGTTCTGTTTACACTAAAAAAAAAAAAAAAAAGCAAGGAATTCAGAGTTCAAACCGAAACTTTGTATTTATATAACCCACCCTTCATGCCAAATATTTCACTGTCCTCCTAACTGGAGTGATTATAGATAACAACACGTGTTGCATACCAACCCCCAGCCCTCTGTACCTAGAGAGAGTTACAGCCTTGACTCTAGATTTTCCCATTTTTGTAGATTTATTCAAATTGTTACGATTACTGGACGTATATGGTTTTACTGAATTATTTAGACTAGTTATTTTTAGAACATTCCTGTGCTCCCTATTTGCACAGTGGTGGTGATCAGTTGGTTTCCTGTCTGCTGCTGCTTCCATTGTTCAGATTCCTCTCCCGGAGGGCAGCTACTGGTTGTCTAAATACCAGCTTCACACACTTCCAACTCTTATTGTCATCGCCCCCAAACTAAATACGTGTTAAAATGCTGACGAGGTTATTACCATGTCTGCCTATGTATTTCTCTCTGTGAAATCTGCCTTGTGATTTGGGAGTAAGGCAAACCTTTGAGACAGAAGGCCATTGGTTTAGAGTTTATATGTGGCAGATATTAGGAAGTGAGAAGAAGCTCACAGATGCCGGGAAACTTTTCAAAGAAGTTAGGACAATGATTTTTGTTGTTTTCTTTTGAATTAAAGATTGGCCTTGGCAGTTTGCATTTGTGGCCTGTATTCTGTATGAGTTTCAGGGCATGACCTGATTTCAGATTTCTTTCTTGTTGTCTAAACAAAATATTAAAATTTGTTTTCTATAGTACAGCCAGGTTTGCCTGCTTTGTGGAACCAATACAGCTCAAGTATTGTAGAGGAAAGAAAACTGATTCTTCCACTTGTAAAAGCACATTTAAAGGAAAAGGAAAACTTTTCTAATTATCTACTTTGGAAAATTCCCTTACACATCCCCCAGAGTGCCTGTGTCTGATCTGGTTAATTATCAATACTATTTAACCTGATTTTTTTTTAATTCACAAACCTTTAACTAAAGTTCTTTTCCTATCTTAAGTTAAATGCCTAAAAACCTCTTCCGTGGATGACAAAAGTTTGTTTCTTAAATAATAATGAAATGTAGCTCTTATAGCAGTCTTACACTTTGTTTTAACTCATAACGTATCTAGGCTAAGTCAAACCTATGTATGCTAACTTGCATTAGCTCAGCATACAGGATGTGGCCTGTAGGTTCCTTGCATTACAGTCAAAAATACTCTTAATACAAATTTATAATCCTATTGTAAAACAAGTAATCAAACTCATAAGAAAAGATACGTAAGAAAGCAGGCTAGCCCTATAGGCTACACTTGTTAGTTAGCTATTGTAGTCTTCAGTCCTGCAAAGATATAGCCCTGTTGAAGATTATGCATGTGTAGCCCTAGTGAAGTCAATTACAGGAAGATTGGAAATATTATCTATCTATATGTAAAACCCAACCAAAGAAATCTATTCCTTCTGTCAAAGGAGACTTTGCCTTGAAGTATAGTTGTTCAGTTTCAAGTGATTGTTTCTACCAGTTCTCTTGTGAAGCTCTGCCACAATACAATAGGATATTTTTCCTGATAGCCTAAATTTTAATTTTCTTCACTTCATTTAATTTCTCCTACTTAAGGGCCCAATCCATTCCAAATAATTCTTTCTCTTTCTTGGTGTTCATACCTTCTAATAACCGATAGTTTTTTCCATATCAACTTTAGTTATCATTTTGAAAAACTATCCACCTAATTATTTTCTCCTTATGAGATTTACCCTTCCCCCAGGCCTTTAAGTCAGGAAGTATTACTTTCCCGTTATTTAGTATCATCCAGGCATTGAGGTGCTCAGAATCTTATGCAGTGTCCAAGGCATGATTTCTCAAGCAGTGAACAAGAAAGGGACCTAGGAATTCTTTGGCCTGTGATGTGATGCAACACAGTATGTTAAATTCTCTATGCTGCCAGACTAGAAACTGGGTGCAGGTAAATCAATTCACATTATATAAAAGAGAGGGGGCCTGCTGATCCTACAGCCTTTAGAAGTAGTCCTCACTGAAACCAGTGAAACTATTTTTCTGTGAATAAGGACTGCTTATCTGAGTAAAGTTTACAGAATTAGAGCCAGGGTCACTTCTTGTGTCTTGGGCCCCATTTAGATACAAATGTACACCGGTTCAGTTTAAGTAGTGCAAAACACTCCACAGACATTCTTGCATCAGTTTAAGAGGGGTTTATTTCCGTTAAAAAATATAATCAACTGAAGCTAACTTGTAAAAGCCTAATTTAAACAGAAATAAGTGTCCACAAAGCCTTTTATACCAGTATAGCAGTTTAAATCAGTTTAAAATTCACAACTTAAAAATAAGAGGGAGGTATTCTGCATGTAAACAAGCCCTTGTTCTGGGGTATAAATAACAGTAAATGGTCCAGACATGGAGCTTAGGTCGGAAGCCTTTCAACTGTGCCCTGCTAAAGAAGAAACCAAAAGCATGTAGTCTGATTACTAACAAGAAGAAAAAACAAAGCTGAGTTGCAATCAGCATGAATGTTCTAATGAAAACAGAGGTTTGACAGCAACAACGTGGCTTGTGCTCTAGTAAAGTATCAGCTGAAGTTGTATGAGATCTACTGCCTTAACTTCCTGTTGCTACAGCTTCTGCACATGCCGTTGGAGATGTTTGTTAAAGGTTCAGAGGTCTGGTGCTCTTTTATTTAAATGAGCTCATTTCAATGACAAGCTGCAATGCTGTTTGTTCCTGTTTAACCAAAACCTGTTCTGTGTCATAAAATTGAGGGAACATGTCACACTAAGTAAGCAGATCAAAGGGCAGACTCCACTGTTGTTTCTTTTTTATTATTATTATTATTATTACTGCATTACAGTTAGGAAACTAACAGTTGTTTGAAGGGAAACTTTATTTTATTAATTAAAAAAAAAGAAATGTGATCTCAGAAAGATTGCATTTTCAACAAATATTTTTGGTGATTGATTTTTTGGTTAAATCTTGCTACATTTTAGCAGCAGGTAAAGAACAACAGTTCCAAACCTAGATCTTTTGTTATCAAATCAAAGCAGAACTCCAGTCTTACTATTTAGAAAGAAGGTTTATGTGGAATGTTTGCTAAACTTTGAGAGTTTAATCTTAATTTATTTTTATATTACTACACTTATGAATGTAAATTTACTCTTGTGAGTAGACACACTGACTGCAACTCCTTGGTTCCTGATTGGCACCATTGCTGTGCTTTCATTTCAGCTCCTTCATTTCTGCTTTTCACTATTGTCTTTTCCTGTTTCTGAAACCTAACATTTTATTATCCTCTTTAAAAAATCAGTGCACCAACATTCTTAATCTGCCACAAGCACAAACAGCAATGTTTGGAACTTTAGGTAAATTCATAGATTCCAAGGCCAAAAGGGACTAATTACGATCATCTAGTCAGACCTTCTGAATAGCACAGGCCATAAAACTTACCCCAAATAATTCCCAGAGCAAATCTTTTAGAAAAGCATCCAATCTAGATTTAAAAATGGTCAGGGATGGAGAACCCACAATAACCCCTGGTAAATTGCTCCAGTGGTTAATATTCTCACTGTTAAACATTTAAAAACTCCTTATTTCCAGTCTGAATTTGTCAACTTCAAGCAATGGGATTGTACTATACCTTTCTCTGAATTCTGTAAACTACTAGTTTTAGCTGGTCATAAATCTACTTTACAGTTAGTGAGCTCCTTTGTAGAGCCTTCATAACTTACTTTTCAAGCAAAATATTATCTTAATGTGAAGCTATTAATGTCCTGATAGATTTTTCCCCCACTTGAAAATACCACATACATGCACAAAGAACTAAATCAAATATACAATTCAGAATTTACCTCGAGTTGGTCATTTAAATTGCCTGTCATTGCTTTTGTTCCCTGACTGGATAACTTATGTAACTAATCATCATAGGGCAAATTGTATATGCAGCTGTAACATTCGGAGTAGAGTGTTGGTCAGTTACATAAATCATCCAGTCAGGGAATAGAAACAATACCATACAAGTTACATAATAACCACCACAGACTCAATTGTGAATAGTCACCGAGTATTAACAAAAAATTCCCTGGATAAATCTGAATAATTGCAAATAAGAAATTGAAGAACACTGTGATTTTTTCACGAATAGAGATAAGGCAAAACTTATAAATGCTCAACTCTGTCACACCACATTTGTGCGTTTCATAGGTATCTGTAAAACTACTATGCAAAAGTCACAATTAGTTCTCTCTTTTTTGGGTCTGACATCAATTCCCATTAGCTTCCATTTTAATATAACTGATTTTTTCTAGTTTAAGTATTAGTTTTGAAACTTGAACAGCTGCCTGGTGTTTAAATTTGCTTGCTATTATAAATGTGAAAGTTTCTTTTTTTGAATAAAATGGATGTCTGAACTAATTTAAAAGTGGTTTAGGGCCTCATTTTCCTTTTTGTTATTTATAGAAATGCTTTTGAAAGCAAACCTATTGTGAATCAAATAAGCTTCTGAACTGTGCTAATTGAATCTAGTGATATCTGATTTAGATTTATATATGGTTTGTAAGTTTCCTAAAATTTCTGGTGGGATTAAAGTACTTAAAGCCAAAGCAAAGTTTCCTTTGTGGATTCAGTGCTATTTGTTTTATTTCTTCAGTCACACCGTACACTTTACTAAAAGAGCAGAATTGCAGATTGGTGTTCAGCCACAGAATATGAAGTATTTGATCACATATTGTAGTTCCAGATTATTAGTAATATGCTTTACTGACTTAATTATGGAAGACTGAGACTAAATGAGATATTGAAATAAATTCCTTCTCGGTGGGGGAAAAATGTGCAGTAAAACTGTAAATATAGAGTCCTTGCAGTAAACTATGTCAAAATCTGAATAAATACACTACTTGAAGTGTGAAGGAAGGTTCAAAGCATAAGTAATCAGGACAAAGTTGAAGTGTGGCATGTTCTCCAGAAAAATAAATTATAGCAATTCTATACTAGTTTGTGGCACTATTTAGGCACATACTCTTACCTCTGTGTACACTTTTTCCTCAGTGAGTGAATTTTGTGGCACTTTAGAAGAATCAGCCACAACTTGCTTTCTGTTCTTTTCCTGTGCCATTCATTTTTATTCATAATTCTGAAAAGCGCTGTTAACATTTTAAACCTATAAAGCTATTCTTAATCAGAAGGAGATGCACCAGCATGTTCAGTTGTAATCCAATACAGCCAAGGTTTGGGTTGGGTGTATGTTTTGAAATTCTTGTCTATTGGCTTTTTGTCTAGCCAAGAACCAGCCTTGAAGAAAAAAGATTGTTGGAGGCATACCACAGTAGCACCCTTTGCTGACCAACATTTGGCATGATATTGACATCAAGTGGAAGTTACTTTTACTGCATATTACCAAATAAAAGGTTGCTAAGGGAACCAGTAAATGAGGTTGTGTGGAGAGGTATCCCCTAGGAATAGATAGTTGGTGCTACTTTTGTTACAGTACACATCCTCTAAACATGAGGCCTGGTTTGACTCATAATAAAGGCTCACAACAGCTGAACTGGCAAGGAATTGTTCACTTGTTAATACTTCATAAATAAAAAATTTATATATATGCTTCCTAACTTAAAAATTATATCTACCGGTATATCTATCTATCTATCTATAGATAGATATAGATATATCTATGTATATCTATATATAGATATAAGCATTGAAGTGAAAAATGCCGCAAATAAGAAGTGTATTGGATTGAAGTGCCTATTCTCACCATTTTATTACTGTAGGTGTAACTGCAATATCTGGCAGTGAGACCGAGGATGATGACACCATGGATGTCCCACTGGATCTTTCCTCTTCCACTGCCTCAGGCAAACGAAGGAGACGTGGTAACCTGCCCAAGGAGTCAGTGCAGATTCTTCGGGACTGGCTGTATGAACACCGATACAATGCCTATCCATCAGAGCAAGAAAAAGCACTATTGTCCCGACAAACACACCTTTCTACACTACAGGTATTTTTAGAAGCTCCATTTAAAATAAAAACAAACTTTTGTTTTTGCTTCTGAAGTTACTCACTCTCCAGTCTCGCCAAAAATGTTCATACTACAGATGTAATGTTCTTTATATGTTGTTATTGTTTGTGTTGTGGTAGCACCCAAAGGCACTGACTAGGATTAGGACCCTGTTCTAGGTAGTTTACAAACACAAGCTTGCAGATGATGTCCCTGATACTGTATTGTCTTATGCACATGCTTAATTTTGCACAAAGTGACTTCAATGGTATTCAGTAGTATTACTATTAGTGATAAATTTAAATTTTTTATCGTTATAGAGCAGTATTTTGATATACATGTTGCAGTTAAGTAAAATTTCTTTAATATAACATTGTGAGGAAAAACTACTTTATATAGAAATGACAAAGAGTCTCGTGGCACCTTAAAGACTAACTAAAGTATTGAAGCATAAGCTTTCATGGGCTAATACCCACTTCATCGGATCCAACGAAGTGGTTATTAGCCCATGAAAGCTTATGCTTCAATACTTTAGTTAGTCTTTAAGGTGCCACAGGACTCTTTGTCACTTCTGCAATTCCAGACTAACACTGGCTACCTCTCTGATACTTTATATAGAAGTACTTTAAAAACAAACAAACGTTAAGTCAGCTGTTATTGCCCAGGAAACTGGTTTGATATTTAAACAAGGATGCATTTCAATGAGGTAATTCATGTTATGTCTGTTGACACACTCAGTTGAGCAGGAAAAATCAGTTACTGTTTGTGGGAGGAGTGGCTCTTTTCATAGAGAAAAGGTTTTCCTGTTGTTAATTAATCTAAACGCAGAGAACAATAGGTAATAGGTTAATATATGTTCACAGTTAAAATCTAAACCTTTCACTTCAGGCTAGAGTCTTTTTTTCCCCCTTTTTTTTGCTAGGGAGAGAAGGGTTGGGGGTAGAAGAAAAGAGAGAGGTTTTTACTAGGTGTGTCAGGACTTGTCGATCAGTCTCTTTTGTTGTAGAGTTAAGGAAACTGCTTGGAGGGATTCATTAATCTAACTGAAAGACTCTAATGGCATGTAGTGTGGAAGTGAATGAAGGTAGAAATTAAGATATCATTATGTTTCCAGGTCTGCAACTGGTTTATCAATGCACGCCGCAGGCTTTTACCTGACATGCTGAGGAAGGATGGCAAGGATCCAAATCAATTCACTATCTCACGAAGAGGGACCAAGATTTCTGAAGGCAGCCCAGTGGAGTCTTCCACAGGCACAAAAAACTACATTCCACTGTTAGAAGAGAACCCATTTCTTTCTGGTACCACAGGACTAAACAAGGCTGTCTCTTCTAAACCTTCTTCCCCAGGATCTATTTTGGCTCGACCTTCAGTGATTTGCCACACCACTGTAACTGCATTGAAAGATGCCCCTTTCCTTTTGTGCCAGCCAGCTGATGTAGGGCCGATCACCGACCTGCAGCAGACATCAGCTAGCAGATTCACAGACAACTCTCTTACATACCATGAGGATGCTTCTAAACTGGGACCTGGTACAAATGCACAAAGTGGCCTTTTCAACACTCCACCTCCTACCCCACCAGACCTCAACCAAGATTTTAGTGGATTTCAGCTTCTGGTGGATGTTGCACTGAAAAGAGCAGCAGAGATGGAGTTGCAGGCAAAACTTATGGCCTAATCCCCCCTTTTTTTCCAGGCAGGAATTTAACAAATATGTGATTATTGCTGCCCATGTGATATCAAAAGACTAACTGTGTTTTTTATTATTATTATTAATCTTATTTGCACAAGGGATTGCTGAAATGAAGCTTCCTGTCACTGAGGTGGTCTTCAGTGAAATATGGTCATTCCAAGAATTATAAACTTAAAGCTACTGTAGAAACAAAGGGTGTTTTTGTTTGTTTGTTTTTGTTTTTATGTTTCTTAGTAGGTTTTTCATAATGTGAGATGGTTCCCAAGATCATGTGATTTTGTTTTCGTTTCTTTCAGACTGTGCAATATCTAGTAATGATGTAGACTTCTTATCATTCCCGTGTGGAATAGAATATACCGACATGCTGTCTAAAACAAATGTTCAATTTTTTTAAACAATATGAACCAGGATGATTATGCTTTTTTTCCACGATATAATAAAATATTTTCTTTAAAAATGGATGCATACAGTGTGTTTTGTTGAACAGGAGCTTCACAGGGGACACCAAGTTGTGCTACAAATATGACCAAAGTAGAAAGAAGCCAGCATGAGCTTGAAAAGGATGTCTTCTCTCTGTGTCAATCAGAGACTTGCACTAGCAAATTACAAAGTTGTTGTAAAAAGGATTTTTACAGGGATGAGGTGGACCAGAGCTACCTGAAAGTATCCTCTTAGGCTGAGCTTTACAAAGGAGCCAAAGGAAGTTATGTGCCCAACTCCCAATGACTTTCAGTGAGATTTGGGCACCTCTCTGCCTTAGAAATCCCATAAAAATCCCAGCCTCATTCCTTAAATATTGCTGAGTTGACATACATGACAGCTCAGTGGAGAACATTCTCTTCAAAGTGAACTGAAAAGTCTAGACCAGTTGCCTTTGTGCTCTTCATTGTGATGTTTGGAGATGGCCTCAGAATTTTTTTCCTGCTTCTTTTCTTACACTGGTAATGTCAGGGGATTGATATGCCTGTTTTTTCTGGTGGACTGTAGTGGGGTAGACATCACAATAAGTTGAAATCTGAGATGCAGTTTTCCCAGCCCGGAAGTGAGATGAGGGATAAATTTTTCAAAAAGTCCCAAGTCTATAGTCTCCTAAATCAGTTCTGCACTAATTCTACTGTGTTCTGGGGGGATGTCAAGGTGAGAGTAATTGAGGACAGCTTTATATAAGTAAAAACATTTTTTTTTTCTTTTGGTGATTAGCAGTGGACTTTAATCCTTTGGAGATAGTAGACATGTCTATATCCTCCTGAGTATTCTTTGTCTGGAAGTCTGCAACTCTTAAAAGATTTAAACTTCAGTGCTGCTTTAACTTTATTCTGCCCCTCTCTTGCTTTCCATTCACTTCCATGTTAATTGTTACATGTGCTGCACTTTTTAAAAACAAATTCAATGGTCAGGTGACTCTTCGTTGAAAATATGACACCCCAAGGTCATCTCATATGTTGTATGTTTAGAAAATACTATGTTTGAAGGAAAATAAGAAGAATTTTGTATCTAGGTAAAACTTGTAACTTTCATTAAGCATAGGCAAATATAGCTATATGTACCAGGGAAAATGTACCTTGTTTTCACAGATCAACATTTTAAGGTTCAGAAAATTTCTACACTGTTACTTCCCAGCCTGTCCGGACACAGCTCTACCTCCTTTGTGCTGTTTTTATTGGAATACCTATGCAAAATGTTTAATTCCAGTTTTATAACTACCTGTAAATATATATTACACGGATACTTCTTCATAAGTGTGAGGCTAACTCTCAGAAGGAAAGATTGTAAGGCCAGAGGAGTGATCATGTTGTCAGACCTCCTGTATAAAACAGGTCATAGAACTTCCCTGAAATAATTTCTAGGACATAGCTTTTGGAAAAACATGCAATCTTGATTTAAAAATAGTCAGTGATTGACAATCCTCCATGACGCTTGGTAAATTGTTCCAATGGTTAATTATCCTCTCTCTTTAAAAGAACTACACCTTTATTTGCAGTTTGAATTTGTCTAGCTTCAACCCCCCACCGTTTCTCTGCTAGATTGACGAGTCCAGTATTATATATTTGTTCCCTGTATAGGTATTTACAGATTGTAATCAAGTCATTCCTTAGCCTTCTCTTTGTTAAGATATATACTCAAAGAACTCAATCTCTCTCTTTAAGGCATGTTGTCTAATCCTTTAATCATTCTTGTGGCTTTCTCTGAACCCTCTCCAATTTATCAACATCCTTCTTGAATTGTGGGCACCAAAACTGGACACAGTATTACAGTAATGGTTGCACTAGTGCCAAATACAGAGGTAAAATATCCTCTCTATTCCTACTTGAGATTCCCCTTTTTATGCATCCTAGAATTGCATTAGCTCATGTTCAGCCACCAAATCCATAAAGGAGGAACTGTTTTCCATTCTCCTATGGTATGGGTATTGTCTGAAATGGCGCTAGAGGCTAATTACTTTGATGATCTTTGCTCTGAAGTTTTTTGTAACATACAAGAGGGAGATGGAGTTTGCTGCTAACTATCCTGACTCCCACGCCCCAGGCATTGGGTTAAGGAGAAACTGACCTTAAGCAAAAAATAAGCTACATTTTTTCTGAAGTGTGTAAACAAGCATCCATTTACATAGCTTTCCCTGGTGTTACAGATTATTTCTAGCTGCTGCTAGGGTGTTATGAGTTGGAGGGGTGAAAACTGAGGAAACAAGGCCATAAAAAGATCACAGATCTTTTTTTCATTCCTTACCCTTTTAAATGGGAAGTTTACTCAGCAGACTGAAAAATATTAAGAGTTTCACTTGCTGACTTCTGCAGTTCCACTAGAATAGCAACAAGCATGAAGATGCAGCGGGATGAGGGTGAAAGCTGCTACTGTAGCTCACTGCTAAATTCATTTTAGCTGTGAAATAAGAACCGTGGGCTGTAGGCCTGTTTTTCATTTATCTATATGTCATGGGATCAGACTAATAATCTCTAATGAATGGTACAGGTACCATTCTGGGGACTTCTTGAACTTACAACCTATTTTATTTGGGACCAAACTTCACTTCTTATTTGTATTAAAGAAGCAGCTACACGCCCTAGTCAGAAGTAGAAGTCCTTTGTGCTGGGTCCTGCTTAACTGTAGAGTAAGGTCTCTCCCTGGCTTGAGGAGTTTATTTAATTTGGAGGTTAAAAATGTGACTCATGTTGAAGTGTCCCCCAAAATAATCTCAAAAGGGAGTTTTGTTTTACTGTTTGCTGTAAATTAGTCCTGGTAAGCTCTGGGAAGACTTCTCAACAGAATGCAATAGTGGCGATGCAGTCACTGCGGTACTAGCCAGCAAAGGGACTAAGATGGCATTCAGAACAAACCTGTGGAGATACATTTGGGGTATCAGATGGCGCTAGAGTTCAAAACTGAATATGAACCCAAGTAGCTAACAAGTAGGCATAGATGAAGTGTGTCAGCAACTCAGCCTTGAGAGAAGCTTATTTTGGGAAACAACATTTAAAAAACATTAAGAAAAAGAAACTATGAGACGATAGAAGCAGCTTTGACAGTTTTTGCTGCTGGGATAACTGGTGCTAAGGCTAATTAAAACAAAACTGTCAAGTACTGACCCCTACCTAAATTCAAGAGGTACAACCAGATTGACACTTGGCACCACTCACAGAACCCAAGTACAGAAGGGAGAGGACCTGACACAGTCGTTTGCCACATTTGAATAGAGTACAATAACGTATCGTCTGCGGGAACAGAGTAAGTGACCTGAGAGGCATGACAGGCCTTATGCCAATAAAAACAGCTAACTCACAAATTGATCAAAAGCCAAGAAAAATATCTACAGCTTGAGTGACTCTAAATACTGTCTCTTGTCTACGATGCGGAAATGATGAAATTAGACTCAGGAATCTTCAAATGGGGGCTGATGGTACCACAGCTGCTGCTGTACTCTTAAGTTTAGTTCAGTACAGAGGCCTGGGAGCTTGAGAGCATAGCAGCCAGCTTCATGTGCTCATGGGAGATAGGCCGACTCCAAGCGCTGCACTCTCTTGTTGGTGCTATGGACCATTCTCATCCCACTTTCACCAGCCTTTCCTTCTAACAAGCTACAAGGATGGGTGGAGCTAGGCCCTGGTCTAATTCACTTGAAGTCGGAGCAGCTTATTTACAGTCTCCTACCTGGGTGGCACTGAGACAACTTCTGGAGTGCTGCCTGTGCACCAGCAGAGCAGGAATTGAACTGGGAGAGCGAGAATTAAGGGTGGAGTTGGTACCATACTTAATGGGAAGAGATTTGTAGGAGAAAGGAAGCAAAACTTGAGGGAGCACAAGTGGGTAGGAGTGGGGAGCATAACTGGAATATGTATGGCCTGGAGAGAGGGAAAGAATACCCAAAGTCTAATCAAATGATGTGGGGATGTACTGCCTAGGTTGTAGTGCATGATAAACATACTATTCGTTATACCTGTTGTGTTTATGTCATTTACAGTTAATGGCAAGTTGTATAACTCAGAAGTTTGTATTGTTCAGATTATTGGTCTGCATGTTTCAGCGTTCTGTGCTGGCTTTCTGCAAATGCTATAAACATATTTCAATATTCGCTTGCAGTTCTTTTAAGATCCATTTCAATTTTTTCTCCATGCTAATAACTGTTTAAAGCCAGCGTGTGTTACATTTGTTACCTTTTTTTTCTCCTTGTTGCTAGATGCCAAGCCTACAAACACAGAAAATGTTCCTGGTGCAGCAGGTTACTTGTTTTAAGTCTGTTTGCTGAGTTCCCACGTTCTTATGTCTTCATCCTGTTTCACTGGTCTAGCTGGATCTTTGCCTGTAGTTCCAGTATTTAGATTAAAATGAAAGAGTTTAGATTACCCACTGTCTAGTGCAACGTCACTTAATCCTGGCCCCATTCTTGACATAATTACATTCATGTGTGCTGGATGGTCCCCACTGTCCACTTGAATAATCTGTTCCATGTCATGACTGGGATTTCCTCACAGTTGTGCAACATATTGACGTCCAGAATTACACAAAAATACTGCTGGTTATGTTGCAAACTCAAAACTCAGACCAGTTGTAGCTAAAGGCTCACAAGGGTTTGTACCAGACTCACATGAAATTCAGGATTTCATGGTGTTTCAATTTGAAATCAGATGTCAATCAGCCATTTCACGTGACTTACACTTTGAGACTTGGGCTTCACTTGTCAGGGTTACAGTTGTGCCATCTCCAAACATTCAACAATCAGGATCCAATTTCCCCCTGCCTCCTCCCACACACACACACACCTCCCCACAAGTCATGAGATTGGCTTAAGCATCATTCAATCTTTTTTAAAAAAAAAGGATTCTGCCTTTTTCATTTGCTTTCTGGTTTTTTTGAGTCTTTAGGGTGTAGCAAGGTCACATGTTCAAGCTTTTCTCCACACCCATAAGGACTAAAGGCTTGCTTTGTTCTTTAGAAGGAAGCTGAGAGTCTTGCAATCACATGACTCCAGGAACTAGGGTTTAGGAGAACCTTCTGTCCCCACAGAAAATATTACATGATTTACCAACCAATCAGGAGAGTTTTCAGCACTGGGTTGAGGCAGGAGTTTGTACAAACTCCTGTGATGTAAAAGTGCAGGGTTGTAGAGCTCTACCGTTAGGCTATACGTGTACAGCAGCCTGCCAGGTTCCAGGGAGGGAGGGGAAACTATTGCCTCCAATTAAGGTTGCTGCTTGGGTATTTCATTGGTTCAGTTACCAGCCCCCCCCCATAAACCCTTGGGGCTCCCCTTCTCGCAGTCTTCAGTCTGTGACCCCCCCCCTTCAAATGTGTCAGGGCCCCCTTGGGGGCCATATGGCCCCCATTGAGAATGGCTGGAACTACACACCATAGAGGGATATAAGCTGCGTTACGTTGACCTAATAATGTCTGTGACTACACTACCAGGTCCCTTCTGCTGCAGTAACTCACCTGCTCCATTGACTTAATTATACCATCTCCAAGAAAGGTGTAGCACTTAAGTCGCCGTAGTTAGGTTGCAGTACAGTAAACCCTCGATTTAACGGACCCCGATTTAACGGACTTCGGATGCAACGGACAAAATTTCCGATGCATCCGAAATCCGTTATTGGGGGCTGCCGGCTCCCGCCCCAGGGAGCCGGCTGGGTTGACAGCTCCCGCCCGGCTCCCCGCAGCGGGGACCCCTGCGGGAGCTGTCAAACTCCCCCCCGCCCCCCCGCCCGGCTCCCCGCAACGGGGGAGCCGGGGGGGGTGGGCTGACAGCTCCCGCCCGGCTCCCCTCTGCGGGGAGCCGGGCGGGAGCTGTCAACCCCCCCGCCCGGCTCCCCGCAACGGGGAGCCGGGCGGGGGGGGGGGCGTTTGAGAGCCCCCGCTCGGCTACCCGCAGCGGGAAGCCGGGCGGGGGGTTTGACAGCTCCCGCCGGGCTTCCTGCTGGGGGGAGCCGGGCGGGAGCTGTCAACCCCCCCGCCCGGCTCCCCGCAACGGGGAGCCGGGCGGGGGGGGGGGCGTTTGAGAGCCCCCGCTCGGCTCCCCGCAGCGGAAAGCCGGGCGGGGGGTTTGACAGCTCCCGCCGGGCTTCCCGCTGGGGGGAGCCGAGCGGGAGCTGTCAACCCCCCCGCCCGGCTCCTCGCAGCGGGGAGACGGACGGGGGGGGGGGTGTTTGAGAGCTCCCGCCCGGCTCCCCGCAGCGGGAAGCCAGGCGGGAGCTGTCAACCCTCCCCCCCGCCCGGCTCCCCGCAGCGGGGAGGCGGGCGGGGGGAGGGGGTGGGGTGGGCTGAGTCACGGCTCCATATAACGGACTAATTCGGGCGGGGGGGGGGTGTCCGTTGTCACCCGAAAGTCCGTTATTTAATAATTTAAAAAAATTATTAAATAACGGACTTTCGGTTTTAACGGACACCCCCTCGCCCGAATTAGTCCGTTATATCGAGGTTTCACTGTAGTGGCAGTGTAGACACTGCAGTACTTAACAGGCTGGTCGCGAAGTTGTGGAGACTAGACATAGAGTCACTGTCAAGATGGCAACTGTTGTGTTAATTCATTGAGTAAGCATTCAGCTATTTTGCCAGGCCTTGTTATTTCACTTCCCTTTCTAGACCACAGTGTTCTGATGGTCTGACCTTGTGTTACGCAGCTCTTATTTTTTTCTTTTGTATGTCTAATATAATCATGTGGTTGAATACTTCCCCCTATTGTGTCTCTCTTCTGTTTTATTTAGAATGCTTCCATAATATTACATGTAGTCTGTTTAACGGTTATTTTGACTATATTTGTGTTGTTTTGAAAGTCATCTAATCCTTGTGTTCTCGCTAATAAAAAACAGCCAATCCCTACTTTGCTAGGAAGCAAACATAAACAACCTAGTGCCCATATGGTATGAAAGGAGATTATACAGGGACACCAATGTGCTGTTCTTAAGTATGTAACAAGTGTGGCTTTTTCTAGCTTCTGCTTTAGTGCTACAACAAGGCACAGTTTAAAAGCGAACGCATTAGGAAGTGTTAGGACGGGTAAAAATGCACTCAAAAATGGCCAACTTTTATTCTGATCAGTCAACTGTTGAAAAGCTGGTTTGTGGCATCTTTAGGGTCAATTAAAAAATATTTTAATCTGGACTGCTGAACTGCATGCCAAATTTTTACTCTGTTGTGATTTGCGACAGAAATTAACTCCCCCAAATAAGGTACACTGTAGAAATTCCAGCACCAACCTTGACTAAAAGATTAGTTCAGGTTAACGCTACTGATGTCAGCAGGTAGGTGCTGTTGTAATTCCTGGTTCATTTTAACTACAGCCAGTTTTCATTCAGCTGAGGTGATCTGAGCAATGTGCTGCCTAATTTTAACAAAGGGCTCCCTCAAAAAGTTCCATAGTTACACATGCAACATTTGATGGGTAAAATACTTCACCACTATCAGAAATATCCATTTATTTCATCCCAATCCCCACACTCTTCCTACTAACAGATCTAGCAATCCTTTCACTAGCTCCTTCAGCACAGTCCCTCATGACCCACTGTACTTCCCCTTCATGAGTAGCTCCTCCGTCAAGAGCTGCTACTCCTAGGAGTTCCGCAGAAGAGCTGCAACTACAGTGACAGTAAATGGACCATCATGCAATATCTGGCCTTGAGATGGTTGGTTAGACAGAGAGTGCATCCCCTCTAGTGGTGGCGTGGGTGGTCAGTTAGGAAATAAGTCCCCTTTGGGTTTTTTTAAGTGGGTTGGCCTCCTTTGACTTCTGAAGATCTCCCTGAGCAGGGAGGTGGAAGGGGAAGGCCCAGCTTCTCCCCTCCCCTGGAGAGGGGGACTAGGGCTCTTTGGACTCTAGACTGCGGTTGGGTGAGCATGCAGACTCCAGGACTTGAGGATTTCCTACTCAATGCAACAGCATCTTGCTCCATGTGCTATTGGAGTGGCAGTGGCTCGTGTGGAAAATGCTACCCACCCACATCAACAAATGGGAAACTTGAAGAGTGGGGTTGGTGGTGATTGGGGCAGGCTCAGTTAAACGGGGAGGAGAGCAATACACTGCGGAGACACAGGAGTGCTGCTCCCCTTCAGGGTCTCTAGCCACTCACTGGCTAGCTTGGGGAGGAAGGGAGCTGACTGACTCCTTGCCAGCTCCTTTCTTTAATTTAAACCCTAGCCTGGCTCGTGGTCATAGAGAGCCTCTCTTTGCGCCGTCCCAGCTGTCGCATCCTGTGCTGGTAGCCTTAGTTGGAGCTGTGTTTTGCAGAGGCTGCAGGTGTAACCGATCGCCTGTTTTGGGGCCAGAAAGGAATTTTTCTTCTTATAGACCAAATTGGCAGGAGTCAAGGGAGTTTTTCCACCTTCCTTGCAGTGTCCTGGAGATGCAATGGAGTTAAATAGAAACAGGATTACTAATTAATGTTAGTACTTGGTAAGAATGTTAGTTCATTGCAATTTGTGACTGGTTTGCAGCACAGTTCAAAGGAAAGATTCCCAGAGGTAAAAGCCTTGGGATAGTACTGGTGGGGCTTATGCTCATGGGTTAGAGCAAGATCTTATGGCATCTGCAGGCCCTGCTTTTAGTACCCTGTGTCCCCCTGATGGGGTGGCAGGACTCAGAAACATGAGCTGAATCTTAGGGGGTAGGCGGAGGTCCGAGTACCTCAAATTATGGATTCTATGGTAGAAGCCCTGCAATCCCCACACTGGAACCACTTTAAATGCCTAGAATCAGAGAGGTAGCCGTGTTAGTCTGGAATAGCAGAGGTAACAAAGTCCTGTGGCACCTTAAAAGACTAACTATAAAGTTTTGAAGCATAAGCTTTCGTGGGCTAATACCCACTTCGTCGGATGCAAGCAGTGGAAGTGTCCAGAGGCAGGTATAGAAAAGTAGGCAAGAACCAGGTAGGAGGTAACAAGGTTAGTCCAATTAGGCTGAACCAGCTTGTTATCTCCAATCAGGGAGGGTGGGTTATTCTTCTAGCAGTTGAATAGGGGGTGTGAACTTGGAGAGAGGAGAAGCTATTTTTGTAATTAGCAAGCCATTGAAGGTCTTTGTTCAGTCCCAGATTGATAGTGTTAAATTTGCAAATGAATTGCAGTTCTGCAGTTTCCCTTTGCAGTCTGGACTTGAAGTTTTTTTGCTGCAGTATGGTGACTTTTAAATCTGTAATAGTGTGTCCAGGCAGGTTGAAATGTTCTCCTACAGGTTTTTGTATATTGCCATTCCTAATATCTGATTTGTGTGCATTTATCCTTTTTCGTAGGGACTGTCCAGTCTGGCCGATGTACATAGCAGAGGGACACTGGTGGCATATAATGGCATATATGACATCACAGGACCTAACCAGATCAACCATACCATCACTGGTTCATTCACCTGCACATCAACCAATGTCATATATGCCATTATATGCCACCAGTGTCCCTCTGCTATGTACATCGGCCAGACTGGACAGTCCCTACGAAAAAGGATAAATGCACACAAATCAGATATTAGGAATGGCAATATACAAAAACCTGTAGGAGAACACTACAACCTGCCTGGACACACTATTACAGATTTAAAAGTCACCATACTGCAGCAAAACAACTTCAAGTCCAGACTGCAAAGGGAAACTGCAGAACTGCAATTCATTTGCAAATTTGACACACTCGATCTGGGACTGAACAAAGACCTTCAATGGCTTGCTAATTACAAAAATAGCTTCTCCTCTCTCCAAGTTCACACCCCCTATTCAACTGCTAGAAGAATAACCCACCCTCCCTGATTGGAGATAACAAGCTGGTTCAGCCTAATTGGACTAACCTTGTTACCTCCTACCTGGTTCTTGCCTACTTTTCTATACCTGCCTTTGGACACTTCCACTGCTTGCATCCGACGAAGTGGGTATTAGCCCACGAAAGCTTATGCTTCAAAACTTTATAGTTAGTCTTTAAGGTGCCACAGGACTTTGTTACCTCTTTAAATGCCTAATAGGCCTGGGTGACAGGGCAGGCAGCCCCCGCCCTGTGTTAAGTTGGGTAAAGTTGCAACCTGTCACTTCAAATCCATCCCTGGCTTTGTTCTCATTCCTGTCCCTGGTTACATCAATATAGGTGCCTAGAGGCCCTGGTGAGGAAAGGCGAGAAGAGACTTCCTCTCGCAGCAGCTGCCAGAGTCATTGCACTCAGAGAAGGCTGCAAACATTAACAAGCAAAGTCGGCCCGCTGTTAAGTGGGATGCAGAACAGAGCTGTGCGCCCCCCACCCCTTTGTAATACTTCCCTCTTTCCGGTTATCATACCATAGATGCACAGAGCCAGCCAATGGGGAGATGCTTCTTTTGGCTGCTCCACAACTAGTAACTCACTAATTTAAATAAATAGCATCTATAGACATGGGGAGGAGGGGCATTTTAGATCCTCTTGCTCAATATTCCTTTGAGTCTTTGCACTTACTTTGCATCACTTTTCAACACTAGCTTTAGCATGAAAATGGATAGAATCGTCTTCATTTATTTAAATGAAAGCTAAGATTCTCTGCAGGGACAAAAACATGGCTCTGGTAACAAGGGTTTTTCAACTGGTACAGTAGGGTTTGTCAGGCTCCCTTTGAGATTCCATGAGAGCTTTTCTTGGGGCACAAAACAACACTAGGGTAACAGACTATTCTTGTTTAAATTCCTGAGGACCAGAGCTCAGCAGCTCTCTCACTTCCCTTGAGCATCTCCTTTTATTCCCAGCACTACACCCCACCCCGCTCAGTGAGCTGACAAAGACTGGAAGCGCTTCTTTTCAAAGCTCATTAGCATTGCTTCTTAAGTGGGCAGTGGGGTTGCCATTAAGCAACTGGAAGCATTCTCTTCACCTGGGGACTGATTACTTCTGTAGTCCTTCCAGCCGGGCTGGGAAATGAGACTTCACATAAACCGCTACCACAGGCGCAAGTGGCAGTTTAGATCTTGGGGGGCAGAGGAAGAAGGCGAGTGGGAGAGGCCCTGAGGGTGGAGTGGTGGTCAGGCCTTCAGGGGAAGAGCCCAAGTGGAGTGGGGCTACCGTCTGGGCGGCAGGGCCTACAACAGTTTAATCCAGCCCTGCGGGTGCTGCTGCGCACTCACTATTTTGTTTCAGTGGGTGCTTGCGCTCCAGAGCACCCACAGAGCCAGCGCCTATGACTGTGACAGTGGCACAGAAGCAGCAGTGTAGTAGTGCTTCAGTGTAGGTACACACCACAGCAACAAGAGGGGGGGTTTCCTGGCACCATAGTGTTCATGTCGCACTCCCTGTCAGCATCCAGCCTGGGCCGGGGAAACTAATGATCTAACCAGGGGACCAAATTTGGTGATGAATCCTGGTCATGTGCCATCTGAGGCACCTTGTGCATATGCTAAGAAGAAGATTAACCTAGCTGGACAGAAGAATTCTTCTGTCAAACTAGCACTGTTTAAACCACAGGGGAGTGGATTGTTCATACTCTTGAATGACATAGCTCAGTCGAGGATCTAACTTGTTAGTGTAGACCTGGCCTGAGGTAATGGCCATGCTATACCCACCCCCTTACCTTCCTCTCTATTCTGGAGCTATGTCATCTTCCACCTCCAGCTAATGGCTTCCCTACACTGTACACCTGTTGCCCATTGGCCAGTGCTGCTATCAGGTAATGCCCCCAAAACACCTTATTAGGCCTACGTCTGAGTTCCACCATGCTCACAACCATTGGTCAGGCTCCCCCAAAGCGCTGCCTTTTCCTATTTCCATTTGTCAGTGTTTCTTCTCCACCCAGCTTTTTGAAAAGATCCCTTTGGGCCAGATGCCTTCTACTTTGGCAACCTCGAGCATTCTCCTTGGCCAGCTTCTGTGCTATTACCCAGCCAAGGCTATTGCCTTCTGTGATTGGATGACACTGGAAGCACATACTTCAAAATGACTTCCCCTCCCAATACTGAACGAAATCCTGTCCAATTCTGACTCAGTCAACCCCTGAAAAGCAGGGCTGTCCAGTTTAATACTAGATGAGTGGCCTGCCTACACTATGGTATTGGTCACTACAGTAGTACAGCTACAGTGCAGACTTTTCCTACAGCAACATTAAATAATCTACCCAAGAAAAGCAACAGACGGGTTTTTTCCCCCCTGTCAATGTAGGGGTAATCCACCTCCCTCAGAGGTGGTAGCTATGTCAGTGGAAGACATCTTCATTTATTTAACCCCTGGCGACGTTGGAGGTTAGGTCAGCTTAACTATGGTGCTCCAGGCTGCGAATTTTTTAACCCAACTTTGAGAGTAGACCAGGCCCAAGTCTATCCTTGAATTTTGCTAGCATAGCCCCCCTAACATAGGTGCAGCCTGGAAATCAAACATGGGTCATTTCCATACCAGAGCACTAGCAGAAATTTAGACCTTGGTGCATTGGTTTGGTTTTCAATTGCTAGGGAAGGCCCTATTGCAGCTCATCCATGTGGAAAATAAACATTTTAACAGACACACTTAATGATAAAAATTAACCTGGGGGACTTACCTTGTGGGTTTCAGGCCTTTAAACTACAGCCAGTAATTACTGCATCAATAAAAGCTGTTGTGGGTTGGGAGAAATGTAATTGAAGCTGATGGGTGTAACTGCTGCCCTTCATTTAAGATAGCTGTAAGAAATAGTTAAGCTCCTTTATGAAGCAATTGTGGCCTCCATTCTGAAGGTAGGCATGTCAGGACACAGACAAAGGCATATGTGAGACTGCTAAAGAATCTGAACTCTCTGAGAGAGAGAGAGAGAGAGAGAGAGATTGTATATGTGTGTGTGTGTGTTTGTGAGAGAGAAAAAAGCAGGCAAAATATCCCAGAAACAGACACCCTGAAGGACTAGAAATCTAAACACAGCCTGAACAAGCACTGAGCGTGTGTCCCTGAGAAAAACCAAAGATAACTGGTTTGAGCTGAGCGCCGGCTGTAAGAGCATTGGAGCTCTGAGTAAAGAAACTAGCTCCTGTTGGATTCCTCCTGAGTTTAGGGAAACAGGACTTTGCACAGTCTTTGTAAATAGGACTGCATCAAAGATACTTGACTCCATCATCAATTGTGCCTTCTCGTGGTAGCAACTAGGGCCTTGTCTACACTACCGACTGGATTGTAGAGATCAATCTAGTGGGGATCGATTTATTGCGTCTCGTCAGGACACGATAAATTGATCCCCAG
Organism: Sternotherus odoratus; assembly: GCA_032164245.1. Classification (NCBI taxonomy): domain Eukaryota; kingdom Metazoa; phylum Chordata; order Testudines; family Kinosternidae; genus Sternotherus; species Sternotherus odoratus. The sequence continues at coordinate 71,973,711 of JAVMKO010000002.1, forward strand.
AGGCATTCCCATCGACTCCGGAACTCCAGCTCACCAAAAGGCACAAGGCAGAATCAACGGGGGAGTCCACTGTTGACTGTATCTTAGGTGACAGGTAAGTCGACCTAAGATGCGTCGACTTCAGCCACGGTATTCATGTAGCTGAAGTTGCGTATCTTAGGTTGACCCTCCCTGCTAGTGGAGACCAGGCTTAGCAAGACCCCGATACTGGCTAACTGCCAAGGCCAAAAGGGATGTGAGCGCGAGAGAGAGAGCGTGGGGGTGGCGGTGGGGGTGGCGGAGAGGTGCATTTTTTGGGCAGGTTTAGTAAAAAATTAAAATGTAAACACATTAAATAATCTACCCAAGAAAAACTGCTTAGTCAGCTGTATAACTCATTTAAATTTACATCCTTAAGAAATGTCAAAGTCAGGCAACATTTAGACATTACATGAAAAACACCCTTACATGTTAAAAAAAAGGAGCTATTAGGCTATCATCATAACCTGACCTTGATCATTCGACGCCTTATTACCATACTTCTGATCTGCATTACTATACATTTAAGCAAATGTATACATATCAAAAGTGACAAATATCCTCTGCTCTAAAAGTACATAGGTACTATCAGCTCTTGAAACTCAGACTAATAGCTTGCAGCTAAATGGTTTGGATATTCACATGACAGCAAAGATAATAATATTGTGACTGAGTTCCCATTGTTTCTGTCATTTTTCTTAATACTGATGACCCTAATGATTCACAGTCCAGTTGTGCAACCATTCCTCAAGTTGGTGAGCACTGACAGGAGTAATTCAATTGACTGCAATGGGATTGCTCCCAGAGTAAGGCTTGCGTATTTTTGCCCTTTGGCTGCATTTTTTTGTCCTGGGAGGCGTTGCTGGTTTCATGTTTGTGTTTCAATCCCCAGGACTTTTGACATTTGGGGATTTTTGCAGTTGGGTGGGTGGATGTGATGGTAACAGATGAAACAATGTCACTGAGAACCTTGAGAGCTGCCAAGGCTGCATGGATGATTGAAAGAAGACAGCAGCTCAGCAACAAGCCTAGCGGCACAGCCCCAGGTCAGAGAGCTTTGAAGGCTCTAGTTCCCCTGAGCGTTCTGAGATTGCACCTTCACCAAAAATGTGGGGGGGCGGGGTTGGGTTGATAATGATCACCACTGTATTCAAAATTGTTGTTATGCTACATCTCAAGCACAGTGCCAATTAGCACGAAAACTGGCCAGGGGTGGGGGTGAGGGGTGGGGGAAGAATCAGTGATTTAGTGAATAAACCCAAGTGTGTGACACAGGACTGTTCATGTCTTAAAATTTGCATTTTAACTACCCTATGAATCTTGTTAGCAGACCAATGCTAACCCGGATACGTTCTTACTCCTTTAGTCATAATGCTTCTTCCCAGCCCTTTTGTGCCTGAGGGATACATTGTCCGTTGGTCCTATGGATCCTTCATTAGCTAATTATTTGTTACCTGCCTGGACTATGCAGAAATGTTAACACCATTCATTATACATAGAAGCAGCCACTAAACTGCGGACAAGCTTTTCTTTGTTCTTCTGGGTTTTTTTATTTCCCTGTTAATCATTAATCTATGTCTGATGTACATTACTGCCGTCTGTGCTATACCACACTAATTGAAAACATAATAACTAAAACAAGTCTGGGATGGAGCTTTTCACGACAAAAGAAACAAGACCTTTGCATTGTCATCTGCTGACAATGAAACTATATTCCAAATTTTCAGCTGTGACTCACTCGTCCCTCCTGTCTAAAGCTACCAGAGTGTGTATCTAGAAATCAAAGTTATGTCTGTGTTTGACAACATTGCAATGGTTTTGGTTATCCATGAAGGACAAAGCTGGCAGAGATCAGCACTTTTGGATGAGATCCCTCGTCTCTGGTTTCCCTAAAGGGAAGTGGTGGAAATAAACCTATAACCAATAATGTGCTGTGTGTAAGATCAAAGTACATGCTGTGATGGTTAGGGACTGAAACATTAACCAGACATTGGGAAATTGTCTGTAGTTGCCGCTTCATGTCCTCAGTAGCACTTTTGCAAATAGGGAATACGAATCGTCATAGTACTGTGTGTGTGTGGAGAGGGCACAGCAGTGTTTGCACAATGCAGCCGGAACTACTTGTGGTGGTACATAAAAGTGTCTGGCGTGCTGTACAAACAGCAGTAATTAAAAGGTTTGTCCTTCCTAGTAAAGAGCAGCAGGAGATCTGTCAGAAGTGGCGAGTCCCTTGAATCAGAGATTCAAGAGCACATACTATACCTGATTTTGTGGGATTCCTTTTTTTGCATGTGCTCCAGCTTTAATAAACATAGCTCATCTCCATGTGGAAAACTCACCCTTTTAACCCCCTTGCCCCACCGTTAAACAAACCTGAGCTCCCAGAGATCAAGAACAAAGATATAGCAAACCACCAAACACTGCTGAGTGCCAGGATGTTGTAATCATCTTACTACTCCTGGAGCTCGAATTACATAGCTTTTTGAAACCAGTCAACAGCTTTTGTTGCCAGTGTAGGTGACAGTATATAAATCTTGGGAAAAAACAAGTCTTTTGCAACGTTACATTTGAACTTTGAAACCATTGTGTTTAGCTGATATATGGCAGTTTTCAGATGGGCAATGCGGTGCCCGGATATCACTGTAGATGTTCCCTGCCCCATTGGAGGGGAATCCAACATGTACGTAACTACAGACACTCACAGCTGTAGAACTTGTCATTCCCTTTACAAACACTCACACCTTCAGTGGGGCTCTCAGATTCTGCTTACACCCTGCTCCTTGGCCATGGGCCATAAATCTCTCCTCGGGTCCTATACTGCCTGCATGTCTACTATCTCGAAAAGCATGAACTCACCTGAGTCCCACTTTTAGCTCTCTCAGCAGCTGTTAACTATGCCTGCCTTACTGGTGGGGCTGCTTAGGAATTAGTTCCTTCCATGAATGGAGGAACAGCTGGGTTTAGCTTCCTTAAATTGCACAATGTTCTGGGATAGCAAAATCATTTTTGGTCATGAGCGCTTCACTTGACCTTGTAAGATATTTTTGTTTGCCCAGAGCCTCTGCCAAAGGACTAGCTCGACTGTCTAGCGAAATGGTAACATTTTATTTAGACTGTAAATTTGCTCGTGCATAGAATCTTGTCTTTACACCTCTCTGTAAGTGTCTGGCACACTGTTAGTGTTAGATTAGTAATTATGTTAAAGAAGAATATTTATTGGGCCTTCAAACACTAACATGCAGCTCTTACAATAGCACTTTTTGCGATAGTAGATCGTAAAGCACTTCACACTCTTTACCAGATATAGCTTTACCTGTATAGTAGGCGCTATTACTATCCCAATATTACACATGGGGAACTGAGGTGGGAGCCAAGTGACTTATCCAAGGGTGTACAGGATGCTTGTGGCAGAGCAGGGACTTGCCTCATGGTCACCTGTGGCCTAAGTTAGTGCCCTAACCACTAGGTCAGCGGTCCCCAAATTTTGGGGGTTACCCTCCTGGAGGGACACAGCTGGGGCCCAAGCCAGCCCCCCATGGGGTGGAGAGGGTGTGTAATCCAGCGCCGCTCCTGGCCCTGGCTGCTGGCCCCACATCCAGGTCTCCATTCCCTGCCCTAGCTGCAAGCCCCGACTCCTGGCCTTGGCCCATGGCTTGGGCTCCACTCCTGCCCCCACCCCCAGCTGTGGCCCCTTACCTCTGTCTGCATTCACTGCCCCTTCCCCCAACCTCTCCAGAAGCTGCAGCCCCATGCCCAGACCCTGAAAAGTTCTGGGATCACTGCACTACTAGACCATCCTGCTCCTCAAGTGCATATCTAGATAAGGATCTCCCCAAAGCACAACCATGTTAATTGGGTAGAGGATTATTTGTAAATGCTTCAGGACAATGAATAAGTCATACTCTGCAGTGTGTAGCACAACAATGGCTTCTTGCCTAGTTGGGCCTTTTGGAGACTACTGTAATATGACTACTTTCCACATACACTATTTACACGTTTGTTTTTAATTCTGTGTTTGCTTGAATACTGTGCTTGAGTACTGTGGAATTTTAATTCTCTACTGTTGAAAATAATGTTCTGGTGCAAGAATGCATCAGTGTGATGAAACAGCATTTTGGTTATGTTAAGACTCTGATCGGGTCATATTCTTCTTAGCGCACTCATAAAGGGGTGACTGGATTTTAGATGCTGTAGCTAAATGGTGATAGGAATAAACTCATCAGAACAAAACGGTACCAAGATTAGCTGCCTAAGACGCTACAGAAGGTTCCAAGTATTCTGCCTCCAAAAGAGGGGGGAAATGCGAAAAAATGTCATTTGTCATGTTGATGTACATTAGTGGCGCAGGGAGAAGAACTTAGCCAGCTTCTCAGTTCTTATTGCTGTAACGATTAACGGAATAACTCCCTCAACGGAGGTGCAGCTGAAAGCAGGCTTCCAAGCCACATGCTGAGAAATCTATGGGGCCACTTCAAAGATAGGAAGCTGCTTGAATGGCATTTGGATCAGAACCTACGGTCTGACAGCCTTATTCAAGATCAGTCATTTCTGGTCCCACCTGTACTGAATTATTACTGCTGTACTTCAAAGTGTATAGTTACTGCTTCACTTGCAGCAATTTCTGAGTTAGCATGACTAGAGGACACAGGCTAAGACATGTAGGTTTTCTGTTGCCATGGCTTACTAGTATGTGAACAGGAAAGGGGACCTAAAGGGAGGGTGTGAAATAGCTGAATCTTAGTTGTTGGTTAGCTGGATGGTATTGGGACTACCCACTTTTGGGGCTACGATTGTATTAGGAAAGTCCAATACTTAGCACATTAGCTTTGTGACACCTGTTTTGTGCCCTCAGGTGGATGCTGGATCTTCAGGCCGCTGAACATTAATTTTAACTTACATGCCCTATTGATTAGGGTATTCAGCACATAACACTAACATTTTCAGTTTGAAACCTCTACTGCTCATCTTCAAATTGACACATGCACACAGTTATGATCACAATCTACTCTGTAATTGTTAGACTCTAATGACAAATGTCATCTACATTTTCCCATTCTGGTCTGATCCTTTTTCTTCCGCTCAAGGCCCATTCCTTTCCCTGAACATTTGACAGTTCTTAAATGTACCTTCCACAGAATAGCGGCCCCCATTAGAAGCTCTGAGAGGCCGTATTGTTGGAAACCTCAAGAGGCTCTAAACCTCTCAGATATTTCTCTCTCAATGGAGCCAGCAAAGCCCATAATTGCTTCCTTTCTGTTTGGATAAAAAAGGCACCCAGCCAAGGGGATTGCTCCCTCCTGGGTGAGAAGATGGAGGCCTCACTATGAGTCACACAGAGCAGCTTATATCAGTGCCACAGCTCAATTTTTCCACCTGGTTTTGCTGGGTGGAGCTAACTCACTAAAGTCAGGATTTACCTGACACAGCAGCACAAAAGATAACAATCTTTCATTGGCAGAGGGATTAACACAATGACCTAATAAAGCTTTTCTGTCTCTAATTTCTATGATTATATTGTTACTGGATCAATGAAGAGAAGCATGAAAAACACAATTACCAGGAAGCCCCGTTCCTTTCCTTGTTTCTTTGTCTTTGCGCGGACTGTATATGTGTCTCACAGAGAAATACAAGACCTGCTATATTAATTTGTACTAGTGAGAGGCTGTTGAATGAAGATCAGTCCTATGCGTGGGAAAGTCTGACTGTTCACCGAACATGCCAATCACATCATGATTAGTAGCTAAAATCCAAAAAATCCCCTGTGGAATAAAATAATAGCATCTACCTTTTTGCTATACACAATATCCGAGCAAGAACACAGAAGGGAACTGTGAATCCATGTCTGTCTGCACAAAAGCGTCTTAAAAAGAGAGAGAGAGAGAGAGACAGGGAGGGAGGGAGAGAATGTGTTTGTGTCACTTGAAGGTACATGGTGTGAATGAAAGGACAGATTTTTTCTTAACTTGATGCAGCACACACACAAAGTGTTTTTAATGTGGGTACTGGTACCTGGAGAAATGTTAGTTCTTTGTAATACAACTTTCTCATGACATGCTGGTGAGCCTAGCTCTATTTGTATAGCACGTGAAGCAAAGATTTTCCTAGCAAAGGTGCATTTTTATTGACTAGCTGAACAGTTGCATTATCCCATGACTTGGTGTGCCAGCTAAGGTAATTTGCTCTTTGCCAGGGGTTGTTACCTTGTCACTTTTCTTTCAAATATCTCGAAGAGGAAGGACAGGAGGCTGTATTGTGCTGATTGAACACCACCAAGCTTAGTTGCAATATACAAGGAAGCTACAGGTGCCAGTTTTCACCCAACGTTGTTCCTATTTATAGTGTATCACAGTGCCCAGTTACTCATAAAACACAAAAACTACAGGAGTGTGCCTTGATTGCATGTGTCACTTTTTTTACTGAGTGAAAAGTGTGAGTGCTCCAAACAGTTAAGCATAAACCAACAATGCTTGGCCAATAACCTGCTATTAAGTCACGCTTGCAGGAAGTAATAATAATTTGGTCTTGATAAATAGGCCAAGTGTATTTCTAGCACAGATAGTGTTTCACCTTGATTAATCATGAGGGTGGGGTGGAGGTAAAGACTTTGCACCAGGGATCTGTACATTCTCCCTCTGGAAAACAGTTTGAAAATATCGGCTCTTTGGAGCATTCTGGTCCATTCTGAATGCAAAACAAGTCTACTTCAGAAGGATCTTTAATGAACCTCAGGGATATCACCTCTAGTAGAGAGGTCCAGAGAGGACTGAATTCTGTCAAGAAAGGGAAATTCTCTCCATCTGGTGGGTGGTAAAGCTTTAACAACGGGTCGGGTCCCCATTTATCACATCATTGACACAAACCTCCACTGTATTCTTCCTGTCTCTTATAGAACACATGAGGTTAGCATGGTTATACCGTGTGAGGGTGACAAAGGTAACTGGCTTAACTCGCATAAGGTATGGTACATTGTGGAGTACAGGCATGAACTTAAAATAATTATCCTCAATATACTGACTCCACAGCCCGATTTATTTTATAATGTTGGCATTTATTTGTGTTGTTATGAAACAGAGATGATAGGCTTAGAATTAGATGGGCATTGCTTTAAGAATTGCAGAATGTCTTTGTCACATATACTAGACAAAGTTCATTCTTCTGTAGGTGGACAGAATTCCACTGAAAGGAATTCAGCTGTACTTACTTATGCCAATTTGTCTCACCACGTTTTAGCCACAAGTGAAGGTAATTGCAGCATGAAGGGACCCAGCGTGGTGAAAAATAAGCGAACACAGGGCTTGTCCTCACTTCACTGAAGTCAATAGCAGAACTTCTGTTGTCTTTGTGGGGCTTAACCCCTTTGAAAATATTTCTAAGGAGCCAGGCCTTGATCCTGGTAACACTTACATATGTGAGTAACTTTATTCATGTGAATATTTTCAGCGAGTTCAATGGGACTCTTCATGGGAGTTGAGTTACTCATGCAATGTTCTCAGAAGATCGGAATCTAAACCTATGAATACTTAATGGTAGCATTCTGGTGGCTCTGCTTTTAAACTTGACCGCATCAAATGAACCATTTTTACAGTTATGGGATTGTGAATTTGCATTGAAAACCCACAGCTCTTACAAGCAGTGCATTAATTATTTTATTAATTTGCTCTTTTTTTACATTATGGGAAACGTTCGTCTATTTACATTTTCTGTTCACACACAAACTAGATAGATAATCCTATGAAAACCCAATTCATAAAGCCATAAAAATGCTTTCCACCCCTCCTTCTAAAGGCTTTCAATTTTGTTCCTTTTTTTCCAAACCGAAAACACTTTTAAAATCACATTTGGGAATGCAGGTAGGCCAGTGATTTACATTCCAGTTATTATTTAAAATCTACATTTAAACATTTTTTTAAAAAAAGAAATAAATTCACAAAGATAAAATTTAAATTAAAGTGATAGTGCACATCAGAACATTAAGGGAACACCAATAAATAAACTGAAATATATTACAAATAAGTTATTTCTATTTACCTTTTCAAATATTAAAAATCTTTAATCCATTTCTTCATCATTCTTTACAAAAAGATTATGAGAATTTTATGGAAACATCTGCAAAAAATATAATAAATACTTTTTTTAAACGTTCAATGCAGGAGACAAAAACAACCTTTTTTTTCCTTTAAATTTTCCCCCAAGGGGAAAAAAAGCAACAATTTTATACCAAGTTAAACGGAATACAGTCATTTGTAGTTTATAGTTGAACGGATAAGAATAAAAAATAAATAATTACAACTTACACTAAAATAAATGATGTAACAAATGTTTGTGGTGATATGTCATAAGTCAAGTGGCTAACTAGTGGCATTCGGGGGGGGGGGGGGGGGGGAGAGGGGGAAGGGGCAGAAGTAGTTTTCTGTCCCGTATTTAGCAATTGCTAAATTGGGTGTACACTTCAAATTTTGCTGTAAAGCTAGGCAAATGTTATAAGGGCCTGTCCACAGTCGTTAGGAACCAGCAGGCATTCAACTAAGAATCAATTTAAAATACATCCCCAAAATATCATATGATATACAAATACAATTAATAATGTACAAGACCAAAATGTCTTCCATTTTCTTCTATTTTTTGGAACTCACTATGGCATAACCTTTATATAAATGTCTGTAGCCACTTCTCAATGTAAGTCTTAATTCTTCTTTCAGAAAACTTCAAATCAACTGAAACGTAGTTATGAACATGCATCCTCACCTGAATGCTGCTTTGTTCATCTTAGAACAAATGAGTTCCAAATAAGTTTTAATACTTAACATGACTACATGACCAAAAGTGGTAATTGGCACTATATATACTGCAAACACTGTGATCTTTCACTGCTAAAAGTTAAATGAAGTGGGTTCTTTTCAAAACTAGCAAATACACTGGTATTCAAATGCTTATAGGGCCAACCTATCAAAGCTCCCTTAACATGAAGCACTGAATGGGGTTACACTGGATTTCTGATCATTGTAGTTAAAAGTCTTTTAAATATTAAATTATTAGCCCTTATCTTGTAAACCACAGCAGTAAATATTTGTGCCCTGTTTATAAAGACATAGCTCAGATATCAATGGCTTTGAGAGGTAGCAAATTCTCTAGTGACTTTACAATGTTTTCAAGAAACTATTTGGTGCCAAAACCTCTTACCTCTCCTAATTTCTTGAATGAAATTAAATTAGCACCTGGCTATGTTACATTAAAAGAAGCTGTCTGGCATGATCTTAGATGTATATTTTTAGAAAGCGCTTAACTTTCTGGTGGGAATTTCAAATGTTTTAAGATGGGAGCTACACAGTTAAGGCTACCATGCAGTGGAATTTTCACAGGTGGAATGTTCACACTTTTTAAATAATAAGGGCATTTACAGCCAACTTTGGTTGGATGCAAAGTACATATTAGCCACCACGCAGTGGACTCTTGTCACTATACCATTTCCAGGTTAGAGAGAAAAGATCTTCCTTTCTTGTAAGAGTCGCAGCCTATCCTGTGCTATATGGATGTCCAAGTGGGAGAAGAGATCATAAGAATCACCCTGAGCAGGGCAGGATTCTAACCTAGAGCTCAAGAGAGCACTAACAATGGGGAATGGCTACTATGCTAGAAGACACACAACAATCCCAAAAGGGTGTGGTCTGCTGACTATGGGACATAGCCAGGTGGGCCTGGCCAACTAGCACTAATGTTGCCTTCTGCAGCATATGCCAGCTGCTCATTTTCAGCAACATATCCAAGACATCCTATCCTCTGCTGGCACAATGGCCAGTGTCACAGTGCACAGCCAACACCTTCCTCCATCAGTGCAACTCCAAGCAGCAGAGGCAAGATTTTACTCCAAGTAGCAAATAAATTGCTGAAGACTAAGGAATGCGTATTGTTCATGATTTCAAAAACTAGTGTAATGAACAAATATAGGCTCATTATGGTCCCACTGCGTCTGAAAAATCCTCATTTTTGAAAAATGGGGTATTTTATATTATTAAGAAAGAGACTAAAGGAGAAACTTACTCCCAGCTATAAACCATCTGCTGGAAGCAGTCTGACCTGAAGCGTACAACCAGCTGTGTATAAAACAAAACAAAGTCTTGGTTTGAAAAACATCATGGATTCCATTTACAGTATTTCAGGGGGTGGATGGGTGTGAAATCTGATCGTTTCACCAAGATTAAGACATCAGCAAAACAAAGCTGTTTTTTTCTCTCCCCACCCCTTTTTTAAAACCAATATAATTCATACAATACAATACAATAGGAATTGACAATACAGTACAGGTTTAAAAATTCTCAATACTTTGACAAAAAACTCCCTTTTTATATTATCTTCAACCATCATTTCTTCTTATCTCCTTTCCTTTTGCCTTTTTATTGCCTTTCAAAATAGATGATTTCCCTGGAAGATCGAATTTACAATCTTCTGCTGATCAAGATGTGTAAGTAGTTATTGATGGAATACAAACGAGGCTGCAGTTTGTGCAGCGGTGAGGGTGTGCAGGGATCCTTTCATAGGATCCTTTCTGTCCTTCACCTGCAGGATTTACTTCTCCCTCCTTTTCACCACATCACAGCTCTCTCCCCCCCACCTCACCCTTTGCGACAAATTCAATTCAGGTGAGACATGATTCTGAGGTTTAGAATAAAGTGCGCCATCTGCTTAAAAAATAATAGTAATAAAAAGAAGGGAATCTGAGCCATAGCTCCTTTAATCTTTAACGAGGAAGACGGCAGAGTCCCAAAGGATCACCCTGCATTACTGAATTTTCAAAATACTCTATAGTTTTATATTGCTGTACACCAGGTAACAGACTAACTTTAGATAAACTAAAGATCATGAATGAGTTAAATGGTGTATTTACTATACAGGTGTGCAGGTGTGTGAGTTCTGTATTTATTTCTTAAACAGAAAGAAGGATTGTACTCTCTTATATGAGGCAAGGTGGCAGCATCAATACATGTGACAAAGCATTATAATGACATGGGCAAACCTTTAGAAAGCAACGGTTATTAGAGGACATCTCTTGGAGGATCGACAACTACACCACAAAAGTGGAATTCATTGGGATAACTGGGATTATTTAGAGAGAGAGAGAGAAAGTGAGAGTGAGAGAGAGAAAGTGAGAGAGAAAAAGAAAGAGAGAAAAAGAAAGAAAGAGAGAGAGAAAGAAAGAGGAATACAAATACTTAATGGTGGCTCTGAATAGGGACCTAGAGGAGCAGATTATACAAGAGATTTGTCTTGCCAGTGAGAGTCCTCCTGGTGGGATCCCTTCATAGCCTCGTCTGGGCTTCGGGGATGTAAATCTCAATGCTTTCAGCGCTCTCAGTGGCTGAATTCTGGCGGACAGATGCGGCTCGTTTGGCAGCCATCAGCCGTTTCCGGGCCTCTTGACGCTGTGAGCTTTCCAGAGAACGTTCCCGTATGAGTGGCACCTGACCTTTCGTTGGCTTCTTTGGCACTGGAGGAGGGACCCTTCTCTCCTGATCAAAGCAGAAGGTTAATGACATTATACAGCTTCTCAGGGAAAGCTTGGAAAAAACTAGGATAGGTCAGTAGTTAGAACACACATTTTACCTAAAGTTTGTTAGTTCTTATCTGCATTTTTTTCTTCATTGAACTGGCTTTTGTATTCAAGGGTTCAAAACAATAATGTAAGCTTAAAGCAAAGGATAGTATTGATAGCAGTGCTAGTTCTCCACAGGTACGGTGTGTATTAAACGTCTGGTGCTGAAAGGGCCGAAGCTCCCACAGCTAACCACTTAATGCGGTTCCCATTGGGGAATCCAGACTCCTCGTCCTGGTGCCAGGGATTAGAAAGGAGAGCATCTTAAACAGAACTTTGTAGCACTATTTAAGCTAATACAGTTTCATAAACCTAATGTATAAATTCTACTACGGAATTAAAAAAAACCCAACTCCTATCAAACTCTTCGGGTTTGTTAATAAAATTAATTTACTATAGCAGCAATCTGTGTTACAGAAGTGAAATACACAAATGACCTTGTCCCTTACACACATTACATACATAGCACTAGATGGGCTTACAACACTGAGATTCAATGGATATATATCACACAGTAAATGTAATGTAAACTAGCAACTTGGAGTTAGAGTACCACAGTTAGAATAAAAAACATGTGCTTAGTGGTGGACAATCTTGGTAATAGCTCAAATAATCCATACTTTTAATGTCTCGCTATAAAAATTCTGAAAATTTAGCACCATGCTGAGTGAGCATTAGGAATTACAATAACCTACAAACTGAAAAACGTGTAGGAATTAAAAAAATAATAATTGAGAGAACATACACTAATCATCACTTTAGCAGGCAAAGATACATGGTTAACAAAGAGGAAATTTATGTATTTTTATATCTATAAAAACTGTGTATTCAGTTCTGAATCTCAGGCAGCTAGAAAGTTTTTGTCAAGTCAATTTAGATTGTCTTTTAAATTACATCCTCTTCCCCCCTGTGAATACGGTTTCTGAGAGTAGGGATTTTATTACCACAAAGCTTCCATTCTAGCCTTTAGTTTGCTCTCATGTTGATTACAACAGCCTTCATTACTTGAAATGTAAAGCTGCCTAGTTGCACTTATTATTCACATTTTGCTTTTTCCTTTACATCCTTTACATCTAAAGATTAATCTATGCTGTTTAGCAAGGGCCAACAGGAGGGAGGGGGAAAAGGGAGGAGAGAAAGAGGCAAATGCAAATATCAATTCCACAGAAAGTTTTCATTCTTCCTTTCTTTTTAAATAAGAAGATGAACCGTTTAATTTAAAATCACAGTCAAATGAAACAGGAACAGAGTCAGTGTAATTCTTTAAAGTGCATAACCTCTACCTTCCTATTGCAGATTGTAAATACATATGATCCTTTCTTCATTACTGCTTAACTTCTTTTAACTCTTTATAGTCTTCCTTTTGGTGGGATTTCCTTGAAATGTTTTCAAGGAAAATGAAAGGAACATTTTTAGTAAAACTCTTTATGCTGGTGACTGGACACATTCTTTTGCATTAGAAGCTAATGAAAAATGGTACATTAACATGCATGGGTGTTTGCAGTTTTACAGCTCCTTCTCAAGAAAGACATTAAAAAATAATTACCTGACTTCTATATCATAGCCTCAGAAAACAAACAAGGGCGGCCCCCAAATAAAACACTAATGGTATTCCTCTGATGGTTTGGGATTACTCTGGAATTTGGCACTCCAAATTCAGGAACAAAGGGCATGATTTCTTAGTCTTGTTTGGTGGGAATAGGATGCTAAAAGAACTGTATTTCAAACCTTCCCGGTGGAAGATTTGTGGACATTTGTATTATTACTTGTCCAAAAGAAAATGCCACTTTGCATGTCAGCAACAAGATGGATCAGAGCTATTTTTAGGGCAGGTAATCCAGACATCAGCTTGGGTTACCCAGATGTCTATATTACTTGAACAAGGATATAATACTTTGTCTGTAAATGGGGCACTCCTTGCTCCCTTGCCTTTTTGGTGTATGTTATATCCCTATCAGTGTTTCATATTCATCAGCCAATGCCCATTTCTCAGCCTAGTGAGGCTAATGGAAACTCAGCTGTAGAGTTAGATGGCAACAGGAGCACGGCATTAGACTGTAAACTCCTATGGATACAAATCGGGCTTTAAGTGTTTTCCGTGAAGTTTCTAGCTCACTTTGGGTTCCTTAAAATAATCAATAATGATCCTGTATTGCGACTCACCCGAGGTGCTGTTTGACCAGCTGATCAACTGTCCTGATGGTGAGGATTAAAAATAAGGGTGTGTGCCAAACCAGAATGAAAAAAGGAACATGGCTTACACTTGGAAACTGGGCTGTTTCTTTATGGCAACAATGGAAAACGCTGTTAAAAAGAATTACCAGTGCTACAAATGATTTTCGGGCTATCTTGGAAAAATAACATTACCAGCAAAATGAACCCGATTACAAGAATTTCCATTTAAAAAACAAAAGAAAGCAAACAAACAAAAAACAAAAACAAACAAACAAACAAACAAAAAAGGCATGGAAAGATTACCATGCAACTTGTAGGCAGTTTGTTTTTAGCTCTGTATGTACTTATGATCTGGTTACTAAGATCAGTCATGATTACACTACTTCCCTAGTTTTCTCAGTAACAAAGTTTAGAGTGTGCAAGTAAACTGAATTCTTGCTATATGCAATAAAATGCACCATAAATGTGATTTATTTAAATTTAAGAATCAATATACTGTATATGGCAGTTCCTTCCAACGACTGATCATCTAGTATGATTGAATGTAAAGTTTAACAAAGTACTACATTCCCATTACCCAATTCACAAAGACAGTTTTGGTTTTAAAATATGCCTGAAACATATTACAGATAATATCCCAGATGATTATTATGTAAACATTGTTATTACAGTGAAATGAATCTGATATGAGCTTCATTGCACATTTTTAACATCTGTACGCAGAGGACTATTTAATTTGTCCAGTATTTGTGGAGGGTTTTAAATGAAGCATACAAAATCTACATTGTTCTACCTTCTTGTCATGAGGATCCATCTGTTTCCAATTATTGGCCTTTAACTGATGAAGTTCATCAAATTTCATACTAATATTTTCTATGGACAACTGGAGCATATCCCAAAACCCTGCTAAATCCTGGGAGGTCGGCCTTGGATGTGCATTAGGATTCTGTATAACAGAAGAAAAAATAGTTTGGCTTTAGTAACTTTTAATGTAAAGCATTTGTGCAAATGGCTATGCACCTCACCAGCAAAGCAGTTTACTTAGATTCAAATGATCAGTGAGATGCACAGAATAAGTTAATAGAAACGAGAAAGTACACTTCCTTACTAGTATTTTTATTTATAAAGATTTAGGGCTAAATTCTGACAGTTGTGCTCAGAAAACCTGTGCTTTCCCCTGAAGTCAGTGGCTACCCATCAACACATGGGGAAAGGTTGCTTTCCCATCCTTCTGTAACAGGAGCAGCAGAGTGGCTCTCTTTGGCACAGCCAAGGGGTCTACCGTGGGTGAAATCCTGGTGGCACTGAAGTCAACGGCAAGACTCCTATTGACTTCACTGGTGTCAGGATTTTATCCCGCATTTCTGCATGTGCGTCTACTGATTCAACAGGGCATTAATTCACATTTGTCCAGTGCTTCAATGATATTAAGGACTATGAAAATATTACATTTGAAATAAAATGTACCCCCTGGACAGATAATTTATACTCATGGCAAAAAGATTATTTATTGATTTATAATAAAGATTATGTATACTCTTTGCAGAGGAAAATATATGGGGAAACAGAATATAGAGGCACATTAACCCTACTTTTGCAGGGCACTCTTTTGGGGAGCGTTATATGTTGAACCAGAACCTGGCCGTTAAAACTTTACTTGTGCCACTGGCTCATAAGATTTTGACCTTCCACTTAAATGCTACATACTGCTCTGGTGAAGTCTGTCTAAAGCCGGGGTTCTCAAAGTGGGGGTTGCGACCTCTTGAGGGGTCACGGGCCACTTTTGTGGGGGTCGCAAGACCCTACCGCAGCTATGCGCTGCTGCGGGACCCCCGGGGGCTGGCGACGGCTCAAGCCGCGATCCCTGGGCACCGGCTGGAGCCGCGATCCCTGGCCACCGCCGCCGGCTCGAGCCCCGAGCCCCGGCGGCTGCCCCGAGCCCTGGCGGCTGCCCCGAGCCCCGGCGGCTGCCCTGAGCCCCAGCGGCTGCCCCGAGCCCTGGCAGCTGCCCCGAGCCCCGGCTGCCCCGAGCCCCGGCGGCTGCCCCGAGCCCCGGCGGCTGCTCCGAGCCCCGGCGGCTGCTTGAGCCGGGATCCCCGGGCGCCGGCTCGAGCCCCGGCGGCTGCTCAAGTCCCAAGCCCCGGCCGCCGGCGGGGACCGGGGCGCAGCCAGCAGCCTGCCTGCAGGGGGGGTGGACGGGGACCGGGGCCGGGGCGCAGCCGGGAGCCAGCCCGCGGAGGGGACCGGGGCGCAGGGGGGTCCGTGCCTGTATTTCCGCATTCGGCGGCTTTTAGCCGCCGAATGCGGAAGTATTTAATTCGGCGGCTTTTCGGCGGACATGGAGGGGTCACGCCGAGCCGCCAGAGCCGAAAAAGGGGTCGCGGTCTCAACAAGTTTGAGAACCGCTGGTCTAAAGGATCTCTTTAAATGATTTAAATAAAATAGACTGTTGGATACACTAGTTTACAGGTTGATTTTTCAGAAGTGCTGAACACCCCCAACTTCACTTGACATAATGGGATCTCTGGGTGCTCAGCACCTCCTCAAATCAGACCTATCCTGACACCCAACAATTTTATATGATAACTGGCTGCATTGAGATTATGGTTTTATCTCACATTGTGTTAACATATCTTTCTCTAGCAAAAAATAAACCAAGTGTTGGTTGTAAAACTGTTTCCCTTAAGAAATTTCTACCACTGCATCTTTTTCCATAACACCAGAGAAGTGTGATGCCTATCCCATCAAAGCAGTGATCATGGAAAACGAAGAAGTCACTTTTCTGCAAACAAAGGATAAGATTATAGCAGGATTCTTATTTCTTGACCATTGACTTTACTGTCAAACTGAAATAGTAACTTTTACATACACAGAAATGGGAACAAAATACTTTTTCATTCTTCATTTTAATACGAGAAGGACTAACTCATGCAGAACTGATTTCCCTTGCATCTTGCAGTTTAGGCAGATGCTGCTTCATCTCCCTTTGCCTTCAGTGAGAGCTGAAGACAGTTAGCATTTTGCCACAGGATTGGGCCTTTTATTACAAAGTAGAGTTTAGTGTGGAGTTTTTAGTTATATTCTTCTTTTGAAGGCCCTGATCCAGCTCTCTTTGAGAGACTCCTAATGACTTGGACGAGAACTGGGTCAGGCGCTGGAAGCAAATGTCACATTAAAATACACACCATCCCATAATGTCAACTTGACATAGTTTAAAAAGTGTTTTTGTAACAATGAAAAACAAAATCCATTTATCTGTCACCTGGAGCCATGGCGGTCTTATCTCAGCCTGACTGGATGTTTTAAGAAGAGCGCTTAATAACAGGATGGTTAGAGCAGAGGAAGGAGAGCCAGGAGTTCTGCGTTCCATTCGCTGCTCTGTCCTAAACCTTTCTGTGCTTCAGATTCCTCGTGCGTAAATTGGGGATAACTGTGCTTATCTATTCTGCAATGGTGAATCATTAAACATTTGATAACTGAGGGCTCTTCCGTTTACCAGACAAAGGTATGACAAATTGAAGGTCAGACTAAAAATAAGATGAAAATCTTTAAGAGGGAGGTCAATTAGCTATTGGAACAACTTATCAAGAGCTGTGGTGGATTCTCCATCATTGGAAATTTTTAACTCAAGATTGGCCATTTTTCTAAAACATTTGCTATAGCTGAAACAGGAATTTATTTAGGAAGTTCTAGGGCCTTCGTTATACTGGAAGGTCACACTAGATGCTGACAGTGGTCCCTTCTGGCCTTAAAATCTATGCATTAGTTTAAAACATGGTTTGAAATCTTTGTTAAATGCAAAGTATTATCATCATTTTAGGTATGTGGTATGCAAGCATATGTGCATTATTAGGGATAGGCAAACTGATTTTGAGAAATTAAGAAATGTCTGTTGCCTCTTTGCCTTTTTGGAGATTTGGAAGAGTTTCGTTAGCTTCAATTATTCGTTATTTTTCATTTTTGCAAAATGCTATACTCCCTTGGTTTAGAGGCAGATGGGCCAAAGTTCCAAAATAGATATTGATTTACGGTACATTTGTCCAACTGAAAGCAAGCAACACTGGAAATTCCATGAGAAAATGTCATCCCACAAGATTTCCAGTCCAATTTTGAAGACTCAAGAGGTTCACTCAGTTTTGAAAAGCATCCAAACCTATGGGTGCTTATCTGGAAAAAAAATCCGAATTCCAAGTGTGAAATCCTGCCTCAGCAGAAGTTACTGGCAAAGCTCCTATTGAATTTCATCCTAAGCCTTTTGAGTTTCTCTCTTTTTTAATTATCATGGGCCTCACACAGATCTCCCACTGTTTGTACACTGGTGTAATACGATTAAATTCAATGGATTTACATTGGCTGGAGGAATCAAGCCCTTTACTGGAATAAATTGGGAGATATAATCTAGAAAAAGCTTTATACAATTTAAGGCATAGTGACACAGAATAAATTCCTTAGCAATAACAGATGCACAATCATATCTAGAATGAACATTACATACCAGGTTTTCTTCACACAGTTCTCTGAACTGGTAAAATTTCTGGGCCATAAGAAGCTGGGCACTTCCCACTGCAGTTCGAATCTTCCCTAGAACTGACAGGAAAGCAAACATAAGTCAGCTCCAGTTAGACCCTGGTGTCTTTCTTTAGTGACTGAACCACATACACCAATGAGGAAGTTATGGAGTAAACATCTTTTATTTTATTTGTTTAAATGTTACCTCTGACTCACGCATTCTACAGCAGCTGATAACAGTAAGTCCAAGTGTACACTAGAAAAGGTTTGCCAGGATAATTATACAAAACGTGCTTTTGCTGAGATAGCTTATGTGGGACCTCCAAATGAAAACATTGGTGTAACAGGGCGATCTGCCCTTTTAAAGGCCTGGGTTATCAGCCAAACCTATTTAATTATTAGACCCAGCTGGGAAGGAGCCAGGTGATACTTGTTGAGAGCACTCAGCTGTGGAGAGCTGCAGGACAGAGGCCGCTCTTGTGACTGTCCCTGGAGCTGAGAGGTGTAGAGTGAAGCCTGTGTTGGCCAGGGGAATAGCTTTGGTTTGTGTTATTTGGTGAGTTTTCTGTTTGAATTAATAAACCGTGTAAGCACACTTCTATGCTGGTATAACCACATCTACACAATAGCTTTTTGCTGACATAGAAATGTTGTGAAAAATCACCCCCCTTTCTGACACTATTATACCTGCTGAAGTTTGTAGTGTAGACCTGGCCTGACATGCAGAACGGTAAAGAGCTAAGAAAGTGTTACAGATGTGGAACTAATCATGTGCCATATTGGGGAAACACAGCTTCTACCAATACCTCTGCTGTTTCCCTCAGAAATGGAGGGCCCAGTTCTTGGGTCTGACTGACTGTGGCTAGGGGTGGTTCTAGGAGGAGGGAACAGTGGCTCTCTGTCACATTTACAACCCTCACTCTGATCCTAGGGCCATCCAGAGGCTTTGTCAGTCACCACTGCAACTTTGAGCAGCATCAGGTCTGCTCTCAGTCATCCCCAGCCACCTATGGTCCTAACTGGCCATTTCAGTAGCCAACACTCATGGGAGCATAACGATGTTCCATGCCATGTTTCCCCCTGCTGAGTCCACTACACTGGTGGCCCAGAGGAAGGCAGCAAAGGGTCACTATGGCAGCTTTGCACCTCTTGGCAATTCCCGCACACTGGTCAGTTAAGTCAGCTTTATGGTCTCTTTGCACCATTAGAGTAGTGCAATGAGTTATAGTAGACCCTGGCCCATAGGATATGGTTTTACAACAGTCTGGATGTGCTTAAATTGGTATTTACCACTTTACTAATGAAACACAAGAACATTTGTTCTGCTTTGATCTGAACCGTTATTATTAAAAACAATTATTGTAGTGCCCAGAGGCCGCAGTTAAGATAGGGACCCATCGTGTGAGAATCAGCGGTTCTCAAACTGGGAGTCGTGACCCCTGGGGCAATTCCTCGGGGGTTGCGAGCTCCCTGCGCCGCCAAGCCGAACGCTTTCAAAGTGTCCGCTGGAAAAGCCGCTGAATGGAAAGTTTCCAGTTTCGGCGGCTTTTTGGCGGACACTGCAGAGCACTCGGCACATCCGTCAAAATGCCACTGAAACCGGAAGCGTTCCATTCGGTGGCATTTCGGCGGACACCCAGGGGTTGCGGCGGCCCGCGGGGATGGGAAAAAGGGCCGCCGCTCCCACAAGTTTGAGAACCGCTGTACTAGGCAGTGTACAAGCACATAGAGAGAGGCAGTCCCTGAAGAGCTTATAGTCTAATAGACAAGGCAGACAATGTGAAGTAGGGAGAACTAAGGCACAGAGAGGTGGTGACTTGCCTGAGGTCACCTGGCTGGTCAGTGGCAGAACCCAGAATAGATCCCAGTTCTCCTGACTCCCAAGCTGATGCCCTGTCTATGGACCATGCTAAACCCCACAAATTCAAACAGTGTTGAGGAGAGCTCAAAGGGGGAAAATGCCTTCAGCACTTTGGGGTTATAAAATCCACAGTAAAGAACTCGGCCCACTCAGCACAGGCCAGACTTTATAGGTGGCTACCAGAGGCACTGCCACAAAATCACTTAAATCTGGAAGACTCTTCTGGGTATTCACAAACACAGAGGCACCAAGCAAGTAGAGAGAAAACTAAATTATGAACTGAAGAAGGCTTAACTGAGGCCAGGTATACAATCGCAGCTCCATGTTTTACCCTTTTAGGGCTGATTAATGTAGCACAACAACTTAGCCGGGTGCAAGTAAAGTTGGACACAGAATACACTGTGAAAGGAAGAAGGGTAAAATAGTCAGGAGGGGAAAAGGGGGGAGCCTTTTATGATTCTCCCTTCAGAGCCCTACAGAAAAGAATGCCACGCACACACAAGCACAGTCCAAGCCTTTCACTTTGCTCCGAGCTCAGCACTGCTAGGAAATAGCTCTGAACAGGGAGATTCACTAAGTGGAATATTTTCAGCACGTTGCACCGGGAATTCTACTTACAACTATCATTATATTTAGGAAAGGCTGCGTGTCTAATTCCCTGCGCACTGTGCTAAAATGCACCCCTTGGAGTGTCTAGTCGTTTATGCAACCCAGTGTGCAAACCACTCAACTGAAAGGAACTTTCAATGGCGGGGAGGAGCTACTTTGAGAGCTTTCATGTGGTTCCCATTGTTATGAAAACTCTTCCCACTGTGTATATTTCAGAACAGCTGCCTCATCTGGAGCTTGGCCATCTGATCCTTCACAACACAGCCTAGGAGTTGAGGGGGGAAGGGAAATGGTCCCTCAACTTTTCAGTAAAAAGTTAAGCTAGAACTTTATATGAAGTGTACATTGATTGCATGGAGGTAATGCTGAGAGCCTGTTTATAAATGAATTTTAAATACACTTTTGGGTGGGAGATGGGGATGCACCCCTTTCATTTTGCTTTTAAAGGCTACTTAATACATTTAATATTCTAAAATATCATTAGCTAGAACTGGGGGGGAAGGAAGTTCTTACCCCTTGCTGCCTATGACTGGCTAGTTGTTTAAAACCTTCACCCCAGCTGATTGTGAGATGCATGCTGATGTTGTTCTCCATTGTTACCACTGCTGCTGTAGCTCCTGCTGTATCTAGTCAAGTGTCACTGATTTTCCTACCCCTCGAAAACAAGCAGTCCATGAACGTGTTACCAGTCGACAAGACCAACCCCGTCCCAGAAGTTTAATAAAAGAGACTTCAAACAAAGCACGTGAAAGACTGAAAGGAATCGCTGCAAAAGGCAAAAGTCTTCTCAATAGCTAAATACTGCCTAATAATACTTGTTGCTTTTAGTTTTCAAAGCAGTGTGCCCATTTCTCTGACATAGTCAAAATCTCTAGTGCCAGGAATGGAAGGGTTAAGGTGTACTGCGTTAAAAGAAATAAAAACACACTGATGCACTTATCTGGCTAAAATGCTGAGAGGCTCCATTCTTGAACACAAATACTAAGTGAATAAGAGAAAGTGACAATATATCAGAAAACGACTGACACGGGGAGGTGAGTGCAGGAGGAAAGTAGTACATATCAAAACATTAAAATTGACTACTTTAGTTCATAATGCTACAAACAAAATGTACAAAAGCAAGCAACCAAACAATCCCTCATGTTCATTAAATCCATCAAGCTGCAGTCATAACAGACCATAGCAACCATATACGTCTATTCCTACTAGCCTGGACCTCCCTCCCCTCACAAATTCATTATTTGACCTAGCCTATGTGGGGAGAATTGACCATCATAGCTAGTCAGAAAAAGCTATCCCACTATAGTTAGTCTGGTGTAAATTCTCTATTCTGGAATAACTTCCCCATGTGGACACTCTCTTCTGAGAAAAAGGTGATTTTGCAAGCAAAATAATTATCCTGGAATAAAATCACTTTTATTCCAGAATACTGTCCATATGGGGGAGTTATTGTGCAATAGCTATAGTGAAATATCTAATTTGGAATAGCTAAACTGGTCAATTTCCCAGGGTAGACATGCCCTTAATCTGGTATATTTGCAAAGTGGTCTAGTACATTGAGCGCTGGGCAGGGACTCGGGAGAATTGAGTTTTATTTCCATCATGGCCATTGGCTGCTGGGTGACCTTGGGCAAGTCACTTCACCCTTGTGTACCTCAATTATCTCGCTCTATAAAATATGAACAATGATGCTGACCTCCTTCGTAAAGCACTTTGAGATCTACTGATAAAAATAGCTAGGTATTATTTATAGCCACACAGACTATAAACTCTTTGGAGCAAGGACCATTACTTCTAATGGTGCTAAGTACACATTTTGGATGGTGCATAAATAAACGCAGGGGTAGAGGAGGGGAAATGCAACGAACTCCCCCTCTCTTCAAATAAGCCCCAAAATGGAATTTGGTACATCTTGAAAGGAGTTTTCCTGCATCAAAGAGTAACAAGAAATAGAAAAAAGGGAGAAAGAAGTGAAATTGAGGTGTTGTGAAAAGTCATAATATGATGAGGGTTTTAAAAACTATTATTTGACCTCTAAACACCAGCCAAACTCTCTGATGGACCTCACGGTCTAACAAAGAAACCACTGTGGTTATAAGTATGAACACCTGATATTTACAGTGTTGTTGTAGTCCTGTTGGTCCCAGCATATTAGAGAAACAAGGTGGGTGAGGTAACATCTTTTACTGGGCCAACTTCTGTTGGTGAGAGAGAAAAGCTTGCCTCTTCCACTAACAGAAGCTGGCCCAAATAAAAGATATTAGCTTACCCACCAAACAGTTAGTGAGGGGGGGACCAGCTGGATAACAGAAGATAGGAGACTGGCTGACTGCAAGGCTGAGCATCAGGAATTAGGGGAGGGAACAGTGGCAGAAAATAAAATGTACCAAGACTGATGTTTGTGTTGCAGTTGTTAGTTGTGCACTGTGCATATGAAAGAACCCTGCCATAGAGATGGTACAATCCATTTCCCAGCCAGGATGGACCAATATTTAGCCTATTTGTGTCAACAGACTTGCATTTAAATAACTCAAAGCATGACAAAAGCCAGGAAATTCCAAGTTAATGCTAACACCCATGTCATTGGTCAGCTATTAAGGAGAAAAGAAAGTAAATGAAACAAGTTAAGGACTGATTCTACAACCTTACACTGAGTAGCATTTATTATTGTGAATGATCTCATTGAAGATTAATGGCACTGTTTGGATGAGTAAGTGCCACTCAGTATGAATAAGCATTGCAGAATCAGGCTTTCAGTCCTTTGATTTGCCTGGCTTTTATTAGTGTGACTGATAAGTTCTCTAGTTATAGTATTTTGTAGCCCATGGATATTTCTCTTTTCTTTAAATCTTTGTATGCTGGCAAGAGTGTACGCTGGCAAGGGTTACATCTGGGATGTGGCCCTTCTGATTTGGTAAACAGACTGGTGTAGAGGAAACTAGTCGGGGAGAAGAGTTATAGAAAAGCAGAGTACAGGGAAGAGCCAGGGAGCGGTAGGAATAACTGATGATTTTATTTGCTCATAATTAGGACAATAGGAATGAATCTGAGGGACAAGGAGAAATCAATGTTTAGTTTTATTCTCTCATGCATAATCAGTTGCAGAAAGAGTCACTCCTATCTCTCCCCAAACTTTCCTTCTGTTTGTTCCTGAGCTTCACATTTCATGCTTTGTTTAAAACAAATTACTAAAATTTTGCAAGCCCCTCGTTAATTTATCACAGTAAATTAGCAGGGACCCTAGATTTGAATACAGGGTTACTAGAGATTTGAGGTCAACTTTTATGTCTAGACAAGCCCAAAGGGCTTAACATATACATGTTAAGTGATAAGATTGATGATGGGCACAAACTTTGTTAAGTTCCTTTGTTTCCTTTCTTAGTCTTTAGTTTGTTGGATCTGACTCATCTCCCCATCACACCAGTATTGCACTGGTGTATACACCTGTCTAAAACCCAGGAGTTGTGGTGAATCAGACCCACTGTTTGCTTTGGACAGTCATCTAAAAGTTTATGAGTCAATAAGCTGCACTACTTCACACAGATGAATGGAAATGTTTCTTAAGATTAATGAAATCAAATTAATTTTCAAATTCCTTTGATTCTCTATGTAAATTCAGTAAATGGCCCAAGTATTGTAGGAGTGCTTTTGTTTGTACCCACAACCAACTGCAAATGTGCCCTGAGATCATATTTCTATTGATTAAAGCCAGTGTGAGAGAAGAATCTGGCTCACTGATGTAAGATTTGTCAGAGTTTGTTGTGTGGTAGGGTCAGTTAAAGGCCTGATACAAAGTCAATTAAAATAAATTGAAAGAATCCTATTGACTTCAGTAGGCTTTGAATCAGTCCTTAGGTTTGCCTCCTTCCAACTCTTTTCTTTCATAAACAGAAAGCTCTAGAATCATTGTTGAATTCACAAAATAGTAAAATATGCTGAAGGAGTATCAGGTGCCCTGACTGAAAGACTTAGTATACAATGATAAAGTGGTATTAATCTGCCTACTACATATGTTACAGTTTTGTGAGGAACTGTCTTCAGATAAAACCAGCAAATTTCATACAATAAGAAGTTTATGACAAGAAAGGGGGGCAAAGACATATTTATGCATAACTGATATTTCTCCCTGGAATGACTGAAACCCTAACCTGTGTTTTTCTACACAGCAGTCGACTGCATTCCTAGCTAGAAACATTCAGTCCCATCTGGTAGATTCATTCCCAGTTAGATAATACCAAACGTATCTATGTAACATACAAGCTACTGTCAAATAGCAGTGAGCCATCTCCCAGAGACAGCTGTTTCACACAAGGGCTGCATTGTCTGAGAGAGGCTTGTATCATTTTACTTCAAGTGCTGAGGGAACAAGCATTCTGTCAACTGCCATGGCATTGAAGAAACCTCACTCACTGCAGATTTTCATTATTTTGTTATCAGGCCAAAAACACGCTGCTGACTGTCAGAATTGAAGGTTGAAAACAAGAGATACATTCCTTGTTCTACTTACATTTTATCAATTACAAATCCCCTCCTTCTCTGCAGTGTGTGTGTGTGTGTGTGTGTGTGTGTGTGTGTGTGTGTGTGTGTGTGTGTGTGTGTGTGTGTGTGTGTGTGTATGAAAAAGACATGATTTGCTTCTGAGTTTCCAACAACAAGCTTTTGTTCTCAGTACAAGTGAGCTGGTTACTATGGCCCTCACCATATGCTTTTATTTGGCTTCAGGTAAAATAGGAAACTCTGTCCTGCAGTGGAATGTCAAACATAATGTCCTCAGGAAGCAGCTGTCACGTTCAAAAATCGCAGATGACATCACAAAGAAGCCAGTAACTCACTAATGATCATTAAACAAGGTTGACCCCTTTATCTGCTGTAACCTCCACCAAAACCAGGAAGTGCTAGTTAATAAAGAGACAGATAAATATCCATAGGATATGTAAAATGTAATTTTACATGGAGGCAATAGCAGAGCCTGCAAAACTCCTACCTTCCTTGCCCCAAATTAGAATTTTTCCACTGATTGCTAAAAGTTTTAAAATGTTATAACTAAAAAGACAATGAAACACATCAACAAAGTTCTCACTAAAAGTGGTGTATAAATTAACATTACTAAATTCTATTTCCCCACTTGTCCTAGAAGAGTAATTGTTTTGATGGGCAAGTGAAATATCATTAGGTTTTTACATTATCAGTCATTATGGTAAAAAGCAGACAAGTGTATTTTGTGATTGGACTGATACTCATTTTTCCCATATATGTATGTGTGCACACACTTTTCAATATACCCCCCACAGTCCAGCTCATGGGTTTTATCATCTGCATACTTACAGGGGGTAATTGTTCCATCCTGGCATGTGTCCTGTGCAAATAAACACTAATAATATATACATTAAAGATGACACCCAACCAAAACCTTGAATCCAAACACACCCCGAATGTGGGAAGTTTGGGTCTACCGTTGGAGGCTGTGGTTTGGGCTCCAGTTATTTGGATAGGTGAATGGGGTAGTTATATCCTATAGTTAAGGTTTTGGTAACTTTTCATTATAAACCTATTTTCAGTTGTTTACTATCTTGCCAAATTATAGCCATTTGGTCTGAAATTGTCCATGGTTGGTTTCTATATTGGGTTAAATAGTTTCAGCACCAATAGTTCAGTCATTTCTGAGAATGAGGCTAGTGGAAAATACATAGGTTGCAGTATGAGTGTGCCAAATCTATGTGTTATGTGCCTTGTACTCACACTGTTGTATAATATTTGCATGTGCAAAATTAGAGGCCACAGTCTATATCTATCTATCTATCTATCTAGTGTGAGGGTCACAGGATATGGGGAGCTTGCAATATCCAGAGGACCAGCTCAGTGGCAGGAAATTAGCTGTGCAACTCCCATGTAAACTAAAGTTTATCATATAAAGAGGTGCATTTACCCATAAAGCCGTGACTCTTGACAGCATCACATATACCTATAAACCCAGAAAAATGATTTCATATGCCAATCCATACACTGTGGATATATATCTAAATAAGGCCCAGATTTGTCATGTATACAAATGTGTACAAGACAGCTTTATTCCCATCCACAACCTTTTAGGAATATGGTATCCAAGGAAACTATTATGGCCTGACTTTCAGAGCTGCTGCGCACCTGCAGCTCCCAACTTCAAATGGAGTTACAGGTACTGGGCATGTCTGATAACCAGGCCTATCATCTGATTATTGTACAGATAAATGGCAAATGGCCTTATCAAGCCTCACAGGAGTCAATGGAAAGACTCCTGTTGACTTCAACTGGCTTTGGATCAGGTCTGAAATGACTATTTCTCACAGTGATATTATTGTAGTCAGTTACTTACTGTCCTCAGGTAAGTTGCTTTCCTGTTCTTCTCTCTCCATCTGTTGGCACCAGCCCTCCATACGATCTCTTTCTGCCTGAAGAAGCTTCAGAAACCAGTGCCCATCTCTGTGACAAACTGACCTTTGAACAGCCTCCAGAGGATCTTCAGTTATAGAATCAATCCAGGGATCCGGAGGGGGTAAAATTGAAGGATCAAAATCTGTATCAAAGTCATCGTCTACTGCACATGCATGATAATGGTTTCCTGACCCTTGTATGCTAACAGTGGAGGTGCTTGCATCTCGGGAATATTGTCTTGATATTTGCCCAGTGCATGTATTGTCCTCCTGAGGGTCCACTGATAGTTCAAAATTCTCATGGAAGTCCAGGTCTGCTTGCACAGCTGCTGTTACACTATTAGATCGAGTAAACCTGCGGAAGCTTCAAAGAACATAAAAACAAAAGTGTTAAAGAGATTTTCCTAGACAGACATTCCAGTGATAAACTGGAAATACAGTAAAAAATGATATTCTAAGATTCTGCCTCTCCTTGCAAGGACTGAGGCAACCCCTGCTATAGATTTTAAATAAAAAGACCAATTTATATTTTCATAGTATTTATCAGCATAGATTTTTTTCTTAAAACAATTCCCCACCCCCACCAATTTTGATTTGAAGTTAGCGTTTGTCATGGTTTTTGAACTGACAAGCCTGGAGACTAGGCCAAGATTTTCAGAGATAACTATTGACTTTGGGTGTCCGGTCAGACTAGACTTTAAAGGAGCCTGATTTTCAGAAAGTGTTGA
This sequence comes from Sternotherus odoratus, assembly GCA_032164245.1. NCBI lineage: Eukaryota > Metazoa > Chordata > Testudines > Kinosternidae > Sternotherus > Sternotherus odoratus. The sequence continues at coordinate 72,001,608 of JAVMKO010000002.1, forward strand.
ACTTCCGTTCTCTGAATAAGTCTTCCTTTAAGATGTCTCAAGTTGGGCACCCAAAAACGGAAGCAGCCAAAATTATTAGCCACTTTTGAAGTTCTTTGTGCACTAAGCAGGCACAGCAAGAGAATTGAGAAACCACGCTTTCCTGGTCAATGTTATCACCCGGGTAGTTCAGTGTCCATGTACATTCAGTCCTTGCCTCTCTGCTATGATCAAAAATTAATTCCATAAAGCATTTTTATGAAGGAACAGGTAAGGAAAAGTATTTTCAGCATAAATATTCTGAATATGTCAATTTCTAATTTATCTAATGAACAGGTTAATTTATTTCTTCACAAAAAGTCATTATTGCCAACTCTCATAATTGTATTGCAAGTGTCAAAATATTGGTTTTTTTAAGTGATTCTGGGATTTTCTAATTTCCACCCTCAATCTCTTTCCCATATTCAGAATGGCGACCACCTCCCATTACTGTCAGCAGGACTAAAGCCACAGGCTACTCTCTGCAAGACGGTCACCCTGTCCTTGGATTTGTAGATGACAGTGAAGCTTCCTTCGGCAAATATGGCCTTCATCTCCTATTGTTTCTAATAGGGCTGAAGCCAGGCTCCTCTGAGGGAAGAAAGCAGCCTTTTAATCAGCACATAAGAGCCAGACAGGAGATGGGAGAATATGAAGATACCAGGAATGGGACTGTTGGGGGAGGAGGAATGGGCTGTGTTGAAAAAATAGTACAGGAAACTATGGGGAGTCAGAGAAAGGCCAGGGCAGAAGGCAGACTGAGGCTAAGTCTATACCAGTGGTCGCCAACCTTTCGGTCCTCACGGACCACTAAAGTGGCGCGGCTCGGGCCCCCCGCCCTCGAGCGGTGCGGCGCGGCCCCCCCCCCCCGAGCGGCGCAGCGCAGCTCAGCCCCCCCCCCGGCTCGAGAGGCGCGGCGCAGCTCGGGGCCCCCCCCCCCGGCTCGAGAGGCACGGCACGGCACGGGAGGCAGGAGCGAGCCAGCGGTTGCTGGCCGCCGGGGACGGGGCGGGACAGGCGCCCGCAGCCTCTTGCCTGCCTGGAGGGGCGGCCGTGAGGGAGCCCGGCGCCGCGGACCACCAAAATTTTCCCGCAGACCACCGGTTGGCGACCTCTGGTCCAGGGCCGGCGACAGGGGGGTACTACGGGTAGAACTGTACCGGGCCCCCCGACTTTAGGGGGGCCCCGGTACAGCTCTACCCGTAGTCATCCGGCGAGGCTCTCCCCTGGACGAGCGCCTGTCCCCGGCCGGAGCAGAGAGCCCGGCCAGTGGCAGCGGCTCAGTCCCGGGGAGGGAGGGAGCAGCAAGGGAGGCTCTCGCTGCTCCCCGGCTCTCGGCTCTTGCTGCCGCCAGCTGGGGGCTGGGGGAGCGCCGGCTGGGCTGGGGAGGGGGGGCGGCTGGGCTGGGGAGCCCCCAGCCGCTGTCAGCTGGGGGGGGGGGAGCGCCGGCTGGGCTGGGGCCCCCCCAGCCGCTGTCAGCTGGGGGGGGCGGCGGGGCTGGTGGGGGTGGCCGGCTGGGCTGGGGGCCCCCCAGCCACTGTCAGCTGGGGGGGGTGGCGGGGCTGGGGGGGGTGGCCGGCTGGGCTGGGGGGCCCCAGCCACTGTCAGCTGGGGGGGGGAGCGCCGGCTGGGCTGGGGACTCCCCAGCCGCTGTCAGCTGGGGGGGAGCGCCGGCTGGGCTAGGGGGGGCGGCTGGGCTGGGGGCCCCCCAGCTGCTGTCGGCTGGGCTGGGGGGGCCCATCTGGGCTGGGGGCCCCCCAGCCGCTGTCGGCTGGGCTGGAGGGGGCCCGGCTGGGCTGGGGGGCCCCCAGCCGCTGTCGGCTGGGCTGGGCTGGGGGGGCCCCCAAACTATCAGAGTAGGGGGCCCCCAAATTTCTGTCGTCGGCCCTGCGCTGGTCTATACTACATACTAGTGTTGCTGATGCATGGTACATGTAGCTACAAGCTGCAATGAAAAGCAGGCTATGTTCACACTACAGTGTGTGTAGCTATATTAGGGGAGAGATAGCTGAGGGGTTTGAGTATTGGCCTATTAAACCCAGGGTTGTGAGCTTAATCCTTGAGATGGGCCATTTAGGGAGATGGGGCAAAAAAAATTGGGATTGGTCCTGATTTCAGCAGGGGGTTGGACCAGATCAGTGGTCTTCAAAGTGGGGTGTGCATGAGCCGCCGAACTCCTGGGCGGGCTATTTTTGTGCAGCTTCCAGCATTTTGGCAGACATACCCGCCCCAGGGGGGCCTCCAGACTTTTGTCTCCATGGAAAGGGGCCACGGGAGAAAAAGTTTGCAGACCCCTGGACTAGATGATCTCCTGAAGTCCCTTCCAACTCTGAGATTCCGTGAAGCAGATGTGTCAGCGAAAGACTCTAGCAGCCTGGAGGTAGTGGCGAAAGGCTTCAGCAGTTCTCTGCTACGGACCCTTTCACTGTGGGGAGTAAAAGGGTCTGGCAGGGGATGGAAGTGGGGTAACTCCCCTGCTAGAATCTTTCCTTGCTGCCAGAGTCTTTCCCTGCTGCAGGGAAGGACATCAGAAATCTGAATTTGCATTGGTTTACAATTGATTCACAATCTGATAGTAATCTCTGCAGCCATAAATCCTGCACAGCTCCAGTGATGCAAAGTAGCCACAGAGCCCCGCCCGCCCTTAATTAGCCAGAGTTAAACCAGGTGTACAGCTGCTCTATTGTGGGAGAAGTGCAAAGCAGCAATAGTGTACTGGGGAATCCAGCACTTAATTTTATTTAATGTAAACATAGATTCTGGAGTATTAAATGGCAATTGCCTCCCGCTCCTCACTCCCTTTCAAAAAACGTATCTGTTTCCAAGCTACTGTCAGCTAGCCCAGTTTGAACCCTAGCCTTCGAAGACCACAGCTCTATTTTCAGGCCTAGCCTTCTACGGGGTGGAAATGCAGGAGAGGCACTAGGCTGGGTTCAGACCTCATTTTCATTTGTTCTCATTTACATTCTCTTATTACGTCACTGAAGAGTCAGTCCAGATTTAGCATATGTAACTGACAGCAAAATCTGGTCAAGTGCATTTAATCCCTGGTGGAGTGATGGGTGGGAGAACAAACCGAGAGTTTGTTCAGTCAGGATCCACAGATAGCAGGTGGGGAAAAGCATTCCTATTCTAATGATAATTAATATCCTGGGACAGCAATCATGGGGGAAAGCAAATGGACAACACATCTTCTCCAGGCTTCTCTGGAGGTCTTGTGATTTCAGGGCTTGTCTACACTTACAGCACAGAATGGGTGCAGCTGTACCACTATAGTGCTAGTGAAGATGCCAACAGGAGAGCTTCTCCCATCACTGTAGGTACTCACCCTCCCCGAGAGGCCATAGCTATGTTGACATAGCACTGTCTACACCAGAGGTAAAGGTTGGTATATCTATGTTGATCCATGTAGTTATACTGATGTAAGTTGGTAGCGTAGACCAAGCTCGAGTTAGATGTTGATATGCTTCTGCCTTAGCATCTGTGCGAACTGAATGACTATTTGAACTGACGTTAACAGTCTGGCTTTCCAATACACAACAAATCCCACATGTGAAAACATCAAGCTCTGCTTACCAGGATGATGTATGGCCAGAGGCATCACATTTTAAAACTTTCAGGAGTGCATCCTTCATGTTTTCAATATGAGCTGGTGCCACCCAACACAGATGCTGCTCAACATATAAAAGAGAATGGCCTCGTTTTGCTTGCCTTTGTTTTTATCTAATGCTATGTACTTGCTTAACAGACTATTCTTGGCACTGGACAGAGTAAAGGTATCTGCCTTCAGAAGGAAAATGATTTGTCAACAGAATACAGCATCAGCTTAGAATTTAATAACTAAGGGCTTGGATACACTTGCAGCTGTAGAGCGCTTTGGGTTAAACCAGCCTTCAGTGAGCGCTGAACACGCTGCAGTGTGTCCACAATGACAGCTGTAAATGCTCTGGCGTGGCCACATTTGTGGCACTTGCAGACGCATTGGTAGCGGTGCATTATGGGCAGCTTTGGTGACCAGATGTCCCCATTTTATAGGGAGAGTCCTGATCTTTAGGTCTTTTTTTTATACAGACTCCTATTATCGCCCACCCCTTGTCCCGATTTTTTACATTTGCTGTCTGGTCACCCTATGGGCAGCTATCCCAGCGTTCAAGTGGCTGCAGTGTGCTTTTCGAATGGGTGGAGCAGGGTGGAGTGTGTTGTGTGTATGTGGGGGGAGAGAGTTTTTGGAGTGCTGAGAGCTTGTCAGCACGCTGTCTTGTAAGATCAGACCCTCTTCCCCCGCTGCCTCTCACTCACTCACTGCTTTGTCTTGGATCAGATAAGCGGATAAACTGCAGCTGTCAGAAACAGAACTTTTATAAGGCACTTCCGCATTCCTGCAGCAGATTTCACAACTATGGGATGTTTCCGGAGGTCAATCAGAGCGCAATAACGCAACTCCTCATCCAGACTGGCACTGTGGCGCTCCAGCGGGGGTGCATCAGACATTAATCCTCTTGGGGAGGTGGAGTACCAGGACTGCTCCAGACAGGGAGTCAGAGCGCTCTACATGCCTTGCCAGTGTGGACAGGGAGTAATGTAGAGTGCTCTGGGAAGCTTTATTGCTCAATAACCTGCAAGTGTAGCCAAGCCCTATGCCTATGTCTACGCTTAAACTGCGTCACTTCAGTGTAGACACTCACCACAGCAATGGGAGGGGTTCTCCTCCTTTGCCATTGTTAATCCACCTTCCTGAGAGGCACTAACTAGGTCGACGGAAGAATTGGTCTGTCACTAGCACTTCTGTCATTGCCTTAGCACTGTCTACACCAGGGGTTAGGTGAGCTTAATCTGTTGCTAAAGGATGTGGATTTTTCACACCTGTAAGTGGTGTATCTGGGTTGACCAAATGTTTTAGTATAGACCTGGCCAAAGAAATAAAAATGAATTGAAATGAAAAATCCTGTAGATGGAAGGCACTGCCTTTGTGCCCAGAGCATACCATGCAAACTTCTTCAGCTAAGGTTTGTTTATTCTTGAAAGTAATTTCTGTCCTCCACCCATTTCTAGGATGTTCCATTCTTAAAAACTACTATCTGTATCCGAAACCTCTCTGCTTATGTTAATTAAAATTCCATGCTGCATACATGACGGCACTACAGTAAGACAAACAAACAAACAAATAAATAAAATAACAATAAAGCAGGAGAGTTTCTACAGCTAATGTGCAAACTTAACAATGTCTTTATGCATACAAAGCATTCACAACTAGTTAAGTCTGTCTGGGGAAAAAAAGCTTTTATAAATTGCTGTTAGAGTAAGGATCTAAAAACATGAACTCATGGACTTGCCTCTTCCCCGGCTTTTAGATTCAGTGCCTTCATGCTCGCTTGTGCCCTGCGGGCATAAGGTGTAATAATTACAACTTTGGAGAACAACAACAGATAACAGGCCTAAGGTGCAGAAAACGATGAAGCCACAGACTGGTTAAACCAGTATGGGGCACAATACAGTGTCTGTTCTGAACAGCTGCAGCAGGGTCTCTCCTTAGCATTCATCTCTCTGCTGCTTCTTTGTGTTCCTTTTGAGAAACATGTTTACATTTCTACTGCAAGAGGTTCCAAAGCATCTTACAGATGGCAACTCACAAAGGCAATTCTAATACTTTCAACTGGCTTCATTGTGTACCTATTGGTTCTGTTGTTTCTTGTATTGTCCTTGTTTACCAGGGTTATGGTGAGTCAAACAAAGCAAGCTGTGGAAAAGGCTAGCAGATTCAATATCATTGACATGTGTGTCTTGTAATGGCAGGATCCTGAACCGTATCTTTAAGATTCATGTCAAACATCGGTAATAGACTAATGGTGCTATCAAGTTATGGAATTTTTTGTTTGTAACTATTTTTCTTCTACTCCTCTGTTGTTGTTCTATGTTATTATGACCTTTTAGAAATGTTCAATGAAACTTTTTCCACAGACAGAACAAGCGGGGACAGATCAGAACCAAGTCAATATGAATCCTAGCTCCTTAGCTGAAATGAAGATTGGAGATGCGTCACCTAAAGATCTAAGATTGGAGAAGTTTGACTTGCAAGAGAGGGACAACAGACTACAAACATAATGCAATACAATCCCAATAATTTGCTGGCAGATTAATTTTTGTGTTAAAGCAACACAAGCAGGAACTCATGTAAGTTTGTTTTAATGTTAATGCAAGAGAATCTAAGCTAAATTAGAGCCTAAGTGAAAAAGGCAGCATGGGAAGGATTGTACTCCACAAACTCACAAAAGCCAGAGTAAAAAGAGGGCTCTTTTTCTTTTCTTCTCATAGCATTTAAAGTGACTGTAGAGGTCTTGGTAGATTTTTCACATGTTGCTGGAAACAGTTTGCTCTGTAATTTAGCTTCTTTAGAATATGTTATTCTAGTTTAGTAGGTAATCCCCCTAAGCCCCCCTCTCCCAAAACTGACATACTATTTCTTAATGTGAAAGAGTCGCATGTATATCTGTTGAGTCTGAACTATTGATTAAGCTTAATCTTATCCCAGACTTGATGTCTGTCTGAACTTTTAATCAAAGCTCTGACCTGCAAACTACTCATGACACCCCCCCCCCTTAAGTAGCCATCTCCCCTTATCTTTTGGAATTTACATTTTAACCTGATTTATCCTGTAGAATCTTGATTGATTATGCATGACCATTATGATCTGTAAATCACTTTGTTTACTTCTGTGTATAAATATTGATGCTCACCCCTAGTAAATTTGCCACACTACTCTGAAGCTTGGAGCTAGGAATAGTGTGAGCCCATTGATCAATGAATTGAAGTCTGTGTAAGTGGTCTCTGACAGTTTGTGGGCCCAAACCAACTCCGCACGAATCTCGGGTGCTGGAGAGGTGAGTAGGGACTTCCTTTTTACCTAACATATCTATATATATAAAAGTCAAATGGTGTATGCATGTATGTACGTGTGCTTACTCCTTCCACACCGTTTGAGCTAGAGACTTGAAATTTGGTACAGTTATAGGTCTTAGGGTCCTAATCAGGGTAAGAGTCGAAAATTTTTCAAATCTCACCTCTCTCGCCCCCCAGGGGTGAAATTATTTAAAGGCCAATCACATCAGCTGGGCAGCTGCTGTTCTCTGTGACATAGTTATGATGTCATAATACCCCCTCCAACGGACCCCGCATTCGCTCAGCTCTCTGCCCCCTCCCCCCTCCAACGGACCCCGCACTCGCTCAGCTCTCTGCCCCCTCCCCCCTCCAATGGACCCTGCACTCGCTCAGCTCTCTGCCCCCTCCCCACCTCCGACGGACCCGAGTTGGGTTTGGTCGGAGGGTAAGTGAGGTAGGGGTGTCGGGTTTGGTCGGGGGGGTGAGGTGGGGGTGTCGGGTTTGGTCAGGGGGTGAGGTGGGGGTGTCAGGTTTGGTCGGAGGGTAAGTGAGCCAGGGGTGTTGGGTTTGGTCTGGGGGGGTGGGAAGGAGTCGGGGTGGGTGAGGGGTGAGGTGTGGGTGTTGGGGTTGGTCAGGGGGTGTTGGGTTTGGTGGGGGGGGTAAGGTGGGGGTGTTGGGTTTGTTTGGGGGTGAAGAGGGGGGTCGGGGTTGGTCGAGGGGTAAGTGAGGTGTGGATGTCGGGTTTGTTTGTGGTGGTAGGTAGGGGTGTCGGTTTGGTTGGGGGGGAAGTGAGGTGGGTGTGTCAGGTTTGGTCTATGGGGGGTGAGGTGTGGGTGTTGGTCAGGGGGTGTTGGTAGGGGGGTGACGTTGGGTTTGGGTGTGGGGGGGTGAAAATGTGAGTCGGGGTTGGTCGAGGGGTAAGTGAGGTGGGGGTGTCAGGTTTGGTCGGGGGGGGTGAGGTGGGGGTGTCAGGTTTGCTCTCTGCCCCCTCCCCACCTCCGACTGACCCGAGCAACGCCGGGTATTTTTGCTAGTAGCAGATAAAATCGAATGTACTAGACAGAACAGAAGTATTACAGGGGAAGAGAGCATCTTTCCCTGGCCTGGGAAGGTGGGGAGTGCACTCAAGTGGGTGTTTAATATCCGTTTTGACCCAGGACAGTATTCTTGGTCTGCGAACTATGGTTATTTCCCTGGCTCCATGTCTCTTTCTAATAAACCATTTATGAGAGGCTTACATACAGTGGTGTATGAGGTGCCCAGGGAGGGGTAGTACCTCTGGTGGGGGGCAGTCGTACTCCCTTTGGGGTAGCTTGTCCATCTTTGGTCCCCACCTGACACCCAGCTCTCTTCTGTGGCTCCTCGTAGCTGTAGCATACGCAGCGACCACACCACGGACAACGGCTTCGACTGGCCGGCAAAACCAGGTTGAGGGTAGCTGATGGGCCTTAAACCCTCGGTGAGATAGGCGTGTCTACCTATAGCATGTGAAGACTGGACTCGGCGGACTGCGCGGAAGAGGCCTTAAGTTTGGCTCAACGGGCAGGAAGGCGATTGTCAGCATAGCTTTGTGGAATGCTCAGGGCATGACCAGACACTCTGTACATCATGGTCATCCACTGCACTCGTATCCGTCTCCAGACGTCTCAACTTTGTCCTGCTGCTGAATCCAGATGGTTGCGAGCGAGAGAGTGAGGTCGATGATCTGCGCAACTCTTCCTCACTTTAAACCAAGTCAATGCGCAAGTCACTCTTGTCATCCATTTACCCCATTCCATTCATCCTTCAAGTCCTTCAAGTCCTGTGGCGATGGGCAAGCGATGTAGCAGCAGGTGAGGGTACACTGGCAGCCGTAGCCGTAAACCTGCACACAGGCGGCTCAGGCCAAAGGGTCGCTCTTCACTGACACGGAGCAGCAGTGGAGTTCAGCAGCCCCCTGAGCGACTGAGCAGCCATCTTTAGGAATGCACTGCTCACCTCCATTGCATGAGGAAGGGGCTAGAAAAGGTGCCCTAAACATTGCCCGCTCTATCTCTCCCTAGCCAGCTTACCGCGGCTGGAGGGGACCCTACATTAGCGGTCGAAAAGCAAACTCAAATAAAAAATTGAGGATTGTCCCTCTCATATTGGGCGCATGGAACGTGCGCACATTACTGGACAGAGACAGTGCGGATAGACCTCAGAGGAGAACAGCCCTAATTGGAAAGGAACTTGCCAGATACAACATTGACATTGCAGCCCTGAGTGAGACTCGGCTAGCAGGGGAAGGTGAACTATGTGAAAGGGGCTCTGGTTATACCTTCTTTTGGAGCGGCAGAGAAAGCAATGAGCGTCGTGAGGCAGGTGTTGGCTTTGCAGTGAAGACAGCTCTTATTAGCAAGTTGGCAGGACTTCCAAAGGGGGTAAACGACAGGCTCATGATCATGAAACTCCCTCTTCTGTCTGGTAAGAAGCACCTTACCATCGTCAGTGCCTATGCTCCAACCATGACCAATCCAGATGAAGTAAAGGTCAAGTTCTATGAGGAACTCAATTCAGTCATTGCCAATGCTCTAAAGGCGGACAAGCTCATCATTCTTGGTGACTTTAACGCAAGAGTCGGCTCTGACCACGCTGCCTGGGATGGAGTCCTTGGAAAACATGGAGTGGGTAACTGTAACAGCAATGGTCTTCTCTTGCTCCAGACCTGTGCAGAGCACGAGCTGCTCATCACAAATACAATCTTCCGCCTCCCTACCCGTAACCGGACTTCATGGAAACACCCTCGCTCCAAACACTGGCACCTGATCGACTATGTTATCGTCAGGAAGAGGGATAGGCAGGATGTCCGGGTGACCAAGGCCATGTGTGGCGCTGATTGCTGGACAGACCACCGCCTTATCCTCACCAAGCTTAACATCCGTATTCAACATAAAAGATGCCCACAAGTAAAGAAGGCTCCCAAACGGCTGAATATTGCCAAGTTGAAGATCACAAGCACTAAACAGTCCTTTGTGGATGCATTGGAAGAACGTCTGGAATCCACCCCTCTTGACACCCAGAACGTGGATGTTGACTGGGCGACACTCAGAGGGCTGGTCTACAGTACAGCTACAGAGATCCTGGGGCCCTCAACCAGAAAGCATAAAGACTGGTTTGATGAGAACTGCAATGAGATCAAGCAGTTACTGGAAGAAAAGCACCGTGCCCATCACGCCTACCTTAACAATCCCAAGTCCACATCAAAGAAAGATGTGTTCAGCAATATTCGGAGATCCATACAGCAAAAACTCCGTCAGATGCAAGACACTTGGCTTAGCAGAAAAGCGGATGAGATTCAAGGCTATGCTGACAGGCATGACATGAAGAATTTCTATGATGCCCTGAAAGAAGTGTACGGACCTACATCCTCAGGCTCATGCCCTCTCCTTAGCGCTGACAGAAACACTTTGATTACTGATAAGGATAAGATTCTTGTAAGGTGGGCTGAACACTTCGACAGCGTTCTGAACCGTCCCTCGTCCATCAATGATGAAGCCATTGATCGTCTCCCACAAGTGCCCATTAACGAGGCACTGGATGACCCGCCTACTTTATTAGAGATGCAGAAAGCGATCCATCTCCTCTCCAGTGGCAAAGCTCCTGGCTCAGACTCCATTCCAGCTGAGATTTATAAGGAAGGCGGCACTGCCTTGACTGAAAGACTCCATCAACTGTTCCTACTTATGTGGCAACAGGAGACGATCCCGCAGGAGTTCAAAGATGCTTTCATCGTACACCTGTACAAGAGGAAAGGGAACCGGCAGCTCTGTGATAACCACAGAGGTATATCTCTACTCTCCATCGCAGGCAGGATACTTGCCAGGATCCTGCTGAACCGCCTAACAGCACATCTAGAACAGGGACTTCTGCCAGAAAGTCAGTGTGGATTTCGGAAAAAGCGTGGGACCATTGACATGGTGTTTGCTGCGAGACAACTGCAAGAGAAGTGACAGGAGCAGAGGTCCGACCTGTTCTCCACCTATGTCAACCTGACCAAGGCTTTTGATACTGTTTGTAGAGAGGGCCTGTGGAAGATCATGGCCAAGTACAGATGCCCAAGGAAGTTCATCTCTATGGTCCAGCAGTTCCATGAAGGCATGCAGGCATGAGTCCAGGACAACGGCGAGTCATCTGCACCGTTTCCTGTTACAAACGGTGTGAAGCAGGGTTGTGTCCTGGCACCTACACTCTTCAGCATTATATTCTCCGCTATGTTGACCGATGCTTTCAGAGACGGAGATGTTGGAATTGGCATCAGGTACCACACTGATGGTAAGCTGTTCAACCTAAGGAAGCTTCAGGCGAAAACCAAGGTCATGACAGACATTATTCGAGACTTTCTGTTTGCTGATGACTGTGCTCTCAACGCTAGCTCAGAAGCTGATATGCAACGCAGCATAGACAAGTTTTCCAACGCCTGCGCAAACTTCGGTCTAATCATCAGTATAAAGAAGACTGAAGTTTTGCATCAGCCAGCCCCAGGGAAGCCCTATGTTGAGCCCAATATCACTATTAACGGCCAGAGACTCAATGCAGTGAACAGATTTACATACCTTGGCAGCACACTGTCCCAAAATGCCACCATAGATGATGAGGTGAATATCAGGCTCGCTAGAGCTAGTGCAACTTTTGGCAGATTAAACACCAACGTCTGGAGTAGAAGAGGCATCACCACCCAGACCAAGCTGAAAGTATACAGGGCGGTTGTTCTTCCCACACTGCTCTACGCCAGCGAAACCTGGAGTGGTTATCAGCGCCATGCCAAGCAGCTGAACCACTTCCACACAACAAGCCTCAGGAAAATCCTCAACATCAAGTGGCAGGACAAGATCCCAGACACTGAAATACTCGCCCAAGCAAACCTGCCCAGCATCTTTACCATCTTGATGCAGTTGCAGCTACGCTGGGCAGGGCATTTAGTCCGTATGTCAGACCATTGGCTACCAAAGCAACTTTTTTATGGCGAGTTGCAACAAGGTCAGCGGTCTCATGGGGGTCAGAAGAAGCGCTTCAAAGACACTCTTAAAGTCGCCCTCAAAGCGTTTGACATCAATCCTGACTCTTGGGAACAGAGCGCAATGAATCGGACTACATGGCGCTCTTCCGTATATAAAGGTGCCGAATCACGTGAGGCCAAAAGGACGGCTGCAGCAGAACAAAAGAGGCAAACCAGAAAAGCCCGTGCCAGAAACCCTGCTGGAGATGTCTTCCTCATCTCCTGTCCTATCTGTCATCGGACCTTTCGTGCATCAGCCATCTGCGCACACACAGACAAAATCAGCCCCAGCAATTTACGGATGACTGAGTGGTCCTCATCGAATCGACGGACGAACCACCACATAAAGCAAACCAATTATAGTTATCAACTTAGAATGTGAATGAGAGGTATGGCAAGGGCATACCATAGGGACAAAGATGGGAGAGATAGGGAGGGGATACCATAGAGGCCTAGATCGGGCTGGAGGGGACAATGTGAGGGTAGCAGAGACAGTGAATTATCATCGAGCAGTGGGACAGGCACCCAGCAAGGGCACTGCAGTTGAATGAGTCTAGAAAAGTACTAGTCAGGATGTGTGATGATGCTTAAACCAATTCAGAATGGCTTCGTGTGGGTACACTGAATAGAATGTTGATAGAAAGGTTTGAAGCACAAACAATTCAAGCAGTTGAACCACAAACCATTCAAGTCTCTGGTGTAGACAAGGCCTTAAAGGTGGTCCCTTCAGTAGAAGAATGAATCACAGGTGAACAGAAAGATCAGAAGAGGAGTGGAGAAAATGAAGGACCACGAAATAAGTCTCCATGAACCTGATCTGACCTATACAAATGAAGACAGCAGTTTTGAAATTTCCCCTTAAATGAGTGGGTCTTCTGAGGACTGAGGTAATGGAGTTGGCAAGGATGGGTGGGAAAGGCTGAGGGGTGGGCGACTAACTGCAACCAGTTCATAAGGTTACACATGATCTTTGGACACGTGAAAAGGAGGACAAGGCATCTATACCTGAGCAACATTGCAGAGATGGGGCTTGGGAGTCAGTATGAAGGAGTTATGATAATAAAGGGGAAAGAGGACACAGGGTTGAATAAAAAGCATAACAGATTTGGACACAAGGCATTTTTGTATATGGACAACGTTGCAGAGACAATGATGGGCAAATTTATAAACACAGGTAGTGTAGCAAGAGAACTATGAGTAAAAGATGCATTCAAGGTCATGTTTAGTGGAGGCAAATGAAAGTCTGAGGCCTATTCTACACTTAAAAATTAGAACAACCTGCATCACTCATGGCTGTGAAAAAGTTCATGCCATGAGTAGTTAAGTCAATTGAACAGTTAGGTCAACCTAACTCCTGGTGTAGACGCAGGTAGGTCAATGGAAGATTGTCTGTCTCTTGGAGAGATGGATTTATTACATCAGCAGAAGAACCTTTCAGTTGATGTACAAACATCTTGGTACTGCAGCTGTGACACTAGTGCAGACACTAGAAGAGGAGGAAGATGGAAGAGACAGAGCTGTCTGTTGAGGATGCTTCCCTTGCATAAAATAAGTGCTTCTGTTTTTTGAGACATTTAGATGGAAAAACTGAGACAAATCCTCCTGTTTACTTGGTCCAGACACAGAAGGTGAAGGAGGAGGAGTCATTAAAGAAATAAAATGAGAGGGAGAGGTGAGTTTCGTCAGCATGAGTATGGTGGCGAAGACTGAGGGTAGTGGTAAGATGTTCAAAGGGGAGAATAGAATGAAAGAAAGGGCTGAGAAATTATTGACCTTAAAAGAATGCCATATGGGAGGGCTTTTGATGTCAAGGAAGGCCAATTTTGTTGCTTCATGACATACATTGATTTGGCTGGTGCAATTTTGTTGCTTCATGACATATGTTGATTAATGATTCAATTAATATATTTATCTTTTTAGAGTCAGTCTTCTCGTGTATTTTATCTTTCATGGCCCTGGAAGATCACAGAATCATAGAATAACAGGGTTAGAAGATCATCTAGTCCAACCCCCTCCTCAAAGCAAAACCAATCCCCAATTAAATCATCCTACAGACTTTTGCTTCATATCCCTAAATGGCCCCTGTCAACGACTGAATTTACAACCCTGGGTTTAACAGGCCATTGCTCAAACCACTGAGCTATCTCTCCCCCCAGATTATTCCTTTAACAGGTTTATTTCTTTGTCATGTATCCATCTGAAATGGGTTCTCTGTGTTTCTTTAGATGGTTTGGGGCCAGAATGCACTCCATTTACAAGTCTATTCCTTTAAGAGATATTCTTTAAAAGTCCTCCTTTGTGTTAACAAAAAGCATAGGAATCCAAATTGTGATGATAAGCCCTTTGTGTCTTGAGTGCACTCATTTTCTGACTAGGTTGCTGTCTTTTATCAGTCATTTCTGGAAGTACATGATGGATTACTATTTGCCATTCTGCTCAGAACAGCAGCAGCCTCTACTTTATCAGCAAGGAATCCCAAAACACAGCTGTCCTTAGGTAATGCAGAAATAATGCTATCTCAGTATAGACCTTGACAGGCAAATCCTATCTCTTGATTTTGCTCTCTAGAACAATAAAAACAGTAACAGAAAGAATACTGCTTAAGTAAAGTATTTACTATCAGTGGTTGGCTTATTTTGGACACTTATTTCTTTTGTTCTTGGGGAGGAGTTAAGTGGCTGTCATCACCTATTTAAATGCACTAATTTACTTAACACTAGAAAAGCAGTGGGGAGTAGGGGCTCAGGATGCTTATGAAAAGGATGCTTCCAGAAAGAGATGTTTTAACAGTTAATGAGGACCCTGCTTAGCAACAGCATAGCAAGGTCACTACAGTTCACATTTCCATCCTGAAGTCCCCTTAACCTTTCAGAACCACCACAACAGAATTGCTCAGGTAGAAGATAATGACATTCTGGTCTATCTAACAATAATGTAAACAGTAGGTGATTTGGTTAGTATACCAAATCTTAGCAAACGTGCAACAGTCAAATATAGAAAATTAGTGCTAAATACTTTTCTGACCCACTCTCTACTACTGTCAATGGGCCAAATCCTGCAGACTGTAGGAAGGTGCCAGGCCCCAGTTGGAAGTGGTTCATATTTGCTGGAGGGAGAGGGGGTTCCCCATCATGGAGAGTCCGCACCGGGGGACTCTTGTGCTTCACAGTCACTCGCTTTGTGTTACTGCACAGTGGCTTTTGGGCAATGTGGCGCATGGAACCACAATTACGCCAGCCAAAACTCCCCAGTGAAGGGGGATCACAGGGACTGTGTCCACCTCTGCAGCCGTGGCAGCAGTACAACAGTACAGCGCCTCCGCTGGTGCTTCATGTCCTGAGAGGAAGGAGAAAATTCTGCCCCTCATCCAACCCTCATATAAAACCCATTGAGTCAGATTTGTGCAGGGAATTCAGGATTTGCCCTATGTGTTTGGTTGGTCATAGATGAAATATACAAGGTAAAAGTCCCTTTGGCAATTTCTAGACAGAGGCGGTCCCATGAAGTGTGTTCCAGGCCGGGGGGGGGGGGGGAGCATAAATGCCAGGGGTGGGTTTCTGTATTTTTATTTCAAGCACTAATTTAATTAATAAATTAGAAGAGATTTAGGTTTTATAAACTGACTTTTTACTCTAGGTGTCGCAAAACAATGGGTTAAAAAAATCTCACTGAAGGATAATTATTCAAAATTTTATGGATCTCTAAAGTATATAATGTTTTTCATTTAACTCTCTGACAGTTCCTGAAAAATCAGCAACACACAACGCTCATAGTCAACTTTCCAGCACAGCAACCAACAACAGCCAGTCCAGGAGGGGAACTTTATCATGATTGCAGGCACTCATGCACTTCAGCTCCATTCCCTGCTTAACCTATTTGTTAGAGGCAAGGCGGGTGAGATAATATCTGTTATTGGAGCAACTTCTGTCTCTTTCACCACCTTATCTCTTGAATATCCTGGGATTGACAAGACTACAACAACACTGCATATTACCTATCTGTTGTCCTCTTGTGAAAAAGTAGGGGGATGAAATGTCCAAGAAGCCAGCTTTTGGTTTGTACTCAATGTACCCACAAATGTAAAGATGGTGCATTTAATTCTTGACTATCCGCTACATACTAGCAATACATATTGTCACTGTATTCGTCAACAGAGCAACAACACACAATTATTTTGGCAGCATTATTTTTAAACTAGTTTACAGATATTACTTTATAATTAATCCTCACAGTATAGGCAAGAAAATATTACTATCCCTCTGTTACAGATAGGGAAACCGAAGCAGACCAATTAATTGACTTGTCAAAATCCCCCCAGAGATCAGCCTCAAATCCAACATTAGAGCTCAGGCCAGCCTGATTCCCAGTCCTGTTGACAGACCATTAGACCACACAGCTCTGCTCAGCTGCCATTCACCTATGATTTCAGACTACAGTCTTTTGCTGAGAGAGATAATATCAACAGAAATTATCTCCTACTATGGCAAGAGTCATATTATTTTTAAGTGAGATTGTTTTGTTTGTTTATTCTTTTAGAAAATATTTTGAAAATGGTTTTATAGCTTTTAAATTCTGACATTCCATCACTTTTAATGTAATTGTAAAAGAGGAACATAATGAATTGTGGAAACATATACATGCTTTACTTTCAGGTACCTTTGTTCATATCTACTTTTTAAAATACTAAATGTCATAAAAACTCAAAAAGATTCTGTTTGCATGCCAGGCTCTTGGATATTTGGTCTCACTGGTGTGATTTTGCTTTGTGATATTTTTATTGAGGCATGAAAGAGAAAGAGTACATGTGCATTCAGAAAATCAAATGAATAGTTACTCACCACTTCTCCTCCTCTACTTGAACACCTATGGATTGGAACTTACTGGTTGCTTTATTTTCACCTGGTTTGGTGGATTCTTCAGCGTCATCAACCTGAAGAAATAACCAGATATAAATAGAATGTATTTTTCAGAAAGGTATTAAGGCAGCTGAATTACTTCACTTATTATTGTTTTAATTACCAAGGACTTGCACACATGGCTGGTACCATAACTACATTCATGTAGTCAGATAATTTGTGTGCCAAATGCTATGCACGTTTATAATATTCAAATAATAGTATTTTGTGCTAATTTAAAATTTTTTTTATTCAGTCAATGACGGACTCTCAAAATGCAGATGAGATTTATCCAGTGCATTATAGATGCTGATTATTCTACAACACATGTTTATCAACATAAATGTGAAGGGATGTTAAAATTTCATTTTTAAAGAAATTTGTTTTATTTAAGTGTTAGTGTTCTGGAACTGACTATTACAGATACAAGATTTTTAAAAAAAAATGAAGGTTACTTACTTGCAACCAAGTTCTTTGTGATGACTTTGCACCAGTCAGCGCATTACCCAGAAATGTGAATACGCAGAGCATTAAAAAAACTAACAACTACTCTTTATTGATGGGTTCAAGAATAGCAGCCGTGTTAGTCTGTATCCGTAAAGAAAGCGAGGAATACTTGTAGCACCTTAGAGACTAAACTACTTAGTCCTTGCTTTCTTTATAGATGGTGTTATTTTGTTGCTCTCCATATTCATGCAGGCAGATATTCATCATACCACATGTTCAGTGACTTTATATTACTTTTATAGTTTAGCTAGGCTTACTTTACAAAGTAAACTGAAGTTAAAATTCAATCATAGGAGATTTTCTATTGACCCAGTAGGATTGTAAACTCTTATGGGATTGGGCAGTGAACATCTTACCCTATGTGTCTTCTCATGTTGAGAAAAATCTTCCTCTGGAATTAGTGCCACTGTAATCAATGGGATTACTGTACTCATGATGCTCAATGTGCATAAATATATGTAATAAAAATTCTACTGTCTACACCAGGACTGATGACATTTCATAGCTCTGCTTCAATGGTCTGGTTAACAAGAGCAAGAACAACAACAGTAAAGAGACCTACCACAAAAAATGTTTCCTTCTTTCTGACAACGGTTGAATTTCTCTCTAAAGTTACTATTATTTGAGATTTGGGTGATTATTGGACCTGGATCAGTGAAAGGTTTAAGGTGCAATATCTCGCAAAACATTTAAGGGAGCATCTTAACACTGTTGCTTGAGACAGACAAGTTCACTGGACACTCTTATGGTTTACAAGTAACTAACATTCCCACCATCTTTTCAATATGCCTTTCACACTTTGTATAAGGAACTAGCATAAGTGCCCGGCGCTGCTCGGGTCAGTCGGAGGTGGGGAGGTGGCAGACAGCTGACACCCCCTGACCAACCCCAACACCCACCCCTCACCCCTCACCCACCCCGATACCTTCCCACCCCCCCAAGCAAACCCAACACCCCCACCTCACCCCCCGACCAAACCCGACACCCCCACCTCACTTACTGTCCCACCAAACCCAACTCAGATCCGTCGCAGGCGGGGAGGGGGCCCAGAGCCGAGGGATTCCGGGGACCTTCGCAGGTGGGGGCGGCACAGAGCTGATGGATTCTGGGGTTCCGTTTGGAGGGGGGAGGGGCAGTGAGCTGAGTGATCTCCGGGGTTCCGTTGGGAGGGGGGAGGGGCAGTGAGCTGAGTGATCTCCGGGGTTCCGTTGGAGGAGGGAGGGGCAGTGAGCTGAGTGATATCCGGGGTTCCGTTGGAGGAGGGAGGGGCAGTGAGCTGAGTGATCTCCGGGGTTCCGTTGGAGGAGGGAGGGGCAGTGAGCTGAGTGATCTCCGGGGTTCCGTTGGAGGAGGGAGGGGCAGAGAGCTGAGTGATCTCCGGGGTTCCGTTGGAGGAGGGAGGGGCAGTGAGCTGAGTGATCTCCGGGGTTCCGATGGAGGAGGGAGGGGCAGTGAGCTGAGTGATCTCCGGGGTTCCGTTGGGAGGGGGGAGGGGCAGTGAGCTGAGTGATCTCCGGGGTTTCGTTGGAGGAGGGAGGGGCAGTGAGCTGAGTGATCTCCGGGGTTCTGTTGGAGGAGGGAGGGGCAGTGAGCTGAGTGATCTCCGGGGTTCTGTTGGAGGAGGGAGGGCAGTGAGCTGAGTGATCTCCGGGGTTCCGTTGGAGGAGGGAGGGGCAGTGAGCTGAGTGATCTCCAGGGTTCCGTTGGGAGGGGGGAGGGGCAGTGAGCTGAGTGATCTCCAGGGTTCCGTTGGGAGGGGGGAGGGGCAGTGAGCTGAGTGATCTCCAGGGTTCCGTTGGGAGGGGGGAGGGGCAGTGAGCTGAGTGATCTCTGGGGTTCCGTTGGGAGGGGGGAGGGGCATTGAGCTGAGTGATCTCCGGGGTTCCGTTGGAGGGGGGACGGGCAGTGAGCTGAGTGATCTCCGGGGTTCCGTTGGAGGGGGGACGGGCAGTGAGCTGAGTGATCTCCGGGGTTCCGTTGGGAGGGGGGATGGGCAGTGAGCTGAGTGATCTCTGGGGTTCCGTTGGGAGGGGGGAGGGGCAGAGACCTGAGGGATCTCCGGGGTTCCGTTGGAGGAGGGAGGGGTGAGCTGAGCGAGTGAGGTGTCTGTTGGAGGGGGGTATTATGACATCGTCACCACCTAACCGCCCAGCCGATGTGATTGGCCCTGAAAGACTTTCACCCCTGGGGGGCGTCAGAGGTGAGATCCGAAAATTTTTCGACCCTTACCAGCATCTAGACCCCAAGACCCCTCACTGTACCAAATTTCAAGTTTCTGGCTCAAACGGTGCGGGAGGACTTCGCAGTCATACGTACATACATACATACATACATACACCACTTGACTTTTTTATATATAGATATAATCACTTGCACAATCAGTATAGGTGAACGTTTTAGGGGACAGTGGGGGAAAGACTGCGGGGAGCCTCCCTAGCCAGGAGCTCGGGGGCTGGTCAGTAGGAGCCCACCGGCCGGATGTGGCCCACTGGCTGTAGTTTGCCCACCCCTGGTCTACAGAATACTTAGTCCTGCCTTGAGTGCAGGTGACTGAACTAGATCACCTCTCAAGGCCCTTCCCAGTTCTATGATTCTATGATTCAGTGCTGAAGGTGTGCTATTGTTGCACCAGCAATGTAGACACGGCTTCAGTCACAATTCGATCCAGGGGCTGTTCCCAATTCCACACCACGTGCAGCCTAAAGTCTCAGCCTAGTCCAGGGATCTCAAACACGCAGTTATCTCCTGCGGCCCGCCAAGCTCTCTGTGCCCCCCACCCCCATGGAGTTATTTCCTGCAGCCCACCAAGCTCCCCCCCCCTTCCCGGCATGCTGCGTCCCAGCTTCTCTGCTTACCTCCAGGTGCTTCCCGCTGCCAAACAGCTGTTTGGCAATGCTTAGTGCTTTTCAGGAGGGAGGGGGAGGAGTGGAGAGCCACACACTCAGGGAAGGAGGTGGAAAAGAGGCAGGGCAGGGGCGGGGATTTGGGGAAGGGCTTGGAATGGAGGCGGGGAAGAGGTGGGGAGGGGAGGGGCCTCATGGAAGGGGTGGAGTGATGCGGCCATTGGGCCAATGTACTAGTCCTCATGTGGCCCTCCTGGTGATTCGAGTTTGAGATTCCTGGCCCAGCCCACAGTAATTAGATAAACCTAATACGACCAACATATTGGAAAACTGTGAGACCATTCACTTTGGGTAAAGACTAACCACTTTTTCCTGGGGGAGGAGGGTTGGTCAGTTTGAGGACACTGCCCTGTTTGCTTGGGATTCGTTTTCCCTGCAAAAAACAGAGTTGAGTCTTAGTTGACGCCAACCCAGACTGTCTTGTTCCAAGAGCATGAATGAGGAAGCAGATAGTAAGTAATTATGAGTATGTCATACTTCTATAGTCATTATTTTAAGAGATGCATGAGAGAGATTAATAAAAGTTAGATCAAATCTAAAATGGAAATATATTGCTTATTTACATTTCTCTTTCTCCTAAGCTTCATCTGAGGGTGGTTGGATTAGTTTTCTTGTTTCATTTCACTAGATGTAACAAAGTTTAATTTATTTTAAACAAGAGCGAACCAGAGGAATCTTATCCTGTGTGCTTGTGACTGGGATAACAGCTAAGTAGAACAATGCTGCCTCATTCAAATGACTAACAGTTGTTTCCAAATGCATGAATAAGCAGTGACAATTCAGCTAAGCTGGCTGAAAATATTTTTCTGGTGATAGTGTAAGTGTAAATCATTGTTTTACAGATTCTCTTTCAATGATTTCATTGACCCCTGCTGTGATATGATTCATAGGTTTGTGCTCATGTGTGCAGTTCAACAGAGCTGAATACTAAGTAGCAAAAAGACTCAAGAAATCCTTACATTTGATATATTTAAGAATAAGTAGGAAAACAGCACCAGCAACACTGAGAATAATTAAATATTACTGAAATCTCTACAGTCACCTGACAGAAATGGGTAACTAACCAAAAGAGGGGATTCAAAAGAGAAAAAAACGGACCATTCCATAAGTAATGTAGAAACCCAAACCAACAAAAACAGACACTTATCAGCTACTCAAAAACCTATACTTTACCTGTATTCCAACGGATAAACATCTGTTTTTCTTGAAGTGATCCTTCTTTCTGTCTTCTACAGCAACAGTAGCAATGGTGGCGGTTGTGGTGACAGTTCCAGTATTGTTGCCTATATGCTGACTCGCAGGGCCATGGATCTGTGCATTAGCAGCCTCAATAGCAGCAGTTAGGGCCTTCATACTGTCCAAGCTTTCCGTAGAGTTACTAAGACCAGACTGACTGATGATATCTCCTCTTTGTCCCTGCCCGTCCATGTATGCATCTTGGGCAGACTCTGTGCTGCTCTGGGCTGTGATGGAAATAAAAGGTTTTGTAGTGGTTCTTGGTGGAACAGGAGGTGGTGTCTTCTTATATGTGGTAATGCAGGATGACACTAGAAAGAGTGAGAAAGACTGGCTTACATTTCGGTTTTCACATTTGAGCAGCAAACCAATGGGGAAAAGAACGTGTTCCAACCATGTAAAGGTCAATCTGAATGGGTGGGGTGAAGATGAGGAGGGCCCTGTATGTCAACAGGCCACAGAAGGCCAGTTCCCTACTTAGTATTTCTACTCATTCAGCCGTGAGTCACATGAGTATCAATACAGGAGGTGGAAAAGACACAGATATCTAGCTCCTCCTTTGCCAGTTTATTTTTACCTTCACTGGATTTTTGTATTAATTTGTATCAGTCCAGTTTTTAAATGAGTCAAGCAATGGGGCTTCCTCTGAAAGGTCACGGTTGTTAAACAAGATTAACAGAGATTGGCCTCCAGACACTCACTCTGGCTAAACTGTATTATATGCAATGTTTTACTGCAGCCAGACTTTCTATCTATCTAGGTATTTTTACTGTACTTATCACAGTGGTATCAGTATACGTTATTATACCCATGTTTAGGCAAATATTTTAAACACAGTTCTCCGGATAGTGAAGACGGGAACTGCAGCTACTGCATTTGAAGCCTGGTCAGTATTTAAAATTTAGGTCAAGGAAAAATTAACACCACCGAGTGCAATAGCTATGCTAACCTAACCCGGGTTTTAGAGGAATGCTTCTGTTGCCCTTGCTACAGTTTTTCAGGGAGATGTTTTTACAAAAAACTCTTTCCATCACTATACGCCGCATCCATTCTATGGGGTTATGTCAGCATAGCTTCGGAGCTATAGCAATGCCACTACAGACCCCGTAGTATAGAAACGACCTAAGAAAATCAAAGAGCATCCTAAGTTAAAGTCTGTTACCACTAATTATTTGAAAACCTATGTCTATGTGTCTGAATACAATAGGTGTCATTCTTTGCCAGGGGTCCTCAGGTTGAAATATTTGTTAAACATAACATAACTGTAGAAGTTACTTTAAAAAATAACATATTGCCAACTGTTATCACAGATTTCTCATGTGCTAATGATGGCCCCAATTTTACAAAGATTTATGCACTTCTTTAATGTTACACACTCTGAGTAGTTCTATCAGTCTGTGCAGTATTGGGCCCTATAAAGAAAGACCATGGTTCATTGGGATTGTGGTGCCCTGCTTTTCAGAAGGTCACACCACTTCTACTCAGGTGTCTGAATATGAATTTGGAAGTCTCACTAGGTTCCCCCAGGTTTGAGAATTTTGGCCTGTGCATACAAATTAAAGAAATAAATAAAAATCTAACCCCAAAGGCCATTTGGCTGCTCTGTATCAATGAAATCTGGAATGCTTTAAAATGAGAAAAAAAGATTTTTAGGAACCAAAACCCAATGAAGCAATTTTTTATTTTAAAGAAAATAAGTACAAGCACTAATCTGCGCATAGTTCAGATGCAAACATGTTCATATACATTCTTATTAACAACAATCACAAGACAAGAAATGACTTATCAGATCCTCTTAATTGGCAGACATCTGTGCCACCCACATAAAAGTTAACTGTACTTCAATTGTTCTGCAGCCTGTTTGCACTATATGCTTGTTGAGCCAGAAGCCATATATCTTTTTGATGGGTGTATGAATGAATTTTCTTTGCTGTGGAGTAAAAGGCACACATGGATTTTTAATTTTTTTTAAGGATTCCAGTATTTCTGGTAATATGTCTGGAAATATAAAATTGTCCATCAGTGGATTCATGAAGCATGTGAAACAAGGATGGAAAAAGAAAAGCTCACTGAAGCAGGTAGGGTTTTGAAAGTGTAATAAAGCAAACTGTGTTTGGGGCTTGTCTTCACTATGGGGAGATCAACGCCACTGCAACAGGGATCGATTTAATGGAGCTAGTGAAGACCTGCTAAATCGATGGCAGAATGCTCTCTGATCGAGGCCATCCAGCTCTCTAAGAAGAGTAAGGGAAGTCAACTAGAGAACGTCTCCTGTCAAAGCAGCACAGCGAGGACACCAGAGTAAGTTGACCTAAGCTACGTCAACTCTAGGTGGAGTGGAGCTTATTCACGTAGCGGGAGTATCGTAACTTAGGTCGACTTACCCCCATAATGAAGACAATCCCTGATTTGTGACGTATCCACAAGCAACTACAAATTCTTTGTGGGATGAAGTTAGCATGTGGGGAGGGATAAAAACAGGCTTCTAATATTTTAAAAACCGTGCATTTAGTAGTTTCCTGTGTGAACTAAAATCTGATTTAAACAGTCCATAAAAGGACAGGTTGGTGGTGCTAAAGAAAAGGTAACCATTTTTGAACAGGACTGAATATTGTCTAACTCTTGACCAGTTCTGGGGCAGCCAAAAGCAGCATGGCATTTATGATGCAAAACCTACTGATGTTCAGGAGAGTTACAAACTGCTGTTGATGAAGCACATGCAGATGGACTTAAAAAGAATGATGGAGAATGTGGTTTGTGTGCTAATGAAACACATCTGCACCAGAAGTGACTGAGCTGATTAATGGCTAGGAGAATGTCCTTGGCGTGTTAGGTTTCAGAGGGGTAGCTGTGTTAGTCTCTATCAGCAAAAACAACGAGGAGTCCTTGTGGCACCTTAGAGACAAACACATTTATTTGAGCATAAGCTTTCGTGGGCTAGAACCCACTTCATCAGATGCATGGAGTGGAAAATACAGGAGCAGGTATAAATAGTGAAAAGAGGGGAGTTTCCTTGTTGTTCTTGGAGTGTTAGTGGCCGTACTTTGGATGATCCCCTTGGGAGGCACAGCAATTTGCACTTCCTTGTATCACAGGGAGTGAATTTGGCCCATTAAATAATTAATCCTTATAACACCCCAGCAAGGTACATGGAATTTTCCCTATTTAACCGATGGGGAAACCATGAAAAACCTTGAGGAGAGGTCTCAAATGGGGCAAGATCCTCCAAAATAGAAGGGAAGCAGTAATAACACTGGATGCCTCATCACTGGTTACCTCACTCTAAAAAAGAAGCCAATAAACAATATCTACTATATGGCGGTATCTACTGGCAGTCTGGACACTTCCTGATAGCAGGTAAGCATCTGGTTTATTCCACTGCTCCATGTATCCAATGGGGGAAAACAGTTCACACTGTGAGGAAACATGCCTGCACCTAGTTAAACATAGCATTGTTCTTGAGAGGAGCAGAGAATGGAGAAGTCATATGCTGAAATTGTAAAAAGAAACAGAAGAAGAAAAAGACATTATTTTGACAAGTCAATACATAGCCTTAGTTTCCTGGAGTCACATGGCACACACTGAGCAAATCCAGGCAGAGTGCAAGTCATAAAAAAGCCTCAGGCACTTCATTACTGGAGATGATGTAAGCGGCTGCCACTCCTTTGCTGAAACTACAACAAAACAATGCTAAACCTGCAATCTGTAGCAGCTGCTCTCTAAATGTCAGAGCTGACTGAGCCCTTCAAAAGTCTGCAACATAACAAGCAAACGGACTTTGTTCCTCATTGTTCTTCCCAATCGCTTTCAAGAACCTGGCAACTTGTGATATGGCAACCGGCAGGGTCTAAAAAGGCATTTGGCTTTTACATTTGCTACCACATTTGAATATTAAAAAGGTGTTTAAAATACTAAAAAACCTGGCACTCTGCCAAGCCTAATGGGGGCTGAGTGGTCAGTCAGTGCAGGAGAGCATCACGTTCGTCTCCTGGCCAGGCCAGGAGCTGTGTAAGTGAGGGCCAAAGAGAATCCCACCCTGCTCTTCTCTGCCAAAAAACCCCACTAGCTCTATTCTTTTCTTCCGGGGCATATGTAGGACCTGATCCAACCAGTGAAGTCAGTGCAAAGATTCCTACCGACCTCAGTGAGGTTTGGATCTCCCCCATCATTCCCATTTGTATTAATGGAATGATGAAAAAAGTCCTAATCACTAGTTTTGCTCTTTTCCTATTTTTGTGGCACAACTACAAAAATGTGATATTTTGATCCCAAATACCTGGTGGGACAGAATTTTTTCCAAGGTGGAAAAAAAGTGAGAGTGTTTCTTCTACTAGTTAATGTTTCCGAAGTGCTAACTCACAGGACAGGAATTTGCAACAAGGAGTGTCAACCGCCCTGGCCAGAAGGAAGTCCAATGACTTAAAAAAAACAACCCAGGCTTGCTTAATATCAAGATTTGAATTCAAACTTTTCATTGTAAGAGCACTTCTGTTTTCGAAACAAGCTCACTAGGGAGATGAATGCTAGGGAACAAATACGAGCATGCAATCACAGGCTTGTTGTATAAACCAGTCACGGGTGCTCTACAAAACCAGCAGGCAAACAGATTGAGCAGTGCAATACGATCAGTTTCAGACAGTATTTTGGACAGTGCACATGAGACAATATGTAAGCCAAGCAGGGTTGGTGCACCCACTAGGTGAACTAGGGACGACCGTCTAGGGCGCCTAGTGGTTGAGGGCACCAAAAAGTGTGGGGCAAGGGGGCGCGGGGAGGGCGCCCGCAGCAGGTAACGGGGGAGGGACACAGGGGGACTGCTCCAAGTCCCAGCTCACCTGCGCTCCGCTTCCTTCCCTGAGCACACTGCCCTGCTCTAATTCTCCTCCCCTCCCAGGCTTTCCATGCCAAACAGCTGATTGATGCCGCAAGCCTGGGAGGTGGGAAAAGTGGAGCGGTGCTGGTGGTTGAGCTGAGGTGAACTGGGGTGTGGAGCTAACGCAGGCGGGGGGCTCCCTGGGTGGAGAGGGGGCTGCCGCAGAGGGGGCTCCCCAGGTGGACGGGGAGCTGCCATGGGGGGGTGGTATCCTCAGGTGGCAGGGGTGGGCGGGGAGCTGCCACGGGGGGGGGAGAGGCTCCCCGAGCGGCAGGGAGCTGCCACCTGGGGGAGGGCTCCCTGGGTGGAGGGGAGCTGCCTCAGTGGGGGGATTTTAGGAGGGGGCAGGGAGTAGCGGTAGGGGGGTTACCACAGGGTGGAGGCGGGGAGCTGCTGCAGAGCTCGGGGGTACAGAGCGCCAGGTGGAAGTTTCACCTAGGGCGCCAAGTATCCTTCCACCAGCCCTGAAGCCACACAATTCCCTGTCTAATTTGACAATTTCACATACACATGGTTAGCAAAAGGAAGAATAAATGAATGCAGATTTAAAGTTAAGTAATTAATAGTCACTGTCTCATGATGAAAAAATGCAATTAAGTCCATAATTTACAGGGTGCAGTAAAAGGGTTAATCAGTATTTATATAACACGGATTATTAAACTATAAAGTAAACATAGTTACTTGGCCAAATACCCTATAGATGGTGGCCACTTTTCTCATTTACCTACTAGTGTTAAATATCTGAACTGTATTACAGTAGTGCCCATACATCCCATTCAGATGCTGTACAGCACATGGGTAGACATGGGCCCATTGGTAAAGATCTTACAAACTCAGAAACTAGCCTGAGACAGATAATTCAGATTTGAAAACTCCCCAAATTCCAGGGTGTTCAGATTTAGGGTTTTGATTTGGCCTGTTGCAGAGATAAGACCCAGACATGAGATTACAACTAAGATGTCAACCTCCTTCCCTCCTACCCACACTCTATCCTGTTCCATCCAAGCATGAGGGAGTGCTCGGAACTGGAATTTTGGTTTGGGGTCATATTTTGTATACTTTTGCTAGTACATATTCAATGTTTATGTTTTCTTAATAAAAAACTTCCTTATTTCTGGATGGCAGATGACTGCTGAGGCAGCAAAGCTTTATAATTAAAAACAAAACTGAAAGAAAATCTTCCATAAGGAATTTTGAACTGCCTGTGAGCATAATATCAGTGTCATTTATGGATATCATCCCAAATGAGAGCCACTAACGTTATCATGTATTCTGAGTATGTCAGATTTTTTCCATATCCATGTATTGTAAAGTCTAGTGACTTAATTATCATGACCTATCCCTCTACAGGATTTGGAAACAGACACAATTGGAAATTAGCAAACTATAGAAAGCTATGCAGAATATCTAAAATAGTGGTAGTGTGCATAATAAGTCACAGTATTAAGGTCCAATGTCAGTACACAGCAGACATTACAAGACAGCTGTAGGGAAAGTAAATGAAACCAATGCACAACTGAAACTGCAAGGGGAGTTTTATGTAAACTGAATGTAATTATCTAAATTACACCTCACTCATGAAAAATATGCAATGTAATCTTTAATGGTTTCAAGTAGTTATGACTTTGATTTTCTCTTATCTGAAGGAGATAGATAAAAATAGATCGGTATACTGTGGTCAAATCTCGAATTCATCTCAGTGAATGAAAATGAGTGCATTTGCTTTAACATATTGTCTAGTGAAGTAACAAAGGAGATGAATGGCACCTGCCTCTGCTTTGACCTGTGCCAGCCAGTAATTGTCTAAGTAATATTAAACTATTGAGAGAGAGAGAGAGAGAGAGAGAGAGAGAGAGAGAGAGAGAGAGAGAGAGAGAGAGAAGAGGGTGTTTCTACTATGCACAAGGACTCTATGGATAAGATCAAATCAGCCAGTAACGTACATACATCAATGGACAACTGAACAGGAATTCACTCAAGATGATGACTTATCAGTAACCTTTGGCTACTGACAAACTATCTGGGGGGAAAAATAAGCCCAGAACAGCAGAAATATAGAACCACTATAAAACAACATTGTGGCACTCTTCCAGACAGATTCTTTCAGAAGGAAACTGGTTTAAAACCATTGAGCAGGTTATACACAATACAAAACAATACAAAACAAACCTCTGAGCCTAATCAGTGAAATCAGGTGTGTTGGGAAGGGAAGAAAAAACAGATGACTTACTTCAGTTAATTGGTATAAATAAGGTATGAATCATTACACAAGGCTGCAACAGGGGGTTATGTGTGTGGATACCAGCATTACTGTCCTATTTAGTCAGTCTGTAAATTATTTACACTCTCTTTTCATCTTTACAGTGTTAAATCAGGGAAACACTACCCAGTGAGCTTTCTCAATTCTTTCTGAACTTAAATACCTCCTCAAACCCATTTGATTTATTTGAAGAAGACAAGAGCAATATAAGAAATATTAGATGAAAAAGGGTCCTTGAAAAGTACATGATGCTACAGAACTTAAATGTGGTCACAAACATTACAGTAAGAAATTAAAAAACTTTTTTGAATACCATAAATTTGTTTTATAAGAAAAGCTTTTAGGGTGGAGAGAAAAAACTATATTAAAAATGGCAGCTGTTAACACTGCAGTTGATGAATGTAATAACCTGCTTTTTAAAGAGATCAAGTCCTATTCCTGTACATCTTCTAGGAGCTGCATGTCTCCAGCAAAACACTTTACTGGACACTAGTATTCTACTGATGTTATGTTTTACTACAATGCAGATAAACACCAAAGAGTTCCCAGCAATTTCTATCAGGCAATATTGTCAATAAATTGCAATGGGTTAAATTTTCACACAAACTGGTATTCGAGTGTCAAAAACCTGCATATGCATACACCACTGGCCCACTTTCAAATAACTCAGCTTTGGAGAAGATTACCAGTTTTTGTATTGCTTTGCCACTTTCTGGTGAAAAGCTTTAATGACCCTTTTCCCCCAACTTGGGACCAACATCCCCTGTAAGCTATGTGTTTACGCACCGGTCTTGTAACTGCTATGCACGTCACATGACAGGAACATGGACAGCACCTAGGCTTCCTCTCTGGGCACAGGTCCTCAACCTGCTGAAACCATTGCGGCTCCTCAACACTGGGGGATGGGAAGTAGGATGGACCCGATGCTCACCAGAAGGCAGGGATAAGGAATGGGAGGGGAAACAGGGACTCTTCAGGGGAAATTAGCCAGAGTTGACACAGGACTCTTTTTGTTGGTGGGGGTGGGCAGCATCTGGTTTTTCTGCATCCTGAAGGTGGCAACACCGAGGCTGGACTTTTTTTCAAGTGCTCAGCACCCACAATTTGGGCCAGATTTTCAAAACAGCTCAGCGCCCAAACTGGCTTTGAAAATCCAGTCACTTATGTTGATTCCTAAATAAGAGCTGAGCTCTTTCGAACACTGGGCCCTGATGGTGAGCTGGCACGTTGAGTACTATGCTTTTTTGAAAATCCGGCCATGTGTGTCACAATGGGAGATATTTGGGTGCTGAGCACTTGAAATTAAACCTTATTTAGATGCCTAATTGGGAGCAGAACCCTGTTGAAAATCTGACCCCATCTGTGATTGCTGAGCACTTTTGAAATCTAGCACACACAAGCACCTGTTTCTATGCAACAATACTCATTCTGAGCATGCCAATGCGGATTCTAAGTGCAGTTACTTTATTGTATAAATCTATATTTTTTGCAGGTGCAACCCAGGTGCCATTTTTTTTTAATTCAATATGTACAAGAAAAGATTATGGCATCAGCCATTTTCACCCATGTCCCCATTTACACACAACTGAAAAGAATAATTAAAATGTATAAGGGACCACAGTCAACATATAGATAGCCAATTTAAATCAGAACGAAGTTCAGTGAAACTGGGTAACAGACCTGTAAGTGAGCTCAGAATCAGGCTCATAGTTTACTAAACTTCTCATAAAAGAAAGCACTGCGGGTCACGACCTCCATCACAGTTCAATTAAGGAGCAATTTTTTGTTCTTGCTGCTCTTCTGTTATCTTCTCTCTACCTGATGAATGCTGATGAAACAATGAAAGCTGCAATTTCAGCCCCTCGTTTTAGAAATAGCTAGCTCTACCAGCAGTAATTGGCCTCGATGCAGGAGTTACTATTCTATGGCCGATGTTACTTATACAGGAAGTGAGACTAGAATGGGGTTCTCAAACTGGGGGGTCGTGACCCCTCAGGGAATCCTGAGGTTATTACGTGGGGCTTGCAAGCTGTCAGCCTCCACCCCCAAGCCCTGCTTCACTTCCACCATTTATAATAGTGTTTTTATAAAATGTGCTTTAATTTAGAAGGGGGGAAGGTCGTACTCAGAGACTTGCAGTGTGAAAGGGGTCAGACAACAGTATGAACCTTTGGGGACTGCTGAAAAATCTATAGGTAATGTCTTTGCATGCAATCACAAGAATTCATGTCTTTCAGGTACTCAATTACTTGATTTAGCCAATTATATACCATATGATCAAATTATCCCCAGATAATCAGGGTGGATATTAACATATCTGTCCATCTGTGTCAATTCACATCACTGCAAGCATGGACTGCTTTAACCACTGTAGAGCAACTATCCTTAACTGGAGTATTAATTAACACTTTAAAGCAGTGGTCTCCAACTTTTTTACATACAAGATCACTTTTTGAATTTAAGTGCAACCCAGACTCTATCCTGCCCCTTTCCCAAGGCCCTGCCCTGCTCACTCCAGACCCCTACTTCTCCCCCCCCCGACACAAATTTTCACCAGGCTGGGGCGGTGGTTTGGGGTGCAGGCTCTGGGTTTGGGCTGAGGAGTTTGGGCTCAGCCTGGGGCAGGGGGTTGGGGTCCAGGAGGGGGTGAGGGGTGCAAGCTCTGTGAGGGAGTTTGGGTGCAGGAGGGGGCTCCGGGCAGGAACTTAGGGTGCAGGAGAGGGTTTGGGGTGCAGGAGGGTGTTTGAAGTGCTGGCTCTGAGAAGGGGCTTAGGGCTGGGGCAGGTGGTTGAGGTGAGGTGAGGGAGGTGAGGGTGCAGGCTCAATGGGGTTTCGGCTATACACGGTTTCCGCTTTACATGGAAACCGCGGAACCGAACCCTCACACAAGATGCAACATGCCTGTATATGCCATCATGTGCCAGCAATGCCCCTCTGCCATGTGCATTGGCCAAACCGGAGAATCTCTATGCAAACAAATAAATGGACACAAATCAGACATCAAGAATTGTAATATTTGAAAACCAGTAGGAAAGCACTTCAATCTCCTGGACACTCAACAACAGACTTAAAAGTGGCAATTCTTCAACAAAAAACCTTCAAAAACAGACTTCAATGAGAAACTGCAGAACTGGAATTAATTTGCAAACTTGACACCATTAAATTAGGCCTGAATAAAAACTGAGAGTAGCTTTGGAGGGGTCAGTCAGGGAGCAAGGTGGATTCAATGGGGATGGAGTTCTGGGGTGGTGGTTAGGGGGTAGAAAGGTGGATAGGGGTTGGGGTACTCAGGGGACAGGGAGCAGGGGAACTGGGTAGGGGGTAGGGTCCTGGGGGTTGGTTAGGGGTCTCTGGAAGGGGCAGTCAAGGGACAAGGTTGGGGGGGATTGGATGGGTCGGGAATTCTGAGGGGGCAGTCAGGGGGCGGGGGGCCTTCCCTACCCGGCCCTCGATATAATTTCGCAAGCCCAATGTGGCCCTCGGGCCAAAAGGTTTGCCCACCCCTGCCCTAAGGCTTCTTCACAGTGCTGAGCACTTTGGCCCTGATCCAGCAAAGCACTTAAGCACCTGCTTAACTTTAAGCATATGAGTAATCCTCTTGAAGTGAATGAGTCCAGTCACAGGCTTCAAGCTAAGCAGGTACTTAAATGCTTTGCTGGATCAGAGATACAGTGCTCAGCACCTTGAAGGATCAAGCCCTCAGTGAGTTGAGTAGCATGTGTGAGGATCTCCATTTCTGTTTGGTTTGGGAATTGTATTTTATAATGCTTCATATAGAAGAATTTGTTAATAGGTTGGTCATCATTTAAAAAAGAGTGAGGCCAGGATGAGGAAGGACGTTTTGTTCTGTTACTTTCTTTGTTGGGCCTGTCTTGTAGTAGGTGACTTCTGGGTACCCTTCCAGCTCTGATGAAGTGGAGAAACAGATTGACAGAGCCAGAAGGATACCCAGAAGTCACCTACTACAAGACAGCCTCAATAAAGAAAGTAACAGAACGCCACTAGGCATCACCTACAGCCCCCAACTAAAACCTCTCCAGTGCATCATCAAGGATCTACAACCTACGTCCTTCAGGACGATCCCTCACTCTCAGAGACCTTGGGAGACAGGCCAGTCCTCGCTTACAGACAGCCCCCTAACCTGAAGCAAATACTCACCAGCAACTACGCACCACACAACAAAAACACCAACCTAGGAACCAAACCCTGCAACAAACCCCAGTGACAACTCTCTCCACATATCTATTCAAGAGACACTATAATCAGTCACACCATAAGGGGCTCGTTCACCTTTACATCTACCAATGTGATATATGCCATCATGTGCCATATATCTGCCCCTCTGCCCAGTCTCTACACAAAGGAATAAATGGACACAAATCTGACATCAGGAATTATAACATTCAAAAAACAGTAGGAGAACACTTCAATTTCATTTGTCACTTAATAACAGACCTAAAACTGGCAATTCTTCAAGAAAAAAACTTCAAAAGCAGACTTCAACGTGAAACTGCAGAACTGGAATTAATTTGCAAACTGGACACCATCACATTAGGCCTGAATAAAGACTGGGAGTGGTTGGGTCATAATAAAACCTAAACCTAATTTTCCCCATACTAATTTCCCCCTACTGTTACGCACACCTTCTTGTCAACTGTTTGAAATGGGCCACTCTCATTACAGCCACAAAAAGTTATTTTTCTTCCCTTGGTATCCTATTGTTAATTGAATTGTCTTGTTAGACTTACCTCACATTTGGTAAGGCAACTCCCATCTTTTCACATATTTATACCTGCTCCTGTATTTTCCACTCCATGCATCTGATGAAGTGGGTTCCAGCCCATGAACGCTTATGCCCAAATAAATTTGTTAGTCTCTAAGGGTTTGGCTACACTTGCAAGTGAGAGTGCACTAAACCTGTCCAGTGTGCTCTAACTCAGTGGTCACCAACCTTTTGGTCCTCACGGACCACTAAAGTTGTGTGGCGCCCCCCCCCCCCGCTCGACTCGCCCCCCCCCGCTCGACTCGCCCCCCCCCTGCCTCAGCAGCGTGGCTCGGCCCCCCCCCCCCGGCTCCAGCAGCGCAGCGCGGCTCGCCTCGCCCCCCCCCCCCCCCCCGCTCCAGCGGCGCGGTGCGGCTCGGGCCCCCGACCTCAGCGGCGCAGCGCAGCTCCCCCCTGCCTCGGCTCCAGCGGCGCGGCGCAGCTAGGGCTCCCCCCCCCGGCTCCAGCGGCGCGGCTCGCCCCCCCGCCGCCTCAACGGCATGGTGCAGCTCGGCCCCCGCACCCCCGACTCCAGCGGCGCGGCGTGAGCCGGGAGGCAGGAGCGTGCCAGCGCTTGCTGGCCGCCGGGGACAGGGCGGGACAGGCGCCGCAGCCTCTTGCCTGCCCGGAGGGGCGGCCATGAGGGAGCCCGGCGCCGCGGACCACCAGAATTTTCCTGCGGACCACGGGTTGGCGACCGCTGCTCTAACTCACTCCCAGTCCACACTGGCAAGGCACGTAGAGTGCTCTGACTCTGAAGCTAAAGTGCTCCTGGTAATCCACCTCTGCGAGAGGAATAACATCTGATGCGTCTTGGCTGAGATGTCCCAGCTTCTCTGATTGACCTCCCATAATTCCCTTCAGTCAAATGGCCAATCTTGTCATTGTTTCGAATTAGCTCAGCGGTTCTTAAAGTGGGGATTGTGACCCCCCAGGGGGTTGCCGTGCTTTCCCAGGGTGGTCGTGAGCTCCTGCCGCCGCTGAAAAGCTGCCGAATTGATTACTTCCGCGTTGGGCGACTTTTCGGTGGACATACCGAGTGTTTTCGGGAGCGCTCGGCATGTCCGCCGAAAGGCCGCGGAATGCAGAAGTAATCAGTTCGGTGGCTTTTCAGCGGACATACAAGGGTGTGCCGCGCTGCTCAGGAACCCAAAAAAGGGTTGCGGTTCTCTGAGTTTGAGAACTGCTGAATTAGCTGTAGGAATGTGGATATGCCCTTTCAAAGCTCCATTTCTGACATCTGAAGTGCTTATCTGCTCTGAGACAAAGCATTACTGAGGAATGTTGCTTGCTTTGAGTGAGAGGGGGTGGGGGAAAGAAGGGAGACTGAATTTACAAGACAATATGCTGACACACTCTGCACCCCAAAAAACCACTCTCTCTCTCTCCTCCCCTACACACAATACACTCCCTGTCACACTCCACCCCACCTTCTGAATTTGAAAAGCATGTCGCAAACACTTGAACGCTGGGATAGCTGCCTATAATGCACCACTCCCAATGCCCCTGCAAGTGTCGCAAATGTGGCCATACCAGTGCACTTGCAGCGGCCAGTATGGACAGACTGGAGCACTTTCCCTTGTGCTCTCTGAAGGCTGGTTTAACCCAAAGCGCTCTACATCTGCAAATGTAGTCAATGCTCTAAGGCGCCACAAGGACTCCTCATTATTTTTGCTGATACAGACTAACACGGCTACCACTCTGGAACCATTCAAACAGAGAAGTATTGTCTTGTTTCATGTTATTCAGTACGTCTGTCATTTTTGGGTGTTCCATACAGTGATCAGCAATGTCTAAAACAAGCATTTTATGTGTTCATTTTTCCCAGGAGAAAATGAAATGTGAAGTCTGCCTGCAGGTAGGGAAAAGAAAGAGACGAGGACAAATTGGAAGTGAACGATGTGGTTTTTGGCAGGAGGAGGGAGGAACCAGACATTGGCAGCAGAGACTGGGAGAAATCTGACACAGCTCAAAGGTTCAGTCTCTTTGCAGTTACGGATAACCTTATCAATGAATTAATTAAAAGCACAGTTTGCCATTCTCAGTCACCTGTCTGGGGCAGTTCCTTTATCAGCCATGGGAGTAGTTGGTCAGATTGCAGTTAAATGTAGTCATTTACAAAAAGGAAGAAAACTAGAAAAGAAGCGTAAGGCAAGAAAATATATCTGTTTTCATTGGTTTGATTTTGAGAAAAATAGCAAACTTTTATCAAGACCGAGGAAAATTAACATTGTCCAGAACTGGGAAAATAGAATTGTCTTTCTGACCAGGTCTGTACTGGAGCACTCTGTGTGATATGTTTATTCCACAGAGACAAGAACAAGCAACTTAAAATTTATGCACCTGAATATCTAAGAAAAGCAGCGATGATCTTTACATTCTAAATGTACATTAATTACTTACCACCTCATTAAGTAGAGTAGTTGTAGTCACTATGAGTGATCTCATTTTATTTTTACATACAACAAATCTGGTAAGAGTCCTAGTTAACATGCCAACAAATGAGTTTAAAATACTAGCCCAGTGTGAAAAATTCCTAGTCATCAGACTGAATGTCATCAGCACAAAAGAGGTTATATTGACACTCATTTACTATCACCCCAGGAAACAGATAAGACCATTTCAGTAACTCAGCTCAGAAATCACCTATTGTCTGGAATCCTGGGCTAACACAAGGGCAGTAGCCACTCCCTGTTGTTTCAGAGAGTAAAAGATTTAGACAAAGAAGGATTGAGATCCTGGGATACATGAAAAGAGAAAGCGTAAAACCAGCCTCAACAAGAGCTCAACATACAGCCACTTATTCTATAGCTATTTCAGTAAATTTCCAAGTGCAGTCAAACATTATTGATGCAGAGGGAAGAATGTAACTTTGTAAATCACCAACCCAACTTCCTGCTGCTAGCTTTGTTTTGTAGAGACCTCCCATCAAAGGGCTAACCAGCTTAACTTTGTTTAGCTTTTGAGATCTGATAAGAGCAATAATTCAAGATGGTTTGGCCAAAATTTTGGTCAGGCAGGCTTTTGAAACCCAGGAACAGTGTATATGAAATCAGCCCCAGCCTAGAATTATCGGGGAACAGAATAATTAAAAAAACCCAACATAAAAGAATTAGATAGTCATACAATTCAAAAATAATTTGTCACAGCAATGGAATCTTTCTGTGTACAACATTGGTGTTTAATTAATGTAGTGAATTTCAGGAGTGAAATGCATTTAATTTGAGAAGTGAACTTTACTAATAAAACAGAAGCGAATATTTTTAGAAGAGCTTTTTTCCTGATTACACCCCCACTTGATCCCATTTAGCTATACATGACTGAATGTGCAGTATATTAGCAACCAACGAGGCGACTGCAGCTGCTTTCCCTCAGATTGGGAACCTGCTGATTTGACTTGTTCCTCAAAAGCATCATCTCAAAAGGACAAGATTGTTTAAAAAATTTCCTTCCTATTTTCCCCATTTCTGAATGTATATCTATAGCTCTCTATATATCTATACATCAATTTATTTTATATAGATATTTATAAACCGTGAACTACAGAGCCAGGCTAAAATATAAAAGCTTTGTAGGACACAACCTTTCCCCCTCTTGTTTTATAGAATTTGAACTTAGTTGGTGCTTTGGGGGACGTAGGGTGGGTTGTGCAATGGATGTATGCAACATATCTCAAAAGAACAACAGTTAAGAAAGACGAGTAAGTGTTTTTTATTTGAGTGACTGCATATGTCCATTAAAGTAGGTGAATCACAAGCAGTTTCCAGTGAAAGTGGGGCTGAGAGTCTCACTGGAAGAGGAACTGGAGAACTACTTTTCCTACATTACCATTTCCCCTTGATGTGTGAGTGAGTGCATAAAGTCTAGCAACAGTATGGACTGTGGATTACACTGCTCCTCTGCAAATGTCTACAATCGGGACCTTACTCATAAACACTATGGGTATGGTTAGACTGGCGCTTTGCAGCGCTAAAACCCTCCATTAGTGCTATAATTATCTGACCCTACACACTTGCAAGTCACATTTTGCGCATTTAGTCACCCTTCAAAGCGCAAGTATAAAACCACCTCTCCGAGAGTCAGAAGGCTTTTAGCGTATTCCCTGTAGCGTGTTAGGGACAGTGTATACAGTCAATTTCGCGATAAGGCATCAGTTTTTAAAAACAAAAAAATAAAAAAAAAACTGACCCCCTCCCCGGCCCCAGTCCCCGCTGTGGGCGGTCTGCCAGGTCCGCCCGGGTCTCCGCTGCTGCGGACGGTCTGCCGGGTCCACCTGGGTCTCCGCTGCTGCGGTCGGTCTGCCGGGTCCGCCCGGGTCTCCGCCGCTGCGGCCGGGCTGCCGGGTTCGCACCGGTGCCCCGTCCCCACCCGCAGACCGCCCGCGGCGGCGGCGGGGGGCAACTAGGGGCTGAGGCGCGGTGGGGCGTCCTCACTTTTTTTAAAAAAAATTCTGCTGCTTTTCGGGGTCGCGGGGAATGCTTGCGGAGGGAGCTGTGTGGAGCCTGTCAGTTTGAAAAGTCACTGACAGCCTGAAAAAATTGTCTCCCTGCTGAATGCTGGGATACCTGCCCTATCCCGCTACTCTCACTGCCGCCAGAAGCGCTGCTAATGTGTTCATGCTTTGGCGCTAGAGGGCTTCAATGTGCACAGCCTCTAGCGCAACACCTGTTGCGCTAAATATAGGGTGACCAGATGACAAGAAAAAAATATCGGGACACATGGGGGGGGGGAGTGGGAGGGAGTGTGGGGGAGTGGGGGAAGTAGAGGGGAGGGGAGGGTGCCACAGGCTCCCCCCCCACTGGACCCATGGGGGCAGGGTCTGAGGAAGCCATGGGTCAGGGGTGCAGGGGCCCGGCTCCAGGTGCAGGGGCACAGCCCCACCGTGGGTTGGGGATCCAGGGCCCCAGCTGTTTACCCCCGGGAACTGTTCTCAGCTGGGCCGGGGGGGAGCCGGCAGGTGGGTCAGGGGCTGGTTGGCGGGGGCGGCTGGGCGCTGTCTGTAGCCACCCTCCTCACTGCTCCTAGGCAAGCAGCCCCCTTCCCCCGCCCCTGCAGCATGTGAGGCGGCGGCAGAGAGCTGTCCTGGCCGCTGCCGCCTGCCCCTGACTCTTGATGTGTGTGTGTGTGTGGGGGGGGGCTGATGAGGGGCCGGACTCAGAGCCGGGTTGGGGGAGGCGGCGGCCGGGGGCTCTCTGCCCCTCCCCCTCTGCCGGTGCAACTGCAAGCAGCCCTCCTTGCACCACGTGCAGCAGCAGAGAGCCTCTGCCTGGGGCAGTGAGACTTGCTGCCTGATCCTGCCGGAAGGAGGGTGCTGCAGCCGCCCCGGAAGGAGTGGTTAGTGAGGCATGAGTCTGGCGCCGGCCTCTGAAGGTCCCTATATCGGGACAAAGGGCGTCCCGACCAATGGATGATCGGGACGCGGGACAATTCCCCGAAAATCGGGACTGTCCCGATAAAATCGGGACGTCTGGTCACCCTAGCTAAATAGGGAAGCGCTATAAAAAAACGCACTACAATCGGTAGTCTAATCATACCCTATGGATGTCGAGTGAGCTCTGGTTGACAGTTTTTCTGGAAGAGTAACATCCTTGGCATTTGTACGAGTTTAGGGTCCTTGTAACACATGGCGATACAGCTGGTGATCCGTTTGTACAACCGTTATGCCGTTACAGGATGCCCCATCATTTGTTAGGGGTAGGAAATGAAAAGGTGGGAAGATGCATGAAGGGGCTTTTCTTTGTCTAGCTAAAATGTCTGGGCTCAGCGAACATGCGGAGTCTGGGACTTTTGCTTTGGAAAGCAAACCTGTAAATGAATAGTGTGTCTGAGATTAAAGGCAGATATTACTTCTGAAAGAAATTTAGGAGGTAGACTAAGTTGTTCCTTGTCCTTGAAGAAAAGAGTGTTTGAAGAATCTCTTACTAGGCATGTAGCTCTTCTACTCTCCTCATGGACATGGTGGCTACTAAAAAGCCACCCTTCGCTGAAAACCATGAGCAGGAGGCTAGTGGTTAAGTTCAAATCTGATTGTAAAAAGACCCAAAAATTGGGACTGTCCCTATAAAATCGGGACATCTGGTCACCGAAGGGTCCCTAGAGAAGGTGTAAACAGTCTATTTACTGGAAATGGTTCCCTTCTATTATGAAATTTTCTGTGACAGGGAAATAGCTATGTGGAAATATACAATCTTCAAGTCAAGGGCAGTACAGATGTCGCGTCTTAGGCGCATTTAACACGTGCGATTTCCGCTTTACACGGTCAACCAAAAAAAAAAAAAAAAAAGAAAGGGAAAACTAAAAATATAAAAACTTTCTTTATGGCGGGTAATTTCGCCTGCCATTGAAGTCAATGTGGTTTCGGCTATATGCGGTTTCTGCTTTACGCGGAAATCGCAGAATGGAACCCTCGCGTAAGACGTGACATGCGTGTATACCAATCTTCTGGGTCTAATAAAGGGATAATAGTTGTGAGGGAGATCAGGCATAAGTCTGTAAAATGTTTTACATTTTCAAGATGGAAGGCACTAATATGTATGTTGTTATAGTCAAATATTTTTGTACGCTATAATCTGCTGGGGAATTGTCTGCAGAGTCCAAGGGCTTAATTTTCTTCATGTATGCCAGTATAAACCAGGAATAAAATCCACTGAGGTCAATGGAAATACAGTACAGTAAAACCCCGATTTAATGGACCCCGATTTAATGGACTTCGAATGCAACGGACAAAATTTCCGATGCATCCGAAATCCGTTTTTCGCGGGTCCCACCTGCAGGCGGGCTGCCTGCTCCCGGCTCCCGCCTGCTGGCGGGCGGGCTGGCTGCCTGCTCCCGGGTCTCGCCTGTGGGCGGGCGGGCGCGTTGACAGCTCCCGGCCGTAAAACCTCGATATAATGGACTAATTCGGGCGAGGGTGTGCCCATTATCAGCCGAAAGTCCGTTATTTAATAATTTAAAAAAATTATTAAATAACGGACT
This sequence comes from Sternotherus odoratus, assembly GCA_032164245.1. NCBI lineage: Eukaryota > Metazoa > Chordata > Testudines > Kinosternidae > Sternotherus > Sternotherus odoratus. The sequence goes on from JAVMKO010000002.1 coordinate 72,041,930, forward strand.
TTCGGCTTTAACGGAAACCCCCTCGCCCGAATTAGTCCGTTATATCGAGGTTTCACTGTAGTATCACTTAGGAGAATCAGGCCCCATATTATTTTGGTTTTTTTTATAAAGCTGCTGCTAATTTTTAAAAGCGACTCTTTACATAGAACCTGGCTTTTCAAAATGTTGCACGCCATTTACCCACATCATCTGAGAACTGAAAACCTATGTGAATGCACAGCCTGCCATGTGGGATATTAGCCCTGCATGGCATGTTCAAATTAGTGCATGATTAACACACATGCCTGTCTGTGCAACTTTTGCTGCATTTCTGCAGATTATGCGGAGACAACTGAATAGTGATTGTTACTGGGGAAATATAATTTTCTAATCACAACAGTTTGGGCAGCTCTCAGTGCATTATCACTCTGAAACAGGGGTGGGCAAAGTACGGCCCGCGGGCCGACACCATCCAGACCGCCTGAGCTCCGGCAGGGGAAGCTGCTCCTGGTCCGGCCCCCGCCTTTTCCCACTCTTCCGGAGCTCAGCACGGCTGAACTCCAGCAAAGGAGACTGCTCCTGGCCCCTCCCCTGCTCTCCTGAAGCTCAGTGTGTCTGAGCTCTCAGCGGGGGAGGCTGCTCCGGGCTCCTCCCCTGCTCTCCCTGGAGAGTGGTGCAGCATGTGCAATGCCAGTGTGGCCACCAGCATGGTAAGGGGGTGGCAGGGGTGGGGAGTTGGTTAAGGGGCAGGGAGTCCCGGGGGCAGTCAGGGGAGAGGGGGCTGTTGGATGGGATGGAGGTTCTGGGAGGGGAGTGGTCAGGGGAAGGGAATGGGGGTTTGTGTGGTGGATAGGGCATGGGAGTTGGCCCAGGATGGGGGGTCTGTCAGGAGGCGGCGGTGTGGATAGGTGTCGGGGCAGTCGGGATGGGGAGCAGGGGGAGTTGAGAAGGTGATAGGGTCCAGGGGTGGGGGGAAGTTAGTGTGTGGGGTCTTTGGTGAGGGCAGTCAGGGGACAAGGAGCAGAGGGGCTTAGATAGGGGGTGGGGTCCTGTTGGTGGTGGTTAGGGTGGGGGGGTCTCAGGAGGGGGCAATCAGGGGACATGGGGGGCTTGAATGGGATTCTGAGGGGGCGCAGTCAGGGGGCCGGAAATGGGAGGCAGTCGGATAGAGGGCGGGGGCGGGCTGTTTGTGGAGGCACAGCCTTCCCTGACCTGGCCCTCCATACAAGTTTTTAATTCCTATGTGGACCTCGGGCCAAAAAGTTTCCCCACCCTGCTCTGGAATATAGTAGGAAAAACTCACTGTGGAATATACAATATATATGACCGCAGGCCTGGTGGGGCACTGCAAGTATACATACAGTGAACAGGCAGAGTCTACAGACCACTCTTTCAACATTAGTGCTTGTGTGCATATATGCATGCGCGTGCGCCCCCCCTCGCTCCCTCAGTATTCAAAATGAACCTCTTCCTGAGTTTTGTCTTTTTCCTTAAATGAAACTGCAGTCTATGTTTTCTCCTGAGCTTGACTTTGTCCTTTGGGTTTCTCCCACCAAGACCCAACTGTATTTCTGCCCCTAGTTCCGCGCTTCCCCTCTTAAACACACGAATTCTGTACCTTAGATTAGAGCTAGAGAGACGGGCTTTCCAGGCAAAAACCAGTATGACTCAGAAGTATGTCTCTCCCTGCAAGTTCCTGACATTTCACATCTTCCTGGAATGGGCGTATGGAGAGGTCTTCAAAAATCATTAAATCTTTGAAAACTAAGACAATTTTCCCCTGTCACATAGAAATGCCTGTGTGTTACTCTAATTGCTTGGCCAATTTTATTTAACCCTGATTTCTTTAAAATCTGACCCTTGATGTTGTATTTTCTGCAGATCCAGACAGCTTGTCTGTCACAGAGAGCAAGACGGAGCACAAGTTTAACTAATGCATCTTAATTCATAAGCAGTTCTGTCATAATGCTGCTATTGCACAAAACAGTAATCAACTAAGACCCACACAAAAAGGAAGAGAAAGTTGTCAAGATCAGTTTTAATTTCAGACAAGGAAAAACATTGCTAAATACAAATGGGAAAATTTGTAGGAAATGTAATTTTGTTTTGAAGTATTTAAGACAAAATGGAAGAGAATACAAAAGGAGAGGTGTGGTTTACTGATGTAAAGCATGAGGCCTAGTATACCTAGAATTCGGTGGTCAGAGGATCAAATCCCAGTAGGATTGTCTTACTGTCTATGGATCCCATTGAATGAAACCTTAAAAAAGGCCAACATCCTGTCTGCTCTGGGTAGGTATTAAATAGCTTTTGGCAGCTTTATAAGAGTAGAGTAGGAATTGGCCCATGCTGCTTCCCGCAGCCCCCACTGGCCTGGAGCGGTGAACCGTGGCCAGTGGGAGCCACAATCGGCCAAACATGCGGACTCAGCAGGTAAAGAAACCGGCCCAGTCTGCCAGGGGACTTACCCTGGCGGGCTGCGGGCCAAAGGTTGCCAGTCCCTAGAGTAGAGGTTTGTCCTACTGTTGTCCATGTCCAAAATTTACACAGTTCTCTGGCTGTAACCTTCTAATCCAGAATGGCTGCTTTTTGTATGTCTGGTACTGTATATAGTTTGAAAAGTCCTTCATGGACAAAGGCCCTAATATAATTATGTTATTAATCTGGAAAAAAATACACCACAATCACATTATGAAAAGATACATGAAATGTCATAATTAAAAATAATATGAAAATAACAGCTGTAGCATACAGAAGACCCATCTGGTTGCAGTTGATGTTCTTATGTAAGGTAGTAACATGGCAATGAACATACAGTCTTTTGGTTTTAATATAAATGAAAATGTGTTGCATTATTTTTGGGGGGGGGGAGGGGAGGACAGGAAGTGACTGAGATCTGAGAAGTGATAAGATCTTTGATGCATTTGGAAAAAGGAATTTAGTTTCCACCACCAGATGGGGGGGCCCTTTCCTGCTCTGGGAGCGGGAACACAAACAAAAGCTGCATCTCAATTACACATGGAACCTGCCCTACTGTGACAAAAAAGTTCAGCTCAAGATACACATGACCTCACTGCTTATTCTATCCCAACTCCAGAATTACAGTATTCTTGACCATCATTCATGTTCCCTGACTCCCCCTTGAGTGGCGGATTATAAGCTTTCCAGTACTGAATAGTAATACAGCGGCATGATTACCATTTCCACAGGATGCCAAAGTGGTGGAATGTCTGATATAAGTATGGGGTAGATTCAGTTACTTAAAGAGAATTCTCTTTGCCTTGCAGACTATTCATCTGTCAAACACAAGGAAAAATATCCCTGAAGGAAGTCCTTTGCAACTTGGTTGGTTTTTCTGAGAGATTGATTCTAAAACCCCATTTTAAAATTCCAAAGTTAGAGTGTATTTAGACTGGGCTTTTTGTTTGGCTCATTTTAAAGAGAGTTGTCATCTGCAGAATTTACATTCAGATTCAGACCTCAGTTCTATGGTTTAGTGAGTGCTCGATGATGACCTTTAATTTGCTAAGGACTCTGGTGTCTGCAGAGAGACAAGAGGCCATTGTGTGTTCACTTTGGTGCAGAAAGTTAAAGAGGAGACACACACAAGTCTTAGAAGTTTTAGTTTTGTCTTTTTCTAAATCTAAAAAAGGTCATTTTCATTGAAAATAAAATATCTGCTCTTTGCATATAAAAAACGTAACCGCTTTTAATTTGAAACACTGCCAACATTTAAGGGAGTTTGGATCTGCAGTTTTGGTTAAGGTCCACCACTAGTTTTTGTGTTGTACATACATGATGAGAAAAGGGGGTCTATTAATAATCTTTTAAAAAGTTAAGGATCAGATGACTGGTGTGGTGTAACACAACACAAAGTAGCTACAACCCCGCACTAACTCGGTTTAAAGCTGCTTATGTTGTCGTAGCAACACAAAGCAGACAGAGCATCAGTGGTTCTCAAACTTTTGTACTGTGACCCCAAACTTTTGTGCTGGAGCCAAAGTGGGGTTCAGGGTGGAGGCTGACAGCTTACAACACCCCATGTAATTACCTCCCAAAGAGTCCCGACCCCCAGTTTGAGAACACTTGATGTAGGTGATTCTGACCATATGATGAGTTATGAGATTAATATTATTTTGGACTAAATTATATTGAGAATTTTCTGTTTTTTTCCCTTGTGCAATTTGAGCAACACAAATCAGAAAAGGCCTCAATGGTTTATAAATAGAGTTCATAAGTTGGTTATCAAGGAAAAGGGGGGTTGACTTTCAAAACATTTAAATTCCTGTCCAGATATAATGATATCAAATGGACTATTCCTCACATTGCTTTGGTCCTGCCAAGGGCTCTGGGCAGAAGTAAAGATGTGCCTGTGTAGAGTTCCACTAAAGACCATGGGACTCTGAACTGGGAAAGTCTTATATCCACAAAGAGCCTTTGCAGTTTGTGGCTTATGTTTGCAAAATTTATTTCCTGCTACATGCAGCTGGAATTGCTAAGCCACTCCTTGTATACTCTACTCAATAAAGAAACGCTAAAAAGACTAACAGAGAGGTACAAAGGAAGCTGTAGATTTCTTTTTGACATGCTTCGTGACACAGGAGTGTTTATTATTTGACAGACTACACCCTACTACATTGAAAATAATTTGTAAAAGACTATTATTTAATTAATAACACTTTTTGCAAGTTGCATCCTGAGAAGTTAAGAAGAAATTGTGGTTAAAGAAATATTTCCTTGTTGATTTTGTTAGCTAGTATGTGTCTGCAAACTGTCAAAATCTGTCAGTGGGCTCCAGCTACAAAAATATGATACACTCACATCCCTTTTCTCCTGTTATTGCCAGGACTCTGGTTCCCCAGTCTATCAAGGTTTTAAGCAAACAAAAAGACCATATTTGGGCTACAATAACTCTCAGAACTCCATGTCACAGTCTGTCTGATCTTAGAGATCACATGCACTACATCCTCTCATGACCGCTACTATCACCTTTACACCAATGACTTTCAAATCCACCTCTCCTTAGTGGACTTCTCCCTCTCTTTCCAGGCTCACATCACTTCATTTCTTTCCAACATCTCTTCCTGGATGTCCACTGCTTTCTGACATTTAATATAGCTAAAATTGATCTCCTAATCTTTCCTCCTAGATCCTTTCTCCTCCTGCTGCTAGAGTCATTGATGTCGACAAAAGCTACTATTATCTCAGCCACTCAGCCACCCAGGCTCACCTCCATCTATCTCTCCTCCAGGTAGATCCAGTTTTTGTTTCCTTACAACTTACCTTTTTCTTTTTGCAGCTATGACCTTTTTTTCCCAAAACTTTGGTTGACCTTTTCTCCAAGTCTAATGATTACTGCAACTTCCCCCTCTCTCTAATTCACCTCTTGCACTTTTTTAGTCCACCCCAAGTGTCAAAGCCAAAATGTCAAAATTTTCAGAAGTGGCTAATGATTTGGGGTACCTCAGTTTTAGGGTGCCAGACTTGAGACTTCTTAAAGGGGCTAATGTGTGTCAAGTTGAGCACCCAACAAATGGGTGACCCCAAATCCCTGCACACTTTTGAAAATATTGGCCAGAAGTCATCTTCCTGTCCTGCTACAAATCACTACTACCACCAATATTACAATTTCAGCTGTGACACTGGGCTCAATTCCTGCACGCTGACCAAACAGGAAATGCTATTCAAATGTTCCCGGGTCTTTTCCTGTCTACCTGGCCAGAGCAGCGAGTTGAGAGTGCTGTCCAGAGCGGTCACAGTGGAGCAGTGAGGCAGTCCAGAGCGGTCAGAATGGAGCATTGTGGAACAGCCTCTGGAGGCTATTAATGTCAGTTGCGTCTTCACTAGTCCACAATCGACCTAGAGAGGTCGATTTTAGCGCTACTTCTCTCGTCAGGCAGGAGTTATAAAGTCGATTTTGAGGGCCCTTTAAATTGACTTTAATGGCATGTATGTGAAGACAGGTACACGTTTAATTTGACTTAACATCGTTAAAGTCGACGTTAAGTCGTAGTGAAGACATGCCCATAGATTCACCACCACCATCCTCCAATATAGCCTATATGATATCTAAAGCACCTAGAGATTATATATTTTATAAAATGCTTGGGAGGAAAAGTGCTATATAAAGATATGTTGATTATAAATACCGTATTTTTCGCCCTATAAGACGCACTTTTTCTTCCCCAAAACGGGGGGGGGGGGAAGTTGGTGCGTCTTATAGGGCGAATGTCTTATAGGGAAAAAAAAAAAAAAGCGCCTCGCTCTCCCGTCCCCGCCGCGCGGGCGGGCTGCCGAGGTTCCCCCCTCCCCGCCGCGGGCGGGCTGCCGAGGTTCCCCCCTCCCCGCCGCGGGCGGGCTGCCGAGGTTCTCCCCTCCCCGCCGGACCAAAAAAAAAATGTGCGCCCCGGTTCCCCCCCTCCCTGCCGGACCAAAAAAAAAAAAAAAAAAAAAGCGCCTCGCTCTCCCGTCCCCGCCGCGCGGGCGGGCTGCCGAGGTTCCCCCCTCCCCGCCGTGGGCGGGCTGCCGAGGTTCCCCCCTCCCCGCCGCGGGCGGGCTGCCGAGGTTCCCCCCTCCCCGCCGGACCAAAAAAAAAATGTGCGCCCCGGTTCCCCCCCTCCCCGCCGGACCAAAAAAAAAAAGCGCCTCGCTCTCCCGCCCCCGCCGCGCGGGCGGGCTGCCGGGAGGGGGGAACCTCGGCAGCCCGCCCGCGCGGCGGGGACGGGGAAGCGAGGTGCTTTTTTTTTTTTTTTTTTGTCCGGATTTTTTATTAAAAAACGAGGGGGCGTCTTATAGGCCGGAGCGTCCTATAAGACGAAAAATACGGTACTTCCACATTTGAAGTTAACCAAACTCTTCCTAACTGTCTTTAATATTGTATATAAATTTGCTGTCACACTGAAGTTCACTGACACTTAATTCATTTCACATATCCTGTAACTGCACAAGAGGTATTATTCCAAGTGCCCTTTTGATGTTACAGACTATTTCCACCCCACATGACTAAATCAAAGCATTCCAGAAAACCAAAGGGACGGTTAAGTCTCTGGAATTTCAGAGCAAACATTTCTGTATGTCTGGTGCTTCAACTTCTGCCAAGCAATTTCTCCTAGTAGCTGTGCATTTTGTTTAGTACAGTAATTCTAGTACCGGTGTGGTAGTATGGTAATACTTATTAAACTTATCTTGATTAATTTTGATTCTGATCTCCTTATGCTTAATTTTCATTGGTGTAATTCCATTGATTTCAGTTGATTTGTTCCTAGTGTATATATGATCAAAATCAGGCCTCTAACTGCTCTTTCAGTAAAATGAATCAGGAGCAGTAGGTCTGGCTTTGATCTCAATTTACACTAGGAATAAATCAACTGAAATCAGTGGAATTATACCCATGTAAATTAAGCATAAGAAGATCAGAATCAGGTCCAGCATGTATAACGTAGTGGACAAACATTTTTTTTACCATAAAGACAGTAGTAAGTTCACAAACTTAAATCTGTGCAGCATTGTAATATAAAGACTAATGAAAAAAGTGGAATACACTTGAACTGGATCTACAGTATTTATGTCTTACAATGGGAATAATAGTTCATTATGATAATAATACTATTTATTGTAGGAACACATGCCCCAAAGAATCTGGGTATCCTTACAGAGCATAACTACAAATATAACTTGCAATCAAACAAGGCAACATGCCTAAAGAACCACAAAACTTGGGTGAACAAATAAGCCAATGTACCAGCTCCACATTTAGTAAATAATCAACATTTAACCTACAAACAACAAAACCAAAATTGTAGGTCCTGTACCTAAAATGACCAAATATTTGCCACTTATAAACTGACTTCTTAAAGTTACATCAGTGAAAGCTGTGTGCGGAGGTGGGAGGAGGGTTAGGAAATTGGGATGAATGTTATTGATGTCCAAAGGAGCTGATTTATGCAAGACTTACCATGGAGTGGAAAGGGATATTCTGAGGAAACATAACTGAGAAATGGAATGGGGTATTTTGGTGAGGAATCACTGGAAGTGGTATGTATCTACGTATTTTATTATTATGAATAGAAGTAAATATTTGTACTATGAAAGTGCCTGAATCCCCAATCAGGAACTGAGCTCCACTGTGCTGAGTACTGTATAAACATCAGAAAGAGAGCTCTCTGCTGGAAGGGCTTACAACCTAAACAGGTAAATGTGTTACTGCAATATCTGGTTTCAAGAGTGTCACCAGGCTTCTCGGAGGGGAAAATGTGCTAGAGCAGTGGTCGCCAACCTTTCGGACCTCAGGGACCACTAAACTCACAATTTTGAATCCCGCGGACCACTAACATGAATTTTTTTAAAAAAGGCCCGGGAGGGGAGCGGGGGGGGGGGTTGTTTAACTTTTAAATGACTTTTGTGTTATGCCTTTTCATATAACCTTGTTTTAGAAACTCTGTATTGAACTTTGGTAATCTGTTATAGCCCCCAAGGTAGTATAATTAAGGTAAAAGAAAAATGTCTCTGCTAGAAGTAGAATAAGATATCCCCCCCCCCCACTTTATAATCAAGTGCCCTGTTGAATGAATGAGGTGTGAATGAGGAAGGAGAGACAGATCAAGGACAATCAAACTTGTCAAGTGGGCTAAGAGCAGACATAACCCTCAGGAGTTAGCACCAGACCGGAGAGAAGCAGCAAAAAGGAGCAATGGGGCAGGAGAGGGAAGCTGCTATAAAATAGCAAACTTGGCAAAATTTTTACCTTGCGCCTCTGCCCCCCCCCCCCATTCCCTTTTCAAAATCGCTTTAGGTCCTTGTTTGGTGGTTTTCTCTTCCTGGCACACAACTCATCTAAATATCACTGCGCTTTCATTTATTACAGAAAAAAGTTTTTAAATACCCTGAAAACTATTTAAAATGCAATTTGCTAATTTAAAAATAGAGATGATGGTAGCTATTCCCTGCAAAGTGGGAAAGCACCCTGTTCCCCAGCAGGCATGCGGGGCTCCCGCCACTTACCTCCCCCCCCGCCTCCGGCTTGCCTCCTCTCCCCTCCCAGCTCCACTCTCGCTCTTCTTCCCCCCCACCCCCTCGCCTCTTCTCTCCCGGCCCCGGCTCCGTCTCCGGCCCTGCTCTTCTCCCCACCCCGCTAGCCTCTTCTCTCCCGGCCCCGTCTCCGGCCCCGCTCTTCTCCCCACCCCCTCGCCTCTTCTCTCCCGGCCCCGTCTCCGTCTCCGGCCCTGCTCTTCTCCCCACCCCGCTCGCCTCTTGTCTCCCGGCCCCGGCTCCGTCTCCGGCCCCGCTCTTGCCCCCCACCCCCTCGCCTCTTCTCTCCCGGCCCCGGCTCCGTCTCCGTCCCCAGCTCTTCTCCCCACCCCGCTCGCCTCTTCTCTCCCGGCCCCGGCTCCGCTCTTCTCCCCCTCCCCGGCTCGCCTCTCTTACTGACCCCGCCCCTCTCCTCCGGCTGCGGCTCCGCGGACCACCCAAATTTTCACGCGGACCACCAGTGGTCCGCGGACCACTGGTTAGCGACCGCTGTGCTAGAGTACTTGGGGGAGTCAGATGTGGCAGTGAAGGGGTTACTTTCTGTCCCATCTCAAAGGTCTACACTTAAAATTTAGATCTATGCTTAACATTTAAAACTAGCTTTGTTGCTCAGGGGTGTGAAAAATTCACACTGTTGTGCACTGGACTTAAGCTAAGTCAGTGTAGATGCAGAAAGGTCAATGGAAGAATTCTTCTGGCAGCTTTGCTACAAAGGTGGATTACTTACATTGATGGAAAAATCCCTATCTGTCAAGGTCGGAAGCATCTGCACTATGGTGCTACAGCACCATAGCTGCAGCACTATAGCCCCTGGATTGTAGATGTGGTCAGAATGTTCAAAGAAATACTGAATCACACTTGGCAAACAACAGACAGCTTGTAGAGCAAGACATCATTGTTTCTGCAGGCCCCTGAGAAGGTGTACTATTGGGTGCTGCAGTTTATGTCTGGTTTTCAACAGTATCCACTAATAAACCACATTCCCTAGAAGTCATGAATGTCATGAAAATGGTAATACCTGATGCTTCTCATAAAAAATTCAATATGTTAGACCATAAGTCACCTCTTCACTGCTAGCATGGTGAGACCATTATTTTATTACCATTTCTCCTCTGAGACATTAGTTTAAATAGCTACCTAAATACACTCTCCTCTCAATACATTAAAAAATAATAATGAACAGTCTCAGGTTGCAAAAGATACATAGCACAATCTGCAAAGCATTCTGCCACCACCACCACCTAATGCATTTTTCTCTAGTAGTTCACTGTATTCCCTACCTGTAATATGTTTCAGAAGTGAGCAATACCAGCTAATTACCACTAGTTGAAAAACAAAAAGGTATTTCAGATGGAGGATATAAACTATTTGATATTTCAGGGAGTGAACAAGCCCCACAAGCTGTTAAAAATGTGGACTGTGTGGGACAACTTGTGGGACTAACTAATACAAACTATGAATCTAAGTGAGTACAAATACAGCATTATATCTATACAAGATTCAGTGTCTTTTAGCCATATGCCCTCTTTAAAGAAAATCATAAGAACTGTAACACTTTAAATATACAATACAAGGCTACATGTTTTAAGGATTTAATGAATGTGTGCATTTCAGCACTTTTGAGGTTATACAGTTTCCTTTTGTTCATTTCTAAAAGCACATTTTTGTGGCTAGGAAAAACGATGAGCAACAATATTTGTTGGAACTTGGAAGGCTGTGCATGTCAGTAAAACTACATTAAATGTATAGCTGGGAAAGCTTTTCATAAACAAATAATTGGATTTTTTTATTTACAAATTATGAGCAAAAATACTTAGACATTTGTGTGTTTGTTATTCAGAATCATTCCATGTATGCTTTGTGTGGAGCTATTTCAGATTAGAGGTTCTCAAACTATTCACTTTAGTTATAGTTTGGAGTATTCAGTATTTGTGGTGTGTGACTGGCCCTCTTTACCACATGGAACTGTTTTGGCTTCTTGTTTGGATGACAAACTTTCTTCTACAAAGGGGAGAAAGATCAGAGGCTTCAAAATGGCTGCAAGAACAATCTTAGCATGAACACACATTCCCCTCAGGTTCTTGCAAAACATTTTTGCTTTCTGGGAACCAGTTTTTACTCATACAAATGTTTGTGGAAAATATATGACAGGGTCAGAAATACTGTCAAACAAATTCATACTTGTTATTAATTCCCAGATAAAACCTATGCTAAGGAAGAGTGAAGGCTGAGAGTGCGTATTAGTGACTTAGGGTAAAACACATTGTAATTATCCCCAAACCAAGCATTATAAAACTCAGGAAATTCCAAGTTAAAGCTAAAACCTAAAATAAATTAAACTATGTTAAGGACTGGAATGCACTGCTAGGGCACCAAATAACTTAACACAGGGCTAGGCAACCTATGGCACGGGTGAAGCTTCTTAAACATTTTAAAAACCTTATTTACTTTACATACAACAATAGTTTAGTTATATATTAAAGAGTTATAGAAAGAGACCTTCTGAAAATGTTAAAATGTATTACTGGCACGCAAAACCTTATATTTGAGTGAATAAATGAAGACTCGGCACACCACTTCTGAAAGGTTGCTGACCCCTGACCTAACATCTGCCCCGCAGTGATCCCATATAGTAGCCATGTTCTTGTCATGATGGCATTTTAATGCTTGTGGACTCAGATTAGATAAAACAGATTTTAAAGACATGTTAGATTTTGTTCTCTATTGCCTCCCACCCCCATTTTGTGACTCTTGCACCTCCTTACATTCCTCTGTGTATACATCAGTTTCTCCCTCCATCGTGTTCCCCCCCCCCCCACGATTACATATCTTTCCTTCCTGTTGAGTAGCTCTTGCGCGGCGAGTAGTTAATAAAAAGATTTTTAGGATGAATGGTCATTTTTCGCCGTTATTTTTGAAAAGTGATAGTTTATCTGTCAGCAGCGGCTGCCGCATAAACTCACCACCCTCCGAGCACCTCACTAAGAATTAACAAAGTCCTGTGGCACCTTAAAGACTAACTATAAAGTTTTGAAGCATAAGCTTTCGTGGGCTAATACCCACTTCGTCCGATGGGTATTAGCCCACGAAAGCTTATGCTTCAAAACTTTATAGTTAGTCTTTAAGGTGCCACAGGACTTTGTTACCTCTGCTATTCCAGACTAACACGGCTACCTCTCTGATTCTTCACTAAGAATTGCTGTCATTCAAAGTAACTGTCGTCTTCCAGGGGTTTTCAAGGGGACTGGGCCACAACCCCCAAATAAAAGTGAAGCCAAGATGCTTTCACTTGTTGGGCCCCCATGCTGTCAGGAGGTGGAGATCACCAGTCATATTATATTATTATATTATTATTATTATTATTAATCATATTATTGAGAATAATGGGAGATAGGCACCTTTCTTAAAACGGCCACTGCAGACGCCTGGCCTATTGAGAGCAATGGGATGGAGGCACTTTTTGAAGATGACAGCTCTTTCTGGCATCCCCTGTAGTTGAAGATTATGCGTCAGCCCTTGTGGAAGGATTCTGCATCGCCAACTCTCCACAATTTGATTTCAAGCCCTGCTGAAGCCACTCTCCCAGTCATGGAAATAACTCTCTGACTGGCCACCTTCCTCTCTTCCCCATCTCTTGGGGAAGAGCAGCCAATCGGAGCTGCTGCAGAGGCAGGCAGAGCTCTGCCCCCTCCCACCAGTAGCCAGAGGAGTTTTGGGGTGGAGGAGGGAGAAGTCAATACCATTTTCATGAGAGGGCAAGGCAAAGGAGGGAGAAGAAAGAACTCCACATCTCAGAATAGTTCTCTCCCCCTCCTCACCCATCCAGTACTGTGACAAAATGGGTCACTCTGATCCTCCCCCTGCATTACTGCAATTCCAGGCCTGCAAAGGGGGTGGAGAAGACCCTCTGGAGCTGCAGGAGGAGCATAGGTGTGTTGGGGGCAAGGGTCAGACCTAGGGCTGATGTGAGAATTTGGGGAGGGAGGCAAAGTTGCTGGAGGGTGCATACTTAATTGGTGGGCTGGGGGCAGACAGATGTGAGCAAAATTAATTAGTTAGTATTTTGGGGTTTGGTGGGAAGCTGGAAGCTCCGCAGCAAAAGGCAACATTATATACCAATCTTTATAATTTGATTTTATTTGGATCTTCCAGCAAGTGCTCCTGCAGTTGGGGCTCAAATCACTTTGCTCTATAAATTTTGGAGAGCTGGTGACACTAAGTGTTACACACACACACACACACACACACACACAGAAAGGGTAGGCAGGGGAATTCAAATATTAAAAGACAGATCAAAAATACTGTTTTCCCCATCGTGTGTGTGTAAGAGGGGAGGGGAGGTTGACGTATTAATTTTGAACTTTTGGGGAGTTGGCAATACTAAAAACATGAGAAAATTAACATTTAACCTAAAACCTTTCAAATGTAGCCTATGAATAATATTTCAGTGGGTTTAAACTATAGGGAAAGTCTGAAGCACTTGTATTATTCTGTTGTTAAGATAATTCAGGACAACAAAAAAGGTCTGTGACCAAGTGCTAAATTTCTTAAAGGACCCATTTTAAAATTAATGTTAACTCCTAAACCAATTAACAGATTTACTTGTAAATTGTCTGAAAATTTGTTCTAAACTCAGAGGGTAAAAGTGCTGTAATGTTGGGAGGATATGCTGTATTTTTCATACACAGAACAAAGATATTGGTTCCCTGCTTGAAGTGAAAAAATTCCACCTTTACTGTGCAGTTGCAGCTGTCACCTTTATAAGGTTTATATTTAAATAAATGTTTGCAAATACTTTTTGCAATATTTGCCCAGCTATGTGTCAATATGATGTGATGTCAATTTTCTACCATAATCCCATTTGTTGCTGCTGTCTGGAAGTACAGAAAAAAAATCACTAAATTATATACACTAGATAAAGGTGAGTCACATAATCCAGCTGTTGATATATGCAAATAAAAGGCATATGCCCTCAATGTATATTTTGATTTCCCTGTGTATACTTTTGCATTTATCTAAACATTTACCAGGACCTGTCTTTTTTAATATGAAACTTGCTTTGTGACAAAGTTACACACCACCTCCACAAAGCTTGTTGTGACCCTTCTCCTCAGTGTGTACTGTTCCATTTGACTATATATTAGAGCAAATTACTATAAATAGACATGACATTATAGGAAACATAGTGGAATTTACCCATGCTTCCCAATGTTCCTAATTCCTTACTGAATGGGGGAGGCAACCTAGTGACAGATGATGTGGAAAAAGCTGAAATACTCAATGCTTTTTTTGCCTTGGTCTTCACAGACATGGTCAGCTCCCAGACTGCTGCACTGGCCAGCACAGTATGGGGAGGAGGTGAGCAACCCTCAGTGGTGAAAGCACAGGTTAAGGACTATTTAGAAAAGCTGGACATGCACAAGTCCATGGGTCTGATCTAATACATCTAAGAGTGCTGACAAGGTTGGCTGATGTGATTGCAGAGCCATTGGCCACTATCTTTGAACACTCGTGGCGATCGGGGGAGGTCCCAGACGACTGGAAAAAGGGGGTGAAGGAGAATCCAGGGAACTACAGACTGGTCAGCCTCACCTTAGTCCCCAGAAAAATCATGGTGCAGGTCCTGAAAGAATCCATTTTGAAGCACTTGGAGAAGAGGAAGGTGGTCAGGAACAGTCAACATAGATTCATCAAGGGCAAGTCATGCCTCAGCAACCTGATTGACTTCTACGATGAGATAACTGGCTCTGTGAATATGGAGAAAGTGATGGACGTGATATATCTTGACTTTAGCAAAGCTTTTGATATAGTCTCTCACAGTATTCTTGTCGGCAAGTTAAAAAAAAGTATGGACTGGATGAATGGACTATAAGGTGGATAAAAAGCTGACTAGATCGTCGGTCTCAACAGGTAGTGATCAATGTCTTGATATCTAGTTGGCAGCCGTTATCAAGAGGAGTGCCCCCTGGAATCAATCTTAGGGCCAGTTTTGTTCAACTTCCTCATTAATTATCTGGATGATGGAATGGATTACACCCTCAGCAAGTTCACGGATGACACTAAGCTGAGGGGGAGAGGTAGATCTGCTGGAGGGTGGGGATAGGGTCCAGAGTGACCTAGACAAACTGGACGATTGGGCCAAAAGAAATCTGATGAGGTTCAACAAGGACAAATGCAGAGTCCTGCACTTAGAACAGAAGAATCCCATGCACTGCTACAGGCTGGGAACTGACTGGCTAGATGGCAGTTCTGCAGAAAGGGACCAGGGGATTACAGTGGATGAGAAACTGGATATGAGCCAGCAGTGTGTCCTTATTGCCAAGGAGGCTAAGAGCATATAGGACTGCATTAGTAGGAGCACCGCCAGCAGATCGAGAGAAGTGCCCCTCTCTTCGGCAGTGGTGAAGCCACATCTGGAGTATTGCATCCAGTTTTGGGGCCCCTACTACAGAAAGGATGTGAACAAATTGGAGAGAGTCCAGCAGAGGGCAGTGAAAATGATTAGTGGTCTGGGACACATGACTTATGAGGAGAGGCTGAGGGAGCTGGGCTTATTTAGTCTGCAGAAGAGAAGAGTGAGGGGGGATTTGACAGCAGCCTTCAACTACCTGAAGGCAGTTTCCAAAGAGGATGGAGCTAGGCTGTTCTCAGTGGTGGCAGATGACAAAACAACAAGCAAAGGTCTCAAGTTGCAGTGTGGGAGGTCTAGGTTGGATATTAGGAAAAATGATTTCACTAGGAGAATGGTGAAGCACTGGAATGGGTTGCCTAGGGAGGTGGTGAAATCTCCATCCTTAGAGGCTTTTAAAGCCCGGCTTGACAAATCCCCATCTGGGATGATTTAGTTGGGACTTTGAGCAGGGGGGGGGGGGAGGGACTAGAAGATCTCCTGAGGTCACTTCCAACTCTAATCTTCTATGATTCTATGTTCCCATGGCACACTGCTGCCAACTTCTGAAATTTTTTTAATGAGTCTTGTGATATTTGGTGGGATATTTTATTAAAACCTGACCTTCTGGAGTCATGTTAATATGTGAGAATCTCAGCTTTCTTAAAAAGAAGAAAACAAAAAAGAAAAACAAAAAACAAAAATAAAGGTAAGGTTTTCAGCCCTCATGGTTGAAGAGAAAAATGTGTCCCTATATGTGATCCTTAAAGGCTCAAAAACCAGATGGCAAATATGCAGAACCTTGATTGTACTGTTTTTTAATTTCTTGATTTTTAAGTCACACAAATTTTTGGATGCCTGACACATGATATTTAAATAGTTGGGCTAGCAGTACTACAGTCTGCCATGTACAACTGGTTCTGTACAGTGTAGAATTTTTAGCAAAGGAAAAAGCTAATGTTCTATAAATATAGGACCAAATTCAGACTTTCAAAAAGTATATGTAGCTCCTTTTGACTTTGCTGGGAGTTGCTCATTGTTATCTTCGGATGGGAACTAAACCCCTGTAGTAAATACTTTAAAATGTAGACTTCTCAACCCGCCCTCCCAAATATGAACAAAGCACCTTATTTCAAACTACACTCCGTTTTCAGACATGTCAACTTGACTTTCATGCAGGACAAATATAAAGACAGAAACCATTAAAAGGACACCGTCAACCAGTTTAGGTCATAGAACTTACAAGCAGCATCTTTGGAGAAAGCCATTTATATATTTAAAAAAAAAAAAAAAAGAACCCCACGAAAATACCATGTGTGTGTGTGTATGTGTGTGTGTGTGAAAGAGCTATTCAAGTATAGATTTTTTGCTGATTTTTCATGGAATCCTCATTTGGAGCAAGTCCCCAGTTGGTTAAAAAACAAAACTCAACTGAAAATGTAGTTTTATGACCCATGTTTTGTTCTTTTAGCCCTGCCTCCTGTCAGGAGCGGCAAGAAGCTTCCTAAAAATGGGAGGGCCACGGGAGCCTGAACCATGCCCCCATCCCCTGTGTTGCCCCTTCCTCCCTGCTTGCTCCTCTCCACCTCCTCCCCACTGTCACTCCCCCTTATGGCTGGTAAAAAGTGGTGGGGTCATGGCCCCCTGATCTCCCTTGTTCTGGTGCCCCTGTCTCCTGGTACAAATCAGGGGCTGGGGTAGTATTGTGATGAGGGAGGGGTGGAACATTCAGTATTGAAGCACAGATGATCTTGGGACACTGTAGGTAGTAAGTAAAAATATCCTCCACTGCGTCTGCTACAGACCTAGTCAGGGAAGCGAACCGAGAGAAGAAAGGTACAAACACAATACTGGGGTGAGGGAAGGGCAGGAAAGTGAACCTTTTAGCAGCTAGGAGCCTGGCAGGGAAGGAAACGGGCTAGGGATGCTGACAGGCTACGGACCAGCTGCTTTTCCAGCTGCAATGAGAGCCAAGGGAAGAGTCTTTGATCTACTGAACAGGCCTGGGCTTCCAGCCAGGAGCTATATCCTTTCTCCACCAGCGGCAGAACACTTCCCCACCAGTTCCCCTCCTACTGCCTGGTCAAAAACAAGTGACGTACCTTGGACTGGGACTTCACTGAAATTTTTCTTCTGTTTCTGCCATCTCAGCAGAAAACATGTGCTATAAACCTGCCAAAGAACCTGAAATCATTTTCTCATTCTGAGGGAAAAGTATCATACAGTGTTCTGGATTTCATTTTGGGGAGCCTCGTTAACAAAAACCCACAACCCTCAGACATACCAGTGAATTAAACCAAATCCACTGACTGTACAAATGCAGCACTGTTGTTGGATAAACACCTAGGCAGGGTAAAGGGGAAACTGCTTTTTTCAAGGAATCTTAATGGTTGTTATGGGTGTTTTGAATAGATTGTTACTTCCAGGCTTGCACATAAAACCATGTAATCAAGAGATCACTTTAACCTTATGCATGATGAGGTGTTATAAGAGAACTCTCAGCAATTTTAGATACATAACGTGATACTATGGGCCCGATTCTGTGCTACATTTCCTTAATAGCATTGCACAGGCGCACAGCAAGTGCACCACCTTTTGTGCCTCCCAAATTTTGGACACTTTTGATGGGCCAGTGTGGCTGCAGCATAAATCAACCTCACAGGCTGCTCTAATTTATGGTGCTCCCCATGAGGCTTGTCTCAGTCCAGAATAGCTGGAGAACGTCCACCTTATTACCCTGGCCTCATTAGCACTACAAAAGTAATTTCCCCTCTCTTGATTATTCTCCCCCTCTTGTCAACTATTGAGAACAGGCCATTTCCACCCTAACTGAATTGGCCTCATTAGCAGTGACCTCCCACTTGGTAGGGCAACCCCCATCTTTTCATGTGCTGTATATATATACTGCTTACTGTATTTTTCACTCCGTGCATCTGATGAAGTGGATTCTCGCTCATGAAAGCTCATGTCCAAATAAATGTGCTAGTTTCTAAGGTGCCACAAGGACTCCTCATTGTTTTTACTCTGAGAGTAGCAGCTGGTTCTCTCAAGAGGTGCCTGGGAAAATGTTCCTCATGTCCAACATCTTTTCCTTATTCAGAGGGGTAGCCCTGCAAAGGCGGACTCAATTACCATTCCACTGGGCATGCTACTTTCCCAGCTTTAAGGCCCAATCCAAAGCCCCCTGAAGTCAATAGGAGTCTTTCATTGGGACAGTTTCTCAGCTGGCATAAATTGTCAAAGGAAGTCAATGGAGCTCTGCCAATGAATACCATCTGAAGATGTGCCACATTGACTTCAGTGGACTTTCGGGACATTCCTACAGGGAATGCTCTGTAATGCACTCTGTTGCTGCCTTTTCATTTGGGCAGGTTCTGTAGGGGGCTGCTTTTTTATTTTCTATTTTTGATTTACTTTTACAATAATATCTGTCATTACAATGTAGGACATGAGGTGAACCTTCAAAAATACATCTTTGTAGCGTGGGGCGCACGGGGCTCTCGATGGCGGCCGCGCGACCCCGCAATAGCGCGACCCCACGTTTACCACGATCGGGTATTTTTGGCTCCCGATCGTCGTGGTATTGTGGGGTCTGACTGTATTAATTGATGGAACTGAACATCTAATAAATACTCATAAACACACTCTGGCCAGTATGAATCTGTAGAAAAATCAGACAAAAACAGTGGAAATTCTCCCCCCACACTACAGCATAATTTCTATTACCAGCCCTGTGCTTTAAAAGCTTCTGTTTTCAATAAGACAACGAGGACCAGTTCTCACTGACAGCCTAAGTAGTAACAAGGAGCCCAAGTCACAAAATAGGAGCACCAATAGTTTTGAAATCACAAGGCCAAATCCTATCTTCTGATACATACACCCAACTCCCATTGATTCAATTGAATCTATATACATGCACCTGAAGGCAGTATCTGGCCCAAAGTGTTTAGTCTGCACAATTTTAAACATGAAATGCTCTGATTATTTTTTTTAAACACTTGTGACACTTCCCAGTGTGGACCTACTTTCAAGGAAACCTATATATTTAGAGCAGCTCATATTTGGAGTCTATCCATGCTGACAATGACCATTTTGGTCCAATCTAATGAGTTACTTTGCTCATTACCATGATATCTGAGAACCTAAGTAATTAAACATGCATTTTACAGGCTGTATACATATATGTGTGTATATAAACATAATTAATCTTCTTCCACACTGTCAATGAACAATTAATTTACTATTATTTTGGTTCTGTTACAAGCTTAACCTTCATTTAAAATATGTGAATCACAAGCCCCCACCTAAGACAAAGGAAATGTGAGTTAGCCCAAAAATTAGCTTAGTGAGGATGGAGGGATCCACTGGTTATTGTCTATCTAGACTAGAGTGATGTGTGTGTGTATGTATGAGGTATGAGGCAGGGGTAGACTATTTTTTGTCAAGATCTGAATTTCTTGGCCAAGATAGAGTCAAGGTCCAGACTCCAGAGAAACATTTTTCACAACTCAATAACAACAATGATAATAATAAGTAAATACAAAGATTTTAGCAATCCATTAAAAAGTATCTGGCAGTCCACATTTGGCCCGCGGTCACCAGTTGACTACCCATGGTATGGGATGCGCGTGTGAGAGAGACAGGATGAAGGAGAGACGAGTAAGAGAGACACAATGAACAAGCAGCTGGCAACTCACCACTGGAAAAATCCTAGAAAGCTAGCTTTTGGGGTGCTAGCTGAGCAGAGTGCTTTGGGGGCTATGAGAAGCAACACTTAAGTTTCTTCTGTGTTTAAGGAAACAGGACTTTGTACATTCCTTGAAAATAAACACAACTGCATTCAAAACCAAACCAAACCCAGACTCCATCATCAATTTCTACTCCCAACTGGAACATCCTCAAAACCCTGAATTTTGACTAGCCGCTCAGGTCAAAAAGGAAAACAGTATGATCAGACCAAAATGCCACGTGTGTTCTCCCCTCATTGCTCTTTTGTTCCTGGATTATTCACATTACTGCTGACATCACTGGTCAATGCAAAGACAGAAACAAACAAAAGGGAGAAATTTGCAGGACAGAAACACTGCAAAATAAAGTGTTTGCCAAATGAAAAAGGACAAAATGCATAGTGAAAGGTAGTTTCCAGCTTCTAACTGTGCATATTACAAGGCATAGAAAGACTGTTAAAAAAGAAAGAGTTCTGAAAAAGTAACTGACGTTTTCATTTTATAAGATGTAAAAGAGATAAGATTTTCTGTTGCACAAATGCTTGAAACAGCAATTTTAATTTGCCATCAGTAATAAACATGAGAGTTGTAAAACTGTCAGCAGGGTTTATATGAACTTAACATAAATATAGAGATATCTCTGTAGAGTAATAGGAAAAATACAAGTCAAACCCTTTTCACTCAAAGACTTAGCTTATTAATTCTTCTTCTTTTCTGGGTACAATGCTAGTGTATGTAGGTTGGCCTATATATAGTAACTCGGGAATCCCAGAACCTTGTTGGCATATCAGATAGAAGAAATTACAGATTTTAAAAACAAACACACAACCTTCTTAGGGGCTTTACAGAGCGCATGGTGTATGAGAGGCTCAGGCCCTGATTCGACAAAGCACGTAATCATGTGTTAAGTCCATGCCAATTTAGGATAGTACTTAAACATGCAGTTGAGTGCTGTCCTGAACAGGGATGCTTTTTTGACACTAACAGAAGGTCCACTACTTAGGGAAGATCGTAAATAGCATAACTTTGCCTTAGTAAACACAATACGCTTCCAGAATGTAGGGGTGAGGCTCGCTCAGATGGGAATCCTGAAAGGCTTTGTAGGGGGGAGGGATAGCTCAGTGGTTTGAGCATTGGCCTGCTAAATCCAGCATAGTGAGTTCAATCCTTGAGGGAGCCATTTAGGGATCTGGGGTAAAAAAATCTGTCAGGGGACAGTACTTGGTCCTGCTAGTGTAGGCAGGGGACAGGACTTTGATGACCTTTCAAGGTCCTTCCAGCTCTATGAGATAGGTATATCTTCACATATTTAACCAGCAATGGATGTCTATTCTAGCAATGTGGCTTTAGCGAAAACCACCAGCCCATCTTCTGAGTCTCTTCTTCCGACCAGTGATCGTTCTGTAGGTCCAGGCTGTGGCTGGCATCAGACAAAAGCAAGCAAATGTATAGAATCAGAAATAAAAAACACTCACAAAAACATTGCTATGAGCATATTTTCACTTATTTTTGAACATATAATTTACACTGGCCACTCAGAAATGTGATCAGCTGTAATGTGTGAGCGAGATGCTCATGTTTGTATAGGACACCTACCCCATCTCTCACACCTGCACATTTCAAAAGCTCCACATTTTGCAGCCTTCACACAAACATCTGCAACCATTTTAAGAAATGAAACCGTCTCACTATCTTGCCTAGGCTTTTAAAAGGAAGGTACAGTTGACGTCATGCTGGTATTTTGGATTTTCAAAAGAAACAAATAGGTTTGTAGGCAAACCACATCACAGGACATGCCATGGTTATTAGCTCAAACTGCCTGATCAGCTCATCTGCTGCTGCTGTGTTTCATCATGTCTCTCTGAGGTCAGGCAGAGAACTGCTAGCCCCAAAATATACATCTGTGTATTCAAAAGCTTCAGGCTTGTCGTATTTTCCCCTCTAAAATAATCGTCTGCTTACAACAACATATCAAGATGGTTTAGTAAAGGCTTGGGCCAGGGTAGGATTTAACATGAATCATGGACTAATAGAAGGGTGGGTGTTTTGTGCTGTTGTTTTTAAGGGTACAAAAAACAAAGATGAGGTGAAATGCACATTCATACTGCACTGTCCTGTTGCTTTCATGCAAAGGAGATACTCAGACTTATTAACTTGTGTACTGTTTGCACGTTGTTCTTTAAACTAGTCCACATCAGAGATAGAAAGAGAAATAAACTCCTATGATCAGGTCCCTGATGTGAGACGGTAAATTAGATTCATATAGATTTGTTGGTTAGACTTCAGTTTCTTTAAATGTTGCAAAGTATATTGGACACATTTTGGCGCTGTGCAATGACTCAATGCTGATTCAGGTCTCAAAGTGTGACAGATTAGGTTGGACATGGCAGAGAAAGCGTAACACTCTCTGGGGCTTTTCTCAGCTATCCTGAAAATGCTTTCAGTTAGCAGCCTCTGAAAGAATCTGCCTGCCTCAAGCAGAAAAGAGATAGAAAATCCAGAGTCGATTCCAATGTAGCTTTGTAAAGGGAAAGGTGCTGTATAAATGAAACTAGTAAGATCTGATGATGGGGATAATGATAATTTATCTGCCAGTCTTTGATAAAAGATACCGGCCACACACAGCAGTAATACAGGTAAACTGAATGTTGGTTAATCTGTGCTCACAAAAACTTCGGGGGTACATGCCCTAATTTACCATCAGTCTCTGGGAGATATGAAGGCTTTTTGAGTTTTGGAAAAGCAGGCAGTAAGATTATTCCACCCTTACTTTAACAGGACTATGTGTAGAGTAAGGCCTAGGTGCCAACTTCTCCTGGAGCCAGTAGGTGCTTAACCTCCCCACCATCCCTGCCCTGACTCCACCCCTGGCCCCATTCCATCCCTTTCCCCGAAGTCCCCTCCCCAACTCCACCTCCTCCCTGCACCTATTGGACTCCTTCCCCAAATCCCTGCCCGGGCCTGCCTCTTCCCCACCTCCTCACCTGAGCGTGTCACGTCCCCGCTCCTACCCTCCCTCCAAAACCTTTTTACAAGTGAAACAGCTGTAAGGAGGAGAATCAGGGATGTGGCACACTCAGGGGAGGAGGCGGAGGTGAGGTGAGCTGGGGTGAGGCAGAAGCTTGGCTGCCAGTGGGTGCAGAGCACCTATTAATTTTTCCCCGTGGTGCTCCAGCCCCTATAGAGTAAGGTGCTACTCCAGTAAATGTGTCGGAATCTCAGGCTGTGTCTACACTTGGAGCTAGGGGTTTGATTCTCAGCTTGCATAGACATACTCACCCTACCTCTCATTGAGCTAGTGCACTAAAAATAGTAGTGTGCCTATGTAAGCATGGGCAGTGGGAGTGGTGGCACGAGTTAGCCACACATCCATGGGGCCCGGGTGGGTTTGTACCTGGGATAGCTAGCCTGTGCTGCTACTTGCCCCTGCATATGCTACTGCAGCTATATTACTGTTTTTAGCACACTACCTTGATGAAATTTAGCATGAGTGTGGCTATGTGAGAATCATACCCCCACTCCAAGTATAGATGTAGCCGACTCAGAGTTTGTAAAGTTGGGGTTTTAACCAACAGTTCAACAGGCTGGTATCGCAGGCAGGAGAGGCATAAATTTTGAAAAGTGAACACACACACATACAAATGCCCCAACTCCCCAGTGCAAAGACTTTAGACATTAACAAGGAAGGAGTCACATACCAAACTCATGCAAACTTTGACTTGTGTGCCAAGGTTGGGAGTTCATGCCTGAAAATCTGGGCTTATTTTGTTGCTAGGATTATTGCTCCCAAACCTGGGCTTCTTCTCTAACTCCTGGTCTTTCTACAGTCTGAACCAGGGTTTGTGGAAGCAACTGGGTGACATCTCATGATCTGAAAGTGGCCCTCTTCATTCTGTCAGGTGATTTTCAACATAGGCACACATACATAGATTTTTAAAATGTTTTAGATTCTGTATCATTTTGAAAACTATACTCTTCAAAAGGTGAGCTAATCTTTTTTTCTTTTCTTTTTTCTCCTCAGACATGAGGTTTCTTTTCACAGTGGAAGCCTCTGAGGGAATCATAGAGAGGGAAGGCTCTTTAAATTCTGAAGGTCCTCATTTTACAGACTGCCCATACATACTGCTTGGCAAAAGATCCTAAGGCTTTAAGGTAATAACACAGCATCTTAGACAATGGTGACATCTAAGTCTGTTGAAAAAGAGAAGATATTTCAATCCAAATCTGAGGAGGCATTGAAATGCATAAGGCACTTCAAATACCTGGGCGGTATGACCACAAGGGATGTGAGACATGACATAGTGATCTGACATAACATTTGACTTGCTGCTTTGGTGTCATTCAGCCACTTCGGAAGAAGGAATTACCATGAAGTGTGACATAAAATTCCTGTAGTCTCTGTCTTCAGCATCTTGGTATATGCATGCAAGCATAAGGAAACAGGACATTAAAGGCTTTCTGCCTTCAAATTGAAATGCTACAGGTGATTACTGCACGTTAGCTGTACCTCACATGTGACTAACAAGGAGGTACTTGCCCAAATTTACAGCATAACTGGAGTGAAACTGGATATCATCAACATGATCAGACAACGAAAACTTGAGTTTGTGGGAAAGGTGGGTTGGATGAGCATAAGAAGATTGCCGAAGCAAGTTTTGCAGGAGCCGGTGCCAAGTGCCAGGGGCGCCTGCTGCAAGCGTGACTCAGTGATGTGGCCTTACTGAATGAGATGTGCTATGGCTTCTCAAGGCTGTGTGAAGACCATGAGACATGGAGGAAGATTGCTGGCCAATTACCCCAGATGTTGTGTATACTATTTATTGTGATGTGACTGTACAGTGTTTTGCACAATGAGAGAATGTACAACAGCTGCTTCAAAGCATAGCCCATTCCTGGCATTGCCAAGTGGCAGTATCCTATTTTTACCGGTGGGTAATGATATGGGTTTGTACAAATATTCCAACAATTAAACGTGCCTGCACTGAAAAATGGTCGATGCCAGCCTGGTTTATATCCACTGGCATCCCGTTTGACAGATTAATTCAACATTTCTAAACGTGTGATCTACAGCAAGCCTACTCTGTCTCAGATTCTTCCAAGACACCAGCAACATTCAGTATCAAACTTGATTTAGAGTGTTAGAACATAAGAACGGCTGTACTGGGTCAGACCAAAGGTCCATCTAGCCCAGTATCCTGTCTACTGACAGTGGCCAATGCCAGGTGCCCCGGAGTGAGTGAACCTAACAGATAATGATCAAGTGATCTCTCTCCTGCCATCCATCACCCCCCTCTGACAAAGGAGGCTAGGGACACCATTCCTTACCCATCCTGGCTAATAGCCATTAATGGACTTAACCTCCATGAATTTATCCAGTTCTCTTTTAAACCCTGTTATAGTCCTAGCCTTCACAGCCTCCTGAGACAAGGAGTTCCACAGGTTGACTGTGTGCTGTGTGAAGAACTATCTTTTATTTGTTTTAAACCTACTGCCCACTAATTTCATTGGGTGGCTCCTAGTTCTTCTATTATGGGAACAAGTAAATAACTTTTCCTTCCACCATCAAAATTGTCAAACAATGTGGTAGCACTCCCACCTGAAGATACATAATCTTATTTTTACACTTTTAAAATACTTTTAGGGTCTATTCTCCCACTGATTATGTGAGCAATTCACATAAGTAACTCTTAACCTACAAGATAGTGATGAAAACGATACCTATTAAAGCTTATGAAAATTACAAGTAGGTCCCTTGCATAGTGATGGAAGACTAGGGCCAATCTTCTAATTCTGATCTCAATTATATCTATGTAAATCAAGAGTAACTCAATTGGCTTTTAATTAGTGGATTTAAGGCCAGATTTACAAAGGTACTTGAGCACTTAAAGATGTAGACAGGTGCATAGTGGGGTTTTCAAAAACACCTAAGCAGAGATTTAAACACCTAACCAGTTTAGACAATTTTATATATTCCATTCGGCACCTGTCTGCATCTTAAGTATAAAGTATTTTCATAAATATGGCCCCTACTTTGTATTTAAATTGGTGTAACTGAGATGAGAATCTGACCCTAGATCTCTCAGATTTTTTATGTATTGAAAGAAAGATTTACGGTATGAATATTTTGTGCATGGATTTGACTTTCTGAGGTCAACAATTAAATGGGTATCTAATGATGTTCCCATAGATTATTAAAAAATTTTTCCTCTGAAGGTAAACTAGAAAAATGTTACTTTGTTCCTTACTAGATTTGCTACCTGGGTGTATTTGCTACCTCCTTCTCTGCTCAGTTAGTCACAAAACTATGATCTGACTACTTTTTTTTGCTATTAGCCCCCCAGAGATAACACAGTTGAAAGAGGTTCTATTGTTTACCACACAACACCAATGGAATTGTTAACCAAGTGCAGAATATTTTTTTTTGAAGTGGTGAAATGTCAGCCAGAAAGAAAACAGCTTGACTTTCAGACCCCAGGTTGGCTCTTAGGAAAATTATCTTGTTACTTGTAAAGGAGTAAATTTGTTCTGAAAGCCCTTGAGAGACCATAAACATGGAACCCCATAATGCCACTTTTACAAAATCCCCTTTTCAGACTAGAGCTGCACTTTGAGGTCCGCTCTTTTGAAAAGGCAGATTGTTTCTGTAATGAGCTGCTTTATGTTTTTACTTCGTACAGGTGAAACTCAATTCTATGGCTCCGGAATGCTAAATACCTTGCAAATAATGGAACCTAACAGCTAGAGTAAAAAAGCAGCAATTTCAAGTGGGTGAGGTCAGAGAGAGTCTACATTTATATTATTATTGTCTTGGAAGTTCAAATGGAACTATCAAAACCCCTCTTTCAGAACTGGTGTTGTGCAAATGGCTGTGGAGCTAAATCTGTTTGCACATTGAAATGTCCTTCTAATAAATGCACATATTCATCTTTGGATTTTCTCGGTGCTTTGACATCTGCTTAACCACTAGTGGAAAATCATATAGATAGCACCAATATATATACAAAGAGCCCAATGGCTCACTTTTCCTGGATCTGGAAATCTTCCTTAGCATGAGGGAGGCTGGCTGGCACAGAGGCAACATAGCCAGCCCCTATACTGGTCTCAGCCTAAGCCCTGGTGTACACTGGGTGGGTGGGGGCGGGGGGAGCAGAGGGGGTCAACCTAACATACTCGAGTTCAGCTATACGCTCTGACAGCGCGTGGGCATCTCCAGTGGTTCTAGTTCCCAAACCAGATGGGGAAATATGCTTTTGCATGGAGTACCGTAAGCTGAATGCTGTGACCACATCAGGGTCCAAAATCATATGGAGGGATGGGTAGGGAAGGCTGTGCCTCCCCAAACAGCCCGCCCCTGCCCCTTATCTGACCCCCTCCCACTTCCGGCCCCTTACTGCCCCCCCTCAGTACTTCCTACCCATCCACCACCCCCACTCCTTATCCCCTGACTACTCCTTCCAGAGACCCCCAGCCCAACCACCCTGCACCGAGACCCCACCCCCTATCTAAGTCCACCTGGTCCTTGTCCCCTGACTTGTCCTCCATAGAACCCCCTACCCCTAATCACCCCCCAGAACCCCACCCTCTATCCAACCCCCCTGCTCCCTGTCCCCTGAATGCCCTGACCCCTAGTCACAACTCTGCCCCCTGACAGGCCCCCTGGGACTCCCATGCCCACAGAGGCAGAACTCCTTCACCAGCAAGGAAAGTGTTCCACGTGTGGACAGTAAGAAGATGACCTGCGTCTGTATCTGTGGCAATGTAAAGTGAGAAGTTTTGTGTGGGAGAGTGGCATGGTGGAGTGAGAGGAGAGTGCAAGGGAGAATAATATGTGTCTAGAATGAAAGAACTGGGAAAATATTAAGGTCTCAGTCTACCGTGTTCACTGATTATGGCCAGGTGTAAGACTTGCACCTAAATGCCTGCGGGGGTTGGACAGCATCATCATGCATAGAGGGAGGATGCATTAGAATGGTTCAACAACAGTCTTATTTAAATAAACAAACAAGAAAGGTTGTCTCAAAAGGGCTTGTCTTCACTTGAGCCGGCAGGGATCGATCTTTTGGTGATCGAATTATCGCGTCTCGTTAAGATGCGATAAATCGATCACCAGCGGCTCCCCCCGTCGACTCCAGAAGTCCAGCTCCTCAAGAGGCGCAAGCTGGAGTCGACGGGGGACTGCGCCGCCGACTGCCACCGCTGTGAGGATGGGAGGTAAGTCGGCTGTAGAGACGTCAATTTCAGCTATGTTATTCATGTAGCTGAAATTGCGTATCTACAGTCGATTTCCGCCCCCCCCCAGTGGAGACCAGCCCTTATTTCCTATTTATCTGGCGCTGATTGCTACAGTGTCATTATTCTACTACAGTGAAACCTCCATTTAACGGACTAATTCGGGCGAGGGGGTGTCCATTAAATGAAAAAGTCCATTATTTAATAATAATAATAAAAAAACAAACTGTCGGAGCAGCAGCCCGACCACCACAGAGTCGGGGCGGCAGCTCCGCAGCCCGCCCGCTGGTAGGACCCGGGCGGCAGCCGGGAGCCGGCAGCTCCACAGCCCGCCTGCTGCTGGGACCCGGGCGGCAGCCCGCCTGCTGCCGGGACCCGGGCGGCAGCCCGGAGCCGGCAGCCAGCCCGCGAGAAACGGATTTGGGATGCATCAGACTTGCTCAGAAATTTTGTCCGTTGCATCCGAAGTCCGTTAAATCGAGGTCCGTTAAATCGAGGTTTTACTGTATTGCAAAAGTCTCTTAGAGCCATCATATAAAACAAACGGTACAATACCGCTCTATTCTCCCCCTCAAGCTGAAAAATTATGCAGAATGTAACCTCTATTAATCTCCACAGAGCAATCAAAAGAATGTGAATGACAAATAGTGAAAGCAGAGCTCCTTCCTCACAGATTTTTTCTTCAGGCAGAGACAGTGTGCAAATCAGACCCTAATCTCTCCTTTTAAAATTCTTCAGTAGAACTACAACTCCCTCTGGTGTTTGCCTGATATTGTTACTTCTTCATGCACAGCAGCGGAAAATGCTGACAGATAATCGATGTATTATCAAAGTTAACACTACACCTTCTGACTGTATACTGTACCCTTCACTGAACATGGGAAAGACGACTTGTGCACATATCAGGCAGACACCCATCCCAAACGCACACATATTCACATGAACACCATTCTAGATTGAAAAGTCAGTTGCCAAATTTTCATGGGAAAACTGTACGCCTACCATTCTGAACAGATCTCCTTGCCAGTGAATCATTCATCCGCTGCCTGGATTTATTTAATTATACAAATATTCAGCTAATAGTAATGTTTCTGGATGCAAACAAAAATACAACTATTTACTTTTGCCATGATGATCTCATTGTATCAATGATCCAAGTGCCAAGTATAACAGAACACACAACATTGTCTGAAGGACAGCACCTTGTAGACTTTCACAATCTATATATCTGCATTAGTATTGGGCACCCGTCTCTGTAGTATCCAACCTCCATCCATAACATAACACCACCAGACAAGACCCAAACTGGGAACTATACTTTTACCTCCTTCCTAAGGGGCTGCAGGAAATTCTTCTGCACACTCCCTTCTTTCATGGTGTGCGCATGTGCTCTTGTCACCCCCCTCCGTCCCCATCTACTTTTTCTTAACTATTGTTGAGAGAAAGCGAGGCTCCAGAGGTGAGTCTTGCCTTATATATAAAGCAGCTGTGGTCTGTGGTCCAGAAAGGAGTTACAGAATTTTGAGCCAATGGCTGAGAAAGCTCCTTCCTCAGATTCATGAATCTGATCCTTGTTGTTCACAGCTTCACGCAGGGGCACTGGAACAACTTGTATAGTGAGGGTGCTGAAAGCCAGTGAACCAAACTGTGAACACTGTATATGATGGAAACCACTTCAAAATGGGGGGGGGGGGGGGAGAGGGGGGGACTGAGGGAGGGAGAGAAGGGGAGGGAGTTGGCAGCACCCCTAGTTCCAGCATCTATGGCTTCATGTTCTCAAGGTGTGTAACTGTCAAGGAAGATCTTGATCGAATAACATTAAAGCTCTTAAAGATTCAATGGTGCAGGATAAGGCTCTTAAGGATGAAGATCACACTCTTGAAATTAATCTGGTGTTCTGTAGAGAGCCACTTTAAACATTCAAGTTAAAAAACTAAGGACTTCCCCCCCACTTGAATATCCCTGATTTCACCTCCATATTATGATCTTCAATACCAAATGTGCTGTTTACTAATACCTAAAGACCTTTCGCTATGAAGCTAGATTTAGCTGAAAAATGGGGAAACTAGTTAATGAAAATTTCTGAAATTTCAAAGTTGTTTCAATTTCACAGGGCATGAAATGGATCAATTTTCCAGAACATTTTTATTGAAATTTAGCAAACACTGCATTTGCTTACTGAAAACTGAACAGACAATTTTTGAAAATAATTTCAACAAAATGCTGCAGATAATGTCATGAAAAACAGAAAAAAAAGTTTCATTTTCAAATCAAAGCCTTTGTTGACTAAAACACTTTTTGCACAAAAAATTCCAACCAGCTCTATATAAAGCTTAGGTTATCATCAGAGATGGGATGAGCCTGAATCAGAATATTGTATATGATCCTCCTCATACGTTGAATAAGAATTTTGGAACCTAGACAGATTGGATCCAGACCCCTGGAACTCTGACCCCCTTTTAAACTTTGTGGCTGAAGGTCATTCCAAATACTAGAAATTAACTTCCCTGAACTCTTTGAGAATTCCGATCCAGATTATTAACATGTTTGTGGCTCTAAACAGCAGCTGGGAGGTTTAATTCCCAGTATGGGAATTCATCTGCTTGAGCTAGTGCCTAAAATTAGTGGTGTGTCTCTGGCTATGTGGATGGCAGCTTGAGCTAGCTGCCCGAGTATGTACAGGGGGGATTATATTTGGGCTCCTAGCCTGATCTGTCACCCATGCTGTCATGGTCACGCTGCTGTTTTTAGATGCCAGCTCAAACAGAGCTAGCACATGTATGTCTATCTGAGCTGGGAATTATACCTCCCAGATGCTGTGTAGGTGTGCCCTACGTGATGGAAACTTTTCAACAGGCCTCTCAGCAGTTCTGCTGGAAGACCACCATCTTCGTTAAATCATTCAAAAACAACAACAAATGAGTACTATACTAGCTTTTTGAAAATAAGAGCTCTACATTTCCTGATGATTTCAAAACTGATTAAGCATGTCGTTAGTAAGAAAACAGGGTAATAGATTAATGTTGTTTAAAATGCGGCATCACTCTCTGATGCACCTCTAGACCTTAACTCCGTACTCCCATTTCCAGGGGGATATGTGCATACGCATAGGGATATGTCAAATAACTGGACAACAATTCAGGGAGTCAATGAACTATCATGCAACTTCACAACACTCCTAGGGACAGCTTCCCACCCTAGAATTTGATCTACAAGTTATATTTGTAAGTTGTATCTGCAAGCCCAGGTAGCAAAATGAAACATATGAGAATCCTGCTCTCTGAAACACTTATTGCCCCAGTTTGTACTGATACCCATTTATTTTGTGCTATTAAAATGGTAAATTAACTGTTTTGTTATAATCTAACTTTCCAAGTAGTTGCAAGGATCAGTTGGGAAACAATTTACATGAAAAATTAAGAAAAATTCAGATGTTTATGAGGTATCCATGTCAAAAACCAGGAGGGGCCATTTGTTGGGCAATAACTGTTTCTACAAAGAGCAATGCAATTATCTTTTCCATTGGGTATTCTTCACCCACCAATGGAAAGGCCTTTAATATTTGACCTAAATTTCTGGATTTTTTTTTTTTAACACAACAGAGACCAGGAATCTGTAAGAAGATTATTTTTTGTCATTGATGCACCTCTCAGTGCAAACAGCTTGCAGTTTGCTTGCTTCAAATGCTCATGTATAATGCTAAAAACACAAACAAAAGTTAAAATGCATTCTGTTACTATATTGTAACTGTCTGGCACAGTGCTCTGTCTTACAAATAACCCAACTGCAGAGGTTTCCACTGCCAAGAGCTACTACAGAGTGTGTACAGTATACCTCTGTATGTAAAATTACTCTACTTAAATGACCTGTAATCTGTAACTCTTGTTGTCTCTCAAATAATAATCCTCTCTGTATACGGCAGTCCTCCTAAAATCACATATGCTCTTTCAACATACATTTTTCATATGCAGTTTTCTGGATACTAGCTACCGGCTGCTAGGGAACTCACTTTTTTTCTTATTTAAACATTATCATTAGAATGTTTAAAATGAATGAAACTGTACTGGGTTTGATACTTGGCTGGAACTAGATCAATTTAGCAGTATTCTGGTGCGAAGCATATAATACCACTTTTTGTTCTGTCAACACCGAGACATTACGTTTCTGGGGGAACGGCCATCAGGTGCTGGGCCTCGTGGCTGGCGCTGGCTATAGAATCAAGACTGGGACAAGGGAGGCACTGACACATGACACTTCAGAAGGCGCGTGGTATGGAAAGGAGAATTAGGGAGGAAAGATTCAGAGGAAAAAAGTTATTCGGAATGACAAAAATCCCCAACATTCTTCTCTCCTTTCTTGGACCACTAGAATAGGAGAGGGATAGAGATTGCCCCATGCTAACTGCTGGCCACTTGCTAGCAGAAATTAAAAAGGTGTTGACTGCTCTACGTTTCATTATTATGATATGACAGATTTGCAGCTGTTGCAATACTTCACATGTAAAAACTCTTGAGTGCACTTCACCAAAAGTTGGCTGTTAAATGACAGTGGTCTGCTTAGGAAAGTAGAGGCTGCCTGACCACCCGGTTGTCTCCTTTTTGTCCCACTGGGTCTGCATCAATGCTCTCTCTTCTCCCTCTGGCCAGGAAACCAGGCAGAGTGAAAGAATTATCTAGAAACATTGGGTCTGCTGCTGGCTCATGCCAGCAGCTCTCAGGGTGGATGAATAAATATTGTTGTGCTAAATGGCACAGCTATCTGGCAAATTTGTTTTATTTGCTCATCTCTAGTTATGCATCATAATGTGGGTTGTTTGATTTTGTGACAAGGAGGCTTAAAGCTGTCTTCTGAAGACACATGAAACTATAATATGAATGAAATTAGTAATGGTAGTCATCGTCAATTCCATTTCTTTATAACTGAGAACTGGTGACATCATAGCAGAATTTTCAGAAGCCTTCTCAATCCATAGCTAACTTCACACACTCAACAGTTGACCTCCCAGTGATCCGCTGCACACCATCTATCCATCTCTCGCTGGTCATCCTCTGCTACAATGACCTGCCACCATTCCTTCCATGATCGTTTCTCCAGGTTATTTCCACCTCTACACCTGATGCAACAAAACTACGTATGTTTTCACTTGTTGATTTCTGCAGGCAGAATCCACTTCTCTCCAATAATATTTCTAACTTAAGCATTAGTCTTCTTTTCCATCCAGGATAGACGCAAGAGTCTTCACCAGCACCACATCCCATTTGAGATTTATATCATAACAACAGCTGGGCAAAGTTGAATGTAAATTTCCACAAATTTGAAGGTGTTTGGGGGATGTGTTTTGATCCAGGCTATTCTACAGAGAGGCCCAGCTGCAAAGATCCAGATCTGAACTTTGCCTAAGAGTCAAGAGAATTTGGATCTACTGCACTGCTGCAAGTCTGTCTCTAATCATAATAGTGAATAGTATGCTGGTCATACACAAACTTCTATACTAAAGACTGCAACCTGAGCATAACAGCAGTGACGTACAGAACTGATAAACACTCACAACCATATACTCCTGCCCAACACGTTGGAATTAAGCCATATTATCTCTTGCATGAGGAGAGGAATATAAAAACTGGCCCTCTTATGCCATTTCAAATGTTCACAATAATCAGCAAAATTAATGGCCCTAGGAGAAAGACACTCTTGCTCATTAAGAAATCCACTGCATTGCAAGTAAACTTGGCAAATATTAGTTTCCTTACAGCTGTTCCAACATTTATTCCCTACATTTGCACTAATTAAGTCATCTGAATTTTCTCATGAGTGCAAACATTTATCTGGCAAAAAAGACAAGTCAAGTAACAAATAAGGGTAATTTATCAAATATAGGATCTAAGTTGTGCCTGCAAAATATGAGTACATGTGTGCATAGAGATATACACACATATAGTTGTATGTGCCAAACAAGCAAGAAGTAGAGAGAATGTTAATGCTTATATTACTTGTGTGAATGTCATACAAATACAGCCCCTCCAAATCCCCCCCACCCCAATTAACCCAAACAGAAAGACTTTACATGCTGTGACATTAAATATCTTGACTGTTTGTATGCAGGAACATGTCTAGATTCTAAAATTCAGCAGCAAATATATCTTTGTAGCTACTAAAAAACTTTAAATGAATCAGTTTCAATTTGGTGATCAAAATTATTGAAAGTCAGAAGCTTAAAACACTAGTGTTTTGAGCAAGTCATCGATGAAATGGTGTACCAAGCTTCTCATTCTGTTAAGACAGCACACCTTGAAACTAAATTATAACATCCTTCCTTTCCAGTTCTGGCCTTATAGAGGCAAAGAGTACCAACACTGGCTGCTTGTGAAATATTAATAATTAATAAAATAAATATGTTATCAAACATTTTATGTAGTATATCTTTAAAAAAGGAACACATTTTTTTTGTAACACACTACCACAGATTCCCTCCCCACCTGTAAAATGGGGATAATGAAACTTTCTATGTGACATGCTTTGGGATCTATTGAAAGCATTTTATAAGAGCTATTCTTATTCTTATTGCTGTTGTTTCATAACACATCTGACTTCTGAAATATAGTAAGGAGATGGAATGGAAAGCAATTAGAACAGTAGTCAAAGTAAACATGCTGCATATAGGTCATTAAAATGAGGAAGAGGTATCTCAACATATACAAATGAGAAGTCTAGTGGTATCAACATTAGACTGTGAGCCAGGATGTTCAAATTAAAGCTCTGATTCCCTTTCTGTTGCAGCTTCCTCATCTGTGAAAAGGAACTAATAATACTAATTTACCTAGTTCACAGAATTCTTTCAAGGATTAATTTGCTTGTAAAGTACCTTAGAGATGAAAAGTTCTAGGCAAATGTTGAGTATTATCATTATGAGTTAATAGTTTTAAAAATTCTGGATAAAATCATATTCATATAAAGAAATGTAAGGAATTTATACCTTCAAACCCTGGGCACTGAATGTAAGAAAAAGACCCCAAAATTGGGACTGTCCCTAAAAAATTGGGACATTTGGTCCCCCTACTAAGCTGTGTGCTCTGGAAGTGTTCAAAAGCTGGGTGAAATACTTTGTAAGAGCAGAATTGTTAACAGAGGACCCCTAGTGGTGCTGATCTCTCTTTGCATCTTCTGTCTACATAGGAATGCTGTGGGACTGCTAAAAAGACTAGGAATAAATAGAGTATTGCCCATTAGCAGACTGACCTATTAGAATAAGATTTACAGGAGCTTCTAAGATGGAAAAATACACACACTTAAGCTATGTCTACACTACAGACCTTACCATGACACATCTGTACCGCTGCAGTTATGCTGCTGTAAGGTCTCCCATAGGGTGACCAAATGTCCCGATTTTATAGGGACAGTCCCAATATTTGGGGCTTTTTCTTCTACAGACTCCTATTACTCCCCACCCCCTGTACCGATTTTTCACACTTGCTGCCTGGTCATCCTGGTCTCCCGTGAGGCCGCTCGATGGTGACTGGAGAGAGTATAATTAAACTACCACCACATTCGAGTGAGGTCAGCAGGAAGGCATCTCCCACTGACGTCGCGCTGTTCAGATTGGCGCTTTTGTCGGTGAAACCTATGTTGGTCACGGGAATGTTTTTTTACACACCTGACCAACAAAAGTTTTGCTGACAAAAGTGCAAGTGTAGATATAGCATTAGGCTGCAACCCAAGCTGAATTTGCAAAGTAAAGGTCAAAGGTCTGAAAGTTAAGCATCACACATATCCACATATTTATTTATTTATCTAGATTTGTATAATATACATTAAAACTATTAAAAGAACATTATTAATGTTGCAAAATCAAGTACTAAAAATTTAGGAAAATCCCAACCTTACAACTTAATCTCCCCCCTTGTGCATATGCATGACGACACCGTCTTTAACTAGTTTTTCTACAGGATCCCTGCCTCATTCAAGGCACAGGATGGACAAGTCTGGGGAGTAAGACTAGATGACCCCTACAATCCCTTCTAACCCTATGATTCTCACTTAATCAGCCACTATTCAGTATTTGTTTTCACTGTTCAATGTGTAGTTCCAGCTTTATTTACTGCACAAAGAGAGCGAATTAACTTAATTAGTGGCTTTTCTATGGTTGCTCATCATTATAATATCTGAGTGCTTCACAAACATTAATTTATTTTCACATCACCCCAGTGAAGTAATGGGTGGCATTTCCCCTCATTTTACAGATGAAAGAGAGAGACACTAAGGGTATGGTTAGACTGAAGATTATAGCGCGTTTATTTGTAGCGCTTCCCACTGTAGCGCAATAGGTATCGCGCTAGAGACTGTACAGATTGAAACCTTGTAGCGCAAAATAGTGGATACATTTGTCGCGCTTCTGGCGGCAGTAGCAGTTGCCGGATAGGGCAGGTATCCCAGCATTCAGCTGGGTGCAACGTGCTTTGCAAAGGAGGAGGGCAAGGGGGAACTGGGAAGTTGTTCACAGGGAGACGAGATCTGGCTGTCAGTTAGTTTTAGTTAGCGAAAACTGACAGGCTGTCTATTTCAGACACACAGCTCCGCCCGCAAGCATTTTCACTGGTTATTTGCTGTGTGAGTTGTTAGAGAGAAACTGCAAAGCTACTTCCGCTTTTATAAAACAACACCTCACGTCATTTGCCTTACATGGCAAGTTGATTGTCTTCAATGGCTTGCTGATGGCTTTACATGGCTCGGAGGCATGCAAGAGATCCCATGGGTGTCCACATTCCCACCCTTGCGCTATAACGTTAGCGCAAAAAGGCTTATCACTCTGGAAAAGGAGGTTTAACACTTGTGCTTTAAACAGTGAGTCATTTTGCAAAATCTCCCTTTGAAGTGTGTTCGCTACGAAAATTATAGCGCTACTGGAGGGTTTTTGCGCCGCAAAGCGCCAGTCTAACCATGCCCTAAGGTAAAAAATACTAATTTTGGATGCCCAAATTGAAATACCTAGGACCAGACTATGTAGCATTATAAAGTAGTTTATATGTTCTAAGTATAGCACCCACTGATATCAGTTGTAGCTTTGAGTGCTGAGCTCTTCAACAAATCAAACGGAAGAGTCCCTGTCAGGCACTTGTAAAATGAGGAATACACAGTTAGTGACCACCTAAGAAAAGGTTGGTTCACTCAGGAACTCTATTGTACAGGCAGGGATAGAATTAGTTCTGGAAAAACAATGTGGGAGATGGTAGAAGCGGAGCGGCGGCAGCGTGCTGGGGGAGGAGGTGGATGTGAGCTGGGGGAGGGGGGCTGCCGGGAGCTGCTGGCGGGTTCAAATGAATCAGTAAAAAAACAAAAACAGGTTTCATATGGGGCCGGGAGCGGCAATTATCTCAGGGCACAGGGGCGGCAAAATCATTAATCCGCCACTGCGCAGGCAAGTAAATGATCCAACCAGTGGACCAAATTCTGTGATGTATCCTGGTCACGTGCCACCTGACACATGTTGTGCATACACTAAGAAGAAGGTGCTAACACTAGTGGTGCCCGCCCGATTTTGTTTTGATTTCACAGATATCCTCACAGATTTCAGTTTCAAAAGACATGATACAAAAGCATTCCCTTCAGCTATTTCAGAAGGATTATCTGGGTCCCATTTATTTCAACGACAAATCCATTCCACCTATTAGAAACACTGCTGCCTTTAGTACTTAGCAGGGATATTACTGTATTTCACTGAGAATGCAAGTACAACAGAAAAAGGGAAGTTAACTCAGGACTTTTCAGACCATCAGCATTGGACATAATTCATAGGTGGCCCGGAATATGAATCGATCCATACATTAAAGATCAGGTGGTTTAATTTAGTTTAAATAGAGTTAATAGATGAGCACCTCTGTGTTGAACTCAATCCTTGTGATGAGTTTTGACATATAATGAAACTCCCTTCAGGCGATCAAAAGAGATGAGAGAAATCCACCTTAGCACTTCTGTATGCACATACAAAAGCACTCCCCATCCTTGGCCACACAGGAGACAGGTTTGAAATGT
The DNA here is from genome assembly GCA_032164245.1 of Sternotherus odoratus. Taxonomy (NCBI): domain Eukaryota; kingdom Metazoa; phylum Chordata; order Testudines; family Kinosternidae; genus Sternotherus; species Sternotherus odoratus. The sequence continues at coordinate 72,080,306 of JAVMKO010000002.1, forward strand.
AACACAGCTCCTATTTTCTCAATTCCATCTACCTTATATTCACATTTTCTAATCTACCAGTGGAAAGAATGCAACATATTTAATTATACTATATTTATAACACCTTGTTCAAAAATGGATTTCAGTGAAAGGCAAATCATAAGGTGGAATGGAGCCAGCCAAATTACTTATGAAGCTTCCTGCTACATATGATTAGATAAAGAGAAAATGTCTATAAAGGAAAATTGACTCTCTCAGCTAAACTTGGTATAATTATACTAAGGGTGATGTATAACCTATTATTTTATGACTGAATTCTGTGTGCCTGTGAAATGAAAGGAGAACACACACAATCTGTATGACTGACCTATTCTATGCACAATAAGGACCAGTTGGTGGAAATGTGACATTAGAAGTAGCGCCCTCTCCTCCACTGTGTGGCTGAATAATCCATCACCTCCCCTATTCTCTCTCTCCTACCACCCTCTGATCACATCATTTTGAGTGGTGGGACTGTGACCCCGGCAGAGAGGTTTCTGGATTATCCAACAGGAATTCTGCCTGCTGTATGACATTTTAAATGTGTGTGTTCTGTATTTTTCTTAAATATACCTTGAGCTTTGCTGCATGTCTAGCTCCTTTTTTATAAAATAAAATATAGAAACATTAATGGTGCAATTCTGAGAAGCTTGCTGCACAACAAAGCAGCAAAATTCAAATGGAAGCAAGATTTAGAGACCGCTAACAAGGGCTGTTATGGCCTGTTATGCCCAAATGGCCAGCAAAATCAACCACCCCATCAGTTAAACTTTCTTTTAAAAGGCAAGTGTCTGGTGCCTTTTAAAAGAAACCAGAGTGTTCAGGCTAGGTGGGAATCTTCAGCCTTGGCAGGCAGCCATCTAGGAGAAGAAAAATTCCAAGTTCAAACCTGGGGTGCCATGCTTCTCCAAATGGATAATCATGCTTGGAAGACAACAGCAGTGGATACTGGAGTGAAGATGGACACCACCATAACTACTGTCCATAACCACTTACGATGCCATGGTGACACTTTAGCAGAGACAATATGTTAGATACAATATTTGGGGGGAACTGACATGTTTGCACTGGATAATTCCGGTGACGCATTTGAGAAGGGCCAACCGGATTTCAAGCTAATTAAACTGCTCTCCATTGGCACATGGAATGTTTGTACCTTGAAAGCGGGTTACCCCCAACTAATACAAACTAGCTCTTGTCCTAAGAGCAGAATTTGATTGGTTTGTGAGACTCCAGATGCGCTGGGAATGGAATGATGATTACTGCAGAAAGAAACATGCTAATTTGAAGTGCAGGCGGCGGAAAAAAAGGCAGTATGCAGTTCTGCTTCCTGATCAGTAGCACATCAGCCCCTATGTGATGGCCAAGAAACTGGGGCTGATGACCATTGGATTGGCAGCTCATTCCTATACTGTAATTGTTTCCCCAGTGGCTAGTGACTGAGGCTGAAAAATTCTATGGTAACATCAATAAGAAGTTAGCAGCTGTTTAGTGTAGATACGTCTTAATTGTACAAGGTAACTGGAATGCACATATTGGCCCCAAGAGTTACCCAGAATGGTGCAGCTGTGTTGGGAAGTTTGGGAATAGCAAGGCAAACAGCAGAGGATTGAAACTCATGCAGTTGGTAACCGAAAACAACTTAGTATTAACGAATACCTTGTTCAAGCATAAACCGTCAAGGCAATGGACTTGGACATTGCCTGATTTGTGGACTCAGAACCAGATCGACTTCATCATAATGTAGTCAGTTCCCATTTCAAATAGGGGGACCTGGCTCATTAGATAGGTATATATGAAGTAAATAATCAGACAGGACTCAGTGGAGCAGTTGAAATTAATAAAGTAGAATTGAGTGGCAGATGACTAGCACAGCTGCAATGTTTGACACATTATTGGTTTTTGTTTCATAAAATAAATGCACTGACATTAAACAGTTTTTGTCAGGATAAAGATTTTCCTAATTTAATCTAATTTCACAAATTCTACACTTTTCCTATGAAAGCCTGTCACTTTGTGACTTACTAATAGTTTGGGAGAGGCTTTGCGCAAATTTAAGTTTTGCAAAATGTTCATTTTTCAGCTGCATATTGCCCCAGTGAAAAGGTCTGCCTCATCCCACCCATGTATTTTTGCTCAATTGCCAACAAGTAAATACGGCCCAATTTTAGTTTACAGATAAAATGTTTTCCACAACAATACAAATGAGCTAGCTATGGCTGACAGCCTTAATTAATAATTTTCCTTGGCTTCTTTTTCTCCTAAAGAAACACAAGGTCAAGCTCCAATGACAATACTACATTTTTCAAGAAGAAAAATTGGTTGTAAAAACTATGCCAGATGATGCCAGCATGGTACAACATCAGAAACTGACAAAGTAGTCAAGGCCTCAGGGCCAATTGAAATAATTATCACATTGCCAAGCAATTCAAGAATGAAATAGGAAAGCTTTTGGTGCATATTTTTGAAATAGTGACAGAGACATTCTGGAAGCCCAGGAGAAGTAGTGGATGTCTAAAACTGTTCTCATGATTAATCCCTTCAGTGATTCAAGCCATATAGCCAGAATGGTTGCATTTGTAGAGTCTTAGAGACACACTGTATGTTCTGATACATCCACAGGGATTGTTAGGTTTTTGTTAGTTATAAACAAACCTACGTGACAGGAATTGCATCATCATGCTAAATCATCACTATACCACGCTACACATCACACTACATTATGAATTACATCATCACACTAAATTACTACTCCAGTTTTTTGTGGGAGGGCAGACTGCCTGGAGGATACTCGGGCAAGAACTGTGATCAGAAGAATGGAGGTGTATTTTTCAAGGTACAAAAAGTCAGTGCCAAATGGGAATTTAAGCACAAGAGGTGTTTCTTTAGGTATCCACAAAGCAAGGGAAGGCAGAGTCGCACAAAAGACAGCCAAGAGACTTCTGGCAAAGGCAAAACAGTTTGGGAATGGCAGGAAATAATCTCTACCTGGCACTGTTAAACCATTGCAATAAACCCTCCCAGGAACAAAATAGTAGCCCACCAGAAAGACCGATGGGCCGGAGCACCACGACTCTGCTTCTCCTGATGGATAGTATACTGAAGCGTAGCGGAGAACCTATAGACAGTACACAGAAGCAGTTACGCTAAGCAGGGGGAACAGCCTGCTACAACAAAGAAACAAGGCCACTATGCACAGAGCAGGAGGTCTGGATCCAATAATCAAATAGCCACATAATGCAATGGCAAAAGGCAACAACTGTCCAAGCTACACTGGGACACAAATCATAGGTGCTGGCTACACACTCAGGAGAGCAGTGGAGACAAATCCAAAGACAACTTCTGTGGAGTGACAGAAAGCCAGGACTGGGAGGATGTAGAATGAGCCTCAGACATCAGCTAGCTTGACATAGGAGAGCCATAAACACCGTTTATAAGCAAGACAGAGGACTAACAGGGCACCACTCAACAGAATGAAGATGGCAACATGGTGGAAACACATCTCCCACCAACAGTAATAACAAACAGAAAATAGGAGACTGATTTGAAAACCATCATACTTGACGGACCATAGAACTGGAAGGGACCTCGAGAGGCACTCATGGCAGGACTAAGTATTATCTAGAGACCATCTCTGATGGGTGTTCGTCTAACCTTCTGTTAAAAAAACTCCAATGATTCAACAACCTCCCTGGGCAATTTAGTCCAGTGCTTAACTAACCTGATAGGAAGTTCTTCCTAATGTCCAACCTAAACCGCCCTTGTGGCGATTTAAACCCATTACTTCTTGTACTATCTTAAGAGATTAAGTGGAACGATTCCCCCCCCTCCTCCTTATAACAACCTTTTATATACTTGAAAACTGTTATTATGCCCCCTCCCCCTCAGTCTTCTCTTCTCCAGACTAAACAACCCCAATCTTTTCAATCTTCCCTCACAGGTCATGTTTTCTAGGCCTTTATTATTTTTTGTTGCTCTTCTCTGGACTTTCTCCAATTTGTCCACATATTTCCTGAAATGTGGCACCCAGTCCAGTTAGGTCTAATAAGCATTGAGTAGAGCAGAAGAATTACTTCTTGTGTCTTGTTTACAACACTTCTGCTAATACAGTGCAGAGTAACATTTTCTTTTTTTTGGCACCAGTGTTACACTCATATTTAGTTTGTGATCCACTATGACCCCCGATCCCTTTCTACAGTTCTCCTTCCTTGGCAGTTATTTCCCATTTTGTATGCGTGCAACTAATTGTTCCTTCCTGTGTGGAGTACTTTGCATTTGTCCTTATTGAATTTCATCCTATTTACTTCAGACCATTTTTCCAGTTTGTCCAGATCATTTTGAATGGATTGGAGTACAATTACAAATGATGTGACCTAGTACACTGCAACAGGATGGTACTATGTCCCTTCAATGGATTATATACTAGTACCTCTGGCCTTAACAAATCATCAAACTTGCACAAAATACACACCAACAACAAAAGTTATTACAAGGAAAGATGTAGCAATCTGCAAGAGATTTGGAGGGAGGAGCACAGGCTGAAGGAGGGAAGAGTTTGCAGAAGACACGGGGTCAGTCTGTGTGAACAAATGGCTAGGAATGCTAGTTGAAGTTACAGCATGTCTGGAAATAGTTCTCTTAATAAAGAGCCAGTTTAGTTTTACCAGCTTGGAGTCTTTTCATATTATACCCAATCAAGCTGCTCTTCCCACTATTTTTGTCCCACAGTTGGGATCTGACAGATTTTGGGTCTCCTTCAATCATGTGAGCAAAGGGGATGATCTAGCCATTGGTCAAACGTCAGTGCATGTGGCATGATTGCTTTCCAAGACAAGTAAGCAATAGAAGGTATACATTCCCCAAGATTTGTTATCTAGTAATGTAATGGATAACAAACAATTCCATTTGAAGATATAGTCCAGAAATTATGATTTACAAAACATGCTTTACATCACTCCTATTTTCCAGAGGGAAGAGAACAATGGAAAAAAGACGGCTTTTAAGGACTCTCGTAGATCAGGAGTGATAGAAATCTTTTTTTTTTAAAATCACTGCTTAGGGAGCTTTTCTCGCAGGGGGACAGGTAAAAGCTTAAAGCTTGCCTTTGAGATTTAAACTTTCATCAGAACAAGAACAACAAAAGCTAGGTTTATATTTCAAAGGACACTGTAAGCTGCCCTCCCACACATTTATTCCCCTGACCACAGTATCTTCTCATCATAAAACCCTCTGCAGCAACGGAGACAAATGAGATTCTTCTGTGACATCAGGCATATGAAAATTATGGACCAACCCTGTGAGTTGGCAGTTGAGGATACACAGCACCTCACGCTATTAGGCCATAAAACAACAAAACTTGCCATATAAATGCTAAAAGAAAAATCTAACTCACTTTTATGGCACAGCAGAACACTGGGTTGAAGTTTTATACTTAAAAATGTAGTAAACATACTTGGGAAAGAGCAAGTGTGACCAGGCAGTGGGGGGCGGAGGGGTGGGGGAAAGGGGGTTGAAGAAGAGGGAGAGGGGGAAGAAGAGACAGCAAATAACTCTGCACCTTATATAATGAAATTTAATTGCTTTGCTCCTGCAGTCCCCACAAATTTCCAAATCCATTTAAGTTTACCGCTCCTCAACCATTGTTTAATATTTTCCATTCACTGTTTGAGTCTGTCTTTTCCAAGCGATAAGGAGACTTTTGAAGAAGGCATTATGTTTTATGCCTACCAAACACCTTGTGTGTATCTACTCACGAGGAGGGAAGCCAGAAAACATATTTTTAAACGTGTTAGTTACAACATATTAGCCAGCACATTTTTAAATGCAACTTCTTTTCTCTCTCTAGATAAGGCCCAGAGGGATCTTGGAGGGAGAAAGAGATGCCCTCTTATGTCACTGCACGACAGCTGGGTGAATAAGTGATGTTTTGGTTCACTGACAGTATTGAAAAATGGAAAAGAAAAAGTCCATTGGACCTTCACCAAAACAAAAACTTTTCAGAATGTCCAGCAAATCAAAAAAGTTGACAAAACTTTTGTTTTGGGTCAAACTAAACATTTTGTTTCTAGGCATTTATATTTAAAAAAACAAACAAACAAAAAACCAAAGGAAATGAAGAGCTAGAACAGGGGTAGGCAGCCTATGGCAGTGTGCCAAAGGCGGCCCATGAGCTGATTTTCAGTGGCACTCACATTGCCTGGGTCCTGCCCACCGGTCGGGGGGCCTCTGCATTTTAATTTAATTTTAAATGAAGCTTCTTAAACATTTTAAAAAACCTTATTTACTTTACATACAGCAATAGTTTAGTTATATATTAAAGACTTAGAGAAAGTGACCTTCTAAAAACATTAAAATATATTACTGGCACACAAAACCTTAGAGTGAATAAATGAAGACTCAGCACACTGCTTCTGAAAGGTTGGCGACCACTGGGCTAGAATGACAGGAGAGGTGGCGGATGTGCCCCCTCGTATCCCATAAACCAGTGCTAAGGGCACTTTCCCATCAAAGCAGTTGCCCCTCGAGGAGGGCTTGTTCCTTGGAATACTATGAACAATTCTTGGTTAGACTATTAAAAGCTAGAACTGTATAAACTCTTGTTCCTTTATAGACACATGAGCTTTCGTTATGTGAGCTCAGCATCTCCTAAAATTGTCATCCAACAGTCCCACCAATGCTTACAGGACATACTGCTAGTTTTTGCACTGAAGATTCCTCCTAACTTTCACAGATCCTCCACAAGGAAAGTATATACAGTAAACCCTCGATTTAACGGACCTCGATTTAATGGACTTCGGATGCAACGGACAAAATTTCTGAGCAAGTCTGATGCATTCCTGATCCATTTCTGGCGGGCTGGCTGCCGGCTCCCGGGTCCAGGCAGCGGGAGGGTTGGCTGGCGGGTCCCAGGAGCCGGGACCCGGGCGGGCTGGCTGCTGGCTCCCGCCTGCAGGCGGGTGGGCTGGCTGCTGGCTCCCGCCCGCGGGCGGGCTCGCTGGCTGCCGGCTCCCGCCCGGGTCCCACCTATGGGCGGGCTGGCTGCCGGGTCCCACCCATGGGCGGGCTGGCTGACAGTTCCTGGCTGCCGCCGGGTCCCGGCAGCGGGCGGGCTGTGGAGCTGCCGCCCCGACCCTGTGGCGGGCGGGCTGCTGCTCCGACAGCTCATTTTTTTTATTATTATTAAATAACGGACTTTTTGATTTAACGGACACCCCCTCGCCCAAATTAGTCCGTTAAATGGAGGTTTTACTGTAGTCCCATCCCAGTACTAGCAAAATGCAGGGGAAACTACAGGGAGTCTGGTGGCCTGGAGGGCATGAGAGTTGTGAGAATAGGTAGAGTTACAGGATTTCAGGCCTTGTCTAGATTGAGAAATTACAATGTATTAGAACAGGTGTTAATGAACATGATATTAAACACTCAGTGTAGACAAAGACACTCCTTTTTAACATTGTCTCCATGACCACGACATGATAAACACAAGTATTCATTTATAATGAATTCACCGTCATTAACACATGTTCTGACATGATACAATTCTCCTGTGCAAATAAGGCCTCGGTGAAACATGGAGCAAAGCTAAGAAGCATAGTGGTAAGTCTGACAGTGGAAGCTTAATAGCTAACTTCTTGCCCTTGACACTGATTAATTTGTCTTTCCCAATGAGAATAAAATGAGATGTGCATTAACATTTTAAGGGAAACTCAACTCTTTATACGTATATGGGGAATTGTGATTATACTGCACCCTCCTTATAACAACATCTCAAGGAGACAAGCATGTTGAGCTTTGCAAAAAGATTGTATTATGGGTTTAATTCATTTCTAATTGAAGTAAATAGTAAGACATCCATTGACTTTAATGAGAGTTAGTGAAAATAACGTGAAAGGGAGTTTAACAAAGGTGAGTACCAAGGTGCAGTAGCCTCATGGAAAAGAATGTGGTAAAACAGAACACTACAAAAAGTGAGTGCAATGCAGTATTCACATATTTTATTCTTAGAACCGTTTTTTACAGTGTATCTTTGACTTGCAGGTAAATGCCACGTAAGAATTCATAGAGCTGAGTGAAATAACACCTCTTTAAAAGTGCAATATCAATGTGACAGGTATAAATTATTTTTCATACACTACACTGGGTCCAGGGAGTGAGATTTTCTAAAGGCATTTTGAGACCGCCAGATTATTTGATAGTGCCTGGGCTGCCTCAGTTTTATGAACAGCTTGTTAATTTCTGACCTGCTGAGAGCATTTCTAAAATAAAAGAGTTAATAATACTGTTTCTGACATAGCTAGTTCATTTTATCTGCCAGTTTACAAAGTAAAGCACTTACAGATAACACACTATGCTAATTTAATTGAAGGAAGCCAAGAAGAAAACTACAACTTTTAAAGCCCCAAAGTCCTAACTTACTCTAAAGAAAGTGTATCATCATCATCATCTACTTTGTTATGATATTGCAAGAATCTTTGACTTTTCTCTCAAACTTTCCAACCTAAGTTTTATTTTAATTAACCAGACAGCTTACTGGAGAATCATTACAACAAAAAGAAAATGATTATTAAGTCAGGTTTCACTATTCCCTTGGCCGTACTGACAAAAAGCACCAGGACAAAAATTGGAAGTCTTTTGTAACAATACAAACAGAAGATTTTGTCCAACTAGGGAGATCTGAAGGATTATCTATTTGTCTTGCTCCTTTGATAATGTAGTTCAAATCCAACCTTGATCAGAGTGACTAGAAATCATTCTTATTAGATAGTTTACTAAATTTTAAGGGGATGCAATTTTAGGGCACTCCCAGCTGATCAAAGCCAAATTCAATAGGGAAAGTAATTTCTGAAGGGCAGAATATCCATTTACTCCAGCAAGAGGAGGTCTAAGGAGAACAATGGTTGGAGGAGCATTAGGATCAAATACTAGCACTGTAAGGTCTTTGATCAAGCAGATGGCAGGCTCTGATAATGCAGCAAAAATTTGTCTCTTTACAAATAACAACATTAGATTTTTTTCACATCCCTGTATTTTAAGTCCTATTGTGTCTTGTTATTGCAAGCCTCTGAAATCAGTGATGAGCATTGAAATAAGATGAGTGCAGACATACTGCAATACCAAGGCATATGAAGGTAAATTACATCTGGATGTATATGTCATGTCCTTACCACTTATTAAACGTATGTTTATTGTCGCTGCTACATTTCCTTTGGGTTTCTCCTTTATAGCATTATAAAAAACTATAGAGTATTTGCTTTGAGAACTGCTTCATAATGTATATACCAATAGTACACATCCCCTTCAAAAAGCCAATTTCTGTTATGAACTGTTGCATAAATACATATTTAGGAGGTGTGAAAATATATAATATGTATTGGATCATGTAAATAAATAGCCAATATGGGACCTTTGAAATGAGAATTTCTGACATGATGAAGTGTAATGGCTTCGAAGGAGTTGTTGTGTAGTAGAGACACCCTGCAGGAGCTGTACTCATTAAATCCACTTATTAAAAATTCTTACAAAGATTTTGATTAATAACAAAATGACTCAGTTGTTTCAAAAAACCAAAGAAACCTGTTTGTGAGTGCTTGCAAAGTCCAATAGTATCTCAACGTGCTAAAATTATTATCTGTGGATGACAAAAATTATTCAGGTTAGTGAAGTCGGAAGAGGATTATGCAAAACTTCAGAAGGATTTAAAACTAAGTGATTGGGAAACACATTGGCAGTTGAAAATGTGTGCAGAAAAGCACCTGGTAATGCACATTAGAAGGAACAACATGAATTATTCTTATACGCTGATGGATTCTAAATTAACTGTAACCACTCAGGAACACGACCTTGAAACCCTTGTAGATGGCTCAGTGAAATCATCTGCTAAATGCACAGAGGTATTTGAAAAGGTGAACAAGATTTGAGGCTGTATTAAAAAGGGACAGAGAATAATACTGAAAATGTAATGCCATTATACAAATCTGCAGTACATCTTCATCTTGAAGACAGTTTGGTCTTCCCATCTCAAAAAGGATGTAGCAGAAATAGAGAAGGTCAACAAAAATAATTAGAAGCTTAGTAAGACTTCCATATATGGTAAAATTTGAATGAATTAGGCTATAACTGTGTCCCTACAGTGAGAGCCACATACATGCTGAATGGAGCCTATAGACTTTGATGACCAACGCTGCACAGTGACCAAATGTTATTGATAATATTGTCAATGACAGACATCAGTGGAGTATGCATTTATAAGTCCTAGGGTATGTCTACACTACAAATGCTACAGTGGCACAGCCGTAGCACTGCAACTACACAGCTGTGTAGATACTTACTACCGCAACGTTGATTTAAACCCATTCCCTTGAGAGACAGTGGATGGAAGAATTCTTCTGTTGACCTAGCGGTGTCTACACCAGGACTTAATAATGTTTGTGAATTTGTCACGTCCCTGAGAAACTTAGGTAGGTTGACTGAAATTTTAGGTATAGACCAGGCCCTTAAGAATGTGCTGTCACCACCTATTAAGAGAGAGAGATAAAATTCTGTACCAAGTTAAAAGGAAGGCTCTCTTCAGGAGACTGACAATAAGTAAAACTTGTCATAGATGAGGCCATGGATATCTACACTCAGTCTATAGTAAATCTGTTTATTTTGGGTCTCTAAGAAGAGGAGTTTATAGCAAGTGATTGGGTAGGAACTCTCCTTTTTCTTTTTCTTGTGGTCCTACTACCTCATGTAACTTAATTTGATATATCCCCAGGTCACAAGCAGTTAATAAAGTCTTTGCTGCAATGTACAATCACGGGTGTGTGTGTATGAGTGAGTGAGTGGTAGGTCCACTTAGAGGATAAGAACATAAGAGCTGCCATACTGGGTCAGACCGTGGTCCTCCTTGCCTGGTATCCTTTCTCCTTCAGTGACCCATACAAAAGCTTCAGGGGGAATGTACAGAAAAGGGTAATTATTGAGAGATCCAGCCCTGTCTTCAGCTCCTGGCTTCTGTTAGTCAGAGATTTAGAAATGCCCCAAGTAGAGTGGCCCTGATCAGCTTAGCCATTGATGGACCTAACATCCATAAACTTATCCAGTTTTTTCTTGAACTCAATTATACTTTTGGCCATCACAATATCCCAAGCCAATGAGTTCCACAGGTCACTTGTGCACTGTGTGAAAAAGTACTTCCTCTTGTTTGTATTAAACCTACTGCCTATTAATTTCATCTGGTGATCCCTGGTTTTTGTATTGGGTGAAAGGGTATATAGCACTTCGATATTCACTTTTTCTCTACCACTCCTGATTTTATAGACTTTTATCATATCCCCACTTAGTCATCTCTTTTCCAAACTGAAAAGTCCTATTATTTTTAATCTGTCCTCATACAGAAGCTGTTCCGTACCCCTAATCATGTTTGTTGCCCTTTTCTGAATCTTTTCCAGTTCCATTATATCCTTTTTATGGTGGGGTGACCAGAACTGCACATAGTACTCTAGGAATGGTCACACCATGGATTTATATAGTAGCATTATCGTATTTTGTATCTTATTTTATAGCCTATTCCTAATTGTTCCTAACATGCTGTTAGCCTTTTTGACCACTGCTGTGCAATGATAGGAAGTTTTCAGAGAACTATCCATGGTGATGGTGACCCCAAGATCTCTTTCTTGGGTGGTAACAAGCTAATTGAGAACTCATCATTGTATGTGTATAGTTGTGATTGTTTTTTCCAAATGTGCATTACTTGGAGCTAATCAACGTTGAATTTCATCTGCCATTTTGTTGCCCAGTCATCCAATTTTGTGAGATCCCTCTGCACTCTTCACAGTACGTTTTGGACTAAATATCTTGAATATTTTTTTATCAACTGCAAACTTTGCCAGTTCACTGTTCACTTCCTTTTCCAAGTCACTCATGAATAAATTGACAAGCACAAGTTCCAGTACAGATCCTTGAGGGATCTCACTGTTCATCTCTCTCCATTGTGAAAACTTACCATTTATTACTACCCTTTGTCTACTATCTTTCAGCCAGTTACTGATCCTTCTTATCCCATGGCTACATCTCTTTCTTAAGAGCCTTTGGTGAGGGACCTTGTCAAAGGCTTTCTGAATATCCATGTACACTATATCAACAGTGTCACCCTTATCCACATGCTTGTGGACTCCCTCAAAGAATTCTAATAGATTGATGAGGCATGATTTCCCTTTACAAAAACCATGTTGACTCTTACCCCAACACATTATGTTTACCTATATGTCTGATAATTCTGCTCTTTATTATAGTTTCAATCAATTTCCCCAGCACTAAGGTAAGACTCACCATCCTGTAATTACGAGGATTCCCTCTGGGGAACTTTTTAAAATCCATATTCCATTAGCTACCTTCTAGTCATCTGGAGACTGATTTCATCAATAGATACTAAAGTTAGTAGTTCTGCAATTTCATATTTGAGTTCCTTCAGCACTCTTGAGTGGATATCATCTGGTCCTGGTGACTTATTACTGTTTAATTTATCAATATGTTCCATTGACACTTTAGTTTGGGATAGTACTTCAGATTTGTTACCCAAAAAAATCGCTCTGATGTGGGTATCTCCGTAACATCCTATGCACTGAAGACTGATGCAAAGAATCTGGTCAGCTTCTTTGCAATGGCCTTGTCTTCCTTGAGTGCTATGTCACTGAGTGGCCCCACTGCCTATTAGGCAGGTTTCCTGCTTCTGTACTTTAAAAATATCATTAGTTTTTACCTCTTTAGCAAGTTGCTTCTCAAATTCTTTCTTGGCCTGCCTTATGATACGTTTACAATTTATTTGTCAGGGGTTTTGCTCCTTCCTATTTTCCTCATTACCTACCTACTACTGACAGTGAAAGTGTGAATTGATAGAGGCCAGTATTTCTGGAGTAGATGGAACAGGTTTCTAGTCCTGGACTATTAAGTGCATGTAGATTTTATTGTAACTGTGTCTTAAATCTGCAGCAAATATATTTGTTGCACCACCTATAAGGAGATACCCAGACTCCTTTCCCCTCCTTCTATAATTGTCTAACAAACCTACTATCTGTTGTTACAGGGTGGGAGTTACCACCACCCATCATGTAAGATGGTGCTAAGAAATGGTTAAATTCCTTTATAGAACCAGATAGCTGAATATGGGTCTCCACCCCAACCCCAGCCACATCACCGCCCAAAACAAAGACACATGCAAGGCACATGTGGGCAGAGGAGTTTTGGTGTCTATTATTTTGTGAAGGAATGTGTATCTGTGAAAGAGAGGAAAAAGGCACAGAGAACATTAGAGGGCAGGCAGCAAGGAAACACCCGACACAGCTTGAAAAAAACCCTAGGAATGTGACCCTGAGAAAAACCTTGAGAAAGAGCACTTTTTGAGCCGAGCTCTGTCTGAAACGGTTTGGAGCAGTTAGCAAGAAAACCTCTCTCCTGTTGTTCAATTCCTCCTGTGTTCACAGAAACAGGACTTGTTTATTTACAAAGAATGTACACAAGACTGCATCAAAATCATCACACTCCCCAGCTTCTCCTGCTAACTGGAAGAACCTGCAAAACTCCTGAATTTCTGGCTAACTGCATGGGTTAAAAAGGATATTTTTTCTATGCTATGCGAATAGGAACTACCTAGACTGACTATTGCATTACTGCCTCTCTGTGAATCAGCCTGAGGCAAGGGCAAAGGAGATTACATGGATGCCCTAAAATGGAATTAAACTACCAGTTGAGGGTGTGAACCCCATAAAAGGTATGGTTAAAGTGGTAATAAAAGACAAAATGTGACCCTGAAGAGCCCGGAAAGACAAAATAAAAGTAAAAATAACTCAGTAATTCCTATAATACAGGAGAAAGAATGGAAACCTGCAGCAGTCTTTTAAATCCTTCTGCAATGTCCAGTATAGGGCTGCAGGTGCTTTCCTCTCTGGACTTTAAAGAGGCACCCGGAAAAGGAATAGCAAATGACTAAAGATCTGTTTCTTTAGATGATAGTTTTAGGGCCATATTCTCCAACCCACATTCTCTCCTAAATGCTCTGGGATTATCTACAATCATCTTTCATTCTCTTCAGCATACCCTGTGCCACCCAATTTTTTTCTAAACCACCAAAACGTCCGTTTGAGTACAAAAAGAAGGGACATTCTTCTTATGTGGGTTGATGCTTAGAGTTATTTTAAAACAGGAAACATTTTAACACAGCGTTTCGCATTCTTAAGAAAAAAATCAATGTATTGAAAGGATATCTCACAGTCCCAGGCTCTCTGCCTTCAGCTGCGTGCCTCCCAACACATTGGAAATGAGCTATTCCTGTATGATGAAACGACACATATTTTATGTAAATCCCAAATGCGATTGGGTGCAAATTACATGGGTAAATTGTGCACACAGAAAAATGACCTTTCACATTCATAATACTGTAGTTTGGAAGTTGTTCTTACTAGTCATTGGTTTAGAAGAGAACTATACTACCACAGTTACTAAAGATGTTTCGAAGTTTATGATGTGTTGCCAACATACATCCAATAATACTTACACTTGGTATTTTAAATGGTATATTTTTGATAAAAGAACCACAAAAGTCTTTTGATGATGAAAACCAATTGAAAAAGTGGCCTTGAGGAGGCAAAAGGACCAGAGACAAGAAACTCAAGCAACTGCAAGAGTGAGATAACACACACAAAAGGGAAAAAAATAGGGAAAACTGTAGAATTAACAGAACCTGGGAAAAATGGTGGATGGAATACGAAATGGCTTCTAACAACCTGAATGTAGAATGAAGTGATGCTCGCGTGAGGCAGTAGAATGGATACAGAGGAATAAATCAAAGCAGTGGGCTCTTTTCAAAACTCCTCTGGAGAAAACAGCTTGAGAGTCCTTGTTTCTGACTTTCCAGAATAGGGCTTTGAAAATACAGATTTTACTTTTGTTCCTGATCTTTTTTTTTTTCCCCTTGAGTATGAATTCTGGTGGTACTGGTTAGTGGAAATCATGGTTATCTGCACATCAAACAGCAAGAGGTTTTATTTTTTTAAAGCAATCATAAATAATTTAAAAGATTTGAAACAATCGTCAACCTCACATCTTCTGGTTCTGTTACAAAGCCTGAACCCCATTAGGATGAAGGGCTGGAGAGTGAGAGGGACACGCCCCTCCCCCACTTTTTGCTATCCTGTTTAAGTAAAGTGGCTGAAGGAGTAATTCATTATCACTCCTCGTCCTCTCCAATTTTTAAAATGTGTTCACACCACTGCAAAGAGGAGGACTTTATGCAGATTTTATTATGGCAGAGGATCCTCCCAACTCATCTATAAGCAGAAGGACAAATCCTGAGCTTGTATAAATCCGTATAGTTCCACTGAATGCATTGATTTACATCAGCTGAGGGCTGTTGGGATGGTGTTGAATTATGAATTATTGTGATTGATATGAGTGAGTGTGATAAACATGATTTTGGTATGGCTTGATATGTCTGAATTTGCTAGAGGATTCTGGGAGCCGGGTTCTCTTAGCATCAGACGCTTGGTATGGAAATGTACTGAGAGTGATCGGAGGCTCTATCTGTGTGTGTGTTTCAACATGGAACTTTGGAACATATCAGCCAGTGGCCAGCTCACCAAGTAAAGAAAACATGAAAACACACGATCAGTGAGCTTGGCACAGGCTGACCAGGGTCAAAATGATCCTTTTAGATAGCACCACACTAAAAGCTCAAGTGAACAATTGATGAGAGGGTGAACTGATCTTTGTGTTGTAGGAGCAGCAGTGATCTGTATGCTATGTATGTTCAAAAGGTCTGTTACATTGCACCCCTCACCCAGCTTTTGTCTCCTCTCCCTCTCTGAATACCTGTGAAGTGGCTTCTCCCACCTCTCCCTCCTGGAATGCTTGTGGGATGAAATGGGCTGCTTAAACAGCTAGAACGTGTCTAGGACTCTAAGTAGGCCGTGATTACACACCCAATGCATGGACACTGTCCAAAGTGGAGTGTGACCAACTAGATCGGCCAACGCAGGCCATGAGGAGCAGGTCCTTAAAAGGGGAAGGGGCCATGTGCTCAGAAGTGCACTCTCAAGCTTGTACCTCCCGTGAAGGCCCTTTGCCCAGACTGCCTGGCTAGTGGTCCATCGTGTTCCATTCCATCGTGCCTTGGGAAGACTTACCTTCATCACACCATCCATTGCTGTGCTGTGGGGACACTTACCTTGAAGGATCCTGACATCTCCAGTGCTGCGCCTATCCTGGGAGCGTGAGCATGCGAGTGTGACCCCACCCCCGCCACTTCTTTTGAGCTTAGCTATCAGTATAATAAACATGCTGCTTTCTGCCAAATTCTGGTGGGTCATTAGTCCTTCCTAAGATTGCTAGATGGTCCAATTTTGGGTAACACTTTGGTCTCTGTTTTGCAGTCCCTTTTAAAATATTAATTAGGAAAAACCAGTAATGAAACATCCACTGGGCATATTTTGAGGACACGTGACTCCTTTGAGAGCAGAGGGTATACATGTTAAGAATATCATATGCATAGTTCTTAGTTCCCCAATTAATAACTGAGGAGGTTGTGACACTGTAACACAGAGGGTCTCAGGATAGCCAACACCCAGCTATGAGCAATTTTTGGAGAACTTTTGAACCAGAGGGCCTCGGGATAGCCAAGACCCTGCTTTGGGGGGCCATTTCAGATCAAGTACTTGAGAGAAAAAAGAGAAGAGAAGAAAAAGTCTCCATCTAGGACTGGTAGAGATACCTGCTTTGTTTGCCAATCAGGATACTGTGTAAGGCCAACATAATTACTAAGGGTTTATGCTTGGGGAATTGAGGCTTATTAGGGAGACATATTATATAATCTTCTATTGCCTGTGTAATTCTTTCTCCAGTAAACTGCTGTGTACTGAGCAAACTGAATCCAAATTTTCACTGGTACCAGTAAGAATCTGCCCAGCTGTGGGCCAATAAAGATCCATTTCAACAAGGACCAGAGTTGCTCCAGCACCGCCTAGCTGTAGCTACATTCCTGGGAACAGGAAGAGTAGCAGATGTGACCTCTATGTTCTCCCTACCCCTGTGTTTTTGGGTCAGTGGATCTGATGTCTATCCTTACACTACTGGCTCACCTGCTCCCAGGAAGAGCATGGATCTAAGGTCTGCGGGGATATGCAGGTTTCTCACAATCTGGTCCACATATGCAGAAGAAACATAGCATCGCCAGTGTATTTCATGACTAGCAAGGATTTGATCCTTAGTGCAATACATATTGTGCCAAGTGGTGCTTTTCTTTTGCCCCCTCCTGAATTCCCTCTTTGTTACTCACCAGTACTGCTCTGGATGGTCCTCACTGTGGTGGCTGTGCGTGGGGGAGATGAGGACCTCAGCGACACGCATTCATCATCTTGGGAACAGCCCTTCTCAATTGCTCTCACATAGCTGTGGCTCCTCATGCGGAAGCAGCCTGGCATCGGCAGATCCAGGGCCTCTACGGCCTGAGATTCTAGTTCGCTGAACACTGACTCGCAGACTGATTCAAACTGACCATTTACTTCCATCTCACTCACCTGCAGGCCAAGAACAGGTAGTTTCCTGTAATTATATCCTATTAGATCAATCTATCCTGTAATAACATTTACAAACAAAGATGGAAAGATACTTAAAATTTCCATTAAAAGTTCCCTTTGAACAGTAAATGATTTACACTTTAAATCTTTTTTTTTAATGCAGTAACAATTCTCCAAGAAAAAAATAAGATGTGTGTATTCAGAGTGAAGAAAATACAGAGCTATAGACATTGAGGACTCAATCCCAATCTCATGTAACTAACCCAATTTGGGCCAACAGCAGGGATTAAATCTGGGACTTCTAGTATTAAGAGTCTGAGCTTCTCCAACTTGAATGAAAGGACTAACTCCTTTGGCTGGCAGCTATAATTGACTATTTAACCCTTTTTGTTACTAGCTCCCAGAGAGTAACAAAGAGCCAGGCTCTCCTAGCTTGAGTTACACAGCAAGGCCATGTGATTTTGAGTGTAGCATAAAAACTGTAAAACTATTTGCCTGTGTCTATATGGCCCTGGGTACCCACATTTCTAAACTCAGGATTGAGCCTTGAGATTGGTATTAAAATTATAATAATCACCATAAGAAAAATGCACATCTGAAATAATAACGTATACCATGATTTCATTATTTCTCAGGCATTCTAAAGGGACAGAGACCAAGGGAAGATGTGAATGTTTTAGGATGGTGTAGGAAGATATGAAAGATGCTCTACTGGGATGAATTTTTTTAAAAAAGAGGCTGTGTATCAGGCCATATTTCTGAAAAGTGAAACCTATTAGACTGTGGAATAACTTCCTGCAGGAAATAGTGGAAAGAGATTGCTTTAAAAAACACTGGACGAAGCACTGGACAAAACACTGTTGTAAAGAACAATCCTACATTGGCAGACGATAAACTAGATTATCAGACAGGTGTCTCCCAATGCTCACTTCTAGGATTTCTTTTAAGCTTCCTATATTTATTGGCAAGGAAGCCTACACTCTTCAGAGCATAGATAGCTTCAACCATCTCACAAATCAATCAGTCTAAATTGGAGTCAAATAATTGTATCCAACACTTACAATTTCAGTTTGCTGTTTTCTGCTGGCTTCCTTCATAAACCTACGGCACCTGCCTATACTTTGTGCTAGTGCTGTAGACTCTTACAGCGTATAATAAGCTGATGATGCCTCTGAATGTCCAAATTAATCAATTCCTGCCTGAGCAGTGCAGACTTCATCTTGGACGGAAGTCACTCCTCTAGCCCGTTTATCCTGCATAAAAGTCCAACTGAATGGCCCAACTGAAGTCAGTGGCAAAAACTCAGTGACATCAATGGGGTCAGGATTTCTTAAGTCCAACCAGCGATACTTCTAGATTGCCTTGATATTTATAACACAGAAACAGCATTATTTTTATTCAATTAATACTTTACAATGAAAATTGATCTAAGTCCAAAAGGAAATCTCCACTGAAAATGTGCTATACAGTTAAATTGGCCTTTACTTTTGCAAGCATAAACTGGAGGTTCAAAATTGTGACAGCAGTGACCGTCATCTACAACATGAATATTACCAGTGGTTTAGAGTATACAACACCAAATGAAATACAGTGCCCTACCCTAGTTGGCAAAAAATACCTAACATGCAAGAACACCCTTGCAGAACAATATAGCTGATTACGGTGTTTTAATGTGCATATTCATTCAAGTTCCACCCTCCCTGCCCCCACATTACCTTCTAGCTTAGTATCATTTTAGGACCCAACTTTGAGAAGTATTGAGCATCCTTCGCTCCCACTGTTTTAAAGCAAAGTTGAGGGCACTCAACACATCCCTGGCCTGGGTCCTATTTTGCATGCATGGAAGC
Source organism: Sternotherus odoratus (assembly GCA_032164245.1). Classification (NCBI taxonomy): domain Eukaryota; kingdom Metazoa; phylum Chordata; order Testudines; family Kinosternidae; genus Sternotherus; species Sternotherus odoratus. The sequence continues at coordinate 72,099,717 of JAVMKO010000002.1, forward strand.
TAGACAGATGTGACAGCATGACAACTCCATATGCATATTTTATATAAGAGCAGACTATTCCACTCACACTTTAAAATGCCCCGAAGTACACAATATTCAACTGACAGATTGTGCGGGCACAGGAGAGTATGTTATGATTTTTCAAGAAAATAATGCACATCTTCATAATTAATATGAGAACCAAACACATATGTACCATGTACATCATAAAGTCAAAGCTCTATCAAAATTTTTTTAAAAGTGTAAATGGAGCTAATAAACCTTTTCAAAATATTAGATTAGTGTCAAAACAACAATTACAGAATATAAAATACCAGTAACCCATATTCTTTTCCCCCTTAAACATTTTCTCATCCCCATTCCTTAAAGGAAAACTTATTCTCACTAGGACTCCAAGTCCTATATTTTTAGAAGTGACTTGTTATTTTGTATGCTAAACCTGAAATTCCTTAGAGGGAGTCCTGTCCACTAAAAATCAGGCCCTTTTAAGACATTTCATGTTGTGCAACCAAAATCACCAATTTCAGAAACTAGATTATGACATTTTAAAATCTTATTCCTTCACAAAAGTGTACATAAAAACATCCCCATAAGTCCTTTTAACATTTAAATGCTTTTGAAAATATGTAATTTGCTGCATGTCTGACTTCACTGCACAAACAAAAAGGGTTTCTGGATCTACACATTGCAAATACAGCTGAACTGGCTGGGAACGGATTTTGATCGTGTTCTTAGCTGTGCATGCTTGCCACCCACCTGACTAATCGTGCTCATGGCTCTCATGTAGCTCTCATTCCGGGAACGGAATTTAGGAGATGTTAACAGACTTGCAGGGTCCAGACTGTCCAAACTCCTATTGATTGAGACTTCACTCACTGCCCTCAAGTAACTGTGACTCCGGATTTGAAGTTTTGGAGAGTGTTCGTTGGATATCCTTGAAGGAAATAGTGGGGAAAAAGACATTTAATCAAATCCACATAACTTAACTGTGACTGGGAATGACAGTAAATTGTTCTGAAGGAAAGTAAGACTGCAAGCTGAAATTATGTAACCCTGGGACATTTATAAATTCAGTACAGTAAATCAGCCAGTTCCAGTTCATTTATAAGTACAAATTTTATAAGTAGCTAGAAGTCTAACTACTAAGATGGGTGAACTTGCGTGCCTGGTATTAAACGAGAATGTTGATATAATAGGCATTACATAAACTTGGTGGAATGGATGATAATCAATGGGACACAATAATACCAGGGTACAAAATATATCAGAAGGACAGAATGGGTCATGCTGGTGGGGGAATGACACTATATGTGAAAGAAAGTGTAGAGTCAAATATAATAAAAATCGTAAATGAACCAAACTGTACCAATGTAGAAATTCCATGCTTGAATAATAAGAATACAGTATAACAATAGGGATATATTACCAATCACCTGACCAGGATGGTGATGGGAAACGCTCAGGGAAATTAGAGAGGCTAAAAAAACAGAAAACTCAACTGTAATGCCGGGATTTCAACAATTCCCATACTAACTGGATACATATCACCTCAGGACGAGATGCAGAGATAAAGTTTCTTGACACCTTAAATGACTGCTTCCTGGAACCCAGAAGAGGAGAGGCAATTCTTGATTTACTCCTAAGTGGAGCACAGGCTCTAGTCCAAGAGCTGAAACACTTGATAATAGTGACCATAACTAAAGCTACGATTTTGTCAGGGATATTTTTAGTAGAAGTCAGGGACCGGACACAGACAAAAACCAAAAAATCACAGAAGACGTGACCTGTCCCTGACTTTTACTAAAAACATCCCTGACAAAATGGGGAGGGAGGAGTCTCCAGCACCTTGACCCCCCCCCACACACACACATACAGTGGCTGGGAGCTGTAGGGACCCCATTGCCCAGTGGCGGAGAGGGGTCCCCCTGCTGCCCTGTGGGACTAGAGCTGGGGGGACCACCCACTGCCCTGCAGGGCTGGGAGCTGCCGAGAGGTGTGTCCCCTGCTGCTTGCGGCAGTAGGGGGGTGGCAAGGTGGGGCATGCTAGGGGCAGAGGTTGGGGAACTGTGGGGGGCCCTTGCCCCCAGTCGTTGAGCAGCTTCGGCTTCTGTGAGCTGCAGGGGGCCCCCACCCGCGGTCACTGAGCAGGTCTGGGGTTCCTCTGCTGCTGCCACTGGTGACTGGAAGCTGTGGTGGGGCCCCGGCTGCTTGTGGCAGCTGAGCTGATGCAGGGGAGACCCCTGCCAGTGGTGGCGGTTGGGCAGGTCGCCACTGACGGTGACAGGTGGTCAGTTTCAGGGGGTCCTGCCACCCACAGCTTAAGGGCAGATGTGGGAGGGGCCCCTGCTGCCGGCAGTGACTGACCAGCTGCAGGGTTCCCAGGGTCATGGAACTCGCTGGAAATCACAGATTCTGTGACTTCCACAACCTCTGTGACATAATCTCAGCTGTAACCATTATACAATTAAATTTAACATCCCTCGGGCAGCGGGGGTGGGGGTGGGTGGGAGACACCCAAAGAAGCCCACCGCAGTATAATTTAACTTCAGAAAGGGGGAATTACACAAAAATAGGAAGGTAGTTAAAGAGAAATTAAAAGGTATAGTCCCACAAGTTAAATGCCTGCAAGATGCATGGAAACTTTTTAAAAACTAATTAAATTACCAAATTAGAAATATAGTCAAAGGACCAAAAAAGTGCCACCATGGATAAACGACAAAGTAAAATGAAGTGGTTAGAGGCAAAAAGGCATCCTTTAGACACAGAGAATCCTACTGAGGAAAACAGAAAGGAACATCAACTCTGGGAAGTCAAGTGAAAAGGTATAATTATAGGCCAAAGGTGCAATTTGGGTCATTTCAGATTTTTATTATATTTGACTCTATGTTTTCTTTCACATATAGTGCCACCAGAACGACCTATTGTCATTGGCATATATTTTGTATCATGGTATTATTGTGTCCTATTGATTATCCAACAAGTTTATGCAAAGCCTATTATATCAATATAGGCCAAAAAAGAATTTGAAGAGCAATTAGCCAAAGGCTCATAAACTAACAGCAATTTTTTTTAAAGTACACCATAAGCAGGAAGCTTTCTAAACAATCACTGGGGCCACTGGACAATTTAGGTGCTAAAGGAGCACTTGAGGAAGAAAAAGCCACTGTGGAGAAGGTAAATGAATTATTTGTATCAGTCTTCGGTGCAGAGGATGTGAGGGAGGTTCCCACACCTGAGCCATTATTTTTAGGTGACAAATCCGAGGAACTGTCACAGACTGAGGTGTCATTAGTGGAGGTTTTGGAACAAATTGATAAATTAAACAGTAATAAGTCAACAGGACCAGACGGTATTCACCCAAGAGTTCTGAGGGAGCTCAGATATGAAATTACAGAACTACTAACTGTGGTATGTAACCTATCATTTAAATCAGCTTCTGTACCAGAGGAGTGGAGAATAGCTAATGTGACACCAATTTCTTAGACAGTCTCCATATCATGGCAATTACAGGCCAGTAAGCCTAACTACTGTATCAGACAAATTGATTGAAACTACAGTAAAGAACAGAATTATCAGACACATAGATGAACATGACTTGTTGGGGAAGAGTCAACATGGCTTTTGTAAAGAGAAATCATACCTCACCAATCCATTAGAATTCTTTGAGTGTGTGAAGAAGCATGTGACAAGGGTGATCTAGTGCAGCGGTTCTCAAATTTTAGTAACCTGAGGACCGCCATTTTGATTTTAAATTTTTCCATTGACCCACAAGCCTCCCGCTGAGCCCCAGAACCTGCCCCCACTCCACACCTTCCCTCAAGACCCACTCTCACTCCAAATCTTCCTGCCCCTGCTCCACCCCTGCCCCTCCCCTTCCCCACTCCCTTTCACAGCACCTCTGTTCCCCTTCCCTCCTTTGTGCCTCCTGTGGTCCAGGGAACAGGTTCCCCAGTGCGCAGGAAGTGCTGGGAGAGAAAGGGAGGAGTTCATCAGCTGGGCCCATGAACTCCCTGGAGTTTTCTCATGGATCCCAGTTTGAGAAACACTGATCTAGTGGACATAGTGTACTTAGATTTCAGGACGCATTTGACAAGGTACCACACCAAATGCTCTTAAACAAAGGAAGAAGTTATTGGGATAAGAGGGATCAGTAACTGTTTATGATAGAAAATAAATAGGAATAAATGGTCAGTTTTCAGAATAGAGAGAAGTAAATAGGGTGTCTCCCAAGGGTCTGTATTGCGACCAGTGCTGTTCAACATATTCATAAATAATCTGGAAAAAGGGGTAAACAGTGAAGTGGAAAAATGTGCAGACAATACAAAATTACTCAAGACAGCTAAGTCCAAAGCAGACTGCAAAGAATTTCAAAATGATCTCAGGAAACTAGGTGACTCGGCAACAAAATGGTAGATGAAATTCAATGTTGAAAAATGATGGATTCTAAATTAGCTGTTACCACTCAAGAAAGAGATCATGGAGTAATTGTGGATAGCTGTCTGAAAACATTTGCTCAAGGTCCAGCGAAAGTCAAAAAAAGTTAACGGAATGTTAGGAAACATTAGGAAAGGGATAGATAATAAAAAAGAAAATATCATATTGTCTCTATATAAATCCATGGTACTCCATCTTGAATATTGCGTGGAAACCTGATCGCCTCATCTCAAAAAAAGATATATTGGAATTGGTAATATTAGGGGGCATGAAAAAGCTTCTTTATGAGGAGAGACTAAGGAGACTGGGCCTTTTCAGCTTGGAAAAAAGACCACTGAGAAGGGATATGATAAAGATCTATAAAATCTTGACCTGTGCAGAGAAAATGAATAGGGAAACACAAAACACAGAACACAAAAACTATGAGTCATCCAATGAAATTAATAGGCAGCAGGTTTAAAACAAAGAAAAGAAAGTACCTCTTCACAAAACGCACAGGGGATGTTGTGAAGATCAAACTATAGCAGGGTTCAAAAAAGAACTAGATAGTTTCATGGGGATAGGTTCATCAATGGCTATTAGCCAGGATGGTCTGGGATGCAATTCCGTGCTCTGAGTGTCCCTAGTCTCTGTTTGCCAGAAGCTGGGAGTGGACAACAGGGGATGGAAAACTTGATGATTGCCTATTCTGTTCATTCTCTCTGAAGAGCTTGGCAGTGGCCACTGTTGGAAGACACGATACGAGTTATGGACCATTGGTCTGACACAGTATGACCATTATTATGTTCTTATTTACTCAAAGTGACGTCTCATTTTGTTTGATAGGCTTTTTTGGGGGGGGGGGGTTGGGTTGTTTCTTTTCTTTTTGGTAAACCAAGGACAAATCAGTCACACATCATAATCTGCACGATATTTATTGACAGACTAGTCCACAGCAAAACTTCATGCTGAAATGACAACAGTAGAGGCGAGCTTTATGGAACCATAGAAAGTAGTGCAATGAGTGTTACTTTTAAAGCAACTAGACAACGGACTACTGTTTGATTAAGAGGAAAGTGCTGAAGGATACACATTCCATTATTAAACGAGCAGTGAAGATGTGGTGAGTGCCGTCAAAGAAATGGCTGGTTGAAACATAATATACTGAAGGAATCTCATTACAACAACCATCAATAAGGGCGGACAGTGAGCCCAGAAGAAAAGGCTTAGTGGAAAGCCATACAGTTGGCTGGTTCATCAAGCACAGAGCTACTGAGCATCCACGATTCATACTGAAATCAGTGGGAGTTGTAGGTGCTCAATTCCTTAGAGTTTGTCTCATAGGGAGGTAACCCTGGTGCTAATCTTTTGCAATATACATTTGATACCCTATCTACATATCTATATGTATTTTACAGCATATTCCAGTTAGACTTGACAGCTTGCTTCCTAGGGGATTCTAGGAGATAAGGCCTGCTAACTGTAAATCAATTACATATAATGTACACAAAATGCAGCTGGGGTCATTGAACAATCTAACCCTAACCTTATGGCAAATCGTTCCAAGAATATACTGCTACATGAGTTAATTTGGTTACATTCAATAGTTATTTTGGATAGTGACAATAGCTGCCAGGTTGTAGCCATTTTCCAGGTCAAACAGCTATTTTCCATTTTCAGGAAGCACATTAAGTAGCTTGTAAATGTACATTCATTTAAATTTAGAAGTTTGAAAAGTCCATTTCTGTTTTTCTACCTATAATGAACACATCATTAGAAAAATGGGGAACTGTCTAGAAGCAATATAATTGAAGGTCTTCTTTCATCACGTTGGGCCAGACAGACCAACGATAAATACATTTCCTTAACTGATATGTTATCTGACCCAGAACAATAATAGTCATCATAAATGGGAATAATATTTTGTAGATTCCAGTGTCAACAGTGACCCTCTGGTTGTGATTTCATATACTGGAACTGTAGCAAAGAAAATCATCTCTGGTTTACAAGACAAATACAATTTAAAGTTATTGCACTGCCTTATTCATCATAGTTATCTGATCATGCACATTTCAAATATTTCTGCTAGTAAAACATTTCAGAGATGTTGTTTTGGAACAGATCAGAGCGGGTCCCTTATGCTGGGGATGAAGGAATAGTTTTTAGACTTGCAACTCATTTGATGTTTTGTTGAGGCTTAACACTGAAGAATTTCTTGAAGGGAAAGAAAACTTATTTTAGTTTCCACCAGTTTATCTCCAGGAATAAGGGGGTTTTGTACCTTTAAGGCAGCATTTGGAAAAACAATTATAAATTCAGTTCATCCTTTGATTTCTCTCTCTCTCCTCTAAGAGGAATATGTGCTTTTGTATGGTCCATGTAGGGTATGGATTTTCCCTTTTAAGAAATCTGGAGTTTGCAGCCACTTGTATTTCTGTTATCCATTGCAGACTCATTTACTCCAGGGGTGTCCAAATTTTATATTGCCAGTGGCTGACAACACTGAAACCTTATGAGGCACAGCAGGGCCACATATTCTTTTGCCCAAAATGGAACAAATTGCAACCTCAGCCAGTCAAAGCTACAAATCCCTATATGAAATGCTCCATCTGAGCATCTTTCTACATAGATAAAGATGGCACAGTCTGGTCTCCACAGGCTGTATCACCATATAAAGAGGATGGCAGCTTCATATCAAAGTGGTCTCCATCATGGCCTTCCACTTAATACAAACAGCTCGAGTTTTGTTTTTTTTTTTTTTAAACAAGTGCAGCAAATGTTGAAAGGAGCAGCTCTTCTACAGCAAACATGATTTTTCCCCCCTGGGGGGATGCCCTCAGTTCCTTACAAAGTTGGCTTGGTCACAATATTGAACAAGTCAGTTTTCCATTTTGAAATGGAAACCTCACTACTGTGTGTGTATATGTCTGTGTATGAATGAATGAGAATAAGAGACAGAAAACAAATGATTAGAAATACACACACAAGGCTGATTTAAAGATGTAATGTTTTAATGTCTGTGTACCATTTTGTGTTTAATTTCTGCAAGAAACTACAGATGTGCACTCAAATATGTAATAGCAGTTATTTGTATGTACAGTTTCCCAACTGCACATGTAAGTCTAATAACTGTCTATATATATATTTTAAGTGTGCAGTTTGAGAGTGTAATTGTACACATAACTAGTTAATTATGACAATACTGTAAAACCTACTAATAAGAGCCACAACTGGAATGTCATGTTCTTTGGATGATCTAATAAAAGTTAATTTGAACTGTTTATTATTAGATAACAATTGTTAGAGAATTCTGTCACCACTTGAAGACTGGTCATTCATTTGCGTTCTTCAAATCAGTGATTAGCAAATGGATGGATTAGATATAAAAAATGTTCAGATTACTCTTGGGGCAATAATTCCAATTTCCAAATGGAATCTGGAATTCCATGTAGGATACTCTTCAGCGGTGCTCAAACACAACACACACATACACAGTGAACACTAAAAATAAAATGACTGACCTAGCTATCACTTCTATTTGTGGCTGGCAGAGCCTTTTAATGACAATTTACCAAAACCTAATCAGTAGATCTCTTGAAAATAATTCCTTGCATGTAATTTACTTGGAGCACTGAGAATATGCATAAAATCCAAGTTAAATGAATAATTAATCACAAAAAATTATCAGATCAATACAAACTATTTTACTGCTCTCTGTAGAGCTTCAAGCAGATCAGAAGGTCCTCAAATATATTTGTTAATCCATAAAATAAAACAAAAAAATGAATTAATTTGATTGATTGTAAGCAGTTTGCCTCCTGTATTCAAGATTTGATATAAAAAGTTCAAACTGTGTTGATTATTTGCAAATTAATCAAATACATCACCTCATGTTGTTTCTGTTCACTCACTGGATGAGCATGCAAGGACTGAATATAGCAAATCACAAAACTCAGTTCACAAGTATAAACAAATTAAAAATTGTTTTTTGTAACTACTTGTAAGCAGGCCTCTGGCCACCCTCTTCAAAACACAGGCAGGAGACTGCTTTTTGGCTTCACCAGTGTCTTTTATTGGTTCACACACAGTGCGAAAACCCCACCACCTATATACAGCTATCTATACAAGTAGAGCTCAGGCTCAACCCTTAGCTTGGCTGGCCCCAGGAATAGCTAGCCCTTGCAGGCTTCCAGTCCTTGCTAGCTTCCTCAGCAACTACTTGGTGCCCTGCACCTTCTCTCTCTGTCCCTCTTTCTCCTTCTCCTTCCTCCTTCTTACCTCTCTCTACCTCCCACCCCCTGGCTTCCTCCCTAGCAGGTCTTATAGCCTCTGGAGGCTGCCAGGTGGAGCACATTAAGCCCTCTGCAGCCCAGGACTACAGCCAGGTGGCTGATTAGCCTGTTGCTGGGCTTGGAGGGAGCAGGGGCTGACTCAGCAGGCACTGAGTCAGCTGCCTGCTACACTACTCATGCATGCATCTTTGAAATTGGCTTTCTGCAAATGTCTGGTCTCCTGTAACAAGTCATACAGATACCTTAGTCATCAACAGGGAAGAAATTGGGATATTCGGTACCAAAAACAAAGCCCTCACCCGCTTGAGCTAAAGGAGATCTCCCCATGTCTATAAGTGCAAGGTGTTCTAGTCAGAGGGACCTGCCATCAGATGGAGATATGATCATGTGTACTAGGCACCACTAAACTTTGATTGCTTGAATGTTCATGGAAAGCAAACACAAAAGAGGCATGAATCCATGTGAAAATTTGAGCTCGTATTTACACAATTTTTTTTGCAGTATTTTCCCAGTTCTATACAAAATCACCTAATTTCTCTGTCGTGGCATATGCTTTCTTATTGTTTCTGGATGTGGGTGGTCGAAGCAAATAGGTTCTTTTTCTGACTTATTTTGGTCAGATTCAGTCCTTAACTATACAACTGACCAGTTCAGCACGAGTCTGGAAATGTGTTTCACGGGTGGCTACTTATCACATTGCTGGTTTACATGACAGATGGGGAGTCACGCAGGGACTGAGATTTTGGCATCCGCTAGAGGAGGTGACTGTTGCTCCCTGATGACCATATTCACAGGTTTCACTATGTTTACAAACGATGGAAAAATAACTAAAGTTTAAAATACAGGCAAGGTGTAAGTATAGGTAGCTAAATTGTTGTTGAAGGCATCCCTTATACAGCCAAAGAATTATTTAACAGCTCCAGACATGTTCAGCACTGGGACTTTACAAATGTGTAATAACTCATCATCATCATCATCATCTCCACAATAACTACCGTATATAATAGTCTTTAAAGAAGTAGCTGAAAAGCCACAGAAAACATTGAAAAACATTCTGTTAAGGAAATGATATATTGGCAGATTTATTCCTAAATTTATTATCAGAATTTCAACCAAATATGACTCACGGAGGATTATGACTATGGGCAAGATCTACTGATCTTGCTGAAGTGAAATGGCTTAGCTAGCTCCACTGATTCCACTCCATTTCATACAATGATTAGCAGCACCAGCAGATGAACTCATAGATCCCGGAACCAGTTCCTCAAGTGTGTTGCATTCTTTTTGCATTGCACTGCCTGCCTACATGACTCAGAGATGATCACAAGAATAAGAGTAGCCCTGAAGGGAGAGGCAAAGAGCTTGTACACAGGGCTTGTACGCAGACCCCCTGCGACTAGTAGGATGGAAATATAAAGGTGTAGTTAGTGTACCCTTATGCTTATCTTGATCTCTTGTTTTGATTTCTTATGGCTATTACATGATGGTGGAATTTAGAGAAGCCTATAGGCAGCTTTAACACAGAACGAAGAGGACAACTTTTATCTATAGTATCTAAGCACCATGGAAACAGTAGTGAATTGATCCTTACCAAATCTCTGTGAGACAGGGGAGTATTATTGGCCCCAAGATGTAGAACTGAGGCAAAGAAGATGTAGGGCTTGGTGCTGCGACCCTTACTCATAGTGCACATGTGCCCCATTCATTTCAATGGGACTATCACAGAGTAAGCTACTGCTCAATATTAGTAATTGTAGGAGAATCTAGTCCTACTTGATTTTCCCAATGTCACACAGGAAGCCTGTGACACAGGCAACAAGTGAATTCTAGTCCAGTATCTAAAACCATAATATAATTGAATATCAGAACAGTGCAAATGAAAACTTTTAGCTCTCTTTGCACTCCACTTTGTGACTAGCGTTCTGTGCATATTGGCCATGCCTGAGTTGGGCCCTGACTTTTGTTCAAATATACTTATGGGGTAAAACTATGTTAGCAGGATGGCGTCTGAATGGAGTGTTTCTGAATGTTTTACACAGGAAGAGCCACTATATCTTCAAATTGACTCTGAGATGCAAAAGGTAAGATGGACAAGGAGGATTTTTCTATTTACAAGAACAGGGAAAATCTGATGATCGGAATTTCCTTTTATTTTTGAGAGGAGATTAGAAAAAACTGTACTTGTGCTTAGGGTGACCAGAGAGCAAGTGTGAAAAATCGGGTCAGGCAGTGGGGGGGTAATAGGAGCCTATGTAAGAAAAAACCAAAAAAGCAGGACTGTCCCTATAAAATTGGGACAATCAGGTCACTCTACTTGTGCTATGGAAAATGTATTAGATTATCATATGATCAGTGCAGAGAGCACCTCCATCTATAGGTGGTACAGAATATTTATTTTAGCGTTGTTGTGTACTTTCATATTATGTTGTTGTCTTGGTTTGGGGCAGGGTGGGACAGAGGCACTAGGAGGATGTTCACTCCTGCCCATGTGTGCTGGGGTTGGTACTTGCAGTGTTCCAATAAATCCTTTGATTTCTGTAAGCAAGTATTACAATATTTCACTTGTGCAGGTATAGGAGTGTAGAGTCAGGAGAATGTGTTGGCAGTGACTGACTGATTTTTGAGTGTGAAAGATCTGACAATAAAATAAGATATCCTTGAGGAAATATAATTAGATGGTCTTCTTCTGCATTTCAATGTGCAAACTCATAGCAGAGAACAGTGTTGTGCCACATGTGTTCCTTGTCATCTCAATATAAAGTGTCATAGACAAAAGAAAATGGTGCTGTTTCCAGAAATATGTAATTAATACCTTCACTAGTCAGGATGTGAGGAGTAGTCAGTGTAGAAATATATTTTAACTCATCTTTAAAAAAAAAAAAACTTTGCCTCTTGCTGGTTAAACATCCCAGAATTCATTTTTCTAGCCCTGATAGCATAGTTCCCATGGAGCTAATTATTTCTATGCGGAATGTGCCCCCTCCCCCCAACCTGGTGGGAGCACCCAGTACATAGTTCTGTGTTTAACTATATTTTCATGTTAGCTTTTGCTTTAAGGGAAAAATCATCTGCTGCCTGATGCTAAGTAAAAGCAGGACACCAATGAAAAACAGGCACAGAAGAAAGCCATTCAAGTGTATTAATCTTATTCCAGTCATGACATGGGTCATCAAAGGAGTAATTTTATCACTGTTGCACATGCATTACATTGTATTAACTTTTCAATGCACAGTGTACAAGGCTGTCACATTACGGAAATTGATAAGGGCAGAGTATCAACTACTTTGTGCATTTGGTCTCACTAGAAGTTTGCCACATTTTGAAAAATCTCCTTTCCCATATTTTTAAAAATAATACGATTGTCTTGCTAAGGGTTTCACACTTTGAAGATAAAATCTCAGGACATGTCATGGTACAGTTGCTATGGAGCTAGCCATGAGAAAGAAAAACAAAAACTTGCACATAACCAGAATATCTTGCTGAGCAGAAATTCAATAACAATAGTACAAAAGTGGCAGCTGTTTCCCTTTTGATTTTAAGACTCCATTAATCCGATTATAAATCGTCCTAACTACACCCACCAATTGGCATTCATCCCCGTTAGTCATGTGGGGCATACATTGTTTTATTAATAATACCTTACACGTCCTTTTGAGGTGGATCAGATATCAGACAGAGACAGGGTGAGAAGGGGTGGTCACTTCAGTGTTTTTTCACTCTTTGCCTGATATTACAGACTCAAAAATTAATCCAAAACTCAAATCAGTTAAGTGCCAAACAGATTTCTGATGTGTCTATCTCCAGCTGGCAAAATGTGCTGTTTTTCTGTATAAGCACATTGTGTCCTGCCAGAGAGCCCTTATTTGTTTGATAGATGAAGGACAAGAGGACCTTGATCAATTTGTATTTATAAACATTTTCCAAAGCACAATTTCTTTAAAGCTACCTGTGACTGGCTGGCCATGAAGTCACTGCCAATCAGCTCAGAATCAATCTAGAAACCATTCTTCTAAAACTAGCTGTGATCCCAGATGGCCTCACACTGGTCTTTGTTTCTGAGGTTGAGCTGTAAGGACCATGGTCCAAAATCAAGGCATCTTCAGTGATATCACTCTGTGCTTCATCTATTAACGACTTAGCTCTTCTTATAGAACAAAGCCATATATGTACCTAGGGCCTTTCACCCCCAAAATTCCCAAACCACCATTTACAAACAAAAGAATAGGCCAAATAATTTAGGGATGCTTTCACCCACTACTGGAATGCAGTTGCCCTTAAGATGAAACGCAGCAGTGTTTAACAGTGCACAGCAAAGATACACAACAGTTATGGACAAATGAAGAAGAATACAATACTGAATTGAATCTACCAGCGAAAATCTTGATAGGCATGATATCATTTCCTTAACCAAAATCTTGCCCAGATCCTGGAATTAAGCCCTGTTATCTTGTCGAAAGTGGTGTGACAATGCTGTCTCTTTTACATACAGTCTGAGAGCTTATAAAAGAAATACTGCAATGCAGTATTCTGCAGTTTCCAATAGTATTATTATGGTGGTGCCTGGAGCATTATGTAGAATATTGCAGTATTTTTAATACCTCCCAGAAAAGAAACCCATCCTGTTTAGTCACACTCAGTCTGGCAAGATATAACAAGATTGGTGAGGCCTGGTCTGCACCTAAGACTTTGGTCGACCTAGCAACATCACTCAGGAGAATGAAAAATTCACCCCAGGAGACATAGTTAAACCAATCTAAACCCTGGCATAGACAATGCTAAGGTTGATGGATGACGTCTTCTGTTGCCCTAGCTGCTATCTTCAAGGGGGTGGATTTACTTGCATTGATGGAAAACTAATTCCTTTGCTGTAATCAGGGCCGGCGACAGGGGGGTACTACGGGTACAGCTGTACCGGGCCCCCCGACTTTAGGGGGGCCCCGGTACACCGCTGTACCCGTTGTGTCCCCCCTTGTCGCCGGACCTGGAGAGCGGGGAAGGGGCGGGGAGGCGGCGCAGCTCTCCCCCGGACAAGCGCGCCTGGCCCCAGCAGGAGCAGAGAGCCCGGCCGGCGGCAGCAGCGCTGTCAGGGGAGGAGGGGAGAAAGGGCGGCTCACACCGCTCTTGCTGCCGCCAGCTGTCAGCTGTCCGGGGGGGGGGGGAACGCCGGCTGGGCTGGGGGGGGAGCGCTTGCTGGGCTGGGGGGGGGCTGGCTGGGCTGGGGGGGCCCCCATCCGCTGTTGGCTGGGCTGGGGGGGGGTGGCTGGGCTGGGGGGCCCCCATCCGCTGTCGGATGAGTTGGGGGGGTCCCCGGCTGGGCTGGGGGGCCCCCCAAACTATCGGAGTAGGGGGCCCCCAAATTTCTGTCCCCGGCCCTGGCTGTAATGTCTACATTACAGCGATTCAATGGCAGAGCTGCGGAGCTGCTGTTGTTGCACTCATACCAGACATCCCTAAAGGTGTCCAGCTTCACTTTTTGAGGTGTATTATAACTTTCCTCTCAGTACAGAATACAGAAGGATCCACTAGCACAGCTTGTGACCCCCTAAGAAGATTTCATGTTTGTTCTGGTCAGTTAGGATTATTTTGCCATGATCACAGTAACTGGTTACTGTCACAACACAGGTGTCAGCTACACCTTTACATTTCTTCATCTCTTAGGGACCTGGTAAAAGCCTTCCAAACATAGCCTCTCAAATACTAGCAGTGGCTTCTCAGCAGCCAAGAAGATTAGACCTTGACTAGATAGGTAAAGAGGCTGAAGTCGGCGCATCTTAGGCCGACTTACCTGCCAGCCTCATGGCAGCAGCGGTTGACAGTGGGCTCCCCCGTCGACTCCAGCTTGCGCCTTTTGGCGAGCTGGAGTTCCGGAGTTGACAGGAGTGCCTTTGGAGATCGATTTATCACATCTTGACAAGATGCAATAAATTGGTCGCCAATAGATCAATCACTACCCGCCGGATCGGTGAAGACATACCCTGAGTTAGCCTTACAACACCCCTCTTTGGCCAATGCTTCCCATTTTTGAGGCAGCACTGGTCGGCTCTGGAATCCACTGTGGAGTGGGAATAGAATGCTTCTTTGCAATAAAAAGCATCTTTTTGGCTGACTTTCCAACAATTGGGGGAGGGGTGTTCCAGTGTGATGGTCAGAATATAGCATATTTTGTCTCTGCTTATACTGGTAAAGGCATGCAAACAATCTTTGCTAGGTGTAGACTATAATATTAAAAACAATAAACAAAAGTACACTCTAGTATTGAGTGCCATGATTACTTAAGAGTAAAGCAAAAACCTTCCTCTTCTGAGAAACTCGGCATACTTTCTGCATAGCACTTTCAGCCCCACATGATCTGAGAAAGTTGGGATCAAATCTGGATACCACAAATTCAGGGACAGCATTAGACTACGGACCTACCAGTATTTTTGTTTGTCATTTACCTTTTTTATAGAGGAGAAAATTTCTAAATATCTTAGTTTGGTCTGTCTAGTTCGAAGTAGATAAGATTAAGAACACTTCTTGGTTTCACCAACCAAGAGCACTAGCCAAAGTTTTACAAATGGTAGAGTGAATGTTTATGTGAAAATTTACAGCAGAAGTACACTGCTTGTTATTTCCTATTTGTTTTCCCCAGTTTAAAACATTTCAGTCATCCAGTGAAGGAGCAGAATCAATACCATGTGACTTACATAACTAACCACACAACACACATAGCCAGCCAAATTACTTGGGGAAAATTCTTACAAATGGAAGTAAATGGGGATTGGCTTGGGATTCCCTAACGAAAAACAGTGGACAAGGGCCTGATACTCCTAGGTGCAGTAGAAGTTACCACGGCAAGTGGCTCCATTGATGACAGGTAAATGTTTGAAGGAAGAGAGGCTAGATTAGTAACGAGTATTATTTGCAATAAATACTTTGAGTAGGTGAGTATGCATTTTCTGGTTAACACCTGCAAACTGTGGAGTTGTGAGCTATTTTTCTTTGCTTTCCCCCTCACGGCATAATTTGGAGATTGCATGTGTGCACTTTTACTGTGTGGTTAGTTTAATGTCCTCCATTTTAGCTTGTTTGTATTTTAAGAACACTAAACTATTCAAAAGGCCTGCAGAGCAGTCTGATTTTTTTCTTTGCAGGGTCCTTTTTTTAAGCAAGTGGTTTGGATTTGGTAAATTTTCTTTTCCTTTGAACACCTGGGAGCTGTTGAGTTTAATAAGGACAGAGCTGCTGCTGCCTACTGTGTGTGAATTGAAAACATGTTGGGAGCAAGGATCAGTGCATAGTGGATGTTATTACAGCTAGTTTCTCTAGCTGTGTCTTAAAAAGGGTAGCTTGAAGCTCAAGTATGACCTGGATCCGCCTCCTCCCTGCAGCTGCCAGGCCAATGTAAAGATGTTCAGCTGAGTTTACTGTTGGCTTAGCGAAAGCAGTAGCAACTTGTACCTACATATCAAGGAAGATAGAAATACAAAAATACAGTGTTGTGTGCATTTATTTGTGATAAAAAAAAATCCAGCATCTAAGTAGCTATGAAAAGTAAAGGGACCCTTTGGTTCCTGCCAAATTATCTATGACACTCAGGATCCAAATCTTTATTACTTTAAGGACCTTTTGCTTTTCAAGTGATCTAGGTGGTCATAAAGGCAATATCCCTGGAGCACAGAGATTTCCCCTCTGTGCCACCCAAAGAATTTCCCTAACCAGAGCTATTGTTCGATTAGCAGAACCTTTCCTTTTCTTTCAGCTTTTTCTCTACTGAAAGAAATCCAGATAATTCCCGATAGCCCATTTGTCTGTGTGTGTTTCACAATTTCCCACTCTCTTCTCTTTACAGCTTTG
The DNA here is from genome assembly GCA_032164245.1 of Sternotherus odoratus. Taxonomy (NCBI): domain Eukaryota; kingdom Metazoa; phylum Chordata; order Testudines; family Kinosternidae; genus Sternotherus; species Sternotherus odoratus. Next base: position 72,116,258 of record JAVMKO010000002.1, read on the forward strand.
CTTTGTGGAAGCTATCAGGGACTTATTAGCTATAGTGAGGATTCAAGACCTGTTATTTCAGATCTGTGTGAAATCTAGTGTTGCCTGGATAATTCAACTGGTACCTGTGAAGGCAATGTTAGACTGTTAAACAGCCTATGGTAGAATGTAGAGCTTATTTTCACTTTGCAAACTCTTCTTCAAAATCTGAACATGCTCAAAAAGACTCAGAATTGCACTTTACCAAAAAAATTGTATTTTAAAAAAAGAAATTAGTTACATTTTTGAATAAGAGGGAGTACAGCAAAAAATAGCTTTGCAAGCTTGTCTAAAAATGCCAGTGCCAGCTACAGACTTAAGTGCTCTCCCTTGCAATCACTTAAAGTATATAGTTTCTAATCTTATGAAAGTGAAACAGACAAACATTCATTTGAGCTTGGGAATAAAGGGGTGAATTTTTAAGAACCAGAAAAAATGTCATCGGGCTGCTAGAGAGTCAAGTAGTGCAGGGCTAAAAATGAATGTGAAACTGTGTTCAAAGACTAAATTTCCTTCAAAACTGGGATGGTGAGAATCTGGTATGAGGGAATAAGCATCCTCAAAACCCAATAAAGGAATTTAGTCATACTTGCCTAACCTTCGGCATCATAATTAATTTTAAAAATGTGATTAAGCATTGAATGTGACTAACTGCTTTGCTATAGTCTACACATTGCCTATTTAAAATGAAAAGTCAGCGGAAATTCAAGCAGGGTGGATAAAAATGAATGATTAAAAAAAATAATAATCAGATTTTTTTTATTTAAATAGGATTTTCTTGATAAAATGCTTTTTTGAGTGAAAAAACCTAGCTCAAGATAATTTTATTTAAGATACACTATTGCTCAAAGATATCTCATCATGGAATAGGAATTGTAAATTCTAATTCTATAGTATGTCATGTCATGTTTAAGAAAAGTTTTGTAAATGAGCTCCATTAGTTCATGGATTAGGGACCCAATTTATGGGGTTCCAGGAGCTTCTGTATATATTATTTAGGTTAATCTTTCTATCTATCCGATGGGGCTCAGTGCTCAGTCTAGAAGATACCATCAGAGATGCTTAGTTTTGCAGTTCTCAGACTACGGATTTGTGTCTCCCGAGATAACATGCTTGTTAACAGCAAAAATGTTTTAAAATAAATTAATAATAATATACAGAAGTGAGAAATAACAGACCTCAACTCTATAGTCCCTCTGCAAATTTGTGTACACAGAGTCAATCCCTTACCTCTCTCTAAAAGTGCTAAATTTCAAAAAGTTCAATGAATAGAAGATTATGGGGGTGGGGTGGGGAATAGGTCTGGACAAGGAGAAGAAGTCTGGAAACAAATGTGAGAAGGGAGGGACAGGCAGTAGAAACAAAAGTGAAACTGTTTGAGCAGCATATTCTAGCAGTCTTGAGGTCTTTCTGAGTGTAGCCTGCATTGATTTGAAATCTACCATACCATTCTCTCACTAGAATGGAAAACCTATAATGGCAGCAGGCCATAAAGAGACCCAGTTTCGGAATATTTTAATGAAGTTCCTCTACTTATGGGTAAGACAGGCATGCGTGGAAAATGCAAACAGTGCAACAAAGAAATGCAAGGCCTGGTTGTCCGAATGAAACATCATCATGAGAAGTGTTCCTTCGCAGGAGGAAGCTGCATTGAAGATGAAAGGAACATGTCTGAACATGCAGGATCTTCAGGTTGGTAAACTTTTCTATTTCATACTCCTTTCTAAAGGACTGTTTGTCTTCCTTCTGGACTATTCTTGAATTCTCATGTTTGAGCAAAAGGCATAGTTGTCACTCTACGGTATCATTTAGATGCAGTTGTGATAAAAAAAATAAATTGCCGAAATAGGCAGATCTTCCTTTTATAATTTCACCTTTAAAGAAGTATTGTCAGTGAATGCACTTGTCCTTGTTGAACCTCATCAAATTTCTTTTGGCCCAGTCCTCTAATTTGTCGAGGTCCCTCTGTATCCTATCCCTACCCTCCAGTGTATCTACCACTCCTCCCAGTTTAGTGTCATCTGCCAACTTGCTGAGGGTGCAGTCCACACCATCCTCCAGATCATTGATAAGATCCTTCAGCGTTACAGTGTGTGTGTGTTCGCTCCCCTCTGCCATACACATTCCCAGAGGCAGGGTCTTGGCAAAATATTTTAAAACATCTTGTGCTACCTATACAGGCTTTACTTTTCCTGCTATAAAATAAATCCATGTATTCCCATCTGCTGCAGTGCGGAGGAGAACAACCTCAAAGAAAATCTGTAGCTAATGGGGTAGGGAAGTTGCAGTGAAGGGAACAGTGTCTACTGATCATACCTTCTCTCCCCCACCACAGATCCATCTGTGGGCTCTCTGTGACATATGTTAGTGTTGGGTGTGGGCAGAAGGAGTCAAGGGGGGGAAACACGCTTGCAAAATGCAGGAAAAGATACTGCTGCTCCAAGCAGTGGTAATCCTCCCTTCTGTGGCTATTAGATATCATGGAGGGAGGGAATATGTACAGTGGATGGGAAGGCAGCCAATGCAGCATGACGCATATGGGAAGATGACTAACAAATACAGGAACAGGCCTCTTTTGGTCCCTGCATCCTCTGCCTACCTTCATTTGAAGGGCCCTACCCCCTGCTGATTCTTCAACTCTAACCACTCCACATCCAAGAGAGGTGCATGTGGAGGATTTCACCTCTTCCCAAAGTCATGCATCATCTGCATGTGAAATATACAGGGGAGTTTTCTTACATCCTGGTCAAGATAAAGGAATATAATTGCAAGTATTCCTTTAGGAATAAAAATCCAGGGCTAAGAGTGTAGTACATAACTAACAACAAGAATTGGTTGCACTTCTGTAGTCTCTTTAATACATGGTTCTCAGATTGCAGTACTAACATTAATTAATCAATTTTCCTAATATCCCCTATGTGAAGCAGGTAAGTACCGTCCCCTTTTTACTGCTGGGAGACGGAGGCACTGACAGATTTAATAATATACCCCAGGGCACCCAGGAAGCTTGTGGTAGTGCTGAAAATAGAACCATCTCCTGACTCTCAGTTCTTTGATTTAATCACTAGACCGTCCTTCCCCTTCCCTACTTTAATGTGATCCAAGTATTCTCATTCCAGGTGCACCCATCATGTTCTGTTTGAATGTGACAAATGCTGAGAAGACAAATCATACCTTGTGGTGCTCCTGCACTATAATTAACCTTAGTGTATCATTTTATGGAAGAGGAAGCTGTTAAATTTGTCTACGCTGAAAAGAGTCTAGAAGAATAGCAGCAAGATGCTGTTTTTACAAGCAGTTTGGTTCATAGTAGATGTCCTCTACTTAAAGCAACTGTATGTATATATGTGTGTGTGTGGGGGGGGGGGGGTGATTGACATTTTAAAATTCAAATCTGCTTTGTCGATACCCTCCCCCACCCCGAAAACTAATAAGCAATACATTGTAGATTAAGGACAGAGGGTCTAGATCCTGCTTGCACTGAAGTTTCCAAGGACTTTAATAGGAATAGGATAGGATTCACAGCTTGACACTAGTTTTTCTTTATTATTAATTCAAATGAATTAGAACTGAAAGATATCTATATAATAGTGGTTTTGGTGGCTGCCTATACTGGCATGGAAATATGCATAGGTGTGACAACGTGGCTGTTGTACACTTAAACTCCAAATAAAACCATATACACAAAACTGCATTTGAATTTTTTATTTCTATTCCATATGGAGGTACCATATTTTTCGTCCTATAGGACGCTCCGGCGTATAAGACGCCCCCGAGTTTTTAAATAAAAAAGCCGGGGAAAAACAAAAACAAAAACAAAAAAACCCCACCACCACACAAAAAGCGCCGCTTTTTTCGCGCCGCTCTCCCGTCCCCGCCGCGCGGCGGGCTGCTGGGAGCGCGCCGCTCTCCCGTCCCCGCCGCGCGGGCGGGCTGCTGGGAGCGTCCCAGTTCCCCCCTCCCCGCCGCGGGCGGGCTGCCGGGAGCGCTCCCGGCAGCCCGCCCGCGGCGGGGAGGGGGGAACCGGGGCGCACATTCGCCCTATAAGACACACCAACTTTTCCCCCCCCGTTTTGGGGAAGAAAAAGTGCGTCTTATAGGGCGAAAAATACGGTATATATTGTGTACGCAATTGTTCCCCCCCCCCCCAAGTTGTTTAGATTATATTATCAGGGACAGGTCCAAATGGAATATCAGATCTGATTTCTACTCTCATCATTTTGTGGGGGAAAGGGGACAGAGTGTTTGCTCTCAAATCCCCACATCCAAACTGGAAGGAGGCCAGTCTTCCTAACCTGGTTTCAATACATCACACAATTGCAGATGCAGCGGAGGGAATAGCTTGCAAACTTTCAGCCTAATCAAATATGAATCCCAGCCCTCCTCCACTCTGGAACTGAATTTTAAGTGTTAACCTAAATCTAATCCTTCCCCTAGGCTAGGGAAACTACCTTCTTGGCCCATCTCTGGATAATATAAGTAATTTGTTTAAAGGACTTCTTACACCTGAGGGAAAGATAGCTCAGGGGTTTGAGCATTTGCCTCCTAAACCCAGGGTTGTGAGTTCAATCCTTCAGGGTGCCATTTTAGGGCGCTGGGGAAAAATTTGTCAGGCGACAGTACTTGGTCCTGCTAGTGTAAGCAGGGGACTGGACTTGATGACCTTTCAAGGTCATTTCAGTTCTATGAGATAATATATGGAGATATACCTATTATATTACAGAAAAAAATTAAGCTATATTATTATATAATATATATATAATAAAAATATAAATGGAGATATACCAATCTCCTAGAACTGGAAAGACCTTGAAGGTCATCGAGTCCAGTCCCCTGCCTACACTAGCAGGATCGAGTACTGTCCCCTGACAGATTTTTTGCCCCATTCATGTTATTCATGTTGATAATTTAAAACATTTTTTTTCAAATGCACTGTCAATAAGTTCCAAAAAGTTCTGAAATGGATGCTTTAAGCAGTATTTTACATGGAAATTATGTTTGTTCCTATTTCTTTAAAGATGGAATACTTGTAGAAATGACTGATCCTCCTTTGTAAACCATATGTACAAAGTACAACTCATTTAACATCTAACGTATGTATAAAATGTATAAATAGATAAAAGACTCTCAAGTTAACTAGTCTGGTATGGAAAACATTTACTTTTTGTTAATTTATATAAATGTTGAGTTGATTTTTTTTAAACAGTGACTTAGGCTGTTGCCTTTATATGAAATAGCATAAATTAAAGAATTATCTGTACTATTATATGGACCTAGTCATTGTAGTACAGGAGAAAGAGCAGCTTGGAAGAGAACAGACATATGCCCTAACTTCAATACGGACAAGAAAATCAAGAGTTGTTTATATTATGGACAAAGCAGAACACATGGACAAGCACATACTGGAAAAAGGGAGTCACCATGGATACATAAAGGATAAATCTGCTACACAAATGTGACTGAGGAAGAGATGATGAGTGTTAACAGGAATAAAGCCACATACTTTGGACTTTAAGCAGGTATTTGATACAATACAGCAGTCAGAGTAGTATATAAGGTTAATAAGGATGTTCCTGATAGTGGATAACGGGATAAAGAACTGCTCATGAATGGGATATTCATAACTGGTTACAGATCACAGAGGAAGGTGAGAAGTGGAAGTCCACAGAGATCAATATTAGATTTGGTGTTGTTCACATTATGCCTTAACCACCCTGAAGTTAGGCCCTATCATAAAACACCCCAAAACAGATAACCAGTACAATATTTTGCTTCGATAATGAAAGGAATTAAGAAAATCTTAAACACCACCTATGGAATTATGTTTGACTCTACCCAAATCCTATTTATTCATCACTTGCACAATAACAAATTAATTTAGACAAAAGTAAATAAAATAGAAAACAAAACTGATAACTGGGTGTGCGAATATGTTTAGCGATGGTGAGAGCAGAATACCAGGGGGTTTCCACGCACAAATCTTGGCACTGTGTTAGTGAAAGAATAGTGAGAATTAATACAAAAATCAGAAAAGGAAAGCTAGGAATGTAGATGGGCTTTGGGAAAAGTTAGAAAAGTGAGGCCATGATCCTGCAAAGATGCATATGATTCATTTTAAGTTGTGATTTTTCTTCTGGAGTTCAATGGGATGACTCAAGTGTTTAAAATTTGGGAACATGAGGCTTTTCTATTATAGGGTTGTGTGACTCCTAAGAGATGAAAGCCCAGATCCTTGTGCTGCACTGCTGGAGGATTGTGGACCTAAAGCCAATGTAGCTGGCCATAATGCTTCCTAAACCCTCCCCCCACCGCATCCTTGGTGCCAGCACAGGGAAAGGTGGTAAATGGCCAGGACTTTCCCATGCTTTGCTGATCCCTTGTTGCTATATCAGCTGCATGGGACTGACGGCAGTTGGTGCAACTTTGGGCAGGGGTTGGCTCCTACGATACAGCACACACTAAATCAGGCTAAACAAAAAGGCCACCTTTTCAGCCACTCCTGAGCGCTATATTGTGTTCCTTGGCTGGAGGCATGGATCTTGGCCGGAGTTTAAAACTGGCTAAAAAAAATCAATATGGTAGGACTGAAACTTGGTAAAGCGCTTTCCAAATAAACAATTGACTTCAGAAACCGCAGCAGCTCTGGACATGTTTCTTGGGAGTACGTCCATGGCTGAGTAACACACACTATGCTCTTTTTCAATATTTCAGAATGTTTTTCAGCTATGTTCTGTTTTCCTTCATAAGATAATAAAAGATTCATTTTTAATAAAAGAAAGAACAAGAGTAGAACAGCAGATGCTGAGAAATCTCATGCTGCAGGCTTGAAACACTTTTCACTGGTTTTACACCATCACAGTGGCACAGAGTGACCACAATGCACATAAGGAATGAGCTCAAAGTGTCAAATTCAAGCTTCATTATCAAGAATCAGAGAGGTAGCCATGTTAGTCTGGAATAGCAGAGGTAACAAAGAGTCCTGTAGCACCTTAAAGACTGCACTGCTTGCATCCGACGAAGTGGGTATTAGCCCACGAAAGCTTATGCTTCAATACTTTAGTTAGTCTTTAAGGTGCCACAGGACTCTTTGTAAGCTTTATTGTGTTACTATAATATGGTATAATGCACACTCCTTCAATTTAAATGCCATTGTTTGGAGAAAGTAAGTGGCACTTAACCCATGCCCTACTTCACACAGGACAGAATGTATGTACTAGAGAAAAAGACAGAATTATTGCTATGCGAGAAAATATATTCTATCCAATAGCTAAGGACTGAACAGCTGTGATGGAATAATATGGCTCCACAGAACTTCAACAAAATCTGAGCAAGAAGTACCTGACTCTTTCCAAAGTACTATTTGACTCTAGAGTTGACTGTACATGAGTCAAAATGGATCTGGATCTGGATCAGTTTTAGTGGAGGTTCAGATCTGAGGTAAAATCAGAACTAAAGTTCTGAGCAGACAGTGCCAAAATAAATTATTTCAGTAAATGTGATAAAACTGCAATGCAGCAGTTCTTAAGTTAAAAAACAACAACACAAACCAGATGCAGTCAGATCCTAAATGTTGTTTCATAGCTGATTATGTCTCAAATATTGTCAGGCAGACGGTGAATGGAATGATGAATAATACTGGGTATTATTATAAGGAGAGAATTTTGACACATTTCTGTCTAATTTACTGACTGCATTATCCCTATACTTGTATGACAAAACCGTAAATCCTGGGACCAGAATACAACATTTTTGGGGACAAGCCCAGCAGAAAAATTAGTGCATTTCCATGGGAGTTTTTCAATATTTCCTTTCACACGTGCCCAGATCTGCAACACCAATTGTCAGATATGAAATGGGATAGATTTATGTGCTGAAAGCCCCTGAACCTCCTTTCAGCATGATACATCACTGTCAACATTTCAGACATGCACAGACAACTCCCTCCCTGCCAAACATGGCTGCCATTCCTGCTTCATTAAAAGAAAAGGAGCTGAATGTTCTAGATGCAGCTGCTGGCACTCAGAGATGACAATGTCAGTTAGGGCTGGCTAGACTCTGGTGGTTTGCAATAGGCCTGGCTTTGGACAGCAGTAGTATAGTCTTATTAGGTATCATAGCCTTTCTGCATGGCAGCTGGAAATTACTGTGAAACTTAGAAGATGTGACAACAGAAATTTCTTAAGTAAGCCAATGACTGTTGTGGTATCTTCAATAAGCACCTTTTCTTTCATGAATAAACACAGCAAACAATGATCACGTTAACGATCAGACACAGTGGTTCCATGACTTTGCAGCATCCCTTTAATTAGAAGACAAGCACATATTGAAAAAAGTCAAACAGGTCCTCCCACAAAAGAGAATTATTTACACATTGGTCAGGGAGAAGAGGCTGATCATAAAACGCCAAATCTGATCAAATGAACTTTGCACTATCTTATCTACCTGGGATAAAGAGCAATATTTGAAGCTATTCTTTTTCATACTATTCAATGTTTGTTCCTGCTGTGTGTCAGGCTCTCTCATTCTGCCCCCTCATTCATAGAGATTATTTAAAAACACTTTGAATAATATTCCGGCTTCCAATATAAAACAACCATGCAGAACTATATGACATAAATGGATGTGCATCAACGTATCTTCTTGCCTCCTCAGTCAAAGGGCAGCAGAACTTCTCACACTCATGTCTCTCTCACCTAAGACTGTGAGTCAACAATCTTAGGGCCTGTCTTCACTACCACTTTAATTCGACCTTAACGACGTTAGGTCGAATTAAACGTGTACCTGTCTTCACATACATGCCCTTAAAGTCGATTTAAAGGGCCCTCAAAATCGAATTTGTAACTCCTGCCTCACGAGAGAAGTAAGGCTAAAATCGACTTCTCTGTCTACTGTGAGTAAGTGAAGAGGCATCTGAAGTTAAGCCTCCGACCTCCGAGCAGCCCCGCCCACCTGAACAGCCCCCCCGCCTGATCCCCCCCCCCGCCCGCCCGAGGCTGCTTGAGCGAGCGGGTCAGCTGCTTGGTCAATTTCACCCGAAATTGACCAAGCAGCTGACCCGCTCGCTCAAGCAGCCCCGCGCCGGCTCCCCCCCCCCCAGGGCGGGCAGGAGGGGGTCCGGCGGGGGGGCTGTTCAGGTGGGCGGGGGGGGGGGCCGCGGGGCTGCTCGGGCGGGGGGCAGGGGGTCCGGCGCGGGGCTGCTTGAGCGAGCGGGTCAGCTGCTTGGTCAAATTCAGGTGAAATTGACTAGGCAGCTGACCCGCTCGCTCAAGCAGCCCCGCGCCGGCTCCCCCCCCCTCGGGCGGGGGGGGGGCTGTTCAGGCGGGCGGGGGGGTCCGCGGGGCTGCTTGGGAGGGGGGGTGTCTGGCACACATTGCACTGTGGGCTACCTACCCAAAGTGCAATGCGGGCTATGTCGACCCCTGCAAAAGTTCTAGGACAGACAGTGTCGATCACTGTCGACCTGCTGTCCTGGTGGGGACACACTGATTCGATTTTCTAAAATCGAATTTAGAAAATCGAATTAAGGGAAATCGACCTAGTCCTGTAGTGAAGACATACCCTTAGAGTATGTTTACAGAGGAGTTTGAAGTGTCATTTCCAGTTTGGGTGACACACCTGTGCTAGCTCCAATTGAACTAGCATGCAAAAAATAGCAGTGTAGTTGCTGCTTCATGGGTGGCAGGATGGGTCAGCCATCACAAGAAAAATCCTGTGCAAGAGCCCAGGTACATACTTGGGGCAGCTGGCCCATCTGTGTCCACAGTATTATTTTTAGTGTGCTAGCATGATCAGAGCTAGTTCAGGTATGTCTACCTTCAGTTCCAGTGTAGACAGATCATTCAAGCAAAAGATACCAAAGAGTTCATAGAGTATGAGATATGTTCATCTTGTAGGAACAGAGTATTAAAAAACCCAACAAAACCAACTATAGATTATTTTATATCTACGTTTGTAGTTATATATTATAACTATATATTATAAAGGTTCCAAAGTTTCATGGTGAACTAATATCCACATTCTGTGTACAGTAAAACCTCGATATAACGGACTAATTCGGGTGAAGGGGTGTCCGTTAAAGCCGAAAGTCTGTTATTTAATAATTTTTTAAAATTATTAAATAACAGGACTTTCGGCTTTAACGGACACCCCCTCGCCCAAATTAGTCCGTTATATCGAGGTTTTACTTATCACGGCAGCCGGGAGCCGGGAGTCAGCCTGCCCGGGTCCCCGGCTGCTGGGACCCGGGTGGGAACCGTCAGCCAGCCCGCTCGGGTTCCCGGCTGCTGGGACTCGGGCGGGAACCGTCAGCCAGCCCGCCTGGGTCCCGGCTGCTGGGACCCCGGTGGCAGCCAGCAGCCGGGACCCGGGCAGGCTGGCAGCGGGGAGCCGACAAGCAGCCCGCCCGTTGCCTGGACCTGGGCGGCAGCGGGGAGCTGACAAGCAGCCCGCTGGCTGCCTGGACCCGGGAGGCAGCGGGGAGCCGGCAACCAGCCCGCCTGCTGCCTGGACCCCGAAAAACGGATTTTGGATGCATCGGACTTGCTCATAAATTTTGTCCGTTGCATCCGAAGTCCGTTAAATTGGGGTTTTACTGTACTTCTAGCTGCTCAGAACAGAAAATTACCAAGAATAATTAACTATTTTATCGTTGCCTGTTTACTCATCTCATTATTCTGGACGATAAGGACACTACATGGAATTTAGTGAAAGTGCACTTCTCTATTTAGTCCTATGAATTTTCTGCATGGCAGGTTTAATACATCAGCTGTACTAATAAGAACATAAGAAAGACCATACTTGTTCAGACCAACAGTCCATATAGCCCAGTATTTTGTCTTTCGACAGTAGTCAAAGCCAGCTGCTTCAACGGAAATCAACAAAACAGTGCAATTATTGAGTGATCCATCACCCATCATCCATTAATCACAATGGAGTTTCTGCAAAAACAACAAGTACTTGTGGCACCTTAGAGACTAACAAATTTATTTGGGCATAAGCTTTCATGATGCATGGAGTGGGAAGATATACAGTAGGAAGATATATGTACAGAGTACATGAAAAGATGGGGGTTGCCTTACCAATTCTAATGAGACAATTCAATTAAAGTGGGCTATTAACAGCAGGAGGAAAAATCCCTTTTGTAGTGGTAATCAGGGTGGCCCATTTCAAATAGTTGACAAGAAGATGTGAGTAACAGTAGGGGGAGAAATTAGTGTGAGGAAATAATTTTCCTGTCACAATGGAGTTTCTGAAACTATGTCCAACAGTTCTACCCCTAAGATACAGAGATAGTCATGTCCCTCTTGATATTAAACACTTTAAAAAGAGGATGGTATAATTTGCTACCAAGTTGGTAAATAAATACCCGTAATAAATTGAGAGTATGTAAGAATTCCTTACTCTGGTACTTTCTACTTATCATACATAATCCACTAAACACCAGATATTGCAAACACTTTCCCACATACTCAACTTTAAGAACTCTGACTGAGTAAAGTGAATCATGTGTGTAAGTGCTTGCAAGACCCAGATCTGAATGGTTATGACTGGGGGGGAAAAAAAGATATGATGACAACAGTAGCTGCTGATCATATAAACCAGCAAGAACAGGCTGATGATAAAGAGACAGCAAATAACCATTCTACTTCCTAATATACTGTTAAATTACTCCTCCTAATTACTTATAGCAACTGCTCTGAACTATCACTAAGGAGGAAACGTGAAGAACAGGATTTATATAGTCTCAAATCCCAAAAGAAAAAGTGAAGGCATCACAAAATACTTGTTTTTGTCTATATAGAGGAAGAGGTGATTTTTACATAAAGAACCAAAGAATCACAGGTTCTCTGCACTCTTCTATGTAGAACAGGAAATACAACAGAAAGTAATAGCAGTCAATGATGCATTTCTACAAAGCAAGCCACTCCTTGGTCAAAACCCCTGCAAAATAGCTTTTATTATTGAAAAAAATAAAAATGGGCCTGTTCTGAACTCTTTGAAAGAAAAGCAACTTTGCAGTTAGTTTTTAATTTCCAATAATCTCTGCTGCAAAGTTTGTTCACTTAAATTTGCTCTCAGCATGGCTGCAAGGAATCACTACTTTGTAGGAGTGCAGTGGGAAAGCGCAAATTAAACAGTGCATGCGCTAATGAAAATGAGCGAAAGCATTTGGAAAGGGAAAGGGAGAAGAGATGGGTAAGGAAGGTTCACTTTAGTGCTGACACCTTATATTTATGAGTAAAGCTCATTCATATACATGATAAGACCATGATGTTGTGGGACGATTACTTGGTGTTCTGGCTTCTCACTGATTACAGCTGCTGGTATTGATTACAGCTGCTATTAGATATTCAAGCTAGTCTCTCCTCAGCATTTATCCTAGAGATGCGGACTGCATAGTTTGGACTGGGATATGAACATTCCCAAAGTGTGAGGATGTTTGGATCCACGCTTATTCCAAATGTATCTTCCGGGCAGCTGGGAATCGCCTTACTGAGCAATGAATAAATGTGAACTAAGTGACATTGTTAAGAGAAAACATTTCCTCCAAAAGAGGTAGCTCTTGCTGCTGCTCTACAGTTAAGTTAATAGTATCACAAATAATTTATTCAGATGTTTTAGCTTCTTTTTCTGTTCATGGGTTATCTCCAAGAGGTTTATGATTTTTTTTGAAGGTGTGTATTATTCAAAATTTATTTGGCAATTTTTATTTTCATTCTCTGGATTAATCACAAATATTCTATTGCAAGCATTTGATAAGTATTTAAAATATGAACGGATTGGTTTTGTTATGATTGGTCATGTATGTTGCATGGTACTGTTTCTGTTCCCACATTGCACAACTGAGCATGCACTTACAGTGTAAATACTCATACACACATTTAAAATTCAGTTTCCACAAATATTAGCACTTGTGTGTAAATGTGCTCTCCAAATTCATATCAGTAAGTCATGATGGTTGGAGTGTTCACAGAAAGGAAATGGAAATGGAAATGGGGAAATGAATTCACTTGAAAATTCTGCTTGATATCGATGGGAATTATTTTACAGTATTCATCTAGCACGAATGCTGAAATAGACAGGATGTTACATACAAGATCAAAAAGCCATTTCAACCAACTGACAAGGAATCCCCTATTGGTTCAAATTCCAACACCGCATATAATGACCAAAAGAAATTTGATGAATATTTGGTACATCTCTCCAGTCCTTAATGATCATATTTTCAGTTCACAAAACACCGCTGCTAGTAGCATCAGCTGCCTTTTGGCAGATTCAGCAAGAATCTGAGATACAGAACGTGAATGGACCTGGAGACTGAACTAATCCCACCTCTGTTGCTCTGTCGACTCGATCAGCTAGGGGTGTGATTTCCAGCTCACAGACACATACTCAGCCATGTAGCATAGGCAGCAGCAGCAGCACAGCCAGGGGCCGCTCCAAGCACCAGCGGAGGAAGCAAGTGCCTGGGGCAGCACATGCTAAGGGGCGGATTTTTTTTTTTTGTTGCTTGGGGCGGCAAAAATGGCAGTGCTGGCCATGAGCACAGCTTATCTGGGCTGAGAACAAACCTGGCTGAATCCCATGGGTATGTGGTCTGCACAGTTAAGCTGTGCCACTGCCGCTTGTGCTACTTTGGCCATGTTACTATTTATACTTGCACGAGGTCTCAGCAAGCTTGTGCCACACACGTAGGTGTTCACAAGCTGGAAATCTCATGCATAGCTCATAGTGTAGACACAGCCTGAGGGTACATCTACATTGGAGCTGGAAGGTGTTAATTCCAGCTTGAGGACACAAACCCACCCTAGCGCTCACTGAGCTAGCACGCTAACAGATAGGTAGTGCAAGTGCAAGGTGGGGAAGGGCTAGCTGCTCCAAGTATGTACGTAGGACCTCACCCCTCCTGCTACCCTGCAACCAGAGCTACACTTCTGTTTGAATGCACTAGCTCCACCAGAGCTAGCACAGTTATGTCTCCAAGAAGGCACTTTCACATTCCACCACTAGTGCAGACATATCAATAAAGTGGTTCTCCCAGGCCAGGACTGAGCCACTGCAGTACAGCACCATAAGGGAAGCTTGCCTACACTGTACTTGTTCTAAGGGTAGATAAAGGACTTCTGTTTCCAAGGATATCAGTCTATAACTTTCACAAACACTAAAAAATTCACCCACAACACTTTAAAAAAAAAGAAAAAAAAAAAGGCAAATTCCTTAACATGAAACCCATAACTCCCTTGTGCCATGTAACTGCAGTTACTCTCCTGAGTGAAACATGAGGGAATAAAATCTGGATGAGGCATCAGTCATAATATTGCCAAACTTGTAAACAAAAAAATAAAAACAAAACCACCATAAGTTCTAAATTAATGAGGGAGAAACATAACCCTGAGTGTATTTGCACAGAAGCAACAATAATGGCTGAACAAAAAAGAGATTAAGGCTACATCTTCACTCACAAAAAAGGGTGCTTTTTTACTATGGTGCTTTTTTACTTTACATGTGTTAGCTATCCCACTGTAAAAACATAGAGGTGGCAAGGCATTATAGTTCTGACAGGTAAAACAGGCCATGGGTAGAGAAGAATATAGTGCTGACCTCACCTAGCTACCTTACAGTAAACACTGCAAGTGCTTTGTCCCCAGTAGGACTTTCCAGCTATCTCATTGTAAGAAAAGAAACAAGGACAAAGCCTGTAAGAGAGGAGCAGTGTTCCTGACATTCCTGTTAGTAAAAGCAAGGATTTTAATGTCCAAACAGGCTTTACATCTAAAATAATTGTGTTCTGCTGCCAGTGGGAAGTTACGATAGTTGGTCTCCTATTGCCAAGGCTATCTCATTCTAAGTTCCCACAATAAATCAATATTCTCTAATCCTTAAATATCTCATATCACATACATAAAACTAATGAGAGCTGCCATCAAGAAACCACTGGCTCCACAACTGCTTTCAGCACCTAGTACTTTTTTCACCCAAAATGTCGTCTTCAATATTCTTTTCACTTATAAAGTCAAGGAATAACATGTCCATTGCTTTCCCCTCATCCACAGAGCCAGTTATATCATCATAGAAGGCAATTAGGTTAGTCAGGCATGACTTGCCCTTGGTGAATCTATGCTGACTGTTCCTGATCACTGTCCTCTCCTTTAAGTGCTTCAGAATTGATTCACTGAGGACTTGCTCCATGATTTTTCCAGGGACTGAGGTGAGGCTGACTGGCCTGTAGTTCCCTGGATTTTCCTTCTTCCCTTTTTTAAAGATGGGCACTACATTATCTAGTCCCTCGATCTACTGGAAATGCCCCTACTTATACAACCCAAAATGCCACTAGCCTTCTTGGCAACCAGGACACACTGTTGACTCATATCCAGCTTCTCGTCCACTATAACCCCTAGATCCTTTTCTGCAGACCTGCTACCTAGCCAGTCGGGCCCTAGTCTGTAGCAGTGCATGGGATTCTTCCATCCTAAATGCAAAACTCTGCACTTGTCCTTGTTGAACCTCATCAGATTTCTTTTGGCCCAGTCATCTAATTTGTCTAGGTCCCTCTGTATCCTATCCCTTCCCTCCAGCGTATCTACCACTCCTCCCAGTGTAATGTCATCTTCAAACTTGCTGAGGGTACATTCCATGCCACCCTCGAGATCATTAATAAAGATATTGAACAAAACTGGTCCCAGGACTAACCCCTTGGGGCAGTCCACTTGATACCGGCTACCAACTAGACATGGAGCCATTGATCACTACCCATTGAGTCCGACGATCTAGCCAGCTTTCTATCCACCTTATAGTCCATTCATCCAGCCCATATTTCTTTAACTTACTGGCAAGAATACTGTGGGAAACCATATCAGAAGCTGGATATGAGTCATCGGTGAGGCCTCATCTGGAGTTCTGTGTCCAGTTCTGGGCCCCACACTACAAGAAGAATGTGGAAAAATTGGAAAGAGTTCAGCAGAGGGCAACAAAAATGATCAGGGGGCTGGAGCACATGAGTTACAAGGAGAAGCTGAAGGAACTGGGATTGTTTAGTCTGCAGAAGAGAAGAATGAGGGGGGATTTGAAGCTGATTTCAACTACCTGAAAGGGGGTTCCAAAGAGGATGGATCTAGACTGTTCTCAGTGGTAGCAGATGACAGAACAAGGAGTAATGGTCTCAAGTTGTAATGGAGGAGGTTTAGGTTGGATATTAGGAAAAACTTTTTCACTAGGAGGATGGTGAAGCTCTGGAATGGGTTACCTAGGGAGGAGGTGGAATTGCCTTCCTTAGAGGTTTTTAAGGTCAGGCTTGACAAAGCCCTGGCTGGAATGATTTAGTTGTGGTTGGTCCTGCTCTGAGCAGAGGGTTGGACTAGATGACCTTCTGAGGTCCCTTCCAACCCTGATATTCTATGATTTTATAGGAACAGTCCCATATTCGGGGCTTTTTCTCATGTAGATGCCTATTATCCCCCACCTTCTGTCCTGATTTTTCACACTTTCTAGCTGGTCACCCTAATCTGACCCAGTATGGCTATTCTTATGATCTTATCTATTAACCCTAACTGAGCTATCTCTAGGCTCATGAGTTTGAATAGAGAAAAATGTTGAAAACAGACTGCGCTCTACCTTAGAGAGAGAAAAGGTGGTTGCTATGAGTGACAAAGTAATAAGGACAGTAAAATATCAGAGGGGCAGCTGTGTTAGTCTGGATCTGCAAAAGCGACAGAGTCTTGCGGCACCTTAGAGACTAACAGATGTATTAGAGCATAAGCTTTCCTGGGTGAATACCCCCTTTGTCTGATGCCACAGGACTCTGTCACATGGACAGTAAAAAGTTTAGCAATGGATTACTGTGTCCGTGACTGGGAAGGTTATTGAAAACCAACTTTGTTTCTTAAATTGGGAGTCTGGCCTTCTTGGGAGGCTGCATTCTCTTTCTTTTGAGGCACAAACTAACCCAAGGAAAACGAGAACGAAATCTCTCTCTCTCATTTACTAAAGACTTGAAACTGAAGCCTAGTATTAAATCTTACTAACTACTCACTGGAAGATTCCTCTTGTACTGAGCCCTAAATGAAAATAACCCAACAAGAAAGCAAAATGAACAGGCTGCCCTGTTAGTGTAACTTGAGAAACACATCCAGAGTGAAAAGGAAGACCTGGCCCCATTGAAATCCTGGCCCCATTGAAAGTTTATGACAAATATCTAATTGCCTTCAGTAGCCAGGAATTTCAGCTGGGGTGTGGAGAGGCAGAATGCAGGGAGCAAAGGTCTTCCTCTTTAGGCCTGAGAAGTTTTAGGGGATATTTTCAAAAGTGCCTGAGGGATAGAGGAAAACAAATCTCATTAAACCCTCCCCCTCTGTACTACAGCTGACAAAGTGGGAGAACCTTACTCTAGCAAGGCACTTGCAGGAAGGTGTTTTCCAAGCTGTACAAAGTTCCCCCTCCATTCTATAGTGGTCTGACAAATTCTGAAAAAATGTATTATTCTTTCTTTTTCTTCCCTGTCCCTTCCTTATTTAGTTAACCTTCTCCTGACAGTTTTTATTTTCTGTTTACCCTCTTCCATTTCTCTTTTCCTTATTTCCATTTGGTTCTAATGTGGCTTCCCACATCAAGTTTTGTGGAGGTGCATGGGAGAGTCCCGTTATTTTCTTTGGGTTCATATTATTATTGCAATATTGTATTCGGTCAATGACTACTCACTGTATATCTCTGTACACTGAAACAGTGGGTTTGGGACATCAGGGGGTAAAAGGCCAAGCTAATCTCTGCTGTTGCCACTGCCTTTACAGTCTCTCTGTCTGTATCAATTTATAATTATTGTTTGAGGTGGTTGCATAGGTTCTTAGAAGATAGAAAACAGGGATTCTCAGTCTCATCTCATCTTGTTGTGAGATTATACACACACACACACACACACTATAAGCACGCGGGCACACACATTATATAAGCATATAATAAGTATTTCTCAGTATATAGGTTTTAATGTATTGCTTCCAGCCTATGATTAGCAGAGGGAATGTTGGCTCATCGTATTTATAAAGTCCTATTTACATTGATAAGTGGGAGGTCACCGGAAGAGACACATTGACGAAGTAAGTTACATAACGGAGTTCTGTAAATTATAAATCCTTCCTAATGCTTTCCCCAGACATATGCTACTTCTCCTGTGTTTTACTTTCTCATCATCACTGATGTGACTAATTGTGTAGGAGACAGATCAGTAATGCTGTATATACAACTGGAATGACTAAAACTAGCTTATCCATAAAATATGGCTATCTTGAAAGAAGTATGGATTTGTGAGAGTGAATTTCCTCTTACTCATCTCTTTGGAAGTACTCTTTTACAAGCCGTGTGAAGTAAATGCATCAGTGACTGAGTTGGACTTTCTTCCACAACGTATATATGATCAAACATGAGAAAATGCTTTGATCTGATCTAATCCAAAACGTGGAGCAAATGGCTGGAAATGTATCCACATTGAATGTGATATTTTAAAAACATATTCTGAGAGGTAAGTAAAATCCCAGAAGCTTCAGTAACCCTCTGCCTCCAAACCAGTGAGGATGTTGAATTTGGCAAGCACAGCTAGAAGCCCTGTTTTAAGCAGGGAGTTTGTATGTTGGGGCTGTCACAATTCAGGGCCACTGCACTTGTATATCCCCTCCGTGGTCCAGCACAGGCAGCCCTCAGATTCCAGCTCCTGAGCTGTTGCCTGTCTTGGGTGGAGATGTGTCTCCGTCCCTTCTGACCAGGCTATTCTCAGGCTGGACACCTGCCTTTCCTTTATAGTTGCATACAAAAAAAGGGTTCTGTTTAGGTTCAAAAGCTTCTCTCTCTTTCCTTCACTGAGTCATTCCCAGCACAGAGATGTTGCCCATGAACATCTGCTTGCTTTCTCTTCAGAGGTGGGTAACTGTGTAATTGCCATAGCTGTAAGTTACCAGGCAGCTCTTCCTAAGCAAGCCTACTTTATTCTTAAGGTACAAAGCATTACAGAGAAAACATTCAAAACTATAAAAACCTACACATATGCTAATGTGCTGTCAAGTGATTTAAAAAAGTTATCATGATTAAAAAAATTAATCGCAGTTAATCGTGCTGTTAATAATAGAATACCATTTATTTAAATATATTTGGATGTTTTCTACCTTTTCAAATATATTTATTTCAATTACAACACAGAATACAATGTGTACAGTGCTCAATTCACATTTATTGTGGATTACAAATATTTGCACTGTAAAAAACAAAATAAATAGTATTTTTAAATTCACCTAATACAAATACTGTAGTGCAGTCTCTTTATCATTTCTAGAAGATAATGCTGACTGTTGCTTGTGTACAATGTCACCTGAGAGTGAGAACAGACATTTGCATGGCAATGGTATAGCCGTTGTTGCAAGTTATTTACATGCCAGATGCGCTAAAGATTTATATGTCCCTTGATGCTTCAACCACCATTCCATAGGATGTGTGTTCATATTGATGATGGGCTCTGTTTGATAACGATCCAAAGCGGTGCAGACTGATGCATATTCATTTTCATAATCTGAGTCAGATGCCACCAGCAGAAGGTTGATTTTCTTTTTTGGTGGTTTGGGTTCTGTAGTTTCTGCATCAGAGTGTCGCTCTTTTAAGCCTTCTGAAAGCATGCTCCACACCTCGTCCCTCTCGGATTTTGGAAGGCACTTCAGATTCTTAAATCTTGGGTCGAGTGCTGTAGCTATCTTTAGAAATCTCACATTGGTATCTTTGAATTTTGTTAAATTTGCAGGGAAAGTGTTCTTAAAACAAATAACATGCGAGACTGCTATAACATGAAACGTGGCAAAATGCAGGTAAAGCAGAACAGAAGACACAATTCTCCCCAAGGAACTGAGTCACAAATTTAATTAACAAATTTTTTTTAATGAGTCTCATCAGCATGGAAACATGTCCTCTGGAACAATGGCTGAAGCAAGAAAAGGCATATGAATCTTTAGTGCATCTGGCATGTAAACATCTTGTGACGCCAGCTACAACAGTGCCATGTGAATGCCTGTTCTCACTTTCAGGTGATGTAATTAAGAAGTGGGCAGCATTATCTGCTATAAACGTAAACAAACTTGTTTCTCTTAGCAATTGGCTGAACGAGAAGTAGGACTGAGGGCTTGGCTACACTGACATTTTATAGCGTTCTAACTTGCTGGCTCAGGGGGGTGAAAAATCACCCCCCTGAGTGCAGCAAGTCTAAGCGCTTTAAAGCACTAGTGTGGACAGGCTCCGAGCACTGGGAGAGCCAGGCTCTGAGCGCTCTAAGCTAATCCCCTTCTGGGGGGTAAACATAGGAGCTCTCTCCCAGCACACCCGCGAACCACACTCACACTTCAAAGCGCTACTGTGGGAGCGTTCCTGCGACAGCGCTTTGAAATTTCAGGTGTAGCTAAGCCCTGAGTGAACATGTAAGTTTTACATTGTTTTGTGATTGAGTGCAGTTATGTAACAAAAAAACTACATTTGCAAATAGCACTTTCATGATAAAGAGATTACACAACAGTACTTGTATGAGGTGAACTGAAAAATACTGTTTCTTTTGTTTATCATTTTTACAGTTCAAATATATGTAATAAAAATAATATAAAGTGAGCACTGTATACTTTATATTGTGTGTTGTCACTGAAATCAGTATATTTTAAAATGTAGAAAAACATCCAAAATATTTAATACATTTCAATTGATATTCTATTGTTTAGCAGTGCAATGAATCATGATTTTTTTTTGAGTTATTTGCATGAGTTAACTGTGATTAATTGACAGCCTTAGCTAATAAGTTTACCAGAATTCATCCCAAATCTCACATGAGCTCTGGCAAGTGCAGTCTTTTAATACCCCACCCTGGAGCATCCTTGTGGTTACACAAGTTCATCACAGCTTCAGCTCACAACAAGCACACAGTCTTATGAGGCTCCAATAAGACAAGTCCCACCATTCTTCCCCTAAGAACTGGGGCTAGGGGTCCTGTCTGTTTGCTGGAACAGGAAGATGGCCCTGAAGCAGGTTAAACCTCAGGCTTTTATCCAAAAATCTTCTTTGTCTGTTGGTCCCAGAGGACTCTAGTTTGAACTAGTATATGCATATCTTCCTCTAATGGAGGAAGTACATACGCATTTCCCGCTCCTGTCGAGAGAGGGTACAGTACAGTGTCACAACACCACATGAACAGTTGCATTTGTAATTATACTCTAAAGGCATTAACCCTAATTCAATAAGGTTTAAAGCAACTCAATAAAGCTTAATTCCATAGGTATGTTCAGTATATTACAGGATATTGCCAGTCTATCAGAAGGGAAATAGTGTGCATATGAGGGAGGCAGAGAGAAAACTTCCTTTGATTTCCGGTATCAAGAGAATATATGCACCTCTCGCTGAATATTTTACCTACATATTGGATCAGATAGACATGGATGGGGATAAAGATTACCTTATACTTTTATACTGCTTTTCTTATAACTCATAACTAAAATAATTTAAAGATGACTGCGCATAAGAGAGGGAAAGGTGCTGGTTCAGAACAGATGCACCAGGAATATCAGTCACCTGCTTTGTGCGCATTCTTTAAAAGTCAGATTAATAAATCCTGTTTTCTATCTGTTCAACAACAAAAGATAGTCAAACTATTTACCACTTTTCAGTACTAAGCAGAAAAATGTCACCTTTTCTGTAGGGCCAGATTTGACTAGTTTGTTAATTATTAAAATCCAACGGGGTTTTGCCACCAAAGGAAAAAAAAAAAGCTTCTCACATCCTGGTAGGATAATGGGAGTGCAGCTGCGGAGGTGTAGATTTCGAGATCACAGCAAGCTGTGCTTTATTCAGAATTTTACCCATAGCATTTGAAACATGTTCTGTAACCACATGGAAACATGGCATGAGAGGAAGATTGTAGGAGGGAGATTGTACGGTATAACAACAAAAATCAGCAGAAACCAGAAAATAAATTTTATATTACATAAAGGAGATATGAGACAGTTGTGCTTTTAAAAGCTTGCTACTTATAGAAAAAGAAACACAGATAATGAAGGAGCATGAGCAATGGTAGGTAAGTGGGAGGAAGTGTGTGGGTTGTGGGACCAATGTGAGGCAAAGTGCATCTGGAGAGAAAAAAAATCCACATAATGAAAAAACAATGAAAGCCAAAGGGGAGATGGTTTTAAGTTACCAGGCCCATTTTTCTCCCAAAGATAAAGTTAAGACCAACGAGATGTCACACAGGAGTTCATACCGGGTAAGGTGAGCAGATGTCCCGATTTTATGGGGACAGTCATGATTTTGGGGGCTTTTTCTTATATAGGCGCCTATTACTCCCACCCCCCATCCCAATTTTTCACACTTGCCCTCTGGTCACCCTATACATGGGGTGGTAGGGGAAGAGATGAGACAAGCAAAAGGGAATGAAAAAGTCCCTGAAACATTACCACGGCTGTCTCTTTAGAACAACTCCTGTCACATCCACCACATTCT
Organism: Sternotherus odoratus; assembly: GCA_032164245.1. NCBI lineage: Eukaryota > Metazoa > Chordata > Testudines > Kinosternidae > Sternotherus > Sternotherus odoratus. Next base: position 72,138,773 of record JAVMKO010000002.1, read on the forward strand.
CTTCTTCACTGGTAGAAAAGACAAGATTGGGGAGGCGAGAGGAGCTCAGTTGTAGGGTATTGGCAATGGAATTTAGGGTCCAATCCAAAGCCCAAGTCAGTGAGAGAGTCTCTATTGATTTGAATGCATTTTCGATCATTCCCCTAAAGTCTTTTATTCGTGCATAGATTTAGGGTATGTCTTCACTACCTGCCATCGATCTTCGGTAGCCATTGATCTTCTGGCGATCGATTTCTCGCATCTTATGAAGACGTGAGAAATCGCTCGCTCGTGGCACCCCCGTCGACTCCGGAACTCCAGCTTGCCGGGAGACGCAAGCTGGAGTCGACGGGGGAGCGCGCCGCCGCCCGCCGCCGCCATGAGGACGAGCGGTAAGTCGGCTGCAGATTCGCAAACTTCAGCTATGTGATCACGTAGCTGAAGTTGCGTATCTGCAGTTGATCCCCCCCTCCCACCCCCCGTAGTGAAGACCAGCCCAAAGCCTAGGTCAACAGTGACCAAAGGAAGCAACTTGTTATGTATCACACCACTGCTAGGTAGCCTATGTGAAATGATTTAAGAGCTTTAGTGCTGTCCCCAGCAGACATGTTCACAAAACCCAAACTATAGATTCATATATTCCAAGGCCAGAAGGTATCATAGTGATCATCTAGTCTGATCTCCTGTAAAGCATGGGCCACAGAACTTCCCCCCAAATAATTCCCAGAGCAGATCTTTTAGAAAAACATTCAATCTTGATTTAAAAATAGTCAGGGATGGAGAATCCACCATGACCCTTAGTAAATTGATCTAATGATTAATTACTCTCAGCATAAAAAATTAAGCCTTATTTCCATCAAAACTGTAGGGTTAGAAGACTCAAACTCATAGACTTTGGGACCATCGTGATTGTCTAGTCTGACCTCCTGCACACTTCAAGCCACAGAACCTCATCGACCCACCGATCAGGGAAGCCAAGGAATAAACACACACAGAAAATAAACTGCCCTCAACCCCTCTGAGATGGATTTCAGAATGGTAGCTGTTAGTCGGTCCGTGTCAGCAAAAAGAATGAGGAGTACTTGTGGCACCTTAGAGACTAACAAATGTATTTGGGCATAAGCTTTTGTGGGCTAAAACCCACTTCATCAGATGCATGGAGTGGAAAATACAGTAGGAAGATTATATATATATATATATATATATACACACACACACAGAACATGAAAACATGGAGGTTGCCTTACCAATTCTAACAAGACAAATCAATTAAAGGGGCTATTATCAGCAGGAGGAAAAAATCACTTTTGTAGTGGTAATCAATATGGCCCATTTCAAACAGTTTACAAGAAGGTGTGAAGTAGGGGGGAAAATTAGCTTGGGGATATAGCTTTTAGTTTGTGTAATGACCCATCCACTCCCAGTCTTTATTCAGGTTTAATTTGATGGTGTGCAGTTTGCAATGGTCTCCTTTAGGTCAAGGTTGAGTCATATTAATGGAGCAGTGAGAAGAAACTTGCACTGCCATTGACTGGGGTGGACGCGGCTTGTTATATGGAGCGGACTTCAGCTCCCAGAGATCACTTGGATTCTTTTCACAATAACTCACATTAAAAAAATATTGTAGAAGCACATTTCACACATTAAGACCCTGGCACCAGTTTGGCATGATCTCACACAAAATATCAGTTTGGACAGTCAGAAAATGATTCTATTTAACATTATTTCATATTGAAAAGTAGATAAAAAGAAAAATATTTTTTACATTTTTTTCCCATATTAGTGACTTAGGTACTGCTTCATCAAAGCCCATAAGTTTATGACATCAATGGGACTTAAAGGTGCTTAAAATTAAGCAAGTGCTTAAATGTCTTCTTGAATAGAAAAGGACTTAAGAAGAACTTACTTAAAGTTAAGCACAGATTTAAGTGCCTTTCTAAACTGAGGCCATAATGAAAACAAAGTTCTTGCCCTCCCCTTTTTTAAAATCTCTAGTTACCACATACATTTCTGCTGCTTCACACCTTAGATTTCGCTAAAATCCCTTTTAAGTGGCGCGGAGAACTTGTGTTTTTATTTTTTAATTAATTCCATGCATTTTTACTAACCTTGCCTCTCCTATGTCCAGGAGGAAGCTTGCTGTGGAGTATTTTAATCTCCCACCAAACAGCATTTGTATTGTGAGTTTTAGCATTCTTGGTACTGAACATGGAACTTGGATCCAATATATTTCAAGGGCTCCATTAGAAGAAGTCAGCACCAATCCTGACAGTGTTTCAGCATAAAATCCCCCTGAGAGTGGGGTTTGTGCTGGTGCAAGCTGTTTGGGTCCACTCTCTGACAGGTACTATGCAGGTATTATCCTCTCTTTCCCATTTCTGGGGACATGGCAGGATGTGCTGATTCGCTGTAGCCTTTGAGCAATCTCCAAGCTGCCCTCCCCAATGGACCCCAGGGAAAGATAGTAATGGAACAACACCTGGCTGTCCGTGGGTCACAGTGGATCAGGCTGGTATAGAAAGGCACACATAGGGCTTGTCCTCACTGGGGGGGGTGAGGGGGGAGGGATCGACGGCAGATACGCAACTTCAGCTACGTGAATCACGTAGCTGAAGTTTGTGTATCTGCCGCCGACTTACTTGCCGTCCCCACGGCGGCGGCAGGCGGCGGCGCGCTCCCCCATCGACTCCAGCTTGCGCCTCCCGGCAAGCTGGAGTTCCGGCGTCGACGGGGGAGCCGCAGGCGATCGATTTATCACGTCTTAACCAGACGCGATAAATCAATCGCCAGAAGATCGATCCCACACCACGGGAGTGAAGACAAGCCCTTAGCATCTCTTTATGCCAGAGGGTCTGAATCTGTCCTCATTATTAATATCAAGAATACAACATTGTTAACAAATGATCAATGAACACCATCTCAGATGAGATGTCCAAGACAAGTGAAGGAAAGGAGGACAAGGAATGAGGGGAAATTAATGAGGGAAATTCAGAAGGATCCTTTTGTCACTAATCACAGACAACAGAGAAGACATAAGTTAAAAAAATTAAAAGCTCTAACCCTAGGCATCTTATACTAATATTAGAATTTTTTTTCAGTTCAGTGAGTTATGATTCACTATTGCTGCTGTGAAATTCTGCAGAGAACAGGGAGAAACAATTGTTATCTTACATCTCAGGCAAGTAAGACACTAAGTACGCTATTCTCTTTTATGGAACAGCATTTCTTTTTCAGATTTATGTCAATTCACCATTCTAGAATCACTTTACTATATATGTACCCGTGCTGCCATCTCTAGTCATTTTCTTGTGACTCTCATGACATTTGGAGTTTTTCTCAGAGCTCTAGATCCTGACTGATCTCAGTTTTCATTTTTAAAAAGCAGGTTTCTAGCTCTCTTGGCTGCAGAGAAAAGCATTTGAAAATGTGAACCCTAAAAGCTGCTATACCAGAAGGCAACTAAAATGATCCTACATTTTATTATTTTTATCATGCCCAAAGCCAATTTTTAAAAATTCCAACATGTTTTAAAGCCCATCATGAGTTTTTCTTGCGTACTTGGGGTTGGTGGTATTGAAGCCCCTAGTAAGAGATAGGGCATAAGCTGTATATAGAGATTGCAGAGACTTTGGATGTAAATGATCATAACTAAGGCTAAGATTTTGTCATGTGTTTCTTAGTAGAAGTCATGGACAGGTCATGGGCAATAAATAGGGTGACCAGAAAACAAATGTGAAAAATTGGGACAGGGTGTGGGGAGTAATAGGTGCCTATGTAAGAAAAAGCTTCAAAAATCGGGACTGTCCCTATAAAAATCAGGACATTTGGTCACCTCAGAAACAAACAAAAATTCAGGGAAGCCATGACCTGTCTGACTTTTGCTGCTGCAGCTCCACAGTTTCCCTCACCACTGTGATGGCTGGGAGCTGTGGGGTTCCCTCTCTGCCCACGGCGGCTGGGAGCTGCAGGGTGACTGAATTTCCCAAAGAGAAAACGGGACACCCCAGCCGCTCAACTGAGGCGTCCCCCTCCCACCGCACGAGTGTTGCCTGTTGCTGGAACCCTGTCAGTGTCCCACAGACCTGAGGCTGAAGCAAAGAATGTCAGGGATTCTGTGACTTCCATGACCTCCATGACATAAACATAGCCTTATTCATAACTAACCCTAGAGTGGCACCAGGTACAACCAGGATGGATTTGTGACTCTGAGTGCCAAAATTCCTCACAGAGCATTCTTCTTATCCCAAAGGAGGGTAACTTACGGCGGACATGAAGAGGGTGCAGGTTACTTTCCCCAGTTTGTCCAACTGTGTGGGCTGGCATATAGGAGCAGAGCCTGCCCGCTCCCTACCCCTGTTTTTCCTGGTCCCAGTCACTTTATGGGTGGGAGCCGCAACCATTCTCTGAACAGAGCTTGGACTCAAGATCCTTCCTTCTTCACCCCTCCTCAGCATTAATATATAATAGCTAGGTACAATCTTGTGCTCAGTGAATTCAATTAAAAACGTAGTTACTTGAACAATATCACAAAGGCACTCTAATACTCTGATGAGATACAGACAGACATAAGTTGATCAATCTTGGTGCTGCTAGCGAGCCAAAAACACCAATGAAATCTATGCTTAGTTGATTTATGGCCTCTCAGATGAACCCACAGAACACAAGTGACAGTTAAACTGGGTTCTATTTGTAACTTTGCCATCTGTTTCCTGGGGGCGGGGCGGAGAGGAGTAATAGATATCTGTTTTTTTCTAATATGTAGTTTGTTCTCTCTTTGCTCCCAACTTTTTGTCCATGTCTATCATTTTGGTAGCATGACTGACATCAGTGGGACTATTCATATGCTTATTAAGCATGGTACTTAAGTGCTTTTCTGGATCAGGGCCAGAAGGCTCAGCATTTTGTAACATTAAGCAGCAAGAGAGTAACTGGAATCCATTTAGATTAGGCCATGGAGCCCCAGGCCAAAACATGGCTTTGCTGCCACAAGGGGAAAAGATGTTCAGTAACAAATTCTGCAGACGAAGGCTTCTGAAACCTGAACACACGGCCACCGAAAGAATGTGGCCAGTATCTAGAGTTCCAGGAGCGAAGAAGCCAAAGGGCAGGGAAAGAAGCCAAAGGCACTGATCCTGGATGCTGTTGAACTGCCCTGTCTACACTTGGAAAACATTTAATGATTTTCCAGGCTTGCTAACAACAGTTCTTCCCCACTGCTATTAGCAACGTTGGGAGCTGTAAATTCTGAATTACCATCTGGCAGATATTCTTGCTTCCCTGGAAACAATAATTCATTAGAAACTCTTTTCACCTAATATAAATCTAGGGAAAAGTTACACTAGAGTTTTCTGGAGACTGTCACCAGTTTATAGTTACTCCCTTTAATTGGACATGTATAACTTAATCTAACCTAATTTAACATAATCTGGTCAATCATCTTCTGATAAGTGATTGACACCTTGGTATCTCAATGCCTCAAAATTATGGATTTTTACTTTGGGTCTGAGTTGGTAAAATATTTTACAAAATGTTATGACATTCCCACTAAGAATCTTCAGAACGAGTGTTCAAAACATTAGCCAGCTATAGTTAGATAAAACTATTTGATTTTCAGTTTGGGTCAAATCCTGCTTTGATGTAAAGCAGTTGAAGTTTTGCCACTGATTTCAGTGGCAGAAGCAATGGGCTCTTGTCCTTTCATTGTTATTTTGTGTTCTGACCCAGCACAAATGTAGATTAAATATGTTATACTGTTTGGGTACACTAAATGTTTTCTTTGGTCTTAAAAACCCAGTCTATTTTGAGTGCTACTTTTAACTAAAAAAAAAAAAAAAAACCCACTTTCCAAGCGACTTAACATATCTCCAAAGTTGTTTCATCTAACGAAGCTCTACTCACAGGCTACTACCTCCTCAGTATATTGACACTTTGCTTCTCCATTATCTGAAGCTCCTTAGCAACTTTAGCCTTTGTGAAAAGAGCTACAAATATTAAATAATCATGATTTTAGATTCTCTGTCATTTTGTAATTTTTTTCTCAATGTCTTTTAAAAGCAATTCTCAGTCTTATTATTTTGGTTATAGTTTTCAAATAAATAATGTAATTTTGGATGAGTGGGTTGAAGATATGGACTTCTCTATTTTCTAATGCTCACTCTTCAGGGCTTAATGTCAAAACCCTCTTCAAGGATTTACAAAGACGGATTTAGGGCTAATTTCACATGCCTCCCTCATGTTAAATTTTACTCACATGTGCGTAAGTACATACACAGTTGAGTAAGGCTTGTGGAATATGGCATGTAAGGTTCCAATTCAGCAAGGTGTTTAAAGAATGTATGTGATTTTGAGCATGTGAGCAGTCTCATGGAAATCAATGATTTTAGGTGCTTTGTTGGTTTGAATCCTAAACATTAGCGCCTCAGTTCAGGAAAGCACTTAAAGATGTGTTAAAGTTCACTTCATTTAGGAAATCAGTTATGAGGACTTAATTAGGACTTTAAGTGCTTTAGTGCTTTCCTTACTTGGGGCCCAGAAAGTGGAGAAAGGAGAGAGGAACAGAAATGTGTTTCTCTGAGGATCAGTGGTTCATTCCGATAATGTCTTACTTGAGGGTCGTGAGTTCCGTAAGTGAGGGCTGGGTGGCCTTGAGATAGCTCTCCCTTCGTGCTGCAATCTTTGGTGATGGCTTCGGGCTGGTGTCTGAGTCCCCACTATCATCGTCCCCCATGGCTTTAATATAACTGCCACTTCGCATTCGCCGGCATGGAATCTCGTCATCTTTGCCTCGTGGAGCATACCCAGACCATTCATCTTGGGGAACCTAGAATAATAAACACAATTCACATAATCAATATACCTTCTTCTGCAGAAACTGTCATATTGGAAACAGTAAATGGCAGCTGAGCTTTCATTGAAGGGATATATGACTCTGATCTTGGTTTTCTAAGTAAAGTCTAGTGGCTCTAGTACAGTTAACATATTTGCAGGAATGAAAAGGGCCAACCCTTTGCATGGTACAGAAGGGACAAATCTAGATTCTTGAATCAGAATCTCTTCAAGCGAGGGTACCTTCTGATCTGAACCCAACCCTAGGGTTTTGGTTCAGGATATATTCCACACCAGAAGGCCTGACTTTCCATTTCCAGTTTAGATGCATGTTATATGTAATGAAGCAGCATGTGTGACTCTAAGGCTGTCTTCTATGTACTACAACTTGTATAGTAAAGTGAACCCAATAGTCTGCCTGCAGGGATGCTCCCTCTGAGTTTCAGAAGTTCAAAATGGCGATGTGTTCAAAATGACACCTATCTACCACCCCTCTTTCTCTTATGATGACTTTATACTTGTTCTTTCTCCTGGTTATTTCATTTAATCTAAAATAAACATTATCCAAACATTACATTTGCTCCTTGTTTATAGAAAATCATAACAATGAGAATGTGTTTTCAGATAATTTTGGAAATTCCACGAGAACAGCTGCCTTGTCCATGCCTTGCCTCCCATTCCCATTGTCCTGGAGCTACAGGCCATCGTGTTGGCCTGTGAAGTTGAGAAAACACATGACTGCTTGAATAACAGTAGAAATGAGAGCAGATGTGAAGTGGAATAGGGTTACTGAAGGAGTGGTCCTGTAGTCTGTTCTTTTATTGCAGCACCCCGATTTTTCCAGATTGGCATAATTTCAGTAGACACTCCAAAATCATGAAAGCAAGTAAGCAACATTTAAAAGAAATATAGTACCTGTAATCTATAGTTTTACCACCCATTCTTTTCTCCTTCCCTTTACTGAGATCAATGTATAAAGGCGATTTATATGGCTCACACAGTAACCATTATATGGTATACTAAATGGACACTATCAAATTTTAGGGGTCAAAATTTGACCTACAACATTTGAATAGTAGTGTCCCCCCAGTAGGATTACAATCTGTGGTGAAAATTGGTGCTATATAAACAGATAAATGTAATCCCACTACACAAAACTTTCAGTGTAGCTTACTGGGTGTGCATTGCTTCTTATATACTGTTTCCTCTTATAGCACTCATGCAGCAGTCTGTTTAACCTGTCATAATGAAAAGTCAAACATTTACTTAGTTGTTTGTTAAATTTAAATTAATGTTTAGTTGCTGACTCCCCACAACCAGAAACATAACAAGTCTTGAAGGCAGAAAAGCCCTTTCAAATGTAACTGCAGCAAATGCGGTCCAGCTTAATGGCATACAAACTCAGGCAATGTTGTTATAAAACATAACAAAACACCGCACAAGACAAAGAAAAAAGTATTCCACAGACTCCAAATGATAATTAGCCTCCCATGCTAGTTGTAACTATCCTGGTGCAGTTTTGGGTTCCTTTATTTCTTCTCCTGTCACATCCAGAACCTCATCAAATCCTAAATCCGTTCTTCACAATATTTCCAAAATTCATTCCTTCTTCCCTCCCTACTGTCATGACAATATTTCAGTCTTTGGTAATTTTATGCTGACTATTGCTGCTTTATTCCTTTTGACTTCCTCCTTTCTCATCTCTTCTTCCTCCAGTTCATCATCCTTCTCTGCTATTATTATTATGTCATCACCTTACTGGCATTTCTGTGGCTCCTCCTCCTCATCTGTATTAAGCTTCTGTTTCTCTTCCAAAGTACCCCATGGGTGCCAAACCTGCCCCTTCTGAAGTCAATGGGAGCTTTGCTATTGATTTCAATTGAGTCAGGATTTCACCCCATAAGTCTTCTCTTGCCATAATTTCTTTTCATCACTCAAGTGTCACTCCTGGCTGTTCCTTACTCCTTTGCACACTTCTTTCTTCATGCCTTCTTTCTTCATGCCTTCTTTTCCCCCTTCTATATCCTTTACATAATTCCCAGTCACTGTCCTGAAAACTCTAGTTCTGTGAAGCTTTACAGTTCAAATGACTACACAGCACACTGAGTTTGTTTTCTTTGTGTTGCACTCTATTGTACCTATTAATGGCTCAGGAATTTAAGCTCTTCAGAGAAGAGACATATTTTGGGTTGGGCCTAGTTCACCTATTAAACAATCCCACGCATATTTACATTGCCATATGAGAAAAACCACACATTTAAATAAATATCTCTTCCACCTCTCTCCTTTTGAGTAACTGGTGGAGGACTTGAGAGGAAGGAACTTTCAGCAGATAAAGAGAAGGTGGAGCACCTGGAGATCAGGAGTTAGGAAACCAAGCAAGAACTGTAAATTAGGCCCAAATCCAGTTTTGGTTTCAAATTAACACCCCATGGACTGTTTTAGAACTGATGTCCTGAGCATGGTATACCTAACCCCAAATTTAAAGTTCTAGTTCATGCCCACTTCTTGTGTGTGTATATTTGTATAATGTACAAATCTTTTGATATTGGCTTTGACTTTGGATCCACAGCCTATAGAAATAGGGAGTATTTTACACTTTTTCACCAGTACTCTTATGACACACACACATATCTCATTTTCAGCTTAGATTCTTTCACCATTTCTAGAGTAAATAAAATAAAATGCATGCAGTACCCTTAGCTTTCTCAAATACACCTAGAGCATGCAAAATCATCCCTTCCCCCTATCTCTTGTGTTGGCAGTAAAGAGTTGAGTTTCCAAATTGTTGATAAAGGAGTTGACACAAGATTAGTAAAATCAGGGCTTGTTGAGATTGTGAATGAAAAGTTGGAACACCTCACAAAAACTTTGCAACAAATAAGAAAAGCTCAAGAAAAATAGATTTTTAGTCACCCTTATGATAAAGATTATTTAAAGTCTTATGTACACTACATCTGAATACTCTGAGGGAATATTTACCTCATAAATCTCTTCTGCTTAATTTCCATTCATTATGTTTGATTTTAGTATCTATGCTTACCCTGTTATATTAAATTAATTAAAAACAAATTATACTGTACAGTAAAACCTCCATTTAAGGGACTAATTCGGGTGAGGGGGTGTCCGTTAAATCAAAAAGTCCGTTATTTAATAATAATAATTAAAAAAAAGAGCTGTCGGAGCAGCAGCCCACCCGCCACAGGAGCCGGCAGCCAGGGAGCCGGCAGTCAGCCCGCCCACGGCTGGGACCCCGGCGGCAGCAGGGACCCGCCAGCCAGCCCTCCTGCTGCTGTGACCTGGGCGGCAGCCAGGAGCCGGCAGCCAGCCCGCCCGCGGCTGTGACCCCGGCGGCAGCAGGGACCCGCCAGCCAGCCCGCACGGGTCCTGGCTCCCAGGACCCGCCAGCCAACCCTCCCGCTGCCGTGACCTGGGCGGCAGCCGGGAGCAGGCAGTGAGTCCTCCCGCTGCCGGGACTCGGGTGACAGCCGGGAGCCAGCAGCCAGCCCACCTGCTGCTTGGACCCGGGTGGCAGCCTGGAGCAGGCAGTGAGCCCTCCCGCTGCCGGGACTCGGGCGGCAGCCGGGAGCCGGCAACCAGCCCGCCCGCTGCCTGGACCCGGGCGGCAGCCGGGAGCCGGCAGCCAGCCCGCCAGAAATGGATCAGGAATGCATCAGACTTGTTCAGAAATTTTGTCCGTTGCATCCGAAGTCCGTTAAATTGAGGTTTTACTGTATTAAATTAAAAAAACTATGTTAATGCAACATTAAGGCTGAGACTTTTAACCGGTCAAAAGGCCAGGAATTCAAAGTTAATGCACGTCACCTATATCTCAGCCAAGTTGAGCGCCTGTAGTTTTTACAATACTGTATGTATTGTTGGATGTAATGTTTTAATATTTAGGTATTATATAGATGAGACATAGTTTTTATGGGAACCACAATTCTAACAACACAAAGATTATCCTAGTGGTTTAGATCAGTGGTCGCCAACCTTTCGGACCTCACGGACCACTAAACTCACAATTTTGAATCCCGCGGACCACTAACGTGAATTTTTTTAAAAAGGTACAAACATCTATAAAATAATGATCATAAAAGTTCCATTTCATTAATATGAAATTCACTTGTTTAATTATAACAAAATTATTAAAGCTTGTTTAATTATAACAAAATTATTAGTGTGATATTTGTTGCTGCTTGTTTGAAATAAGTTTATGGATTCTTGGCTCCAATGACGTCACTGCAAAACGGAGAACCGTTTGTATTTCAAACCAACGGCGGTACTTGTTTTTGATTGCCGTAACAGATGAGAATGTCTTTTCACACAGATAGGTTGTTGCAAATGGAATCAAAATTTTGATGGCTTTTTCACTCAGCACTGGGTACTCACTTTTTACGGAGGGCCAAAAATGATGTCTTGATGAGGACGAGTGGAATTTAGCTTTGAGACTGTCGTCGGATGATAGATCGATTAGGCTTTCTTTTTCTCATGCTCAAATTGTTATCTTCAATTTTCGCCAAAAATGGATCCATTACCCACATATTGCCAAGTCTGGGGTCCTCTTCCTTTGGGTAATAACAGCCAAAAAATTCTGTGAGCGACCATAAGTGCTGTCGAACAATGGTTATTACCTGTCGGTTGACATCCTCCTCTTTCATATACTCATCAAGATTCGGGAACATTTGCAGATCTTCAGCCAACCGCATTTGCCACAGCAATATTTTCTTTTGAAATGCATCCATTTTACCTCGCAGTGTGAACACATCTGTAAGCTGTCCTTGCAAGGACGTGTTTAGCTCGTTCAACAGTGAAAAAATATCTGCCAGGTATGCAAGCTTGGCTAGCCAATCATCTTTGGACAAGAGATCTTGGAATTTCGAATTATTTTGCTGCTGGAAGAATAACTTGACTTCTTGGCGCAGGTCGAACAATAGGGTTAGTATTTTGCCCCTCAACAGCCATCTCACCTCAGCATGAAGAAGAAAATGAGTATATTGAGAGCCCATTTCTTCACAAAGTGCCTCAAATATTCGAGAATTGAGCGCTTTGTGCCGAATTTTATTTACAATTTTAATTACATCAGAGAGTACTTCGCGCAGTTCTAGAGACATTCTTTTCACCGCAAGTTGTTCATGATGTATAATACAATGAGTAAACAAGATGTCTGGGTGTCCAACATCTTTCACTTTTGTAACAACTCCTAAACGATGCCCGGTCTTGCTTGCAGCACAGTCTGTGCATATCCCAACACATTTCTTCCATTCAATACCGTGTCTCAGGAAATAACCATTAAGTGCATCGAAAATCTCAGAGCCGGTTGTTCTACCCAGCAAGTTGAGCAAACAGAGGAGTTCTTCCTTGAGCTCTCCTTGACACTCAAACCTCACAAAACAAAGGAGAACTGCCTTGTTAGTTATGTCTGTTGATTCGTCGAGTTGAATTGAATAAAACGTTGAATTTTTCACCATTTCAATCACTTGATTTTCAATATCTTCAGCCATGTCTTCAATTCTGCACTTCACATTATTAGCGGACATAGGAATTACTTTGTTTCTGGACAGCCTGTTTCCCCAAAGCCTCTTCACAGGCTTGTAACAAGCAAGGCTTAATTCTTCTCCAATCGTATACGGCTTTCTACTTTTCGCGATTTGAAGTGCTATCAAATAAGAAGCCTTTACTAGGGACTTATCTTCCTAAAAATTGCAAATAATGTCCAAATTTCTCCAGGGACCACCAAAATTTTCTCACGGACCACCAGTGGTCCACGGACCACTGGTTGGCGACCGCTGGTTTAGATACTATTGAACACGTTTCTGAAGCTGGTAGCAATGGGTTTACCACATAAGCTCATACTTACAAAGGCATATGTGTAATTCCATGCACAAATGGGGATCCTGTCCAGCTTTGAAAATTTAGCTGTGTGTGTGTGCATCTGAACACAATGAATCAGATTGTCATTCAGAAGTCTAGGCTCTGCAAGCTCAGTGACACAGGCACATTTAGTGAAAAAAAACAAACAATTTTGTTAACATCCAGTTTACTGTTGCAGAACTACTGAGATGTGAAGGTACAGACTGAGAATTCAGAAGTCTAAGGGTACCAAAAGACAACTGGTTGCTGCTGTCTGAACAATTCCAGAATGGGGGAACTTGCTGGTGCAAAAATAAGGTGGTAAAAATTTTCAAGTACCATTACTACACTGAGGCTAGTAGGGGAAGTCCATATTTTAAAAAGAAAATAACAATATACATAGATGCCTGAACTAAGAGTGCGGGGGGAAGGAGGGAGGGTGCTACAGCACCCCCTGGCTTGAATCGTTTCCCTCATATACAGGTTTCGCAATTTGGTTCAGTGGCTCTCATCACCCCCCACTATACAAATTGTTCCAGCATCCCTGACAATATGGTAAGGGAAAAAACTCAACTAAACACAGAGTTATGAATTGAAATTAGACTTTTCTTTGTGGTACTGCATTCTGGGTTATCACATGACATTTGGGAAATCCGGATATGATACATAGTGTTCGAGCTTCAGTGAAAAAGGAAGTACAAAGACAATTTCACAAAAATAACCATTCATTAAAAAGGGGTGGTACTAGTTACAGCTTTTTTTTTTCTGTATTGAATACTTATATAGCTTGCTTAGTTTGCTTGCAGAACTCCGTTTATGCCTATTTTCATTTTCGCTTTGCGGGTATCAATTTTCTAAGAAAATATTATAATATTATATTATGCAGCACCTGATTCACTACCACCTTACTCCCATTTTATCTATCGATTTTAATCATGATACACCAGGGTAAAATCAACAAGGAGTCCTTGTGGCACCTTAGAGACCAACAAATTTATTTGGGCATAAGCTGTTGTGGGTGAAAAACCCACTCATCAGATGTGTGAAGTGGAAAATACAGTAGGCAGGTATAAATACACAGCACATAAAAATATGGGAATTGTCTTACCAAGTGCCAGGTCAGTGCTACGAGCCAATTAAATTAAGGTGGAAATGGCCAATTCTCAACAGTTGACAAGAAGGGATGAATACCAAGGCAGGAAAAAATCACTTTTGTAGTGCTAATAGGACCAATGCAATCAAGGTGGCCCATTTCAAAGGGTTGACAAGAAGGTGTGAATATCGGCAGTGGGAAATTACTTTTTGTAGTGACACAGAGCTACAACCGCATTTGGTCCATCCCTCAGACAGAGACAAACACCTATAGGATCTCAATCAAGTGTTCTTAAAACTATAATGCCCACCTGGTGAAATGAAGAAACAAATTGACAGAGCCAGAAGGAGACCTACAAGTCACCTATGAAAGGACAGGCCCAACAAAGAAAGTAACAGAACCCCACTAACTGTCACCTACAGCCCCCAACTAAAACCTCTCCAGTGCACCAGCAAGGATTTACAACCTGTCCTGAAGGAAAATCCCTCACTCTCACAGACCAGTCCTCGCTTGCAGACAGCCCCCACAACCTGAAGCAAATACTCACCAGGAATTACAGACCACACAACAAAAACACTTACCCAGGAACCAATCCCTCTAACAAACCCTGTTGCCAGCTCTGTCCACATAGCTACTCAGGATCTAACCACATCAACCACACCAGCAGAGGCTCATTCATCTGCACATCTACCAATGTGATATATGCCATCATGTGCCAGCATTGGCCAAACCGGACAGTCTCTATACAAAAGAATAAATGGACACTAATCAGATGTCAAGAATTATAACATTCAAAAACTAGTCGGAGAAGACTTCAACCTCCCTGGACACTCAATAACAGACTTAGAAGTGGCAATTCTTCAACAAAAAAACCCTTTAAAAACAGACTCCAATGAGAAACTGCAGAATTGGAATTAATTTGCAAACTGGATACCATCAAATTAGGCCTGAATAAAGACTGGGAGTGGATGGGCATAACAAAAAGTAATTTCCCCTGGCTGATACTCACACCTTCTTGTAAACTGTTTGAAATGGGCCACCTTGATTGCGTTGCCCTCACTAGCACTACAAAAATGATTTTCCCTCCCTTGGTATTCAGTCCTTCTTGTCAACTGTTGAAAATAGGCCACATCCCCACCTTAACTGAATTGCATTGTTAGCACTGATTCTCTCTTGGTAAGACAACTCCCATCTTTTGATGTGTTGTGTATTTATTCCTGCCTACTGTATATTCGACTCCATACATTTGATGAAGTTGGTTTTAGCCCACGAAAGCTTATGCCCAAATAAATTTGTTAGTCTCTAAGGCAAGGTCTACAGCAGGGGTCTCAAACTCAAATGACCACGAGGGCCGCATGAGGACTAATGCACTGGCTCGAGGGCCGCACCACTGACACACACACACACACCCTCGCTGCCCCGGCTGTGCCCCCACTCCACCTCTTCCATGAGGACTAGTGCACTGGCCCGAGGGCCGCACCACTGACACACACCCCGCCCTTGCTGCCCCGGCTCCACGCCCACTCGACCCCTTCCAAGAGGTCCCACCCCTGCCCCACCTCCTCCTCTGAGCACGCAGCTCCCCATTCCCTCCTGGAAAGCGCTAGGCACCACCAACAGCTGTTTGGCAAACAAAGCAAGAGCAATCTAGGAAGTCCAGAGCTAGAAACACACGAGGCCCAGCCAGGCAGCAGAGAAGCCTGCACTTCTGGCCCCTCCGTCCTGCAAACTGCTATGGGGGGACCGGGGTGGGGGGGGGCAGGAAGCTTGGCGGGCCGCAGGGAAGGGCTTTGCGGGCCGCATGTGGCCCCCGGGCCGCATGTTTGAGACCCCTGGTCTACAGTATCCCCGGGGTTGGCGGGTAGAGATCGATCTTTCAGGAATCGATTTATTGTGTCTCATCTAGACCCAATAAATCAATCCCGAGTACTCTCCCGTCGACTCCGGAACTCCACCGGGCCGAGAGGCGCAGGCGGAGTCGACGGGGAAGTGATGCAGCGTTGTGAAGGCACCGAGGTAAGTCGACCTGAATACGTCAACTTCAGCTACGCTATTCGTGTAGCTGAAGTTGCGTATGTGAGGTCGATCCGCCCCATCCCCAGTGTAGACCAGGGCTAAGACGCCACAAGGACTCCTCCTTGTTTTTGCTGATACAGACTAACATGGCTACCACTCTGAAACCTGTCGGGATAAAACTGTATCACAGTGATGAATCAGAGCATTTGTAAGGGGAAAAAATGCTGACAAAGTAGTTGACATTTAATTTATTATTGGCTATGTCTCTGTAACATCTTCTATGAAAGGATCTCAAAGTGCTTCACAAACATTAATAAATTAAACCACACAGCCTCCTTACAAGCTAGGCATTATTATTATTCCCCCTTTGCTGATGGTAAATTGAGGCACAGAACATGTAGGCCAACATTTTCATACTTCATATAAAGTTAGGTATCTAAATCAACACAGTACTTAAATTCTAAAATAAGTGACCTAATTTTCAGAACTCATTTAGAGAGTTCCCATTACAGCTGATCTAGTATAGATTTACACGTTAACTTTAGGCATCCAAATCTGATCATTTTAGTAGAAGCGATATAAGCACAGTCTTAAAAAATGAGTTTGTGGCAGAGTAGAAATAGAATCTAGGAGTCCAGCTGAGTCCCGATCGTCTGTCCTACCTGCTAGACAAAACTACTACTACATATCAGATCCTTATTTTAAAATCTTAGCAATATTATATGTATTTCTTGTATTGCCACTTCTACACATCTTTTTAATATAAACAGTAATTTACTAAAAGTATTTCAAATCAATGCTGGGTTTTGTTTTTTACTTATTGCTTCTACTTAGACTCTTAAAACAAAAAACTTCTGTGAATTAGTTGACTGATATCATCTGCTGTCACAGAAAACGTTTCAGATTCTGGGGGGAAAAATATACTGAGTACTCAGTCCTTGGAGAACTAAAAATAAAATTGACTTTATATAACCAAAAATTAAAACAAAAATAATTCCACAGGCCTTATTATTCCATTCTCAGAGACAGTGTCACATATTACACTGCTGTGCATCCAAAAGTACTGAGGAAATATTGAGGAAAGGTGACTATGTGAGTTTTCAGATGATTTTTTCTGATTGGGAGGTTTGCTCAGCTCTTGCAACTTTTGTTGGCCAGCGTGCATCTTACAAGGTCAAATACTCTGCTACATGTAAATATGTGTAGATAGTGGTGGATGCCTTTGAAGATGAAGGAGAATAAGATCTATATACCTGAGAAAGTCAGCACCTTCACTATTCTTTAATGTTTAAGTGTATTGTAACAACCAATTGCCTCAACAGTATAATTTTCCCCATCATTAGAAATATTATACTACAACCTAACTAAATTAAACCATCCTGCATCACACAGAATATTTTTACTTCCAGAAGAGAGGGGGAGAAGGAGGGACGGACAGAGAAATATAGAGAGAACAGTGGAAAATAAAAGCTAAATCCAAAGAATGTCCCCTCTTAAATTAAAATCTCATTTTTATTATCAAGCTGTTAAACAAAATAACATGGGGACTAGAGGCATTTTATTTTGCAAGTGGGCTTTAATAAATTTAAAGTGAGATCTTTCATAGTGATTTTTCATTCTTTACAGAACTAATAACGAAGAATGTGCTTTAATTAAACAAAAAAGTCGGATGAAATAGAAAACAAATATAGGAGGAAAAATAGCACCTAACAGAGGCCTCAGAACTGGGTCAGCTAATGAAACACACAACTTTCATTATAAGTAATCACCTAGAAACATAATGTTCCTTACAAGTATGAAAAATAATTGTGACCATGGTTTCTTTCTTTCAGCTCAAACATCAGCTATTAGATTTACTGTACACAAACAGACCATGCAAAACACATACAGTCAATAGCCAATCCCTTCACTGGTTTCAGTTGCATTGCGGTGCCATTTACATGCTCTGATCTTTATCTAAATTTACTTTGCTCTGAAAGAGACTAAATTTATCATTAGCAAGCTGGCAGTGACTGGTAAATTTCTTTTCGTATTCTTTTTGTGTAAAAAGCTGGATTTTTCTTATGTATATTTCTGGGTCCCCAAATAAACAAAAGACAGGTATATAGTGGCACTCAAGTGCTAGATTATTAATCTCTAATTCACATATTGGATGAAATTTGAAATAAACTCCAGCATGTGAGGATAAAAATATGGATTTTATTCAGGCTTTAAACAATAAAAAAAGAATATTTTCCTTTCTGTTGCCTAGAATGTTTATTAACTTACCTTATTAGATGAAATATCAAACAGACTGTCTTTTTGGTAAATTAAGTTCATTATTCATCTCAATTTTGATTTGGTTTACTGCAGCTGAGAGCATTAAGCTTCTCCCTGTGCTTTGCCAATGCAATGTGGGTGACTGGAAGTAAACACAAAGGCTGGAGGGGAGTGGCTGGCCATCACTCATCAGTAGACTCCTAACTTTAGCTTTCTATTAGTATGCAAATACTTAATGAAATGAAAGCACACAACTAAGAACAATACTTAATGACTGCTCAGTGCAGATCTTCAAACCCATGCAATCTGGTTCTCTTAGCAGTTATTATGGCTATTTTGTAATGTTAGAGAAAATTCAATTGCCCTCTTCCACTTTCTAGGTCTATTCTTGGCATCCATGAATACTGAATTCTTAGAACAATAAAAATGAATATCACAGCATCCTTTCAATGTGCATTTTTAGGAGTCACTGAAATATGCAAAAAAGGAGGACTTAAGATATAATTAACACTATATGCTTTACTGTATTTAAAAATAACCTTCAGCAGTTTTCAGAAAAGCAGACATACAGGTTATTTCCAGTTAGAGAAAATCAAATATCTGCAATATCCCTGCCAACATTTGTTTCAACTTGTGGGATTTTAGCAATAAGGTTCTATTTTAAAATCAGTTCATTTGACTGAAATATCTGCATGCATCTTTAGATGGGGAGAAACTGGTATTAGGTTCCTAACAGCCAAGACCAACAAGACTAAGTCCAACTGTTCTTAGCTTAGACCAGTCTGCCCATATTGGGGTAATGTATTTGTCCTTTTTGATCTCTACTTAAATCTTGGAACAAGCATCTTAATTTAAAAGAGCAGAAATATTCCTTACTTCGCACCCTGAAAAAGAGAAGCATCAATTTCAACATATCTCTCCAAACTACTGTACATATCTCTCCAAACTACTCCATTAGAAATGGGCCCACATTGTAGAATTTAGACCAAATTTAGATATGGATTCAAACTGTCCCTGAGGATGGGGTGTCCAGAACAGGAACCCAGATTATAAAAAGACCCAATCCACAAAATTCAGATTAGAACATCCCCAGTGTTCATAGTGACAGGAAGGGATCAGATCCAGAGTTGTGAGATGGGACCACAGCTAGTCTATGTTTTCTCTCTTAGTATCAACTGGAGTGGAGCTGTTACCAGGCATCAATTTTAACGTCTTAGATACAGTTTCCACAAGCACATCTCACAGATTCTACGGTAATTTATGATAGGATAACTCAAACGGTTGTATTTAATGGCCCCTTTATACTATATACTAGCATCATACAGCTGAGAGGAGGCATGGATCCAAGTGACAGAATTTTATACAAAGTGTAAACATGATGTTGGAATGAAAGGATGTTCAAGCAAACTGGTCAGTGGTACTAAAAGTCAAACTAGAACGTATTGTGTATATGTGTACAGTCACCAACACTGAGAAGTAATTGAACTGTGAAGCAACTAGTGGATGGGAAACAACAATCTCAAGTACAATGGCAGATAAAATTGCAGTCATAATCATTAAAGAGTGGACACTGTCATAGAAGATCTAGCTAGGTATTTATAGGGCCTTCATCAGTGGGGTACTGAGCAACTAATATGGGACAGCTATTCCAAAGACCAGCCTTTAACTAATTGTATGAGAAAATGGTGGTTCTTAAAGTGCAATATACAGTGATGTCATTCTCACCAACTGCAGTAACTAAGGTGATGGAAAGTTATTGTAGAGTAAATTTAAAAAGAGGTTGCAAGAGGAAGACAAGATTACCTAGAAATGTTTTGCTACATTTCTGGGTTATTTGATTAGCAAAGGTGTCTTCGATAGATACTGAATTAGGCTGAAGACTATGTATACCTAAGAAACGGATCTGGTTGAATTATTCATTATGAAGATATTTGTTGCAAATTTAGGTCCCATTTGTGAATCACTTACAAATCCATCCCAGTTTCTACAGATCTACTCATTTTTCATAAGCATTCACCAATAGGTTGGATGAACAATTTTCATGGTTGAAAAATTACTTTTGGGTGAATTATGTTTTTCTGGTATGAAATGTGAGATAAATAATCAGTTATGCTACAGTTCAAGAAACTTTGGGGATTCACAAACTTTTTCATGAATACCTGGAGATGGTCCAAATACCTGAGAATAATATAATCCCATTATTCTATTTGGTGATTTATTTGCAAGTATATTTTTCTTTTCAATTATTTCACCAACTTTATTAAGAACTATGAAATAGAGATCAGGATAAAATGATTCAACTTTAGCTGTTTTGCAGAACGGATAAGAAAATTGCAGCTGTAAAGGAGAGATTTACCATTCAGTGGAAGAAAGGAGTGAAGAATCAAGTCCTAAATACATAGACTGCAGCAGAGAACAAACATCAGTAGAGAACAAACAGCACCTTCCTATAATGTATGCAAGACAAGGACACATTGAGTAGATTAATTTACTAATCACTTCACAGTGACAGAAATGCAAACAAAGTTCACAAGGAAAACAAGTAGAGAATGATTGCAAATTCAGATGAACGGACAGAGATAAACCCAGCAAAACAGATTTTAAACAAATTACTATCCCAGAAGAATA
Organism: Sternotherus odoratus; assembly: GCA_032164245.1. Taxonomy (NCBI): domain Eukaryota; kingdom Metazoa; phylum Chordata; order Testudines; family Kinosternidae; genus Sternotherus; species Sternotherus odoratus. Next base: position 72,159,426 of record JAVMKO010000002.1, read on the forward strand.
AACAATTTACCAGGTGATTTAATAGACTAAAATGATTAAATAATATGACAGCTCACAATAAAGATCAGCACCGGGAAGTTAAGCAATACACTCCATTTAGCCTTACAAAGAAATGGGGCCAGAGAAGGAAGCTATGGGATACCTACTGAATCATTTTACGAAGAAGGTGCCTAATCCTAAAAAAAGAAAGAAGGATTTACTGAAGCAGAAGAGTTTCTTTATACTAGAGTAGATTATGGATATTGTTGATGACATAAGCTCTGGGACAAATCAGGCCCTTCTTTCCCAGATCTAAACTACAATCAATTAGAAAATACGTACATCATACTCAAGCCATTTGGCTTACAAGTTTTATAGATTTTTTTCATGTTGCTTGTTCGTGGGCTGCTGGACTAACCATGGTATGTTGATAGCTACATAGGCTTCCTCACCTACTTGATACCCCACTTTCCCACCCCACCCTGCCACTTTTCTATTGCCGAGTCTTCCTTGAACTGTAGCTGCCAGCAGCAAAGTTCTACTTTTTTGCTGCCCTGTGCCAAGAATATAAAATTATTATTTATACTGTGGTAGTGCCTAGGGGCCCCCAGCCCAGGTCCTCACTGTGCTAGGCACTGTACAAACACATAAGAAAAAGATAGCTCTTTGTAGCAAACTTTAGTGAACTCTAAATAAAGCCAGGAAATAAATAGCTTGCTTTCCCTATCCTGTGTATCTTGATACAAATGATTACAATGTGTCATGAAAAAACACGATGGACCCAAATAAAATAAAAAAAGCAGAAAATATAAAAAATAATTTCAAGAATCAGAGAGGTAGCCGTGTTAGTCTGGAATTGCAGAAGTGACAAAGAGTCCTGTGGCACCTTAAAGACTAACTATTTCGTGGGCTAATACCCACTTCGTCAGATGCATGCACAATAATATAATTTGTGCATTTTTCCTCTCTTTATAGGTAGGCGAAGGCTAGGAAAACAATTGTGGGGAATATCCAGCAGTAAATACATCATTAGAGACTAATTGTGTATTCTGGTAATGCTGGTGCATGAACTGCCATAGAGCCATAAAATTAAGAATTGTAAAATATCTGTGCATTTAGACCATTTCTTGGCCAGGGAAGCATTGCTTCCTACATTAAAAATTCTAGTGATATGTCTAGCTTAGCACATTTCAATGAACTGTCGACCCTAAGCCTTGGGAAACTGTTCTACTACCTAACAGACCTCACTGTCAAGGCATGGGGAACTATCATGGATAAAATAAGAATGTTCCTTATCATCTCCCGCCCTCACTGCTTGGACCATTGCTAGAGCTGAATCAAATCAGAATATTTTCTTGAGGTAAGGAAAAGTTCAATACCAGACTGTATCCCATTCCTTTCCCTCCCACCAACACATACTGTACTTACTTCCCAGAGAACAGATGGGGTAGTTCTAATTTATCCTATGCCCACATAAAAGAATCATCTTTCTCTCCCCAAGTCCACATTAATGCAAGCGCCTGGGCACGGTCTCCATCCCCAGTTATGCTTCAGAAGCACAGAAATATCAACCTAAGAGTACTGTGAGATTTAAAGGAGTAAGTTTCCTACCCCTATAATATTTCATTTGGGACTTTATTGGAGCAGGTCTACTAGAAACACCATCCCTTTAGGAAGTGTCAAGGCAAGACACCACCATGTCAGGAAAGCAGGTGAGAAGAGAAGTGGTCTATCAGCCATCCCCTTAAAATAGCACAAGGGAACTTAGAGTTATGTGTATAGAAAATGGAACTTGGTCCTTGAAGAACATCCATAGGTTTGGATGGCAATTTCTGAATCCACACTCCAAACCTTCAGAGATTAAGCCCATCTCTAATATGGACAAGTGCCAACTGAGGACTATATTAAAATGATCAAACTTCAGTTATTTCTTCTACAGAGTGAGACTGTTATTGCTTCTTATTTCTATTACTAAATAATAATGTGTTACGATACTACAGTAATAGAGGCCATAAAAACAGGCAAGAATGTAGATGGGGTGGGGGAACAGCTGAGAGAACTATTTCACTTGTTACCTATGCCAGACTCAAGTCTGCAGCGTCACACAAAAAAGAAAAGAAAAAAAAAGAATATTCAGTGGAACAAAAGAAGTCACTTATCCATTGTGTTCAAACACTTATATCACAAGGACAGTTTGCATAAATAAAACACTAGGCTCATCCAAGGATCATGTAGTCCACTTGCTGGATCAATAGCAATTTAAATTACAAGCAAGTTGAGAAGAGCATCTAGTAATCTGGTTAACGAGTTAAAAAAGCAGCAAAGAAATACCACATTAGCCAAAGTCATTATCAGAGTTGTCCAACACTATCGTGGCTTTGTAATTAAGTAGTTTTATCTCAATTAGTATATTTCAAATGGTCCTAACAAAGGAAATCAGGCTACCTATCTTTCAACAGGAAACATAAAAACAGTTGAAACATATCTACATCTTATTGACAGAAGGATACAGATTATTTTTAATATTTATATTGCAGTAGAGTTTACAGGCCCCCATTAGAACTGGGGCCCCAGTGTTCTAGGAGCAATACAAACACAAAGGAAATATTGTACATGCCCTAAAGGGCTTATAGTCTCAGATGACAAGTGATATACCAAGGGGAAGGGAATGGGAAGCAGTTAAATATGCACATTTTTTTACTAACATATACACTTGCTAGTTTTTAAAATAGTCAATAGATAACAGTAAGTTTCAGTTGTCTCAGACTCTCTCTTAGGCTAGCAATTATTACCTGACTGAGGTCTTATAATGCTAGCAATGTAAATTAGGGCTTGATTAAGATTTTCCTTTGCTTTTTAGCAATTTCCAAACACTGACATTTCACTGTTTTTTTTCAAAGCAAGGATATAGTAATAAAAAAGAAAAACAAACTAAAAAAATCACAATCTGGACATAAATAGAAGGTCATATATATAGATATATAAGAGAATGTTCAGTCATTCTAGTTTCTGCACTAAAGGACTGTTGTACATATTTCCATGAAGATAGTGTCCTCTAATTCCACTTATAAGCCTATTCCTGTCAATTAAATATTATCTAAAAGTCCCTTTGGAAGTGCTTATTTGAAGCTGATGTTGGCACAGTTTTTCACTCTTTTCTATCCATCTGGTTACACACTGAATTGTCAGCTATTTTATCAATAATCGCCTAGAAACTGAATTGAGTAAACAAAAACATCAAAAAAACCAAACCCAAAGTCAAATCCAAAATAACGAAAACATTCAACTCCAAAATTCAAATTTTGTCTGGCTCCCAAAACTCAGATAGAAGAACACTATTCTATCATACCTTTAAAATGTTGCAACTCAGCCATAAAGTCCCTCCCCACTCCATACGCACATCTATACACACATCCTGAGCAGACATACTTTCTTTATTTCCCCTTCCCCCCATGTTGCTATAAATTAAAGGAAAATATACACATCCTTTTATTTTCTATTGTAAACTGAGAGTTTCAAAGCTTAGTATTCTAAATGATTTTATATGCCATTTCATCTATAGAGCTCAATTTTAAAATCTGGGTGCCTTAATAGGGCACCTGAATCCTGACCTTTATCTGAGTAATGACTTGAGCAACAAAATGTGGAAACTGAATGTCCCATTAGAAAAATGGGCAGCTGTATACATATAAACATGCAAGAGTCCCATTATTTTAAAGCAAAACAAAGTTCTTTTCTCAAACCTCTTTTTTCCTCATGGTCTTCTCTCTTCTCTGTGTAACATTATTCCATTTTACACATACACTTAGATGTGCCATAACTGCTTCGTTTAAAATGCACAAAAGCTATTCACAGCTCAACTAAGAACGAAACAGTTTTAATATTTTCTGATCCATGTTTCTGCCACACACATTCACCGGCAGTATGATAGCTCCAAGAGCAGACATCTGATTCTTGACATTTAAAGATACAATACTGGTGAAAAATAGTGACGCTTTATTAACTGCAAACAGCTTGTGAGGGAGTAGGTGATGTACTCTTAAAGTGTATAATCAGAACAAGCAATCATTATAGCCTCTCAGTTTTATGTTTTTGAATCAATGCCATAAGAAAGAGAAATAGCCAGATACACAAATCTGGACACTTTACAATAACTATTTCATCTTTTGTGGAAAAACAGCTAGCAGTTTTTTTTACTGTTGTATGAAGTTTCCAAAGGGTCTCCAATCGTCAAAATAAAACAAGAACTAATGAAGGCAAATCCTGAAATTACAGATACTAAAGAATTTGTACACTGGAAACCATCAGTGCTGAAACTAGCAGTGTGTGGGGGGTGCTGCTGCACCCCCAGGCGTGAGGCTGTTTCCATTATATACGGGGTTTACAGTTTGGTTCAATGGTTCTCAGCATCCCCACTAGAAAAATTGTTCCAGCACCTCTGCTGGTAATATCCTGTTGTGTGACATTGTAACACTAAATACAAGCAAAGCAACCTCCAATTCCCCATGTCCCTGCTGTGACTGCCTTTTGAATCCAACCCCCCCAAAGGCTCTCATTCTTCCCACGTGAGAAAAAACAAAACCCAGCCTTTTGCCCACTGGAAAAGTTAATTTGAAACACTGACTTTTAGCAATAAAATGCAAATTTATTTTAAATTTTATCTGGATTACCCTTTCCTATGTCCAACGACCCCTCAAATCATGACAGACGATGACCTCTGAAATATCAGAGTGAAAAAACATCTTCCAAAAAAAACCCCAATTCAGTAAACAGCAATCAGTGCTAGATACTATACCTGAAGGTATTGGCAAGACCGCTCCTGTTGACATGTCTCTGACTTCACTAGTGTCTGATCCATATTAACTGAAGCTTTCTGGTAAACCTCGCGGGCTCTGCTCACTGTTAACGTAGAAGACCAAGAGCTTTTCTTCATTAACTGGGCATCCAAATTCACGGGCAGGTTTGCACAAGTAGAGCATTTGACATCATTATTGCTTTTGGATGACTTCACAGTATGTTGACTTACGGTATTATAGGCTTCCATAAAGTACTGAGAAGCGGATCGATCGGGGCACCTTCCCATAGTCATAACCCCACTGGGACCATGATAAATGCAAACATCATTGTCCAAGTTGTCATCTGAACTCCACCATCCTGGTGCATTGGATCTGGACTTGCCTTCTGACCTCCTTTCTTTACTCTTGCTACGCTTCCCATACCTCATAGTCTGTGTGTCCTCTGGGCTTGCTTTGCCACCATTGACACTTCCCTTTGATGGTCCCTCAAGAGAATGAGACTTTGTGAAGAGCTTTTGAACAGAGTGAACTAAGTGGCGGATCCTCCCTGGACTGTCACTGCGATGTTCCACGGCAGTCCGTTTGTACTGTAAGGTATGATAGCCATCTCGATTAAGGGGCAATTGCCTTTCAAACTGGTCCAAAAGATTGGCAGGAATGCGATTAGTTTTGTTAGCTGTTCCATGGGGAACAAGAGAACACTCATCTTTAAGTTCATGGTGGGAATTGTAATGTCGCCGAGGAAATGTGCTGCTGGCAATTTGATCGTTATAAGGTACCATGCATTCTGCCTGAAAAGAGTTCCTCTGAGTATAATAAGGGTGATCTGCAGGGTGAGGGTCCACTGGATTTAACAAATATGGCTGCCTGTCTGGGTGATGTGGCAGATTGTCACATGGAGGGTCACAGGTAATCCCATGATGATGACTGCGGTTGCTGGATAATCCTTTCATTGTTGATATAAAGAGTGTCCCAAAGTCATCTAATATGTATAGTTATGTTACAGACAGATCTCAGAGAAAGGCCTAGAAGAATGGAAAACAACAGATGAGAGATATTTAAGCCACTGCAGTAATTAGCATGCATATTTTTCATATAAATGGCCTTTAATAATCAGAAATCTTCAACATAAAATCTTTTCTCACACCCTTTTGTTAGACAACTGGTCACTCCTAATGCATGGCCTTACATCATCACAGAAAGGGCAGCTCAACAAATTGCAAAAAGTGAACTTGTTCTACCAAGTGAAAACTAGACAAGGGAACATTTTCTTCTGTAAAACTCACCATTGCTTACTAGCTAACTGCAGTAAAAACACTGTCATGTGCCCTCTAAGGCCCCAATCCTACAAACACTTATGCATGTGTGCAAATCCTTACATGTATCTTCAGTGGGTCCCAAATTACTCACATGCATATTTGCAGAATCAGGCCTGAATTCATTAAACAAAATCATGCTCTTTCAGAACATTTTCTGGGTTACTTATGGCCCAGGTGCAAAGCATAGTGAAGTCAATGGGAGTCTCTCCACTGACTTCACTGGACACTGGATCAGGCTCCAAGTGTACTTTCCATTCAGTTTATGTCTTTTGTCTACTTAGATTATAAGCAGCTTTTCTTTCTTATACTACACTAAGAATAAATCACATGCTTCATATTGCAGCATGAGACTTTATTTCTTCAGGGGAGAGAGGCAGCGTGGGAGACATGCAACTTAGCTGGATAGTCTGTGTCTTTGCACAAGTGCAGAGAAAAGGTCAGAGTAACACAGCTGAAAAAACCCAGAAACTTCCAGAACATGGTGTGGTAGTTACCAGATATGGTCAATAGCTGTTCTAAAGCTCTATGTGATGTTTTCATAGTGAGTAACTCGACTGGCAGGTGATAACTGACTCAGAGAACAAGAATCAGAGAGGTAGCCGTGTTAGTCTGGAATAGCAGAGGTAACAAAGTCCTGTGGCACCTTAAAGACTAACTATAAAGTTTTGAAGCATAAGCTTTCGTGGGCAAAATTCGGATGCAAGCACGAAGTGGGTATTAGCCCACGAAAGCTCATGCTTTAAAACTTTATAGTTAGTTTTTAAGGTGCCACAGGACTTTGTTACCTCAGAGAACAAGGTGTGTGTGGGGGAGGGGGAAAGTTACAAACAAAGTAAAAAACAGCCCAGCAAACTCGGCCGTTAATTGACACAGGACCAGGAGGAAAGTCTGTATGAAAACACCGTAAATTTACGTAAAACATCGTAAATTTACTGTTTAATAGCTTTTGTTTAAAAGTTATTCACAGTACTCCAAATTATATTTACAAGGTGGTTTTGTGCACATATGTTTGTTTTTAGTAAGAGTATGGTATGCATTCTTTGAAACTGCCTGGGAACTATTAACATTCATTTATCCAGGGTTTACATACAATAACCCTGAGGTTTAATTCTGTGTAATGCTTTTTGAAAAGTCCTGCAAAGACAGAACCCTGTCCTGTCCTTGAGCAAGGAGTAAAGCTGAGGTGCAGGAAGAAGAGGACTGTCATAGATTTATATAGTATACTAGCATAAGTGCCCGGCGCTGCTCGGGTCAGTCGGAGGTGGGGAGGTGGCAGACAGCTGACACCCCCTGACCAACCCCAACACCCACCCCTCACCCCTCACCCACCCCGACACCTTCCCACCCCCCGAAGCAAACCCGAAACCCCCACCTCACCCCCCCGACCGAATCCGACACCCCCTCACTTACCGTCCCACCAAACCCAACTCAGATCCGTCGCAGGAGGGGAGGGGGCCCAGAGCCGAGGGATTCCGGGGACCTTCGCAGGTGGGGGGGGGGGGGCACAGAGCTGATGTAGTCCGGGGTTCCGTTGGGGAGGTGGGAGGGGCAGAGAACTGAGGGATCTCCGGGGTTCCGTTGGGGAGGTGGGAGGGGCAGAGAACTGAGGGATCTCCGGGGTTCCGTTGGAGGAGGGAGGGGTGAGCTGAGCGAGTGAGGTGTCTGTTGGAGGGGGGTATTATGACATCATCACCACCTAACTGCCAAGCTGATGTGATTGGCCCTGAAAGACTTTCACCCCTGGGGGGCGTCAGAGGTGAGATCCGAAAATTTTTCGACCCTTACCAGCATCTAGACCCCAAGACCCCTCACTGTACCAAAATTCAAGTCTCTGGCTCAAACGGTGCGGGAGGACTTCGCAGTCATACGTACATACATACACTCATACATACACCACTTGACTTTTATATATATAGATTGTCTAAGCACTCCACCCCCCGCCCCCAGGACATAAGCTCAATATGAAATCAATAATAAAATAATAATAAAGGTTCCTGACTCCATAAAAACATGCCTCAACTGTAATTGTTTTACAGTACACACCTTTGGGACCATTACATACCTATTGACTTACTCTTACTCTTTACCAGAAATATTTTAGACTTAGAGTGGATTGGTATTTGGTGTTCAGACTTATTTTCATAAATTTTCAAAGAACTAAAGTGCTTTAGTATCACTACTCCCTCTAAAGTCAATGGGATTTGTACAACAAAATCTTTTAGATGGCTTTTTCAAGTATAAAAGACTATTTTACTGGAGTGGAATGGAAATATTTGGCCTCAGAGTGACTTTCAAAGATTACAGTACTACAACTAAAAGAACAGGAGTATTTGTAGAGTTAACAAAGTCCTGTGGCACCTTAAAGACTAACTATAAAGTTTTGCTTCAAAACTTTATAGTTAGTCTTTAAGGTGCCACAGGACTTTGTTAACTCTGCTATTCCAGACTAACACGGCTACCACCCTGATTCTTGACATCATGCAAGGAGTATTTGTGGCACCTTAGAGACTAACACATTTATTTAAGCATAAGCTTTCGTAGGCTACAGTCTATGCTTAAATAAATGTGTTAGTCTCTAAGGTGCCACAAGTACTCCTGTCCTTCTTACGGATACAGACTAACACGGCTGCTACTCTGAAACCAGTACTACAACTGGCAACCAGATAGATTCCTTTAGCTCAAGTAATTTAGTAACTACAACCTTTCAACCTACATGTCCTCAGTTCATATCTTACCATGGCAAATTTAACAGTCCAAAGGCTAGCTGGAGTTATTTATGCACAATATCTTCACCGCTAATGTATGAATTGCTAATGTTGCAAATTAATTCATAGCAACGTCTAAGCAGCTGGTGATGCAGCAGCATTGGGCTTTTTTAGGCAGTTTCTTTGAAGCTTCTTTCAACATAAGCGAACTGGAACTTTTTCACCTACCTACACTATTGTTTCTCTTGGAACACTATTTTGGTCTGAGTCTCTCTTGGGAATGTGGAAAGACTTGTGTAGCAACTGGAGTGGCAACTGTAACGTATTTTCATCAGGTGTTTATGTTTTAATGAGATGTAGACATAACATCTACTGGAAAATCAACCACAAAGAGACTTTCTGAAATAGCATTAAATTGGTCTTGATCTAGCAAAGCCTGTTTTGCATTAACCAGAACGTCTTTTATATTTTCTGCTGAATCTCTAGCAAGCCAAAAGTGTTTATCAATATGCTACAGATTTGATGTGGATGCATTTCACTCTTCCATAACATGTCTTTGCAGTGCAGAAAATGTGCATTGTCCAGAGACCTTGAATCATAGAATCTCAGAGTTAGAAGGGACCTCAGGAGACCATCTAGTCCAACCCCCTGCTCATTTTTGCCCAATATCCCTAAATGGCCCCCTCAAGGATTGAACTCACAACCCTGGGTTTAGCAGGCCAATGCTCAAACCACTGAGCAATCCCTCCCTAACACCTAAAACTGCCAAAAAAAATTAAAATATCACAAAAGGCATTTGAAATATTCAAACAAGATGAGGCTCACTGGTTTACTCAAATAGAGACGTGACAGTACTTTTCAAAGCACTAAAAGAGACTATGTTCAGAGCTCAGGTCTTGTCAACTACACAGTACTTAAAGTATCCAGCAATTCTAAAGAACACTTTACAGCTTTACCAATTCCTTTACAAATATGACCTATTAGGCCATGGAACAACCATGATTCCCAAGGGAAATGGTAGTAGCGCTATTACTTGAGTAATTTAAAATGCAACTTGACAGACTTTACTGTCAAGAACAGTTCTGTAAAATAGACTTGATGACCAAATAAGTCTCCTCCATTTTTGAATATCTATGAATACAGGTTCACACTATAAGTACGGCTATACCACCCTGAACACGCCTGATCTCGGAAGCTAAGCAGGGTTGGGCCTGGCTAATACTTGGAAGGGAGACCTCCTGGGAATACCAGGTGCTGTAGGCTTAACACCTGGCAGTAGGTATAAAATGCCTCCAACAACAGAGGGAACAATGCATCGGTTGAAGTATACCCCAGTCGTATCACTGGTTGTGTCCAGTCTAAGCGGACCCTGCCATAGTGTGGGAATAACACTAGGAGAAACACATAGGTTCACACTATAAAGCTTGGCAAAGGGGGTCTTCAACCATGTAATAATGTTGACAAAAATCCCTTCATTATAATATTGTGTGCCTTAAGATTACATAAGTATTTTAGAGCTAACAAAATACAAGTTCACCACACAAGAAAATGATTGCAACAATTCCATTCCCAAAGATCTTACAATCTAAAACATAGACCCAAAGGAGAAAGGGTGGATTAGAAAAATCCAGAATGGTGAATGAGCATCTTTAATTTTTTAATTATTCAAGTTATTATGAATTCCCAACGAGTGTAAATTGTGAAAGATGCAATTTTGCAGAGGAGAAATTTCAATGAGACGAGAGGGTGGTGGTAGTGTAAGAGTTTGAAGACTTGAGAGGGAGCCATTCTGTGTATAAGGGGACAGCATGGAAGAAGTCATGGAGATGAGAGTGAGGGAAGGATATGGCATATATAGACTGATGTCTCTGGTGGGGTGGAGAGGTTGTGGGAATGAACAATAGTACCATAAAGCTGCAGCAGAGCCATGTGGGAATTAGAAGGCAAAGATGAAAAGTTTAAACCAGATGTGGTGTGCCAGGTGGAGGACTTCAAAGAGATGGAAGATGTGTCTGACTGATGGAAGAGGAGAATAATTTTACTAATGGACAGGTTGTAATCTTGGATGACTGGATGGTGGAGAGGCTTAGGAGGAAAGTCAGAGTTCAGTTTTAAATCTATATTAAGTCAGTGTTGTCAATGAATCATCCAGGAGAAAATGTTGGATGAACAGGAGAAAATGGACTGGACAGAGAGTGAGAGAAGATTTGAAAGTCACTGCCATGAAGAAGATAGCCTTCTCCACTCACAAATGCATGCAGGGTTACAGCGAAGAGGAGGCGGCTAAGAATAAGGTCAGGCAGGACCACTATAAAGAAGGTATCAGGAAGGAAAAGAAACACCTAAAGCAGTGCTGAAGATCTCACAATGGCAGGAGAACCAGAAGAAGGAAGAGTCAAGGAAAACAGGCTGCCATGGAGAAGGGAGTAATCAGCAGTATCTAAAGATATGGATACAGATGGAGTAAAAGCCAGAAATGTATTCTATATAATGTAAAGGTAGAGTAGATTTTTTTTTCATAAGCTTTTGGCTGATATTATTTTAAATTATAGAGGTGCTTACATTGCATTGACTGTTGTGAAAATGATAATGCTGAAAATATTTACCCAGATATGAGCACCACTCTTTTATTATATATCAAATATCAATTAAGAAGATATGTCCCATTGTTCTTTAATTATTCTGCTACTATAGGAGGATTCAACAAAAACAGAAAAGTATCAGTCTAAGTTGGTGCGCTAATGTACATTATGCTGAATAAAGCATACTGGTGATATATTTTCCTTATATTACAGAGGTTTATAGTGCTGCTACTGCATATTTAAAGGACTATCCTTATGAACAGTAAAAAGCACATTTGTTTTCATTAGTATGTAAACTCCATTCAGAAAATACTTGAAACATCGACAAGCGATATTGAACAACTGCATCCCCTCATCCAATTTGGAAAATGATTTAATATGATTATTTTACATAACAGAATTGACTAAATCTATCATGGAATTTTTCAGTGTCATTAATAGCCAATGGGGTATCTGATCATATCTCGAGTAGCTGAGATGAGGAAAATTGAGTTTGTGCTGTATTGTTATATCTTGGCCAAACCAAGACTGTTTAATCAATCATAAAAAATAATAAAGGATACTTGTTGAAGATATTACAGATTTATAAACAATGGAAATAGCAGCTCTATGACTAGAAGAATAAAAGACCACTCGATAGCACAGTGATGGATGACATAATAGAGAAATAAAACATTATCTTGTAAGGCTGGAAAAGCTAATCTTATTAAGAATCAGTATTATGTTTGCCACTGTTATTTTAAGTATGCCTTAGGAGAGAAGAGGATAAAAACCTATTCATATTTATTTCTGACACAGGATGACCACACATATTACAGTACACAGTACATATATAAGTTATATGTTGGAATGATTTAATGTGCTGAAACACTGTGCCCTAAATTATTCATATGAAACTAGCATGGTTTGGAATCAAAGTGGTATACAAAACACCAGAACCTGAATATACAAGTTTTACAAGCTTTCAAGTATTCTATGCACATAAACTCTATTATGATGTTTATTTGCATTAACTGATACACAAATCATCTACATTCTGTGTTTATTAATGTGGAATGCTTTCTAGAAACCTGTTTCGTGCTTTATATACAGTATCTGTGGAAATCCCTCCCTTTTAAAAGGATTTAGTGATATGTAGCACAGCCTCCAATTTTATCTGAGAAGATCACACAACTATGTTACTGTGTTTCATAAAAAAACATGAAGAAGCGATTGGGTAGCAAAAATCTTTAACTACAATCATGTGCAAATAATATTTATAGATAAGGCTTCAAGTCTGTCACGAAGACCATGGATTCCGTGACTTTACAGAATCTCTGTGACATCTGCAGTGTCCATATGGATAACTCCAGGGCTGCCCGAGCAGGTGGGCCGGCCCAGGTGGGCCATACTGGCTGCTGCTCCAGGGGTCTCAGAGTCAGCTGCAGGAGCCCCAGAGTCTCCCTCTCAGCAGCAGTAGCAACAGTACTTGCCCTCCTCCCCCAGGTAACTGAGATTTAGTCATGGGTATTTTTAGTAAAAGTCATGGACAGGTCAGGGTCTGTGAATTTTTGTTTATTGACTATGACCTGTCCATGACTTTTACTAAAATACCCATGACTAAATTGTAGCCTTATTTATAAATGGTAGGTAATACAACAGAGCAGAACAGAAAACATAGAATGTAGAGTTAACATTTGTGTATTCTTATGTATTCAGAAATAGGTTATAGTTAGTGTCTTAGAAAATACCGAGGAGTCCTTGTGGCACCTTAGAGACTAACACATTTATTTGAGCATAAGCTTTCATGGGCTAGAACCCACTTCATCAGATGCATAGAATGGAAAATACAGTAGCAGGTATATTTATGCATAGTACATGAAACGATGGGAGTTGCCTTACCAGATGTGTGTGTGGGTGTCAATCTAACGACTGGGTATTCTACTGTTAATTGAATTGTCCCATTAGACTGATCTCCTCACACACTGGGTAGTCAACTCCCATCTTTTCATGTACTATGCATAAATATACTTGCTACTGTATTTTCCACTCCATGCATCTGATGAAGTGGGTTCTAGTCCATGAAAGCTTATCTCCAAATAAATGTGTTAGTCTCTAAGGTGCCACAAGGACCAGGTCCAGGCACCAGTGTCCCAAGGACGTGCTTGGGGTGGTCAACGTTGGGAGGCTGTGTGCTGTCTGTGATTGGGGCAGCGCGCTGCTTCTTCTTTCAGCGGCAGGTCCATGACTTCTGGGGTGGTTTTTTGGCCGGTTGGGGCGGCCAACAAGCTGGAGACGGCCCTTATAAGGACTCCTCGTTGGTTTTGCTCATATAGACTAACACTTTAAAACCTGTTACAAAGTACTGCATTATAGGTTAGATGTTTCTTGCACATGGACAATATAATATATATAGTAAATACCAACTATTTTTCTAGTAATTTCAGAATTTGATTATGCAACAATAACATAAGATTCATAATGAGACAAACACCATAATATATAAAAGTACAACTGATACTTACAGAGGTCATTTGAAGGAGCCACCACATAATTATATTTGTTTATATATTGCATATTTTAAATATAGAAAAACTCCAAGAAATTCAGAATCTTATGAGCAACAAGTGCCCATGAAAACTGTATTAGCAATATACAATATTGAGACCAAATAATTACTTTCTATGCATCGTATGATCTCCTACTTAAGGGTAAAAGTCACATTACATAATCCCTGCAGTACACATCTGTTGAGAAAACGAGGGCCAGACTACTCTGGAGGTTGCATTTTATTTGTGCAGTGAACATAATTCTTTTGAAATATCATTCAGTGAGTCACAGCCTGGTTTTAAAATCTCAGTCTCAGACAGGATCAGACTAAAACTATGGCTCTGATTCAGAAAAGCACTTTAGCACCCTTCCTGTATAGGGATGCTTGTCCTGAATTGGGACCTCTGTGTCTAAAAATAGAATAGTCTTTTCAAAAGGTATTGTGTGTGGCTATTTAGAACATATGAACACATTTCCCCCCATAAATATGCTTTTTAATGTTGTCATCAATAACTGTTCTCGTATTTGATCCTATTGTATCTATCTTGGACAAATGGAAGAAATTCTCCCTACCCTCATACTAAATCCCGAGGATTTCATCCATATACTTAATGTGTGTCACCAAAAAGAATCACTGTTAACAGAGAATACCAGGGATTGAAAATGCTGCCTGAAGAGTTCTAACCCCTTACAAACATAGGAAAAATACATCTGGACTGAGAATCAAACTGCCATACACTCTTCAGTCATAACATAGAGCACTGATCTCCCAGGCCTCGTATTTTACAACCAGTTATTCTGGGCTGGCCTATCTTTTAGCTTTAATAATGTCAGTGTTACATCACAATAATGCAGGTATATACATAAATACAAGGATACATATGTAAAAAAATGTGTCCATGAACTTTGTTAAAGGTATCCAAAGTTCAACAAAAGGAAAATAAGATGCCACATTAATTTTCCCAATCCTTTCTGGAATATGTCCTGAGGTGAAATGTGTTTAGGGTAAGGGTGTCAAAAGAATGCATAAATTTTGGTGCCATGCCAAGCAGACCAGGCAAATGACATTTAAATTATAATTACAGCTTTGATTGGTTTGGGAATCCTCAAGAGAATGGTTCTGCTTGTTCTAACTTTATAGACCGATCAATAAATGGGAGTATCTTGAAGAAAACAATCACACTCTGGTTTATCTTTGAGGAGCATATCAAATTTGCATAGTAGTGAAGAAAAACTCACAATAGAGAGAAACAACAGGATTATGTGATTAAAACGGATGGATTAGAACAAAAACACTTTTTTTGGTCTTTGGCTACTTTTCCTGTCTGTAACACCCCAACATTTTTAAGTTCACAAAGGACTGTGGTGAAGGGTGCCAGATACTTATATATCCTAGAATGTGATCACAAATTACCCACTGCTTTAGATGCACCTAAAGGAAACAGCTAAGCATACACTTTGGGGATTCTAAATGTTCTATCCACATAGGACCCAGATTTTCACTAAAATGGGTGTTTGTAATGAGACAGTATTGAAGTCCAAGCTTATCATGTAGATTATCTGCCTCTGGTAGTTTTTTGTCTCTACGGCTAATAATAAATTAATTCTTCTCTGAGTGTGTCACTAAGATTGTAGTCACTGCAAGAACCTTCTAACACATAATTAATCTGTGAGTCACATTCAAATACCATTACAAAGTCTGCAAAAGCTGCAACAGTGATACATCTCTGTGACATTTTGACATATTGAGACTGAATTTTAATCATGTTAGGTGTGCAATTATTTGGATTGCATGCACAAATCTGGAAACTGCACATAAAAATGGCAAACAGTGATCATTTTCACTCCCACTTACCTCATTCACACACACAACTGATCCTCAATGTGTTTCAAAGTCAGGTCCATTATAAGTAATGATATACTATATAATTAGACTGCTTGTAGTCATGCATTTTCTGTGGTACTTCAGTAAAGAATCTGTCTCTCAGGGTAGGGTGCAGCATATTGTATGTAGAATGTAGGTCCTATCACAGATTCATAATTGCCATTGTCTATTCTTGCCTCTGAGGAGGAAAATGACCCAGCTGCTTTTGAAGTATTAAAATGTCTAGATGAGAAATATATTATGTTACACGCTTTATTATATATATAATTGGAGAGTCTGTCTTGTTATGAATCTTTTACTATTGTTACATAGTCAAATTCTTAAATGACTAGAAATGTGGATACACACACACACACACACACACACACACACAAGGATGTGTATAGTATGGGTAGGAAAATATATTAAATTATACTATTTGGGAAACACTATGTAAACATACGTTTAAAAACTATATTGTAAAGTATATGTATAAGGAGATCAGTTTAAGGTTGTATACGAAGCTCTAATTCTATTTTCTGACTTTTGAATGCTATTTTAGCATTCTGTTAACAGTGTTATATGAAAGTTCAAGAGGGATATTTGAGAAGAAGAAAAGCAAAATACCATAATTTGGAACTATATGGTTATATACCACTTGGCTGGCTTGTATCATTTACCTCCCTTCAAACCAAAGGATCTGTAGAGTACCTGATTTGGTTGGGAATTCTAAGATCTTTCACTTACTGTAGTGGCATAGAGATTCTCTATTATTTCACAGCTAGACGTCATAAAGGGAAAGGAGAATCTGGATCACTGCATATTGGTCTCATAGCATTAAAATGACTGGAACTGCTCAGGATCACACAGAGAGGAAATCTGTCTTTCAGTCTCAGTAGAGGCAAGTAACAGAATATACCCAGGTCTTCTGAACATGGAAGTTCTGCCACAAGAAGTGCTACGTTAAAAACTTAAATGCTGATATACGAAAGGATTCATTTTGTATACATTATTCACTTACAAACTGTTGAAGGCTCATGTTTTCAATCAGAATGTGTTGCTCAGCAAATAAAACGTACATACAAGGCATGTAACGTACAATACTATTCTTGTAAAAGTCAGGTATTTCAATGTTGTCAAATACTGGTAATTTTATTTTTTTTTAAATCACCTTTAATTTATATTATAAAAGCAGGATTTGATCTGAGTCATCTGGACACTACACATCACTGATCAAAGGACAACCATTGTGGTAATCTGTAATTATTTTACAACAGACTAGGCAGAGCACCTCACAACCTTGCAAGTAGTGAAATACCAGATTTGGTCAGGATCTGCTGTGGGCACTGTGCTAGCCACTCCTTTACAACAGAATAATGAACACTGCTTCTCAAAGCCTACATGGGACTACCACCACATTATCCCCAACTGCAGCTGCAAGATTACTAATCTTCTTTCTGTTAGCTAGTTTAATAATCTGAGCCTCGTGAAACTCTGTAGCACTCCATTTTTGCAGGAAGAATCAGGGCTAAATTCTGACCTCAGAAACTGACTACCTTGGGGGGGGGGGGGGGCGGGCGGGGAGGGGAGAGCATTGTCCGGCTTGTTAAGAGAAAGGGAACAGTGGCTGGTGAAAAGCAGAGGGGAAGAGGTCAGAAGCTGCTGCAAAAGGGGGCGTGGATACAGTGAGGCGCTGCAGACTCGTCACCTGGGACTGAAAGGTCAAGGGGTTGAAAAGAAGCAAGCCCAGGCATTAGAAGCCCTTTTCCCACTGAGCAGGTGAGGCAGCATGTGTTGGTAAAGGATTTTAAAAGGAGGTATTGATTAAAGGAACGGAATAGGGGGAGGGGTTTGGGGCTCCCATGAATGGTACAGCAGGGAGCCAACCCCCTTCTGATTGCCTACATTATCCCTTGTGCAAGGGTGGTGGTGGATGGTAAGGTCCCAGCAATGGGTTGGCTGGGGCACCTGTATGAGGAAAAAAGGGGGGAGTGGAGGTTGGTGGAAGTGCCCCTAGGTAGTTATTGAATGAACATGGAGTTACTTGCACTGTACATTTTTATCTGCTGGATAGTCTCAGACATCTAATAATAAAGTTTCAACCTGATTAAAACATTATCCGAAGTCTCCTGTCCTTCTTTCAGTATAGCCAGACAATTGTTTGTTTGAGAGTGGTAGCTGTGTTAGTCTATATCAGCAACAAGAACCAGCAGTGGTTCTAAGAGGGTTACTGTACACTATCCTGAAATCACAGTATCCACATTCACGTCAGGGGCCTGGCTTTTCTTAGGCCATGTGCAGGGGTCCACCCCATGAAAAACACATACCATTACACCTACCTTTTTATGGTGATAGGAGTTTGTGTGTATGTGACTTTATATGCTTTCAAATAGTGCTATATTAAATTCAGAAATTAATTTACTAAAATGGCTTATTTTTAGATCCACATTTCTTGTTTTAAATAAGATGCGTCTTCATTTTTTTTCTCCCCCTCAGCTGAGAGCACCAAACTGTCTTAAACATAATAAAATCTAGTTTTACGAGGTATCTTCTATTGCTCTTGCTTTCAGCATGGAGTGTTTGTAGGCCTTGACCTACTTAAACAGAAATACAGGATTCTTAGCCCACCTTAACCCTGATTTGGGGGGGATGGAAACAGAGGAGGGGGCTGATGAAAGCCTCCAATCCCCGGATAGATACTGAAATGATCATGGAGTTACTTGCATTGTACACTTCTACCTGCTGGGTAGTCTAATTAAACTATAAATCCAGGATCCCCTGTTCTTCTCCTGGTATAGCAAGATAATGTGGGTGCCGAGTCCTTGGGGCAGCTGAAGAATGGGCAGAAAGGCACCAGTGTGTGTTCCTGGTTTCTCTCTCTCTGTGGAGAGTGCCTAGCACACTGCTAGCACCAAACATAATAGGAAATTATAATTTTTAATAGTAACAAGTAGATACAGAATATATTCAAGAATATTTCCAATTCACTTGAGCTTTCCTGCTTGGAAGCATACTCAGGGCAAACAGAGAATTTATACACTCAGACACTTTAAGATCAGAAGGGACCGTCATGATCATCTAGTCCAGCGGTTCTCAAACTAGTTGAGACCACGACCCCTTTTTGTCATCTGGCGGCGCGGCGTGACCCCCTCCGCCGAAAAGCTGCCGAATTACAAAAAAAAAAAAAAAAAAAAAAAAACCAACCACACACACACAAAAAAGCACGTGCGCCCCGGTCCCCCGTCCCCGCTGCGGGCTGCTGAGAGCGCCCCAGTCCCCCGTCCCCGCCGCGGGCGGGCGGGCTGCCGGGAGTGTCCCGGTCCCCCGTCCACGCTGCGGGCGGGCGGGCTGCCGGGAGCGTCCCGGTCCCCCGTCCCCGCTGCGGGGGGGCTGCCGGCTGCGCGCCGGCCCCAGTCGCTGCGAGTTGCAGCGGCAGGAGCTCGCGACCTCCTGGGGAGTGCTCGGCAACCCCCCGGGGGGTCGCGACCCCCAGTTTGAGAAACCCTGATCTAGTCTGACCTCCTGCAACTGATGGCCACAGAACCTCATCCACTCCTGAAATAGACCTCTAACCTCTGCCCTTGATTATGTCTTTGACATTCAGCAGAAATCCTGCCTTTCCTTTCAAAACATTGGCATATACTCAATTGAATACCGGAATAATCAATTTTTAATCACAGAAGGGACATAATCACCATCCAGTTGACCTCCTGCATAACATAGGCCATAGAAATTCATCCTTTAATTCCTGCATCAGGTCCACAATTTCTGGTCCATCTCACCTGGTTGACCTTCATCAGATCTTTTAGAAAGATCTGATTTAAAGACTTCAAGCAATGGAGACTGTACTACATCCCTTGGAAAGATGCTCTAATGATTAATTATCCTGAAAAATGTCAGAGAGGTAGCCGTGTTAGTCTGGATCTGCAGAAGTGACAAAGAGTCCTGTGGCACCTTAAAGACTAACAAAAGTATTGAAGCATAAGCTTTCGTGGGCTAATACACAGTGCATGCATCCGACGAAGTGAGTACTGTATTAGCCCACGAAAGCTTGTGCTTCAATACTTCTGTTAGTCTTTAAGATGCCACAGGACTTTGTCACTTCTGAAAAATATCTGTATCTTATTTTCAGTCTAATTTTGTCTAGTTTTAGCTTCCAGCCATTTGATCTCATTATGCTTTTGTCTCCTAGATGTAAGAGACCTCTGTCATCAGAAATCTTCTCCCCATGTAGGCACGTCTAGACTATTATAAAGTCACCTCCTACATTTCCCTTCATTAGCTAAATGGACTGAGCTTCTTAGTCTCTCATAGTAAAATAGGTTATCCAGACTTCATTCACCCAGACCTTAAATCAATTTTGTATGCATCAATCAGTGGTATCACAAAGTAAAAAATTCCCATAAAATATAAAAATGTGCCACCAGAAATCCTGCTGGTTTTGAAAGAAGCAGTATGACAATCATACAAAGATATATCACTTCCCCAAACAATTAAACTATTAACTCGTCTATTTATATACATAAACACCATTTACAAAAAGCTGTAGCATTTACAGCTGTTGGCTATTCTCCCATTATTGAAATGGGGATTTATAAGCATAACTTCCACCAGTAGTTGTATCAAAATAAGCACAGATGGATAGTACTTCTGATGTGGTGATCTGTCCATTAAGAACTAGTGTGAGCTCAGATTGTGAACTCTGCAAAGCAGGGATCATGTCTTCTCATGTGTCTCTACAGGGGTTCCCATACCTGAATGTGGCTTGAGTGCTATCACATTACAATAAATACAAAATAATTAAAGAAAACTCATTTTACAAATATTACTTAGGTATTAGTCACTACCATCTGGATCAGATTTTGAACTGATACCAAACAGTAATGGCTCTGTCCTCTCCCATTAAGTATCCCTAAATCACCCGTGTCCCCTCAATCAGCCAAGATAACTTGGAAACATTTATAATTTGTTGTTCTTTAGAATCATGGAATTGGAACACCTAAATTCCAAGAAAAGTGACAAAAGTGACAACTGCATAGGCTAAATTCTGTTCAAGAATGCAGGTTCAACTAAATAGCTACATTAGAACATTATCCTCTATTCATAACAATATGAATCATCACTAAAAATCCACACTGGACAAATTAAGGTTATGGTTATGTTGTACAATATGGTCAGGTTTTGAAATGAACCTAGATTAGGCTTGTTATCAGGCCAAAATTTTCACGTGTGAGACTGAGTGTTAACCGAAAGCAATATTCTTCATATTCTTAGCATAGCATAGCATGATGGCTGACATTCTGATCTCAAATAGAATGTGTAAATCCAGAGTAACCCTACTGAAATGAGTGACATTGTTTTAGATTTTTCCCATTATAACTCACAATTACAACCAGTGTCCTGGAAAGCTACTTTTAACTTTCATTCATGACTACAGCATCAGTGCTTACCGACACACAGTTTGTATGATACTGAGAGCAGTGTGAAATGAAAGATTCAGAGCTGTGTTAAATGCTATTTCAGACAACATTTCTTTTGTTTGGGAGGTTTGCAAGAAAGCCAGACCTAGAAATCATCATCAAAGCTCACATTGTAGAGAGTCGGTCAATTGTAATTAAAACAGTGATGCTTGTGCATCTTGGCAAAACACGGCATGCACTAGAGTTATGAAAACTGAACTACAGCAGCATCGAATCATATTATTTTAAGACACTGTAGCTGAACGCCCTGACCCCATCGAAAAACTCAAACAACGAAAGGTCTATTGAAGGGACCTGAGCAAATCTGTTGTTTTAGTGTTTATCTGTTCAGTGAATAAATGGAGGGCACCTGTTTCTTGTAAGTGTCAATCTGACACTTTAAGAGCATGAAATTCACTTAAAATTTTAGACATTTTAAAGAGAGAATGTTCTTTAAAATTACCACAAAAATATAAGTAAATGGATCAGTTTCTGTTTGTTTAATCTCATTTGTCTATGTGACA
This sequence comes from Sternotherus odoratus, assembly GCA_032164245.1. Classification (NCBI taxonomy): domain Eukaryota; kingdom Metazoa; phylum Chordata; order Testudines; family Kinosternidae; genus Sternotherus; species Sternotherus odoratus. The sequence continues at coordinate 72,181,183 of JAVMKO010000002.1, forward strand.
CAGAAGTTCCTAGCCTAGGCAAAGGGTCCCCTGTTTTTTTGCAAACAATGCTCATCCCAAACCTGACACAAAGACTATACCAAACAAGCTGTACAGGATATTTATCCATAAAGAGTAACACGTAAAACATGAAAGCTCATAACTCATAGAAAGCTCATAACTTGTCAAAATTCATAATCATTGTGAGATACATGTATGGGTAATATTTAAGGGATAATGTATTTATGATGCTTTATGGACTTGGAGTAGAAAGTAGTCACCAAGGGATAATCCGTTTCAGTGATGACCTATTCAGAAAGAAGGAAGTGGTCACCTGACCCCACCCTGTTTGGCTGGTAATGTAATACAAAGGTCAGTTGTTTAGCTTTGCTCAATCCCAAGATTTCAATGGGAAACCATCAGAGACAACTGCAAACAATCGAAACCTCTTGAAGATATCCTGAGGAGCAGGACGGTCTCATTAAAAATGGAACCCTGCTCCCTGTGCAGCCAGTCAGTGCTGCAACAGACTGAATTTTGGGAGGGAGGTGAACCTACTTAATTAGATAGAAAAGGTAACTGTTAAGAAGTGCAGACCCAGGTTCACAACTTATTATTTTGTTTTGTGTTGTAACCATTTTTGTTCACCATTCTCGTTTCTAGGTTAAAAATGTACGCTTTTGTTTTATTACAAATGGTCATAAGTGCTCTGTGATTTCACAGAAGTGGTGATACAAAGTAAAACTAATCAAATGGGGCACACTTGTCCAAGCAAAGGCAAGACTCCCTCATGCTAGAAGCAGGAAGTAACAAGATGACTCACAGTTCCGAGTGTCCTGAGAACCATCACAGTCTCCCGGTAGAATTCTGGTTACATTATTCATATATCATATGATATCTATTTAGGGGGTGCCTGCCATTCTCATAAAAAATGAAAGTAAGCCAGAATTTATTTCTACTAGTGATTAAACCACCCCTTCCGCCCCTTGTTACTTTGAGAATTAGATGAATATAAAAATAGCTATAGAAAGAAAAGAAGGAAAGACATAACGGGACAAAATTTCTAGTGATGTAAACAAAATCTCTAGTGATTCCATTGACTTCAATGGAGCTGTAGCAGTAACAGTAGAAGAGAATTCACCCACTGCACACAGTTTCTATGCTCCTTGCTCAATTTGACTGTACTAAGCCATTCACAAATATACTGGGATACATGAATATCTTTTATCAGATCTTGTCCTTTGGGATCTATCAAATCTCGAGCTTTGTATACAAAGGCTGACATCAGGGAGTTCTCCAGGTAAAGGAGGAGCAAACACAGGACCCTTGAGGTAAGTGGCTGTCTATAGTGTGTGTTTGTGTGTTGGAGTTACTTGCTGTGTGCTGAGCTTGTGTTTGTCTGTTTGTTTGAAGGACCGTGTTCTGTGGCTGGCAGTTAGAAGCTGTGAGCTTCTAAACCAGGTTTGAAATCTAGAAGCCTCTGTTCATTGGCTGAGCCTTAGTCGGGGGCGGGGCTATCAGGAAGGCCAGGGCTTTATAAAGCAATGAGTCAGCAACTAGGGAGCTTTTGTGAACGGGGCTGCTAACAGGGAGTTTCGAGAGGGAGTTTGGAAGCGGAATGGGAAGGCAGTGAGTTACACTTGCCATTTTAACATTTTTTTAAACTATAATCAAAACTTCTTGATTTAAACAAAAATCCTATCATTAGCCAAAGTAGCAGTAGGAGAAATGCAGGCAGAAGCCCAGAAGCAGAGTAGGGGCTATCCTGCTTATTGTGCTGGGCGGGTGGCATATGTGTGCATTTGATGCAAGGATCTCCTGGCCCTCAGAGACTACATATGGGCTTTGGAGGGCAGGGTGGTGGAACTGGAGGAGCTGAGGGAGGCAGAGAGGTATGTCGATGAGGCTTTCTGGGATGCTGTAGATTTGTTCCACCTCCAGTCAGACAGTCCCTGCGCTGTAAAGGAGGATGAAAGGCTCAGGGAAGGAGAGCAGTCAACGGGAGCAGAGGAAAACCTTCCCATGGTTGGGACCCTCCTTCCAGATGATGTTGGGGTATCCTCTCGCACTGAGGTTACCTCTCCAGAGGAGGAAACTCCAATCATTAGGAAAAGACAGGTGTTAGTAATGGAAGATTCAATCATTAGAAACATAGATAGCTGGATTTGTAATGACCAGGAGAACCATATGGTGACTTGCCTGCCTGGTGAAGGTTGTGGATCTCTCGAGGCACCTAGATAGACTTATGTGTATTGCTGGGGAGGAGCTGGTGGTTGTGGTACATGTAGGTACCAATGACGTAGGGATGGGTAGGAGAGATGTCCTGGAGTCCAAATTGAGGCTGCTAGGAAAGATACTGAAATCCAGGACCTCTATAGTGGCATTCTCAGAAATGCTTCCAGTTCCATGCGCAGGACCAGGCAGGCAGGCAGATCTTCAGAGTCTCAATGTGTGGATGAGATGATGGTGTAGAGAGGAGGGGTTTAGATTTATTAGGAACTGGGGAAACCTTTGGGATGTGGGAGCCTATACAGGAAGGATGGGCTTCATCTAAACCAAAGTGAAACCAGACTACTGACACTTAACATTAAAAAGGTTGTAGAGCAGTTTTGAAACTAAGAGATGGATGAAAGCCGATTGCTGCAGAGGAGCACGTGGATCGGACAGAGACTTCTCTTAGAGGAGAGCCTATTGATAGAGATTCTCTAGGCTTCAGTCAGGAGGAGAGGATGGAAGAGGATAAAGGATGGGCCAGATCCGACGAGAAACATTCACATAAAAACAAATCTGACGCATCAGAAAAGGGCAGACAAACAGTGACAAGTGCTTGTACAGAAATGCTAGAAATCTAAATAATAAGCTACATGAACTAGAGTGCCTTGTGTTAAGGAGGATATTGATATAATAGGGATCACAGAAACCTGGTGGAGTGAGGACAATCAATGGGACACAATCATTCCAGGGTACAAAATATATTGGAAGGACAGAACAGGTCATGCGGGGGAAGGAATGGCACTATATGTGAAAGAAAATGTAGAATCAAATGAAGTAAAAATCTTAAATGAATTCACATGTTCCCTAGAATCTCTATGGATAGTAATTCCATGCTCTAATAAGAATATAACAGTAGGTAATCTATTGTCGACCACCTGACCAGGACAGGATAGTGACAGTGAAATGCTAAAGGAGATTAGAGAGGCTATCAAAATAAAGAACTCAATAATTTTAGGAATACCCAAGGAGGAAGAGGAGAGGAAACAAAGTATACTAAGGAATCCCATAAAGGGGTGAGGAGTCAAATACTATTAGGTACATGGCCAGGAGTATTGGCTGCCTCTGCAATATAATAGTGAACCTGGAAATTCATGCTGGTGCTCAGGAGCATTGTATGGCAGTGTTAAGCCACGACAGAAAAGCTTTTCCTACTATTAAAATAGCAGTATTGACCCACTGTTTCATGTACAGGCCAATTACATCTCAAGGGACACGGGCTATATTTCTTAACTTCTTGGAGTTCAGCTCCCTGTGCAGCACAAAGAAACAGAAGGTGACCAACTTCCCAGAACATCATGGGATATAAGAGATGAAGGAAAACAGCAATAGCTCAGAGACGCCCACAGGAACAGTAGCAATTGCCAATTTGTCACCATGCTTCTGCAATCCCAGAGAATACATGAGCATATGGATATCTTAGGCTCTATGCCATCAACCTACAGTGGCAAAGCATGGTTCATGCAAATACAATCTGGATCTGTGTCAGTGGAAAAATCTCCCCCTTGTGAATGGCTTACTGGACTCAAGTAAGAAGGGCCTCGCACTGTGGCAAGCTCTCGTAAAAACTGCCGTCCTCCACTACAGATTGCTATCTAGTGCATCAGAGTGTTTCTTCAGTGCTTCCCTGTGAGAAGTGCTGTACGTGTGACATATGATTGTACATCTGAGATTCTGAAACAATGTGTGAAACAGGAAATCCTTGCCTTCTGTAGAATGAATAATACTGACAGTGCTGCGCAGCCCCTGCGTAGAGCCAACTGCAGAGGGTTTTATTTTTATCACAATTAATGCAGGCTGTGATGTAGTAATATACTGCATACAGTGCTTTCAATTATCGGTATAGGCAGTGGGAGTACTCCTTAGTATAGGAAAGACATTACCAGACCCCTTAACAGGAAAGCTGCATATGCACGTCTTGGAAGGGAAAAATAAAACATTGTGGAATTGTTAAAAGCATGCTTCAACGTTCAATTTCCTTCGCAAAATATTAATCCCAGGCCTGTATAAGAACCATGAAGGGGGATGGCACAGTGGATAAACAGCCTAGTCTTTCACCTCTCAAGAAATAAATCCTGACTTGTTCATCAATTACATTATCCACATCACAAAATGACCATTTGGTACAGTTTCCTATATTTGTTTAAGGGAAGATTGTTTTTAAAAGGAAAAAATTAACATAGAAAAAAATCCTTCCTATGCATTGGATCCTGTAATTTTTGGGATTTCTAGGAAAGATTGCTAGCTGATATCAATATCCATTTGATAGCTTGGTGGCAATAATGCAGTTATGATATTAATGAAATATATTGGTCCATTACAAATACGAAGTAGAAAAACATAAAATGGTACAAGTTCAATTCATTACGCGTTGTTAGCGTTCAGCCATATATTCCTCTACCATGCCCCAATCCTGCAAACACTTACACATGAATAACTTTACACACACAAGTAGTTTCATACGGGTTAATGGAACTACTCACATCAGAACAGTGATGCATATGCTTAAGTGTTTGTAGAATTGGAACCAAAATGTTCACAACAACCTTGCAGCGGAATATGGAAGTGTTTGAGAATACATTTTTAGCCTTTGTATTCAATTTTTCGGCATTTTAATTCTGTTTCCTTTGCACTGACTGACAGAGTACACAAGGAGGATCTGATCAAGAACTTTTTAAATATTAATAATCAGCTGGAAGTATCTGGAAGAAGAGAATCTTGCCAGTTACAACACAGATGCATTACTTTTCCTGAGTGATGCTTAAGTGAACAGCACTGTAACTGTAACAGTGAAAACACTATGAGCCAAATATATTCTTTCTTATCTTAAATTAGGTACCTTTTCAATAAATATAAAGAAATGCTCTTGAGACAGGATTATTCTTTATCTCAGATTATCTATGCAGCTATTCCTATAGACTTAAATGTCTTGTTGACTGGGCTGTGATCATCTATCTTTAATAAAGGAACACTGCTCACCCTCTGTGTTCTCTTCATTGAGTCCACCAAATATAGTAAGTTTCTCACTGTTCTTCATCTCTGACTTATCTAAGTGATTTTATATATGCTTCAAATGTTCCTTTTAAACCAGAAATGTATCATGTTAGGTCAAAGTGCAAAACTATTCATTGCTTTTCAATAGGCCAACACAAACATTTGCAACATTTTCATTAAAAGAATATTTACAGAGATTCACCTACAATTATTAAATGGATCTACTGCACCTTAGATTAATGCATTTACTAGGGTTTAAATTTAACTAAAAACTGAAAATGAATAATTTCATACAATCTAAGTAATGCTGTTAAGTAAAATAAAACATATATCAGGAAACATTCATTTTATTCTCTACTAGCAAAAATACCCGGCGTTGCTCGGGTCCGTCGGAGGTGGGGAGGGGGCAGAGAGCAAACCTGACACCCCCACCTCACCCCCCCGACCAAACCCGATACCCCCACCTCACTTACCCCTCGACCAACCCCGACTCACATTTTAACCCCCCCCACCCAAACCCAACACCCCCACGTCACCCCCTACCAACACCCCCTGACCAACACCCACACCTCACCCCCTGGAGATCAAACCTGACACACCCACCCCACTTTCCCCCCCAACCAAACCCGACATCCCTACCTACCACCACAAACAAACCCGACACCCACACCTCACTTACCCCTCGACCAACCCCTCCTCACCCCCCCAAACAAACCCAACACCCCCAGCTTACCCCCCCACCAAACCCAACACCCCCTGACCAACCCCAATACCCACCCCTCACCCCTCACCCACCCCGACACCTTCCCACCCCCCCAGACCAAACCCAACACCCCCGGCTCACTTACCCACGACCAAACCCGACACCCCCACCTCACCCCCTGACCAAACCCGACACCCCCACCTCACCCCCCGACCAAACCCAACACCCCTACCTCACTTACCCTCCGACCAAACCCAACTCGGGTCCGTCGGAGGTGGGGAGGGGGCAGAGAGCTGAGCGAGTGCAGGGTCCGTTGGAGGGGGCAGAGAGCTGAGCAAATGCAGGGTCCGTTGGAAGGGGTATTATGACATCATAACTATGTCACAGAGAACAGCAGCTGCCCAGCTGATGTGATTGGCCTTTAAATAATTTCACCCCTGGGGGGCGTCAGAGGTGAGATTTGAAAAATTTTCGACTCTTACCCTGATTAGGACCCTAAGACCTATAACTATACCAAATTTCAAGTCTCTAGCTCAAACGGTGTGGAAGGAGTAAGTGCACATACATACACGGATACACCATTTGACTTTTATATATATAGATAGACCAGGTAAATAAATAAATGTGGCCAAAATTTTAAATATGGGAACCCAAACAGTGCTCTGAAATTTCCATATGCATCGTTGCTAGTAAAATCCCATTAGTAATGGTTTGCACAAACAGGTGTATAAATGGACTATTTACCCATTCTGGGTGCACAAAAAACTTTAAGCATACATTTTGCAAAATATATACATGCAATTTTTAAGGATACAAATCAGACACCAGTTTTCAAAATCTGGTTCACTTATTCCAAGTCTCTTATGCCAATTTGGTTACATTATATAAATAAAAGTCATCAGGATGGTCATGTTTATTTAATAAATATGGTAACAAGAGTTTATAATAACTTTTTACATGCTCATAACATTCTGAAAAATTCTTCTTATGGACAGGTTTCAGAGTTGTAGCCGGGTTAGTCTCTATCAGGAAAAATAATGAGGAGTCCTTGTGGTACTTAAAGACTAACAAATTTACTTGGGCATATGCTTTCGTGGGCTAAGACCCACTTCATCAGATACAGTAATAGAAGGGGGGAAATTAGCATGGGGAAATTAATTAATTGTAGTGACCCATCTGTTAGAGAGTTTATTCCTTCGCTCTCCCACTTCCCTGGTCCTCTTTTACACACACTCTTTTATATCTCTCTAGCTAAATCCTAAACATATACCAAAATTCTTAAACTATAGGCTTTTGCAGACAGGCCTGAATATCTATATTCTAACACCATCCACTCCCAGTCTTTATTCAGGCCTAATTTGATGGTGTCCAGTTTGCAAATTAATTCCAGTTCTGCAGTTTTTCGTTGAAGTCTGGTTTTGAATTTTTGCTGTTGAAGAGTTGCCACTTTTAAATTTGTTAATTAGTGTCCAGGGAGGTTGAAGTCTTCTCTGACTGATTTTTGAATGTTATAATTCTTGACGTCTGATTTGTGTCCATTTATTCTTTTGCGTAGAGACTGTCCGGTTTGGCCAATGGACATGGCAGAGGGGCACTGCTGGCACGTGATGGCATATATCACATTGGTAGATGTGCAGATGAATGAGCCCCTGATGGTGTGGCTGATGTGGTTAAGTCCTGTGATGGTGCTTAAAAACTAAATTTCCCCATGCTAATTTTCCCCCTACTGTTACTCACACCTTCTTGTCAACTGTTTGAAATGGGCCACCCTGATTACCACTACAAAAGTGGTATTTCCTCCTGCTGATAATAGCCCACTTTAATTGAATTGTCTCGTTAGAATTGGTAAGGCAACTCCCATCTTTTCATGTACTATGTATATATATATCTCTTTTTATTGTATTTTCCACTCCATGTATCTGATGAAGTGAGTTGTAGCCTATGAAAGCTTATGCACAAATAAATTTGTTAGTCTCTAAGGTGCCACAAGAACTTCTAGTTTTTTCTTATAGACAGTTCTCATCTACTTTGAGGTCCTTATTCTCATTTATACTAAGACACTTTTATACTGCTCTGGCAATATAAACAGGCCTTAGAGAGGACACAAATTACTTCCTCCCACCTCTTGAAGGTTTCTTCACAATGTCAACTTGGTGCAAAAAGGCTTTTAATGTAAATTGTTCTATCCTGGCTAAACCTTATTGAATTAAATTAAACTTTTCTTAATTGAGTTTAGCATCTTTGGAGTTCATTGTATTACAGATACAAATGTTTACATATTATTGGGAGATTGTATGAACTTCTTTAGCAGAAAAAGATATTAATACAATCTCTGGAAGGGATGAGGAAGTCCCAAGATCTTTTTGAAAACAATATGTGTGAAGAGAATTTCCTTAGGAAATAATCTGAAGTGAAATGAATGCAAATTCTCTCCTCTGACACCAACCTTTTGAATATATGCCCTGAGGAGAGAGAGACTCATTTTGTAGTAACTACCTGCTTCTGGAAATTCCAGATAAAACACCGCTCATCTGTATAAAGGGTGGACTAAACCTCTCATGAGTGCGCTTGTTCTGAGCTGAAGTTGTGATGAACTGGTAACCACAAGGACTCACTAGGCACGGTTGCTCCTGCCAGAATCAGTGTTAGGGTTGAGGTGAATGCTGGCAAGTTTACTGTCATGAGTGAAGGTTCTTTTACAGTTTTTAAGTACACCTTCTCTGTAATGCTTTTAGTTTAGGAATAAAATTGTGGTAGCATATCTGTAGCAATCACTCTTCTCAGTCTCTGAAGAGAAAGCAAACAGGTCTGTTTAGGCAGACTGTCTTTGTTGGGAAATACACAGTGAAGGCAGGGAACCGTACAGCCTGGAAATACCCCTGTCAGAAGGGGGAGAGATGCAGGCCTCCACTCAAGAGAGGCAACAGCCAGGCAGCTGGAAGCCTAACTAAGAGAAAATACAGGTACAGTTCCCTTGAACTGTGATATACAGTAGACTCTCGATTATCTAAGATTGGATTAACCAGGATGTGGATTAACCAGGATGTCAAAAAAAATACGCACAACTCATAGGGCTGGCTCTGGCTTTGCTGCCGCCCCAAACACACACACACAAACAAAAAACCCACGAGGGCGCAGGGTGGCTGGTGAACCAACCCCTCTCTTCCCATATTTCCTAAGGATGATGATTATCCGGGATTTTATTAACCAGAATTAATTTTTTCCCTATCATCCTGGATAATCGAGAGTCTACTGTAAATAAGAATTGGGTCCTGAGTGTCTAACATTGGATTAGTCATCCTGTTGTCTCAGAATTGTGTTGTAACAGGGTAATTTCCCAGGGCATAGAACCTCATACTGCAAAGACTGTTTCTCCAGATGGAAGCATCTCCTATGCCCATTTCCTTTCTTAATATTTTTAACAAATGTTATCAAAAATAGTTGCATTTTATACATCAACCAATATTATTTCAATTGATTTTAATTCAGTTATATACTGTATCTAATATATCTAAACATTAAATTGATATTGGTTGAATAATGCAAAACATTTTCTGTGAATATCTGGTTTTCATTTTTAAATAAATTCACTGGGTTTAGGTATTTTCTATACCTTTTGTATTAGCTTTCTTTGACCATATGAGCAATCAAATTTTACTGGCAAACTTATTGAAAGCAAATTTTAAAATTGCATGTTGTGAGTATTCATAGAAACTGAATTTTAAATTGGCACACACAATTATGTGTGTGTGAAGTACTTTTCCCTTCCCATCCAATCAGGAAACAAATTTATGCCAGGTGACATGTCTAGCCAATCACCACTAAGCAACACAGTTCAAAAGTCCAATATTCACAGTCATTCCATGGACTAAAGTACTGAAAATATTTTTTCTGAATACATTCTAATAACAAAAGCAAACTACTCAGGGATATTCTGTGAGAATAAAAACTGTCATAAAATACATTATTTTCGCAGTGATAAATTATATATCTTTGTTCAGGAATTTGGGAAATGCCTTGCTGCCTGATATAATGCAAGTTAAGGATTGTTTATTAGCTTAACGGCACAAAATCAGGACAAAATGTAAATTCAGCTGTTTAGTAGTCTCATTTTTTCAATCAACTTCAGTGGGTTTTGGATTAGTCCCTATTCTCAAATTTAAAGTTACTTCGAGTAGATGATGGACAGCTTGGCATTGTCTACTACCTTGGGGACTGCCCCAAATACAGCACTTGGTACAAATCCATAGTACCAACAGCCAAAGCTGCTTTTTGCACCAATTCAGCGCATCTGTACTAGAAACTGGGGTAAAGTCCACTAGTGCAAAAATAGCTTTGCCTCTCTATGCTGGGTATTGCACTGGTGCAGCTAAAATAATGGCTGGCAACTGATGGCTGTACAGTAAACCCTCGATTTAACGGACCTCGATTTAACGGACTTCGGATGCAACGGACAAAATTTCTGATCCATATCAGACCGCAACCCCTCCCGGCTGCGGCCCCGGTCCCCTTCGCAGGCGGCTGGCTGCTGGCTCCCGGCTGCCACCACAGTCCCAGCCGCTGGCGGGCTGGCTGCCGGCTCCCGGCTGCTGCCCCGGTCCCAGCCGCTGGCGGGCTGGCTGCCGGCTCCCGGCTGCTGCCCCGGTCCCGGCAGCCGGCGGGCTGGCTGCCGGCTCCTGCCCGGGTCCCGGCAGCGGGCGGGCTGCAAAGCTGCCGCCCCGACCCTGTGGCGGGAGGGCTGCTGCTCCAACAGCTTGGTTGGTTTTTTTTAAATTAAATAATGGACTTTTTGATTTAACGGACACCCCCTCGCCCCAATTAGTCCATTACATGGAGGTTTTACTGTAGTTGGAGTATGGCCCTCAGTATAGCACAATGATGAGCATTTCTTTTTTAAAGAAGGATTCTCTTCTAATAGCACCCGGTTCTGTTTTCTATTAGTTCCTGCTCGGTCTCCAGAATAATCTCTATAGTGCCCTCTCCCTTCACCTACAGGGGGCATGCAAAGGGATGATCAAGTATGATGAGTCTGTGCCTTCGGATGTGAGACAGGCAATAAATAATTTACCAGAATTACTCACACGGTCCATTCTCTGAATTCCTTTCTCACACATATATATCCCCTACACACCCTGCTCTTGATTCACTATCTTTTGACTGAGAATGAATGAATGAATCTGAAAGTGCCCTAATTCAACAAATGTTCCCATGAGTGAAATCATAATTTGAGGGAAATTTTCCTTTTGATGAGAGGTTGGTTAACCATTTGAGAGCATTCTCAGTATGTTCCAAGTGAGCTCTATAATGGTGTAGGAACCACTGGGTCCAGTTCTGCTCTCACTTTCACCAGTTTTGCACCAGTGTAACTCCATTAAATTCAGTGGAATTATTTCTAGTTCAGGACCTGATCCAAAATCCTCCGAAGTCTATGAAAAGGACTTTGGACTAGGCCCTTATATTGGTGTTCTATCCACTAGGACACACTTCCTCTACGTTATCAATACCCCAAAATGGTTTCTTGGATTATGGGCTTTTCTACTCTTTGCTTTCAGGCAGCTGGCACTCTGTATTCACCAAGAAACGTATTTACTCAATTTCATTAATAATTAGCCCCAAACTTCCCAGCTGTTCTTTTACCAGACACAAGACGCATGGATCAAACTTTCACGCAATCGAGGATAGTTTCCCAACACATTTAAGAAAAAAACCCAAAATGATATGAAACAATCACAGAATGGAAGTGCACGTACGGACTCCTTTTCTAACTTCTCTCCCATCACTTTCACTACCTCCTCCGGTTTATTTAGTTTACTATCTTCTTTCTTCAGATACTTGCTCCAGCACCTTTCATCTCCAGAAATATCATCTGTTCCAGATATTCTGAAGTTTGCCAAATTTGATGGAGACGAGAAACTAATGAAATCATTAGTCAACTCTTTTTTTTTGTAACATCAGCTAAATAAAATGAAATAAAAGACACCATGGATTCCAATTAAAGTTACTAAATTTGGGATCCATGCCTGCGACCGCGCTGCACACGAATTCGCGCTATATAGACATGCGTTCTAGCAAAGGTCTGCTGTATTCCACAGTCACTGTTCCCATCCTGGGAAGGTGGTCAGTAGTATATTCCCATTCCCATATTCTTATTATTTAAGCATGGAATAAGAATCCATAGAGATTCTATGGTAAAGTCTCATTCATTTAAGATTTTTGCTATATTTGACTCTATGCTTTCTTTCACATCTAGTGCCATTCCCCTACCAAACTTTCTTAGCTCACTGCCCCGGAAGTTTCCTCTTTTCTTCCTTGTTACCCATCCTGAAAATCCATGTCTTCTACAACAATTATTACCCCATATGGGCCATCATAATTTTAAAAAAACCCAAGCAAACAAGACCATCTGAATTAAAAACAAAAACAAAACCTTTTACAGTTCTCAGTGTCTCCCAGCATAGTCTCTTTCACATGCAAGCTTCTTGAGAAGACACTATATTTCTATTTGACTTGTATAATGTTTGATACCAAAAGTACATGCTTAGTTATGAATTACACATCTCTCTCTAATAACAAACTATTTATATGAATAATTTGACGTTTTTTGTTTTTGGTATGCCCACAGACAGTTTATGACTGTCTTGAATCTACTCACAACATGAAAGTATTTGGCAAAATGTTTCAGGAAGCTAGTTTATTTTTTGCTTTGCTGTTTGAAATCTGAGCTGCATATCTTATCTCTAAGTAGAAAAAACCAAAACCAACATCCTCCTCCTCCTTATTCTTTTCCCTGACTAGGTGAGTGTAATTCTTATCAGATTGCTGCTAGCACAAATGTTCACAAAAAGCTAATATGAATTGGCACTGGGATCAGAGACAGGAGTAGAACTTAAAAACGGAGTTACTTTTTTTCAAATTGACTAGATTTTAAGTGCCTCTTAATGTCTTTTATTTTGTTGCCAACAAGTTTGTGTAAGTGTACCGATGGCCAGTGCTGCTTTTTGTATCATTTCCAACTTAATTCTTTTTTCTTGAAGAGAAATGCTGATATTTGCATTCCTCTGAAAAAATCACAATATGAAGAGTGAGATGATAGGGATAATTTGACTAAATGGTGGTGCAAATCACAATGGGAAAAATATCTTTTTTGAAGACCACCTGTCTACTCATTTTTGAGCACCAAATGTTTTATTTTCTTTTGTTCAGGAAAACAAATGCACTTAAAATCCAAAACACTGATGGTAACTGATAGAAAAACCAACATATGATTTGTTGGTTTTAGGTCATCTGAACTTGGAATGGAAGGAGATATAAACTCCTCTCTGCATCCGTTGCTCTCTCTGTACTGCAGTCGGGAGGTCTCTGGAGTGATAATTCTAACCTTGAATGTTTGGACACAAAACTTTCTTGATGATGCTTTCAGTCTTTACTCATGCAAATCTGTTTCATGCATTTTTCATTAGTGTCTTGTAAACATTTTGAAAAAAATACTTGAAACCACTGCATTTATACAACTTGGTTACAATGGCTGTGGATTGTGCTCTAGACCTGAAGAAACTGCTTCCCCTCGCACACGCACACAGATTCATTCCATAAATTAATGTTTGCATAGGTTCAGGAAAAGGTATCAGATTCCCTCTCAGCCACTCTATCCCAGGATAAGCCATTAAATCAGTTGAAACTCAAATTTAAAGGAAATGTGAACTGGCATGTTTTTTTGATCAGATATACACAACAAACTATTCACAAATAATCTAAAGACAAAGAGTTAGTTACAGAAATTATTTGTTGAACAAAGAATATGTTTCAGAAATTCACAAACTGTCCTTGGAGAATTCACAAAGAAAAGCCAGATTTGTCTGATAGATTCTCTGGTATGGATTAGCGATACTGTACTCATGAGGGTCTGAAGCTGAATTTTTGAGTACGGAAGCTCTTGGTGGTGACTTGATGGCAGTACAGAAGGTTTATTGGCTAACTTCACCAATCTGGTATAAATCCCTAAAATATATTAATCTAAATTTCCTTTTTAAACTGGGAAGATAAAACAAGGAATCTGAATGGCCAATGAGTTTTCTAGGCTAGTTATCAGATTAAACTCCTTTTCCTAAAAGCAGACTTATGTTTTGAGAAATCAAATTATACATGAATATAGGCACACTTTTTGGGACCTGATCATTCTCCTGAGATGCATATGTGAATCTCATTCTTTGCTCATGGAGGAGGGTTAGCTATTTACATGCCACTAAACACTCTTCAGTCAGGGATCTGTGGTTTGAGAGGGTGCAGGCTGGGGCACCAGAGGAAGTATGGGCAAGTCCAGAAAGGAATTTTCCATCCAGTGCTGTGCAGCACACACACACTCCCCACATGACTTCCTGGACAGACACAGCAGCTAGTAGAGGAAGCCCTGGCTTAGTGCCAGAGAAAGGACTGGTGTAAATGGTCCTTAGAAAGTGATCCATAGTCTCAGAGCAGAACTCATTGGTGGTCCAAAAATAACATCTTTCCACCCCACGCACAAACAATTGGGAGGCACTCATGGAATTTTCCTCTCCCAGGATCCCTTCCAGCAAGATTTTCACTCAGAAGGAGTGTTTGGGCCCCAAGAGCGGTTACAGGCTTGTGACTCACAACATACAGGCACTCTGCAAGGTGCTTTTGCTTAATGGATTTTTAGTCAGTTAGATTGCTCAAGAGACTGAATGGCCATAATGGTATAACTGAGAATGTAAACTAATTTAGAATATGATACGCTAATGAAGCCTCAGAATCCTGAAGGTATCAAACTATATATCCACACAGGTTAGGACTCAGCCAGATTGCAATTAGCTGTCTAATAGCAATAAATCCGTAAAAGGGCAGAAAACTAGTACTATTTTCGGTTCTTTAAATTCACTCTAACTTAATATTGTAGCACTATAGGTAGGATTCTCATTTATGCTAATGTCCCTTTATACCCCTCTGGCAGTAGATCCATTTTAAGACCCCCTATACATTGTCAGACCAGTATAGTGCCTTGGTATAAATGAGAATCAAGACTTATAGATTTTACAACTGCTGCATATTGTTGCCGGAGTGGTTAGGCAATATTCAGGGCCTTGCTGGTTTGTTTCTGTTAGGAAGAGACACCGATGATAGAGTCAGATATTTCTTTGGTGCAATCCTGATTATCAACAAAAAACGTACCTAGAATCCTGTTTCACTGTAGGGAAAAACAACAGCAGGCAGTTTGTTTGCTCACAGTTTCCATGCCTGCCTCTCCAGCCCTCAAGCTACCTACAAGAAGCTCTCTCTTGGCTTCCTCCCGGGGCCAGCTCACACTATCTGCTCGCTTTCATTTCTGACACAAACAGCTTGACCGGCCTTTTTTTCCCCCCATCAGTCCCAAGGAAACCGCTCTTATTGTCCCTGAGTGAGTTCTCACTCCCGCCTTCACATGTGACTCTGTACTTTGGGCAGCGGCTTCTCTATTGTTCCAGTTACCTTGCTCCATAAATAAGCTCAAATGCTTCTTTGATTTGGCCTCAATGAAAGTGGCTATCATGCCTTTCAGTTTCAGGGATGTATGTGCTTGCCTATAGATCAAAGACATGTTTATTAGTAGCCACCAACATTCCTCCAGCATAATATTAAATTCAACTACACCAAGAAATGTAAAGTGTATGGCTGTAGATCCCCAAACCTTTGTAACTTCTGTGCTCTTAATCTGCCTGTAGGGTTGAATTTGAGTTTCAGCAACAAATTATTTTTATGCAAGTCACTCTCTGTATCCTACCTTTCACTCTCTTTAGAGTGTGTACGTATTACCCTTCAGATTTCAGCTATAGCTCTAATCCTGGCATTACTGAGCCCCTGCAACTCTCCCACTGATGTGACTGGGAGCAATAAACACCTTTACACCCAACAACTTCAGTTTGCCAGGTAATGGGGCTCAGCACCTCCCAGGACTGGATCTGCAAGGCAGGCATGTAAAGCATTTCATTGTATAAATACTGCTTGGTGTGAGAATGTTATTTATGTTAGAATGAAGAATTGTTAGAATAGTTTTTATCAATTTCAAAGCCTGTGGGCATATCTAAAGAGCATCAGTTTCTAAAAGCAGCCACAAAATCTAAGATTTTCCAGCTTCCTTAAAACCTTTAGTGTTTCTACTAGAGAAGGGCCCCAACCAAAACCTCAGGTTCAAACACCTCTGCAACTTTGGGGGATGCTCCTCTTCTTTTCCCAACTTTGCAGCTCAGGTCCACCTCTAGATTTACATCAGGATAAATTAATTTTAGATAACGGGCTGAGTTGTGCCATTGTTGGGTTGCATCAGGAACAGCCTGGGAAGACGACTGTGACTCTCGTTCAAATCTGTCTCCCGGTTCCCCCTTCCCATGGTGGTGGGAGATGGCCCCAGAGACAGATCAAGGCTCCCACCTTCTCTTTTCCCATTCACCAGCATGGGAGGGGAAGCTGCAGCTCTACAGAGGCTTACACTGTTACCTGCAATACGTCTGAAGTGCTGCAGGAGAGTAAGGAGGCACCTTATAGCCCCTTATTCCCTGCATGGGCCTACAGGGCACAATCATGCCAAAACTTTTGAAATGATTAATGAAAACATAATCAAATGCTGTCTCCCCTCTGCCAAGCCAAAGCTGCCTCCACCCAGCACCTTACATAACAAAACTACCCACAACACATCTCCCCAAGACTGTACAATTGCTTGCATGCTAAGAAAAAGACCGTGGAAGACTCTGTGTAGCACTACCTTATGGTGACTCTGCCATAATAATACATATAGAGGAAGTATTAGCAAGTTAGAAGGCAAATGAGAATCAGTGCTCTATCTGTAATATAGGTAATTTTGGGGAGTAACATTTTCAGAAGCACCTAAGAGACACAGGGTCTAAAACCCAATGAAAATCAATGGGACTTATGTGCCTAAGTCACTTAGCTGCTCTTGAAATTTTACCTATTTACACATAAACCCCATAGATTTAAAATACATGACAGTCACTATGTCTCACTTCTGTGAACGCCAAAAGTCACCAAAATTAAGCATCAATTCTGAAAATAACCCTTATCAAGACCTGCTTGAAAACCTAATACAGTATTTAACTTTTAATTTTCATTCCTTGCCAAAGAATTTACTGAAAAGCAGCAGTGGGCTTTCACCAACTAATGGAGTGCCTGGGATATTTTCTCCTTAATTAGAAAATTAATAATTTTGAAAGCATCTTTTGAACATTCAATTTCAACATCTAAAGAGGTCAGTACTTTGGAATTAATGAAATGTATTCTAAATCTCTCAGCCAAACAAACAACTACAGCTGAACATTACTTATCAATTTTCAGCAATTACTGCACAACATCCACTGCTCATAAATCCTTTAGCACTCGTAGAATCCCTTGTCTTGTTAAGGCTGAATACTTAGCTTACTATTTTAGCAGAGGTTGTGTGTTAATTCTGGGCATTTTTCTTTTGCAGACACTGTTTATTACAGCCTCCCTCTCTGTCCAAGGTTCTGAATCTGCCAAATTCTCTGAGGGTTCTTTGAAGAACGAGCGAGGAAAGAGAACAGACAAAATCCCCATGATTAGCAGCAAGCTCTTTAGTCATCTACATTTACAAAATTACTTTATCTTACACAATGTCATTGTCATAATATATTTGCTTACTGGTGGATATCTCTGAGACTGTTCTGCATTTCCAACAGGTGCACGCACACACAAAAACATCAGAATATTTGACTGTATAAAAGCTGAGATCCTTAATCACTGAACATCTGTCTACATTTACTGTAGGTCTTTAAGCAGCACCCTTCTAACACTTGTTACAGAATAATTTAATTGGATTGCACATTGTTTTATAACACTATAACCCAATTAGAATGGAACTTGATGGGAAATAATTCTTGGTTCTGGCACTACAGTGCACTTTAACTAAATTATACTTTGTCCACATGATTAATCCATGTATTGAGCTACAAGCTGCCAGAAAGACAAACATTTCACTGGCACTGAAAATATACCCTCAATTAACATATCTTTCAGACAAAAGGATGCATTACAGAGAGTTGATTTAGGTGGCTTATAGTTGACTTAACTATAGTTGACTTATAATTGACTTAACTCTTTGCCCATTTTAAAGACAATCATACCATCATATTTGTAAAACAAAGAAAGCATTGTTCTCTAAATAGCTCAGAGCAAAATGATATAAACATTTTCATAGTTTTATTAATATATTTTTTAAAAGGTCACACAATTGTTTCTCATTTAGTGCTTTTTAATTTCATTCTCCTTACTGAACAGGCATACATTTCTGACAATGTAACATTTTAAAGCATGCTATCAGTATAACAGGAACTAAACTAGTAATAGCAAAATGCACTTTAATTTTCAGATATTTTGTGTAGATGTATGTATGTGTGTGAGTGTAACCACAATAATTTCTCAAATATAAAATGCAGTGTATGTTTGTGTCTGTCTATATGTGTGAGTGAGATGGAATGCATGAGACTGTGGTGTGGTTTTATTAATAAACTTTGAAAAGTTTGTATTAGTATCATAGAATATCAGGGTTGGAAGGGACCTCAGGAGGTCATCTAGTCCAACCCCCTGCTCAAAGCAGGACCAATCCTCAACTAAATCATGCCAACGAAGGCTTTGTCTAGCCTGACCTTAAAAACCTCTAAGGAAAGAGATTCCACCACCTCCATAAGTAACTCATTCCAGTGCTCATGAGCAGTAAAACCATGAGTGAATTACATAAACTCACCCCATGCAAGCATGGATCAAATTATGGAATCATGGAGACATAGGGCTAGAAGGGACTGCAAGGGTCATGGAGTCTAGCCTCCTACCAAGATGCAGGATTTGTTGTGTCTAAACCATCCAAGGCAGATGGTTACCCAGTCCCCTTTTGAAAACCTCTAGTGAAGGCACTTCCACAATCTTCCGAGGCAGTCTGTTCCATTGTCCTACTGTTCTTACAATTAGGAAGCTTTTGCTGAGAGTTAATCTAAATCTTCTATGCTGATGTTTAAACTCAGTGCCTCTTGTTCTTCTCTATGTGGCAAGAGAGAATAACTTTTCTCCATCTTTTTTTATAGCAACATTTCAAGTATTTGAAGACCGCTATCATGTCCACCCTTAATCACCTCTTTTCCAAACTACACATATTCCTCTCCTTATAAAATCTTTTATACTACACCAAGCCATCATCCACAGTGTATGCAATGCATTTTACAGGGGGAAAACTATTTTAGAAATTCTTTTCACAGTTAAAATAATTTTGAGACTATTTGTTGTGTGCCCCCCCCCCCCCGAGGTGCCTTAGTTAGTACAAGTATCAGAGGTGTAGCCATGTTAGTCTGGATCTGCAAAAGCGACAGTCTTGTAGCACCTTATAGACCAGGGGTCGGGAACCTATGGCTCGCGAGCCAGATGTGGCTCTTTTGAGCCTGTCATCTGGCTCACGGCGCTGCTGTGACGGCTGGGGGGCGGGGGAGGCGGTGTGGCGCGGCTCTGAAAGCAAAGCTGGGGGGCGGGGGAGGCGGTGTGGCCCGGCTCTGAAAGCGAGGCTGGGGGCGGGGGAGGCGGTGTGGCGCGGCTCTGAAAGCGAGGCTGGGGGGCGTGTCACTCCTCTCCTTCCCTCGCTGGAGTTCGGTCACAGCAGCGTGACCCAGCGAACAAGTAAGCAGGGGGGGGGGAGCCGTTTGCCAGGGAGCATGGAGAGGAGGCTGGGCTGGGAGCAGAGATAAACCGTTTGCCAGGGAGCATGGAGGGGAGGCAGGGCTGGGAGCAGAGATAAGCCGTTTGCAAGGGAGCATGGAGGGGAGGCAGGGCTGGGAGCAGAGATAAGCCGTTTGCAAGGGAGCATGGAGAGGAGGCTGGGCTGGGAGCAGAGATAAACCGTTTGCAAGGGAGCATGGAGGGGAGGCAGGGCTGGGAGCAGAGATAAGCCGTTTGCAAGGGAGCATGGAGGGGAGGCAGGGCTGGGAGCAGAGATAAGCCGTTTGCAAGGGAGCATGGAGGGGAGGCAGGGCTGGGAGCAGAGATAAGCCGTTTGCAAGGGAGCATGGAGAGGAGGCTGGGCTGGGAGCAGAGATAAACCGTTTGCAAGGGAGCATGGAGGGGAGGCAGGGCTGGGAGCAGAGATAAGCCGTTTGCCAGGGAGCATGGAGAGGAGGCTGGGCTGGGAGCAGAGATAAACCGTTTGCCAGGGAGCATGGAGGGGAGGCAGGGCTGGGAGCTGAGATAAGCCGTTTGCAAGGGAGCATGGAGAGGAGGCTGGGCTGGGAGCAGAGATAAGCCGTTTGCCAGGGAGCATGGAGAGGAGGCTGGGCTGGGAGCGGGGATAAACCGTCTGCAAGGGGGCATTGGGGGGAGGCTGGGCTGGGAGCGGGGATAAGCGGTGTGGGGGAGAGACCGGGCTGGGTGGGTCAGTTGGGGGGGGGAGGGAAGGAGGTTTGGGGGGGGAGAGACTGGGGGGAGGAAGAGAGTGGGCTGGGCGGGTCAGGCAGGCGGCAGGACCCTGGCTGGCAAGGGGCCAGTGGGGGAAACCCCAAAGCAGTGCAGGGCTAAGCACTCCACCTGCCACTGCTTTGGGATTTCCCCTGCTGGCCCCTTGCCAGCTGGGGTCTCAGCTCCCGTTGCCAGCCTGGGCTTCGGGGGGAGGGGGGGAGGGCCCGCGGATGACTTTATATAAGGGTCAAAATGGCCCTTGGTGGAAAAAAAGGTTCCCCACCCCTAATTTTCCACTGCTCATGTCCTGTTCAGGGCTGCAGTTGGCTGCAGGAGCAATTGTCCATTATAATTGGATGATAATAGCCTACATTGGCCATTGCTGGGTAAACAGGTAAACGCTCCCTTTTGAATCAGTCTGCTCAGTCATCAGCTCTCAAAGCTAACCCTTCGGCGAAGAAGATGGCGAAAAGAAAAAAAGATGAGGAGTATCGTACATTTCAGGACGAATGGACCGAAGAATTCGCCTTTGTGGAGAGAGCAGGTTCTGCGGTGTGTCTAATTTGCAATGACAAAATTGCATCGATGAAACGGTCGAATGTAAAGCGGCACTTCGACACACGCCATGCTACCTTTGCATCAAAATACCCTGCGGGAGACAGCAGAAAGAAAGCGTGCCAAGAGCTACTGAGCAGGGTGCAAGCTAGCCAGCAGCAACTCCGCCTGTGGACCCGGCAAGGTGACTATAATTCCGCTAGCTTTGCTGGATCTTTAGCAATAGTGAGGAATGGAAAACCATTCACAGATGGCGAGTATGCTAAAACTTTCATGCTGGATGTAGCCAATGAACTTTTTGATGATCTTCCGAACAAAGACAAGATAATCAAACGGATACAAGACATGCCTCTGTCAGCAAGAACTGTGCATGATCGTACCATCATGATGGCAAACCAAGTGGAGGAAATGCAAGTGAAGGACATATATGCAGCGCCGTTCTTTTCTCTGGCTTTGGATGAGTCAACAGACGTAAGCCATTTGTCGCAGTTCAGTGTGATTGCAAGGTATGCTGCTGGTGACAAACTGTGCGAAGAAAGTCTTGCTGTTCTGCCAATAAAAGGGTCCACAAGAGGTGAGGATTTATTCAAGTCTTTCATGGAGTTTGCTCAAGAGAAAAATCTACCTATGGATAAACTTCTCTCAGTGTGTACTGATGGTGCTCCGTGTATGGTGGGGAAAAACAAAGGATTTGTGGCACTTCTCCGTGAACATGAAAAAAGACCCATCCTAAGTTTCCACTGCATTCTACACCAGGAAGCACTTTGTGCTCAGATGTCTGACGGGCAGCTTGGCAAAGTGATGTCGCTGGTCATTCGTGTGATCAACACTATTGTTGCCCGAGCCTTAAATGATCGCCAGTTTAAAACACTGCTGGATGAAGTTGGAAGTAACTATCATGGTCTACTTTTGCACAGCAATGTGCGTTGGTTATCAAGAGGGAAGGTGCTTAGCCGTTTTGCGGCTTGCCTGAATGAAATCCGGACTTTCCTTGAGATGAAAGGCATCGAGCATCCTGAGCTAGGCGAAACTGAGTGGCTCCTCAAGTTTTACTATCTTGTGGATATGACTGAACATCTGAACCACCTCAACGTTAAAATGCAAGGTATTGGAAATACAGTGTTATCCCTTCAACAAGCCGTGTTCGCTTTTGAAAACAAGCTGGAGCTCTTTATCATGGATCTTGAAACAGGTCGTTTACTACATTTTGAAAAACTGAGACAATTTAAAGATGCATGCACAGCAAGTGAGCCCACTCAAAACTTTGATCTCCACCAGCTAGCTGGCTTCACATCCAGTCTCCTACAATCATTCAAAGCACGCTTTGGAGACTTTCGTGAGCACACTCGTCTTTTTAAGTTCATCACCCATCCAAACGAGTGTTCACTGAACACAGCTGACCTGAGTTACATTCCTGGTGTCTCCGTCAGAGATTTTGAAGCAGAAGTGGCTGACCTGAAGGCCTCAGACATGTGGGTGAATAAGTTCAAGTCCCTGAATGAAAATTTGGAAAGAATCGCACGACAGAAAGCGGAGTTGGCGAGCAAGCACATGTGGACAGAAATGAAAAATCTTCAACCCGAAGACCAGCTGATTATCAAAACTTGGAACGCGCTTCCTGTCACATACCACACACTGCAGCGTGTGAGTATTGCTGTGTTGACCATGTTTGGATCTACGTATGCATGTGAGCAGTCATTCTCACATCTTAAAAACATCAAGTCCAACCTACGATCACGTTTAACGGATGAAAGCCTCAACGCTTGCATGAAGCTCAACCTCACCAAGTACCAACCAGACTACAAAGCCATCAGCAAATCCATGCAGCACCAGAAGTCGCATTAATGGTAAATAATTATAACAACATTATTTAAATTTTAAATAACTCTCTGAGTCAAAAAGGTTCCCTTCCCCTGATTTAAAAGAATAAATTCAGAGGCTTATTATACTCACATTTACTTGAATTCAGTCTTAAAATATATTATACGGCTCTTACTGAAATAAATTTCCAAATATTTTGCTTTTATGGCTCTCGGAGTCAAAAAGGTTCCTGACCCCTGTTATAGACTAACAGATTTTAGGGATCATGAGCTTTCGTGGGTTAAGACCCACTTCATCATATGAATGTTGTGGAAATCTCCAGAGGCAGGCATAAATATGCAGGCAAGAAAGCAAGGTAAATTCAATCAATGGGGTTGGTGAAGCCCACTTCCAGCAGGTGATCTGGAGGTATGAACGCCCAGAGAGGAGAAACTGCGTTTGTAATTGGTGAGCCATTCACAGCTAATATTAAGTCCAGACCTAATAGTGTCAAATTTGCAGATGAACTGGAGCTCAGCAGTTTCTCTTTGAAGTCTGGTTTTGAAGTTTTTTTGCTGCAGGATGGTTGTTTTGAGGTATGCAATTGTATGCCCAGGCAGGTTAAAGTGTTCTCCTACAGGCTTTTGTATATTGCCATTCCTAATATCTGATTTGTGTCCATTTATCCTTTTACGTAGGGATTGTCCAGTACAAGTTAGTACAAGTTCAACTGTACAGTAACGAGAGGAAGGGGAAAGTAAATATAACTTCTAAAACCTCCTAAAAATGTCCCAGATTTAAAGTCTGATACCCAAGAAGCTTCCAGGTCTGGAAGCAAGTGCTTTTGAAACTGTAAATCTCATCTTTACAAGGACAGAGATCTCATTACCGATGTTGAAACAGCATAAGATAGCTAGACTGACTATACCCTATTCTGGACTTTGCGTCTGTTCTAATTTGGGGAGAAAATTCATATACAAGGGGGAAGAAGGAAATATTTCTCTAGCAAGTTAACTAAAGAATGGTGGCTATCTGAAGCTATTCAATTTTGGAAAATTGGAAGCAGACCTGGTAGAGCTGGATTAGTGAGTAGACTACAAGTCATGCAGTCAAAGGTCCATGATGGTCATATGTCTATCACTACACCAGATGTGGGTATATTATTATATATGATGTATAGTATATTTTATATTATTATAATTATTTTACCCATTTTAGAAATAAAGTATAGCTTGTTGCTTGCCAAGTCTACTTGCCCCCTTTTTTTTTTTAGGATTAGCTGTTCTTAATGTTCCTGCTTGATAACTGCTCAGCCCACAGTCTAGATCCTCTCTATCTAGACATCCATCCCCCCTTTCCTTTGTATCTGGGTGGCATAAGGAGCCTCTTGCCTCACTGAGGGCATGTCTACTGTAGAAAGATAAGTTGACCTATATTACAACCACCACCGTGGTGGATCATGTCCACACTATCCTCCTTCTGTTGGTGGAACCTAGCATGGAGCCATGAAATTGACAAAAATTACAGCCAACTTTATGTTCATCATGCCACCCAGATACAGCCAATGTAAGTAACGCAGTGTTAGGGTGACTAGACATCAAGTGTGAAAAATTGGGATGGGGGTGAGGGGTAATGGGGTCTTTTTCTTATATATGCTCCTAAAACTGGGACTGTCCCTATAAAATTGGAACATCTGGTCACCCTATGCAGTGTCTACATGGACACTGCGTTGCCCTAACTACACCTACCGTGTAAGCCTTATGCCTCTTGTGGACATGGAGTTAGAATGTCAGTGTAGTAAACCTCTTACATCGGCGGGGGGAAAGCTATTGTGTGTACACTGAAATAAGTAGGTCAACTTAAGCTGCCTTACATTGACCTAACTCTGTAGTGTAGATCAAGCCTTAGTCAATAGAATCAACTTAATTTTTTTCCCCAACAGGACCAACACCTGCACACAGGGTGGGATGTTTCATACAAACACTAACTAATACAACATATATTCTGCAGTACTGGCATGTTTTTTGTTTGAGTGAAAACTGAAAGAAATCCTTCCTACAAAATGTTATTTCCAGACTATGATGTGACTAAGCTTATAGTGCAGCTAAAACTCTTTTCCATGTGCTCATCTATATTGCCAGGGCCTTCCCGATTCATTACAAGTCATGTGAGATGTGGTTACTTCATTTTACAAATGTGAGGGAGGGAATCAAGCACGCTAATGAAAGCGTGAGAAAGCATTTCCAAATTTGCACTCTTAAATCACTGTATACTGGTTTTACTAAATGCAAAGTAAAATGAGAATCAAGTGATTGAAAAATAACAATCTGTAGTAAATCTGTACAAAAAGACAAATGTCATTTTTACAACATCTTAACACCCTTATGTTAACTTGCTCTCCTGCTGAAACACTGCAGGCTGCATTAGAAAGAAACATGTAAAGAAGCCGCTTGAGCCTACAGATAAATAATAGAGGATGCTTTTCCCAAAGGAGAAACATTAAGTGCTTTAAAGCACACCAAAATGAAGAAAACCCATGCTAAGAAGTGGAATGGAGCTATAATTTCATATGAAAAGCAAGTGCTATTCTGTTTAAATTTGTAAAGTTGCTATGATCACTGGATTTCTCGGTCAGTGCCCACTCCTGAGATAAAACCATTTTTGACACATTTTCAAGTGTTACTCACATTATATCAAAGGGCCGACAGGAAAAAATAAACCTCTAGTGTTTAGCATAGGACCTAGTCACTTTCTCTTAAAGTTGTAATAAACAGGAGGCCTTTGCACACTTGAAATTTCAAGTGACATGGTGGCTTAACACAGACTTTATTGCAATCCAGACTATATTTCATTTCTTGGTACTTCTATTCTAAATGAAATCATAGTAGTTAGCCATCCTTTTGGGGTCAGGCAAAAATTCCTCCACTAAGCTTATATGCCTGGCTTAGGTTCAGGACTTTGCTATGTGACAGGACAGACTTCACGTGCAGTACGTAGTAAATGTCCTTTTTGCTTTCAGTTTACTCTAGCCTCACTCTTTAAAAAAAACAACAAAAAACAACAAAAGCAGCTTCTATATTCTTGAATGCAAAAAATCAGACATCTGAGGGCAAAACCATAAAATGATTCAGATTTCCTAGCTCTTTCATGACTAAAATCTAGGAAGTCTCTTTTGTTTTCATATGGAAACTGTTGTCAGAATACCTTCCAGTTAGAAACCTACTGAAGGGGAACCCTTTAGAGGGGCTGGGAATATTTTGGAACTGCAAGTGAAACCTGCAACTATGATGAGTCCAAACCAAATAACATATGCCCAGGCTCCCCCATGAAGCAAAGGTGCTGACTGTCACACAACTTTTCATATTGTTCATTCCCTTG
Source organism: Sternotherus odoratus (assembly GCA_032164245.1). Classification (NCBI taxonomy): domain Eukaryota; kingdom Metazoa; phylum Chordata; order Testudines; family Kinosternidae; genus Sternotherus; species Sternotherus odoratus. The sequence goes on from JAVMKO010000002.1 coordinate 72,207,317, forward strand.
CCAGTGGAATAGAATAAATATACCTGCCTTCCAGGATATTCTTAGGACATGCTGCTTTCAGTTCAATTTGAATTGGCTCAAGATACAGGAAGACCATTTCAGAGTCTATCACTGTTACCACTATCTTTAATACAACCACTACCCATGTGGGAAAATTGAGGCTGAACTGTATTTTCATTTGTTCAGAGATAACTCATTTCTCACAAAACCAGCTATTCAGATAGAACAAAACTTCAGGGCAAACTGCTTGGCTCTGAGAATTTTTGCCCAGAGTGTGAGTTTGCTTTACCGTTGGCCTAGAAAACAAACATCGGAACAATCAAGGTAGAGTAGGAATGAGGTTTCCAGATCTCACTCAGCTTTCTTTCTTATCCAGTCAGTTATATGGGGATGCTGCACCAGTCTCCTGAGGCTCAGTCCTGAGCCCCGTTCACTGACTCGCATATTGGCATTCAAGTAATAAGTAGCAGTTATTATTTACAAGCCCCTAGAAATGGTAACAAATATGTAAATATTTCCTTGCCAAATCCCCCCTTCTCGTCCCAGATATTAAGTATTCTGTCATTTGTCAAACGCATATATTGTGAAACACTTACCTCTGGAAAACACAAACCCATTGCCTGAATAATCTGCTAGCAAGGGGAAAACTACAGCTGGCTGGAAAATTTATTTTCTCCTAAAGAAAATGTCAAAAACGGGGGAAAAAAGTCAAAATTTTCTATTTAAATATTTTTTGACAAAAACCCAAACCTCATATATTTTGGCCATAAAACAAAATGCCTTTTATTGGAAGTGCACCACGGGCCTCATGAGAGTTGTATTTTTAGTGCTTCACGCTTCCATTCTCCTCTATAAGTTGGGCTCTATGCTTGGGCTACATCTCCCATGACGCATTATGGTCTTGTCTCTTGGTAAGAGGAGTCAATACATCATGGGAGTCCCTGGCTTTGGTACATTATGGGGGAACCTATTCCACAGTGAAGAATTGGGATAGGAGGCACCCACACTACAATTCCCATGAGGCCTCCATGGCAGTATATGTGAACTGAAATATTTGGGGTTTTGGCTAAAAAATTTCAGCTGAAAACCAAAACCTTTTCAGTTTTTGAATGTTCAAAAATTTCAAGGAAAGCAGACTTTTTTTACAATTTTTTTTTGTTGAAAACACTTTTTCACCACTTTTTAAAAGGCACAGCTAATGAAAACATTTTTCAAAAAATTTCATAACAAGCATTTCAACAACAATCTCATCCTTGGCAATTAGCAATGTATGAAATGGAACACAGAGTATCAGAAACAGAGTGCTTTTAACTAAATCATAATTAAATTTACATGAAAAGCTATCAGCTAGGTTTGGATATGCAATCAGTTGACAAATCACAGCTGGGAAAAGTTGAACCTGTTACTGCACTGCAAAATCAACATCCAGCTCTTTTCCACACCCTAGTCCTTCTGTGATCTCATTTCACTTTTGATCTCAGAATGGATTTGCAGGGACAGTTTATGATCACATTTAGTCCTGCAGAACAAGCACATACTTTTGAATATTTAATTCTCTCTCTAATTCATTGCTCTCTTCTTTTCAGCCCGTCAACAAAGCCAAAAGATATAAAACTATGCACAGAGTAACAGGTTAGGTGCTCAAGTGCAAATGGTGATGGGTATGAAAGATGAATCTAAATAGAACAGAATAGACTTTTTCTAGAATTGCACAGTGAGGGTGTGGGGGAGGGATGGGTTGGGGGAATTTTAGAACAAGATGTCTTCCCATCTGCCACACAGGGTAAACATAATCCTAGTCCTTGGGCTCCAAGGGTCTGATTCAAAGTCCACTGACGTCTTTCTACTGATGTCGGTGGACTTTGGATCAAGTCCCCTGGTACTCAAGGACTGGAGGAATCTGGCACTAGACTTCCCAGAGCGGGTAGGATATAAATGGGTAAGAATGATGGCCCTGTTCCTTCTCTGCATCAGCCAGCAAAACTGGATGACTGAAGACATTGTGCCTTCTCCTCAGATGCTATGCCTCGGGGTTGGGGTGGGAGGTGTGTGGGGGGGGTCACGTAAGTGCAGCCTTACACTGACCCTGCAGCGTAAAGAGATTTTAATTCTCTATATTTGAGTTACAGTCTGTTGTGTTACTTCTATCGCAGAAACCAGGAGTGGGAGCACAGAAAGTCAATGGGTCGAGGCTCTCTTAAGGGGCAAAAAAATTCCCTCCACACCTACACTTTTATAATAGCTGTATCTTATAGCACATCTTAACTGATCCAATTCTGCTTCTGCTCCAGTGGGTCTTAAAGTTAAATATCCCAAAGGATGAGTGGAGGAGAATCCTGCTCCCATTTCCTAGGTGTCTTATCAACCACTCCATTGTTTTGTTTCTCCATTGGGAACACAATGGGGCCAAGGAGTTGGCATGGAAGCAAGTGGCAGGTCAGTATAAGTACAAACGAGCTGTATCTTTATATCTCAACACTTGCACTTTTATTAATTCTCAAAGTGCGTAACAGATATTCTTATGATGGCTCTGGCTATTTATAGTCCTAATATTCTAATAAGGCGCATACACAAAATATGCTTATTTGCAAACATCGCAGCCTATTGTAGATACTGTGTTTAAAAACACTGATTGTAGACACTGGGTATGTGGAAACAGCCATGACAAAGAAACTGTCATCAAGCAGGAGTGTCTTGGCCAGTTCAAGAATAGAAAGGTCAGTGGGCAGACAGACTTGCATAACAGTTTCACACCCTAGCCAGCTAATGCTTCGTAAGCATGATAAGCTTCCAGCTAAACTGACCTGCAGGATATAAAAAAGCTGTGCTGAAAGGAGCTTTTATCTTGCAGACAACTCAGAGCCGGACAATCTCACCAATTCCAAAAGTGCCTGATCCACTCTGCTACCACTGAGGTCACCCCTTCACTGCTCACATTTCTCACCCCTCCTTTCCAATTCCCCCTCCAGCCAAACTCACAGACTGACTTCAAAAGATGACATTATTCCAACGTAATGGAGACTGGGTGCCTCATTTTAATTTGAAATGAAACGTTCTCAAATTAATAATTAAAAGTGTTGTTCTATTTCCAGTTCCAACCATCAGTAGTTAATAATATTGCCTTTTTATTTTTACAGTTCTGAAGAGACTGTGGAAAACACTAATAGAGGAGTACTCTAAATAATTTAAATACTCCATATAAGCAATATATAAGCCTCAAAAGCCCCTCTTATAAAGTCAATAAAAACATGCACCCCATATTCCTCGAGGCTTAAAACATTCTTCATACTTGCAAAAACCATGAGACTTATAAGTTACACACACGCAAATGTTACAGAATACCGATACCATCATTTTCTTATATTAAATGGATTAAGAAAAAAGACCAACTGGCTTTGAAATATTTTGGATCACCTCTTAACTCCATAGGTAGCAGTACAGTCGAGTATGTAAAAGATTAGAGGAGTCTGAATTTCTGGAGAGGGTATAGAAAATGGGAAAAACTTTTATTTTCCATTACTACTGAATCCTACCTTCTGGCCCATACAAAGGACAAATTCTGGCCCTACTGAAGGTAGTGGGAATTTTGCCATTGGCCACAGAGGATTAAGCTTAATTCTATATACATTATTAAACCTGGCTCAGAACAACCTTGGAAGTGTTTATTCACAGACACCCATTAATACGCAAGACATAAAAAATACTGTTAGGGAAAAATCAACACCGCAGATTCCAAATATACAATTTTCTTTTCCAGGTGGAAGAGATTTGATAATTTACAGGAAAAACATGTGCCAACTAAAAAGTGTTAAATAAAATTCACACGTATCTGCATAATAAATTACCCTTTTCTTAAAAACATATTGTCCGCTGGTGGTGAGAAAAGCGAGTTCAAGTGATGCCTTTTAATGCCATATAAAGCATTTTACAATAATACAAAATTGCATTCTCTGTATTATTGAATAGTTAAAAACTTGTAAGAAAATGTTATATCGAAGGCGGGGAAATCAGAGCTAAAGAACAGCACTAAATTACTTCAGGACTCTATGGAGCTAATGAAAATGATATATTTCCCATCAACTATATATTTCATTTGGAAACTACGAGTCAATCTACTTTCAATCTGTGCATGAGCTTCCAGGTATATCATTAGGTGTACCATTTTTGTGCAAAGCCAGAGAACTATATGTAACCTTGATCAAATAAACCCTAGTTGTCCTCTCTGAAGTATGCAAGTGTGTGAAATTAGAAATTTTAAAACAAACATTTGTTTGTATGTTTGTATTTTCTTAGTTAATCAGTTGTAAAGAGGGCTCCTCAAATACTTGCTATCAAGTCAATATTTAATTTAGATGGACGCTTCTTGGGACATGGATCATGTCTTCCTCTAAGCCAGTTTGTGTCCAGCCCACCAAAGGATAATAGAGGTGGGAGCTTTCCTACCCTTTTGCACCAATATAGAGGAGGACCAAGAGAGGAGTGGAAGCAGCTGCACTTCTGTAACACTGGCAGTCAGGCAAAATGAATGTAGAAGCTCTTGCGGGGGATGTGTTTTTCTACAACTTGCCTTATTATTTATTGGCTGTGGCTTAAAATGACATATAAATAGGCTTACAAGGATTAGATTTTTATTGGTGGATGTTGATTTCACCGCATGCATACACAAATTGACAACAAAATATTTCCAGCGATAATAATGAAAACTGAGAGATGGGCAAAGAAAAAACACTGCTTGAAAACTTAAATCAAACTAAATATATATAGTGTGCATAGTTTGACATGTGATGTGGACAATTTGTGTTTTAATGGTTACTAACTTTTGACTCGGGTGGGCAAACTTCTTGGCCCGAGGGTCACATCGGGGTTGCAAAATTGTATGGGGGGCCAGGTAGGGAAGGCTGTGCCTTCCCAAACAGCCTGGCCCCGCCCCCTATCCAACCCCCTCCAGCCCCCCTCAGAACCCTTAAGCCATCAACCCTCCCCTACTCCTTGTCCCCTGACTGCCCCCTCCAAAGACCCCCCACTTCTAACCACGCCCCAGGACTCCACCCCCTATCTAAGCCCCCCTGCTCCTTGTCCCCTGACCACCCCCTCCCGAAACCACCCACCCTAAATGCCCTCCGGGACCCTACCCCCTACTCAACCCTCCTGCTCCCTGTCCCCTGACTGTCCCGATCCCTATCCACCCCTCCCCCAGTCTCCTGACAGACCCCCATAACTCCCACACGTACCCAACCCCCCTGTTCCCTGTCCCCTGACTGCCCCCGGAGACTCCCTTCCCCTTATCTAACCCACCCGGCCCCGGACACTGATCCGGCCCCCTTACTATGCTGCTCAGAGTGGCAGGAGCTCAGGCCCCACCTGAGCCTGCAGTGCAGCTTAGGAGTGGCGAGCCAGAGCGTCTGCTGTGTGGGATGCTGAGGCTCCGGGAGAGGGGGGAAGGCGGGGCCAGCATTATTATCTAAATGCCAGCCGGGAGCTCAAGCAGGCCGGATAGGAGTTTTTTATTTAAGTGTGATTTAGTGTTTAACTTTATTGGTTAAATGAAAATAACCCCTCCCCCCACAATTTAGCTACATATCTGTCGGGTGTTATTTTACATAAAAATACTTATAACTAAAGTTTGTATTCTTTCTCAGTTAAAATATGTATTTGTCTTCTTCAAATTGTATTTGTGGATAACAACGCATAGCCATAGAATCTGACTAACAAAGAATGAGATGTGTGTACATATCCTAAGGGCTCCATCTAGCTGAAAATACTTATGACCTTCTCTGCTGCACATACTGGCTCGGTGGGAAAATGGCCTATCCAGCAGAAAGGTCATCTTGTCAACAAAATCCTCCCCTGCCTTAGCACCCACTTATAAAATAAGTAACTCATCCACAGTTGCAAGTTTTGGAATCTCTGAAGAGCTCATTTTGCATTCATAACAGTTCCTGTTCAGGATTGTTTCAAACCTCCCGTCTCACCACGTGCCCTTGAATCAAAAATTACTGTAGTTCTAAAATCTAAACTTTGTTGAACTCACTCTCCTGTGGAACTCACCACTGGAAGAAAGAATTTTGCAGTATGGAGGGAGTTATCGCACATTGCTGACAATTAGTATAACCCCTTTTTAACTTCTTCCAAGATCAACTGTTTCAGTTCTCAGGGTGTCCAAGGAAGAAGTCTTAAGACATGGTAAGACTGAGGCTTATTCAACAAGAGATTGCAAAAACTGGGAATATTCAGTTTGGAAAGAAGAAAATAACTAGAGTGTGACACACTCAGAAAAGTACAGCGAATATTACATACATGCTGTGGGCAGAAGCATTACTACAGATTTAAACCCCTGAGATTTGTGTATTTGAAGTCCAGATCAAATTCTAGTGATGTGGACCCATCTCTAGTGAAAACTGATCAGTAATTCAATGGCAGCAAAACTTAGAATAAATAAAAGAAAATGAGACAATCTGCTGACACAACCATTTCAGCAGGCTAAGGCAAATACTGTGGCTACATTTTTTTAAAAAAAGGAAAGTATATTACAACCAAATTAAAACTTCGGTTTTGAGATGTAAACTGACCAATTGGTGCACTGTGGCCTTTTTATAATCCCCCATGTACGGTATCAGATAATGGATGTTTCCAGAACCAGCTTCTCATACTTTACAGACAACCATCTGATGCATCACGACATATACTATGTTCCAGTTTCTGATGCTAATGTCACTGGTAAAAGTTTACTTAGCATGAAAAATACGTTCAATATTCCTAGTCCACCAAATCAACAGATTTTCCTGTATCAAGTGATGTTGCAATAGAATGGGGTAATGGAAACATATGAGTGTAATTTTTCCATCTTCAGAATGGGAGATAGTGGAGAGGAACAGGGAAGAGGGAGAGAAACATAGACATTCACTTATTATTCAACTACTGGGGATCAGACAACTAAATCCCTCTGCACCACTTTAACGCAGAACATTGTGTTTAAGGGCATTCTTTAAAGGAAATTATTGATACAGATTCAGCTTGAGAATCACATTGGTACAGGTGAATTATATTCTTTATAGGTTTTCTTGTAATCATTTTGCAGAACTTTAGTCAGTATCTTGAAGATCATGTAAAATACAAAGAATAATAAAAAAATTGATAGGCCAGCCTCACTCAAGTTGATGCAGGGAAGAGCCATTGCACCATCATACACCTGCTCACTCAGTGGGATTGATCCTAGCAGAGAGCAGATGGCAGTATTGCCACTATCTACTGTTTGAGTCATCTCAGCAGGCGAGAGCAACTGCAGATACACAACTTCAGCTACGTGAATCACGTAGCTGAAGTTTGCGTATCTGCCGCCGACTTACCGCTCGTCCTCATGGCGGCGGCGGTCGGAGGCGCGCTCCCCCGTCGACTCCAGCTTGCGCCTCACGGCAAGCTGGAGTTCCGGAGTCGATGGGGGCGCCGCGAGCGATCGATTTCTCACGTCTTCATAAGATGCGAGAAATCGATCGCCAGAAGATCAATGGCTACCTGCCGATTCGGCGGGTAGTGAAGACATACTAGGGGCTTGTCTTCACAAGCGCTGCCGGAGATCGATCTTCTGGCGATTGATTTATCGCGTCTTGCTAAGAAGCGATAAATCGATCGCCCGGAGCTCCCCCGTCGACTCCGGAACTCCAGCTTGCCGGGAGGCGCAAGCTGGAGTCGACGGGGGAGCACACCGCCACCTGCCGCCGCTAAGACGAGCGGTAAGTCGGCGGCAGATACGCAAACTTCAGCTACGTGATTCACGTAGCTGAAGTTGCGTATCTGCCGTCTATCCCCCCCCCCTCCCAGTGAGGACCAGCCCTAAATAACGATACTGAAAGGATGAGTTGATTCACCTTGGCCATCCCACACTTCCTGGCCAACAGAGCACTTTTGGGGTAGTGCTCAACTGTTGGACATCTATAACCCCACTCTCAGAGATGGAAAACTGCAGTTGCTTTCTCCTGCAACAACCTCCCTTTGATCCCTTTCTGCTGCAAAGCCCTGTTGTTGGTGTAAACCCAGGCTAAGTTTAACTCTCTGAACTACATTCAGTAGGATTCTTTATAGGTAATTAGCACTATTGAAATGGATTATTAAAAATTCTTTTTATTAATGAGAAATTATGCAGTCTAAATATAGGATGCATTAGCAAATTTGTTATGTGTTTTACAAAATTTCCTCCACGGGTCACCTAAACTTGTTGTTTTCCATCTATGAGGAGCTTTGGAAGAGATTTAACACCTCTTCCTAAAAGTGTTTTGCACTATTTTGAGACTGTCTCATGTAGATTACATTTATTCAAAAAGATTCAATTCATTAGAATGGGTAACATGTTTAAAGTTGACGATGCACTGTGTATATGTACCGCCGCCCTTTATTTAGGTTTGGCAGAATTCAGTTTTTATTTTTATAATTTCAATGGATATTGATGCTAATTCTCAGTTGTGTAAAATACTTCCAAGCTTACCTTTATTGCTTAAAATGTCAGACCTGCACCAATGTTTGTGATTATGTTGCACTCTACTGCTTGTCTTACAGTCTTTTATAATATTAAGAATAAGCTTATTACCAAGTGTAATAGGGCCGACACTCACCCCTGCGGTGCCTCCCGCTGGTCAATCGGGGAATCAGCTACTCCAGCGTCCGGAGCACCCTCCGCAGGTTGATGCCCTGCTCTTTTCCTGGCCCTGTGTCCCTCCCGGACCCTGGTGCCCTCTCCTGTGGGTGCTGCACCCCTGCAGTACCCCCTTTGGTCTGAGGGTCTCCCCTCCCTGGGGGAACCCTCTACCCCCTATCCCCACCTTGCCTCAGAATGTGCCACTGCCAGTCACCACTTGCCCCCGCTCACTGGGGCAGACTGCAGTATCATGGCTTCTCATCACAGGCAAGGAGGGTTGGCCTGCTGCTGCTATCTCTAGCCCTAGGCTGCCCCCTGCAACCCTGGTACTCCTGGGTCGGGCTTTCTGTCAGGCCCAGTGCTCTCTGGCTAGAGCCTGCCCAGCTCCCTCTGCTCTGCCCTAACCCAGGTACCTGGCTTCAGCTCCTGCAGCTAGGCCGGTCTCCCTCTGGGTACAGAGGAGACTGACCCTGCCTCTCAGCCCTTATATACTGGCTTGGGAGTGTTTGGGGCGTGGCCTCTCAGCTGGGCCCACTCCCCAATCAGGCCTGGAAGCCTGCTAGCTCCCAGCCTTAATCCCTTCCTGGGCTATTTCCAGCCCCTTCCGGTAGGGGGCGGGTGTAACCACCCCGCCACACCAAGTAACTAACTTTATTAATACTAAGCCTTAATAATACTACAATTAACAGATTGTTCTCTAACTCAAGTGACAGACATTTGTGATTTTTGGAACCAAAGGTCTAGCAGCCTGCAAAGAGTAGAGGAGAGCAGTTTTAAACTCAAACTCTTCAGTTGCACCACATGTCCCTTGGATAAGAAACCCCAAGCCCATCTCCCATTTTACTTAGGACAATTTCATATCTGGGTCTTTAACTTGTTTTTAAGTTTTAACTATGAGAACTTAGTTTATTAGACACCTTTCCACACACACACACACACACACACACACACTTATTCTCATCACAACTGTATGATTAAAATCATAGAAGCTATGACTTTTGTGATCAAACCATGCAACTTGAAAGCATAATTTCTTGATTTTAATTTAAATGCACTCACGTAATTTATATTTTTAGAGCTTCAGGTTTACTTTTAAAACAGTTTTTCACAGCTCATTTCTCCACTAATTGGTCAAATAATTTTCATTCTTTTTTCTCACAGTCAACCAGGTTTACCCTTTTCTAATCTTATGTTCCACATATCTAGATCCCTGGGTTACATCTGATTATACATAATTTGTCTGGATTCAAATCCACCTTGACAAAGTGAAGTAATTATATTTTATATCATCTATGAAACCACAGCCACTGATTTTCCCTTATCTCAAACATATCCTTGTTTTTCCTGTTAAATTTATCATATTCGTCTCTGATTTTGCGTGAGTAAGCGTGAATATGATTTCCAACAAAAATAGCAGCAATAACGTCAGTTTCGAAGTTGAACAGTAATCATCATCATCCCTCCTACAAAAGGCTAAAATAATGAACTAGAAAATGATTTTTCCTTAAAATACAAGTTTACATGATGAAAAAAATTACATACATTTTATCGGGCACCAACTGAGGATATACTGGGTTTCCATATTTCAAGATGCCCTCTTTCCAAAATCCAATCTATTTTCATTAGTAACGCAAAATGAACTGAAGGGCCCAACCCAAGCACTGTATATGGCCAGAATTCCATTCTGCACAGAAAAACAGGCAGGTCAATTTAACATGATTAGCTAAGATAGAAAAATTATATTCTCTCTCGCCTGGATGTTTTATCCTCTGAACCTCTAAGAAAAGGATTACTAATACAGAGGTAACAGAGTCCTATGGCACCTTAAAGACTAACTAAAGTGTAAACTGTAAAGTGTACACTTTAGTTAGTCTTTAAGGTGCCACAGGACTCTTTGTTACCTCTGCTATTCCAGACTAACATGGCTACCTCTCTGATTCATTACTAATACAAACTGTCAGAAATTATTAATAGATTATCATTTTGGATTATTAAGACCTTATTCAATAATAAATCTTTGAGATTTAAACATTTCCACTAATAGTCAGTCCATGCCAGGAAGTTGGCAACATTTATTAATGTGTCCGATAAGTATCAGCTGGTACTTCTGAAGGATATAGAGCGGTAATTGTTAAAAAAAACATTTCAATGACTCAGATAACTTAGTAACTTCACCTGAATATAAAAATACTGTCAATTATGAGGGAATGCTACCTAGTCATTTAAGTCAACATTGGAAAGATTTTAAGGCTGAGTACTATAGTTTACAATTGGGATAGGGTTTGCAGTCCACAATATACTTTTTCAACAGTACCACAAGTTAGACTTGTCATCCACCTGAAAGATAGGTTTAGCTACACACATTTTAAAGAATTGTGGGAGACTGGTGTTCTTTCAGTTAGTGTTTTACCCACGTAAGGCACTGGTCAGCTAGTAATATAGTCTCTTTTAAAATAAATGTTTAGCTGAGCAAGATTCAATTACACTATTCCTAACAAATTAGCTTTAGCTTGTATGATCCTAATTAAACTGATAGCAGAAAATAAAAATACTTACATTTTATTAACATTGCAGGAAAACAGAGGAAATGTTTAAGGAAAAATAATATGTTATAGAACTTTGCACCTTTTTACCGTTTCAAATTCTGCCAAATTTTGTAGTGACAAAGTTGTTAAACACTGGTGACCATATTGTGGCCTATGAAAAATGAGCATGTTGGTCTTCAGCCCAGTCACATCAGAAAGCCACAACCTCAGCTGACAAATTTATTGGCACAATTAAGGCGTCAGCAAGGCATTGTGGGGAATTTGTACTGATATTGCCCATGCTGGCCTGATTGACATACAATTTCAAGGCTCAAGGACATTTCTGAGAATTAGTAAATTCACATTTCTGAAAGATTATATTAACACAGTATATGTATTACACACTCACACATTCAGACACTACAAAGAGATGATACATACAAAATAAATACGAATAAAAAGCTACCTATGTAGACATTTATCCACTCTACATCCTTATTAACTTTTTAGGAGACTGACATGAAATTCAAATACAGTATTCAAAATTCTCTAACTCCCTTAGAAGTCCTGGGCTGTATTTGTGTTCTTTGGCTGCCCCTAATTCCTTTGACACTACAAGAGCAGGAGACACCTTAATAAAATGCATATTAATTTCACTGCAGATTAGAAGAAGAATTTTACTTCCCCTATTTATTCTTCTTAGTAGTTTGCTGGTATAGTAATACATAGGGTGTGTGATGAACTTTCAGTTGCTTTGCAACTTGGATACTTTAAGTATCTTGTTACTGCTGTTTGCTATCTGGGTGAAATATAGTTACAAAGTGATGGTAGCTAAATTGTCTGTCTGCCAACTTCCTCTTTTTTCCTAGTACAGAGAGTTTTGTTCTTTTTACAAATTTGACAAGATGGGCTCTAATGTGCCAGAGGAAATCCTCTACTGCTGGCATGCTCCAGAGGATGATGGAGTCTACATGAAGTGTTAAGGAAAGAAAAGATTAATTAGATCCAGCAACTCATGTAAACATATTCTAATTAAAATATTTTATTCCCGAACCTTCCAATTTGAATACCATTTCTCCCGAAGCAATTCTCTAAATCAACTAATATTAGCTGGAGATCGACAGCTGGACAGATGGACAGCTACTGTCCTTTAGCTTGGTTATCCATTTTTTATGCTGGTGAAATCTTGCTGATATAGAATATATTTTTATATTCTAAATACAGTACAGACTTTCCACCAATATTTTTTCAGCCTCTGGTGGCCTTTCCCCCTTTTATTTTGATTATCAGGGTAATTTGTCTATAGGCCCAGGGTAACTAAGTAGGACATGGCCTGATACAGTGATTGGATCTGTAAAATGGGGAATCAAACCAAATAATAGAAAATCAGGCCAGTGAGTAGGTAGACAATGTGTACCCCATGGTAATTAAGTAGTAACAAACCTCTATATTTGTGAATGTTCCCATTTCCCCAAACCAGCCTGTTACCTCTATTCTTAAACGCATATTGTAACAGTTTTATCCCAGAGCACTGCAGAAAGTATGAAATTAAATATAAAATACACGCAGAAGGGTGTTTTAAGAATGATCTTTGGGGTTTTAAGTAACAGGACAAGCACCACATGATGTGGCAATCACAAGTATAATTTACCCATGATTCAGAGAACTGCACAGCATACTGATCTACAGTAAAGGGTGAACAGATTTTTTTAAAAAAATCATCGATAAAAGAGCTTGCTTTTGTTCCCATTTCAGTCAATCAAAATTCCCATCGATTCCAATAGGAGCAGGAATATGTTCAAATTAGAACAAAGCATAACACTTATCCTAGGACTACATGACTTTTCTCTCACTTTCCCCACTCCTGGTCTATTTATTTATTTTTCCTTTAAAACACATGGATTTCTAATGCATACATGTTCAATTCACCTCTTCGGAAGTTATAAGCTTTTGTAGTATATGAATGGGAAATGCAGTTTACACCGAAAAGAACTGAAATTTCATCCAATTTCAGTTAAATTCAAATTATAGTTTTAAAAGTGTGTGTGTGTGTATTTCACCGAACTTGATCTTGTATTCTCTTTGCTCAGCCTATAAATTGAAAGAACTTAAATAATAATACAGGGCCAAATTCACAGTCCCACTTCACTCTCTCTTGTAATTCAGGCAGTGTAAAAGAATGGAAACTGTACACACCTCTATATATACACAACTCCCTGTGAGTTTCAGCTAGTTCATACATGACCATGCAATGGCCACTGGAATAGGGGCCTACAGATGTGTGGCTGGAGTGTACTGTTCCTTCGCCATCCCAACATAGTCCATTGGAAAGCATTTTCAGATGGCACAATTTACAGCAGCCCTACAGTCTTTAACCTACACTCGTTCCAAGACCAGACAGAGAACTGGGTGTGGGTTACAGTCCACTGATGGGTCCCATCCTGCTGCACTGAGAGATTCTCAGCCCAGCTGAAACTCTAGCCCAAAGTCATTCTTTATTAATAACCTTATAAACTGTACTAGGTCTTGTTAATTCCATCATTATGTAGTTTTTCTGTTAGTGACAAGACACCAATTCACCTCAGTATTTCTGTTTAAGCATCTGAATATTATCTAACAACAGTAACTGTGTTATATAAATGACTCTGCTCTCCTTCCATTCAAGGGTATTTTTAAGACTTAATTGTGTTCTCACTATTTAACAGAAAAGCCCTTATCTGCTCTCTACACCGATGAACTAGAAAAATAGCAGGCAGCGGTAGAATGTATTCATGTAATTTCTTCTGAACATAAGTTTACCTTATTTACATGAAAGAGAAGCCTAGGTCTTTTCAGACACTTACTGGAAACAGTTGTTGGTGCACTTGAAGCATTTAAAGGTTACATATTTTAAACAACAGCTTTTAGAAATATTCTTGAATATGATGAGTGCAGAATTAAAGAGAACTGCTCAGCTGCCTAATCCTCTAGAGTGCAACTTTGCACAAAGTGGCACTAACGGTCCTACAAATCTTAAAGCAGCAGGCACTGTTTGCACTACACAATTTCAAATACAGTATGTGAAGAGACAGAACTGAAGAGAAACAGACAGAACAAAACAAATAAAAATATTCCTCTTCAATTTTCCTCTTTGATCTGAATATATTTCCCCATTATGTTTATAGTCTATGTATCCCAGGTATGGTCCATTAATCTAACACCCAGAAGAGTTTGTGCTAATCTAGGCAGGAGAGAGAGAGAAAGAACTGATGAGCAGTACCTGAGAGCAGGAGATACACATTTTGTCTGTTTCACAGACGGGGACAGCAGAGTGAGGTAAAAGGAATCTAGAAGATGCCTTGCAGTGCTCAGCTATCTAAAAAATAACCAAAAGAAATGCACCAAAACATGGGTCCACACAGATCACTGAAAGAATCCCATAAATTTACAATTCCAAACATTACTGTCTATATCATCCATAACAGACTCAAGGTCCAAATCCTAGTGGATATCAATCAGTATAGATAATTTACACCAGCTGTTGATTGGCTCTTACAATTATATGAATATGGTACTTCTGAAATCTTGCAATAACGATATATCAAAATGGAATCTATGCAATGTAGAAGGCAGGTTAAAATGTTTTTCTCTACTTTTTTTTTTGTATTTGAACCATATTTATATAGCATCTCATAAGAAGATGAAAAGATTAAAGACAACTCCTTTGGTCCTCAGCTAATTGGTCCTAACTATAATACATTTTATGCCACCTCATGCTGTAATTGGTTGCAAATCAGTCATTCCATATGAAATAAAGTATATCCAAAATGGAGTAATTTATTTTGAAGTGGTACATTACACTATTATTCTCCAAGAAATACTTGTTAAGATTCAGATTTACCTACTTATCATTCAGTTTTGAAAGATAAGCTGTTAAATAAGAACAGGGTTCAGTTGTCAACATTTTTCATGGACAGTAGCAAAAACATCTTTTCTGTCTTCATTTTTCTTTTTAAGTTTCTACAGTCTTGAAAAATAGTTATGCACCATAAATATCTCTGTATGAGTCATTCACCCAAGTGAACAGCTGCCTTCTCATTAGCCAAATGTTCTTCATTTTAAATCATACAGTTAAATGAACATCCTGCAACAGGCAGTAGAATGAAGTATAGGAGCTTTTCTGCACACTTGAAATGGTTCAGACTTCCCATTAGTAGTAAACATTAGAGGTCAGTAAATTGACCCAGTTGCCAGTGGCTATTACAAACAATCCTGAGGTCACAGGCTGAAAGATGCACAGTATTTCATATTTCAGTAGGTGGTGAGACTGAACATGACAAATAAAATGGCTCATGCAGGTGATACTGTTTTTGGTTAAATATGTGCACTGATGCAACTTTAAGGATAACACCGGCTATATCTACACAGCTAAGAAAAAATCATTACTGGCCCATGCCAGCTGACTCAGACTTGCAGGGGTTGGGCTGAGTGGTTGTTTCATTGCTGTCTAGACTTCTGGGCTTCGCCTGGAGACTGACCTCTGGAAATTTCCTTCTGTGCAGGGTGCTAGACCCTGAGTGGCAGCCCAGGCCCAGAAGTCTACACAGCAATGAAACTGTCCAACTCCCATGACCACAAATGGGCAAGCTCAGGCCAGCTGTGGGCTTTCTTTGCTGTGTAGATTTAGCTGCTGTTGTCTTTCGTTCTGATAACAGTTATTTCATTACTGTCACATGAACAGTTAGATTAAAAGTTGTTTAGGAAAGACAGATGCAATGAGGTTTCTTTGAAAACAGATGGCCTTTTTATGTGAGGATATTGATTTATATTGTTCATGAAATTTGGTGTCAGGACCAACATCGCGTGCTTCTCTTGAAAAAAAAAATGCATTCAGTGCATTTGAATGGGAATTTTGTTCAATATAATAAAAAATATATGATATAGACTTGAGTTTCAAGCTAAAGTTAAGTGGTAGCCATTCCTAGAGGATACATTTAAAACAACAAGATCTCTGATCCATTCCCCCTCTGAGTGGCATCAGATGTGCCTGTCAGTTTTCTCCCCTTTCTCCCCCACTTAGAGTGTATTGCATATTTTGCGAGGCACTGTCATGATGTCTCTGGCATGAAAGTGGATAATACTTTATGAGGATGACATTTGCATGGTTACAGGGTTAGCTGTACCTCTGCCCCCTTTCTGATCTCTCTGAGTTCATCCCTCCAGTGTCAGGCTCATGCCTTTACTTCCCATGGGGTAGAATTCTGCAATTTCCCTAGTTTTAGGGGATGCCTATACTACAAGCTAGGGTTATGATTCCCCCCTTGAAGAGCCTTATTCACACTAGCTCTCATCAAGTTAGCATGATAAAAATAGTAGTGCAGTCAAAGTAGCATGGGCAGCGGCGAGAGGAGCTAGCCACCCAAGTACTTACCCATGGGGTCCAGATGGGTTTGTACTTGTGGCTGCTAGCCCTTCCCACTTCACACCACTGCCCCTGCTACTGTGGCTACATTACTATTTTTATTGTGCTAGCTCGAGCAAGCATGTTTGTGAGCTGGGAATCACACCCCCAGCTCCAAGTGTAAACAGATCTTTAGACCACGCCTTGCGCTACAGAACCCTATGTATCAAATGGGATTACCCAGCGTGTCTAGCTGAGTTTGGACATCTGTGGCCCTTCCTTCCATGAGTCTGGTTAACACAGTGACCACACAGTCTTCTTTAAACCATAGCGGTGATCCAAGAACCTCTGGCAAGAGGGTTACAGGAATATCCAGATTATGATATGAATATTTTGGTCACCAACGAATCTTATGTACAGAGGTGCTGGAACAATTTGTATAATGGAGGTGCTCAGAGCCACTGAATCAAATTGTAAGCCCCATCTATGATGGAAACCACTTCAAGCCAGGCTGTGCTGCAGCACCTCCCCCCACCATCATCTATGGTCATGCGAAGTCCCAAATAAAAGCTGGTGTCACACTGGTTATAATTATCATTGTGAAATGTATGTACAGATACTCATAGGGAGTTATATATATACACACACACACACACACACACTGAAAATATGTTCTCAGAGTCCAAATCAAGATACTACTCACAATCAGAAGAGGAAAAACAGGTTTTCTGTCAGACAACAGATGTTTATTCACCTATCTCTTTGTGGGGATGTAAACTAGGCATTTTAAGATAACACAATGGATAACATTGGCCTTTGTACGGAAATAGGTAACAAAGACATGGAATCAAGGTGAAAGGGGCCCACAGGAAAAAGCATGCCACAAGAGATTATCCTGTCTATGAGTAAAGACAGTGAACTTCAGGGGTATTTCTGGAAGGCAAAGAAGACACCCTATCAACCTGCACCTAGGAAGTAAATGGACAATGCATTTACATTCATGAAAACAGGGTCTCAGACAACCTTGGTTGAAAATGCTCAAAAGGACTTTGGATGAGAAGTTTCTTTTGACATGAGGTTAACCTGTTAGTTAAGTTTAGTCTCTAAAAACATATGATTTTGTTTTATATGTAAGCATTTGTTTCCAACATCCTTATTCACCATCTCCTGAATCTCTAGTCTTGGATGACTATTTAAAGCGAAAAGAAGAACAAGTTTATCTCAGTGCTGTGGTGTTAAGCAAAGTGCTGGTCCTGAATGGAATCTTGTAGGTTCATGTGTATACTGTCTGTCTGGGGACAACAGACCTCGTAATTCTTTGACTGTTCATCAGATAAGGGAGTTGAACACTGCAGGGAACACCCCGAGACCTTGGCAGTTGGTGTGTGCCTATTGCTACCTTTATAGAGACACTGAGCTCTGGATGAGGTGTGGAAAGTAGTCCTCGTGTTGGAGAGGTTGCTGGATTTAGGGAGCTGATCCATAGCAGGGACAGCCAAGGCTGCTTCATGCTAAGGGCAGGTAATAGTGAGGTGCCCCACACCCTTGTGTATCGTGGGGAGTGTCACAAAAATGTGTAATTTCAACAGTAGGGACAAAGAGAAAAAATATTTTGAAACATCAAGCATATTATCTTACCCAAAGGGCTATACTGTCCTTTACCGGTAGCCTAGGCAGGCTGAGCTTCTAACACTCCAGTGGGTGCCTGTGTCAGTCTAAACACCCACCCAATCTCTGGAGAGAGGGAATGGGAGTCCTTTTACCCCAGCCAGAATGCCTTTATTTTTGTCAGCTTTTGGCCTTCTGGTCCAAGGCTGTGTGTTAAGACAACTGGAGCTAGGAGGTAACATCAGGGCCGGCAACAGAAATTTGGGGGCCCCCTACTCTGATCGTTTGGGGCCCCCCCAGCTCAGCTGGCACTCCCCTCCCCCAGATGACAGCGGCTGGGGGGCCCCCCAGCCCAGCCGGGCCCCCCCCAGCCCAGCCGGTGCTCCCCCCCCAGCTGACAGCGGCTGGGGGGGAAGCCCAGCCAGCGCTCCCCCCCCCAGCTGACAGCGGCTGGCGGCAGTGCGGGGTCCTGCGGCGCGAGCCGCCCTTGCTGCTCCGCTCCCCCCCCCCCGCCGCACTTTCTCCCCTGGACTGCGCCGCTGCCGCCGGCCGGGCTCACTGCTCCTGCTGGGGACACGCGCGCTCGTTCACTCCGGAGGAGAGCCGCACCGCCTCCCCGCCCCTTCCCCGCTCTCCAGGCCCGGCGACAAGGGGGGATGACTACGGGTACAGCTGTGTACCGGGGCCCCCCTAAAGTCCGGGGCCCGGTACAGCTCTACCCGTAGTACCCCCCTGTCGCCGGCCCTGGGTAACATTTTCACACCTAACAGTCAGGAGTAAGGCACTCTCTCTTACAGCATCTCTTAAGTGTGCACCAAGAAGTGACTTTTCTGGAGCCACTGTTTCCTTCCTGCCTGCTTTTTCCTTATAGTACACTATTAAACTAAACCAACAGTAAAACATCCTAAATACCTAGTAATATACAGTATTCTAAATTATTACAGCGCTGCTCCACATCTGTGGCAGACAAATCCTTCTTTGTGTGGCTACACTACTATTTTTATTATGCTAGCTAGAGCAAGCATGTTTGTGAGCTGGGAATCACACCTTCAGCTCCAAGTGTAAACAGACGTTTACACCAAGCCTTGCGCTACAGAAATGGATTTCAACCTCACCTATCAGAATTCCTGTTAGATATCTTGGTGCTTTTTTTCAGTCTACTCTTCTGCCTTTGAATTATACACAGTAAAAATGTCATGTGCAATTTCTATTTCACATACTACCAGAGTTAATAAATAGAGAGTTGCAGTTACCTCTAAATTTGACAGAGCTATTTAAACTCATAAACTTTCCATTATTACAGATGGACAGTCTTACTCATTATAATCATTATCCTATCCAGAGCCTCAGAGCTTTCCTGAATGAGGATTATATTGCTGCCATTATCCTTTTCTGGACGTGTGAATTATGTTACTAGCTACTACTTTTAGAAATTGTAGTTTAATTTCTATCATCATATATAACAGGCAAAGTTAATAATTTACACTTACAGGATACTTTTCATCGAAGGATCTCACAACAGTTTAAAAATGTTGAATTCCACAACATCTCTTTCAAATAGAGAATATAGAATTGGAGGTTTTTACTCCCCTATCTCACGGGTGATTTTCACTTAACAACACTGAATTCCTGCATGACAGGTGGAAGTTTAAGGCTCCAGAATTGTATTATAGCTAGTTTTCAGATTAGGGAGGAGGCTGCAACTATCAAAGGCAGGCACCTTTGGAAGTCAGTAGGATTTGGGCACCTCACTCCCTTACACTCCACTCACAAAGTCACAACAGGCAAGATTTAATGATATTTAAGCACCTATAGATGCAGAAAGACTGATTTAAATGGTTTGTGGGCACCTAACTTCCTTAAGCACTTTCATAAATCTCACAAGGTGCCTATCTGCATCTTTGGGTATCTAAATATCCCTGTAAATATGGACCAATGTGAATCAGTGGTAGTGCTGGGATAGAACCCTTGAGGCCTGACTAAGTCCTCTGCTTAAATTACTGGACTTCTGGGTTTTTCAATAAAAATCAAGCAGACTGAATTAACATGGAAAAATATATTCCCCTGTTGTCTTCTAAGAACCTCTATGGCTATCACTACTTTTACATTTCTGTTGATAAACAAATTAAGGTATTGGCAGAGGTGAGAGAGAGATATCACACTTGGGAGCATTCTGATGTGACTTAATTAGGTTTCCAATCGTCTAGAAAGTTTAATATGCACATTTTTCTTCCATAAGCTGGGAGGTGTATTTAAGCCAATTACAATTTATTGGATCTACAATATTACTAAGTTAGCAGTCTCCACTGAAAGTTATTCACACAATAAATCACTGTCTAATGATATAGACCAAAGTGAAGGGCTTTAAAACTGAACTTGTCTTCAGCATATGCAATATTTTTACTTCTTTTTAAACCAGTCTTCAATAAAGAATGAGGTCAGGCACTTTTTTTTGTACCTGGTTTCACAAAGATACAATATTCTGGTAATTATTTATATTTGTAATGATATTTTATATGTGACTATTAAAACAGTTGTTACGAAATATTCTACATTATTTTAGAATAGTCACTGATACTCCTCCACTTTCTCCCATAAATCACCATCAGTCCTGAGCCATCTTTTTTCCTATGAGCTGAATCTCTAGTAGAAGTTTTTTTTTCATTTAATTTTTTTCATCAGTGCTTCACTCTTTGAGGCTTGGAGTTACAAACAATTAAGCACTTCTGCTTTACTGATGCTTCATAAATTTAATGATCCAACTCAGGGGTTGGCAACCTCTCAGAAGTGGTGTGCCGAGTCTTAATTCATTCACTCTAATTTAAGGTTTCTCAGGCCAGTAATACATTTTAACATTTTTAGAAGGTCTCTTTCTATAAGTCTATAACATATAACTAAAATGTTTCAGAAGCTTCATTTAAAATTAAATTAAAATGGAGAGCCCTGCAGACTGGTGGCCAGGACCCAGGCAGCGTGAGTGCCACTGAAAATCAGCTTGCATGCTGCCTTCGACACGCATGCCATAGGTTGCCTACCCCTGATCTAGCTATATGCCCACTTCCACAATACATTGAAATGTGGCCAAAAGGCAACACAAGATGAAACCAGTCAAAATGTTTTTTCACTTTGGAGCCTGATTTTCAGAGGAGCTGAGTTTCACAGTTCTCACTGACTTCAAGTTTGAATTGTGGGTTCTGGCTTTTCCATCCCTTAATGAAATGTGCATGATTGTTCAAAGTGTCTGTTTCATGAAAGGAAATAACAGGAATGGATGGGCAAGAGACTTCTTGATGCAGTCTGCACTGCCACTCAGAATTAATCATTTTAAGGAACCCAGTTTGTAATACAGTCTTTTCATTCTCCTGTTTACAAAAATTGATAATATACTACAATGAATTTTGTCTCTTCCTGAAACGAGACACCATAAACTGAAGCAGTAATTTGTAAAATAATTCAGGTGCAGTATGAATAAAGAATTCACAGGACACAATGTATTATTAAAACCTGCAGGTGTCATCTGTTCACTCGAAAAATATACCACATCATTCACCTGATACGTCTCTCATCCTTTCCAATACCCCTAATTCAGCTGCAAGCCCCATGATTTTATAAGAGATATTTGTACTCTACCTTTTCAACCCCCAAACTCCCTTTCCTTACCCCGGGCCTATAGCAAGGCCCCCACCATGAAAAGCTGACTCTTCCGATGTCAGGTCTTCTCCTGAAGTCAAGCGCTTGTCTAATCGGCTTTCCACTTCCCGTTCTACCTAGAGCACATGCAGAGTGCTAATTAGACAAGCACTTCAAGAGCAGACTTGGCACAGGAATACCTGGGGAGAGTCCTCAGTGGTATCAGGTAAGGATTAAGTACTTGAGTTTTATTTGATTATGAAGAAGGGATTGATTTGAGCTGCAGGAGAGAAAAAGAAGGTAATAGAAAAGGGAATGAAGAAAATGAGAAGGGGTGGAGAAAGGATTCCCTAAAGACATGATGGCTGGGGGTGTTACTCCTGGGGGATTCTGCAGCAGAAAACTAAAAATTCTGCACCAAAAATTTAAAAATTCTACAAAATTCTCCAAGTTTTATTTGTCAAAACACCACACAGTCTAATCACACCAGTTTCAATTATTTTGGTAATTTAGTTCAAATACTTGTCAGCAAATATGTCTGTAGCAATACAGACAGCAAAAAAGATTCAGGGAATGTTTTTTGACAAATAGATTCCCTACCAGGCATATTAATACAGAACTCTGAGTAATAATTCATGTAAACCACAATACAGAAATGTATTTCCCGCACCCCTCAGAAGCAATGCAAAGGCTTGGGAGGAGTCAGGAGTAACAGAGGAGCTGATGTAGATGGAAGGAGCCTGGGAGAAAACCTAGAGGGTGGTTGGGTGTGGGTGAGAGAAGTATGGAACAAACTTTTTTGGAGGGGAGGGATCATTAGGGAGTTGGGAAGCCTCCACCATGCAGACCCTGGCTTGCCCCTAGTCTCTCCCATTCAGTCAGGCACATCTGCCCCTGTACCCAAATGTCCCTGCACCCCCTTTCTCCCCTGTCCCTGCACCTCCTCTGAGTCACCCCCTACTCACCATCTCCATGTGGCCTTGTATCCCCATTCCGATTCAGTCTCTCCCCCAGGTTGTCCCCCACACTAGTCCTTCTGAACCCCAGTCTGAGAGACCCCCCTCCCCCAGCAGCCTGCGTGCACACTCTCTTCCCCATCCATATCCCATATCTCCTAACCTGGACCGGTGGGCAGGACACTGTGAGGAACACAACTGGCTGTTGGCTGCTGCTGCTGGTGAGCCAGCTGCTCTCTGTTCTGGTGCCACAGCAGCCCTTCATGGGAAAAAGGTGTAACTGCAGCACCTCTCCAGCACAATGTATTTTCTACAGATTAATAAAGAATCTGCAGGGAACATGAATTCTGCACGTGCACAGTGGAACAGAATTCCCCCAGGAGTAGGGTTTAGTAAAGTATCAAAAATGACAGAAAGTTATCATGTTTATTTTTCAACCCCAAAAGTAAATCTGATTAATTCTTAGGATGGATTTAAAGTCCTGTCACAACCAGGGCAAATAGCGGGTGCAGGGCCGGCAACAGGGGGGTACTACGGGTAGAGCTGTACCGGGCCCCGCACTTTAGGGGGCCCCCGGTACAGCTCTACCCGTAGTCATCCGGTGCGGCTCTCCTCCAGACGAGCGCGCGTGTCCCCGGCCGGAGCAGTGAGCCCGGCCGGCGGCAGCGGCGCAGTCCGGGGGAGAAAGGGCGGGGGGAAGAGGGGAACAGCAAGGGCGGCTCACGCCGCTCCCGGGCTCTCGCTCCCGCTACGGCCAGCTGTCGGGGGGGAGAGGGGAGCGCCGGCTGGGCGGGGAGGGGGGGCGGCTGGGCTTCCTCCCCCAGACGCTGTCGGCTGGGCTGGAGGGGGCCCGGCTGGGCTGGGGGGCCCCCCAAACTATCAGAGTAGGGGGCCCCCAAATTTCTGTCGCCGGCCCTGAGCGGGTGTAGTACTGAGAAGGAGGGAGATTTTTTCTGGCCAATGGGAAACAAAACAGGTTAGAACTCTTGCAAGGATAGAGATCTACATCAAGTATACTCCTCATAATCCTCTGACTGGACAAAGGGTAAACACAAGATGAATCATCTTATTCCCTTGTTGTCAGTTCCTGATACTTTCCTCAGGCTGGGTAGTTTCTGTCAGGAGACTGGACTGTAGATGGCAAAATAACTGGTATGGAATCTCAGAGATACAGGTCCAGTGCCTAAGATGAGGCAAACAGGCATTATGAGGCTATTGGCTTATTGGGAAGTAAATGTTCTGATGCCCATATTGTGCCTGATTCAGAGCTCACTGAAGATAATGAAAATACTTAAATGGGATTTGGATTTTGTATGTGGAGAAGGCAATGAGTGTGGCTATAGAGTTGGGATGGTCTCAATCCCTTTGGAAGCGGGTGGGAGCAGCAGCTGTAAGGAAAGTGGGATGCCAGAAACTGTGATCCAAGATGATTCTGTAGAAAAGGAACAAAGACAACTAGATCTGCCCTCTTCATCTTCAGGAAAGGAATCCCAAACTGAATCTAAGTCACCTTGAACTTCTGTGTACAAGTTACTTAGAGGAGAGACATGCAGCCCATAACAAATAAATTAGTTAAGAGATTTGAAAACGAAGGCTATTTTTAGTTCCAGATTTGGATATAAAACAGAGAACATACTATAATATAATGTTGCACTGCTATAGGTAGGATTAAGACAGTCATGCAGTGAATTTTACTGAGGGCCTGAATTTCAGTCAAAAGTCTGCACATAGTTGTTTGCTTATCTGACCTGATTTACGTATGACTATTTAGTGTCTGTGTGCACAAAGCCACAGAACTTTCAATTTGAAAAATCAAACCTGAATGTGCAATAAATTTCAAAAATAAAGTTAAAAGTTCATAAAGTTGTAGACTTCTGCTTTAAATTTCATCATTGCATTTGTGTTTCAGTTTCCTAATACCTAAATCACTTTTTAAAATGAAATTTAAAATTTTATTTTCAATGAGACTTGGCTCCTAAGTACTGAATTCGTTTAAATAGTCATTGGGCCAAAGACAAAGACAGATACTGACTCATTAATCCTGTGGTCAGAGCCCTTGAAGAGGGGATTTTGGATTCTAAATCATTCAGTAGAACTAGAAAATGTTATCCTGTATCATCACCATCTTTTTTATCTTTGCATGCAATGGTTGCTTTTGCTTGTTCCCAAATACTATATGATTAAAGACATTGAAGATGAAAAAGGCCAATTAGTGGCAGTCACTCAGTCAATCTAACCGCTGGTGCAGGTTTCCACCTCCTTGCACTTTATAGTTTGTTGTACAATCTATAGTTTGATAGTGTTTAGTGTTTGATGAGAAACAAAGGGACTTTAGTCACTTCTTACAGTAGATTATTCCACAATCTAATAAATTTCACTATCAAGAAGATTCTTTTGATATTCAGCCTACATTTTCCCTGTCTTGGTGCCACTATATTATTCTTTACAATTCCCTCTTCTGTATCTTATTCCATCCTAAATAGTTCAGCATTTGTTGTTTATGAAGTTTAAGAGTCCCAAACCCATGAACAATAGAAGCAGCTTGTCACTGAGTCTTATAAATGAAAATTAAAAAAAACACTATGTCAGAGCAGAAATAACTAGTACCTTTCAAATGCCACATTTGGCTATGCCTTGCCAAATTATCCTCATGACCTGCTTAAATGCTAGGAATTCTTCCTCAGATTGGCAGGATTCAGTATGAGTACAGTAGACTCGATTATCCAGGATTGGGTTAACCAGGATGTGGATTAACCAGGATGTCAAAAAAAATATGCGCAACTCGCAGGGCCGGCTCTGGCTTTGTTGCCGCCCCAAGCACACAAACACAAAACCCCCACCAAGGTGCAGGGCAGCCAGTGAACCAACACCCCATTCCCCCAGCGCAGGGTGGCTGGTGAACCAAACTCCCCACACCCCATATTTCCTATGGATGGTGATTATCCAGGATTTTATTAACCAGGATTAATTTTTTCCCTATCATCCTGGATAATCGAGAGTCTACTGTATAAGAAGGCTGTAATATTAAGACTTCATAGACAGCCATGTTAGCCATGGGGCTGTCACAGCTGTACACACATTACTTCCTCTCTCTGGAAATCAACATCAATATGCTATTATTAGTGAGGCACAAATGTGAACTGAAAATATCTGAAAACGATCAGTATTTGAGTGAAGTTCTTCAAAGTAAATTTCTATTCAATTCCTAGCTTTAATATTTCTGAACAGATTTTGTTCTAAATGTATATACCTACAAAATATCAGGCAGATGCTTAAAAAAAGAGGCATAAGTAGAAGAAAAATCTTGTTCAGCCAACGAGAACAAAGAGGTCACACAAACACCGAAGCCTGGGGGCAGATTCTTGTCTCTCTACCCCACTTATTGATATAGTGGTGCAATCATGGGCTCATATCTAATATCTACCATCACTGTGACATCTGAAACCCAGGATGACCTCTTAAAATAATTATATGGGGGATAACTGCCTGAAATGTTCAACGGCTAATCTCCCCGTGTTCTTTTCTTTTAGTGCTAAAACTGCATTAACCCAACATGTTTGACAAAAGATTCAGGAATGATTCACAGGAGCTTTGTCGCAGAAAAGAAGATTCTTTAGAAATGAAGCCAAATACAGAATACTGAGTAAGATTGATATTTAATGTCACCATACTATTTCAGATATGCCAAATCCACAGAAAAAAAAATCATAAATGGGGCTTGTTTTTGGCATAATTGACTTGTGAGTTGCTTGTTGGCTAGTTTTTGGCTTGTAGCTTATTGCCTCTTGTGGCTTGTTGCTTCTTTTTTTTTTTTGATCAGCTCCCAGCAAACAGGAGCAATGGGGGCAAGTAGGGGCGACGGGGGGCAGGAGGGAGAAGGGGGAGAGACATAGGAGTGCACAGTGGGCCCACCACAGACCCAGATTGCACACCGGGGGGATCTAGTCCAGGGGTAGGCAACCTATGGCATGCATGCCCAAGGCAGCACGCGAGCTGATTTTCAGTGGCACTCACACTGGGTCCTGGCCACCGGTCTGGGGGGCCCTGGATTTTAATTTAATTTTAAATGAAGCTTCTTAAACATTTTAAAAATCTTATTTATTTTACATACAATAATAGTTTAGTTATGTATTATAGACTTATAAAAAGAGACCTTCTAAAAACATTAAAAATGTATTACCGGCATGCTAAATCTTAAATTAGAGTGAATAAATAAAGACACAGCACACCACTTCTGAAAAGTTGCCGACCCCTGAGCTAGTCACATAAAGTGTTGGGATTCTAGGGATTGGCTTGCTTTGGCCTTGTTTTGAAATGTGACTAGCTTGATTTTTGGCTTAGCATGAAAGTTGGGGGTGCTTATTTACCACATGAAAGTTGGCAACTCTGTACTATTTTTGACTCTACTGAAAAAGATGTAGTAGCCTTAAATTTAACACTCTATAACATTACTTGAGAAGCTAGATAGCGGACGAAAACCACTCCAAATCTATGAGCAAGTGTTCATGAATAGCAATTTCTAGGGCTATCTGAAAACAATGGCTACAATGTAAAATCATGACAGCAATGAGCTGTAATTTCTGATCACTACGACTGATTGGCTATGAATTTCTCACACAGCTAATTCATGTGAACCCATCCTGTAATATTTGTAACTCTTTCCTCCCAGAAAGATTATTTAGATTACTATTGTTTAAACCACCTGTTATGTCTTGTATTTTAGATTGTAAGCTCTTTGGGACACGGACTGTCATTTATTGTATGTTCATACAGTATGTACTACAATGGGAGCCCAGCCTTGTTGAGAGCTTTAGGCACGACTGCAATCTAAATTATAAATAATTTTAACAAAGATAGATATCACAGTGACTAGAAATCTAGCCTTCTCTTTAGAGACTCTGGAATATGGCAGGAAGCACATGCTTAAATTACCCTTTCTTGTTTGGGATTTTTGGTTTTATTGGGAGTGAGGAAGAATGTATGACTGAATGCAAAATATGCATGTTTTAGATTATTCAGAACATCACATTTTGCAAACTTAATCCCATGTGAAAGCAAATAATGGTATATTACCTAGTACATTCAAAGTATTGGCAGCTCCCTTATTAAAATTCATTGCTGTCATTTACAGTACATGGATTTTCCTCAGGATTTAAAGAATGAAAGTCAAAAATCCATAGTAAGTTCACAGAAACACATAATGTGATTTATGAACCTGTTCCCAAGAATCTGGAAGAACAATAATAAAGTGAAGGGAGGAGAGGGAAAGAGGAAGTTCTAGGATAAATGTAGGTCACCATCATACCCATCAATCAAGAAGAGAGCAAAGGAGCAGTTTGCCAGAGAACATAAAGTACAGCAACAAGTAAGCTTGCGAGTCATATCAGGAAAAAACATGAGTCATTCATAAGGGTTTCATGTCTCCCTTAATTACAGATATATGATGTGACATTAAATGATTAAACAGATCAGATTGTCAGCTTTCATCAGCAGACACTTAAATAGGTCAATCAGAAGGAGCTTTTGAAGAAATCATGTTGTAAATGAGACGGGGGGCAAGTCTGCTATAAATAAATACATAAAATCACTGGTATGATGGGAGAAAAGAAGAGGGAAATTCCTTTGTGACAAATCCCCTCTGGACAAGGTCTGAGGATTAACACTTTCAATAGACAAGAAAAATCTCTTCAAGAGAGAGAAGGCAGCAGAGGGAGACAGATGAGCACAAGACTAAGACGAGTCTGGAGTTCCTTAGTTCTACTTGTGACCCTCCATTGACCACTTGTGTCCTTCAGGTCTGCCACTGAGTTTTCTTGTATCTTTGGGCAACTCACTTAAGCCAACATTTTCAAAAGTGTCCACTAATGTTATGTGCCTCAATTTTCACAATTTATGACACCCAGAGCCTCTTTTGGGAACTGAGAGTATCAAAAATACTTTTGAGAATTTGGCCTTAACCTCTATCAATTCTCTTATTTTTGCCTTCTTTAAAACTGAGCTACTAACACGTAGGGGCCTTCAAGTGGTTTTATGAGGATCAACTAGTTAACAGTTGTGAAGCACCTAGAAGACGGAAAATACTATATAAAAAGCTAAAATATTGGTACGGATAGTCTATAAAGCAAATTTAGTTGATAGAAAGGAAAAACCTAATAGAAATCATTGCATGGGATATCAGGCATAACTATAATTGCTTTATCATTTAATTTCATCCTTCAAGTAGAATCCCTTTATAAATTCTCTCTTTCCTTATTTATCAGATATTGTGTTTCATGTTTTATGATTTGTTAATTAAACCTACTGTGTTCAACGAGGCTACTCACATACCTAAAAGTTAAGCATGTGTTTAAATTCTTTGGTGCTTTGCTAAAACAGCATAACCCTCCCTAAAATGTCCATCAATTATATTTATTTGAATTAGCAAATACTTGTGTCATAACTATACAGCTAAGGGTAGCCTAGAATTACCCCTTACCTGTAAGAGGTTAAGAAGCTCAAATAACCTGGTTTGCACCTGACCAAAAGAACGAATGGGGAAAGAAGATACTTTCAAATTACGGGTGTGGGGGGGGAGGCTTTGTTTGTACTCTTTGTTGGTGTGTTTTCTCTTGGGACTGAGAAGGGTCAGTGAGAAAGCCATCTCCTCCAAACAATCCTGAACAAGTCTCTAATATTACAAAAATAGTAAGTAAAGCCAGGCAAGGCGTGTTAGATTATCTTTTGGTTTAGCTTGTGAATTTTCCCTTTGCTAGAGGGAAGTTTATACTTGTTTTTTGTAACTTTGAAACTAAACCTAAAGAGGATTTTTGTGTTTTTGAATCTTTTGTTACCCTGTAAAGTTATCTTCCCATCCTGATTTTACAGAGGTGATTCTTTTACTTTTTCTTTAAATAAAATTCTTCTTTTAAGAACCTGATTGATTTCCAGTGTCCTAAAGACCCAAGGGGTTGGGGTCTGTGCTCACTTTGTAACCAATTGGTTACGATATTATTATTCTCAAGGCTTCCCAGGAAAGAGGGTATAAGGCCTTGGGGGGGTGTATTTTGGGTAAGAGAGGACTCCAAGTGGTTCTCCCCGAATGTTTGTTTCTGTCACTTGGTGGTGGCAGCGAAACCAAGGGCATGGAAGGAATTTGTGCCTTGGGGAAGTTGTTAACCTAAGCTAATCGAAATAAGTTTAGGGGGTCTTTCATGCAGGTCCCCACACTTGTAACCCAGACTTCAGAAAGGGGAGGGTGCTTAGTCCTACTATTTATAGACAGTATAATCCATGTGGCTTCCTATCAGCACTTTCAAATGAATCACTGATGCTTTCAGGTGAAGGGTTAAAATCCATGGCTGTTGCATACAATGTGGGGTATGGCTTTACGTCAGCTTTCAGAGGCCTAAAATCCAGAGTTTGGTCAAGAGGCCTAGCACATAGTGATTAGCTAAGAGAACGCAGAACAACAGAAAATAACCTTGCTTTGTTTGTTTAATCATAGTCATATAGTTAATTCCATAGTCAGCAAAATGGAAGATGTTGGAGCATAATTAAATCAGTGTATCTAAATCAAAGTTGCAAATGGAACAAAGATGTCCTGTTCCTGTTGCATTAGTTCTCCTGTAAGGAGGAGTTCTTCCCACAAGACCAACCTTGAGTTTATGAAAGGTTGGCATGTCAGTATAAGATATGGCTTCCTCCCAAGTTCACTTTCCCAGGGACCAGAGCCTGCCTTAAAACACAAAGGAGCAACTTGAAAGACAATTCTTATTGCCATATACTTTACACTGTTTCTTTGCCTAACTCGTAGGAATGTACCTGCTAAATGATCAGAGGAGCTACTTCATTCCTGTGGACCCCACTCTAGTCCTATCTATCTGGTGATTATATAGACCCCATCATGGTAGTAATAGAGTGCCTCACAAACATGAATTCATTTATCTTTACAGGCAGGGAAGTACTATTATCCTCTTTTCTTAGCTAGATGACTGAAGAAAAAAGAGATTAAGTGACTTTCCCAAGGTCACACAGGAAATCAACTGTAGAGCAAGGAATGGAACTAAGGTCTCCTTGACTACAAGATCATCCTTTCTCTCATTAGCTCTCCCATAATTATACGTAGTTCTCTCAATGACTAGATCCATTTAATCACTTCTGTTGCTCTTCTCTGTATTCCATCCAACTTCTTGGCATCTTTCTGACACTAAGCTGTCCGGGACTAAATATAAGATGCATGCTGGTTTCATGAATACAACGTATGGAAAAACACATGCACTAATAGAGCTGCAGAAAGCATGGACTCTGTGTACCTTTTGCTCTTTTGGCTGTGATTGTGTGGGTTTTGATAATGCTGTATCAAAGCAGTGCTGAGCAGAGCAGACAGTTAAGAGTGGCAGGACAAATCAGGGAAACAGCATGGCTTCTAATTTGTATAGCAGGTCTGCTTACCCAAGGTAAGTTTCCTTAAAAAGACTCTCCCTCCCCCCCCCCCGTGCAAAATATTCACCACATCTTTGAAAAACAATATCTAGTGCTCATGATGAATACATAGAAACTAGAAGCTTGTCAGAATCTACTGAAAGAGCTTTGCTGAAGATGAGGCATTCCAGCTTACTTTTATTGCATGCATCATCACCCACACAAACGGCTGGATGAATAATTCTTGTGTGGAAAAGTGGTGCTGATGTACGGTTTTCAAAAGCATAGACATCACCAATAATTGTCTGGATCAGTATAAAAAAATGCTGTCAACAGCTGAATTTGGAAATAGAATTATTTATCTCAAAATTAATGTAACTGAGAGTCATCCACACCAAGACAAGAATAATCGCTTGACTGTATGGGAATGCTCTATTTTGCCATTCCATGTGTTACCGTTCTAATCTAGAACATCACTGCAATTGTACAAAAGTAATACAAAAGGGAAAACGACTTAAAAAAGTTGTGACAAAGAAGAACATTTTCAACATAGTTTTCAATCCCCTCTTCATACCTCTAATTAATAACATACAGGAGTTACTGTCTACAAACAGTTCTTCACAGAGCATACTAAAATCAAATTATGTCCAGTGTTCAGTCAGAAGATGCTTAACTTTATAATCCAAAAGTCAGTTTTGTAACTATACTTGCTTAGTAACCAATCCAATAGACACAGCATGTGCCAGACTACGTAACAGGAGATTTGGATACCTCTTGACATGAAAGGCAAACAGCTGCTGATCCCCCTTGCTATGAAGCAACACTCATACTATTTTTCTGAAAAAATATGGAATTAAAGAAAACTTTACCCAAATCTTTTCAGAGGGGACACCAAGTGTATCTTTAAGAGAGTGATAAAATAACAGGAGCAAAATTCGTGCTTTTTGATGTAGATACAGAAATGAATATAATAGTCCGGAATCACTACACCAAGGATCGGCAACCTTGGTACACAGCACCACAGGGTAAACACCTTTAGCAGGGCCCGCTACTTTGTTTACTTTCCGGTTTGTCGATAGCAGCTCCCACTGGCTGCGGTTCACTGTCCTGGTCCAGTGGGGGCTGCGGGAAGAGGTGTGATGCTGGCCGCCGCTTCCCACAGCCCCCATTGGACCTGAGCGGCGAACCGCAGCCAGTGGGAGCCGCTATCGGCGAACCAGAAAGTAAACAAAGCAGCAGGTCCCGCTAAGGGTGCTTACCCTGCGGTGCCGTGTGCCAAGGTTGCCGATCCCTGCACTACACGGTTATTCCAGTTTTATGCTGGGGCACTTCACTGATTTGAAAGGAGCGATGTTAATGTAAAACTGGAGTACTAGGACAGTGAATAAAACCCAGTACTTTTATGGCGCTCTGGATGGAACTCTGTAATAATTAAATTCTCTATATAAAAGCAAAACAAAAAATGCAGCATAAAATAGTTGGGTTGGGTATACCATAAAGCCCCCTTTTTCCATTTCAAGTACTTTATATATCGAAATGAAATCTCTGTAATTTGTCCATATTTTTCCTAAACAAAACTTTTTGTTGCAGTGACTTACACTAAACATGTAGTTTGGGGCCTCAATGCAGTTTTGTTTTTCTAGAAGTACATGATTATATATTTGTCGAGGCTTTCTTATACATGGTTAGGTAGGCTAGAAAAAGATCAGTTGATATTTGACACAACTTTGTAATGCAGAGGTAGGAAAGCTTTTAAGTGATGCAGCAATGATATATACCAGTATTTGATGTAAAACTGGTTCATGTAGACAAGTTGTAGCATAAAGTTTTTATACTATGTGGCAAATTACTCCCACGATATTGATGGGTCCTGCGCTTTCTCTTCTTGTGGGGGGAATTCAGGGAGCCTTTTTCTTGCTTCTGAACAGGGTATTAACTGTCCCACTAGTATCCTAGGGCTTGTCTTCACTTGAGCCGGCAGGGATTGATCTTTTGGTGATTGATTTATTGCGTCTCGTTAAGACGCGATAAATCGATCACCAGTGGCTCCCCCCGTCGACTCCGGAAGTCCAGCTCCTCAAGAGGCGCAAGCTGGAGTCGACGGGGGACCGCGCCGCCGACCGCCACCGCCGTGAGGACGGGAGGTAAGTCGGCTGTAGAGACGTCAATTTCAGCTACGTTATTAACGTAGCTGAAATTGAGTATCTACAGTCATTCCCCCCCCCCCCCCCACACAGTGGAGACCAGCCCCTAGAGGGGAGAAGGAGGGACCCGGGCCCGCCCTCTACTCCAGGTCCCAGCCCAGGGGCCCTGAGGATAGAGGTAAACAACTGGGATTGGCTACTCCTTCCCCTGGACTAATTCCCTCTCCCACTCTTCAGCTTGTGGGGGGCTTCCTGCCCTCTCTCTACACAAGCCAGGTGTTCCTTTACTTAGGGTCTGGGTCTTTCTTAGCTCACCGCAGCACTTCTCCAAACTCTCTCTGCTCCAACTCCTCCAAACTCTCTCCGCTCCAACTTCTTCAAACTGCTCTCTGCTCCAACGCCTCCAAACTCCTTCCAAACACCCACACCTGTCTGCCTGAGGCAGGGGTTTTTATTAAGGCCTTAATTGACAGCAGGTGCTCCTAATTAACCTACTGCCTGCTTCCCTAGTCTACAGGGATCCACGCCCTAATGAACCTGGAGCTGATATATCTCCCCTCAAGCACTCTACCACAGCTCCCTGACCTTCCTTTATCACAACTACTACACAAACGTATAGTTTTTGTTTGCTTGTTATTCTTAAAACTGTGAAGAATCTTCAATTCAAGACACATTGCAAGATCTGTTTATTTATCTACTTCTTCTGCCTCCAACAAGCTGGTAAAGAACTGTATGGATGGGAACCTAGAGCTGATGGGTTAGCATATTCTAATGGCAACACTATTTCAGGTTGTACATTATGTACGTATGTTAAAGTACTGTTATTTGTACCTATGCATTTTTATAACTGAAAAAGAAATAAAATATTTAGGAGACAGAGCTGTCTTGTTAATTTCTCCTCATACTAACATTCTACTGTCTGAGTCATATAATAGGGCGTGGGGGGAGAGAAGGAAGAAGATATGTTTGGGCATGAAAATGGTAACTTCTTTTTCTTACTTTGGATTCCGCGTGGGAAGGTTTGGCGTTTTTCCTGCTCTTTTATTGTAACTGTGTTTCTCAGAGCATGCCTGTGGACCAATGCTGTTTTACTAAGAGGTTTAACATTTTGATTGTCTTATTCAGCCCCTCATTATATAAAGCTATGCTATTAAATTGTACTCCCATATGTTTTTAGATTTGTGCAGTGTTCTATTCTGTTAATTTCGTTTTGACCATTAGGTGTCTTTCTTTCACTTTTATTAATGGTTCATTGCATTTGTGTACCATCCTCTGTCTCTTAAGTGCAAAGACACTATGCTTACCCTATCACTCTACTTTGAGTTTCCTAATGGGTATCTACTACATATGCATTTTTAATGCTCCTAACACTGCAGTACCCAAGCCTCAGTATAAATCTTCTATTCTAATGCGAAACATTGTACATCAGAAATTTTACTGATTGCATGTTAGTTGAACCAATATAAATTTCATGTGTAGACAAGGCCTAAATCATTTTCAAAATTAGAGTGGCCCTTAAATGTAGGGAAGGGGGAAGTGACAGCATTTTATCTACCGCAGCGGGTCTCAAACTTATTGAGCCCGCGACCCCTTTTCGTGTGCCGTCAGCGCGCCGCGACCCCTCCGGTCCGGCGCCCGGCTACGGCGCGACACCCCCCCGCCCCGCCGCAGCCGGCCAGCTGCACCTTGGCCTCCCGGCCCCCGCCCCCCTGGCCAGGCAGCCAGCTGCGTGCCGGCCCCAGTCCCCGCCGCGGCTGGGCGGCCAGCTGTGCGCTACCCCCCTCGGCCCCCCCCCGCCGCGAGTTGCGGTGGCAGGAGCTCGCAACCCCCCGGGGGAGTGCTCGGCGTCCTCCCGGGGGGGTCACAATCCCCAGTTTGAGAAACCCTGATCTACCGCATTACCACGGCTAATTTCTTTGTCTTCATTTTTTAACTTCCACACCCCCAACAAAGAGTAAAGGGAAAAAAAAATACTACACAGGGTTTCAGTACATCAGATTAAGGCAACCATCTTGTTTAGTAGAGGGAGAATGAGACACGTGATGGTGGGCCCCAACGAGGTGGAAAGATACAGACAAGAATAGATTAGAAGGATATCTCAGAGCCTGTGTTGGATTTTTGAATGATCAAATATCCTTTCAATTCTAAATAATGTTAAATGTATGCAAGTTTAACTTTATCCTGCTTATCTTGCTTCCATCTTGTTCCTTCACTGACTTCACCTATTTTGGTGGTAGCCTGACAGATAATGGTAGAACACCCTCTCACATTATCTGGTAGCATGGTCCATGAATAGAACACTGAATTGGAATTCAGGAAAAAGTGATTCATTCTTAGTGCTGCTACTGACTCACTGTATGACTTTGGGCAAGTCCCTTCTCTTGCCTCAGTTTTCTTATCTTTAAGATTGAGATAATAATGCTTAACCAACCATATAAAGTGCTATTACTTCATGTTATTTCTTCTTCTTCTTTATTATTATTGAACTTTCTGGTTCTCCTACAAACATTTCAATATATATATTTTTTTATTTCATAGGTTTTAAGGGGAATATTTGATTGGGAATAAAATTTCATGGTGTATATGTGCTGTCAAATGACCAATGAACCCATGAGAAGCACTGTGCAGAAAAACATTTTAAAATTGCTAAAAAAGTATTTTAAAGTGAGCTAAAACTCACGAGTTAAAGTTATTTTTGTGATGTATTTTACACATGAAATGGTTAATTAGCCCTCCATAGTTAACAGCCTCCTGCCTACAGATGTCAAATTAGCAAATGACAGTATGCTCTGCTATAATGTTTTACTTTTCTGTTTTATTGGTTGAATAAGTTGTCATTCAGTGTCCTGGTAAGAGTGTGTAGGTGGAGTTCTCTGAAAACTGATCCCTGCTGGAATTAGCTTTCATAGCTGTTTGCATAGTTGAATCAAGCTCTTAATAATATGCAGCTGATGGTTTTCCAATTCATTTCAGCACTTTTAATAACTTTCCTCAAAACACAACACTGTTAACCAAAAACATTTAGCAAGCTACAATTTTAAGTACACATCACAGCAGGGAGGGTCTCCCAAGCCAGTTGTTTCCCAAAACGTAAATGCAAAATACCCATCCATTGTCTAGCAAGGCAGAGAAAATGGTGGACCATTAGAGTTAATGAAAAGACATGATAGAACGAACGAAAGAAAATGAAAGAACGAATGAAAGTTTTGTTAAAAAGGCTTGGAGCTGGGGCTTTTTATCCAGGAATGGAAGGCCATCATCTATGCGGGGTCGCACATATCCCTGGATGCTAACTCGCCATTAGCTAAAAAATGAGAGTTGGGTTTTTTCAAAATGGAAACGCCAAATCTGGACTCATAACTTTATTCTTGGTTCTCTCTCATATTCAAACTCAGAAAAGGTTTCCAGAAAAGATTCAGATATTGAAGTAAATCTGCATGATGAATTAAATATGCTTGATATCAGTGTTTTCCCCAGGAATTATAATGTGGGGGGGAGAGGAGTCATTTGAATTTACAGGGTATGTGTGTCAGGGACGATGAGGGTAAAGGTGGGCTGTATGGCACCATAGCAAAAACTAAAAAAAAATGTTTCATGACCATTTTAGTAGATTTTACTCATGTTTTAAAATGATCACAGAAATTAAAGTTGACTACTCAAGTCTACTATGAAGCACTATGCCTACATTCTTCTTGGCGTCTAGTTATAATTTTGCACAACTCTGTTAGTGAACTTCTTAAATGCAATGTGTTAATCTTTGGAGGTTTCTCGTGTGTCCGGTACTTCCATTCCTTCAACCGATATGTTCATTAGTTCATTCACATGATCAGGAAAAGGCAACTTCTTTCAGAACACAAAATTCTATTCAATAATGAAAAAGAACACTCAACTGTAGCTGTTATGCCTGGGAGTAGCAAGAAATGAATTCCTACTTCTTTCCTCCCAGGAAACAGCACAAAGATCAGGTGAAGCCTCCAGTAATGATAAAAAAGAATATGAGGTCAAATCTGTATTCATTTGTTGTATGATATTCCACTCTGTATTCAAATTCTATATTCTGTCCTGAGAACATGGCAGCCCCATTGCTGGCAGTGCCTCACTCCACCCAACTATTGGTATTTTATAGGTCAGGGATCTGTAAAAGCTAAGTAGAGGTTGAGTAGAATTTAGAAGTAGCTGTTGTAGATTTTTAAGAATCATCGTGTATAGGAGAGATTAGGGTTACACTTTTCTCTGAGGAAAGCTTGTGCATGTCTTCCAGAGAAATCTGCACCTCCATCAAATGCACAAGCAGCTATCTGTTTGGTGTCCAACTGACAAGCATTTAACTCTTCTAAGAAGTGGGTTGTCACAGATGCAGCCGATATGTCTTCTATAACTTGAACATCTAGAAATGCATCTACTGGCCTACCTCTGACCTCAAGATAACTGTTGCGGGGTGCTTATCTCGTTGCCGGGAGAAACGAGGCTTTACACAGGTGGCTAGTTGGAAAGTGGTGAGTTTATTGGAAGGAGCGGCATTACCGTGCTGGCAGCTTCCGGGCAGCACTGCCGCGATACAGGAGGTCTGACACACCCAGGCGATGTCCAGAGAAGAAGCCCAACAAACAAGGGCGTGTCAGCACAGATATACCCATACTCATTAGTAGCAAGCAGCAAGCTAATTGGTCACATGCGGTTCAGCACTTGTTGATTACGCAGTACTGCCTCAGTTTCCCAATTTAGTTTCCCACGCATTCATTCTCACACAGACGGGGTAAACACACAGCTGGGAACTTGTTCCCAAACACACAAATAACAGAGATACAAGGTTACCATAACACCCTCTGCTGGAGTTGACTCAGAAGTGTAACTATGCCTCCTAGTGGTTGCCCGTCACAATTTCTTCCGGTCACTACAATAACGAACACAATGACTTAATACTTGGTGCCCATTTGCATCGGTGCATTCATCAGTCCATATGCAAATTTTTTGAATATGGTGAGAGAGTTCTTCACTTTTTCAACTGTTAAGTCTTTCACTGTTGCACCGTATGCTTCTAGCTAGTCAACTGAGATTCTTGCAGGTCTTGTTCGGAACCAGTGTCAACTTCTGGATGAACAAGTGACAATGCACTTAACATTGGCCTCTGGTTTGTAGTGTGTGGTATCTCTTGCTTAAATAGAAGGTATGATGTCACAGCCATGTTTGTTCGCATGAACTGTGTTGTGTCTACAACATTCTTAACAGCCTCATCAACACTCACCAGTGTTGTCCTTGGTCAGTGGAGACTCAAAAGTTCAGAGGTGTTTTCATATGAGTTCACCTCCCACATGGGAGGCAAGAAGGCACCTTGCTCATTCCTCCAGCTGCTCACTGCTCACTCTGGCCACTGTTTGTTGTGCCATTGTTCACTCCATTGCTCTGCTGCCAATGCCTCTGTGCCGTCACTTTCTGCTGCCACCTGCCACTGTGACCTCTGCAAGTTGGTCTCTTGAGGTTCCAACCAGCTCTCAGTGAGGGAAACCTCACTGCTAGTGCAGTCTGGTCCGTCTCTTCCACAGAAACACTTTCCCACAATAGGTCTAAGCACTTAGACCTGATTATCAGTGATTTAAGCTTTAGTAGTTGTAACAGGGCGGCGACTCACCCCTGTGGCTCCTCCTGCTGGATCCTCCAGGAATTAGCTTACCAGCCCCTGGAGCGCCCTCTGCAGGCTGATGTTCCGCTGCCGCTCTGGCCCCGTGTCCCTCCCGGACTCCGGTGCCCTCTTACTGAGGGTGCTGCACCCCAGCAGTGCCCCCCCGGTCTTAGGTTCTCCCCTCCCTGGGGGAACCCTCCACCCCCTATCCCCATCTTATCTCAGAATGGGCAACTGCCAGTCACCACTTGCCCCTGTTCCCTGAGGCTAACTGCAGTATCATTGCCACTCATCACAGGCAAGGGGGGTTGGCCTGCTGCTTCTGCCTCTAGCTACAGGCTGCCCCCTGCAACCCCAGTACCCCTTTGTTGGGCCTTCCTCTACACCCAGCAGCCTGGGGCTCCCAGGCTAGAGCCTCCCCAGCTCCTCGTGCCTAGCCCCAGCCCTGCACCACGCTAGGTACTGCTTAAGCTCCCCGCAGCCAGGCCTGTCTGCCTCTGCAGTCAGAGGAGACTCTCTGTGTCTAGGCCCCTGCCTCTCAGCCTTTATATAGGCCTGCGAGCGTTTGGGGAGTGGCCACCCAGCTGAGCCTAACTCCCAATCAGGCTGGGAGTTTTGCTGGCTCCCGGCCACAACCCCTTCCTGGGTCGTTCCAAGCCTTTCAGGCTGGGAGCGGGTGGTCACTCCGCTACAGTAGTCATTTAACAAAACAAAAGGCTAACTAGGGAGCCTAATCAGCTTTGTCTTTAAACAGTGGAGAGGGCAGGTCAAATAGTACTTTTGACTCAGGCAGCACATCAGACAAAACATCTGTCCCATCCTCTCTCTTGATGCACTCAATCAGCACAGGATAAGTACAGTTCTACTGCCTTTTACTCATAAAATAAGAACAACATTTCATTGCCCCTCCCCCCCATCACATTCAAGTGATTTGTAACCCAACTGCAGCCAAAATCTATCACCTGGGCAACACAGCTCTGTTTGCTGGATGCCTAGGTAGATTACGTGTGAATGTAAATAAAATCTGGTCCTGAAGTCTTTCCCCTCAGCTGCCAGCTCATCGCTAGCTGTTAGGGAGACCTCATTTAGACTTTGCTTACAAACCATAATTTGAATTTATTAGGTTGGCCAACATCATCAAAATGAATGCACCGACATAAAAATAACAGCTATAAAAGGAAGCTAGTCTATGTTCATACTTTTCAAATCTATTATACTTTTTTCAAATACACATATTTTATCATACACTATATATGCTTTCCCCCTGCCTGGTGAGGTATCTGGAAGTGATGCAGGGGCCCACTCTGGGTAGGGGAGACGGTGATGCCCGACACACGTCGAAGAACCTCCCCATGACCAAAACCTCACCAAGTGCTCCCCTAGAAGCGCTCATTGGGCCGAGCGGTCTAGCGGAGACGAAGCGGCTACAGAACACAAGGGCTGGCAACTCGAATGGACTGCCGCGAAATATATTAGCCAAAAACCGCAAAACAAATTAAATAAACTGTAGATCTGGGTGTAGACTACGGTTCCGGCCCGAACATCCAAATCGTGGCGCTGGACAGGATGCCATTGATCAACAGACCAACGGAACGGTAAAAATATTCATTGTGAGTCACAACGTAAGGACACTGTCTTCAGATATGCTTATCGATGTGTACATCGCGGAAATACAAAAAATCAAGGCAGATGTCATTGGAGTGTGCGAAACGAGGAGGAGTAGTGAACTTATAGCACAGTGGCAAAGCGGAGAGCAAGTGTTCCTCGGTAAGGCATTGAATAATCGTGCCCGAACAGGTGGAGTAGGATTTATTGTCAAGAAGGCAATGATACCGAGAGTGAAAAGCTGTGACATACTCTCTCCACGAGTTGCAGTTCTCAACTTTAAAATCAACAGAACGCGCTTACTGAAGATTGTTCAGGCATACAGTCCGACAGAGCAAGCAGACGACGATGAAGTGGAACAATTCTATCTAGAATTAGAAGCAGCAATGAGAAGCAAAGCGACTTACACAATCGTGCAAGGGGATTTCAATGCAGTCATCGGAATGAAAGAAGGTGACGAGCTTTATATTGGGAAATTTGGCAGAGGAAATTGCAGTGAACGGGGTAATCGTTTGGCAATTTTTGCGGAGTGCAATCGTCTTCACGTTATGAACACCGTGTTCGAGAACACAGAGGAGCGGCAATGGACATGGAGAAGTCCAGATGGGATGACCCTCAAGCAACTTGATTACGTACTGACGGACACGAAAAGGATTTTTTCAGATGTATCCGTCATAGGCGACCGCATTATATGCTCAGGCACAGACCACAGGTTGCTGAGATCTAAGCTGAGCATTTGCCTTGCAAAGGAAGAGCATATCAAAAGAGCTCAAAGATCTCCTCCGAAGCGGTTCTTCAACGCCCAAATTTTCGCCGAAAAGCTGTCCACAAGAAATCTAGAAAGAGATGCAGAAGAAGATATTGACAAGGATTATGAGGATCTCATTCAAAAGATCCAAGACACCGTTAAGGAGTCCAGTAAAACTGTGAAATCCGCTCAAAAAAACTGCGTGAGCAGCCAAACTAATCAACTAATGGTGAAGCGAGCACAGCTCAAAGCTGATGGGAAAATCGATGATGTGTATAGGATGCTTTGCAAGCAAATCCGAGAGAAACTGCTAGAAGACTATGATGACTACAGGAGAAGGAAGTTGAGGGAAGCTGTTGAAAGTAAGAAAAGCCTGAAGGCGGCAGAACGTGATATCAGGCTCAAGCAATGCATCCCGGTCGCGTTCAAAGATGCTAACGGAATGAGGACGACTGACCGCAAACAAATGAATGCGATTTGTTCAGATTTTTACAACAAGTTGTACTCCTCTTCCGTCAGTGTTGACAGGAAACTGTCGAGTGTTAAGCACGAACAAATCCCGGAAGTGATGTGGGAAGAAGTTCAGGCGGCAGCTGAGTGCATTAAGGACAGAAAATGCCCAGGCAGAGATGGAATAAGACCGGAACATCTTAAGGCAGGAGGCGTTCATCTCTATCAAGCTCTTGCTAAATGCTTTAGTCAATATGTCACGTCCAACAGAACTCCCACAGCATGGAAGGTGTCCAAAACAATTTTGCTGCTGAAAAAGGGAGACCCGGAAGACCTTTCCAACTACAGACCGATTACCCTTCTCTCACAAGTCTACAAAGTCTTCACTCGCATCATTCTCAATCGGATAAAGAAAGATCTAGAGCTGCTAACAAGTAAAGAACAAGCTGGGTTCAGAACGGGCTTCTCGACTATCGACCAAATGCACACTGTGAAACAGCTGATGGAAAAATGTAGGGAATATCGAATCCCGCTGTGTGTTGCATTTGTGGATTACAAAAAGGCATTTGACTCTGTCGAGTTCGCAGCCGTTGTTAACGCATTGCATGATCATGCAATAAACCCGGCTTACGTTGATCTGCTATGCGAACTCAATAGTGACTGTGCCACAGAAATTCAGTTGTTCGACGAGCCATGTCACATCCACATCAGAAGAGGAGTGCGCCAAGGCGACACTATATTGCCAAAACTTTTTACAGCTGCATTGGAGTCGCTCTTCAATAAACTTGACTGGAATGGAGGCATAAATGTGGATGGAGAACACCTTACACACCTTGTGTTCGCGGATGATTGTGTTATCTTCGCCAGTGACACCGCTGAGCTGCAAATAAAGGTTCAACAACTGCAAGAGCGCTCATGCGTAGTGGGGCTGGAAATGAACGCATCGAAGACAGTGATGCGAAACGATCACTGCACAGAGGATCAGATACTCTTGAACGGTGAAGCGCTGGAAGAAGTAGATACTTACGTGTACCTTGGACACCTTCTAGCGAAGACCAACAAATTCGATGGAGAGTGCGCAAGATGGAGAAAGGCAGCGTGGGGTAGTTTTAATCAAATTAAAACCTCGCTGTTGGACTTGAAGACTCCCATGCGATTGCGTAAAGAATTGTTTGACTCTACCGTTCTTCCAGCAATGACATACGGTTCAGAGTGATGGAGTACTACACAGGCCGACAAAGACAAATTAGCAGTCACGCAAAGAGCCATGGAACGCAGAATGTGTGGAATTTCCCTTCGAGACCACATTCCAAACGTAGTCATTCAACAACGAAGTGGAGTTAAGGGTGTGATTCAGTCAATCTACGAAAATAAGCGCAGGTGGGCTGGTCACGTAGCACGACTCCAGGACAACAGATGGACCGTATGGTTAACGGAATGGATTCTGTGAGGACAATAGTGCCAACGTCGTCGCCCTCGATGACGTTGGGAAGATCCTATGGTCAAGATGTTTGGGCAGAGATGGCATCAACTTGCGCAAGATAGGCAAAGGTGGAGCGGTATCGATTTGCGTACATGGCGGAATCAAGACGCCGTGTAACGGGGACAAGTTGGATCCAAGTAATCCAAGTAATATATGCTTTTAAAGTGTGTATTAATGTTTCAATTTCGATTCAAATTTCCAAACAATCACTAAATTGGCATGTAACAAAACTGGGGGAGGGGGATGTCGGGGAAATTCAAGGGGGGCTGTAGGGAAATTCCTGCTTGGTATTATCACTTTTCTTCTATAAACCAAGAGTGATAGACACAGAGAAAGTTGGGTCTTGCTCAGGCCTAGCAAAATAAGATGCCAACTGCTTAGTGCTCAGCCCCCACATGCCAGTACTTCAGACGAAGATGAAAAGATACCTTTATTCTGCATAACTCCTCCTTCTCAGTGAATTACTCAAAGGGGATAAATTGAAAGTCTGCTCCTTCCATAGGTGCTCCTCCCAGTGTCTCAAGTAGGAGGTGAAGAACATCACCTGTAGTTCCCAACGACCTATTTCCCAGGAATCAACAGACGGAAGGAATGAAAACAAAGGTGGAAGATCAAGACATCACGGGCAGAGAAGGGATGTAACCAGGGTGGGATACACTGAAATGCCAGAGTAGAAGGAAATTAAAACACAGAGGAGTAAATATGAGGGATGGGGCAACATTGGGGAAAAGGAGGTGATGGGGAAAGAAATAATAGTAGCAGGACAAGGGAAATATAGAGACAAGGGTGGATAAGGAATCGGGAAAGAGGTAGAAGTGGCACAAGAGAAGTGGCTCAAGGATGGGTAAGGAATGGTGTCCCTAGCCTCTGTTTGTCAGAGGGAGATGATGGATGGCAGGAGAGAGATCACTTGATAGCCTGT
Source organism: Sternotherus odoratus (assembly GCA_032164245.1). Taxonomy (NCBI): domain Eukaryota; kingdom Metazoa; phylum Chordata; order Testudines; family Kinosternidae; genus Sternotherus; species Sternotherus odoratus. The sequence goes on from JAVMKO010000002.1 coordinate 72,251,417, forward strand.
TAGGTTCACTCACTCTGGGGCATGTGGCATTGTCCACTGTCGGTAGACAGGATACTGGACTGGATGAACCTTTGGTCTGACCCAGTACAGCCATTCTTATGTTCTCAAGAGAAAGGGTTGATATGTTTCATTAATCTCATTGTCCTAGGAACAGCAGATAAATTATCAAAATGGGGGAAGATATTATCATTTTAGTGTGATAATGTGGCAATTTGGAACAGTGGAATTTGGAAGAAGTGGAATTTGGAAAGTGTAAAACAGATGATAAGAGATCACAAATTCTGAAGTAAAACCATGAGTGGTTTTAGTTGTCACACGAAAGGCAAAGTAAAAAAAACAGGGTTTTGCCAAAACCAAAACGCAACTGCCCAAGCCCAACTCTTAAAAAATGACAATATTCCATACTGACAATATTCACATATCTTTACTGACAATTTCAAACACAAGAAGGGCCATATAAAAAATACTGAGACCTTGGAAATAATAATGTAAAGCCCATTTGAGATTTATTACAATTCTCTTTCAAGGCAATTTGTATAGCATCTATTATTGTCATTATCAATGGTCTTTCTCTGTCTTCAGTTCGTTTTGGATTGGGCCTTCTCTGGAGACAGCTGCTTAACTGTGAGTAGGAAGGGTTCATGACCAGAGGAAAGGAAAATTATCCTACAAACCTTGTTTTTTCCCCTCCAGTGCTTGGTGAGTTTTGTGTCTAAGATTAACATAGGCACAAATAAACTCTCTCGTTGCAAAGCAGTAGCTGTACACTTAGCACAAGAAGATTTTTCAGTTCATGTATCATTTCTTATTTATGGCAGCCCACCGTCAATCTTAAAAGGACGCAGGGCTTCAGTGACAGGGGTTTCCTAGGATAGGGAGGAGGACCCCACTGGGAAGCAGAGAGTTTTTGTTTTCTTGTCAGATAGTAATGATCCCAATAAGGATATTACACAAACCAAGGACTGCAACAGGGCTGTGGCTTTTCTGCCTTCCCCCAACATGCATCCTGTATGGGAGCTAGGATGAGGAGAGGGAGGGACATACACTTGGCTTTGCTGGCTCTCGTCCACCTGGGAAAACCCCTATAAGACAGTTAAGCCTGTTTTATACTGCTAGTGTGATACAAAGCAAGAGGTTAAGGCTCTGGACCTTTATGCAGGGTAAGTAGGGTACTGAAAGAACAAAACAATTCAGTTCCAATTTACATAGACTGGAATCATATTCTTTAAAGAATTTTTGTCTTGCTTTTAGTCTCAGTCTGATTTTGCTTGAGTTGCAAACAGCATGGCAAGAAAATAACTCAAAGAACATTCTTGGAGAGTCAACGGGCTGCATTCTTATTTATCTCAATAAAAAAAGTCATTTCACTCTCAGAGAAACAAACTGAGATACTCTGGGGAGCAATTCTGGAAAACGGAATGAAATAGGAAGAAATTGAGGAAAAAGAAATGAGAGGTGCACATTATAAAATCTCCAGTACCTCATCACATTAGATAGTTTCATAAACATCATAAACACCACATATCACTTGAATTGGCACCGGCAGACAAACAGAAATGTCCCATATAGCTGTATATGTGGGTATAACTAGTTAATATTTAAAGGGAAAGTATCAAGCACATGAAATTAACTTCCTCAAACCTCATCCACAAATTGTGTTGAAAGCAACAATTAATGAAGTGCTTTTCATCAGAGGGCTATTCATAGTTTAATCTCCCTATTCCGATATGTGTTGATCTATTAAAATCACCAGATTCTGAAAACTGGACAAAAAAGTAAAATATAAAATCCTGGCAATTAGGAGCTAGCAGAGGCTATAGGGACTGGCAACTGCAGTACTTTGGGATGTAGTCCTACAAAATGAAATGAATTTTCCTCCAGGATTAAAGAATTTGAAGAATGACTGATGTGTCTGAGACAAGGGCACATTTTGTAAGCTCACCATCTTTATTCTTACAATATTGCTTGACAGTATTTGTTTGTTTTTTCTTTCAGTTATAGGAAAAAACATTATTTTCTTATGTCACACTTTCTACAGTGTGCTTAAGATTTCCCCATCACAGAATCTTAAGACTGGAAGGGACCTTGAGAGGTCTTCTAATCCAGTCCCCTGCACTAAAGACAAGACTAAGTGTTATCTAGACCATCCCTGAAAGGTGTTTGTCTAATCTGTTCTTAAAAATCTCCAATGATGGAGATTATACAACCTCTCTAGGCAATTTATTCCAGTGCTTAACTACGCTGATAGTTAGGAAGGTTTTCCTACTGTCCAATCTAAACCACCCTTGTTCCAATTTAAGACCATTACTTTTTGTCCTATCCTTAGAGATTAAAGAGAACATTTTTTCATCCTCCTCCTTTTAACAATTATTTATGTACTTGAAAACTGTTATGTCCCCCTTCAGTCTTCTCTTCTCCAGACTAAACAAACCCTTTTTTTCAATCTTCATTCTAAGGGCTGGTCTTCACTGGAGGGGGAGGGAGGGGAAAATCGACTGAAGAGACGCAACTTCAATTACGTGAATAACGTAGCTGAAGTTGGTGTATCTTCAGCCGACTTCCTGCCGTACTCATGGCGGCAGCAGGCGGTGGCGCATTCCCCCATCGACTCCAGCTTGCACCTTGTGGCAAGCTGGAGTTACGGAGTCGACGGGGGCGCTGTGGGCGATCGATCCGGCGGGTAGTGAAGACGTACCTATAGGTCATGTTTTCTAGACCTCTAATCATTTTTCTTGCTCTTCTCTGGACTTTCTCCAGTTTCTCCACATCCTTCCCGAAATGTCGCACCCACAACTGGACACAATGCTCCAGTTGAAACCTAATCAGTACTGAGTAGAGCAGAAGAATTTCTCTCTCATTTTTTGTTTATGACATTCCTGTTAATCCCAGAATCATGTTTGCTTTTTTTTGCAACAGTGTTACAATCTTGACTCATATTTAACTTGTGATCCACTATGCCCCCCAGATCCTTTTCTGCAGCACTCCTTCCTAGTCATTTCCCATTTTGTATGTATGCAACTGATTGTTCCTTCCTATGTGGAGTACTTTGCATTTGTCCTTATTGAATTTCATCCTATTTACTTCAGACCATTTCTCCAATTTGTCCGGATCATTATGAATTTTAGTCTTATCCTCCAAAGCAAACCCTCCCAGCTTGGTATCATCCAGAAACTTTATAAGTGTACTCTCTCTGCCATTATCTAAATCATTGCTGAAGATACTGAACAGAACCAGAACTGATCCCTGTGGGATCCCACTTGATTTCCCCTTCTAGCTTGACTGTGAACCACTGGGAACTATTCTCTAGGAATAGTTTTCCAACTGTTTTCCACTCACCTTATAGTAGCTTCATCTTGTATTTTCCTAGTTTGTTTATGAGAAGGTCACGCAAGACAAAATAAAAAGCCTAACTAAAGTCAAGATACACTACATCTACCACTTCCCCCTACCCACAAATCTTGTTATCGTGTCAAAGAAAGCTATCAGGTTGGTTTGACATGATTTGTTCTTAACAAATCCATGCTGTTACTTATATCTTATCTTCTAGTTACCTGCCTCTGGATACTTCCACTGCATGATTCTGATGAAGTGGGTACTAGCCCATGAAAGCTTATGCTTCAATACTTTTTTTAGTCTTTAAGGTGCAACAGGACTCTGTTGCTTATCTTCTAGGTGTTTGATTGCTTAATTATTTGCTCCATTATCTTTCCAGGTACTGAAGAAGTTAATCATCAAGAAAATAAATTGAGAGTTTTCCCACTTAAATTGTCAGAATTTTCTTGATCTTAGCACTAGTGGTCCCTATTTATGATCCTCCTGCCTTTTTAGAGTGATGATGGAATAGCTTTTCAAACATCTTTTCTGAATTTGTATGATCTTTCTAGCTATTTTAATGGCTTTTGGTTAGTATAATAAATGTGACCAACTTGTACAATATTAATTTTATCTGGTGTAGTTTTATAGATGAGTGGTTTTCAACCTGTAGTCTGCAGTCCATTGTGAGTCCACAGACTATGTCTAAGATTTTGAAAGGGATCCACACCTCCATTTGCAAATTTTAAGGGCCCACAAAGATTGAAAAACACTGTTATAGATAATTTCTAATGTGGTATTCACTATTAACCTGTCATTCAGGAGTATGCTATTATATACAAGACTAAACCACCTGGGGTAAAAACTGAGTGAGGTGATAATTAAATTCTGCTACTGAAAGGTGCTGATGCACTTATTAGGAAGATAAAAGGAGAGTTAAATAGAAAATATGTAAAGATCTTGTTTGCTTTATTTCAATCGTGGAAGTTCCCCATGGTCTATGTAAAGAAAAGCCTTTTGACAACTTCCTAGGAAACACAATGACATCAATACATTTTTATAACAAATGTTCGTAATTAGGTTTATTTCAAGCTATAAAAGAGAAAGATGTTTAATCAGAAACTTAAAATGTATTTTGACCAAATGTTAATGGCCTGACATATGGCTGTAGATTATAAGACTTCAAAAGCAACCTTGTTCCAAAATAAATGATTATTTCTCATCCCTCCACATCAAAGACTCAAGCATCTACAATTGGTCTGACTATACATTCCTCTTGTAGGAAGAAACAACACTGAAAGACAATGCCAAGAACAACTCTTTTTGATAATAATCCCATTTCCTCTACCATCTTGTAGAATTCATGTTCTATAGCCCACTCTCAGGATTTTGTCTTATACCCCATAAGAAGACATATTCATTTTAAACTAACTTTTATTTTCTATCTTTCTATTGTGAGAACTGTCTTTAAGTATTACTTTGGTCTAATCTAAAATGAGTTGGGCTCTAATGAAAGACAGAGAGGGGGCTGTGATTTTCCAAAAGGCCTGTTTCAGAGACTTTGCCTATACCAAACTTAGTTCAGTATAACTGGGAATTTTCCACACCCCTGAGCGACACTGTTAAAGTGCCCAAACTCCCGGCGTAGATAACAAAGGGAGTGCTTCTTAGTGTAGGTAGTGTCTTCACTAAGCGCTATAGCCACTGCAGCAATGTAAGTGTAGACAAGACTTTAGTATGCACACATTCCATTGAAAGTCAATGGGATTTCTGCTACTAAGTTACTTCAAGACTACCTGGGTACAAGCTCAAAGGCACAAAAGTGGCTGAGCTCTTCCTCTACCATAGTGCCATGGAAATGCATCCGAATACCAGTGTGATCACAAAGGGACCCAAACAGATCATGAGGTTCTGTTATAGTTATGACTTAACTGTGCAGTATTCAAGCCCCTTGGCAAGGAACACTTTATAACTGGTGAACATCACTCCATTATCTCAATGGGAATGTAAATAGCACCTACTGAATACTCAGTGTATACCCACCTAAACAGCTCTATGTCTGGTCCCTGGTGAAAGGGCTATTTTGGGGTAGGCTGGGGGAAAGGAGGGTACATGGCTGGAGTACTTGGCACTCTGGCTATGCTATGCCAGCATAACATCTGATAAAGTGCTGTTACAACCTGGCCAGGAGCAGGGCCAGGTTAAAAAAAAGGTGTAAAGCTGCTTTTACCCCTCCTCTTCCCTGGTCTTAGTGTAGGAAGACAGGTACAAAACTAGGTACACAGGTAGGTAAGACAGGTACAAAACTAGGTACACAGGTAGGTAAGACAGGTACAAAACTAGGTACACAGGTAAGGTAGGTACAAAACTAGGTACACAGGTAGGTAAGACAGGTACAAAACTAGTTTAAAGACCATACTCAAACACTAGTTATCAATGGTACACCATCAGTGTGTGTGTGTGGGGGGGGGGGGAATAAATCTAGTTGAGTCCCGCAGGTGTCTGTCTTGGGTTTTGAAATATAGGTATTCAATATTTTCATTAATTACTTGGATGTATATAAAAATTGTAGAGGACACCAAGCTGGGAAAGATTGCTAGAGCACTTTGGAGGGCAGGATTAGAATTCTAAAGGATCTTGACAAATTGGAGAATTGGTCTGTAATCAACAACATAAAATTCAATAAAGAAAAAGTACTACACTTAGGAAGAAAAAGATTAAATGCACAAAGAAAGATTAGGGAATAACTGGCTAGGTGACAGTACTGCAGAAAAGGGTTATAGCGGATCACAAATTGAATAAGAGTCAACAGTATGATTCTTCTGCAAAAAAAGGCAAATATTCTGGGATACTTATCAAGAGTATTGTATGGAGGACAGGGTGGGAGGTAAGTGTCCCACTTTATTTGGCTTTAGTAAGGCCTCAGGTGGACTTGTGTCCCCAGTTCTGGGGCACAGACTTTAAGAAATATATGGAGAAATTGCCAAGAGTCCAGAGGAGAGCAACAAAAATGCTGAAAGTTTTGGAAAACTTGACCTATGAGGAAACTTTAAAAAACTGGGCATGTTTAATCTTGAGACGAGAAGACTGAGGGGTTACATGATAAGTTTTCAAATATGTTAAGGGTTGCTATAAAGAAAACAGTGATCAACTGTTCTCCATGTCAACTGAAAGTAGGAAAAGAAGTAGTTGACTTAGTCTGCAGGAAGGGAGTTTTAGGATTAAATATTAGGAAAAGTGTTCTAACTGTAAGGGTAGTTAAGATCTGGAATATGCTTCAAATGGAGATTGGGGTATCTCTGTCATTGGTGGTTTTTAAGAACAGGTTAGACAAATACTTGTCAGGGATGGTCTAGTAGGGTAACCAGGGAGTAAGTGTGAAAAATCGGGACAGGAAGCAATAGGTACCTATATAAGACAGAGCTCCAAATATCATGACTGTCCCTATAAAATCAAGATGTCTGATCACCCTATCTAGTAGATATACTTGGCCCTGCCTTAACACAGGGGGTGGATAAGATGGCCTTTTGAGATCTCTTCCAGCCGTATATTTTTTTGATTCTATGACTACAGAGAATGGCTTCTGAAGAGTATGAATCTAACACAGTATCCTCCACTAACTAAGAGAAGCTTTAATATGACCACTCAATTCTCCACGGGCCTTAATATTCGAACTAGTCTGAACCAACAGCTTGAGGTTCCCTTCATGTCAGGGTTTATGAGGCTCTGAAATATACTGTCTTCCTATTAACCACTAACCAATGCCAGAACATATTGACATTTCAATGACATTCCTTTTGTCTAATTAAGTTTTATCTCTGTTCATTAACTGCTTTCCGATATGCTGTTCTTGCCTAGACAGAGAAGGCTGAAGATATTTACATTTAATAAACTACTCTCATATAACAAAGTTGTTTTCCTGCCAAGGTCTAGACTAAAAAATATATGGTGACAAAATATAGGGTCATTCCCATGCATAGGTGGGCCAACAAAATTTCCTCCATTCAATTCAACCCGCTTTGAAAAAACAGTAAAAATAATGCCTGGTAAAATTATAGGTCTAACAAGACTCTCCCATGTGTTTTAGCATCTGAGTCTTAGGGATAAAGACAATGTGATTTCTCTGAATTAAAAATGCAAATAAATCTGTCTTACAAGGCTGAAACACATGTCTGCGTGTGCACAGGGATATTAACAAAAATTGATAGTTGTTGTAATCTGTACAATGCAAAACCTGATTATCTGCCAGGGATGCTTACATTTGACCACATATGAAGAAATGAGTCATCCCACACTACATTATTGCTATCTAGGCTTAACCCTTAGAGCAGGTCCTACATACAATTCTACAGGACTTGTAGCTACAGGACATTCTCACAAGCTTATAGCTATCATATTGCCATCACAATAGTGACTCACTTGATGCTAAAAAAGGTGCTATTGGCTATGGCTAAAGATTTAATTTTGCCCCACTTATTTACCAAAGGGAAAAGCCTTATTCTTCATATGAGCTGGGTTTGGCATCAGGGTTATGGAGAGTGGGAAAATAGAATCTTCTCCTCAGTAGGTCACAGAATAGCAGAAAAATCTGAACAGTTGCAGATCCACCAACCCTGCCCTCATTTTGCCCCAACTTTAACTCATTCTCTTGGGTAGAATGAATCCACCTTGGAGCTAGAAAACACAACTCTGCACAGGGACCCAAATACGGATACTCCCTTGATTCAGTGCAACCACAATGGCAATAGATGGAATGGTTGCATTTGCCCCAGGAGAAAAACTACTTAGAAATTTGTTACAGTGCAAATAATGAATGATTTCCTCTGGCAATTTTGAATTAATCTGAAATTCTTTTATGACAGGGAAATATATCACGTAGCTATTTATGGCATATAGGTTGTTTACTAAATGATATTCTTAGCTGTTAAGGTACCCACAATCAGACATTTTTGACAGCATTTCTATTTTTTCAGAAATTTTCCTAACACAATGAAATGAAGCTTTTCTTTCTGTAGTTAAACAGCTATGTTGCCATGGTCTTCCAGACAATTTTTTTCTCATTAGCTCAGTGAGACATTGCTGCATGAAGGAGGCCACACACAAAGTATGATGCAAGAAACACGGTATGCCATCAGTGTAAGTGCCTTTATAGAAACAGACATGATCAAACAAAAGATAGGTGCAAACAGAACACCGAGAATTTCCACCATACAGTCTTAAAGAAACACATTTTCATTTACAGTAACTCCTCACTTAACATTGTAGTTAAGTTTCTGAAAAATGTGTTTTTAAGTGAAACGATGTTAAGCAAATCCAATTTCCCCATAAGAATGAATGTAAATAGGGGGGATTAGGGTCCACTGATTTTTTTTTTTTGCCATACAGTATAGTACTATAATTGGGAAGTTCCCTCACCTTAGCCCACACAGGCACAGCTCACTGGCACTGAAGACAATGAGGCAGGCAAGGAGGCTGAAGGTACTGTAGGCTAGGAGAAGCACGTTGTGCAGTGGCAGCTTCCTCTACTCCGCAAGCACCAGGGGCGGGGTGCTCAAACCTTGGCCCGCTCACTCCACCCTTTTCCCCAAACCCCCACCCTTAACCTGCCTTTCCTCCCTCCCACTTCACTTCACTCCACATGCCGCATCCTCGCTCCTCCCCCTCCCTCCCGTGGCAATCAGCTGGATTGTGGCATTCAGGAGGAAGTGGGGAGGAGCCAGTGCGCCAAGTTCTCGCTCATCTCTCTGTAAAGCTTATGGGTCTACTGAATCTATTCCTCCTATTTGTATGCATGTATCATTTTTATAGTTGAAGTTATTAATATTGGCTGTGTACTTGCTTGATTTCTAAGTAGTCTTAGTAAAAGTATTTGGTCAGCTTTCTGAGCAAAGACTATTCTCAGTAAGTGCCCAATCAAGAACCACTTAAGGAATTTGGAGACGCCAATCCACATCTGAGCTTTCCCAGGAATGTGGCTTAGCTGGTAAGGAACTCAATCATGCAGGGACATGTGACTGCAAAACTCCATTTTGTAACTGGACTCTACACAGAGGAAGGAAGGGGTGTCCACCCAGAGGAGAAAGTCTATAAAGGTCCCGGAGAGATCTTGTCTTCAGCTGGCTTAAGAGATAGCCTCTCCATCCCCAATGGTACCTGAAAAAAACTGGAACAAAGTCAGTAACTACAGCGGGTGTAAGTGATTGATGGAACCAGACTATAGGGAGACCAGTCTGTAAAAGAAAGCTTACTGAAACACCAATGAGGGTGAGGTTTTTATCTGTACTCACTTTTATTACTGCATTAGAGATAGATCTGCATGTTTTATTTTATTTGGTAATTCACTTTGTTCTGTCTGTTACTACTTAGAACCACTTAAATCCTACCTTCCATATTTAATAAAACTTTTTACTTATTAATTAACCTGGAGTATGTATTAGTACCTGGGGAGGGGGGAAAACAGCTGTGCATATCTCTCTATCAGTGTTACATAGGGTGAACAATCTATGAGTTTACCCTATAAGCTTTATACAGAGTAAAATGGATTTATTTGGGGTTTGGACCCCAGTGGTAATTGAGCATTTGATTGTTAAAGACGGGAACACTTCCTAAGCTGTTTTCAATTGAGCCTACAGCTGTTAGGGGACGTGGTTCAGACCTGTGTCTGGGTTTGCAGCAGACTAGCAGGTCTGGCTCAAACCAGGGAGGTCTCTGGAGTCCCAAGCTGGCAAGGCAAGGAAGCAGGGGCAGAAGTAGTCGTGGCACATCAGTTGGGAACCTCAAGAGGGTTTCTGTGATCCAACCCATCACAGTGGTGTAGTGGAGCAGGATCTGTGCACAGCTGATTGGTTTGAGATTCTGGTAGTGATTTTAAGTGAGTTTTGAGTGTGGTGGCTGGAGAACAGAAAGTGGTTACTGGTTTGTTGTTTTATATTTGCTTATTTTGGGGAAGGAGTAGAGGCAGGAAAATCAACAACATGAGTGAGAGTGAGGCTCAGAAAAAGCTAGAACTGAACAGGTTGCAAATGGCTGCCAGGACTTGTGAGGGGGTTGTCAGAGGGCAGTCTTTTCTGGCTATCTTCCTTAGTCCCTTCCACTGAGGAATCCTCCAATGGTTGAGATGGTGATTTTAGAGCCCTTTTATGCCTTGTCCATTTTACTTGGCCTAAAGAGGCTGGAGCACAAACTTAAAATAAAGTAGTTGTTCAAAGGCTTTGCTGAACTGGGGCTGTAATGAACCAGGGTATTCATTAGTTACCAAAGCATATTAAAAATGCCTATTTTACATAGATAAGACTGTTTTAACAAATAAAGCATTATCTATGAGTGCTATTATTCAAGATAAAAAATTAACAAATTCTACTGAGTTTATCATTGTAAATTACTAGCAAATGAAATCTAAACTAATGGCTGACAGAGATTATTAGCATTTTGTAACCTTGAAGTCATAGCTCAAATCCAAGATCTTATTGGTAATACTATTGACAATAATTAAGCGGATAATTTTAGCACCTTCCATCCAAAGAAGTTAAAGTGCTTCATCAATATTAATTGATTTAGCCTAAAAACCCCTGTGAAATAGGTAACATTATTAGGCCCATTTTACAATGGAATAAGTTGAAACAAAGGGAAGTCATTTTCATCAAGCACCATAATAAATGTAGGCAAAAAGATTTTGTACGTGGCTGGAAAAGTGTCATGACAACACTGCAAGACTGATAAAAATATCCTTTCTTAACATCATGCTTTAAAAAAGGATCTCTGTCAAGCTGGCACAGAGTATTTCTTTTGTATTTTCTCCAGTCTGACAACAGAATGCACATAAAGCCATAGCCAATTAATTACTACTCAACTAAACCAGACCTATTAGCTATCGAAACAGTTTCCTCTGCTGAAATCTGCTACCGAATCAAACGGTATCTAATCAAAAAAATCTAATATTTTCAATGACTGGTCAAAATGTACAATATAGCTTGGTACACTTTACATCAGGGGTAGGCAACCTATGGCACACGTGCCAAAGGCAGCACATGAGCTGATTTTCAGAGGAGCTCACACTGCCCGGGTTCTGGCCACCGATCCAGAGGGCTCTGCATTTTAATTTAATTTTGAATGAAGCTTCTTAAACATTTTAAAAACCTTATTTACTTTACATAAAACAATAGTTTAGTAAATTATATATTATAGACTTCTAGAAAGATACCTTCAAAAAACATTAAAATGTGTTACTGACACACAAAACCTTAAATTAGAGTGAATAAATGCCAATCCCTGCTTTACATTCTCTTTGCTTAATGAAAAATTACCCTTAGTAGAATATTTTCTCCTGAACCAAACCATTTTGTATTAAATAAAAGCATGCTTCTTTAATAGCAACGCTCTTAAAACCATTTTCCACCTGAACATCATTGATTTACTGTTCCAAACAGCACCTAGTATCAATTATTGCCCATAATTACTACACAACCTGTCACTGATTATAGGCTACGGGGAGTTTGAATCCTACAGATTTCAACTCTCATAGCGAAAGCCTAAAGCTCCTTTTCTCCACAGTTAATCAGCTTTCCTTTGCATTATTATTAATTATTTGTATTACGTTAGCACCTAGGGATCCCAGCCAAGATGAGGGGACTGTGCTTGGTGCTGTGACTGCACACAGTAGAGACAGTCAGTCTCTGCCACAAAGAGCGTCTAATTTAAGACAACATGGCAGACAGCTTGACAAGACAAAGGGGAGGAGAAAGGAAGTACTGCTGCCATTTACAGAAAGGGAACTAAGGCACAAAGATGTGAAAAGACTTGCCCAAGTCACACAAGAAATCTGCAGCAGAGTTCAGGGACAGTGCTTTAGCCACAAGACCAACCTTCCTCTCAGGCTGGTAAACTGTTTGTTAATGCACACAACAACAGGAAATAAGCGACATGGTTTTCAACCAGAGGCGTCTACAGGTTTGTTTGCTTGATTTGGATCACACTGGTAAAAGAGTAGTAATTCCACGTGAGCCCACGGCGTTCGTTATGCCAGTGTAAAAGCAGTATGCAAGACATAGATCCACTATTTTGATCACTTACAGTACTTTGTATGAAATGGGAATGTTAAGATGAACACACACAGTATTATAAAGTTAGTTTAGATTTTTTAAGAGATGATGAAAATGAAAATCTAGCACATTTAGCATCATCAGATGTCAGTCACCCATATTAACAGGTTCCAGATGAACTGAGCACCATCACATTCTTCATCTCACACCCACTTTAAGGGCTTCAGCCAGTATTTATAAGGCCAAAAATAAAGCAGAGAAGCTATTCCCAAAAAGTTCCCAATGGCTTCCAACCTCAAGGCTAGAGGTAGGAAGTCACTGGCTGGCTATTTAACAGGGCACAGCCTGAAGCAAAGAGGAAATCCTATTTCCACAAAGGCCTTAACACCTGACCCATGTAATAGCCTGAGTTTTCCTTTACCAAGGAAAACATTAGTAACGCAGCAAAGGTTTAGTCCTTAGCAGCAGAATGGTCAACAACTAAAACCTACAAGCAGGCCAGACATTAGGGTAAGCAACCCTGCAACTGGATAAGGTTTAAGGGTAAGGTGTTAGAAAATGAGCCAACTCTTCTCCATCTTTCTGAATCTGCCGGTGTCCTGTGGTAGTAGAAGTCAGCAAAGGCAACATGTCACCAGTAGCCCAATGCAAAAGGTTTCAAATGGGATGACTGATTCTTTCCTTTGTTAACAAACATTAGAGTCCTAACCACCATGGCTAAAACTTGTAGAAATGAAACGTATTCTAAACCCCTAACCACTATTACCATAAATGGACTCTGTCGAAGCCAAGACCGAGATGATTTTTCTGATTTTCCCTGCACAATGGAGATCTGGACAATCATGCCCCTAAAATCATCAGGATTTTACAAACAAAATGTAATATATTCTCAAAATAATAAAATAAATTAAAAAATAAATCAATGTGGAGAGCCAAGTTCAAGAAAAGTGCCTATTAAAAATGACATGTCCTTATATTATGTTCTTCAGATTTCCTTTTTTTTAATGAAACAATTAAACAAACATGCAAAAGAAAAATGACAAATAAATGAGGCATAATCTCATGATATCCCTGGGTACCAATTGCTTTTCCACATGCACCTTTTCTAAGGTGTCAAATGTACTGTCCTGCACAACACATAGAACAGCTAATTCTCATCTGGCTCTCTTCCACATCGCTTAGTAGAGGCTTTCAGAACACATTAGAAAGTTAGCTTCATTTCAATGTCAGTTATTAGCGGCAAAGACGCAGGTTTTATTTAATTCCATTGGATGTCCCTTCATTTTTGCTGAGTCCATTTAGCAAAAAAACCATATAAAATGTTATGCAAGATTGAAAAAGCATTCCTACCATTTCTTTTTACATTCCAACTATTGAACAGAAAACCTTTCGTCACATCACTGTCATGAACAATGCTAAGAAATGCCAATAGTGCAACACATAATTCTGTAGTTTCAGGATCCATCTTGTTTGGATTAGACCTAATATCTGTAATGGGACCCAAATCCAAACCTCGGGTTGCAGCCAATTATATTCACAGCAGCAAAATGTTTGAAAATATTTGCAGCTGAAATTCAAGGAAGAATCTAGTGTTTTGGAAAGCAGACTTACCTTTGTGACAACTCATCAAATACACAAACCCTGCATTCTAAGGCAGAGTCCTTTAAACATCCTCTGCTGACAGGTGTGCTTAGGGAGAATGAAGGGTTGTTTACCTTAATGTCAGCATGTATTTTCTGCAGCCTGGTTACGCTGGCTACATGCAACAAAGCATCTTTGAAAGCATGCTGCTGATGTAGTTCTCTGCTGTGGCTGAATAATAATGGCAGAATGGATTCAGTCTTAGAAGTGCAACATCTACTTTCTCCTTCCTCCCTGGAAGTAAAGTAACTAAACAGAGGTTTTTAAGTAAGTAATGGAACATCAGGTCAGAAATCCAATGCACCATTCCTTTTTCCCATCTCTCACACACAGGTTCACATGGAGGGCAAGACTTTGTAGCAATAGCAATGGGAACGTATGATGAAGAAATGCAGTGTCTGTTGCCAAATGTGGCAGTGCACTAGGTTAAATCAATTAAGGAAAAAATGTTAGGGTTTTCATGTATCTGTCTATATAGAATATACCCCTTTTTGCCTATGTTTGATTCCTCTGCCCCCCTCCCCACACACACTTTAGACCCTGGTTCAAGTTCCGTGCCAACTTACACTCCATGAAATATCAGTTAAGTTAATGGGTGTATAATGCAGCACAGAATTTGTGCTACTGACTGTAATTTCAATTAATCATTTAATAGCAGAATCCAATGTCTGAACATCTATCTGTTATTGTGCAGACACTTCCACTTTTTTCCTAATTGTTTTTTAATGTGCTTATCTGTATTAACATCAGAACATCTCCATATTACAGGCTAACATAATGAAACAATATTGTGTAAAGAAGCTCTTCAATGTTTTCATAATGCAGGTGACAACAGCACTGAAGTAGACAAATGCAGATTAACCCCGGGTTTCACTGTCTTTTCAATAAAATACATGGGCTTGAAAAGGACCTAAGCATTTCAGCATTTGTTTTCATGCTGCATGGGAATGAAAGGTTGGCCTTTGAATTTCTTTGTGAAAAACACGGGGAGAGACCCTCTCCAGAATAGTTAATAGCTTAGTTCTTTGGGCCCTCACCTGGGATGCTGGAGACAGAGGTTCAAGTCCTAGATCTGAATCAGATAGTGCTAGACTTGAATCTGGTCTCACACGTCCCAGCTGAATGCCCTAACTCCTGCATCACAGAGGAAGTCAGTCTTTCTTGGGCCCAATGAATATTTATTTATTTATAGAAAGTGGAAGATCTCCAATAAGAGACAGAGAGCAAGAAACTGACTCTATAAACCAATAGTTAAGGCACTCATCAGGAATAAGGAAGATCCAGCTTCAAGTACCTGATCAGCCTGATTCACATCAGAGAGAGCTCCCTCACTCCCCACTTCCCTAGCATTGTCTGATGGCTGCAACTTTTCATGACATCACAAGACTGCCAGCATCCGGGGCCACTACTGTGTTATTTGTGAAACACTGAAAAAAGCTAAATGGAGAAGTTTGAAGGCCTAGGTTATATCCAGTAACATCGTGCATTTCCTCTGTGCTGCTGCAAAGAAATTCAGTTTTCTGTTGAAATTGTTTTACTTTACCTTTTCTACAATGGTTTTAAAGGACACGTGCTAAAGAAAAATACGAAAAAATTTGTTCGGTTTTATATTGTGTAAAAATGAGTAGATCCAATATTTACTATGGACATTTTGAATATCTTTTTAAACAATAAAGAATTTCAGGAAAATGCATAATCTTATTTAGCAGGGATCTCACCAAAGGGTGGTGGGATTATAATATAGTGGGTATCTAATCTTTACCTTTTTAAAGTCATCTTTAAGAAACTGTTTGAATATTTAGCTCCAAAATCCAGAGCAAGTCCATAGACCTTTGTGAGCAGAGCCTCACAGGTGTGGTAGAGGTACAAGATGGTACAGGGAACCTGTTCTGACTCCTACGTTGTATCTGAGCACAAGGAAAGCTCCAGGCTAGTGGTTACTAAATTCCAGTCACTTACACCGGTGGAAACCAACTAAAGCCAACTGTATTGCATGGGTATCACTTGGTTACACTGGTGCTTTATAGCACTAAAAAGCCTCCAGGAGCGCTATAACTCTCTAACCGTACACACTTGCAAGGCACATTTTGCGCAATAAGTCTCAATTTAAAGTACTACTGGTAAACCACCTTTCCGAGGGTAATAGGGGCTTTTGCGCTAGCGCTATAGCGCAACGGTGCGAATGTGAACACCCATTGCACGTTAATGACCCTCCAGCCTCCTCCAGCCTGGCCCATAATTCCTGGTCGAGCCACTCTGGGCATCAGTTTCAAACTCTTCTGTCGCATCCTCAGGTGACCACACGTCAGACCCGCCCTTTACATTCCCAGGGAAATTTGAAAATCCCCTTCCCTGTTTGCTACAGCCAGGCATGCAGTGCTCCTCAGGTAACCATTTTGCTTGACCCATGACTCCACGTGCCATGCCTCCTCGCAATAAACGATCTCCAGCGTGGTCCGATCATGAGTTGCTGGACGTCATCAGTTGTTGGGGGGAAGCGGCTGTCCAGTCTCAGCTGCGGTCTAGCCACAGGAATTACGATACCTATGCCCTGATATCACGGGCCATGAGGGACAGAGGGCATGAGCGGGACACTCTGCAGTGCCGGGCAAAAGTAAAGGAGCTTAGGATTGCATATCACAAAGCCCGCAACGCAAACAGCCGCTCTGGGGCAGCCCCTGTGTTTTGCAAGTTCTACAGGGCTCTGGATGCGATCCTGGGTGGTGATCCAACGTGCACTCCAGCGACCACCCAGGACACTTCTTCCCAGCCCACCACTGAAGGGGGGGGAGGAAAGGAGGCTGGAGAGGAGTTGGACGGCGAGGAGCAGCAGGATGGCGAGGAGGAGGAGGAGGCATCTGCGACAGCGAGCCAGGGCATGGAGGAGTCACTGGAGACATGCAGCCAGGAACTCTTCTCAAGGCCAGAATGCAGCCAGAGCGAGCCTCAGCTTCTGGCGGCTGCAGGTCCTGGGGCTGCAGCAGCAGTTTGCGCAGGTACAGAAACTTTTCTATTAGGAGGGCAGACAGCTTTGGCGAGGGTGGAAAGGAATGCTTGCATGCTTGGCTACATGTGGAATAGTGCATTGATGTACTCTATCACCTCGCAGTAATCCTCATGAGTGATTTCTGCAAAGGTCTCAATAAGAGCTCTTGCAATGTGCCTGCGGAGGTTTCGCGGTAGCCCCAGCGTGTTCGCTGTCCCGGCCACGGTCACCAGTCCACGCCACTCTTCTAAGAGCAGTGGGGGCAGCATCGCCGCACAGATGCAAGCTGCGTATGGCCCTGGGCGGAAGCCACATCTCCTTAAAATCCCCGCCCTGTCTTGCTCCGTCACCCGCAACAGAGAGATATCTTCCAGCACGAAAACCTACACAGAATGTTGGGAGAATGCTTATCAGACTGCAGTTCCCACTAACGCCCGCCGCTCCCCCAAAACAATAGTATAGAAAGGCAGGGAAACAGTGCTTGTCCCAGCGACTCACCATGCCCGGGGATCCGTGGGTACCTCTGTGTGTGATATGGCTTATTTGGACAGAGATTCAAGGAATGCGTGGGACTCCCCAATACGGTCTGTTGCAAACAATGGGATCTTGTGTTTTAACAGTGAAATTGTAACTTTCCCCAGCTTCGTCCTTGACATCCTCACCAGCTTTATCTGTGGCTCAAAAACTAAGTAAAATTCGAAGCAGACCGAGGAAGAGCAAAGAGGAGCTTCTGAAGCAAGTTCTGGAACAGGCATCAATGGACAACCGTGCTGACAGCGACCGGAGGGAGGAGGAGTTGAGGTGTCGGGAACAGCAGAGGGAGGAACAAATGAAGCAGAGGGAGATAGCTCGCGAACAGCGTGCTGATAAGCGCACTGACAAGCTGCTTAGAATATTAGAGCTGCAAGTAGAGACTCTGCAGCGGATCGCTGCCGTTCAGGAGCCGCAGCCCCCTGCTTGCCACCCACCTTGTCACTTGCCCCTTAACCCTTCCCCTTCTGGCCCTCTGGCCCCTTCAGGCCAGTATCAACTGCTGCCTGGTTATTACCAGCCACAGCTGCCTCCCACCCCCCTCCCTTCACCGACCAACCCACAGATCCAGCACCCTTATCCACTGCACCCAACCCCTACTAACAAGCACAATCGCCCTTCACAAAGTGGGTTGGGGGAGTACAGTAATTCGGAGGGCATTGGAGGTTATGAGTCCAGGACATATGCCAATATCTGACTAACCCCTTTCCAACCCCATTTCACACCCCTTCCTCCCTCACATACTTTAATGTTTTTCAACCTTTATTTCAGATTATGAGAAAGCTGTTCAATAAATGAATTCTTTTTAATAAATGGGTTTCTGTTTTCGGTGCAGAAATGTGTGTAATAGGTACAGAAAAGCAGATGCCTTATCCTATTAACAGACTGCTCCCTCCCTCCCTCCCTCTGCAATTCCCATTAGAACTCACTTTCAGCCAGAAAATGCTCCTTCAAGGCTTCCCTGATCCTTGTACCCTCACGCTGGGCCCCTCTAAGAGCCCTGCTCTCTGGCTGTGCATACGTGGCCTCCAGTTGTTGAACCTCCGAGGTCCATGCCATAGTGAAGGCTTCGCCCTTCCGCTCACAGAGATTATGTAGGGCACAGCACGCGGAAATAACCGCGAATATACTTCCCTCTGCCAAGTCTAGCTTGCCATAAAGGCATCTCCAGTGGGCTTTAAGACGCCCAAAGGCACACTCCACAGTCATTCAACAGCGGCTCAGCCTGTAGTTGAACCTTTCCTGGCTGTTGTCCAGGCACCCCGTGTAGGGTTTCATGAGCCCGGGCATTAGAGGGTAAGCAGGGTCGCCAAGAATCACAATGGGCATTTCCACTTCCCCCACGGGGATCCTGTGGTCTGGGAAAAAAGTGCCTTCTTGCAGCTTCCTGAACAGGCCGCTGTTGCAGAAGATGCATGCATCATGCACCTTTCCCAACCAGCCTGCATTAATGTCAGTGAACTGCCCACGGTGATCCACAAGTGCCTGAAGAACCATGGAGAAGTACCCCTTTCGGTTAATGTACTGTTCTGCTAGGTGGTCGGGGGCCAGAATAGATATATGGGTCCCATCGATCGCCCCTCCACAGTTAGGGAACCCCGTCTGCTCAAAGCCAGCCACTATGTCAAGCACGTCACCAAGAGTCACGATTTTTCGTAGCAGGAGGCGATTAATGGCCTTGCAGACTTCCATCAACACGACTCCAACAGTCGACTTCCCCACCCCAAAGTGGTTGGCCACCGATCGGTAGTTGTCTGGGGTGGCCAGCTTCCAGAGTGCTATAGCCACCCACTTCTCCACCGGGATGGCACCTCTCAATCTGGTGTCCTGGCACTGCAGGACGGGGGCGAGTTCAGCACACAGACCCATGAAAGTGGCTTTTCTCATGCGAAAGTTTTGCAGCCACTGCTCATCGTCCCACACTTGCAAGACAATGCGATCCCACCAGTCAGTGCTCGTTTCCCGTGCCCAGAAGCGGCGTTCCACGGTCGTGAGCATGTCCGTTAAAGCGATGAGTAGTTTAGTGTCCAATTTGTTCCTCGGGTCGAGCTCGTCTTCTTCTCCAGACTCATCACTACTGTCACGTTCCCTTTCAAGAATGAACTCCGCTGTGCAGAGAGTTGTGCTGGCAACACTCACCAGCACGCTTCGCAGCAGTTCGCGATCCATTACGGCACAGGAAAACGGATGACTGAGCGCGCATGCCTTGCTGAAACCGTTGAGAGATGGCGCCCGAGGTGGCCGGAAACACAGGGATTGCTGGGATACGACACAAAGCATCACGGGGAGTTGTAACCGGATGCAGAATGGCCGCAAGTGACACCCCCCTTCCCACAAGGCACTGTGCCAGATTGGGAAGAGGTGCTCTGTGGGATACCTGCCCTATTGCGCTACTCTCAGTGCCGCCAGAAGTGCCGCAAATGTGTCCATGCTTTAGCGCTGCAGGGTCTTAGTGTGCACACGCTCTAGCGCAATACCTATTGCGCTATATGGGATGCACTATAACCAAACGCGCTATAATCCTGTAGTGTAACCTTAGCCTGAAGGTATAATCTAATGGTAACAGAGTTGCACCAGTGAAAGTGGGAGCATAATTTGTCTATCAGCACCTTTGTTGCTTGTGCTAATGAATGGGAAGAAAAGAACCTCTGTTTGACTCTCACAACACAGGTCAAGATCGAAGCACTGGCAATTTTTACTTTAAACTGAATGTATTTGATACAGAAATTATAGCGTCACAGAAATGTAGGGCTCAAAGGGACCCCAAGAGGTCATTTAGTTCATACCTCCCCCCCTCGCATTCTGAGGTAGGACCAAGTACACCTGCTAGACCAGTGGTGGGCATCCTGCGGTCTGTGGATTTATATTTGCACGGCCACCTGCAGCTCCCATTGGTCAGGAACGGCGAACCGCAGCCACTGGGAGCTGCAGGCAGTCGTGCAAATGTAAACAAACAGTCTGGCAACCCACCAGCAGCTTGCTCCGATAGGCCACATGCAGCCCATGGGCTGCAGGTTGACCACCACTGTGCTAGACCATCCCTGACAGGTTTTTTTAGTCTGTTCTTAAAAGCTTCCAGTGACAGGGACTCCACAACCTCATTTGGAAGCCTGTTCTAGTGCTTAGCTACTCTTACAATTAGACTTTTTCCGCTCATATCTAACCTAAATCTCTTTTACTGTAGATTAACCAGATTACCTACCTTTATTGGATATGGAGAACAATTGATCATTGTCCCTCTTTATAACAGCCATTCATATACTGGAAGCTGTCCCCACTCTGTCTTCTTTTCTCAAGACTAAAGACGCCCAATTCTTTCAATCTTTTTTTATGGGTCAGCTTTTCTATATCTTTAATAATTTTTGTTGCTCTCCTCTGGACTCTGCAATTTGTCCACATCTTTCTTAAATTATGACACACACAACTGGACCCGAGACTCCAGCTGAGGCCTCTTCAGTGCTAAGTAGAGAGGTACAAATACTTCCTGTGTCTTACATACAACACTGCTGTGAATACACCCCAGATTGACACTGGTCTTTTTTTTTTTTTTTTTTTTTTTTTTTTTGACAAATGCATATGCTTTCCCCATATCCAATAGGCCAGGAACCCTGTCAAAGAAGAAAATTAGGTTGGTTTGGCATGATCTGTTCTGGACAAATCCATGTTGGCAATTACATACCATATTATACTCTATTATGATATGATATTATACTCTAGATGTTTACCAACTGATAGGTTTGATAGGTTTACTGATAGGTTTACTAACTGATAGGTTAGTAATTTGTTCCAGTATCGTTCTAAGTATCCAAGTTAGGTTAATTGGTCTATAATTCCCTAGGTCCTCTTCACTCCCCTTTATAAAGATAGGCACTATGTTAGCCCTTCACCAGTCCTCTGGGACCTCATGCGTCCTCCATGGGTTCTTGAAAATAATCATTAAGGCTGCATTTTACTCACGGGTATTTTTAATAAAAATCATGAACAGGACACTGGCGGTAAACAAAAATCCATGGCCCATGACCTCTCCATAACTTGTACTATATACCCCTAATGAAAACTTGGGCTGGGATAGCTCTGGGTGGGGCAGTCAGGGGCGCTGCGGGTGGTGATGGTCTCGGACTCACGCTGGTGCTGGGGAGGGGGAGGGGGCAGGCTACGGCACGCAGCCCAGGACCCCTGCAAGTGCTGGGAGGGGGTGGGTGGCAGCGCAAAAGTTATGAAGGTCACAGAAAGTCATGGAGGTCATGGAAAGTCATGGAATCCGTGACAGATGTGACCTTAACCACATATGTAGGGAGAGTAAGGGTTTGTCTATGCAGTGCTTTAGTCCATATAACCGGAGTGTAAAGTTTAGTCTGCACCAGCATGCTGTGCAGTAATTAGCTTGCACTGTCGCAGCTAGTGCATGCTAAAAGTTCCCTAGTGCACATAAATGTAGTCCTTCCTGTTTGAAACAAAAGTTTGAAATGAGACACTTCCTGCCCCTGTTTTCTTCTGTGACTGCAGCAGGAGGGGATGTTGTCCATCTACTACTTTGTGTGCATATCACTATATTAGATTTTGTCCACCAGAATAAAGTCCCAAGCTTCACATACTGGGTAAGATCCAAAGGATTTGTACCAATTTACACTAGCTGAGATCCAGGCCCACTGTGCTTTATAAGTGCACTTGTTCCAATACAACAAGTAAACTTTAAGATCATTAAGTTGCATCTGTCACTGAAAAGCTATTTAAAAATACCTTCCTGGTCTGTGTCTGCACAGACTTAGTCATTTTAAATGCCTTGCACAAATTCAGTAAAATAAGATTGTAAAGTATCATTGAAACACATTTAATGGCTGAGGTACAATATTTTCCTCTGAGTGAATGGTCTATTCTGACATCACCTCCACCAAAATACATTGTATTATGTTTTTCTATAGGTGCTGTACAGATTTCGCAGATCATTTCTGGCTTTTCCTCCTTTTTAGAGTAATTTTTCATTAACTCCATAGTTCTCTTATACTAGATACATTTATTTAACAATGCCATGGAAAGAAGGTCAACAGCATCTCCTTTTCCGAATCTTGCTGCACTGGCATTATTTGTATTCTAAGATTTTCTATCAACCTTTCCTGGGTTTAAATGAGATGTCAAATATAAATTAGCACTGGAAACATGGCCTGTCAGGCTCCTTTGCTGAAAATTGGCAGCTTAGCTGCATATGTCAAATGTATCTCCCTAAGCGTTAGCTATAGACCAAGTGCTTGGCACACTGCAAACTGCAAAACTGATTAAAGTAATACTGCCAAAAATAATAAAGACTCCCATACAATCAACACATCAGATTGTTCACTTGCTTCTCATTTGAACTGCTGGTTAAATGTGCAGCATTAATTCTTAAAATTAAATTTAAAGGGCTATTTAGGCCTTAGAAATATGAAACATTAACAAATGTTGTGGGTCACAGAATTCTTTTCCTCTGGAAAACTCATTCCTTCTTCCCCTTACAGTTTTTTGAAGCTGCTATCCTACTTCTCTCCCCACTCTTCATTTCTTCCTTCACCTTTCCAGCATAGCTTCCTTTTAAAACTTGTTTTATCCTCCCTTTCTGGTTGTCCATATTCTGCTCCGACATTTCTTCTTTAGCCCTTGTTTCCCTTTTCACTTCCCTCATACATGATAGTCTACTACAGGGGTCTCCAAACTACGGCCCGCGGGCCGGATGCGGCCCGCGAGGCCCTCTCATCCGGCCCGTGGAGACCTTTTTGGCTCTTTGGAATGTTTGGCTCTTTTGAGCTTTTCGCTGGGACGGCTTCGCGCTGGGGCCTGGTAGCGCCGCGCGGGCCGCCAGCCGTGGGGCCGGGACGCGCCGCGTGCTCGGCTGCCGCCGCGGGGCCGGGACGCGCCGCGTGCTCGGCTGCCGCCGCGGGGTCGGGACGCGCCGCGTGCTCGGCTGCCGCCGCGGGGTCGGGACGCGCCGCATGCTCGGCTGCCGCCGCCGGCCAGGGACGGCTCAGAGCTGGGGCCGGGACGCGCCGCACCGCCACGCAGCTACAGGGGGCGAAACAAGGAGCCACCCACTGCCAGGCGGCGAACCGGTCTGTGGGGAGAGACCGGGTTGAGCGGGTCAGTTGGGGGGGGGGGGGGAGAGACCGGGCTGGGTGGGTCAGTTGGGGGGTGGGTGGGAGGGAAGGAGGTTTTGGGGTGAGAGACCTGGCTGGGTGGGTCATTTGGCTGGGTGAGACCTGGCTGGGTGGGTCATTTGGGGGAGGGGGGTTGGAGGAAAGGAGGTTTTGGGGGGAGAGACCTGGCTGGGTGGGTCAGTTGGGGGGTTGATGTGTAGTGTTCATGTGTAGTGAACAGGTGTTCATGTGTAGTGTTCATGTGTAGTGAACAGGTGTTCATGTGTGGTGTTCATGTGTGGTGTTCATGTGTGGTGTTCATGTGTAGTGAACAGGTGTTCATGTGTAGTGTTCATGTGTAGTGAACAGGTGTTCATGTGTAGTGTTCATGTGTTCATGTGTAGTGTTCATGTGTAGTGTTCATGTGTTGTGTTCATGTGTTCATGTGTAGTGTTCATGTGTTGTGTTCATGTGTTCATGTGTAGTGTTCATGTGTTGTGTTCATGTGTAGTGAACAGGTGTTCATGTGTAGTGTTCATGTGTAGTGAACAGGTGTTCATGTGTTGTGTTCATGTGTAGTGTTCAGGTGTTCATGTGTTGTGTTCATGTGTTGTGTTCAGGTGTAGTGTATCAATGTGTTATTAAATAATAACTGAATAAAATAATATTAAATAAATAATTAAAAACAACATCCATGTTTTGATTCTTTTTTATTTGGACCTCGAGTGTGTTGTCGGCCCCCGAACTGCTATTTGATAGCTAATGCGGCCCTCGGGCTGAAAAGTTTGGAGACCCCTGGTCTACTACATCAGGGCACAATGTGCCTAGTGATTTACTTTGCTGATAGCAGCTGAAACAATATGTCTCCTAAATTATCCTTCACCTGTGTGTGTACCATTTGAATTTCAGTGGTCAAAGGACCTCCCAGTTCAGAATTAATCCTGAAAATGGGCTCATATATAGTAACAAAAGGATTTTAAAAGTTTATGATTCATCAAAATTTGATAAGCAAATATAACTAGGCTTGGATTCTGATACATGAAGCGGGGAAGGGGGGGGGGGGAGTAGCTCCCTTTGATGGACACCCAGCCAGCAGTTAGCTGTAAAATCCCTCTTGGTCTGTTCTTTCAATTGGGAAAGAAACTTTCCCTTTGTTTGTTGTTCTCTGGAGAAGGAGACACGGGGCAGAAATGCTGTGTAAGGCTTAAATCGGGTATGAAAATTGACCTTCCATACTGAGAAGAAATTTGGATAGGGAATGTTTAGTTAGACACAATCAGGTTTATTTTTTATTTTGGCTTGCGGATCTCCTCTGTGCTAACCCCAGATGCTTTTGTTTGCTTGTAACCTTTAAGTTGAACCTCCAAAAAGGCTATTTTCGGTGCTTGATTTTTTGGAATTGTTCTTTTAAAATCTAGGAAAAGCCTAAGTTCCACATAGATTTTCTTTCTTTTTAAATAAAATTTACCTTTTTAACAACAGGAGTGGATTTTTGGTGTTCTAAGAGGTGTGTGCATATGTTGTTTGATTAGCCCTTGGCCACAGGGAATTTCCTTTGTTTTCTCAGCTCTTCCTGGAGAGTGTGTGAGAGAGTGTGTGTGTGTGTGTGTGTGCACATGTGAAGCTGTAACCTTGGAAGTTTAATACAAGCCTAGAGTGGCAAGTATTAATTTTTAAAATCCTTGCGGGCCTCCACTTTCTTCACTTGGAGTGACAGAGTGGGGATTCATGCTTGACATAGACATTAAAAAGCAATATTCAGACAAAAAAGTTGAAGTGAAAGCTACATCCCTGTGTTCACCATACTCCTACCCGACTATACTCAAATAACAGCAGTCTCAAACAATATATTCCAATTTCTCTTTTTCATAAAATAGTCAAAAACTACTAAATTTCTTTCTTTGAGTTCTGTTTACTAATCTTTGATTTGCCTTGTTTGTACTTTGATACTGTTATCAACATGACTCACTCCACTGCATGTACAAAATCCCAACCGTACTTACATGCCTCCTCGGTAGAGAAGTCAAAGAGCAGGAGGTGGTAAGCCCCCAAAGGGATGGTTTCTAGTTCCTATCTATTCACTAGGACTTCCATAACATGTAAAAGCTTCAAGTTCTCCTATCAAGATGAAAAAGTCCCATCTTTCTGTTCCAGTGTTTAAGCAGATAAGAGGGAGAGCAATTCTAAAAGTCAAAGTATAAACATTACAGAAGATTGGGATGGACTGAATGAAACATTAAAAAGGCTATGAGAAAACCATATGGTCGATTTTAGCCTGCTCTGGGAAGTGAAGGGAATAAAAGTCATTTCCTATTTATCACTCATTGTTAAACACAGTTTAGGCGGTTGTACTGCACTTACCTTTGGGATCCTGAAGATGAGTTATTCATTCACAGTATATTGTAATGAGGGATGCGAACAGCTGGTTGGATAGCTTCCAACACACTTCCCACCCAGCAGCCACTCCACTTTTCCAATACAGCTTACTCCTCCTTCCACTTTCAAAATGAGATCCCTGTCCAAACACACCACCCAAAGACTTCTAGTAACTCCCATTGCTGTGGCCATTAACACAGTCACTATCCCATACAGAGCAGCCAGATTCACTCCTCCCTTCTGCAAGGGGGCCAACTTTTTGGCATGGAACCTAAAGTTTCCTGTCTATGGATTCTGCTGCATATTGTTGCTTTCTGAGCTAATGTAGAAGAGAAGAGCTGGCAGGAGTGGGAAGTCAACCGTCAGTCACTCACTGCAGGTTGGAATCCCAACTTGGATTTGTATATCCAGGGCACAGAACCTTTCAGGAAAATTTTGGAAATTGTCATATTACAGTGCAAGCAAGAACAAGACGCATAAAGGCATATATGGTTACAAGAGTGGTCCATGTTGGAAGTGACAGTCACACAAACAATCAGCAGCTTACCTCTAGGTGAAGTGAGACCTTCATTGATAACTCAAAGCCCTGGTTTACACTCGGGGGGGACGGGGTGGAAATAGACCTAACATGCGCAACTTCAGCTACACAAATAGCATAGCTGAAGTCGACGTATACAGGTCAATTTACCTCAGCATCTTCACGACACAGAGTCGACTGCTGCCTCTCCCCCATCGATTTTGTCTGCGCTTCTCCCCACGGTGGAATTCTGGAGTTGACGGGAGAGCATTCGGTGATCAATTTATGACATCTAGATGAGACATGATAAATTGATCCCTGAAAGATCTACCCGCCGATTCAGTGAGTAGTGTAGAATTGGCCAAGGTACCTTCCACCTCAGGAACTGTTCGAGTGACGGCCACAGAGGAAGTGGCTATTTCCTAAAAGCTAACTAGAATATTACTTAGAACAAGCAAAAAGAAGAATAATTCATTAGTGTATTTATTAATTTCTTTTCTAGTCACTTTGACTTCTCAGTGTGTTTTAATAAACTTTTGATACTGGAAGCACAATTGCACATACATCATATTGTATCTGCAATTACTGAAATATTTAAATAGTTATACCCAAAGACGACACTATGCTGAGATTTTATGATAGATAAAGTAGAATCATTTCTGGAAGAAAACTGCTCACCATCAATCAGATACAAAACTGATTTACCACTTTTAATAATATTGATATTGTTGTTGGGAGTTTTGCATCATAAGGTATAATCCAAAAGGCATAAGGGCAACCAGCTATTACAAAATGTATTTTACAAAATGTATTTTATTTTTAGTGTAACCGGCATAAATGGAACATTTTCAAATGTCAGTGCTTAAGTTATTCTTCTAAACTGAATGTATATTACATATACACATTGTGCAAATACATGTCTAAGTACTCATTACACATACAATTACCCAATCTGCATACATAAAATGTAGGTCTGCATCTGCAAATGTGGTGGCTGCATGCACAGAAATTGAGCTAAGTATATTGCAGACAGAACTGAGACAGCCATATTTAAAAATATGGGGCTAAGTGTTGCTTGAGTCAGAAACATTAGTACCAGCTCTTGTTTTCGACTTTTCCCTCTGCTGTGGTAATAGAATTTTAATCAAATAATCAAAATATGCATCCAGAATCTACTCAATATATTTACTTTTACCTCTAAGTCGATTGTTTTCCCATGTTAAAGTTTTGAGAGAAGAACCAGTCTAGTATGCTTTTATGAATTAATTAAAAGAAAATGCAAACAAATATGAAGCTAAGCAAATATGTCACTAACTAATTTACTTCTAATTTCCCTAAACTAATCAAATATAACACAATGGCATGATCAAATTAAGGTTACAATTGAAAATCAATCAATAGATTAATGGTTCAATTTATCTGGCTCACTACAATAAGTAATTACATCAATTTATAAGGTCAATACAAGAAATATTTCAGCAGGGAAGTTAAAGAAGAAAGCTTTTCTTTTAAACTAATCAGTTGGGCTCAGTATCAGCTTTTTAGCAGATGCTGACTCTCAACTTTGTTTCAAGGAAGAAAACTCCTTGAATTATTTCTTTATAGCGGTGGGTCTCAACATAGGTTTTACTTAGCTTATTCTCCTTCTCAAATAAGTACAGTGTCTGGATCTTTCTGGCACTCTTATACAGAGATGTAGAATTGATTCTTAAAAAATCAGATACTTTGCACTTTTTGGAATAACATGCTTTTAACACAAAATATTTTCTTACTAATTAAATAACAGACTTGGATTTTCTGTGTCTGCCTGGGAAAAGCATTACTGACTCTCAAAAACACACACACTCTCTCTCTAATGGAATGTTGAAGAGTTCAGATGTCTGTGGATTCTATACAAACACCTCTTGTTATTGTCTTTTTAGAGTCGTGGTTGGTCTTAATTGAGAACCAATTCTGGTATTGTAAATAACTTGAGCACATTTCACGGGCACAGAGGTGGCTGATCTTTTCTTTCTCTTAGTTCTAAACTTTAGATTTGGTTTAGCTGGTGGCCAGCATCCTTCAATCCTCCTCCTCTAGCTGACTGGTTCAGGAAAGAGAGCAAGATACAACTTTGGGCATCGTCGTTGGTGGAAAAGAGTTCCCGCTTTTTTCTGTGTGGTTAGAGTCTTTGGTAGGGTTCAGTGTCCACCTTGCTCTATCGTGAGGACCATCCCTGTCCAATTAGAGATTCCAGCATGTTGGCTACAGCTCAACATGGACCAATAATGTGATACAGTGAAACCTCGATATAACGGACTAATTCGGGCGAGGGGGTGTCCGTTAAAGCCGAAAGTCCGTTATTTAATATTTTTTTTAAATTATTAAATAACGGACTTTCGGCTGACAACGGACACCCCCTCGCCGAATTAGTCCATTATATGGAGGTTTTACTTTTATCACGGCCGGGAGCCGTGAGTCAGCCCGCCCGCCCGGCTCCCCGCTGCGGGGAGCCGGGCGGGGGGGGGTTGACAGCTCCTGCCTGGCTTCCCGCTGGGGGGAGCCAGGCGGGAGCTCTCAAACCGCCCCCCCCCCCCCCCGCCCAGCTTCTCTGCGCCGGGCGCCCGGGCTGACAGTTCCCGCCCGGCTCCCCGCTGCGGGGAGCCAGGCGGGGGGGTTGACAGCTCCCGCCGGGCTTCCCGCTGCGGGGAGCCGGGCGGGAGCTCTCAACCCCCCCGCCTGGCTCCCCGCAGCGGGGAGCCGGGCGGGAGCTGTCAGCCCACCCGCCTGGCTCCCCGTTGCGGGGAGCTGGGGGGGGGGCGGGGGGGGGTGTTTGACAGCTCCCGCCGGGCTCCCCACTGCGGGGAGCCGGGCGGGAGCTGTCAACCCAGCCGGCTCCCTGGGGCGGGAGCCGGCAGCCCCTGAATAACAGATTTTGGATGCATCGGAAATTTTGTCCGTTGCATCCGAAGTCCGTTAAATCGGGGTCCGTTAAATCGAGGGTTTACTGTATCTCGATCTAAAGTCATAGTTGAAGAATCCAGTCTAAGATGAACATTTTCTTACACTATCAACTGGTGACAACAAGCAGATGTCCTCTTTGTAAGCAGGACATGAGAGAGGCCTGTGTGAGGAGTTGGCGACAGACTTCATCTAATGGACTAAGAGCCATTCTTTGATAAATATAGTTAAAGGTTCATCCTCAATTACCCTTTCACACATTTCCATTCATTCCTTGTGATAGTTACTAAGTCTGACAAGGGAAAACGGTATCTGAGGGGGGCCAAGTCCAGGGTAAGTGCCTGGCCTACTCCATTTTTTTCTACCTTTAGCATTTGACCAAATAAAGTTATCCAGACCCAGTCAAAGTTAGACCAGGTTACCCACACCTCAGATATTCACAGCTAAAGTTCATGAACCTGCATGCGAGATGAATATTGCTACTTTCCTGTTCTAGAATCAGTTCAGCAAACCGAGGAAATGACATTCTGAGATTTATCCATTCCCTCATGGGTGAGACATTGCATAAGGAGACTGCATTTTTCCATGAACTGGTAATATATGGTGACCACAAGTCTTTGCCATAGGTGTTTGTTGGCCTATGTACTATAAGTGGATGATCTCATTCCAGGTTACAGCAGACACGTAAACACATCACATACACACACAAAACCCTGACAAACTTGTTGGTATCAACAGCAGAAAAGCCACGGATTGAATAGGCAAGGACTACCTTCCATCACCTCAAAGGTGTTCCTTCCCGACCACGGTTGATGTACAATTGAAAGGCAGTTTGAGGAAACTTACACTGAAACACCTGTTCTGTGGCTAAGTAAGAGACTTCAGTCTCCATAGCTTTAAAAGTGAATCTAGGAAAAGTATAAGAAGTACAAAATTCATTTTAAAAGGTTGGATGTTTAGCAAATTAATTATTTTCAGGGGATGCACAAAGTCCTCCATCTACCTAACACTACTTCAGACTTCCTTTACAAAATATTTTCCATCTGTCAATCCCAAAAAAGGCAGAGTAATTAGTTTATTCAATGACTTCAAGCACAGAAATCTGTATTTCTACCACAAAAGATGCACAAAAGACTCAGATCTCAGAAAATGGAACACTATAGGTAGCTATCTTCTGTCTTACACAGTAGTAGTACAAAATCAAGATAGATTTGAAAGCAACTTTCACCAAAGAACTTTATATCTTCACTAGCAAAAGTGCCCGGCGTTGCTCGGGTCAGTCGGAGGTGGGGAGGGGGCAGACAGCTGACACCCCCTGACCAACCCCAACACCCACCCCTCACCCACCCCGACACCTTCCCACCCCCGCAGACCAACCCCGACACCCCCCGGCTCACTTACCCCCCCGACCAAACCCGACACCCCCACCTGACCCCCCCCAAGCAAACCCGACACCCCCACCTCACCCCCCGACCGAACCCGACACCCCCACCTCACTTACCGTCCCACCAAACCCAACTGGGATCCATCGCAGGCGGGGAGGGGGCCCAGAACCAAGGGATTCCGGGGACCTTCGCAGGTGGGGGGGGCACAGAGCTGATGGAGTCCGGGGTTCCGTTGGGAGGTGGGAGGGGCAGAGAACTGAGGGATCTCCGGGGTTCCGTTGGGAGGGGGGAGGGGCAGAGAACTGAGGGATCTCCGGGGTTCCGTTGGAGGAGGGAGGGGCGAGCTGAGCGAGTGCAGTGTCTGTTGGAGGGGGTATTATGACATCGTCACCACCTAACCGCCCAGCCGATGTGATTGGCCCTGAAAGACTTTCACCCCTGGGGGGCGTCAGAGGTGAGATCCGAAAATGTTTCGACCCTTACCAGCATCTAGACCCCAAGACCCCTCACTGTACCAAATTTCAAGTCTCTGGCTCAAACGGTGCGGGAAGAGTTCGCTGTCATACATACATACATACATACACCACTTGACTTTTATATATATAGATAGATAATATGAATTTCACTTTCAGGTGTGCACGGTCATCATTACAAAGTGAAATGCACCAAAAATTACCACACTGTGGTACTGAAGAGTCCACATTGTAAGTGTAAGCAAGTGCTGAGGTAACATGGTAACAAGATTACTGCTGGTAAATGTTCACTGTTCAATGGTGACTACTGTAATATGAGATCAGTGTGCAGCTAGACTTGAGACAGAAATGTACTTAGATATTATGGCACAGAACATGATATAATGCAAGAAAATCTATTATGGAGTTAGACAGAAAAATAAAGAACAAAAAGTTCGTTATGCAAAGGAACATGATGACCATTTCTTACAAATCACTTCCCCTTGACAATGTAACTGCCAAGGGCTCAATTGCGCTAATTGAGAGATACAATTGCATAACATCAGTATACATGTAAAAGCAAGATCTGTCAGTAAATGACAGCCGCCCACCAGTGAGTACTCTACTATAAATCAGAAATAATATCAGAGTTTGGATGAATTCCTGTAGCATTTCCAAATTAAGATCTCAAAATACTAACTGGAAACTATTTGTTGCAACAAACTAAACTCACTGCAACAGCTACAGTATTATCAAAATCAGATGACAAAATGCTGAAATGATGCCACAATACAGCATGCTGCTCCAACTATACTTCATGATCTAAGATGCTATAATACCTAATAAAAGGATTAACAGAGGGTTTTCCAGCACTATAGGTGATGAAAATGCAGTGGTGAGCAAAAGGAAATCTTCCTTTTTTCCCCTTCTATTGACCACTACAATTATCGTTCTAATATTGAGTATATAAATAAGCCAATTTAATCTTATACTTTGAGAAAGGGAGGGATTTCTAACAGCCCCTTAGGGCAGGGTGGGCAGGGCAGCTTCAGCAGCAAGAAGGGCTGTTGTGCACTCTGGAATACTTAAACTCCAGGGAACCAGTTGCATTCTTCGCCCCCTCAGATAGGGCCAGTAGCTGGCCAGGGCAAGTGAACCATTACTCAACTCTTTCTAGCCTCAGCCCCATACCCACACACATTCTGGATGGGAAAAAACAGAGGGAAGGGAGAGGGCTCCTAGTGGTAGAGAGCATGCCCTAACCCCCTCCCAACAGGGGACCAACAGGTGGCTATTCCCCTGCCAATCTAAACATCTTCCCTTACCACTAAGACAGAAAGAGACATTAGTCTATTCATCATAAAACATTTTAACATATTAACTTGATCATAAAAATAGTGTTTGCTTTTTACTAGGGCAACTTTCAGTTCAGCTGCTGGGAAAATAAGATCCTTTAAGATTGTTACTATAAATACAAACAAACAAAAAAACAACCCTACTGCCATAGTTTCTTTGAATGCTTAGACTTCATTTTAAATGACATTCCTTTTGCACAAGCACACTACCACCACACCTCAAGGTGAGGGTTTTGTTTGTGTGCATATAAGTAGTAGAGGTCAAAAACAACAGGGCCCATCTTTTCAATACATAGGAATATACAGGGTTTGATCTAGAAATGAATGTCAAGATTTTTTTAAAAAAAATTCTTTAGTTCCTCAAGACCCCCCTGCACTCTGTTCGTTTCCCATTGTGACGGGGCTGAGCGGCCCCGCACCGGTACAGCAAGGGTTAACCCTTCTCTCAGGGCAGAGGAAGCCACGCCCCGGAAGCTCTGCTGGGCATGCTCCAGCTGGAGACCCAGCATAAAAGCCGGCAGAGTTGCTCAGTCGGGGCTGACCACCGGAGGGGAAGGACCTGTGTTACCAGCTCCTGAGGAGGAACAGCCAACATCCTGGGACCCAGACGACAGCCGGGCTGTGACGCCGCTGGACGACCCACCCGCCGTCGGCCCGGAGGGAGAACACTCCGACGGACCCCCAGACACCGAAGGCAGGGTAGGAAGTGACCCAGGGAACTTTTAAAGGGACAGCCTAGCTCGGCGTGTTGCGGGCGGATCCCCGCCGAGCGTGGGGCGAGACCAGCCCCGCTGGTAGGTGAGCCCCGGGTCGGGACCCGGTGGAGTGGGAGGGCCCGGGTCCCCCTACCCCTACGGCCATTAGGCCACGCTACCCCGAGAGCGGGAAGCAATTGTATTGACTCTGGCCACTGGGCCACGCTACCCCGAGAGCGGGGAGCGATCCTATCGACTCTGGCCCCTGGGCCACGCTACCCCGAGAGCGGGGAGCGATCCTATTGACTCGGGCCACTGGGCCACGCTACCCCGAGAGCGGGGAGCGATCCTATTGACTCGGGCCACTGGGCCACGCTACCCCGAGAGCGGGGAGCGATCCTATTGACTCGGGCCACTGGGCCACGCTACCCCGAGAGCGGGGAGCGATCCTATCGACTCTGGCCCCTGGGCCACGCTACCCCGAGAGCGGGGAGCGATCCTATTGACTCGGGCCACTGGGCCACGCTACCCCGAGAGCGGGGAGCGATCCTATTGACTCGGGCCACTGGGCCACGCTACCCCGAGAGCGGGGAGCGATCCTATTGACTCGGGCCACTGGGCCACGCTACCCCGAGAGCGGGGAGCGATCCTATTGACTCTGGCCACTGGGCCACGCTACCCCGAGAGCGGGGAGCGATCCTATTGACTCTGGCCACTGGGCCACGCTACCCCGAGAGCGGGGAGCGATCCTATTGACTCCGGCCATTGGGCCACGCTACCCCGGGAGGGGGAAGCAATCCTATTGACTCCAGCCATTGGGCCACGCTACCCCGAGAGCGGGAAGCAATCCTATTGACTCCGGCCATTGGGCCACGCTACCCCGGGAGGGGGAAGCAATCCCATAGACTCCGGCCATTGGGCCATGCAACCCCCTTTCCCTTGAGGGGGGGGGGATCAAAGACAGGTGGAGGTCCACTGCCACGCCTAGCCCCAGCCTTCAGGGGGCGCTGCGGAAGCGGACCCGCCACAATTGGCACCTGACCAGGGACTATTTGAACCGGTCCTGCAAGGAGGACCTAGGGACAAGATGGAGTTCGAGAAGCTCCTGAAATGGCTGCTGGACAACCAGCAACAGCAGGCAACACTGCAGCAGCAGCAGCAGCGGCAGTTGCTCCAAGAGCTAGCATCCCAGCAGCAGCAGCAGGCGGCGCAGCAGCAAGAGCAGCAGCAGCAGCTAATACAGGCACTGACCGCACAGCAACAAGCCAGCCAAGAGCGGCTCTTCCAACAGCTGACCACACTTGCGGGGCGTGCACCGAGTCTACCCCTAGGAGCTGTCGGGGGCGGAACGGGCGAGGGCCTCGGAGGACTGCCGGTGCGACTAACCAAGATGGGGCCCGGGGATGACCCCGAGGCCTTTCTGGTGACGTTTGAACGGGTTGCAACTGCCGTCCAGTGGCCCAGCGCCCATTGGGCCACCATCCTCGCCCCGTACCTGACGGGCCCCGCCCAAGCCGCCTATAGGAATTTGGACCCACAGGAGGCCCTGGACTATTCCAAGGTCAAGGCAGCCATTCTGGACCAAACAGGCGTCAACCCCGAGGTGTACCGCCAACGCCTCCGCCGAGCACGATACACACCGGGGGATAGACCCCGAGCGGTGGCCCAACGCATCCGCGATCTCTGCTGGCGGTGGCTGGAACCTGAACACCGGACCGGAGGCCAGGTGGCTGAAATAGTGGCCCTGGAGCAGTTCCTCCAGATCCTCCCAGTTGGGGGAAGAGAGTGGGTGCAGCGGCACCGGCCAAAGTCACTCGCCGAAGCCACCTCCTTGATGGAGGATTACCTGGCAGCGGAGGGTGAACCGAGGGTCGGTTCCAAGGTGGGGCAGACGGGCGAGAAAACCCCGACCTCAGGGCCGGACGCACACAAGGTAGAGAGGGGGGGCCCCCGGCGGCCAGGGCAGCAACCCGGGAGCCCGGCGACGCCCAGGACGAGGGGCACCCACGGGGCGAACCCCACGCAGGGCCCAGAAGGCGTGACGAAAAGGACCGACTCTGCCCGCAGTGCCCGGCCTGAGGAAGGCGAGCGGGACCGGTGTTATGAGTGCGGGCAGATAGGGCACTTCCGGAGGGACTGCCCGTACATGGATTGCAATTATGGACAGGTGTGGGCCGCCGGCCAACGCGCCAGGAAGTGGGAACCGGGTAAGATTGTGGTACCTGTGAAAGTGGAGGGGATGCCCACCATGGCCCTGGTTGACTCTGGGTGCAGCCAATCAGTCATCCGGGAGGGGCTAGTAGAACTCGCTGGCCCAAAGGGGGCCCCTATACGCTTGCAGTGTATCCACGGGGATGTGAAGCCCTACCCCACTGTCTGGGTGCAGCTCGAGACAGCCCAGCAGAAGGGACGGTGTCTCGTCGGGGTGGCCCCGAAGTTGGCGTACCCAGTGATCCTGGGACGGGACTGGCCGGGCTTTGCGGAGCTCCTGCGGGAGTGGACTACACAGCCAGCGCGAAGAAATGGGGCGCGAAGGGAAAGGCCGGGGCTCCTAGGCCAAGAGACTCCAGACGACCCCCTCGAGGGACCCTCAGGGGTGGCAGGCATAGATGCGGGACGCCAGGCCCCTCCTGAGACCCAGACCAGAGAAGACCAGGAGTGGTTGGACATCAACGTGGACTTGCTGGAGGAGCAAAGGGGGGATACCACCCTCAGCAGAGCCTGGGAACAGGCAACGAGTGTTCCAGAGCCGGAGGGGAGAGCACCCGGGCGCCGACAGCAAGGCCCCCGCTTCGAGATCCAAAACGACCTGCTCTATCGACGGGTGTTGGAACCGCAAACCAAGGAGGTATTGCAGCAGCTACTGGTCCCGCGGCGGCTTCGGCGGCGCGTACTCCAGCTAGCTCACTCGGTGCCATGGGCAGGACACCTGGGGAGAGAGAAGACACTGCAGCGGGTCGCCCAGAGGTTCTTCTGGCCCGGCATCCACCACGACGTACGGGAATACTGTGCCTCCTGCCCCGAGTGCCAGAAAGCCAGCCCGAAGGGGGTACCCAAGGCTCCCCTGATCCCCTTGCCGGTGGTCGGTGTGCCGTTTGAGAGAATTGGCCTTGACTTGGTGGGACCCTTGGAAAAGAGCAGCTCAGGCCACAAGTATATCCTAGTGGTGGTCGACTACGCCACTCGCTACCCAGAGGCGGTGCCATTACGAACCACCACTGCACCGGCCATCGCCAATGAGCTTCTGCAAATCTTCGCCCGAGTTGGTTTGCCGCGGGAAATACTGACAGACCAAGGGACAAATGTAACATCACGGCTGATGGCAGAGTTATGTCGTCTATTAAATATCCGTGCCTTGAAGACCTCAGTCTACCACCCCCAGACAGATGGGTTGGTGGAGAGATTTAATAGGACCCTCAAGTCCATGCTGAGGAAGTTTGTAGAGGACGACCCACGACATTGGAACAAGTTACTCCCTGCCCTTCTCTTCGCCGTACGGGAGGTCCCCCAAGCGTCTACCGGATTCTCCCCCTTTGAACTCCTATACGGGCGGAGGCCCCGGGGGATCCTAGACCTCCTGAAGGAGACGTGGGAGGAACAGGAGTCCCGGGTTCGGGGGACCGTCCAATATATACTGCACTTGCGAGAGCGGCTCCGGGAACTGGGTACCTTGGCCCGGGAGAACTTAGAGAGGGCGCAACAGAGCCAAGAAGCCCACTACAACAAAGGGGCTAAGTTGCGGAGGTTCGAACCAGGAGACCGGGTTCTCTTATTGTTGCCTTCCTCAGACTCCAAACTGCTGGCGAAGTGGCAGGGCCCTTTTGAGGTGACCCGGCAAGTGGGCCCAGTCGACTATGAGGTTCGCATGTCAGGACGAAGAAGGGACACCCAGGTCTACCACGTGAACCTCCTCAAGGCCTGGAGAGACCGGGAAGGCTTAATGATCGCCCCCTACCCCCCGGAACCCAAGCTGGGGCCTTCGGCGGGCGAGCCCGAGAAGGGAGGGGCTGCCACCATAGGCCGGGAGCTCGAACCGGGGCAGCAGGAACAGATACAGCGGTTGATAGCGGCCTTCCCCGACGTCCTCTCTGCCCAACCAGGGAGGACCCCGTTGATCAGCCACCACATCGCTACCATCCCGGGCCACAAGGTGAGGGAAAACCACCGACCGCTTCCCAAAAAGATGTGGGAGACGGTGCAAAAGGAACTCGAGACCATGTTGGCCCTAGGAGTGGTGGAGGAATCGCGGAGTGAGTGGCGGAGCCCAATAGTACTTGTTCCCAAGCCTGACGGGACCGTGAGGTTCTGTATTGACTTCCGCAAGGTAAACGCAATCTCCCGTTTTGATGCCTACCCCATGCCGAGGGTGGATGAGTTGCTAGAACGGTTAGGCAAGGCAGAATTCATCTCCACCCTAGACTTGACTAAGGGGTATTGGCAAATCCCCCTCACGCCTACCTCCAAAGAGAAGACGGCGTTCCCTACGCCCTTCGGCCTCTATCAATTCACCATGATGCCCTTCGGGTTGCATGGGGCCGCGGCCACCTTCCAGCGGCTCATGAACCAAGTACTGCACCCGCATAGTTCGTATGCAGCGGCCTACATTGATGATATCATCATCTATAGCGCCAGCTGGAAAGAACATCTCGAACACCTAGCGGAGGTGCTACGAGCCCTGGGCCGGGCCGGCCTCACAGCGAACCCAGCCAAGTGTCACTTAGGCCAAAGGGAAGTGACCTACTTGGGCTACACCGTGGGCCGAGGCAGACTCCGCCCCCTGGTAGACAAAGTGGAGGCCTTGAAGGGCTATGCTCCCCCGACAACAAAGAGACAGGTGCGGCAATTCCTGGGACTGGCCGGATACTACCGCCGGTTTGTACCCAATTTCTCCACGCTCGCCGCTCCCCTCACTGACCTGACGAAGAGCTCCCAGCCGAAGAAAGTCCAGTGGTCCGCCGCCTGCGAGAGGGCTTTCAATGCCCTGAAGGAACGGCTGACCCGGGAACCAGTGCTAGCGCAGCCGGATTTCTCCAAGCCCTTTATTTTACAAACAGATGCCTCAGAGGTTGGGTTGGGGGCGGTATTGTCCCAAGAGGAGGGGGGAGAAGAGCACCCTGTCTTATACTTGAGCCGTAAGTTGTTTCCCCGAGAGGTGCGGTACTCTACCATAGAGCGAGAAGCCCTGGCGGTCAAGTGGGCAGTGGACGCCCTAAGGTATTACCTGTTAGGGAACCCCTTCTCCTTGGTGACGGACCACGCACCCCTTAGATGGATTAACAACATGAAGGACTCAAATGCACGAATCATGCGGTGGTACCTGTCCCTCCAACCCTATTCCTTCCAGGTATCCCACCGGCCAGGGAAAGCCCATGGGAATGCAGACTTCTTTTCCCGAGTTGGGGAGGAGGCAGAGGGAAGGGAGCCCCAGGTGCAGCCGGCTCTGGCGGCTGTTTTAAGGGGGAGGGTGTGTGACGGGGCTGAGCGGCCCCGCACCGGTACAGCAAGGGTTAACCCTTCTCTCAGGGCAGAGGAAGCCACGCCCCGGAAGCTCTGCTGGGCATGCTCCAGCTGGAGACCCAGCATAAAAGCCGGCAGAGTTGCTCAGTCGGGGCTGACCACCGGAGGGGAAGGACCTGTGTTACCAGCTCCTGAGGAGGAACAGCCAACATCCTGGGACCCAGACGACAGCCGGGCTGTGACGCCGCTGGACGACCCACCCGCCGTCGGCCCGGAGGGAGAACACTCCGACGGACCCCCAGACACCGAAGGCAGGGTAGGAAGTGACCCAGGGAACTTTTAAAGGGACAGCCTAGCTCGGCGTGTTGCGGGCGGATCCCCGCCGAGCGTGGGGCGAGACCAGCCCCGCTGGTAGGTGAGCCCCGGGTCGGGACCCGGTGGAGTGGGAGGGCCCGGGTCCCCCTACCCCTACGGCCATTAGGCCACGCTACCCCGAGAGCGGGAAGCAATTGTATTGACTCTGGCCACTGGGCCACGCTACCCCGAGAGCGGGGAGCGATCCTATCGACTCTGGCCCCTGGGCCACGCTACCCCGAGAGCGGGGAGCGATCCTATTGACTCGGGCCACTGGGCCACGCTACCCCGAGAGCGGGGAGCGATCCTATTGACTCGGGCCACTGGGCCACGCTACCCCGAGAGCGGGGAGCGATCCTATTGACTCGGGCCACTGGGCCACGCTACCCCGAGAGCGGGGAGCGATCCTATCGACTCTGGCCCCTGGGCCACGCTACCCCGAGAGCGGGGAGCGATCCTATTGACTCGGGCCACTGGGCCACGCTACCCCGAGAGCGGGGAGCGATCCTATTGACTCGGGCCACTGGGCCACGCTACCCCGAGAGCGGGGAGCGATCCTATTGACTCGGGCCACTGGGCCACGCTACCCCGAGAGCGGGGAGCGATCCTATTGACTCGGGCCACTGGGCCACGCTACCCCGAGAGCGGGGAGCGATCCTATTGACTCTGGCCACTGGGCCACGCTACCCCGAGAGCGGGGAGCGATCCTATTGACTCCGGCCATTGGGCCACGCTACCCCGGGAGGGGGAAGCAATCCTATTGACTCCAGCCATTGGGCCACGCTACCCCGAGAGCGGGAAGCAATCCTATTGACTCCGGCCATTGGGCCACGCTACCCCGGGAGGGGGAAGCAATCCCATAGACTCCGGCCATTGGGCCATGCAACCCCCTTTCCCTTGAGGGGGGGGGATCAAAGACAGGTGGAGGTCCACTGCCACGCCTAGCCCCAGCCTTCAGGGGGCGCTGCGGAAGCGGACCCGCCACACCCATCCAAACTGCTTTACCACTGTTGACCAAGTGTGTCCTCTGTACTTCCTACTGACCTCAAAGAAAACCTCCTTCCTTCTACAGTATGAACAAAACCGCTGATGACAAAGGAGAAGGCTCCCAAGTCTTTGAAAATATACTCTTCCCTCACTGCTGTAGCCACATTAATTTGACCTTGCCTTTCCCATGGGAAATTGTGAGGGCCTTTCCCACTGTGTCTGATCCAGAGGCATGGAATGCTAATTGGGAAGCGGGGCGGCAGGAGTGAATGGATGGGGAGAGCTCAGTCTATGAACCCTACTCCACTGCTGTATGTGCTTCATATATATACATCAATACTGACTCCAACAGTTGAAGAGAATATGAACATCTGCAGCTCTTCACAGAGAAATTCATACATTAAAGGTACTGACTTTCATAAACCTTTATGAAGGCTTTAACAATGCATTAACAGTTTATAACACAGTGACAGTTATTCTTCACATTTAGTAAAGTAATAAAATACAGATCTTATTAATCACAATTAACATATAATTTTGTACAGACATGCTTCTGTCAAGCTGCTGGAGACACTTTCAGAGGTGGCTTGGTTTCGTTTTGTCACTGACCGTTGTGCTCCATCATTGCACAATAAAATCATCCAGCTTTTTTTCTTCTTCTTCCATTTTGTGCTCCCAATCACTGTGCCTGGTTCACCAGTTTAATTTTAAGATACGCCACTGGGTCTTTTATATAGCAACATTAATTTAAGCTGTATAAGTCTCCTCCAGCCTGCTGTCTCTTTCTTTCTTCTGTAGCATTCCTTCCAGGGCTTTCAAGTCAATACTAGCTTCAACTTGTCCTGCTATTTTTGTTGATGGTAACATGACCAAATCAACTGCCATTTTATATGTGCACGGCAAAACCAACTACTTGATGTTAAATGTCTTTTTCGTAGATATTTTAAACAAACACCCACACAAAGTATGCAATCACTTCTCAGACGTTTTGGTTAAGATGACTTATTTCAATACCTTATGGAAGCACTCAGTAACTGAAAATCTTCTTCAAACATTTTAATTATGAATGTTTGTTTTAAGCTTTCAAGTCTCCACTGGCAACTTTCTCCCTCTCTCCCCACTCAAATCCTAAATTAATTGGTATAAGTGGAGGAGAAATGGGCTAATACTTCTCAGGTATATCTAACAAATCATATTAAACAAATCCCCCATTTTAAATGTCAGCTCGTACTAACAATGTTCCCCACTTTTTTGCACCTGACATCAACTTTGGTTCTGTCCTTTCATTCACAGATATACTGTTGCCAAGGTCCAGCTATTAAATAATGAGTTATAAGATCCTCATTTAACAAGGCAAAAAAGTAAATTTGTTATTTCTAGCATCATTAGGCTAGAAAAACAGCATCAAGATCCAACGCTAATAATCTGGAATGTAATAATTAATAATCATATTAAACAAGACTTTAATTAATTCTGCAGCAGCACATGTCAAACACAATACAGAGTTATATATTTCTATTAGATGTTTTGAAAAGTAACCTTAAATTATCTCCGGTTTGCACATCATTTATGTTTGCATCCCAACACCACAAAATGTGTCTAAAAACCTTATTTAAAGGTCTAAAATATAAGATTATGAGGTCGGTCTATCATTAGCCCCGGATATGCACATCTGAAATCCTCCTCACATCATGATAAAGACACTGACACTTATTTACTTTTACTGTAGTCTAACAAATCAAGCTGGAATTTAATTTTTTCTAACAGTACAAATATTCAGAAACAATTAACACACACAGAGAAATTATGTAGTTGCTCACAAATCCAATAATTTAGTTGGGTACCAATACCATAGGGTTCTATGCATTCAGAATAACACACCTAAACACCCTCCCCCCCCCCCCCCCGCCAAAAAAAAACAACACTGAGGAATTAAAAGCTGTTATAACACAATGGAAAGCAAATGTTTTCCAAGGTTTTCTAGGACTTGTGGTTTCAAAAGGCAGTGCTAACCACAAGAAGCTGAAAGTTCTAGCCCACTGGGGTATTTTTGTGTGATGTTCCCCAGGATACAATCTGGACTGACTGACATCTGTGTCTTCTCAATTCTCCAATCTGGGTGCCTTTTACACTGCTTTGCTGTGAGAACAACTACTCCTGGCCTGCTCTCACACAGACTTTAGCATGTAAATTACTCCCAGCTGAGTTACAGGAGTGCTTCTAGCTAGCCACTCCTGAATTATATTACAGAGTGACACCAGCAAATTCCCAGCCCCAGACTTGTCCCTAGAAATGTGTGCCTTGTACTGCTAAGTCCCCTCATGGACAATACAAGCTCATAGAAAATCCATCATTTCATTAACAGAAAATCATATGCACAAATCCTGTATTCTCAAATGGAGTTTCCAAACAGTTCAATCCATACACATGCTGGTTTAGAGAAAACAAATTTATTATCTGCAGACACATTTAAAGTGACTACAAGTAATGAGACATAAAAGTCAGAATTGGTTACAAAAAATAAAAGGTAAAATGCAAACTAATACCTAATGTATCAAACTAAGTGAATTCAAAACAAAAAGGTTTTTCTCACCACATGCTCACAGTAGTCTGGCTGGATATTTCAGGTAGGACCCCTCTCCCATTTCAGTGATGCTTTCTTTGACTTTCAAATGTTGTTGATGCCATGAGTAGAGTGAAGGGGAGAGGGATTATTTTCTCCTTCCTTTTAGCATTTCTCTTCTTTGAGAATCATTTCCAGCTAGGGATCAAGCTGGAGGGAGGGATAGCTCAGTGGTTTGAGCATTGGCCTGCTAAACCCAGGGTTGTGAGTTCAATCCTTGAGGGGGCCATTTAGGGATCTGGGGCAAAAAATCTGTCAGGGGACAGTACTCGATCCTGCTAGTGTAGGCAGGGGACTGGACTCGATGACCTTCTCCATTTATATATATATTTTTAATAACAGCAACATTGTTTCCGAAGATGTAAATTTCTCACTCACACCCTTATTCCTACCAAAGAATGGCTGCTTAGCCAGGCGATAGTCCATTTGATTTTGTTGACACCTGGCTGTGACATCAGTTTGCCTTTTGTCTCTGAGGAATTGGACTGTGCCTGCTTTTCTAAACTTGGAGAATGTCTCAGCAGTGTCATACAGTAGAACCTTATAACCTGGCATACAATGCGTCCACACCTATTTTACCACAGGAAAACAATGATCAAGTCTGAGTTTTCAAATGATACTGCACAAGGCATACTTTGTACAAAGTCCATTATAGTTTTGTAAAAAGGATGTGTGGCATCCTGTGCCTCAGAGCGGCACAATGGAACTCCCATATTAACTACAATCAGATAATTATTATACTTTTTGTACAAAGTATGCCCTGTGAAGTCTTGGTCTGCTGAACCTTTCTATATTGTTGGATTGTATGTACTATCATTGTATGTGAAGTTATGAATTTTTGCTATGTGTGAGTTACTGAAATATGTTGTGGGGTTGGGAACCCCCACAACCACCCTTTCAGGTACAACAAAGGAGGATCCAGACACACCAATGGCCCATTAAAAGGAATCCATAACCCTAAGGACTATCCCAGGAACTGTATACAATGGAGACTTCTTGACCCACATTATAAGAAAGGCTCTTTCCAGAAGCTATAAAAGAGAAATGACATCATCATTTGGCCTCACTCCCCTCACAACTCAACATCTGGAAACATGTCTGGAGGACAAAGACTGAACTAGGGAGATGGTCCCAGGCTGAAGGAGAGAGTTCCAGCCTGTGACTGAAGATCTGTGACCTGTTTGCACTATCAGGGTGAGACACTGCTTGATTCAAATGCTGCTTAAAGAACTTGGACTGTGTGCTTATTTTTATTTTCTTTGGTAACCATCTGTATCCTTTATGCCCACCTCTTAAACATAAATTTTAAATGATTATATGTAGTTAATAAACACGTTTTACCTTTTATCTAAAACAGTACATCATGGCTGAGGTGCCTGGGAAATCTCAGCTCAGGTACAAAGTCTGATGCATGTCCTCTCCACATTGAGGGAGGGGCAGACGAGGTTATAAATTTACACTGGTCAGGCTTCCCCCGCAGAGTGCTGCGCACGGAGCAGCGTGGCCCCAGGGAAGGGGGGAGCATGCAGCCCCTTCTCCCAGAGTGCTGCATGTGCGGTGACGTGGCTCCTGGGGAGAGGGGAATGTGGGGGAGGGGCCGGGGGCAGCCTGCCTGGCTGGGGGGTCAGATGGAATGGTTCGCAGGCCGGATATGGCTCGCAAGCCGTAGTTTGCCCACCCTGATATAGTATATAGAGCAGTATAAACAAGTCATTGTTCATATGAAATTTTAATTTATACTGACTTTGGCTAGTGCTTTTTATGTAGCCTGTTATAAAACTAGACAAATATCTAGATGAGTTGATGTATCCCCTGGAAGACCTCTGTGTACCCCCAGGGGTTCATGTGCGCCTGACTGAGAACCAT
The DNA here is from genome assembly GCA_032164245.1 of Sternotherus odoratus. Taxonomy (NCBI): domain Eukaryota; kingdom Metazoa; phylum Chordata; order Testudines; family Kinosternidae; genus Sternotherus; species Sternotherus odoratus. The sequence goes on from JAVMKO010000002.1 coordinate 72,296,036, forward strand.
TGCTCTTTTTCATTGGATTGACTATTAGACAGCAGTGCTTTAACATAAAGCCATAAAATTACTAGAAAATAATCTAAGAAGATGAGTCCTGATTTTCTAGTTTTTTGAAATGTACATTGAATCTAGTATCTCTGGAGCCATTCTATATATAGTCAGTTGTGAATTCTTTTATAATTTCAAACCACAAAGCAAATATCAGCTTCGGTGCACACATTTACAAAACTCAGTATGGAAATCTGTTTATTACCATCCATTCAAGAAATTTGCAATCTCCTTATTCAAAGGTGTACAGGGAAAGTAGGAAACACATACTTTCATATGAAATGCTCTGTGACTTCAGTCATTTATTTGTTTGTTTATTTATTTGTTCTCTGTATTCTCTTCAAAATTACTGAAGCACACTTTGCCCTGTGAGTATAATGGAATGGCAGACTAAATGTGTAAATGGAAAACTTGGAGTTTCCTCTGAAGAAAAAATAAACTACTAGCTAGAGTCTTTTTGTGTGTCAGCTTTTTAAAAATTAAGAAACTAATTATTTATTCCACAGATATAGGTCTCCTAAAAAGGCAGAGAGGGTGAGGGGGTTTGGAATTTTGGGTTTGATTATGTAACCCATAGCAGTGATTATTTTATCAAAATGTGATTGTTATATGTTAATTAATAGATTTATCTCCATTGAAGAGTACACACTTCCCTTATTTACATCAGCACAGCACAGTTACATCATCTCATGCTATATTATAAGGGCTTTTCTTACCCTCTCCATCACCGTACAAACCATTATCTTTGCCTCACCTACTGGAATTAGACTGCCAATTTATATTTAGTCTAGCACTAAATAGTAAAAATCTTGAAATCACAGTGAAAAATAGAATAACCTTTTAATGACAATGAACTGCACTGTGATGTCCGTCTAGAAGTGGTTTACAAATTCTACAGATTAAGGGATGGTATACAACAGCTCAAGTTTATATGAATTTTTTTGCTAGTACCTCAGAATGCATACTTTATCTTCATTTGTAATGATGGGTCATCTCTGATCCCTGGACTGAAGCACTTCCTATGGATAACTTCAACATTCCCCAAGAGTTGCTTTACAAAAATCTGACAGTTTTCTTTACAATATAATTCCCCCCCCCCCCCCCCAATCTACCCATCCACACACTTTGGTTACATTTCTTTTCATGCAATTTAACAGGGCTATTTTGTTCTCTTTTCACCTTGCTCATACATCACACATTTTTCTCTAAAAACGAAAATACTCAAAACTCAATTACAAGAAGGAAACAATTTCATGATCAGAATAGGGTTTTTTTTATTAAATGGGCCATTCAGCAAAAGGCAGTAGGCAAGCAATATTTGGATTTCAGTGCTCTAATCACATTATAGGAAGAGGAATATAGAGAGAATTGTTACAGTGTTCAGTGGTTCTCAAACGTTTTCTATTGGTGACCCCTTTCGGACACCAGACCTCTAAGCGTGACCCCCCCTTAGGGGGCAGGGCATGGGCCGGGCTGGGGGGTGGTGCCAGCAACCCCCCGGGGCAGGGGCTGAGCTGGGGGGTGGGGTGGATGTAGGGGTGCCAGCTGCCCGGGGCAGGGGCCGGGCTCAGGGGAGGGTGCCAGTAACCCTCCAGGACAGGGCCCGGGGTGCCGCCGGCAGCCCGCTGTGGCAGGGCCTGGGTCGCTGCTGGTAGCCCGCTGTGGCCGGGGGCGCGGCCGGCAGCTTGCTGCGGCAGGGGCCGGGGCTTGGGGCGCCACCAACAGCCCGCTGCGGCAGGGGCCGGGGCCGGGGCCGGGGCCGGGGCTTGGGTAGGGTGACCAGATCGCAAGAGCAAAATATCAGGACACATTGGGCAAGCAGGAGGGGGAGGAGGAGCAATGGGGTGTGTGTGTGTGTGTGTGCAAGGATATTTTGGCACCCTAGGCAAAAATTTTACCTTGCACCCCTCCTCTCCCCTTTTCCCAGAGCACTGCTTATTATAATTTTTTTTAATGAATATTGGATAATGTAATGTAGCATGGGGAAGAGGGTTGGGATGTGGGGGGAGGGCTCTGGCTGGGGCTGGAGATGAGGGGTTTGGGGTGCTGGGGCCTGAGTAGAGGGTTGGGGTGCGGTGGGGGGGGGGTAAGCTCTGGCAGGGCTGTGGATGAGTTTGGGACGGGTGTAGGCAGGCTGCTCTGGGACTGGGGCCAGAGAGGAGGACTCCCCCCATCCCTTTCCCTGCCAAAAGCAGCAAGCTCTGGGGCAGGGCCCCCTCTTTCCTGCTCCCCCAGCAGCAAACTCACTCACCCCTGTCACTGACAGTGGAAGCTGGCAGGCACTAGGACCTGCGGCGGCAGTTGCTGCAGGGAAGAGAAGGGAGGCTTCTGACTGCCCCCGGTCACGGAAAGTCTAAGAGGGCAGCAAGGGGAGGCCGGAGGACCCATGGGGGAGGCGCGGGGGGAGGGGGCAGCTGGAGCCAGGTTGCGAGGGGGGGCTCTCTGCCCTGGCGCTGGCTGCATGCTGGGCCCTCGCCCCTGCAGCATGCCCTGGGCAGCAGAGAGCTCTCAGGCCAGGGACGCAGTCCACCTTCCCCTGACTTTGACTCTGCCAGAGGGGAGGGAGGGGAGAGGGCTCTCTGCCGCCCCGCCTTCCTCTGCTGGTGCGGCCGGGGCCGGGTCTGGGCTTGGGGCTGTGCCAGCAGGGGTCAGGGTCGGGGCCAGCTGCCAGCAGCAGGGGCTCGCGACCCCCACTTTGAGAACTAATGGTGTAGATCAACCAGGCTTACACAGAAACACAAAAATCTCTGCTTTTCTGAAAGCTTCAATGGAAAATGTAGGCCTGCATTTCTTTAGCGAAGAAGAGATTAAGAAAGGGCCTCAGTTAGGTATCAATACAGCAAGGAATAGAAAATATAAGGGTATAACACCTCATGAGCTGAAACAAGAGCAAACAACAACCTAAGCTAACTACAGAGAGGAACAATTTATTAAACAGTTCTTCACATAGCTGACACTTCAATAAACTTCAAGTCGTTAACCTCAAACTATCCAGGTCCATCATAGGAATCATTAGTATGAAACCATGTTTCCCTGGACATTTCTAATCTAATATAAACACTCAGAGGTGCAAGGTAGCCACAAGAGCCGGTGCGACAGACTGGGGCGGCCCGGCTTCCTCAGGTGGCAATTTAATTCCCCAGGGGGTCCCGCCACTCCTCCGGCAGCTATTTAAAGGGCCCCGGACAGTAGAGGCAGGGGAGCCTCGGGCTCTTTAAATAGCCCCTGGAGCCCTGCTGCCGGAGCCCTAATAGCAGTGGCAGTCGGGGGCTACGGCAGTGGTTTAAAGGACCAGGGGCGATAGCAATGTCCGAGCCCTGGGCCCTCTAAACTGCTTCCAGAGCCCCTGGCTGCCACTGCTACCCCAGCTGGGGGGGAAGGGGAAGGCACTTATCGGTACAGGGTGGGCCAGGGTTGGCTCTGACCCCCAGCCCCGCCCCTTCCGCCCAAGGCCCTGCCCTTCCAGGGGCCAAAGCCGGCCCCAAGCAAGCCCCATACTGGTAAGTTCCTATTTTTACTTTCACCCCTGGAAACACTTCCCCAACTTTTATAACAACCTACAGCCTGTTAAACAACTGGGCATAATTCTAATTAGGGATGAGCTTTGGGTTAGTAAAATGTCATTTTTAATTCTATCTGTTTGGTACTCTTCTGCTGGAAGGTATTGATGGCTGTCTCTGATTTATAGGCAATCACAAGCATTGTTAAAGCTGTTGGACATTCTAGTCACCCTTTATTCAGGCTAAAGGGAAGAAGCAATTACGCTCCTTGATGGAGTCAACTAGTCAAAGATAATGGAAGTCAAGGCACTAGGTTGCATACCAGGCTGATCAACAGATGCTAAGCCATGCGTGCAAGGGGCTTCCCTGGGGACTGTTTGCAAACACTCAGGCTGCGGCATTGATTAGCTGGAGCTGAGTGTGTCAGAAAAAGCCAGAGTAGCATGGCCGTGGAAGGGAACAGAGACAGCTCCTTGGGGCACAAGACTGACTGGAAAGGCAGGCTTGAAAATCGTAAGCAAGTAAACTACCTAGTGTTGTTTGTTCCTATTGTGTTCTTGGAAACAGGACATTAGGTACATTCTTTATACATAAAGAATAGTTTACCAGAAACAAATGGCTCCCATAATCAGTTTCTCCTGTTAAGGGAGACTATGCTGCAAAGCCCTGAATATTGGCTAAATCGCTCAGACCCAGGAGCAATAGTATTTATTTGCCAGAACAATAATTTGAATTTGGACTTCTATTAGAAGGTCTTGGAATTGCTCATTGTACCACCCCAAACACTTCTTAATTACATAACAAAAGAGTTAAAACCACCGACATTCAAAGTATCAAGTAATTTTTCATTTTTAATATCTCCTTCGGTTCTTCCCTCTACTCTATAGAGTCTTTCAAAAGGGAAAACATGCTTGACGGTCTCTCAAATGGTAGCAAATGCCCTTGTTTAGAGGGAAAAAAAGTCACTACTGTATTAGGTGGTAGATTTGAGGTTCTTAGGTTGTTTTGCTCAAGTCTTAAGAAAAGACAAACAAGGGGGAAGTGAAGTAAATATTGGAAAAGACAGGAAAATGCATCTGTTACCTTTGGATGTTAGCTCAGTTGCTGGAAAATATGAGGCATAACAAAAGACCCAATTAGCTTTATTTTCCCACCATGAAAAACATTTGGCTAACATACTTTTTATTGTCACCTTACTAGTCTGTGGGAGATCAACATTTTCACTACGATCAGGAATTGTTTTTTGCTTGACAAACTGGTCACAGCAGTGTTCCAATACAAGTTTAGGTTTACCATGGTTGGCTAATTCATATCCTTATTGTATAGACAACAAGAGAAGAGGAATAAAATGTGGCTGCAAATGAGCACAAGATAAGCAACAAGAACCTTAGGTTCATGCCTCAGGAGTTGCTCAAAACAGAGCTGTGAATATGTTGATATTATTTGGTTCCCTCTCCTCATTGGGTCTGGCAAATCTCTGTCTCTCAGCATGTGGTCGTGGTCATAAACATGATGGCAAAAGCTGATCAGTGTGGTGATGATAATGATTTTTTTACACTTTCCAGCCAAATTGGTAAGCTGACAAATGCTCTTCAAAAAAGAAATATAAAAAAAGAGTGGCAACCTTATTCCATCATTCATATACAGACACTTCCTTTCATTTCTAGGCAACAGTCCTTTTAGATCAAGCCCCATCAGTCTGCATCTTTTTTTACTCTGTTCTGCTGTTTCAACAGAAATTTTACCTAAAAGGTTTAGAGGTCACAATGCCCTTTCTCTAACTTTTCACCCACTTTGAGCAATGTACCGGTAAGATTTCATCCTGGGGGGAGAGTTCAAAACATCTGGTGGGCTAACCAACTCAGAGAAGGTCAAAACATCTTCTTTTTTTTTTAGAAAAGAACTTGTAACAAACCTTCTTTGGAGTTCTTAGATGATCAGATTTTTTTATTTTGTACATCTTAGTTTTCAGCAGAACCGTATATACCAAAATATCTCTAGAAAGCCTGTATTTATGTATTTCCAGCCAGAAACAGAAGTCAAACAATTCATATGAGAAAACCTACTCTCACAAGATTTCCAGCCTTGACTACAAAGTCAAGAAGCAAGGAAGGTATCAGCAACAGGACTTTAGAATGCTTTAGAACTCAAACTCCAGATCAAACAACCAGCAGAGGTAGGTTTAAGTAAACTATATGAGGCAAGTGAACAGATATGCAGGAGCATAAGCTGAAGTATTCTACTGGAATCCTCTCTTCATTTTGGGCCAGATTCTGATACCTTTACTGATTGGGAGTAGCACCCTACTCCACAAATGGTCCCATTGACTTCAATGGGTTTACTTGTAGAGCAAGATACTTTCACTGAGAGTAAGAATGTTATAATCTAGCCCTTACAAAGGAATCCCGTGACAGTAAAATGAATAACATTTATGTGCTGTTGCTGATTTTTTGGTGAACAGGTTTTCAGAATATAGAATGTAGAAATGGGTTCAGTAGGGTTATGTTTCAGTAAGAATTTAATTCTAGTATTATGACTGACAATACAAGTGCAGGTACAGCCACCATGATTCTAGATTGAAGTTTACGGCACCTACCCTTAAAATACACACAATCTTTATCTTAATGTGTGTCTTTTGATCGGAGCAGAATAGTTCCTCTTTATTATACTCACTAGTTTATTAATATTTGACCATCTCTGTTTATATTTTTACCATGCAAGTTTTTTCAATATATACGGTCTTAAGGATATTTTTTAAAATGTCATTAAAATCAAATTTTTCATATTGCCTCCTTATATTCACTATCAAAAAGATATACAGACAATGCCAGTGACAAGCGGAAGAGAAAAGGAATGCAAGAGGAGAAATAAAAAGATTAACTGGGTCAACGCTTCAGTAGGAGTGAGAGGTCATTTCAGTTTGACTGACCCACATAAGCAAAATGGTGACTTTTAAATCATAAGAAAGGGGAATGGATATTAAGGAACCCAGGCCTGGGGGACTTTAGTGATCAGTGTTCAGCTGACAAGACTATTTTTTTGTAGTTACATTTTTTCTACCAATATCTTCCTAAACTAAATACAACTCTGTCTTGAACTTCTTGTTCACTGAGCCACGTGAAAATACAGTTAAAGAGCCTGCGTTGCCTAACTGGCACTGCCTAACTCTGTAAGTTATACTGAATTCAATGAAGTTTTATAATAAAAATATGAACAAGTTTAGCAAACAAAAATAAAAGCTACATAACTTGTTTATTAAAATTAACAGCCAGAGACCGCATGATTTTCCATAGACAACAACCATACAGTCCATGCCCAGTTCGATACTACAAACGTGTGCCCTGGAACAAAGAAAAATTCCCTCAAAAATGTTTCTTAGACAGAACATCTTGCACAGGGCCATTTTGAGAAAAATTCTGATGTTAAATTATGTCAAGACTACTTCTCACAACCCTACATTATAGAGATGGGAGCCAACGGGGAACAGAGGGGAGCCAGAGGGGAGCAGCAGGAACTGGCATGAGGTGGAAAGAACTCAGGTGCAGCATAAAGGAAGTGTCAAGGATCAAGTACTCTTGTATTTTCTTCTACCTATCTTGATATTCATAAACGTCTGGCAGAGCCAGCGTTGCTGCTCCAAATGGCTACATTTATTGTTTGCACAGTAGATAGGCACTCTGCTCTTCACAATAAATATGGAAGCCATTTTGGGAAAGCTGCCTCAGTCTCCCTCTTCTCTCAGTCAACTTCCTGCTGTTGAAGAGCTGCTCATATAGCTTCACTGTAAATTGCATTATGGCTTTACAATCAAATAAATAAATCCCACCTTGTTTTGTATGGTGCTTTTCATCATCAGATAAAAGCACTTTACTACAATGGAGGCAACTATCGTTATCCTAAGATGGGGAAGCTGAGGCAAGGAGAGATTATGTGACTTGCCCAAGGCCACCCAGAAGACCAGCGTCAGAGCCCAGAATAGAACCCAGATCTTGGAGACTAGTCCAGTGTTCTGTCCACTAGGCCACACAAGGCCAATTTTCATATAATTCAGACTTCTCAGGGTATGTTTGCACTGCAGTTGGGAGGGAGCCTCTCAGCCTGGTTACACAGTCTCATGCTAGTGGGGCATGAACTAGAGCTCCAAAAATAGCAAATGTGGATGTTGCAACTCAGGCTGGAGTGCCATCTCTCACACCCACTCAACTACATTGGATTGAGAGCCCAAGCTCCAGCCTAAGTCACAACATCCACATTGCTATTTTTAGTGCACTAGTTGAGCCCTGCTAGTGGGAATCTGGCTACCTAGATTGGAAGGCTCACTTGCACACCCCAATGCTGTGTCTACACTACGAGCCCCGTTCACATACACACACATTTTAGGGCTCGCTGAGCTAGTGAGAGTATGTGTATGAGAGCAGGGGAATCACACCCCGGCATGCAGTTCACACATAACGTAAGTCTCCTGTTCAACCTCTAGTGGGCAGCATTACTAATGTTTTCTTTAATGGACTATTTTTCTAACAGAAAGGAATGAGAGGTGTAAATTTAATAGAGGAGTATGGATCTGAGTTGTCAAAAACGTTTAATCAAAGCATTTTTCCCCCCAACAAAATAGTCTTTGCCAAAAATGTTGGCAAAAAAGCAGGGGCCACAAACCAGAGACGAGAGAAGTCAACCATTTTTGTCTAACAGTTGATCACTAAGGCTGTTTGTGTCATGGATTCCGTGACTTTCCGTGACTTTTGCAGCAACCCAGTGCGGCGGGCGCAGGAGCCACCGGAGCTGCCCAGGGCAGCCCCTCGGTCAGTTGCACTGGCTGCTGCTGGGGCAGTCTCAGGTCCATCCCCCAGCTGCAGAAGTTGGGAGTGGGGGGGCTCAGGATGTGGGGCCGTGCTTACTTGAGGTGGGAGGGGGACTTCCGGAAAGGGTGACAGCAACTCCCCTCCCTCAGCTTCTCGGTCCACGTGCTACCTCCGCCTGCAGGCACCACCCCCACAGCAAATGGTAGCTGCAGAACTAGGGTTTGGGGAGGTACAGAGGCAGCACTTGGATCTAGGACCTTGCCCCAGCCCCACCAACCCTTCCCCTGCCCAGTACCCCCCGGGCCATGACTCCCCGACCGCCAAACATCTGCTCATCCCTCCCCAGCACCAGGGCCAAGCCCCCCTCCCCAGCACCTGTGGAGCTTCCCCAGGCCATGCCCCTGCCGCACCCGTGGCACCCTCTCCCCCAGCATCCAAGGTGTGCCCTCCCCTCCTCCCCAGCCGTCTCCCCCTAAGTTTTAGTCAGGGGTATATGGTAAAAGTCATGGACTGGTCACGGGCCTAGATTTTTGTTTACTGCCTATGACCTGTGCAGGACTTTTACTAAAAATGCCTGTGATTAAAACGTAGCCTTAATTATCACATGTTCTGTGAGAGTGTTGCTAAGGCTGGTTCCCAACTTTCTGATTTGCCACAAAATGGAACCTGTGTTATTCTTTAAGCCTGGGCACTTGTGTTCATGGCATACAAACAGAGAAGTTCGAGTATTTAGGTTTTTGTCTTTCTAGAAGGTTGCACCGTAACATGACTTTATTTCTTAAAATCCAGAACCTTACCACACAAGAATCAGAGAGAGAGAGAGAGAGAGAGAGAGAGAGAGAGAGAGAGAGAGAGAGAGAGAGAGAGAGAGAGAGAGAGAGAGAGAGAGAGCTGTTCCTAAGGCAGAGTGGAATAACTCATTCCCATCTTGCACTAGAGCAGGCTCTTTGCACGTGATGGCGGAGAGACCCAGAATGCATGCTTTCTTACCAAGCCCCCTGGCCTGTAACCAGGACCAGGAAAACCCTGAGAACTTAAAGTGGTAGCTTATAATTTTTCAACATACCTGGGCTGCTGAAAGGAAGGTGTCCTTCCTCTCCAAGGCTAATCTGGCAGTGATGGAAAAATTATTTCCAGCCACAAAAAGACAACTCGCATTATGACCACAGCAAAAACCTGGAGCTACTCTAACCCTAAGGCAGGGAGAATGGGTGCTATTGCTTCCAGTGCAGAATGGCATCATAGGCAGGGTGAAGGGCTTATGAACACTCTCCCCTCACCTTTGCATGTACAGTATGTGAGCCAATAGGCTTATATCATATCAATCCATCCTACCAATCAGCATAGGTTCCCCCAGCCACAACTTGGCTGAGTGCCTAACGAGGCGGGGAGAAAAAAGCTGGGGGTAATTTATGAATGGGGCCAAATATTCGCTTTCCCCTGCTGGCCCGGATGGTGGTGGAGTACATTGTTCACCCATTTCTATTTCCATTGAGTGTGCATGTTCTGCATTATGCTTCCTTATAGGTACTAACTTGAAATGATCTAGCTGTGATGTTACATGATTCTTCATTTAATTCTTACCTAAGAAGTTATTACTTAATAGAATATTTCACAATTCATCACAATGAAAGATATACTATGAAGTAGAACAATGTAGCAGTGCTTTGAAAATGCTCTCAGATTACTTCCTTATGAAACAAGATGCCCCTTGGTTGTATAAATTTTCTTGCTTATTAACTTGCATAACACATGCTAAAACATTCTTGATCTGCATGATTCAGTGACTCTGAATTTTAATGGTCCCTTGAAACTCTGTGAAAAAAATCATTAAAAGCAAAGTAAAAGTCCTTGACAATAAACTGTTTTACAGCTGCCTGAATTGGGGGAGGGGAGGAGGAAAGGGGTACAATGAATTATAGTCCACGATTTGATTGAAAGTTTCCCTCAAAAACATACAATAGAGAGAGAATGCATGTTTACCAAGTCTGTAAAGTAACCACTGACAATTAAAATGCACTTTACCATCAAGAGAGCTTTAAAGTATTCATTACTTCTGAAGAATGCTGACAAAACAAGACTAGTGGTTTAGCTGGCATTTTCTTCACAACTGTCAAAAAGCTTTACACTGCCAGTAAATATTATCAAGCTGCCCAATTAAATTGTTACAGGCCATCAAATAGTGTAATTGATTGGGTAAAACAGTTAGAAGTGGATTCTTATCCTCATTGTAGATGGAGCAGCCAAACAATAAAGGTCATGAGTTTAATCCTTCACCTGACAGAAAGTCAATATGAAAAGGCTGTGTTTGGATCAGGCACAGCACTTTCACAGTAGTTACCTACAACTTTATTTACATTTGAATCTTAAAATTTAATTAATTAAAAAACCCATCATATTAATTTAGTGCTTATGAAAGGTATAAGGTGGAGTGAGGTACGTTGTCTAAGTGTGGCACTTGACATCTAACCCGGGACATTATCGAGGATGGAAAGGTGAGAAAGGCATGGAGGTTAACAGATGCAGTGATTTAAGCAGCACCTTATCTGTCCATAAATCAAGTTTTTTCTCTTGCCAGTCCTGCTGGAATTAGGGTGTTTTTAATGGCCAAGCTGTGTTTGGGGGGGTGGTGGGATGGGAAGAAATGCAGACAGCTAAGGAAGAAAAAGGTATATGTCCCAGTGACTTAAACCATGTACAAATTATTATTACTGACTGACTTGTCAAAAGAATTACAGTACATCTGCAGTTAGAGAATACTCAACTGCCATGATAGCTCACTAAGGTAATTTTTAGAAACAAATTAGGGGCTGTTCTGGTTGTTTTTAATCAAGTCACTACAATATCTGTAGCTGATAAGATATTTGTTAGAGGGTTTTTTATACTGCTGCACAAATAGTAGCTTTGAACAAGCTCTTTGGTCTGACAAGGATGTAAGACTACAAAAACAGAAAAGTCAGTACTAGAAAACTCCAGTATAATATAAATACAGTTGAGTGAAAAGTGGATATGTTCATGATTTTCCCCCAAATCTAAAAGTGAACTGCTCTGAGCATACTAACAGCTGTCATGTTAACTTTCCATGCTTAATTCAAATTGCTCAAGTTTTGCTTAACTGAATACTAGCACAACGTGAAAAAACTCAGTGCAAACTGGGTGAAATTCATTCTCATGAACAGAGCCAGCATAAGCCCATACAACACTTTAGCCGTATCATGACTATTAGTCAAATACACTGTTTGATTTTTACACTGTCAAATCATTTGCAGAACACAAAATGCGTATTTGATTGTAATATTTGCAATTAAAAATTAAAAATATCTGCTGCCCATCAATTAATCAAAACAAATGATGAAGGAATATTGAATCAGTGAATTATGAAGAAAAATTATGAAACAGTTTACTCTGTCATTAACTGAAAGATCACAATCTGTAATGCAGAAGAGTAAAGAAAATAGTTTTAAATCATGCCAAAAATTTCTTGATCTACGTTAGGAAAGAGGAAGCAGTTCACCACTGTAAAGCACAGAAAAGCACAGATTGGCAGATTTAGAAGATAAATTCTTCTAAGAAAATGAAAAACCAATACGCTTTCTAGTTTTTTTTTAAAGCGCACAAGTGTCTTTACAACAATTTACAACAACTTTCCCATGCTTTAAAACGTAAAATTGCATTTTCTGTCAATCAAACTGTTTCCCAGTGTAAAGAGCAGCCTTGAATTCTGTAATGATTACAGGTAGGTCAATGGCAACTCTGAACTCCTAGAAACCCAACTCGTATGTCTCCTTAGTCAATCCACATGATCTGCCTCACTGTCATTTTATGACTGGTTATCCTAAAGAAAAACATGACAATCCCATTAGTTCTTTTCCTGAGGGCAGAATCGTCACACTGCTGGGGTGGGATTATGAGCTGTGGCATCTCTGCAGTGGCCTGTAAAAAGAGCATTTATAGCTAGCCACAAGCAGTTCAAGATATCCCTCTTCTGCACAGAGAGGCAATTGCTAATATTTAAGGCCTGGTCTGTACTTAAAAATTAGATTGACCTAGCGAGGTCACTCAGTGCTATGAAATATTTTATGTTCTGAGTGGCGTCAAACTAATCCCAGTGTAGATGCAGGTAAACTGACAAAAGAATTCTTAAATCAACCTACCTACAGACTCCCAGAGAGGTGGATTAGCTACAGTGACAGAAAAATCCCTTCCATCGATGTAGGAAGCATCTACACTGCAGCAGCTTAGCAACAGCACGTGTTACTTAACCTAGGTTAATTTACTTTTGAATTAGAGATTTGAAAAGGAATAAGAGAGAGCTGGTAAAGACGTTATGGATTTTCAAGGTAAGAAACAATGAATAACGGAATAGCTACCAAATAAAGCTCTGTGACTCGCATTCAGTTTTCCCCCCTCAGAAACAAAGGGGGGAGAGGGAGGAAGGGGAGATGAGTTCCCACCAGAGGGAAACACGATGGTTTAAAACTCCCAGAGAAAATAGAAACTTTAAAAAAATTCCAAACAGCCGAGAAGCCTGGCATCCTGCCTGGATTTAATCTCCTGGATTTTGGGACTGTACATTGCAGTCCACTCTGTTTCCTCGCTAAACGCATTCATTATTGTACTAAGAATACCAGGGGAGATGTCTCAGTCCTCCCCACCAAGAAATCCGGATATTATGTTAAGACAGATAGATAGAAATCCTCATGACAGACAGACAGATCCACTAAATTTTCACTACAAAAGATTTTTTGTCTCCTGCTGATAATGGCCCATCCAAATTAAATAGCCTCTTAGAATTGGCATGGTAATTTACAACTTTTTTTTGCTTTCTGTGTGTATAAATGCATCTTACTTCTGTTTGTTCCATTCTATGCATCCGATGAAGTGGGCTATCGCCCACGAAAGCTTATGCTGAAATAAACTTGGTTAGTCTCTAAGGTGCTACAAGTATTCCTCGCTTTCTTTACGGATACAGACTAACATGGCTGCTATTCTTGAACCAACCAAGAAAGAGACACTTCTTCACATTTCGGCATGAGGCCCATACATCTCAAAAATATTGTTCTTCCTTGAGATACCCACATGCCTCCCAATGAAGAGTGGCTTTCTCTTTGGTATACCCTCTCCAGCTCACTACTTTACTGGCTCACAGGGTGGAAAGAATAAGTGAATGTGAATGTATTACTTCAGGAAAGTAGTAATGAATGTAGACTAAATAACTACATTTTGCCATCCAGAATTTGCTCCACTGCTTGATGTCAAACACAAATCAGCAGGATTAGTCAATTTTAACTGAAACCAGAAAGCCTGTCCTCATGCCAGATATTTTTCCAATTTTTATTCACATAGTAGAAACAAATTGTAAAGAGGAAAAGAAAACAGCTTTTAAAATGTAATTAGTTTTTTTTGTTTAAAGGCAAACAAAAATAAAAAAAACAAAAAGCAAATAAAATATATGTAGACAAAAATGTACATCTAAAGCCCACTTAATGTGTACTATGCTGAATTCATATTCAAGTTTTGTATATTAATACAGCTATCTTTGATTCTTCTTACACATTGGATCCTAACCATTTACTTGATGGGACATACGAAAACATACAAAACCTTTTATGTGTACTTCACTACAGGGAAGAAAGACAGAGAGTTAGTAATTCATAATGAAAACCTTCTATCTAAACCAGCGGTTCTCAAACTAGTTGAGACCGCGACCCCTTTTTGTGATCCGGCGGCGCGGCGCGGCGCGACCCCTCCGCCGAAAAGCCGCCGAATTACAAAAAACAAACAAACAAAAAAAAACCCACCACCAAAAAAAAAACCCGCTCGTGTGCCCCGGTCCCCCGTCCCCGCTGCAGGCAGGCTGCCGCGTGCGCCCCGGTCCCCCGTCCCCGCCGCGGGCGGGCTGCCGCATGCGCCCCGGTCCCCGTCCCCGCCGCGGGCGGGCTGGGGGCCGGCGCGCAGCCGGGAGCCCACCCGCGGCGGGGACTGGGGGCTGGGGCGCAGCCCCAGTCACCGTGAGTTGCGGTGGCAGGAGCTTGCGACCCCCTGGGGAGTGCTCGGCGACCCCCCGGGGGGTCGCGACCCCCAGGTTGAGAAACCCTGATGTAAACCATCAAGTTCATTCAAGGAAACAGCAAATAGTCAACACTACATAAATTCTGGCTGTGCCCAGGGTATCAGGATACTTGACCATTAATGATTTTCTATTATCTCATATATTCAGGTCACAGATCTCAGTATGTCCCAAATTCATCATGCAAGTAGCCCCAATATGTTAGTCTGCCTAGCCTTAAAAATGGTGTTCTCCCAAACTTGGCAATTTCTAAATTTCTATATATCTGTTATATATGGGTCTGTCATACTTTTCCCACAGCATGAACTTCTTCGAGTCATTGTGGTGCTAAGAAACTAGCTCCGTTCATGATGAAATCTGACTGACTGGTGTCACCAAACATTACTTACTCAAAGTTATATTGGAAATTTTGCTGCAGGACTAAGCTGATTTTTCTTGTAACTTTCCTCCAAAAATGAATGACCCTAGGACAGTTCAATAGCCTCTGGGTAAAAGGTGAATGTTCTGGTATCATACCCAGCTTATATATCATATCATAAGATACATCTTAAACATCTTGCAGGAGGTACGGTATCTGTGCACTCTCTTGATTGCTCTTGAACTTAAACCCAAAGAAGCTCTAGAGATGTTATTTAAAGGAACACTCCAACCCAGTAGTGTTGTCCCTCCTAATGTCATATTTGCAGACTGTCTTCAGTCCTGCTCTGGGATTATTCTGCTTGAAGGCAAACTCCATACCATATTAAAGAAAATATGTTTTGACCTAATCAGTGCAAATTTGTAGCTTCTAGGAATGATGGTGTCATAAGTGTAAAGTGCTGGAGAGGGTTAATGTTACCTGAGAACAAGTGACGTAAGAGCTTCCCTGCCATGAGGGAGGGAGGGAGTTTTCAGTTTGAGTTGGGCTGGCCATGTAGCTTGGCAAGGGTCCCGGAGTGTCTCTGGCTTTTGAGAACGACTCTACTTCCTTCTTATATTCCTACTTAACTGACTGTAAGTGATCTTTTGATGTCATAAGTCCTGTGCCTATTTGGGGTGTCTCTATCCTTTTCAGAGGGGGAGTTAGGGAACTCTAAATTGTAAGTTGTACTGTAGCCTATGTTCCAATCTCTTTTCTTTATTAAATCTTGTTAGTTATAAAAAGCGTCTGGTTTATTTCCCTTAAGGTTTTCTCTGCTTCCAGTCTGGGAAGAGAGGAGGGAGGGAAGTAAGTAAAAGGACCAGCTCAGGGTATGAGCTGAGGAAGGAAGTCTGTCTCTCTCTTCAGACGAGAAGGGGGAGAGGGGAGGCTGACAGAGTTAGGGTTTTGGGGAGTCTGAGTACCCCACTCCAGGGCTTTGGAGATCTACTCAGATGGTGGCAGCCGGGGGTCCCCAAGTTCCCAGCTGGTAAAGTGTGGGAGTCTGGGGGTGTAGAGAATAAACTTAAGCTGGGGAGCAGTTAAAGTTTGTTGGTCTGGCAATAAAGAGTCCTTTTCTCTGTACTCAAGAGCACAGAGACTGGGTAGCACACTCTTAACAGATGGGTTGTGTCATTTAATACCACACAATTTACCAGTTGCATATGCAGTAAAAGCTTTGTTATCTGGCATGTTTGAGGAATTAGGGGTGCTGGTAAGTGAAAAATTCTGGTTAATTAAGAGCGAGGGAGTTAGGGTGCGGGGTGGGCTCAGGTCTGGGGCAGGGGACACAGGGTCCGAGAGGAATTTTGGGTGCAGAAAAGGGCTCAGGGTAGGGGGTTGAGGGTGCGGAAGAGGTTTTGGGGTGCTGGATCAGGGCGGCACTCACCTCGGGTGGCTCCCTGCAAGTGGCAACATGTCCCTGTTGCTCCTAGGGGAGACACAGCTAGGCAGCTCTTCATGCTGCCTCTGCCTGCAGGTGCCAACCCCACAGCTCCTAGGCTGAGGTCCCCAGCCAATGGGAGCTGCAGAGCCGGCGCTTGGGGCAAGGTGGGCAGCACAGGGAGCCCCTGTGGCCCTTCCTCCACCTAGGAGTAGCAGAGACATGTTGCTGCTTGCAGGGAGCTGCCCCCAAGGTGAGGGCCACCTGGATCTGGCACCCCGAAACCCTTCCTGCATTCCTAATCTGCTGCTCCTCCTGCACCCAAACTCCCTCCCAGAGCCCATGCCATGCATCCCCTCCCAAAATGCTGGTTTCTAGAGCATTCTGGTTGGTAAAGTGCCAGATAACATAGCTTTTACTGTATTTCATCACAGGAGAGAAATCTATGAAATTATTTAGAAAACAATGATTTAGCAAAAATACCCGGCGCTGCTCGGGGTATTTATAATTGGAAACTGGGATGTAAAAAGACTACAATGTTTTTTATTAATACAAGTTTTGTTCAGAAGTCTCATTTTGTCTAATTAATTTCATTCTCTTGCATTTAGATGTGGGGGGGGGAGAGCTGAGTGAGTGCGGGGGCCGTTGGGGGGAGGGGGCAGAGAGCTGAGTGACTGCGGGGGCCATTGGAGGGGGGTATTATTACATCATAACTATGTCACAGAGAACAGCAGGTGTTAACCTGCTGCCCAGCTGATGTTAATGGGGTTTAAAGAATTTCACCCCTAGGGGGGTGTAAGAGGTGAGATTTGAATTTTTTTTTATTCTTACCCTGATTAGGACCCCAAAGCCTATAACTGTACCAAATTTCAAGTCTCTAGCTCAAACAGTGTGGAAGGAGTAAGAGAACATACATACACACACCATTTGACTTTTATATATATAGATATACAGTAGAACCTGAGAGTTATGAACACCAGTTATGAACTCACTGGTCAACCACACACATCATTTGGAACTGGAAGTATGCAATCAGGTAGCAGCAAACCCACCCCACCCCACCCCAAAAAGGCAAATACAGTACAGTGCTGTGTTATACATTAACTACTAAAAAAATAAAGGGAAAGTTTAAAAAAGATTTGACAAGGTAAGGAAACGGTTTCTGTGCTTGTTTCGTTTAAATTAAGATGGTTAAAAGCAGCATTTTTTCTTCTGCGCAGTAAAGTTTCAGAGCTGTCTTAAGTCAATGTCCAGTTGTAAACTTTTGAAAGAACAACCACAACAGAGTGTGATAGAGGAAGGCCAGGGAGCTGTGGCAGAGTGTTTGAGGGGAGATATATCAGCTCCAGGTTCATTAGGGCGTGGCTCCCTGTAGACTAGGGAAGCAGGCAGCAGGTTAATTAGGAGCACCTGCTGCCAATTAAGGCCTTAATAAAAACCCCTGCCTCAGGCAGACAGGTGTGGGTGTTTGGAAGGAGTTTGGAGGCGTTGGAGCAGAGAGCAGTTTGGAGGAGTTGGAGCAGAGAGAGTTTGAAGAAGTGCTGTGGTGAGCTAAGAAAGACCCAGACCTTAAGTAAAGGAACACCTGGCTGGTGTAGAGAGAGGGCAGAAAGCCCCCCCACAAGCTGAAGAGTAGGAGAGGGAAGTAGTCCAGGGGAAGGAGTAGCTAATCCCAGTGGTTTACCGCTATCCTCAGGGCCCCTGGGCTGGGACCCGGAGTAGAGGGCGGGCCCGGGTCCCTCCCTCTCCCCTTCTCCCGTCTAGGATACTTGTGGGACAGTTAATACCCTGTTCAGAGGCAAGAAAAAGGCTCCCTGAATTCCCCCCCAAGAAGAGAAAGCGCAGGGGCCATCAATATCGTGGGAGTAATTTGCCACAAGAGTTATGGACATTTCAGAGTTATGAACAACCTCCATTCCTGAGGTGTTTGTAACATTGAGGTTCTACTGGATATTGTTAGTTAAAAAAATTTCCAGAGGTATTTGGCTATATGAAAAACTGAATTGCTTCAGTTACCATAAAAAGTTATTTGTAGTTAACAACTATTAAAACTTAACCTTTGAAAGTTTCATTAATTAAAAGAGCTATTTTTACACACCTAAATGCAAACATGCCAGTTGTTTTGACAGTGAAATTCTTTTACTAAAGTTTTACTATGAATCTCTTGATCTTGAAACATCATAACTAGGGCTGTCAAGCGATTAAAAAAATTAATCGTGATTAATTGCACTGTTACACAATAATAGAATACCATTTAGTTAAATATTTTTTGATGTTTTCTATATTTTGAAATATATTGATTTCAGTTACAACACAGAATACAAAGTGTACAGTGCTCACTTCAAATGATGGGGGCTAATTTAGCTACAACTAATCAGGAAAAAGATCTATGCAGGGTTGGACCTAATACACTATTTAGGTTACTAATGAGTCTCCTGCATGCTACATCTGATGGCTCTATATCAGTGTTTTTCAAGGTTCAGGTTGCCAGAGGTAAGGCACTGTGTTGCCTTGCTCAGCACCCAGGAACCCTAGTGGCTCTGGTCAGCACCACCAACCGGGACATTAAAAGTCCCATCAGTGGTGCTGCCCAGCTAAGGCAGGCTAGTGCCTACCTGTTCCAACACCACGCCGCAACCCGGAAGCAGCCAGCAGCGGGTCCATCATCTAGGTAGGGGGGCAAATGGGGCTCCGTGTGCTGCTCCCACCCTGAGCACCAGCTCCACATTCCCATTGGCCAGGGAGCTGCGGGGGGGGGGGGGTGGAGGGGTGGGGGTGAACGATGCCTGCAGGTGAGAATAACGCAGAGCCACTTGCACACCTCCGCCTAGAACCGGACCTACTGCTGGCTAGGACAGGTAGGAAGCCTGCCTCTGCACCTTGGCTGCACTGCTGACTGGGAGATGCTGGAGGTAAGTCCACACCCCAACCCTGCACCCCCAATCCTTGCCTCAGCCCCGAGTGCCCTCAAACCCGGAACCCCTTCCTACACCCCAAACCTCTCATCCTTGGCCCCAGCCCACACTCCCAGCCAGGAGCCCTAACTTCCCCCCACACCACAATCCCCTGCCCAGAGCCCCCCCTCATACTGAACCCCTCATTCCCAGCCCCACCCTGTAGCCCTCACCCCTGCACCCCAACCCTCTGCTCCAGCCCTGAGCCCCTTCCACACTGCAAACCCCTTATCCCCAGCTCCTTTGGGTCACAGGCATTAAAAAATATTCTTCAACTGCCCCCCCCCCCAAAAAAAAAGTTTGAAAACCATTGCTCTATGCCATCAGTGTCTGTTCTTCAACTTTCAATTTATCTTCTTTCTCAGGTCTTCGTAGCTGACTCGGCCCCTTTCAGACATTTTAAAAATGTACACTTTCACTGCCATTTTCTTTAACTATTATCGCTATCACGGTAATTTTAGCTGTACAGTAAAACCTCCATTTAACGGACTAATTCGGGCGAGGGGGTGTCCGTTAAATCAAAAAGTCCGTTATTTAATAATTAAAAAAAAAGAGCTGTCGGAGCAGCAGCCCGCCCGCCACAGGGTCGGGGCAGCAGCTCTGCAGCCCGCCTGCTGCTGGGACCCGGGCGGCAGCCGGGAGCCGGCAGCCAGACCGCCCGCTTCCGGGACTCGGGTGGGAGCCGGCAGCCCGCCCGCTGGCGGGACTCAGGCGGGAGCCGGCAGCCAGCCCACCCACCCGCCCGCAGGCTGGAGCCGGCAGCCAGCCCGCCCGCCCGCCCGCAGGCGGGAGCCGGCAGCCAGCCCGCCCGCCCGCCTGCCCACAGGCGGGAGCCGGCAGCCAGCCCGCCCTCCCGCCCGCAGGCGGGAGCCGGCAGCCAGCCCGCCCGCCCGCCTGCCCACAGGCGGGAGCCGGCAGCCAGCCTGCCCGCTGCCTGGACCCGGGCGGCAGCCGGGAGCCGTCAGCCAGCCTACCAGAAATGGATCAGGAATGCATCAGACTTGCTCAGAAATTTTGTCCGTTGCATCCGAAGTCCGTTAAATCGAGGTCCGTTAAATCGAGGGTTTACTGTATTTGTAACAGATTACTTGCTGCATCACAAGTACTGTAGTGCAATCTCTTTATCATGAAAGTTGAATCTACAAATGATGTTAAAAAAAACCCACATTCAAAAATAAAACAATGTAAAATTATAGAGCCTGAAAGTCCACTCAGTCCTCCTACTTGTTCAGCCAATCGCTCAGACAAACAAGTTTGTTTACATTTGTAGGAGATAATGCTGTCTGCTTCTTGATTACAGTGTCATCTGAAAGTGAGAACAGGCATTCTCAGGGCACTCTTGTAGCCAGTGACACAAGATATTTATGTGCCAAATGCACTAAAGATTCATATGTCCTTTCATGGTTCACCATTCCAGGGCATATGCGTATTTGACAGGTTCCATCCGATAACACTCCAAAGTGGTACAGACCGCTGCACGTTCATTTTCATTATCTAAGTTAGATGCCACCAGCAGAAGGCAGATGTTCTTTTTTGGTAGTTCAGGAGCTGTAGTTTCTGCACTGGAGTGTTTTTCTTTTAAGACTTCTGAAAGCACACTCCACAGCTCATCACTCTCAGATTTTGGAAGGCACTTCAGATTCTTAAATCTTGGGTCAAGTGCTGTAACTATCTTTAGAAATCTCACATTGGCACCTTCTTCGCATTTTGTCATATCTGCAGTGAAAGTGTTCTTAAAATGAACAACATGTGCTGGGTCATCATCCGAGACTGCTACAATATGAAATATATGTCAGAATGCAGATAAAACAGAGAAGGAGTTCATTCACATAATGAATCAACACAATTTTCTTTTTAACAATTGTCATCAGCATAGAAACATGTCCTCTGGAATGGTGACAGAAGCATGAAGGGGCATACAAATGTTTAGCATATCTGGCGCGTATATATCTTGCAATGCCGGCTACAGAAGTGCCATGCAAATGCCTGCTCTCACTTTCTCGTGTCATTGTAATTAAGAGGAGGGCAGCATTATCTCCTGTAAATATCAACAAACTTGTTCAGCCCATCACTAAGATAAACAAGAAGAAGTAGGACTGAGTGGACTTGTAGGCTCTGAAATTTTAAATTATTTTGTTTTTGAGTGCAGTTATGCAACAAAAAATAATCTACATTTGTAAACTGCACTTTCATGACAGAGATTTCACCACAGTATTTGTATGACGAATTGAAAAATACTATTTCTTTTGTTTAATTTTTACAGTGCAAATATTTGTATATACACTTTGATTTCAGTTACCACACAGAATACAATATGTATGAAAATGCTGGAAAACATCCAAAATATTAAACAATAGAATACCAATTGAGATTTGTTAAATAGTGCGATTAAAACAGCGATTAATCGTGATTATTTTTTTTAATTGCTCTTAATTTTTTGAGTTAATCATGTGAGTTAACTGCGATTAATTAACAGCCCTAGTCATAACATTTTTTAATCACATTACCTAAATTATTTGTTTTGCAGAGTCATAGCTACACTATATGAACTAAACATCCTTTCAGTGGTTGCTCATACCTCCAACTTTTATAAACCTTCCAAAGAATATACAGTAGTTGTCAGTTGCAATTTGTATCAAATATATATTGCTGCAACTCCTTGTTGTATTTGATGGTCCTTGCAGAGCATCTACACAATCATGAGAACTGCAGCAATCTCGTCAGTATAATTTTTATTCTGATAATGATGTATGGTTCTTGAAGATGACAAATAGCCTCTATAGCACTGATATTACCGCAACAATCTATAATTAGATTTTAGTTGTCAAACAGATGTCTCGTATAATCAGGTTCAAAAATATTCACAATACATCAAACAGGGAATCTTTGTGTGTATATGTATGTGTGTGTATATATATACATATATAAAGACACCATTTTAGAATTGTGTAGGAAAGGCAAGACACAGATTTTGAAAGTATATCTTGTGTACTAGCAGATTATCCTATTCTCTGTGCTGTTTCCATATTATTAATATATAGCCTGTTCCTGAGATCATGCTGAAGAATTCTCTGAGGATAAGGCCAATACAGTAAAACCTCCATTTAATGGACTAATTCGGGCGAGGGGGTGTCCGTTAAATCAAAAAGTCCGTTATTTAATAATTAAAAAAAAAAGAGCTGTCGGAGCAGCAGCCCGCCCGCCACAGGGTCGGGGCAGCAGCTCCGCAGCCCGCCTGCTGCTGGGACCCGTGCGGCAGCCGGGAGCCGGCAGCCAGACCGCCCGCTTCCGGGACTCGGGTGGGAGCCGGCAGCCCGCCCGCTGGCGGGACTCAGGCGGGAGCCGGCAGACAGCAGGCTGGAGCCAGCAGCCAGCCCGCCCGCCCGCCCGCCCGCCCGCAGGCGGGAGCCAGCAGCCAGCCCGCCCGCTGCCTGGACCCGGGCGGCAGCCGGGAGCCGACAGCCAGCCTACCAGAAATGGATCAGGAATGCATCAGACTTGCTCAGAAATTTTGTCCGTTGCATCCGAAGTCCGTTAAATCGAGGTCCGTTAAATCGAGGGTTTACTGTAGACGGTTTTATTATTCATTTCAGATTATAGCTCTACATTTATAGAGAGGCTGTTAGTGAAAATTCAGAGTTCCAAAGCTCTCACAAATGTCAGAAGGTTCACCATTGCCAAATCTAAACCTGATTCAAGAGGTCGTCCCATGCATAAAATTCAGTGTATGACCTCTACTTCATTTTCTCTGACCACCTTTACTCAGTTGAATGTCTAAGAAATGATCTACATGCTGAAAATAGCTTGTAAACAGGACCAATGTGGGACTATCTGAACTATTTAACAAAATGGGCACTTCTAGCCATTCTGATCCCAGGACATCAGAATCCAGAAAAGTAAACAAAATGGAGTAGCAGAAGTAGCGGATTAGCTGACTAGCACAAGACTAGCAGATTGTGCTAGTCTTGGCTAATCATACATGCATTATGTCCACATTGCCACTAATTCCATTTAATTGCAACTGAAATAAAGTGGAGTCTTTTGCAAACCAGACTAACATGGATGACTAATATCACAGAGAGAGTGTTTCTAGCATGGTCTCCCAGGGATCGGTTCTTGGCCCTATGCTATTCAATATTTTTATCAATGACTTGGAAGACAACAAAATCATAACTAGTAAGTATACAGATTGGGGGAGTGGTAAATAAAGAGGACAAGTCACTAATACAGAGCAAGTTACATTGCTTGATAAACTGGGCACAAGCAAACAGTTTGTACTTTAATACATTTAAATGTAAATGTATGTATCTAGGAACAAATAATGTAGGCCATACTTGAACGATGGAGGGGAAGGATGGATGAATTGATCCTGGGAAGCAGTGACTCTGGAAAAGATTTGGGGATCATGATGGACAATCAGCTGAACATGAGCTCCCAATGTGATTAGCATTGTTGGCCACAGCATGTAATCTTGGGACGAATAAACAAGGGAATTACTAGTAGGCCTAGAGAGGTTGTTTTACCTCTCTGTTTGGCATTGGAGTGAAACACTGTGTCCAGGTCTCGTGTCCACACACCAAGATGATGTTAATAAACTGAAAAGGGTTCAAAGAAGAGCCACAAGAATAACTGAAGGATTAGAAAACATTTTATTTATTTAGCTTAGCAAAGAAGGTTAAGGGATGACTGGATCACATTTCTATGGGTATCTACATGAGGAAACAAATATTTAGTAATGGTTTATATTGAATATAAATGGTAAATATTAAATAAAGAGTTTCAATCTAGCAGAGAAAGGTACAAAACGATTCAATGGTGGAAGTTGAAGCTAGACTAATTCAGACTGGAAATAAGGAATAATTTTTGTAATGGTGAGGGTAATTAACCATTGGAATAATTTAGCAAGGGTTGCAGTGGATTCTCCATCATTGACAATTTTAAAAATCACGACTGGCTGTTTTTCTAAAAGATCTACTCCAGGAATTATTTGGGGGAAGATCTGTGGCCTGTGTTGTACAGAAGGTCAAACTAGAGGATCACAGTAGTCCTTTCTGGTCTTGGAATCTCTGAAAATCCTATCCTTGAAAGCCTTCAAGAGATGGAGAATCTATCATATCCCCTGGTAAATTGGTTCCCACAGTTATTTACCATAACTTAAAAATGTACACCTTATTTCTCATTTGAATTTTGAAGGTGTTATTTCTAGACATTGGATCTTGTTGTGCCTTTGTCTGCTACATTAAAACACCCTTTAAAATTAGTTATCTTTTCCCTTCGAGGTTACCTGTGACGAAGCCATTTAACCTGCAATTTAATAAATGAATAGATTTAGCTCCTTTAGTCTCTCATTACAAGATGTACTTTCCAGATCCCTAATCATTCTTGTAGCTCTTTTCTAAACCCTCTCCAGTTTTTCAACATCCTTTTTAAAGCAATGACAACAAAACAGGACACAATATTCAAGTAGTGGTCTTACAAATGCTGGACACAGAAATAATATTCACATGTCCAATGATCACACTGGACCTACTGCACCAAGCTACTGCATCAGTCTAGGAGATCGTATTCAGCCTGACCCCTACATTATTTTGAGAGTTACTTTTACAGGATAAAATTTCCCCATCATGTAAAATGGCCTTCATTTTTTAAAAAATCCTAAATGTATAATCCTGTATCTGGCTGTATGACTCTGACAGCATCCACTTTAACAAATCATCCATATCATTCTGTTTAAGTGACCCAACCTCATCATTATTTAGCACTAACAATTATTGTATCATTTCCAAAATTTTATTTAAAAATAAAAAGTTAATTTATAGTTTCTTCTAGTTCACTGGAATTTCCAGTTTCTCAAGATTTATTAAAATCTAACATCAATGTGCCTGAAAGCTTCTTGGATTATTCTTTTGAAAACTTTTGGGTGTAAATTATTCTAACTGCTAACTTTAAAATATTGATATGTTTTCTCCCTCTTTAAAATAAATAAAAGGAGGAAGATATTAACAAGAAATTTCCACCCCACTGAAGCTTCAATAAAGGCCCCCGACAAATTCTTGCTTAACTTGTGATCTTAGAGGAAAATGTGATTGCTGCAAGTTTTAGAATTACAGAAGACACTTCAAGTCACGTCCTTTTCCTTGACGTTCCCCCCCCCCCCCTTTGGATCTGAGAAACACACCCAGTGGCCAAGTGTTTTGTGATCTGAATACCCATTTCCAGGGCCTTGTTTTTAATTCAATAATGAACACCCATCCTTTTCAATTAGGCACCTTTAAGGTGTCTCCATTTGGACATCCAAAATAGAGGTACTCAGACACTGTCTACACTAAAGGGGAAATTTGAGTTACGTGAATAGCATAACTCACATCAACGTAACTTAGATGTACTTACCGTGGGGTCCATGGTATGCGATGCAGATGGGAGACGCTCTCCCATTGACTCCTCCAACTCGTCTCAATCTGTTGGAGTACAGGAGTCAACGGGAGGGTA
The DNA here is from genome assembly GCA_032164245.1 of Sternotherus odoratus. NCBI lineage: Eukaryota > Metazoa > Chordata > Testudines > Kinosternidae > Sternotherus > Sternotherus odoratus. The sequence continues at coordinate 72,321,674 of JAVMKO010000002.1, forward strand.
ATCTGTTGTTGATTTAGCAGGTCTTCACTAGACCCACTAAATTGAAAGCTGGTGCATCTATCGTTGCTCGTCAATCCCCCAGTAAGTGTAGACAAGCCCCCACCAGAATCCATTTTTGAAAACCTTGGCTAGAATATGTAGAAGTAACAGATTGAAGGAGATAGGAATGAAATGAAAAGACAACTAGAGTTGATATAATGGTACCCCAGAGATAGAACAATCTTGCAGATCTAGATTAAGAGAATAAATAGATGGGAGAAAGAAAGGTGTGGTGGCTTTTTTTTTTAAATAATAAATGCACAAATAACCAAATTAGCACCTCCGTGTCAATATAACTTTATACTACCTAACACCTTTGAAGTGCGTTTCAGTTTACTCTAGGCCTGACATCTGCTCTTCAGCAATGACACAGATTTCTCTTTTCATTATTTCTACAGCAGTTTGGATTCTTGTTAAGACTGAATTAGAGAGGTCTATTTGAATCAGATACACACTGGAGTTAATGCTTTCATCATTATTAATAATAATAATAATCTTATTCCAAAAGAATACAGCATTCCCTGTGTTCCCTTCAGTGAGAGATAACTCATCTGAGTACAGTAAAACCTCGATATAACGGACTAATTTGGGCGAGGGGGTGTCCATTAAAGCCGAAAGTCCGTTATTTAATAATAAAGAAAAACCCCGAGCTGTCGGAGCAGCAGCCCGCCCGAATTAGTCCGTTATATCGAGATTTTACTGTATCACGGCAGCCGGGAGCCGGGAGTCAGCCCGCCCGGGTCCTGGCTGCTGGGACTCGGGCGGGAGCCGAGAACCGGCAGCCCACCCACTGGCGGGACGCGGGCAGGAGCCGGCAGCCCGCCCGCAGGCGGGAGCCGGCAGCCCGCCCGCAGGCGGGAGCCGGCAGCCAGCCCGCCTGTTGTCGGGACCCGGGCGGCAGCCGGGAGCCGGCAGCGAGCCCTCCCGCTGCCGGGACCCGGTAGCAGGCCAGCCCGCCCGCAGGCGGGACCCGGCAGCCAGCCAGCCCGCCCACAGGCGGGAGCCAGCCCGCCCGCCCACAGGCGGGAGCCAGCCCGCCCGCAGGCGGGACCCGGCAGCCAGCCAGCCCTCCCGCAGGCGGGACCCGGCAGCCAGCCAGCCCTCCCGCAGGCGGGACCCGGCAGCCAGCCAGCCCGCCCGCAGGCGGGACCTGGCAGCCAGCCAGCCCGCCCGCAGGCGGGACCCGGCAGCCAGCCCGCCTGTTGTTGGGACCCGGGCGGCAGCCGGGAGCCGGCAGCGAGCCCTCCCGCTGCCGGGACCCGGCAGCCAGCCAGCCCGCCCGCAGGCGGGACCCGGCAGCCAGCCAGCCCGCCCACAGGCGGGAGCCAGCCCGCCCGCAGGCGGGACCCGGCAGCCAGCCAGCCCTCCCGCAGGCGGGACCCGGCAGCCAGCCAGCCCTCCCGCAGGCGGGACCCGGCAGCCAGCCAGCCCGCCCGCAGGCGGGACCCGGCAGCCAGCCAGCCCGCCCGCAGGCGGGACCCGGCAGCCAGCCAGGCCGCCCGCAGGCGGGAGCCCGGAGCCGGCAGCCCGCCCGCAGGCGGGAGCCGGGAGCCGGCAGCCCGCCCGCAGGCGGGAGCCGGGAGCCGGCAGCCCGCCCGCAGGCGGGAGCCGGGAGCCGGCAGCCCGCCCGCAGGCGGGAGCCGGGAGCCGGCAGCCCGCCCGCAGGCGGGAGCCGGGAGCCGGCAGCCCGCCCGCAGGCGGGAGCCGGGAGCCGGCAGCCAGCCCGCCCGCAGGCGGGAGCCGGGAGCCGGCAGCCAGCCCGCCCGCAGGCGGGAGCCGGGAGCCAGCCCGCCCGCAGGCGGGAGCCGGGAGCCGGCAGCCAGCCCGCCCGCAGGCGGGAGCCGGGAGCCGGCAGCCCGCCCGCAGGCGGGAGCCGGGAGCCGGCAGCCCGCCCGCAGGCGGGAGCCGGGAGCCAGCAGCCTGCCCGCAGGCGGGACCAGGCAGCCAGCCAGCCCGCCCACAGGCGGGAGCCGGGAGCCGGCAGCCCGCCTGTAGGTGGGAGCCGGGCAGGAGCCGCCAGCCAGCCGGCCCATAGGTGGGAGCCAGGAGCCGGCAGCCAGTCCGCAAAAAACAGATTTGGGATGCATCGGAAATTTTGTTCGTTGCATCCGAAGTCCGTTAAATCGGGGTTTTACTGTAGTCTCACTTTACTTCTGTGTCCGCTTCCTTTCCCAGTGTTAAGGTGCCAGAGTGAGTTGTACCTTTGACTCCTCTTTCGGTTTCTCTGTGGACACCCCTTGCCAGGTAAGGTAATGTTTAGATAAATCCTACTTGTCTTCCCCCACTACAGTATTAGAGCTGAGCAAAGCAGCCTATACCCCCACAGCAGCTGCCTGACCATCAGTCAGCATCTATCCCTCTGAGTTCACCAGCTAACTTTTCAATTCATTTCAAAGTTCCATTGTCCTAGGACCCTTGAAGATAGCTGATTTGGGTTATGCATCTCACTGGTGGGATTGGATGTAGATTTCCGGCTGTGGATTCACTATATTTCCCATTAAAACTACTAACTCAACTGCCGATGCTAATTTGCCTACCTGCAGAGAGCCAACTGCCCAGGACTGTAGAACACATCTGATGTTAATCAAAAAAACAGAGGTACACATATTTGTAACAAAAATAATACAGATATCTCCCACATTCTTCACACTCAGTCTTATCTATTTAGATTGCAAGCTCTTCAGGTCAGGGACTGTGTTTGCACAATGCCTTGCACAGTAGATTCACAAAACTAAGTTGTGGGGGTCTCTTGGCACTACTTACACAAAACATTCATGTACACACACATCTACCTAAAATTTATTTACAAACTTCTCAAATAAAGTAAGGGGAAAACAGATAGACACATTTAACAATCAAGTCATCCGTTTAAGAACAAATATCCATACTCACTTATGCAGTCCTGTCATTTCCTGAGGAAACTCAAGTAGGATTTTGAACTAGAGGCATGAGTTTGGTAGTTGGGTTACTTTAAATTAGGCTCTCCAACTATCACCTCACCCTCCATCAAAGGAATCTTCCTTTAAGAGTGTCAAATTGGTGCATTGAGTAAGAGTCTTCTAGGACTCTTCACTCCTTCTGGACAGAGTGACAGCTGTAAAAAGTGATCTCCTCTTCCAACTACGACTAGCTAGAAGACTGCAGCACTTCTTATCATGCAGAGTTGGAGACAGAGATTCATGCCTTCAGAAAGACCCTTCATCACCTTTTGAATGTCCTCAGTCTTATTAGGTCTCTTTATATAGGTTTGTATGTCTGAGCATTTTTGCCTCAGATTTATTCCCTGATTTTTGTTTTCAGGCTGTATTTTCACATGGGTAGCACTGAGAATAGAATTTTTGAAACAATTCAAATGCTACTTCTATTTCAAATTCCCTGTTTCTTCTAACGGTCAAAATATTTGTCTTTTCCCATATTCTAAGCGTGTATGCTAGGAACTCATGGGATTTGTTTCTCTGTTCATAGAAATGTTGCTCAAGCCATAATAAAATCCGCTTACTGTTTTTCCTCCCAAAAGTATCGTGTTTCAGTTAGCCCCTGAGAGCTCTGAGCTTTTTCAAGATTTCTTTAAAACACTTTTCTTTCCACTGTTGTTCCTCTGTCTTTATTTCATCTAGACATCTACGCTTTTCTTCTTCTGTGAATTAAACCTGAGGCTCTACTTATGAGTTTGCCCTTCATTACAGTATAAGCTAAAACCTCCACATTAGCATCATTAGTAAAATAACTGAGGTTTCCTCTTTTATGCCATTTAAGACTTCACATGTTTTAATTGGTGTTTATTTGTCCTCTGGGTCTTTTGCCCTTTTTCCACAGGTCCAGTCGGCTAGAAAGACTGAGACTGTAGCATGATCAAACCATATCAGATGTCCCATATTGACTCTAATAGTGATAGAAAGAAATTAAGAGAGGGAGAAATTAACGTAATGCCATCCTCACACAGAGAAATTGGGGGTAAGAATGACCCAGCTCCAGGCACCTATCAAATAGTCAATTTCCCACTAATCTTCCTAAACACTTTTCTCCTCTTCTGCCATGTGGCCTTTCCTGTTTCAAATTTATTCATATTCCCCTCTAATTATGCTTGCTTTTGCAAAAGTGGCAAAAATAGGGTGAATTAATTAAGTCCCATTTTTCAAACATAAAGGGAGCATATCACTTCTTTCCTCATTAGTAAGTAGTTAGTTAAAATATCTCTCTCCTTGCTCTTTCACCACATAAGGTTTCAAGTTGTAATGCTTTTCTCAAGTGTCTCAGATTTATGCCATGACCTGTCACCAGTCTCCTAAGAGTATCCCTCTGGTGAACCAGAACCCAAGGATCCACACAGCTCCACGGCGCAGGTGGCCCGCCGCCTCCACAGCTCTGAAACTGAGCCTTTGGCTGCCAGCAACCCTTGTTTCTCTCTGCGACTTCCTGCAGCAAGTCCAGCCAAGTTAGACCGCAAGAGACTTGTTCCTACAGTCCCAGGGTGCAATGCTCTGAGAAAGTATCTGCAGTGACAGGTGGTGGAAGCCAGGTGAAAGCCTGGGTTCTGCCATGCCTTCTCCCCTTTTGTCTTCCAGTGCCAAGAAAATTCCTCCTGCGTCTGTGTACCCTGCTCTTAACCCAGACATCTGACACCTTCTCCCTTTGTTCTCCAGCTCAGGGCCTTTGCTCTGAACCTCTGCAGAGAACTATGTATGGAGGGGATCCTTTTCCGCTTGGCTGTAGGTCCTTAGGTGTAAATGTCCCGGCCACTGGAGTTTCCATTGTCTCATCCAGATCCTCCATTTACATGTATAGGCTCTATTCATTTAATTATTCTGGTGTCCACCCAGGTGGCTATGTGAGCCAAACACCTGGTCCCTTCCCTTTACTCTCAGTGCATAGCAGTACAAAGCACAGAAGGAAACTGAGGTGCATATATGAATCACAAAAATGTTACCAAAATTCTCACATTCGTCACATCAAGATACTTGTTACTTCGCTCCATTTTGTTTGGCCCAGGAAACAAACTCCTATCCAAAGCAGCCAGACTCTAGTAGGCTTTTATAAGCCTTTGAAAAAGGTGAGCCTTTTTACAAATGACTAATTCATGATGGGATCAGTCATGACCCTCTGTCATTCCACAAACTGATTTAAGCCCTGTGTATTAGATTATTACTTATTGTTTGCATTACCATAGCACCTAGGAGCCCCAGTCATGGACCAAGACCCCACTGTTGAGAATCTCTGCCTCCAACTCTGCGTGATATTGCATGAATTGCATGTTGTGCAAATAATCAATGGTGTACCCATAATGTTTTGGTTACATTAATGCTATTTTAATGAGAATTATTATCCTCTGTTAGAGTTCATTTGTTACTTCTTTACATTATCTTCCAATTCCTTCTCTAGTAATTCGATACACTATTTTTATTGTGAATGTATCTGTCGCTTGCACAGGCACCAACTTTCCAAAGTGCTAGGCTCTGCCCCAGGCCCCACCCCCACTCCACCCCTTCCCTGAAGGTCCCACCTCTTCCCACCCCTGCCCAGCCCCTTCTGACCCCACCCCAGCCTGCCCCTTCCACACACCTTCATCCTCTCTCCTGAGCATGCTGCATCCTCGCTCCTCTCCCCGAGCCTCCCGCACGCCACAGAACAGCAGACTGTGGTGGGCAGGAGGCACAGGGAGGAAGGGGTAGGTGCTGATTGGTGGGGCTCACCGGAATGCAGGAGGCAGTGAAGGGGGGGGAGAGAGGAGAGAGAAGTTCTGATAGGGGAACTGCCATCATTTCAGCACCCACCATTTCTTCCCCGGGGGTGCTCTAGCCCCAGAGCACCCAAAGAGTTGGCACCTATGGCTGCTTGTCCTCTTTTTCAGTTCCGTTCCCAATTCCCCAAATATTCTGCCATATTGAAAGGCCTCCCCCACAGCATTCTAAACCATCAGTTTCTAATGAAGTAGTCTCTTGTCCACACTCAAAGAGGCCTTGCTTGTGCTTCTAGTGCTTGTCTTCACTACCCGCCGGATCGACAGGTAGAAATCGATCTTTTGGCGATCGATTTCTCGCGTCTGGTGAAGACGTGAGAAATCCATCGCCCGCGGCGCCCCCATCGACTCCAGAACTCCAGCTTGCCGAGAGGCACAAGCTGGAGTCGACGGGGGAGCACGCCGCCGACTGCTGCCGCCGTGAGGATGGCAGGTAAGTCAGCTGGAGATACGCAAAACTTCAGCTACGTGATTCACGTAGCTGAAGTTGCATATCTGCAGTAGATCCCCCCCCGTAGTGAAGACCAGCCCCTAGTGTGTAGGCAGAGGGCTATGATATTAATGAGGGCAATGCTCATCTATACATATAGATCCCTCTACACCAGGGGTGGGAAAACTTTTTGGCCCGAGGGCCACATTGGGTTTACAAAATTATATGGAGGGCCGGGTAGGGAAGGCCCCGCCCACAATCTGGCCCCCTCCCACTTCCCGCCCCTGAGAATCCCTGACCCATCCAACACCCCCCCACACCTTGTCCCCTGACTGCCCCTTCCACAGACCCCTAACCACCAGGACCCCACCCCCTACCCAATTCTCCTGCTCCCTGTCCCCTGACTGCCCCAATCCCTATCCACCTTCCAAACCCCTAACCACCACCCCAGAACCCCACCCCATCCAACCCACCCTACTCCCTGACTGCCCCCTCCAAAGCCCCCCCCCACCACCACCCTGGAACCCCCCCATCCCCCCTCTTACCACAGCTGCTGGAGGGGGGCAGCATGCAGCCCCGGCCCCCAGAGCACTCGCCACACGGCTCTGGGAGAGGGGCCAGCGTGCAGCTGCGGCTCCGGGGGAGGAGGACAGTGCGCAGCCCCAGTCCCCAGAGTGCTCCCCGCGCAGCGCGGCTCTGGGAGAGGGGCCAGCGTGCAGCTGCGGCTCCGGGGGAGGAGGACAGTGCGCAGCCCCAGCCCCCAGAGTGCTCCCCGCGCAGCGCGGCTCTGGGAGAGGGGCCAGCGTGCAGCTGCGGCTCCGGGGGAGGAGGACAGTGCGCAGCCCCAGCCCCCAGAGTGCTCCCCGCGCAGCGCGGCTCTGGGAGAGGGGCCAGCACACAGCAGTGATTCCGGGGGAGAGTTCAGCATGCAGCCGCGGCTCCTGGGAGGGGCCACCGCACAGTTCCAGCCCCCAGAGCGCTGTCGGCGTGGCTCCGGGGGAGAGGCTACCGTGCAGCCCCGGTCCCCGGAGTGCTGCCCCTGTGGCATGGCCAATGAAGGGTGGAGGGCCCGCAGCGGAGCCCGGGCTGTGCAGCTCGGGGAGAGGCAAGGGGCAGCCCCCCGCCGCGGGCCGGATGGGACAGTGTCGCGGGCCGGATGTGGCCCGCGGGCCATAGTTTGCCCACTCCTGCTCTACACCTAGCCCTTGACTGTGCTTCTAAAGCAAACAATATTACTAATTCCAAGTGCTAATCTCTTAATCATTGAAGAGGAAACTTATTCCACTCAATTTAACACCAACAACAGTACTGAGATGCCCAGTGGAAAAGGATGTCCCTGGGTCTTCCAGCCTGTCTTTATTTCAATCTCCATTGTGACCATCCTCAGCTTCTCATCTCATTCCTTACACTCAGCTCCATCTCATATTCCCTTCCCCGTTTTTTCATCACAGTTCTTCCCCCGCAGCTCTGCATCCTAGTCCCCTCCCATCCCTTAAAGCCACTCCCTCCTCTTTAGCTACTCACATTCCACCCCTCCCCCAACTCCATTCCTGACCTCATGTCATAGTCTTCTCCCTCACCAGCCCCCCAGGGCTGGCTCCTCACCCCTCTGTGTTTCAGCCAGGCTTCCTCCTTTTCCTACTCAGTGCCAGACGTGGGAAAACTGAGAACACGGAAGGCTCTCCCTACTATTCGTTAGTGTACCCAGGGCCATGACAGCTCTTAGCTGTCAGAAGGTGCAACTGCAGGAAAAATCCTATGCAGCCCCTGATGCCTGGGGCCCGGAGTACTGGAACAATTAGTACGGTGGGGGCTTTGAGAGCCACTGAACCAAACTGTAAACCCTGTATTATGATGGAAACTACTTCAAGCCAGCACCCTCAGCACCCATAGTTTCAGCACCTATACTTGGGGCTGAAGCATCTCTGTCACTCTATGCACATTCTCAGTCCAGTTATGAGGGAACTGGAGCATGCCCAGTGCAGACAGAATCTAGCCACCAAATTCTAATAAGTGTCTACTGAGCATGTGTGAAATGAGATTTTCAGAGACTTAAGTTGGCCAAATATGGGTGGATTTTCACAGGAAGAGCAAAAGGCACATCTGTAACAGCAACTCATCGCCCCCAAATACCACATTTCAAGTCATTGCTCCAAAGACTGGAGTGCTACAGCTTCTCAATGGAATGGTTGTAAGAATAAATTTTTTTAAAACTTGCACAAAATATATATTAATTAGCCTCATTGTGAGAAATGGCTGCAGTTTTGCAAAACAAACAAACAAAAAACCCCACCCCACACCTCAGGCAGACTCCCGAAATGGAAAATTGCAGCACAAATGGTTGAAGTTTGGAAAAGTTATATGCAATTAAACATAGGTCATATAATACTCTGAGGCAATGCTATCTATAACATAAGCTTCATTGATTATAATGTGCACACACATGGGAAAAGACTCTTTAAATTTCAATTTGCACCACTGCTGATGCCAAAAATATAAGCAATTAATAAATGTTTTATTGAACAACGTATTGCTCTTTTATATAGGAGCTTTTACTGGGGAGAGTCAAAGCTGTTTACAAGCATTAACTCTCATCATCCCTTCAAGTAAGTATTATAGCTGTTTTACAGAAGGCTAAAACAGAGGCAGAGAGAGTTGGACTGACAAAGGTCATTGGCACAGCCAGGAAAAGGACAGTGGCATTCTGGTTCCAAGTCCTAACCAGCAGTCAATACTTCCTTTAATATATGCACAAAGGACAATTAATCAAGGACATGGTCTGGCAGTTTCAGAAATATTGCCAACATCACTGATACTTTATTCCCACAAAATGCATTAAAATGCCATGTACTTGCCATTGCAGGCACTATCTTTATTTAAAAGGAACAAATTGACTCTTAAAAATACACATTAACATACCTATTGATAAGCAGTTACTGTTGCAATCAACAGAGAGTAATTTAAACCTGATAACCAAATGGGGGAAGAAAATCACTGGTATAAAAATGTTCCAGAGATTGCAAAACACTGGGTTTGATAAATCAAGCTCTGCTGACTCAGGGAAATCTAAAAGGTGCAATATAAGCATGGTATATATCCAATGATGATGTTCTATTGGTTATAGCTACAAAATGCTACAAAATTTAATGTCCTTGCTTTTTAAGAGGTTCACTAAAAGCAAGTGTCAAGAGTTATTTTACAAAATAACTAGTTCTATAGCAACACAACTAAAGTTCCAAAAGGAAACCTTTCCTAAAACCCCCCAAAAAGTTTTCTTCTATTATGTGGCTTCTCAGGCCAGTTGTGTGCTAATGCTGAAGGACAGATTCTACACCATTTAATTTTCTATTGCCTTCATTACATTAACATTGGGAAATACAATTTCTCTCTCTTTTTTATGTCTAGAAAGGATGTATCTGGGTTTGCATAATGAGTAGTATGCATTCTAAAGTCATTCTTTCATTTCAGCTAAATTACATACTTTTTTTTTTTTTTAAAGCAGCTCAATTGCCAGTGTATTTAAGGTTGGGATAACTTTTACAAGAGAAAAAATACGCTGTAAATCAAATTGAGCCACATTTCACCATCATACCAACTGCCCTCAATAGGGTAGAACTGCTAGAGGCTTATTTATCTTGAACATGTGTATGAGAGCCGTAAGATCCTGTTTTTCTGCAGCTTTCACTGTAAGGAAGCTGTGGAGAGAGCAGTTCCTTCACTCTCAAATCTCCTCTAGGCCATTCCAATGTTCCTTCCAAGATGCTGAAGCCCTTCCCCCATGCTTTTTTTGTGCTCCTTTTCTGTTCTGATCTCCCTCTCCTCCTCCCTGCCCCACTCCTCCAGGCCAAACCAATCCTCTCTCTCATGCTCTCTAATCCAGCTCTACAGTTACAGTGCATGCAGTCCTTTGGGGCTTTACCCAACAGTTACGTTTATATATTACATTTTTCTGTTCATGCAAGTCCCATGAAAATAGTTGACTGAGATAGAATAATGTTCACAGAAGACTAACAATGTTAATGCTATATAAAACCTGCAAGCATAGATGTCTACAGATGCAGGCACCAAGTACAGATACTTTGCCAAATGAAAGATACCAAGGCACCAAATTTATATTCATTTTCATTAAGGAGACAACCAATTTGGGGGTCAGTTTATTTTTATGGTTGCTTACCCAAAATGTTCAGCGCTATAGAGAAACATCTGAAAGAACAAATAGAGAGGCAGACTGGGAAAAAAATCAGACTAAGAAAAAAGGGCTCACCTCCTTTAGTCAGTTTTCCATTTTGGTTTGTTTCAAGGCTTAAAGAGGGAGGAGATTTTTCCACAGTCTTTAATGCAGACGTCAGTTGCAATATGTGATGCTCGACTGTTCTGAAAAGTAATAAAAATGCAATAGGTAAATGACTAGCCTGAAATAAGATAAAAATTAATAACTCTCTCAAAAGCAACTACTTATTTCAGCCATTAAAAGTAATTGCAGTGATGAAAGATTTTGATACCAAAGCTACTTGGTACCATATTCTACATTTTTCTGTGTGCAAGGGAAAAAAATAGAAAACTGAAGTATTTATAAAGCCACATTCCTGGTACTGTATAACTGACTTCTTCCCAAACAACATACAAGCATGTTTGTTCCCTTACCAAACCAATCTATGTATGTATATGTTTGACTTTGATAGTTCTGCCACACTTGACATACTGAATTTTCTTTCCTCTCATCTCTTCTTTCACCCAGCTCCCAACCCCCTTCTCCTACAGCCTTTTTCTCACAGGGCAATTGTAAAAGGATGACTGACAAGGTGGAGAGATAATGTTAAAACAACTCTACAGATCAACCAGCAGAAGGTAGCTCAACCAGATGCCCCTCCCACACCAACATCCAAGCAGTAACTGTTGAAATCCTAATGGCAAATCATATGCATATTAATTATATATAAAATGTGCATTTAAATATTAAGATAACTGAAAAATATTTCCTTTCAAGGCAGCCTCTCTCATTTTATGAAAAGTTCCATTATTTTCAACATTTTAAAGTGATATAGATTATCTTTTCCCTCATAGCATCAAAACTATGCGTTGAGAATAAAGTTATAAAAAAATCTTCTCGTTGTTAAGCAAGTGAGATGAATCACCTCATCACTCCAAATTTATTATACATCTCATCAAGTTCAGGTTTGTTCATTCACATTCTACTGTAGTTTTTCATGTGGACGATACACAATGGTGATGTAGACCAACTTCAAAAGCTTTTTCCCCAGGTTCCAGCCTCTGCTAATAGGGCTGATCAAGAAAAGATCCCTACCAACCTGTTTATGCACAGAGTAAGCAAACTGAAAGAGTGAGAAAGAAATGGTATATTTTATATTTTGTTTAGTTTTACTAACCTCAGGCATTACTTGTAACAATACCTGGTAAAAAATGTCAGAGCAAAACCTGTGGGATATTTTTAAAACCATTCATTTGTTTTGGAAGTTTTAATAGGTTTACAAATGCTTGCCTGGTAAATATCAGAAACAAAACAGTAATCATTACAACAGTGAGCTTTTGTTTACAGAAACATTACAGAGTAATATAATCATCAGACCTCTCTGTTTAACATATTACAGAGGAAGCATCTTTACACTAACTGACAAAGCATTATTTTAAACTTGATGGTGTCACAGATTCAGAGATTCCAAGGCCAGAAGGGACAATTGTGATCATCTAGTCCAGAAGTGGCCAACCTGAGCCTAAGGAGCCAGAATTTACCAATGTATGCTGACAAAGAGCCACAATAATATGTCAGCAGCTCCCCAAGAGTCCCTTCTCTCCCACTCCCAGCGCCTCCCCACCCATCAGTCCTGCCAATCAGCACCTCCCCCTCCCCCCCGCACCTCCCGATCAGCTGTTTCGTGGCAGGCAGGAGGCTGGAAGGGGGAGGAGTGAGGGCATGGCCGGCTGGGGTGGGATGCGGGAAGGGGTGGAGTCGGGACAGGGCCTGTGGCAGACCCAGGGGTTGAGAAGTGAGCACCCCCCAGCATATTGGAAAGTTGGTGCCTGTAGCTCCAGCCCCGAAGTCGGTGCCTATACAGGGAGCTGCAAATTAATTTCTGAAGAGCTGCATGTGGCTCTGGAGCTACAGGTCGGCCACCCCTGATCCAGTCTGACCCTCAGCATTACACAGCCCACAGAACTTCCCTGAATTAATTCCTGTTTGTAGCAGAGTATATCATCTAGGAAAACATTCACTATTAAAGTCCCTTGAATAGCACATTATAGCAGGAACTGCTTCTTAACCTTACACACAATATATGGAAGGACTATCTGAGGAGAAAACTCAGAAGGTAGGACACAGAAGGCCTTGGACGGGAAGTGTAGGAATGACCCATACTCAAGGAGGCTGCAGTTTATGTTATATTATTGTTTTTAGCATTAGTAGTAAATCCAAATTCCAGCAAGGAGTGAGTTTCAACACTGATTCAGGACCTGTGTACCCTATAGAAGCAAGGATAGAAAGTCATCTTATTAACAGCACAGTTGACCACACTTTGTGCACAACCTTGTGTGATCAATTTGTTAGACAGTTATACTGTGTTTGTGTGGGTTTTTCTTGGGGGAGGAATTTAAAAATAAATAAATAGTGATTATAAAACCACACAATGACTTGTTGAGGCTTATTTTCAGAGGTGATCACTGGCTCTATGTCTAGTTGGCAGCCAGTATCAAGCAGAGTGCCAAAGGTCGGCCCTGGGGCCAGTTTTGTTGAATATCTTCATTAATGATCTGGAGAATGGAGTTGATTGTACCCTCAGCAAATCTGCAGATAAAACTACACTGGGAGGAGTGGTAGATACACTAGAGGGTAGACATAGATACAGAGGAACCTAGACAAATTAGAGGATTGGGACAAAAGAAATCTGATGATATTCAACAAGGACAAGTGCAGAGTCCTTCACTCAGGATGGAAAAATCATTTGCACTGCTATAGACTAGGGCCCAAGTAGGTAGACAGTAGTTCTGCAGAAAAGGACCTAGGGGTAACAGTGGAAGAGAGGCTGGATATGAGTCAACAGTGTGCCCTTGTTGCCAAGAAGGCTAATGACATTTTGGGCTGTATAAGTAGGAGCATTGACAGGAGACTCAGGGACGTAATCATCCCCCTCTATTCGGCATTGGTAAGGCCTCATCTGGAGTACTGTGTCCAGTTTTGGGCCCCACACTACAAGAAGATTGTGGAAAAATTGGAAAAAAAGAGTCCAGCAGAAGGCAACAAAAATGACTAGGGGGCTGGAACACATGATTTATGAAGGGAGGCTGAGGGGACCGGGATTATTTAGTCTACAGATGAGAAGAGCTAGGAGGGATTTGATCAACTATCTGAAAGGGGGTTCCAAAAAAGGATGTCTCTAGACTGTTCTCAGTGGTGGCAGGTGACAGAACAAGGAGTAATGGTCTCAAGTTGCAGTGAGGGGAGGTTTAAGTTGGATATTAGGAAAATCTTTTTCACTAGGAGGATGGTGAAGCACTGGAATGGGTTATCTAGGGAGGCGGTGGAATCTCCTTCCTTAGAGGTTTTTAAGGTCAGGCTTGACAAAACCCTGGCTGGAATGATTTAATTGGGGTTGGTCCTTCTTTGAGAAGGGGGCTGGACTAGATGACCTCCTGAGGTCTCGTCCAACCCTATGATTCTATGACTGGCAGGAAGACTTATGTGGAGGTATAGTTCTAGATACCACTTTTAACTCATATTTTGACATTTAGTAGATTTCAAATTGAGAGGGTTTCTTTAAGGAAAAGACATTAATTTAATGACAATACTAACTTTACTATACATTTTTATATTTCCTTATTTGAATGTAATATTATTGCAAATCTTTTTTAAAAAATCATAATTTTTTAAAATACGACCTGTTCACTTTAAAATTAAATAAAAATTAAATTCATCCAAAGATATAAACCAGAGGCTTTAATTTTCAGATGTGATATAATGGTTATATCACAAATGCTCCTAAAACTAAAGCCTTTAAAAGTTATTTATGCTCCTTTGAATAATGATGGACTTGCATCCTTAACTGGAACACTAGAGATTTATGGTTTGATCACTGTCAGATCACAGGACTTTAGCGAAATAACAGAATTAATACTTCACTGTATATTTATGAATTGCCCTTCACTGAAAAAACCTAAACCTGAAACTGCTTCACAGACTATATATCATTTTTCTTAACAGACTCACTCAAAATCCAAAAATCCAACTAGTGGAAAAGTCAAAAACTTTATCTAATCCCTATATAAAAGGCAGACACCTTACAATGAGGTATATGTCCGTCGAAAAGCCGCAGTTTTCGTAGCGGAGTTAATGAATTCGGCGGCTTTTCGGCTTTTCTCAGTCTGCTGTCTTCTGCCATTTTGAGTTGACAGGAATTATACAAAGGAGACACTAACATTTCAGTTAGAGACAAGCATCTTTGTCCATGGTTATTTTGTTGTTTTCTTAACGTAAAATAAAAATAATTCATTCTGAATGTACCTGGTTGTTCTTTGTGTATGGAAAAGCATGACATCAACCACAGCAAAATCAAAAATGTAATCAGAGGGGCCTCGTGCAATTTTAATAAGCCATTAGAGTCATTGATATATTGCATTGCACACAGCAGATATCCACATATGTTCAGAAAAGGCCAGCCATTAAAGTCAACATTTGCAAACTCTTAGATACCAGATAGGTAAGTCAGATATTTGCTACCTTAAATACAGAGAAAATTGCAGTAATCTTAGATACCAGAACTACTGTGTGGCAACTATTGGCAAATGAGGATTTTTTATCAACCACCCTACTTTGGCAGTAACAAAAATACCCTAAACACAAAACCACAAAAAGAAACAATCTTCCTCCTACAGCTGCAATACATTCACTGTTACTGTTTCCTCCCACTCCACTTCATCTGTAAAATTAACCGTCTCCCTCTGACAATTAGAAATCATGCTGCATGCTGAGCCACAATAAGTTACAAATATAATTAAATAATATGAAAGCCCACATCTCTACTTAAGCCTTCTACCAAGTCAACCAATTCAACTAATCCATGCACAGCAAATATTAATGCAATACTTTATTTTCTTCAGCTCAATCACTGATGTATGGTAATAATAATGCACACAGATTTTGCTCTAAGTCAAAACATACTAATTATTTTTCCCATGACAACTGGGGAACTGCATTACCAATACTGAGCTGTATCTATCTTCTGTCACACTGCAACATTTAGCCTCGTATTTGCCACCAATTACACACACATGTAAGACTATATTTTAATCTAAATTGAAAAGGAGACACCCTAAAGCTATTCAACAATAAAGGATCAAAAATGAATGCAGATTAAAATGCTCTACAAAGAGTTGTTTTTAATTATGCTATTTTAGGAAGTCAACAGACAATCATTATCAACAATCACTTCTTCCTGTACCTGAAGCAGAAATTATTCATATCTTAAGAAAATGTACTGATATCAGTGTCTAGCACAGGGGTCTCACACATGCGGGGGGCCCGCCGAGCCCTTCCCTGCGACCCGCGAAGGTCCCCGTGGGCCCCCAGCTCCCCCCAGTTGTTTTCTGGGGCTGCTAAGCTCTCCACCGCCTCTCTCCCACACCTCTTTTTTATTGCTGAAATATGGTAATCCTACCCCTCCCCCACTCCCGGCACACTGCTTCCCGCCGCTCTTTAGGGTTACCATTCGTCCGGATTCTCCCGGACTTGTTAGGCTTTTTGGGATAAAAATAGCATCCAGGCGGAAATTGCAAATGTCTAAAAATGTCCAGATTTCCCCCGGTGCAGAGCGCGGTGTTGGGCTCGGGCAGACAACCTTTCTCCCCTTCTCTCCCGCAGCTTCAGGCAGCACGTCCCCTCTCCACCCTTCTCCTCCGCCCTCCCGTGCAGTCTCAGAGCTGCTGGCGGGCTCTCTCCCGTAGCTGGGTGGGGGAGGGGTGGGACCGTGCGGTGCCTTGAGCTGGGAGCATGGCCACATGCTTCGCTGAATGGGGAGCCCCACACTGTTTTGAGCTGCACGGTATGGAGGGGGGGCAGGGGTTAGAGACGGGGCAGAGAATTTCTGGAGGGGGCTGTCAAGGGACAGGTAGTGGGGGGAGTTAGATGGATTGGGGGTTCTGGGGGCAGTCGGGGGCTTAGGTAGAGGGTGGGGTTCTGGGG
This sequence comes from Sternotherus odoratus, assembly GCA_032164245.1. NCBI lineage: Eukaryota > Metazoa > Chordata > Testudines > Kinosternidae > Sternotherus > Sternotherus odoratus. The sequence goes on from JAVMKO010000002.1 coordinate 72,338,069, forward strand.
GGCAGGGGTCCCAGGAGGGGGCAGTCAGGGGACAAGGAGTTGCGGGGGGGGGGGGGAAGTCTGGGATTCTGAGGGGGCGGAAAGTGAGAGGGAGTGGGCGGGGCTAGGGCACCCCCTACGCTCTTTTTTGATTGGCGAAATATGGTAACCCTAGCTCTTCCTATCCCCATGCAGCTCTCTGGCGGCTTAGCGGTTTCTGGGAGGGAGGGGCTAGGTGTGCTCAGAGGCGGGGCAAGGGCAGGACCTCATGGAAGGGGTGGAGTGGGGGTGGGGCTAGGGGCAGCGCAGGGGTGTGTCAATGATATGGCCCTCAGGCCAATGCACTAGTCCTCATGCAGCCCTCGTGGTCATTTGAGTTTGAGACCCCTGGTCTAGCATAAAAATGAAGAGGAATTTTAAATCTCTGAATCACTGAAGACTTCAGCTGTGCACTCTGCAAGAAGTGAGAAGTGTATAAGATCATGCTGACAGCTCATGTCACTTGTCAACAATATATTCTACTGATAATATAGACTGGTATCTGTTTACACAGATGACTAAATTTGATTTCATTAATTCACGACTAAAATATGTATTTATTACATTATAAGAACATAAGAATGACCATACTGTATCAGACCAAAGATCCACCCAGCCCAGTATCCTGTCTACAGACAGTGGCCAATGCCAGGTCCCCCCAGAGGGAGTGAACCTAACAGGTAAGGATCAAGCGATCTCTCGTCACTTCCATCTCCACGCTCTGACAAACAGAGTCTAGGGACAACTTTCCTTACCCATCCTGGCTAATAGCCACTAATGGACTTTATCACCATGAATTTATCTAGTTCTCTTAAACCTTGCTGTAGTTCTAGCCTTCACAATCTCCTCAGGCAAGGAGTTCCACAGGTTGACCGTGTGAAGAACTTCCTTTTATTTGTTTTAAACCTGCTGCCCGTTATAGCAGCATATGAATGGCAGACACTTTACTCTCGCTGTTCCACTGCAACTGTATTATTCTCAATCTGATCTTAAGTATTAATTGCATATGAAACTGAGTGGTTAGTTTACACATAACATAAGGGAAAAAACCAAACTTAGGCCTTTATCCAGCTACCAGCCTGCAAGTAGAAATTTCCTATGAAATATTCAATTAAAACCAATGAGAAGTTCTGCATAACAACTGATGATCTCTGCTGGTTTGCTGCAGAACATGGCCCCTTCTAGTTCACTCTTTTATACAACTGAAACAATCAAGTTGAAGTCTAAATATTTCTAAAATGTTTTCAAAATGAGATTGCTCCATCCTCAGGTGTCCAATTCAGATGAGAATGTTGCACCATCAGATTCTTATTGTTCGTTATTAGTAGGTCGATCAGATGTCCCGATTTTATAGGGACAGTCCCAATATTTGAGGCTTTTTCTTATATAGAAGCCTATTACCCTCCCTCCCCCCCACTCTACCCCGTCCCAATTTTTCACACTTGCTGTCTGGTCACCCCAGTAATTAGGCCTGTCTGAAGGAGTGCCCCAGCTCTACTTTGGAAGACTAAATCAGACTACTAAGAACTGGTCCAAAAAAGGGGGAGGAGGGTTTGGTGAAATTTTCAGAAAAAATGTGTCCTCCATCAAAAAAAATCAAAACTCAAAATTGTAAAAACCTTAACAGCAACATTTAAAAAATGTCACCTTGAAAAGGTTTACTTGGATACTCACCAACATCTCTTCTTTCTATTTATTTGGGAATTATTTTTGCAATTTCATGTAACAGCTGGAGTAAAAGGGTGAGTTTTTTCCCATATCTCATGTATAGGAAAGAACATCCAGGAGGAAGAGCCATTAAAAGTGGACATTTATCATCTGCAATACTTGAAAACACTGCAGTATGTGCACTCAAAGTGTAGAATATCTATCTATATATATAAAAGTCAAATGGTGTATGCGTGTGTGCGTGTATGTATGGGTGTATGCTTACTCCTTCCACACCGTTTGAGCTAGAGACTTGAAATTTGGTACAGTTAGAGGTCTTAGGGTCCTAATGACCACAAGAGTCGAAAATTTTTCAAATCTCACCTCTGACGCCCCCCAGGGGTGAAATTATTTAAAGGCCAATCACATCAGCTGGGCAGCTGCTGTCTCTGTGACATAGTTATGACGTCATAATACCCCCTCCAACAGACACCGCACTCGCTCAGCTCTCTGCCCCCTCCCCCCTCCAACGGAACCCCGGAATCCCTCAGCTCTCTCCCCCCTCCCCCCTCCAACAGAACCCCGGAATCCCTCAGCTCTCTGCCCCCTCCCCCCTCCGACAGACCCCGGAATCCCTCAGCTCTCTGCCCCCTCCCCACCTGCAATGGCCCCGAGTTGGTTTGGTCGGAGGGTAAGTGAGGTGGGGGTGTCGGGTTTGGTCGGGGGGGGGTGAGGTGAGGGTGTCGGGTTTGGTCGGGGGGTGAGGTGGGGGTGTCGGGTTTGGTCGGGGGGTGAGGTGGGGGTGTCAGGTTTGGTCGGGGGGGGTAAGTGAGCCGGGGGTGTCGGGTTTGGTCTGGGGTGGGAAGGTGTCTGGGTGGGTGACGGGTGAGGTGTGGGGGTTGGGGTTGGTCAGGGGGTGTTGGGTTTGGTGGGGGGGGTAAGGTGGGGGTGTTGGGTTTGGTTGGGGGTGTGTGGAGGGGGGTCGGGGTTGGTCGAGGGGTAAGTGAGGTGTGGGTGTCGGGTTTGTTTGTGGTGGTAGGTAGGGGTGTCGGGTTTGGTTGGGGGGGGAAAGTGAGGTGGGTGTGTCAGGTTTGGTCTACGGGGGGTGAGGTGTGGGTGTTGGTCAGGGGGTATTGGGGTTGGTAGGGGGGAGACGTGGGGGTGTTGGGTTTGGGTGGGGGGGTGAAAATGTGAGTCGGGGTTGGTCGAGGGGTAAGTGAGGTGGGGGTGTCGGGTTTGGTCGGGGGGGTGAGGTGGGGGTGTCAGGTTTGCTCTCTGCCCCCTCCCCCCTCCAATGGACCCCGGACTCGCTCAGCTCTCTGCCCCCTCCCCACCTCCGACGGACCCGAGCAATGCCGGGTATTTTGCTAGTGGCTCATAAAAGAGAGAAGGATATGAGATAGGAAGCCGTAAGTCAGAAACCTCAGATGGCCTCACATAAAAGATTTGGAGGGAAAAAAATCACTATTAACCTGGAGGGAGGTCACGAGAAGCCTAATGGAGATTACGGAGAAGAAGAGAGATCTTGTTACCCAGGAGGAACTTGTGAGAAACTAAGAAAGGAGAGATCCTATACAATATTTATATCTTAAATATAACCGTGCAATGTCATTAACAGTGTGATGTCATTCTCTCATTATGTTTAACATTACCTGGTGAACGTAAGTATTACTAGTGATGGGAAGCCCTCTGAAAATAGATGAACAACACTGAGCCCACCAACCAGTGGGGGGGAGGGATAGCTCAGTGGTTTGAGCATTGGCCTGCTAAACCCAGGATTGTGAGTTCAATCCTTGAGGGGGCCGTTTAGGGATCTGGGCAAAAAATCTATCAGGGGACAGTACTCGATCCTGCTAGTGTAGGCAGGGGACTGGACTCGATGACCTTCAAGGTCTTTCCAGTTCTAGGAGATTGGTATATCTCCATTTATTATTTATAACCAAATGAAATTACATTTTCTGACTACCATAGAAAAATGTCAACCAAAAGTTTAAGTGCTTTGTTGACTTAGGATATAGTGATATCCTAAACAAATATATTCAAAAATATCTCCAGTGGCAACAGTGCTGATAGCAATAGTCATTACTTTGCAAAAGAATAATTATACAATTAATCTGAAGAAATGTATATTCCATGTAAGTCATATATGAGATTTTTCTTAAGTATAAAGAAAAAGAATAGGAGAAAAGAATCAAATATTTTAAATATTTTAAAACATAATTATTACTTTAAAAATATTTATTAGGCAAGCTATAAAATATTCACACTGCAGGTGTAGTGTTGATATCAATCTGGTAATTGCAGAGTCAAATAACATATTGCAGAGCTCATGTTACAAATTCTATCTTATGCCTTTATCCCCCTGACCTATTCTCTGCCTACACACTCATCCATGCTGGAACTACTTTTAACATTTCAAACCTCTGTCATTTAAAAAAAAAAATTACCTGCTGGGAGTAAAAAAATACCTCTCCCAGTGTAGAATTTGTCCTCCAAATTACTCTGGCCTGAGGTCCAGGTCAGGCAATTATCAGCCCTTGACTAGTGACAGATTTATGGTCTAATATCTCATGACCCATCCTTATATCATTAGAAAAGAAAATGTTCCAAACTATCACACTTGAAAGCTGTCACATTTTTATGAAGAGCGAGTTCTTTTTAATGCTTAGTAGTTAATTTTCCTCCCCTTACTCTCAGAGGCCTATACAGAAAGACATGTGCAAGACATCTTGGCATAGAGATACAAAAATATTTGCACTAGAAAATAGGTTTTGAAATGTGTGACGGAGTCAGACCAGAAGGGTATAGGAGAGTGCTGAAAGGCAGGTATATCAGCCTCAGGATGTGCAGGTCTCTGTTCCTTGGATAGCCAAACAAAGGCTACTCCAGGCCAATCAAGACACCTGGGGCCAATTAAGAAGGTTCTAGAAGGTAATGGAAATAGCTAGCCTGATTGGGACACCTGAAGCCAATCAGGGACTGGTTGAAACCAGTTAAAAATCCTCCTAGTTAGTCAGGTGGGTGTGGGTGTCAGGAGTTTGGGAGGCGTTGGAGCAGAGAGCAGTTTGGAGGCGTTGGAGCAGAGAGCAGTTTGGAGGCGTTGGAGCAGAGAGCAGTTTGGAGGCGTTGGAGCAGAGAGCAGTTTGGAAGGAGGCCCTGCGGTAAGGGTGAAGCGGAGTATGAAGAAGCGGGGACTGCTGTGGGGAAGTAGCCCAGGGAATTATATTGTGTTTGGTGCCTAAAAGGTCAGTCATCTTAGCTGATACTATTAGGGTCCCTGGGCTGGAGCCCGGAGTAGAGGGTGGGCCCGGGCTTCCCCCTTTTCTACCTCCCCTAACTAATCACAGTGAGCCTCTGAGGCTAGCACAAACCACCTGGAAGTGCAGTACCCACAGGGAGAAGGCCAAAGCTTTGCCACAAATGTTTTAGAAAGTTTCAATAATTTTTGCCCGGGTGGCAAGATAGACTGGAATGCCGAAGAGGACTGTCTGTGACTCCATAGTAAGACTGTATTAGTGCTTCAGGAGTTCACATTGGTTACCGGGTTGGTGAAATTGAATTATAAAACTTATCACCAGTTTGGGGTGTCTGCCATGCTTTCTGACATTCTGCTTTGAAGTCATCACTCATGCTCATGAACCACTCTAGATAGATTGACACTTTATAGAAGCCTTCTTGCTCCCTGGAGTGTCTATAGAAAGCTGCAGTTTCCCTGACTTCCTCCCTTTACTGTAACTTTCTGCTCTTTTTACCATGAAAATGTATTCCAAATAAGTTGCATTAATATCATATAAAGTTACAATGCAGCTACAACTGTAAGGTCTATTTCATCGCCAGTTTATCACAGAGAAAGTTGGGAGGTAACTTGATCATGGTTTGCAAGTGCTTACACAAGGAGAAGATATTTGGCACTAGTGAGCTCTTTAATTTAAAACCGAAAAGCATAACAAGAACCAACTGCTGAAAGCTAAGTTAGAAAAATTGAACCCTAAAATAAGTTTTAACTTTTTAAGAGTGAGGGTAAGTAACCATTCAAATAGCTTACCAAGGGAAGTGGTAAATTCATCATCACTTGGAGCCTTTAAATCAGGGGTCTCAAACTCAAAGGACCACGAGGACCGCATGAGGACTAGTTCATTGGCCCGAGGGCCGCATCACTGACACGCCCCCCTCGCTGCCCCCGCTCCTACCCCCACCCCTTCCATGAGGTCCCACCCCTGCCCCGCCTCCTCCCCTGAGCGCCCAGCTCCCAGCTCCTCGCCCTGACAAATAAGGCATTGAATTTTCTCTTTTACTGCTGTGAAAAAATATAAATTCTCCCATTTGTCTTGGAAAAAACTCTTTTCTCCCATGAATGTTCTTCTTTTTTTTGTGATAAAGTCATTTCCAAGCCGTTTTAATCAAATATATTCACTTAATAATGCACCTCACTCAAAGGACCAAACAGGAACTTAGATCTACTTCTATTAAAGCACCTTCCTGGATGGGGCTGCACTCACGCTCCACTCTTGCTCTGCCTCTTCCAACCTCTTCCCTGTCCCCTTCAAACCCCTTCATCAAAGTTCCCACCCCAACTCCGCCCCCTCCCCGCCCCCAATCCAACCCCTTCATCAAAGTTCCCACCCCAACTCCGCCCCCTCCCCGCCCCTGTCGCCCAGCCCCCAACAGCATGCAGGGTACTTGGAGGGTCCCGGGAGCCGGGACCCTGCGGGCTCTCTGCCCGCTCGCAGCAGCCGCCGGGGTTTGAGCCGGGGGCGGGCTGCCGCCCGGCCCCATGCACGGTTCTTGGAGGGTCCCGGGAGCTAGCAGCCCGCCCGCCCGCCCACCTGCGGCTGCCACCCGGGTCCCCGGCTGCCGGGACCCGGGCGGGCGGGCTGCTAGCTGCCACCCGGGTCCCAGCAGCCGGGACCCGGGCGGGCAGGTTGACGGCTCCCGCCCGGGTCCCAGCAGCCGGGGACCCGGGCCGGCGGGCAGGCTGCTAGCTGCCACCCGGGTCCCAGCAGCCGGGACCCGGGCGGGCAGGTTGACGGCTCCCGCCTGGGTCCCAGCAGCCGGGGACCCGGGCCAGCGGGCGGGCTGCTAGCTCCCGCCCGGGTACCAGCAGCCGCGACTCGGGTGGGCGGGTTGACAGCTCCCGCCCAGGTCCCAGCAGCCAGGACCCCGGCGGGCTGACTCCCGGCTCCCGGCTGCCGTGATAAGTAAAACCTCGATATAACGGACTAATTCGGGCGAGGGGGTGTCCCTTAAAGCTGAAAGTCCTATTATTTAATAATTTTAAAAAATTATTAAATAACGGACTTTCGGCTTTAACGGACACCCCCTCACCCGAATTAGTCCGTTATATCGAGGTTTTACTGTATTTATCTATGTGGCAGGGAAGAACAATTCCCTCCACTGCAGGAATTACTGGTTGAAATTCTATAGTTAAGAAGGATGTGAGACTAGAGACATAGTTGCCCTGTCTGGTGTTAAAAATCTATGAAATTACTGATCTCTTATAATTTGTAATGATCCTTTAAACGTTGTAGCAGAAATATATATGTAGACAAAGAACACTGGCTGGATTTATTTTAACATTTGTTTTGAATTACTCTGCACATTTTAACTGTGAATTACTCTCTTTGGAATTGTGAATCTCAGTTGGACACTTTTTCAAAGATTCAAAATCTGGTCATTTAAAAAAAAAACTAGTTAAGAGGGTTGCTAGTGTTCCTTTAGAAAGTTAATTATACCTCATTTCCTATCTTATTAAAGTAAAATAGAAACTTAGATCTAAGATTACGTTATATGGAAATGGGATACATTTCTTTTTGGATACTTCAACTTTACTTGCTAAATTTATTTATAGGGCAGAGATTTTCTTACTCCTGTTGGCCAACAATGACCACTTACCACATCAGTATCATGACTGTGTTTAAGTAAGTAGGGAGATGAGGTCAACAGACAATAGAAAATAGAGCCCATGTTATTTACCATGATGGACTAGAATCCTAGCCTTTAGTTATGGTTGTGGAGTTGTGTAATCACTGAAATGTACTTTATTCTAAAACTTGGAAAGCCTGCTTTCAATTATAGCTGAAATAACACTTGAGATGCATTTAAACCATTTTTGATAACATACAAACTAACAAACTGCATCCAGCTATTGGCAGGGAAGAATTTTTAATTTCACAGTTGGTTGAAAAACACACTAGAGGGGTGAAGAAGAGCAACATTCTACCTGTGCAACAGAAGTATATATCAGTCATGCAATAATATATCAGACTATATTCCATAGCACACAGGGAATATTTATATATTTGACTGTAAGTAGGCAAACTCATTTCTTTTTTAGGTTACTTTACTATTCCCTGTTGAAAGTTTTCTCGCACTTCCCTTGTCAGGTGCTTGTATTTCCAGATGAGAACCTCTTTTGTGGACCAAACTCAAATGTTTCTCTATGAGCATGCCTGCCGTTGGAACTGCATATGAACAGAGCTAGCATTCTTATGTGGAAAACTGATGGATAATCTCCATAAGCCAGACATATAAAATACACTCACTCTTCATTCAGTTAAGGTACCCCAAATCAACCCTGAGCAAGGGCAGTTCCAGGCAGCAGGGGACCTTCGGCAGCCCAGGGGGCACTGTCAGGGTGGCAGTCAGGCATCCCTTGGTGACTTTTCTGCAGGAAGTCCGCTGGTCCCGCAAATTCAGCGGCATTTCGGCGGCAGGTACGTCGAACCTGAGGGATGGGCTGAATCGGCGGGACCAGCAGGCCTCCCGCAAGCATGCCGCCGAAGGCCACCTGACTGCTGCGCTTGGGGCAGCAAAAACCATAGAGCCGCCCCTGACCCTGAGAACTGCTGCACAACATTCTGGATACAAACTTATGTCAAGAAAATAAAAGTTGCTAACGGAGCTTTGGTAAGTCTTTGAAGAACCCTTCATGCATGGAACACTGACTGGTAGATAATATTGGAGAAAATTCACTGCCCAAATGAAAATGTTTATAGCATTTTGGATTCTTTAAAATTATAACTTATATCTATTGATAAATGTATTTGAAGATTATAGGCACAAAAACATATTTGTTTCTGATGATTTGACCTCACAGCAAATGAATTTAAAGAAAAACATGCCAATGACTGTCAAGATAATTTAAATCAAAAAGAGAGTTAGATTAGTGGGAAAGCAAAATTGCTAGAAAGATTTCAAGCCTTGGGTTTTTTTTTTTTGTTAGTTTGTTGTGTGCAAATACAGTATTTGAATGAGGTATTCGAAGCTTATCATAATCTCTTCTTTTTGATGCTCCTCTACTGTTGTCCATTAAAATCCTTGCAATGACAATTCTGGTAGCTTGTGGGATGGAACTTCTAGAGCAAGAAAAAAAAGCATACTACTACTTTAAGAACTAACAGTTTCATAGTTGGAAAATAAATGCCTTTTTATGGAGTACAAGTAAAGTCCCCACAAAAATCCTCATACATTCAGATGAAGCTGAAGATTTTTGAATGAGGGTATTTTACACCAAATTACCCAAAGTTTTTTAGCTATCTTAAATTAAAAACAAAGTTACATCATTCCAGCAACAATTCTTAATTGCTTTTCAGAATGGAACTTGGTGACATGAAAACAAGCACATTAAAATGAAGAACAAAAATATAATTAATGAACTAACAAATAAATAAATAAACCGATAAAATAAATAAATGTCTTGCTGCCTTGTCTGAAAGATGACCGGGATCTGTAGTAGCAAAAGATCAAAAATGAGAAATTCCAAAAATCCGGCTTTTGATGGAAAAGTATCTCAGTTACTTAGGTTAACATCCTGGAATGGGGCATTACCTTAACCCCACCAAACTCAACTGTTCCAGTGAGACAAGGGGAAGTAAGGATTAGATGTTGTAATCCTGCAAGATATAACAATATATCTTTACTAGTAAAATAAATTGTGTTTTTCATCCTCTGGAGAAGCTATAACAAGATTGAGTCATCTTAATGAGGCTGAGAATGAAACACCCAGACAAACGTTACCTAGGTTTCTTAGGTTTATGACAGTCTTCTCAAGACAGCTGTTTGCAAATAATATACTGACAGTTATACCATCATCCTATTTGTACATATCGAAGGAAACAAAAACTCACTATGCATCTCCAAATGTCAAAAGATTAAATATCACTATTACTAAAAATAATTAGGTTTGTGCTTTATTAGTTATAAACTGAAAAACTTGATTCACACTTTTTGAAGTGAAACATCAAATAGATTTATTTTTTAATAACCAAATTTTGCTAGCTGAAACGGCATCAGCAGACATTTCAGCAGCCTTTTATTCCAGAAAGAGCAGGCATTCAACGTAATGCTCGTAATGCTGGGAGGTCAGTCCACACTGTTCTCTCATTTTAGCCCTTACTAATAAGCAAGAGGCATTCTGAAATCAAGATGGCACTGCTTCTTGGGTCTTAAGCATAGAGTTTTACAGTTTGCCTATCTCTGATCCCATTGAAGACAATGGGAATTTTGCCACTGATTTCAATGGAAGCAGAGTCAGGCCAATCGCGACAGTGTCTGAAAATCCCCTCATTATGTAATCAGGTTATTTTAATTATATATGCAATTATATTAAGAAGTCTCATTTAAGAAAACTGAAGAAATCTTCTAATTAGGTATCTCATCTATACATGCTATTCTCGCTTAGACTTTATAGTGTACCCGAATGCAAGAGGTTCCTGATTGTACCAATGTATCAAAATGCAGTATAATTGCTTGCTGTTGTTGCTTGATTAATTAGTTTATTAACTGCTTGATTAGTTAGTTTGCGCAGTGCTTAGAAAATGTAAAGCAGTATAAGTGCAAATTAATAGTATTATTTATGTAACAGTTAAGTGCAGTCGCAATTGGTGCATGAATAATAAAAAACTATAAATATAAATATTGGCAAGGAAACCAGCTTATATTAGTTGAGGAACTAGCTGGGGGGGAGGGGGAGAGGAGAACTAGGAAACAGTCATAGTTAGCAAATGAGATGAAGATACTGCAAGTAGATTTCACTGTAAGAGACAGAAGAAGGTGTGAATGAATGATATGTAAAAAAGTTGCCTGAGTGTTCGCATTTAGGAGAACATATGGAAGAAATGAAGCGAAACAGAGAAAAGTGACAGTGTCACTGGATTGCAAATTAGAAGTAATAATTCCTCTCTCCAGGGAGACAGGATAGTTCTATATTTTATTATGAGCTTTGCTGGACGAAGTCTTGGACTTATGAATTAGGTGATATGATATAACAATATTTAAGGCAGTGAGAGTGGAGGTGTGAAGGTGCTTTTGTAGGCACTTTCTGAGGATCTGATGAACCCATTCTAACTGGAACATTGGTTACTGCTGTCACAATGACTTAGGAGCTGAGTAGTAAAGGGACGACAGGGTATTTATCACTTTTACCAAGTCTAAGATCATGCATAAATGGATGAAGCCAGCTAAACAGATTTTTTTTTAACCATCAATGAACAAAGTGGGAGAAATGGACAAGGTATATGTGGTGTTTTAAATGCTTGTAATTATTCGGATTGGGGGATTGTAGGACAGGAAACAGGAAGGAGGGGGGAGGAGTTGAGCCAAGCCTGAGTTAGAACTACAGAGGGGTTCAGCAGCAGCTCTGTAAAGAGGTTTCACTGTTGTTAAATAAAGTCTGTTAAAGTTTGTTAGTACCTTGCCTGCTTGATACAACAGTATATGAAGCATGGAGAATGCAGAAAACAGATAAAGATGCATTGCTTTAAAAGTAAAAGGTTTTTTGAGAACTATGGAAACACTTGAAGAGTATAGATGAGAAAGAAAATATCCTGAGTAATTTACACCAAACATCACAAATTCATTATGGTAAGATACAAAAAGATAGAAATGTTTTGCAAGTAGGACTAAATGCTTCTGAAATATTGTAGTTTAATTTCATAGGTAAAAATTAAAAACCTCCTAAGAACATAAAAGTGCAAAAGTTTATGGAAGAGAACATGACAAATCAAATCAATTTCTCCATAATCGTAAGACAGAACATTTATATTCTTACATCAAAATTATTTCCACAATAGTAAATACTGAACATATGTCGTAAAACAAGTTTTGAAACATATATGGGGTAAATTGTAAACATATTTATGAGATGGATTTTTTTAATGTTTCTTTTTCTCTTGCCCTCCAAAATATGAAAATGATGTGCAGAGAGGCTTTAGAAAAACCAAGTAAATGCAGCCAAGTGTACAGCACACTCTATTAGAAATTACTTAATGCTGCTGTACAGAGCAGGCTAGATACTCTACTGGATGTACATCCTGAAAGGCAGACTTAAAATATCATCATCATCAGAGCTGAGTGAATAGAGCAAAAAGTCTTTTAATATTCATTTTCATTTTTAAATGAGTTTGTTTTGGCCATATGTGTGCTCCTTTTGCTTACTTTCCGTGAACATTTGTTACTGAGCTTTTTTTTTAATGGTTATTTGAGGGGAATTATTATACTCTATGTTAATTGCATGCACTTCTAAATCTAGAGCCATCACAGCAAACATGGATGAATCTCTTTAGGGGCCCCTTGCTATAATAGGTTATTTTCCTAAGGACAAAAGGGTGATCAGAGAGTTTTAATGTTTTGGAAGAAGTAGCTATTCTTTTGTGTCCCCCTTCCTGTTCATCATAGAGCAAGGCTGTGACACTGTGGATTTTAGGAAAATCTTGATAGAATATTTTTCCTCAATATACACAACTCCTACCCTGATTAACATTAATGGGAGACACACACACACACACACACACACACAACCCAGGGAAAAAGACCACTCTTCTATGCCCATTCCGTTCTGCATTGATGAGGATACGCAGGACACAGGGAACACCTTCATTCAATATCCCTTAGCCTAAGAGAAAATGCACTGTGCTGGGAGCCAGGAGACCATGAGCTCAAATCTCTATTGACAACTATTTATATTTTATGCTAGTCACAACTCTTGCTACCAACCAAGACCTCCCTCCTCCCCCACAACTCTAGACCACAGTCAAGAATTAGCCAGTCCCAGAGTTCAGTAGGGCATCCAACCCCACAACTAGATAGTCTTCTCTTGGCACCATTAGAGCAGTGTAGGCCGAGTCTACTCTAGTAGCAGTCTAGTGTGTGAAAGACCAGGTTGGTTCTAGTGGTGATGTTCCTTCATCTGTTGGAGGCTGTCTGCAGACTCAGTCATATTTCACTCCATCCATTGTACTCTTGTCATATTTTTAAGTTTTCTACACAATCATGAGACAATTTTTTTTTTAAATGAAAGCTGAGATTCTGAGATCATTACATGACACTGGGATCTGGGGCCTATAATGTATCTGAATGGCATTGAACAGGAACCCAGCCCAGCAGACCCTGGCTAATCATATTTTGAACAAACAAAATCTGCTGTGAGTGGCAGCTCATTTTTACATTTCAAGTGTATGGATCTTAGCTTGTGGACAGAAACTGAGAGAATACCACCACTACTGGCCCTCCCCACTCCACCCCCCACCTTAGGCAGAATTGCCAATAGATCCAAGCTTTCTAATGTAGCAGACCCAAGGCTTATCCACTCAGCCACGCTACCTTTCAGACTCAACATGCCAGAGCCAGAGATGGAACCCAGGGTACCTGATCTCTAATAATCTACTGCTGTGTAGCCAAGTAGCTGAAACACATTTTGGGTTACACAACTCTCCCCTCTAGTGGTTGATCCAGCATAGAGAATATCAGTTACTCCTGTGGTTGTGCTGGGAGCTGAAGCTCCAGTGTTCAAACAACGCACATAGCAGCAGGGAGGAGCTGATTGGTGGGGCTGCTGGTGGGTGCTGAGTTATATTTTCTCTGTCGGTGCTCCAGCCCCAGAGCACCCACAGAGTCAGCACCTACCGGTATGTGTCTGATTACTACTGATCAAAGCAATTTTAAAACAAAAATGTCCGTAGGGAAAATGCCACTAAATATCAGGAGATTAAAAAATTAAAAGCATTTAGCTTCAGGTTAGCTGAAATTCTGGGCCAGATCTTCAAGTGGTGTAAATTGATGTAAACTTCAATTAAGTCAATGCAGTTACATCAATTCACAAGAGGTGATGAGCTGGTCCTCCTCTCTTTTAGTTTCTCTCTTATGCATTTGGATATGAATAATGGGAATCTTCTTTTTTGTTGCTCATTTATTTAATTAGTCAAATTAATCTCTACTAAAGCTAGATAAAAACTTAATGGTAAAAATATGCCTACATCTGCTACTCCATTTAAAATCTGTTATATGTATACAGTATTGGCAAATCCTTGTAGTTCCTGCTAACTTTGTAAATAGCTTCCCATTGCATATAAAGAGGGCTGTTTTAGTGGAAAAAGAAAATCAATGTGTTTTTAAATAACAGAATTTCTGTTGCCATCTTGACAAAGTCCAAAAACCAAGTTTTCTTCACCAAAACACAGCCACTTAAAGAAAAATATGACTAGGCAGAGCATATGTTAACAGTTTATGAAGGAAGGGAACTAAGGTAAATACAATAGGCCTGATTCTCCACTGCTCTACACCTCGTGTGATGATTTATACCTACACAAAGTAAGAGCCAAATGTCTGTCAAGTGCTACCAATCACAATGGTAGCATTTTTCATCTACTTTACCCAAGGGTAGATGATTACACACAAGGTACAGGAAAGTGGAATATCAGGTCTAGCATGTTTTGTAGGAGCCCAACAGAATTCAGAAAATATCCACCACATTAAAATCCCCATGATATGCTATGGAAGGCAACCATCTATCTCCATACCCGTGTAATGACTGTTTATTGACGAGTGGCACGGTAATTCACAATCCAGGTGAAGATTTTCTAGCATAATCCTCAATCCCCTAGGCCTAAATGGGTCAGCCAGAGGCTTGACCAATCTACCTGGAAACATCTTTTTCCATGGCAAACAACAGGTTTCGAAGGCAACTGTTTTCCTTCCAGGCTTTCAGTAACACCACCACCTCTTTCTTAAGACATCCCCTGCCTCTTGCTGTTCTTTGGGGGGGGGGGGGGGAGAATATCCAACCTCACTACGAACAACTCTTGAACAAACTTTCTTAATGGGTGAAGGGGCTTCTCTTATTCCCTCAGTTGTAACACATGCAGGAAGTTTTATTTCCCTATAAGAAAATCCTTGCCTAACTGAAATGTTGTTCTAGAGATTCACTACCATCCTATCAGGCTCTCATTTTAGTCACAGTTGTTCTCTGAAAGCATGCTATTTAAAAGTGTTCTTGCTCAACCATTTTTAGAGATGGCTAATTCGGGGGGAAGAGGGGCTCTCGTCAAATGCTGAGGAAAAGATTAATAATGTACTGGGAAAATACGCAATTAATGCCTCTGGCACGTGCTCTACATAATGTAGACTCAGATGTCTTAATATGCTCTTTCTGTACATGCTCTCACTATGCTGGTGAATTTGATCATTGGCCTCTATTTACTAGTTCTCCAGTAGTAGAAGGCTTCATATAGAAATTATTCAGATTAGTGAATATAAAATGCTAGCATTACACTATACTGACAGTGCTGTAGCATCCCAAGTGACTTCTTGTTATATTAGCAAACTACATATGTTAACATTACATATGCAATACACTGCCTGAATTAAATACATTTTATTTATGACCATATAAGACTCTGTTTACACAGCATGATTGCTCAGGTATTAAAAAGAATTGGCTCTCGTGGCCGACAGAAATATGAATGTAGACTTGTGTATTTTCCTCCTAACTATGCTGAACATAGGGAGCTTCTCCAGCTCATTGCAGTCATGCGCTAGTGGAGCCATAAAAGATAGCCTGCATTTGTATATTTGCAAAGAAAGCCTACTGTAGAATGAATCATTTCAATGGACACTGGTTACTTTGATCCAATACATGATGGGCGAGTTTCACTTGCCTGAATATTTCAAAAAGACTCACCAGAATGGTGAGTGAAGAGTAAGCGACTCCTTTTCCACAAGTTCTGTTGTGAATATTGCATCACAGTAATTTAGCATTATATTTCTGGCCCAATGCTGTTGATTTGAATTAATTAGGTCAGAAATTAAAAACACATTCTATAGCAGTATTGTAAATAAAGTATTCTGGGGAAAAAATTGTTCTAAAATAATGTTAGTGTGAGAAGAGAGAAATGATTAGGCAAGGAGTTTGGTTTTGCAGGATAACCACAAAAGATGTGTACGTTTTTGGCCACAGAATATGGATTCAAATAATTTTTTGAACGTTTTTCTATCAAATAAATTTATCTGATTGGCTTACGGTATTGAAGCAGGGAATCAATCTGCCTGTCACATTTGGAACTATATTCATAGTGACATGCCCTGCTTATTACAATCCTTATATAAGACAAAATAGTGTTATGGTATTATAATTGACATTAATTACAGACACCTATTACATAGAACCACCTATACTGCAGCCATTTGCTTTAGACTAAAATTTGGTATAATGAAATCTACCAGAAATGAGTTATAAAATGATTCAGATGAGGATTTGTGTCACAAAAAAAGCTGTTACTTGAATCAAATGCCGTTTTGTGCCTTTCTATAATTAAAAAAGCAGCTTGGATTTTTTCAGCTGAAGTTCTGCAAACCATCTGTGCATAGAAATTAGCTCCTAGGGGTATTCTACCTCCCCCCACAAAAAAAGCTCCCTAACAATTATCAAGTTATTTTATTTAACATAAGAAAGGCCACACTGGATCAGAACAAAGGTCCATCTAGCCCAGTATCCTGTCTACCGACAGTGGCCAATGCAGAGTGAGTGAACCTAACATGTAATGATCAAGTGACCTCTCTCCTGCCATCCATCATCCCCCCTCCCAACCCCCCCGACAAACAGGCTAGGGACACCATTTCTTACTCATTCTGGTTAATAGCCATTAATGGATTTAACCTCCATGGATTTATCCAGTTCTTTTTTTAAACCCTGTTATAGTCCTAGCCTTCACAACCTCCTCAGGCAAGGAGTTCCACAGGTTGACTGAGCTGTGTGAAGAAGAATTTCCTTTTATTTCTTTTAAACCTGCTGCCCACTAATTTCATTGGGTGGCCCCTAGTTCTTCTATTATGGGAACAAGTAAATAACTTTTCCTTATTCACTTTAGCCACACCACTCATAATTTTATATACCTCTATCATATCCCCCCTTAGTCTCCTCTTTTCCAAGTTAAAAAGTCCTAGCCTCTTTAATCTCTCTAATTTAGAAAAGGGGATTACTATTTAAGGTGATGTATGCACATATAATTTCAAACTATAATTTGGTAAATCTTGTCACAGTGAACAAAATTTGAATTTAAGAGTCCTACACTTCATATAAAAGATGCTATAATAAGTGCCTCTTGCAGTAGGTGAAAAACTTCTCTAATTCCGAGTTTATTTGTGTGTCAATTCTAGCTTATTTTGTATTTTAAAGTAAATAGTGCAGACTTCAGTCTTTTCTTGAGCTCTCAGACACTTCCACAAAAGACTTTTCCTTCTTGTAACACAAGTGACCCTCATTCAGAAAGGGTCCTCATGGTATCCAACATTATTACAGTAAAGATTTTATTTTACAAATAGTGTTAAGCATATCTAGTACTCAGAGCACAATTTTTTTTGTATAGTCTCTCCTGAACTTTAAGTTTTTTGTACCTCATTAGCAGTAGCATTAACTAACTTTCTAAACTAGTCCTTTGACTACATCCCTATTTCAATAACTATGAAAGTGTTAAGTATCCAAATAGGAAATGGAGTATCTAGTCAAGCCTCAATAATTGGAGTTCCTAGCGTAAACAAGTGTTCCACCAGAAAAACAGTTATGCCAGGCTGCAAATATGCTAAGAAAACCTTTAATATAAATATTCAAGGACACATTTTTGTAACAACTTATTTATTGACATCTTACAAAACCTTACCACGATACTCTCTAGAACTGCTTTAGTACTATAGTATCTTCCATGTATCACACCCTCAAAAGGGCTGTCTGCTAATGGCAGTAACTCAAATTACAGTGATTTACCAACCCTGATTGCAATAGTCTACATCAGGGGTCTCAAACTCAAATGACCATGAGGGCCACATGAGGACTAGCACATTAGCACGAGGGCTGCATCACGGAAACCCTGCTCCCGCCCCCACTCCTCCCGTTCCATGAGGCCCTGCCTCTGCCCCACCTCTTCCCACCCCTTCCCTCTCCCCATTCCAACCCCTTCCCCAAAACCCCCACCCCAACTCTGCCCCCTCCCTACTCCCAGGGGGTGCAGGAGGGATATGGCAAGGGTTCAGGGCTGGGAGTTGAGGTGCAGGAAATTTGCAGTATGCGGCAGAGAGCTCAAGGCAGGGAGCTGGGCTGCAGGAGGGGTGTGGGGTGTGGCAGGGAACTGTAGGCGGGGTGAGGGATGCAGGGTGCAGCATGGGGCTCAGGGCAGGGGGCTGAGCTGCTGGATGGGTGGAGGGGGAGGCAAGACAGGCTCCCTACTTGCCTGCCTTGCCCCCCTCCCCTCCGCTGCTAGAAGAAGCATCTGGAACCTGGAGGAGGGAGGGATGGGGAGGAGGAGGAACTCTGTGTTGCCATGGCCGCGCCTCCAGATACCTCCCCCAAAGCTCCCAATGGCCATGATTCCCAGTTGCTGGCCAATAGGAGCCGAGAGGGGCAGTGCCTAGAAGAGAGCTCTGTGCCTCTCTCCTTCCCCCAGGGCTTCAGCCACCTGATTTTGGCTCCTTCCTGGAGCTGCTTCCTGCTTCCTTGGTGCGCGCTGGGCTGGAGTTGCTCTAGGCAAGTCGGAGGGGGGAGTGGCGGGCCGCAGAAAAGAGGCTGGCGGGCCACATGCGGCCCACGTGTTTGAGACCCCTGGTCCACATTCTTTCCAAAGAACTAAACTCTCTATAATAAACCTTATATATAATATTGGCCATTTCTTTGTGCACTGGGACCTGGATCAAGGACCAGAAGAATAATTCTAAGGCGAGATGGTCCATAGGAATTGCCATCATAGACTGTATCCATCCACCCCAGCATCACATCTCCTACAGTGATCAGTGTCAAAGTTCAGAAGACGGCACAGGAAATCCTACAGTGCATTTTCCTCCTAAACAAATCCGTTAAAAAATTGTTGCTTTATACCCTGGAGTATAAGGGTATTTATATCCCCTTTCAAAAAGTCCTATCTAATATAACTGTGCTGGTTCTCATTATCTATAAAAATGTCTAGGCTTTATTGGTTTTGTTTTGTTTTTAAATTCTACTTGGCTTTAATGAATTCTTGGGTTAATTATGAGCTGTGTAAAAAAGATTTTCCTTGAATGGCACCTTATTCTGGTAGAGGATCGCCAAATTTACCATCTCTATGGCAGTCATTATTTTGTATGTCTCTTATATAATACTAGCATAAGTGCCCGGCGCTGCTCGGGTCAGTCGGAGGTGGGGACGGGGCAGACACCTGACACCCCCTGACCAACCCCAACACCCCCCGGCTCACTTACCCCCCGACCAAACCCGACACCCCCACCTGACCCCCCCAAGCAAACCCAACACCCCTGCCTCACCCCCTGACCGAACCCGACACCCCCACCTGACTTACCGTCCCACCAAACCCAACTCGGATCCGTCGCAGGCGGGGAGAGGGCACAGAGCCGAGGGATTCCGGGGACCTTCGCAGGTGGGGGGGGGCACAGAGCTGATGGATTCCGGGGTTCCGTTGGGAGGGGGGAGGGGCAGAGAACTGAGGGATTTCCGGGGTTCCATTGGAGGAGGGAGGGGCAGGGAGCTGAGCGAGTGCGGTGTCTGTTGGAGGGGGTATTATGACATCATCACCACCCAGCTGCCCAGCTGATGTGATTGGCCCTTAAAGACTTTCACCCCTGGGGGGCGTCAGAGGTGAGATCCAAAATTTTTTCGACCCTTATGACCATCTAGACCCCAAGACCCCTAACTGTACCAAATTTCAAGTCTCTAGCTCAAACGGTGCGGGAGGAGTTCGCGGTCATACATACATACATACATACACCACTTGACTTTTATATATATAGACTAGCATAAGTGCCCGGCGTTGCTCGGGTCAGTCGGAGGTGGGGAGGGGGCAGACAGCTGACACCCCCTGACTAACCCCAACACCCACACCTCACCCCTCACCCACCCCGACACCTTCCCACCCCCCCAGACCAAACCCGACACCCCCCGGCTCACTTACCCCCCCGACCAAACCCGACACCCCCACCTGATCCCCCCAAGCAAACCTGACACCCCTACCTCACCCCCCGACCGAACCAGACACCCCCACCTCACTTACTGTCCCACCAAACCCAACCCGGATCCGTCGCAGGCGGGGAGGGGGCACAGAGCTGAGGGATTCCAGGGACCTTCGCAGGTGGGGGGGGGGGAGGGGCACAGGGCTGATGGATTCCGGGGTTCCGTTGGGAGGGGGGAGGGGCAGAGAACTGAGGGATTTCCGGGGTTCCATTGGGGGAGGGAAGGGTGAGCTGAGCGAGTGCGCTGTCTGTTGGAGGGGGTATTATGACATCATCACCACCTAGCTGCCCAGCTGATGTGATTGGCCCTTAAAGACTTTCAGCCCTGGGGGCATCAGAGGTGAGATTCGAAAATTTTTCGACCCTTACGACCATCTAGACCTCTAACTGTACCAAATTTCAAGTCTCTAGCTCAAACGGTGCGGGAGGAGTTCGCGGTCATACATACACCACTTGACTTTTATATATATATAGATATATAAATGTAGATATACCAATCTCCTAGAACTGGAAAGACCTTGAAAGGTCATCAAGTCCAATCCCCTACCTACACTAGCAGGACCAACTACTGTTCCCTGACAGATATATCTTTTTCCCCCCAGATCCCTAAATGGCCTCCCTTAAGGATTGAACTCACAATCCATGGTTTAGCAGGCCCATGCTCAAACCACTGAGCTATCCCTTCCCCCCCTCTTATTTACTTCCTCACTAAACTAAACATCTTCTTTTCAATATCTCCATTTATGTCAATACATGGGTACTTGGCACAATTTTACTTTAAAAGTGCAAAAAGGAAATATATTTGGAACTCCACATTCTTACTTGAAATGGTCAGAGAACTACCGAAACAACAGGATCTTGAGATCATACTTGTTAGAATACAAAAGATCAAGTCTGCCCCATAATAGAGGGCTCTCCATGTAAGATATTAAATTGGCATTACACTTATTCTCAAACCTGCTCATTAACACAATACTCATACAGAGATGCAGCTGAAATGCATTAGCTGGCAATTTTAGCTTTAGTACTGAAGTGGAAGCTACTGAGAACATAGTACTCAAAAGCTGGAGGTATGATTAACAATATAATGAGGATGATATTGATAGGACAATTCATAGTCAAATAGCATATGTCATAAAGCATGCAACATCACATCTAGCAAGTACAACCTCTTTGTGGTACATTGATAGAAGTTAAACTGCATTTAAGGATTTATTTTTGATGTGCAAAGAAACTATAAAAGGAACTTCTGTTGCACTCTTGTCCATGCTAACATCAGAACTTTATGTTTATTTATAATATGCAACCATTTTGACAGTTATACAATAAACAGCTAAACTAGAACATATATTATTAAAGACAGCAGAGACTATGAATACCAATCATGATAAGAATCAACTTTTTTTTTTAAAGAGGCATATACTACAATGTTCATAAAGTAGCCTTCACCTGATCTTCTAAGGCAGAAGAGTACCAAGTTGTACTTTTTTCACCACCAGATGGTACACTGGCGCTCCCTATTTAAATCTGAATTGCACAATTCACCTTCCTCTGAATCACATCCAGGAATAACGTATTTCTTATGTTTTGCAGAGTCTGCACACACTACATTTTTCTCAATTGCCACCATTTGTACTCCACACAGCATGCCCTTGTTTATACGCCAAAGGAAAATATTCTCATTTTTTAAGTCAATCATGTGCTTGCATTCATAAAGCCTCCAAGATAAAAAAAAAACAAGGTTCCAACTGTGCATGTGCCTACCTCCTTCCTGATGGAGGGCAGTGCTTAGGAAGGGTTCACGGGGATAGGAAACAGAACAGGCTCCCCCAGGATTTGACAGACCCTTTGAAGCTGAGTGGGGTTTGTATCCTGTCACCAGTAGGAAATTCATTCCTGCTCCCGATTGAGAGCTCTCCTGCTCTCTCTCTTTCCTGATGAGTTTTTGTTTTCCCAAATAGCATTTGCAAGCCTATCATATGGTTTAATGGTGCAGCAACTCACTTACTCTGAGCTTCAGATAACCACACATTTAAGGGTCAGGCTGGTTAGCTTTTCTTCTTGTTGCCGACAGGCAAATGCTGCTAGATATTTTATTGATTTAGACCCTTTCACCAAGTATTCTGTGACTGCTGCTGGACTTGCTGGTTTGAATCTGACATGCTCATAAACTCTTATTTTTGTCAGGTATGGCAGATACGCGTTTTGTTTTTTCTTACATGTCTGACATGCCAACTGTGAGCAATCTATGGGAAGAGCTGTCTTTTTTATTATTTGTCTGTACAGTGCCTTGATTTGGGGTTTCTAAGCACTGATAGAATATAAAAGTAAACAATAACAACAGCTTTAGAGGCGCAGGAGTCTACTGTGATAGTAGCACATGAACACGGTGAAAGCTTGCCTCTAATTCAGGATATAGATATAATGGGGAACAAGGCCAGGATATAAAGTATGTTTTTGGAAACAGAGGGGAAGGATGGGTTTTAATTTTAGAGTGAGGTGCTCTCTCTCACTGGAGTGCAATATCTTGCTTGAAATGGAAATGGGTTGGAAGAGGTCAGTCTCGACTGCTGTGGGGGCTAGTTGGGAGTCCCAGTTTGGTGTGTTATGGCCAAAAAACTAATGAGAAGGACTGAATTTGATAGGTTCACTACTGGTTAAGAAGAGAGAGAGAGAGAGAGTTTCTCATTAAAATACATTTCATGCAAGGTCACTAAAAGTTTCAGCATTCCATTGGATCCAGATCAATATTGTGGAATCTTTTTCAAGATCATTGGACACTGTACTTCCTAGGCACTCTATGGTCTAAAGTAAGCACTGATTAGTTTTTAATACATGGTCAGATATTGTTTTTCCACCACATTTTAATCTCTCTATAACTGAGAGCCAATGTTCTGATGCACCTCAGTTTCATCATTCCTACTGAAAGTAGGTTGGCATGGATCTCTACACTAAATCCACAGTTTAAGGCAAGTGGACAGGCTGAATCCCTACCCAGTTACCAACACAGCACACAGGATGGTATGGGCAGATTTTCAAAGGTATTTAGTAGGGTTGTCAATTAATTGCAGTTAACTCATGTGATTAACTCACACAATAAACTCAAAAAAAATTAATCATGATTTTAAAAATTAATCACAATTAATTGTACGTATGACAATAGAATACCAATAGAAATGTATTAAATATTTTTGGATATTTTTCTACATTTTCAGTATTGATTTCAATTACAAAGTGTAGAGTGCTCATTTTATATTATTTTTATTACAAATATTTGCACTGTAAAAATTATAAACAAAAGAAATAGTATTTTTCAATTCACCTTATACAAAGTGCAATCTCTTTATCGTGAAAGTGTAACATATGAATGTAGATTTTTTTGATTACTTAACTGCTCTCAAAACCACAACAGTGTAAAACTTTATAGAGCCTACAAGTCCACTCAGTTCTACTTCTTATTTTGCCAATCACTGAGACAAACAAGTTTGTCTATATTGACAGGAGATACTGCTGCCTGCTTCTTATTTACAATGTCACCTGAAAGTGAGAACAGGCATTCACATGGTGCTTTTGTAGCTGGCGTTACAGGTATTTACATGCCAGATATGCTAAACATTCGTATGCCCCTTCATGCTTCAGCCACCATTCCAGAGGACATGCTTCCATATATGTGAAAATGTAGTAAACATACAACAATATTTAAAATAAATGGTATTCTATTGTTGTTTAATGGTACGATTAATCGTGATTGATTTTTTTAATCATTTGAGAGCCCTAGTATTTAGACATGTAGGGGGATTTTCAAAAGAGCCTAAGCAGGTAGGGACCTAAATTCCTTCAAATCAATGGGGGGAATCTGCTTAGGTGCTTTTGAAAATTTCAGCAGACACTGATCTGCACCTTTAATTGCCTAAATACCTCACCCAGTCTGGGATTTGGCTTTATTATAACTCTCCCTCCTCCCCCAAAGAACCCACCCAGCATAAACCTCAACATAAGCTTCCGCAGCAAGCCGGGACTGTTTCTATAATTTCCTCCTTGACCCAAACAGATCCGCTCATCATTTTTTTTTTTTTTTTTGGGGGGGGGGTAATATTCTTCGTGCCAGCCTAACTACAGTAATTGCCCTGAAACTTAATACCAGATTTTTCAATCTGAGCCTAGGGGCTGGTCTCCACTGGGGGGGAAATTGACTGTAGATATGCAATTTCAGCTACATTAAAAACACAGCTGAAATCGACGTCTCTACAGCCGACTTACCTCCCGTCCTCGCGGCAGCGCGGTCCCGTCGACTCCACCTTGCGCCTCTTGACGAGCTGGACTTCCGGAGCCGACGGGGGAGCCGCTGGCGATCGATTTATCGCGCCTTAACGAGACGCGATAAATCGATTGCCAGAAGATCGATCCTTCCCGCACGGAGTGAAGACGAGCCCTAGGGGTTACCCAACAGAACAGCAACACATTGCTATGCAGGGTCTTACAATCTGCCATCCTATTAAATGAGTACAAAATGTATGCAGCAAATACACTGCTTTTATTAAACCAAAGTTACTTAAAAAAAACAACCAAAAAACAATGAATACTGGAAATTACCTTGAGGCAAGTCTGTAGCTTTCCCTGTGCAGTCAAACGACGAGAACCACTTCCCTTTTACCTCCTGCTTAGTGGCTCAAATTCAGCTTAGGCGGTTCTGACCATTGGATAGCTATGGAGATTATGGATGTTTTTGTGATGACACCACTACAGATTCTCAACCCTCTCAGCAAGAAGGCCCAGCTCTGAATAGGCATGAAGACTGAACTACCTTCTCATGCCTAATAGTGTCATCTCTAGATATTTTAATGTCCAGTACTATCTGCCATTCACCTTCCTCGAATACTAACATTCACTTTTAAAAATAATAATACAATTCCACTGTTTGAACTGCTCCACATTTGACTGCTTTTTAAGTTTTAAGAGTAACCATTATTCTGCCCTGTTTCAAACAACTATTACTGGCAGAGCCACTCTCCCACTCCATTACCCTTTAGAGATCAGATGAACACGTGGTTAGCAATTTGTAGAGGAAAGCATAGCTAAGAGCACTCATCATGTACACATACAAGTAGACAGAATAATAATTCCCCAAAGTGCTGCAGCCAGCTGTACTTTTAAAATAGACACTCTTACATGGATAGGAGTCAAGGAAAATTCTATTCATCTTCAGCACTTCAAATTTTCATGCAAGCCTCTCTCTCATACATACACAATGACTTTTATACATGATATTACACACACATATATATAAATACACAATTATGCTTCCCTGCCACAAAGAAATTGGAAGAAGTTTTATTGACTGTTCTCCCTTGTTTTTGACAAGTGTATTATTGTAATTTTCAAAATAGCGATATTGACACAGAAAAAGATGTATGTTACGGAGTCCCTAAAAGAAATGTCTCATTTGATTCTGTTGACCTTCTCTGAGTACCTGAAAGAGCAGAAGTAATGGTTTACAAAATAGTAGCAGAGTGATAAGTGCCTCAACGTGGTGCCTCTGAAAAAGGGAATGGAATAAAAGGAGTAAATATGGAAAGCAATACTAGGAATGTGAATGAAAACAAGTGAATTTTTAGCTCTGAAGATCAGTGGTTCTCTAGTACTGAAAAAATCACATACCGTATATACTCGAGTATAGGCCGACCCGAATATAAGCCGATGCACCTAATTTTAGCACAAAAACCGGTAAAAGTTATTGACTCGAGTATAAGCCGAGTCCCCCCTGCCGAGGTTCCCCCTGCCGAGTTCCCCCTGCCGAGGTTCCCCCTTCCCCGCCGCGGGCGGGCTGCCGAGGTTCCCCCCTGCCGAGGTTCCCCCTTCCCCGCCGCGGGCGGGCTGCCGAGGTTCCCCCCTGCCGAGGTTCCCCCTTCCCCGCCGCGGGCGGGCTGCCGAGGTTCCCCCCTGCCGAGGTTCCCCCTTCCCCGCCGCGGGCGGGCTGCCGAGGTTTCCCCCTGCCGAGGTTCCCCCTTCCCCGCCGCGGGCGGGCTGCCGAGGTTCCCCCCTGCCGAGTTCCCCCTGCCGAGGTTCCCCCTTCCCCGCCACGGGCGGGCTGCCGAGGTTCCCCCCTGCCGAGTTCCCCCTGCCGAGGTTCCCCCTTCCCCGCCGCGGGCGGGCTGCCGAGGTTCCCCCCTGCCGAGTTCCCCCTGCCGAGGTTCCCCCTTCCCCGCCGCGGGCGGGCTGCCGAGGTTCCCTCCTCCCCGCCGGACCAAAAAAAAAATGTGCGCCCCGGTTCCTCCCCTCCCCGCCGGACAAAAAAAAAAAAAAAAAAAAAAAGCCTCGCTCTCCCGTCCCCGCCGCGCGGGCGGGCTGCCGGGAGCGTCCCGGTTCCCCCCTCCCCGCCGCTGGCGGGCTCCCGGCAGGGACAGAACGGGTCGCGCCCGCAATGGCCGGGGCTCCCCCCGTGACAGGCTGCGGCACGGAGCCGCCGGGCCCAACCGCCCCAGGATCCTCCCGAGCCAGCCCTGCTACCGCACAGCGGGGGCCGTTTTCCCCCCCCCCCCCAGCCCGCCGCCTGGGCCGGGCCCTGCACTCACCCCTCCCCGGGGGGGAACGGCCCCCGCTGCACGGTAGCAGGGCTGGCTCGGGAGGATCCCGGGGCGGTTGGGCCCGGCGGCTCCGTGCCGCGGCCTGTCACGGGGGGAGCCCCGGCCATTGCGGGCGCGACCCGTCCTGTCCCTGCCGGGAGCCCGCCCGCGGCGGGGAGGGGGGAACCGGGACGCTCCCGGCAGCCCGCCCGCGCGGCGGGGACGGGAGAGCGAGGCTTTTTTTTTTTTTTTTTTTTTTTTTTTTTTACCGGGGTGTCTCAAGTATAAGCCGAGGAGGCTTTTTTCAGCCCAAAAAGTGGGCTGAAAAACTCGGCTTATACTCGAGTATATACGGTATTTTAGCAGAGGGCGGTATTTTCACAAGTATTCAAGGCTGACCTAACTTCTATAGACATTAATGAGAGGTTTACCACTGACTTCAATGGGAGCAGAGTTAGAGTAATGCTAAACAGTTCTGAAAATTCTATCCATAAGGAGCAATAGTTGCTCAAGAGAGCCTGGTGATGAAACAGAAGAGATGCTGCAGATCAGGACTAAGATGGTTTGGTCTACATGGCATACTGACACTGTGTCTTAATCTAGCCAGTACAATTCATCACCCTCATTTTATGAGCCAAAATTAACCCAGAAGTTAAGAATAAAGTCACATTATGAAAGAATTTAAAAGGCAGATTTACCAAATATAAAAAAACCCCTGTGCTGATGATAATACACCTCCCTTCCCGAAGTCCCCAGATATATAAAGTAATCAGAGTTTACATTCGAAAACAGTGGCATTCAGTAGGGAGAGCCAGGGGTTACATGACTGGAGATAAATTTTCTTTAGTGACTGGCAGAGCGTAAGGTGCATGAGACATACATAACTTATGGAATCAGAGAGGTAGTCGTGTTAGTCTGGAATAGCAGAGGTAACAAAGAGTCCTGTGGCACCTTAAAGACCAACTATAAAGTATAGAAGCATAAGCTTTCGTGGGCTAATACCCACTTCGTCGGATGCAAGCAGTATTATTACTGCCCCCCAAGGCCTTAGTCCACCATCATTTCTTTTTATGGAGAATATATTTTTGCTATGAAAGTTTCTTTTCATCACGCTTCTACTGATGTACACACTGCACATCAGTTTATCTCGTGCAGGTGATGGAGTACATATAAGAAAAGGTTAATTTATGTAGCACAAGAGATTCCTTGTAGTACATATACATACTTTAAATGCTCACTGGCTACATATTCAGAGGATAAGGGCTTGTCTACACTACCGTGCATGGTTGATCTAAGATACACAAAGTCAGCTACATGAATAGCGTAGCTGAAGTCAACCTACTTAGATCTACTTACTGCGGTGTCTTCACTGTGATAAATCGACAGTTGACACTCTCCCGTTGACTCTGCTTGAGCTTCTCATTCTGGTGGACTGCTGGAGTCAATGGGAGAGCGCTCAGTGGTCAATTTATCATGTCTATAGTAGACACGATAAATCGACCCCCGCTGGATTGATCACTGCCTGCCAATCCAGCAGAGTGTAGAAACTACCTACCTAGAATCCTCCTTCTTCCTTCTATAGAAATAATGGGTCCTGACCACCAATAGATGTGATTTGGTTCAACTGCATAGGGGAAAGGATTTGATAAGCCCACAACCATGGTGCACCATAGAGCACTTCCATGAGGGCTTCCTGCATCCTGCCTTAGGGAGTAGATCTGGGGTGGGAAGTAAGCTGGAGATAGTTGTTTCATGACTATGTGGATCACTTGCCATTTCCGCCATAGAAAGGTGCAGATCAATGCAGATTACATCAAATATATTTTATTACATACCAAAAATACGTTAAAAGAACACTAAGGCTGCAAAATCAGGCACTCAGAAATTAAGAAATGCCAGAATTAAGGTTGCACCAATCCCTTCTGATCGAGACTTTAATTGCATGATCATATACTGCTTTTCCACATGACGCCTGCCTCATTGATTGCACAAGATGGATGGTGTTCTCTGAATAGGTAGTTATTCAATATTTCTTTTTTTATCCTCATCAGTCAATATGTGGCTCTAGGCCTTATTTACTGCACACGATCCAAACCCTGAATTATTTTATACAGAATTATTAATTTCCTCAGTCTTTTAGGGTGCTTGTCACTGTAGTATGACAATGCACAACAAATATTAATACATATTCACAACACCCCGGTGAAGTAAATGAGATTATTACCCCCATTTTACAGATGGGACACTGAAGCACAGAATGGTTAAGTCCATTATTGTCAAAACTGTCCACTAATTTTGGGTAACCATCTTGATATGCTTAAGACCTTTTACTTAATATGTTTGTAGCATTTTATATGTTCAAAGTACAGTTCCCACAGACTGCAGCTGCAGTTGTGAATGTTCAGCTTTTCTGCAAATCAGGCTCCAGATGTCCTAAACTGGGCACCTAGAAAATGAGGAACACACAGAAGACAAATTGAAGAGTTTAGTTGAAGTGACTTGCCCAGCATTATACAGGAAACTCCATGGCAGAGGCAGGGATGAATTCTACTCCCCCAGGACAACATTCAACTGCCTTAACCACACAACCATTTTTCAATTCCTGTATTCCCCTGGCTTAGTCACTACACAGCTTCCAATTTGTGCAACAAATGAAGCCTGGGTCCTAAAGACACTAGCCTTAGTCACTAAATAACTTCACATTCATTCCCTGAGAACTGTTCATCCTGTGCACGAAAAAGGCAGAGGTCCTGTGAAAAAAAGAGAGCATTTTAAATTACATGAACACATCCTATCACAATGCATATGCTCAGGGGGGCCAAACTAAGGTTGTTGGGAAACCTTAATTTTGGCATTTCCTAATTTGAGTGCTTGACTTTGTCACCTTAACACTTAGTGTAGCTCTTTTAAATGGAATAAATATAAAAAACCCATCCATATCAAAATAAGATTAACCATTTAAATTGTCAACTAAAAATAAAAATCAATTAGAGATAATCTCTCTTCTATGGTCTTTATAACAGCAATGACAACATTGGGCATAGTGCCCTTAAATGCCTTTGAAAATCCCAAGTTAATGTGTTTTCATTCCATTCTATAGGTATCATATTTTCTAAAGACTAAAAAAAAAAAAGTCTGCTAAAGCAATGACTACTAATTTATGTTAAAAAATGGTTTAATAGTCTTATAACAGATCTAAAACACCTAGATTCTCTTGAACTACAAATTCAAATCTCGACAGGTTTAACTCAGCTCATAATCTTTCCTTCCAAGCTAGGATGAATAATAACTAGTTTACAAGTTGATCTTTTGGACAGTTCCTTAAAACAAACTCCTATTTGTTGATTTTCACGCTCAAGCTCCAAATACATTTTTTAATACAAGTGCTGTGATTGTGTATGCAGAACTGATACTTGCATGAGCCATTTACATTTCTAAGTGGCAAAACTACATTCATTTATGGCAAACGTATAGAAATGCATCATAACTGCACAAATGTACGTGGTCCTCTGGTCTCACTTCATAGCAAACAGAGTGCAAAGACTGCCTAAAATTGGAGATTTACAACTCTTCCAACTATTGTGAAATTCTGATGGTCTCCTTGACAGCTGTCCTCCACTGCAGACTTGGATAAATTTCAGTAATAAAGTGTTTCCTGCAGGTACATCAGTGGCAAACCACACCAGGATAGGTAGAATGAATGACTTTTTCAAAAAAGCTCTTATTGTTATTGATATTATCTTAAGTTTCTGGTTCGTAGATAATTCTGCAGTTAAGAATATGTGAACAGCTAGGGACAACAGAAGTATCAAAAGAAAAAAATATTAAAAAAAAAAAAATCCCATGCCGATACCAACAATTCACTTCTCTCTACATCATCATTCAGGTGCCTGTCTATGTAACAACAGATAGACATGAAAAGAAAATATAAGATTTAGAGCCATTCATTAAACAGATTTTAAAATAATGTTTCCATATTCCTTTATCAGACTATTAGTTAACCTCATAAAACTTTTCTGGATAGCAATTTTCTATGAAATTTGGTACTAGACAGTCTTACAAATGAGATGGAATAAGGTCTTATCCTGATAACTTCTCAGTTTGGAGTAAAAGGGACATTGCCAAGTTTATAAAGATTTTTAGGATACAAGGCTGAGCCTACTTGAATTCTATTGCCAAAAATGGATAATGAAGATATAAATGTAAACAGGATTATGTTGTTTAATATCACCGCTAACAATGTTAATTAATTTTGACTTAGAGAATTTAGACTTTGAAACACCCCAGCAATGGTAAGTTTCCAGAACGAACAAAGATTGCTCCAGCTCTAGGTGATAGAGCTCAAACTCAAATGACCACAAGGGCCACGTGAGGACTAGTGCATTGACCCAAGGACCGCACCACTGACACTGCCCCTGCCCCCACTCCACCCCTTCCATGAGGCCCCACCTCTGCCCCGCCTCTTCCCATGCCTTCCCTACCCCATTCCAACCCCTTCCCCGAAGTCCCCACCCCTGCCCCCTCCCTGCCCCCAGGGGCTGCAGAAAGGGTGCAGGATGTGGCGGGGGCTCAGGGCAGGGAGTTGAGGTGCAGGAGGTGCGCAGAGTGTGGAAGGGGGCTCAGGGCAGGGAGTTGGTGTGTGGGGTGTAAGAGAGGTGAGGGATGTGGCAGGGGAACGGGTGCAGCAGGTGGGTCAGGGCAGACAGAGCAGGAGGGGCGTGGGTTGTGGCAGGGGGCTCAAGGCAGGGAGTTGGGGTGCAGGAGGGGTTCAGGGTATGAGTTCCAGCCTGGTGCTGCTTACCTAGAGTGGCTCCAGCCCCACACTGCTCCACTCCAGGAAGATGCTGCAACCACTCCCTGCAGCCTGGGGGAGAGAGGGAGTCACAGGAGGATTCCCTGCATGTGCTGCTCTTGCTTCCTCCAGGCAACTCCCACAAAGCTCCCATTGGCTGTGGTTCCCTGTTCCCGGCCAATGGGAGCTCTGGGGGGCTGTGCTTGGAGGGAGGCAACGTAGGAGCCCTCCGCCTCCTCCTCTTTCCTTCCTGGCAGAAGGGACTGCGGCACCGCATTCGCAGTGCACGAGGTGGGTGGGGGAGCTTGGTGGGGGGACGGGGGGGGGGGAACGGGGAGCTTCACAGGGCGCAGGGAAGGGCTTGGCGGGCCGCATGTGGCCCGCGGGCCACATGTTTGAGACCCCTGGGATAGAGCGTGCTTTCCCCAATTTCCCATCAGCTCCCAAATCTTGGCTGAACTGAGCTTCAGCTCAAACTTGCTGTCATTTATGCCTCAGTTTTGCTCAGACACTAAGATACCTGTATCTTCTGCACTGGACAATATGGAGAAAAGCTACCTATTAGCAGCACACTGCAAGCACATCAAGTCCTGTTTCCTCAACTTCATCTACACACTGATCTACAACCTTGTCATTTTTCAGCTAGCACTGGTAGAAAAAAAAATTCTGAAACCCCACCAGTTTTGAGCAAATTCACATCTTCCAGGGTATGCTGAGATTCGACAAGAGAGAAAAAGGCAGACATTAATGGTGTTATGAGGAGTGCATTCTTCTGTGTTTACCATCTTGGGCATCTTCCATGAGAGACCATCTTGGGCATCTTCCATGAGAGACCATTTTCTAACTAAAAATCAGCCCCCCGCCCACCCCTCCAAAATGTGTGTCAATTCTAACTCTTTCCAAAGTTTATTTAAATTTAAACTGATAGCAATGAACTCTGTGAGAGCCAATTAGCTTGCTAGATGTTTGTCTTTTATTTGCAGATAATTACTGGTTAGGAAAAAAAAGGAAAAACTTCCACCAAACAGAAAATCTATACCTCAATAAAAGCACAAGGATGAACTGATGTGACTATGTTAGTGTCTGCTTGGCTGAAACAATGAATTTTCTATAATTTTATCCCATTATAAAACTGCAACATTTCATTAATGGCATAATGAATGTGTTTCTCATTGGTCTATTATATGGTTTTCATGTATTTTACTTACAGTATTTACTTAAGAGTATTTATTTAAATTATTTCATATAACAGTAACATCAATGGATAATCTGTCCAAATTCACCTCTTATGCTTTATATCATTAAACCTGAATGCCCTCTTTTGTTATCCATAAATATGTTGCTACGACGAGAAAATAATTTCACATTTTGCAGATACCTCTTGGGGAGCCACCTATGTATAGCCATTAAGTGCAACTCTAATCTGAAAAGCGATACTAGAAGCGGCATAGTGAAATTCAACATTTATTGTCACATAAGGATTTCCAGTCAAATTTGCTAAGGTTAGAAGTAAAAAGTGTGGGTTTTTCCCCCCAGCCACCAGCCTTGCAAATCAGAAATGGAAATTCAGATCAAGTTGAACTCTTCATCTCGTCTGTCACCAGCCCTGCAGGCCAAACTATTCACTCAGCAACACCTATTGCATTCAGCGAGTTTGCTTAAATGTAGCTGAGCAGACCTCAGTAAACAAATCTGTAAATTCACATGAAGGAATAGAATCTAGCTCACTCTCTCCACATGGTGTAGGTTTTTAAGTACTAATAGGAATAAAAAGAAGCAAGAATTATTTTTTGTCCTTAGAGTAACCCAAATTCTCAAAAGAGCAGACCTGTTATGATACTGCATTGTTACATATTTATGTTTCAGGGTACAAAAGTGCTTTACGGTGCATAATGTTGACAAATCTCATTTTAGTACAAACAGTGGAACTGTTACGAAACTTTGTACTGGAAGACCAGAGATAACATACTGCTTCTAGATCAGCATGGAACACTATATTAGTGCTTGTCAAGAAATGAGAACACTGGGATCCACATCAGTGCAGATTTTGGCTCCACCGCAGCCCAGTTTCATAGCTTTCCATGCTGGACTAGGTAGAACTGACAGAGAAGTGCATAGTGGTTCACAAGCACTATTCATACATGCTATGATCTGACCTAGCCCTCCTCACTAAAGTTAACTTGAGTCTTCCAGTGTTTTGCATGGGGGGGAAAAAGAGCATCTTCAACTTGCTTCTTATTAAAACCTTTTTAAATCAGTTTGAGCAATCTTCTTTTTGTCTGAGGGCTTGGTCTCATGACAGGAAAGAGCCAAATCTACTGTGTATTTTTATAGAGCATTTCTTTCATTTGTTTAGGTCTCAGTAAGATTCTACCTTTACCTTATAGTTCAGCAAATTTAAAAATAATTGTTTTTCTATCCATTCATTAAAAATTGGTACTATTATTGGTATTATTGTGACAGGATACGCCTTTCAAATTGCATAGCATCTTGTTAGATGTAAATCTAATAATTCAGGAACCAGCACCTCCATAAACAATTTCAAGTCATCTTCACTATCTAAAAGCCCAAGTAATCTAATATTTTTAGTCTGTGTTGGGTTCTACTTTGTTGCTAAGGATTTTATTCTCCTTTGCAAGTGTACTACCAGTTTGAGATAAAAAAATCCATTTTCTAATCCCTTTTTTTAAATAGTAATTTTTAGCTTTAAAGGTTTTATTGTTGACCTCGTCTATCCAATTTTATTACATTTTGCCTCAAAGAACCCAATTCTCCATCCATGGCTGCAACTGTAACATGTGTGCTTTGAAATTTTCTGTTAATTTATTCAATAATGCATTTAAGTCATTCTTTGGGGGATTTAGTAGCAGAAGATGTGGCTGGAATGTCAGAGGAAGACTGCAGAGTTTTTATATTCAGTTTTGTTTCTGTTTGAGATGATTTTCTCTTTGGGTTTAGGCATTTCAGGTTCAGTGGCCTTGTGCAACATTCTGGTACTGTTACTCATGTTCAGTATTATCCACACCCACAAGTAGCCAACATTTTCAAAATCAGGTGCCTAAAGTTAGGTTTCCACGTCCATGGGCAACTTAGGGCTGGTCTACACTAGGGGGAGGGATCGACCGAAGATACGCAACTTCAGCTACGTGAATAACGTAGCTGAAGTCGGTGTATCTTCGTCCGACATA
The DNA here is from genome assembly GCA_032164245.1 of Sternotherus odoratus. Taxonomy (NCBI): domain Eukaryota; kingdom Metazoa; phylum Chordata; order Testudines; family Kinosternidae; genus Sternotherus; species Sternotherus odoratus. The sequence goes on from JAVMKO010000002.1 coordinate 72,372,538, forward strand.
CCTGCCGGCGGCGGCGGTCGACGGCACAGTCCCCCGTCAACTCCAGCTTGCGCTTCTTGACGAGCTGGACTTCCGGAGTCGACGGAGGCGCCGCTGGCGATCAATTTATCGCATCTTAACAAGACGCGATAAATCGATCACCAAAAGATCGATTGCTACCCGCCGATCTGGTGAGTAGTGAAGACGTAAGCAACAGCCTGATTTTCTAAAGTGCTGAGCATCCAATAACTTCCATTGAAGTCACAGCATAATATGGGACCAAGAAAAGTGTTTTCTTACTTCTCGATGTAGTATTTACTCCTTTGAGAGGACACATGGATATGCAGAAGGTACACCTTACCATAAACTGCATTCATTCAATAGGCAAACAAAAATTACCAGCTGGATACCAAGCTCTTTTACTAAGAGCAACAGACCTTCCTTAGACTCCAGTGATGTTATCTTAATACAGAAATCCAGCATCTATTGAGAACTATTAAATAAAGATTTGGGGGGAGGGTGTTCTTTTTAAAAGGACTAGGAAAGAATATTAACAATGACTTCAGCTGTGACTAGCCTCTCTCAATCCAAATGATAAAATAAAATGTAATAGGACTTAAAGCTCAAAGCACTGCAAGATGTGCTCCATGGCTCAAATATAGTAAGAGACATGGTCCATGGACTGAGGAACAGGAACTCTGATTTCACCGTGACACATCTAGTGAGCTGTAACGAGAAAAAATGAGTGTGAGAATGAAAAGCGGGTGGGCAAAGGAAGCAGTAGTCAGGTCATAAAATTAGTCAGGAGAGCATCTATGTATCATGCACTTATTTTTGGTTACTTACCTATGCCCCCTCTAGCTTTTCACAGAGAAGAAAGTGGAAGAAAAAAGGGTATTTTTAGGAGGGATTTTGAATGTGGTGAAGAAGGAGACTGTCTGGCAAACAGGTTTGGGAAGAGTGGAGTGTGAATGGCAATACAGAAAAAGGAATAAAATGGTTGTGTGAGAGAGATGCAAAAGAGACATTGAGATTATGGGGAGTGGAGGAAAAACAACATGTGGAGATCTGCTCAGAGTCAAGAAGTAGGCAGTACTGCACAGTGGTTGTTCCTTTTCCTACCTTTCAGTATGCAAAGAAAACCATATGGTTTTCTACCACGTCATCTCATATACTACTGTTTGTTTCTGTTGTGCACTGTATAAATGGCCTTGGATTCTGCCCCAAGAGAATGGTATTTTATCCCTCAACTATTTACCATTAAGTATATATATTCATCACAGTAACATATTAGTAAACTAGAGAGTAATTCAGTTGAACTGGCTCTCCAAAAGCAGATTAAGGAATCCTAAATTGGCTTGGATGATTTCTCTCTGAAATCTATTAGCAATCAACGGTAACACACAGCAGACAACAATTAGACTAAAGAATACATAAACTCTTGAGCATGGATTAGAGGAAATTATTCTTGTTTCTCTCTGAAGTCTGACAATATATAGATATTGGTGACTGTAGACGAGCCCCTCACCGCTCATTGCAGGAATGAGCCCAGACCACGCAGTTTTCCACAAAAGTGCCCCTTTTATTCCCTTGTGCAAAGTCCACCACCACCCATATACAGCTCTATATACCGTTCTATATACAAGTATGCTTACTCAGCTGCTTGGGGGACAGCTAGCTCCTGCAGCTAGCCAGGAACACCAGCCACTTGCTCCTCCCTTTTCTGTCCCCCCCTCCCCCCCCCCCCTTGCACTCCCTGCCTCCCAGCTTTATCCCTCTGGCTCCAAAGGCGCACAGGTGCTTTGCCTTAAGCCCTCCCAGCTAAGGGCCACACCCTGCCAGCTCCAATTACTCCCCTAGCTGGGGCCTGAGCTAGCAGGAGCTCAGCTAACAGGGGCTGGCTCAGGGCTTCTCAGCCAGAACCCTGTTACAGTGACACTGGGTTTGGATTCTACTTTTTACTAGACTATCAATCTGAGCTACCAAAGCATTTTCACTCTACCTGAATTGCCTTGATGTAATTAAGAGTAAAACCTCAATTTCTTTGTATTCTTAACAAGCCTCATCTTTACAACTGTAGCTTCACTATTACTATTATTACATTTAGGACTGTAAAATAAAACATATTAGTGCCTAATAACTTTGATTATGATCCAACAACTTCCTCCTTACACAAAGGAACACAGATTATCTCAATCGGCCTACACAGGCAAACAACGGCCAGAACCTTCACATAATCTCCCATGACGTGAGTTGAGAAACACGCTAAATTAGCTGTGTGGAATGATTGAATCACTACAGCTGAGTGATCAAATGCCATTCCAGAGCGGGCTTCATAGCTCACTCCACTAATGAGACTTTTCTGCTTTAGTGAATCTGTTAGTTTGATTTTCTTTTCTGGCACTATTCAAGTGCTGGAACTGAGCTTACCTGAGAAAGGGAGACCAAAAATAGCTTACTTAATTCTCTTAAGTAAAAGAAAAGAAATTTTAAATACTCTGAATATTGGTGCCAGGAGGACTTCCTTCACTCACATTTTCAGCAGCCTCTAAATTGTCACAGTAAAGAGGATGATTTGCTCTTAAACCAAAAGTAACCGCTTTAGGGAAACTGTACTTTGCCAAGCCACCTTTATCACTTTTAACAGCCACTAAGCAACTAGCACATTCTGTTGCTTGAAGTGAACAAAGAAAGTATCTAGAAGTGCTACACAGCTTCTAGAAAAAACCCCCAAAAAACAACAAGATCGCCTTTATCCAAATTGTAAAAATGTCACTTGCTAGTAGCCATTATAGACAATCAACAGCCAAGATTTTCAAGTGTCTAGGATGTACTGAAGTACTTTAAGGAGGCCTCACTTTCAGCCATTCTCTGAATTGAAAACTTTTAAAACCATTTAAAAGGTAAATTGGTTTCAGGATGGCCAATGTGAGTCACTCAAAGTCTTATCACTTTTGAAAATCTTAGCTAACATCTATGTACAAGTACCTCATCGTGGTCACTCAGGAAACATAGTAATTTCCTTTGCACTTTGGACATTATAAAGATATTTCAGATACCACTATATTAGAGAGGCAAGGTGGATGAGTTAATATATTTTATTAGAGACAAGATTTTGAACTTACACACAACTCTTATGCAGGTCTGAGAAATGTACCTATATGGTGTATTATATGGTAATTAGGAAAAATGTTGCCAATGTAATGCTTACCACTGTAATAAACAAACACACATATATAGATTCTCCATTGCACTGATCCACACTGATAGATGCCCAAAGGAAGACCCTTTGGGTATTATTAAAAAAGGCAAGTTTACTTCATTTGGGAGCCTCAGACAAGGAAGACATAATATGGCAAATAATCAAATGGTATAATGCTCCTAGTTTACTATAGAAAGCAAGAAGGATTTTTTAATCTTTATTAAGAGGCGTTTGTGATTTGCTATTAAAGGGCCAGCAGTAAGATACACTTCCAGAAACAACTTAAAGCAGAAATTTTACCAGATATTTAAAATACCCAGTAAAAAAATGTTTGTGTCATGATGTTCCTAAAGCAGGAGACTAATTCATTTAGAAAGCAGAAAGACAGGTTTCACAACTAAAGCAGGGCATCTCTGGCCGCAACAGAATTGCAGAGTTTAATATGTTTTCATAAATCACTCCTTTAATTCATCGATAGAGCGATGGATCCAGGTCACAGCCCTAGTAAAAATGGGCCAAGTTTTAAGTCTATAATGAAACCAGAAACCAGCCACATTTCAATGATTTGGGGGTTTGTTACAAAAAGGCCACCCACTTCAAGTAAGGCTTTGTAGCAACATGAATATGGAGCCAGGCTCTGTAAGGAACAGAAATGATACTAAAACATGGACCCATTACAGTAACTCCAAACAAGGCTTAATATAGCTGTGCTATTAGGTGAGTAGCAGCCAGAGAACGTGACAAGGAAGGAATGGTTCATTGAGAGCACACTAAAGACAGCAATTTGTACTGTCAGATCTCAGCTTTTGTTTCAATTGGGCATGACACTTCCTGTACACTTACTGCTGATGGAGAGCTCTTTAGTGTGGTAATACCTAAGAAGCTCTGCTAAATTTAATTTCAATTTCCATTTGACAACAGCCAAGATAGCAGCTTGTCATTCACCATTTAATAGCCATTAGACTGCATATTTCAAAAAGTCATACAAGCTTTTAAATTTGATTTCTGAAACTATTTTAGTAAAGTTCACAAGACAGGCCATATTAAGCTAATTGGAAAAAAGTGTTCCTGAGATGTAAATGGAAAGTTTAATGTTTTAATATACAACAGCTAAGAAAGTTATGCAATCAAAAGCCCAATTCTGAAAATACTTATGCATATGAGTGACTTTTCTCATATGACTTAAGTTTTTTCAATAGGACAACTCGCTTTAGTAAAGTTAGGTACCTAAATGCCCACAGGTTCCAGCATAAAATGTGTCCCTACTGAGCTCCTAGCGGCCTAGCCACTCACTTAACTGAGAGAGCATCCTTTTTTCTGGTGCATTTTCATGTGTTCTCCTCTCTGTGGGGAGCTATTGTTACTCTTTTGTGTCTGAATGTTCATAAACATTTCCAAACAAATGCCCAATAGTACAGCGAGAGAGAGAAAGAGAAAGAGATATTTTATTCCCTCTCCCCCCCCCCAAGTAATTTTGCATTAGAAATCAAATACAAACCCACAGATATTTCACTTCCTTATTCTGCCTTAATTTTATGTTCATTGTAAGTCTGATTTTTTAAAGCATTTTGAAGTGTAATGTTCGACAGTTTGGATGTCAGTAGCATAATTTTGCTAAGCAGTTTTGATGCTGTAACAATGAGACTGCAGCTTTGTAATGAAATATTAAAAAGAGTCAGGTGTGGTTTTTTTAAACAAAGGAAGCTGGAAATATACTAAAACTCAGATATTTGGGGCCTATATTACAGCTGCTGTATTTCTGCTAGAATATTAAACATAATTTAGGCACTACAATAATACAAATTAATAAATACATAATAAGACTGATCATCTGCAAATGTAAACAGGCAGAGCTCTCCTGAAGCCACTGAAGCTATATTGATTTATATCAGCTGAGGATCCATCGAATCCAGTGGGAGTAAGATTAGGCCCTTATGTTTCAATGAGAATTGTTCTGTGTTCAGAATTTTTCATTCCCACAAACATACCTTTGTAGAAAGGTAACTTAAGAGCTAACACAAGGTAACCACTGTTTTCAAAGCTCTAATTTTAAATCCAGTCGATTAAAATTTGATTTTCTTTGAGATTAGGGGAAAAGGAAAGCTGGCATGGAACAATGGCTTTAATTACAAATATCTTTAGTATTCCTAGTTATTGAAGAGGAATTTGTGTTCATTTTTAACTTTTAGACAAGATAGCACTGCAATCCTGTAGCAAAACTGAGCTACTTTAAAATCTGTCCCTCTGGCTATGATATAGCAGCTATGATTATACAGTTCAAGTTTGAAAAGAGAGAATATTAATCACTCTCACAGCTTGTACAACACTGGTAGTAAAAATAATACCTCAAAACAATTTTGCCACTAGATACTGTACAATGTGTGCTCAGCTATATACCAAAGATAATTTACAGATATAACAAATGTCCTAGAAATTCAAATAAGTCTATTTTTTGAATTCCATATCCTGAACAATAGCTATAATGGGACAAACTAAAGATACAACAGAACCTCAAGAGATCACAAAATCAGCCAGAAACAATTAATTGTTACACGTTTGGAGAAAAAAAAAAGTCTTGCTGTTGTGTAGATTTAGGGACATCTGAATTGTTCCATTTTATTCAGTGCAGCCGTTCTATCACAAGCAAACCTATACAAAATACTACTGTACGTATGATCTCTGAAAATTCCTAAAGGCCAACTGTCAATATTCAAAGGAATTTTTTTTTAAAAAAAGTACAGCTATGACACATGCCTTTCTGAATACAGAACATCAGCATATATGAAATACCAACATTTTAATAGAACTAAGAAATACATGTATGGAACATAATACAAAGGCATTTCATGTTAGGGTTCTGATAATAAAACCACAGTTTTAGAAATGTCATGAGAATCCTCCGCTGCATGGTTGTATGCTACCCCTTCGGATTCATACTAGTATTAATTTATGTATATGTGCATCTATTCTGAACAGCCAATCCAAAGTCTTCCAATCCATCCCCTCTCCATACAGAGCCAGACACTAATGTCTATAGTATTGTCAACAACCATCCATTAGGCAGACACTACCAAAGTCTATCCCACAAGGCTGAACGGAAGCCACCAGAGAGGAAATACCAGCAAATACCTCCCCGCCGCCTAGTTTCTTATGGTGACTTTCCAAAGAAGAGAACATTCACCTTAGGACACTTGCCAATTTTTTTTTTAATAAGGAGGGGAAAATATTTTATTTAACTTCCAGTAGATGTTTTACAACAAGAGGCCCTATCTATGCCAATCATTCCCACAAATGACTCTGTGAATTTAGCCCTGTATTTACAAACAGAGAGAGTGAAAGAGCCAAACAGCCAAGAGAGAAACACATTATAAAAACAATATCAAATTACATGAAAGAAGTGACAAATAAAATGGCATAACACACATGCTGTACAACCATACAATATACTTTATCTTGCCCTTTGGACCCCAGAGACAAAATGTGTCACTGTATTCTCTTAATACACGAGAAAATGAATGAAAAGGAGAGGTTAAAAGAAAGCCCAGAATAACAAGTACAAGCAGACTTGCCACAAAAGGACTTCCTTGCCATAAAGGAATTCCTTTATTCTGGTTCCACACATGGTAGGGAAACATCAAGAAATATGGTTGGCAGACATCAGACAGGAAAAGCCACATCACCCCCATGACTCCAGATGCAGAGGGAGAAGAGACTGGTTAGCTTAGGGTCAGTGGTCTCATAAAGAGATACCTCTCAAGAAACTGTATGTCCCAAGAGATATCCAGAAACTGGTTCTGCTTCTCAGTCCAGTCCATCAGACCGGTTCTGTTTCTCAGTCCATCAGACAGACTTGTGGAAAACAGAAATGATGCCTGTGGCAGTGGCAGATCAAGCCTGTGTAGCCTATTAATTTACCAGATAGCTCGGTCTGAAGGGCAACCTATGCTCCCCTCTGCTATGCAACATGGAATGTAGCAAAAACCTCTTTACTGCTATGAATATGGGTGGGAACTTATGGAGAGGAAATGGAGATACTTCACAGAAAAACATTTAACTTTCCCATTCATTTGCTGAGAGATAAGCATCTGATACGTTCTAGTGGTTCTACTAGGATTTATTCTCTGTCTACATCAAATGCACTTTACAAGACTTGGAAAATATAAATTTCATTCCCTGATGGGATTTACTTTGTTCATTTCAGTGAGAATTAAGAATCAAACAGGCCACTTGAAAAATCTGTAAAGAATTCTAAGCAAAATTGAGAATGAGACCTGGCCAGTAGCATTTAGTAAGCACTCAGAGCTGCAACTGAAGTCAATGGTAGCACTGCTTTGAATATAATAAAAAGTATTATACAAAACTAAGCACACTATACAAAAATAAGGCCCTGGATATCTAAAGTTGGGCATGCAAAATTTCAGGACACTTTTGACCTATCTGTGCCTCAGTCTGCTAGGTGTAAAATGCAGATGATAACCCCACTCACTTCACGGGGGTTGTTGTGAAAACTAAAGTTTGTGAAAAACTCAAATACTGTAATGCATCTGATCCTACTCAAGATGGGGTAAAATGAACCAGATATTTTCGAGAATGAGGTAAGAGAAAAATTCATTTTTTAGCCATGTTAAACAATTCTTACAAATGTTTCCTTAAGAATCTCTACTGCCCCTGTCCTTTAAAGCAGGGTCTTGAAATGTGGTGGGGAAATTGTCCTGACATCAGAGATGTGCCTTTTGCCTAACAAAATCCACCAAAAGTTAGCCCTCCAAAACATAATCAGTTCTCCTATGCTCTGTCTGTTAGTGTTTGGCAGCTAAATCCTCCAAAGAGTCTATAGGCACCGGGCATAATCCAGCGCAGGGCTGCAGGGAAAATCCCTGCAATTGCTCCTTCTAGTTGCCAGGCTGCTTTGGAGTTGTGACACAAAATAGAGAGCCTGGAGTCTGTCTCTTCTATGCTCTCAATGGTCCCACAACAGGTGCCCATAGGGGAGAAGGAGTAACCAGACTGACTTGAATGCAGGGGGAAAATAGGGCGGGGGTAAGGAGATGCACTGAATGAGGCAATGGGTATCATAATGCATAAATACATACATACAAGGGGGCAGTATTAGGGTTACACTGTGAAACTTAATTAGGCCATTTCCTAACTTTTGAATGCTTGACTTTGTAACCTTAACCTAAACATACATGGCTCTCTGTTGGACAGAGTAATAACTATAGCACAGTGGTACCCAGACTTTTCCGGTCACACACAAACACATTCTTACCAGTAATGGAAACCGACCACACACCCCCTCCATTTCTACACAGCTAAGGCTTCTTCAACATAGGAGCTTGGTCTGAAGGCTGAGCTGGGGGCAGAACTAGAAATGAGGGAGGAGCTGGGGCTAGAGGCAGAGCTGGGGCTGCCCTGAGGCAGAGCGGAGCTGCAGCTACGGCCGGAGCAGGAGGCAGAGTGGAGCTGTAGATGGGGGCAGAACAGAGCTACAGATGGGGGCAGAGTGGGGCTAAGTGGTTCTCCCTCCCCACCCCATAGGGGCTGACCTGGGCCCCACAACATACCCCCTCAAATGTTCCTCTACATCCCACAGTTTGTGGACCACTGCTATAGCATGTTATAAAAACATACCTAAGGATCAAAATTTTCAAACAAGGATACATAAAGTATTTATGTACATAAATAATAGTAGTCTGAGTTTTTGAGATGTTTGCTTTTGCAGCTCTTTAATGATATCAAAAAGAATTGTGTGTAAGCAGCACCTCTTAAAAAAAAATTAGACCTCTTGTTAGTGCCTAAACATAGATGTTTGAAAATTTTGGCCAAGAATTTTAAGGAAATATTTTAGTATGATTTGCAGTCTCTCTTAATACAGGGTATAGAATTAAAAAAGAGCAGAATGAAAAGCTAATATAGGTTACAAGGGAAAATATAAAAATAATCATTAAAATAACTGATGTTAAATACTGTATTACATATATCAAGCACACAGAGAAAAAGAAATGGAAAGGTATGCCTTGTACCACGAGGGCAGATTGGGAACTCAAACTATGATACTTAGAACCAGCCTTCACACAGTGAGATGGTAGGTTTAGCCACCAAATTGGCTGAAAGGATATGAACTTTGAAACGAGTGAGTGAAAGATAATTTTGCAAAGAGCTTTCCATATACTTCAAAAACAAGAACTGACCCTGATGACAACACTGACAATTCCTAACAATTTAATTGATTGAGGACTAATTATATGCAATGATCAGGATTTATACAATTTCAGCAATGGTAAGAGGCAATGTGTTAGAAAGAATAATCAACATGCTCAGGAGCCTTGACCTCCACTATAACATCATTATCTTTGGCTGTCATACTTTTCTAACTAATTGCATGGTAGAGAAGACACAACATGAATATTAAAGTTTAAGGAGTACATATTTAAAGAACATTAAATTCCAAGTCTTTCCCAGATGAGTTATGGAGATGGATCTTGATGTGCAAGCAACTTCTCTGTATGGCAAAAGGATATGCAGCTTGCATACCACCACATAGAACATAACTATTAAATAAGTATCTGTGTATCACTTTCTGCACGAGGACTTGCCTAACCACATTTGTGTATATTTTTAACAGAACAATCTCAAGTTGGGTGACAATCCTGAAAACATTTCAGCATATGATTTAACTTTAAGCACATAAATAGTTCCATGATTTCAATGGCACTACTTGCATGCTTAAATATATACATACTGTATGTGAATTGTCTTCAGGATTGGGGTCATAAATGGATCACTTTACGTTTTATTAATTAACAAAGCAGTACCATCTGTTAGAAAGAAGTGGACAAAAAGAGGTTGTTTCCATAGCACTGAATGCAAAATATATCCTCCACACAGTCTGCCTATGCCAACAAATCTGATTCTCCCACTGCAAACAGTTGCTATTATTCATTATTTTATAGCACCCCAAAAGGCAGTATGCACTTCAGAAAAAATAACAAAAAGCCAAGAGAGTATTCAAAGAGCTTACAATCTAAATTACACTCCTGACGCAATGCACAATGGTGACAAACAGGAGGTGGGGAAAGGGTACAGATGGATATGGTAGACAGCAGCATGATCATGTGGCAATAGGGTATAGACAGGCATACATCTTGGTGGGTCAGCTGGTTGGTTATTTTAATATATACCCTCATCAATAATTTTGAATATACAAAAAAACACTGAATTACTTATTGTGGACTCCACAGAAGAGATGACACACACTACTGTTTGGCCAGAGTACATGGTGGACTAACTATTCACAATATTGCATACCATAAACACTCTGTTCTATTTTACCACACTCCATTCTATTTTCAAGCCTCAGCACAAGTATGTAGACAAACAAGAATCTTCATACATGGGGCAAGCCCATAACTAATTAGTTCTACACCTAATTAGTTCTACACCTTATACCCTCAGTTAACGGTGACTCCAAGTGCTTCTGGGTGCAAATGCAGACCCACTGGACAGTACTATTCAAGAAGATATTAAATGAATGGGGTGCAGGCACGCCAAGAGTGAACTCTATTATGGACAGTCACTGCTCAAATAGGATCTAGATTGTGATAAAAGTGACTGAAGGGAGGAACAGAAATAACATTGGGTGTGGGAAATTAATCACTTTAAACAAATAAAACTTAAAAGGGGAATTTTTCAAGTTTTTTGTTCCTTAAAACACTTTTAAGGGATTCCTAGAGAAGAGAAAGTTTGTTCCTTTATAAGATTTATTGTTATGAATATTTAGGGTGGGATAACCTAGACAGCTCAATCTATGAAAACTATTCATCCTAGCAGGAGGGCTTTTTATCAAATGACCAACGTGGCAAATTGGAGCAGCCAACCTGCTTACTAATCAAACCCCCAGGCCATTGGGTACATTTGGATGAAATCCACAACCAGACAAACTTCCTCCACTATAACTTTATTCTCTTCTTTCATTATCATCAACCTCTTGGCTCAAAAGCTCTCCTTTTCAGAGCAGTGCACCCACATTTTCAGCTCTCCCTTATCTTTATTTTATTCCTCAAAACTCTTTTTCCATCTCTTCCTCTTTTGTTATATTGCTTCTGTGTTAAGGACTGCAATCTCCAAGATTTATTTCAGAAAAAAATATGTATATAAGCTAAACTACGGGAATATGAAAAGATCTATGTAGGCTCATTGTCTAAAAACAATCACAAATGTATATTTTCAGATAGCAACCTACGAGGAAACACCAGCAGTCCAACCAGTCTAAAGTGGCATGAATATATCATTTTAAAATGGTGTTAAAATGTTTAATTGTTTGCCGTTTACATTTGTGTGATTCCCCAGAACTACATGTGGCCAAATTCTACACTAACTTCCACATCACATTATTTCATTAACGTCAATGGGACTTAATGGAGTGTAAGTCATTAGCCTGAGGTCGGTTCTCCAGCAGTTACCCATATGTACACTGAGAGGACAATGAAGCCCAACAACTGATACTTTAAAAAAGCTCAGTGCCAAACCAATTATTGATGTAAATGTTTGTGCAATCTCCCATACCTGTAACCTTCTAGTACAGTTAATAGAAACATAGACTAGATCCTCAGAATTCAGTGTCATTCTCTCTGTAACTGGGAAAGTAATGATGAAAACCCTTTTGAAGATCACCATCAAAGCTTATTTTGCTATTGATTTAGACTCAGTGTTAATAATTAAACAGCTGACATTTTTCTCAGCTGCCTCTGGTTGAGAGCCAATAAAAAGGTAATCCCTTTATATTACATTAAAAATCTCTGATGGTTCCTCACTACACCAGTAACCAGTAAATACTGACAACACTTATGGAGCAGGGACTGACATTTTATTTGAATTGGGGGGGGAAATGTGGCTTCTTTGGACCTATCTCATCTATTATTGCCAGCTGTACAGTGGGAAGGAAGCTTGTCAGTTTATATAATATGTGAAGAAGCTGCACTATAAATAGCTCCCTTTAAACAGGACTTGGAGCCTGGTTCATGGGGAAAAATGCTTATGGGGGTGTTAATTTTGATGTAGATTTTTTATGCATGTAGGGTTTAAATGGAGTGTCTGATTAAAAAAAAGAAAACAAGCCTGGTCTTATGCAGATGTAGCAGCATGTGGGCTGAATGTGCAAATTAGCAGAGGTATATTAAATGCAGTTCATGGAAGAGACCCTTTTTCTTGTCAGTAGAAAGGCTGGTAAGACATGTACAGTATTTTAAATCCCAACTGTCATGAGACAGTGGCAATTGTGCTTGTATCTCAGTGCCGAATTTGGCCCTTCTATGACTTGAGGATCAGATTGGCAGTATTTATTTTTTAAACATTCCCATAGCAGAACCTGGAACAATACTGGAGGAGATGAGTGATCCAGAGTGATGATCCTTGCACTCACTAGGCACTCCCCCTCTAAATGCGGTATAGTAATTGTAAAGCTGCCTTTGGGATTTGATGAGTCATGGTGCTACAGCAGGGACGGTTATAAAAACTAATCACTTGTGATTTTAAAGGAAAGTGCCTCCTGTACAGCTTCAGTCCTATGGATCCCAGCGTATTCCGGGTGCCCCAATTTTAGGCCCTTCTTGTTAACATCAAATAAGCTGCAGTGTGAGGAATGCAGCCTGGTCATCTGCAATAAGAAAACTGACAATCTGATTGCCATGGTGAGATATATGTTAAGTGGCTGTATATAGAATATACAATATACTATATACAATACACTGTGTAAGATTAATAAGAAAATTAGTAATCTCTGTCCTATGAAAAGAAGCAATAAACAGCTGAAATTACATTTAAAGTTCACAGTATTTATCAAAACATCAACACGTTCACTGTCAAGGCAAAACCCCTCTTATGGCAATGACATTTTAGAACAGATTTCTGTTATTTTAAAAATAGTTAAATATTTGAATGTCTAGCAAGTCATCACTAAAATGGTACAGCTTTGCAGTTGACTGTTCTCTCTCCATAAAATTTGTACATATATAGGTGTTTTTCCATGTAGTAATACATATCATTAGAGTTGTCAGAGGTCCCATTTTATAGGGACAATCCCGATTTTTGGATCTTCTTATATAGGCTCCTATTACCCCCCCCCCCATCCCAGTTTTCACATTTGCTGTCTGGTCACCCAATGATATAATGTACCAATCCAACCCTGTAATACCTAAAATATCTAACTGACTTAAAGTGTCTCCATTTTTTTCATATTCTTTTGAAAACTGTATCTGTGGATACTAGTAAATGGCGATCCGTGACATTTTAAACAAATCACCTTATGTAATACAGACATTTGAAATATAATTGGTGTGCAAAGAATCTTACTCTAGATGTCAATTTCAAAAGGCCAAAATATTTGAGAAAAGCAAAGCAATTATCTACTTCTGTGCAAATGCATTGCCAGTACCATCAATATGATTATAACATAGTTTTCCATGTGGCTTATTGTAAATTTGGCGCTTGAGGTTCTAATACATTTTCTGTCCTGAATAATACAAAAAAAAATCAGAATCCAGTTTTGTCTAAATTTGATCCACAGCACTGCTATTTTCTGCCCTTGTTTACAAGAAAAAAGAACGAGTCTAAGAGAAATGGACACTGAGCTACAACAGTGCCCCAAAGTTGTCATATATTGCTCACTGCAACATTTGAAATCATAGTGAGTAGAAAACTTCAAGGGGTAAATTTAAAATAAAATTAAACTAGAGGTATGCTCTGCAAAATGTGAAGTCTTAGTTCCACATCTAATTCTCCGGGTATATTCGGCCACCATTAAAAATATGCTGGTCAAACCAATGAGCAGTGGGAACTCTACTAGTTTAGACTCAAAGATTTCCTTCAAAATTCTCCTGCTGGGGAGGAGGAGATGTGGAAGGGGAAGTGTCACTCTCCTTGAGTCACTTACAGGCACCTTCTAATGCAGGGTTTCTCAAACTGGGGGTTGCGACCCCCGGGAGGTCGCCGAGCACTCCCGGGGGGGGGGGAGGTTGTGAGCTCCTGCAGCCGCAACTCGCGGCGGCGGGGCCGGGGGGCCGGTACGCACCCAGCAGCCCACCCACTGCGGGGACTGGGGCCGACGCGCAACCAGCAGCTCACCCGCGGCGGGGACGGGGGCCCCGGGTGCAGCCAGCCGTGGACGGGTGGGGGGTGGGGTGTCGCGCCACAGCCGGCCGCCGGACCAGGGGGGTCACAGCGCGCCAACGGCGCAGGACAAGGGGTCGCAGTCTCAATACGTTTGAGAACCGCTGTTCTAATGCAAGGGCATTGCTAAATCCATAGGGCATCCCTGCTCTCATAAATGTGAGTCTTCTCTATACTAAATTAAGCCAAACTGTCTGCATTTGATGGAGATGGGAATTCCAGGCTCTCCCTCCCACCCCCAAGTCCTTTCAGTAGAGTCCCCTATTCACTATCCCTGGGTAAAGGGTGGAGGGTTGCAGCACAGAATACATAACAGCTCATCCTGGGGCTTTTCTGGACGGTACACTGGGGCCAGCTGCCTTCTTGTAGGTGCAGGGAATCAGTGAATGACCTCCTTGAGGGTGGTTTCCCTGAAGTCCTACAGAAGTTCCTCTTGGGAGCTGTAACGCTACTATCTATTCTCTCTCAGAGCCATCCAGCAACTGTCTGGAACTTCCTGTATTTAAAACCTTATTCGACCCCGACATCATTGACAGGGCTGGAGGAGTAGGCCATCCTTTAATTCCTTTACCACTGTTGCAGGGTTTATACAGCCTGTCAGAGGGGCACTGGGAGAGGATGAATTACCTAGCCCATGGAAATGACCAGAGTTTCAGCCCAATAAATACATACCTCTCCCAAGATTCATGTGGAGCCAGGGCCAGGGCTATGCAGACTAAGAACGAATACTGCTGTGTAGCCTCAGTTTCTATGGCAGCATGGTTCCCAGGGTTCCCTACATGCACCTGTCCAGTCTCCGTGGGGAGGCGGGGGGATTTCACTTTAAAGTGTACCATACCATGTAAGCAAACATTGACCCCATGACTGTTTTTGTGTGGAGACTGCACTGGGGTCTGAGCAGAATGGTGGAGGCCACACTCCATTCCTTCTAACACCGAGACTGCCTCCCCACCTTGTGCAGCCCGTTCCCCCTGGAGCGATTCTGGTGGTTACCATAGGACAGGTGGGGAGAAAAATCAAACTACAGAACACTTTTTCCTTTTGCATCTGTCTGATTCCTGCTCCTTTCTGCTCATAGAGGTAGAGGGGAAAAAAATCCATCTCACAGAAATTAAAGATGGAGAGGACTTAAAATCATAATTTGTCCCTCTACAAATGTAAGACTGTTCCTGTGGTACATTTTCTAAATACAAGGCTCATGAAAGTCAACTAAAAAAATGCATCATTGCTGAGGTCTGATAATATTTAACAAAATCATTTGACTCCAACAACTACCTAAAAATAAACAAGGAATTTACAACATTTATTCTTATTTACTTAAAAGTAGTTAATTTAATAGCTAAAATGAAAATATCCAATAAAATGATCTATATAAATATCTAAAGTAATACTATATAATACATTCACAAGCATTAGTTCTATCAAAATTAAGGTGTATGTGTCATATATACATATGCACATATTTAAATTTCCCAGCACTATTTATTTTTTTATTTCTAGGAAACATCAAATGTTACCATTAGGACATTATTAAAAATAATTAATAAAGAAAGAGCATTTATTGTTTATTGAGAGTATCTGAATTTATCCTGTATCTGTAAAAAGAAATACAGGACTTCTGTTACAAATGTAATACTGGGGAAATCTCTTTAGAGGAACAAAAAAGAAAAGTCTGCAGGTTAAGAATGCAAATGAACAGACAATTAAAATATACATTTACCCCATGCACATATACTACCATTTGAGGTTCTTTTTCCCTCTGATGCACAGAGCTGTCCAAAAAGCAGCACCACAGATTGGCAGGAAACTTGGAAGTTTTGATTAACCCAACATACTGGAGCTCTTGGCAACATGCCTGGATGCTTGAGATTACTGCTTCTATAGCAACTCCCTTGGGTGATTGCATTGCTTTTCTTTTTCCTTCCTCTTTCTGAAATGTTGCTCTTTGGGGTTTTTTTTTGTCCTCGATAAAAGCAGTTTGCTCCATTTAGCAGCGTGTGCTGCTGCACGAGTGTTCTGTCCTCACTCAGCAAATGGTACAGCTACACATACAGCTATCATTACAGATCAAAGGCATCATAAAAGAGTCTGCCATATGCCTTGTCATCTTGCCAAACTGATGACACAATTCTTTCACTTACAGAATTACAGAGTAATTCATACGAGGCATACATGTTCAACAGAATTGAATTCATTTGCATTTCTTTAATAGCTATATGGCTATAGTATTTGCCATATTTTTAGACTAAAATGAATGTAAATTAAACCTTTTCAGTTTCAGTTTGTACACAGTTAATATTGCAATAGTAACAGTTATAGATGTTTATATCTTTTCAAAAAAATTAATTTATGTTAAGAAGATCTGGTATTCCTACCTACTCATGGTTTTTCTATCAGGATGATTTAAACATGTTAATATGAAGTATGTCTACTGTTCCCTCTAATATCAATGATATCCTTCAATGGAAGCAGGATTAGGCCCCAAAACACTTCCCAACAAAACAAGCTGCTACAATTAAGTCACTATGTTTTTTCATGGCTGAATATATATGATTATTTAATAGTAGGGAACCAGTCTAGTGCAATAGCTTATGCAGAAAGGAGGGTCCTCAGTACAAAATCAATGTAAGCAAGGGACTCTGTGACCTTTGGCAATAAATAATCTATTTGTTCTTACAGCATGTAACGGTGCTGACTAAGAGAACCAAGTCAGGCCCCTATTAGCCCGGCCCCAGCGAGAAAAGGTACTAGTTGGGGCTGGCTGGGAGGCCACACCCTAATTACTTGAGGGAATGCACCTGCAGGCCTGAGTAGCCAGCCTGCTATAAAAGCTGGCAAGAAGGAAGCAAGGGGGAGAGTCAAGAAGGCTAGGGAGAAGGGAGAGATAGAGTAGAGTAGAGTAGGGCTTTAGATCCCTGCTGGCAAAGAAGCTAGCAATCTCTCTGAATGTTGGTCTGTGTATACAGTAGATACTCGATTATCCAGGATAATAGGAAAAAATTAATCCTGGTTAATAAAATTCCAGATAAATGCCATTCATAGGAAATATGGGGGAGAGGGGTTGGTTCACTGGCTGCCCTGGTGTGGTTTTTGTGTGTGTGTGCTTGGAGCAGCAACAAAGCCAGAGCCGGCCCTGCGAGTTATGCATATTTTTTTTTTGACATCCTGGTTAATCCATATCCTGGTTAACCCAATCCTGGATAATCGAGAGTCTACTGTATATTTGTAAATAGTAGGTGGTGGGAATGGACATAATCAATAAAGGACACAGGTGCTGCACTTTAGTTGGTCTCCAGGAGTTTTTGTGGCGAGGACCAGCAAGGGCCCAGTTACACATAGGGGCTTGTCCAGGATTTGAGGCTAGCGACTGTGGTTGGCGACCCTAGACATGGAGGAGACCCTCAAATGGCTGGTGAAGCAGCAGGAGGAACTGTCCAGCTGTTGCAGCAGACTGAGAAGCAGGGATTCCTGACCTGGCAGACAGAACAACAGAGCCTACAGGATTTCATCAGGGAGCAGACCAATGCCCAGGCACAGCTCTGCAGTGGGTGGTGAGTCCTGCGACGGGCAAGGGTACAGGGAGTGCAGAAAGTACTGAGGAGGTTTCTTATACTGATCCAAGCTTACCAAAAAGTGAGATATTATTTTCTGAAGATCTTAATTATCTTATTAATAGCATCTTACCACAAGTGGGCAGAACTTGGGTTATAGTTACTCTGGTGTATACCATCGCCTGTTTTTTCCAGTCTGCCCACTGTGTAGCTTAGCATCAATTATTTATGATGATGCTTCATAATGTGCTAATAAATATATGGTCAATACATTTTGTAAAAATAATTAAGTCTTCTCTTAATACTAAAAAGATAACAAGTGTGTATATTGCTAAAGGAAGGCAGGAAAAAAAATTGAACTGGAGATATTTCAACAAATATATGTTTTGTACTTAGGAGAGATCTCCTGCATCACATTGCAGAGTTGGAGATCTACTATAGCTTCCTACATCAGTTTCTCATCCTCAGATTGGCATGGACTCAGAATACTACAGAGGCAACACATTCACTCTCTGAGGGGAGTGTGGTTGTTTCACTATGACTGAAGGAATATCACTGGCAGGCTCTGAAGGGGGACACAGCCATCCACCTTCCCTGGAGGAAAGGTCACCAAAACAGAGTAATTGGAAGAGGGACATGAGAGAGAAAAGTGAGAAGTCTGGGAATTTTGAGTGCAATCACTAGCAAAATAAATGGATTTTTAAAGGAAAGTGCTTAGAACTTGTCTACTAAGAAGAAAGGTCTGTCTCCCGCCATTAAAATACAAAATGTTATAAAAATCAAAACCCAATAAAACTAGAGCAATATTAGGTATTATTGTTAAAACACCCTCCAGTGCTAGATTTACCATCCAAATCTCTCAAAGGTAGTCAGCACCAGTAAAACACAATATTTTGTAGCACTATTTTCTGACAAGAAATTTTCCCATGAAAACATTTCCTGACATTTTTCACAAAATGTTTTCTGCCTTTTATATAGGGAAATCAGACCACGCAGTTAAAATGATTGTATTTAGAATTATTTTCTCAAGACTTCATTTTTCTCACTTTACATTCCCAACTTCAGGACCCTACAATAATGTCACAGCCACATCCTTTTGACACAGAGAAACTGGGAGGGACTTTCTCTTTTTGAGTTCCTTAACAGTTCTCCATTATTGGCAGGATATATCACTGTTATGTAAGGCACCTATTTATGCAAAAGGTCCTAATGGGTTTATTTTATAGCACTGCCAGCTCTTGCTGATCAAGAGACATGGAGCAAGAATAGTAATCAGCTACTGTACCTGTTCCCAGATGTGGAGGTGAAAATCATTAACACAGGATCACTTCATTTTTCACAATTAATTTAAAAAACAAACAAACCTTAATTCATTACTAATTAACTACCCATATGTGGATGCACAGGAGGAAGTACTGTCAGGGGAAAATTAATGGCACGTCTCTCCCCCTTACCGTACACTCCGGATAGGAGTGGCGGCGTTGAGGCAGGGAGCTCACAAGCTGTCAGAGACCATTGAAGAAACACACAAGTTAACTTTGATCAAAGGGGAAACTGAGGTACCCTCCTCTCGGTCAAGAAAGGGGATTGGCAGCAGCTCCGTTTATTATCAGTACCAAGCAGACTTTTATAGAGTATATTCAAAGGGGAGGGGGAATGGGTGGAGGGAGGGAAAAGACCTACTTGAAGCATGCGCGTTAGCAAACCCTGACATCAGTCCTAGGTCAGTGCCTTCTTGAGGCACCTGGTGTGGGGACCTTGAGAAAGCTTATATGATGCCAACAAGCTTATGAATAGGTGTCTATTCATTCCCTAGCGAAATCGTTACATACATATAATGCAATCTGGCGATATAACACATTAGCTCATCTCATGAAGCCTACAGCCCGTGATTGTCTAGGCAAGGTCACATTCTCGGTATAGATAACAATACAGAAACAACTTGTTGTGCAGCACTATTACACTGAATGTCTAAAGCCTCAAGCGAATGCTGTGCAACTTTTGGGGGTTTAACTATGTGATTGCTGGTGAGGAAGAATACATGGGGAGAAGGAGCTAGGGAAACTGAGTTAGCCCTAACAGTACCAGAAACTCGTTCCCAACTTCTTGAACTCCCGTGTAACAAGCCATGCACAATCTTGGTCCTTGTGCCCCGGGAGAGTAAAGAATTTGAGTCAAGTGCCAAAAGTGACCTCAGATTCCCCAAAGAAGAAAGGGCAGGATTTTGTCCTCTCTTCTTTCACACTGGCCAGCAGAACTGGAATGGTGTATATGGGAGGACACATTCTAGAAGGGTTTAGCAAATACAGCAGTGGTGTCACTGGTCTGCACTCCCAGAAACACGGTACTTGATTCAGCCACGGTACGTCCATCCCTCACCCCTCTATTAGAGGACTGTGACTGAAGAACCACGATTTATCCCTAAATATCTATCTTTTATTCCAGCACAAGTCCACCCAATCTTGTTATTACAGGGCTGCTAGTCTTAGCATCTGTATTTTTTTCCTCCTGCAAACAGTTATAAGGAGAAAAGTTTGTAGCTCAAATTTCAGGCCCAACCTACTGAATGATGTTTGTCTCCAACATTAAGCATTCACATTTTCATGCCTGAAGTCCCAATATTATTTGATACAAACACTGACGAAATCAAGACCAGCAACTTAAGGGCCAAATTCTGTGTGCAACTCTTTTTATTTCAATGGGAACCACATACATACAATCCTGGATAGGATTCTGCCCTGAGAAAGTTCTCCAATATATCAGTTGCAGTTATTTACCTACTTAACAAGTCAAAAAAATAAAATCCTCTTTAAAATGTAGACAACAATGACCATGTAGCCAGAACATCACTGAACTACATACATATATTTCAGACATTCTCTTCTACTTGTTCATTTTAAGCCACATTCTATCATATTTCCCTTTTTCTAATACCCATTAAAGTTTATCACCTATCACTTACAGCTGCTGCATTTGTGAAAAATTTAATGTCTGAAAAATAAGATGCGACATAACTGTGTGACTTTCTCAGCCCTAATGGAAAAAGTATATAGCTGAAACATTAGAATTATGGGAAGGAAGGGAGAGTTAGTTTCTTTTTTTTGTTTTGTTTTTTTTGTTGCTATGACACAATGGAACACTTCAAGGGCAGCCAAGACTTGATTTTCATTAGCAGCATGTCTTATTAATATGTCTAAGTTACATTGCATAAAGAATAATGAAAATCCTGAGATGATCAGGATAGTGAGATAAACGGATGATCTCATAATGACAATAGCTCCAGAAGACAAATGCAATTTCACACCCACCTCCATGCACATATAAATTAACACCAGATCCAACCTCATTCATGCAGAAGCCCACACCAAGTCTTTGAAGGTCAGAAAAAGGACTCAGGATTGAAAAAGCAGCATATGCAGAGATCTGCCTGTCTGGCAGCCATCTCTAGACTCTTTGGTCTTAGAGCATTTTCTCCTTCTCCCCTGGTGGTGGAACTATAGAAGCAGAGAGCTCCCTCTTAAAGTGGCAGTAAGCAACACATGCTTCAATCATTGAAATATGTCATAAGAATATAAGAACAGCCATACTGGGTCAAATCAATGGTCCAACTAGCCCAGTATCCTGTCTTCCGACAGCAGTCAATGCCAAATGCTTCAGAGGCAATGAACAAAACAGGCAATCATTGAATCATCCATCCCCTGTAGTCGTCCCCCAGCTTCTGGCACTCAGAGGATAGGGACACCGAGAGCATGGGGTTGCATCCCTGACCATCCTGATGGACCTATCCTCCATTAACTTATCTAATTCTTTTTTGAACCCCATTATAGTTTTGGCCTTCACAACATCCCCTGGCAATGAGTTCCAGAGGTTAACTGTATGTTGTATGGAAGAAGTTTTTATCTGCGTTAAACCTGTTGCCTACTAAATTTCATTGGGTGAACCGTGGTTCTTGTGTTATGTGAAGGAGTAAATAACACTTCTCTATTCATTTTCTCCACACCAGTCAAGATTTTATAGACCTCTCTCATATCCCCCCATAGCCATCTCTTTTCTAAGCTGAACAGCCCTGGTCTTTTTTCAATCTGTCCTCCTATGGAAGATGTTCCATACCCCTAATCACACTTGTTACCCTCCTCTGTATTTTTCCCTAATCCCAATATATCTTTTTTGGAGATGAAGTGACCAAAACTGCACACAGTATTCAAGGTGTGGCCATATCATAGATTCAAATAGTGGCATTACATTGTCTGTCTTATATCTATCCCTTTCCTAATGATTCCTAACATTCCATTAGCTTTTTTGACTGCCACAGCACATTGAGCAGATGTTTTCAGAGAATTATTCACAGTGACTCCAAGATCACTTTGTTGAGTTAACAGTTAATATCTTTAACAGTTAGTTCAGATCCCATCATTTTGTATCTATAGCTGGGATATTTTCCTACATGCATTACTTAGCATTTCTCAACACTGAACATTTGATCTTCCATTTTCTTGCCTACTCATCTAGTTTTGTGAGATCTTTGTATCTCTTCACAGTCTGCTTTGGACTGAACAATCTTAAATAATTTTGTATCATCTACAAATTTTGCTCCCTCACAGTTGATACATTTTTCCAGATAATTTATGAATATGTTGAATAGGACTGGTCCCAGTACAGAACCCTGTGGGGCACCACTATTTACCCCTTTCCATTCTGAAAACTGACCATTTTCCCCCTCCACTTTGTGTCCTATCTTTTAACCAGTTAGTGATCCAGGAGAGGACCTTCCCTCTCATCCCATGACAATTTACTTTGCTTAAGAGCCTTGTGACATGTCATTCCATATTCTTTATGAAAATATGCTTATGATATGAATGACATAACTGAGACATACTTGATACAAGATGGCGCATGCGAGAAATCACTGGAAAGGTTATGCTTTACTGTGATTTCTTGTAACTTTCCAGAGTAAGGGAAGGGGGGGGTCAAGTTTGGGAAACAAAGGATTCTTGCCTTATGCAAATCCGATTTAGGAGTGGGGAGGAAGGCAAACAGGACTCCTCCTCCCCATGGCCTGTCTGCCCAAGAAGAAAGATTGCAAAAAGGAAGGCAAGGGGGGAGTCCAGTTTGAGATTAGGGTCCAGTCTGAAAAGGAATATAACTGGAATTCTGAACCACAGAAAGTGTAACAATATCTAGGGTGATAAATGCTATTTGTAACCAATTTCTTTAGTGAAACTAGCTTAGTTTGCATCTTTGATTTCATTTGCTTAGTAATCTGCTTTGTTCTGCTTGTTACCCCTTTTACCACTTAAAAACTGCCTTTTTATAGTTAAGAAAATTTCTTTTGTTGATTTATTTTTTTATTAAATTACAGTTTCTGTAATTTCTAACTGGGAGTTGTGGGGGGAGAAGTGTGCACACCTCTCTCCACATTGAAGGAAGGGGTGAATTTCGTACTATATCTTTGGGTCTGCACTCCCAGGGAGGGGGACATCTGAGTGCTGAAGCAAGTCCCTTAAGCTAACTCTTCACAGAGCTGATCTTCAGCTGGGTGTGGCTGTACCTGTGTGTGTGGTAGAGGAGGTATTAAGAGCCTGGCTCAGCAAGACAGGTTAAAGGGGGCCCATGCTGGCACATCAGGTAAACTCAGTGGCATCTCGGCACATCAGGTGACTTCCCAAGGGGTCCAACCCATCACAAGTCTATGGTGATGGACCTTGTCAAAGGCTTTCTGAAAGTCCAAGAGCACTATATCCACTGGATCACACTTGTCCACATTTTTGTCCCCTCAAGAATTCTAATAAATTGGTGAGGCATAATTCCATTTTATAAAAGCCACGTTGACTCTTTAACAAATGTCTAGGTATATGTCATGTCATATATACCAGTGTATAAGATGACAAAACATATACTACACAAATAAAAAAAAAATCTCTGTTATAGCTTTTATCTGCTATTTTACCTTGCTCAATCAGGCAAGTTCATTTCTCTGGCATCAGCTAATAACTTTAATTCAGGAATCCATTATTATACTATAATTCCAACATGGAAAACTGTTAAGAGAAAACAGAAGAAGAAGAAGAAGAAAAAAGCTAACTTGATGAAAGTTAACCCTGACCTTCGGGACAATATTAATTTTAAGGGTCTAATGTTAAGCCATTAATATTTAGGCCAAATCACTTTTGGAAAAAAATCTGTGCTTGTCCAACAAAAACAGGGGCTTTGTTTCTAATCCAAACATTGCAATTTCCTGGTAGGGTATTATAACATGAACGTGAACATAGCTCTATTTTCATAGAAATAATCATCATCCAAGGTGAACAAAGTGAAAAATGTAAAAAAAGTATTACTGTGAAAAGTTTTAGATTTTTAAAATTCTTTCTAGTTTAGTAACTTAAGATGGCATTTCGCTGACTGAAATGATTAATTATTTCCTCACTATAGATCTGAATAAAATGAGTCTGTGATGTTATTTATGAAATGATTGCTACTATTTTTAAAGAACTTCTTACCTGAAACAAATACTCACCAGCAACTGCACATCACACAACAAAAACACTAACCCATGTACCTATCCTTGTAACAAAGCCCGATACAAACTCTGTCCTCATATCCATTCAACTGACACCATCATAGGACCTAATCACATCAACCACACCATCAGAGGCTCATTCACCTGCACATCGACCAATGTGATACATGCCATCATGTGCCAGCAATGCCACTCTGCTATGTACATTGGCCAAAACGGCCAGTCTCTACGCAAAAGAATAAATGGACACAAATCTGACATCAGGAATCATAACATTTAAAAACCAGTAGGAGAACACTTCAGTCTTCCTGGCCATTCCATTAAAGATTTGATGGTGTCAATTTTGAAACAGAAAAACTTCCAAAACAGACTCCAACGAGAAACTGAGGAACTGGAATTAATTTTCAAATTGGATACAATTTACCAGGGGCTAAATAGGACTTGTGAATGGTTCTCTCATTACACTAATTGATTGCATTTCCCGAGTTAATTTATCTTCAACACTTGCTATCTAGTGCAGACAGAGAAATCCATTTGAAAAGGTATTTTTTTTCTCCTGCTGATAATGGCCCATCCAGATATAACAGCCTCTTAGAATTGGTATGCTAATGTACAACTTTTTTTTCTTTCTGTGTGTATAAATGCATCTTACTTCTGTTCCATTCTATGCATCCAATGAAGTGGGCTCTAGTCCACGAAAGCTTATGCTGAAATAAACTGGTTAGTCTCTAAGGTGCTACAAGTATTCCTCGCTTTCTTTATGGATACAGACCAACACGGCTGCTATTCTTGATTCTTCACTAACAGAAGAACATTTATTTCAACCATTTGCTTCTAGCCATTGAAATCTATATTTTTAGAAGAGCCCATGCAAATTTTGCATGCTGAAATGAAAATTTGCATGTGAAAAATCAAGTGACTGCATGTCTAATAGCCCAATTTGCATAACCAAATATACTCTGAAAGCACAAAGTAACATGGCTTTCTCACCAATGGAAGTTGGTCCAATAGAAGATATTACCTCATCCACCTTGTCCCCCCCATGCAAACACAAACTCTGAAGTCAATTTCACCATAAATTCATGCAAAACAAATGTAAACAAAAACAGAGTAAAAATAAGTAAGAATTTCAAAACAGCACAATGTTTTCATAACAAAATATACTGTTATCTATATGCTGTAGTTGATCTTTTACTTTTAAAGAATTTATGAGATAATAATGTCTTTTTCAAAACTCTCCCTGCAAAGTTAAACAAAAATAAGTCTTCCTATATATTTATGCCAAACTACATTATATACTAATTTAACCTGAAGTAAATACCATGGACATAGCATTTCAGCACACTACTGTCCTAAATCTGTGATTAATGCTGTGAGCTACACCCAGCCTAGCTTTCCTAATCTCTAGGCTTTCTAATTTATAGCAGAGATGGATAGGCTATCAGTGGGGAATTATGAGGATTACTAGCTGTTTATCTCTCTCTTGCAGAGACACTTTACTGCTTACAGAATTACCATAAACCCTCCAGCTACTTCTATACTTATATGGAAGTCTGGTTCCTTACAGCACCGGGATGAAAAATGTTTTGGTAATTATTGGCAAATTATTACAAAATGGAATAGTGGACAGATGTATTTTTATACATGAACCGATCACAGTGTCAAAACCAGTCATGTTACTTCACTGGTAATTTATGTTGTCTGCATGTTATCTTGTGTTCCCTCACAAAGCCAGCACTGTGATCCTGTCCACACTAATTAGAGTTCAGCACTAAGGCTTAGAGATTGCCCTAAAGCATCACCACAGGTGGCACTGTGAAACATGTCATTTCTGAACTAGGAACAAATTATGTAACTCCCCCCCACCCCCAAGAGATTTCATTTTTATGGCCAGAGGGAATATTACTGACCTTCATTCCACTACACTTTAGGTTTTGCTAGTTCTCCCATGAAAATCCCTTATTTTCAGGACCACAAGTTTTTGTTCAAAGATTAAGCTAAACAGAGGGTTCTAGCCTTACAACAAATGTCTTCTTTACTTTGGTTGCTTGGAAAGTAGGAAACAAATCTTTCTTTCTTTCCAACAGGATGTGTTGGGTATAAATGCTTATATACTGTGTGCGCACAATGGTCATTTCAAAAGGAAAACAGGAGGAATTAGAACCATCATATCTTGTTTTCAGATAGGGTACTGTCCAGGTGCAGTAAATTTAAATAATTGAAAATGTCTTGCAATAAGATGTTTTCTTTTCTTTCTTTCTTTCTTTCTTTCTTTTTGCTTGTACATTCAAGGTATCTGCATTATCACAGTGCGTTCCAGTTTGATAGCATTCTAATTGCCTTTCGGGTCCAACTGTTGCCCTATCAATCCCACAATGGACTCCTATTGAATTCAATAGCAGCTGCATCCAAAGACAGAATTTGGCCCTTAGTATGTGCATACCTAACCTGGTAAATGTGAGACATTTTAAGCAGTGCAGAATTAAAAGCTTTGATCATGCAATTGCATGCATCTAAGCATGTGCACATATTTCTCCAATTTACAAACAACTCAGGGACATGTTTTTGTGCTCAAAATCACATTGTAATCAACATCCTTATCTAGCCTGGAGACAGGTGCTCTCATTTGCACAATATAAACAACCATTTCCTTCTTAATGGTTATTCCAATAAACAATGTATGTGCATATCTTTGTAACAAAGAGCTTTAGCAGTGACAAATTTATAAGAATGTTACTTGAAACATAAAAACTTCTTTTCTCTTCATTCCCAAGAGTTATTCATTTCAGTTTGTCACACCTACACACCTTCTGAAATACTCACTTCTCTGAAAGAGTTGGAAAAACTAACCTTTTGCCTGAATTCTCCCTATAACCTGATGGAATGACTTAGCACAAACACCACAGAGGTGCAGTCAGCAAAGTTTTTCCTCGAGGGATCATATTTATAACAAGAAATCAAAACAAGTTACCCAAAAGAAAAAAAGAATGACCAGAAATTTCCCAGATGAGGTTCAGCTCAGTTCTGTGACCCTGAGGTGTTGAGTTCCTGCCTTCCACTGACATTTCCCACACTCTAAAGTCTAAACAGATCTTCAGCTGCTGCGAATTAGCATAGCCCTATTATATTCTTTCTCCTGAGCACCTGTGTAAAGGGGAGGGGTAGGAAGCTTGTGGTGAGGCCAGTCCCTTGGTTCAGGAAGGATCAGTCAAAGCACAATGCAGGATCTGTCCTGCACACTGTCACACGCTGTTAGCAGAGTTGAAAACACCTTCTTACATCTGTCACTTTTTCCAGTGCCACTGAAAAAATGCAAAATTGTTTGGAGTTATCAAGACAGATTTGGCTAGATTTATACAGGCAGATTTGGCAGCCTTTCCATAGGTACTTGAAATCTAATAGTGTATTTACATAAGATGCGAGGCTCTAAACTGTACCATCTGAATAAGCATCTGGTATTGAATCAGACATGGATAAGAATTTTATTATACAGCACATTTTTCTCATCACCATAGTCCCATTACAACTGTACTTGTTGGCTACGAGTATGGTTCTCTACGTTAGTTTCCCTCTGTTGACTGATTAAGATTGTATCCCAAGGACACAGTGCAGAAGCAGGCCACAATTCATTTCCTGTTCCCTCTTATTTCTGGAAGACAGTAATGTTTACTGTGGGCCTAGTGGCAGCAGAAAACTACTGAGTCTTGCTGGTTCAGCCCCAGTGCCACACTCATGAGTAGGGGTAGGCCAAGTCCATTTCTCTCCCTTCCCCAGCCCCTCTGCAAAGGTAAGCGGGTAAGTGTGTGCACAGTACCCCTTATGCTTGCATGCCTGTATTCAGTGTAATAGTTTAAGGAAATTATAAATGTCCCTTCACACATTCCTTTACGATTGTGTAGTAAAGGTTACAATTTAGCTCTCTTTAAAAAAATAAAATAAAATAAATAATAAAAAAGCTTTGCTTTGTGTATTTTTCCTACTGTAGGTTATAGGATATTGTGATTGAGTCTTAACCAAGGAACACTTTGTCCTAGAGACCACGCATATAGCAACAAGGAAAACCATCATTTCTAAATAGATCTGAATTAAATATTCCACTCTTTAAATTTTATTTGTAGGAAAACATGTACAACTTTCACCCCTGCATTGCAAGTGCAACTGGATCAGGGGAGAAAGCAGAGGGGAAAAGACTTATCCTGTAGTTCCCCTACCTGTTTTGTACTAATTTAGAAACACTGTCAACTACTGCAACAGAGTTTGCAAAAACGTGTGCATATTCCACATGGCTGACCTGATTTTCCATGTTTGTGCCCTATTTGTTAATAGCCACAAGTGCGGGTTTTCGTTATGTCTGCTTGGGAAATAACTTTTTTTTAAATGGATTAATTCACCTCTGCACAGATGACCAGAAGGAAGCCTATGTAACAGTTAATCCCATTTAAGAGGCTAAGCAGTGGGTAGGTCTCGTGCATGTCCTCGGTATGGGGATGAATTTCACCCTGTTTCAATACTAGTTCCATGGTGACCACAAGGGCATGTATGCATGAACATGAGGATTCATTCTTGTACATTTGCTAATCACCATCAGTTTAAAAATCTTTCAGGGATCCATGTAAGGGAGCACAAAAGAATACCATATGATTTAAGTGGCCAATCCATCATGAATAATAAATAATCAAAAGCTGAACTGAACAGCTAATGAAAACTCCAGAGTTGAAAACTGTTTGTTCTAACTATTTGGTGGACACATGTGATCAACAAATACATCTGCATCAATGTGCAAGTTATTCATAATCATAAAGGGCTACATCCAGCTAATTTCTTTGCTACGAAATAATCCAACTACCTCTGTAAAGTCTGTCAGGGACCTCAAAGCTGTGGAAGTCCCCAAATACACCAGAGACACTACACCGGGTAGGGGACTCCACATCTTCCTGAGCTCTACAGAGGAGAGCTGAGCTCCGTTGTCAGCACGTGAGGAAAGGGTCAGGCATGGGGAGGATAGGTTCAATAGTTCTGCAAAAAGAGTGGATTCACTTCAGACAAACTGAGCAACGGCATCCTAGTTGCACTGATACTTGGCCATACCGCAAGCTGTGGGAGGTTTCCCTCCTACAAACTTCCATAGTGATCCTCACACAAAGGGTATGGTTAGACTGGCGCTTTGCAGCGCTAAAACCCTCCAGTAGCGCTATAATTATCGTACCCTACACACTTCAAAGTGAGATTTTGCGCACTTACTCACTGTTTAAAGCGCTAGTATTAAACCACCTTTTCAAGAGTCAGAAGGCTTTTAGCGCTAGCGCTGTAGCGCAACGGTGCGAATGTGACCACCCATGGGATCTCTTGCATGCCTCCGAGCCATGTAAAGCAATCAACAAGCCATTTAAGACCATCAACAAGCCATTTAAGGCCATCAAGAAGCCATTTAAGGCAAATGACGTGAAGTGTTGTTTTGTAGACGGGATGAAAAAAGCGGAAGTACCTTTGCAGTTTCTCTCTAACAACTCACAGCAAATAACCAGTGAAAATGCTTGCGGACGGAGCTGTGTGTCTTAAATACAGAGCCTGTCAGTTTTCGCTAAGGAAAAGACACTGACAGCCTGATCTTGTCTCCCTGCGAACAACTTCCCAGTTCCCCCTGGCCCCCCTCCTTTGCAAAGCACGTTGCACCCAGCTGAATGCTGGGACACCTGCCCTATTGCGCTACTGTCACTGTCGCCAGAAGCGCTGCAAATGTGTGCATTCTTTAGCGCTACAGGGTTTAAATGTGCACAGGCTCTAGCGCGATACCTATTGCGCTAAATTGGGAAGCGCTACAAAAAAACGCGCTATAATCTCTAGTCTAGCCATACCCAAAGTCTGTTTTGTCTCAGTGTGTGGGAAGTACCCCTTCTTATGCATCACCTGAAGGAAAACAGTAAGTTAATTCACACCAAATGGGTGCATAACTTCATGTTTACATGCACTTGGGCTGTATACCTTTCTGAAATATTTACTCCTGTACTTTATTCAGTCAAAACCTTTTGCAGTTTAAATTGTTCACATTGTTCAGGCACAACATTTCAATTATTTTAAAAACAGAAGTAAGAGTTAAAAACCTAATACAAATATTTTCAGATACTTTTTTAAAAATGTTTTTTAAAAAAGAAAATATTCCCAGAAGTGTCAGAAACCCAGATCCACCAGAAAATGCAATCAACCAGTATATTGTCACTGCCACAGATCATTGCAAGAATTACAAAAAATGTAGAAAATTTGCTTTTTATACTTTCCATTCTAACCATTTCTAATGTTATATTAGATATTTAATATTAGATTATTAATAATGTTATTATTGATGATAATGACACTGGGTTAGTACATGCTTTTTATCCAAACAACCCCTTTGCTAATTACAAACTGTTTATCTGTCTTACATGCAAAGAATTTGTATCAGGAAGGTAGATGCCCCTGTATTTTCAAGATCTCATTAAAAAAAACATACTATCCTCAAAAGACGAGAACAATGAGTTGACTGATTCTTCAGGAAGAGAGTGGCTCATGGCATTCTAATGACATTCACAAGCTGAACTCCATTATGAAAAATTATATTTGATACTAATTTTCCTCATTATTTGCACAGAGACAGAAACTAGGCATTGTCAATATGAAAAGAATTTTAAAAGACACCTTCCTCATATCCCGCTGTGTGGTGTCACCGTGCTGTCTATTTCATTTAGGACTCCATTTGGCGGGACCATAGAAACAAGTGAAAATTATCCCTGGCAGTAAATTGATAGACTTACTACCAAATGGTTGGGGGGGGGGGGGAGGGAAATTACAGTAAATATGATTGCAAGCTAGGTCTCCTCAAACAATGGAGAGATAAGATTTATTTCCTTTGACTTGAGCTGTAAAAATCCTCCCTTGGCTCAGATACTAGACATTGCATGAAGATCACCACCTGCTTTAAATATAAAGTACATGCACTGATCCTCCCTAGTCGAGGTCTACATGAAGCTATTCTTACTTTCAGATTACTGATAAATCTTAGCACTGAAAGTAATTGTGTCATTCTATAAATATCTGTACTCTGCCAAAGTATACTCAGCCGCACCTTAGGGCATGCTTCTTTCTCCCTTCAGCCTCTGCCTCTCTTTTTTATGATTAATTAATAAAACTTCATAGCAAGAAGAGAAACAATGCATAAACATGCTAAGAATTTTGTACAGAAAACCACTGATGGAGAATATAACACACTGGATATACTGAGGGTGAGATTTTCTCTA
Organism: Sternotherus odoratus; assembly: GCA_032164245.1. Lineage (NCBI taxonomy): Eukaryota > Metazoa > Chordata > Testudines > Kinosternidae > Sternotherus > Sternotherus odoratus. The sequence continues at coordinate 72,404,224 of JAVMKO010000002.1, forward strand.
AATGAGCCCTTACTGCTGAGTTTCAAAGACTGAGCATAAATATCTGAAAGACAACTGTCAAGCAATGCATGACATGCTGATTATAAAAGAAAATATTGCTGAGGGGGAAAAAAGCCACCGACATCTTCTGCTGGGAAACATTCAACAGAATATGTTCAATGAGGTATATATTGTAATCAAGTTGCAATCATTAAGTCAGAAAGACTGGAAAGAAAGATGAAGATGGAATGTCTCTTTTAAAGTGAAAACTCAGGAGAAGTAAAATAGCAGTGGGAGAACCAAAACCTAGTAATATAGATTATATAATGCAATCTAGTCAATCATAAAAGATGGCTTTCTTGAAGTTAGAAGCATTAGTGTCCAAAGATGCACTCAGCTGAAGCAGAAGGGCAAGTGCCTCATACACAGAGAAGTTGCAAATTGGAAGATGAGGTACAATCCTGCTTCCATTACCATTTAGGGACAAAAACACGTAGGAATTTTTTTTTGTGGGAAATGAAATTCTCATCTGAAAAACAGCACTAGAGAGCTTTTCTTTATGGCACCAATCAGCTATGCTTTATATTACTAGCCAAAATAATACAGCCATCCCCTAGAGAAATGTAAAAGCATTCCCCTGGATGTCTGTGGTAACTCTTTTTTCTCTCCCCCAGACAATCTCAGTGTACAGAGAATATGCTACATTTGCTCTGACAATTTTTTTTCCCTAACTTTGAATTTTGCTTCAAAAAAGTGTATCCATTAAATGCTGCAAGAATCAGTTTGTTAGATTTGCAGTGATAGGACTTCAGACCTTTGCTTGCTGCACTGTGGTCCTCTATGAATGAGCACCTAGCACCACTGATGAAACTCTGATGGCATCCTCGCGCTGAATACTTCAAAATCATGCACCATGAAGTGAGCTGCTTTTCACTACAGTTATGCTGAGAATTGACTGTCAAAACATTTTCCTCTTTTCTCTTGTGAACCTTCAGGTTTGCATAAGTCTAGATCTGCATATATTATTTGTACTAATAAAAACTACAGTGTATTTTTATTCTTGTTTTTTCTCATAAGAACAATCTAAGCAATACTGTAGAGTATGTAAATGATGCATGGCCTGGGTCAGGGGTACACTCAGCAGGGAAACACTGAGCCATCAGGCATCATTAGTGTTTCTGAATAGCTTGATTACTCTACTAGCAAATTCCAGAACGGTTACTGCTCATGCAATATTTCTCAGGAATTTAGGATGGTTTGTATCTGTGTGAGAAACACTGATGGTAAAGATATTGCACAACTCCATTCATTTGCCCCCACATGAGAAATGATATGGGTCAGATTCCCAGGATTGTTGAGGCTGCTCAGTGCTGACCTATCAGCATAGACAATTTAAAACCCATTTTAAGCCAGGTGGGCTTAAGGGGGTCGGATGGAGGCGTGGCCAGGCTGTTTGGGGAGGCACAGCCTTCCCTACCCAGACCCTCATACAATTTTGAACCCCGATGTGGCCTTTTGGGGCAAAATGTTTGCCCACCCCTGTCCTAAGCTGATATTCAGGAATTCCCACATCCTGGGGAAATCACTATATGGCATAAGGCTACTTCAGAAGCCCTATGTCAGCTGTTATGTCTCCATCATTGGGGAACCACTACAGACGTTTGTTCCCACTTGACAGAGTGGCCCTTTGGGGCAATCAATTTAGAGGAAGCCCAGGCTCCTCTAAAATTTAATTTGGCATTAGACTTGTGTTTAGCAGTCCCAGCTCAGGGAGCTGACACTCCCCTTTATGCACTTCTGCTGGCACAACCCTTTATGCACTCCCCCCAAACTCCAGTGGGTGAAGAAATGGCTGGTCTTGAAAATTTGGCCCCATACAGACATATTTATCTAGAACCAGGGCATGCACTCTAGGCCATGTAGACTCACACCAACAAAGAGGTCCCCTAGTCATGGTAAAAAATTACTTTAACAAAAAACCACATACTTTTGCACAGATGAGGTTTGACTGTGTTTTGGACACCGTTTAATAGGAAGGCTTTTCTTTTCTGAAACCCTTTCCCCCTACTTATCCCAGATCTCCTCCACGTACCAGATGGGAGGATTTTGCCATATCTCTAGGTTGAGCTGACACTCCCCTTTATGCACTTCTGCTGGCACAACCCTTTATGCACTCCCCCCAAACTCCAGTGGGTGAAGAAATGGCTGGTCTTGAAAATTTGGCCCCATACAGACATATTTATCTAGAACCAGGGCATGCACTCTAGGCCATGTAGACTCACACCAACAAAGAGGTCCCCTAGTCATGGTAAAAAATTACTTATCCCAGATCTCCTCCACGTACCAGATGGGAGGATTTTGCCATATCTCTAGGTTGAGAAAGTAACTTCTTTAAAAGGCTGACAACTACAATAGGGACTGGTCTTCACTGGGAGGGTGTCGACTGAAGATACGCAACTTCAGCTATGTGAATCACCCTCCAACCTAGATATGTGCTGCATGCATATGGTTGTATTATGTTTTGCTAATCTTTTTGGCAGAAGCACTTCAGTAAATATAAGGATTTTATCATCACTCACCAATTCTGCGGATGCAAATAAAGAGCAAAGAAATACTGCTGCTATAAAGCAGGCTCAGCTGAGGCATCAGACAGCATCACTAAATGCTTTTAATAGATCGTAATTTGTTAGACATGAAAAATAAGACCTTTCTATAACATTTTCACACTATCATAGTGGATCTGAGGATTTCAAGTTTAACTGTCTTTCTAGTCCTCTCTTTGAAAGATTATCCATCTCTGAGATAATTTGATTAAAAATTATTTCTGTGGTTTTTGCTAAGAATATTTGAAAGGCTTCAAGGAAAGTGAATAAAAATCAGCTAATAGAGTTAGTTGCTGTAGAAGATAATGCATCATTCAAAATGTGAAAATACCAGAATAGATTTTATATGCAGTATAGTTCCAAAGGACAGAGATGACCAGATATAAATATTATACAGAATGTATGTCTGTGCACAACAAAAGAGAAAAATGAAACAACAAATCAACAAGATTTTTTTAAAGCTGAACTCTACTAATACACAGGCATGTGTCTGAAGAAGGTGGTCAAAAAACCCAGAATTTGTAGAGGAACTCCAGATTTTCAATGTGGTATTTTTCATTCTTCATGCTCACTGCTTTCCTACTTACAACAAGGAATGCAGAAGATGCTGCAGGCAATGCAGTGGGCAGCAGTGGAAACATTCATTCTACAATCAGTATTTTCTTGAGGAATCAGGGTTGCAACTTCCGTTTTCAATGCTGACAAGTTGTCTGGGAGGACTGAAAAATTCTTTAGGGGGATATCTCCCTTTAGAGAGTATCAGCACACAGCTCCACATTTTGATATACTAAATATAGCAACCTTACCTGGGACTAATTACTTTAATACACAAAAGCATTGGGCGTCAGAAAGAATGACTATTGCAGGATATATCTTAGGTGCTGTTGCTACAATGAAAATAAAGCAAAATATGAGGAAGAAACAAGAGGCACCATCTCTCTTTTTCGCAAAATGTAGAAACCAAGGCAGGAAGCTTGAACAGAACGGCAAACGTTTACTATAAAATGACTTTAGAATGCAGGACATCAGCAGAGATTTCTGGCTGGCTGTCAATGATGATATACCACTAAAAATAAATGCAGAGATCTATTTTCATTATTATTATGTTTTAGTTCCACTTTATAATGCTAACAAAAAACAAAAAGCAGTGCTTCCTAGTAATTCTTACAATTCTCATGTGGTCAAGTAGTAGTTCTCAAGTTTCAAATCACCTGGGACCCAATTCTGTCAGGTTATTCACAGTAAACAACAGCGCCTTATTATGCAAATAATCCCACATGGATAGATTGAACTACTAAAGATGGCAGAATTAGACTCTTGATTTTTTTGCATTTTGACTTGTAAAACCACCTCAAACAAGCTAAAATTGCCTAGAATTGCTCTTTCCGTCATGCCTTATTACTTAATTCTAGTCACACTCAGGAGTGGACTGGTACAGCTAAGGCTCTATCAGCATTTCTAGCATATATCACAAAATCACAACTGACATGGCTGCATGGAACATCCTCTGTCATCTAGTCTAAAACCCCAAAGGAGGCTATTTTAATTCATTTTTACTGAAACTTGGCATACATGCTTGTCAACACAGGATCTGATTTTTATTCATTATTAGCGCCATTAAGATATATGTTTTTCCTCTTTTGTAAGTAATTTGTTTCATATTTTAACAAAAGGGACAAAAAGCTGACTTTATGGCTTTAAAATATAAGCCATTTCAGATAATTTTTCCTTACTTGACTTTGAATATTTAAAAAAACTGAAATATCCGATTTACAACTAATGGTTTTTAAATTATTTACAACAGTCATGTTCAGTAAAGGTGATTAATTCCACTTAAATGTTTTTCATTGGAGTTCACCTAAGTTCCTGAAAAAAAGCAACCCCTGCCACCCACTCTCTGTAAGACATTTTACAAAGATATGACCATGTGCATTAAGACGCCATCTCATCAAAGTATACGCCTTATTTTAAGTCCATTGTCTTAAATACTAATCACTGGATCTTGAAATAACTTCCTTTCCACTTCTACAAAGCTGGAACTAAGTCCCACATATTAATAAATCCATAGTATGGATTTGACATAAACATACACATTGTGTTTACTGTATATCAAAAATGTTCTCAGGAGCCTTGGGCATCTTTGTTACACACGTTCCTTTGGAAGCAATGTCAGAGCTATCCTTAATACACCTTCAAATTTGGTGTATTTCAACACAACACATGAATGCACAGCTAAAATGATTTCCTTTACAATTAACAATCAATGGGATGCATGTCCTTAGAGCTTTAAAGGCTACGCCACCATGATGCTGCTGCTGAGAAAATAAAAGCAGAGTTTATGCAAAATCCTACAATATGCACAAAAGTCAAACATATAGCACAAACTATTCTAAGGATATACAGGATCAAAAAAGCTTATGACAACAAGAAAACAGCATATATTCTCATAGGCCATAAAGAAGAAAGCAGATGTTAAGTAATTCCACTGTTCTATAGATAAGGAAAATACCACAGACTTTTCCAAACCCATTGCAGTATTAAGGAAAGAGAGTCAGCAAGCTGAATTTCCTACCTTTTGTTGGTTTTAGTCATTCAGAAATAAAGATGGATTAAGCTGCAAAGTTTAAAATCTAGATTTCAAAGATCCTAAAGTTTGTAGGTATTTGAATCCAGGATTTTGCCTATCTCCACTCAAGAATCTTCAATTATTGTAAAATGGCTATTTTATTTTCAATATAAATCAGTTTTGTTTCCAGTCCTTTGTATAAGCATTTTTGCAATAACAGCATCAAAGTCTGAAAATGTCTGGATTATGTTATAACCACTCTCCCTTTCTTCTGCAATATTTTAGTGTTATTGGAATGGTGTCAACCATAGAAGCTTCTGCAAAAATATAGTTGGTAGCTCAGCAATCATTTCTGAAACAGAAATTAAAAAGACCGAGTTGAAAAAGTTGGACGGCTACAATAACTGCAAAAATTCTAACTAGAAAGAAATCCTTTACTAGATATTGAACATTTTCATCACATTGATGGAAAGGATTTGTGCTCTAAAATTAAATCTTACTTCATTGTAGTCTTTTCAAATCTTTCAGTCAGCAAGCTACTGGAAGAGTCCAGTTATGAAAGCTAATAGCAAATCCAATAAGAACATGAATATAGAACAGACATCATATAATTTTAACTTTCTTCCTAACAGAGAACTAGCACAGGTAAAGGTACATTCCCACTGTGCCTATCCATAGAGTAATTTTCAAATTTCAAAGAATTCTCAATGAATGCAGACAATAGGGAACACTATTGCTCAAAGGCTAGCATGTGGCTGAAGTAGGCACAAAGGACTCAATCCTGCAAAGTGCCTAAGTAAGACAGATGTGGGCAGACTGAAAAAGGACTCTGTGGATCAGCAGTAATAGTGCAGATTGCCTAGAATACTGACACTGGATAAGGAGGATTAAAAAAAATCAGTTTAGGGGAACAAAAAAAAAACACCCAAGTTTTGTACTTAACATTTTTTTGTATACCATCTGTTTATTGTAGATTCATAGATCAACAGATTACTAGACTTCAAGGTCTTAAGGGACCACTGTGATCATCTAGTCTGACCTCTTGTGTAACATGCCATGTAATTTCCACAAAATAATTCCTTTTGAACTAGAGCATATCATTAAAAATTGCCAGTTATTGAGAATCCACCACAACCCTTAGTAAATAGTTCTAATGATTCATTACTCCTCACTGTTAAAAATGTACACTTTATTTCCAGGCTGAATTTATCATGCTTCAACTTCCAGCCATCAAATCTTGTTATATCTGAGTGAAGTGCCAATTATTAAATATACCTGTTATGTATAGCTACTTTTAGATTTTGATCCAGTCATTCCTTCCCCTTCTCCAGGTTAAGCGAAATAGACTGAGCTCCTTGTATCTATCACTATGAAGTATGTTTTCTAATTATTAAATCATACACACGGCTCTTCTCTGAATCTGCTCCAATACATCAATACATTACATCAATACATACAATACATACATCAATACATCAGCACTGCCACCATACAAATTGTTCCAGAACCCCTGTGAAGAGAGAACCTTCCCCCACTCTAAACTCTGGGGTAACACGAGGGGGGTCTCTCACTGACCCCTTAACTGTAAGCTGCTTTCCCAGCCTAAGTTAAATCTTTTTCCCCCCAAAACCCACACTCTACCAGTTGAGAAATGGGGACCACGCTGCCACCATTCATGTGAATCTCCAAGACCCTGGAGGGCGGCACATGAACACCCCAAACTTCCCCTCCCTCTTCCTGAGAGATCGGGACCTCAGACACTGCTCCACCCTTCCCTCTCCAGCCTCGAAGAGAGAAAGAACGCAGCTCCCAGCTCACTAACTGTGAGTCTGCCAAATCCAAAGCTAGGACAACTTTAAGGGAATAACCAAACACTTTTTATAACAAAAAAGGTTTAATAAAGAAAAGAGAACAACTTATAACTAATACAACTTCACAGATATAAAGCTTTCTAACCCCTCCCTCATGATTTCTTCCCCTGAAAATGTTAGTGACACTCTAAATCAGGTACAAGCTTGTGCAATCAATATGCTACTCACAGTTAGAATAATCTTAGAAATAGAAAGGTGCACATCTCTCCCAAAGCTAGGAGAGAGGAGGAAAGAGTTTTCATAGCTGAAAAAGAGGTCGAGTCAGCCCAAAAGCTCCAGGACGAACTAACCAACTTCCTGGTTTTTGTCTTCAGGTCTGCTACTCTGACGTCACCCCTCTCTCTTGTTCAGTTAACCCCTAACAGGTAAAATAGCACTCCAAGGCACTTCACACTCATAACAACCCCTGTACAGATGCTTCAAGTTTTACACATTTAAGTACTTTGCTGGATCAAGACCATGGTCTGGGGTAGACTTGGCAACAATGGGGGAGCAGCAAGGTAGACTGTCCTGGTTCCCATTTGCCAGCCTTCAAGAAGGATGTTAAAAAATTGGGCAGTGTTGAGAGAAGAACCACAGGAATGACTGAAGATTGGAAAGCGTGCCTGCCTTATAATCCAAGACTGCAGGATCTCAATCTATTTATTTTAACAAAGAGAAGGTGAAGAGGTGTCTTGATCACAGTCTAACTCCCCGCCCAGGGAGCAAATATTAGATAATGGGTGTTCGTGGGAGAAGACAAAGATAACAAGGTCTGATGGCTGGAAGTTGAGGCTAAACACATTCAAATTAGAAATAAAAGTGCAATTTCTTAACAGTGAGGGTAATTAACCATTGGAACAATTCACTAAGGATCATGCTGGATTCTCCATCACTAGACATTTTAAATCAAGATTGGATATTTTTCTGAAAATTGCCGTAGTCCGGTTTAAACTGGATAGTCCTGCTTTTCTATTGCTCTTCCCCGATCCAGAACCGAGAAACAACCGGACATGGTCTTGTCTGTTATCAGATGGGTGAGTGCCATAAGGAAGCATGCACTGCTCTGTCTGCTAGGATGACCATGCACACACCATGTGCATAAAGTCATGTCAGCTGAGAGGGTGTGGCATGCTCTTCAAAACCATGCCTCTCCATGCAGTGTCAATTAGCATGCACTGTGACCTCATACACACCATGCATGTGAGGTCATGCTCGGGGGAGGGGAAACACTCCAGTAAAGGCAGGCCATATCAATACCAGAATGTTTGGTATTCTGGGAATGTGAGAGTGGCCACCTTAGCTCTAGTTCAACCACAGCTATTGGACTTGAAGCAGGAATTAATTCAGGGAAGTCCCATAGCTTGTGTTATTCAGATCCTTCAGGCCTTAAAAAAAAAAGAAGAAGGGATGACTCTCACCTGGTTGATGGACTGGTCTACACTTAAATGTTACATTGACATAGCTACACTGCTATGGAGTGTAAGTTTATCACACCACAGAGTGCTGCTGCTATGCAGATCTAGCCCCCGCTGTAGGCTCAGTGAGGTCAACAGAAGAATGTTTCAGTCAACCTAGTCACTGTCGCTCAGGAAGGTGGAGTTACTACAACAATGGAAAAATCCCTTCTGTCACTGTAGGAAGCGTTTACACTATGAAGCTACAGTGGCATAGCTATAATGCCAGAACTGTGCCATTGTAACTCCTGTAGTATAGACATAGCCTTTGTGTACTGGTTCAAACAAGTTGCAGCTGGTACCAAAAGTAAGCGGTGAAGCTGCCAGTTGGATATAAAATATTTCTGGCTTCCCACACTCCTCCAAAGTCTTTTTCGATTTCCCAAATAAAATCAACCAATTAAGCAATTTTGGGCTCTTTCCCCTCCTACAATAGCTCATCTGCTGTAACTTCCAACATGCTTCCCTTCTCCCCCTGAAAACAAGCATGTAACCTCCCTCTGCCCTTTCCTGTCCCTCACTGAATTTCAATCCCCTTCAACCTGGCCTCCCATTGCCACACCAAAGGTTATCCCAACTACACCTTTCAAGTTCCCCCACTTCTCACCAGGTCATACCTGGCAAGGAACAAAAAGAGTGTAACAGAAATTTTTCCATAGATGTTTCACAAATTTTTCAAAATAAAAATTTTGGTAGAAATTTCTAATTTTCTAACTTTTTTGACCAGTATTGCAGTAGAAAAAAATATTTTGTTAAAAGAGACACTGGCTTGAGCTGGTCATAGTAGTTACTGAGTACATTTGTTTCACCAAGGGTGAAATCCTGACTTCTTTGAAGTCAATGGGATTTCTACCATTGCCATCCATGGGTTCAGTATGGCATTCCAAGTTTCCCCCTATTTTTTCTGAGTACAAATTGTCCACAAATTAAGATTTTTACAAATTTTACTTGTCTGAAATTGTCAGAGTACATTTTACAAATATATCAGAACTCTGGATTGGTCATAAAATATTTGGAGTGAGTATTCAGTCAGTGATTCAACATTTGCAAGGAATTTATTACTCAAGCTTTCTGATTGGTCACGTAAATCATTTAGTGCTGTTTCTGTTCCTTGATTAGATGATGACGTTTTAAACCATATTTCCTCTGAAACAAACTTAGTTGTATCATGAAACAATTTTTTTTACCTTGTAGTGCAGCGTTCATCCTGCTCCAGCCCTGAAAGGGTTAAAGGCCAGCCCTTGGAGAGGGCTGAGGCTGAGAGCCAATAAGAGGAGGTTGGGAGGCAGCCAATCAGGGCTAGGCTGAGCCCCATAAAATAGCTGCCGAGCCAAAACACAAACAGTCTCTCTCTAGCTTTGGAAAGAGTCACACTCTAGCTGTGGAGTTGGAGGGCCTAGCTGTCTGGGAGCAGGGTATCTGAAGTGCTGGGGAAGAGCAAGAAGAGCTGGGGAGCTTCAGCTGGCAACTCCCCAGGCTGAGGTCTTGGTAAAGGCCTAAAAGTAGTACTGGGGCTGCCAGGGTGTAGCCTGAGAATAGGCAGAGGCAGCTGGTCCTATCCCCTTGCCAATGATGAGTGGCCATTACAAACTGCAGTTTGCCCCAGTGAACAGGGGGGCTAGATGATGACTGGCAGTAGCCACTGAGGCAAGGTGGGTGTAGAGGGTTGGGGGGTCCCCTGGGAGGGGAGACCCAGAGTGTGGGGACCGCTGTGGGGAAGAACCCAAGGGTAAAGGGCACCAGAGTCCAGGAGGGACACAAGGGGCCTGAGACAGGTGAAACACCGGCCAGCAGGAGGGGCTCCTAGTGCTGAAAGAGCTACTTCCCAGACAACCGGAAGGAGGCACCGCATCGGTGATCTGCTACCTACCTGGATGAGCAATATTTTGGATATGGCCCAAAAATTTACTACTGGAACAAATGTTTGCCAGCTAAACCGAGGTACTATGAAGATTCAGGAACAGAGTTGGACAAAAAATATTAATTTGTTTAAAGAGAAACATTTCTATGGGAATTCTGATGAATCGTTTGAAGGAAAGCATGAAGGTTTCTGGCAGAAACCTGCCTAGTTTCCTGACAGTTTACCTACCCACTTGCTTTGCTGGCTGATCAGCCACCTTCCAGTCAGGTAGTTCGGGGTGCTGGATTCCCCAATCTCCCTGGTTCCTCAACAGTTTGCCTGGTGGGCTACAATGGAGCTGGGACCCCCAGAGAAGATGTTTCAGAAACACCAAAACATTCTTGCTGAGGGAACATTTCTAAAGCAAATATTGCAGAATTTCATTTCTGAGAAAGTTTACATGGCTTTGGCTTTTCTTCACAATTTGGGGTCCCTTCAAAATTCTGCATAGAAATGAAATTGGTTTTCTGGCCATCAAGTGTTATAAATGGGCTAAAATCACAACCAAGTTTCACATTCATTTAATTGTTTGTGAATAGGGCTTTACACTATCTGACTAGCTCTGATAGAATTCATTGGTAGAGAATCTGGGCTGCTTTCAAAGGTCAGGCTAAGAGGGTATTTGTTTGGAATAAATGAGTAAAAAAAATACTCAAGAGGCTTTTTTTTAAATTAAATTAATGGAGATATACCAATCTCCTAGAACTGGAAAGACCTTGAAGGTCATCGAGTCCAGTCCCCTGCCTACACTAGCAGGATCAAGTACTGTCCCCTGACAGATTTTCTTGCCCCAAATCCCTAAATGGCCCCCTCAAGGATTGAACTCACAACCCTGGGTTTAGCAGGCCAATGCTCAAACCACTGAGCTATCCCTCCCCCCACTTTTTGTATCACTGTGCTGAACTGCAGTAAAAAATAGAGTTGTTAATATGGTTTTCAATTAGTGTTATCTCATTATATCCCCTCCAACTTCAATTTCCAACTACTTTGCTACATTGTGTTTCATTAATACAGAAGGAGTAAATGGGGGTGATTTAATTATTAAGTACAAGAAAGGTGCTCCACAAAGAAGAACTGCACAAATTAGATCTTCATTAGTTTATTAAATGCCTTTCACTGAGGTAATCCTATAGTAGGACCAATGGTTGGAGTTTTTTTCCATTAACTTATAATTTACGAATACATAATGGGCTATGTGATCTCAGTGCTTAACACTTCACCAGATGTTTATTTTGTTTTGCTATGTTTAGTGGCTATAACAGATTACAAAGCAATCTCAATAAGGACAAATTAAATAATAATGTGATTATAGATGAGACAAATGGCCAAATATCACCAATGCACCTTACAATTTAATTCTCTTTAAATGGATTATGTTGAGCACTGCAATTAAAAATACTACTATGAAAATTTTTAAAAATCATTATTTTGATATTAGTAAGACCAGAAGGACCTATTTCAGTATCACTGTTTGTTACCCCTTTATTCATTCTGCTGAAATTAAGTCAGTTTTCTTTATCCAGACTGTTTAATCAATACAAATTTTAATTTGCCACCCCCACAACCCCAATTTTTTTTTTTGAAAACCTGATACCGTCCCACCTTAACCTTAGTATTCAACAAAAAGAAGTAAATACTAACTAATGTCCTGACACTAGGACTCTGCAAAATCCTTGTTCACTCTTTTTCTTGGTTTCTTTTTAACTTATTTTGGAAAAAAGCTTTGCTTAAGTGACAATGTGGCAGGGTCATTCTTTGCAATTAGTTCTGGAAGAGGCAGGATGAGAACTGGTCTTTACATCAAAGGAGAAAGAAGAGTCCACAGTGTAATAATCTTTGGTGTAGTTCTATTGGTATCTCTTCCTGTGATTTGTAGCATACAATCCTAGGCCCAACAGATCCAGACTGGTGTATCAGAGATTGCAGACTTCCCTTTCAAGAGTATCGGGGGGGGGGGGGGGGAGGGTGATTGGAGGGGAAAGAGAGGGCCTGAACAAGATCATCCTAAAGTTAACAATGGCAAGCCCAAAGATCTTAAACTGGAATGGTTCTTATTTCCAGTTGCATTCTGAAAGCTGGTCCTGTTGAGTGCTTAGCACTTTGGGGGGGGGGGGGGGGGGAAGAGAATTAGTAAAGTGATATTTATTTTCCATCAAACAGGTATATCATGGGCAGCAACAGTGCAAACCTCCATAAAACATCCCACCAATGTACCTCAAAGGTGACTGGCTCTGAACAAGAAGGTAGGCTGATTTTTATGAGTGTTCAATGCCTGCCCACTATACTGGGAAAGGAGCCAATTGTGATAGACATACTTTCTGATGTGAATAGCTGTCCAACAACTAATGGAGTGAAACCATCAACTCATTTTATTCAGGCTACCTGCACATGATACCATTTGGTTATGACCAACATTGTTTCGCTTTAATCCAGAGCCCCAGAAATGGAGACTCCATAACCCTCTGAAAGCCCCTGAGGGATATCTATCTAGAACTTTCAGGAATCTGGTCATAATAGGGTGTACGAGGTCGTTACTCAGGCTCGTCCCCTCGCAGGGCGGTGGGGCACCGCACCGCCTCGCTCCTATCTCCGGCCGGGTTGGGGAATACCCGGCGCGTAACTCAAGAGGCCCAGGCCCTGTGGCCGGGTGGGCCACAAACACCCACAAGGGAGTCTGAGCTCAGGCCCCGGCAGGGGCTGAGCAGTAGTGGCTCGATTGGCCCCGGCCCTGCGACAGGGCGGGCAACAAACAAACCCAGAGTCAGGGCTCAGACCCTTAGGCAGGGGCTGAGCAACAATAGTTCAAGTAAACCCAGGTGTCCGGTAGAGGGGGAGACTGCCACCCACATATAAGGGTGTCAGGGGTCCACTGCGCGCCAGCCCAGGGCCCTAGCAGCGGACAAGGACCCGCTGCTGTCAGTGGGGATCCTGACCACAACACACTGACATGGGTTCAGGGTCTCCCCCTGAGCTGCTTCCAGACTCCCCCTCCCACGGTACCTGGGTTAGTCGCGGACCCTCGGGGTGCTCCAGGATCATGGGCTCCTCCGAGTAGAGGGCGAAGGGCAGGCCCGGCGGCTCCTCCGGGTAGCGGGCGAGGGGCAGGCCCGGCGGCTCCTCCGGGTAGCGGGCGAGGGGCAGGCCCGGCGGCTCCTCCGGGTAGCGGGCGAGGGGCAGGCCCGGCGGCTCCTCCGGGTAGCGGGCGAGGGGCAGGCCCGGTGGCTCCCTAGCTGGAGCCACCCCCAGAGCATCTGGCCTCCCCGAGGGCTGCCGCCCGAGTGAGCTCTGAGGCAGAGCTTTTATACTTCCTGTCCAGCCCCTGACCTTCCGGGGGGCTGGGCTTGGCATGCCCTGGCTCCGCCCACTCTGGCATCTGCCAGGGGTTATCTCCCTCCCGGCCAGCAGGGGGCCACACCACCCCTCTACATAGGGTAATGAACACAGTCTGTCCAGCTATAGGGTGAAACGTGGAGATGCATCCGAATAGAGCTAATGTCTAGATCTGATAGCCCAAGATTGTTTGACTTTTAATCTGAGCCAAGGACACATTATGGGAGGCTGCCCAGGTAGAGAAATGCTTCCACTTAGTCAGGTAAATTGCTCTTGTGGAAGGCTTTCTGTTACTAAGGAGAGCATACTCAACTGCTACTGAACACAATGTGCCTCTGCATTCAACCACTGATAAATCATGCTGGGAGATGCAGTACTTGAGGATTCAGGTGCAGCACAGGGTCCTGGATCTGTGTCGTGAAGTCTCTGGCTACTGGTAACAACAAGGGATCTTGAGTGGACAATTTTTACAGAACTGGACTTGGTACTGACAGAAGATGGCTCCCTTCTGGGAGATCTACTCATTTGAGCTATTGGCAAAATAGGGCCACTGATGGGGCTGGAACAGTACCGGGGCCCCAGGCATGTCTGGCCCAAACATCCCAATCCCCGGTTAAGCCCTTCTCAAACCTGTGCTAATAAGTGTGGGAAGTGGATTGGGAGGAAGCTCTAGACTCCCGGTACTGAGATACTCAACAGCCTACTTCAGAGTCTGATGAAGACACAGAATATTCCGAGATCTATGGTGGGTACGGTACCGGAAGGGGACCTCGGTGACTGAGATCTTGATCTGCAACAGAGATGTGACACTAGGGAAATTATGGGCAGCTTCCTAGCTGCCAGTCACATGCAGTGTGGAGGAACTGTTACTGGACCAGAAGAAGTGGAAGGAGGTGGTACCAAGCCCAAAGCTGATGACCCCAGAATAGTGTGTTTCTTTGCAGATGATCTCTGCATCTGTGCCACCAAGAGTCTTCGACCTGAAGCAATAGTAAAGGTGGTACAACAGACATAAGTCCCAGGGCATAGCAAAAGCTTCTGGCATTGTCAGTACGGATATGGGTGGCTGTCTCACAGTGATCTAGGATGAGTGCTTCACTGCAGCGGAAGAGGTAGTCAGTCTCGCCAGTCCTTGGGAGGACTGATGCATTAATGTCTCAGGTCTCTCTGTATGAGCTAGTACCATGGAGAAGCAAGCCAAAGGACTCGCTCTACCATCAGTACAACCTACAAAGTAATACTCTTTGGGGTGAGGGACTTCCTTCGCTAAGTGCTAAGTACAATAGGAAACCTGCTTCACATTTCCCAGTTAAACTGTTGCAGCTTGAAAGTAAACACTGAATATCTTCTCGAAATAAGCAAAGAACACCTGTCTGCACAGATTTTTCTTGGTGAAATTTTAGAATAAATCCTCCTCATTTATTTCACAAGAAAGGTACTAATTACATCTGTCACATTTTCAAAAAAAAGCCATGGGCTACACATCAGTCAGATAGGAAACAAAATCATTCCAAGAAATACCTTACTTTAATAACGTCTTTAAAATTTCTGGTAAAGTTTGCAAACTGTCATTCCATTTACAACCAACAGTTAGCATTACTTGTGCAAATTTGTTTGTCATATGAAAAAGTTTTACTCTGCAACTAAAAAGGTACAAACCAAGCTCTGTACAACAAACCAAGCTCTGTACAGCAAAGAGAAACAGAAATTAAATCCTCATTTTAAGGCTGGTGGGACAACCCAACAATATTACTATTCTAATGGATGTAACAACATGATGTAAATCATTCCTAAATTATCTTTTATTCACAAAATGAACTTCACATTTTAATTTTTGTTATTCAGACATGTAACACCACTTTGGTATTAAGGTATTAGCATGCTACCTTTTTATACTATTCACTGTCAGACTTGGCAGGTACTGGCCCACACTTGTTACACATAAAATGAGCATTTTCCCTATTTTAAAATATATATAACTTCATACAGGGAGGCTAACAATAAAGATATTACATAGTCAAAATGCAGGATTAAAAGACAACTTCTTCCCACACAGCTTTTTCCTAAGCTGAGAAAAATCTGAAATTTTTCTAACTGAGGCAATCTTTCACACCAGATGTCAACAAATATTAAATAAGAGAAATGAAACAACAGAAGACACACTAAAGGAGTCAAGGGAGTATTTATTTGTTGGAACGTGGTAAATAGGCAATCTTATCTGCTCACTCTTCATATATCCTTGTCTCTCTCCTGTATTTTAATTTACACTATTTAAAAATCTGTCAACTAGCATAACTTAATAATTACACATGGCTTCCCCTCCTCTACTCATCCACCCTGGGAATTTCCTACCTGCCTAGATTCCCTGAGATTATGTGTTTAATAGTTGTTGTTTTTTTTTAACATAAAACAAACAAGGGCCATAAATAATAGTTTCTTTATGTGAGACTAATCCATAAGAATAAACTATTCTTAACCCGAGAGAGAGAGCATGTAAATCAGAACAAACTTTATATGTGAATGCATCTTAAAAAGAACTGCATAATAGCTAACTAGAGGCATTTCTTCAAGATCTAATTCCTATACATTTAGATAACCAAAACCATCTTGATAGTTTCTTGCTGACTACCATTGATTCCACTATTCCCTTCACATGGGGGCAAAAAAGCCATATAAAATTTACTGTTAACATAAACTTACAAATATTTTAGCAGGCAGATATTTACCTTTCAAAAGCATTAAACAAAATAGATACATTCAGTCCCTCAGTGGGGCTTAACACATGGTCAGCTCAGGTCAGATGACAACTGTCAATTGGCCATATACTCATGCAATTAGTTTTTAGGTGTGGTCAAAAGCACTGTCAACCCCACCTGCTCAAGTTAAGAACATCTGGCACATTTCTGACCTGCAACATCATCTTTCTGCAGACATCATTCTTTACAGTTGTGGTGAGGCAGTAACAAGATTTTTCATGCCCACCTCCAAAGTGCTCTGCTCACATGCCATTGCAACTTTTCTCCCTTATGTATTTTGATGGAAACACTCCTAGCTAAGCATATGTGCAATTTATTTCCATAGATGTGAGAGGGTTAGATGCATAAACAAGAGGGGAAGCCAGAGGAAGTAGGGCAGTTTCAAACCCCAACCTTGAACCCAATCCAAAGCCCACTGAAGCCAACTGGGAAACTTCCCATTGACTTTTTGAGCATTGAATCAGATCCTGTAACACATCCTGCTGAACTGTTACTTCTTTAATTATGTCATGGTATGTCAACATGCCTGTACTGACAGCTAATTACCTTAGTTTGGTGAAAATCAAATACTAATGAGCATCCATTGAAACTCAGTCTCTTTTTAGAAAACCTGGTGATAAAATTTCGACAAGGTAATATATAAACCCAACAAGGTAAATCCTGGACATATTTTCTTGCTCAGTGTAATTCTCTAGATGGCTGCTATTTTTTATCAGAAGGGTAGCTGTGTTAGTCTGGATCTTTGTCGCTTTTGCTATTTTTTAGGATCAGGTTTCATACTCTCCACTGAGAGAAAATTACTGAAATATTTTAGCTCAGTTGGTCTGTGATGATTTTGTGTAGATTTAACTCCTTTTCCTCTAGATTTCTAGAATACATAGATTGGCATCATATTCCTCTACGAAAGCACCAAACACCAATATATCACCCACAATTACTAAGATTCCACAAAGCTCAGCATATTTGGGATTTTTTTTTGAACCTCACATCATGGGCAGAATGAATACCAAAGAGTAAGTGAATCTTTATCTCCCTATTGCGGTATAAATCCTGGTTAGTATTGAACATCCTCTGCACTGTTTTACTTGCTAATACCCAGATCTAGCCTCCAGGACTGAGAAAATGGGCACCAGCCAATTTACTTGTTATATCCACAAGTTCAGGTATCAACAGGTAATGTTCTTGCTTGATTGCATTTCTGAGATCTTATAAATGTATTTACAATGTCAACTCTGTGGGTAGTTTCCTCATTGCCACTAAGAAGTCTAACCACATTGTCAGATCCACCCTGGCAAATATTTCAAAATGTTCTTTAAAAATTTTTTTAACCAGCTGATCTTGCAGTGCAACTTGAATTACTTTATTTTACTTTTTAAACGTGATATAGGATCTATAATGAAATACATTTTAATTTTTTACTCCCCAATAAATTGCACACCTTTGTATTATTTTTGTTAGATCGTCTAGTATAAAAGTGTTATAAGCATCACATCTGGGATATGCCCACTTCCATTACCAGTTGTGATCAATTTAAGGACTGTGCTCCTATAACCATAGTATTAGAGCCACTTTCAATTATTAATCAGTCTCTTCACAACACCTTGGTGAAATAGGAGAGTATTTACAGTAAACCAATTCTACAGTCGAGGAGCTGAGATATATATATATAGAGAGAGAGATTCACTGACCTGTCTGAGGCCACATAGGAAGTCTGACAGAGCTGGAAATTAAATCCAGAACTCTCAAGTTCCCAGTCCACTGCACTGAATATTAAAACTATCCTTCCTACTTTGTTCCCAAATGGCATGCACACCTTGTCCTTGAACATCGGTGTTCGCTTAAAATACTGTGCTGCTCTTTCCTGCCCAATATGAGTAAAACTTTCCTTTAAATACTCCCTATGATGTACATTATTTTGAGCAATGTGGCAGCACCCTCATCTATCCCCTTTCATCCTCAGATGACTCTTCTGCTCCAGATAATAGCAAACTGACACACTCTCCGACAGCTTAATGTATACATCTTCTGAACTCAAAAGGTAGGCCGCCTCTCCCACCCTTTTCAAAAAGAACAAAAAAAAATAATCTAACATTGCTCTGCAGAAGAATATTCTGGCCTGTGACTAGAGGAAGGTCTTGGTGGTGAAGACAATTTCACTCTGGTAATAATCTGATTACTAGGCCCTTGTGTTTAGGCCTAAACACACCTGTTGAAACCGTCATATTTCCTTCCTTTGCTACCATGACACCTTACTATGGGAACAGCAGTGTTCTCAGCTCTTGCAATTTTATCATAAGTCTTATGACATTTTCTGAAACTTCCACCATCTGGAATCATGTCATTAGGGAGTATCTAAGCTTTCATTTAAAATAATAAAAATGTTTCTAGCCCTCATGGTTGTGGAGAAAAGCTGGAGCACTTGAATCCTGAAGGGTCAAAACCCAAGAGGCAAATAAATAGGATGCAGAATTAATTTTTTTTAAATCGCATCATTTTAAAGTCAAAATTATAAGAAGGGGAGGGGCTGAAATAATTTTTACTGATTGAATTTAGCAATACTACATCAGTGAAGGCAGCTAATGAAGATTATGCGGGGCACGACTTATTAACACAAAAGGGGAAAGGTTTTCTCAAAACTTCTCACCATGGCCCCAGCCAAAAAAACAGTTACATGAATCAGAAAGGGTCTGGCTGCAGGTTTTGCAATAAGGATGTACACCCACAACTGCACTGTGTCCAAGGCTGCAGTAATGGCAGACAATTACACATCAGTAAATGGAATGTTACTATTAGTATGTTTATATGGCATCTACTCCATGGCCCTCCTGGCCACTTGCGCCTGGCAGGAGAGCCACATCTCTGGCACAGGCTTGAAGCTCCAAAGAGCATCAAATCTAGGAAGCCTAGTGCAAACTGGGCAAAGAGGGGGCTCCTGAGGGCAAAGTGCCTATTTCCTCCTGTTCCCTTGTGAGGCAGTGTAGGACTAGTGCACCATCTGGTCCAAAATAACCTATTCAGTAAAATCTGAACAAATTCTTTCTCCTTGTCACTTATTTGAATGTGATGCTGAACTTGCAAGTATAATATTTGCTATGATGTGCTCACTCAGCTCTATTCATTACCATAGGTCACAACTATTCACACTTTTGGTCATGTCATGGGGGAGAAAACAGGCTGAAAAATATATGCACTCGAAACAAAACAGGTTTACAGTGACACTAGGAAAATTGACTCCTGGAGACACAGACTAGCTGCTGTTCTTTTAGCCACTCTCAGTCCAGTGCTCTTAGCTTGCACTTCCTCTTATGTGCTCCAACTGGTTTCTTGAAAGGCCCACAGGTTTCAGATGTTTCATGTTCCAGCTGTTAGCCCTTACCTCCCTGGCCTGAAGCTCCAGAGCTTTCTAACTGCCTCCACCTCGATCCAGAGAGCTAGTATACCCTACCATACAGCATATAACAAAATTCCGACAGTAGTGTATAATTATTGCACATCTAAGAGCAGGGTTTGGACAGCTGCTTCTATAGGTAGAACAGAACAAATAATGAAAATATTTATTAAGAAGATTCCACGATTAAACAATTCAATAAAAATGTTCATGAATTATTCACCCATCTCTATAAGTCGAGCAAATAACGAGCAAAATATCTGAATAATTTATTTGAATAATATAATAAAATTCATTGAATAAATTATTCAAGATTGTTCAACTACCTCCAGCTATATGCATACCAAAGGTACTAGGCCATACTGCAGGTTTCTTCTAGGTATATTTTATTCTTCATTTGAAAATTTCATATTGTTCATTATGTTCCAAATCTAGGCCATTGCAACTGGATGCATGCATATCACTTTTCAACTAAGGTGATAGGAAATCGGAAACTCCTGAGTATTTTATGACTACAACAACAAGTACCTGGCCTCCAGAAACCAAAAGAATCATTTTTCTGGGACAAGTTGAGTTTGCCCCAGACCAAAGAGTGAGATTCATAATGAATGCAGATTTCTTAATACAGGCATTGCTAATGACACAATTCTGGTACCCGGGATTGCAGTAAACCGACTGTCTTTAAAAACAAACACACACATTTTCCTTTTTGATATTCTGTATAATACAAGTTTATGGCAAGCTGTCAGTTGTATTCAGATTTACCACCTAGGAACTACAGTGATGTAGTCCTTAGAAATGCTTAAAGTAGATTAGACAGACTGATTACATAGTCCTTAAAATTATAGTGAAAGCACTACAGCTTCTCTAAATTATGCCACTAAAATTCAGAGTTAGAAGTTACATAAATCTAAGATTGTTATAAATTGTGTGGCAGGGTGCTGGCCAGGAGTGCCTGAGTGCCTGCTGGCCCTTTAAGAGGGAAAAAACCTCTGGAAGCCTTCCCTGACAGGGAAGGCTAATTAGCCACCTGGGTGTAGCCCTGAGCTGCAGAGGGCTTAATGGGTCGCACCTGGCAGCCTCCTCAAGGGATAAAAGCCTGCCACAGGGAGGAAGCCGGTGGTGGTGGTGTGGTAGAGTGAGAGAGAGAGAGAAGGAGCTAGAGAGAGGTGCTGAGACATAGAGCAGGGAAGCAGAGCTGAGGCTAAGAGCCTAGAAGAGCTGACTACTTCCTAAGACCAGCCAGGTTGAGGGCTGGGGCTCAGCTAAACTGTGTAGAGCTGTGTATAGTAGGTGGTGGCGTTTGCACTGGGCTGCACTGTGAATAAAGAGCACTGTGAGTCACAGAAGAGTCTCCTGTCTGTTTGTGATGTGGGGGAAGAGTGGATCTCTTACAATTGCTTCTTGTTAAAAGTTACATAAAACATTTGAAATCTGTCATGTTCCACCTCTTCTTGATTGTTTTTTTTTAACTGAACTATTTTCAAGCAAATCTCTTAATTAGTTTCCAAATTCTAATAAATTAAAATTAGCCTTAAAAGATGATCACATGCAGAGTCTCATAACTACTTGTGTTCTACTAGCATAAAAATACAAACTTGGAATTTTAAAAATTGTACACAGTAAGAATTCAAAGGTCTGTCAGAGGGTAAGACATTTTTGCTCATTATCAAAATATTGTTAGCATTACTCATTATAACTGAGTCCTTATGTATTGTGGGTAGCCACCAGAAAATGTGGTTTATGTTATCTACTTCCGTTAATTGACCTGGCAATGCAGAGCAGTTGGGGTTGGGGGGGGGGAGGTGAAAGATTCTTTTTTGTCATACAACTTCAATAACATTCCCAGCATCTGAAAGGTGGGGGATCAACTCAATCCAAGGCAATGGGCTTTTATAATCCAAGGCATTCACGTTTCATCTCAGAAAATCTTTGTCAAAGCAACAGCTCTGTAAATGGCTCCTTTGTCAAAGACTTGGATCTCTGTGAAACTGTTCAGATGCCTCAGGACTGGCCAAGTCAAAGTATGATGGTTCCATAGCAGACAGAGATTCAGAAGAGTACATCTCCAACCCCTGCTCATCACTCCCTGTTTGCTTACTACTCTATACCTCTTGAAAAACACTGACTAAACCCAACAGTCTTCCATTGCAAGGAGCACAAATAAGAGGCGCATCTACCATTTGTCTTCAAAAGCTGTTTTCGATCTAGAAAAATACCAAAGAGTGGAAACAAACCTTTTTTTAGTTAGAATCCTGGAATTAGCCAGTCTGATTAACTACTCCTCAGAGTGAGAAGTAGGAGGTCTGAATGAGGAAGAAGGGTAGGGGAGAAAAGATGTTAAGCAGAGCTCAAGTACACCAACGCCCCTGCTGTGGTTAGGTTACCTTTCATGCCGTTTGTACAGAAGCCTTTTTTCAAGAAGCTTGAACTGGTGGTTAGGGAACCATTGTCCGTTACTTGTATCCACAAAGATAAATGACGGCTCTTTGAAATCCTGAACAGTATGACTCTTGCGATTTCCTAGGAACTTTGTCTGCCAAAGGAATAAAAGAAAAAAGACAAACAAATATAAGTCAATAGAAGAGCTACAATTTTTAGATTAATAAAATCTTATTTGAAACTGTGAAAAGAAGCCCTTGAGATACAATTCCTCATTACAGAAGAGTATTTCTTTAAAAGTAATTAAGACTTTCTAATTAACTTGCAAAGCAGGAGACCCTTGTGAAAGTTGAATGATGCACTTAACCATACACTTTCATTTCTGGCTGACATTAGGAATCTATTTGAATCTAGGTGTTTATATTATACGCATCATATAGCATCTAGCCATTTTACAAAGCCCTTATTTGTTACCCTTACAAATAATTTTTTTAAAAGGTGGGATTCTTAACAAATGATATGGAGAGGACAGAAAGATTAGTAATAATGCCTTTCATTGAAAAGGAAGAGGTTTGCAGGTGCACATCTCTAGAACTGCAACTAATAGCTTTTGCACAAAGGCTTCTGAAAAACTAGGAAGAGCTAGGTAGCACATTATGGTTAGACACCACTGAATGCCACCAAAATCATATGGTATTGCCAAGAAAATCCAGAAACTGATTTCAATACACAGCAAAGCAGACAGCAGGCAGGGTAGGAAAACCATAGTGAAATGAGCCAATCACTGACCACCCAAGTTGTTAAAATCAGCAGATGCTGCAAAGCATTTGATTAACTGAAGCTGCACATAAAAAGGGATAGTTTGCCTGTAATAATTCTGTCTTCTAAAGAACAGCCTTCCCTCTCCTTCCAAAATCATTCCCTCTTTCTACAATCTATTCATTGCTCAATCTGTGTTGCACATTCCACACTGACAGCAGCTGATTACAGTGGATAAATTTCTGTCTTTCATACTTCATTCATTAGCCGGGATATTTCTTCCGTTGCTGATGGCATACTCACAACATTTTAAACAACCATATAACATAGATATTTAGGTTTATTGTCAGATTTTTTAAAATGGCTAATAATCACTGCAGGAATGGAAGAAACAAAGAGGGATTTGGATCATTTTTAGCTGCAGCATCCAGCAACACAAGTAATGGGCTTTGATAAAAGAAAAATAATTATAGCATTTAAAATTCTTCCTGATGGCATGGATAATCCATGGCAGTTTCCTGTTCTTGGTCCAACTTAGATAAGAGGACATAAATAGAAACAATGTAAATATGAAAGAAAAGTTAATGAAAACAGACCCGATATCAAGAGGTACAAAGAAACTAGCAATTCATACCCGTGAGTGAGAGAAGGCTGGTGCAATACAATTTCCTCACACATCTCCCTGTGCCAGAAAGACGGTAGCCAAAGAGAGCCCTTATTTCAGGATCTCTAAACTTTGAACTAGTCTAGGCAGAGCTCATGACATTTTCATCCATAACTACAAGAGTTCTCAAATATTTCATAGCATGAGCCAAAGATAGTGCCACATATCACCCCCTTTTCCACATATAATGTCATTTAGGCAACTACAACATTGCTTACATAGAAAAATATCAGGAAAGTAGTAAATGTGTATTTATCTATCTTTTATATGTGACTTAAAAGAAGAATCAGGACCATATGACCAGCCACCTTTCTGTAAACCATCACCAAGTACTCCATAAACCATAGTTTGAGAACTTCTCCCTAATACACTCTGGCCTGCTTTCGTTTTACCCTCATAACCTCCTTCTCTGATAGATACATTGTGCATTGGAATTATCAATGTAAAACAACAACAACAACAACAACTGACATTTCTGGTAAAGGTGTCTCTTACAGCTACTCTCCTCTCCTTCAAAAAATAAAATAAAAAATTTACCACATTCACTTTCAAGGAAACACGTTCTTCCTAAACTTTCTATTACTTCAGAGATACACCTGTCCTCTCCATCTCCATACATTTTTTATCATCCCATAAAAATAAAAGGGAGTTGCACAGTTCTGACATATGTGAATTTCTTCTGATCATATGATCAAGTGTCCCATTGCCATTTACACCAGAGGAAAAGGTGGAAGTTTTTTTCATTTGTTCTTTTAATAGCAAACAGCACCATTGCACTGTTTGCAAAAGTGCATTTTTAAAAGTTGCCTGAATAAACAACCCAAAAAATGAAGTTAACAGGAATTTTCAGTCAGTCACAAGTATTTCAGCTTGCTGCACATTTCTTGTTGTGAAACTGCCTGGAAGCACATCAGCAAAGTGAACTTGATCAGCAACGATGCTGCTGCTGAGTGTAAAATTTCAGCACATAAAGTTGAATTTCACTTTGGAGTTTTGTTCTTAACATGAGTTATAAAACCCAAATCATGAACAAACCCATAACAGCAATTCATGAGATACTGGACTTTTCTATGGACATAAGGAGCTTAGTGAAATCCTGGCCTCACTGAAGTCAAATTCCCATCCACTCCAATGAGGCAGGATTTCACTGTTTATCTTTAAAAGCAGTCCATGATGAGATTTCACTCAACATAAAAACATCTTGAGGAAGCACTCCAGTTTCCTCCAACAGATTGGGCCACATGTAGAGAACACTGATGGGCCTGATTACGTAAGTCTGCTCTGTGAATGTACAATTGGGGCTGGAGGGGTCAGGACTTCCTTTTCTGTGTCTCTCTGTAGAGCAGATGGGCCTCCTGATCTCCCTGGAGCACAGAGATTGTTCCTTCCATGCTTCTTCTGGGGACCAAAAACTCCAGAGGGAACGGTTTGGCCATGTCACTGCCTTTTCCACGATTCCACTGGACAGCTCAGCTGGGTGGAGTATGCTACACCATCTGAAGAATGGCAGCAGTGAATGTGTCTCCTCTGCATACCAGCTGGCACCCTCCTGGGATTGGAGGACTCTACACAATTCATAGCTCCAGGTTCTGCCTATATGTAACAACAGAGTTGGGACTAATTATTTAAATGACATATGTGGCTTTCCTGCAATCAGTGGCAGATGCAGCAGGCACCATACCCTGATCATAGATGGAATCTGCATTAAAAAGACAGAAATAATTAAACCCCAATATATAGCACTACACAACTGCACAGAGTATGTACTGTCAGAGCAGCACGCACACATTTCCTTAAATCATACAGCTATTCTGAACCAGTTGTATTCAGATGTCTGGGAGAATTTAAGGACTTTGGCAGAAAAATTCTGAACACACAAAGCAAACACCCCAGTCTGAGACAACTCTGGGTTATGCAGCATTTGTCTTCTAAGTTTATTCTTGTAGAAAATGTATTATGAAATTTCCAGTAAAAACACAGCTACAGATTCAAGTTCTATTTTACATACATAATAGAAAAGCAATTGATTTGAACTGCATACCATACAGCTGGAGTTATTTTTCACTTAATGATTCTATTTCTCTTGCTAAATCAGTCACTATGAAGATATGACTCTCCATAATAATACTAGAACCAGAACACACATCCATATGAACGAAGTCGGAAGTCAATGGGAGGCTGGTTTAATTTTGTGATAAAACAGATTATCTAATCACATAACATTCTATGAAGATCACACCGAAAGCCTATTCTGAGCATATTTGTAACAGCTTGGCTTTAAATAATTTTTTTAGTTTATGACTCACAGGAGTGGTAAACTCGAAAACTTCAAGGCTGTTCTGCAAATGTTTTAACAAGAGTAAACTGAGGAGAGGCAAGCAGCTACCACACACAAATTTATATTTTCAACATTAATGAATATGATGAAAATGCTTGTGTCATAGCACTGTATCAGGTTATGCATAAATCTGAGACAGATTTTTTCCTTGGGCATGCATGTACACATATATACTTGTGTAGAGTTGGTGCAAAACGCTACCAAATCAGACTGGTAGCATCTTATACCTCTTTGCACAGGTGTAACTAACTACACAAGGCAGTAGAGAATCAGTCCCCTACTGTATATCTATATTTAAGAACTTCAACGGACACAGTACAATACATCATAACCAAGAGCACAGCAGCAATCATAGTTGTGAGTTTTAGGGTTACGTTTCCGTAGTGTTTAAAAGCTCATTCATAATATCCACACATTAAAAATGTATTTCTGTATTTCTACAGTTCTTTTTTGCCTATATTATCATAGCACAACATATCAATTTTGTGCATTTTGTGCAATGTTTCCAGTGCATTCCATTCTGTGCCGCACAGATGCCACTGTTTACAGCTACTTTGCTAAGAAATTGTGGGTGTCTCAATTGCTCTCTCTCTCTCTTCCTAGCAATCAAGGTCCCAAACCTCCAATAAACTCCATCTGAGCAGACCCCTGAGCCTCCATGGAGCCCCATTAACTTCAGTGGGGGTACACCATTCCAGAGCTCATGACAATATTAGGGCTGAGGCAGCATTTCATTTGCAATTGTGACTCAGCGTCAAAAGATAATTCAGAAAAAGTAACGACAGTGACAAGACTTACGTAGGCACAACAATTCCGACCCACCTGAAAATGTCACAAATTGATTGACAAAGATTTATGCACGTCTCACGTCACCTGCCATTGAAATGCAGCCCTCCTGTAAGGTGCAAGACAGCAGCCGTTTATTAACATGCAGACGTACCACATGCCATAGTTCAGAACCAACTGTAAAGAGTATTTAGGAGAAATTTAAATATACAGAATTTGAACTGAGCCAGAAAGTAAAGGGCCTCCTATCATTGAATTGTTATGCAATGACCATCGATGAACAGGACATCAGCTTTATTGCTCATCCAGCTAATAGCTGTAGCTGCTCCAGCAATATAATGTCCCTAACACCTAGTTTGGGAATGGTTCAGTAGTGATTCAGAGGAAAGAATACTACTGGCTGAATCACCAACACAATTACCTGCAGCATCTGGGTTTTCCTTTGAGGTCTCATTTAACTAGCAACTAGGCTGGACCCTGCTTAATGGATAAGATTTAGCCTTGCGTGCTATTTGTGTAGAAGAGATGTAGCAAATGAAACTGTCTGTTTTATATCTGTGTTGAAGAGAAGTCATTCCAAGAATACATTAAGCCACACAAATGAAACGTTTCATTGGCATTTACAGACTGAAACGTTCTCAGATGTAATTTGAGGAGTTCCTAAAAATCTGCAGTTCAATCTACCGCCTCTAGTCTTCTGTCATTTCATAGACTAATTTGAGATTCCCTCTCCACTAAATCTGCAAATTAAAAACACTTTCAGGATGAATGTCCTGATTAATAGTTTATAATGCCTACATTCCCTTTTGGATAAACTATTTCTTGTTCAAAACTAATCATTTTTTTCTGGATGCTGGCAATTTCAGCGTCAAGAGAATGAATCACCACTGCTTGCTACTGCCACCGATACTGCAGGCGTACGTAGTCATTCTCTAAGGCATGATTTCTTATCCTCCTCAGTCAGCTGTGAATTACAACAATGGATGGGCTGCTCTGACGCAAACAGCTCACAGGTTGTCCAATATGCCTGCCAAAAAGACCAGTGCATTTTCACAGATGTGAGATTATTTTTTAATGCCTCTACCTTTGCTAACTTAAAACTTAATGCCTGTGTGGACACTGAAGGCAACAATACAGGTTAGAATCCCTTCATCAGAACTGAAGGAAAGCTTTATTCTAGCCAAAATATTTATTGGGTCTTACACCCACTGAGCAAAACTACATGCACATATATATAATGTTTAATCATGTCATAATCATGGTTTTGATTGCTGGTTATATCAGCTACAAATAACTATCGTATTGCAAAAAGACAGGAGTCAATTATTTAAAAGGAAAAGCAAATATTTTGCATTTATTTAGCACCTTCCATCCATGGCTTTCAAAACTCTTTACAAACCCTAAACGAGCCTCACAAAACCCCTATGATGTAGGTATCATTAACCTCATTTTATGGGCAAATCAACTGAGCCACACAGGGTGGAGATATACCTATCTCATAGAACTGGAAGGACCCTGAAAGGTCATTGAGTCCAGTCCCCTGCCTACACTAGCAGGACCCTGACAGATTTTTTGCCCCAGATCCTTAAATGGCCCCCCTCAAGGTTTGAACTCACAACCCTGGGTTTAGCAGGCCAATGCTCAAACCACTGAGCTATCCCTCCCCCCAGGGTGACAGCCTGGCCCCACCAAAGTCAATAGGAATCTACCCGTTAACTTCAGTGAGGCCAGGATTTCACCCAGAGAGTTTAACTGACCTGACCAAAATCAAACAGCGAGTCCGTAACTGAACCAGGAAGAGAAGCAGGGCGTCTCAGCACCTAGCCCCGTCTCTAACCATTCATTGACATTCCCACACTTATGAAATAAGTGTTTTATTAGTGCTTAAAATCCTACATAACATATGGAACCAAACTGGAAAGACCAAGAACACTGAAGATTGACAATGCATCTTTAACTTTGACCACAGGGAAGAAAGAGAGGAAAAAACGCACAAATGTAAATGAAAGCCAGGGTATGTCTACACTGCAATTAGAGACCCGGGGCTGGTCGTGCCAGCTGACTTGGGCTCGTGGGGCTCGAGCTGCAGGGCTATTTCACTGCAGTGTAGACATCCAGCTCCTGGAAAGTCAAAACTGCAGTTAAATAGCCCTGCATGCAGGCTCAAGCACCAAGAGCCCAAGTCAGCTGGCAAAGGTGTCTAACTGCAGTGTAGATATACCCCTAGTGTATCAGCCTTACCTCTGAATTTCCCAGATTTCACTGATTTGTGTCAGAACCATACAATTATGATTTAAATATTTTTAGGCTCGCTTCTCTCTCTTTTCTGTTAAATAACAGCGCTGAAGTGGAGGAACAAGGGTGGCGAAATCTTTAACAGAATATTATTTGCTTGTGATCATAATACTTCACAGTTACTGTATATAAATATATGTATATTTCAAATCTATTACTTATTATGTTATGATCTGTTGAATAAATTACCACCATATATTACCGTAAAAATAAAAATGATTAAATATTACCCCACAGAACAGGGAGAGAGGAGTGGTTCAGAGGATAGAGCACTGGCCTGGGAGTCAGGAGACCTCTAGCTTTGCCACTGACCTGCTGTATGACATTGGGCAAGTCTCGTCACCACTCTGTGCCTCAGTTTCCCCTTCTATACAACAGAGATAAGGAGAGGTTTTTACCTGTGCAGGAACTGGAGTTCTTTCAGATGTTATGTCCCATATCATTTGCATATGTGCATCTTCAATCTGAGATTTTTCTTCAGCAGTGTCCACGGGTCTGCACTTCCATCTTAAATAATCTTCACGCTCCAGACTGATGGTAAACAGGGAAGGACAGGCCTGCTAGTACCCCAGTTCCTTCTTAACTCTGAAGTCCAAAGACAAGGACTCTGAAGCAGAGGGGAAAGGAAGGTGGTAGAGCACCCATAGGGACATAACATCTCAAAAGAACTCCAATTACTATACAGATGATACGCCTATCCTTCTTCGAGTATATGTCCCTATTCATCTCCACTTTGTGTGACTCCTGAGCAGTATTTCAATATGAGGAGGGCACTAAGGAGATGAATCCATATCAGCGTGGAGGATCCACCAAAAGCTGCGTTGGATCTGGAAGCACAGATGAAGGCATAGTGCTGAGTGAATGTATGCACGGATAACCAGGTAGCAGCTTTGGAAAGATCAGCAATGGGTACATTCTCCAGCAGGGCTACTGAGATTGAGCTCTCGTAGAATGTCTGCCACCCTAAATGGAAGGTGTAACTTAGGTCATTTCATAGCATGCCAGACTAGACAGTCTTTGTGCAGATGTCTCTGTCTTGCATGAGCAATAGAGATGAAGAGTTTAGGTGAAATCTGAATGACCAGGTCCTGTTGAGACAGAAAAGGAGGGCCCTTCTCATATCTAGAGCATGTAGGCTAGCCTCTTCCCCAGAGGAAGGAATGATATTTGTGTTAAAAGACCGGTAGTTGGATATCCTGATTGATGTGAAAGTCTGAAGTGATTTTCCGCAGAAAGTAAATTTGGAGGGCCGAGAATCACCTTGTCATGGTAGAACACTGTGTAAAGATGAGTCAGCTATAAGCATTCCCAGTTTGCTTATTTTTCTGGCTGAGGTAAAGGGTAGGAGGAACACCATCTTAAAAGGACAAGTGGAGGAGAGAGCAACGTCCCATAGGCTCAAGGGGGATAAAATATGAAAGTGAGCCAGGGGAGATCGTTTGTGCAGGTGAGATCGTAGGTCTACCTGAAATGTATTAAATTTCCTCTTGGTTGCAGGAACAAATACCCAGAACCATCCAGGAGCTTAGGCCCTTCAACAAATATGTCCTCTATGGTTATCTACACTTTGAGGAAGACTGCAGCCATAAACCATAACCACATAACCATGTTGGTGGCCGCAGAGCAACCTGCTGTGTCAGCTGCATCAAGGGACACTTGTAAATATACCTGAGTGATGGTCTTATCTTCAGAAATGAGGGCTTGAAATTAGTCCCCCTGGTCCTGTGGCAGATAATCAATAAATGGAGAGAACGTTGAGTAGCTGGTGTGATCATATTTTGCTAGCAGAGCATGCGCATTAGCGACGCTGAATATTGTAATGTCGCTGAGGAGCGGCTGTTGCAGCCAAGGAGGGTGAGGCACACAAGTTCTTTATTGTGCGGAATAGATCCCTGCTAAAGCTGGCTGCTCTTCCATTGCTCATATCTACCAACGAGAAGGTGGGATGCAAGAACAGATACTCAGAACCCTTTGCTGGAACACCGTATTTTTTGTCAGCCCTCTTGCACATTGGTGGATGTTACAGGCAGGTGACAACAGTGCATCATTAACAGGCAGCACTAGCTTGCCTTTATGAGGTAGTACGGATGCTTTCCAGCACGGAAGGCTATGGCTCCTGCACTTCCTCCAGGGGGATCTGTAAAGTCAGGAGATGAAGATTTGTTGGAAGGACGTGTTTCCTCCTCAGTTCTTAGATGATGCTGCCCCTCGAAGTCTTCCTTAGTACAGGAGGCTTCCTGGGGAAGAGATTTTGTGGGTCCATTTATGGCACCCTGTAAAACTAGTCACCAAAGGGGCCCATGGGTTCCCAAATGCCTAATGGGGCAGGGTAGAAGAAAAGGCACAAGGACCAAGGTTGCTGATGGCCAGATCCTTGAGTTTCCTCTTCCAGGTATGGGGAAGGGAATGGAGGGGTGGAAGGGAAAGATGGCTGAATCCAGACAAAGATGTCCAATTCAGAAAATGCATCATCCCATGTCCAATGGGGAGGCCAATGGCAGTGGTACTGGCAGATGATTTGGTATCGGTGGTTGGATAAGTATGAGTGGCTGAAGGGATATGGGCTCCAAGTCAGTATCAGCATCCAGCTTTTTGAGGTGGAATGTGGCTGTACCAAAGGTAAGTTGGAGTCACTGCGTGTGTCGATACCCAAGAAAGGTTTCCTCATCTGCAACTCTCGGGAGAGGGGTTCTCTTGTCACATGGAGGTCCTCATGGGAGAAGAATGAAGTTGGTACTGGTTTTCTGGGGCAGTACTCCTCCAGGTAAAGCAGGTCAAGCAATACCAGATAGTGTGGATGAACGGTCAGCGTTTTCACGAGGCCCATGGCCCACAGAGGGTGCCAAAGTCAAGGACAGTGGCTTTGAGTCCCTGCATCCAGAGGCCTCTGGGGGTGTCAAGGATGGTGTTGAATGTGGCTTCTAGTCTAGTGACTTTTCCTTGGGTGAAATGGGAGAAAATCTCTTTGGCAGTACTAGACACTGGATGCTAGAAGAAGCAGGTACCTAGAGCTGGGCATGAGGTCTTAGACCCCAATTCTTGGGGAGATCTCTCCCAGAGACCTCTTATCTTTGCACCCTGGAGTCAAAGTCAAAGAAGCCACCAGTAAACATTGCAAGACATACTGATGTATAGGATTGAAGGGAAAGGGAGAATCAGCCCCTGTGGTCTCGTGATCATATCAATCCATCTCCCCGCAGCTTGTGAGATTGGCTTTTAAAATCTAGCACAGACCTTACATTTAAATTAGATGCGAAACCCTTCAAGGCAGCTGGAAAACTCATCGCTGAGGGGGAAAGACCCAAGGCAGGTCTGGCAGGGTTTCAAGTACAGCAGTTTGGGCATAACCTACCACAGAATATACCCCAGCTGGGGAAGAAAGGCCCAGGGCTGGAAGTCCTAGTCATAGCCTAAAAAAGAATGGAGGGGTAGTGTCCCACCAATGGCAGAAGGAAACTGAAAACCAGTGCTGAGGTGAAAAAATAAAAATAAAAATAAGATATTTAAGTAATATAAAGAACATCAAGAAGGTGAAGTAGTGGACACAACACTCCATATCTAGGCACAGGCAGTTGGGAAGGAACTGGAGTGGCAGTGGGTCTGCCTCTCCCTATACACCCTCGATCCAGAGTATGAGGATGTGTAGAATGCAGGCATGGACCCACAGAAAAATCTCAAATTGAAGGCATACAGACGCATATGCACATATACACAACATGGAGCACCCACAGGGACATAACTCATAGAAAAGTTATACTTGCCTCCATTACTGATAAAGTGCAATGAGATCCATTTACTATTCCATGGTATGCACCATCCAAGTGTTCCTCTGCAAACCATATATTAAAAAAATTATATGCTCTCATAGTTCCACAATAACACCCAACTTGATTAGTGCTCAAAGACACGAAACTGTTAAAATGTTCCTTATACTTTGTATTTATTGACCTTTCAAAATTCCAAAGGAAAAGGAAAAGCTGGGTCCCAGCATAATGGACTTCAAATTTCTCATTCTTTTTCATCCACCCTGCCTATTTGTAGTGCCAACCATAAATGTATAGTTTCAGTTTTACAGCCAGCACACTGACAAAAGGAGTCAACACATGCAAACTAAACGATAAGGAACAAAAGGGACAAGGAAGGAAAAAATAAACAGGCGAATAAACATTCTAACTGTGTCGTTCAAATAAAGTGGATTTTGGTTAGTACAAATAACATGAATAAATAGGCCAGATCAAACTCATGATGTAGCCTCAGCTCCCACTAGCCCTGGGGAGATTAGGCAGGAAAGGTAATAAAAGATGAGGCTGCATTACCCTTTCCAATCTCCAGCTCCACACTAGGCACCTCCCAGTTAAGGAGGGTCACAGGTTGCACTGCAGGCAGAGCTTCTAGGACTATGCAGTGTCAGAGTAAAAACAACCAGGAAGCTGCATAGGGTGTCAGAAACCTACAGACATTCGTATGGCTGTGGCCTGCTGGTGGATCTACGGGAGTGGGCCAATGGTTCGTCTTTAGGAAGGGTAGATGGTCTTGTGGTTAAGACACTGGATTTGGCAGAAAGATCTGGATACATATCTCAGTTCTGCCAGAAGCTTCCTGGGTGACCTTGGGCAAATCATGTAACCTCTCTGTGCCTTGGTTCCCCTTATTTAATAGGGGATAATAATCCTTTGTCAACCTTGTGTACCTACGTTGTAAATTCTTTGGGACAGGGACAGTTTCTTACTCAGGCTTGTCTGCACAATATTTTAGTCCACAGCACTGGGAAGGGAATTTTAGTCCACTCTTGTGTGTTTTGCACTAACTGGTCAGCTTGGACCGTGGTGGCGCACACTTACTGTTCCCTAGTGCATGTTCCCTAGTTTGAAACAGGACTACATTACATGCATTAAGGAACTTTTAGCACGCGCCAATAGGGTCCACAGTTGGGGCGTATCACTTTAGCATGCACTAAAATTCACACCTGTCCAGTGTGGACCAAATCACAGTGTAGACAAACCTTCTGTGTATGTATCACATTTAGCTCAATGTAGACCAGATCTTAGGGCATGTCTTCACTACCACTTTAAATCGACCTTAACGACGTTAGGTCGAATTAAAGGTGTACCTGTCTTCACATACATGCCCTTAAAGTCGATTTAAAGGGCCCTCAAGATCGATTTCGGAACTCCTGCCTGACGAGAGAAGTAAGGCTAAATTCGACATTACAAGCTCGACTATGGGCTAGTGAAGAGGCATCAGAAGTTAAGCCTCCAACCTCCGAGCAGCCCCGCGAGGGGGGGGCTGTTCGGGGGGGGGGCTGTTCGGGCGGGGGGGGGTCCGCGGGGCTCCTGATGGGGGGGGAAGCCCGCGCGGGGCTGCTTGAGGGATCGGCTCAGCTGTCTGGTCAATTTCACCAGGCAGCTGAGCGGATAGCCCCGCGCCGG
Organism: Sternotherus odoratus; assembly: GCA_032164245.1. Lineage (NCBI taxonomy): Eukaryota > Metazoa > Chordata > Testudines > Kinosternidae > Sternotherus > Sternotherus odoratus. The sequence continues at coordinate 72,438,706 of JAVMKO010000002.1, forward strand.
CTCCCCCCCCCCCTCGGGCGGGGGGGGGGTCCAGCGGGGGGGCTGTTTGGGCGGGGGGCTGTTGGGGGGGCTGTTCGGGCGGGGGGGGTCCGCGGGGCTGCTGAGGGGGGGGGGAAGCCCGCGCGGGGCTGCTTGAGGGATCGGCTCAGCTGTCTGGTCAATTTCACCAGGCAGCTGAGCCGATAGCCCAAGCAGCCGCGCGCTGGCTCCCCCACCCCCCCTCGGGCGGGTGGGTACGGCGAGGGGGGGGCTGTTCGGGCGGGGGGGTCCGTGGGGCTGCTTGGGCGGGGGGGGGTCCAGCACGCATTGCACTGTGGGCTACCTACCCACAGTGCAATGCGGGCTATGTCGACCCCCTGCAAAAGTTCAAGGACAGACAGTGTCGACCACTGTCGACCTGCTGTCCTGGTGGGGACACACTGATTCGATTTTCTAAACTCGAGTTTAGAAAATCGAATTAAGGGAAATCAACCTAGACCTATAGTGAAGACATACCCTTAGTTGGGTCCCTATGTACACATAACAAAAGGGATCTCTTGCAGAGTTTTCCTTTCCCCCATAACCAGACCGTTGTATTGCTGAAGAGGATTTTCCAAGGGGTGGGAGGAGGGAGGGCAGTGAGAAGAGCAGCAATATAGATCAGTATTAATAATGCTTCCTTAATATTTGTATCATTCCTTAAAAATGCAAAGCCATGTATAAACACTCAGGCCTGTCCTCTGGAACGTGATTATTTCGGAATTAGTCAAGTTAATTCTAATTAAAACTCATTCCGTGCACACAACCAATCCTGTTTTGTCAATTTAAAGGGCTCTTAGAACCGTTTTCTGTACTCCACCTCGGCAAGTGGAATAGTGCTAAAATCAACATCGCAGTTCCGGATTAGAGGTATGGTGGACACAATTCGACGTTATTGGCCTCCAGGAGCTATCCCAGAATGCTCCATTGTGACTGCCCTGGATAACACTTTCAACTCTGATGCACTAGCCAGGGAGGCAGTAAAAGCCCCGGAAACTTTTGAATTTCATTTCCTGTTTGGCCAGCGTGGAGAGCTCATCAGCACAGTTGACCGTGCAGAGTCCACCATCACAGGAGACCACACAGTCCTGGATTCACAGACGAGCTCCAGCATGGTCCGAACAGGAGGTACTGGATCTCATCACCATATGGGGAGATGAATCTTATGGCAGAACGTTCCAAAAAAAGAAATGCAAATACGTCCGCTAAAATCTCCAGGGCCATGACGGAAAGAGGCTACTCCAGGGACACAGAGCAGTGTCATGTGAAAATCAAGGAGCTCAGATAAGCCTACCAAAAAGCCAGGGAGGCAAACGGGAACTCTGGGTCACAGCCACATACATGCCGCTACCATGAGCTGTGTGCAATTATGGGGGGGTAAGGGCTCTGGGGTGTGGCCAGAAATGAGGGGTTCAGGGTGCAGGAGGGGGCTCTGGGCTGGGACTTGGGCTCTGGGGTGGGATTGAGGATGACGGGAGTTGGGGTGTAGGAGAGTGCTCCAAGCTGGGACTAAGGGATTTGGAGTGTGAGAGGGGGCTCCGGGCTGGGACAAGGGATTGGGGCACAGATGGTGGGGGTTGGGAATGTGAGGGCTCTGGGATGGGGATGAGAGGTTTGGGGTAGAGGAGGGTGCTCCGAGCTGGGACTGAGGGATTCAGAGGGCAGGAGGGGGATCAGGGCTGGGGCAGGAGGTTGGGGCACGGGAGGGGCTCATGGGTGCAGGCTTTGGGCAGAACTTACCTCAAGCAACTCCCAAAAGCAGTGGCATGTCTCCCCTCCAGCTCCTATGCAGAGCCACGGCCAGGTAGCTCTGTGTGCTGGCCAATGGGAGCTACAAGGGCAGCGTGCAGAGCCCCCTCACTGCCCCTACACACAGAAGCTGGAGGGGTGGAGGGGGGAGACATGCCACTGCTTCCCGGAGCCACACAGAGCTACAACAGCGCACACAGAGAGGTCCCTGACCCTGCTTCTCAGAAAACAGGTTGGAAGGAGGAAAAAACAGGCAGAGGAAGCTGTGGAGAAAGTACATTTTTTTAGCAGTGATTAGAACGGTGTACAATTCATAGTTACAATAAACAAATCAGGAGCAGTAATCACATCTTGCCTCCTGCATAACCTTTACTGGATGGCAGTATTCTGTGGGCATCACAGCAGAGGTAAGTTTTAAAGGGGAATTTTAAGGAGGATATGGAGATAGTTTTATAGACTGAGACAATGGCTGGCTTCAAACCAGCTATTCAAAACTCATGACATTGAAATTAGGCAAAAACAAGTTTGTCTGCAAGGAGTAGCTAAAAATCAAAGATGAAAATAAGTAGCATCGTTCAGCTCAAGATTAGATGTAGGGCAAGCTTAAGACTTTGGATCTAAGGCTTAACTAGAGCTAAATTTTGGGTTTGAATTGAAGGGAACCAAACTCTCACAACTGGTTGTGAGATTTCTGCCATCTTGGGCTCTATCTAAACAGGATCCGAAACACACACACTTTTTGGGTCAGGATCTTCACTAGACCCAAAATTGAAAGGATGAATTCATATCCAAGAAAATGGATCTAACTCTCACTATATTCAGATATTTCAAGTTCCAATCCTCCTTCATCTTTGCCTAATTACCTGGGCCCTGCTCCTGCTTTCATTTACACAAGTATAGATCAGTGTAAGTCCACTGAACTCAACGGAGTTGCACTACTATAAGTGGGCCCACAATATCTTTAAGACAATTGCCTATCTCCCTTACAAACTTCACAAGAAAACTATTCGTGTTAGGTGCTTTTTTAATTGTATATGTTCCTGTACACTTTATTACTGCCAGCTCATTTATAATTCTGAATTCTGCCTCTTTTGTTATGAATTACCTGTCACTTGCATCGGTGTGTTAGTTTTATTTTGATAAGATGCACATTATCAGACACAAAACTCCTGCCATTCCCCTTTAAAAAATCTTTGTTTTCAGTATATTTTGCAAATTCCAGCAATAAAAATGGAAGAAGATATGGGAGGAGACCAATGATTCATTGCTGACAGTCTGGGCCTGATTTTTAGAAATATACCACATCAACCCAAAAAATGTGGGTTTTTTAAACCTTATGAAATTATTAGTTGTGATGTTTTATTAATCCTTTAGACAGACTATCATTTAAGGATTTAGTCATTTTATGAGCTAATCAGCACCTCAAAGTAGCATCTCATGTGTCTTTGAATCATCTGACTTTGAATGATTTCTTAACACTTAATGTCAGCCCACAATGAAAACTTCATTAGGAAAGAGGGGTGAAAATAGCAGTAAATTAGAGTGTGTGTAGGGGGGGATTGCCACCTTGCTGTTAAACACACGAAAGAAAAAGGGCTGATCAGCTTAGAAGAGACAAATAAGGGGGAATATGACAGAGATCTAGAAAATCATTAATCGTGTGAAAAAGTGACTAGAGTTGCCCAATGAAATTAACAGGCAGCATGTTTCACACAAACAAGAGGAAGTACTTTTCCACACAACAAGCAACTAAACTAAGGAACTCAATGCCATGGATGTTGTGATGGCTAAAAGCTCAAAAAAGAACTAGATAAGTTCATGGTTCATCAATGGCTATTAGCCAAGATGGACAGGGATGTAGCCCCATGCTCAAGGGAACCCTAAATCTCTGACTGGTGTGGGTCATTGTCAGACAGGATACTGGGCAAGACAGACCATGGGCTGACCCACTATGGCAGCTCTTACGATGCTTCCTATTATGGAGATGCTGTCAATTAAGGCATATTCTTCACTGCTATTCCCTCTACATACTTGATGTGCCTCAAGTCATTATTGCACTCATTAAAAACCAACAGTATTGTATCCCATGTCACTATTTAAATGAAACAACAGTGTACAAATTCCTGACTGAACAAAAATCCAAACAAAAAAACCACCTAACAGAAGCATTCCCAAATGAGTGGAATCCTTGAAAAACAACAGAAGTCTTGATGGGAAGGATTCTGAATTTGAGACCTATATATACTAGTCACTGAGGCTTTCAATTGTTTTTGCACTGAGTATTATTTACAAGCCTGACAGCAGGAAAATAATAAAGTAATTCTGAAGGGGATGTATTCTTATTCATGACATGACAAATTTGGCTTGTAGGCAACCTAAAAACCATAAGCTTGATTTTGAAAGAATCAAAACTGAGTCAGAGGTTGACTCAGACTCTTCTCTTCAAGGCTTTGTACTGCCCTGTACTGCCCCTAGAATGTGGCCCTGTCCTACCCTGGGGCCCTCTCTACACTTTATAAATAATGTTTCCATCTGAGCAACAGTGCTTTTAAGATGCTAAAAACAGTAAAATGTATACCTTATCTTAAAACCCATGTACTTTACATTCATACTGTAAATATCTCAGATCATTTCTTTACCCTGCATGAGATGAGAGGTCACGTATTATGCACATAATAATGTAATCTCAATTGCAATTGTGCTGCAGAAAAACAAAACAAAAACCTTCATTTGAAGGCTAACTAGATTCAAAATAACCCAGTTCTCATCTAGGTGTTGATGCTCAATTCAATGAAGTCAATCAATTTAAAAAGCATTTAATTAAAAACAAGTTAGCAAGTCAACAGAGGTATTTCAAATATTTATTAAGTACATTTCAAACAAACAGGATGTAGTTAAAAATCAAATGTCTGATTATAAACAGAATGGCCTATTTCTTGGCAGACATGAACCACTGGTAAAAAACAAACACAATACTGAGCAGGACACTGCAGAGTGCTAAGCATTAAAAAGCAATCAGCCAGCCCTTCCTAACACTCTGCATGGTGAAAATACGTGCTACGCATTTGGTGCAATACTCCGATACCGAAGTATTGAAAGAAGAAATGAGCGCCTATAGTCACCAGTTCTACCTGAAAAATTATGATTGTGCACACGCTCGCTGGTCTATTTTGCCCTCAGCAGTTTGCACATAAGAGCTATTCAGGAAAGTTAAACAAAACCACCTTATTTCTGACGTTTCTAAATTTTTGTGTTCTTTTTACACAGCTTTTTGGGATGTAATTTCCTACATACCTAAATTGAAAAAAACAAGAAATTGTCTTAGCCTCACTGACCACTCCACTCAGTTCTGAGATCTGTAGTGCTACCTCTTCAGCTAACAGACACTGGGTAGCAGCAGACAGCTAGCTATTATCTATGCCACTACAGAGGGATGGTAAGACTTTGCTGGTAGGTTTGATAATTATTTGCTAGAGAGCAAAGGAATGTTGACCCTCAGGAATAACAGGTTCAAAATCTAGGTTCTGTAGGGGAATGTTTGCTGTGGTTTACAGATCTTTCTGTCCTTGTTCCTTCCAGCCTCTTCTCCCTGTCCTCTTCTGTTCCTCTTTCCCAGCTCCTGCCCGTCCACTCCCCCCACATCCTGTCTGCCTGACTCCTGCCCTCATTCCCTCTGCTCCTATCCTTCTCCCAGTTCCTTTCCCTGGGTTGTAGCAATTAAGACTGGGTAGAGGCTGGACCCTCTGACCATACAAACGCTCCAAGATCCAAAAGGCAGTTTCTACATCGTGAAGCTTCTGGGGATAGACCCAGCACCCCCACACTGTCCCGTGGTCCCTTACCACTGGCGGCATGGGCCACTTTAGGAGCTATGCTGCCTTCTGTGGTCCAACTGCAGCTGCACATTATACCTCCCACAAGCCAGGTCTACATGGGGAGGGAGGGGTGTCAACCTAAGATACACAACTTCCATTACACAAATAGCGTAGCTGAAGTCGACGTATCTTAGGTCGACTTACCTGGACGTCCCCACAGCGGCGAGTCGACCACTGCCACTCCCCTGTCAACTCCACTTCTGCCTCTCATAGAGGTGGAATTTGTGAGTCAACAGGGAGAGCACTCGGGGATCGATTTATCGTGTCTAGACTAGATGCAAAAAATTGATCCCCAACAGACTGATCTCTACCCGCCAAGTCTACACAAGTCACTAGCGTAGACTTGGCCAAAGAGAGGCAGAAACTTTGCAAAAGGCTGCACAGAGTATTAATTCCTGTTGGAAATATTTTGTAACATATTTTGATAACCCCAGACTCACCAGAAAATAAAGCCTTAACCCTCATGCCAAGTTACAGGGGCTCAACAGTGCTATACTATTCATACATTTATTTTTCAGGAACAAAGTATGAACATTTCCTACAGTACACTGCTTAATATCACTTTGAGTAGCAAGTGATGGTGACCCATAATTGTTAACTCCGTAGGTTACGATAAGAATGTGGTTTTTCTGGGGTTTTTTTTTTAAATGAAAAAATAAATTAATAATTTCCAATCTTTCACTTTGCTGAGCTTATTATAGTGTAAGGAGGGGAAAGAATTGTAAGTCCCTTGTTAAAAATACTGGCAGCTCATCTGGGGCTCATCCCCTCTCCAGCTGGCCACTTTTTCCCAAGAAAACCCAGAGAACCCCAAACGTACTGTGTTTGTATGCAGGGGCATCTGCCATCTCAGAGGAAAGACAGAATGCCTCACAGCTTCTGCTCCCTCTCTCCCACCTTTAGTAGCCAGATATGGCTGATATTTACTGTAGCTCAATTCCAACTACGGCTTGCAGCAGAGGGGAAAATATGGTCCTGAATAAGACACACAATTCAAGTTGTTTGGAGACAATAATTAATGTGATTATCTTCCCTTTCACCTCCCTATTTATTGCTGCCTACTTCCTTTTCTTTAGCAAGTAGTACTGGAAGAGAATGACCTCACTATTCAGCCAAAAAGGAATGCATCAATTTGATAAGGACATTACCCATTTCACTCATCTCAGATCACATTCAGAACAGCAACCTAATCTAGAATGGCTTCAATAAAACTACTTACATCCTGAAATATGCAGTGGGTTTTAATGGCATTATATAGGATATTCCCCAATTCTTTTCAGGAGTCTTAGTTGTCATTCTCTCACACTTTCTTTTCCTTTCTCTTCTCTCAGACACCCCCACACTACACCCCGTTCCTCTTATGCAATTCAGAAAAGCAGTGAAAAAATGAGTAGGAGGTAAATGTAGGCTGAGAATGGATGATTTGGTGAATGTGAGATTCTTATTGCTTTTTGAGTGTTCCCCACTCCCTTCCTGTAAATACAATCAAAGCCGATTATGTAGTTCCATTTTTGCCCCCTCACTCAAACAATTAAAGATGCCCTTAACACCTAATACCTCAACATCCATGGAAACCCGTCACATCCATGGAAACTCAAAAGGGTGATGTATTTTTAGCATTGCTAACATTCTGCTTATTTGACTGCAGAAAAGAAATGAGGGCTGCACAGAGACCTTCTCGTGCATCACCATGCCACCTTTCTCTGTATCTGAACAAACTCCCTGAAAATATGTAATCTTGGATGTAAGGGAACTCACTGTGCAAATCCTGAACACCATTAAGAAGCAAACCTTGTAATTATAGCATACTTTGTCAAAAAGGAACTTTTGCAAAGCTAATGTGGAGTTCATTTGTGCAGAGTAAATAATACAGACAACTTTTTTCCCCATCTCGTCATTAGGTGATGAATGAAAGGAAAAGGAAAGCAATGTTATTGTGCAACAGGATGGCAAATATTACAATATGTACATCATCCCCTCACCGAGAGCTCGTCTGCATCTAGCAATTGCCCAGATGTGCTGTGAGGTCAGAAGATGATGCAGGAAGTTGTCTCCTTTGAGCTCCCCTTATAAAGGATACTCAGTTATAAAGCCCATGCTTGCTAGATTTCAGGGAACTTTCCTTTCAAGTGACCCTGGCGGCGGCGGCGGCGGCAGGGGGGGAGGGGGGGAGGGGAACTGACCCCAACCATAATAAAGAGATCAGTCCACACACCACTCCCTGCCATTAGCCAGGTATGAAGCCTGGGGAACACTGTTGAGGGATGGAAGAGGGGATGCAGTGTTTCTGTGTAACGTGGTGCTCCAAGAAGAATTTTACCTCCTGAGCCACATTTCTTCCCTGGGCTCCCCCAATACCACAAGGAAGGTCAATGATGCCCACAATGCAGGGTTGTGCACAACAGCACACCAACTGATCCCAAGACTATCATATTCCTCAGGATTAATAGGAGAATTTGCAAGTGTATTAAGTATTAGGCAAGAAATGTTATAAAGTTTTACCTACGTTATTTAAAACAACTTGTCAGTGTAGAAGAAACAAACAAGTGTATTTATCATATTTTTTGGCTTTTCCTCACTTTCACTAGATTCAAGAGAAGAAGGATGCCACTGTCAAATATACCATAACCATCCATTATAGCGGACATGGAGGTTACTTACAGATATTAAAATGAAATGTTCTGGCAGTTTTATATAGTGGTGTCACCATTAACAGCCAAGATAGATCAAATGACTCTTCTAAACATAGCAATGATTTACATTTAAAAAAACCTAAAGATTTAACACTCCATTTGTGTTGTATGACCACTCCCACTCATGCATATGACACAGAAGATACACAAAGCATCAGACTGGGAGTGAGGAGACCCTAGAATGTGCAGGCCCTCTCAAATCCAAAACAAATGTGCTGCAGGTCTTCTTTTGACACACAGAAGGTGTGAAACAAGATGCTCTTGTAAAAGAAGGATCATATAATGCAGAAATTATTTTAACAAATAGAAATGATACAGTTCTCAGTGAAAGAAAACTGATTAAAGTAATGTATTAGATCACTTACCAGATTCAGAAAGAAAGGGGCTCCTGGAAAATTGTTTTGCTTTTACGTCCCTCCAGCCCCGACCAACACATTATTACAGATGACTCTGGAAGCTCAGTGTAAAAAAAAAAAAAAAAAAAAAAAAGTCTCCCTCCTTCTGAGGATCCAGTCCAAAGTGGCTTCTTCTGAGCAGGGCTCAAACTTCCTGAACACAAGATAAGCTCAGCCAGACACAGGCAAATTTGCCTTGTAACTTGTACCATGTGATCTATCCTAACAAATCAGGCTTTAGCTGGAAACATCCTGAAGCAGAGCCTGAAAAAATGTTCAGGTAGCCAGATGATTCAAATGATATTTCCACAATAATTTTATGGACACATCACAGAGAAAAACAAAATTTGAGCAAATCATTATTGGTTTGTGGATGTAGTTCAAACAGAGCATTCAGACTGTGTGTAATTTTGTGGTTCAAGACACATTATCTGCACAATGCTGGTAAAGACCCAGTGTTGGAATTCAGCTGCCAAATCTGGAGACCAATGAGATTTAATGACCTCCCATTACCAATGAGATTTAATGACCTCCTATTACCAATGACCTCCCATTACCAATGAGATTTAATGACCTCCTAGCTGTTCAAGTGGATACTGTAAGTCCCACTTGAACTGCTAGGATCGGCCCACGTAAATTAAGTGTATTCCCATTTCCCTTAAAAAAATCACACAGCTGCACCTTCTAGTCTAAATACCACCCAAACCACACCTGCAGCATATACATTCCCTAAGTCCTATAATACATTTCCCAGACAGATAAGTTAGGCCCTGTCTTCACTACCACTTTAATTCGATGTTAACGACGTTAGGTCGAATTAAACGTGTACCTGTCTTCACATACATGCCCTTAACGTCGATGTAAAGGGCCCTCAAGATCGAATTTGGAACTCCAGCCTGACGAGAGAAATAAGGCTAATCTCGACATTCCAAGCTCGACTGTGGGCTAGTGAAGACGGAACCCGACATTAATAGCCTCCAGAGGCTGTCCCACAATGCTCCATTCTGACCGCTCTGGACTGCCTCACTGCTCCACTGTGACCGCTCTGCACTGCACTCTGAACTCGCTGCTCTGGCCAGGTAGATAAGACCCGGGAACATTTGAATACCATTTCCTGTTGGTCAGCGTGGCCAGCTCACCTGAACAGCTCAGTCGCCATTCAGAGCAATCAGCAGCACTAGCCGCCATGCAGAGCTCAGCATCACAAGACTCCATGCAGAGCTCCTCTACCCTGGAGACCAGCCAGAGGAAAAGAGCTCCAGCATGGTCCACTCGTGAGGTGCTGGATCTCATCACTATCTGGGGAGAGGAATCCGTGATGTTGGAACTACGCAACAACAAACAGAATGCCAACACCTATGGAAGAGTCTCCAAGGCCATGCTAGAAAGGGGCCACAACAGAGACACCACACAGTGCCGCGTGAAAATTAAGGAGCTGAGGCAATCGTTCCAGAAAGCGAAAGAGGCAAACGGACGATCGGGGGGCGCGCCGCGGACATGCAGGTTCTACAATGAACTAAATCAGATAATGGGGGGCGCCCCCACCACCATCGCGCCGGTCTGCGTGGACTCCGCAGATGGGATAATCCTCAGGGAGGAGACTGATTCCGAGGAGGACGACCATGAGGAAGAGGAAAATCTCACAGAGCAGAAGGAGCCCAGCGGAGAACCCGTCTTCCCAGAGAGCCAGGAGCTGTTTATCACCCTTGAGCCAGCACCCTCCCAAGCCTCCCAGGGGGGTAAGTGTTTCTTTTTTAAGGGATTACATGATGCGTGATTTTGTAAAGGAAGCATTTATTAATGAGTAACTTGCCCTAAGGTCTTAGCGTGCTTTCATTGCTGGTCAATTTCTACTCAAAGAGTTTGTCAATAAACTCCGGGATTGACCATAAGTCCTCCGCGGACATTTCAAGGAAGCTATCCAGGAGGTAGCGATGAATCCAGCGCAGCAGATTTCTGGGGAGAGCCGCCTTATGTGGTCCCCCGTGATAGGAGACCATCCCACGCCACGAAAGTAGTAAGTTGTCTGATATCATTGAGCAGGCTAGCATTGCGGCGTATGGACCAGGACTTTGCATGGAGTCAAGGAGCATGCGCTCCCTATCTCTCCGAGAAATTCTCAGCAAAGTGATGTCATTCATGGTTGCCTGTTTGAGATACGGACTGCAATTAGTAGGGAGATAAAGATTACCAGCTGCAAAGTACTGAGGACTGACCAACCGCACACCCCCCCCCCCCCCACGAACGCTGACCGCCTCCCCCCCCCAGCCCATAGCGGTAGCTAGCAGGGAAGCTGAACAGTCTGCACGCGGTCTGAAGAGCCCCAAAAAGACCGTAGCCGTTAGCGAGAGATTTTTTGGCCTTTGCTTTGCAGTTTGCGGTGGGGGGAAGAGGGTGGGGCTACTCTACAATATGCAAGTGCCACTTACCATGGCCGGCTGCACGGTGATTTCAGAAGCCGTGTTGGGCTGAGGCACGCATATGTGTCTGAGATGCTCTGACTTTTCTGTGAGCTATTCAGTCACTTTTAGGTGTAGAACATGACCTTGTACAGAAATCATATCAGGCCTCTGAATACTGAGGTTGCAAACGGCATAGTACTCCCATTGTGTACCGTCTGAGACTGCATCTGCCTCCTAACCTTGAATGTATCTGTCTCATAACTTTCAAACTTTCTTTTCCCACATTCTCCCACAGATGAACAATTATCTCAGAATCCCCCGTCCTGCTCCTCCTCCCGCTGTGCATCGCAGATAAGAAAGCGTAAAAAGAAAACGCGAACGCGCGATGATATGTTCACTGAACTCCTGGAGAACTCGCGCGCTGAGGCAGCCCGCCAGACGGAGTGGAGGGAAAGAATGATACAGGCAAGGAATCGAGAGAGGCAGGAATCGAGAGCCGCTGCAGAAAAGAGGGAAGAGCGCGAAGAAAGACACATGGATGCTTTGCTCCGCATAATGGAGGACCAGAGCGACATGCTGCGATCTCTGGTGGAGCTGCAGCATGCCCAAAGACCACCTCTGCAGCCCCTGTGTAACCACCTCCCCCCCCCCAACTCCCATAGCTTCCCCACCCAGACGCGGGGTTAGAACACGGGGGGGCAAGCTCCGTGGGCCGCTCCACTCGACCCCACAAGCCAGCAGAAGCAGCAGCAGCAGCAGCAGCAGCAGCAGGCTGACGTTCTCAGAAAAGTTTTAAAAGCTGCTGTGTCTTGCCCACCCCTCCTCTCCCCCCTTCCGACCCCCCACCCCCCTGTCCGCTCCTCCCCCACTGCGACTGCCGGTCTCCCTCCAGGATACCAGGACAGTGATCCCCTGTATTTGTATTTCCGATGCACCAATAAAGGAACCATGATTTTTCAAACAGTGTTTTTATTTCCTCTGCAAGCATGGGGAGGGGGGGAGGGAAAGCATGGGGAGGGGGGAGGTAAAGAGGGTTCAAGGGCAGCAGGCTTAGAGCACAGCAAGGGAGCAGATTCTCAAACGCCATCTCGGGCACTCATAAAACTGTCTTTCAAGGCGTCCCTGAGGCGCAGGGCCTCACGGTGTGCTCTTCTACTTTCCCTGTTGTTTGGCTGCTCATAAGTAGCAGAAAGTAAATTTGCCTCTGCCTCCCATCCTGCCATAAACGTTTCCCCCTTGCTCTCACAGAGATTGTGGAGCACAGAGCAAGCAGCAATAACAATGGGGATATTTCTCTCGCTGATGTCTGAGCGAATCAGTAAGGAACGCCATCTCCCCTTCAGACGGCCAAATGCACACTCTACGGCCATTCTGCACTTGCTCAGCCTGTAATTGAACAGCTCCTGACCCCTGTCCAGGGCTCCTGTGTAGGGCTTCATAAGCCAGGGCAGTAGGGGGTAGGCTGGGTCCCCAATGATAACGATCGGCATTTCCACCACCCCACCCCACCCCACCCCACCCCCGGAAATTTTCTGGTCGGGGAAGAAAGTGCCTTGCTGTAGCTGCCTAAAAATCCGAGAGTTCCTGAACACTCGAGCGTCATGAAGCTTTCCCGGCCACCCCACGTACAGGTCGGTGAAACGTCCCTTGTGGTCAACCACTGCTTGCATGACCATTGAGTAATATCCCTTCCGGTTTCTGTACTCGGCGGCCTCGTGGTCCGGTGCCAGGATAGGGATATGAGTCCCATCTATAGCCCCACCACAGTTAGGGAATCCCATGGCGGCAAAGCCATCTATTGTGGCTTGCAGGTTTCCGAGGTTTATAACCTGGTGTAGCAGCCGCTCGACGATTGCCCTGCTTACTTGCATCACAGCAAAGCCCACTGTAGACCGACCCACCCCAAACTGATTCGCCACTGACCGGTAGCTGTCTGGCGTTGCAAGCTTCCAGAGGGCTATCGCCACTCGCTTCTCAACTGTAAGGGCCGCTCTCATTTTGGTATTCCTGCGCCGGAGGGCCGGGGACAGCAAGTCACAAAGTTCCATGAAGGTGCCCTTTCGCATGCGGAAGTTTCTGAGCCACTGGGAGTCATCCCAGACCTGCAGCACTATGCGGTCCCACCAGTCCGTGCTTGTTTCCCTGGCCCAGAATCGGCGTTCGATGGCATGAGCCTGCCCCATTGCCACCAAATTTGACAGATTGTCAGTCGCCCTACTTCCAAAAACGGCAGTGTCCATGTCGTCCCCGCTGTGCACGTCTTTGTCCATCTCCTCCTCACTGTTGTCGGGTTCCAGAAAGCGCAGTTCTCCCCAGATCGCATTCCTCCTCTGCAGACGGTGCAGCATGAACTCCGCAACCGTGATCGAGGTCCTCACAACGGCCATTACTGCAGCCGTGGTGTCAGCGGGCTCCATGCTTGCAATGCTATGGCGTTAGCACGGCGGGGAGAAAGGGTGCGAATTATGGGATGCCTACCTACAGTGCACCGCTCGTAATGGGGGTGGGCGGCGCGGAAAAAGGGCGCGAAATTTGGAAATGCCTACCCATAGTGCAGCACTCGAAATGGTGCCTGCTGGGGGATCAGGGAACTGTGGGATAGGTACCCAGAGTGCAACGCTTGTCATGTCGACGCTTGCAAAAGTTTTGCGGACAGACACTGTCGACTTGCTGTGCTTAGCTGTGCCTAGTGAAGACACACAAAATCGACTGTATACAGTCGCGTTCACAACATCGAAATAAAGGAAATCGAACTACTGCTGTAGTGAAGACATACCCTTAGTGAATTGGGTTCTCTTTCTTCCACAGGGCTTGGAGTAAGGTATCCTTCATGTAGCCTTGAGAGTTCTGTTAGCAGATACATCTAGACAATCGATGAATCAGTACATTCATCAGCATATCATAAGGCACAGAGCTACTGACGCCTCTCCTTAGTGAAATCGGGGGGGGGGGGGGGGGGGGAAGTATAATACAGAACTGGCTTATGCTAAATTCTGATATCCCATGAAATTAGGGCTTTTTGAATGGGTGTTGGGAAGAAGGCATGTCCACCCACCTAGTCAGCCCCCTCCCCCCAAAGCACTCCAAGAACACTGTGGAAGTACACACACTGCAAAATCTTTTAAGATGCTGTCCTCGGTATCCGATTAAATCCTTGGGCCCAATTCCCATTCATGTGTATAGTGACACTCACTTTATACTGCCACTTGTGGTGCAAAGGGGCCCTCGTATAAAGGAGAAACAGGTTCTAGAGATTTATTCCTACATAACTGAGATCAGACTATGACCCAGAATGAGTAACCTGAGACACAGAAAACCAATAAGTAACCGGTGTTGAACATAATACAATAAAAAACAAAACACCAATTTAATGTAAATTTTCTCAGGAAAGCAGTGTGATGCTGGCAGATGAAGTGCCAACTCACACCAAGGTCCTTGGGCCTCACTGAACACAAACAAACACATAGCTGGAAGCCAGTCTAGCACGCCTGTGTGTTAGTATTATTAAAAAGAGATATTAGAATTGTAAGATTGTGTTTAGACTTTTGAAAAGGACAATATTCCTAAACATAAGAAAGGGGTCCCCAAGCTCCTTGTTTGGGTTAGCTGTAAAGGACATATACAGATTGTACATTATAGCAGCTAGTACTACCTTTTGAAATGTAGGGCTGTATCTCATTTATTCATGTATATTTACCTGCTTTAATGCTATAAATAACTCATTTCTTTTTCCTAATTAATAAGTCTTTAGTTAGTTATTACAGGATTGGCTATAAGTATTGACTTTGATGAGAGACTTGGCGTACAATTGATCTGGGATAAGTGACTGGTCCTTTGGGACTAGAAGTAATCTGAATATTGTGATTTTTGGTGTAAGGGACAAACTATCACAAACGTAGGCTTGTCTCAATGGCAAAATAGATTGGAGTGCCCAAGGGGACTGTCTGTGAATCCATTTTGGAGTTCACTCTTGTTTCTTGGTTGGTGAAATCTAAGTATAGAAGATACAGCCAGTTTGGAGTTTGTGCCGTGTTCCTTGACACTGTCTGGAAATTGGCTACTCAAGACACTCTGACAAACATTATGCCATTTTTTCCTTTAAAATCCTGCCCAAATTGTTTATTAATTATATCTGGATACCTTGTGAAAGTTCTGTTACAGAGTTCTTGTTTAAAACGCTGGAAAAAAACAAACAAAAAATCAGTTGTCCATTTGCATAATGCGTTTGCAGATTTGCCCTTATAAAAAACTCAACTTATATTATCCCTTTTAGAGTTCCTAACAAAGGGAATGCCAGGAGGTATTTTGAATTCTGCTCAGTTTTTCATTAAAACTAATAGGGGTTTACAACTAAAAACAGTTTCCCACTGAACAGAGTACCTTGAACTATTTCTTTGTACTCAACTACTTAGGAGTTGCTTGTCAAAAAAGAATAACTTCAACAGGGAAATATTTATTAAAACATTATATTTCTGTGGACTTTTGATGGCAAAAAAATCAAATTTGCCTACAAATCACCCTTTATAAAGATACCATATTGTAAAATGTTATAAAATGTTATAAATGTTTCTATAAATGTTATAAATGTTTCTATGAATGGTATAAATGTTTCTATAAATGTTACAAGTCTCTGTTAGAAACAGATTGGAACATGTATAATTAAGTCACATTCCTTCTCTTCCCATATTTGCAGCCTGGTTTTGACACTATTTCAGCTGTGAATGAGTACAGTAATTCATTAATTCTACAGATTTCAGGTTTAACCCGCAACTAGGCTGAAGTGATTTACAGCAGCGGGATTGATGGTGGGCTATGCAGAATAGTCATTGGATTTTATCTGGATAAACTGAACCTGTTCTTGGGTCTGGAGTTCAACACAGATAGCAGAAAATGAGATGCAAGCAAAGAACACAAAATAAACCATGGAGATATAAATTACCTATTTCAAACCAGAAATTCAGAACCCAATCCACGATCTGCCCTCCCCCAAACAACTAAAACAGAGGATATTTCATTCAAAAATTGGAAGATCTATAGCATAATTAATGGACTAACACCAATACGAGCTAATCCTCTTACTACTAATAATCATCAAAAACTATTTTTGTAAACTAATTCTTTCCTTTCATAACCACTTATAAAAAATACACTGGTTGCATTTCTTTTTCTTCAGTAAATTCTATGGTCTGGGTCTAATATTTCTATTATTGATGTTGTTCTATTAAGTATGCATGGCTCTTGAACATAGGTCAGATCTGCCAGAAAAAGGAAGAAACTCTGATATAAAAAGCTCACAGTCTAGAGCCATAAGTGGGTGCAATGGAGGGTCGGGGAGAAGAGTGGAGGATGGGCAAGAGACGACTAGTACATAGGCAAACACAGATAGATATGCCACCATTTGTAGATAGAAGATTTCACAAAACAGGAAGCTTTTTAGGAATTTGACCAGAAGGACGGGTGGGAGCACAATTAGTGTCAGTTAGGAGTGTGTTCCAAGTATAGGAGCCACAGAAAAAGAAGGCACACATTTTGCATCGGTAACTATTTTCAGGTGCAAGTTTTGACTTTTAGCTATCTAGTACCTGCTCTTCGGGTGCAATCAGGTAGGTAGAAAACTAGTGACAAATTGTGCCCATAAACAAACAGGTACAAAATTACATCTACTGATCTGCAGGTACAAAATAAGAGGCTGCTCCTCAAATCAGTCCCGAAGAAAGCACTGAGAAAATATGCTTGAGAGGACTGTGCCAGACTGGGCTTACTGATGGGTACATCCCAGTGCTTAGATCACTGCTCCTAGCTCTCCCATCTTTGGCATCCCTTGCCAGCAATCACACTCCAGCACTGTGGTAGTCCCTCTTCTAATAGGCAGTGATTCAGCCCTCTGGCCAGTTCACCAGTTGGGTCTGCCCACTTCTGGGATAATGAAGGCCGAGAACTGTTCACAGTAGAGTAAACAGGAGACTGCAGGTAAGATAAGGTCCAATAAGAGCATGGCTACTGAACCAGATATGCTGCCAGCATAGCTGTTAACTTTTTTTGTGAAAACAGATGTTCTATGAGGTCCAAATTCTATGGACTTAAGTCAGTTTTCCCAGCACTTTTTAAAGCTCCATGTGATTGGAAGTCCATGCTCACTTCTTCCATGCAATTTCTAATTGCTCTTTTAGAACTCACTTTTAAATTGCACATGAGCATGGACCAGAACATTTTATCTCAACTTTGGTGAAGTTTGGATCCAGATCTAAATTTAGGCTTATCAGTAATTGGTCCAAACTGGTCAGAACATCGGATCTGAATACCTTTAGACTTCAGGGTACATCAGATTTAGATCCTAACCACAATGCTTCAGCCAATCTCAAATTTATACGGTGACAAGTTTTCAAGATAAACAGATAAAAATTGCAATATTCTAAGTAATAATTAATCAAGTTTTGAGGCATGACTTTTTTTTCATTCACTGAAGGGGAAAATGTACGAGTGTCAGTCATAACTCTGAATTTCTTGACTTTGTCAGTTGTATCAGACTTGTAGAGTAATTTAAATATTTCCACTTCATTTGTTATTGACATTGATTTACAGTTACTGTAGTGCTAGGTTCCCATTACTCTATACTTTTTAAATGTATTTCAGTGTGTGTGCATATTTATCTTTCATACACTGCATGATTCTCCCCCATTTTATTCAGTTTCTCTTTTAGAAACATGGAAACGAATAGCAATAGATTAAACTAATTCTAGTCATGTCATTGTTACAGACCCAGCTGGAGAACCTGATTCTCTTAAACCTCTGGTTCAAACCCATATCCAAAATCTGTAGTTGGCTCTTATCTCCATAAAGAGCTGACTCTACACCAGACTGGAACTTTGTAGTTTAAGCCCATTTCTTCTTTGAATCACATTTTTCCAACAGTGATCCCGTGAAAGGCAGACACATAACTCGATTCTACCTTCACCGTTTCATAAATTAGCCTTCAGGTGGTTCATTCTGGGCACCCTTGTGAAGATTTAAATGTTACTTCACTAATTCAATATTTCCAGGTTTCGTGGGCCAGGGAGAGGGAGTGAAGATCCCAGTCTCTCCCTGAATGTCTGTCATATTTTCAGGTCAGATTGCATACTGCTAGCAAGCTAAGGTTTTATCCTGGGTGCACTCTGTTTCACCATGTGCTCAGACACTCAGTGCTGGGCATGAGACTAATCTGTGGCTCAATAATAAATGAAAATATGTAAAAAGTTTACAAGCAATTTTTTCAAACATAAGGGAAGAATAGAAAAAAAAAGAATTAAAATAATGATAAATAGCTTTAGCCAGTAGATAGGATTTTATTTTTATTTCTTCCTGGGAATTTGACAACTGTGGGCATCATTTACCTCTTGCCTCTCTAAGGCAGATATTCTGCTTCCTCTAGGTGCATGGATAAGTATGTAGGCACAGTATTGTAGTGCAATGCCACTTTGCATTGGCAACAACTATACATCTGTTAGAAGTGCTGGTGATGGGACTCTGTGAAGAAGCATGTGGAAAGATCCTGAGAAATGCTTGTCAGCTTGTATGAATTACTAAACCATCATACCATACATTTTAAAGATAAGAAAGAAGAACTAGAAGTATTCCTGTAAACATCTGACATACAGTTGCATAGTAATATTTTTTTAAAAGTTTTGCTATAAGCCCTTTAAATTGTTGATAGAAAAAGTGCAAGATTATTTAAAACATTGATTATGGAAAAGGAGTCCATAAATCAAGAGAAGGCTTTTGAATAGACTGTAGGGAATGCACTGCGATTGATAGGGGTTTAAACAAGAAGTCCTGTTAGGTTTTTTCCATCTGATATTTTCAATCCCTCTGCTACACTTCAATATTAGGAAGAAATAGTCTTGTTGTGACACTATAATAGCTGGATTTCATTTGAGATTCCATAACTGTGACAATGTTAAAATTAAATTATCTGAATAAACAAGATTATATCACTGTAAAAACTTCTTTTGTATTATCCCTGGATAACTATATTTGTCTATGTGAGCAAAACTGCTTCAAGTTGGCATGTATTTGTCATGGATAGTTAAGATACCAGAATGTGATCAACTGCTGATATATATTTTAATCTTGAGGACTAGTACAGATTTGTTCTGTGGGTTTATTGTCTTGTTTTAAATAAGCCTACCATTGTGTTGACTTTTAATAGTGCTGTGTACTCACCTCCCAATGAAGCCAGTGTGGGTAGATGTTTTCAATTAGATTGATACATTTCATTTTGACTTTATTGACTTGACTTTTTTGGATATTGAAATTTATTAATCACATTGTTTTGACTTTACTGAAATTAAACACTTTGACCTTATTGAAATTCTTTGTTTTAGACTCTAAATTTGCAGTGCAAAATGAATATATTCCCATGGAATGTTTTGTTTTGTCAAATCACAGAATCAAAGAACTGGAAGGGACCTCAAGAGGTCATCTAGTCCAGTCCCCTGCACTAATGGCAGGTCTAAGTATCAGCTAAACCATTCCTGACAGGTGTTTGTCTAACCTAGTGTAAGAGTGGAGTACCCCAGTCTCTGTGCTCTTGAGTACAGAGAAAGGGACTCTTTATTGTCAGACCGAATAACTCTAACTGCTTCCCAGCCTAGCTATTCTTTACACCCCCAATCCTTCAAACTCTACCAGCTGGGAAATTGGGGTTACCCATGCTGCCACCACTCAGTAATCACCCCAAGATCATGGGATGGGGCACCTTGACACCCAACTCACCCTAATCTCTCCCTGAGAAAAAGGGATCCTCCACGCTGTATCACCCTCCCTTCTCCCTCCCGTCTGTTACCAAGAGAGATAAGAAACCGCCCTGAGGCTTTCACCTTGCGAGCCTTCCTCTTAGACACACAGACCTGGGAACTGGGATAAATCCAAGCTTTGAGAGAAGAACCAAACCTTTTTTATAACTAAAAAGATTTAATAAAGAAAAGAGCAGAGAACATAGGCACAGTACAGTTTACAATTTAGAGTTCTCTAATTTCTCATCTGAAATGGACAGAGACACCCCAAATAGGCACAGGCTTAAGAAGTCAAAAGATCACTTACAGTCAGTTAAGTAGGAATATAAAAAGGAAAGTTGAGTCGAGTCATCTCCGCAGCCAGAGATGGGCTCCCGGACCCTTGCCCATGTTGCATGGCAAGCCCAAACGAAACTAACTCTAAAACCCCTCCCTCCCTCTCTCATGGCAGGGAAGCTCTTACGTCACTTGTTCTCAAGTAACATTAACCCTCTCCAGCACTTTACACTTATGACACCTAGTCTTAAAAATGTCCAATGAGGGAGATTCTACAACCTACCTAGGGAATTTATTCCAGTGCTCAATTACTCTGATAATTAGGAACTTTTTCCTAATGTCCAACCTAAACCTTCCTTGCCACAATTTAATCCCACTGTTTCTTGTCCTATCCTCAGAAGTTAAGAACAACAATTTTTCTCCCTCCTCCTTAGAACAACTGAGTATCCTCTCAGTCTTCTCTTTTCCAGAATAAACAAATTTATTTTTTAAATATTCCCTCAGAGGTCATGTTTTCTAGACCTTTAACCATTTTTGTTGCTCTTCTCTGGACTGTCTCCAATTTGTCCACATCTTTCCTGATATGTGGTGCCCAGATCTGGACAATATCCCAGTTGAGGCCTAATCAGCGCAGAGTAGAGTGGAAGAATTACTTCTTGAGTCTTGCTTACAATACTCCCACTAATACATTCCAGAATGAGGTTTGCTTTTTTTTGCAACAATGTACACTGCTGACTCATATTTAGCTTGTGGTCCACTATGACCCCCCATCTCTCTTTCCACAGTACTCCTTTCTAGGCAGTCATTTCCTATTTTGTATGTGTGCAACTGATTGTTCCTTCTTAAGTGGATACTTGGCATTTGTCCTTATTGAATTTCATCCTATTTACTTCAGACCATTTCTCCAGATCATTTTGAATTTTAATCCTATCCTCCAAAGCACTTACAATCCCTCCCAGCTTGGTATCGTCCAGAAACTTTATAAGCGTACTCTTTATACCATTATCTAAACCATTTATGAAGATATTGAACTGAACCAGACCCATAACTGATCTCTGTGGGACTCCACTCCTTATGGCCTTCCAGTATGACTGTGAACTACTGATAACTACTCTCTCGGAATGGTTTTCCAACCAGTTTTGCATCCACTTTATAGTAGCTCCATCTATGTTGTATTTTCCTAGTTTGTTTATGCGAAAGTCATGCAAGACAGTATCCAAAGCTTTAATAAAGTCAAGATGTACCATGTCTACTGCCACCCCCCATCCACAAGGCTTATTACCCTGTCAAAGAAAGCTATCAGGTTGGTTTGAACGATTTGTTCTCAAAAAAATCCATGCTGACTGTTACTTATCAGGTTATTATCTTCTAGACATTTTCAAATTGATTGCTTAATTATTTGTTCCATTATCTTTCCAGGTACAGAAGTTAAGCTGGCTGGTCTGTAATTCCTCAGATTGTCCTTATTTCCCCTTTTATAGATGGGCACTATGTTTGCTCTTTTCCAGTCTTCTGGAATCTTTCCAGTCTTCCATGACTTTTCAAAGATAATCGCTAATGGCTCAAACATCTCCTCAGTCAGCTCCTTGAGTATTCTAGGATGCACTTCATCAGACCCTGGTGACATGAAAATAGCTAAATTGTCTAAGACTTTTTAGATACTGGGGGAGGGGGAGATAGCTCAGTGGTTTGAGCATTGGCCTGATAAACCCAGGGTTGTGAGTTCAATCCTTAAGGGCCCCATTTAAGGATCTGGGGCAAAAAATCTGTCAGGGGACAGTACTTGGTCCTGCTAGTGTAGGGAGGGGACTGGACTCGATGACCTTTCAAGGTCCCTCCAGTTCTGTGAGATAGGTATATCTCCATATATATTTTATTAACTTGTTCTTTTCTTATTTTAGTTCTTTTGATCCTACCTCATTTTCAGTGGCATTCACTATGTTAGATGTCCAATCACCTTCTTGATGAAAACCAAAACAAAGATGTCATTAAGTACCTCTACCATCTCCACATTTTCTATTATTTCACCCCCGCCCCACTGAGTAATGGGCCTACTCTGTCCTTGACTTCCTCTTGCTTCTAATGTATTGGTAGAATGTTTTCTTGTTATCCTTTATACACCTACCTAGTTTGTGCCTTGACCATTTGAATTTTCTCCCTACATACTCGTGGGTTTTTTTGTAATTTGACCTAGTTTCCACTTTTTATAGGACACTTTTTGATTTTTAGATCATTGAACATCTCCTGGTTAAGCCAGTGTAGTCTCTTGCCATACTTCCTGTCTTTTCTATGCAGTGGGATAGTTTTATCTTGTGTCCTTAATAATGTCTCTGAAAAACTGCCAATGGTTTTCAATTAATTTTCCCCTTAGAGTTGCTTCCCATATGATCTTACCTACCAACTCCATGAGTTTGCTAAAGTCTGCCTTCTTGAAGTCCATGGTCTTTATTTTGCTGTTCTCCCTGGTACCATTCCTTAGAATCATGAACTTTACCATTTCGTGATCACTTTCACCCAAGCTGCCTTCCACTTTCAAATTCCCAACCAGTTTCTCCCTATTCCCTGGAAAAGTGTCAGTGATGCAGCCCTCGGACCAATGTACTAGTCCTCATGTGACCCTCGTGGTGATTTGAGTTGGAGATCCCTGGTTTAAACCTAGAGAAACTACCTAATGGTTATTAATTAAGTGTACTAACTATAGCTATCTACAAAAGACAAAAAGCTGTGAAGGTCACACTAAGAATGCCGACTCTAGCCTCAAACAGTGAGAAGGAACTGAGGGGGGTGAGTCAAGGCAGTGCTGCTCTTATATAAACATGGAGCGGAAGGGAGAGGGGGGGAAGCAAATGCCACCTCTCGTGTGTGTGGACACGAGCGGAATACATGCCTGCAACCAGTCGGAGAAGAACACACATTTACTGGTTTTCTTAGAGTGTATTTCAATGTGAAAATGGACATGGTTTGTTTTCAGAAGTATTTTGAAGACCAGCATAAGCATATATTTAGTATGGATAAGAATTGCTCTTCCAGACTAAACCAGGGGTCCATCTAGTCCAATAAAATAGTTTACTTCGTGGTTGTACAGTGACCATTTGTTCTACAAGATTCATTATTTATTTGCTTATAGGCTCCACCATGCTATGCGCTGCCCTCCCCCCCCCCCACACACACACACAGGGACTGTCATCTACTTCAGAGAGCTTACTATAAACAGACAAGAGAGAGTGGGTGGGAGCAAAAAAAAAAAACACCCCAAAACATATGCCCAAACATGTGAAGGAACTTGCCCAACACCACACAGCAAGTCAGTGGCACAGCTGAGAACCCAGGTCTCTTTACACTCACATCCAGTGCACAACATATACTAGACCAGAGGTTGTTTCAGGGTGGCTGCAGTTCCCCCCGAGGCTGATGCCTGGAGCCCTGACCTCTGCATGGTTAAAGCTTGGAGCTGCAGGGCTGAATTCCAGAGTCCCGAGCCCCAATGACCCCCACAGGGCTGAAGCCCTGAGTCACGGTCCCACTCCAGGGGCTAAAGCAGGGAGCTGCATGGCTGAAGGCCCGAGCCCCAGCATCCCCCAGCAGACTAAAGCTCCGAGGCTCAGAACTCCCTATAGGGCAGGGAGAAGCCTAGAACCCATGGGCGGACTTGTGGGAACACAGGGGCTATTGTTCTGCCAAACTGCAGTGCCTTACCCAACGTGGGGGAGTCCTGCGGATGGCTGCCTCCCTCCCCCTGCTCTCCTCCTCACTTGGTGCTCCCCTTCCTCCCGTTCCCTAAGGCCCCGCCCCCTAGGCAGGTCGGAGGCCAGGAAACTGGACCTGGGCAGTGCAGAGCAGCTGCTGCTCTGGCTGGTGATATGGAATGGGCCATCCTGGCATTCCCCATAACTTGCTCCTCAGCTCCCAGCCCCCTTTGACTGCTCGTGCAACTGGTAAGAGCTACCCAGGATGAGGAACCCATCTCTGGGGCAGGCAGAGCCCTTGGGGAGGGGAGAAGAAGGGAGCTTCTTCGAGCACACAGCCCCTAGCTACCCTCTCCCTGCACCAAACTACCCCCTGCCCACACACAGCCCACACCTTCCCTGTGCCTGCACCCTGAGGTACCCGCCACATGCAGCCTCTAGCTACCCTCTCTCTGAGCTACTCCCCTGCCATGCACAGACCTTACCTACCTCTTGCCTGGACCCTGAGCTACCCCCTCCATGTACACAGCCCCTAGCTACCTCCTGCCTACACCCTGAGTGGTTTTCTAACTTTCTGAGTTGGTCCAACCCTCCTCCCCCATAACCTCAACAGGCTGGGATGACCTGCTGAGGTGAGTCAGGGATGGAGCTGGTACTTCCTCCCTGGGCCCTGCCATGTGGAACCTGACCTGAGCCCTACCAGGCCCTTCCCCATCCCAAATAGAAGTCTAACTATGCCTATGCCCAAGAATCCCCCACCACCACCCAGTGGCCGGATCCCAGAGCCCTGAGTTCATCCTCCTCCACCCCTCACTCCACTGGGCGCTAGAGTTTTTATAACATGTTGGGAAGGGGGGGGGGGGGAGGCAGAAAGAAAAAGTTTGAGAATCCTTGCACTAGACCATGCTGCCTCTCAGTCCACCCTGATTCAAACACTCAACCAGGGTATGTGCATCTGTCTATTGGGGCTATTCTGCAGGATTGGGGAGTGTCACAATCCCTTATTTTCACTAAAAAGAGACATTCAACCTAGTGTACATTTGAATTTGTGAATAGATCATTGTGGATTTCAGTCTGTATTGCTTTCTTTTAAAAAAGATGACAAGTAAGATGTCTCAAATGTAATCCAGAATTTGGTACTGGATATGAGAACACAGCAAGTTTTGAAATGTAGTGTAGTACTTTAAATAATGCTCAGCTTTAAAAAAAAATAGCCCTTATTTTACGCAGTCAAATGTAAAATTATATTCTAAAAAGGTAGCTTTGATGTTAGCATATTTATAATAATATTTTATTCATGTGTTTCTTTTGTACTTCTGTCAGTAAGAATTGAAATCAGCTATACACAGCTCAGTTCTTCCAGAGGAAGTGGTGCAATGAAAAGAAATTAATGCTTTCTGATTGCAGTAAAGCCAAATGAAATATTACCTGTCTGCTCTGCTATGATTAACATTTGCAATATGTTGTGAGATATGACATGTAGGCCTATTTTTCAGCCAGTAAGAAAAAAAGGAAGGAATATACACAACTTGTTTTCATATATGTACCAAAGTTCCCTGATGAGTATTCAAAAGATTGCATGTATCATTTGTGGTACCACATTTACTGTAGTCCCTTGCTCTACTGTCATTCACAATTATGTGTCTCAGATTTTTGTGCTAACTCAATTAAGGAAAACACTACTATGGACTACATGCATGAAGTGCTCCCAGTTTACATCAGCTGACAATCTGGGGCCGTATTTTTATATTCAAGCTGTCTAGTTTTGTTTTCAGTTTCATTGAAGCAAAGATTCAAAAGAGTTTTGATTAAGTACAAGGAGTAATTAAAAGTATAAATCTTCCTTTTCTCCCACAGAAATCGAAATTAAACAAAAATAAATAAATGACAGTTGGTGTGAACATAAGGTTTTGGAAAGAAAACTGGAAGATTAATTAACATAGGTGAGACTCATCCTACTTTTGACAACAGATTTAAGAGGACTACTGAGGCAGCCCTCTTCAACAACATCTTGGATCTACGAGTGGACAACATTTCTAATCCAGCACCATTCAAGCCAAGGGGACTTTTGTCATGGACTTCAATGAGAGCAGGATCAAGCTACAGGTCAGCAGTAAACAAATGTATGGTGTGAATCTAACTGATAAAATACTGTTATACTAGGGACTGAGTGAAACCTGGTGGGGGTAACAGCTACCCAAGCTCCTTTTGAAGTAAGGGCTCATCTTCACTAGAGCCAGCAGGGATCGATCTTCTGGCAATCGATTTATCGCGTCTCGTTAAGATGCAATAAATCGATTGCCCGCAGCTCCCCCGTCGACTCTGGAACTCAGCTTGCTGGGAGGCGCAAGCTGGAGTCGACCGGGGAGCGTGCCGCCGCCTGCCGCCGCCGTGGGGACGAGCGGTAAGTCGGCGGCAGATACGCAAACTTCAGCTACGTGATCCATGTAACTGAAGTTGCATATCTGCAATCGATTCCCCCCCCCCCCCCCCCAGTGAGGACAAGCCCTAATATAGCAGAAATAAGGAGCCTGTTCCCAAAATATGCAAAGTCAGTCAGAAGCTGTTGTAACAGTTGGGATTACAAATACACCTTAATTATGAACTCATCGATGAGAACTGAAGCAGTTAAAAAAAAAAAAAGTTATAGTGACCTATAACAATTGACATTGATGGGAAAAGCAGCACAAGGGAGAATTAATCCAAGTAGAAATACCTATATATATATATATATAACACAAGGATGGTGTTAAGATCATGTCTGATAAACAAGAGAAGAAGAGGATTGGAAATGAATGGGCAAAAATTGGTGTGTTGGACATTAGGCCTAACAAGAGAACAAAATAATGAGGGGATAAGCTATACTGCCCATCACTCCTTTTGGGACTTCTTCTAATAAATGTCTTTAGAAGAAAAAAATCAGGCTGTCGTCATAAGAAATATCCTAACACCGGCTGCACCGGTTATGTCTAAACCCCAAACCCTAAGACTTGGCTCCTGCTTTCAGCCCCCCCTCCCCCAGCCATGTGTCCCTTTCCTTTCCCACCTTATTTCTTCTCCTCTTTCCTGGCTCTCTCTCTCAACACTGGGATGAGTTTGACAGGTCTCAGAGTGGCTGATAAAATCTCGTATTTGTGCCTGTGTTTCTTTAATAATGAGGTTGGAAACAAGAGTCAGCACCAAAGGCTTTGTTTTCTATCATTGTCATTCTTTTCTTTCCCCTCTAGTGTGTGCATATCTTGTTTTGTCTTCCAGGAAGAGGGGATTGTACTTTGACAACAGCAGCAACAAGAGCTAGATAGAGTTTTTTTCTTTCTACAACCTTTAGAGCTAAAGACAAGGGGAACAAGCCTTGATATGTTACATTTCAAGTGCTTTAATTGTTTTTTCTTTCTTTTCTGTATTTCTAATAAAAGATTTTAAAGGATTCTGAATGGTACTAAGCAGGCTGAGGTCTCTATATTTGGAACCCCAAGCCTTGTTTTAAATTGTTAATGTTGTACACTGACAGGATCAGATTAACATGCTTGATTATGTGGGCCCATTTCTTTCATCAAAATTAATGCAACAGAACTAGATGGTGGGGTTTCACTGGGGCTTGAATACAAATGCAGAAAGCTAGGTATAGCTTTTGGTGGCAGTGCATAAGTGTGTGATCATAGGTAGCCAGAAACAAGCCAGCCAGCCTAGATAAAGCATTTATAATGTGACCCACTGAGAATGCTGAGAGAGCTTTTTGGATATAATGTTGGATGGGGAAAAAAGGGTTGAAATACTGAGCAAAGAAACTGCTTCCTGCTGTTTTATTCCTCCGATGTTCAAGGAAACAGGACTTTATGTACATGCTTTGTAATTGCAGAATTGCATCAAAGAAATTGATCTTCATCTGTTTCTCCTCCTAATGGAAAGAAGACCCCAAATGTTGGCTAACTGTTTGTGTCTAAAGGGGTAACAATACTACATACAGACATTTCACTGACCACTTGTAAACCCTGGTCATTTCTGATTAGGGTGACCAGACATCCCATTTTTAAAGGGACAGTCCGGTATTTAAGCCTGCCTGCAGATATCCTGACTTTCTTAAAAACAGGCAACTTGTCCCATATTTTC
Organism: Sternotherus odoratus; assembly: GCA_032164245.1. Lineage (NCBI taxonomy): Eukaryota > Metazoa > Chordata > Testudines > Kinosternidae > Sternotherus > Sternotherus odoratus. The sequence continues at coordinate 72,466,684 of JAVMKO010000002.1, forward strand.
TCTTTCTTCACCCCGTGCGCAATCAGTACTGGCACATCCTGCTGCTGGACGGAACCCTGCTCACCAGCTGCCTGCCCAGCGGCGAGTCGGGTTCCAGTGGCTGATGATGGGGATGAGTGAGCAAGGCTGGTGGTAGGGTGAAGATGCAGCACCTGGGGCTGGCCACTCCCCTTGCTGGTCTGTCAGCGCAGCCCCTACTGTGTGCCGCCTCTGGGCCAGCTGGGCCCCACCCCCTGTCCTGGATACATGTCACCTCTGCTGCCCACCCATAGACTCTTTACATGCTCCCCTTCTCGCTGTCCTCTTCTTTCCTGCCCTGCCCCTCCATAGCCCTGCTACTCCTCCATATTTCCCCCCGGTGGGGCACATTCTGCTCCCAGTGCTGTGCACAGAACCAGCCCCTGGTCGGAGCGCTCAGCTCGCCAACAGCCTGGCCGGCAGGTTCCTTCCTTCCCCCACTGCCTCTGGCTGGGCCAGCACCCTAGGAAAGCCCAAGACCCTCTGGCCCGAACTGCTGACCAGGAGGCGCTGAGTCCTGCATGTGCCAAAGCCCCACATAGCGCTGGCACGGGGAAGCCTCTTCACCCCTCCGCTAAGCTCTGGTGTGTTGGGAATGATCGGGGGTGGGGGGGTGGGGAAGCGATTTCCAGTCTGTTCATGCCCCAAATCTCCAGGCTGGTCAGCAGCCCCCCTGCACAGGGGCTTAGCACCCTCTTCACCACCCCAACTCCCTGCCCAGTCCAGCCCCCAGGGAGCGTGGGGCTGCTCCAACCCTCTAGGTACCCTCACCCACTAAGCCACCTCTCTGGTGGGGTTTTCTGAAGCCCCTGCAGTCAGACTCCCTGGGCCCTGGTGCACAGTGCATCCTTAGGGCTTAACCCCTTCTTGCTCATGCTATAAACAGGGGACAGGAGGAGGCTGGGTTATGTTGGTGGCCAGCAGCAGCCTGGAGGTATTAGCTGCCTTTCGACACTGTCCAGATATGAGGGATACGCTGCTTCTAATAATAATAATTTAATTTTTTTTTTAATAAATGGAGATATACCAATCTCCTAGAACTGGAAAGACCTTGAAGGTCATCGAGTCCAGTCCCCTGCCTACACTAGCAGGATCGAGTACTGTCCCCTGACAGATTTTTTGCCCCAGATCCCTAAATGGCCCCCTCAAGGATTGAACTCACAACCCTGGGTTTAGCAGGCCAATGCTCAAACCACTGAGCTATCCCTCCCCGCAGTCACCGGTGGCTGGGGTGGGGGTGGGGGCAGAGTGGAGAGGAGAGAAAAGGTGAGCTCTGCAAAGACACGGGTCAGGTCGTTCCTTCCTGACCGCCTCCTCCCCTGCAGCTGGAAGCAGCTGCTGTCTCTTCCCTCCCGAACAGTACCAAAAGGCTGCTACTGGCCACATTCCAGGGTGAACCCTAACAGAAATCAGGGGGAGGGGGCATGTGAACCTGCTTGCGCCACGTGTTGCCTCAGGAAGTCCCAGCACCAAGTATCAGGAGAGGAGGGTCCGTCCCAGGGGCCCAACCAGGCACAGAGGGCAGAGAGTGGCGGGCAGAGAGGGGAGGATCAGCCAGTCACTCCCCCTGTGTGAAAGAGCTGTATGGTGTGTGTGTGGGTGTGTGGGTGGGTGTGTGACCCCTCCCCGTGTGAACCCTAAAGCCTTTAAGATAAAAAGTTAAGTAAAAAGAATCCAGTTATGAAGTATTTCTTTTAAACAGGGGCTCAGTCAACTTGATATTAATTTGAATATTTGTACTGCATAGTTCTGACTGATTACTGTTGAACTTGCGTGAACATGAGTAATTTTACACCGTGGGTTAGGGTAAATTGGAACCCCTATTGTAACACCCCCCAAATCCACCCCCCCTTTACCTGGGAGAGATTCGAGAACAAAGACCGCAAACCCTCACTTGCTGTGAGACATGCGCAATCTAAACCAGGATCAATCCTTTGGAAACAGTCAGATTCTTAAAAGAAAGATTTAATAAAAGGAAAAGGAGCAGCCTAATCCCTTTGTACAGAAATCAATAGGGAACAGCTCACTGGCATCACGTAGTATAACTGACCCCTCCCCACTTTTCTGGGAATTGTTCCACTGCTACTGCTTAACAGCAAAGATACACCGTGAACCAATTAACAAGTGATACAATTCAAGCTTACAAATCACTTACTGCTAGGCTTGATTTCATTAGAAGATTATTAGATAGATAGAGTAGAGAAATAGTTGTGGGTCCTTCCTAGCAGGTGAACAACTTCCACAGGAGAGAAAGAGAAACTGAAACTAAACCCTTTGTCTGCCCGGTTGATTAGCAGCTCCGTTATGTCATCCCCTCTCCTGTTTCAGGTTAACCCTTCAAAGGTAAAACAGTAATTCTAAGCTTCTTCATACTTATGACAGAGTACTTTTCACAAAGCTCAAGTAGGGACATGAGAAAATGCCACCTTTCTTCTCCAAATGTTTAGAATTGCTAGACAGCGTTGGTGCAAGATCCCACTAAATGTAGGCAAGATATTCCAGTAAAAGGAATATGCCCACTCATTGGAGAGTTGACACTTTCCCTTAGTACAAGGAAATCCTACTTGTTGTGGAAGACTTTCAAGAACCCGGTCTATATAAAAGGTCAGGAAATAAGTTGTCAGCCTGTGCTGGGGATGATGGAAAAAGGGAGGCTGAATGTCTGTATGGCTGGTGAGTGATTGTGAATGTGGGCATGTAGAGCAGGTTGACAGATACTATGCATGAGATCTATTGGGTATGCACATGTGCTAGCACACAAGACTATGAATGGGAGTATACTTGTGAGCTTGCACGTGCACAAGAGTGATTCTGCGAGTGGAAGAATCAGGGTAGACAACAGTGTAATTGAGTGTAACTGATTTTATGAAAACCTATGTGAGCAAGTAACTGTGTAAACATTTTCATGAATGACCTTTGCATAAGAGTGGAGTTACACTAATAAAATCTGCAGATGACACAAAGTTGGTCAATACAGGAGGAGGACTGGAATATCATCCAAGAAGATTTGCAAGACCTTGAAAACCTGGAGTAATAGAAATGGGATGAAATTTAATAGTAAAAAGTCATTCCTTTTGAGGCTGACAACAAAGACATTTTGATATAGGTTGGGGATGTACCAGTTTGAAACGACAAAGGCAAATAAAGACTCAAGTGTACTGGTTGATCACAAGCTGTCTACAGGCCGCCAATGTGATGTGACCATGAAAAAGGCAAATGCAGTCCTAGAATGCATCAGGTAAGGTATTTTCTGTAGAGACAGAAAGTGTTACCACCATTATTCAAGGCACAGGTGAGACCTCATCTGGAATACAGTGTACAATTCTGGTCTTCCGTGTTTAAAAGGATGAATTCCAACTGAACAGGTGTAGAGAAGGGCTACTATGATAGGGACTGGAAGAATGGGGAACCTACCTTATGAAAAAGAGATTTAAGAAGAGTGGGTCATTTAACATAACAAAGCAAAGGATGGGACAGATATAATTGTTCTTTCAAAATACATCAGAAGGATATACACTGGGGGGGGGAGGGGAGTGTGTAGTTACTTATTTTATGGGCCAAGGCTAGCACAAGAACAAATTAATATTAACTGGCTATCAATACGTTTAGGCTTAAAATTAGATGAAGGTTTCTAACCATCGGAGGAGTGAAGTTCTGGAACAACCTCTAAGGGGAGTAATAGGGGCAAACTTGCTTCAAGACTGTGCTTGATAAGTTTGTGAAGAGGATGGGATGATGAGGTTGCCTACAATGGCTATGGCCCATCTATGACTGCTGTTAGAAAATATCTCCAGTGGACAGAGATGGGATACTTCCTATGCGGGAAGCAGCACGGTGCTGGCCACTCCTTCCCGCAGCCCCGATTGGACTGAGACAGCGAACCGCGGCCAGTGGGAGCCGCAGTCAGTGAAATGCCAGGTGAACAAAGCGGCGGGGTCCGCTAAGGATGCTTACCCTGCGGTGTCACGTGTCAACATTGCCGATCCCTGAATTAGAGTATATGCTGAATTTTCTGTAACATGAAATCTTTAAATCAAGACTTGAGATCTTCAGTGACTCAAAGGTTATGGGGGTGAGCTCACCTCACCCCCCAAAGGTTATAGAGCTCAAAGATTATGGGGGGTGAGCTCTGTGCCTGCCATGTACAGGAGTTCTGATCAGATGATCATGATGGTGCCTTCTGACTTTAAAATCTATGAGTCCATCCAAACAACTGAGTATGAGAAGACATACGTGATTCAATGTGTGCAGGGACCAAGTTAAGGTTGCTTGGGTGACCTTAACTGCATTATTCTATAATTTCCAATGTTTGCTTTGTTTTAAAGCACTGTGAATTACAAATATTAAAAAAAAATGGTGGTTTTATTTTGTTATTGGATTTTTTTTTTAAAGTTTGGTGATCGGTCTGCGTAAACTAGAGATAAGGTTAACTAGGCTTTTAATCAGATATGTGCTGGAGGACAAAAATTGATCAAGTCAAACTAAAAATAATGTTCTTGGGAATTACTGCCAGAGAGTTGTCATGACTGGCAGCTAATACTAATGGTACACTTTCAATACACTTTTTTTTACCTTGAATTGATTGCCAATTAACTCAAGATACTTAATTTAGGAATCAGGTTAGGATAAAGAACTAGTGTTTGTAGCCTGGATTAAACATGTGAGGAATGTGCACACAGTCTTTACATACATATAGAGTAGACTCTCGATTATCCAGAATTGGATTAACCAGGATATGAAAAAAAAAATATGCGCAACTCACAGGGCCGGCTCTGGCTTTGCTGCCGCCCCAAGCACACACACACAAAGCCCTTACCAGGGCGCAGGGCAGCCAGTGAACCAACACCCCCTCCCCCCGGTGCAGGATGCTGGTGAATCAACCCCCACTCCCCATATTTCCTATGGCTGGTGATTATCCAGGATTTTATTAACCAGGATTAACTTTTTCCCCATCATCCTGGATAATCGAGAGTCTACTGTAAGTACCTCCAGTTAACTGGTAATCAACCAGTTAGAGATAAAGTCCAGTGATGACAAGCCCCATGTAATACACAAGCAAAAGCTGGACCCCTCTATTTTTCTGCATTAACTAGTACGTCTATTTATATACAACTGAGAACATGCAGAGTGGAAGTGCTTGCCTTATGTAAGAACCCCCATGAACCAGCAGTATCTGTGCTGCCACTGTATATACTTTGTTCATAAATATGCAAATTATTTAAAAAGTTACACAAAAAGGATAAACTAATCTACAAACCCATGGAGAATTCTACAGATCCAATCTGTTCCTCAACTCATCCCTATGGATAAATAGCATCCACGTGGAGCAACTGTCAATACCTAAAATTTGTGCTCTCTACCCATGTTGAGTTCATCCTTTTTCAGTTTCACCTACAGACAGAGTCAGCTTCTTGCATCCAATTTTCTTTGATTGCTTCAGCAGGCTCTTAACAAACTGCTCTCTCAGGCTGAATTCCCCACCATCACCTCATTCGCCCACTCCACTTCCCCCCCAAAAAACAGCATACAACAAAAATGCTATTTCCCAGCCTAGGTTACCTCCAAGAGCCATGACTGATTTTCAACTCTAAATAGCAAAAAGTCAAAAAGATTAATTTTTAAAATTTTTCTGCTTAAACTAAGTTGACTAATCTGTTTTTTAACATCTGAATGCTGATTTGCATGCACAATTAGCCATTTTCCACGTTTATGCAGGTGCAATTTAGGAAGCCACTTTTTAAATGTCAACTTCATTAATTTATTTGGATTTTTACTACTCTAAAATGAACAGCATCCATATAGTTCTCTGGAGCCCCATGACAATCTTTTGAAAGTACACTAAAGAACACAAATAGGTCCATCAATTTAAAAAGATCAATCAAATAACCTACTGACAACATAGTGTACTTAAACTTGGACTTCAAAGGATACATTATTTGACCCTACATGCCTCACCAATGATTATTTCACATGAGCATAATAAAAAAGCACATGCAATCACAAGAGAACAGATGCAGGAAAGAGTTGCCACCAAGACTGTTGCAATTTTATTGTGCATTTCACAATATTTTGTGCTTTCCTTAAAACTCCTTAAACCTGAATTATCGTGATTACATGAGAATTTCACCCTTCATTAAAATAAAATATAGAGTCTAGGTTTCACAATTTGGAGAAAAAGCCTGGAAATGTGACCTCCTGAAGAAAAGCAAATAAAAAGACACCAGAAGCTATTTTTAAACATCTCATGTTTTGGGGGGCCTGATTTTGATTATTAAATACTTGATGGCAATTCTGAAACCCTCCTTGAAAAACAGACCCCATTTAAGGGACAAATGCTTCCTCACCCCCCTTGTTTGGGTGTACATGGCCATATTGCACGGGTTGGGCAGGGAAGGGCGAGATGATCCTGTGCAAAGAGATCTCACACACAGGAACAGAGCAGAATGTACCACGGCATGTCTCACCAGGGCAACACAGCAGGTGTTTCTGGCTTGCTTGTAAGAGCTGACTCATGAGCAGCTCTAAAGTCTATGTGGTCTCCCTGTCCAAAACACCCACATGGGTGTGTTGCAGGTTTGTTTATAGGGTGCATTCGTAGCCCCTGAGGAACTACATAACTGCTTTACAACCTGGCTTTGTATGGGTGAAAAGACATCTATATGTGCAAGGTACAATATATGCAACAAGAACAATTATTTGGTGTTAAGGGTTGTAACGGGTTGATACATTTTTAAAACCATGTGACCAATTCTTTAAAAAAAATATTTCCCATCCAGCCACATACAGAAACAAAATGCACCCACGCTCCTGGGCATCACGGCAGTGCAGCCATCTTTCAGCCAAATGCTTCTCCCTGCATTACATCTGGTTACACTAATCACCTTCATAACATACAGTCGGTAAAAGGATTTCCTCCCATACACTACACATGCTTTCCATGAACATGAACTATTTGGACTTACCAATGGGTGGGGGGGGGGGGGGGAAGAGGGTTGTTTGTTTGTTTTGCTTTTTAATTAAGGTCTCTTTTCCAGCAAAAATATAAACTGTATAATATAATATGAATACATAGAGGGTAACTATTAAGGGATAAATCCACAGCACTGTCTAAATGCCAATGTCTTATACTGCTATTCAAGTAGCTAATTTATGTTTCAACTAAAAGATAAGACAAAGTATGACCAAATACAACCACACCCAACTATATTGTTGTACCTGTGGATAACCATGCCCTGGAGCTGCTAAGTGCTGTATTTACTCCAGTACAGGACACCTTTTTACCATCTATACTATTTCTATATAAAAAGATCACAAATCACCCCTCGATTCTCTTATCTCCCAGGGCAGTGTATTACTAGAACTGTTAACACTGTCCATTTTCCTACACCCTGCTGGGTGTACATATTTTCTTGTCTTTTATAACATTCAGGCAGCACCTCTTCTACAGCATTAACAGTCAAATCCAATTATAGCTACATAAACAAAATGCTGCTTAATAGTTAGAGTTTACATCACACATTGCAGAGAATAAATAGCATTTAAAACGTCATCTTTTCTAGAGTAAAGCCAGGGGAAATGATGCTAGTAGGGCAGTTCATAAAAAAGTTTAACTGGTGACCCAGCCCTTATACCTGAACGCAGTTCACAGCCCAGCATCAATTTTTATGTCATTTGGCCATCTCAAAGTGCAGTTCTGGTTTGAAATGTAGCTGTGCAAAGATGGCATTCTGTGGATTCATGATTATTGCCTCACTATCTTTGGTATGTCAAACACACTTAATTTTTAAGAAAAAAAGATGTTTCTTCTAACTGACAGTCCTGTAAACTCAATCTTGGGTCTAAAAGTCAAGCTAGGTTCTCTCTTTGTTGTGCATCATTACCTGCAATTCAGTTTCTGCAGGGTGCATTATGCTCTCAATCACACACATGTGGACCATATGTCTTCAGTGGATTTGCACAACTGTAAAAGCTGTACCTTGCAATGACAATACACACACAGAACAGATTCCAGTCTACATACTCCCTTAGTTGTGTGGACTCTGAGAACACACAAACCACAGGTTTGTTGTCACTAACTTAGAGATTTGTAACAAGGCAAGTTTCTCTCCCATCCTGGGGTCCCCTCACAGTCTTTAGGTGCCTCATCATCTATCCATATCCCTGCAAATTTTATTTTATAATACCCCCGCCACCATCACAATCCTATATAATTACATTGTGTTCTTCAATTGAGAGGGGAGAGAAAGACCTAGCTTCCCATAGCCTTCTCCCACTTTGTACTTCCTGTGCTTTTTAACTAGCCTTCCCAGGTGGTAGGATAATTAACTCCTTAGCTCATCAACCCCCCACTCTGCTTAGGCAATTAAGTACTCATCCTCCATCAGACCTTCCCTGGGGGAGCTAATTTATACTTAAGTGATCAGAGTACTGGGTCAGCTACTAGCTTACAGCATTCTGTCACAATATTAGACACTACCCAAAAAATGTTTAAAATGTTCAAGTTGCAAATCAAGCACTGAAAAATTAGGAAACACCAGAATTAAGGTTGCCTGTTTGCAATAACTTCAGCTGTGAGTGCTCAATACTTCTGAATAACCAGACCTCACAGCACCCAGAAAATGAGAAACACACAATTAGTGATAACCTGTGAAAAATATGATATATGTGACTTGCCCATGAACTCTGTGGCAGATGCAGGGATAGAATCCAAGTCTCCAGGACATGCCTTAGCAGTAAAAACCTCCTTTCTCTGCCTGCATTTTCCTGTCTCCTTCAGTACAACCTTCCAACTGCTGCAACAGAGAAAGCAGTGATCCTACGGACCACGTTTTCCTTCACTGCACAATCCTAATTCATCCTCAACAGTCACAGACCCTTCTGCCACTGTCCTCATCTTACTCTTGTCTCTCCCTCCTCCATGCCCCCACACCTCATTGTCCTAGCCTCTTCCCCCTTCCCCAGATTTTCATCCCAGTTCCAATCTCAGTCTTCTCACCTAACCAGTTTCAGTGTCAATGCCTCTGTGCTCCTCTTAACAGTCCCTGTCTCTTTGAGCAGTCAGTCTATAGTCTCCACCAATGGGCTCCCAATGTGAATCCCAGTCTGGTACTGCTTCATAAAAAGGATCATTACAGTAAATTTTGTTAAGTTAAAGATGTAACAGAAAGTGTTAATTCAAGAAAGGTATGTGTCATAATTAAAAAAAAAAGGATGAAAAACAACTGCTCTTCAAAAAGAAAAACAAAAGTTAATCATTCAATCTCACCACACAACACATGGACACATATGACTAAAATAAGCGGGAGGAGAACCATATGCACTTATTTACAATATAAATCCAGAAAGGGTTTCCAAGTTAGGTCATAAATGGCAAGCACATCATTACAATTATTCAGAGAGTCTTTTTGCAGTCCTCAGAGATTGGGGCTGGATGACAACTAACTGGGTGAAACTCAATCTGGCTAAAATGATGGACAAAGGCCCATAATCTGGCAAAGCAAACAGAGGATTTTCAGGACAGGTGCCAAAATGTTGTGGGCCAGAGGCAGGGAACTCAAATGATGCCCCATACTCCCTTGCTTGGGCCAAAACTTAGAAAGTTCTCAATTCTGCCTTCTTCCTGTTCTAATTCTAAGGATACTGGAATAGGCTCCAAGGGAAGTTGTGGAACATCCATCATTGAATGTTTTAAAAACGGGTTAGACAAATACCTGTCAGTGATGGTCTAGCTATACCTTAGACTAAATGACCCCCACCCCCAAGGTCTCCTCCAGCTCTGCATTTCAATTAATAAGTTTCTGTGTTATCTTTAAGAATCTTGTTCATTTTTTTTAATTTGCTCTTAAAGATCTACAATCAGGCACTGATTCAGGAAAGCCCTAAAGCACATGTTTAACATTAAATACATGAATAGTCCCTCAGATACTTCAAGTGTATTTTGATTAGGGTCTGTTTTTGACTGGGACTTATTAGCAGAATTGCACCCATGAATACTTATGTTCACTCCTGAGCCATGTCACTACTATTAAAAAAAAACACAACACATTCATGGAAAAGATCAAGTATTTTTAAGAATGTCGAAGAAACTGAAATTTTTAAATGGTACGATAAATAGAGAAGTATATACAGATCACGTATATACACACACAGTAGAGCTCTTTTCACTGTGGACTAGTATAGCTCTGCATCAGTCACAATATGTAAAAAGTGATTCAGTCGGCTGAAGTGATTCAGAAGTTACAGCAACCACTGAATGTCACAAGGTTTTTCATACCAACCTGATGCCATAAATTTGCATCCTAACCATTATCTGCTTTGTACTGTGTACTCTACTTTTTGCCCTAGCAATTCCAACCATCAATCTTTCACATTTAGCCATTATTGATGTCCCTATCATTAAGAAGCTTTTCTTTGAATACAGGCACCATTAGCATCTAAAGGCTAAGGGATACATTTTTCCTTCAATGCCTTTGTGAAACTTCCATTAATGTCACTATAAATGTTTCATCAATGCATATTTAAAACTAAATAGTTATGAGTTTTCAAATCATTTTGATATCACTGGCAGCCAATCTTTTGTCACTGTGTCACTCTGAATCAGAGCTGACTTATAAAGAAGGCTGATTAATAAATATCCAGAACAATTCCAATATTAGATATCTTATGTAGCCACAGTGACTAAGTCATAAAACTTCAAGTATTTTTTTATTTTAAATAAAGTTCAAAGCACATTTTATTGTTTATTATTTTCTCTCACCCCCTTTTCCAAAATATTCTATCAAACATCATCAAATTCTATTGGTAGTCTCATAATTAATGGGTGTCTCAACAAAAATACTTTTTACAAAACTGGAGACCCTGATAAGCAGAAAGACAAGGGGAAATCTATTATACTTTTGTAATCAGTATTCTGCCGAAAGGCATTGAAATACAGCAACTCACTGTCAAGAATGAAAAGAGGTTGGACACCATTCTGATGAAGCATCTCCATATGATAGCCAAGTCTGAACATCTACATCGCAATGAAACAGTCCTGTAGCCCAAGCCCTGCAAGTCCAAGTCAGTCAACGCAGCCCAGTCACAGGCATTTATTTGCAGTGTGGACATACCTTAAGTGGTATGCTCCAAATGCCTACCAATTTCCCTGCAAGAATCATCTTCAATTTTGATCCAATGAAAGCAGGATGGAAAAGGCCTCATAATGGAGGTATTATCACTGCAGGGGGCCCTGAAAGTTGTATTAGTTAAGTTTACATGCATTCTCTTCACTGACCCAACTTATAAGAGAACAACTTCAAAGCCATTGAGTGAAAACTAATTTTAACACTGAACATGTGTAATAGTCTGTAACTAAACCTCCAGAAGAAAAGCATTACAGATGCAATAGAAAAACTGCCACAGCATAATTACAGAAGTATTAGGTAGTGTGCCAACTCAAATGTGGTTCTTTTTTGTGAGCCAGTAACTAAAGGCAGGCTCCAGTTAGAGCCAGGTTATTAGTGTATGTTAGCAGTGTTTTCCAAATGGTCAATGGCATTGTATACTCTACATGTGAAAGAAAAAATAGACTTGTGATTAATGTAATGGACTGGCAGTCCACAGAATTAGGTTTAGTTCTCAAATCTGTCACTGACACACTCATCTTGGGCAGTGCCCCAGAGAAACACAAGGATAATCATCTTGGATCAGAACAGAATAGAAACTCACAATCTCCTTTCTTTATACAGTACATTATTTTGTATATTTTTATCTTGACCCATTTTGTCTTATTTCTAGGATAAACAAATGCCAATCTTTTCAATCACTCTTCATATGAGCATTTTCTATGGGCCTAAACATCTTCAATGGCCTTATCTTAGTCCCTAAATCTGTAATATACTTTTTTGAAATGGGGTAACCAGGATTGTACACATTATTCCAGATGAGGGCAAACCATTTATTTTTAGAAGGTTTCTCTAAAACCAGGATAATAAAGCTTCTTCTTCTCATACTCTTTTTCTATCTATTTAGACTTAACTCTTTGGGGCATGGACTCTCTGACTGCGTCTGTACAGTGCCTAGCCCTGACATTGGGTGTCATTTTCCCAATCTGGGTTAAGGAGGGTCTAGTCATGTGACTACAGGGTACTCATTAAGGCTTAGCTATTATAGTACTGGGCACTCTCAAAGTACTTCAGGTAGACTGATGTGAGCAATGGTTTGCTTTTGACATGGTAAAGCTGTTAATCAAATAACTCACAGCAGCATCACTTATTCAGTGTGCCAAATAGACTTCAAAGCTCAAAATTGGCCTGACAAACCTCTAAACCAACCAGAGATGTCATGGCCATCTTTGAATGTGAAGGACGAACAACATAATCCCAGATAACTGAATTCACCTCTACAAACTTGGCCATTAATCATGATTCCACTTGCATCCTGTTTTTTATTAATCATAGTGAATATAAAATGAATGTACATTGACATATTCAGGAATAGTCCATATCCCTAATGATTTTTGCAGATTCCAACAGACCAACTTTTATTGCATTCCATCAGTGACTGCAGCAAAAGAGTGTCATGCCATCAGATCAGTTAAGAAGTGTCCACCAATGGAAATCCCATTCCTTTTACTTTATCAAAACCTTCCAAGGCTTGTCTCATAATAAATTCTACATACCTATTGAAAAGGTTTTGGACAGAATATACCCTTGTCTCATACCCTGCTCAGTATAAGACCATTTGCTATTGCCTGCTGCTGCATGCACCTTGGTCTGTTGTGGACAGTACAGACTTGAAATGAGGTCAATGAGATGCTTTGGAATCTCCATATCTGCCAGTATCCTTCAAAGACAGTGATGTCAGATGACACTGAACACTTTTTAAGTAGTCAATAGTAGCAATGAATAGGTGGCTGTACTCCCTGCATTTTTCAATGATGTGACAGATGTTCACAATTTGATCATGTGTGCCTTGTCCCTCTCTGAAACCGGCTTGTGGTGGTGGCAGCAATTCTGCTTCTACCATTCACTTAATGAGATCCTGGATTATACAGAGCAGAATTTGGCTAACCTGCCATACCAAGGAGATGATACAATAGTTACTACACTCAGTTATGTCTCCCTTCTTTCATAAGGGCAGAAAGATTCCCTTTGTACAGTCATTTGGCCAATTTCTAGTCATCCACTCATCACTGCAAATTTTCCAAATGAAATCAATACCACAATCAATCATTTTTAACAGTTCTACTGGTATGTTAGGTAACCCTGGTGCCTTCCCAGGTTTCATTTTCATAGCATAAAACACTTCCAATCTCTGGATTCATAACTCCAGCTTCAGATTCATTCGGTCACCCTATATTGAGAGTGGCTCTAAGGAATACAGATTGGCACAGCACTCTCTCCACCAATATTTGATACCATCACTTTCAGTAAGGACTCTGCCATCATGATCTTTTATTGTGCTTGGTCACATGGAAAACTTTTTAGTAAGTCTAACCACCGTGAACTTATCTTTTGTATTATTTCTCTTTGTGGTTCTCAAGTCCCATGAATTTTACCCTCATGTACTCACTTTTTGTCTCCTCTATACTGTCTTCAGATCGGACTGCTCAGTTTCTTGTACTGCCTCCTTCATTCTTCAATCCTCATATCATTCTTTTTCATTCTGTCTCATCATTTCTCCAGTTCAAACACTTCTTCAAGCAGCCATGACACAGTCCGATGTGGCCTTTTTGGAATGTGTGACCTGCAATCTGACCCTGGGAAAGTCTTCACCCACTGGATGCTCAATGCCCAGTGCTGCATTACATACTCAGTTTGATTCTTTGTCATTCCATCAGGTGGTGTCCATGTGTATAAATGTCTAAGGTGTAGGACAAAGATGGAGTTTACAATGACCAGGTGATTAGAGCAGCAGAATTCAATTAAAAGTCTTCCTCTCTCATTTTGTCAACCAAGGCCATTGTTTCCCATTACAGTAAAACCTCCATTTAACGGACTAATTCGGGCGTGGGGGTGTCCGTTAAATCAAAAAGTCCGTTATTTAATAATAATTAAAAAATGAGCTGTCGGAGCAGCAGCCCGCCCGCCACAGGGTCGGGGCGACAGCTCCGCAGCCCGCCCGCTGCCTGGACCCGGGCGGCAGCCGGCAGCCAGCCCGCCCGCTGCCTGGACCCGGGCGGCAGCCAGCAGCCAGCCCGCCCGCTGCCTGGACCCAGGCGGCCGCCAGCAGGCGGCAGCCAGCCCGCCCGCTGCCGTGACCCGGGAGTCGGCAGCCAGCCCACCAGAAATGGATCAGGAATGCATCAGACTTGCTCAGAAATTTTGTCCGTTGCATCCGAAGTCCGTTAAATCGAGGGTTTACTGTACTTCTTTATGAGAGCTTACACTTTCACATTCAGGTCACTAATTATAAGGAAGATATCTCTGCTTGGTGTTTTAAAACCCTACTATTCCATCACAGTTCTAGATTCCACATTTTACATCTTTCCAACTCGTTGGACACATTATTACACATTCTGCTACAATTAACAAACTATTAAAATTTTAAACACATTTTATTTACTTTATCTATATTTTAAGAGCATATATTTCATGTAGCCTGCCGATATAGCTGAAATATGTTTGTAATTGACAGAAAATGTATATAATATGCCCACACATAGCACAATATACAAAGGAGAATTAAAGGAGGTGGTATTAGTTGTACGTCAGTTCTTCTGAAGTGAACTCAGTATAAACCTAAAAACTTTAAATTTCCTACGGCTGTATGTAGGCATGAAATAGCTCTTTTCATCAACCTAAAATCTAAATAAACCCACGGAATATAATGTTATTTTAAACACTGCATGTGGGCACAGGCAATAACCAGCTGTTAAACCAGCTCTCTTATGCAACATTCTAAAATATTTTTTTACAGTATTGCCAATAGTTATTTTTGGCACATACTCCTGTTACATAAATCCATTCTCTCCTACTATCTCATTTTGGCTATTCTTCTGCTGTAGAACACAGCTTCTTGGTACACGAACAAATAGAGCTGAGTTTAAATGTTTTCTTCCTCCGTGATGAATCTCTCCTCCATTATAGAGTATGATTTTGATTACACTGATAATCAAAGGGCTAGATTTTGATCTTAGTTGCTACTGTGCAAATCCAGAATAACCCCATTAATTTAATGAATCAGAATCCTTTCCGAGTTCCTTTGGACTTGCACCATATATGGGAGATCAGAATCTAGCTCCAACATGACCAGTAATCACTTTGACCAAGTTGATTTATACCTGTTGCCTTCCTAATGATGTTTTTAAGAGGGTATAATTTCCATTTTGGATTATTTATTCATTTAAATGGAAGGGGAGCTAGAGTCTGATCCAAAGCCCACAAAGTTAATGAAAGAATCCCACTGGCTTGGTTTGGGCCCTACTTTCAAAAGATAAGTTTAGGCATAATCATTTAGCCATAATCATTTCAGATTTTAATTCTGCTTGGCAGTAAATGCTGACATCACATTACCAAAATAGTATAAAGCACAGGTAATATGTGAGGTAAAAGTTTTAAATAAAAGGCATAACAAATAAAATAGCATATTAAAAGTTAAATTTTTTTTGGTAACAAGCAACTTGACTAATTACTGCAAAATAATTTTATATGAATCTTAACAGTACTGAGTATGAATTGCAGAAGTGGTATTCTTCTCTGGAGTGGAAAATGTCTGGACTCTATAGCAACAATAAAACTGCTACTTTACAGAGTGGGGAAATAACACCGTTAGTGTGAGAAAACACAGTTGTAAAGATAAAAGACAACTGTACTTCTATTACAGCATTATAAACTACTGTAATTAAAAGGAAAGGTTAAGAAATAAATTGTAAATTATAAAAAATCTCTGGGGAAGAGGAACCAGAATTTACAGCCAAGTCTCAAGCCAACTTTTGCACGTTGGAAGAGAGAAACAGCTGTAAAAGTGCTCCCTTACTCACTTTCACCAGTTTCCTGCATCGTGGGGGAGGGGGCAAAGCTGCACCAGGTACTGAGAGGGAGAGGGCTGCTCACATGGCCCCCCCTTACTTAGGACAGATCATATAGTCACAATATGGACAGCTTTGTAATGTAGGCTGTGACCCTCTACATCAAAACCAGTTAAAATGTATACTTTCACATCAAAATAAAACATTCAGATAGAGCTGGTCAGGAACTGCAATTTCCATTCAATGGGAAATTCTGACATTTAAAAATAATTCATTCCAAATTGTAACAAAAAGCTGAAATCGAGATTTCCCATTAAAAACATTTTTAGAACAATTTAGGGTCAATAATCATTTAAGTTTTGAGTTAAACAAAGTAATAAATAAATTGTCTATCATTTGTAACAAAGTGATTTTTAAACAAAAACCAAACCATTCCATTCTGATAAGGTCAACCATAAGATACTTTTTGTTTTTCCCAAAGTTGTCAAAATCAAAATGCTCCCATAGAACATTTCAATTTCAATGCAGCTGTAGCTACATTCAGCCTGAAAGTAGTAAAACATTCAGCCTGAAAATGTTTGACCAGCTCTACATTCAGGTTTAACTAGGTGATACAGACTGCTAAGAGAAATACAAGCTATACTGGTGTACAGAATTATACCTTTTCTCCTCTAAACGAGCTAGGAAGCTTGCAAAGTGAGAAACTTTCTCCCTCACCTTTGGAGGGCCCATTTAACTGTGACTAAAACATTAAGGGAAAATTTCATGAGTAAAAAACTCAATCCCCCAGTATTTTAAAAAAGTTTGGTTGGTTGTTTTTTTCTGGCCAAGACTCTTTCCACTGTTCCCCCCCCCCCAATCATGTGGGGGTACTAAAGAATTCTAGTACACTGACTGCATGAAAAAAAAATGTGATTAGAATAGAACAGAAAAAAGTTTAAAATTTATACATGGAAATTCAATTGGAAAAGTGATATAAAAGCAATAAGAGAAGCAGGAGTTGGATGTTCTATAGTTAGGTGGATTGGTTACTATTATAAAGAGCTTTCATTGCCAAATAACTACCTCACATCTACCCTGTTCTGCCATAACTGAATTTTTTTAATTATCCAAAGGCTGTTTATTGGCCTGTATAATACAAGATGCTAGTCTCAGTGTAGTTTCTAATGGATATCACTGAGATCACAAAATCACCACACCAATTGACACCCATCTTGTCAGTCTCAACAGTGATACCAAGGCTTTGAGGGGACATGGGAATCTTCCCAAAAGCCCATTCAGATCCGGGATGAGGCAGATGTGGGAAACCAATACCACCCGTGCCCATGGCCTACCTCTTAAGAAGATGAGGGATTTGTACCAAATGATGTAATTCTTTCACAAAGAATATCTATATTAATATGTATCTTCTTTATAGAGAAAACTAGGGCATATTAAAAAAAACTTAGTGAGTCAAATATAAAGTTTATTTGAGAAGACAGACTCACTACGTTTCATTGAAACAAAGCAAAATCATTAATAACTTGTACTTAATATATTGGAAAGCCTTCATAATCAAGACTAATTTCATTTAGTGGAAAAAATGCAACTTGAAACAATTTTCTTTACAAATAAGCTTTTTTTAAGTCAATTTATATTTTATAAAGTATGTTTGCAAGACTTATATAGCAAGAAAGATTAGACCATTTGCCTTCATGTCCAATTTGATTAGATAGCACAAAATAGAGGTGACACACAGTCCTTTGAAGTTTCCTCCAAGAATCAAATTTGAGCTAATTTTCTTATGCAAATAAGGACTAACTAGTTACAGTCAAAAGAGCAGGAATTAAAAAGTAAAACCTTTCAATAGATTGTTCATAGCTTTCTTCATATTCAAGTAGTTACTGGGCATATTCTCATCTCAGTGAATCGAGAGTTATGCCTAAGACTCTCATTAAGGATAAACCTCCTCTGTTGAAATGAGAATATAGCCCCAAGGGTTTCTGAATTAAATTCATGTTCAGTTATTCATTTAAATTACTTTATATTTTCATAATACATTAACATAGAAGCTATAACTTCATGGTAAAGAAAGATATGCTGCTTGTATTCTACAATAAATTATAAAGACATTTTAGGAGTAGACTCTGCAATGCTAGTGAGTCCCTTCCCAGGAGGAGAACTGGAAGATCCATTTAAGCTGTGAATTCTGCTATACATGGGGTCTTCTATGGATGCTGGGTAGGATTTGCCCTTTATAATATCTGTGCAGCATCATACAGAAGAAAGATGTGGGACTCTTTTAAATAAGAGACATCGGGATTAAATCAGTAATTTCCATGATCATGGACAGAGGTTAAAGTGTCTGTAGGTGGATTCAGTTTCCCCTTCCATCTAAGGCATACAAAAATATTTTGAGATAATCACTTTATTGGAGAGAGATGGGTTCTAAGTGCGAAGTGTAGATTTAGATCCAAATGAATGCCTAGTTTGGGTGTGTTCAGAGGTTTGGTCCAGCCTATTATAGGAACAGGAGCTAGCTCCAAAGTTCAGATCTTGATCCTCTCTTCTCTAAAGACTGGAGGTATTTATACTCTATAATGCACTGGAGCGTTATGTTCCTCCTCTATACTGATTCATAGTGTCCAGTTACAAAACCAGGCTCTCTTACTCAAGCTGTAGTCTTATGCCTTAGCTTTGTAGATCCCTGGTTCAATATCTGGTTTGTTAGATCCAAGTGTGGCTGCTATCATCTTGGCTGAGATTTTGATGTAGGTCCCTCTCCAACATTAAATTATGGGCAAGCAAAAGTGACAACGTTTAGATTCTGGAAATAATTAATTACACGTGACAAGATGTTCCAGGTGGACTGGCTCTGAGGATTTAGCAGCTAGCCCTCAGGCTAATTGATGTGTTGGCAATTTAACGGCTAATTAATGACCACAGCTAGGTATAGTGGTGCATAACTAGAAAGACTGACCCCAGCTGCAGCTAATAAGCAAGGAGAGCACTACTTATATGGAGCTGGGAACTCAGCAGAGGGGGAAGACCCTGAAGAGAGGCACAAGTTGGCATCCCCTCTAGGAAAAGCCTGAGGAAGTCAGGCTGAGTCACCCATAGGGAGCAGAACAGGCTCATGTGCAGGAAAGTCCTGAGATAAGGCCTGCAGGAGAGCCTCAGAGGAATCCTGTTGCGGAAGACGCAGTTCAAGAGAATCTGCAGGAGCCAGGAAGCAGAAGATTTCAGTGGAGCCGGAGAATGGCACAAGAACTGTAAGTCTGGACACTGACAAACAATGTTAAGTTGGACCTTTAGCTACACTGAAAGGGGAGTGAACCATTACATGAGTTGGCTGGAGGGCACAGCCACAGAAGATCCAGAGAGGGAGTCAGGAGAAGATGCTGACTGGGACTGGCCATCACGGGGCCAGAAGTGTCCAGCAGGGGGGATACAAGAGGCTAAATCCACTGCAATGCCATGTCCAAGCATCAGGGGGCACCATTAAGGTAGATTTGTGTGTACAGGAAGCCACAGATTTTTGCTAAATAATCTTTGCTTTTTAAGAGACTAGAGAGAGAGAGAGAGAGAGAGAGAACGCGGCACATACGTTTGAGGCATATTTTGTACAAAATAGAGATACCCAAGCAACAAAAAAGTTTTATTTTTGATTATGTGGGGTGGGGAGGTTCCCCTCTTGGCAATTCACATTTTACAGAATTTTTAGGGAGCAGGTTACTTTTACAGGTTGAAAACTGGAGCTCAGTATGAAGGCGTGAGCATGACCCAAGGAATCTTGCTATTCACAGCAAGCAACATCTCTGCTATCAGAGTGCCAACGGCCTGCTCCTTTGGTCAGGACTGGGGAGGAGGAGGAACAATTGCCCTGGACGTTGCTGAGCACTTTAGAAATTCCTCTAGAACAGTAATAGTATTTCCACAGAGAAGCAAAGAAGCTACTCTGAAGTTCCCTGATGCTACGATTACTCTCTCCTTTATGGGCTGCTTGGATAAAAATTAAACCCTTGCACAGAAACAATGGTCAAATTTATCCCTGATGAAGCTCTTGGAATTACAATGCAAATAACTTTGACCCCAGGCGAAATGTTTGACCTTTCCTCATGAAGGTTCCAGCCCTATTGGTTGCTTTGGTCCACATACTCATTTGAAGCCTGGTCCTGTGAGATGACAGGCCCTGGCGGCTCTGAAAATTCTCAATTCTCACTAATTTCCATGGGAAATGAGGGCACCCATCCCATTGCAGAACAGAGTCCTTGCTTTGGTCATATGCTATTTGCCAACTCTCAGTGCCTGCAGGACATCCCTCTTTGCCAATGAGGAAATAAAAAGCAGTGTTTGTCTCTCCTATTGTATTTTGTTAACACTGCCTTTTTTTAAAAAAAAAAATACACATATGATCCGCATAATTAAAACGAAACTTGCAGCTATTTAGCATCTCACTCAAAATGGTAAATGCCTTGGAATTATTGAGATTCACATAGCTGGGGGCAAGGGAGATGAAATATGAGAAAATATTACCTAGAGAATAATATTCAGATATAGATCTGACTTAGAAGTAATTATCTTCTGTAAGATAAAAAAAATAATTTAAACTAGAATGCAAATATGGCAAATTTACAAAGTAGGACGATTAGAAACAAAATATACAATACATTGATGCTTTCTGTAGTTTAAATTGTCATTTAGAATTTTCAGATTTAATAAAATAGAGAAATAGAAAAGCAGTGGGAGTTGCAGTTGCTCAGCAGCTGCTCAACCTCTAATGATTTCACACACACAAAATTACTTGATTTCATATGAAAATAAAGCCTTCTACATTTGCTATCCCCTATTGTTCATATTAGGCTCCATTTGACAGTCAATACTGCATATAATATCAAAGTAATATTGCACCTAATGGTTCGTACCTTGTTTACTGCCAGAGTTGTTCTTAATATCGTCAAGACATTAAAGAATGTGATTTTCAAAGCTTTTTAAATGGACCTGGATAACCAATTACCATTATTTTTAACAGGCAACCTTGAAAATATCAGTCCAAAGACTTAGGGCAGGTCTTCACATATAGCACTGAAGTTGTGCCACTGCACAGCATATCTGGTGAAGACACTCTAAGCTGATGGGAGAGCACTCTCCTGTCAGCATACTAAAACCACCTACACAAGTGGCGGTAGCTATGTCAGTGGGAGAAGCTCTCCTGCTGACATAGCACTGATGTCAGTGTAACTTATGTCACTCAGGGGGATGCTTTATTCACACCCATGAGCAACATAAATTATGCTGACATAAGCCGTAGTGTAGACATAGCCTTTGACTCAGGCTTACATAAGATTGCATTCACCAGACCAGATCCTACTCTTATTGATTTAATTGCAATTTGGGCATGTAAAAAGACTGCAAACCTTATTGAAGCTCATTTAAGATTATATTACATATATAAGAAAGACAGAGAGTATGTATGCATTACAAACCCCACATCACACTTCTGTAATTAGAGGATGATCCAGCAAGAGTGAAGGGCACTCAACATCTCATAGAGTCACTCAGCAGCAACATGGGAAAGAGAAGATTTATGTTGTGGTATAAGGTTTTATTGCTATGAGTCAAGATAGTCCCATTAGTCTTGAAAACACGTTACAGTGAAGGTTGTATCAGTACAAAACTGTTATTTTAATATCCTGGGTCACAAGCTCAGACTTTTTGAAAAATGTTCCTTTGTGGCGGATAGCCTCTCTGCTTGGTCTCAGCTCAGACCTTTTTCCTTTTTTTTTTTTTTTGAAAGATAGAATACAATTCCCTTCAACTGTTTTTAAGTTGAAAGTACTCTATATGCTTTCATCATTTAAAACTATTCTTTTGCTCACAGAACACAACATAGATCTGATTTCACATAATAAAATTGAAGGGCTAGTCCTTAGTGAGAACACATCCCTTTTTACTGTTTCCTCAAGAGTCAAAAATAAGCATATAAAAGTGATGGGCCTAATTTTTGAGCCAGCTGCACTGAAGAAAATGGCAAAGCTACCATGGGCACCTAAAGGGGCACAATCAGACAGTTTCATCAATGGGCAATAGTAGCTTTTGCTATAACTGGAAACTATAATACCAACTCCAGCACTGAAGTCATCAGAAGAGATGCTAATTTAGGCTCTGACCTTCAGGTGCTCAGTTGTAGCATCACAGTTAATACAGACACAGAAGTAGAAAAATATAGATGTTAGAGGAGGGCAAACATGAGTTTTATCATCTTTGCACACACATGCATGCTCAAACGTACACCCCAATTGGTGATGACTGCTTCTTTGATACAACCAAATATCCATTACTATATAGGATGGGATCAAATGAAGATTTCCCATGTATCCTTAAGCCTCCCTAATTCAGTCAATTACTTATTTCATAGAAGCAACAAGAGTTTCTCCTCTGGTGCTTCATTCTGCAGCATACAATACAGAGTCTGACGTCAGAACAACAACACTGTAGCACAAAAGCTATTAGCTCACCATCAAAATGTGAATTCAAAACAACTCTGCTCCAATAGCATAGTTTTCTATGGAATGTCTTGAGCTGTTATTGTTTCTATATCTCCACGGAGATGGAGGCATCCATTTTATTCATACTTTTCAGTGGTCCAGCCTGACTACATTATCTGAGGGAAGAGATGCATGGCTCATGGCCTGAATTCATGATGAAACAAGGACTTTAAAAGGGGACAGCTTCTTGCCAGTTTGTAAAATATTTTTTTATTGTATTATGGTATCTACTAACTTAGTTAGATTTTAAAAGTTTACCCTTCTTTATATTTCAGCTGAGTGCACCAGATTTACATTATAGTGGACATGTTTTAAAGGGATAGAGTCCAGCACATCAGTCTATGTAGCTTAACAAAGAGAAGGTTAAAGGGTAATTTTGTTACACCCTACAAAAAGCTACATGGAGAACAAATATTTGACAATGGGCTCTTCAATCCTGCAAAGGTATACCACAATCCAATGGCTGGAAGTTGAAGCTAGGCATATTCACAGTACCAGTAAGGCATACATTTTTAACAGTGCGTGTAATTAACCACTGGAATAACTTACCAAGGGTTCTGGCAGATTCTCCATGACTGGCAATTTTTCTCTCCTAAAATTATATGCTCCAAGCAGGAGTTATTTTGGGAACACCTATGGCTTTTGTCAGATAGGTGGTCAGACTACATGATCACCACAGTTCCTTCTGGCCTTAGAATTGATGAACCTCAGTGGGTGCAGGTGGGAAGAGGGAATGAAGATTGCACCCTTTCCTGGGGTAGATGCATCATGGGTGGGATAAATGCTGGGAAGAAGGAAACAGTGCTGGTGGAGACTCCTCAGTAAAAAACAGTATTTAATAATACATTTCTCAGAGAACCTGGCCCTGCCCCAACCAGATGGGCCAACCCACTCTGAGATCAGTACTGGCCAGTTCCAGAACTCTGAATGAAGCAGGGACTTGCTACATCCTGTTCATGGTGGACTTACTGCTAGTACAACCACAGTTTATCTGGCCCAGAGATTATAGCTGTGACTATAGATGTAGTGATATACTACATTATATCAGCTTTCCTGCTGATGTGAGTAAAGAACTACATATTTATGCCTCAAACCATCAGATCACACGTGTTCCCCTATACAGGTGTTTTGCTGGAGTGGAGCTTTATGCTTTCAATCTACTCTTACATAATTTAGTTTGATCTGTTTAAATCTCTTAAATAAAGATTAAGAACTTTACACTGTATGAAGAAACTGGCTATTATCATCTTAAGTGCTAGAGAACTGATAGTCATAAAAGCTGTTATTGGTAGTATACTACAGTTCCAGGATCATTAGGCCTTGTCTACACTGGCAAGTTTCTGTGCCGTAAAGCAGCTTTCTGCACTGTAACTCCCGAGGTGCACACATGCCAAGTCACTTAGTGCACAGTGCTAATCTCTAAATTGTAAAACAAGTTTCATAGGATTAATCAAAGAATGGACCTGTTCATAAAGAAAGATCAGTTGGAAAACATTTATTGACTTCAAGGGGACTAAGAGTTTTACCCTGCCTGTTTAATTGCTACAGTGAAGGTGGTACAACTGTGTGCCACACATGATTCTTCCCCAAATTACTACATAGCACAGAAGGAAAACTTCAAGATATTCAGGAGATCCATTCATGCAAGCACTGAAAATCTCCATCTCCTCTTTCCTCCTTCTCCAAGTCTTTCCTTCTCCCTACCTCCACCCAAACCAAACAGATCCTTATACTTTTTTTCAGACCACCATCCTCCCCATAACTGCCTCCATTCATTACAGTAAAACCTCCATTTAATGGACTAATTTGGGCGAGGGGGTGTCCGTTAAATCAAAAAGTCCGTTATTTAATAATAATTAAAAAAATGAGCTGTCGGAGCAGTAGCCCGCCCGCCACAGGGTCGGGGTGGCAGCTCCGCAGCCCGCCCGCTGCCGGGACCCGGCGGCAGCCGGGAACTGTCAGCCAGCCCGCCCACGGGTGGGACCTGGCAGCCAGCCCGCCCACAGGCGGGACCCGGGCGGGAGCCGGCAGCCAGCGAGCCCGCCCGCGGGCGGGAGCCGGCAGCCAGCCCACCCGCCCGCAGGCGGGAGCCGGCAGCCAGCCCGCCCGGGTCCCGGCTCCCGGGACCCGCCAGCCAACCCTCCCGCTGCCTGGACCCGGGAGCCGGCAGCCAGCCCGCCAGAAATGGATCAGGAATGCATCAGACTTGCTCAGAAATTTTGTCCGTTGCATCCGAAGTCCGTTAAATCGAGGTCCGTTAAATCGAGGGTTTACTGTATCTCCATATTTGGCATTATTCCACAATGTGACTAAGGAGTCACATTTCTAGTCATAAATCATGATAAGAGAGTCACATTCACTGGAAGGCCACAGAGGACCATTTCATGCAGTAAACAAAAAGTCAGAAAGCCACCTAATATTTGCAAAAACACCTCAGTAATAGGACAAAATAGTAGTTTTAAGGGTGGCCTTGGCATAAAGATCAAACTCTAGAGTCAGAAGTATTTGCTATCCAAATTCATAAACAGAGTAACCTGTTAAGCAGTCAGTGCAGTTAACGAGCACTACTGCAGAGGGTTAACAAGGGCAATAGGAAAATTCAGCTAGATAGAAATATAGGGACAAAATATATATCAGCTGTTGTTTCTTGAAGATTTATCTGTAAAACAGACTATTAACGTAGTTATTCACATGCAGAACTTGGCAGGGGTACAACAACTTTATATAAATACATTTCAACACCTCCTAAAAGATTCTGCAATCTTATAAAAAATTACTATTCCTGAGCTCCCAACTCCGCTAATCCTCATTACAATAATACCTCTTTGCAGCATTCAGAATATACCTGCTTCCCAGATCCTTTGTGAGTGTGTTGTGTGCTACCGTAGCCAAATACTCTAACTTTTCCTTATTAAAACAAATGAAATTTTAGCATTAACTACTGTTTCCCCCTTGATGCATATGAGACACTCTTTTTACCTTTATAAGTTAACCATACGAATAAGGGGGAGACTACCTCCCTTAGGGGGAATCATTTCCAAGTAATCTAGAATGGAAGAGGAATAAAGGAAAGAACTGTCAAAGCAACAGCCACCATCAGTGGCAATGTTTCCACACAAGAAAGGCTCTCCATAGATTAGGAAAGCTATTAAACAAGAATACCAAACTGCTGCTTATTACAGCTCCCTGTAACAAAACATTCACAAATACCAACTAAGTATAGCACCATTTTAATATTTACCACTCTCTCTTCAAAGACTCCCTAGACTGTAAGGCCTGAAGAAACCACTATGATCTGACCCCCTGAATAACACAAATTCTATTAGCTTCTGTTTCACCAGAGTTAACATGTTCCTAGAATTGAAGTTGGGTGAAGTCTGAATGATAAGACTCCTACGGATAGGTCATATTGGCGAATACAAATGAATATTTTAAGAACATGAAGCATTATAAAATTGGAAGGAACAAGAACAGCATTCTAGTTAATTCCTTCTGGTCTGGCAAGAAAACATTTTTGCTCATACTTGTAAAGTCAGAGTAGAGACAAGTGAACTTGTGGGTGCCACTTCAGGTATGTTCTAAATGGCCTGTGGATTCTGACTACAATGGTCCACAATGTAGGCAGAATTTTCTAACCATCATTTAATGTATTTTTGTATTGTCTGCTGTGACCTACAGTAATTTACATTATTACTGTGTCAGACTCATTGTAGTAAAGTATAAAGTTCAGGTAATCGAAACAGAAGAAAGCATGTATAATTCCAAGTACATTTATTTATGAAATTGTATAGTCATACATATTTCCCTAATGTAAATGTGTAGGAGAAAGTTTGTGTTTACTGTAGTAGGAAGGACATATACACTTGTTAATACAGTCTATCATTTTAATCCTTCCTGCATTATGTATTGCAACAATGATCCTTCCTGATTCTGCCACACATTAGAACAAAACAATCTCTAGCAATTATCCTTCCTGCCACATTTAAGCAGCCAAGACCTCAATGAGTCAAATAAGATCAGTCTGTCACTGTGCGTGGCCCCAACTCAAATCAGGATCCTCACCTACTCATTTAAGTATTCTATTATCATTTACCTCACCCCACATCTATATACAACTAGCTTACTATAAATAGTATTTAGACAGTTTTCCCATCAAATTTAGCCCTGTTTTTGTCCCAAAAAATTCATCCACAAGGAAAACAGGATTTCTAAACATTTGTTCAATTTGCAAAATTATTTGCCAAATCTTTTTTGCAGACATTTCAGCCTACGGATATATCTCAGAACTACTGTGTGAACTCAAAGAGTATTAAATATTCAAAATGTTTCCTGTATCTATGTAAACTGGTTAATGCTAACTTACTTGTAGTCCTCCCAAAAGATATGATTTTCGAATAATATCAATGCTACAAAGCAACCACTGAAACTATTATAGAGATACTTAATTTTGGTCTATTTTGACACTCATGTTAGCTTCTATCAAATTCCATTAATTGTTGAAGCATAAAATAAATTTATTCTCAGTAAGAGAGTGTTGCTTAATCCACTAGCTCTATTCATAACCAAATAATGCCTCTAAAATGCAATATTATTAACATAACATTTCAACAGTTAGGAAAATAAATATATCTAATTTGCCACTGCCACAAAAATAAGTTATTCACATGCAGTCACTAAAAATAAAAATAGACTTGAACCAACAGGTAACCTCTGTGTTCCCGGGGAAACAACCAGCTGCAGTGAGGTACTTAAATAAATGAAACATTACAAAGTTGTAATTAATTAGATAGCAACTAGTTCTCTTTGGAGCATATAGTTCAAGTACTGAACAAAAAGGTTCTCTGCTACTGAGCTGAAATGCCAATACCATTCATCGCATTAGGGAAAAATGAAAGCACAGTTTAGTTTAAATAAAAAGGGCTACTTCAAACCCTTTTTGAGTAACATTAATATTTTCTGGAGTGTCAAAAGACATGAGGAATACTTTGTAAAGCCATGATGTCTTATATACAGAAATAATACTGAAATAGGTAGACATTAAAAAAAAGTACAGTCTGCAGTAGCTACCACACTACAGGTGTTCCCAAGATTCTGCCAGCATTATGGGGTTGAACAACGCCATGGCCGAAGACCAAGGTCCAGAACCCCAGTGCAGGTTGTGGTCAAACACTGTGAAGAGTGTTGACAAGTTTGGCTACTTATGCTGCAATCATACTTCAAACAGTCGCTGTAAACACGATGCACTCCAACAAGTAGATCCAACCACCTACATGAAGTCAGCAGCTCACTTATGAGCACAAAAATGTCTGTGCTGAGACAAAGTTCAGGATCTGTCAAACCTGCGTACTGCTGTACGGGTCAGAAAGTTGGACCCTCTTACAAGCAGACTTGGAATGGCTAGAGGCATTCCATGTGTACTATCAGTACCAAATCCTGAGCATATCAAATCCTTGACTAAATAAATTCATGGAGGATAGACTCATCAATGGCTATTAGCCAGGATGGGCAGGAATGGTGTCCCTAGCCTCTGTTTGCCAAAAGCTGAAAATGGGCAATAGGAGATGGATCTCTTGATGATAACCTGTTCTGTTCATTCCCTCTGGGGCACCTGGCATTGGCCACTGTTGGAAGATACTGGGCTACATGGACCTTTTGTCTAACCCAGTATGACCATTATTTTCATAAAGTAGTTCAACTGTGTGTAATATACCATAATCTTACAGAGATCTGACCTTCCTCCAATCGCTCATTACGCTAAAAGCAGCTTTGCATGCTCTTCGGCCATGTTGTCAGGATAGACAAAAACACATCAGCACACTATGATCTCGATTGATAGGTGAAGGGCACATGCCTTAACCTCCGTCTTCACCTGTGAGGCCACTCCAGAGATTTATGGATTAGCATTATGACTGATTGTGCCAGTCCTGGGAACTTCATTTTACAATTTTACCAACTGTGGTTACTCTGGTTTGTACAGCAGTCCTCAGCAGACTGTATGTGTTTGATGACTACACCACAGTATACAAAATGCCACAGTTCTATTCTAGTCAAATATTTTTTTTTCTATAGGAAACCTCTAAATGCTAGGAGATGAACATGATAATAGTATTGACTGGTAGTGGATTCCTTTAAAAAAAAAAGTCTTTATCAGTTACACACACGGATACATTTAAGTCTCATGTTTTTCTTTTACAGAACACCCCCAAAAAACATTTCAGCACAAGTTACAACACTCCCTAGCCAGACTAACATCACTAACTAGAAATGTGTTACTTCCCTTTAAGATGAATTTAACAGCACCAAATCCCTAAAATATATATATTTAAACCAAATAAAATGAGTAGAGATAGGGACTTTTGAAAGTGAGATCTTTTGTTTTCATGTAGGCTCACCCTAGGTATGTTGATACTAGATAAAATCATTTAGTTGTACCACATAATCAATTGATATGGCATCCACATATTGAGCACATGCACAATTGCAAATTAAACACCCCTAACAATTGCTGTAGCTATTATGCTCTGTGGTAAACCCAGGGCAGGCTACTGCCAGAGGGGTTTGTAGAGAGAAAGGTAACTGCAGGCTAATTGGGTTCAGCTGAGTAAGGCTGCCTCTGGCCAAAGCAGGAACAGCTGAGCCCAATTAAAAAGCTGTCAGAGACCTTTTTAAACCCTCCTCCCCAGCTAGGAAGGAGGAGAGAGAGAGGGAGTGGGGCTGCCTGGAGGCGAGGGGCAGCAAGACAGGGAGTCTCTCCCAGAAGGGAGATAGTTCTCCTAGAAAAGGGAAGCAAAAGCCATACCAGAAAGAAGTGCTTAGAGCAGGGGTCTCAAACTCAAATGACCACGAGGGCCACATGAGGACTAGTGCACTGGCCCGAGGGCCGCACCACTGACACACACCCTGCCCTCGCTGCCCCGGCTCCACCCCCACTCCACCCCTTCCAAGAGGACCCACCCCTGCCCCACCTCCTCCTCTGAGCACGCAGCTCCCCATTCCCTCCTGGAAAGCGCTAGGCACCACCAACAGCTGTTTGGCAAACAAAGCAAGAGCAATCTAGGAAGTCCAGAGCTAGAAACACAGGTGGCCCAGCCAGGCAGCAGAGAAGCCTCTGCTTCTGGCCCCTCCCTCCCGCAAACTGCTATGGGGGAGGGGAGGGGGGGGAACAGGAAGCCTGGCGGGCCGCAGGGAAGGGCTTCGCGGGCCACATGTGGCCCCCGGGCCGCATGTTTGAGACCCCTGGCTTAGAGGAAGGGAAAGCCTGCCTTTGGGGCTTTCTAGGCGGGTTGCTGGTACGGCTCTGGCCCCACCAGAGCCCAAAGGACCAGAGTCAGGAGGGTCCGAGAGGCCACCTTGTCACAGCTCATAATTGTCCTTGGGTCAATGAGATACAACTCAAAGAAATTTGGCTGCCAGCCTACAATGTCTTCTTCATGGTGTTTTCAGAGTCTCCATGCCACAGATTTCCATAAAATTGTAAGAAACTGTCCTGAAATCCAACCCACAGATTCAGTCTGGGTTACCCTCGACAACTCTATCTTCTCCCTGCTGGGCTGGATCTGACTGGTGCTCAAAATGGCTGCCAGTTTTTTACCCAGAGACCCCTCACTAGTGATTGGTCAGGAGCTTCCAACTTCTAATCAAGGCAGAAGTATGCACATGGAGGAATGTCTGCCCTTAAAGAAAAATTTCACACCATCTTCAAAACAGCTATTGAGCATGGATAACAATGTTCTGCACTCCCTTTAGTGTGTTGAAATAGCAACTACTTGTTTGCAGTCAGTCAAGCCTCTACTGCCACCTTATCTGTGAACATTTCCATACCAACTCAGAGCAAGTAGAAACAGCAGCTCTAATTACAACAATAAGGCTTTTGGTTGAAAACCAGTAAAAGTGGGGAAGGGAGATTAAACACACACACAGACACGCATAGCAAGTACTTCATTTAAAAGATTTTATAAGCAGCACCTTTTAATCTTTCAAACAAGGTCAGTAGAATTCTGACTAAGGCTTGCTCTACAGCTAAACTTTAGATGAACCTAGCAATGTCACTCAGCAGGTGTGAAAACCCCCCACAATCGAGAGATGTAGTAAAGCTGACGTAAACCCAACTGCTGTGGAATTCTTGCATCAACTACTTACTGTCTCGCCAGGGGATGGATTTATTAGTGATGGAAAAACCCCTTCTGAAGTACCTACACTACTGCAGTATAACTACAGTGCGACAGCTGTGCTGATGTAGCACTTGTAGCATAAGTCTTAGCAAGTTACAGTGCATCTAAGTTCTAAAAGGTGATACAGGCAACGAACTGTAAATGGGCTTACCAAAAAAGGAAATATTTCAAACTTTGAATTACAGTATTTCTGGTTATTCTCAAGAACACACTTCACTTGTTAATTCGATTGGTTCCTTCAAATTTCACAGACAAGACGTTTGGAAGCATCTGAAGAGATCTTAACAGCTCTAGCTCTATTCATATCTGATGTATCCCCTGAGTTTGGAGGCTTTGGAAGAGGGTTTTACATAAAAGTAGACATGGTAGACTGTTCCTCAACAATATAGGCACTACTGCAGACCATCACATCTGGATGCCTATATGGCTATGTCTACACTACAAGCTAGGGGTGATTCCCAGCTTGCATACACACACACCCACGCTAGTTCTCATTTGAGCTTGCACACTAAAAAGAGTGCAGCCACAGAAGCAGGGGCAGTTCCATGGTAGCCACCCTGAGTACAAACTCAGCTGAATCCCATGACTATATACTCAGGACTGCTAACACATGCCACCGCTGCCCATCCTACTCCAGCTACATTATTTTTAGCATGTTAGCTCAGATGAGAGCTAGCATGTTAGCTCAGATGAGAGCAAGCTATTCATTTACACTTGCTAGGAATCACACCAAAGCTCATAATGTAGAGTGTGTATTTAGCAACATTTACACTATTTCCTAAACAAGTACACACCCCTGCTGAATGTTTATCATGCTGTCCTGGGAGAATCAGATTACCCTAACGTTGCATGGGGACATCTGCTGTGTTTCCCCTTTGTTGGTACCACAGAGTACACATACCGCATGTTGCAGTTAATTTCTTTCTTCTTTGATGGGGCTATTTATTGGAACATACCATGAAAATGTTCAATACGTCACGCTTACAGTTTGGATCTCCATATCATATTAGCCCTTTTCAAGTTCATCTGATCACATCCCAAGAACTTCCTAATTATCTTTGTTTCAGGGTTCCAAGCAGTAGCTCCCTTAGGGCCCATCTACACCCCTCTCAGGGAGCAAGCCTCCCAGACCAGGTCCGCACACTTGTACCAGTGGGGCTCACTCTAAAAACAGAATCAGAGAGGTAGCCATGTTAGTCTGGTGACAAAAGTGACAAAGAATGCTGTGGCACCTTAAACAATAACTAAAGTATTGAAGCATAAGCTTTCGTGGGCTAATACCCACTTCGTCAGATGCATGCAGTGGCATGATGCCTATTGGGCCTTGTGTCAAGATTTTCAGCACTGTAATTACTGGGCCTGCCCAGGACACCAAACCCCCAGTGTGCCAGTAGCATGCAAAGTGTACTGCAACTCAAAGGCAAGCACTGCAAGTGCTTCAGCAACTAGGCCTTGTAGGCACTGTCCCTGGTGGGTCCCAGTAACCACTCAGACACATGGCTAAGGGAAAGGGAATTTTAATGGAGCTGGCAAGAAAGGGAAAGGCTCCAAATACTTAGCTATAGAAGCGTAAACAATTACAGTTCAAAGTGGGTAATATCAGTTCTTGCCTGGGCCCTTGGGGCACTATAATGGAGAGTCAGGCCTACTGCCTGAGCTACCCTCTCCAGTCCTGTCTCTACCTGAACAAATCGGTCCTTACAGGTTTCCAATCCAGGCCCAGTTAGTCTCTCTCATCATTCCCCCTCTTCCTCAGCTCCCTGCACAATCACTGCTGCTCTCCCATATGTCCCATGCAGACCTGCAGCCATAGCTTGTTCCACTTGCAACTCTGTGCAGTTCTTAGGGCTTCTCCTCAGCTCCTTGTTTGCCACGTGGCTTGTGCTTCATCTTCTCTTGCAGCTCTCACTTTGCTGTGCATCCAGCTCCCCCCAAGGGACCCTGGCACTTCCTGGCTCAAGATTTTCCCTTACCTCATGAGAGGAAAGGGAAGTGCACTAGGAAGAATGCTAATGGACATCGTAGTCCCCTGCATAGCAGACCCATCACACCATCAATAGTAGATCCTGGAGTGAAGGTTAGAAGGCTGATACCTCAGCTACATAAAGCAGCAACAGATGCTTCATGATCACAGGACTAAGCTGCATGCAGAGGGAGCACAGAGTATTGGTAGTACACACCCCAGTGGTCCCACCCCTCTAAAAGAAATTTCTTAATTCCTAAAAATGAAGCACGGTCATTTTCTCTTTAGTCCTAAGACCTTACTATAAGTTGTTTAGTTCAATGTCCATATATGAGATTTTATCTTTACACCACATCTCTTGTACAGAGACATTTTGTTCTCTGCAGACTCAAGCCGGTGAATAAAATGTCAAGGGGCAGATGTTTGAGGTATAAAAGAAGTTAAATGAAGCAAAAGATAAACATCAAATCACAGGATAAAGCGTGGCAATAAATAATGGGTTTACAGAAAAAGTCTTTCAGAAATGTTACATGCAGAATGTTGACTCTTCACAGGCACCAAAATCCAATAAGAGCATATCAATAGAAGAATGTATCTGTGATCTTATTCTGTATGTGATTGAAAATGACAGCCCATCATAGTGCAATTATCTTATATTGTTAATGGAATATTAATGAAATGTTCATTGCTACAATTAGCAAACTTCTCTTGAAAGCCTGGCTGACTTTTCACCCCTAGAAATGCAACGGACATTGAAATGAGTTTGACAGTCTTAAGTACTGCAAGTCCTCAGTGAGAGAAATATACACTACCTTAATCTTCCTGCATAACCACCAGTTTTTATTCTCTATGGGAAAAAAATCATAGTGTAAAAGGCCCTATGAACTAATTAAACCTCACTTAAACCCTCAATATATGTCTTACATGGGGCACATGTGGTACATAAGGCCCTATGCAGGCCCGCTGCATAGAGATGAAATTCACCTTGTAGTCTTAGGACTGGGAGACTATGTAATTGCACTCTCACACATTTTCTGTTGCTTTCCCTATATTTTCTAAAGCTGTGCTTAAACTGTATTCCAAAAATTGATTCAGACATGCATAATATTTCAACATGAAAAATATACATTTTGCACAAGTACCAGATTGCCCATATGTGTACCTCAAGCTCAACTCAGATACAGAGCTTTCAAGATTTAGCCTTTGAAGTTAAGGTTGAGAACAACATTGTTAATGAGTAGGTGATGTCATGGCTGTCAGGAGGGTCATGGATTATAGGTCCGTTTGTTCTCTCAATATTTGTGCCTTTTTAAATGCTAGTGCACATGTCAATAAGTCAGACAGGTGGATAGGTGAATGTCTTAGTTACATAGTGGTGCAAACTCAGAGTCTCAAGAAAAACATCACTAGAACGCCACCAGAGTTTAGACAGAGACACATGAAAGCCAAACACTGAAGGGACACAATGGACTTAACTGATAGACTCACAATATGTGCAAGTGAAGGTAAGAAGTATTGAAGAATTCAGAAATACTAGATGAATACAAAGGAAAAAGGTGACAGCAAGGTGGTACTGTAATAAAAATAATAAATGAAGAAAAAATGAATGATGTTTAGAGGCCAGATTTTCTGCACTGAGCAGTTTCCACTGAGAACAGAATAAACTGCTGGGTGATGAGCTCTTTTGAAAATCTGGCCCCAGTTATGTGCCCTGAGCACTTCTGAATAGCTGATTCTCAGTAATATGTGAGCCTCATTATCCAAAATAGCATTCCAAACAAAAAACCCTACATTAAGAGAGTATTAAGGTTGATCAGTTAAGCACTCAACAGTCAAAAAAAGGGACAGTTGGAGTCTGCACGCTCTGCCCATTGTGCATATTCATTATTGTTATTTCTAGCACAGTAGCACCTTTTGGTCCCATGCGAGTTTGGGCTCCCATTGGGCTAGTCGTATAAACATATAATAAGGGACTCTTCCTGTTCTGGGCATAATAGAACAAAAACACAGCTCTCAACATGTGCTTAAGTCCATCCCTGTTCAGGAAAGCACTTAAGCACATGCATAAATCCCACTGTAGTCAGAAAGGCTACTGTGAAATGCTACCTTGCATGACTTTTATTCCCTTGCATAGAAATGAAACATCATTGAACCTATTTTGGAAGGGCAAAAAAAAAAAAAGTAGTTGCTTTTTTACTTTTACAAGTCTGCCTTAACTTGACACTGTTCTGAGCATGCAAGGCACCCTAAGAAATGAAATACCAGCAGGGGAAATCAGCTATTGTAATAGGCTAACCCTTTCACATGAGAAAAAAGAAGGTGTCTGGGGCCTAGTATATATAGTAGCACTTCCCCAATTACTGACAGGCTGATCTGTTGGAATCTAGTAATCCTGCCACTTCCTAATAGAGCTTAGAAGGCTTTATCAATAAACATCTGCTTTATATTTTATATATGTTTTTAATGATGCTATGTTTTTCCATCTCTGTGTATGTTCAGAATTTGCATTTGATTAATTTATTAGCATTTCAGTTTTATCACTTTTTGTTCTTCTGTGTTTATTTTGTCAATAAACACCATTTTGGATCATTAACAAATCTATTTGGAGGCACATTTGCTATTTTTTCCAGCATGTTCTTGATTTTTATGTTATTCTAGCCACATGATCACAATCATAGATGCTTATGCTGTTCAGTAATACACTGTTTTAGATCTAACACTAAAATTCTCACAAATGTGTTACGTTCTGACATATGAATATCTCATGAAATTTTTAAAAAGATGTAGAGAGGGCCTGGTGCAGTGCTTATTGGAGTCAACGGTAGTTTATTAACTTCAACGGACAGCGGATCAGGGTCCTATGGATTGTTCCATTTATACTAAATCATAAATTATTTTTACATTGATAAATATTTTAGGTGTACATTTTACAGTTCAGATTCATGACAAACTTTTTGGGGGGTAACTCAATGAGAGTCAATGGGTAAAATCCTGGCCCCGTTTACATCAATGTGGGTTTTGCTATTGACTTCAACATGGCCAGGAGGATTTTACTCTATATATGAATTATGACAGTATCTCAACAATTCTAATACAGTCTGACCTTAGCGAATACCTTACTGAAGTTAATATAAACGGATTGCAATTCAGGTTCTTGATAAACTAAATTTTGTGATTAATGATAGATTTTAGAAATACGAGCATACTTTCCTTCTAACCCCATTCTAATTTCATGTATCACACAATTATGTGGAAAATAATGGCATTTGTTATGGTTTGTTTAGCACTGTAATTGTTTATAAATTTACCATTTTCACATTAAAGTGGTATGATATTAAGCATTTGTAACAAAACCTTTTTTATTTAACTAACGTACGTGGTCTGAACTTGCAAAAATGAACTATTTAATTTACCATCTGTGAAACAGGAAATTCACTTCTGAATTGTCATCGTAAATACAGGCCTAAATAGTTTAAAGCACAGAGACTGATTTGTTACTTTCATGCTCTGCTGTACGTTTTTATTACTTGATTTGAGAAAGGTCACTTAAACAAAGTTCTTATTACAGTTAGCTAGAGAAAAAACAAATTATTTAGCCTTTCAGTTTGATTTAGTTTTCTTCTGTGGTTTAAGTCATAATATATATACAAATCCTTTTCCTTTTACAAAGCACAGTTTTGCTTCAAATTTATTAGCCTGACAATATAGTTAAGTCGAATAGTGAAACATTCTTTAAAGCTATGAGGAGAAAAAAAATCAGTTATTTGCTACTTTATTCAGCTTCATACATAGGATTTGTCAAATTATAATATTACTGCATAAAAGATAGGCCGTTTCCCTTGCACTTTTTGTGCTTGTTTATCTTAACCTCAGTCTACTGTGCTGCCTAATGTGGCACTTACAAAATATTAAATCACAAAGGACCAAATTCTTTTCTGATATAATCTAACAGATTTACATCACAGATAAATTTGTTCCCATTTCTTTTGACAGGGGAATCGCATCACTGGCTAGCAGTCACTTTTCTTCTCTCTCCTTTTCTTTAGAAAAGTATTGGATGAGATAAAATAATTAAGTATGTGTACATATCATATGCCAAAAATTAGAATTCCAGAACAACCAACATAATGTATTTGGCTCCAAGTACTTAGTTTCACACCTACTTGAATTTGGCACTGGGTCACATTCATCCCTGGTATAACTCCATTTACTTCACTGATGATATGCTAGAGAAGAACCTGGCATTTGGTGCTTAATGTCTCCTGAGAGATAGGATAATGACAATGTAATTTGTCCTTCCTTGGGACACTAGAATTTGCCTGAAATCAATGGATAGTGAGTGCACAAGGAAAACATGATCAGGCCTAACTTGACATTATGAAAAGGCTAAACCATGTTCTTTGGCAGAAATATTTCCTTAGTATGCCTTAGTACAAAAAGAACTAGTAAAAACAGTTAATGACTAAGTCATGATTGTATCTTTTATGAAAAAAGAAGGGTATTTACCCTACTCTAAATACAGCCAAATTAATCCTACATTTTCAGCATTTTTCTTTATGATTTTTACAGTGGGTGTGAAAACAACCCTTGAAACTATGTGTACTAAACTTAAGCAAGTACGCTGATAAATTACAACATTTATTCAAATTTATCTCTGTGAAAATTCAATGAATTTACTCAGTATGACGAGCAGAATATTGTAAAGACAACAATGGTACCTAGCAGACAGGAAGTATTATTTGTTAAGATTCTGTAAAATTGTTTGTGGGCAACAGTCCATGACTAATCTGAAAATCCAGACACCAAAACGTGATTTTTTTCTTTATTTAATGTATCCATTTCTGACAGATTTCAATGTGTGCAGTCCACACACGGATTAATTCATTTTAAATTTTTGTTCACTATACTGTGGCTTTGCTATAATTGGTCTTCTGAAAAACCCACAGCAGGCAGTTAAGCTTAAAACAATACTTAGCAAGGATGAACAAACCAGAAAATGACCAACTATCTGGGTTACAAACATTGTATGTTTCAGTATACAACATAGGGCCCAGTCCTGCTCCAAGTGATGTCAATGGGAGATTTGCAATTAATTTCACTAGGCACAGGAACTGGCCTCTTGATTACTTGAACTAAAACACAGGCTACTAATCATTTCAACATTGTTTGGTTTAAAAGTTTTTACATATTTAAAATATATATGAAATATAGTTAATTCCTTTACATAGTCCTGTATCATATGAAAGAATGCATTCAGTTATGGCTTTGAATAATAACTTACTACACAAATGAAAACCAATTTGTGTGTATCTGGTTAGACAGAATGAATCACATCTATGCGTCTAAATTGTAGTAATAACTTATTGGACTATACTGGTGGTAGGAAAACCTTTATCATATTAGGCTTCACAGTATAACTGAACCGTAGTCAATTTTTTAAAAATTCATTCATATCTCACAGCATACTAAATAAGGAAGTGATTATTTACAGTTTGTGTAAAGCAAGTATCTGCTTGTAAAAAATTATTTCAAAATACTATTTCCTCTGCCATCATCAATCTGCTGTAGTTATTATGGTGGTAAACCTACCCATTCCACTCTGATTGTATCCATGGTGATATTACATGGCCAGTGGTATTCGACTAAAACAGAGTGTTAATTCTCAACATTATAAATAACAAAGAATCTTGTAGCACTTTATAGACTAACAGATTTTAGGGATCATGAGCTTTCGTGGGCTAAGACCCACTTCATCAGATGAATGTTGTGAGATTTCCAGTAGTCTTGGCACATCAGATGGCAGCCCAAAGGGGGTTTCTGTGATCCAACCTGTCACACATGGAGGTTAAGGGGTTTACCCTCTCCCTTCTTTGCTGAGTAAGACAAGATCCTAAAAGATCAATCCTCCCTAGACAAAAATGCAAAACCTAAAGGAAGAAAACCTCACCCTCAGTATGTACTCCAGGTTTGCCACCCATGGTGCCGACTTAGGGCCAGCAAGCATTGCGAGTTGGGAAAAAGGACCAGTGAACAAGGCCAACTGCTTTTCATGTAAAGCTTAAGCCCAATGCTAATGCAATATCAATAGATTTATCTGTCTTTAATTGTAAAAGACCAATTCATACAACACAACTGGAATAATGCAATGCTAGTATATTCAAACAGTACTGGGACCAACATAGCTGTCAGTTTGGAATGCATTATAGTTGGGATGGAAGTTGACATGAAATATCCTGAGTGGGCCAGCATATCTAAATTGATCACTGAACCACTTATAAAAGCCCTATCGTCTTCTCTACTAGAGGAAAGGAAGCTTAAAATGGGGCAGCAGAGCTCCCAATGAGTGACAACCGTTCTGTAAAAACAGAAAGTCCTATTAGACTTGTTCACAATCCTGAATCCTCAATTTATCATCTCTTACTACAATAAAAAGTCTCTGAATTATACCTTCTCCAAGTGTTCTCCATGTGTAGTCATGTGTGAAATATTTGCATGATTGAGTCCTAAATAGTTATGTGTATATAATATCATAAGTTATTAACTTCAATAGTTTGAGATTTTTTGCAGCTCTGATTTACCTAAGTACATGGTCCCCAGGTGATATACTACTTTTTTTTTTTACTGCACATCTGATCTTTACTAAGATTAGAGGAAAGATTTTCTTCATACATTCAACCATTCTCCAGTTAATACGAAAGGTCCAACTCTCTTTTGGCCATGCTGAATTTCAAGAACTTAAATACTGAGCAAGGTGAATGGCATAAGTCAATCTGCAGTGTCCACAAAAATAGAAATTCTGCCACAGGAGTGGGTATGGAGGCAGAAAGGATACAGAGACCCAAGTCCCTGCATCATCTTCCAAGTGGTGTAAACCTTGTCCCAGTGACTAAAGAGTTCAGAAGAAACTAAAACATGCTGCTGAGTCCTCCTCCTCCTAAGGTCCTCTACTGTAGACAGGTTTTTCCCCAAGGGCAATCTAGGCCTAGAATAAGGGGAGCATTATTGATTCAATGCATGTACCTTGTTCACTTTTTCCACACTCTATAGAGAAGTCTGGCCTTCTAAAAAAAATGGTATGATCGAATCCCTTACTATATATGTTCATCTCCAAAAGTAGTGCAAAAAATACCAGGTAAGCAGTAGGCTAAGCATAATCATTAAGGTGTTTGTACAGCATTTGAGTAATGGAACATCCCCAGTGTAACACAACACCAACCTGCTGTTTATATAACAAACTCATCTGCTTTTGATAGGTCAAGGAGCTTGTCTTTCATCCCCTGCTCAAACAGATCTCTATTAAAGTAAGTGCAGGATCAAACCCAGGATACAAACTGAAGCGTTTTTGTAGGAACCTCCCATTTCTTACTTATGCAAAAGGTAAAGTGTGTAAATTAATTCAAAACATGCTGCATTGGTTTTATATGCATTGGTGCTTTGTTACTAAAGGTAGTCAAATTCTGTATTGCAGAACGTGTCGATGTTCTTACCCTTTCTTATTTGCGATTTTTGAACAGTCACATAAATGAGTCTTTGTTTACATGAATTTGGGGGGGGCAGGCTTGTCTTCATAAGGATATTCACGCTTGACTAGATCCCCCATTTATCAATGTAATTATTGTTAATAATAGCATATTATTTATAGAACTGGACAAAATTACTGGTTGCAAACAAGTCTCAAATTCCATGTCTCTTTTTTTCTGTTTGCAAACTGACCCTGTAACTTGCAAGTAGGTGCGAAATACTTTACACTAATGAACTGTCTTTGGGTTGTAAATGTACTGTTCACTTAGCTCATTCATTATTTATCTGTGGTGTATAATTGGTTACATAAGCCATGCAATGTTGTTTCTGTCTATTGTCTGGATGACTGAAACACTTAACTAGCAATAGACAACAAAAGAAAATACTCCTTTTCATGCACAAATATCCTTGTTAACCCATAATTTTGCCATACATCTCCCATTAGAAAACAGTGTACAAATTCCCAGATGGCAAACATACACCATCCTCAGTTATAGAAAAGTAAAATAGCATCATGAGCATTCTGCATCCCAGAAATCTATTAGAGCATTGTTGTTGATATATGGTAAGAGCTCTTTATTGGTATCACAGATACCAGACACATTTTCAGATATGAAGAGGAAAGTGTTAATTACCATGTATTATGTTGCCTTATGTTACTATCTGCAATTAAACATGAAGTACTGTAGTTGAACTAATATAGGCCTTATGACAACTTGCAGAATTTCTTGAGGGGAAAAAAACCAAACAAAAACCCTTTCATCTTTCAAGTGACTGTGTTTGTGCCATATCTGTGTGGGTTGGACTATAGTTTAAAAATGGAAATCTAAAAACCAATAAAGCAAATGATTCATAGCATCTTAGCAGGTAGATTTATAAATACTGCTCTCTGGGATAAGTGAACAGCCAGCTGGTTTGTTCACCACACATCAGCCCCTACTGACTTCAACATCAGTACCTCTACTATAAATACGTTTAGATTCATCTTCTCACTATCAGCAAGAAAAATATTCGGAGGGCATGAAACAAAGGCTCCATAGTGTAATTTTAAGTTTATTTAGTGCAGCAGATATCTAATCTCTTGACCAAATACTATAAGTGCATCAATAAAAATAATGCCTTTTCTCACTAAGAAAGACTGTTTCCCAAATAAATTTAAGCATTTCCTTGTAATCTGTGAAAAAAAATCAACAATACTCAATACAGTATATCTTTTGGATACACAATTACTGGTCTAATAACTGTCAATGTTAGTTAAGTCAGTATATACATATAAACAAACATACATTTATTTTGTTAGAAACAGAAATGTCTAATTATTCAGGATGATTTTTCCCGTAGAAAGTGGTTCAATAATACTGTATGCTATGCATGAAATTATACTATATTGCATTACATCATACTAATGTTTTTCAGCTAACACACTGGTTCTCAAAGTGGGGGTCGCGACCCCTCGAGGGGTCAAAACCTGATTATGTGGGGGTCGCGAGTCCCTGCTGCTGGCAGCCGGCCCCGACCCTGACCCCTGCTGGCGGAGCCCCGAGCCCCAGACCCAGCCCCTGCCGCAGCGGGCTGCCGGCAGCACCCCAAGCCCCGGCTCCGGCCCCTGCTGCACCG
Organism: Sternotherus odoratus; assembly: GCA_032164245.1. Taxonomy (NCBI): domain Eukaryota; kingdom Metazoa; phylum Chordata; order Testudines; family Kinosternidae; genus Sternotherus; species Sternotherus odoratus. Next base: position 72,508,450 of record JAVMKO010000002.1, read on the forward strand.
GCAGAGGAAGGCGGGGCAGCAGAGAGCCCTCTCCTCTCCCTCCCCTCTGGCAGAGTCAGAGTCCGGAAGATGGACTGCGCCCCCCCCAGCCGGAGAGCTCTCTGCCGCCCGGGGCATGCTGCAGGGGCGGGGGCCCAGCATGCAGCCAAAGCCAGGGCAGAGCGCCCCCCCTCGCAACCTGGCTCCAACTGCCCCCTTCCCCCGTGCCTCCCCCATGGGTCCCCCGGCCTCCCTTTGCTGCCCCCTTAGACCTTCCGGGGATAGGGGCAGTCAGAAGCTCCCTTCTCTTCCCTGCAGCAACATGTTGCCTCTCTGCAGCAACTGCCGCCACTGGGTCCTAGTGCCCGCCATCTTCCACTGTCAGTGACAGGGGTGAGTGAGTTTGCTGCTGGCAGAGCAGGAAAGGGGGGGGGGGGTCCTGCCCCAGAGCTTGCTGCCTGCATCCGTCCCAAACTCATCCCCAGCCCTGCCGCACCCCAGAGCCCACACACCCCCACCGCACCCCAACCCTCTACTCAGGCCCTGAGCCACTCTAACACCCCAACCACCTTATCCCCAGTCCCAGCCAGAGCCCTCTCCATACCCCAACCCTCTGCCCCATGCTACATTACATTATCCAATATTCATTAAGAAAATTATAATAAGCATATAATAATGCTCTGGGGAAAGGGGGGGTGCAAGGTAAAATTTTTGCCTAGGGTGCCAAAATATCATTGCACCCCCCCCCCCACTGCTCCTCTCCCCCTCCTCCCCCACCCCCCCAATGTGTCCTTAAATTTTGCTCTTGCGATCTGGTCACCCCAGCCCCGGATGCGGCGGGCTGCCGGCGGCGCCCCAAGACCCAGGCCCTGCTGCGGCGGGCTGCCGGCGGCGCCCCAGGTCCTGTCCCCTGTCCCGGTGGGTTGCTGGCACCCTCCCCTGAGCCCGGCGCCTGCCCCGGGGGGCTGGCACCCCTTCACCCATACACACCCAGATCAGCCCCTGCCCCAGAGGGCTGCTGACACCCCCAACCCCGGCCCGGCCCATGCCCCGACCCCTAAGGGGGGGTCACACTTAGAGGCCTGGTGTCCAAAAGGGGTCACCAATAGAAAAAGTTTTAGAACCACTGAGCTAACAGTCAACAAGTAGCCTGTTTGGATCTGGATGAAATAAACTTGTTTTGACATCACAATGGGGGTAATATTTTATTGATACAGCCAGCGTGGCTACCACCTAAGAACTCATAAAAGTAAGTCCTACCTACTCTATTTATCCTTTGTGTGAGTTTTTCACTGTTTATCCTAATTTGCTTCTCAGGCATGTAATACACCTCTTGTCACTGGGAGAAAAAATGAGAGAGAGAGAGATTATGGTATTTGCCAAATATATTTAAGAACATTTGTTTAAGTTCTTCTCTTCATCAAATAAGCCTTTACTCCATGAATAAGGGGCCTACTCCCTCTGAGATAAGGCAAACAGTTGGGTAGATCAGCGGTCCTCAAAGTATTTTCACTGAGGCCCCTTTCCGCGGTGCGGCGTCCACTTGCAGCTCCCTGCGTATGTCCGCTAAAATGCGGCCGAATAGAAAGCTTCTGCTTTCTGCAGCAGCATTTTGGCAGTACAAAAATGACCAAGTTTCGCGGTCTCCCTGGAGGATTCGGCGGCGGCAGTGAGGTCTCGCTCACCTCCGGGGGTGCACACACCCCACTTTGAAGACCACTGGGGTAGATGACTTGCTACAATAGGATCCAATTTTGTGAGAACCTACAGAATTCAGTCTTCTTGAGTTCTACAGAATTATCCAGTGGCAAAAAAGATGAGAACAAAGAGGTATGGCAGCAGTATAGTTGACAGGAGGAATATCAACCACAATAGCAAATACTTGGTTAAATCATGCTCGTCTGCACCACAAGTGCATAGGCAGAGAGTGGGTGTGGACTGGGAAAAACAAGAAACCTCTTTCAGCCTCCTTGTGAAATGGTTAGACACAATTGGAGCCTCATGGTACGGCTACACTACCTGCCAAATCGGCAGATAGCGTTTGATGTATCGGGGATCGATTTATTGCCTCTCATCTAGATGCGATAAATCGATCCCCAAATCAACTCCTGTACTCCACCTTGGCAAGAAGAGAAAGTGGAGTCAGCGGGGGAGCGGCCACAGTTGATTCGCCACCATGAGGCTGACTTACCTGGCCGTCCCAAGATACCGTGACCTCAGCTACAGCTATTCACGTAGCTGATGTTGCATATCTTAGGTCGACCTGCCCTCCGACCCTCAGTGTAGCCCATCCCTCAGTGACCCCCTCAAGCTTCTAGATTCCCTTTGGCCCACGGAAAAAGGAGAGGAAGTAGTTGGGCCATGGCCCTTGCCCCACCTTACACCACAGAGATGTACCATTGGCATGGAAGAACGCTCAACCCCTTGAAGAAGTCATAGCAACAGGTATGACCTCCCTGAGTACTGGGGAGTTTCATGAGGCATTGTGTTTCTCTGAGACATGATGTCTTCTCCCACCCCCTCGCCTCGGAGCAGTGCATCTCCACACTAATCATTTACTAAGGTAGTGGGTATAAGGTACAGTTGAGTCTATCACCAACTAATAGAAACCAGGGTTTCTTTTTCATTTCTCAACACTTTTACTGTGTGTAAGACAAGGTGAGGACATCAGACAAAGCAGTTCTCAACATGTTAAACCTCAAAGGGTAATGAACATTGCATAAAGTGAGATTTACAGTAAGAAAAAGTATCCCAATCAAAGAGAGACTTACATGCTCAGCCTACAAAATGGTCACCGCCCAGTACAGCTGCAGAATACCAGCAAATAATTGGCTACAGAAGTTACTTTTGGGGCAGCTGACATAGAAACCCCCACTCTCTATTATGGGATTTTAATTTCTTTATTAAACACTGGTCTGCCATCTAGCCAGCCCATCTTAGCACCTGGAGCATTCTCATTAAAAATAGTTATCTGCTGCTGTTACTTCCCGCATGTAGCCAGGGGTTAAGACGGAGCCTGGAAGAGAAAAAGAGTGTCTAAGCAGGGTCTCAGACCAGGCTGACAAATAATTGCCTGAGGAATCTTAGCTGTAGTAAGAACCAGCATAGACTCTCCATCACACTATGCCATCCCACAGTGACATTGGAAGTGTTTGCTGGGAGCTGATACAAGCTAACACACTTTAGAGCAATTTTGAAGTTGGTCTAACTGGTGCTGCGCATCAAACTAGACCGCAGTAGCCCTGAGAAGCGTAAGATGGAATACATTCTTCTACATAATATGTAAAACAGTCAAATATGAACTGGCAATACATATCTTTGAGATCCAGAGATAAAATGTAGCAATAGAGTCAAAGCCTCAAGGAAGGCAACCTACTGGCTTCTAGAAGCTTACACTTCTTCACATACTTATTCAGAGGTCCCACATAGTTCTCAGATTGCAAGTTTTCTCATGCATGGGAAATCAGAAAAGGATAAGAATCTTTTTATGTAGGGTTGAGGAAGGGTAACTGACATCCTATAGAGAACCCTTTGAAAATGGATTCTCACTGATCAAATGCGGATTCCTCATCTTAAAAGAAATAAAATGCTGCTGTCCACATACTAGAAAACAGTTAAAAGGGGTGCAAGTTCAGGTCTCTTTAGTAGATCATGTTCCAAACGTATCTGTTTTTGCATATAGTGATGGCTTCTTGAGCTGGTATTGATGTGATAGCAAGAACGGTTTTCTAAAAAAGGAGGGATAACAAGGTAGCTCCCATGGAAACATGGTGGAAGTGGAGGATTCCTGGGGCAGAAATATGTTCCATGATTCCAAAACATCCTGAAGCATTCTAGAGAGAGTATAGACCTGAACAACTTTCCACCAAGTAAGAGTCATTTGAGGAGCTAGACTTGGAATTTGTATCAGCCTTCTAATTACAGATCCACAAGTGACACTAGTTTCGTATTAAGGCTGGTTGCTCTAGCAGATGTTTTCAAATTATCCAATATTATCAATACACATATCTTTACCCAAATAGAAATCTGGACATCAAATATCAGCACACACACAAAAAAAATCACTGCCCCTCGCAGATGTTTTCAAATTATCCAAAGCTGCCTCATGACACCATAAGAAACTCTGCCCAAGAAAGTCCTACATAACAAAGAAAAAAGGTCAGTCATTCCTCCAGAAGTGGAATAAAAAGAAATTAAATAAATAAGGTTCTGTGAGTTCTTAGACACAGTTAGGGCCAGCATGTGGCAGGTCTTCAAACCAACTGCCTGACAGAAAAAAAGTGCTTTCATCAAAGAGGAAAAAGCTGTATTCATGAAGGTCAACCTTATAAGGGCAGAAGGCACAAAAAAATGTGGGGCAACAACTGCAGCACATGTTGCAAGCTTCAGAGGGACCATGCAAGGATAGTGTGCACCTCCTGCATGACCACAGCTCTGTTTGAGATAGCACAGAGGAAGCATTAGGGAGCAGCAAAGGCACAGCTATGCATAGTCACTCAACAATCCCATGTAGAAGAGGATGGTGACTGCTGTTAGAAGCTATAGAATGGACATGCTTGTATTCTTGTCCTAGGGTAAGGGAAAGCTCTAGCTCCCATGGAGATCCCATATTCAGGTTCCTTTTGGAGGATTTTGTGCAGAGGTCCAGAATTTGGAATTAACAGAGGCACACAACATGTATTATATATTCTTGACAAAAGCAGCCTTCTTAAATCTTGAAAGATAACACTGTAGAAGTTGTAAAAAATTAATTCTGATTACAAAGATTAAAGATAGGATACAATATCTCATGATTAAGTGCCTTGAGCTCTATCTTCTTAAAATGACACCACAGATTTGACGGCATTGTGCCCGTCTGTTACAGTTAGAATATTTTGAATGAAGTTTCACACTTTTGAGACCACAGCATGAAAATCACAGTGTGAAACTGGTATTTGCAAAAGCTATTTATTAAGAAACTGAGTTTTATCCAATATATTAACTATATGCATACTACATCTTGTATTTCCAGATGCTAACATGACTAATGCAGTTGCCCTCACCTGCAATATCATTATAGGAAGGGCAACTTCACAAAATCTCTCCCATACATTTTATATTTATATGATTAAAGTGCCCATCCAACACTAAATAGATTAGAACTGTCTCTGCTTAAACTGATCTATAAAATGTAGTATCAAAATGCCAGTTTAGTTTTGAAAAAAAATCCCTTTAATTCAGAAAAATATATATAGCAAAGCACTATTGTTACTATATTTTTGAAGTTACCTAATTATCTCTCCAGCAAATACAGCATTTATGCTGATGTTTGTTTTCATTAGTTGATGTCTGATTTCATTAATTCAGAAATATAACAGGAAAACAAGTATAAACAGTGAAGGAGGAAATAAAAATACAGTGATTGTCATTAAACACTCAGTATTCAACAGTGGTATTGGATACTCCAGTTGTTTCAGGATAACCCCTGTACTTAACGGGGGAATACTTGTGGAACAGGTAACATATCAAATCAGCAGAAACTTTTGAAGTACGCTACTACATCTCAAAGACCTTTGCAGGCTAATGTTACCTTTTTAAAAATTACCACTATATAAAACAGTATATGTTTATTAATATAGAAATATATTATACAATGCAACAGGAAGAGTATCGATCTACTTCCAAATTAATATCAAGGGCATAGATGTATCAGAATGATAGACAACTATTCTCAGTGTTTTTCAGTCTTTGTAATAGGTCAGCTACATTTTTAAATAACTATTGCTGGTAGTAATATCTTTTTAAATAAATAGATTTTTAAAATATATTTCTAGCAAACATAAAATAAAACAATATTATCCAAAAATCAGCCACATGTAGAATCAAAGTAATTCCCCATAAATATTAATTTCTTAGTATTTCCCTCAGACTAAATAAGCACATCAATCTTGTTTAAAAATAAACACGGTACAATAGTTTCCTGGCTGTTATCTTTAGCTAGATTACAAAAATAAAAACATGATGCTGGGGGATTTACATAAATTTGAATCTGTTCACAGTAGGTGAGAGTAATCCTCCAAAACAAGATATGTTCCACTTCTCCCAAATTTCAAAAGACAAACATGCAAGATTTACATGTTCTCCCAATTTGCTTTTGAAATGCCTTAAATCCCCACCTATACTACCAATCAAGTCACAAGAAGAAAAATCTCCCCGTGATGATCTGGGAGGGCATATTTACACCCTTTACTTTCAGTATACCATTCCTGCATAAAAATGCAAATCAAACGAAAATTCCCCCTGTTTTGAGAGGGAAATGCCACAGGAAAACACTCCTGTACTGTGAAAAGGGTTGGGATGACGATGAGCTTCAGTTCATCTAAAAACCTGGGGACAGTCATTCTCTTCACACAAAGACACAGACTAGGTTTGCTGTTCCTTGACTCGTGGTTGGGTTTATTAGGAGGGTCCCCCAGACATTTCAGTGCTGAACCTTTTTGGGCATCAGCTGAGCCCAAAGCAGGAGCTTAAACTGACAAGGAACTATGGCCAATTCATCTTTCCCAGCCATCCTCTCTCGCACAGAGAGAGATTTTTTCCCTTCCTACATACAGCAGCGCAGACTCCTGAACGCCGTCTTCATTCCTTCCCCCTTCCTGACTCGAAAGCTTCTCCAGCAGCCGCCCTCCCAGAAAATGAAAGTGGAATTTGCTATCCCCCCCCCCCCCTCCCCAGCCCTGCGGAGCGGGCATTGTTTGATTTTAAACCTAGCCCGGCTTACTCCATTTGCCCCTGAGCTACCGAATGCAGGGTCTTCCCTCGGTGTCGAGCAGGGGATACCCAACCCGGGGCTGTGCTGGGAGAGCGCACAATTGTCACCCCACTTCTTTTTCCCGGGGGGGGGGCGAGGGGGACTAGCTGTCAAGCCCACACAGCGAGCAAGGGACCTATTTGACTGGCCTCTGCTGTGCTCCCCTCCTCCGTGTGCGCGCGTCTCTGTGCTGGGTGCACGGGGGGGGGGGGGGGGGGGCGTTATCATGGTTACTACATCCCCGCGGTGCTGTGAACTAGGAATGAGCCCAAGCGGATCGGGGCTGGCACGCACAGAGAGGGGGGAACCCGGCGAGCGGGGCTGAGGCGAGGCAGGGCTCCCCGCTTCCCGCGCACACACCCCAACGTGGGGCCAGGCACAAACTCCCGAGCCCTACGATGCAGCAAATATGGGGCAAAGGAGGCGGCTCAGGCGCCTTCCCTCGCCACGCTCCAGCCCCCCACCAGGGACGTCCGCTTACCGGGCAGCAATGGCAAGCCCCCGCCTCCTCTGCCCCCCCCCAGCCTGCAGCGGGGCCCGCGTTTGCTAAGCACACCCCTCCCCCCAACACACCCCCCCATCCCTCCACCCAGAGCCGGGGGGCGACCCCTATCCCCGGGAGTCCCACAGCCCCCAGGAGCAGCCGTCCCTGGGCCAGGCGGAGGGGCCCCCGCCCGCTTGCCAGGGGCGAAAGCGGCGCCCCCCATACCGCCCGTTTACACGGTCAGCCAACAACACCGAAGCGCGTCTTTACCTTGGGCAGCCCGCGCCCCGGCCGTCCAGCGCTGGCGGCAGAGCCGGGAACGGGGAGGCGAGGGAGGTAGCTGCAGCTAATCCCCTGTTTGTGGCCAGGCTTCCCGCGGCAAGCCGCGTGCGGGGCGCCTCTTGCCCCGCGTGGCAGCGCGCAGCCCTCCTGGCCAGGCGCGGGCGGCTGCACCGGAGTCCCCGCAACCCGCGGCTCTGGCGGCGCCCGGGGAGGGAGACTCGCCGCTCGCACACCCGTGTGCGCACGTTAGTGCTGCCGGGGAGGAGCCCCGCGCTCCCTCGCCCACCCACCACAGCGCTCGCTGCAGCCCTCGCTGCTGCTGGCCCCTGCACCCGCCGGCAGCCAACGTGGTGCTCCGCCCAGGCGAGCCTACCGCCCGCTTGATCCTCGATGAGAGGGGGGGGAAACACCCGCCCAGGGCGCCCCAATCCCTGAGGGATCACGCAAGGGAAAGACCCTCCACCTGGACACCCAGGGACTAAGGAAATCACCGCTGCTGGGCTGGAGGGGGCGGGGGCAGAGGGACTAGGAGAAAGATTGGAGGAACGGGGGAAAGTGGTTTACAGGGGGGTCTTGCCAGAAATGTACCAAATTCCTTGGGCAGCACGGATTAGCCCACAGTAGTTTCGTATAATAACTCAGTCTGTACTGCTGCCATTAGGCCTTCTCTACAATAGCCAGACCACAACAGAAACACATGGTTAAGTGTGGTGTTCAGGGGGGGGGGTTTAAAACGTCACCCCCAACACCAGGAAGGTGCTAACATCCTAGCCCTGGCCAAGGTGTAGACAGGACATAGTCAGGGATGGAACTCTTTTATACTTCACCCAGACTCGGGAGGAGTTGAATTCTGATTGGGACATCAAAGGTAGAGCTCTGCAAATAACTGATTTTTAGCAACCTGGCCAAACCTGGGGGGAGGGGGGGGGAGTTTCAGTTCAAACTGCAATTTATTTTTTTGAACACACACACACACACACACACGCATGCATGCACACACACACACTAGTTTGGGTTGAATGAAACTTTTTTATTTTTGAGAGGGGGTTACCTTTTAAAAATAAAACAAACAACACTCTAAATTAAAAGTCATTTGGAATCAAAATCAATATTGAAAAGTTGAAATGTTTTGTTTTGAAAGCAGCGAAACAAAATGTTTAGATTTTTTCAGCAAAAACAATTAGGCAACTTTGCAAAATGTTTTCCTGTCGCCAAATCTGCTTTGTTCAGTAAAAAGTTTTGTCTGAAAAATTTCACCCAGCATTCTAGGCATTAGAGGCAATTGATCTCATTAGCCTCTGAGGATAGGATAAGAAACAATGGGCTTAAATTGCAGCAAGAGCAGTTTAGGTTGGACATTAGGAAAAACTTCCTGCCAGGGTAGTTAAGCACTTGAATAAATTGCCTAGGGAGGTTGTGGAATCTCTGTCAGTAGACATTTTTAAGAGCAGGTTAAACAAACACCTGTCACGTATGGTCTAGATAATACTTAGTCCTGCAATGAGTGCAAAGGACTGGACTAGTAGATGATCTCAGGAGGGCCCTTCCAGTCCTATGATTATTCTATCAAAATAATAAACAGTGGTAAGGATGGCTGACTAAATTCTGGAGGAATTTATACAAAGAGATGGGGAAAGGGGTTCTTCACTCATGGATAAGTGACAACAGGGCCCACAAAAGAACTGGTAGGGAGATATCCCTGACCAGAATGGCTTTACAAGAAAGCAAAGACAGGAGAGTGCTGGGTAATATGTAAATACCACCAAAAGTTATGGATGAACATTTGTTAGAATTTTTGAACACATTTGCCCATCTGCATCCCATCTCTTTTTGTGTGTTCATAGCAAAATGTAGAGTGAGCACTGCAAAATATTCACAGAAAAGAACATTATGAATTTATTTTTCCAGGTATTCAAAGTGGAACCCGATTTAGGGTTACGCTAATCCAAATCAGAGAACAAAAACATTGTGGCAATTATATGTCCAATCAAATAAACTCAAATTTCAAATGCTGTACTTAAAGCAACACTCACAACAAAGAGTTCTTGGGAAATGTATAAGATCGAAGACTGTAATCAATGAATACATTAATGTAAATTGAGATCTATTCAGACAATTAATGGGGTGGAGGAGAAGAAAGGCTAGATCTGAGGAATAAACTATTTCTGGCTAACTCTAGTGCTAGGCAACATGCACTCCATCATGTTTCTGTGAATGACTCCATTAGGTATGTGAATACAGAGAAAAAGTCTGAGAGAAATATACTATCTTTGCCTTGATCCTTTAACCTCCCCATGAAACACTATTAAACTTTCCCCTTTCTCATACCTCCACAAGCCCAATCCCTATTTCAGGACACTCTGCCTCCCATGATATCCCTAATAGTGATGGGAATTGGGAATCCTGAGCTCTAGCTGAGGATATTTATATAGATTAATAAAGTTTACTAACCTCTAAATTCAGTGGCTCCTTATTTGTTCATTATTTATTCCCAAGCTTTTCTTTTCACCTCTCCACATTTAAATCTAATCTTAAAACAATGATGGACACTAAATCAGTGTGCCTTTTAATAAAACCAGTTCTCAATGAGAAGTAGGGATGACCTGCATGAGATCTAGGAAGGGAAAATCCATACCTCTAGTCTGGTGCACACTCAGTCCTCTTCTTACAGGTGCTATCTCTGTATATAGGTGGGAGCAGCAGCTTCAGCCTTTCTATATAACTTGAGCAGAGTATTAGGACCACTGGATTCAGGTAAACACCAGTCCTGTAATTCTTCCCCCACTGCACCCAGTTCCATTGCCTATCTGCAGGCTCACATGAAATCTGCTTTGTTTGGCTTTGAGCAGCCTCATAACCGGGTTTATGTAGTAAAAAGTGCCATGGGACTGGCCTTTCACACTAGGCAAAGTATCACCCTATGAGAAAGTTGTACTAGGAACACTTGTAGTGATTCAGCTGTAAAACTGGGCTTCTGTTAAAAAAAGACAAAATAATATGCAAAGGAGAAAAATTGTGTTTGTGGTTGTTGTTTGATTTGCTTCTTTATGACGTGCATAGGTGGCCGGATTTTTTTTTTAAGTTTCTTTTTTTGTTTCCTTCTGGTTTTTAGTATTAGAAAATCAGGTCACATTTAGGCTAGAAAACTAGATGACTGATGAATTAGTGGAATGGCGATGTCACAAAAGCCAAGAACATGAAAGGAGTTTTTAATCGGACTGTTTAAAACTTATGTTTGTTTTTAACACTTGTGTCATCCTTTAAATAAGGAAGTATTGATGAGATTCAGCCCTCCAATTAAGATTAAGTGATCAGAGTAAAATGTCTCTGAGCCCTGGTCTACACTGAGGGGGGAAGGGGTTTGACCTAAGATACGCAACTACAGCTATGAGACTAGCGTAGCAGAAGTAGATATATCTTAGGTCAACTTACCTCGCATCCTCACGGCACGGGGTCGCACCCCCGTTGACTCTGCTTCCACCTCTCATCTTGGTGGATTACAGGAATCGAAGGCAGAGCGATCAGGGATCGATTGATCACATCTACACTAGACGTGATAAATCAATCCCCGATAGATCGATCACTACCCACTGATCCGGCAGGTAGTGAAGACTAACCTTAGACCTTTAGCAAAGCCAGGGAAGACCAGATATGACATTCCTTAGACTGCTTAAGTAATAAATCAACCAGAACTAAAACAAAACAAAAATCCACACCCTTTCCTGCCTTTATAAAGCATAAAGCTGAACACACATACCTGCACCCATTAAAAAGTTACAAAAACTCTTGCAAGTCTCCTTCAACTGAAAAACAGATGCTGAATCTGATCTGAGCTAATCTGGATAAATAGATTAAAAATAGTAGAGGATCTGTTGTTTTATTTTCTGCTTATACATAGAGCAGTTTAGTACTTTCAGGATTCAATTGATTGGTCTGTGTCTTAGTAAGAATTATTTGACCTGTCATAATGAACTGTATTTTAATGCTGGCTTCAAACCTGACATATTCTGTTGTTGAAACTTTGAGGAAAAAAGTGTGAAGACCTCATACTAGAATTTATGTAATCCTTCACATGTAGTTATGTAAAAATTTCTCCTGCCATCAGTAGGTCTATGAAGTTGTAACTTAGGGTTTAGCAGAGTAACCTTGTCAGTCTGAAAAAATATAGCTGAAGGGTTAACTGCGTTCTGCCTAGTCTATGGAATTAGACACTAGTAAAAGGAAAAACATAACACCTTAAGACATTAACTGATGTGGCAGCAGAGGCTGAGGAGGGTCCCAGAAGAGATAAATCCACTTTACTTTCAACATTAGAGAGAGCTGAAAGAAGAAAACATCCATTCTTGTGTGATGGTCTTTTCTTATCAGCACCTCCGAACTACACTACTTCTTGTAAGCAATGTAGTCCATATCTGTAAGCAAAATGGTCAATTTTTCAGTTCCTCCTTGCTTCCTGGACTTTGGTTGGGAACAGGAGTTTCCTCATACAGTTTCCTGGGCTAGGCTGGAGGAAAGCTTGAGATTTCTGTTCCTCCAAGAGGTATATTCATCTCATAACCATGCAGATTTTTTGTGTGCATGTGGGATTGTTTTTTAAAATTAAACAATAGCGCCTGGATTAGTGTCAGAGTAATATTTATCTTGAAAGAAGTTTATTTTGAAGAAGCATGTGAAAGAGGAGAACACAGATATTTCACTGGGGTGAAGAGGAAATTTCAAGAAGGCATGGAAACAGCACTGGCAGCAGAGCCCAAGGGAAGAATATTGGTGTCAGAGGAGCAAAAGGAGAAGACAGATTGTTGAAGAAGGAAGTGATCTGAAATCATGTATAGATCAAGAACAATTAAAATGTGATGGTGACTCTTAGGGCTTGGTTACACTGGCGCTTTATAGCGCTAAAAGGCCTCCAGGAGCGCTATAACTCTCTAATCGTACACACTTGCAAGGCACATTTTGCACAATAAGTCTCAGTTTAAAGCGCTACTGGTAAACCACCTTTCCGAGTGTAAGAAGGGCTTTTGCGCTAGCGCTATAGCGCAACGGTGCGAATGTAACCCATTGTGCGTTAATGAGCCTCCAGCCTCCTCCAGCCTGGCCCATAATTCCCATTCGAGCCACTCTGGTCATCATTTCAAACTCTTCTGTCGCATCCTCAGGTGACCACACGTCAGACCCGCCCTTTAAATTCCCAGTGAAATTTGAAAATCCCCTTCCTGTTTGCTACAGCCAGGCATGGAGTGCTCCTCAGGTAACCATTTTGCTTGACCCATGACTCCACGTGCCATGCCTCCTCGCAATAAGCGATCTCCAGCGTGGTCCGATCATCAGTTGCTGGACCTCATCAGTTGTTGGGGGGAAGCGGCTGTCCAGTCTCAGCTGCGGTCTAGCCGCAGGAATTACGATACCTATGCCCTGATATCACGGGCCATGAGGGACAGAGGGCATGAGCGGGACACTCTGCAGTGCCGGGCAAAAGTAAAGAGCTTAGGATTGCATATCACAAAGCCCGCGACGCAAACAGCCGCTCTGGGGCAGCCCCTGTGTTTTGCAAGTTCTACAGGGCTCTGGATGCGATCCTTGGTGGTGATCCAACGTGCACTCCAGCAACCACCCAGGACACTTCTTCCCAGCCCACCACTGAAGGGGGGGGAGGAAAGGAGGCTGGAGAGGAGCTGGACGGCGAGGAGCAGCAGGATGGCGAGGAGGAGGAGGAGGCATCCGCGACAGCGAGCCAGGACACGGAGGAGTCACTGGAGACATGCAGCCAGGAACTCTTCTCAAGGCCAGAGTGCAGCCAGAGCGAGCCACAGCGTCTGGCGGCTGCAGGTCCTGGGGCTGCAGCAGCAGTTTGCGCAGGTACAGAAACTTTTCTATTAGGAGGGCAGACAGCTTTGGCGAGGGTGGAAAGGAATGCTTGCATGCTTGGCTACATGTGGAATAGTGCATTGATGTACTCTATCACCTCGCGGTAATCCTCATGAGTGATTTCTGCAAAGGTCTCAATAAGAGCTCTTACAATGTGCCTGCGGAGGTTTCGCAGTAGCCCCAGCGTGTTCACTGTCCCGGCCACGGTCACCAGTCCACGCCACTCTTCTAAGAGTGGTGGGGGCAGCATCTCCGCACAGATGCAAGCTGCGTAAGGCCCTGGGCGGAAGCCACATCTCCCCGCCCTGTCTTGCTCCGTCACCCGCAACAGAGAGATATCTTCCAGCACGAAAACCTACACAGAATGTTGGGAGAATGCTTATCAGACTGCAGTTCCCACTAACGCCCGCTGCTCCCCCAAAACAATAGTATAGAAAGGCAGGGAAACAGTGCTTGTCCCAGCGACTCACCATGCCCGGGGATCCGTGGGTACCTCTGTGTGTGATATGGCTTATTTGGACAGGGAAACTGCACAGAGATTCAAGGAATGCGTGGGACTCCCCAATACTGTCTGTTGCAAACAATGGGATCTTGTGTTTTAACTGTGAAATTGTAACTTTCCCCAGCTTTGCCCTTGACATCCTCACCAGCTTTATCTGTGGCTCAAAATCTAAGTAAAATTCGAAGCAGACCGAGGAAGAGGAAAGAGGAGCTTCTGAAGCAAGTTCTGGAACAGGCATCAATGGACAACCGTGCTGACAGCGACCGGAGGGAGGAGGAGAGGAAGCGTAGGGAACAGGGGAGGGAGGAACAGGTGCAGCTGAGGGAGATAGCTCGCGAACAGCGTGCTGATAAGCGCACTGACAAGCTGCTTAGAATATTAGAGCTGCAAGTAGAGACTCTGCAGCGGATCGCTGCCGTTCAGGAGCAGCAGCCCCCTGCTTGCCACCCACCTTGTCACTTGCCCCTTAACCCTTCCCCTTCTGGCCCTCTGTCCCCTTCAGGCCAGTATCAACTGCTGCCTGGTTATTACCAGCCACAGCTGCCTCCCACCCCCCTCCCTTCACCGACCAACCCACAGATCCAGCACCCTTATCCACTGCACCCAACCCCTACTAACAAGCATAATCGCCCTCCGCAAAGTGGGTTGGGGGAGTACAGCAATTCGGAGGGCATTGGAGGTTATGAGTCCAGGACATACACCAATATCTGACTAACCCCTTTCCTACCCCATTTCACACCCCTTCCTCCCTCAACCCCATTTCACACCCCTTCCGCCCTCAACCCCATTTCACACCCTTCCTCCCTCAACCCCATTTCACACCCCTTCCTCCCTCACATATTTTAATGTTTTTCAACTTTTATTTCAGATTATGATGAAGCTGTTCAATAAATGAATTCTTTTTAATAAATGGGTTTCTGTTTTCGGTGCAGCAATGTGTGTAATAGGTACAGAAAAGCAAACGCCTTATCCTATTAACAGACTGCTCCCTCCAAACCTCCCACCCTCCCTCTGCAATTCCCATTAGAACTCGCTTTCAGCCAGAAAATGCTCCCTCAAGGCTTCCCTATCCTTGTACCCTTGCGCTGGGCCCCTCTAATAGCCGTGCTCTCTGGCTGTGCATACGTGGCCTCCAGTTGTTGAACCTCCGAGGTCCATGCCATAGTGAAGGCTTCGCCCTTCCGCTCACAGAGATTATGTAGGGCACAGCACGTGGAAATAACTGCGGATATACTTCCCTCTGCCAAGTCTAGCTTGCCATAAAGGCATCTCCAGCGGGCTTTAAGACGCCCAAAGGCACACTCCACAGTCATTCGACAGCGGCTCAGCCTGTAGTTGAACCTTTCCTGGCTGTTGTCCAGGCACCCCGTGTAGGGTTTCATGAGCCCGGGCATTAGAGGGTAAGCAGGGTCGCCAAGAATCACAATGGGCATTTCCACTTCCCCCACGGGGATCCTGTGGTCTGGGAAAAAAGTGCCTTCTTGCAGCTTCCTGAACAGGCCGCTGTTGCAGAAGATGCGTGCGTCATGCACCTTTCCTGACCAGCCTGCATTAATGTCAGTGAACCGCCCACGGTGATCCACAAGTGCCTGAAGAACCATGGAGAAGTACCCCTTTCGGTTAATGTACTGTTCTGCTAGGTGGTTGGGGGCCAGAATAGGTATATGGGTCCCATCAGTTGCCCCTCCACAGTTAGGGAAACCCATCTGCTCAAAGCCAGCCACGATGTCACGCACGTCACCAAGAGTCACGATTTTTCGTAGCAGGAGGTGATTAATGGCCTTGCAGACTTCCATCAACACGACTCCAACGGTCGACTTCCCCACCCCAAAGTGGTTGGCCACCGATCGGTAGTTGTCTGGGGTGGCCAGCTTCCAGAGTGCTATAGCCACCCACTTCTCCACCGGGATGGCACCTCTCAATCTGGTGTCCTGGCACTGCAGGACGGGGGCGAGTTCAGCACACAGACCCATGAAAGTGGCTTTTCTCATGCGAAGGTTTTGCAGCCACTGCTCTTTGTCCCACACTTGCAAGACGATGTGATCCCACCAGTCAGTGCTCATTTCCCGTGCCCAGAAGCGGCGTTCCACGGTCGTGAGCATGTCCGTTAAAGCAATGAGCAGTTTAGCATCCAATTTGTTCCTCGGGTCGAGCTCGTCTTCCTCACCAGACTCATCACTACTGTCACCTTCCATGTCAAGAATGAACTCCGCTGCGCAGAGTTGTGCTGGCAACACTCGCCAGCATGCTCCGCAGCAGTTCGCGATCCATTATGGCACAGGAAAACGGACGACTGAGCGCGCATGCCTTGCTGAAACCGTTGAGAGATGGCGCCCGAGGTGGCCGGAAACACAGGGATTGCTGGGATACGACACAAAGCATCATGGGGAGTTGGAACCAGATGCAGAATGGCCGCAAGTGACGCCCCCCTTCCCACAAGGCACTGTGCCAGATTGGGAAGAGGTGCTCTGTGGGATACCTGCCCTATTGCGCTACTCTCAGTGCCGCCAGAAGCGCCGCAAATGTGTCCATGCTTTAGCGCTGCAGGGTCTTAGTGTGCACATGCTCTAGCGCAATACCTATTGCGCTATATGGGACACACTATAACCAAACGCGCTATAATCCTGTAGTGTAACCTTAGCCTTAGACTTGACAAGAGCCTGAATAGGCGAGATATTTTAATTATGAATCTCCTTAAATAATCCCAAATTTTAAATTGCAATTTTGAGCATTTTTTTTGTAATTTACCTAACTCTCTTACTTCCAGAGCAGTGTTTTTTCTCATGAGTGATCCACAGAGAGATCCTAATACAGGTTTTCACTACAGGCAAATTAAAATGATTGCATAAATGCTCAGACGCTGTCCTTCCAAATGTTAGCATTTACCAATTCAAGCTGCAGGCAACAATACTTTGTAATACACAACCAGTTTTTGTGTACCATTGCCTTTTACTGGGTAAAAAGTTAGCTCTGAGTCAGCCTTGTTTCTTCTCCAGAGAGGTTGGATTTTTATTGTTAAACCCATCTATAAACACACAATTATTAAACTTCAGTAAAAGGAGGAATTTTATTTAAAGTTAGTTTAGGCTATATACATCTGATGTACGTTTTACAGCTGTCTGTTACCAATTCTTTGGCATAATTAGTTATAAGTAGAACTGGTAGAGCTGCTTATTAAGGTCACTCAACCTTTCCCAGTATAAGGCCCTGTTTTCAGTTGTTTATAACTTTGCCAAATTTTAAAATTTTGGGTTGAGATTTTTTCATGTTGGGTGTGTACTTGAAGGCCCTCAGTCTCTGCTGCTATCCGACCCCGACCTTCTCCAGATCCTTCCCCCCTCTCTCTCCCCACCACATTTCTCACCCTTCTGCATTTTGTCCAGACTGTTTCTTCCTTCTCCTCCCTGCTACCTGAATGCCAGCAACAGAAGCATTGAGAGCACAAGAAAGACAGTCACCTTGCTCTCAGTTCCTGTCTTCCTGGCATCATTACAATCCCTGGCAGCCAGAAGGAGCAATTTTAGGAAAAGTCCTGCTCAGCTTAGCTCATGCCCTCTTGGGCTGAAGTATGCTCAGATGCTCTGCAGGATGGTCCATGCACAATGTGATCATAACAGGACCTGTGAAGGGATCAAGCATACCCAGAATAGACAAACAATCTTCAGATAATTTAGTTGCCAAACTCTGATAAGTTTCTATTGAGCATATGCAGATTTTTTATATACGGTGGCCAAATTTGGGAAAATTTTTCCAGGCAACAGCAATAAGGCATCTTCCTGACATCAGAATGATGAGCTTCCTGCCAAATTTCAAGCTTTTGCTCAAAGGCACAGTGGTGCTAGAGCTTTTTACTTAGTGGCTGTAGATTTTTTTTTTCCGTTTTAAAAAACGTGCAAAAGAACTTTTCTTCCTCCTAATTGGGTTGTTAGAAATGACTGAATCATTTTAGCTGTCACTTTAAAAAGAAATGGCCTATAGAGGACATCTGGCATGGGAATTTTTTGCCCAAATGGTTAAAGTTGGGCAGTAATAAGAGCCATAAACACCTGGAAAGAATGTCTGATAATGGGAAGTGTTGGGCTCCGGACAGCGCTACCAGTTCTATCTCTGTCTAGATCAGTCTGCCTACAATTAATAACCTAAAGGACTCATAATAGAGAGCTGTGCCCATCATAAGACTATTTGTTGCTTCTTACTGCATCACACGGAGCTTTATTGCAGATCACATCATAGAAAGTTACATACATTTCTCTTCTCGGATTGGATCATGTCATGGTGCCTGGTTAGCTGACAAACACGGTAATAAATTTCCTCCTTATCTTCCACTGTGCAAGGAAGAAAAGTTGCTGAAATAGGGGGTAGAGCCATCCAAATACAATGTCAGTTCAGCACAACTGCCAGAGACAGACACATTAGAAAAAGCTTAGCCTTGTTCTGCACCTGATTACACACACTTCTCTCATTTGTGCCTTTTCTGATTCACAAATAAAATTAAGTATTTTGTCAAAGAAATCATTCCTATGACCCTGTAGGCTATCAAACTGGAATGGGTTACTTAGGGAGGTGGTGGAACCTCCTTTTTAAAGAGGTTTTTACAGTCAGGCTTGACAAAGCCCTGGCTGGGATGATTTAGTTGGGGTTGGTCCTGCTTTGAGCAGGGGGTTGGACTAGATGACCTCCTGAGGTCCCTTCCAGCCCTGATATTCTAGGATTCTATGAAATGAACATTCAATTCCAATGAATCTATCACTGTGGTGAGGGTTTGTTTCCATCCAGGAAATACTTGAGCACAGCGCATGCAAAAGTATTATCAACAATTTGAAGGGTCGGGAAACTCTGACTGGGAGATGAGATTGGATTACTAGTCAGACGTAAGTCACTGAGGGGAAAATGCCTTATCTATGAATTTTATTTTTTAGTATTTCCTATATTGAAATCTGCCTGTGAACTAAAACAAATATCTAAAAAAAAATACACTAAAGAAATTAAATGGCAGGATATGGAAAGGTAACCAATCCCTGCCACTTTCCATTGTTATACTGGCCTCCGACTTTAGTAATTGCCTTGGTCAATCTATTTTTCTTTTCATTTATTTATTTACTAGCGAAAATACCCGGCGTTGCTCGGGTCAGTCGGTGGTGGGGAGGGGGCAGAGAGCTGAGCGAGTGTGGGGTCCGTTGGAGGGGGCAGAGAGCAAACCTGACACCCCACCTCACCCCCCCGACCAACCCCGACTCACATTTTCACCCCCCCACCCAAACCCAACACCCCCACGTCTCCCCCTACCAACCCCAACACCCCCTGACCAACACCCACACCTCACCCCCCATAGCCCAAACCTGACACACCCACATCACTTTCCCCCCAACCATACCCGACACCCCTACCTACCACCACAAACAAACCTGACACCCACACCTCACTTACCCCTTGACCAACCCCGACCCCCCCATCTCACCCCCCCAACCAAACCCAACACCCCCTGACCAACCCCAACCCCCACCCCTCACCCCTCACCCACCCCGACACCTTCCCACCCCCCCAGACCAAACCCAACACCCCCCGGCTCACTTACCCCCCGACCAAACCCGACACCCCCACCTCACCCCCCGACCAAACCCAACACCCCCACCTCACCCCCCGACCAAACCCGACACCCCTACCTCACTTACCCTCCGACCAAACCCAACTCGGGTCCATCGGAGGTGGGGAGGGGGCAGAGAGCTGAGCGAGTGCGGGGTCCGTTGGAGGGGGGAGGGGGCAGAGCTGAGCAAATGCAGGGTCTGTTGGAGGGGGTATTATGACATCATAACTATGTCACAGAGAACAGCAGCTGCCCAGGTGATGTGATTGGCCTTTAAATAATTTCACCTCTGGGGGGCGTCAGAGGTGAGATTTGAAAATTTTTCAACTCTTACCCTGATTAGGACCCTAAGACCTCTAACTGTACCAAATTTCAAGTCTCTAGCTCAAATGGTGTGGAAAGAGTAAGCGCACATGCATACATACACGCATACATACATGCATACACCATTTGACTTTTATATATATAGATTACAGAGTTATCCAAAGTCAGACTTGCAGTTTTATGTATGTTGCCCACAAACGTATCTGGACAAGGACTAGTAGCAGACATCTCAAAAACATTCTCTATAACTCCCTTTCCCAATTTTAGTTTGCTACTAGAGACAGATCTCTGGCATTCAATAAGATATGTCTCTAGTAGCAAACTAAAATTGGGAAAGCTGTGGGTTGAGAGAACCCTGGATAGTATGTCAATCCTATAAGCAGCTGAACTGGGTCTCTGTAACTTGCTGTCAGTGTCATGTTCCTCACTAGTTGCTGGTCTACATACAGGAGAAGGGCCTACTGTTACTTGTTAAGAGTGCTACTTAGTAACTTACTCTTTGCAAGGCAGTTTCAGGAAATAAATTAATAGGGACACAGGCCATCTGTCTGACTGAAGATTGGCAGAAACCCAAAGTGCTTTTATCCAACATTACTATTGTATTAGAGTTGACAACTTTGTGATGATTATCCAAATATCAACCAGACAAAACTCTCCTTAAGGTCCAGAAGGTAACTAGATTTGAATAAGTGGTGGAACCAATGCCTTATCCAGATTATATATTAATTCTTGTTAAAGATTGTTTATATAGAAAAGAGAAGGAAAGTGGGGAAAAATGTGAAGTTTTTTCTTCAAACCAAGAGCAGGGAGTCAGGCAAGAGGGGAGTAGACATCTGCTTTGGAATGAAGCCGAGAGACACATACTGTAGAGCAGAGCTTTCCAAACTTTTCATGTTGGTGACACACTTTTTAGACATGCATCATTTCGCGACACAGTAATTCAGTTTTACTAGCAAACCGGAGGTTAAACTAACCCGTTATAAGAGATTCGGACACATACATAAATTGTAATAACGAAATGTCTGGGGACACAACATATCTCATGAAAACCTTTCATTTATATTTTTCAAAATATATGATTTGTAAGATAACGTACATTATTGTCATTTATGAGTAACAGTATGTAAATATGTGCAAGAATTAAAAAAAGCTGAACACCAACAATAACTACTTACCATTTTAATGGGATGTATGAGGTTGATGGGATGAACACAGCTTTTCAATATTTGGTGAAATAAGAGGATTGGGGTGCGGGGGGATAAGCTCTTGCTGGGGTGTGGGCTCTGGGGTAGGGCAGGCTGGGGATGAGTTTGGGATGGGTGTAGGCAGGCTGCTCTGGGACTGGAGCCAGAGAGGAGGACTCCCCCCCCCCAGCCCTTTCCCTGCCAGCAGCAGCAAGCTCTGGGTCAGCTTCCTCCTTTCCTGCCCCCACCCCTCAGCAGCAGCATACTCACTCACCCCCATCACAGGCAGCAGAAGCAGAAGGGCGCACTAGGACCCTGCAGCAATGGAGGCAGCATGTTGCTGCACAGAAGGGAAGAGAAGGGACGCTCTGCTCCCGGGGAGAAGGTGTAAGGGGGCAGCAAGGGGAGGCTGGGGGACCCTTGGGGGGGGCAGAGCCAGGTTGCGGCAGGGGGGAGGCTCTCTGGGCTCTTCCCCCTCCCCCCCTCTCACTGCCGGCACCTGCACCCGGCCGCGGTGCAGTCCTCCTTCCCCCGACTGTCTCTGCGGGGGGAGGGAGGGGAGTGGGCTTTCGATCCCCTCCCGCGCCCCTTCTGCTGGCCGGCACTGGCCAAGCCAGCAGCAGTAGCAGCTTGCTTTCCAGCAGTTTTGGCCGGGTAGTGCTTTTAGCTGCTTTAACATTAGTTGCTTTAGGAAGTTCCGGGGGAGGGGCCAAGGGAAGCAGAGGGAGCTCCGCGCGACACACTTACACACTGCCGCCGACACACTAATGTGTCGCGGCACACAGTTTGGAAAGCTCTGCTGTAGAGATACAACTATTGTCTTTATTCTGTTGAAGTTCCTTCTCCAGTGTTAAACAAAAGAACCTTTCTGTGAGTCTTTGTCATTACTGCGTGGACAGATGAATCGTGATAAGTCAAGTGGCAAGCACTTGTCTAAGAACATTGCTACCAATCGATCAAGATGCCCCATATCCAAAATTAAAACACATTTTTATAACATGCTCAATTGCTCTCTACGTCTCAGCAGGAAGATATGGTGATCTCTCACCTTTAGGATAGTTTTGAGAAAAGCTCTTAACAGAAACTTGTAATAGAATTACAATACAAAACTTGTAATAGAATACAAAAGCAATCGATAATTAAGACTTACATCAATAAAGGTGTCAGTCAAGCATGGGAAAGGATTATCTCAAGGTGCAATAAAGATTGATAACTGACATAAGATGACATTTCAAGCCTCTTCCTGTTCCTATGGAAGTCAATGGGAGTTTTGAAATAAATTTTAATGACAGAAGGATCAGGCAAGTTGGAAATAAATAAATTACATTTTCAGCCCCAATTTATGTGACCATTCACACAAAAATAAAATGCCTCAATAAAATGTAACTAAAATTAAGGATAGTCTTCCTTACAGAACCTGTAGTGAAACCAAAATAGGCACATGAACAATTTATTTGAACTTAATAAAGAAACATTTCTGAGAACATACAGCAATTTAGTACTTCTACCATTAAACAAACCTGAAACTGAGCAAAAGAAAATATACTACATATTTTAGAGTGAAAGCATGTCTACATATATGTTTGTTTGGCATCTCCTAGGACAACAAGGTCCCATTACTGAATGGCATCTCTAATATTAGAACGTAAATGTTAAATCAGGGTAGACAACCTTTGCACGCGTGCCAAAGGCAGCACTCAAGCTGATTTTCAGTGGCACTCACACTGCCTGGGTCCTGGCCACCAGTCCAGGGAGCTCTGCATTTTAATTTAATTTTAAATGAAGCTTCTTAAATATTTTAAAAACCTTATTTACTTTACATACAACAATAGTTTAGTTATATAATATAGACATAGAGACACCTTCTAAAAACGTTAAAATGTATTACTGGCACGCGGAACCTTAAATTAGAGTGAATAAATGCAGACTCGGCACACCACTTCTGAAAGGTTGCCGTCCCTTGTGCTAAATAGTAAATAGTCATGTTAGAAATTTAAGAACTGAGAATTTTTTGGGTCCTTCCTAAACATATGAGGCTTCTAAATTTCATCAACCAAGTTCTGCCCTTACTGCAATCCCACAAAAATCCTCTTTTTTTCCCGAAAAACTCCCCACCAACTTTTTAAAAAAGTCTATTGTTAAAAACTTTAAATGACATCTGGGGACTATGATACTCCTGGTGATGTTAGCTGGAGTCACATGGAGAATTATTGCACACCATTTTCAAGTTGACCCCCTCACCTCTTGCTTATTAAAAATATGAACTATTGCTTATTCCATACTTCCTTAATGCTGCAGAGAGAAAGAGTAAAGTGTGTTACCAATAAACAATATAAATAGTTCAGTAATAATTTGGTAGCAACAACAAAGGTCTAGATTTTTCCTACAAACAGAAAAAAATATATAGGGGATAGGGACAAAAAACTCCACAAAGGACCCCCTCATGGAGTTCCAAAAGATTGTTCCTAGAGCTAGCTGGATATAACGGGATGATTTTTTCAAACAAATGTTTGAAAAATAAGTTCCACTGTTTTGTTGAAAAACTTTGAGATTTGAAAATTTTCAGCCACCTCTAGGTCATTTTAGGGTGTAGTGTCTGCTCCATGCAGTGTAAGGACAAAGTGTTCCAATTTCCAAATATTTCCAGGTCTTCGTGATCCACCGGAGGCCAACAACATCCACTCAGGAACCTCTGACTTCCATCCTGCTCTCTAACCCTCCAGTGGCTCTCTCCCTACCACCATGGAATCAAGTTGACAGGGCTTCCTTTGCCCTTAGCAACCCCACAAAGAGAAACATGCCATGTAAAGTTAATACAGCATATTCTTTTTTCAGCGACTATCTTGCTGATCGCCGGAGGAGAGGAAATGACATATCGACTCCTTTATACCCTCCTCCTTCCCACACATGGATCATAGTCCCATGGAAGACATGGAGATAAGGTGGGTGATGCCACAAAGGCAGTTGACTCTCTGCTGTATCCCCCAGAGGAGGTATCTGCCAGGTATTCATTTTCTCAATGCAGGGAGGCAGAAGGGACAATTGATTCAATATACTTGTCTTACCAGCAGCAAGTCAGCAGCTGCTACTTGCCCATGGCAGTTCCCCTGTCTGCAGGGCCACAGACATTACTCTATTTTGGACAGCCTCCTCTCCCCTTGGTAGCAGCCATATAGCGTACTTCAGACATTTTGTTGTCACTGTTGATTGCTTATTATACAACTCCAAAACAACAGATTTGTAAGATGTTAGGGAACACACAACCTTTATAAGTCCAGTAAGAAGAAAATGAGGACCTTGGTTATATGAGCTTCTTCCCTCCAAACTTCTAGACAAGAATCCAATATTCAGAGTGTGTATGTGTTTTGCAAGCAGCAGCAAGCCGATTTTTCCCAGTATCAGGCAATTAGCTGTAGGGCCAGTTTCCATGACCTTTTATAGTTTGTACAGCCTTGGAAAACTGCAGATACACAAAACGTCCTCAGTATACTTCACTCAATTTTCAGAAGGCAGATGCAAAATACATTGACAGCATTCATACGAGTCACTATTTCAAATGCCATTCTTTGTATAACAGAGAATCACAAAAGATTTGTTTTTGACTCAAAACCATCATACACGTTACAACATTTCAATGATACCAGCAGGGGCGTATAGTCGTTAGTCTTTTAAAAACACATTTAAAATCTATTTTACTATAAAAAAGGCATTCAGTAACGGGGAGTAAACGAACTTAAATAAATCACTTCACTACTATGGCACAGCTGGCTTTGGGCTCAGGGCGTCAGATAGAAAATTAGTACATAGCTTATAGGACAACACTGAGGGGAAGGAAAAAGAGTTTGGCCAGTGTTACCAGGTGAAACTGCCACTTCTGAAAAATACTGCAGTGTAGGGTAGTCGGTAATTCTATGATTCCTTATGCCCAGCGGCCAGATTCTCTGTGACATTACCACTCTTTCACAATGCTTCAGTGACAAAGGAGCCATAAAGCTGACTTAACTGACTACCATAGAGGGAAAGTAGAAGCAAAAAAACAGATGCAGTTTTAGGGTGCACACACAGAGGTATAGTTTCACGGGCTAGGGAGGGCTGGATTTGTTAGAAAAGTATATATATAGCTTCAACAAACAATCAAGAGGGAATAGGAGAACCACGTACAAACATGTAAACAGTGAAGGAGACAAGTCATTTAAAGTGTAGCTAAACTCTCAAAAGTCACTAGGAATGGCACACTAACGTCCCATGTTTGTCTCACCACAATTTTCAGATAGTAAGTTGAAAGATGGCTTTGAAAACTCTCATGCATGCAATTCCAACTGGGGTCTGGAGGTTATGTTGTATTCTTTCTGGTTCAGGGAACATTGCTGATAATCAAGATTCTGCCATTGGAATTTGGTTAATAATTCTGCTATTGTCTGAGCCAGAAACAAATCAAAATCACTTTTGCTGCATTGGTTCTGCAGGGCTAACAGGAGTATAAATAATAAGTTAATATATTTCAGAAAACTAAGCAGACAGGATTTAACATACACACAAAACGAAAAAAATGAATAAGAAAGTGATGCTTTTAAAATCAAATAGCAAATTTTCTGTCCATACCTGCAATGCAATGTGGCTATTGGAGAGAGAGAGAGAGAGAGAGAAAGAGAGCGTGTGTGTGAGGGAGAGATGAAACAGACTGTTGCAATATTTTTCTTGATATTTAGCCTGTATGATATACCTGTTTGATATTAGTCTGTGAAAGACTCCTAAAGGAAGTAGTAAAAGTCTCATATCTTCATTATTAAAAAATTGTTTGGACAAAGCAGTTGAGACTACATTCCTGCACTGCCTAAGTGGTAGGTTAAATAGCTTAATAGGTCTATTTAAAAAGATGGACTTCATGTTGATTTGCATGCATATTTATATGATAAATCCATAACCTTAAAATAAAGGAGGAAGGTTAGAAGGTGGTAATAATTTATAATCTGTGATTGTGTGAAAAGGAGGTTTGATGTTACTTCATCCCAGAAAATGTAGTAGTTTGTTTTTCTTCCTGTAGTTATCACCTTACTTTGTTCTGAAAGAGGAACAGACTACACCAGCCAAACAGCCCACCATCATTCCCTGAGATTAGTCCATTCAGTTTGGAAGAGGTATAATAAATACTTGAAGGAGTTTCAACCCAGCACCTGCAATTCTGACCCCTATCAGTACCCGTACTGAGTGGAGAAAGTCTTGAGCAATTGGTGCATCCCATGATTGAAGTAGCCAATGCGTCATTCAGGGATGAATCTTCTCTTCTTGAAAATGCACTAACCCAACGAAACCCTGACAAAGTGACTCTGGATACATTGGATCTAGCCAATTATTACCTAATATCAAACCTTAAATTCCATAGAAGGATCAGAGAGAAGCTATCCGAAGGCCAACAACAAGCTGATCTAGCTAAAGCCAATATCCTAGGCCTTGGACAATCTGGATTCAAGCCAGAGCACAGGATGGAAACAGCTTTAGTGACACTGATGGATGATCTCCTGCTGTCATTGAATGATGGTCAAACATCATCATCATCATGGACCTCGTGATATAGAATTCTTATTAAAACTCACTTGACCATAAGATTCCAGTCTCCACTAAGAGACATAGCAAGGGTCCAGAAAAGGGTGCTAATATTTCTTCCTTTGCTCTTTGTGGTCACCTCCTATTGTCTTCATGACTAGAACACAGGCTATGTGTTGCCCAAAAGGTTATTATGCTTTAGCTGGGCTGAGAATGGCCTTTTCAACTTCTAATTTAAATCAAAACATTCAAAAGTTCAATTGTGTAAATCTGCCACACTTTTGGCTTTGAGAACGTCCTTTGCTTAACTAGAGGGAGCACTGGGTGGGGAAAGAAAGGCTCAACCAATCAGTTGTATTGAAAACAGTACAGCAGCCATGGATCTTAAAAGGTTAAGAGCTACTACATGCCACAATCTTGGACAATAATAAAGAACAAGGTCAATTAGTTTACAAAGTTAAAGGTGTGCAAGTAGTGCAATTAAAGTTAATCAGAATTAACATCCACCCATGTTCTTATAGACATCACATTAATCAAAATGTAAATAAACAGGAAGAAGTATATACAGACAAATCTCTCTCTTTTTCGGTTTTTTTTTAAAAAAAGCAGAGGTAGTATCTGTATCACCCTTGCTGCAATGGGAGGCCTGTAGGGATGAAAATTTGGGATGGGGAATTTTCTGTTAAATATTTATAGAAACTGGGATTAGTTGGGATTGCAGAGCTCTGTTTTATCTCAAAGCCAGCCCTTGCCAATGTGAGTGGTCTGCTCTCAATGGGACAGGATCCACCCATACAGATCCTTCCCCCAGGATGGTCATGTTCAGTCCTTCAGAGGCTGTTGTTCACAGGTCAGACAGTAGAAGTAATTTATGCTTAATGCTTCCTAATGCCTCAAATTCTAATAGATTTCAAGAGGAACGTGCTGCATGGATCAATTGCTTGAATTCCTCCAAGTCCTGGCCATGTCATTCTCTTGTTCTCCCTGCTACTAAGAAACACTGTCAGTAGAGGGGTAGATGTGTTTGAGTGAGCATTGTAATTGTTCTATTTAAATTAAGTTTCATGATATTTGGTGTTCTTCTTAAAATCTCAGCTCCTGCAGTCATGTAATTATGCCAGAATCTCACCTCAATAAGGTGGGGGGCCTGTGGAAAAAAATGGTTTGTGATCATCAGAGATTCTAGTTTCCATGTTAAAAAACAAACAAACCCCAAATTAAGAAAAAAACACATTTCGTTTTAATTCTTCAATTAAAACGAAATGCTAAAAACTTTAGTTTCTCTAGTCACCTTTATATTGATAGGTATCAGTTGAACACGTTATTGATTTTATTTACAATCTTAAGCAAGTTTGATGCTTACCAGTGCCATCAGTCATTACACAATGAAACCATGTATTCCACCTTGTAACAACTGATTCAGGTAGAAGCGTTGGCAAATCAACACTTTGTTTATTCAGGTATATCAAGAACTGTGCATGATGAGCTGGAGCTTTTACTAAAAGTGACTATCAAAGCAAGAAAGCGATCCGCTTGCTTAAAGGTATCTCGCCAAGTATTTCCTGTCATAGTGACTATGTGTGCATAGCAATGAATGTGGGCTCAGTTTGACCTCAGATTGCAAAGCATATCATTCCAAGCCTTTGCCATGTAGCTCGCATTGTCTGTTACAAATGCTAATATTTGATCAAGCGGGATGCTGAATTCCAGCATGGAGGAAATCAAGGCTTATGAAATGGTGGCATGATTAACTTTTCTGAAGTACACTGTCTTTACAAGCTGTGGTGTGATAGTGTCAGCATGCTTAGGAGGCTCTACTTTGAGCACCTGAAATAAAATGTTGAAATCTGGGATATTCTGGAAGTCAGTTATTTCATTGGTGATCAACCAATCAGTTTTTATTGAAAACAGCACAGCAGCCATGGATCTGAAAAGGTTAAGAGCTACTACATGCCACAATCTTGGACAGTTTCCTTTTAGATGAAGGTGCCGTTTTTCCTCTTCAAAAAGAGTGGTAAGTAATGGGAATACAACTGACCTGACTTGGGAATTGCACCAACTCCTTGTGGTGTTTTAGATGCTGCTTGTAACTCTTAGGACTGGGGGACTGTAGGACAGGAAACAGGAAGGAGGGGGGAGGAGTTGAGCCAAGCCTGAGTTAGAGCTACAGAGGGGTGCAGCAGCAGCTCTGTAAAGAGGTTTCACTGTTGTTAAATAAAGTCTGTTAAAGTTTGTTAGTACCTTGCCTGATTGATACAACACTCCTTTTAAGTGCTAGCTGAAAAAAAAATCTGACAACAGATAAATTTATTTTATGCAGAGGAATGACTGCTTTTACACACATTCGAACAAAATCTGCAATGACAGGTTCATGCTGTTTGAAAGTTGAAAAACACTGGAATGATCCAGTCACAGTCCATTATTTCTTTACTGTTGTCGATGGCCCTGCTGTTTTAGCCTCTTGTTTTCATTTCTTTTCAGTTTAGCACTTTCCCTGTGTTGTACAATTGTCTACCTTTGAATGTGATCTATAGCCTTGCTGTGTCCAGTACAGCACATTACCATCAATGTGAAATTTGTCCTTGCCAAACTCATGACAGTCTTTTGGGGTAATTTTTAAAGTCTTTGGCATCTTTTCTTAACTTTAATTACTCACTTCTGGAGGCTGAAGTGAAATTTGATGTGCATTTTGTGACAGAGTCAGACCTGAAGGGTATAGGAGAGTGCTGGAAGGCAGGTACATCAGTCTCAGGATGTGCAGGTCTCTGTTCCCCCTATAGCCAAACAAAGCCTACTCCAGGCCAATCAAGACACCTGGGGTCAATTAAGAAGGTCCTAGCAGGCAGCAGGTTAATTAGGAGCACCTGCTGTCAAGTAAGGCCTTAATAAAAACCCCTGCCTCAGGCAGACAGGGTGGGTGTTTGGAGCAGAGAGGAGTTTGGAGACATTGGAGCAGAGAGGAGTTTGGAGGCATTGAAGCAGAGAGCAGTTTGGAAGGAGGCCCTGAGGTAAGGGTGAAGTGGAGAGTAAAGAAGCAGGAACTGTTGTGGGGAAGAAGCCCAGGGGAATTGTATTGTGCTTGGTGGTTAAAAGGTCAGCCATCTCAACTGAGATTATTAGGGTCCCTGGGCTGGAGCCCGGAGAAGAGGGCGGGCCCGGGCTCCCCCCCCCCTGCCTTCCACAATTAGCCACTGAGGCTAGTGAAGTCCGCCAAGAAACGCAGGACCCACAAGTACAGGCTTGGAGCTTTGTCACAACTGGTGTCAGAGGTGGGATGTTCATACGCAGCGTGGCGGAAGAAAGGCTTTAAAAAGAAAAAGGAAAAAAAAAAAGTGCCCTGGGGTTTTGAATTCTCTTTGGTGGTTGTCTGCTTTGTGCCACAATGGAGGAGGTGATAAGGGCTCTGGTACAAGCCACGGCAGCCCAGCAGGAGACTACCCGGGTTCAGCAGGAAACAAATCAATTAATAATGAATCAGGCGACCCAAGATCGTGCCCTCTTGCGTGAGGTAATGGATCAGCTAAAGATCCTCACCACCCAGCCCCGAGGGTCTAATGGGATGCAAACCCTAGGGGCCTCTGTTTGTCTGCCAAAGATGACAGCAGAAGATGACATTGAGGCATATCTTCTCTCGTTTGAGAGGACTGCTCAGCGGGAGGCATGGCCCCAGGAGCAGTGGGCCAGCATTCTCGCCCCCTTTTTGTGCGGAGAGGCCCAGAAAGCCTACTTTGACTTGCCTGCCACAGATGCCACTGACTATCTCCGGCTGAAGGCAGAAATCCTAGCACGATTAGGGGTAACAGCAGCGGTACGGGCCCAGAGGTTCCATGAGTGGAAATATCAGGAGACCAAACCCCCGAGGTCCCAACTATTTGATCTCATACACCTGGCACGGAAGTGGTTACAGCCCGAGGCATGCAACCCGAATGAGATGTTGGAGACCCTGGTCATCGATCATTATATGCGGGGTCTACCACCAGATCTCCGTAAATGGGTAGGCCAGAATGATCCATCCGCTTACGACGAGATGATCACGCTGGTAGAAAGACGGATGACAGCCAGGGAATTGACCCGACTACCTAAACGAGGCCCCTTCTGGAACAGGCACCCAAACCCAACGCTGGAAGTTTGGGCACCCAGTACCCCAGGAGGTCCTAGGTGGAAGAAAGGGAGGGCTGAAAACCCTGGGGGACCCCAGAAGGAAGGGACCAGTCAGAGGGGGAGGAAGCCGGGGTTCAAATTCCCTAATTCCCATGATAGGGAAACTAGTAGAAATGACTATAGATGCTATGCATGTGGGGAGTGGGGACATATAGCAGCACAGTGTCCCAGCAGGAGGAAACCTAGGCAATGTAACTTCGGGGATTGTGAGGTTCCGTGCTCCCTTCTCCACCTCGTAGGGGTTACATTAGCCCCACATAACTACACCAGACCGGTGAAGATAAATGGGATGGAAACTACAGCACTTGTGGACTCTGGGAGTGCTATTACCCTTGTATCGGGCAAGCTGATACAAAGAAGGCAGCTGTTACAAGCCAAACGCATAGCAGTGACTTGTGTACATGGGGCTGTAAGTTATTACCCCACTATTCCGGTAGAGATAGCAGTTCAGGGAAACCCCATTGAGGTAACGGTGGGCGTAGTCCCTAACCTCCCATATCCTGTAGTTATTGGGAGGGACTATCCAGGGTTTGATAATTTACTTCCCCCAGCGAGGCTGGAGGAAAGCGGGGACCCTGAAGATAGCAATTTACCACCAGGAGAATGTCAACCCCCGATGTACACGGAAATTTCTGAGGATCTGTTCCCAGCCCCCCAAAGGACCCGGAGGACGAAAAAAGAGAGGAGGGCCGCAAAGGCCTTAGGAACCCGGATCCTGACCCAGGATCAGAAGACTGCTCTAGTCGGCCGACGGACCCGAGCAGCCAGCAGAGAAACTTCCACCCCGGAAAGCGAGCCAGAGGCCACCCCACGTCAGGATGGCAGTGAGCCACTGGGAGAAGCAGAAGCCAGGCCCTGGGAACTTGGGCACGTTAGTTCTGGGAGAGAATCTTTCGGGCGGGACCAAGCAGAGGACCCTAGATATGATAACGCCCGAAAAGAGGTAGCCGAGATAGATGGGACACCCGTGGAGGGGAAAGTCCGGGGTACAGGACCTTACTTTATAGTAAAGAAAGATCTTTTGTACCGTGTGGTGCAAATACAGGAGCAGGAGATCCATCAACTTCTGGTGCCAAGAAAACATCAAAAGGCCATATTGAGCCTTGCCCACAGTCACCTATTTGGAGGACACCTAGGGGTCGAGAAAACCCAGGCACGGATCCTGCGGAGGTTCTTCTGGCCAGGAGTGCACGAAGATGTTCGGCGATATTGCATCTCTTGTCCAGAATGTCAGTTACATAGTCCTCGTCCGCACTTGCGGGCGCCGTTGATACCTCTTCCAATAATAGAGGTACCTTTTGAACGTATAGCTATGGATCTGGTTGGACCCCTTGAGAAGACAGCTCGGGGACACCAGCATGTGCTTGTTGTACTGGACTATGCAACCCGGTACCCGGAAGCCGTCCCCCTACGCAATACAACCTCCAAGATAATAGCTAAGGAGCTACTACAGATTTTTGCCCGAGTTGGGCTACCCAAGGAGATATTGACTGACCAAGGGACACCTTTTGTGTCCAAATTGATGAAAGATCTTTGTTCATTGCTCCAGGTAAAAGCCCTACGGACCTCCGTATACCACCCACAAACAGATGGCCTTGTGGAGAGGTTCAATAGGACCCTCAAGGCCATGATTAGAAAAGTGGTCAGTCAGGACGGGAAAGATTGGGATACCCTGTTGCCTTACCTCATGTTCGCCATCCGGGAGGTTCCACAAGCCTCAACGGGTTTCTCCCCGTTTGAACTACTGTACGGGCGCCATCCCCGGGGCATACTGGATATAGCCAGAGAAGCTTGGGAAGAAGAGCCAAATCCTGGAAGGAATATAGTCGAGCATGTACTGCAGATGCGAGATCGGATAGCCCGAGTTACGCCCATCGTACGGGAACACTTAGAGAAGGCACAAGAGACCCAACGAACCCATTATAACCACCGAGCAAAGCTTCGACGGTTCCAGCCAGGAGATCGGGTGATGGTTCTGGTACCCACAGCAGAAAGTAAACTATTGGCTCATTGGCAGGGACCCTACGAAGTTATCGAAGCTGTGGGGGAGGTGAACTATAAGGTACGGCAGCCCGGCCGTCGGAAGCCAGAGCAAATTTATCATGTGAATCTTCTAAAACCTTGGCACGATCGAGAGGCATGCTTGGTCACCCAGGAGACCCTTCCCCAGGAGGATGATTCACACGAGCAAGTAAAGATATCTCCAGACCTGACGCCGATCCAAAAGAGGGAGGCAGCCGACATGATCAGTCGCAACCGAGATGTGTTCTCTATAAAACCGGGGCGAACAACTGAAGCCTATCACCATATCCGCACGATCCCAGGAGCCAAGGTAACATTGAGACCCTACCGAATACCAGAGGCCAAAAGAGGGGAAATCAAGGCTGAAGTAAAGAAAATGTTAGAATTAGGGGTCATTGAAGAATCTCACAGTCAGTGGTCCAGCCCAATTGTTCTGGTCCCTAAACCTGATGGAACTGTGAGATTCTGTAATGACTTTCGCCGACTGAATGAAATATCCCAATTCGATGCGTACCCCATACCACGCATCGATGAACTGGTTGACCGACTGGGTAGTGCCCGATTCTTAACTACACTGGATCTGACAAAAGGTTATTGGCAAGTTCCCCTGACTAAGGAGGCCAAAGAGAAGACAGCGTTCTCCACCCCAGATGGGCTATTTCAGTACACTGTCCTCCCGTTCGGGCTACATGGGGCACCGGCCACATTCCAGCGTCTCATGGATAAACTGTTGCGCCATCATACTAGTTACGCAGCCGCATACCTAGATGATGTCATCATCCATACGCCAGACTGGGGAACCCACTTGGAGAAAGTGGAAGCAGTACTGCGCACCTTAAGGCGAGCTGGCCTCACTGCTAATCCCGCTAAATGTGCCATAGGGCTAGCAGAGGCTAGATACCTGGGATACATTGTAGGAAGGGGCATAGTGAAGCCCCAAACTAATAAGCTAGAGGCAATTCAAAACTGGCCCCGGCCAGTCCGAAAGAAGCAAGTCCGTGCGTTCCTAGGCGTGGTAGGCTATTATCGACGCTTTATTCCCCATTTTGCCACTAGGGCGAGTGCCCTGACTGAGCTCATAAAAGCTCGGGGACCTGAAATGATACGATGGACAGATACAGCAGAGAGAGCATTTACAGATCTGAGGACAGCCCTTTGCAGTGACCCCGTACTTATAGCCCCAGACTTCTCTAAGGAGTTTATCTTGCAGACAGATGCATCCGAAGTAGGACTGGGGGCTGTCCTGTCCCAGATGGTCAGGGAAGAAGAACATCCAATCCTATATCTCAGTAGAAAACTCCTCCCAAGAGAACAGAAGTATGCGGTGGTTGAGAGGGAATGCCTTGCTGTTAAATGGGCCATGGAAACACTGAGATACTACCTGCTAGGAAGAAAATTTACCCTTGTGACTGACCATGCCCCTCTTCAGTGGATGCAGCGGAATAAGGAGAAAAATGCCAGAGTGACTAGATGGTTTTTATCCCTCCAACCTTTCCAGTTCCACATACAACACAGGGCCGGAAGTCATCATGGCAATGCAGATGGCTTATCACGAGTGCACTGTATGTCGACCCAAGTTGCCCAACCCCTTGGCGTTGAGCAGGGGAGGGGGATATGTGACAGAGTCAGACCTGAAGGGTATAGGAGAGTGCTGGAAGGCAGGTACATCAGTCTCAGGATGTGCAGGTCTCTGTTCCCCCTATAGCCAAACAAAGCCTACTCCAGGCCAATCAAGACACCTGGGGTCAATTAAGAAGGTCCTAGCAGGCAGCAGGTTAATTAGGAGCACCTGCTGTCAAGTAAGGCCTTAATAAAAACCCCTGCCTCAGGCAGACAGGGTGGGTGTTTGGAGCAGAGAGGAGTTTGGAGACATTGGAGCAGAGAGGAGTTTGGAGGCATTGAAGCAGAGAGCAGTTTGGAAGGAGGCCCTGAGGTAAGGGTGAAGTGGAGAGTAAAGAAGCAGGAACTGTTGTGGGGAAGAAGCCCAGGGGAATTGTATTGTGCTTGGTGGTTAAAAGGTCAGCCATCTCAACTGAGATTATTAGGGTCCCTGGGCTGGAGCCCGGAGAAGAGGGCGGGCCCGGGCTCCCCCCCCCCCGCCTTCCACAATTAGCCACTGAGGCTAGTGAAGTCCGCCAAGAAACGCAGGACCCACAAGTACAGGCTTGGAGCTTTGTCACAATTTAAAAGATGCCCCCCATACCCTGAGGAACCTTTACATGTCGGAAGCAGTTTATTGGACTATGTTTAGCCATGTAAATTTAAAGAACATTCAGAAAAAAATCACCACAAGAGTGAAAAGTTGCACACATTGAAAAGGTGACGCTGTCACTTTCAGTAAAATTTAGCTAATATGATTTTTAGGGCTGTCAAGCAATTTTAAAATGTGATTAATGGCACTGTTAAACAATAATAGAATACCATTTACTTAAGTATATTTGGATGGTTTCTACATTTTCAAATATATTGATTTCAATTACAACACAGAATACAAAGTGTAGAGTGCTCACTTTATTTTTGATTAAAAATATTTTCACTGTAAAAAACAAAATAAATGGTATTTTTCAATTCATGTAATACAAGCACTATAGTATAATCTCTTTATCATGAAAGTTGAACTTACAAATGTAGTATTATGTATACAAAACCCCTGCATTCAAAAATAAAGCAAACAATGTAAAACTTTAGAGCCTACAAGTCCAATCAGTCCTACTTCTTATTCAGCAAATCGCTCAAACAAGTTTGTTTATAATTGCAGAAGATAATTCTGCCTGCTTCTTGTTTACAGTGTCACCGGAAAGTGAGAACAAGTGTTTGTGTGGCACTATTATAGCTAGTGTCACAAGATATTTACATACCAGATGCACTAAAGATTCATATGTCCATTCATGCTTCAATTACCACTCTAGAGAAAATGCTCCCATTCTGATGACAGGTTTTGCTTGATAACTATCCAAAGCCGTGTAGACTGACGCACATTCATTTTCATCATCATGAGTCAGATGCCACCAGCAGAAGGTTGCTTTTTTGGTGGTTTGGATTCTGTAGTTTCCGCATCAGAGTGTTACTCTTCTAAGAGTTCTGAAAGCATGCTCCATACCTCATCCCCCTCAGATTTTGGAAGGCACTTCAGATTTTTAAACCTTGGGTTGAGTGCTATGGCTATCTTTAGAAATTTCACATGGGTATCTTCTTTGCATTTTGTCAAATTTTTCAGTGAAAGTGTTCTTAAAACAAACATGTGCTGAGTCATCATCCGAGACTGCTATAACATTAAATATATGGCAGAATGCAGGTAAAACAAAGCAGAAAACATACAATTCTCCCACAAGGAGTTTAGACAAATTAAATTAACACATTATTTTTTTTAACAAGTGTCATCAGCATGGAAGCATGTCCTCTAGAAAGATGTTGGAAGCAGGAAGAGGCATATGAATCTTTAGCACATCTGGCACATAAATATATTGCAACACCAGCTACAACAGTGCCATGCGAATGCTTGTTCTCACTTTAGGGTGATATTGTAATTAAGAAATGGGCAGCATTATCTCTCGTAAATGTGAAAAGAACTTATTTCCAAAGAGCTAACAATGGAAGTGTTCAGTTTTGAAAACTCAGCCATTCTTTGTACACTGTTCAGAGTCTCCACATCAAGTTATTCCTGTGACAGCTGTCATTCCCACCCCAGTCTCCATTGGTCCCACTTTTGGTTGCACTATGTCAAACTATCTGTGCCTGAATCTTCTTTAAACTTGCACACACTGTAAGTATTGGGGCTGCTCAGTAACAGAGTACACCAAACCTTTCAGGTGCCAGTAGTGTGCCGAGTGTACTGCAACTTGGAGGCGAGCACGGTAGGTGCTTTAGCAGATAGGCCTTGTAGGCAGTAGCTTTGGCAATGTCTGAGTTTGGACCAGGGCTCGGGGAAAGATTGTTTTACTGTGGCTGCAAGGAAAGGGAAAGGTTGTAGATACCTAACATACAGAGGTGTAAACAGTTGCAGTTCAAAGTGAGCAAAAGAAGTATGTGGTTGCATCCCTGGGGCAGTATAATTGAGAATTAAGGCTTGTCAGGGAAAGAGTCTGGGCTACCTTCTCCTGTCCAGTCTCTATTCAAGCAAATAGATGTTTCCAGGTCAGGCTCAATTAGTGTCTCTCATAGGGGCCACTCTGCACTAGCTCCCTGCGCAACTGCTGCTGCTCTCCCCATAAGTCCCGCACATACCTGCACCCAGCTGTAATGCCTGGCTCTCACTCTTTTCCACATGCAGTTCCTGGCTCAAGTTTCTGGCTCTTCATGCAGTTCCTGGGGAATTCTGCCTCCAGCTTCTCTGAATCTCCTGACTCACTGTGCAGCTGCTGCTTCCCAGAGTCTAGCCACTACCTGGTTCAGCATTTTTCTCCTTACGTGACCCAGGGAAAAACAAGTGCAGTGGGGAGGGAGGTGATGGGAAACAGACCCTGCTTAGCAGATCCATCACAGTACTGTGGGCCACCTCTTTCAGGTACTGTACAATAATAAGTATGAAGGGTTCCTGACTATCAGTCCTTCAACTTGAAAGCCTCTCTAACAAGTCTTACAGACTATATCACTTTGGACTTCAGATGATGTTCCAAGTCTCCAATTCTTGAATATGAAGTAGAAAACTGAGATTTCCAGAGATGTCAATTTCACTTGCTGGCAAAGAAGTTGGTTTAGTGTATGACTCTTGCTTCAGCTCTTAAGACTTTTGGTGGTAGAATTCCAGATATCCATGCTTTTCATCACTCTCTCTCCTATTCTGCTTTAAAATAATCTCCATTGTGAAAAGAACTTAGTTTCATCACTGTTTTTAGTGGCAAAATTGTTGATAGCAATTTACAGATATTTGTTAAGGAATTTTAAAACATTTCTCCAAATACTCATTAAGAGGACCAAAAAACAAAAACCCCAACCAAAAATCTGCTGCAACAAGCTGCAATAAGTCACTAAGGTCATGAAAGTTTGAGTGACATTGCCATGCCCGAGAGAGAAAAAAGCAGAGAAACCTACTCTCCAGTTCAGAAGTTTCAAGTCACTGAAGTATTAAACGTTTCAGTTCTGTGGTTACATAACTACCACTGACTTCAACAGGTGTTACAAGTGCATAAATTTGCAGGGTTAGGCCCTACAAAAGGTGAAAAGGGAGCAATTGTATGAATCACCACATTTCACTGGTAGAGAGCTATAGCAATAATACCAAAACTTGAACTACCAAATCCCTGGCTGATGCTTATGGAGCAGCAGTCTGAGATCTTAACAGACATCTAATTGTGTAGCTATTTTGCAAATGGTGTGTTACCTCCATTTACCTTTGTGTTTATGTATTTAAACAAGGCTTACTGCCACCTTGTAGTTAGAAAATTTTACTTTATGTTTACCAGAAAGCAGAATTTTCCAGTTTTTGCTATTTAAGTAACAATACATGTCACAGTAATCTGTTCATGTGCTATATAACAAATAGAGTAGGTACATGAGGAGATGAGAAAGAACTATGATATGATTTAAAAGAATTAAATCATGATTTAGGTAGTTTATTAAGATCTTACTATCCAAGAAACATAGGATATGTATGTTTGCAATAAATAAAGAGGAAACATAAAATTTAAATATTCATAGGATAATGGCACACTGTGCTTCTCTGAAGAACTGCAAAATAGGTATGAAATTGCCTAAAACTAATTTCCTCTGTTATTTATAAGTAAGACATCAGCGGCAAATGAGCTTTATGGCTTTGCAGATATACCTCAACTCCTGATATCTTGCCAGCAAGACTCCCCAAACTTATGTATTATAAATACTAAGATACCATTAAAAATATCATTAGCATTTGTGCTAAACTAGAATAAAACTGAAATAAATTTGGCCACACTTCTTTGCAGAATAAGTGGAAATGTACAATATGCTCTACCCAGTGTGTATTTTCCACTGCAGCCAAACAGGAGGTTATTTCAATTTGTCACCAGAATATTTAACAGTGTCTAATAGAAAAAAAAGTCCGGACAATGACAGAAAATAAAAGTGTGAGTGCATATGATAAAAAAGAAGCATTTTACAAAGAGAATGAAACTGAATCTTAGCAATGACAGACAAGTCTCCTTGTGTGTAAAACTCATCGCTGGCACAGAATTGTTATCCAGTATGTTTCAGTGTCCATTTCACAGAATATCAGAGCACCTCAGGAGATCATCTAGTCCAACCCCCTGCTCAAAGCAGGACCAATCCCTAATTAAATCATCCAACAGATTTTTTTGCCCCATATCCCTAAATGGCCCCCTCAAGGATTGAACTCACAATCCTGGGTTTAGCAGGCCAATGCTCAAACCACTGATCTTAAACAACACAGATGTATGTTTCTAGCCCTCAATTGTGAGCAAAACTTGGAAAGTGCAAAGCAAGTGAAAACTAAAACCAAGATATTTTTAGGCACTTGCATACAACTTGTAACAGTAACTGAGTGGTATGAACTACTGCAGTCATCTAAATAGGTTTCAGAGTTAACAACCCAAAGATGAAAATATACATTGTGACAGAGTCAGACCAGAAGGGTATAGGAGAGTGCTGGAAGGGAAGTATATCAGCCTCAGGATGAGCAGGTCCCTGTTCCCTGGCCAAACAGAGAAGGTTCTAGAAAGCAGCAGAAACAGCTAGCCTGATTGGGACACCTGAAGCCAATCAGGGGCTGGCTGAAACCACTTAAAAACCCTCCCATTTAGTCAGGTGGGTGTGGGTGTCAGGAGCTGTGAGAGGAGGTTGTGCTGTTGGTGAGACTGAGTGGTTAGACAACATATACGTGAGGAAGGAGGCCCTGAGGTAAGGGTGAAGTGGAGTGTAAAGGAGCAGGGACTGCTGTGGGGAAGTAGCCCAGGGAATTGTATTGTGTTTGGTGGTTAAAAGGTCAGCCATCTTAGCTGATACTATTAGGGTCCCTGGGCTGGAGCCCGGAGTAGAGGGTGGGAGACAACAGAGACTGTGCCAGGAAGGATAACTTCTCCTCACTGGTTTATGATGAAAATGGATCAATAGGCTGTGACCTTGTCTCTAGAGGGAGAAGGGCTACGTGAAAGGTCACAGTGAGCCTCTGAGACTAGTGAAATCCGCCAGGAAACGCAGGACCCGCAAGTATAGACTTGGAGCTTTGTCACAACATCTAACATATTTGCTTAGAGCCATTCTCTCCCTTTCCTACTTGCATTGTGTGGTTCCAAGGATCACTTGTACCTCTCTCATGACATTATATTAACTACCAGGTTTACAGTTTATGATGAAAAAATAAACCAAGACTTAATAGATTGAAACAACCAAAGACCTGTAACTCTAAAAGACGGGTTTTTAGCTCAGGCAAAAATTTAATTCCCTTTCAAGAAAAGTTTAAATTAGTTAAAACTAGATTAGCAATAAATAAATAAATAAATAAATAAATTAGTTTCTACCTGATTTCATGTGGTTTTTTGGCCAATCTCCACACACAAATTAATTTTAAAAAAGGTTTCAATTGAAAAGTTGTCTTCATAAGCAATATTTGAAATATTCAGGATTTTTATATTAACATAACATTAATTCACAATTTATTTCAATGGGACTTATCACAAACTCAATCATCTTTGCAAATCTATTGTAATGGCCAAGTGATACAGGTAACACTCACCTGAGCCACTCACACCATCCCCTCTGTTCTGCTGGGAAGAATGAAATAAGCAAAAATGTTCTGAGCCCAAATCTGTCCACGGGGAGGTGGAAGGCAGTAAAGCCAATGCCAAGTCTGGGAAGGCCTAGTCCATGAAAAATATGGCTGAAGTTTCCCAAGCTCAGAAGATCTTGAAGATGACACCACACTGGGAGAGCTTGCAAATACTTTGAAGAATAGGATTAGACTTCAAAGGGACCTTGACAAATTGGTCAGACATCAACCAGATGAAATTCACTAAAGATAAGTGCAAAATACTGATCTTACAGAAAAGCCAAATGCACAAGTACAAAGTAGGGAATAACTGGCCAGGCTGTAGTGCAGCTGAAAAGGAACTGGGGGCTATAGTGGATCACAAATTGAATGAGTCAGAAATGTGATGTAGCTGCAAAAAAAAAAAAAAGGCTATATAATCTTGTTAAATCTTGGAGAGTTAATATTTTGACTTGATCGGCTAGTCAAAGGTTACAGGCCCTGTGAATGTTTCAGTATGGAGT
Source organism: Sternotherus odoratus (assembly GCA_032164245.1). Taxonomy (NCBI): domain Eukaryota; kingdom Metazoa; phylum Chordata; order Testudines; family Kinosternidae; genus Sternotherus; species Sternotherus odoratus. The sequence continues at coordinate 72,549,373 of JAVMKO010000002.1, forward strand.
AAAAATTAATGATGGGAATCTGGTAAAAATTTATTATGGAATCTTGTTTGTTTAAAATGAATGTTCTGTAAAAGCAGAAGGGACTAGAGGCAGAAGGAGACGTTTCTCAGCTTATAGCCTAAAGCTGCGTTAGCCAGATCATGCCCGAAAGCATTCTCCCTTGCTTCTTCCAAAGTCACACCATGCTTAGAGGCTTCTGTTTGGATTTCTCCAGGCTCTCTGACACTACCTGATGTTGTGTTCAGCCTTCGCAGACACACATAATATAAAAAACATTCACCAAAAGCCTCTCTGCCCATACAATACCAAACTCCTGGGCGAATTCACATAACCCCTCCTCCCCAAGATAAAAGGGTTGCGATCATTTTATCCTTCCACTTATTTTAATGAAAGGGTATGTTCACACCTATTAATCTCAATGAGGTTTTCACTCAATTCATAACAAGATTTCCTCCACTTTGTAATACCAACTCAGCTGTGGTCATCCTCCCAATGAGGCTAAAATGATGACACCTAATAACCAATCCCAACCCAAAAGAAAAATAATAATTTAATAAATAGGTGATACAAATGTCACCATCTAGATATATATGGTGTCTGACAAGATAGTTTCATATCACCACCCAACATAATTTTATTCCCACCTACATCTCTTTGAGGCTTTTTATCTCCCTGGATTTCCCTTCAGTGTGCTCCTGAGCTGTGTCTATTGTTTCTGTGGTACTTACTAGTGACAGCCCCCATCCATTCAGTTAAAACATAGAATTCACTGTCAAATTTCCACAGCTAGTCTCAGTTTCAGGGGAAAGCCACAATGAAATTCTGTCCCCTGATACCTGCTTAGATGGATGATTATGGGTGATTTGGGGCTTAATCCTGGGACACAACTGTACCCAGAAGTGACAAAGAGTCCTGTGGCACCTTAAAGACTAACTAAAGTATTGAAGCATAAGCTTTCATGGGCTAATACCCACTTCGTCGGATGCATGCAGTCCATAAAACTGTACCCAGGTTTATTTGGGTCAGAACTCACACGAGGTCCAGCTTAGTACTTCTACCCTTCTATCTCTAGATTCTTTATTTTATCAGAGGCTATCCTCAAAAGTGTGAACTTTTTCAGTATTGTATTATAGGGGTTCTTGTTAATCCACATGGGTCAAAATCCTTTGTTCCTCTTCAGGAACTCCATACAAGAAGATTGCTGAAGTCCTTAGCTCATGCCCCAAAATTAGGAGTACTGGGGGTACACTTTGTACTATTTGAATGCGGTCCTATAAACCATCAAAAGAAATGGGATATGCTACTCCCACTCCCTTCGGGGATTCAGCTGGCCACTTTTGCAGGATAGCAGCATTTGAAATTAGACTCCCAATCAGGCCATCTGAACAAGGCATTAACATTGCTATGTTTATGGCCACATGTGTGTAACTGTGAAATCATAGCATTGTAGTTTTTCCAGCTCCCTGGCAAATTGCCCCTCAGGATTCCTGAATCTAGAGAGACATTTCAGGGAAACTTGGCCTGACCATAAATTTCCTCCTGTACAAATAGTGATGAAAATGTTATTTAGGTGAAACCACATCTGGGATATGGGTGATACTGCAATTTTTTCACAGGAAAATGTAGACTTTTGCTGTAATAAGTTACCTCTCAAATCTGGGGTCTTGAGTTAATACAGCCAAACCATAAGCACTGACATCTGTGTCCCTTGTGAAAGTATGCATTGTCCAAGACAGGAACTGTTACAAAGGCCCTTTTCAATGCTGAAAATTCGATACCACGCTCTGCTGATCACTGAAATGGTTTCTCGTTCTCATCTAGCCGATGCAATGGTTTGCAATATTGGCCACCCCATAAATGAAACTTCTGTAATAGGAACAGAACTGCAAATGTGAAAGTGCCTGGGGAGTAGCTCTGTATAGCCTTAAGTTTCCATGAGTGGAAATACCCTCCTCAGCCCAGGGATCCTAAGAATGTGTCGCTCTGTCCACTGTGTCCCTTTAATAAAATGGCATCCCTTAACAAAACTGCTTTCAGTTCTCTGGGCCACTTCCCCATAGTCCCAGCCTTCACTGATGCTTCATCCTTACCTGGGGACTCATGTTCAGGCCCAGCAGCCGGGAGGTATTCCTTGCTCCCCCAGACTGACAGTAGTGAGCTGAGCTGTCCATGGTGCTGCATTTCCCTTTAGCCAGCCAGGAGCACCTTCTGCACTCCTCTGGCCCCAGCAAGGACCTGAACTCTAATCTGTGGACGTCTTGCTCAAATTCCAGAGGTCCAATCTTTAAACCCAATTTTCTAACAGGTGCCTTTCCTCCAGCCACTGTTTTCATTCAAAACCAGTTAACTGGTTCAGGTTTGGATTCCCGATTAGATGCCAGAGAGAAGTGCTTATTGGACACTCAAAGCCTAAGATGGTGCCCTCCAGAAAGACCAGGAAGGGGTAAAAAGGTGCAGTTGAACCTGAAACTGTGACAGTTGTCACTAGAAGAAAGGGGCTCAAGTTGTAGAAATCTAGATTTCTAATTACCTAATCTCAAGAGCAATGCAGCACTGGTACTTATGTTATAGTACTTGTCATGTATGCCCATGTCGTCTTTTATTCTGCTTATGCAGAGCTATGGATAAGACTGGACAATCAAATCAACTTAACAGAGACTTTCACTATGCAAAGTTCAGTCATATTTGATTGTGAAATCAAACTTTAGAACCAGTGTTTTGAGAAGTGCAGACACTTAAACTACCGTAACCTGAAGTGATTAATGGAATATTCAAAGAAAAAAAAAGACATTCATATTGAAATATGCTCTCTAGTGAGAGTAAAGAGCTCTCCATGAAAATAAAATTATGCTACATATAAAACATTTTCATTAATGTAGAAAAAATCTTGTTAGAATATTTGAAGTGTTACTGGATTGTATAATAAAGGAATGAGCTACAGTAACAAGACATTTAAAAGAAAATAAAAGCTTTCTCTTTGTTGTATTTTACAGCATTCTGTGTACAGAATATCACAGCCAGAATTTCACACTGTGAAAAAACAGGAGTATCTTAACTGTGGGTCAAAACCTTCAGTTCATATAATTTATTTCTGGTAGTCCCCACTGTGTGCTAGGTACTTTCTGAACAGAAGAGAGCCAATTGCAGGAAGCCAGGATGGAGAGGGAGTTACAGAGGCTTGGAGCACTATTACTTCGATTAATTCTCATGCAAACTTCTAATTGGAAGTCCATCGCCTCTCTAGCAAAACATGCCATGTAAAACATCTGCTCCCTCCCAAATAGATTGCCCAGATGTCCCGATTTTATCAGGACAGTCCCAATTTTTGAGTCTTGTTCTTATATAGGCTCCAATTCTCCCACACCATGTCCCGATTTTTCACACTTGCTGTCTGGTCACGCTACTCCCAAGTATCCCACATGGTAAGATGACGGTTGACATATTTGGGACATGCTTTAAAGATGCCATCAACATGAATACCATGTCAAATGATGATATGAACATAATGTGGGGAGAGAAAGATAGTGACTTAGAGAAACATTACACACAACAATAGAGAAAGAAGCCAAATCCGTCAATGACACTCAGAGGCCTGAACAGTCCAGCATAAGACTGAAATAAATGGCAGAAACTGGTGGTATGCATCTGATGGTGCAGGGAGATAAAGAAAAATGGTGGAATGAGATTCTCCATACCAACGTCCTAATTCAAAACAGTTAACTAAAGCAACAGAATACTATACCTGTCCCGAAGAAGATGGGAAGGAGCCACCAGAACACAGCAAGCAAGGTACCAATGTAGTACAGAAATAGGAACATAAACTTGATATTAGTACAGCTGAATTAATCTTATCTTTTGAAGATAATCAGCAGTTTTCAGGTGTAAAAAAATTCAGTTGTAATAGAAGACTTCTGTAATTTACATATTGACTTTAGAAAATTTAGTTCCCAGATGTACCAGTAGGTAAACCAGAGGAAGATCCCTAGAGCCCCTGGTACAGCTCTGACTTCCTGATCTCTTATTTGATTGATAATGCCCACGTAGTTGAATGACCCAGTACTGGTAAAGGAAAGGAACCAAATTAAGGCGAATGGGAGAGAAATCAGCAAAATCAAGCATATCAAAGTAGCAGAATGAATAGACATCCCTTACTACGGTATTGTGCTTCCTTTTCTCTCCTCATCTGGTGAGTATATTTCCCCTTGCACTGGAAGCGAGGCAATTACAGTACTCAATATGGTTTTGAGAGCGTGTATGAGAGTTTTAGCCAGAAAGAAAGCGACGATCTTAGAAGTGTTATTGAGGAAGATGTGGCAAGACTTGAATACAATGTGTATGTGTTGAACAAGAGGGAGCAGTCAAAAGTGATTCTAGATATGGGGAAATGGCAGTATGTTAACAATAAAAATGGAGTGTGGTGGAAGGGTGATACTGGAGCATGCCTTATACAGTAAAACCTCCATTTAACGGACTAATTTGGGCGAGGGGGTGTCCGTTAAATCAAAAAGTCTGTTATTTAATAATAATTAAAAAAATGAGCTGTCGGAGCAGCAGCCCGCCCGCCACAGGGTCGGGGCGGCAGCTCCGCAGCCCGCCCGCTGCCGGGACCCGGCGGCAGCCAGGAACTGTCAGCCAGCCCGCCCACGGGTGGGACCCGGCAGCCAGCCCGCCCACAGGCGGGACCCGGGCGGGACCCGGCAGCCAGCGAGCCCGCCCGCGGGCAGGAGCCAGCAGCCAGCCCACCCGCCCTCAGGCGGGAGCCGGCAGCCAGCCCGCCCGGGTCCCGGCTCCCGGGACCTACCAGCCAACCCTCCCGCTGCCTGGACCCGGGAGCCGGCAGCCAGCCCGCCAGAAATGGATCAGGAATGCATCAGACTTGCTCAGAAATTTTGTCCGTTGCATCCGAAGTCCGTTAAATCGAGGTCCGTTAAATCGAGGGTTTACTGTATTAGGAATGGAACAGAACAGAAGAGAGGGAAAGGGAAGAGTGAAAGTGCAGAAGGTTAGTAGCCAACAGGAGACTGGGTTGAGAGGCCAGGGAGAGGGGTTAAAGACTTCAGTACACAAATTCTTCTCCAAGGTTACCTCCCCCAGTAAGCAACTGCTGTAGTTGTTACAGATTTTATATCCAATTGTGAATGGGGGGCGGGGGGAAGGGGTTCCATTGTGTTGTAGCCCATGCTAGGAAAATATTTGAGTTCTGTCCTAAACCCTGACCCTGCAAGCTCATGGATACATAATAAAACCACTCCTCTCCTCCCCAAATACATGGAATGGAAGAGGCTAACATCTGTCTCATTGGATAACCTGGAAAAAACTTGGCCATACCTCAAGCAGTTTCGGTATTTTTAAGTGACCTATATATAGCTGGACAAATGGAGAAACAGTAGAATGGTGAGTAAAATAAAAATAAGAAATAGGTAGCAGGGCAAGTTATGACCAATACAAAATGCCAACCCGCTGGGGAATGATGCATGCCCGACTGAGAATTTTTATTGCAAAATAAACAAGATTTAATTGTTGCTAAGTTGGTGCAGATAATTGATAGTAACCCCGTCAAGGCCATAGGGGGAAGAAAAACTAACCATCATTTGTAATTTGAGAAGTAGAAAAGGGTATACTAGGAAAAATGCATTAGATAAATAGCAAATGCCAGGGCAAGACCACCTTCATATGGACATATGGAAGTAAAGGTGTTTAAACACTTAATTAGTTCATTTCAACAGACGTCATGATGAGTCATTGTAATTAACACAGTGAAAAAGGAAACTGAGAATTCAATTCTTTATAAAGTCATACTATAATGTTCCTACTTCAACACAACTTTACTTTTAGCTAACTTAGTGGCATGTAGTTATTATTTCTGAAGTCATATTGATGCATGTTGGATTTCATCTAGCTTTGTTGTTATGAAACAGTGTTTATATCCTTGGAATGTACTAAAAAAATTTCACTTTTTAGATCTGATATCCATCATGGTGAAACCCAAATAAATAGCTCTGCTCTTTTAAACTAGATTAATGATCACCATATGCTACATTTAAGGATACTAGGACTATTGTGTGTGATCAATATGCCTTTTTTCCCCCCAAATAATTCACAAGTACTATAAATGCCATTTTACAATCATTTGAGGGCCTGGATTTAAAGCCAGGGCTTTAACCCAAATTTCTGATTTTATGGGCACAAATTTATACTAAAATGACTTCAGTAATAGCCTCTCATTATGCTAGCTGAATGTTGCCACCCCCAAGAGACTGGATGGCAGTAACAGCACAAGTATGCATTTGTGACAAATTGGGAAATAAGAAAAAGGCAGGATTTTTTTTTAATGTCAATTTATAAAGTCAGTCTCATGAGGTCTTTAGTCCTTAAACATTTTGTGAAAAGGCAGCTCCACCCCGGGCACCCTCCTAGTTCAAGCCATCGCATGACTGGTGCACTTGCCTGTTTCCCCTTTCTCCTGGAGACCTCAGTAATTCTCTAAAAGCATGCAGGAGTACAGTAGACTCTCGATGATCCAGAATTGGATTAACCAGAATGTGGATTAACCAGGATGTCAAAAAAAATATGCGCAACTCACAGGGCCTGCTCTGGCTTTGCTGCTGCCCCAAGCACACACACAAAACTCCTACCAGGGCACAGGGCAGCCAGTGAACCAACACCCCCTCCCCCCAGTGCAGGATGGCTGGTGAATCAACCCCCATTCCACATATTTCCTATGGATGGTGATTATCCAGGGTTTTATTAACCAGAATTATTTTTCCCCCTATCATCCTGGATAATCGAGAGTCTACTGTATCAATAGCCTTTTGTGGGTGTTAGTTTAATACAAATGGTCTCACAACCATAGTCCAGCATTCCCCAGTACAGGTTGAACAGTAAGCGCAATCCTTCAAGTCCCACCAGTTCATCAACACAGCAAATACAGCACCAGCATCTCACCATCCCCTAGCTCTCAAGCAGGGCTCCAGGATTTGACCATACCTCACCCAAGCCCCTTTAGTTGGGGTACTTCTCCACACTATTTCCTTTCCAGATCTGGCTCCAGCTCATGCCTGGAGACATCAGTGAGCTCACTCCATCATTCCTTAGCGCTTATACCTCTTTGGCCCTCTGGCCTCAGCAGTCTAGCTTGAGATAGCAAGCATCCCCTCTGCTGCTCTCAGCCTTCAGCTTTCTCCTCTGGCCATGGCAATTCATAGGTGACACCCCCTCACTCGCCCCAACTGCCGTCTGCTGTAATCACCTGATCTGGCACCACTGCTCCCTTGGGAACGCCCACTGCTCCTTCCTTCAGGGGCACGCCCCCCCCCCTTTACTATCTCAGCCTAGCTCCTCTTTTTGATGTCTTTCCTGTCAGGACTCTGGACTCTCTCCCTAATGGGACTTTAGGTTCTGAACCCTCTTGCCTTTGGTCTGTCTCCCATTTATAGCTCCCAGGGACAGCCCCACCCTCATTACACAAAACTAGATCCATAAAAGGAGAGCTGGTCCCAATTTCATTTAAGGGTCCAATCACCCTATTATACACTGGTGGCACAGTGTTTTGTTTTAAATTCTTGGCAACCTAGATATTGCAAGTACAGTCCCAATATTCATGTACCATTGGTCATGTGGGGTATGCATCACCCCACTGCTTACTTGATAGGATTGTTATGTTCCTAGCATTGCTAGTTAATATTTTTTGAACATCCAGAAGGTTATCTTGTATTTATATAGTATCTTCATTTCCAAAAGATCCCAGTGCACCTCACAAACTGATACAGTATATAGACTATACACACAGAACACTTAATTTGCCTTGATAATTAGCTGATAAGCATGAACAGCAAGATTATATTAAAACTTCTCATTTTTTATCTATACATCTCTGTACAATTAATTTCTTGTTTGAAGAATATCGGGGTTCCCTCCCCACTCTGAACTCTAGGGTATAGATTGGGTACCCACATGAAAACCCCACCAAGTTTATATTCCACCAGCTTAGGTTAAAAAATTCCCCAAGGCACAAATTCCTTCTCTTGTCCTCGGACAGTAATGCTACCACCACCAAGAGATTTAGGAAAAGGAAGACTTGGAGTTCCTATTTCCTCAAAATTCTTCCCCAAGCCTCTTCACGCCCTTTCCTGGGAAGCCTTGCAAATAATATACCAACCAATTACCTTTAATAAAAGTACAGATCAGACCCTTTCTGTTTAGGACACTAAAATCAATGAGGTTCTTAAAAGAAGAACTTTATAATAAAGAAAAAAATAAAAGAAGCACCTCTGTAAAATCAGGATGGAAAGTAATTTTACAGAGTAACAAAAAGATTTAAAACACAATGGATTCCCTTCTAAGTTCAACTTCAAAGTTACAAAAACAGGAATAAACCTCCCTCCTTAGCATAGGGAAAATTCACAAGCTAAAACAAAAGATAATTAACACATTTCCTTGCTAGTACTTACAATTTCTGTAATTTTAGACGTATCATTGCAGTAGGAGCTGGGTTACCTGCTTGGTCTCTCTCTCTGTCCTGAGGGGGAAAAAAATAAAGAGCACAAACAAAATCTTTCCCTTCTCCCCCCTCCCAGATTAGAAATCATCTTTTTTCCCCATTGGTCCTTCTGGTCAGGTGCCAGCTAGGTTAATTGAACTGATTAACTTCTTACAGGTAAAAGAGGGATTTTATGCTACCCTTATCTTAATGTTTATGACAAGGAGTGACAGGAATCTACTACTTTGTTGACTTTTAGAATCCTGGGATGTTGCTTACATTACATTCAGTTCTTGGACAGTACTCTTTATCTATCTTCAGACTTCTTAAATCCTAGTTTCTGTAGGCTCTTGCATTCTTTGTCTTTGAATTAACATAGTTTAATCCTTTTTTTAAAAAAAGTCAGCAGTGCAACACATCTCTCCTCTTGATGCCAATATGTTTGTATGGCTCGAGTTCTTCATCATACTTTTACATTAGGATTTGATAAATTTACTATCACAGGAAACTAAGCCAAAATAAAATGTTATCTCCAAAACATTTGGTCATTTTAACCCAGGAAGTGGAAACAGATGCATAAAACATGTTATACACAAATTCAGTCAGCTATGTCAGAAATTATATATTAAACATGTCAGCTTTTTTACTGTTCTGGTTAATTTGACCATGAACTTAATTCATTTTTGAATTCCATAATTTAAGATAATTCAGTCTTTTCTGGAAAAGACTGTATAAATGAAGCATTAAATGACTAACTCAGACACACAACTGAGATCTCTACAGATATAAGAACTTAGTGTTGCTTTCCAATCAGTTCATGATTTACCATTTCCTACTCCTAATCCAAGCATTAACTTTAGTCCTGAAAGTGAATGATAACTACATGAAAATTAATCAGAATATATTAGCATGTAAGCATTCTTCCCCAAGGAAATGGTGTCTTCAAAGATCCTCATTAGTAAGTTCATCGCCAATCTACTTTACATTTAAATCCTCCCAAAGCATAAACATGCATACAAGCAGAGTGTAAACTTATTTGAAATCTATTAACACTAAATATGTTTCTTACTTCAGCGTTATTTTAAAGAGTGTTATATGGTTAAATAAAGCTTTGTAACTGATAGTTAAATCAAATTAAGCACTATCAGATAATATGCTACCAATTCCTTTAAAAAAAAAGAGAGGGAAAAATAGCATCCATTGTTATTCTAACTGCTGTTTCATAAGGGGCAGAGTTTTCCATCTGACATCTAAACATTAAAGTTACCTTACACTAAGACTTTGAACAAGGTCTAGTGAAAGAATAGGTTAGATTCAGCATGTAGGATCGAAAGATCTTAAATGTCACGAATGCAATACTGGTGGTGGCAAAGGTGTCAGACTGTAAATGGAAGTATGACCTGTGACAGTCTACAAGAGGTATGACCTGTGACAGTCTACAAGAGGTATGACCTGTGACAGTCTACAAGAGGTATGCATTTCTAGCTGTTTTCTGTCAAGCACCAGGCGCTTGTGATCTCTGTAAAGTCCAGAGGCAGGTAACCTTTTGTACCCTGCCGAGGATGAGGAGCTGCTACTTCAGCCATTGTGCCTGCAAAAATGCAGGCAGCCTGGGCATTACTGCAATCTTAGTGTTGGTGGAGCCACATCTCCACAGATCAACCATTCCATCCCTTGTCACCCTCTCTCCCAACTCCTAGCCTCTTCCCCAATAAAACTACACCTGTTCCACTGAGTATGAAGCTCTCTGCACTAAAGAGGGAGCAGTATTTGTCCCTGTGCTATTATGTATGGGTCAATAAACAGGTATTTTAATTATAAACAGCCTCTTCCAGTAATTAAGCCTCATCGTTACTGATGATAATCACACAAGCCGAGAAGTGAGCTCTCTTTTGCTCAGGTGGAAGAGCTATGCAGATGTGGAGCACAACTGTGAAACACAGGATGTGTAAATAAATCTAGTGTGTGAATGCTACCTGTTATGAAACTTATTCTGAACCTCAAGAATATCAATTACCTACGTAAGCAGAATGTTGTTAATCTCAAACTACATAGTTGGCAGCTGACAACTCCGAATTTTATTGCAAACCTCACAGTACTTTATTTAATAAGACCCAGATTTCTAAAATGATTATGAGAGACTCTCAGCTGTTATTTATTTTTTAAAGTATGTTTCTAGGCCCAATGTTGCAAAGAAAAGGGAGAAAATATAAAAATCTCAGGAGCATCCTAAAGGCTTAAAAACAACAACAGAAGGCAAATAAAGAGTCACCATTTATTTACTCATGTGGAAGTCTCATGATCTAAAGATATGCCTCATGCTCTTTGATCACTTCTTGGAATTGGCAATGGTGCTTATAGAACTGAATTGTTTTTTCTGGGAGTATGTACAATAATAAAATCTCTGTATACTTACAAAACACAGATCAGTCTGGCAGCTTAAACTGGATTGTATGCATGGCTGATCCAGAGAGGCCTAGCCAAGGCCTAACTAACTATTCAGTTACACAACCAAATAGTTCTCTTTGTGATGTTACCATATGACCGCCTTTATGCCACATGCCACTGGCTGTCAGTCCTGAGGGAAAAGCTGAGTGGCATTGGGCAGTGCCAGAGGAGGAAGCTGAAGAGAGATAGGCAGCAGGAGTCAGGCTATGAGAGGCACTTTTGCCCTGAGGAGTTCCAAAGATGGAGGGTTCCCTTCTTTAGGAACGTCACAGGAGGAGACGCTTTGTAGTTGGTCGCTTTGAGGAGTTTGGTGCCATGGCACAGTCTCCTTTGGAGGAAGATACACACCTACAATTTCAGTCCTGTCTGTAGTTTAAGAGTGCTCCTGGGTTCCTCAAGAACATTAAGTTCATGACCCAGGAGCAACACTTTCTGATATCTTCAGTTGGCTAGGACACTCCATCTCATTCTGGCAGATGGCAAACTGGGCTTGGTTAGCCATGCCTTTCTTAATTCCCATCTTGACTACAGCAGTGCAGTGTGCCTGGACATGAAACCGTCACATTTAGGAAACCCCAACTATTACAAAACACTGTAGCACAATTCCTCAGCAACATGAACTACCATGTGCACCCCTAACCTATCCTACCCTCTCTATTCTATGGGAAGCCAGCTGAGAGTTAAGTTCAAGGTGTTTAGTGGCCTTCACCAAAGATCACCTAAAGTTTGAGGGCAATGGACCGTGATCAGCAACTCTACATCTCAGGCATAATGAGACTTTTTACAATAAGGGTAAACCTCAACTGTGCACTATTCAGAGCTTTCTCAGCAGCCAACATGAACTCCCACAGGAACTAAGGGCTAACACAAACCTCACCCCCTTCTGATCCAAGTGCAAGGCTCACTTCTTCAGCCTGCCTCCTCTAACACACATATAGCAGCATGAACATTAAAAAGAAAGGGTTTTGTTTTGGGGAATATTCCAAAACAGCATGCTACACTGTGCTCGCAATTCTGCCCCTGGGGAGAAGATGAGACAGAATGAACCACATTTCACCAGATGCATTACTGGAAGACCCTCAGATACTATAATGATAAAGGTGGTACAAGAACCTACATAGATTTGGAAGAAATGGAGCCATGTGCAGCCAAAGAGTCTGAAGAAAATGCAGGGAGCAGGAAAAAGAAGCACCTGCTCTTTAGTAGCTCAAAATGCTTTACTACAGTTCTAGTACATACGTAAAAGCAAACATGGGTGGCACATTTTCCTGTAAATTTAGACATGCTCAGAATCAGTGTGTGTTAGTTATATCATGCAATCTAGTAACAATAATTATTTCTGAATCTACAGAAACACTCAAAGGTCCACTTAAATGGGACACGGTAATGAAGCAAAATCAGTTTCCTCTACTAGTTCAATTGCTGGTGTAAACATTTATGTGACCACTTCTCATATGAAATAGCCTTCACTTTTTCTTTTTTGACACACAGGTAGTAAAGTGAAGAATCCAGTTGCATTTTGTGGGAAACCATACTAGCTGTTAGAGTACGTGTCCAGTATTACATAAATGCTAAACAATACAGCAAAGACATTTACTGTCCAGCTGTATTCAATGCAAAATAACATTTCAAGATTTAACATAATTACCCTACAACTTCTAATTAACTACCTGGGAAAGTTATTACTATACATTGAACTTTAAGAACACTGAGTTATCAGTTAGGACTTTCTGTTGAAAGTTCTGCAGTTCTCTGTGCAAAAAAGTGGAAAATCACAGTATTTTAAAAAAGGGAAGAGAGCAAATAGAGTTCAGTCACGTATGAACAATAGCACCTAATTCTCTGGTCTGGCCAGTCTGTATTAAGTACAGAATTTGGGGGAGATGGTGGGACAAGTGTAATGTTACACCAGCTTCATAAATATGGTTCTTGGCCCGATTTGGGGGACTATGTTGGCCCACAGAATAAGTTAGATAATTTATGGTCAGCTGACCACAGCCAGGCCATTCTGGCAGTAGGAATTGCTGGAGCTGATACATTTTGGCCTCTCTCTTCTTTTCCCCTAGCCATGCCCCTTACACTGAAGACTGCAGAAAGGGCAGGGAGCCCTTGTACTGGCTCTGTAGCACTCAGGGGATTGCTCTTACAAAAGAGACAATTGGTTAAACAGACATAGACAAAGCAGTGCAAGGCCAGTGCACATTGTTTTACAATATTTTTTCTTTTAAAAATTGTTTTGGCTTGAAATCAACTATTTTACACCAGCTAGGCCAGCACAAAGGCAAAATTAAATTAATCAAAGGCAAGAATATTTTTAAAAAGCTTGTCTTTTTTTTAGACACTAACCTGACTGGAATGGCCTGGTTCACTGGCTTTCAATGATACTTGGGCACCTAAATCAGAGGCAATTTTGAAAAAAAATGACCACTTATCTACAAGCAAAATGTCATATTCCTATCTTTAGCAATGGAATGGTATTCATTCAAAAATGAAGGATGTTAAATTATCAAAATTACTTCTTGACACGAAGGCAGCAAGAGGTTTTCTAAAGAAAAGTCTAGAAGAAAAGTCAGATAAACAGAAACTAAAAAAAGCTGACATACAATATAAGATGTCAAACTGGCCAATTTATTTTGACAGAAAAACTCTAGTGCTCCTCTTCCTCCCCTCCCTCCGGTAAGATAACCATTCCTTAGTGATTCTCCTGGAAAGGAGTTCCTCACACAAAAAATGTTTATAGTTTATCCTTGTGGTATAAGTACCTTTTTGACACCTCATGTAAAATTTAAAGAAACACCAAAGCATTCTATTGCCATATAATTCCTTTGTGTATCTCTTCTCATGTTTTTTATTATTAGATACAGTTACTGGTCATTATAAAATACCTAGAGAGACATGAGCAGGTCATTTGCTGACTATTACTTCTTTCTATTCATGACATTTATGTGTGTAGATCTGAGGTTTTTCTCTAGTTTATAATTAAATCATTATTTTGTTTTTTAGCTCTCTGGACTGAGTTATGTTAATATTCAAAATTCGCTATTCAAGTTTGTTGGCTAGTTACAATTATCATATGACCTATGACCAGGGTTTCCATTCACCGACTGAATGCATGTGCATATACTTTCGAGACAAACAGTTGTGTGCTTTCAGTGACTATCTATGTTAATAAGACTAAATCACACAAATATTAATGGAAAGCAAACAACATATAGGAGCATGACTGACAAATTCATTAAGTGTGTGTTAATAGTCCCAGGAATTTTTTTGGAAGTAGTTATATAGATTTGCATTAAGTATATTCTACTCTGTGTTTATTCCACATCTGAAGTTAAGACTTTTGCCAACCCAATCCATTGCTTTACAGACAACTAAACTGTAATAAACCAAGGATTAGGGCTCCAAACAATCAAATCTTTTGAAAAGTCTTTGGAATTCATTTGGCTCAGTCCTTCCCATGCTCAGTGGTTTGAGCATTGGCCTGCTAAACCCAGGGTTGTGAGTTCAATCCTTGAGGGGGCCATTTAGGGATCTGGGGCAAAAAATCTGTCAGGGGACAGTACTCGATCCTGCTAGTGTAGGCAGGGGACTGGACTCTATGACCTTCAAGGTCTTTCCAGTTCTAGGAGATTGGTATATCTCCATTTATTATTAAATTAAATCAACCTAACCCTTATTTGTAAACAGACCAAAAGCAGGATTGTACATTTTACAAGTTCTTCTAGGTAACATATCATTGAATGTTAAAGCTCTGAAGGGGGGGACCCCTAAATCTGGAAGGGGAAACCCCTAATTTATCATTTTAAATTAGTGCTAGGGTATTCAACCAGATTAACATTTTCAGAGACTACTAGTGCTACTCCTGGGTCAGGCAGAGGACACCCTAATGAGCAATATGAGGAAATTCCTACCCAGTTCTTCCTCCAGTGATCAGGCTATGGTTACACTACCTTGACGCTGCTGTGATCAATGCACCCGGGGTTGATTTAGTGGGTCTAGTGAAGACCCACTAAATTGATGGCAGTGGCTCTCCAGTCAACGCTAGTACTCCACCAGGAACAAGAGGAGTAAGGTAAGTCGACAGGAGAGTGTCTCCCATTGACCCAGTGTGGTGTAGACAACACAGGAAGTTATCCACATAGCTGGACTAGCGTAATTTAGATCATCTTATTGCGGTAATGTAGACATAGTCTCAGTGTGCTGCATCTGCCAGTTTCAAAGCAAACAAGTTGAGTGGAGACTGGACCCCTAATACCTGATTTATAGTTTGCTGCTGGTCTCAAATTTGAAGTGGCCCAGACTAAAATCTTTTAAAATGAGAATTGTGTCTTTGCAAACTAGGATAAGTTTTGCCAAGTTATGTAAATGCATCAATTTGACCTGTTTTACCACCAAAAATGGGAAATAATTTTGCCTTAAATGGACTCAAATGGGTTTATTATGATTCCACTTACCCATGTTGCACCACTGACTTTCACCAGTATATGAGAGCAGAATCAGATTGAAAACCTCACACAAGGGGGGAAAAGGGAAGCTGTTGTAAGTAATATTATGAAAGGTTCTGAATATGGTTGCTATCTTAGAATTGATAGTCCTTCTTTGTTGCTACCTTTCAATACTCTGGAGTCCTGCTACTCTAATCCCATCCCACACTCCCCCATCCCAATGTATAGACCTTACACTTTCCCTCCAAAAACGACCCAAAACTTACTGAAAGTTGGAAAATGGCAGGTAATATCCCGTGAGGAGGACATTCACATTCTACTTTGAGGAGAAGTTAGCTGCGTAATAAAGATATACTGAATCCATTGTCAGGGATTAAAAGGGAACTCCTGCAGCTGGTATGGAGATTAATGAATTTCGTGAGGTATGTGGAGATCAGATTCCTGGGTTTTAGAGTGCTGAAAGCAATTATATTCTGTAGACAGGAGTCAGATTTGTGTCCCTGACAGAAAAGCATGCAGAAAAAAACGCATGTGTTTATGTCTTCCAGGCTTGGCTGTTGAAATGTATTACAGTAAACCCTCGATTTAACGGACCTCGATTTAACAGACTTTGGATGCAACGGACAAAATTTCTGAGCAAGTCTGATGCATCCGAAATCCATTTCTTGGGGGCTGGCTGCCGCCCAGGTCCAGGCAGCGGGCGGGCGGGCTGCTGCTCCAACAGCTCGTGTTTTTTTTTATTATTAAATAACGGACTTTTTGATTTATCGGACACCCCCTCGCCCGAATTAGTCCGTTAAATGGAGGTTTTACTGTATACCAAAGAATGAAGCCATTCACACTGAGAGCTCCCCCACCGATTTACAGGGTAGCAACTAGGATAACAGCTCTCAATTTTCTGGCTTTTTATTGCCTATTAAGTCAGAACATAAGAATGGCTATTCTGAATGAGACCAAAAGTCCATCGAGCCCAGTAACCTGTCTTCCGACAGCGACCAATGCCAGGTGACCCAAATGAAATGAACAGAATGGGTAATCATCGTGTCATCCATCTCCTGTTGCCCATTCCCAGCTTCTGGGAAACAGAGGTTACGGACACCATCCCTGCCCATCGTGGCTAATAGCGATTGATGGACCTATCCTCCATGAACTTATCCACTTCTTTTTGAACCCTGTTATAATCTTGGCCTTCACAACATCCTCTGATAGGGTGTCCCACAGGTTGACTGTGTGTTGTGTGAAAAAATACTTCCTTTTGTTTGTTTTAGCTCTATTAATTTCATTTGTTGAACCCTACTTCTTGTGTTATGAGAAGGAATAAATAACATTTCCTTATTTACTTTCTCCACACTAGTAATGATTTTGTAGACCTCTAGCATATCCCCCCTTAATTGTCTCTTTTCCAAGATGAAAAGTCCCAGTCTTATTAATCTCTTCTCATACAGAAGCCCTTCCCTTAATAATTTTTGTTGCACTTTTCTGAACCTTTTCCAATTGCAGTCTATTTTTTGAGATGGCGTGACCACATCTACACACAATATTCAAGATGTGGGTGTACCCTGGATTTATATAGAGGCAGTATGATATTTTCTGTCTTATCTATCCTTTTCTTAATGATTCCCAACATTGTTTGCTTTTTTGCCTGCTGCTGTACATTGAGTGGATGTTTTCAGAGAACCATCCACAATGATTAAGATCTCTTTCCTGAGTGGTAACAGCTAAATTAGACCCCATCATGTTAGATGTATAGTTGGGATTATGTTTTCCAAAGTGCATTACTTTGAATTTATCAACATTGAATTTTATCTACCATTTTGTTGCCCAGTCACCCAGTTTTGTAGCTTTTTGAAGTCTTAGTATTTAACTATCTTGAGTAGTTTTTATCATCTGCAAATTTTGCCATCTCGCTGTTTGCCCTTTTTTCCAGATCATTTATGAATATGTTGAATAGGATTAGCCCCAATACAGATCTCTGTGGGACCCTACAATTTACTTCTCTCCACAATAAACTGACCATTTATTCCTACCTTTTGTTTCCTGCTCATGAAAGGACCTTCCCTCTTATCCCATGACAGCTTCCTTTACTTAAGAACCTTTGGTGAGGGACCTTGTGAAAGGCTTTCTGAAAATCTAAGTACACTATAACCACTGGATATCCCTTGTCCACATACTCGTTGACCCTCTCAAAGAATTCTAGGAGATTGGTGAGGCATGATTTCCCTTTATGAAAACCATGTTGATATTTACCCAACAAATTCTGTTCATTTGTGTCTGAAAATTTGTTACTATAATTTCAACCAGTTTGCCCAGTACTGAAGTCAGGCTTACTAACCTTATTTACTGGGATCACTTCTGGAGCCCTTTTTAAAAATTGGCATTGCATAAGCTATCCTCCAGTCATTTGGTACAAAATCTGATTTAAATGACAGGTTACAAACTACAGTTAGCAGTTCTGCAATTTCACATTTGAGATTCTTCAGAACTCTTGTCCTGATGACTTATTACTGTTTACTTTATCAATTTGTTCCAAAACCTCCTCTAAATTGAAAGTCTGTCCTAATCTTCAAAGGATTGATGCCAGCTGCCTTGCAGGCAAGCTCTCAGGAAGATAGGACAGCTATGCTCCTCTGGATAGATGGTACTGTGAACCAGTGGGAAAACTCATAAGCACAAATGAACTTACTGGAGACCTCACTTCCATGAAGTATCAGAAAGTGAACAAAATATTAAATTCACTTCTACTTAATTGTCCCACAATACTAATTATACATTATATAAACTTTACATTAAAAGAGCTACATGAAAAGAACATTAAGGTTGTGAAGTCAGCCACACAGAAATTAGGAAATGCCCAAATTAAGGTTATATAAACAACTTAATTTTAGTCCCCTTATTTAGATGCATTAAGGCATATAATTCCCCCTCCCTCCCCCACCCGCACTCCACTGATTCCTGCTTCATGCCTGGTGCCATAGCAACCCAAAGCAATATTTGCCAGGAAAGCCCTCATCAGGGCTTGGCTACACTGGCACTTTATAGCACTCTAACTTGCCAGGTCAGGAGGTGTGAAAAATCACTCCACTGAATGCAGCAAGTCTGAGCGCTTTAAAGCGCTAGTGTAGACAGGCTCCGAGCACTAGGAGCTGCACTCCGAGTGCTTGGAGCTAATCCCTCTGTGGCGGTGGATTACCAGGAGCGCTAGGAGAACTCTTTCCCAGCGCTCGTGTGCGACCACACTCGCACTTCAAAGCGCTGCCTCAGGAGCGTTCCCGCAGCAGTGCTTTGAAATCTCAGGTGTAGCCAAGCCCTGAGGGTCCCTTAAACAGGAGCATGCTCAGTGTATATGGACTCAGAACTTAACTGTCAAATTGGCAATAATAATGTGTGAACTGGGAGAGTTTTTAAATGCTTATGACCTTTGAGTGGTTTTTCACAGGAACAGAAAAAGGAACCTCACTGATACCAAGGTGACTGCCTCCCTCCTCACACCTTGATTTCAGGCCTTTGCTCCAAAGCAAGGAGGCATTAGAGTGTCTTAGCAAAAAGGAGAATTTTTAAGAATTGACAAAACTGTGTCTTTCCCCCTAATCTTGTTCTTAGAAACAGCTGACCAATTTTTTTAGAGCTTAATCCATGTATGTGCAACCTCTGGCTCCCTTCCTGCCTACCTACCCACCCACCCCCCACCCGGAGACAGACATCTTGTGTGGAAGATTTCAGACCAAAGAGTTAGTTTATCAAAATGATCAGCAACTGAAAACAGGGTTTTATAATGGGAATTGTCAGACATCCTCCACAGTAATAGACAGAGCTGGTAACACCATCAATAATACACTGCCCCCCTCCCACAAAAGGGAAAATTAATGAATAACTGTTCCTTGTAACTCAAGTGTTTGTGCCGCACTCTGGTGGTCTAAAGAGACAGAAGTTTCTTCCACATTCTTCTGCTGTGTTCAGAGGTCTCCACTGTTCTCCTACATGCAGTAAATCTGGCCTTCAACCCTGTAATGGCCCAAAGATCTATAGAAATCTTAGGGAGATTGCTGGAGGCTTAGGGTATGCTACAGAGCAGAGAGAAACCTGCAGCTGCAACCTCGGACTCGTGAGACTTGGGCTCTGGAGCGGTTTCATTGCTGTGTAGCGCTCCGGACTTGGGCTGGAGCCTGATTTCTGGGACCCTCCTACCACACAGGGTCCTAAAACGAGGCTCCAGCCCAAGCCCGGATGTCTACACAGCAATGAAAAGGCCGCACTGCCTGAGCCAGCTGGCATGGGCTAGCTGCAGGTTTTTATTTGCCATGTAGACATACCCTTAGTTGTCTTCTGCTTTATGTGCCTATAGGCCCTTGCTATTCTACCTCTGGCTGACTATGCTCCCGAGGGAATTTTGCAACCCCCCCTCCCCCTCCCAAAAAATTCTGAACACAATATTTTAAAATTCTGCATATTGTATTTCTTAATAAACAAACGTGGAGGCTCCAGGGTAGCAGTGGGGAGCACAGGCAACAGGCTGCACAGAGATGGAAGCTCATCCTGCAACCCTCTCCCACCTCCAGACACAAACATGGTGGTGAGGCTGCATCCAGTGCAAGGGCTGCCTGCCCCAGAAATGCTACAGGGCCCTGCCTCTCAATGCCAGGTGCACCAAGATACTAAGCAAAAGTGACAGAGTTTCACACAGCTGCCTAGTCCTGACCCCTGATCCAGATGTGGACACAGGCTCAGCCCGGTAGGATCCAAGTGTGGAGGGGCTTGGTGTGGGGTGAGAGAGTTGTGTGTGGGGCAATCTGGATGGGAGTCTGGAGGGAGGGGAGAATCTGGATGTGCAGGGGTTTGTTGGTGGGTTTCTCTGCAGGGGGGGTCCAGGTGAAGGAGGTTGGGAGTTAGTAGGGTTTTTTTTGGATGCAGGGAGATCAGCAGTGGTCTGGGTGCAGCTGAAGGAGGCTCAATAGAGTCTGGGGGCTCATCAAGGTGGTCCAGAAAGAGTGGGGGGAGGTGGAGCTCATTGGCGTGGGGGTTTAAGTGCAGTGTCAGCGAGGGCTGATCTGTGTGCAGGGGTCAGAGTCCAGCTACAGGGGGTGAGGTTCAGTGGAGTGTGTGTGTGTGTGGGGGGGTTAGATGTGAGGGGACTTAGTGTCTGGATATGGGGAAATATGGATGCATTGGGGTTGGGCAGATGGAAGAGCAGCTCCCCATACAGTGACCCCTCCTTCTGTGACTGAGGAGTGGTGGGAGCAGGGGAGGTGAACTGTAGAGCTTTCTGCAGCCAGAGAGGTTTCTGGCAGTGGTGATAGGATAGTTCCCCTTGGCCCTCACCCCCTGCCCACTTGGTATTAGCAGCTAAGACTAGGATAGGGCAGGAACCACTGGCTGGGGCATCCCCAGTTCTGCCCCCACCTTCCACAGTGATTTCTCTCTGCTGGCTGCTCCAGGCACCCAAAATGACATACCTGCATGGCTAGGGAGAGGCATGTGACTGCAGAAAATGATGGGGGGAAGCTGCAAGAGCAGAGGAAACAAAGAAATCTGCAGGGTACATGAATTCTGTGCATGTGCAGTGGTGCAGAATTCCCCCAGGAGAATCACTATCAGCACAGCTCCTAGCCACACCAACAGGGCACTCCCTTGCTAGCAGAAGTCCTTTGACTGCCCCCTTCCAGTGAAGAAACCCCCAAAGTGCAAAGAGCCTCCTCGTTGGTTATTACATCCAGAGGCTATATGAATTGCTGAGCAACCAGAGGTCCCACAGGGATTCAGGAGAATGGATGGTCTTTCCTCTCCCCATGTTCACAGTGACATTTCTCTTAATAGATTCTCTAGACCAGAGAAGAGTCTGAGGTCTGGTAAGATACAGGAGGGAATTAGAGTTATGGAAATAGTATTATGAAAGTGTTTGTGTAGCAAAGCGAGGACTCACCAGCACAGCGCCTCCTGCTGGTCATCTTGGGAATTAACTCTTTCAGCATTCACAGTGCCTTCTGCTAGCTGGCAGCTCACCTGCTGCTGGCCTCCCACCCCAGGTCTCTCCTGGACCCCAATGCCCATATTCCTTGGGGGTGCTGCCCCCACAGTACCCCAACAGTCCAGGTCTCCTCTCCCAGGGGAACCCCCAACCCTCTATGCCCACCTTGTCTCAGTGGCCACTGCCAGTCATCATCTAGCCCCCGCTCGCTGAAGAAGACTGCAGTCTGTAATGGTCACTCATTATGGGCAAGGAGTTAGGACCTGCCTCCTTTGCCTGTCCCTGGGCTGGTCCTCTACAGCCCCACTACCTTTTGGGCCTTTAACAAGGCCTGCCGGCTTACCAGGCTGGAGCTTCTCTAGACCTTTCCACTCCAGGAATCATGTGGGACTCCATTTGAATGTCTGGCTCACACCCCTTTTATAGAGCCAGCTGTGGCCAGATTAAGCCAGCCACACCTGTGGTCAGTTACTCACTCAGCTTCCCCCAGCTTTTCTCACTCTTCTTATTCCAGGAGCAGGGTAACCACCCCACTACAGTTTGATATCCCCAACTTGCATGTGTACAGTACAGGCCAGGTACAGATTTACAGGCAGAAAAATTCCTCCACTTGCAAATTTAGGGCTCTGACCTGCTCCACTTTGCTGGAACATTAATTCAGTATGAACTCTGAGGGAAGAACATCACCTTCTTAAACACCACTTAGTATCTGTTAAGTCTATCAAGGTAGTCACAGCCATCACAAGCTAGAGCAAAGGTGATAGTATTTTTTTTTAGTAGGCGTTGTAATGAGGGCTCTTGTATAACCAACACCCCATAAAATCAGTTGGAAATTGGGTGTATGTATATGCACAGTGTATTTTTCCTTTAAAAAAGAAGAAACTGAGTCCAGGGAAGTCTGTGTAGCTGGTTGCAACAAAATGTATAAACCTTGTCAAAACAGGTAGTACTAAGCGGCTTATTTTTAAAGTTACTCAAATAGCTCTCTGCTGATCTGGACAGTTTTGGGCTGGAAGAAATGCTCCCTCAAGAAATAAAGTTTTTAAATGAGTCCAGTTCATTTTATTTGCTCTGTCCTCGAGGGTGCTACTAAAACAAGAGGAGATCTGCTTTTTTACCTACCATGATCTGGAGACACATGCTGAGAAAGCCTGGTTTACTTTTCAATCCGCTAGGGCTATCCTAATGCCAAGACTGAATGTTTAAGATGGTAGAATATTCCACTGTGCAAGTGACACAGCCAATTTTGGAATAATCAGGTTTTTTGCCCAAACCTCTTGAAAAAGCCACATGACTTAGTCCACATACAGTCCCTTCCCTGGGTCTGTCTAAACCAGGGGTTCTCGGACTTTTGTACTGGTGACCTCTTGCACCTTGCAAGCCTCTGAGTACAACCCCCCTTATAAATTGTAAGATCCGCTCTTCCCCCACATCACAACGGGCAGGAGACTCCTTTTGTGGCTTCCAACAGTGCTCTTTATTTATACAGTGCAAACCCCATCACCGATATACAACTCTACACAGTTTAGCTGAGTCCCAGCCCTCAACCTGGCTGGTCTCTGGAAGCAGTCAGCTCTTATAGAATCAGAGAGGTAGTTGTGTTAGTCTGGAATAGCAGAGGTAACAAAGTCCTGTGGCACCTTAAAGACTAACTATAAAGTTTTGAAGCATGAGCTTTCGTGGGCTAATACCCACTTCGTCGGATGCAAGCAGTGGAAGTGTCCAGAGGCAGGTATAGAAAAGTAGGCAAGAACCAGGTGGGAGGTAAAAAAGTTAGTCCAATTAGGCTGAACCAGCTTATCATCTCCGATCAGGGAGGGTGGGTTATTCTTCTAGCATTTGAATGGGGGGTGTGGACATGGAGAGAGGAGAAACTATTTCTGTAATGAGCGAGCCATTGTAGGTCTTTGTTCAATCCGAGATTGTTTGTGTTGAATTTGCAAATGAATTGCAGCTCTGCAGTTTCCCTTTGCAGTCTGGACTTGAAGTTTTTTTGCTGCAGTATGGTGACTTTTAAATCTGCAATTGTGTGTCCAGGCAGGTTGAAGTGTTCCCCTACAGGTTTTTGTATATTGCCATTCCTAATATCTGATTTGTGTGCATTTATCCTTTTTCTTAGGGACTGTCCAGTTTGGCCGATGTACATAGCAGAGGGACACTGGTGGCATATAATGGCATATATGACATTGGTTGATGTGCAGGTGAATGAACCAGTGATGGTATGGTTGATCTGGTTAGGTCCTGTGATGGTGTTGCTGGTGTAGATATGTGGGCAGAGTTGGCATCGAGGTTTGTTGCATGGATTGGTTCCTGAGTTGGAGTTATTGTGGTGCAGTGTGCTGTTGCTGGTGAGAATTTGTTTAAGGTTGGCAGGTTGTCTGTGTGCCAGGACTGGCCCTTCCTCCCAAGGCCTGTGAAAGTGAGGGATTATTGTCCAGGATGGGTTGTAGGTCACTGATGATGCGTTGCAGAGGTTTTAACTGAGGACTGTAGGTGATGGCCAGTGGTGTTCTGTTGTTTTCTTTCTTGGGCTTGTCTTGCAGCAGCAGGCTTCTGGGTACACGTCTGGCTCTGTTGATCTGGGTCCTTATTTCCTTGTGCAGGTATTGTAGTTTTGAGAAAGCTTGGTGAAGATCTCGTAGGTGTTGGTCTCTGTCTGAGGGGTTGGAGCAAATCCGATTGTACCTCAGTGCTTTGCTGTAGACAATGGATCGTGTGGTATGTCCGGGTAAACAAATTCTCACCAGCAACAGCACACTGCACCACAATAACTCCAACTCAGGAACCAATCCATGCAACAAACCTCAATGCCAACTCTGCCCACATATCTACACCAGCAACACCATCACAGGACCTAACCAGATCAACCATACCATCACTAGTTCATTCACCTGCACTTCAACCAATGTCATATATGCCATTATATGCCACCAGTGTCCCTCTGCTATGTACATCGGCCAAACTGGTCAGTCCCTAAGAAAAAGGATAAATGCACACAAATCAGATATTAGGAATGGCAATATACAAAAACCTGTAGGGGAACACTTCAACCTGCCTGGACACACAATTGCAGATTTAAAAGTCACCATACTGCAGCAAAAAAAACTTCAAGTCCAGACTGCAAAGGGAAACTGCAGAGCTGCAATTCATTTGCAAATTCAACACAAACAATCTCAGATTGAACAAAGACCTACAATGGCTCGCTCATTACAGAAATAGTTTCTCCTCTCTCCATGTCCACACCCCCCATTCAAATGCTAGAAGAATAACCCACCCTCCCTGATCGGAGATGATAAGCTAGTTCAGCCTAATTGGACTAACCTTTTTACCTCCCACCTGGTTCTTGCCTACTTTTCTATACCTGCCTCTGGACCCTTCCACTGCTTGCATCCGACGAAGTGGGTATTAGCCCACGAAAGCTCATGCTTCAAAACTTTATAGTTAGTCTTTAAGGTGCCACAGGACTTTGTTACCTCAGCTCTTATAGGCTCCTAGCCTCAGCTCTACTTCCCTTCTGTCTCTGTCTCTGTCTCTCCCCCCACCACCCTGGGCTTCCTCCCTGGCAGGCATTTATCCTCTGGAGAGGCTGCCAGGTGCAGCACATAACCCTGAGCCCTCTGCAGCCCAGGTGGCTGATTAGCCTTCCCTGCAAGGGGAGGCTTTCAGAGGTTTTTTTCCTCTTAAAGGGCCAGCAGGGCTGGCTCAGGCACTCCTGGCCAGCACCCTGCCACAAAATTAAAAACACTTTTTTATATATTTAACACCATTACAAATGCTAGAGGCAAAGCAGGATTTGGGGTGGAGGCTAACAGCTTACAATCTCCCTCACCCCAATATAGTAACCTCACAACCCCCTGAGGGGTCCCAACCCCCCCAGTTTGAGAGCCCCTGAATCTAAATTCCCTTCTGTCAGGTCACTGTCACTTCCTCAATGGCTGTTGGGGGGCAGGGTGGGGAGAACCTAGGCCAGCCCACTATTCTGGGTCCCATCCCAGGGACACATACCTGTAATTTAGTAGCAGCCACATGGCACATACCTGTAACTAACTGCTTTTCCCTGGGAAACTTCCCTATAGCTTGTCTGAATTGAGTCATGGACTGTAGGTGAATTATCCACAAATACCTTTTTGGGGGAGGGGGGGAGGGGAAGGTGAAGGAATGTAAAGTTCTGGTTCAAACTTTTCTGAATTACCAAGATCTGGCCAGACAGCTTGATGCCACTATTGTTCCAGTGAGTGCTGTGCAACAATCAGTGCCTCCATCACCTTCCACCTGAGATGTGCATCACGAATATCCAGACAACCAGAAAATGTGATCATACATGGGGGATAGCACACTGAGGATACTGACTTAGCTGACTTTCATGAGCTCTAGCATGATAGCCATCAAGATCATATTCTCCATTCACAGAACAGTTAACAATGTATACCTTTTCACAGCAGAAAATGATGTGTCCCCAGCTGTAAACAGAACTGTGCCAAAGGTAATTCAGTCCTCATATCCATTTGATCCTCAAACACTCTTTTGAGGACAAACACTTGTGTGTCAAGTTTGATTAAGATAAGAAAGAGCACTTGTCCACTACTCTACCCTGAGTTCTTCTATTAACTCAGGTCACAGACTGCTGACCAGTATCGGATGGTATTAGCTTTTGATCACTAGAGATCTGAGCTTGTTTCAAAGGCCACATAGAAGCAAAATACTCTGGTTGAGGAAAAAAGGAGCACAGGACTGGTGATTGGATACAATGTTACTCCTCAGGTTTAGGGGCTACATTTTTATGAGGTTCCCTCTCATAAAAATTCTAGCCATTGCCTATCATGAGATCCTATTGTCTCTCCCCCTTTGCATATACAAGCCTCAATGAAAGTACATCACTGATGTTGATCCTTAGTTTTGATGAGTCAGATTTCAATATGAAAAAAAAAAAAGATTGTGATTGACTCAGAATAATATGGTCAAATTATAAATAAGACATGACATTTCTACTGTCAGGACATTTCATTCACATTGCTGTTGTGCTTTGTCACTGAATCCTGTCCTTATGAACGATAGATGTACTTCCAAACCTGGCAGACTTGTGTGAAGTCTTCTGGCAATTTAAACAGCTGTTTAATGAGTCCTTCCTGGCAGAGCTCTCCTGTTTATTGTCTCTGGTTGGTAAATCATCCTGTATAACAAACATTGTGTACCTTCTTGTATGGAATCAGTAACATCGAGATGAAGAGGGAGAAAGACTTCAGTTACCAAAAGGGCTTTGTTTGCCACCGAATGCACTAAGTTCTATGGTAACTGTACATTTTTAATATTAAACCTCTAATGTGCTTTAGAAAGCAGCACAAATATTTCATTAAAAAGAATTAACTGAGCATTGCAGTTTTTACTCCATTATTTCTGTAATGCAAAATAAAAAATGGTTATCCTGTGGTCTTACCCAAACGTACCAGAACGTATGTGATGTAACAGCTCAGGAATGGTTCTTGTTTGAGACGTGACACTGAAATTGAATAGTTATAGCCAGACTGCAAAGATGCCACCATTCGACTGGTCTAAATTTAATTTGAAAAATCCCCATGGGCCAGAATCTGCAACCTTTATTCTTGTTGAGTATTGCTTTACTCCAGAGAGTCCCATACAACGTAAAGGGTGGCAGAATCTGGCCCTAAACTGTCATTTCTGAATGACCGTACTATGACTATGCAACTTGCTACACTAAGCAGCATCTAGGACTCAATTTTTTCATATTGTGCTAGCAGACAAGCCATTCCCCCCAAAGCATCGTCTGAAACGGAAAATGTAACATTCTGATGAGAAGTGTGAGGGGGGGATTCAAAAAGCAAAGAAAACAGGATTAGGAAACTCCTTTAAAAATCAAAGAGAATCAAAGAGTCTGATTTAGCTTTTCTCTCCCCCCCCCCACTCTCCTCAGCTCACTGCTTCCACAATAAAAAAAAACCCTAACCCCAAAACGACAGTCCTGTTCCGATACATTGTTTATCCTCAGAAGCTGAACACAGCCACTCCTTCCCAGCTTGCATAGGAGCTAATGTTGTTACAAAGCAATATAAAATCTCAGTGGCTTAGGAAAGAAGGAGAGAAAGAAGCTATCAAGGGAAATGATGCAGAAACCCACCATAGCGTTTCACTTTTATTTTCCAAATACTGGCAGTTCAATAGTCAATTTTGTTGTTTCTATTACAGCTCCTTGTACTTAAAAGGTACAGTTTAAGGGCTCAGTATAATTCATTTGAGGATTCATTCAGATTAACTCAGTAATAACCACATCCTGGGCTAAAAAAGGCAGAGACTGAATTGTTTATTAGCCCAGCATGCTGAAGTTACTAAAGGCCCAGGTGCCCTTTCCTGTGGGAACATTTGCATGGGAAGGTTAAGTGGGAAAAGTCTCCACAACATTTTCCTCCTTGAGGTTTCTTCATATTCATTCTGTCAAGAGACTGGGGTTTGGCCTCAACATGACATCTCTGTGTCCCTGGCACTGCAACTCTTAGAAGGAGATTTCAGCTGAGGTGGGCAGCCAGAGGGGGAGAAAGTTCCATGAAGATCCACATGATAACTGTGGGTACTGGATATCTAGGAGGAACATGCTTTCCTTCTTCTCACCCCTTTCCTCTGAAACAAGCAACTTCAACAGTAGAGAGAAGATGAGAAGTCAAACCAGCCATGTTTGTCATCAACATATGAATGTAGAGGTCTGAAGGCAACAGCCAAATGAGGCCATGTCTACACTAGCGAACTCACAGAGGCACAGCTGTATTGAGGCATAGAGCTCTCGACGTAATAAAACCACTTCAGCAAGCAGCGGTAGTAATGCCAGTGGCTTCTCCCGCTGACATAGCGCTGTGCACACTGCCACTCATGCCGGGAAAATGTATGTGTGTTTTACCCCCAACCCTGAGCAACATAAGTTTTGCCAATATAAGTGGTAGTGTAGACATGACCTCAGAGCGCAGGCATCTGTAACAGAGAAATAACTACAGAACTGTGGGTCAATACAACATCCCTGCACTCCAGTTGGTGGAGGCAATTTCATTTCAGGGTATATAGAGTTGCATTATTGTCATTAAACATTTCTGTGTGGGGAACTTCAATATTCCTTACCCCTTAGGGAGTTATTTACTTCTGTGGAAAGTGGAATGGTGCTTTACACCCAATTCAGCAGCATTTTAACACCTTCCACAGGTGTTAATGAATCCACAAGGTGTCAGACAGTGGAAAAATCAGGCCTAATGTACATAAATGTCCTGTTACTAATACACTGCATTCAACTTCATTAACCAAAGGGCATTTCTTCTGAGTTGTGTAATTCAGAGATTAATCTACACTTTGAAATTTGTGCTATCCAATCAGCCTGCTAACTCTTTCTAGTCATCTTTATAAATAGCATTTGTCTTTGTATTGTCATTCAAACATGATTGGCCAGGCAGAGAGATTACAAGCCTTGGTTTTGCATCTCAATGAACAAGTGACTCATTCCCATCAAGAGTGTTCAGTGAATGACTTTGATATATCAAAATCCGGTTCTCCCCAGTATCCCTTTAAACTCTGGTAGCTGTAGCATTTTGACTATCCTCAAGTAAATAGTTCAAGCAGAAATCCAAGACTGCCCAAAAAGTCTCCATCATAATTTTGCAGACTGAATCCAAGTATTGCAGACACAGATTGGCAGCAGACAAACTATTTTTGGGATTTTGTCTTCCCAGGCAACATTTTACATCACAAAGAAGTTATGCCATACTTCAAAGTGGCCTGTCAATATCAGAAGACCATCAATAAGAGAAGGAGAGGAGATGTTTCTCGGAGCTCTGGGAGCACATGCCCATAGAGAGAGGAGTTCACTTGATTTCCTATCATTGCAGTAAAATAATCTGAAATCTAAGGACTCATACATATGTTATATAGTAACAGAGGAATGGCCCCACTGGCAATCAGCTGGCCAAGGAAAACCTTGCCTAGATGAGCTTATCCCTAGCGTGGGAGAATGCCAAAGAAGGGCATATGTCACGAGCACAGAAATGGATAAACATCCACATTCTGGGACCTATACAATTTTCAAAACAAGATATCTTACTGGACCTCCTATGGGAACACAGCTCAAGGAACTGCAGAATTTGATTCCACTCAAGTCCATGCTCAGACAAATATTTATAGCTTTTAGCACATCTCCACATCTGGAAATCTCCACCTCTCATGGCCTTTTAATAAAGAGCATCATCCCAGCTGCTATGATCTGGATCTTTTCTCTGTTAAAGCTACTATCTTAAAGTTGTTAGCTCAGACTAAGGGAGAGGGAAAAAAAGTCTCCTATACATTACCAAAAGAGAAAGTACACACGCATCTATAGGCAGTCTCCATGCTACTATCATGCTTTATTCTTATTCCTTTCTGAGGGTGAAAGACTTCCCCAGAATACAGGATTCCAAATAGATTCCCGTGAGCCACAGAAGCAATGGAGCAGACCTATCTTTCTTGCCTTCTGAAAATGGAAGTTTAGAATCTTTATAAAAGCAACATGGGAAACAAAGGGTGAAAGCAATGGGCCAGTTCACCTAGTCACTCTTGACCAGTAGCTCTCAACTGATTTATCATTGTGGCCCACAAATGCCCACTACCTGTATGGCCCTGAAGATGGCACATGGGCTGCAGCTGTGTGCTGAGGGGGCTGCAAGCGGCCTAGGGGCTGAGGGTTGAGAACAACTGCTCTTGAATCTTCGAGGGTGGAAGGAAAATTCAGAGGCCAGCTGGTTGTCACTGTGAAGGACAAAGCCACTGTGACACTCCTCCAGCTGAGGACTGCATAACATAAGGTAGAATCCCAGAGCCTGTTCAAGGACTGCTCTGCAGACTCTTCTCTGAGGTCTGGGAACCAACAAGAGTTTTGCTTTTGTAACAAAATAGGTCTAGCTACAGCATTATTGCACCCCTCCATTTACTTTTCAGTTTTTGCAGTACCATGATAGGAGTGCCTCCATCTCCAAACCCAGGGATCTTTGATCTCAGGGCCTGTCAAGGAGGAAGGAAGGCTATAGGTGCATGCACTTTGTCCTCTCTGCACCAAGATGGCAAGCAAAGTAGTTTGTTCTGTTTTAAAACACACAATCTGCATATAAAGTAAACAAGATTTCTCAAATATAGAGCATATGGTGTTGTGTGGACAGCAGGTCAGTTTGTCACAATTATTTTATTAAATCAATCACGTTCATGTCTGAAACTTGAGTACTAAATCCTACTGAGGAAGAAAGTGTGAGACTTATAATACACCAAACCATAGCTAAATTGTCAGTTTGTTCACTGGGGAACCAAGGTGGCATGAAAAGTAACCAGTCAGACACGTCAAACAGCAAATCATTCACATGCAGGTGCAGCAATGCTTGGTACTGACTGAAAAGTTGAATTCTCCATAGTCAACACTTTATTTGTTTGTCTGGAAGGGGCAGAAGGGAGATGGGCAAGAAACCCATTCTTCTACCTCTGCTGAGAGGCTTGCTTAAATGTAAACCAGCAGATTTTTCTTAATGTGTTGGCATAATTATGTGTACTTTGCCTGACAGTGAAAGCTTCTAGCTTTAAACAGAAATGGTGACTCTGTGCCCCCTTGAACAAGTTGACCTACACATGAAATCTAACAAAGCAGATTCATAGACTCATACACTTTAGATGATCATAATGATCCCTTTTGACCACAGTCTAACCTCCTGCACAATGCAGACCACAGAATCTCACCCGCCTCCTCCTGTAGGAGACCCCTAACCTATGTGTGAGCTATTGAAGTCCTCAAATCATGGTTTAAAGACTTCAAGGTGCAGAGAAAACTCCAGCAAGTGACCTGTGCCCCACACTGCAGAGGAAGGTGAAAAACCACCAGGGTCTCTGCCAATCTGCCCTAGAGGAAAATTCCCTCCCGACCCCAAATATGGTGATCAGCTGCACCCTGAGCATATGGGAAAGACTCACCAGCCAGATCTTCTACCCAGATGTTCAGATGTCTCAGGGGCTCCATCATTAAATTAATCAGAATGGGCTAAATTCTTAAGATGAGGTGCCCAGTTTACTGCTAGGCAGTGCAACCCAGGCTTCAAGTCTCTCGCTGGTAGAAATTACTTGCTCTCCAACAAGAAATAGTGTAGTATCAAATGTCCATAACCCCTGCAAGGGATCTAAAGCTGGCTGATTCTGGCTACAAAGGGAGAGGATGGTAGATGCCTGTTCACTGCACCTTGAAACTGAGCTTCCATTTTAGGACAAAGCTGTCACTTGCACTGTTTCCCGGGAGAGTGGAAAAGTGGACAGCCACCTGAGGGGAGCACAGAGGAGTATCTCTCTCTCTCTCTCTCTCTCTCACACACACACACACACACTTTCTATGGCCTTTTGTATCAGAGAATCTGATCTTTAAAAATATCCCTCCCCAAGCGTTTTAGTAGCTAGAGGTGACACTTGCTCTTAGTGAAGAACAATAGAGCAAATGCTTCAAGTTCTTTTTGTGCAAGGGCAACATTTGTTTCAAAGATTGGTAATTTACCTAGTTCTCTTATGCAGAGGATTGGAGTCAAGTTGCAGGAAGGAGCAAGGTGTTCCCATTTCTTATGGAAAATTTACCAGTTTTTCATTCTACTGCAGTGCGGATGTTGTTTGTAGGCAGGCACTTAAAAGAATGCTCCAGCTTGTCAAAGGACTGTCATCTTCCCCTTCCTCACATCTTACAACACAACATGCAAATAAGTCATGCTGATGATGCATTGAAAAGAGTTCTGGTTTATATCAAAGGAATTTTTCAAAGTTAATGCATATCAAAAAGACACCTGAAGTATGCAAGTCACACAAAAATCTATTTTTAAAAAATATACATCTACATATTGTATAGAGGATCTCTCAGCTATGGCCTGCATATCCCTCAGCTGTAATTCATTTCTACAAAGTCTTTCACTCATTTTAGATCTAAGTTTCTCTGTCTCGCACAATCCTAGCAATAGCTCCGTTTTTACTGTGTCTCCGACAGACATTACCTCATCCATCTTGTCTCCCCAATGTTTTATTGAGCCAACTTCCATTGATGAGAGACATCTTTGGAGTTTACACAGAGCTTTTCAAATCAGACTTGTGTAAACTTAAAAGCTTGTCTTCTTCTTCACCAACAGCAATTGGTCCAATAAAATCTTCACCCACCTTCTCTCTATTCTGCTGGAACCAACAAGGCTACTATACTGCAAACAAACAGTATAGTAAAGGTTGTAAAAAGAAGTGTAAACACGTTTCTTGTAGTTTATAGTTTCTCTAGGCACATGCACATTAGTAAGACCAAAAATACCTCCTCTTCCCCCCCCTCCCCCCGGAAAATGTACAATATACCAGGGGAGAACTCAAAGTCCCCAGCAAAGAAACTACAGCCTTCCTCAGCAGACTTCTGCTTCATATATACACATAGGTCTTGTAGCATGCTTATTAGAAAGGAATTAATCTCATATATCAAGGTTCCTCCTAGGCTATGTACATGTGGACCCAGGGCCGGCTCTATGTTTTTTGCTGCCTCGAGCAAAACATTTTTTGGCTGCTCCCCACCCCAGCCCTGGGCTCTCCCCCCCCAAACCCACAACCCCTGCCATCCCAGCTCTGGACTCCTCCCCTTCCCCCCCACCAGTGCCCTCTCCACCCGTACTCCCCCTGCCGCCCCAGCCCTGGGCTCTTCCCCCTTCCCCCACCTGCAGTCTCCTGCCGTCCCAGCCCTGGGTCACTGGTAACTTGCTCCCAAGGCTGATCATTCAGCAGGAATTTTGGATGTGCACAGAACACAGGCAGGATTGGTTCCTATATGGTTACAGAACTGCAGTATAGTGGAACAATTTTCAGCTAGTGTGATTGGAGGATATTTGGATGCATGTTATAAGAGCGTCCTACATAAACGAGGAAACTTAAGATGCCTTTATTATTCTTTTGTTCCACTCTTTGTTTCTATGGGGAATTTGCCAATGCAATATCACTGTCTTTCTTTTAAACAAACAAAAAATGGCAATCGCTGTTGAAAATAGCAATTCCAGTCCTAATAGCCACTGGGAAGCATTTCTTGTTCAATTTTATCCTACTTTTTCTACAGCAAGTTACAGTGGATCAGTATATTTGATTTGGGAGAAATGAACTCGAAGCTGCCCAAATTGAACTTGAACATGCCTGAATTTTGAGGGTGTTCAAATCTGGGAGGCAGGTGCTAGATTCCCTTTCTGAATATTAGCTAAATCTGAAAAGGAAAAGTCAATTTCTGCTTCAGAAGTTGAAATCCTCCTACATGCCTGGTACTGTATCTAAAGCTGCCCAGGTCCTGTAGTAGAGCCTCCCCTCCCTTACTTTTCATTTTAAATTTGAGGGGGGATACACATACCTCCCTGGCTAGGCTTCAGCTAGAGAGGTGCACTGTCCATTTAGTCCCCCCACTTCCTTCTTTGGGGGCTGCAAGGTGAGGTCACACCAGTATCCCTAGTCATAGAACCTCAGAGTTGGAAAGGACCTCAGGAGATCACCTAGTCTAATTCCCTGCTCAAAGCAGGACCAGTTCCATTTTTGCCCAATATCCCTAAACAGCCCCCTCAAGGATTGAACTCACACCCTTGGGTTTAGCAGGCCACTGCTCAAACCACTGAGCTATCTCTCCCCCACAGACTAGTCCAGTCTGGGGAAATCTTCTGAAGGGGATATTGGGGCCAAAGCCTTCTACTTCTTGGGCATACTTGTTTCCCATTCACAGGGCCATCTCCTGTAAGAGCAGCCAGCTTTCTATTCGCAGCAAGCTGCATCATGGGGTCCCAGCTTCCTCAAACCCTCCACCTCCCTTTCCTATTGAGAGCCGCCAAGGGAATGCTGGGAAATGTAGTTCTGTCCCTGCTCCAGGGATGACTACATAAGCAGGGAGTTAGCCAAGGAACTACAGCTCCCAGGGCCCCTGTGGGTTCTCAGCTCCCATGCTGGTTCCTTGTGCTCTGTGGCTCCGCTTCTGCAGTGTTGCAAGAAGGAAGGGAGTGAGTGTTACGGAGTGCTATGGCCAGCCCCCAAGCAAAAAACAAAACAAACAAAACAAAAAGCCAACCATGGCCCAAATGCCACCCCTGCAACTGTGCCACCCCAAGCACCTGCTTGTTTTGCTGGTGCCTAGAGCCCTGTGTGGACCCAATGGAAGAGTCCTAGAAGGTTACTTTCTTTGACAAAAGATATATTTCAGAAGCTAAGCAGGACAGCAGGTTGAAAGTGTACTTTTTAGTATTTTAGATTTTGTTAGGACTCACATCCCACAGCTATACTATTATTGAGAAGTCTACTGACTGCGGTTCCTTTTCTTAAAAGATTCAGCATGTCACCAGTGTTCATGAAGAGATCTGATTAGTTTCAGGGATATTCCATTCTTCACTATAGTTCAAGCTGAGAGATACGGAAGTCAAAGCATTAGTTCATCTTTCTTCAACAATCCTTTTTGTAAATAGATGTGTCTTGTTTCTTGCAGTTTGAAGCTAGAGAAATGTCTTCAGGTTTGTCACCGGATTTATTTTCCTTCAGCTATCACCAAAAGCTTTTATTAACTGAGTGAACTTATCCTTCAGACAGCAAAATATTTACTGTCTTCTACGGGAAGTCCTCTGTCTTCTCATAGTAAATAATTCAAAGTTTGGAGTTCTGTACATGTTTGCATTTAGCCTGCTTTAGTTTTATAAATAATTACACCATGGATCAACCATTTTGTAAGCACTCAGAGTCTCTAACACCGAGCAATCACACTGATTTAAAATATCCTACCGGACAAGCTTTCCCTCTCAAGTTCTCCGGGCAGGTCTAGACCATGAGGTTTAGTCAACCCAAGTGAATAAAATAACTGGAGTCGATGTATTTTAGGTTGACTTATTGCAGTGTCTGCATTGCATTGGTTTGACAGGAGAAACCTTTTGTTCGACTTACCTTATGCTTCTCATTCTGGTGGAGTACCAGAGTCGACTAGAGAGTGATCAACGGTTGATTTAGATCGACCCACCCATGAGGGATTGATCGCCGCGAATCAATCCCCCAGTAAGTGGAGACAAGCCCTCAGACAGGAAATTCATTTTACATTACAGTACTTCATTAGATATTGGGTTATAAGTATTTTGGACCCAGAGTCTGCAAATATTTATGCAGATGCTGAACTTTACTTATATGAGTAGTCACATTGATTTCATTGGGATTATTCAGATGTGGTAGTTTAAGGACTTCTGAATTTGCACAATTGGTGCCTTTACTCTTTAATCTCTGCCTCCAATTTTATCAACTGCATACTGTATTGAATATTAAATGCACCGGTAATGGCAGTAGTTTAACCAATCTCTAGTTATTTGCCAAGATACACCCCCACTTTAAAGGTTAAAAATATGAAAGGCAGTTTCCTGTGCATCCAGTGACATTCATTAGTGTTCCCTGAAGTTTGGAAATCCCACTGGAATGTCAATTTTTTTTAAACCCAAAAGCTAAATTGTTTCCCCCCAGCATTATTTCTGAAGGGGAAGAAAAACCACATCTTAAATAGCAATTTTTAAAAGTACCATTGACAGATCCATTATCAGTCTCAGTGCTTCAGTGGAAATATAATGAAATATGTAGTATTTATGAGACAATGGTTACCAGCCCGATTGGGGAAAGTATGCAAGGAAACTACTTTTGTCCCCCCATGCAATAAGGGCCTAGTACAATCATAGTCCCTGTTCTCAGGAAAGTGGAAGGATTGCTCCCCCTCCACACTCTCCCATAAAGAAGACAGACCCCTTGCTTGCTTAAATACTGCATGAGTCGGTCTACCTCTAGTGCACACCTCTGCCTGAGTGACATGATCTTGGCCTTTGTGACTAAGCTCATTGCCACAAGGACAGATTGCAGGGCAACTCAGTGTTCAGATTACTTTTCACCCCCCAAAGCCTTGTGTACTTGAATTATAACCAATCAAGTTCTCAAAGGTACAGGTACATAGCCAAAAAAAGCACAGCAGCAAGTCTCAGAGCCTAGGTCAACTGACTCAGGCTTGTGCTAAAAACATCTACATAGTTAAAAATAACCGTGTAGATATTTGGGCTCAGACCAGAGGTAAGGCTCTGAGATCCTCCCCTTCTCCAGCTTTCAGAGCCCAGGCTCTAGTCCAAGCCCCAGTCTCTACACTGCTATTTTTAGCTCACCGTGCCAGCCCGAGTCAGGTGACCCAAGTGCTGAAACTTTCTGACTTTTTGGGGGGGTCTGTGTAAACATACTCCAGCAATCCACCAACAAACACCCCTGATGTCTCTCACCACACTCAGGCTCTCAGCATCTCTTACCACACAGGTATTGCTCTGTCATTCATTCCTCATTCCCAGCCTTAGCCCTCTCTGGTCTTCCAGCTTCAGAGAGCCAGCAAATCTCTCCCTCTCCTGCTCTCGGCCTTCAGCTCTTTCCAGCTTTCTTTGGCCACAGCTCTCTGGCTCAGGAAGATCAGCAAGCTAGCCCCTCCACTGCGTTCCTGACAATGCCTCCCTCTTTCCACATTTCTGTTCTCTGTGGCTTTCTGCAAGACCTTCTTCAGTCTCCTGACTCCCAGGCAGCTCTCGTCTGGCTTTTCCTCACTGAACCAAGCAGTTCTGACTCACTAGGTTTCTCTCACCTATCAGGCCCAGGTGCCCTCTTTTAGGGTAAACTCATGAGTCATGTGTATACCAGCACTGCTCCCTCTGAGCAATATCACTCTGTGACAGTCATTGAAAGTTCAAGAAAGTTACAGTCACCTGAACTAGGTTAACCAGAGTTAGACATTTATACCAGATTTTTGTAGAGGAATGTTCATTGTACCTTTATTCCATTACCTTACTCCTAGTAGATGCAGTTGAAGAATAATAGGGACCACAAGGAGAGTGTCACTACCTCAAAGATTCCAAGAGAAATAACATTGGGACCAAGGAATCAATAGCACTGAGAAATCTGATCACAGTTAGGGAGATGTGAAACCTGAAAAATTCTGAGACACATTGTAACACATTGGCTGGACTTAGCACCATAGATCAGCAGACTCTGCTGGGACCTAGAGATAATAATGCCAAATGGAAGGAGTTTTGTTTTGTTTTTTTAATGGAACAGTGTGAAAAACAAAGTGAATTGAAGATCAATTTAAAACAGCCATAAGGGAAGAGTGGTACCGGAGAAGTGTACGCTGATTTATGAAGAACCTCGAGAGCTAATCAATCTTTTCTGGCTTTAGACCCATGTGGCGCTGTCCTGGAGAAATAGTGGGCGGCATTAAAAATACTACACTGTATTTATCTTTTTTTTAAAAAAAACAGGATTTGAAGTATTCCCTTGAGAAATCTCTCAAATACCCCACCAGATAAAATTATCACTGACACTCATTCTAATGACCCTTAATGTATCATTGTCCCCATTTTACAAATTAGGAAACAAAGGCACAGGCAGGTGGAATGACTTGCCCAAGATTATCCAGCAGCCCAGTGACAGAGCCCTGAATAGACTCTAGGACTCCTGAGTCCCAGTCCAGGGCTCTGCTCACTAGAACACATTTCTTCATGATGTTTAATGTAGCTGATGCTTTATAAAGGGACAATCTAAGGGACAGGTCAGATAAAAGACAAGACAGCCAGGGTTTCTCTCTCCACGCTACAATTGTATTCAGTCAATGAAGCTAAAAGCCTCACTAATTACAATGTAAGCTCTTAGGAAGAGTCCACGTATTACTGTACAAAAGTGGCTTATTACTGACAAAAGACAGTAATCCCTCGTACAAAGGAATGGGCATCATGGCACAGAAGGGCTATGTTTAGAGAGAAAAAATGTTCTGAATTCATGCCTTGCAGCCTCTGTCAGTCACTCTCACATTTTAACAACTAACAACACTGTATTTTCCCCTGCATATGTGTAATATTTAAGACAGTCGGCATGATTTTATATTAATCCCCTAGGAGATCTTTTACATGTAACCTGTATTGTGATAAATCAACATCACATTGCATAAATGCGCCTTTTCTGTTTGGTACAAGTGCTTTTAACATTTTATCTTAAACCAGCGGTTCTCAACCTTTCCAGGCTATCCTACCCCTTTCAGGAGGCCGATTTGTCTTGCATACTCCTCATTTCACCTCACTTAAAAGCTACTTGCTTACAAAATCAGACATAAAAACACAAAAGCATCACAGTCCACTATTACAGAAAAATTTACTTATCTCATTTTTACCATACAATTACAAAATATATCACAGTCCTCAGCTGAGAAACACTGATATAGTCATTGTCTGTATGAAATTTTAGTTTGTACTGACTATACTAGTGCTTTTAATGTAGCCTGATATAAAACTAGGCAAATATCTAGATGAGTTGACATATCCCCTGGGTATCCAGAGATACACATACCCCTGGTTGAGAACCACTGACTTAAACAATAGTCATATCTAGTCATAATTATCTGCATTTATTTTGCTTTTCATCTACAGTTCTCAAAGCAGTATACAAAGATGGAAAACATAAACATGTGAGGTTATCCCAAATAAATGAGGAACAGAGTGGAGAAGAGTAACCAGGCCTCCTGACTTGCATTTACATCTTCCACTAGACGGGGGGTGGGCAAACTACGTCCCGTGGGCCACATCCAGCCCACAGGCTCGTCCTGCCCGGCCCCTTGAGCTGAGGAGGCTGCCGCCTGCCCTGCCCCCGCGTTCCCCCCTCTTCTGGAGCCTCAGCACGCCGTGCAGGCAGTACTCTGGGGGGTGGGGCAGCATGTCTGGCTCCACGCAGTTGCCATACACGCTGCTGAGTGGCACTGGAGCCAGGGGGTTGCATAATGGGCGGGGAGTCCTGGGAAGCAGCCTGGGAACAGGTGGGAATGGATGGGGTGTGGAAGTCCCAGGGGGTCTGTTGGGGGCTGGTGGAGGGTGAATAGGAATCCTGGGGGGGGGGTCTCTGGAGGGAGTGGTCAGGGGACAAGGAGCAAGGCTGAGGTTGGATGGGTCAGGGATTCTGAGGGGGGCAGTCAGGGGCTGGGAGTTGGATAGGGGGTGGGGCCAGGCTGTTTGGGGAGGCACAGCTTTCCCTACCCAGCCCTCCATGCAATTTTGCAACCCCGATGTGGTCCTCGGGCTAAAACGTTCGCTCACCCCTGCGCTAGACCACACTGTTTCCCAGATCAGGGGCTTGATTTTCTGAGCATTGCAGTAGGCAAACAAAGACATTTTTCACATACTGTACACTAATGGATGTATGTATGCATATTTGCATTTATTGTGCATGCACATGCAGATAGATAGGTATCCATCTAGCCATACCCAGGTGAATCAGAATTTATATGCTCGCCTCAGTACACACTTAGATTACTGAATAATCAAGCCCTGTGTGGTTAAGAGCTCAATGATTTTTGCCAGTGGAATGAGTATGTTGAGTGCTTTTAAATGCATATTATGCATATAGCCAAAGAGAGTCAGTGAGATGGATATAGAGAGAGACAGGTAGAACATTCCCAAGAGTTTATGCTGAGTAGACAGCTGCTACTGTGTGATACAGCTCTGAAAATCTGTTCTGTTTAAACCCAATGCTGACTGTGGATTGGGAAAAAGATTAAGGGGGGGAGGGGTCGGGAAGGGGCTGTACTAAGTATGGTGGAAGAATATGACTCACTATCAGAGCACCCCCTTGTGGACTTGCCTGGCATTGCAGGGCCTTCCCCTCAGTCATCCCCACCCAATAGTCAGTCAGGCCTGCTGGTGAACCACTTTTGATTAAGCCTTCTGGCCTGATCACAGATAATCTCACACCTTCTGTGTTAGACAAATAATACAACAAATAGTAATCTGCTAACCTCACATTGCATCTCTAGCCCAGTTCCAGACTCAATAAATACTCTTTACTCCTTTTATCAGGGGGTTTCTGTACAACCTTCCTTGGTGGCCTGTGGGGGGGAACCCAGGATTCTTGTTATCTCAGTTCCAC
The DNA here is from genome assembly GCA_032164245.1 of Sternotherus odoratus. NCBI lineage: Eukaryota > Metazoa > Chordata > Testudines > Kinosternidae > Sternotherus > Sternotherus odoratus. The sequence continues at coordinate 72,589,685 of JAVMKO010000002.1, forward strand.
TCCAAGGACTGGAACATGCAGTCAGGGTCCCTCTACTTCAGGGGTTCTCAAACTTCATTGCACTGTGACCCCTTTCTGACAACAAAAATGACTATGCAACCCTATGAGTGGGGACTGAAGTCTGAGCCCACCCCAATCCCTGCCACCCCAGGCAGAGTGGGCTGAAGCCAAAGTGCTTCAGCCCTGGGGTGGGGGAATGTAACCTCAACCCCACCACCCAGGGCAGAAGTCCTTGGGCTTTGGCTTTATGCAGGGGGGGCATGGGTTTCAGCTTTAGCCCTGGGCAGTGGGGATTGGGCTTTGGGTCCAGCAAGTCTAACACCAGCCCTGGTGACCCCATTAAAATGGGGTTGTGACCCACTTTGGGGTCCTGAGCCTCAGTTTGAGAACCAGTGCTCTACTCTGACCCCACGCTTCCTACCTCAGCCTGTCTTTAGGCCTTTACCACAGCTCTTCCCAGACTCGTTGTGTACCTGTGATGCTCTCTAGGCCCACTACATCACTATCAGTGCTTTCTGCCACTCATTTGGTTCTGCCACAGAAGCATTTTTCACTGGTCACTTCATGACCTTGATGCCTTCTCCACCAGAGCAAAGAATCCACCACACCTATTATGGGCCCTTTGCTTCAGGCCAACATTGCCTCAGGAAGGCTTTTCCAGGCCCCTCCTGGGGCCAACAGGCAAGATATTAGAAAGGAACTTAAACAATAGTCCAGTAGACTCTCTACTGACCCAGCTTCAACCTTTTTAGCACCTTCCTTCAGGTTTGGCACCTACTGCAGATGTAAGTGGGTGGGTCCCACAGGTTATTAACAACCTCTTCTTGCCCAGTGTGGGGTTTGTTCACCCTGTAACAGGGTCTTCCTGCTGCCCCACTTCCTGGGGCCTCCCTGACCGTCCCAATAAATCTCCAAGAGGCTTTAAATGTGCAGCACCCATTTCTTTATTTACAGTGTTGTCCCACCACCAGTGTTCAGCTCTGTACAAGGTTTACCAGCCAAGTTGGCTCCTTCTAGCCGCAGCATCAGGCCCCAGTCAGCAGACAAATCTTCCCCTGGCCATTCCCATCATCTTCTGGCATCCTCCCAGCCTTTATAATCCTCAGACCAGCAGGTGCAGCCAATCCTTAGGCCAGGCATCAGGCTTTCCCCAGTCCCAATCCATTTCCCCTGATTGGGGCTGGCTGAGCAGGGGCTAATTAGGTGCCTTCTGCACCAGCACCCTGCTACAACCCCCATCACACATGGTTTACGTGTTTCCAGAATTGGGACTGTTAGCCAATATCGTACATTTCCAGAATGATTTAATGTCATGCTAACTTTTATAACTATGAACTATACTCCCAGAATGCTTTGTATTCGTGGCAAGTTTCTTCTGGAAATTTACTAAGATTTAAACAATTGTAACATCTGTTTCTTCTGTGTAGAATCTGTCAGAAACAAGATGTTCTGTTGAAGATTGCCAAATATGAGCGGTGTGCTAGGTACAGTGGGTACAGATGCTTGGGATAAGTGGTACAGATGTCTTTGTGCTAGATAAGTAGTAATATATAAGGTCTGTGGTAACACAGTGGAATCTTCTAATCTATTGTGAACAAGGAGAATATAAATATGAGCAGAACTGAGCTCATGGTTTGGAAAAGAGTGAAGATGTAACTGCTGCAAGCCTACTCTCCAGATTGGTAAGGTACAAACCTCTCTGTTTGTGTTGATTTATCTAGGTATAATAGATAGATTAGATTGAGTTACTAGATATCTTTTCAATAAATGAAGTGTACTCTTGATGGGGCCTAAAACAGATGGACAAAATGGAAAACAAAGTGGTCAAGGTGGTAATTCACCACATCTTGGTAATGCAATAGATACATGTATCAGCTGGATAGTGTTTGTACACTGATAACAGTGTTTGACACTTGGGTGACTGTAATTGGGCTATAGTTATTTCCTGGGTACAAAAATTATAATTAGAAATGCATAAGGGTTTACAGGACAGGGTCCTAAGGGGAGAGACGAGTATAAAACTCTACATATTAATATGAAGCTGCAGCACTACGGTTTTGAAATCTCTCCATCTTATTGACTAAAATGCTGGGTTTAAGAAAAAGCTATTGTTACAACTAGACCCTGCTTTTTGAGCTCATAGTGTATTTCTGAGGGGATGGAAAAAAGTTAATATGTGAGGCCTAGTGCCCCCTCAATGCATAACTCATTATCTGATCCATGCTGCCAGGAAAAATTCTGTTGAAAAAAAAAAAGTCTTTTGGGGTTGTAGTGAAACGAAGACTCACTGGCACATGGGAATTAGCTCTTCAGCCTCAGAGCACCCTGTGCTGGCTGATGTCTCACCTGCCTCAGGCCCCATTTCTCTCTCAGACCCCAGTGCCCCTTACCTTGAGGTTCAGCCCTACAGCAGGCCCCACACTCTGGGTCTCCCCTCCTCAGGGGAATCCTCAATCTCCACCCTGCCTCAATGGCTACTGCCAGTTATCATCTAGCCTGTGTTCACTGAGGCAAACTGCAGTGTAATGGTCACTCATCATTGGCAAGGGAGGTTGGATCAGCTCTCTCTGCCTAACCCCCACCTGCACCTCAGCAACCCCAGTACCTACTTTGGCCTTTAACAAGGCCTGCAGCCTGGGGGTTTTCCAAGCTGGAGCTCCTCAGCTCCTCTTTCCTTTCTTCAGCACTGCTCTGCTCCCAGTCAAGAGACAGACAGACAGACACTCTACTTTCTAGCCCTGCAGCCCTTTTATAGGCCCAGCCTGTCCACCTCTCAGCCTTTTCTGATTGGCTGTTAGCCTCTGCTCTCCTCCAATACAACGTGCTGCGGAGACCACTGATTCCCTCTGCTATTCAGAGCCATTTACACAGAACTAGAGGCAAGAAGCCAGTTTTCATTTTGAGTCCAAAATTGGGCCCAATGGCTGGTCAGAGCCAGGACTGAGTTGCAAGTTGGTAGCTGTCGCTTTGTGGTTACACTTCATTTGTCTCAGTCAGATTTAAGTTATTTTAGGCAACCCACAAATTCTCTTCACAAACACAAAAGGTCGGGTCCGGCTCTAATTTTTTTTTTTTGCTTGGTACGGCAAAAAAGTGGCGGCCGGAGTTCCGCCCTAAGGTTGGACAGAATCCTGCCCCTTACAGAGAACTGCCCCCGGCACGCGCTTCCTATGCTGTTGCCTGGAACTGGCCCTGCAAACTGCAAAAGGTATTAAGTACATGGGAAGTACCTGCAGGGATATTTTGGAGAGGGGGATAAAAACAAACAAAGACCATTCATTTCCAAATTAAAAGTTTAAATCCATATTTCATAAAACAAAACCCCTTCTCCTCAAAAAAATCTCATGTCATTGATCATTCCTGAATGGTGTTTGGCGGGGGGTGGGGAGAAGGGAGAGCAGAGGAAGAACCAGTGGAACTCCAGTATCAATCTTCCCCTATCTCAACAATAAAATATGGGTGGATTTTGGAATATGGAAAGACTATGGTCTTTTTAAGAAACAATGTCCATTCACAGGATACCAGGCTTGTTCATATTTCCTTAACACAAGGCAATTATTCCACCATCCTATCCTTAGTGCTCAACTGTCAACCCTATCTGGTCTCCCACCAATGTCTTACAATAATTATTCCTCCCACACAAGAATTATTCCACCCACATTCACAAAGTTAATTAGCCATTATTGATCATTCCCTTCCTAGGAGTCTGCAGTAGCTAGACTTTCTGCCTGCAGTGTGATGCAATTTTATTTGGTTTCCCTCCCCCCAAATATCTGTGACTAAAATTACGCGTTATAGTTATTTTAACAAAGCACCACCAATTTTACAGCATTCCTAGAAAAATTAAAAATAAGCCTGATAATTTTCATAATACCATGTAAGAGTATGATGAAATAATTAAAGAAAAATCAGAATAATAAAAGTTAAGATGTTCAAATGAAAATTCATGCCAACATCAAGTATTTAAAATACTCAAATTAGGCCCTTCACAATCATGATTTCTTTTTAAAAAAGAATAAAATTGTGGTTATATTTATTTGCTTTCTGGTTTTTGAGCCTTTAGGGTGCACTCACTTCATGTCTTCAAACTTTTCTCTGAAACAAATAGAGTTAAAAGCTTACTTTTCTAAAAAAAATTGAAGTGTAATCACTTGAATCCAGGAGCTGGGCATTTAAGGAAAAACAACTATCATGAGCTTCATGAGAAAAAAACCCACAATAGTTGGGTTTACTGTAGTTATATTGGGCCAGTATTACCCTAATTTAAGTTATACTGGCACAAAGTTGGAGTAATGCAGTAGTGAATCAAGCTTGATAAATGTTTGTTAGGTTTCTGTAACATACAGAACACTGGAACTGAGCAGTCTATGCGGGTCAGAGCAATGATCCATCTAGCACAATATCCTGTCTTCTGACCGGGTCCGTGCCAGATGCTTCAGAGGGAATGAATAGGGCAATTATCAAGTGAGCCATCCTCTGTCATCCAGTCCCATCTTATTGCAGTCAGAAGTTTAGGGATTGTGAGAGCATGGGTTGCATCTCTGACCATGTTGCCTAAGAGTCATAAATGGACCTATCCTCCATGAATAAGGCTCTGTGTTTGTCATGGAGGTCACAGAAATAACTGATTCCCTGACTTTCTGTGACCTCCCTGACTCCTGCAGTGGCCAGTGCACCTGGCTCAGGGGCCGCTTGAGCAGCCCGATGGTGCACCTCGCTGTTGCTGGGACAGTCTTGGCCCGCCCTACTTCTCAGCAGCAGGCATTTGGGCAGGGGGGCTCAGGGCTGGGGTTGGGATGAGATGTGGTGCTTATAGGGGGACACCCCAGATGGAAAACAGCAACTCTCCTACCCCAGATCCTAGCTCTACGGGCTACCTCTGCCTTCAGGCATCGCCCCCACCGCTCCCATTGGCTGTGGTTCCCAGCCAATGGGAACTGCAGAACTGGGGCTTGGCATGGAACGGAGGCAACACGTGAAGCTAGGAGCTGGGGGTCACCATTTCCCAAGAGCTGGGTAGGAAGCCTGCCCTAGCTCCCTTACTCCCCCCCATTCCCCGAATCTGTGGCATGCCCCCCCTCCCCGGCACATGCCCTCCCGGCCACTCTCCCAAACCGTGCCCCCCACCAAGTTTTAGTCGGGGGTATATAGTAAAAGTTATGGACAGGTCACAGGCTGAGAATTTTTGTTTACTGCCCATGACCTGTCCATGACTTTCACTAAAAATACCCGGCACTAAAACGTAACCTTATCCAATTCTTTTTTGAACCCCCTTATATTTTGGTCTTTACAGCATCTTCTGCCAACAACAAGTTCTTCAGGTTGACTGTGCAGTGTGTGAAGAAGTACTTACTGTGTTTGTTTTATATTTGCTACCTATTAATTTAATTAGGTAAGTCCTAAATCTTGTGTTATATGAAGAGGTAAATAACTCTTCCTTATTCGCTTTCTCAATTCATGATTTTGTATCCCCCCTTAGTCATCTCTTTTCCAAGATGAACAGTCTCAGTCTTTTTAATCTATTTTCATATGGGAATTGTTCCATATCCATCATTTTTGTTGCTCTTCTCTGTACTTTTTCCAGTTCTAAAATCTCTTTTTGAGATGGGGTGACTAGAAGTGTACGCAGTATTCAAGGTATGGGTGTACCATGGATTTATATAGTTACATTATGATATTTTCTGTCTTATTATCTATCTTTTTCTTAATGGTTCCTAACATTTTTAGCTTTTTTGACAGCTGATACACATTGAGCCCATGTTTTGGGGGAACTATCCACAATAACACCAAGATCCTCCTTCTTGAATGAAAACAGCTAATTTAAATCCAATCATTTTTATGGATAGTTGGGATTATATTTTCCAGAGTTTCCATTGTACTTACCAACATTGAATTTCATCAGCCATTTTGTTACCCCGGCACCTAGTTTTCTGAGATCCCTTTGTAACTCTTTGCATTCAGTTGTGGATGTCACGATCTTGAGCAATTTTGTATCATCTACAAACTCTGCCACTTCACTCTGTATTCCCTTTTCCAGCTCACTTCTGAATATGTTGAACAACACCTTGGAGGACCCTGCTATTTACCTCTCTCCACTATGAAAACTGACCATTTAATCTATCCTTGGTTTCTTATCTTTTAACCTGTTACTATCCATGAGAGAACCTTCTCTCTTATACCTGTTAGCTTACTTTGCTTAAGACTCTTTAGTGAGAGACCTTGTCAAAGGCTTTCTGAAAATCCAAGTGCACTGTCTCAACTGTATCACCCTTGTCCACATGTTTGCTGATCCCCTCAAAGAAATCTGATAGACTGGCAAGGCATGATTTCCCTTTACAAAAGATGTGTTGGCTCTTCGCCAATATACTTTGTTCATCTATGTGTCTGATAAATCTGTTCTTTACTATAGTTTCATGCAAATTGTGTGGTTTTGAAGTTGGGCCTAATGGCCTGTAATTGCCAGGATTGCCTCTGAAGCCTTTTTTAAAAATTGGTGTTACAGGAGCTAGGGGGAGAAGGCCTTTTAAAAACTGAAAAGTTGTCTACATCATAATTTTTCATTTTTTGAAAAAAAATTGTGATTTTAAAAACATTCCTTCAATCTTTACAAAAAATATTGATTTTTTAAAACCAAAAACAGGTTTTGGTAAATAAAATATAAATAATAATTTCAAGAATGTGATAAAATTAAAAATATGAACCTCCCACATTTCTCCCCAAAATTAAATAGTGAGTCTTGTTTTGAACATTTCAAATGAAAACAAATTCAAAACTTTTTGCAAAACTATTTTTTGTGTTGTTTTTTGGGTAAGATCTACTATAAAAAGGATGTGACACGCATTTGGTTGCGCACCATTGCCTGAGTTTCTCCTTTTATTCAAAAAGCCTTCAAATAAGAAACTTCCTGCCTAAGCCTACTTCTTGCTGACCTCTTGGTTTCTACAGCTGTTTTATGACAGTAATTTCTTTACCCCACCAAAAGCTGGCTTGTGTTTCAGTTGAATGACTGAAAAAGCATGCCAAGAAGTCTCTGTGCTAGATAAATTGGTGGTTTGAGAATCAAAGAGATGACCCCATCCAATTTAAAAAGAGCAAACAAAGACAGTCTTAGATACGAACAAGCTTCCTTCATTTTGTCATACTATGCAAACCTTGTCATACTTGCTGCACAGTGTAAAGAGTAGCAATGAACTTCTAGAACTTTAGTTGTTCTTGCTCAACAGCAACAGCTATACTTCATCTATCCAAGTCACCTATCAACTAGGTATCTTCTCCATTAGATCCCCTGCAACCCGATCCATGTAAGAGACCACTGTACCTGTGTACAGCTCCACTGACTTCCACGGGACTCCACTGGTCCTCTTTTCATGGATCAGATAGAAGGCTGGAATCTTGATGTTAGTACATGATCACATATTAGCAATATGTTCTAGTACTGATTAACACCCAATGTAATTAACACAAATATAATATTCACCCTAGCTGCCAAAATGTTTCCTCAAAAAGCTTCCAAGTTTACCTAAACCCACACATTTCCACCAAAAATCTCAGTTTTTCCTGAGATCGCTTTCTTTACTTGACCCCAATCTCCCCCTCAAAGTATTCTGTTCCTTTTCTCTCTTCCCTGACTTCCTTTCAGTCTAACTTTCTTAACCCATTGATCCAAATGGCAGGCTATGGGATTGGACAATGAAAATCCCATGCTTTTTGCTTCTATTTTTTCAAATGCCATGTTGACTTTGCCTCGTACGATTTTCTCTTCTTACCCTGCCACGGTTCAAAGAAAGAAAAAAACCTGATGGGAGATTTCAAACATTAACCTAATTTCCACCAAAAGGCCAGCTCTAACCCCATTCCTTTCAACAAGAAAAGGGCTCTTTTCTTGCTGCAGTATAGACAGGAGTAGGTTGCAGCAGATAAAAGGGCAAAGGGAAAGAGCCCAGGCTTCTAACATTGCCAGCAAGTTTTATCTTTTCAGCAAAGTGGGAATTGGGATCATTGTAAACGGCACAGATATCAGCGGTCTTGGAAATCCATCTCATCCTACACTTTGTAATGCACCCCCAGGGAGACCCTCCCCACAAAAATCTGTCTGCTATTGAAGGCTGTTTCTGAGTGAAATAATTATCACCCAAGAACTTGCACAGATGCTGTGTACAGTTAATATAGCACATAAAATAGCATTAATCTTTAAGCAGAACAAAGTCATGTATAGCTTTTAAAAGAGATGACTGATGCCACTGAGGAGTGTGGAGGTGCAGGGCCTTTCAAACACTGAGAATTAATTTTTTAAAAAGGAATCACATTGTAGTAAGAGGCCAGTGCGGTGATGCAGACTCTTATCGCTGTCAGTTAAACAGGTAAGCATGTGGAAATCTTACAAGCAGTAAGAGCTAATGCAGTAGTACATGTTAATGCTCACTCAGTGAATGCATCTCCACTAATCAGCAGGGGATTAGAGGTGATAACTGTATGCAAAATGGGAGGAGATTTTAACTGCAGTAGTAAGGTCTTTTCAAGTGAGACTGAGATAATAAAAATCACAGATTATTACCATGTCTTCACAGAGCATCACTCCCTCCCCGCTGTCTCACCCACCATACACAAACATAGGGCATATTCTCAATGAAGACATCATTAGACACTAACTTAATAGAAGTAAGTAGAATCAACAGCCATAATAGGAATAATACTAAAAAAGCAGAGGATGAATTAGAGGAATCACTGACAGAGCCCATTTGAATATCAGCACCTTGATGGAATTATACTTAGAGCTATTATGTTCTGGAGAAAACTAGATCTAAAGTATGGGACAGAAAATTGCCCAAGTCTTTCCCTCCCCCTGTTCTTGTTGTATGCAGTCAATAAATCCCAAATCCTCAGCTACTTACTTTCTAAGCTCTTATAAAGAATCCACATGTTACTGTGCAAAAGAGGATTATATTTTAAATTGACACATGGCTTGGTAATCACATGTGCCATTGGACTGGACTTCATGATAACAGACAAGCTATGTTTATAGAGACCATTGTTAAGAACACTTTTTTTGGCAACTGTTTTCACTCATACCTTTTAGTCACTTCAGTACTAGTTGATTCTGCTGGTATACAATGTTTTAAAGAATCCTCACATTCTTTACATATGTTGACTATTTACATGTGTCCCATACGCAGTGGTTCTCAAACTATTTTTTTCCATGGACCACTTGAAAATTGCTGAGGGTCTCAGTGGACCACTTAATGATCTTTCCAAATGTTGTTTGTGCAGTTAGCTAACGATTGTAAAGCACTTTGGATAAAAGCTCTTGTCATAAGTGTAAAGTGTGCCTTGCCTGGGTGGCGCTATGTTATCTGAGAAGGCAATGTCGTCAGAGTAGTCTGACTAGGCACAGAGAAGCAGAAAGTAAAAGTTCAGTTCAATTTGGGCTTTGAATGGACTCAAACCTCTAGTCCAGCTCTGGATTTCCAACTTTGTCTTTTTTCTGTGTATCTTCATAACTAGAACTGTAAGTAAGAATTGTTCTGCATAAAAGCTTTGCATTTGACCTTGGTGCCTCTTTTTGTGTATTTAGCAATGAAAGGGTGAGAAGTTTGTTATGCAAGAAGAGTGAGGTTAAAGAATTCTGTACCTGTGTAGTGTCTTAATTGTATGCTGTATTCTCTTATCTTTTATTAAATCTTTTTAGTTATAAAAAGGTTTGGTTCTTCTCATAAAGGAATCCTAGCCTTGGATGGGGCAGCTCAGGGTGAGTGAGGGCTGTGTCTAGTCTCTCTCTGCTCAGGGTGGAAAGGGAGGGGGGAAGAGGATTGTGTCTCTTAGGTTGAAGGGACGCTGGAGTGAAGTCTCGGTGTGTTTTTTTTCCTCCCAGACAGAAGGGAGGGGTCGGGAGGGTTACTCTTGGGGGGAGTCAAGGTTCCCTACCCCATAGTCTTGGGGTGAATCTGAGTGGTGGCAGCGATACCCCAATTTCCTAGCTGGTAAAGTGGGGGTGTTGGGGAGAAAGACATAACTTAAGCTGGGAAGCAGCTTGAAGTTATAGGTCTGGCAATAAAGAGTCCCTTTCCCTGTACTCAAAAGCACAGGGAGTGGGGTACCCACTATTTACAGCTCTATATACATTTTTTAAATAATTATTAACTTTTTTTGTTCTACAAATAGAAGCAAACAACTCATATTTTAATATCTGTATCTTACCTTTCTAATGCAGTGGATACGTCCTTTCCTCTCCATCACAGCAGCCACAGAGCTGAGGCTGGGAAGGAAGGTTGTCTCTCCTCAGTGGCCACAGCCCTGGAGCTGGCGAAAGTTGCCTCCACAGCCTACACGTCCCAAATCTCCCCCACCCCCTCATCTCACCCTACTGTCCCCTCCCATCTACTCCACTCCGCTTCCACAAAGCCACCACCTCAACTTACATGTGCGTCTTCTCCAGAATCCAGGTACCTAATTAGTGGAGCCAGGCCTGCGTGGCTCCACTAATTAGGAGGGTGGGCCTTCATTTTCTTGTGTGTGGCTGTCCAGGCATGCACCTTAGCGGGAACTAGCCACCTGAATGGAGCTTGCAGACCACTGGTGGTCCACAGACCACAGTTTGAGAACCTCTACCACACTTCAATAAAGATATTACCCAACATGCATTTATATGTAACCCTTCTGCCCATCAGAGTTGGCAGCAACAAAGGCCGGGTTCAGTATCTAGGGGTTCCGTTCTAATAACACAATGTAAAACTGGCTCAAGCCCCCACCCAGTGACCTGGGACAAATATATACTACCCTCCCCAGGCGTCTCTAAGAGGCAATACTTCCCCTCTTGCAAGCTCCGAGTCTCAGTGTAGCAAAAGCCTTTTAATAACAGAGAGAAACAATGTGGCATTATGTTGGGTAAATGCCACAAACAGGATTCATAACACAAACCATGAGCAAAAAGAACCCCATCCCAAGCAAATTGGGCTGTGTCCTTTCTCTTGGGTTCTTGAGTCCAGCAACCCAAAAGTTACCTAAAGTTCCAGAAGTCCAACAACCCCAAAGTCTCTGAACCTGGTCAGTGCAGCCCCAGAGTTCAAAAGCTCATCTGCAGAGGTTTACCACCCCTCCCCCCCCCCACGGCCTGTGTGGAAATTGTGGGGAGGCAAAGGGGCACCTTACATTCTCTGATGGCCGACTGCCCCACCTCTCTGTGCGGTTCTGCTGCAACCTTCACCACCAGCTGCTCCTCTCCAGTAGCCATCCTGCCAGCTGCTCACCAATGCATCTTCAGGCTCCCCCTGCTATTTAAGAGAGTACTCAGTGATTTCAGCTCTTTAATGATTTCAGCTCATGGTAGGGGAACCTCAGTGCTGCTGCACCATAAGCCCAAAGTGAGTTCAGCTCTACAATCTGTAACCAGACTCCAATGGAATAAAAATTACTCTGTTATTATACAGTGGAGAGAGAAGGGGATGCAATTGGCATTTCGGGCCCTCAAAAGGGGTCTATACAGCTAGATGCAAATACCCACCTCTCTCAATTCACTGGGTTTTGGAACCCATGTCCCTTGCTTAGCAAGTGCTACTTAGTTGATGGTGAGTCCCTCCATCATAAAACAGTTTCACTGTCCTTAATTCACATAATCAGGGTAACAACACTTTATTCTTCCTGCCCCCAATAACAGAGAAACTGGGGATCCCACAGCACCCAAAGTGGGCTGCTGTGGGCTCATGCTAGGCAGGGTTGATGTCTTATGCAAACGAGATCAGCCTCTGAAGTTCTTTTCCACAACTTGCCACAACTCACCACAATATGTCAGGTTAGAGCTCATCCTGACTCTGCTTACACATATAATTTGGCAAGACATTTACACAGTAGAAAATCTGAGTACTTTTTAATATTCATAATGACCAAAGTCTGGTTTGGACAATTCACAAACAGAAAAAAACTAAAAAAAGCCGAGCTAAAACACAGTCATTACTATGTCAGTCAGATGGTTGTAATCCTCTGTGGTAGGATTTTTGGAGAAGATGATAGGAGGACCTTGGCAGAGGGAACTAGAATATATCCTTAACTTTTTGATAGTGGTCTTTGGACCTTTTCTGTCTGTAGAAAGCAAACAAGAATTGTTTTGTTTGGTTCTTTCTTAGGGGACTTTAATTTTCATTATACAGTAGACTCTCGATTATCCAGGATGATAGGGGAAAAAATAATTCTGGTTAATAAAATCCCGGATAATCAACACCATAGGAAATATGGGGACTGGGGGTTGGTTCACCAGCCACCCTGCACTAGGGGGAGGGGGTGTTGGTTTACTGGCTGCCCTGCGCCCTCGTGGGTTTTTTTTGTGTATGTGCTTGGGGCGGCAGCAAAGCCAGAGCTGGCCCTGCGAGTTGCGCATATTATTTTTAACATCCTGGTTAATCCACATCCTGGATAATCCAATCCTGGTTAATCGAGAATCTACTGTAGCTCATTTCATTTACCCCAGAAACAAGAGAGGCTGAGTCAAGACCAGTAAGGGTCAAAACTGTGCCTTCAGGGAGGTTTTGTGCTTCAATCTGGATTTATAGACTATAGGCCATCAGCCTCATCTTTTGCATTAAAATCCCATAACAATGCTAATATTTAACAGATAAAATTTCCTTTACATAAAGCTGGGTGACCAAAACTGTAAAAGAGAAATAGTAAATATATTTTACCTTTTAAAAATGGCTATTTCTAAGGATTTTTCAGGCATCAATTTAGTACACATTGGTCCAGGGATCAGGGGAGTTTGGGACTATCTAGCAGAGAAACTAAATTCAGCTCTTCCCTCACTTTCAAAAACTTTAGGAGATAGATTCCCCCTGAAATTCTTGAAAAATGTGTCTAGGTTTTGATTCCAAAGGTAATTTGAAAGCAAGACTGTTTAATACCCTCCACAAAAACCAATCCTTTGTTAATCAAATTTTTGAAGTGAGGGAGGATGTAAATACACTGTTCTCTGTGGGTCTATTCATTCACTTTCGCTAACAAGAGTTCTACAGTCTATTTATACAAGAAGGGGAACAGAGCACTCTCTGATTAGTGTGTCCGTCTCTAAACAGTGATTGTTTTGTTGAAAGTAGATCCTCATTCAGGAATCTACTCCATAATTTTAAAAAAACCCAACCTGACTATTGTCTGTATAACTGGTCAGGCTGGCACACACATGTAATGTATCTAGTCTGTGACAGGACCAGGACAAGATCCTTAGCCAAGGGGAAAGGGCAGAATCCTGAAGTGGACAAATAGTCAGCAAAATGCTAGGGAGAATGGAGTATGGGGAACAGGAAGTTTGTCCATACAGGTTTTTAATCTCTTAACTTCCATTGAAATCAATGGATGGTAGGAGCCTAAATAGCTTTTGTGGATCTGGGCCTCTCTTCCTAATCCCAGGCAGTTAGTAATAGCCTGAATAATGAGGACAAATATATTTTATTAAGTTTTTATACTAGCTAGTGCAATTGCAGTTATTGTTATTCATAGAAAAGTGAAATTCATTATTGCCCAAGAGTCAGCATTATTTTTGAGGATTCAGGTGTGTAGCAGGGCGCTGACCACAGCCTGCTGAGTCAGCCCTGCTCTCTCCTAGACCAGCAACAGGGAGAAGCTTCTGCAAGCCCAGGGAGGCTAATCAGCCACCTGGCTGTAACCCTGGGCTGCAGAGGGCTTAATGTGCTCCACCTGGCAGCCTCCACAGGATATAAAGCCTGCCAGGGAGGAAGCCAGGGGGCAGAAGGGAAGAGAGGTAGGAAGGAGAAAGAGAAGGAGAAGGAGAAGGAGAAGGAGAAGGAGAAGGTGCAGGTGCAGGTGCAGGTGCAGGTGCAGGGGTAGTAAGCAGGAGGGGGAAAAGCTAGCTGAGGCTGAAAGCCTGCAGGAGCTAGCTAATCCTGAGGCCAGCCAGACTGAGGGCTGAGCCTAAGCTGAACTTTTAAATAAGCTGTATATAGGTGGTGGGGTTTTTGCACTGTGTGAAAGAATAAAAGACACCAGTGAAGCCAAAAAGCAGTCTCCTGCCTGTATTTCGAAGAGGGCAGCCAGAGGCCCGCTTACAAGGTGGCAAATAAGACCTATGTTTGGCATCCCCACAAGACCAAATTCCACTCATAAGCATCTAATAATGTCTTAAATCCAGCTAAGTAAGGTCTTTATCTCAATATCTTGTGGCAATAAGTTCCATAGATCAATTCTTAACTGCCCCAAACTTACTTTCCAGAGCACGGAGTTCAGCTGTGCTCAAGCCTTTGAAAACCAGGAAATACAAAAATTAAGATACATGTCACCTTCATAAGGCAACTTAACTCTGTAGCTGGTAATAGCCGCAGGGAATGGTTCAATGATGAATGACTATGAATTCTCTGTGGTCATTATCTTTGGACTTTGTGTGTTTTCTCAAATGTGTCGTCATATTTGATAAAGCCACCAGAGGCAAATTTTCCTTCTGTGGAGCTTGAAATTGTAATAAGAAGAGCTGAGCCCATGGTAATTTAATACAAAATTACTAAATTAATTCAAAAAATTATAGATAGAATCCAGACAGTACAGTCTTTGTCTCCACACTCCCTTCATTGCTTCCGCTACTGACAGCCTTCTAGCCCCCCCACTGCTTCCCACCACCAAATATTTACCCTTCATTTCTCTAAAATCCCCATGCATAATTTTTTTGGGGAAGAGGTAGTGAATACGAATCTGAAAATGTCATCAGCAATTTATGTTGGAGACATAAATCAGGAACCCTTTGACCAAATGGCTCGTGACCTTATTTTCCTTTGGTCACACTCAGTCCCCTTGTTCAGTGAAAGGGTGATGAGTACAAGTCATGCTTACATTATCTTACTTGCATACTAAAGCTTTTCCTCTTCCCTCTATTTCATTGATGCTAATTTCTCTGTCAATATCCCTCTTAGAGCAGAGGTTTTGGGCAAAGCTTTCTGAAGGAGCATAATGGAGGAGCGTACAGAACACACATTCTCTGAAAAATTGTCCTGGTTAGGGCTCCAATTCCCAGTGCATAGGTGCAGTTCAGGTTCAGGGACCACAGCCTGTCATCTTGAGCCAGTGAGATAACAGACTGCAAAGCATCTAGCTAGCACTAGAGCCCTCATCTTGCTACATTTGCACATTTTCTCCCACCATGTGTCAGTTAAGCTTCAATATTGCTTCCCCAAAGGTCCAATAGGTCCTAAACCTGAGCAGGAGTAAATCAAAAGGGTTCAAGCAGTTTGGGGAGGATCCGAGCTATATACTCTTACCTCCGGGTATGCAGAAGAACAGCCAGACAAGTCTGTAAATACATGATTTAGGGGGCTGCACATCAGGAACCCCTTTGCTCAGACAAACCCAAATTTTGTTCCACTAACTGTAGCCCATATTTCCACGAGGCACAGCAAATCTCAAGAGAAAGAGTCAGCATGTGGATTTTTAGAGCATTTCAGAATTGGACAGAAAGCAGTGTCTTTCTGAGCACTAAAACTTTACAAATGAAATGTGCCACTTTGAGGGATGAATCCAAAAAGCATAAAGAACAAATCAAAGTTGTAGAATAAATGGAAAAGAATCCTGAAAAGTCAGGGGAAAAAATACCCAAACAGTGTCTGTTATCCATTTGCATAAATCTAAAGGAAAAAGTGGCCCTCATTCAAAGGCTGTATTTAGTGAGTACAGCTTTGCTGGCACAGTGTACTAAGTTAAGAAATAAGTGAAAAAACCATCATAAACTAAGAGCTGCCAAAAAAATTTGGCGGAGATGATGTGTTATTTTGGGAGATAAGTGAATTAAGGAAAGAGAACGAGAAGTCCAAAGGAGCTTTTGCACAAAGGAACACTTCAGAGTTCAGAGGGAATTAAGCAGTTGGGGGTTATGGAAATATTAAACATTGAAAGCGTTAAAGAAGCAAAGGCTTGGTTTGATAATGAAAGTGTAACTTGCTGAAGTAATGCCTGGTGAAATCCTGAGTAATCGAACAAATTATGTAAGTGGAAGTCAGATGGTTTACCCTGCCTCCCCCCGCAAGAAGTCTTTACAGCCATTCTGAATGGAAACTGGGACCTTACCGATGAATGTGTCTGTAAATCAATTGTGGTGGCTGCTGCAGGCAAAGAGACAATCTGGTTTAAATTGTTTTACTATGGACAATTTAGTTAAAGCAACTAAAGGAAATGGAAATCCCTATATGACTTAACTGCTTCCAAATGTACAAGCAGGGATGTAACCTGGGCGCAGAAAAGGAAGGTAATAAATTGTAGAGCTAAGTTAAAGCAAAAAATAAATGAAACAGCAGCTGAAATTGCCTGTCAGAAAAAGCTAAGTATAACGGTGAGTTTACTAAAGTCTCAGATAGCCGTGTGACAGATTTCTGTTACCAATCTGCCAAGGATCATAGAATCATAGAATATTAGGGTTGGAAGGGACCTCTGGAGGTCATCTAGTCCAATCCCCTGCTTAAAGCAGGACCAATCCCCAACTAAATCATTCCAGCCAGGGCTTTATCAAGCCTGACCTTAAAAACCTCTAAGGAAGGTGATTCTACCACCTCCCTAGGTAACCCACTCCAATGCTTGACCACCCTCCTAGTGAAAAAGTTTTTCCTAATATCCAATCTAAACCTTCCCAACTGCAACTTGAGACCATTACTCCTTGTTCGGTCATCTGCTACCACTGAGAACAGTCTAGATCCATCCTCTTTAGAACCCCCTTTCAGGTAGTTGAAAGCAGCTATCAAATCTCCCCTCAGTCTTCTCTTCTGTAGACTAACCAATCCCAGTTCTCTCAGCCTCTCCTCATAAGTCATGCGTTCCAGGCCCCTAATCATTTTTGTTGCCCTTCTCTGGACTCTTTCCAATTTTTCCACATCCTTCTTGTAGTGTGGGCCCCAAAATTGGACACAGTACTCCAGATGAGGGTTCACCAATGTCAAATAGAGGGGAACAATCACATCCCTTGATCTGCTGGCAATGCCCCTACCTATACAGCCCAAAATGCCATTAGCTTTCTTGGCAACAAGGGCACACTGTTGACTCATATCCAGCTTCTCATCCACTGTAATCCCTAGGTCCTTTTCTGCAGAACTGCTGCCTAGCCATTCGGTCCCTAGTCTGTAGCAGTGCATGGGATTCTTCCGTCCTAAGCGCAGGACTCTGCACTTCTCCTTGTTGAACTTCATCAAATTTCTTTTGGCCCAATCCTCTAATTTGTCTAGGTCCCTCTGTATCCTATCCCTACCCTCCCGTGTATCTACCATTCCTCCTAGTTTAGTGTCATCTGCAAACTTGCTGATGGTGCAGTCCACATCATCCTCCAGATCATTGATAAAGATATTGAATAAAACCGGCCCCAGGACTCATCCTTGGGGCACTCCGCTTGATACCAGCTGCCAACTAGAGATGGAGACATTAATCACTACCCGTTGAGCCTGACGATCCAGACAGCTTTTTATCCACCTTATGGTCCATTCATCCAGCCCATACTTCTTTAACTTGCTGGCAAGAATATTGTGGGAGACCGTATCAAAAGCTTTGCTAAAGTCAAGGAACAACACATCCACTGCTTTCCCCTCATCCACAGAGCCAGTTATCTCATCATCCCTGGTGATCAGTCTGAGACCGCAGGACTGTTTGGGGGGTAAGATACAGGAACACACCATGTGATTGAATTTTAAAGCTTTATTAATAAAATAACAAAAGAACTGTGGTGAGTGCGGGAACTGCTTCCACATCACTCAGAGGGAAAAAAGAAGTGTTAGTGCCCAAACTGTAACCCACTTTCATACTCACATCCACACCACCCCTAGGTTGGCCAGGCCAGAGTGGTAACACCAGAAGAGGAGGTGGGGGATGGTGGTGGTTCACGGGCTTCACTAGCAAGGCTAAGCTGAGAAAGTTTAAAATGTTCATTTGGTCCCTCATAATAAATTGTTTGCAACATAGCAAAGGACCACAGAATTTAACAAAACACCTATTTACAAAGAAATGTATAAGTAAAATGAATTGGCCTTTAAAGGATTCCACTAAAAATCCACCCAAATCTTTCAATCTATGTTGCAAAGCTGTCACACACACTCCTGGCAATCTTACATTTAGTTTAGAGAGACAAGGTGAGTGAGGTAATATCTTTTATTGGATCAATTTCTGTTTGTGAGAGAAACAAACTTTTGAACTCGCATAGACATGAAGAGCAGCTCTGTGTAAGCTCAAAGGTTTGTCTCTCACCAACAGAAATTGGTCCAATAAAAGATATTACCTCACCCATTTTTTCTCTCTAATATCCTGGGACCAACATGGCCACACAATACTGCATACAGTCTTAATTTTGTTAGTTAACCTTTTGGATGTTTCAATGCTTTTACAAAGTTTAGCTTTTTAAATTAAGTTAAATGTTAAACATAAATTAGTAAATAAAAATAGGAAGTAAAAGGGTGACCAAAACCAGGATAGTGGGAAATACCTGGATATCTTCTTCAGTAACAAAGCAACAGCTGAAAAGGGTGTTATATAATGAAATTAATGTGGATAATATGATGTTATAGGAAATAAACCGTAAAACATACAAAAGTGTGCATTCCCATGCAACATACAGTAAAAAAGTAAACAAGCCATGCTACTTAATTAAAATCCTATAAGGAGTCAATTGAAAAAGGAGTCAATATGTTGTGTTTTCTTTTTCATATAGCTGTATGCTTTGAAAGCAAAAACCAACCCAGCATCAAGGAAAAACAAACAAAACCAGTAAATATCAGTAAAGCCCAAACACCAAAATTCTATTCAAAAGTACGATCCAAATTCTGTTTTCTTTTAACAGATTATTGATTATGAATAATAAAGCTAATTTGAATGATGAAGCAGCCATTGAAAAATATCACAAAGCCTCCAACCATTACAATTCTGTCCAAAAGTTCTGCTTACTAAGGAAGTAAAAAAACAAAAACAAAAAAATCTCTAACTATATGGTAGAGTTTTGTAAATAAAAAGATCACAATGTCCTATACTGGAAACAGGTCTAGATAATTTAGGGTTAAGACCTATTAAGGAAATATTGTACAAAAATGTGATGATGTAACAATAAGATGCAAAAAGTTAGTTCCTGACTGAAATAACTCTCTGAATTCTTAGTCAGAGGTCCTGTGGAGACAATTTAATAGCATTAATCTTTAAACATACAAAGAATTTAAGGAAAATAGCTTACACTTAAAATTAAGTGTATTATTTTAAACTTAAAAACACAATATACAATGTGCTCACCATGTTCCTTTGAAACATATTTCTACCCATACATCTGACTATCAAATCTGACCAAAGAGAATGTCAGAAGACAAATCTGATTGAAAATATCAGAGAGAGTTAAAAGAATAAAGGACTAGAAAAAAGTGATTTTAAGGGACTATCAAAATGCACTGTCACTAGCTTTTAAGCCAGTTTGATAAATACAGAAAATTTGGTACTTTTAAAACTTCCTTCAGCTAGACAGCAACTAAAATAGAGAGAGAGAGAAGGAATGAATATGCAATGGTTTCAAATGATAAAGAATAGCTTATACCCATCTAGAATTAGCTAACAACACTATACCATTCCATGATAACAATTGTATTCAGGCTGGAACTTGATATGCCAAGCAATACTCCATTCCAGGAAGGCAATGTTTAATAGAATTTCCAAATTAAATTCAGCTCTCTCTCTTTATAATGCACTTTTCAGTATTCTGCTTTAAAGAGAGATCACAGACAAAGGGCCAAATTCAGCATAACTCCTGGCAGGTATCCACAGGGACCAAGCTGCAGTGGCAGAAAGTCTGCAATCCATTTACCAGGCGTGGAGGAGGGGGGATTTTCATAAGAAACCAGACCATTATCAAAGGGGGTACATTTAGCACAGTTTTTAAAAAAATCCACTCATTCAGAATGTACCAGTTCAGCATCAGCTCCCGCAGCTCTTCTCAGAAGCTCATTCTGGTGAAATTCCTATGAAGATTCTCCTTGGCCTTGCAAAGGGCTTGATTACACTGGCACTTTATAGCGCAGCAGTTCTCAAACTTGTTGAGACCATGACCTTTTTTCTTCTCCAGCGGCGCGGCGTGACCCTTTCATGTCTGCCGAAAAGCCGCCGAATTGAATACGTCCGCATTCAGCGGCTATTTTTGGCGGTCATTCCAAGCGCTTCCGAGAGCGCTCGGTATGTCCACCGAAGAGCCACCGAATGCGGAAATAATCCATTTGGTGGCTTTTCGGCGGCGGCAGGAGCTCGCGACCCCACGGGGAGCACTCGGCGACACCCCGGGGGGTCGTGACCCCCAGTTTGAGAAACCCTGTTATTGCGCTATAAAGCCGCCAGGAGCTCTATAACCTCCTACCCGTCCACACTGGCGAGGCACATAGAGCGCTATAAGTCTGAGTTTATAGCGGTACTGGTAATCCACCTCTGCACGGGGAATAAGGGCTGTAGCGCTCCTGCTGCAGCGCTACTGCGTGAATGTGGACACCCAATGTGCATTAATTGGCCTCCAGCCTGTCCCATAATTTCCGTTCGAGCCACCCTTTCCCCACTGCTGCAACCCAGATAGGGAAACAATGAAATCAGTCCTGCACCACAAAGCGCTTCTCTCTCCATTGTCTTATACTTAGGGCTGATCTACACTAGAAAATTAGGTTGGGTTAATGATGTCAGTCAAAGGAGTGAAAAATTAACACTCACGAGCAGCATAGTTAAACCAACCTGAGCATCCATATCGGCAGCAGTAGGCTGATGGAAGAATTCTTCCATCTACCCAGCTACTGCCTCTCAGGGAGGTGGACTGTCTATACCGAGGGGACAATCCTTCCCATCAGCACAAGTAGCGGCTACACTGAAGTGGTACGGCAGCGCAGCTGTACTGCTGTGGCATTTTAGCGATAGACACGCCCTTAAAAATTCTGTGTCCTTTTACATCAGGTAAAAGCAGCAGAAAAGCATCAGGATGTGTTAGCTCCCAAGTCCTTTTATTCAGGTTACAAAATAAGCAGGGGTCTCAGCAAAGTGGAATATCTACGCCCTCCCTCGTTTTTTTTCCTGCCTTGGTTTACAGCCTATTCTGTCTGTAGTCTAAAACCAGCCCTGTTCTACCTGCTATTCACAGTGCTCAACTGCAGGTAAAGCAATTCTCTGGCATTGTACTGAAGACTACTGTACCGGCACAAAGTCTCTTGGCATTTCTTTATACCACCCAATGCCAGACAAAATAGAACATACAGCAAAACCCACCAACATCTCTGCTCTCCTCCTCTTCACGCAGCATTTATAGTATGCCCTAGCCTTAGCATTAGTATCTAGAAGCCTTGGAATGTTAAACAGGTTAATTGCATATAATTGGTGACATTACAGGAGAGGCAATACGACCATTTTTATTTGGCATAATATTTTGTGTAACAATTGCTTTGAACTAACTGGATTAGTAAAACAAAAAAGTTCATGTTTAGTAGCACTAGCACCCACAGGTTTATAATGTACTGAAGTAGTGTATACTACTAAGGACTACAGTTAAGAAGAGTTGTGTAACCCTGCAATTTTAACACAATTCCAGAAGTCATGGTTCTGTGGCAATTGTGAACCAATTAAGGCCTGGCTTTACCTCCATCGCTCCCTCCTCTGACAGATTTCCACCAGAATATGTTTCTTCCTTAGCGCAAATACTGTACAAACATTAGCTAAGTTATTTAGGCCTTGTTTACATTGGGAATTTCCCCCATATATCACCATCCAATGTATCTTCACCAGTACAAATCCATAGTGCAGACGTGGAAAGTCACTGCGTCACATCCCAGCAATCCCTGTGCTTCTGTCCGCATTTGGTGCCATCTTTCAATGGTTTGTGTACTGCGCACACTGCCTCTTTTGGGCTTTAGAAAGGGATCCCAAACTGCTGACCAGTATGCTGCCCACTCTGACCAACACATCACAAGTGGCAGGGGAGTTATTACTTAAACTACAAAGGCAAGAGGAGTGGAACATTGATCTCGCCACGCATAGTAGGTATGACACGAGATTGCTTGTGGTATTCACAGAGGTTCTGACCACCGTGGAACGCCACTTTGGGGCTCGGGAAACAAGCACTGAGCAGTGGGATCACACTGTGATGCACATCTCGGATGACGAGCAGTGGCTGCAGAACTTTTGCCTGAGGAAAGCCACATTCATAGGACTGTGACGAGCTCACCCAGCCCTACGGCACAAGGGCACAAGAATAAGAGCTGGCCTGTCACTGGAAAAGCACGTGGTTATTGAACTGTGGAAGCTGGCTACCCCAGGCTGCTACCGCTCAGTCACTAACCAGTTTGGAGTGGGAAAGTCAACAGCTGGGCTCATAGGTGCCGACTTCCCCTCTGCCTGGTGGGTGCTTAACCCCCCTCCGCCCCTGGCCCTGCCTCTTCCCACCCTTGCACCGCCATTGCCTCACCCACATTCTACCCCTTCCCCAAAATCTCATGCCTTATAGTAGGCATTCCGTAGATCCTGCACTTTGACCCTACACTGCAATATGTCCTGGTCATGGCCATTGTGAAATCTGTCCATAGGTATCATAATTCCTATGCTGGAGCACAGAGGGGACTATACAGGCTGCCTCTCCAAATGCCAATGAGGTCAAGCAGCTCGGCATTGCTCCAATCGGGGGATTGCCTGGTGTGTGGAACAGGCCTGGCCACATAGAAAGATGCTCTGAGACCACTGCATGCATCACCGAGCAAACAGGAAGGGGAATTTCAAATTTGCAAAGGAATGTATGGGGTGGGGATGACAGTTGGTCACCTGAGGGCAGGGCAATAGAGTTCAAACTGATGACCAGAGAGGTGAGAACAGGCATTATGGGACACCTCCTGGAGACCAATTGCAGCACTATAATCGCCAGGGTGTCTACACTGACACTGCAGCACTGTAGCCCTGGCTCAGAAAGCTGTACACCTCTCGTTGGGGTGGGTTTTTCAAGAGCATTACAACTGCACAGTTTCTGCACACTAAGTGGCTTGGCAGTGCATACACTTCGGGAGCTATAGCGCAGAAAGTGGCTTTACTGTGCAGAAACTTGCCAGTGTAGACTGGGTCTAAAACAAAATGATCCGTGCCCCCAAAGACCTTATCTACTGCAATTTAAACTGGTTGATGATTTTTATGATGATTAATTTGAAATTCTATAGAAATAATGCAAAAAAACAATGCAATGGTCCACCTTACTCTTCGCCGAGGGCAGTGCCACATACGTGGGTCTTGCAGCAAAGCTCTTCGGCCCTTGAATGTTACAAAAAGGTGCCAGGCATTATTAGACTAATACATACTCCACCTCTCTGCAAAGAGAGGTGGAGAAGTTTGAGAGCAGCAAGAGTATTTGTAACAGCCATTGTGGGGGTGGCAGTCAGATTCATTTGCTTAGTGCCAATTGACACTTCATTAGATGGGGGGAGGGGAGGCGGGGGGGGGGGGCACAACTTCAGCTGAAGAGTACAGCTAGTTTTCCGAAACTCAGTGAATTCTTTTGTTCCTGCACACTGCCAATAGTCTGGCAAGCCAATCAGCCTCTGCTGATTCTACCAGATGTCTGTGATCTAGAATGCTGCCCACAACCAGACAGACTGTCAGTTTTATGATTTTGACAATCGCTCGTGGCAAAATTATAATTAGTGCACCAGTATTGCTATGCATTCTAAATTGGATCATGCTGCTTTTTGCTCCAATTTTTTAAAATCAGTACATATACAGTTAAAAAACAAACAAACCCTGCTGGAGGCAAAAATAGAAAATACAGTGGCTGCCATTAAAACACCAACATTTAGCAAGCTTTGGTATCTGGACACTGCAGTATTTCCTCCTTCCCATCCTAATATTTAGGATAGGAAGCAATTTCTGTATAAGAGATATTTAACCCCCTTCATTTTCAGTTTAAAATCACTTTTACTGAAAATAGCCCAGGTTTTACAAAAAGTATGACTCCTTTTTTCTCCCCTGATTTTCATCCGACTTTCAAATAGGCAAAAAATAACATGTTGTATTTTCCTAATAAAATACATTGCATGAAATATATGTATTATGATAATACATTAGTCTGTGTGTAGATGCAAAGCTACCTGTTGAAGTAAGTCTATTAGTCTCAAAGATACACACAAACATCTGAATGTACTGATGAATCTCATGTGCACCATGTACACATTTCAAGCTGTTAACAGAGACTGGGCCATTGAAAAGACTCCTTTAAAAGATTGCTGCAAGCCTACGCTACACAGGATTTTTGGAAATTACACTGAAGAACATCATATGAGACACATGAGTGTTTATAAATATTTTAAAATATTGGGCCCACTTATTAAATAGATCTATTAGCCTACAAATATTTACAACTCCACCACAATAAACTGAAGTGACAAAAAGAGTCCTGCGGCACCTTCAAGACTAAAGTATTGAAGCATAAGCTTTTGTGGGCTAATACCCACTTTGTCGGCCAATGAAGTGGGTATTAGCCCACGAAAGCTTATGCTTCAATACTTTAGTTAGTCTTGAAGGTGCCACAGGACTCTTTGCCACTTCTGCAATTCCAGACTAACACAGCTACCTCTCTGATTTTTAACAATAAACTGTTTATTTAAATGAAAAGTTTTATTTGGGGATTAGATATATTGTTTTCTTAAACTCAGAGGTGACCTTTTGTTTTGAGTTCTGTTTTAGTTCTGCAGCAAACCACACTGAATTCTGTTAATCAAAGCATTCATCTACTGAATACTTTTTTCCCTTGTCCTTCCATACACCAAAATAAATGCCATTGTTTAACAGGAAACATTAGTAATAGTTTTGTTGCACCAATTTTCAGCATTTTTGTTGTAATAATAACACTGATAAATTCCCCAGAAAAATTAAACAACAACAACAAAAATATAAAGGACCCTAATGATATTATACGGGAGTATCCTATGCAGCCTGAACCAGATGTAGCAAAGGCTAGCCAGCCTGGTAAAACGGTCAGTGTTAATCTTATAACAGTTATGAAATGACTTTGAATGACAACTGATGTGGTTGTTGTGAAGTTTCAAGCGATATATTTCCTAATGGATGTTAATGCCAGGATTATACAGCTTCTTCAGCAAGCATAACACTCTATTATGAAGTATTTTTCTTCTGTACTCTTATTCCAGCTATATTTTAATCATTTTAAGGCAGGGAAAGAGTGGATGTGGAAATACAGGATGCTCAGGAGAAATATCTTGAAGTTAAAATTCCTCAAGGAACAGGAGGAAAAATAAAAAGGCAGTGCCTCCCCCGACCCCCCCCCCCCAAATCACACAGGTGTTCTTCCTTCTGTAGTCACTCGCTACTCCCCAGGAATTCTGGGGCTGAAAAAAAGAAAGAAAGAAAAAGCTCCAGTTGTGGCTGCTTTTGTCTGAGGGGGATGTTCAGGGCAGGAGTCTCATTTTAGTTAATTCCTCAGGCTGTTTTAAGTCTGGACACTCCCTTGAAAGATTCTCTGCTGTTCTGTGACACTTTAGGACACTATGAGTCTGCAACAAAAAATACTGTTTTGGACTTACTAAGGCATGGTCTACACTACAGAGTGAGGTCAGCTTACATCAACTTAACTCTGTAAGCGTCTACAGTGCAATGGTGTTCCCACTGATGTAATTTGCCCACTATACCGATTAAATTCCAACTCTGCAAGAGTCATAGTGCTTTGGTTGACATAGTTAGGTTGATACAGTGTCAGCATAGACACTGTATAGCTGACATCAACTGTTGCTGCCTTTCAGAAGCAGCCCCACGCTGCCCTACATTGGCAGTTAAAGCGGTTCAAGCTTTCCTGGTGAGGACACGTACTGCTGGCACAATGAGTGTAGTGTGGAGGTGTAAAACTGATTCCTTTACTGTGGTGGCAGTATGTCGATGTAGAATCATAGAATATCAGGGTTGGGAGGGACCTCAGGCAGTTACCTAGTCCAACCCCCTGATCAAAGCAGGACCAACCCCCAACTAAATCATCCCAGCCAGGGCTTTGTCAAGCCTGACCTTAAAAACCTCTAAGGAAGGAGATTCCACCACCTCCCTAGGTAACCCACTCCAATTGTACCTTAGGTCAACTTAATTTTGTAGTTGAGACTTGCCATTACTGGCAGAGCTTCCACCTCACAAACATTGCTACCATGGCTTCTTGGTTGTATGTAGGGAATGGGAGCCTTTTTAACTGATGCAGCTCTGCAACATAGTAACTATATTTTTTAAAATCTTTGTTCCTATATAATTGTTCTAAATTATGAGGACAGAGAGGATAGAGAATCTTCAGCAACTCCAGTAGTTCTCTTATAATGGTTTCTAGTTATGGCAACCTCATTCCCTGGGGACTACTTTGATTCAGTAGGAAGGCTTGTGCATTCCAACAACCTTGAGAACTATTCCTGTGGGAGTTTTAACTTCTTGTAGGGGCATCTCAGTCAGGTAGGATGCAGATGCAGACCTCTCCACTGACCCTCCGGGCTGAGGGATAGGCCAACAACCTATATTAACAAGCACGTTAGTTATAGAAATAAACAGGTAGCCACGCCAGCAAGCAGCATGACAGACATGGATGGCACAGCCTCATTCATGCCCTAAGGGACATCGGTCAGTGTGGGAAGGATTCACATTTGGCCACCTACATAACGAAACCTCAACAGTGCCTGTGGCTTCTGCTCCCGTCACAGAATTGAATAGCTGCAGCAAAGGAACAGTCCTTTGAAGAGGAAACTGCCCCATTAAGACACAGCACTTGCTGTGTTCAACAGCTCTTGAACAAGCTGGGGAATGTCAGAGGACATCTAAAAATGGAGGAACGGCTAGGCTCAAAGCACTAATAACGAGCACATTGAAGAGAGACCACCTTGGATTCACCTTGGATAAAACTGCAGCTGCTGCAGGCGGAGGCTTTTAGCCACAACCACAGAGTTAGTCTCTAATCAGCCCTAAAGAACTTGTGAGCTTCAGGGAAAGCCAGTACAGTGAACGTTGTTCCATAGAAAAGAAACTAGGAAGAGACTCCTTTGCCCTTGTTGGGAGACTGCTCCTGTGGTGATCAGCAGAGGGACTCCAGCAGGAGGCACCCTTCTTTTATAAGGGGACATGGCTGCTGACAGGACACTCCTAGACAGTGTTTGGCCTCGGGGATTTCTCCCACGTGGACAAATACTCTGAAG